>OW387804.2:5000-2769874 GCA_936446665.2 Synanthedon andrenaeformis | reverse complement strand
CCGTTTTTGTGACGGGCGGCACGGGATTCATGGGAAAAGTAAGTTTTTTTTTTGGGTTCTACTATACTTATGAATTCGGAAACACAGACGCAGGTAGGGAGTTCAAAACCTTGGTAGTGCGCATTATAAAGGATTTGATTTATTTATTTATTAAATATAATTAATATTTAACATATGTTTATTTATTTTATTTTATTAAGGAAAACAAACGATTACACCGTGTATGTATAGTGAATGAGAAAAAAAAAAGAAAAACATACATAAATGTAGATAATAGTGCAACCAACAACATTTTCCACGAATTAGTTAACAAACTTAATACAGAGAGCACACAAAAAAACAAAACAAGTTGGATATTTTTATGGTAACGCATGGCAGACAGTTTGAGAAGCCCATTTGTCGAAAGGTTTAAGGTTGAGTTGAGAACCAATTTTGGAAATTAACTTTTCAAAGTTGACTCTGGTCCAGGGTTGTTAGAAATGTCAAAACCTCAGAGGTGTAAAATAAATAAGCCAATATGCAAAATTTATAAATAAATTAGGTATAATGTTAAATATAGATATTTTATCAACTAGCTGGTGCCCTCTTGTTGTTGGCCAGGAGTTAGTTTTTTATTTTATTTTACTTTCGATGATCCCTTGGGGATAGTACTTTTTTCTGGATGAAAAGTACCCTATTTCCTTTCTTGTATCCCTGACAACGTGTATGAAAAATGTCATGTTTATCTGTTGAGTATTTAAGGCGTGAAAAGTTAAAAAACAGACAGACAGAGTTTCTTTCGCATTAATAATATTAGTATGGAGTAGTAAGTATGGATGTATATATACTGCACTTACATACGTTGGTATCATACGATATTTATGCTCGTTCCATTAAATGTTTTACACGTTGGAGCAAAACAAAATAAACATTAAATAGTTCTCTAACCACTAACACCTTTTATAGGGTAACCAAATTCATTACAATGGCTATTGAGACTGGCCTCGACTGACTTCATGGTTTGCGGTACAGTCAAAGACACGTTTATACGATACAATAAGTTAATAGAAGTCACGTTTGTATTAATAATTTATTTTTGTTTATGTAACTATATTGCTTATTATTTTGTTTTTGTTAATGCTCGGAGTTTCGTTGGTAGATCAGAATTATCAGAAATTGTGAAATTCGCCAAAGAACCAAGATTGTCGAAATAGAGGCAAATAGGCCGCCCACATCTGTCGCAGAGTGGATAACCGATGGGTTAGTTAGAACAGGGGTTCCCAATCTTTTTCAGCCCGCGGCGCAATTACAAATTTAGTATTTTGTCACCGCGTCCTACCCTAGATAACTATTTGAAAAAGATACAGTCGAAAGAAATAGGTACCTACATGCAAGAGCTTTTGATGCAAGAGCTTCCCTTTGATAGAGGATCACCAGGGCGCCGCGGCGCACACTTTGGGAACCTCTGGGTTAGAAGACTGTCCCTGATGGCAAACCTGGGGAAAGTCCTACACGCAGCTATGATGATGATGATGATATTAACCACTTTGTTATTATCCATATTAATTATTATAAACGTGAAAGAAACTCTGTCTGTCTGTTACCTTTTCACGCCTTAACTACTCAACAGATCATCATGAAATTTTGCATACACGTTGTCAGGGATACAATAGAAAAAAAAACACCAAAGTGCTATAGCAACAAAAGAGGTCAAGCGTTATATATTGCTTGTTTATTTTTTAATTTTGAACTCGGACTAAGTAGCTGGCACCAGCTAGTATTTTATAATTGTAAGATAAAATATAAAATATATGTTAAAAGTTTATTATTATTTCATTAGGTATTATTTATTGTCACAACAAAGTAAATAGCACAAAGATTTGTCATCTCATAACGAAAGTGTCTTATGTCTATTCAACTCGAACATTTTTTGTTACTTATCGATTTTTTATTGAAGTTGTTCAGAAGTATAAGTTATTCATATATTGCGTGCACAACTTGCTTACTGCCCGCAGCATAGAGCGGTCAGTACATCATTTCATTAAATACTAGCTGTTGTCCGTGACTTCATCCATGCTGTAGTTCATTTTTTGAAAATAATTTTTTTTTTTAATTTTTTTATGTAAGTGTGTCAGACAGGCCTGTATGCATTAACATAAAAAAAAAACTTAACATAAAAAAAAAAGCCTATAGCCTTACTTGTGTTATAGGCGATGGTATATCAAGTGGAACGTCACCTTGTCTGACGACCTGCACATAAAAACAACCTAGAGTACGTATATCAAAGAACAAACAAATACTTCTTTTGTCATTCAAACTTATAAGGGAGTGTTTATAGTTTATTTTTAAAAATATTGTTTGCGTCAAATACACACATATTTTAAAATTTTGGGCCGAGCAAGTTTTTTTTTTAATGAGATAGCGGTATCGTTACATGTCAAGCTTCTATTGTTTCCGACAAAACTACAACGCAAACTTTAAAAGTGTCCAACAAAAAAAAAGTGGAACAGTTATTTATTCATGAAATATAAGTTTCAAAGAAAACACTAATATTCTTTTACCAGAAAAAAAGTGGTGTCGTTGAACCGTGGACACAGCCGTGTGTTTTATACGTGTACGTTACCAGTAATTTTTTCTTTGAGAGTATTATAGTATTATGGTAGGGGAGCCCACGATGCTCAATGTGGTTACTCGAACGTCGTGTGGACATATTGGATTTTGAAGATTAGATGCTAGAAAGAAAAAAATGTTATGACTGTGATGTATACCTTTTCACCGGTGGATGGAGCGTCTACAGGCTTTCAAAAGTAAGGAGACTGTAGCTGTATTAAGAAAAATCCTCCAAATAATCATCAGATTAAGAATCGTACGATCAAGAATTTAGGCTGAACCGTCTGTATGAAAATCTGACGCGCTCGAATATTTCAAAATGGCAATCGCCAAAAATCTTTTTTGAATTTTCAAAAAGCAGCCACGAGCTTGTGTCATATCCAGTCATTTGAATGGGAGCTTAGTTTCGTTTCACTTAACATCCCCTCTGAAAATCTGACTCGCTCGAGTAAATCCCAAAATGCCCTCCTCTCCCAAAATCCACTCAATAGCTATCCTTTAGCTAGAGCATCAAAATATATCCATCGATTTTGTTATCACTTTTCTGAATTGTCTCCCATTGTGGAAGCTAATTTAAAGACGTATTCACATTAAAAATTCCTTCTATGCTCGGCAGAGCACTTGAAACACCTATGGCGTTGCTTGTGTCCTTAGGCTACGGTAGCCACTTACCATAAAGTGGACCGTCAGCCCGGTTGCCAACCTTATTAATGTAATAAAAATGTTTTCCCATATTTAAAGGCATTTGTTTCTGTGTTTTCAGGTGTTAGTAGAGAAGTTGCTGAGAAGTTGTCCCAAAATCAAGAACATTTATCTTCTCATGCGACCGAAGCGAGGTCAGGATGTGGCCTCTCGTCTCACCGAACTTACACAGTCGCCGGTGAGTAATCTGATGCATTTGTTAATATATCTAGTGTTCTGTATTAAAATTATATAAAAGGCAATAAGTACTACGTTTTTGTTTATCTTAAGATCACAACACCGAAACACAACAGCACACATATGCACTACTTTCCTCATCCATAATAGAGCCGAGAATTAATCCCGGCACCCTAGAACGGTGCGTTAAGCACTCTAACCACTCATCCAACGGGCTCGACAAATTAGATGCCGTGATATCGTATATGCCATAAGTTCAGATTAAAAGAATTTCCTTTTTTGTTACAGTTGTTCGAAACTCTACGGAGAGAAAGACCACAGGAGCTGAACAAGATAGTGCCAATTGTTGGAGACATCACCGAACCAGAGCTGGGGATCAGTCCAGCCGACCAGGCCATGTTGTGTCAGAAGGTAAGCAGGTTTTCCTTAATACTAAATAATATATAAATAGCGCCTTGTATGGTTTAATGGCATGACATATTTGATTGTATTTCTTTAAAAAAATCATATCTGTTACGCGAATACCGTCCGACTTTCCGACTCTCAGCGTAGGTATACGGGAGCTTTATCCTCACCGTAATGTATAAATAATAATATCATTTTTTCTTTAGATATCAGTCGTGTTCCATTCTGCGGCAACAGTCAAGTTTGATGAGAAATTGAAGCTGTCCGTCACTATAAATATGCTGGGCACGCAACAATTGGTTCAGCTTTGCCATCGTATGCTTGGATTGGAGGTCAGTTTACTTGTATAGCGATTCTATTGGTGTCTATGAATGTGGTATAAGTTAATTGCAGTCTCGCCTGTGAGTCTCGCTTAGGGAGAATGTAACTGAATGTCCATAGTACGTACAAAGTTTGTATGAAAAACTTACATTAATTCCTACACATTAATTTACATTGTAGTTTGATTAAATAATAGGGGTTAAAGTATGAAATTGCCGTTTTATTGTAATAGGTACTTCGAATTGACATAGAACCTTCATGGTTTGAGATTTTTGAGTGAAACTTTTTTCATACGGTACCTATGTAGTTCTTCTTTTAAAAAATGTGCAACATTCGATTATCAACTTTCAGTTGTTTTTTTTATTCAGCTTAGACAATAAAGATGGATACTTCGAAAATTCGTGTGATTTTTGAATACGAGTTCCGACGCGGAACTAACGCGGCAGAAACAGCTCGCAATATTAATGTTGCGTTTGGAGAGGGGACTGCTAATGAACGCACTGTGCGATTTTGGTTTAAACGCTTTCGTGATGGAAACTTCGATTTGAAGAACGAACCACGTGGAAGACCGCCCACACAGGTGAATAACAATGATTTGAAAGAGATGGTGGAAGCCGATCCGAGCCAAACTACCCAGGAATTAGCGGCATGGTTTAACGTTACCTTAACAACAATATTGACTCATTTGCGTCAAATCAATAAAATAAAAAAATATAAAAAATGGGTGCCTCATGATTTGACTGATCTGCAGAAAGAAACGCGTGTTGAAACTTGCGTTGCCTTGTTGAATCGATACAGAAATGAAGGAATATTGGATCGAATTGTGACATGTGATGAAAAATGGATTCTTTACGATAATCGTAAGCGGAAAATGCAATGGCTGACCCCAGGTCAAACGCCGCAACAGTGTCCTAAAGCAAAGCTTACCAATAAAAAGGTAATGGTAACTGTTTGGTGGTCTCAGCGTGGTGTTATTCACTATAGCTTTCTCCGATCTGGTCAAGCAATAACGGCAGATGTCTACTGCGCCGAACTCCGAACAATGATAGCGAAACTAGCAGTGAAACAGCCCCGACTTATGAATCGATCTTCACCATTATTGCTCCATGATAACGCGAGACCTCATACAGCACGAGAAACCGTTTTAACTCTACAGGAACTGCAATTAGAAACCATTCGTCACCACCTGTGTGAACCTGGAACCCGACATGGAGTAATCAATTTTTTTTTAAATGCATACGTTTGTACTCAGTATGTGCTGGTTTGTACCAACTTTTTTTTTGTTTGTACCTCAATGGGTTCGGAGATACGAAATTTTCAAAATACTCAGAACCCGACTTGAAGGAATCGAAATTTTTTTAAATGCAAACGTTTGTACTCGGTATGTACTTGTTTGTACCAATTTTCTTTTCGTTTGTACCTCAAGGGGTTGGAAATTAGAAGCATTTCAAAAAGTGCAAAAATGGTAAATCTGACATTTTTGGAGGAAATCAAAATTTGCTAGCGGGGATAGATTCTTGGTCGTTTGTACCCATTTGTACCACCAAGAGATTCGTTTGTACCTCAAGGGGTTGGAAATTAGCGGCATTTCAAAAAGTGCAAAAATGGTAAATTGATATTTTTTCAAAGGAATTCAAAATCTGCCAGCGGGGATGGATTCTTAGTCATTTGTACCCATTTGTACCACCAAGGAATTCGTTTGTACCTCAAAGGGTTCGGAGATACTAAATGTTCAAAATATTAAAAAAAAAAAGGGGATAGATTCTTAGTCGTTTGTACCCATTTTTACCACCAAGAGATTCGTTTGTACCTCAAGGGGTTGGAAATTAGCGGCATTTCAAAAAGTGCAAAAATGGTATATTGATATTTTTTCAAAGGAATTCAAAATCTGCCAGCGGAGATAGATTCATAGTCGTTTGTACCCATTTGTACCACCAAGGAATTCGTTTGTACCTCAAAGGGTTCGGAGATACTAAATGTTCAAAATATTCAAAAAAAAGATAATCAAAATCTGCGAGCGGGGATAGATTTCCAGTCGTTTGTACCCATCAAAACCACTGAAAGATTCGTTTGTACCTTAAGGGGTTTGGAGAATCTAAATTTTCGTAATATACGGAAACTCAATTGGAGGAATAGATTTTTTTTAAATGCAAACGTTTGTACTCGGTGTGTACTTGATTGTAACAATTTTCTTTTCGTTTGTACCTCAAAGGGTTGGAAATTAGCGGCATTTCAAAAAGTGCAAAAATGGTATATTGATATTTTTTCAAAGGAATTCAAAATTTGCCAGCGGGGATGGATTCCTAGTCATTTGTACCCATTTGTACCACCAAGGAATTCGTTTGTACCTCAAAGGGTTCGGAGATACTAAATGTTCAAAATATTCAAAAAAAAAATAATCAAAATTTGCTAGCGGGGATAGATTCTTAGTCGTTTGTACCCATTTGTACCACCAAGAGATTCGTTTGTACCTCAAGGGGTTGGAAATTAGCGGCATTTCAAAAAGTGCAAAAATGGTATATTGATATTTTTTCAAAGGAATTCAAAATCTGCCAGCGGGGATAGATTCATAGTCGTTTGTACCCATTTGTACCACCAAGGAATTCGTTTGTACCTTAAAGGGTTGGAAATTAGCGGCATTTCAAAAAGTGCAAAAATAGTAAATTGATATTTTTTCAAAGGAATTCAAAATCTGCCAGCGGGGATGGATTCCTAGTCATTTGTACCCATTTGTACCACCAAGGAATTCGTTTGTACCTCAAAGGGTTCGGAGATACTAAATGTTCAAAATATTAAAAAAAAAAATAATCAAAATTTGCTAGCGGGGATAGATTCTTAGTCGTTTGTACCCATTTTTACCACCAAGAGATTCGTTTGTACCTCAAGGGGTTGGAAATTAGCGGCATTTCAAAAAATGCAAAAATGGTAAATCTGATATTCCTTGGTGGTACAAATGGGTACAAACGACTATGAATCTATCCCCGCTGGTAGATTTTGAATTCCTTTGAAAAAATATCAATTTACTATTTTTGCACTTTTTGAAATGCCGCTAATTTCCAACCCTTTAAGGTACAAACGAATTCCTTGGTGGTACAAATGGGTACAAATGACTAGGAATCCATCCCCGCTGGCAGATTTTGAATTCCTTTGAAAAAATATCAATTTACCATTTTTGCACTACAAACGACTGGGAATCTATCCCCGCTCGCAGATTTTGATTATCTTTTTTTTGAATATTTTGAACATTTAGTATCTCCGAACCCTTTGAGGTACAAACGAATTCCTTGGTAGTACAAATGGGTACAAACGACTATGAATCTATCCCCGCTGGCAGATTTTGAATTCCTTTGAAAAAATATCAATTTACTATTTTTGCACTTTTTGAAATGCCGCTAATTTCCAACCCCTTGAGGTACAAACGAATCTCTTGGTGGTACAAATGGGTACAAACGACTAAGAATCTATCCCCGCTAGCAAATTTTGATTTTTTTTTTTTGAATATTTTGAACATTTAGTATCTCCGAACCCTTTGAGGTACAAACGAATTCCTTGGTGGTACAAATGGGTACAAATGACTAGGAATCCATCCCCGCTGGCAGATTTTGAATTCCTTTGAAAAAATATCAATATACCATTTTTGCACTTTTTGAAATGCCGCTAATTTCCAACCCTTTGAGGTACAAACGAAAAGAAAATTGTTACAATCAAGTACACACCGAGTACAAACGTTTGCATTTAAAAAAAATCTATTCCTCCAATTGAGTTTCCGTATATTACGAAAATTTAGATTCTCCAAACCCCTTAAGGTACAAACGAATCTTTCAGTGGTTTTGATGGGTACAAACGACTGGGAATCTATCCCCTCTCGCAGATTTTGATTATCTTTTTTTTGAATATTTTGAACATTTAGTATCTCCGAACCCTTTGAGGTACAAACGAATTCCTTGGTAGTACAAATGGGTACAAACGACTATGAATCTATCCCCGCTGGCAGATTTTGAATTCCTTTGAAAAAATATCAATTTACCATTTTTGCACTTTTTGAAATGCCGCTAATTTCCAACCCCTTGAGGTACAAACGAATCTCTTGGTGGTACAAATGGGTACAAACGACTAAGAATCTATCCCCGCTAGCAAATTTTGATTATTTTTTTTTGAATATTTTGAACATTTAGTATCTCCGAACCCTTTGAGGTACAAACGAATTCCTTGGTGGTACAAATGGGTACAAATGACTAGGAATCCATCCCCGTTGGCAGATTTTGAATTCCTTTGAAAAAATATCAATATACCATTTTTGCACTTTTTGAAATGCCGCTAATTTCCAACCCTTTGAGGTACAAACGAATTCCTTGGTGGTACAAATGGGTACAAATGACTAGGAATCCATCCCCGCTGGCAGATTTTGAATTCCTTTGAAAAAATATCAATTTACCATTTTTGCACTACAAACGACTGGGAATCTATCCCCGCTCGCAGATTTTGATTATCTTTTTTTTGAATATTTTGAACATTTAGTATCTCCGAACCCTTTGAGGTACAAACGAATTCCTTGGTAGTACAAATGGGTACAAACGACTATGAATCTATCCCCGCTGGCAGATTTTGAATTCCTTTGAAAAAATATCAATTTACCATTTTTGCACTTTTTGAAATGCCGCTAATTTCCAACCCCTTGAGGTACAAACGAATCTCTTGGTGGTACAAATGGGTACAAACGACTAAGAATCTATCCCCGCTAGCAAATTTTGATTATTTTTTTTTGAATATTTTGAACATTTAGTATCTCCGAACCCTTTGAGGTACAAACGAATTCCTTGGTGGTACAAATGGGTACAAATGACTAGGAATCCATCCCCGCTGGCAGATTTTGAATTCCTTTGAAAAAATATCAATATACCATTTTTGCACTTTTTGAAATGCCGCTAATTTCCAACCCTTTAAGGTACAAACGAATTCCTTGGTGGTACAAATGGGTACAAATGACTAGGAATCCATCCCCGCTGGCAGATTTTGAATTCCTTTGAAAAAATATCAATTTACCATTTTTGCACTACAAACGACTGGGAATCTATCCCCGCTCGCAGATTTTGATTATCTTTTTTTTGAATATTTTGAACATTTAGTATCTCCGAACCCTTTGAGGTACAAACGAATTCCTTGGTAGTACAAATGGGTACAAACGACTATGAATCTATCCACGCTGGCAGATTTTGAATTCCTTTGAAAAAATATCAATTTACCATTTTTGCACTTTTTGAAATGCCGCTAATTTCCAACCCCTTGAGGTACAAACGAATCTCTTGGTGGTACAAATGGGTACAAACGACTAAGAATCTATCCCCGCTAGCAAATTTTGATTATTTTTTTTTTGAATATTTTGAACATTTAGTATCTCCGAACCCTTTGAGGTACAAACGAATTCCTTGGTGGTACAAATGGGTACAAATGACTAGGAATCCATCCCCGCTGGCAAATTTTGAATTCCTTTGAAAAAATATTAATATACCATTTTTGCACTTTTTGAAATGCCGCTAATTTCCAACCCTTTGAGGTACAAACGAAAAGAAAATTGTTACAATCAAGTACACACTGAGTACAAACGTTTGCATTTAAAAAAAAACTATTCCTCCAATTGAGTTTCCGTATATTACGAAAATTTAGATTCTCCAAACCCCTTAAGGTACAAACGAATCTTTCAGTGGTTTTGATGGGTACAAACGACTGGAAATCTATCCCCGCTCGCAGATTTTGATTATCTTTTTTTTGAATATTTTGAACATTTAGTATCTCCGAACCCTTTGAGGTACAAACGAATTCCTTGGTGGTACAAATGGGTACAAACGACTATGAATCTATCCCCGCTGGCAGATTTTGAATTCCTTTGAAAAAATATCAATATACCATTTTTGCACTTTTTGAAATGCCGCTAATTTCCAACCCCTTGAGGTACAAACGAATCTATTGGTGGTACAAATGGGTACAAACGACTGGGAATCTATCCCCGCTCGCAGATTTTGATTATCTTTTTTTTGAATATTTTGAACATTTAGTATCTCCGAACCCTTTGAGGTACAAACGAATTCCTTGGTGGTACAAATGGGTACAAATGACTAGGAATCCATCCCCGCTGGCAGATTTTGAATTCCTTTGAAAAAATATCAATTTACCATTTTTGCACTTTTTGAAATGCCGCTAATTTCCAACCCCTTGAGGTACAAACGAATCTCTTGGTGGTACAAATGGGTACAAACGACCAAGAATCTATCCCCGCTAGCAAATTTTGATTTCCTCTAAAATTATCAGATTTACCATTTTTGCACTTTTTGAAATGCCCCTAATTTCCAACCCCTTCAGGTACAAACGAAAAGAAAATTGGTACAAACAAGTACATACCGAGTACAAACGTTTGCATTTAAAAAAATTTCGATTCCTTCAAGTCGGGTTCTGAGTATTTTGAAAATTTCGTATCTCCGAACCCATTGAGGTACAAACAAAAAAAAAGTTGGTACAAACCAGTACATACGTAGTACAAACGTATGCATTTAAAAAAAAAAAGATTACACCATGTCGGGTTCCAGGTTCACACAGGTTTCGTCACCCTCCGTATTCGCCAGACCTTGCTCCAACGGACTACCATTTTTTTCGTGATTTGGACAATTTTCTGCGTGATAAAAAGTTTTCTTCTCAGGAGGCAGTGCAAAATGCTTTCACACAGTTTGTCGAATCTAGATCACCAGAGTTCTATCGCAAAGGCATAAATGAGCTTCCTATTAGATGGCAGCAATGTATAGATAATAATGGTAATTATTTTGATTAAATAAATATGTTAAATTAAAAAAAAAAACGAATTTTTATTTTTCAGTACAAATCGGCAATTTCATACTTTAACCCCTAATATTAGCTTATAAATGGTATTTTTGAATTTTCGCCAAAATTACGTTTCACGTTTTTTTTAAATGTCTGAATGTTAAATTTGAAATGAGATTAAATACTATACGGGGTAACTTTTTATTGAGTTACTTACAATAAATATTAGAAATGAAATCCAAAAAAATACCAATTTATTCTTAAGGAATCACCAAAAAAGGCCCAAAGAGAAAAAAAATCAGCCTGTATATGATATTTTATCAGTTAAAGTCTTACACAGGCGGTTGCTATTTAACGTCAAGTGGATCGTTAGCCTGTCTGACGACCTTAACATAAAGGAACTGGTGGCACGGATGCGAAAGATGCGTTGAAGGACCCTGGATTACCCTGCCATACCCTGGAGGTATGGTTCCTCCAGGGTAATGTTACCATAATGGATAAGATCAATAACTGTAAATGGGAAAAGGAAATCGTGCACAGTACCTGCCTTTAGCTCCAACTGTCTTCAGAATCTAATGATGACAACCGGAGGGTAGATCTAACACCCGGCAAGTTAACAACAGCATAGTCCCACTCATTCACAGTGTGCACGTCGATAGCACAGGTGCGGTTTATGATAGTAGAATTCTTAACGAATAATTGCGATTCTTCTTGCGTATTAATAGTGGGTTGATTAATTAAATTAAATAAAATGCGGTTGACGACCCACACGTGACCCGCAAGATAGTTTTCGACACAGTGGCGACATCTGTCGCACATACTTGAGTGTACACGGGAGAGGGCATAGGTGGGGAACGGATTCATTAACAAAACCTGTCGCTAATGAGTCACACCTTTATTTTTTTGTTATCAACATATCTAAATCCAATTAAGCAACCGCGCTAACGTGTGACGTCACGCCGCGAGACACGGCGCTTGCGTACCTACAAACTATGGCTCGTTGCCGTCTCCAATATAACAATCGCGGTGTGACGTCATCGCAGTAGCGTGTGAAAGAAAGCGGTTAAACTTTAAACTGTAACTTTGGAAATCCTAGCCCGACTTCGATGAAACAAAAACTATTATTATTTGCACGAGTACGCGCATTAAATGCAGTAACTTTTATAGTAATATTTAGATGTGTTGGTGTGACTCATTGACAGAGAGGTTGTTCTGTTTAAGGCGCTAGTCCACGTGTCAACGGCTTATTGCAACTGCGAGAGGGAGAGGGTCGAAGAGTCCGTGTACGCTCCTCCGGCGCATCCGGAGCACGTGGTCACTCTCGTGCAGACGTTACCCGACGAACTGGTCGACAGAATCACGCCCGATTTAGTTGGTGAGAATATTTTGCCATTTCTTTTGAGGCGTGTACTAATTAAAATTAATGTTCCTTGACCCAGCCATCTAGTGAGAGCCCCTCGAGGTGTTGGTCGAGGCTCTTATTACTATTATTATTATATTACCTATTAAGTGGTTTAACAGACGAATAAAATTGTTGTGAATTTTTCTATTTTCAGGTGACAGACCAAACACTTACACATTCACAAAGGCACTAGCTGAAGATATGCTCATGAAGGAATGTGGAAACCTTCCTGTGGCGATAGTGAGACCCTCGATCGGTGAGTTGACATTGTGATCCAAGCTATAAGGAACTTTTTATAAAAAATTTGCTTGTGCCCGCGACTTCGTCCGCTTTGAAAAAAAAAAAAAAAAAAACAATAGCAACACCTGACATAGGTATTTATTGCTATAGGTAACACTCCCAGGCGTAAGTTTTCTTAATTTCGGATGATCTCTCCCGGGCAGTACTTTTTTCTGGATGAAAGGTACCCTATGTCCTTTCCTGTATCCCTGACAACGTGTATGCAAAATTTCATGATGATCGGTTGAGTAGTTAAGGCGTGAAAAGGTAACATATAGACAGACAGATTTACTATTAGTATGTAAGATTAGTAGATTCTGCGAGATAGGATAAGATTTAGGTAGTGGCAGGGCACAATGCGTTTCGCTGTCATTTGGCGGCAGTAACCACCCTCTTACAGAAGAATACTTTGAAATAACATAGTGTGTGTTGTTGTGTTCCAGTGAGTGAGCAATGGTGTCAGGCCCCATTTTCTTATCCATTTCTAATTCCTCATCAACTAAGTCATTTATTTGAAATTATATTGCAGTTTTGTTTTATATCTTGTCATCATTGTGATAGATCATTTCCAAAGTTGGATCCTGATACGATAGAGCGCCAAGGCAAGCACCTTAACCCACTGACCTGTAATATATACCACTGGACAGGCCACAGCTGTCAAATTATTTTTGTGCCTATTTGAAAAATACCATTTTGGCGCTGTAGGCTATAGAACGAGGGTCCATGGAATTAAAATAAGTGATTATACGTATCTATAAAGTACACAAACGTTAAAATTAGTTCTCGGGACAATCGAGGGCGGCGTTTCAAAATGGCACAAAATAGCTGTAATTTGTATGAGACAGCCTGTCCAGTGCTATATATATTACAGGTCCAGTGGTAACCTTAAGTCAGTTTAGTGCAGGTGCCTTGCATTGATAGTGACGGATTTATTTTATTGGCCATTTTCAGTTCTGTCGTCAGTCCGAGAGCCGGTGAAGGGTTGGGTGGACAACTGGAACGGACCGAATGGCATAATAGCGGCCGTAGGCAAAGGCATCTTCCGCACGATGCTCGGCAACGGCACGAAGGTGGCCGATCTCGTGCCAGTCGACACCGTCATCAATCTGATGATCGTTTGCGCGTGGCGGACGCACGTCAGACGGTGAGTCCAATCAAAATTCCCTCTCCAAACTCACTAACTATAGTCTGTTCGCGTTTTTTAAAGTCGCTTTTAAAAAAGTGGCACCTTAAAAAAAAGGCATAAATCCGCATATTATGTCTTGTTTCCCTGTTATTCTTTGAACGACACAGTTTATTATGATAGTAATACTAAACAATGAAGTCTTAAAGATACCTTTGAAAGGATAAACGAACACCGGGTTTATACATAAGTACATAACGGGCCCCTTGTGAAGAAATTAAAAGAGAAAATACGGATGTCCATCTGGAAATAATCGAAATAGCTTCCTAGGACCTTAAAACGTCAAGTTCTGATGAAAATTCGATTTTCGAAAATCGAAGTGAAATCAAAAAAATATTCGATTTTGATGGGAAGTTAAAAATTATTTTGGGGTTATATAATTTGTAGCACGTGCCCAAAGTGCCTTTATGTAAATCCGCCACTGCTCTGGACTGCTTATTTTTAGGGTGTGTGGAACTTTGAAACCATTTACCGTCAATTGTAGGTAAGGTTAAACACAGGAACGAAATTTGGACATGTTTTTGTACGATCAAAGGTTGTTCTCAGTTAATATTGTATGCGAATATTTCAGAGGCGAAGGCGTAGTGGTGTACAATTGCTGCACTGGCCAGCAGAATCCGATCACGTGGCAGAGTTTCGTTAGAACCAGCTTCAAGTATATGCGGAAACACCCGTTCAGTAAGTGCTTAAGTCTATATATATGTATGTAACTTAATCGGTGACTTAGTCTGTTCTTGGGATTCGATTCTAAGCCGTAATCAGTCGTATAAACATGAGGTTAAAACCAAAAAAAATGTTTGCTTCATAGTGTTAGCACCCTCTACTTCGGGTACATTAATTAAACCACTTTATGTTCAGTCCAAATACTTTTATCATCCGACCGATATATCAGAGCCTGTAGCCACGTGTGCTTTCTACAGTCGTTTACGCTACGCTACGCTCTTAGCGTAGCATAGCGTAGCGTAGCGTACAATACCAATCAACAGGACACTTGGCAAGCAACGACTGTAGCAAGCACACTTGGCTAGGCCCCCAGAACTACAATTCCAACTATAAGATGTACGGACATGGGACGACCTCTCTTCGTGAACGCGTTCGTTCAACTGACTCATACCCTTTTAATATCATACCACCGAATGAACCGGAATGAATGAACACCTCTTTTTGAAACGTCACAGAGTACTTTTCGATCAACTTCAGTCGACGTAAATAGCAAACGCTAACAATAGGTAATGGTTAATGCCCAACGCTGTTTGCGCTCCAACTATGAATCTAGATATGACTAGAAGTTCATTTCTTAAGTTGACTATGTCTTATCCAATGATCTTGTCAAAGTTAGTTAGGTATACTTCTTCCTCTTTAAGTGCCCTATCAGTACCTTTACCACGAGGTTACACTGACCGCACTCGCTAGCGAGAGGGTAGGTAAATCGTTTCTATGAAAAACTGTCAACTGTCAATGTCAAATTGACAATTTTCCATATAAATATTTTTCGCTCTCGCTGGCGAGTGCGGTCATTATAACTCATGGTAAAGGTGCAGATTTCCCCGACGTTTGCGATCACCCTCGAAAGGCCTCCTATTACGGGCCTCTCGGAACAGTACCTTTATCATGAGTTTAGAATGACCGCACTCGCTAGAGAGAGCGTAAAATATTTATATGGAATACTAGCGGTCCGCTCCCGGCTTCGCCCGGGTGTATTTTTTTTTACGTAAAAACCTTCCCTGATTATCCCTCTATTCATGAGTGAAGACAGAATTAAAATCGGCCCAGCCGTTCTCGAGTTTTGCGCTTAGCAACACATTTAGGGATTCATTTTTATATTATAGATTGACAATTTGACATTGACAGTTGACAGTTTTTCATATAAATGTTTTACGCTCTCGCTAGCGAGTGCGGTCATCATAACTCATGGTAGAGGTACAGCTCTCCCACTCCCGTAATTTATTTATTTTATTTATTTATTTATCTTCACACATTCCACACAGCACCATCTAGTTCCACACTAAGCAACTTAATGCTTGTATTATGGATACCAGACAGTTGATATAATACATAGATTACTTTTTTTTTTTGTAAATACATACATATTATAAATACAAACATCCATGACTCAGGTACAAAGATAAATGTTAACACATAAACATTTGCCCCTAGCAGGATTCGAACCCGCGATCGTTTGGTTAACAGCTAGGGTTACTAGCCACTAGACCAAACGTGTCGTAATTCCGGCCTAGTTAGTTATAATTGTGGCAGATTGTTTAATATTTATAAAAATTTGTAGGTGAAGTGTTGTGGTTTCCCGGCGGTGATATAACAAGTAATCGTCTCAAACACAACACCCTGTCGCTCGTGGAGCACCGAGCGCCGGCTTTTTTTATGGATTTGTTAGCGAAGGCGACTGGAAAGAAGCCTGTGTAAGTATTTGTTTATTTAATAATAGATAATAATATAATATGATACAAGTATTTACATTTCCGATTACTTTATTTTTTTCAAAATATCGACTTGTAAATACAATGATAAGTTTATACACTCGATCATTTTCAACCTCTCAAAAAATATATTTCAAGTGCAGTGTTGTGAATACACTGTAGGAGAAATAAATAGAACCACACACACGCGCGCACGCACACACAATGTTAGGTAGTAATATTGTATCTATTGTGTGCTGATTTGTTTTGCTGTAGTATTTATTGTTGAAAATCAAAATCAAAATAAATGTTAAATTTTCATTGGCCAGAATGATGCGCGTACAAAATAAGCTGGAGAAGGCCGCGGCGTGCCTGGAGTACTTCACGACGCGCCAATGGGCGTTCGCGGACGAGAACGTGCAAGCACTGTGCAAGGAGCTCTCCTCCGACGACCGGAACACGTTCGACTTCAATGTGAGGAACATCGACTGGGACGCTTACATCGAGTCCTACGTTTTGGGCATCAGACGGTTTCTCTTCAAGGAGAGTCCCGACACGCTGCCCAAATCTAGGAAATTATTATGGAGGTAAAGTATAATATAATACAATACCTTCATCTGAATCATTTTTTCATGCATTTTCATAAGGATTTTATTATAAAAAAAAATTACCCAATCGATTTTTCACCATCAATGCTTCATTGCAAAGCCAAGATATTTGGTAATATACTAATAAAAAAAAAAACATTTTTGAGGAAACTGATTTTTGTGCGCGCTGTGCGGTTGAGTCGATTCAGTTGCACGCCAGTGTATTTTTACACGATAATGGCCAAGGTTCGACCTGTTCTATTGGACAATTATGGGGGAGGCCTATGTCCAAAGGCTGAGATGATGATGATAATGATAAATATGGTGAGCATGATGGATATGATGATGACGGTGATTATGATGATGATGATGATGATGACGTTGTCATGGTTTGGTCCCATCTCGTCAGAGTTTCAACTCGTCAGAGTACAATCAAACATAAATTATATTCAAATTTTATTAAAGTGAATTAATTACAACAAATCAATTTTAAAACTAATAACTACAACATTTCCCTTACAAAAACACCAAGTCATGGCGATAAAAAGAAAATTTTACTTGTTATACATTTTTTGTTTTTTGTAAATTAAATAAATAAATAACAGGTTGCTCTTATAAATAAACTACACCAGAGCTTAATGAAAGATAAACAGGGCTTAAATGCTGTTATTAAAAATTATAAACTAATTCCCGACATTCTGTTGAGACCATTCCAATGAGCCCAACAAGCTACATCTGCTGTAAGTTGCTGAAGAGTTGGGTATTTCGCAGACTACTTGATGCTGAAGAACCAAGTCAACGTTACCATGTCATGGACATACCACCAAGTAACAGTACACCAAATTACAAATCAATCGAATTTGTGGAAGTTAGTGAGATCCCTTCTTCAACTAGCAAATGAGCTGATGATCTTCAAACATCTGAACAAATCTTTATAAATTATATGAAAACTACTTCGAACTAATTAGATTTCTAACAAAAAAAAAACTATCAAATTTGGTCTATCCGTTTGGGTTATTTTAATTTTAAAATTGATTTATTGTACTAATTAATTCAATAAAATTTGAATTATAATTTGTTTGATTGTACTCTGACCAAATGAAACTGACGATTTGAAACTCAAAGTCTGATGAGTTGAAACTCTGACGAGTTGAAACTCTGACGAGATGGGACCAAACCGTTGTCATCATCCCCATCATCAAAATACATTGTCTACCAAGTCAGAGAGTAATTGGATAATTATTATCTCATATAAAAAAAATGTAAACACTGAAATAGATACTAATCAAATTTTCTTTGTAAAACATGGATGATGATAATGATGATTCTTCTGTTGGCAAGCTGGGTGTTGGGTCCTTAATTAAAGAGTCTTCTTTTTTTTTTAGCTTCGTTTATTTTCACTTCCAGACACGGTGGGTCGACATGACAGATATTACAGACATAGACTACCTAACTATAGACAAATCAAAGACAGACCATAGACTTATAGATTACATCAATGATGATGATGTTTTTTTTCTCGTTTCAGGTTACACGTAGTTCATATAATAACTCAAGTGGCGATTGTGTTCTTCCTGTGGAGATTTCTGTTCTCCCGTTCGACGTCGCTGCGCAACCTTTGGCGGCGCATAGTAGACTACTTACAAAGGGCCGCTCGCTTGATGGCCATAGCCTGATGCCGTTTGACAAAAAATAGGAACGCTTCGCTGAAAATACCAATTAATAATGCCACCTTCTTTTTCCAATGTAGGGGAGATGTCGGAACTCTCTTTCTATTTGCTCAATCCAATGGGATAGTAATCGTTGACCTACAGTGGCGATCGATAGTAATCGATCGCCACTGTAGGTCAACGAACATTGTAAACAAGATGGCCGACACGTGTTTCGCATACAAAATGGCGGACACGCGTGTCGTGATTAGTTCAAAAATGATTGCCTACACAATAGATAGAGGTTACATATTCCCAATAAAGCAATTATATAGAGTCGTACAATTAGACAGAGAAGTCCGACAAGTTCATATTATGTCTTTCACTCTAAACAAAATGGCCGATTATAATCACATTTTGAAGTAACACCAATAGTTTTAAAAAGAGCATACGGCAAGTAATTTTTTTTTATAAATATATCGTTATTACTTTCACACGTTAAAAAGGCTTTTTGCTCCGTTGTTGGCTTTTGATGTTGTGCGACTTTAAAGTTTATTGAAATGATAATAGAGACACTTTTTCAACGGTCCGTTTGTAAAGATTGACTGTCACTGAGTCACTGATATGTTTGAAAGGTCTAGTAAGTAGTGAATTTAAAGTGAAATACGTCTTTTTTTTTTAATGACAGTTGATATTTAATTACTCAAAATTATATATTACACTCATCAATGTACTACAACTATGGATTTCGCACGCCATTACAAAACACTACGAACTTTATGGAACATTTAAAAGTGACATAATTATACGTAGAACACGAACTCGTGTCATCTGTCAATTAAAACCAACCAAACATATGTCCTTTAAAGAAAATGTGACTTTACGTCAACACATTAGAGTTTAAAATGAATAGTAAAAGTTGGTCGTTACTACCTTTTACCATTGACTCCGCCATGATTCAGTTTTAGGCGTACTTTTTATGTGCCGCTTTGGCATTTGTCACGCGAATTCCACACTTGTAGTACTTCGATGATTATACTAAATTTTTTGTCGCACAATATTTAATTATTATTATTATTATTTTCACAAAAAGACGCCGCAATTTATATAGATACAATTCCTCTTTAGTGATTATTGCAAATGTGTAATACTAATATGATACACAAATTTTTTACACAGCTCAATAATAATTAATTCGAAAATGTTTAAACAATGTTAAATCAAATAGTGAATAATTGTTATGTAACGCTGACGCAATTATTATTATTATTATTACTGTAATGCAATCATTTTTTTTTCATGTAGGTAATTGTAAATTTGTATATTTTAACTAAAATCAGAATGGACGTATAGTAGTAGGTAATTTAATTTTGTCTGATTTCGTTTGAAATCTGTTTGATTTCAAACAGACATTTCAATTGGCCTTAAATAACTATATATTTTGAACATTTTATTTATAGAATCATATTTGTTCGATAAATAAAATTTATAGAACAAATATTTGTAAAAAAAAAATGCTTAAATAGAAGTAAAAAAGAGGACCATACAATTCCAATATAGAACAGGTAAAGCGATAGAGAGAGATAGACAAATATATTCAAACCGTAGCGTGAAAGAGATAACCATATGAGTCACCGCTACGCATTCACATCCAAACGAAAGCTGTTATACCACGTTCGTGTGATGTTTGAGCGACTGAGACCACTGGACTCAGTTTTTAAGAACCAAGCGCGGGGATAGTGAGTCACGTATCTTTCATTTTCTACTTCTATCTACGTAAATAATTTTATTTTTCCTTGATAGTAGTTGAAATATATGCATTTAAAATATGATAGTTCCCATTGAAAATATTCAGCTGATTCACATTTTTATCGCTATAAATTTGTATTTAGTCGGAATGTTTGTTGAGAATTTTTTTTTTACAATTTTTTCATTGCATAGAGTCTGTCTGTCTGTCTGTCTTACGATTTTTTTTCATTGAATTTTACAACTGTATACCGGAGGTAAAATGTCCAAAGTCCTTTTTAAAAAAAAAAAAACATTTTAGTAAGTATTTTCAGTCAAAGAAAACAAAAAATAATAATTTCGCTTTTGATTATAATTATGCTTACACTCGGACGTTTTTCGTGAGTAGGTAGATACTGAATAATTTACTAAATGTCACTTGGGATAGTTTTGCTTCAGTTATACAGATATATATTTATTATTATACTATATTATGTTAAATTACAATTTCATATGAACATTGGGGGTGGACAGTTTGACACGCGACCGACTGTACCTAAGTATAGAGGTGTGAATACATAAATGTGTGTGCGTGTTGCGTGCGCTTTTGTGCCTAATTCTCTGTTTAATAGTAAAAAATAAAAATAAAATAATTTAAATGTATAATGCTGAGAAGTGATAAGCTCAAATAAACGCCCGTTCCCAAACTAGTCAAGAGTGTGCCCTTAATTTTTAACGAAATCATGATTTGAATTTCATTTTTTTTTTCTATTTACTAAATATTACTACTTACATAAATATTTATTATTATATTCGTGAAAATTTTCAACCAGACATAGCTACCTACTTAGGGGGCGTTCAAGTATTACGTAACGCAACTTTTGAAAATTTTTTGACACACCCCCCTGCCCCCATTTAACGCGCCGTAGCGTTTTTCTGTAACCCCCCCCCCCCCCCCCCCTCCACAAACGTTAAGTAACAACCAAGTGACCATTTTACGATACAAATGAAACTACTGATTTGGAAGATTTTAATTCCCTAATTTTTATTTAAATAAAATGAAAAATGTTACGTAACGCGTTGTGCGAACCCCCCCCCCCCCCCCCCCCGTAACGCATCGTAACGTTTTACAAGAACACCCCTAATTATTAAAATAATAATTATATTAATTATTGCAAAAAATAAATAAATATATATACAATAATATAGAAATTGTGAGGTGTGCGGTAAGGTAGAAACTAAGGAATGTAGTTTAAATTGATATCAACGTAATTGTGACAAAGGTTGGTGAGTTTTTTAACAAAGATTTCACGAGTTGGATAATTTCTTGTTCCTTTACAGAAAATTTAAAAATGTATGTACCTACATTAAATTTAGCGCTAGTAAAAAAAAATCAACAGAACCTCTTGAAAAAAATGCGATACAAAATATAGGGTAAAGACCAATTAAGTTAATATCAGTCGCGAAAAACACGCTTAACGCTCCCCATACACGTACCATTTTTTTTACTGTAATAGAAGGGGAGCCCAAGACGGGATTTTGGGATTTACTCGAACGCGTCAGATTTGGTCAGATTGGTAATGTATATGCCCCACGTGTCTCCGATAACGGATACGTGTTAATCTGACGGTCTGGATAATCCTTAAGGCCTGTTACCTTAAGGAAGGGTTAACACGTCAGATTTTCGGAGAGAATGTTAAGTGAACCCAAACTAAGCTCCCATTTAAAAGACTGACTATTCGGATGTGACGTAAGCTTGTGGGTGCTTTTTATTATTCAGTTTAAATGAATTCAGGTTCACCTTAAATTCCTGATTGTGCTGATTCATAATCTGACGATTATTTGGAGGGTTTTTATTAATACGATAGATAATTTTCTAATTTTTCTC
Organism: Synanthedon andrenaeformis; assembly: GCA_936446665.2. Taxonomy (NCBI): domain Eukaryota; kingdom Metazoa; phylum Arthropoda; class Insecta; order Lepidoptera; family Sesiidae; genus Synanthedon; species Synanthedon andrenaeformis. Next base: position 2,747,743 of record OW387804.2, on the reverse strand, counting down.
CCTCCATCGGTGAAAAGGTATACCTACTTACATCATATAACCTTTTTTTTTCTCTACTAATTATCTAGTCTTCAAAATCCAATAGAATCCCACGACGCTCGAGTAATTATGCATCGTGGGCTCTCCCCTATCATAAACACTAATAACTAAAAACACTCTTACCTACTGTTGTATAACATTATGGATAGTGTAGAAATATTATTGATAGCTGGTTATTTTTATGTAAGTATCATATTTTTTATTGCACTAAAATTCAACAATAATTTTCTATGACCATTAAATTTTCAAACCTCAAAGGTTAGAAATTTCTAGTTGCCAAACTTTGCAAAATAAGTTCTCATAAATTTTCAATTGGTTTCATTATTTAAGAAACCTAAATCGTTCCTGAATGTAGTTTCTGTTTTTTTTTTTTTTGTTTTTTCAAATCATTTATTTATCTACGTATTTGTTTTCTTTATTCGCATGGCTGCAAGCAAAAACCAAATATTTTTGTGGTACACTATTTTTGGTTTGTGAAAATTATGGGATTAACATTGTTGAACATGTGCGTAAATTGTAGGTGTACATAGGGCCTTATAAAAAATATTACGACAGTACTTTTCTCGTGATTATCAAGCTTTTGCTTCTGCGGACAAAGGATGAATATTTTGTTATTTAGGTGTATGTCTTCCACACAAAGCAAAAGTTCACCGTATTCCTCTTTTAACAAAGCTTCCAATTTTTCTGTTCAGCGTGCTTCCCAAAAATGTTTTTTAATGAATTTTTAATCAAATCAAAGGATAAGCAAACATTAACTATGATGATTGTTCTCGCTTGTCTGTGGAAGAGTTGGCTAATTACTCGGCGAATCCCATGTAAAAATCGGTTTTGTTTTTATAAAACGTGGCTTAATTAAATATTTAATAATAATATCATTAAAAACGTAGATAATTTCAATTGCTCGGTTAGATTTTAAATTAATTGTGGAATGTGAATGTGGATGGCTACTGAAAAGTTAAATCGTGGTCAGTTTAATGAATCATTAAATTAATGAATTATGAGTAATTGAATTAATGAATTATGAGTTATTGAATTAAAGAATTATAATTCATATTTAATGAAATAACATTTTAAATTGAATTTTAAATATTTTGAGTGTGTCTTTTTTGATTTATTTATCAGATATAATTAATAAACCCGTATAAGATTTGTTTATCATCTAAATTTGAATGAGGCTTGCGTTTCTACCAATTCTCATTAAAGATTTTAAATTCATAAGACCGTAAAGAGTCTATTGTCAGTTTCCGTTAATATAACTCTCTAAATAAACAATGGATGACGTACGGTATATCTCAAGGGATGACATCGTGTCTGAAGTCTATCTGAAGATACAATTTTCACAGTGTGTCCACATAGTTAAGCATTATTTAGTCTGGTATGTGACAAAGTCGGTTAATACGAGTACGATAATATGATTCCCGGGCTGTGATTTGATTCTATTTATTTCTCAATAATAGAAGCAATAAACAGTACGAAAAACGATAAAAAATATTTAACTAAAAACACATTACCACAGTAAAAGTGTAGTCGCTTGTATAATTTTAATAAAACTCGATAAAAAGCTGATAGAAGTTTGGTGTTGTATTTTTTTTATATAAAAATAATATAATATTTAATAAGATTCCGTTTAATAAAATTCATACAATCCAAAAATTAATTTATCTAAACAATAGAAAATTGCGAATTAGACTACATGAGTAATTTATGGATTCATTAACAATTAATTTTGCAAACGTAATTACATTCGAATAAACTTATGATTGTCATTTAAAAACTATACAATATTAATTAGTTAACCATCTGGTTGATGCAATATTAACTATTTAACCAAGTGGTTGATGCAATATCGAATATTTAACCAACTAGATGATTGAATATTATAAATAAATAGTTGAGCAAAACTTTTTGTTTAGAGTAGGTAAGTGTTGGTGGTGGTTAAACAAAACTGAATAAAATTTATTTAGGCCTTCAACCGTTATGGGTACTGTGTTAATTTTTTTCTAATACTCAACGTAAAAGTCTAGCTTCTTCCATATTCCTTTTTTATAAATATACCAACCTAGATAAATTGTTTGCATTCGGTTTATAGCTAAAATTTATTTAGCAAATATAAAAATTAAAATTAAGACTAAAATAGTTGGTTTTTTAGTAAGTGAGGCGATTAGTACAATCCGTAAAGATTTCACAGAGAAATGTTTTAAGCTGTGGTCTTTTTAAAATTGAATCCAGCTAATGAAGTATAGAGACTATGAAAAAAATCTTGTGAGCCGTATCCCGCAGAACGGTCAGTGTAATTTGTAGGTACTTGTTAAGTATTGCCTAAGTGTTTACGATTACGTATTTAAGTGCTAGCATTTTTTTTATTAATAAGTCTAACGCCAGACGCCATAGCTACTACCACGATATTTTGGTTTCTATGTATTTGTATCTATGTATTATGTATGTATATCATGGATGTAGGTAATATGGAATGGATTTGTGATACTTTCGGCTTCATATTGGTTGAACTGATTAATATTTTAAATCAATTAATGTAATAAAAGTAAAGTCGCATTAAAATTGCATAATAGTAGGGGGGGCCCAAGACGGGATTTTGGGATTTACTCGAACGCGTCAGATATTGGTAATGTATATGCCTCACGTGTCTACTAACGGATACATGTTAAATAAAATGCCGGTTTGGATGGTTCCGTAACGAAGGGTTGAAAATGGATATTCATAACTAACCACCCGTTGGGGTGGGATTTTGTTGTGATGAACGCTTTTTGAAAATGCAAATGGAGATTTTTAAAATGTTCGACCGCGTCAGATTTTCATACAGACTGTTCAGTTTAAATTCCTAATCGTGCTGATTCATAATCTGAAGATTATTTGGAGGATTTTTCTTAATACAGCGTCTACATGCTTTTGAAAGCCTGTAGACGCTCCCTCCACCGGTGAAAAGGTGTATACATCATTAACCTATTTTTCTTTCTTCCATCTAAACTTCAAAATTCAATAGATTCCCACCACGCTCGAGTAACCACATTTAGCATCGTGGGCTCCCCTACCATTATGGCATTAATTTAATCTGCAGATCCCCACGTCGCGTTTAAATTTGTGATTTTGTTTATTTAATAAAACGAAAAAAATCTTTCGACATTTCTATTAAGTACCTAATTTAGTTAATTTCCTAAAATTATTACCTTAAATCAACAAATTTATTTAAGGTAGATAATTTATTTAGGTAAAATATATTTTTTTGTAAAATTTCTTGTCCTTGCACGTTTGTATAATACTGGGTGGGGGGAACCTTTAATTATTAATAAACTAATATAAGTAGCAAAAAAAGTTCCCTACAAATCCATTCCTCACTTCCATAAGTATGTAATTTATGTACAATTCGTTTAAGTTTTTTAGTGTTAATGTATGTTGGGTTTCTTTTCCTTTGTAAAGTATATTGATATATGTAAATTTTGAACAAAAAATAAAAAATAAAAAATAAAGAACCCTCCCATCTTCTTTCTTAGTTATCTTTTTGTACGAAACTTGTAAAGTTTTTGCGTTCTGCTTACAATTATGTAATAATTATTTATATATATTTATATATGATATGGTTAAGGTGATGATGTTTGTTTGAAACAAAAATGTGGGGGAAATAATAATATGTTTGTGCTGTATATTTATTGTGTATATAGAATTTAGTTATCCAATGTTAAATCCATTATACATTAAAGCGAAATGAAAGTTTTTATTTTTCGCTGCATATAAATGTAGTTGATTGTTTATTTGGAGTGTGTTAAGGTAAGAGGTTTTTCCGAACGAACAATGCGTTTAACTTATTTCTCACTGTACTTATAATAACACTCGACGTAAAGGGAACTAAAGCTAGAGAACAATTTTACGTGTGTATTATTTGAATAGTAAGGACTTATATACTTAGTAGTGGTCCGCTCCCGGCTTCGCACGGGTGCAATTTTTTATTCAATCCAGCCGATAAATTACCTTACACCGCCATCTGTTAGATTCTTATGGAACTCACAGATAAATAATTGCTGGATTGAATAGGTATCAACAGATGGCGCTATGTTAATAATATTATATAATTTGCAAAAAAATAATAAACAAAATGAGATATAAACTATCCTATCTTTTAAGTTGGACCAAATTACATATAGTTACGAAATTTTATCAAAATCGGTTCAGTAGTTTGGTTCATCGCGGACAAACAACGTGACACGAAATTTTTATATATATAAGGATATACAGAGGTGTCGGTTACATTACGTTACATTACATTACCTAACAGGTCGCGAGTTCAATGTTTTTTTCCCCATCTCAAAAATTGTTCTTTTATTTAAAAATCCTTTTAAATTAATATCTCTCTGTGTTCTTTCTCATTGATGTATTATTTCAATTTAATCAGTTTTCAATAGTATTATTACATAACATATTGTGTAGATGGCCCAATATGTAAAAAATGTATACAGAGGTCTCGGTTACGTTACATTACATGACAGTGTCGCGAGTTCAATGGCATTTTCCCATCTCAAAAATGCCCAACGCGCCTAAAGAAGTTTTCACTTCAATAAAAGCGAGATCAACATATAAATATGTTAAAAATAGTCTTTCTAACATATTTATATATACTTTTTGTTATATTATGTCAAGGTAAGACAGACAGGCTAACGGTCCACTTGACGTTAGGTGGCTACCGTCGCCCATAAAACAAGAAAAGCCACAGGTGCTGCAAGTGCACTGCCGACCATAGTAAATAGGAAGGTCTTCGCGGTGATCTTGTAGTGGCGTGGTTACCGCCGCCAGTAGGACTGCCCAATTTTTGGCTGCGGAACGCATTGTGACATGTCACTACGAATATTAAATATTATAATGTATTAAAAAATGATTAAGAGCTCTTAATAGAACATTGTAGTTACTTTAGAAATGTTTGAAAATGTGAGAGTTGTTAGGTGTCTCCAAGATTCAGAATATGGATGTATTTTTTTTATTATTGTCTTTATTATTGAAACTTTGAGTGTTTACTATACTATACTAAGCTATAACAGGCTGTGACGTCATTTAAAATGGCGGCCATAGTTAATTCCACACACTCTTCTTTTATTTATTCGCAATTAATTAAATTAAATGGTGGAAAAATTAAGAATGGACTAGAAAATCAATGAAATATGTCTTAATTCAGTGCACACACTGTCGTAAACGTTGATCTGTTGTTAATGAAAAAAAAAAAAACTAAATTCATGACAATTAAACAAGTCTATGTAGTTATTTTTCTTTTCAAAATGGCCGCATTTGTTCGTTCGGAAATTCGCAAGTAAATATGCTTTAAAAGATGTTTTGCTTAGATGCCAGCGGTTTACGGTTATGTAAAGGTAATATCCGTACACAACATTGATGGAATGTTTAAAATATTATAGTGCCGGATGATAATATGCTCAAAGATTGATTGTCCCGTTTCGTACTAGTAAGGCGTACGTACGTACACATATATTACAAAAATAATATCAAAGAATGCCAACAATTTTATTGATAAACGTACAGTGCAATATGGTTTTAAGATATAAAATATTTTATGCATTAGAAAATGTTTTAAAATTTATTAAATTGTGTATAGTATTAATGGAGTTACGTAAATAATTTCATGCATGAGTTCTGATTTCGATCTTCGTATGAGAAGTGACAAAAAAACACCGAATATGTAATAAAAAAAAACACGAATTAATTGAGTAATTAATATTCATTAATTCATAAATAATCAATTATGAATTAAAGAATGTTGATTTTCTAGTTGCACCGTGAAACTTGTGTTTTAACTGTTATAAAAAAAACGAGTTTGTTAAAATGGCAATATTTCGGTTGACATTTGTTGTAGATTGAGGATAAACTTTCCGATCTCTCCGCGAGTTAAAGAAGTAATGAAAGAGAAGGTATGCCTTGCTAGAGCGAGACGGCGATAGCCCGTAGGCAGCCAACGTGTCTCGGTGATAGTATGATAATATACATGGGGGATTAATTTATTATTCCATATATTAAAATAAAACAATTGTAAAGTTTACGGTGTTTCATTTATTAATCAAATTTTAGACCATAAATGACGTCTAATACTCATAGATAAGTCAGTACTTTCAATGTATGTGAGTGACCCTCTATCTCTATACTGTAAAGTACCATAGATAAATAAGTAGGTACTAGCAGTAAATAAGAGCAAATAACGATTGCAACAAACAAAAGTAGAGATTATTTTTTTAAATACATTCCTAATAATTTTAGTAAGGTAAATAGATTACCAAGTGACTTGATTGTAAAATTTAGGAAAACGCGAATCGTTAAAAACAGAATTTCACATAAATATAAACAATCATTTTTAATTGCAACAAAAAATAGAAATAGAATTGTGCCATAGAGTAAATAGTAATTAACCAGTAATTGTGCTTTTGAATAATGAAACGACGCGCGTAAGGGTTGAAACTGTTATAGCCTCTTAAATAATATTAATTTAAATAATAACACTTCTCATACTTAGTTATATTTATTTGTTTTTATAAGCGTTTATTTTATTTATCTGAAACTTCATTCTAAAATATTTTTAAAAATAGATCGTAACTATAACGCATAACATAACGCATTTGTGCTCGCATTCGTGTGACAATTTTGATTTTACTTCCATAAATTTTTGGAATTTCACATAATATGCAAATAAACTCCAAGAATCCTTGCAGTTTTATTCATCTTAAAATATCGCCAAGGTTTCTACAATTGAAAATCTTATCATAAATGAAATCAAACACATATATGTCAATAAAAAATTTTTATTCAAAAAAATATATAAAACCCGACTTCCATATGAAACAATATTATATTTATTTTACTTACAATAAATACCACCGGAGGTTTAGTTAAGCTTAACTAAGCTTTAACGAAAGTTAACGAAAGATTAGTAACAAGTTGAATTTTGAGAAGAAATTAAAACATTTTTTTAATAAGCAAACAAATTTTACTTATAAACTACAAATTGATCGATTCAAATTTATAACATATGCCAAGAATACAAACAAACATATTGAAAACATATTTGCATATAGTTGTCGAAAAAAAAAAATCTGATAAAAATGTTAAATTTTCATTTTTTTTTTAAAATATTTATAACAAATCGTTAAATATGTAACATAACTAGAATTCTAATAATTAGTACTTTAGAATTATTTTAAATAAAATAAAAACAAATATAAACAAACACACTGGCATTTTCTCTTCTTTCTTAATTTTCTTTTTTGTTAAATTAAATTTGTACTTGAACTGTTTAGAATTATTAGAAATATAGTTTTTTTTTTAAATAATTTTTTACCTTTTTAAAAATGAAAAAAAAAAAAAACATTCTAATAGATTTGAGATTCCATTCATACACATTATTAAAAATTAAACTTTATTTTTAAATATTATTATTAAAAACATTTTAATGTTTTTTTTTAAATTAACAATCTAACAATATATTTAAAAAAAAATATCTTTTATTTAAAACTGCAAATCTCCAAAAGTACTTTATCATGAACGAATCATCATTTAAAAAAAAATACCGAAGGAAAATTTTAAAAATAAAAATGAAAAATTCATTACGCCTTACAAAAATATATAAGCAATATGAATAAATGTTTCAAGGCGCGGACGAAGTCGCAGGCAAGAGTTAGTAAAATATAATTAATAATTATATATTCGAGACTTCATTTTAAAGGACGATAAAGATTCGAAATAAATAATTCATTTTTGTTACCTGAGTTATTTTCAAAAAAAATGTACATGTGACTAACATGATCAAAATTGTGACTAAACTGTTTCGTGATATATATACATGTATTTTTCTTTGACGTAAGTCACATTTATTATAAGGAAGAGTGTACATGAATAAGTTAAATAAACGAAACCATTATTAATAAGATTTAATTAAACGCAAAATAACATTCTTACATAATATCTACTTATTTCTTTTTTGGCGATACACCGTTTTTTTCAAAGTACTGTTTTCTCTGGTTATTTTTTCAATAACTCCTTTCATGTGTGCTATCTTTTTCAATACTTTCCCATGTCTTATTTCAATTCCGCTTTTCGGTGGAGTTTTATTTTTTTGTTCTGTCATCTTTGTCTTATTTCTTCTTTTTTCGTTAGCCTCTCGCCATTGCTGTCTTCTTTTATTTTGCTCCGATGTCGTTAGCTAACCAATGACTTCTTTTATTTTTCATATATATAGCATGTTTTCTTTTAATTTCTTCATATTTATTAGGGTCCTGGGTTTTAAGTTTTTCTCTACGCTTCCGTTGATGTTTAGCTGCATTCATCGCCATCTTTCTGAAAATATGGCGATGGCCATCTTTCTGAAAATATACCTACTTATACACTATAATGTTCACTAATTATGCACAACAAAAACCATTTTGTACTAAATAATTGAGAAATTGTGGTGCGAAAATGATCGTTAATATTTTAAAAACTTTTTGTTAGTGTAAACATATCTTTGCTTTACATGTACATGTGAGTCACGTCATGTGAGTCACGAAATGTGACTAACATGTAAGCGCTTTTTTGTGAAAACCTAACCTCACTAAGTTACCATATCAAAATACCTTGCAATAGAGGTAAACGGACCACTTATTATTTGTTGTATTTGCTAGGTCTATGCAATGAAAGCAAAAGAAATAAATACACAGCTTACCTTGTTTATTATATTGCACTGTGACTCACATGATATTTTTTCCAAAAATTTTGCGGCCAATGTGCAAACAACATCCGAACTCTCACTAAGCAAAATAGCGGAGGTTTGATAGAAATCTTCTAACGTACAGTGTTGCCATTTATGAAAACTGAGATGAAAGTGGTAGGATTACTACGAAAAACCGTGACAATGTCCGTGACATCCTCTGAGTGACTCATATGTTAATAATCTCGGACAAACATACAGTTTGTTTTTTTGTTAGAAATATATCACCTAGATTAATATTGTTTTGAATAAACTAAAGGAAATTAATTTACTTTGATAGATAGAAACAGAAAAGTTCCAAAAAATAACACGTTGGAACCACATAATGATTTGATTCTGGTAAAGTGTAAAAAGGACATTTCTAATTATATAGGGACTTGAAAGGTCATAAAAATTTAAAAATGTTTTACATTAGTATCAATTTAATATTGTGCCATATTTTCTATGAGGGACTAAAGAGAAAGGTTCATATTTATAGGGAAACTAGACAAAACTTTAAAAAAGGCGATGTTTCCTCCGTATTTTATAATTAAGTATGTCGGACATAATTTTTTTAATAATGTACATTATTTTTGAAAATGACTCACCTACTCAATTTTTATTCTTAAAATACATATGTATTAAAAAAATTTTTTTTTATGTATATTAATACTTTTTAAAATTACTGGCTGTGTACATACATTCCTGGTGAGTAAATAATGAGAAATATAAAATATTTTAATAATTATTATTTTACAATATTTTAATAATAATAATTATTATTATTAAAATATTCTTATAAATATAAATAAACAGACAACCGGTGATCGGTTCAAAAATTTGAAATCCAAAAAGGTGAATTTTAAAAGCAACTTCAAAAAGCAAATTTTTTTTAAGACATGCAAGTATGTACTTAGTTCGGCGAAGGCAGTTAGATTGCTAACATTAATAATAATATTAAATTATTATAGAAAACTGTATAGAATATAAATAATTGGCGACATCCAAACGCACTGCATCATTGAACAATTGAAGAGGCAAGAAAAAGTGTACCAGACAGTTGAAATCATTAGGGCTTGCCAAATTATATGAACTATTAGCAATCTGGAATTAAAAAAAAAAATATGTTAAAACATGTTGAGACAATATTTAATATTAACAACTTCAAGGACAATTTACAAATATTTACATTTTATTTTTCATTTAATTTAGCTAACAATACAGCACAAGTCAGATTTCCTTAGTTTTCAGTAGAGCATATCTGACAGCAGACGAGTTGCGACCGACTTGCGACAGGCGAAAACTTTCTATCAATTTGTGCGATATCACACTAAATCGTGTTTTTGGTATCACGTAACTAATAACCGTGGTGTGGTTTGCGATAAGCGACGGTGCTGCCTCTTACGGACAATAACTAAAATTAAAGTGCATGGCATTTCTGTATGGCAACACACTCGATCGCAAGTCGTCTGCTGTTAGATAATAAGGCAGCCGCTGTGGTTCTCTTTGACGTTCAACGGTCAGCGGTTGCCATAACAACATTCCACTTTAAGGCGCGATTTCACCATACTCTGTTTAATATCGCTGTTAAGTCATTTAGCGCCGTCACTCGCATACTGTAAACGTCTGTTTAATGACTTAGCAGCGATGTCAAATACTAACAGAGTATGGTGAAATCGCGCCTAAATGTGACAGCGGCTCTCGTTGGCGAGTTAGTTCTCCTCGCTGTCGGCAGATGGCGCCGTTAAAGGGATTTTTTTTTTTCTCGCGATCGAAATTATAATATTATTACGCGAATTGCATATTGTGTAAAAGTTTCAAGTCAATCCGTTTCGGCTAGTTTTCGAGTTTTTGAGTAATATACATAAACCAACACAACATTTTTATATTATACAAGCTGGTGCCCGCGACTTCGTCCGCGTTGAAAAAGAAAATATATGAGTAATTATTAAACGATGAGATATCGCAAAAACAAATTTAAAAATCAGTTGCTTTGCTAAAATCAGCGCCATCTGTTGGGATGAAAATAAGAATAATGTCACTATTCAACCAAACAAACAAACTCTTCAGCTTATTTAGTAAGTATAGTATAGAGTATAGATAGATAATACACAAGTATAGATGTAATTTTATCTGAACCATATATTCATGTGAGTGTCCTCTTTTTGTGTGCCTTATTAAATAAAATAAAATAAAAATAAATATACTCACACAGAATCTTTTTTCTTGGCTGCAACCAAAGTTGTTTCCTTCTCGTTGTTCAGATATCTACGAACGCCCCTGTGCAAGTTCTTAAAGTAGTCCGACCACTGCAACAAACATACAGGCATACTAAAATCAAGAGACATACTAAAAATTCTATACAAAAAGCTATAATCTTATAAAAATCTAAACGAGGAATTCTTGTATGCCACGACGATCTCGCAAACGGCTCTAACGATATTGACGAAAATCTAGGGTTAGGGTTTTTTTAGGTCTAGAAATCGATCTGTCAGGGTCTTATCTTCGAGGAAAATTCGTTTTATGGAAATGTTACAAAAGTAATACCGCTTGCTACAGCTAACGCCATCTAGCGCCGAGTGAACGAACAATACTTTTTTGCCATTTAATAACACTACTCGATAACAGATGGTGTTTGGACCGGATACCCGGAAATCAATCTGTTAGTCTTATCTTCGAGAAAATTTTTAGGTAGTTTTTTTTAATGGAACGGTTACAAAAGTAATACACAGCTTGCTTGTTTTATATTTTGAATTATTAATTTAAGTATTCTTGAATTTTTTTTTCTATAATCTTTTGTATGAAAATTTATGGGAGTTAAATCAAATGTCACATATCACACGTTACGCGTTACATGCTACAATATGCTTCAATACATATTAATATAATATAATATGATAAATTAACATTAATTTTCATTAATCAATTAATCTAATCTATAATAATTAATGCTACTCGGGTGTTAATTTTTTTTTTCATACATCAACGCATACAAAGTATGAAACGATGAACTCACATTTAAACTGGCTATGTCTATATAAAACATCTGTCTGTCCGTTTGGTTGAGTTGCTTCATCAGTTCCAAGGTGTTCGTGTTGTGGAATCTCCATTCGGTGAATATGAACCTCTCGAGTCTGTTCAGGGACGACCAAACGTTTCTGTGAAGCCGGAACAGTCTGGAACCAATTTATGTCAATGTAACTCTGTCTGTCTGTCTGTTACCACTCGACCAATCATCGTGAAATTTCGCATAAATAATCTTCGATAAAGGATACACTAGATTCTGGGTTGCTTCACTAAAAGTGGCATAGTAGAATATCACCGCACTCACAGCTTGAGGTGATATTTCAAATTAGTTGCACAAAGTCGTCCTTAAGGTGAACACGTGTTACGACTTGAACCATTATTACTAAATTTTAAGATTTCAAATCAGTCATGCAACGTTTACATTATTCACCTTTTTATCATAAATTAACTAGAGAAAATGATAATAGCTTGTATAAAAAAATCCAGTGGATACACTTCGTAGTGTTTTTTTTTTTTTTGAAGCCCTGAATCTAGTTTATCCTTTAACAAAGTAAATAATGGATGCCGGAGGTCATTAACACTTCTATGGTCGGCGGCGCAATTTGAAGCACTGGCGACGGTAGCCACCTATTATAAAGTGGATCGTCGACATAAAAAAATAAGTAATAACAATTAGCTTCTCTATACTATGTGATCATACGCGAAGATCTACAGTAAATATAGTATATAACACTCACATGGGTCTGCCTCCTGTTAGACGCATCATCATGTCCAAGAGTATTCCAGGGAAGAAATGCACGAATATGGCCGACAGACGAAACAGCCAGAGGGATGGCACGAATTTAAGGTATGGGTACCTTTAAAAAATATATATGAATCAGTAAGGTAAAAGCACCAGTCGTGGACACTTTTAGACAGTTACATGTATATATTTTTGTAGAATTTCATACAATACATATTTTAGAGTGCAACTTATTTCAATTTGTAAATAAATTCATAGCCCACATGTATATATATATAAAGCTCAAATTATCTATACATATAAATAAAATTGGTGTGTCTGTTTGTAATATTGAAATAACCGTTTTTTACTACATGCATATGAATATATATACGGTACATACACCAAAATAACATTTTTAAAATTTTTGTCTGTCTGTCTGTCTGTTTGTTCCGGCTAATCTCTGAAATGGCTAGACCGATTTTGACGGGACTTTTATTGGCAGGTAGCTGATGTAATAAGGAGTAACTTAGGCTACGTTTATTTTAGAAAAAAAAAAAAAAGGCGAAGCCAGGAGCGGGCCGCTAGTTTATAATAAAATTATTAAAAGAATATAATGCCGGTCACTCACATTCGCGCGAATACGCGAACCCACAAGTGTAGGACGACATTTGCAAATGACTATGCGAAGTTTTTGCTACATTCGCGCTTTTCCGTGCAGTGTCGGTTTTTAACGCACATCAAAGTGCGCGAACCTCAAACCTTCGCGTAGTCTCCCACACATTCGTGCAAGCATTCGTGCGACCAATTTCGCGTACGATTGCGTATTGATTGCGTAGGTAACGGACATCTCGTTTACCATTTTCAGAGTTCGTATCGTGTACTGAGTGGCGTAAATTGAATTTGATCATGGATTGGACAAACACTAAACTGCACTAAAATCATCTTCACCTTCAACGCATTCGCAAATGAGTATGCGAACCCATTCGCATACTCGCTGAGTTTGCGAATGAATGTTCACGTTCCTTCACATGCGTGCAAAGATTCGTACAATGTAAGAATGTTTGCACGCATGTCAGTGACCGGGGTAAAAGTAAACCAAGCCAAATGCACTCACTAGTAATGAACAGTAATGAACCAGTAATTTGAAATCCAATAATGGACACATCTCAAATTATGAACACTAAAATCTAAGACGAAGTGTCGCCATCGCTTTGAAAATTCTATTATGCAAAATTCATTACTGGCACCATGTCCAACACTGATGCCAATACTTTATATACATTTTTTTATATGTTAAGGTACTTGGATAGACTTGAGTGCGTCGTTTTACACGAATTTCTTAACACGATTCATGTAACAATAATACAAACAAAACCCAAAAATGGAACGCGATAGGACAAAACTAAAATAGAAACCAACATTAAGCGCTCTTAATGTTGATTTCAGAGATCACCAATACATAAAGACAAACAAATTTTACATCTTCATAATAATATTCATAGAAATACTGACCAGACGGCACTTTTGAGGGGATACTCGTGTAACAACCCGTTGACTTCAGGCTCTATGGACGCCCACGTGAAAGGTTTGTATGTGGACGAGGAGCAGTGATACACGGACAGACCGGACCTGAAATTGTGTATATTTTTCACAATTTTACAAAATATCCAAAAAATATACAGGGTGTGGCCTGTAATAAGAGCCAATAAATTTAAAGACCAGACAGACAGACAGTTGATATAATACATAGATTACTTTTTTTTGTAAATACATACATATTATAAATAAAAACATCCATGACTCAGGTACAAAGGTAAATGTTAACACATAAACATTTGCCCCTAGTGGGATTCGAACTCGCGACCGTTTGGTTAACAGCTAGGGTTGCTAGCCACTAGACCAAACGTGTCGTCAGTTTTCAATGAATCAATGAATTACATGATCGCTAAATTGTCTTTTATCAGTCGTTAGATGTGTTAGATGTCGTTAGAAAGCGAAGCACTGTCACCCAGGTACTGTATATAAATTAAAAAGTAAAGGAAATTGTTTAAAATCATATTTAAAGTACCCAAATATATATTTTTTTGTTGTTTTAATATTATACAACCAATACAATCGCTCAATTTAAAACACCAACACTTATTAGCTGACCTTTGTGACGTCACTTGTTCTCTTTTTCTCTTTTAATGTCTTGGCTCCATCGGATCTTCTCCGGTGTCATTTTTCAAAATAGCAATTTAAAAAGGCAAGGGACAGAGAAATGGACGTGTTTCATGAAACAAATATAATTCTAGTCTAGATCTACAAAATACTTACTTGGCTTTAGCCGCTTGCCATCCGGCTACCAGCAGCTGATTGACGACTACATCCACCGGAATGTAGTCTGCCACGTTATCCTTGGCGAGGGGCAGTCGGCGAACCACACCTACATTATTATCATTATTATTAAAGGAATCGTCCCTGGAATCGGTGGCAATATCGGGGCAGTGGTGGGGGGAACCCTCTAGATCGCTCCGTAGATTGCATCGTGTGTGGGCAAATCGTAAATATAATTATTTTACAATACTAGCTGACCTGGCAAACGTTGTTTTGTCAAAAAATAAAAAAAAAAATTTGGGGATGGAAAATAGATGTTGGCCGATTCTCAGACCTACCCGATAAGCACACAAAATTTCATCAAAATCAGTCCAGCCGTTTCGGAGAAGTTTGGCAACAAACACCGAGACACGAGAATTTTATATATTAGAGATTACTCCGACTTCGAAATCGTGTCCGGCGAGCTCACGGCTCAGCGGCAATTTATCGTCTAGGGAGCATCGTGTGTAGCGAAATCGGGCCGATTTCACCGCAGTGTGCCTGCGAGTGCAGCGTAGTCAAGACGTATTTTTGTGTTTTTAATTTGATTTCGTGCGGAGACATGGCGAAGGGGAAGGAGCGACATAGATCCTGATTTTACAAAGTCTACTTTTAATAACTGCACCACAATAGTTAAAGGAACTGGCACAGAAATGACGAAGTCGCTGGCACCAGCTAGAGTATTAAATAACAATTAAAATACCTTTAGCTGCTCCCATTAGGAACCCTTGAGGTCCGACCTTCGAACAAGTCCACCCGGGTACAGGCTCTTTCCAGGCAGCTACGACTGTAATATTAAATTTTCATCATACATTATCGTTAAAAAAACACAGAAATTTAATCATATATGGGTGCTATTCTCTCTCTATCTAAACACCTATATATTGGTGGATGAAATGTGGAAATTATCGGTTGAATATGTGGACATTATCTATTAAAATCATCAATCTACTTCAACTATGGATTTTGCGTGACAAATGCTAAATTGGCACACAAAAAGTACGCCTAAAACGGAATCATGGCGGTCAATGGTGAAAAGGTAGTAACGACCAAGTTCTACTATTCATTTTAAACTCCAATGTGTTGACGTAAAGACACATTTTCTTTAAACGACAGATGTTTGGTCGGTTTTAAATGACAGATGACCGAGTTCATGTTCCACGCATATGTCATTTTTAAATTTTCCATAAAGCTCGCAGTGTTTTGTATGGCATGCGAAATCCATAGTTGTAGTACATTGATGGCACAAATAGTTAAAATTCGCAAAGAGATAGGTATTTGCAAACTAAGAGAACGTAGGCTATTAAAAAAAATCCAACTTACTCATAGTTGGTCGCACTATTGTGCAAGGGAACAATTCAGCACACTTGACGACTTCATGTTCGGCCAGATGTTTCGTAAACGTATAAGTGTTTGGATGTGTCTTCAACAACCTGAAATTGGATTTATCCAAGAAATTATTGCTATAACTCCTCACATATTATAAAACAAAGCCCCTACCGCGTCTTCACTAAATTTCGCGATTGATAGCCTTTACTAAAATTATAAAGAGAGAAGGTTTGCATTTTTATATGTTTGTACTATTTTTTATATCAATGTACTACAACTATGGATTTCGCACGCCATACAAAACACGACGAACTTTATAGAACATTTAAAAGTGACATATGCGTAGAGCATGAACTCTGTCATCTGTCATTTAAAACCGACCAAACATTTGTCGTTTAAAGAAAATGTATCTTTACGTCAACGCATTGGACTTTAAAATGAATAGTAGAACTTGGTCGTTACTACCTTTTACCATTGACTCCGCCATGATTCCGTTTTAGGCGTACTTTTTATGTGTCGCTTTGGCATTTGTGACGCAAATTCCATACTTGTAGTACTTCGATGTTTGTAATGAAGAAACTCAAACTTTACTCAAAAAATGTATAACTGTTTGTGCACGCTAATCTCAGAAACAGCTTAACCGATTTTAATTTGGTTTTCACTTATGTATTAGTGATTAACTGGATTGACTTATATAGGATACTTTTTATCCTCAAAAAAATGTTAGGTTCCTGTGGGATATTCGAAAAACGAACTACATTAGCTAGTCAATTTAATAAATGAAATGGAGTGTGCTCTTAAAACATTTATCAATACGAGTGTATAATATGATATTTTTTAAGTTTTCGAACAGTGGGGATAAGTGGAAAAAAAAACTCCACTTATACCTACCAGGTGGGATACTTAGTAGGGATAAGTGGAAATTGGTGCTTAAAACACTCACTTTGGTTCAATTTCATCCAACGCTTGGTCGGACAGAGTCCCTATGAGTGAAATAATCTGTCCGGAATCCCCCGGAGTCTCGTAGACCTTCTCGTGGGCTTCCGTCAAGTACGAATTGACGTATGCCGACGACACATGTATCATGACCTGATGACAAATAGGAAATTATAAATGTTTCCAATTTTTTTTTTTGTAAAATTTTTGGGGATTAAATCAAAACAAACAAACAATTATTTATTATTGTAATTATTAGAAAAAAATAGAATTGTTTTCATGATGATGATGTTAGCATTGTATTTAGCATTAAATAATCATCAAATAAATATTTTACATACCTACATTTAAAAAAAAGTCAAAAAAAAATTAAAAGGAAATTTTAGAAATGTTGATTTCGAAAAAATACCATTTCCAAAGGGAGTGAATTCGCGGGTTGAAACTAATTTATAAATATAAAAATATAAAATGACACAATACCTTCAAATTTTTAATCTGCTTACACAGCTCCATGACTCTTCTTGTTCCCAGCAAGTTTATCTTGACTGTGGGACGCAGGTTTTCCTAAAAATAAAACATTTTTGTTGTTTTTTTTTCAATGCGTACGAAGTCGCGGGCATCAGCTAGTTTCCAATAATTTAATGCTTTCGACTTGAGTTCCTATGGGTTTACCTGAAAATCGAGGGTAGCAGCGGAATGTATAACAACATTGACATGGTCCACCAACGTCTTCCGATCCTGGGCGCTGAGGCCCAGGTCCTCCTCGCCTACATCGCCAGAAACCGGCACCAACTTTTTGAAGACATCCGTCGATTCAGTTTCCAGCAACCTCTCGAATACCTGGTTAAAGTTAAATGACTATTATAACTATATAACTATTACTATTATATGTTATATCCATATTAATATTATAAATGTGAAAGTAACTGTCTGTCTGTCTGGCTCGGACCCTTTGGACCCACAAGTTTTGACCCTGTTATTATTAATAAAAGGTACAGTCTAACTAGCATTTTTGTCGTTAGGAAAAAATATTGTGAATTAAATAAAACTATATACTTACATAATTATGAGAAAAGGATTTGTTAATCAATATACATCATATACATCTATAATATAAAAATGAATCCCTAAATGTGTTGCTAAGCGCAAAACTCGAGAACGGGTGGACCGATTTTAATTCTGTCTTCACTCATGGATAGAGGGATAATCAGGGAAGGTTTTTACGTAAAAAAAATGCACCCCGGGCGAAGCCGGGAGCGGACCGCTAGTATAAAATAAAATCGTAAATAATTCCTTATACATGTAAAAAATTTCGGATATTGGTGTGTCTCAGGCGTTTGTGCACGCTTATCTGAGATAAGCGTGCACAAACGCACAGGACTATTCCGATCCCTCGGGAATAGTCCTTTTTTTCTGGATAAAAGGTACCCTGTGTCCTTTCTGGTGTCTTAGACAACGTGTGTGCAAAATTTCATGGTGATCGGTTCAGTAGTTTTTGCGCGGAAGAGTAACAAACATCCATACATCCAAACAATCTTTCTCATTAATAATATTATATTAAATAAAATAATAATAATAGTACGGATTGGGCGCCACTGTCGTCATAGTGATAACGATATCAGGCGTTATTACTCATATATTTTCATTTTCAACGCGGACGAAGTCGCGGGCACCAGCTAGTACTATTATAACTATTATTATTACATTAATGACTATTATCAATTTTTTAAAATGTAATGACTATATTATTATAATACAGTACCGATTTAAAAAAAGTTTACAGCCACCAATCACTTTATAATCACACGATTTTTAATTACACTGTAGGGTTTGCCTTGAAAAATATAACATCGAGCGTTCTGCGCAGGCGCACGGTTCACTCGAACCGTCATTCACCCAATCAGCGCGCTTATTGTCGTATGACAGTATAATGATGGTTTTTTTTTAATTAGAGATGGGTTTGCTCTTGGCCAACAACCAGCTGTGTAGCAAGGATGAGGCCTATGATGGAGCGAGCTCATCCAGAACCTGTGTATGATGAAATAGAATCACTCACTGGATGTTTAGGGAACTCCTCAAGCCTCTGCGAGATCTCTTTCCCCTTCTTGGGCCGCATCAATAAGTACACATTCCCAACGTCTGGTATCGTGCGCAGAATTTTCTCAATCAGACATAAACCCACAAAGCCGGTACCGCCGGTTATAAAGAGATTTTTGTTTGAATAAAAGCTGCGTACTTCCGAATCGTCCGACATTTTGAGGTGTTAAGAAATCTGAAAATAAATAAATAAACGGGTCATGTATGCAATTTATGATGAATTTATGTTTAAGGCTCATCTTTTGCAGTTTTAGGTAAGTCGCGAATAAACGCTCACCTGTCATAAGTCTTGACCGCTGATTGGCCGAAATGAACGTTACTTACTAATTGACCAAACAGAACAGAGAAGCTATACATCATTGACCAATCAGCGTTTCATTTTCTAATCGTCCTAAACAAATTGGGATTTTTGCAACGGTCCTGAACGTACCTCGGATGATTACAAAATTCGTTGTTAATTTCCTATTATCCGGTCCTTTGCAATCGTACTTGGATTATACGATAAAGCCTGGTATAGACGGGGTCAGTAACAAGGCAGTACAGTAACCCAGTCCAGCGCTGACTTGCTACTGGGCTTGTATAGACACTAGTTTCAAGTCGGTCCAGTGCCTTCGCACCCTCAAGTCAGTCCAGTTGAATAGCGTCTATTTTCGGGCCCAGTAACTGTCACGTAAATTAAATACCTCATATATACCTCTGCTCAAATATAGCGACCAAGTGGAAACTTTCGATAATAATGGCGTAACATTTAGACCGGTTTTCTGTTTGTCCGAAAATTTATTGTACCACTCCGCTTATTTTTATTTCAATTTACGTCAATATAATTGAATGGCGTCACAGAATATTACAGACTAGCTCTTGCATGCGACTTCGTTTGTGTAACTTTATTAATTATTAGCCTATGTTACTCGCTGATAAACTTTCTATATGTGAAAGAATTTTGAACTTTATAAAATATAGCATAATGTCAGGCTTTATATATTTTCTAACGTGCTATATTTTTCATTTTTCAACGCGGACGAAGTCGTGAGCACCAGCTAGCTAGTCAATCAATCAATCAACCAATATAAAAATCAATGGCCGTGCGTTATTCCGCTGACAACTTCTAAACCGCTAAACCAATCTTAATTCGGTTTTCACTTATGGATAGAGGGATAAACGACGAAGGTTTGTGTATATAGAAAAAATGCATCCAGGGCGAAGCCTGGAGCGGATCACTAGTGAAATATATAACCCACTTGGAAAAGTGGATTTCATCGAGTCTGCATTCGTTTCGCAATGTCCTTACTAAAGAACTAACCTTGTAGTAAAGCAAATATGTTTTTCTCGGAGCTAACCGCAACTCAAGGTCATCATGTTCCTACTCTATGTGATTTTTTAAAATCATATTTCAAATATTAAGTATAACCTTTAAACTGTAGATCGTATTCATGATTTGTAAATTTTTGACTTAACATGATCATTGTTTTTTTTTTGTATTTATTTCACTACAAATTTTATTTTTCTAACTAGCTGGTGCTCACGACTTCGTCCGCGTTGAAAAATATTAAGTCCCGTACGTCCAAATGTTTATCTACCAAGTTTCATAACAATCAGTTAATTCGTTTCAGTTATGGAGGAACATACATACATACAGAAAAAAATTCTAAAAATCGTCAATTTAGTTTCAGTATCATGTATAGAGCCTATAAACACGATATCTCTGAAAATAAAACGACTAAAGGTACATAAAATAACCCTTATATTCATAAGAAAATTGAGAATTGGGGGTCATTTCATTTTTTACACGACGTATGTAGCGCCATCTATTATGTTTCAAGAGATTAAATGTATGGGGTGAATAGTACATGTTAATATCTTAACTTTTCGGCTACGCCCGTGATCAACACTTTATTTGTAGTTGGTGAAGAGGCTCTTAGTATATTAATTATTGTTATATCTACGACTTGAACAATATTAATTATTGTTAAGAAAGAATGAATTTGAAAACTGACGAAGGTTTTCGCACCCCGACTGTAGTTGTGGATAATTCTTAGGTACGTAATTAATTTTTTTTTTTGGTAATTTTTTTTAATTAATTTTTTATACTAATATCTATGGTTATACGATTAACCATATCCAATAAATAAATTCGTCTGCAAGAATCTGTCATTCTTCATTTGCAAGAATATCCTAAGTGTAGAGAAATTCTAACGGTTTAGATGTAGAGTTAGTAGGTATAAATTAAACAGGTGTTTCGGTCGAGTGATGCTTTCTCCGAAGCCACAAACGGTGAAAACACGCGCGGCCATTGCAAAGCCATTAGACAGCTGTTCTAAAGAGAGAACCATATTGGATTTTTAGCACATCGTCGTTGATCGTTGTCAAATCAAAATCTGTGCAAAAAGTTTTTCTTAATCATCTCTATTATTTCTTAATCCTTTAGCCGCCAGTCGGATAATTATTTTCGTGTTTACATCGCCAGAGCCGTACATATACGAAAAATTCCTCTACTTGTATAAAAATTAAGAGTCAAGCGCTATAGGGGCACGACAACTCTTACAAAACCAAGCGGTTAGGGTTAAGCAAGTTTTTTTTTTTTCCAGAGCTGGTATAACTTAGCCTATCGCCTAAATAAATACACACACACATATATATATTTATACTAATATTATAAAGAGAGAAGATTTATATGTTTGTAATGAATAAACTCAAAAACTAGTGGACCTATTTTGAAAATTCTTTCACCATAGAAAGCATATTTTCATAGAAAGCTATACATTATCAGCGAGTAACAGGCTATATTTTATAAAGTTACGCAGGTGAAGTCGCGTGCAACAGATGGTGTTTATATATCAGCGCTTTTTCCCCATACAAAGATTGTCGAATGCGCCTAAAGAAAATTTCTACAATTATTTTTATTTATTTTTTCATACTTTACATAATATTAAAGAAAAACCTTCCAACTATATAAATCTGTGCGGTTGTCTTCCTTATATAAGCCTGTCTGGTGACAGTAACCACCATCTTACAGACCACCGTGAAATAAAAAAACGTGTGCTTTTGTGTTTCGTTGAGTAACGGATGCCAGACTCTATGTGTGGTTTTGGTTGTTATAGGCGATAGTAGCCATCTACCATCAAGTGGACCATCAGTATGTTTTCCTACCACAACAATAAAAAAAAACGATGTTATAAAACAGTGAAATTATTTTTTATTACAATAATTTTATGTAGTTGCATAAGTTTTACTTTATTATCTTGGTTGCACAATGTGAAAGGGCCTCTCAGTCTTTTAGAAAGTATTTTAAGCGCAACTTTAAGACTTTACTTGTTTATCGTTACAAAAACACATATTATAATAATAATGTCAGACCAAAGTTATATGACCACTATATTTACCTTAAAAAAATAGTGAGTATAGGAAATCGGCTCATCTGTTTATTTTCCTTTTAACGGTTAACTTATACCATTAGATTAGGTGAGAAGAAATTATAGATTTTACTGGAAAAATATCGGGTAATTTGGTAATGGGGTTTCATATATATTTAAGTTTGCAAGTATTTATTTAAAAGCCGTGCAATGTGTAAAATTTATAATAGATGAATTTTATAAATCTGATATATTCACAGAAAATTACTGTAATTGAGAAAAACTTTTATTACTAAATTCTCCAAAGTGTAAGTTAAAAAAGAAACTGTGGCCTGGTTTTGAAATATGTCCTTTGTCCCAAGAATACAATTTTTTAAACAAATTAGACACACACTACACTGGTTACATTGCGTTTTGCAGTCATTTGGGAAGCCGCTCTGGCGACAGTAACCACCAGGCCTTACAGAAGACCACCGTGAAATAACAGAATGTGTGCTGTTCTGTTTCAATGAGTAAGGGATGCCAGAGCTCATTTCCTTGTCCCTTCCTAATGTCTTAATGCATTATGGTGTAATAAAAAAATTTGTTCCCAATGTACTTCCACATGGTAAAGTCAAAAGTTTGTTTAATCCATCGATATTACATATCTTCAACTAACATATTATATAAAAAACCAGCTGACCCGGCAAACGTTGTTTTGCAAAAAAATTAAAAAAAAAAAAATTTGGGGTAGGCCACCTATAGGCCATCCTTATCACTTAGGGGTATAAAAAATAGTTTACGACCTTTTCTTAGACCTACTGAATATACACAAAAAATTTCATAAAAATCGGTCAAGCCGTTTCGGAGGAGTTTTGTTATAAACACAACGCACTTTTAGAACCTGTGGCGGTGCTTGTGTCAATAAGAGACGGAAGCCACTTACTTAGCTATCAACTAGTCCGCCAACCTGTCTGACAACCTTTACATAAAAAATTCTCCATAGTGGCACGAGAATAGTATATAACTCCATATATTAGTATACGTTGGACATTCAACAATTAATACGATGACGTCATATTTGTTGGCAAATATAAGCCAAAGGTTCGCTCATATATATTGGTAAAACTGGTAATTAAATACACATACATAACTTAAAAAATTAGAGCAGAGATTCTCAACCTCTTTAACTCGACGACTCAACAAATGTAAATCAATAAACTAAGAGTTGTAATTTAAAATTTTAAACTAACCCCCGACTTTCTATCGAGCCCAAACACGTTGCTGAGGAGTTGGGTGTCCCGCAGCATAGGTCATGCTGCAGCATCACCTCAAGGCCGCCATGTCATGGAAATACTACCCAAGCAAAAGTTTAACAAATTTTACATCAATCGAACACGTGGAAGTTAGTGAAATCCCTTCGTCAACTAGGAAATGGGCTGATAATCTTCAAATGCTTGAACATATCTTCATAAATTATAGCCAAGAACTATGTCAATCAGGTCAGTTCTCAAACAACAAAAACCGTATCAAAATCGGTCCGTCCGGTTGGGAACTACAGTGCCACAGACAGACACACACACGGGTAAAACTTATATCACCCCTCTTTTGCGTCGGGCTATATTGTATACTGTAAATTTTTGTAAGTTTTAATATTAGATGTAATATCTAAAAAAAAACTTCTAATTACATATAAGACATGCAAAATTGCAAACAACTATTCCAAGTATAACTAGTATGTTTACATGGCGTATGTCTCTACAGCGTAAAACCATTTTAAATATAACACCTCAAGACTTTCTTTTATTCAAATTACGTATCTACTTTTACTATAGCGCCTGTTACCTTCTCTTCAACTGTTAGTAAGACGTTATCTAATTTTAGTAAGTACGATAGTTATCTATTTTTTAACATCTTATATATAAAATTCTCGTGTCAGTGTTTGTAATGCTTGCTACACATGTAACGATATATCGTAGCGATTAATCTGTGCAAATCGATTTGCGCAGATTTATCGATCGTGTGTATGACAAATCGTTGCAGATTATCGTTCATCGGTGGCAGTTGCAATTTTTGTTAGATAAATCGTTGTCGATTGCGTTTGTGCAGTTTTTTCTTTATTAGTGGAGTAACTAAAGACAGAAGGTTTAAGTATGCTTCCTCATTCATCCTCAAGTAATTATGCAAATCTTTCGGAGCAAATTTCAACTCATTTAATAAGTTGGTATGAGAAAATAGCTTCCTTTTCATGAGCCAATCTTTACACTACACACTCCGCGCCTTTTTTTTTCTTTAAACACATAACCAGGCCTAATATCAGGCCAATTGCGTCATCATCTTCCATCGTGGATGACATGTTACTCGCGTGAGCTCCTGCAGAGACCTGACGATCGACGCAGATATCGGAGGCGTGTGGAGACACTAGGAACGTTCGATTTATCTGCACAGTCTGAAATCGCTACGATATATCGTTACATGTGTAGCAGGCATAACAAAACTCCTCCGAAACGGCTTGACCGATTTTTATGAAATTTTTTGTGTATATTCGGTAGGTCTAAGAACTAAAGGTTTGAAACTATTTTTATACCCCAAAAATATTTTGTTTTTTGGCATAACGTTTGCGGGGTTAGCTAGTATTATTATATGTATAATATAAAGCTTAGGTCCCCTAGGGAGGGTCCCAAGCATGCTGGCTGCATTACCTAGTTGTATGGAAATGCCAACCTGTTGAACGAGGTAATAGCCCGCTCTAGAATCGCTGGTTATGTCGACTAAATGTTTTGACAAGATGTTAAAAAAATTAAGCAAGTTGGGACTCCACGGACCCAGAGATTTGACACCGAAGGGAAATAATATGTAGCTGGTGCCGATATCTCTGTATTTTGTAATTTAAAAAAATTTACACACTTTGTTTGCAGATAGTATTGTAACAGATTATTCTAGATTCTAGATTTGAAGTTGTTGAAACAACCTGCTCCTGGTTTTGTCTGTATGGCCGCTATATTTTTCTAAACCACGCAACGGATTTTGACACGGTTTTCACCATCAGTTAGATAATTTTTCCACGAACTTTTTATATACTTAATTATATAATAAAACCTAATTAAGTTATTTTCCTTGGCGAAGCCGAGATCGGGTCGCTAGTATATATTATAATCTGTACCTTTTGTGCTGTTTAGGTATGCCTACAGTATTTAAAAATAACTATACAAAATATGCATTGTAGCTAAACAATGTAATAACATATTTCAAAATAATTTCTTGCAGCCATGTCATACATATGACAGGCGAAATCTCAAACGAATAACTATTTTTCAATATTTTCAACAAACAAATAAATAAGGCCAGTGCAAAACCAAATTTGCATTGTATGTTTTAGTCTGCATAATTTATGTGGTAATTATAATTACCATAAAAGAACAACATTATTTACAGTTCTAAATAACTCATTAAAATTTTCTCAGAGCTAACTTTTAGAACTAATAATAAACTTTTTAGAGCTAAAAATAATAAATTTTATTTATTATTATAGCTATATATAAATAATAACATAATTATGTTTGAAAGTAAATTTAAAATATATTTGTTAACTTTCTTTTATATGCTTGCTGGTTGGTACTGTTTTATTCAGAGCTACACACGGGTTTCTTTTTTAAAAGAAAATTCATGCAAAGCATGAATACTGGATAGTAGGTGGCTACCATCGCAAACATCCCTATAACACAAGAAATGCCACAGTCCTAGTCAAAGTAACAATTTAAAACGATAACGAAGTTCTTAAACAATAAAATGTATGGGATTGACATAAGCCACCGCTAAATCATGTGATACATCCCATACATTTTATTCTTTCGAACTTCGTTATCGTTTTTAAAATGTTACTTTGACTAAGACCCCAGGTGCTGCAAGTGTGTTGTCGACTATAGTAGTATAAAGGACGACAGTTGGTCTAGTATAAAGAAAGACATTTGGTCTAGTGACTAGTGGTTAGTAACTAAACAGTCACGGGTTCAAATCCCGCTAGGGGCAAATGTTTATGTGTTAACATTTACCTTTGTACCTGAGTAATGGATGTTTGTATCTATAATATGCATGCATTTATATGTATCTATAATAAGGGAAATGGGCTCTGGCAACCCTTACTCGCTTACTCTGTGTTATTTTGTAAGAGGACGGTCACAGCCGCCAGACGGGCCATACTTGGCAAATCCAGACCTGAGCCAACTTTGAAAAGTTAAATTCCAAAGTTAGCCCCTGTAGGGAATCTCTGGAACACTGGTACAGAGTGTTAAGGAAAACTCCACAACCAATTTGCTTGTCAATCAATTATAATCTTTATTTATCAAACCAAAAGTCTATATTTGAATGTACATATTTTAATACCAACCTAATAAGTTATTTTTTTAGCATAATAAGCATATTCTTATAGAAGAAATTATCGCATATAATGTTTAATAAGCATTCTTTATTGCAATGTTTTTTTTTTTTAATTTTTTTTTAACTTATGACGCGTCTTTTAAAATTATAAAGATCAGAAGTCAAATACCGGTCTTTATTAACGTAGTGACTGCAGGGTCAACTTTATTTTTTGTGCCTAGTTATTCGTATAATATCTAAGTTAAAATAAAAAATTTAAAATATACTTAATGTACTTTGATCGAAAACTAACAAGTTTTAAAGTTTAATTTCACAATATTATTGTTATTAAGAGATTCGAATAAGGTTAAATGTGAACAAGTATTTTGTGGAAAAAACCGATCCGATGAACAGGTCGAACGAAAATGCCATACCTAACATAAAACCAGAAACGTAAAAGAAAACTATGCTCATAAATAATTTATTCGCAATTAATAAAGTAAGCGAAAATACTTACGTGTGATTGTATTTTTTTATAACAATATTATTAATAACTTCCGACAATCTCACTCAAAAACACTTGGATCAAAATGTAAGTAAAAAAAGAAACACATGCACACATAGGAAAGGCGATATGCCGACTAAATTTATATATTAACTAATAAATAATGAATAAAACAACTATCATAAGCAAACTAGTTAAAACTACTGCGCTCAGTGTTGCCAACAATAATTTTAAAATTCCGCCATCTCGTCTGTATTGTGAAATTCCGTTGGAAATCCGCCATACATGCTGTTGCACTCGGCTTTGCCCGCGTAACTTTATAAAATATAGCCTATGTTACTCGCTGATAATATAGCATCCCAACAGTGAAAGAATTTTTCAAATCGGTTCAGTAGTTTCGGAGCATATTCAATTCAAACAAATAAACAAACAAACAATTCTTTCCTCTATGTAATATTAGTATAGATAAAATTCGTTAAAATACTGACTATAGGAAAATGAGGTTTTAGATACTTTATTGTGTTGACATACTAAAAAATCAAAAATAATTAAAATTGTTGTAGTACTAACATTATAATATAAAACAAATATAGAACAGATTGAACTCTTCTTAGTAGATTAAACTTAAATTTATATCGTCGTGACTCAGTTTCTATTTATATGGTATCGGTCATTGCAGAGGCGGTAGAGTTTACTGTTGAAATCTTGTTGAAAGTATCCGCCAGAATTTAATTTAAACATGTTTTCTTCCGTTCTATTACCCTAATCCGTTAGTCTGACGGATAACCCGCTAAGTTGGCAACACTAAAACCAACTGTCTACTATTTCCACTGCGCTATTTTTTTTGTGTTTCCTCTTTTTTCCTACTTGTTTCCTACAATATACAAAAAATTTGGCTCCTCCGATGATTTTGCCAGTGTCAGTTGTTATAATAGTAATATATAAAACACAAAATTCAAATCAGTCAAGCAGATCTCGAGACATTTTCCTAAAACTTATATTTAAAGTGCGTTTCATAATTCGAACGAATAATTTGACAGGACCAAATGACAAATTTTAAAATAATGTTACCAGCGTTGTTTCTGAAGTGGTGTACCATAGTCATGATATTTTACGTTGAAAATATTTTTATCTTGTTTTATTGATTTAACATTCGTATTAGGGGTTAAAGTATGAAATTGCCGATTTGTACTGAAAAATAAAAATTCGTTTTTTTTTTTTTAATTTAACATATTTATTTAATCAAAATAATTACCATTATTATCTATACATTGCTGCCATCTAATAGGAAGCTCATTTATGAATTTGCGATAGAACTCTGGTGATCTAGATTCGACAAACTGTGTGAAAGCATTTTGCACTGCCTCCTGAGAAGAAAACTTTTTATCACGCAGAAAATTGTCCAAATCACGAAAAAAATGGTAGTCCGTTGGAGCAAGGTCTGGCGAATACGGGGGGTGACGAATGGTTTCTAATTGCAATTCCTGTAGAGTTAAAACGGTTTCTCGTGCTGTATGAGGTCTCGCGTTATCATGGAGCAATAATGGTGAAGATCGATTCATAAGTCGGGGCTGTTTCACTGCTAGTTTCGCTATCATTGTTCGGAGTTCGGCGCAGTAGACATCTGCCGTTATTGCTTGACCAGATCGGAGAAAGCTATAGTGAATAACACCACGCTGAGACCACCAAACAGTTACCATTACCTTTTTATTGGTAAGCTTTGCTTTAGGACACTGTTGCGGCGTTTGACCTGGGGTCAGCCATTGCATTTTCCGCTTACGATTATCGTAAAGAATCCATTTTTCATCACATGTCACAATTCGATCCAATATTCCTTCATTTCTGTATCGATTCAACAAGGCAACGCAAGTTTCAACACGCGTTTCTTTCTGCAGATCAGTCAAATCATGAGGCACCCATTTTTCATATTTTTTTATTTTATTGATTTGACGCAAATAAGTCAATATTGTTGGTAAGGTAACGTTAAACCATGCCGCTAATTCCTGGGTAGTTTGGCTCGGATCGGCTTCCACCATCTCTTTCAAATCATTGTTATTCACCTGTGTGGGCGGTCTTCCACGTGGTTCGTTCTTCAAATCGAAGTTTCCATCACGAAAGCGTTTAAACCAAAATCGCACAGTGCGTTCATTAGCAGTCCCCTCTCCAAACGCAACATTAATATTGCGAGCTGTTTCTGCCGCGTTAGTTCCGCGTCGGAACTTGTATTCAAAAATCACACGAATTTTCGAAGTATCCATCTTTATTGTCTAAGCTGAATAAAAAAAACAACTGAAAGTTGATAATCGAATGTTGCACATTTTTTAAAAGAAGAACTACATAGGTACCGTATGAAAAAAGTTTCACTCAAAAATCTCAAACCATGAAGGTTCTATGTCAATTCGAAGTACCTATTACATAAAACGGCAAATTCATACTTTAACCCCTATTATTATTTTTATTTTAATGTATGAATTTCATTTAGAGCGGGATTACTAACGACCAAGTCGATTTGGAACGAATAAAAAAACAATTCACAATTTTATATGTGAAGTCAATAAAAAAATAGTATAATGCATTCCATAGCTATTATTATATTATTTTGGGATAATTTTATGTCACCTATGAAAATACTCTCATCATAAAATTTTTAATAATTGTAAACAATTGCGACTTATAGAACGGACTGCAAAAAATATAAACTAAAGAATTAAATAGTAACTAATATTAATTCTAAACTAATTAGGGCCAGTTTTATAAACGACATACCTTTTTCCCGTTCGTTACAGTGCTAGTAACCGAACGGTTAACGGTCTGTCAATAACGTTTACTGACGGTGGTTCTATAAAAGAAATTAAACATTCGGTAGCTGCCCGTAAAAATACGCCGAAGTTTATGAATATTGTCGATGGTTTCGTTGTAGTCTGTCAAGAACTGTCAAGTGTCGCGTCACAAACACATTTATTTACATAAATAACAAAATAAACGATACGTTATTGGCCTCTACATATTCGGCGAACGTTCGCCCATCGAGATGGCCATGCGATGGTTGATACGCAACTACACAATGGCGACATTCAGTTGTGTTCTTAACGTTTTCCGAGATGGACGTGGAAGCATTTGCCGCTGCGACAATATATCTATACCTATCCCGGTATATATCTATCCCAATATTTTTATTTTTATTCATTTAATAGTTACAGCATGTAACATTTCACGAATACATTTAAAAAAAAAACGAATAATTAAAAAATTATAACAAAAATTGTATTATAAAATTATATTAAAAAATTACATATATATTGTTATATTTTTTTAATTTATAAGTTTGCATATAATGTATAATATGCTTATATAATTATAGATACATGTATATTATAATACATTATATGCAAATACATACATATAGAAACATATTATGCGTGCATGTGTGTGTGTTAGTGTGTGTGGTACTTCATTGTGAGGCCACGTATTAGTCATTTTTAAGAAAATTCATAAATTAATAAACAAAGCGTGACGTCCACACTCAACCGCGTTCGAGCAGGCACTGAGGAATGGGCCACGTGTAGATGCGTACCGCCATCGTTGGCCCATTGCCTTTGATGTGCGGCGGAAAAACCGACATCGACGCCATCCCACGACAATCGCACGCGCCATAAGCCAACCTACGCAAATACGCCCTCCACACGCTCGCCCATCATAGTTGGCCAACGCTATGGCAGAATATGTAGCGGGGCTATAAGATAAACCGACCTTATCATAGTCAGTAAAGAGGCAGTAAACGCTAGCTGTCAAATTATACTGTTGACTAACGAACAGTTGTTTATAATACACTATATTATACTATTAGATCTTTTTTTTCGTCTATTTGATATAAAATTTACCTAACGGATCGTTATAAAACTGGCCCTTAATGTTCTATAAAGCATTGATTACGGTTTTATAAAACGGTAAGTTTTTTAATAAGTTCGATTAGGTCACATCACTATTTTTGTATGGTCAAACACCTGCAACCCAGGAAATGTCAAATTATTCGTTCGAATGATGAAAGCAGATGAAACGCAGTATATTTGATTAGAGTTGACATATTTTTAGTGTTTCTAAAACATATAGTATTCTGTGTGGATAATTCGTTACACACACTTTGTAGTCTGTGTACTGTTGCTAGTTAAAAAATATCAAAGTTAGGGTGAAAAAGGGGCTCCTTTTTTTAATGAAAAGGCCTTCATTATAAAAAGAACATAAGATTTATGCATCGATGCCAGTAATAATATAGCACTTGTTACTGAAGAGGAAGAGGTAATTATGAGCATTCCATAAGAAAAAAAGGGATGCCGTGGTATTGAAATAAAGGAGCGAGTGTTAAAATCATTACAATAAATGTACCAAAAAAAATCCTTTGCCTTGCTATGATGTGCCATACCGTCAGTAAGCGCCGGCTCTAGAACGCAGTGTTTTTACATTCTCAGTGGCTGGCGACGAGGCTGCGGCTTCGGTGAGTGATTAAATAATTTTTGGAACAAATTCAGTTCTACTTTCAAAACGATAGTACAGTCGAGGCACGAAAAATTATCATTTTTCAGATTCATTCCTTTATCAAGATGTATTAAGCAGACAACTGACAAACGTTTGAAATAAAATTTTGGCATGGCTGATAAATTGCTAGTACAAGCAAATGTCGACTAAGGTGACAAACCTTTTCTTAAACCGACTGTACTTGTACTATTTTCAAAAAGTTTCTCTGTGGTCAAGTGACTATAGGCTTATTTTAGGCGAATCCGTATAAGACGAACTGAGTACCTAGTGCGAGTTTTACTCGATCGAACGCGTCGAACGCGTAAACGTCAATTTGTATGGGAATGAAGCAGCGCCACCTAGTGGCTAACGTGTAGCGCTGCTACATTCCCATACAAATTCACGTTTACGCATTCGATGCGTTTGATCGAGTAAAACTCGCACTAAGGCCTCGGAGGCCTCGCACTAAACTGCAATTTGGACGAAATTATTATTAGACCAAATGCGACGAAATCAATTTCATCAATGAAATTTAAGAGAAAATAAAAAACACATAAACGACTACATGTTTAATTCTATCTTCGCTTAAATAATACAAATTTGTAGACACTTAAATGTAAATTTAATTATTGCTACGTATTTATTAATAATTAATATTATAAATATGTATGTTTATTTATTTGCTACCTTCTCTAATTAATAACAAACATACAAGACATTACTAGAATACGTACTCCTATCGAAGTGTGGGTAGATAAAGATATTATGAAAGGTTATGGACAGAAAGACAATTTTCCTTTAACTAATCAAATTTCTATGTTGCTTGTCTTGTCGATTCGTAGAATTATTAATAAGTATAAATATTTGGACCTGGCCTTGATTACCTATTACATTAGCTGTTAGACTGGTTCATGAACAATTATGCATACCTACTTTGTTAGGATGCTTATTATGAAAATAAAAACCTGGGTATGAATATATCGTACCAACAAAAGTTGAAATAAAAATAAACGGCGAAATAAATGCATAGGATTAAAAAAATCAACTGCAACATATTACATAGTATAGCTAATACTATACTAAACTTACTATAGTATTAGCTATAATATTAAAAAGGAAAAATATATATGAAAAAAGAATTCGCCTTTTTTCCGTTTTCTATTTTGATGAAATTTTTCGTACTTACGTCTTTTTATTTTAATTTTTTTTTGTAGATTTTTGTTTGTTTCAAATAGTGAGTAGTCTATTTTATTTCCATGACGAACTCATTTTTATTATAAAATATACACGTAGTAAATAAGTTATTAATTGTTATGTAGAAACAAAAAATAACGAAATAATTTATCCTGAACGATTTTTGAAATGAGCGAAAATATTAACTAACTCTCAGATTTTATTTACTTACAGCCTGGCCAAAAAAGTTAAAAAATTAGAAACTGGCAATACTGTAGTGTTGCCCTGTTCTAACCATCCGCTTGATAAGAGAGGGACGAGAATAATAACACTTCTACTAAGTAATTACTAAACATCGCGAGTTTTGTTGCAGTTGTTTTTTTTTTAAAAAACCTCTATTTTTCATTTATCTGAGTGGAAAATCATGCATGACCTTCGAAGAAAGCTTTTTTTCTACACAAAAAAAAAAAACACGTCCCACATCTAAAATTGCATTAATAGAAATTTAACTACAATATGGCAAGACTTTATTGCTAATTATTATTTATTAAAATTAACGATATAATATATTAAAGACACCACCTTAAAGCTATGCAACTAAAGATTCTAAAGTGGAATGTTTTTAAAAATATGGCATTGAGTTTTAACAACTGTCTTCAATTCCTTAATAAATTTTAACTGTTGCCAACATTAACATGCTATTCACACAAAAGTGTCAAAATAATAATAATCTCAGCGTGTCAATTAATACTCTATATACTCTGCGATTTATTAAAAACAAAAAACCAATTCCATTTAGAAAAAATAAAGCAATTCCTGTTAAAAAAAAATTCCGTTATTTAAAAATACAATTCCGATTAAAAAAAAAACAACTTCAGTTTTAAAAAATAATTGCAGTTTAGGAAAAACGAAATAATTGCAGTTTTAAATAAATTCCAGTTAAAAAAACAATTCAAGTTAGAAAAACGAAATAATTGCAGTTTTAAAAATTCTAGTTTAAATAAAAACAATTCCGAAAGTACCTGGAAACTATAACATAGAGATCAATGAATAAATTGATTACATTACGATCAATATTTTGAAATACAATAAACATTTCCAAGATTAAATAAAATATAGAATTTTTATACTACTAAAAATAGTGATGAATAAAAATAAAACAATATATAAATTGATTCATTGGTTCTAAATTTAATTTAAACATAAAAATAATTTTATTATGTTTTATATTATTATAATATAAATAAATAATACTTACGTTAGGGTGATAAATAAAGTAAAATTCATTTGCTTTTCAATTAATTCTAAAATAAATTTAAAGACAAAAATTCAACTTCACTATCTTGTATATTTAAACAAATCACACTGGCAACACTAAGATTATGATTAGTGCATTATTCGAATAAGAGATTCGAGATTCGGATGAGATTTTAAATGAGCAGAAGACATACACTATTATTTTATATAATTATAAAATAACAAGCTTAACCATATAAATAAACTTACTTATATTTTTATATAATGACAACTGTACATACGTAATAACCGAGCACTTACACAGTAGTAGAAATCGAGTAAGTGCATTTGCACTTACTTAAAATCGTACTAATATTATACTTAAATGCGAAAGTTTGTGAGGATGGATGGATGTAAGTTTGTTACTCTTTTAAGTAAAAACTACTGAACCGATTTGGATACGTAGATGAAAATAAATACATAAAACTAAAGATCGCCAGTTCAATGTCCGGCTCGAAGGACCAGTACGACTTTAGACACTTTGACACCATTGAATTCACTAGCACAGTTGATTCCCCGCTAGTGATTTTGTTTCTAGACGACGATGGCCACTTTATTATTAAAAAGGAGTCTTCCTGAATTATTGCCCTGCTTTACTTCTTTTATGATAAATCATAAAAAATAATACTCTTCTAGGTAAGTGCTCGCGTTTGGTGTTTTCCTTCTGACAATATTCTTTAAATACCAATGAAAAACCATATATACCCACATATTAGCACTACTTTCTTAGAATTCCATTTTTGAATTTACACAATACTCATTTCATTCTTGTATGCCAGCTACAATGTATTATTACGAACAGTTGTAACACAAAATTGTCTTAACCTAAATTAAGTACCGGTTTGGAATGTAAAACATGTTTCGTATGAACATTAAAATGATATGTTAAAGTCGCTATATATAAATACGATAGTTGACAGATATTTA
This sequence comes from Synanthedon andrenaeformis, assembly GCA_936446665.2. Classification (NCBI taxonomy): domain Eukaryota; kingdom Metazoa; phylum Arthropoda; class Insecta; order Lepidoptera; family Sesiidae; genus Synanthedon; species Synanthedon andrenaeformis. The sequence goes on along the minus strand of OW387804.2, from coordinate 2,712,413 downwards.
ATAATTTTTATTTATTTGTTAGTTAATAAAAAACTTTACTGTATTTTTTTTAATTGAGATATTCTCTAAAAGCCCTTAACCGATTCTAAAACATCCTGTAAGATATATTACTTTATAATCATATCTGTCAGGAATGTTATCAGGAATCTATCAGGAACGGTTTAATCTTTATTTGCAGGAGTGAATGTAGGAGTAAAGAAATCGAATTATTTTATCGTGTGGTTTTACTATATAGTAATTCATTTTTCGTTTTAACTTGATCTACCGACAAATCGTATGCATCAAATGCAAAAAAGAATTTTCTAAAACCGATTAAGGGGTGTAATAGTGCAATTTTGAAATTTCTTCTATTATTTGAATTGCTATCAACTCATAATATATATTTTAATAAATCCACCGAGAGTCAGAGCGACTCCACTATTGCGAGTTCTAAGCCTTATACAATTTATATACATTACATAAATAAAATATATAGTACTGATGATACCTACTTTCACTGGAGCGTCAACGAAGTGAGTATTTATAATTTAAAAATTAAAAAAAATATATATTTCAGAATTACATTCTAAAAAAAAGGAAAAAAAATACAAAAATATGCAAATATAATTATGTATGTACGTACTTTTTAAGCCTAAAAATACTCGTGTAAAGCAAAACCAACGAGACAACGCAAAAGTTGTAAACAAATCCGACTCATACTGAGTTTAAAGAAAGAAAGAAAAAAGAAAGAAACCTCGCACATAAAAATTCCTTCTCCCTCGCACGTAAAAATGTCAGAGGCGGCCGGCGCTATCTGAGGGCCTAGTGCTAATTTTACTCGATCAAACGCGTCGAACGCGTAAACGCCAATTTGTATGGGAATGCAGCAGCGTCACCATGGAGAATATAGGTATATATATAAAGAGGCTCAACTCTATACACGTGAAAGTGTCTTGTCGAATATGCTCAATTAGGCGGCGCTGTAGTAGCACTGGGGTCGTGGCGCTCTAGTAGCATTTTAATTACGGTTATTTCATGAACTACGCAACCAACCAATCATATCAAACACCGATGCTACACTAGCGCCATTCTGGTCAATTTATGAACCACTATTTAATGCTTTTAGCTTGCCACTTTTTCAGTTTAACACCCATGTATGTTGGTCCTCTTTACCTCCATTCTCCATGAGCGCCACCTAGTGGCTAACATGTAGCGCTGTTTCATTCCTATACGAATTGACGTTTACGCGTTCGACGCGTTTGATCGAGTAAAACTCGCACAAGTGTTATCGATGTTTTTGAAAATTTTTATAGTCCTTTTATATGAATGATTGCGCTACTAGATAAAACTACTAGTAAAAATACGTTCAAATAAAAAAAAAATAGATAAAAATATTTGTTTTATTTAAAAATTATATGTAATAATATTATTTATTTATTTTTTAATATACTTATGTTATGAACCCGTGAAAGTATGTTTATATTCTTTGCATTGTCTTGCTGGCATTGTTTTAGTTAATAAGCCGAATTTAAGATTACATAACTTATTTATTAAAATCAATACAGCTACCACCAAATTAAAACCACATTTTTTTAAAAAAAATAACTAGGTGTAAATAAATTATATGAGAAGTTGTGAATAAATTCTCTTGAGATTTTTCTACGTGATATTGATTTAAAAAAAAAACATGCAAAATAAAAATAAAAATACCACGTGCGTATCAAACGCTTTTTCGATTGCTTATATCAATATAGAAAAAAATCATCTTAAAATCTAAATGTATTTCTTAAACAAAATGGCGACTTTCTAACGCCACTTAAAAAAAATGTACATAAAATTTTCGATCCTTCGGGACGGATAGTTGTAATAATTGCACTTAGAGGAATGTTTTTTTACAAGTAACTATATATTGTTCTAGTGATAAAATTCATTTAGTTAAAATAATATCTATAGGCCAGTTATTTGATTGCGACCAAAAATAAACTATCAAATAAATACTCAGTTAAAAAATTGTTTCTATAAGTGAATGTTTTAAGGCCAATTATATTTATGGCCAAAATTACTCGAGTTTCAACATACCTGCCAAATTTTTGATCCCCTGATCATTTTAAATGGGCAAAAATTTTAAAGTAATTTGACATTTCCAATGGGATTTGAACAAAAATCATTTATTAAAAATGTCTGTAATTTTGTCTAGATACAAGTTTCAGTACTCAGTAAAGATTTATTATCTAAAGGCTTCGAAAGATTCCCAGTAGTTACATTGATGTAATTTCTGGGAATATTTTATTCCCCTTAGTTTCATTATTTGGAAAATTCTGTTTAAATTTATCCCCAGTGGCATTTTTGTCCCAGTAACATTGGATATAATAATTTATAAAAATATCTAAGTAGGTATTAGAAGCAAAAGGATTTTTTTAAAGGTAATAAAGTCATCATTTGTAAATTTTGCATGCATTTTATATTGACAGCCATGTGCTCTTAGCACTTTGTGTAAATAGATTCCCCAAATTAATTAATTTAACTGCGGTTCTTAATTTTTTTTTTTTTATATATTTTTTCTTACTTATTGATTTTGTCGCCGTGAAAAATGCTGGGAGGAAAAAATCCCACTGGTGACATTGAACAGAATTTCCTTAATAATGGAACTAATGGGAATAAATTGTCCCACTAGTTACATCAATGCAACTACTGGGAATGTTTCCACTTTCCATAGATTTTTTATTAATCCAGAAATTTCAGGAGACCAAGTACATCCCAGTTTTAATCCTATGAGTATGAGATTTTTAATCCTCAGATTTCCCTTGCATAGTGAACATTGAAGTCTCCAAGAAAGAAAAAACTGCATTTTTGATACCTATAACCAAGTTTTTCGTATTTTAAACGAAACGTCACGCAACAAACACTGTGTCTGTACTTGAATCATCCGAAAGTGTTGTCGATTTTTTCGGAAATTTGCGAGAGCCCCTTGCTCTGACAATCTCTGAATATGTGTATATTATATTCTATGAAGGGGACGTTGTGTTCCGGTGTCATGAAGCAGAGGTCCTGTGGAAGAAATATATCATATATTACATATACAACTAATATATTATAAATGCCAAAGTTTGTGAGAATGGATATGTGTAGATGTGTGTTACTCTTTCACGCAAAAACTCTCAGAACGGATTTGTATGAAATTTGACACACAAATAGGTTATTAATTGGATTAACATATAGGATACATTTTATCATGGAAATCAAGATATAATTACGCTATACAAACTTTACAAAAAAATTTTTATTATGAATTTTTATGACAGAAAGAAAAATTTATAAATCATTGGTTGAACACATTGTTTTGAAAAGAGACTTTTGTTGTATTAATATGAAAATGTTTATTATGTTTATAATATTGGAAATTAACCAAACGGTCGCGGGTTCGAATCCCGCTAGGGGCATATGTTTATGTGTAACATTTTACCTTTGTACCTGAGTCATGGATGTTTGTATCTATAATATACATATATAATATATGTATGTAATTACAAAAAAAAAGTAATTATGTAGTATATAAACTGTCTGGTATCCATGATATAAGCCTATAGTTGCTTAATTTGGAACTTGCTTAAAAAAGATATGTATAAACCATAAAATTTTCTAACAATTGGACGCTATACGCTTATTCGTTCTTACTCACACTCGTGTGAATAGAGGGAACAAACAGTCTTAACACGCACCTTCAATGAGGCGAACGCCGCTCGTACTTTGACCATCCTGTCCATATTGCACTCCAACGCAAGTTTCGAAGTCCAAAAGTCCCTGTCGGGTATGGGCTTGGCCATTTCTCTGTTCGCTTGACAGTTCTTGCTGTCATCGTACTTGCAACGGAGGTCGCACAATCGGACCGTCTTCAGTTTTGGCGATCTGTGGAACAAGTGCAAGAATTTGTAGCGAACGCAAGGAGCGTTCGATATATCGTTCGATTCTTTGCGTTTGTTGTAAACTCTTTGCGCGCGAGTTATGAAAAAGATGACGATAAAGCGGTTATCACACTTTACAATTTGAAGGAATCCAATTTAGGAACCTAAGTAGTGAGCCTAGTGATCACACTACACTAAATTGGATCCAATCTGTTCTAACTGCGATTAACTGCGGTTCTAACTTTCCAATTTCCTAAATTGGAATCCTTCAAATTATAAAGTGTGACAACCGCTTAAGTCACGGGTGACATATGTACTGCCCAACTAATAAAGCGGTTATTACACTATTCAATTTGTAGGAAACCAATTTAGGAACCTAAGTAGTGAACTAGTGATCACACTACACTAAATTGATTTCTAAATCGAAGACATATATAGAATTGACATAGAATTAAAGGTGACGTTTAAAAGAAATACAAAAATTACTACATATATTCAGGCATTATTTAAATTGTTGTTTTTTTTGTATAATGGGCGAAATTAACTAAATCTGAGTATATTAAATAATCATAGTAAAATACTTCCAGTGACTTATTCTTAGTGGTCCGCCCTAGAGCTGTTTTATGGCGATAAAATTCGCTTACGGATAAAGATCAGATTTTTCTGAGGTAAGTAAAGTAAGGTACCGCCTTAAGGACTAATTACGCACCTGAATGTGATCTCCACATGCTTGTGGTGTAGGCAGTGAGCCAACGGCAAGTTGTATGTGAAATTGTGGACAGCCCTCGTGCAAATCGCTTCGGTGAGGAGTGACGCGTTCGAAAACAAATCACTTGACACTCCGACCGTTATTGCGTCGCAATCTAAAAGTAAATTATTAGTTATGTATCATGAAACAGTTCGGAAGTTAAGACTAGAGCCCCATATGAACTACCTACCATAGGTAGTATGCGTATAAAAGAAGAACAACTTATCATTAAGACCTAACAGCTCAAGGTGTTTGAGGCAAACTGAAAACTTGTCCTACCATCTCTCGGAATATTCAAACTTGAGCAGATTAACGATTTCATAATACTACGTAATTCAATGATTATGTACTCATCAGTTATTGGTCGTAGCAATACAGAAAAAAAACCAGACATTTCTAAGATATAATATGAAGGTTTGCATGAAAACAAAAAACTGAAATTAATTTCATATCTAGTATAATTAATTTCTAAAATGTGCAGAAATTTGTACATTTTCACGGACTAAAAGCAAAAAGTGTTGTTCCACAAATATATTCTAGCGCATCTATAAAGGTTTTTCTTAAAGATTGAAACTGCTGACGTATATATTATTATTTTCCCAAGTTCAATAAGCGCCGCGGATATGTTGCGTCGCATTCAATCTTCGGTAATTCGCATTATAGCAAGTTGAGACAACAAATTCTCCCAAATACCGACTTCAACCTTTCGTACAACGTGTCCTTAACTTTAAGTGATTGAAAACAAAACAAATCACAAATTTAAATAAATAAATAAAATGTTTATTTACCTACAGTAAGAATAATCGTTTTTACAAAAAATACATGATTGAAGACTCCTTTTAAACGGGAGCCTGTGTCAGGAGCCTTCGCTCTTCCATAAAGGCTAGTAATTTTTTTTTTATTTGTTAAGTAGAATGAATGTTCGTGTGCGTGTGCGTGCGTGCGTGCGTGTATGCGCGCGCGCGTGTATGGGCGTGCGTGCGTGCGTGTATGTGCGTGCGTGCATGTGAGTGGGTGCGTGCGTGCGTGTATGCGCGCGCGTGTGAATAATAATAATAATAATAATAAATCATTTATTAGATGTAAGTTTTTACAAAACATTTACCCTCGTCAACATTATTTTATATTTACAAACTACCACCGGTTCGGAAAGCTGCTTCTAGGGGGAAGAACTCTAATGTGTGTGTGTGTGTGTTCGTGTGTGTTATTTACTCACCGCGAGATCCAAAATCAATCTCATCAGACTGATCGCTCAAAGTCATGTCTTCGGAACTCCTCAACAGAGCTCTGTTCGCCTCCCTCTTAACTTTATCCTTCGCGCCACTCTCTCTCTTCTCTTTCAAATTTAAAATCCTCTTATTAGCCGAATTAGCTTTTCTCACTTCCCTCTTGAGCCTGGCGCCCTCTGTCCCGTTCAGTTTATTCGAATCTAGAAGATTCGATTCCGCCATTTCCGCTTTGAACGAATTGTTATCGGTTTTCAGAGCCTCCGATGTGTTTTTTTCTATAGTGACAGGTATCACCGGTTGTTTCTCTTTCGATATAGGCTCCAGTGGACGCGAGTAAGTGTCGTTCAGTACTTTATCGGGCTTGGAACGCTCTAGGGGTTCCTGATTCTCGTATGTTTGCGGATCGAGGCCGCAGGCGGACTGTTGACGAAATAAATGAAAATAAATGTCGAATAAATACTTGGGAGTAAAAGTTAAACAATTTCGTCAATAGTATTTTTATTTTAATTTAGTATTATTATTTTAATTATTTATTTTATTTTCTGTAGTGTATTATAATTTAGGCTTATAATTATAATAAATTATTAACAATAAAATAATAATTTTGGCTTCACAGTGACGTAGTAGGTATATTTTGCGAATCATTTTTAATATGATTTAAAAGAACTTAATTATATTCAGACGTGTTTTCTATTAATAGCAAGTTTTTATATTAAAAAAAAATTAGCATTTACCTTGTACGTCATCAGTATGGAACTTATCCACCATTTTATCAATTCCAAATCCTAATATTGGGCAGCGTGTTACAAAAGCATAAATATTTCATTAGATGTTTTCAAAATAAAATAATTTAAAACTGGCTGTTGCACGCGACTTCGCCCGCGTAACTTTATAAAATGTAGCCTATGTTACTCGCTGATAATGTAGCTTTCTATAGGTGAAAGAATTTTCAAAATCGCTTCAGTAGTCTTTGAGTTTATTCATCACAAACATACAAAAATACAAATCCTCTCTCTTATAATATTAGTATAGACTGGCTTTTGCACGCGACTTCGCCCGCGTAACTCTATAAAATATAGCCTATAATACTCAGTGATACTTTACGCTTTCTATAGGTGAAAAAAACTATCAAAATCGGTCCAATAGTTTTTGAGTTTGTTCAAGTTTGTACCAACATATACGGTAAATATACAATTATTCTCTCTTTATAATATCTATACTTTTACTAATATTATAAAGCTGAAGAGTTTATTTGTTTGTTTGGTTGAACGCGTTAATCTTAGGAATTGAAAAATTCTCTTTGTGGTTTCTCCGCGATGAACTCCTAAACTAGGTACTGAACCGATTTTGATGATCAAACTTTGTTTTTTAAACCCGAGAGCGAGTGGTTTTTTTTTTGAGTCAAAGCAGCGCTTGGCCGCGATCTCACTTGATGTAAGATGCAGATGCGACCGAAGGTGGACCACGCTTACCTAGTAAGTGCCCATTTTACCCCAGATTTGAAGACCCCGGAGATTGTAATTTTAAGGAAACACGGACGCGGGCAATGAGTTCCACTCCTTAGCGGTTCGGACAAGGAAGGTGGAACTGTAACACTTAGTGCGCGACCGGGGAACATCAACCACGAAGGGACGAAACGCCCGCCCGCGCCTCGTGGTCCCCGCTAGTTAAGTAAGTAAAAAAAAAGGCATTCACCTGACATTCAGCATCGAGCTCGTTGTCACTGTTTGAGGTGAAGGCGCAAGGCTTCCCCAAAACGTCTACACTGCGCGACAATGATATCAGCCGATCCAATTGGGGCACTCTGGACGGTTGCTCTTTGTCTGCACGAAACGAGGATGTTTTTAACAATAAAGGTGAGATAGGCAGGCCGTCATCTTTCTTGTGATAAGTGACTATTGTCGTCTAAAAGAGCAAACAACGCCGTTGTTTTTTCTTTCTTTCTTTTCTTTTCTTTTAAAAATATCAAAAGCATGTACCAAATATCACATCAATAGAACATGTAACAGTTAGTGAAATCCGTTCATCAACTGGGAAGTGGACTGATAGTCTTCAAATGCCTGAACAGATCTTCATAAATTGTATCCAAGAACCATCTCCATCAAGTTGGCTTTTGAACAAACAAAACGAAATAAAATTGGTTCCATTCGTTTGGGAGTGACTATTCCACACATATACGCAGACACTTATAACACCCGGTTTTGGCGTCGGACGTTAAAAAGCTTATTACTCACTGAAATTTTTGACATAATTCCGCGAAGGGTGAAGTAATGTGGTCGAAGCCGTATGGGGTACTTCAGTGGGCGGAGTAGTCACATATTCCTGGGTCGTTTTGTGTGGCCCTTTCTCTGTAAACAAAAACATATAATCAAATATTGTTACGTGCGGTGAGAGTTAAAAACACCTTTAAGGGTAAAAGAATACGATTTATTCTTGTAGACCAAAAATACTTCCGATTAAATCGTAGAGCTCGCCAAATGTTGGAGTGAGCCCTTTGGATGAGTGGTAAAGTAAAGTGGTAAAATACGATCTCAATATAACTAATTAAAGTACGGTCGCTGAGCAGGAAGAATTTCATACATTGCACTGTTAGTACCTGTCTCTGTCGCTCCCGCGTGAATATATTACCGCGTTCGGTCATTACACCTGTGCGAGCGTGACGGTAATATATTTATGAGGGGGCGACAGAGACAGGTAGTAACTGCAATTCTTCCTGCTCAGCGACCGTGCTATAGATTGGCGTCTGTCTTCGTTTTCGAGAGCGTTTCCCTAACACCCTGTATAAAGTAGGCAGAGCGGACTTCACTCGTATCCATGCGTTTGTATACGCTCACCTTTGACTGTTTTCTTGGCGGTGTGATGGTGGTTCGGATGGTGCAGCAGATGAGGGTCCGCTCTGATGGGGGAGGGGGGAGGCGCCGACAGGGGGGGTGGGGGGCGGTTGCGGTCGAACACGCGCGCCGCCCTCAGGGACACCAGCTCCTGATGCTCGCGGAAGTATAACGCCGACATCACCACCAGGCTGAGAAGTTAACAACATTTTATTCTATAATCCTACTGTGATATATTATAACTATCCTATATTATACTATATTATAAACTATCTGATGCCCATGAATTCGTCCGACTAAAATTATTATTAAGAGTTTTTATTATAATCTAATAAATATCATTGACTTGAACTCTCTTGTTGCTATAACACTTTGGCCAGGTGTTACGTTTTTTATTTTATTTTAGATGATCCCTTGGGTACAGTACTTTTTTCCGGATGCAAGATACCCATGTATGTCCCTTTCGGAATCCTTAACAACGTGTATGCAAAATTTCTTGATAATCAGTCGAGTAGATAACAGACTGCATCTAATTTTTGCATCCACACTAGGTATATAATATCATTAATGATGATATTATTAGAGGATGGATGGATGTTTGTTACTCTTTTATGTAAAAACTATTGGACGGATTTGAATGAAATTTGGTACGCAGATAACATAATTAATATAATTAAAATATTTACTGACATTAACTGGACTAACATACAGGATACTTTTTATTCTCGAAAAAACTTTTTTTTTCTAACCTAACCTAAGAGGGTTTCCGAGGTGTTCCTCTAAAAAAAAAATTCGGTGTCACTGTCGTCCACACAGGCGGCGCCACCGTCGTCACAGAGATAAAGATTTCAACAGCTTGTAAATAAATAAATAAATCTATACTAATATTATGAAGAGAGAGCATTTGTATTTTTGTTTGTAATGAAAAAACTCCAAAACTACTGGACCGATTTTAAAAATTCTTTCACCCATAGAAAGCTACTTTAACAACAAGTAACATGGGCTACATTTTATAATGTTCCTCGGACGAAGTCGCGTGCAACGGCTAGTAAACAATAAAAAAGTATAAACAACTCACCAAACGGCCATTATGAATATCAATATAGTTATGATTATTTGTAGAAATTTATTTGTGATCAATTCGCTGCTCGCATCCCCGTACTCTTTCCTTCTGCAGCACAGAGTCAACTTGGTGTTGCCACATTTGAAATTATCTTCATCTTTCACCCACAGACAAGTGTCCTTCTTCTTCGAGCTGTAATTCTCTTCCGGCATATTGTTCTCGTGTGATTCAAATGTAGGAATACAACTTCTTTCGATTTTGTTGTTATACCTCACGGTTTTGTTGTAATTGTAGTATTTTCCGTACTTGGTGTAACTTCCGTGACAGTTCTTGCACTGTTTCCTGGTGTACTTGGGTGAATTGTGACTCAGTTTGTGGCAACACTCGTGGCGGCGAATGTTGCGGGCTATATCTCTGATGTGGTCCACGGATATGTTGCTGTCGTTGTACAGCGATTTGGATGAATTCGAATGGCCCGAGTATCGCGAATCTGAAACGATTCGTGATTTCTTAACAAGAATACTTACATACAAAAGTCATAAGACATTTTTGAAGTATATAATTCTTTAGGCGCGGTTGGGGCTTGGGCAGTTTTTATGAGGAATTTGTTAGGGGGTAAAACAGTGAATCCAGAGCGACACGCTCATATAGAAATCTTGTATGAAAAGTGTAGTTCGCGTTGAGGAACGAAACAATAGCGCGTTATAACCTACCAGCGCAGAGACATCAAATAATAAAATAACGAAAATAGAAATCTAGTATGAAAATTGTAGTTCGCGTTGAGGAACGAAACGATAACCTGCCAGCGCAGAAATATCGAAAAAATAAACTATGCGAAAAAAAAAATCTTGTATGAAAAGTATGGTTCGCGTTAAGGAACGAAACAATAGCGCGTCATAATCTATCGGCACAGCGATATTTGTCGCTCTAGTAGGGCTTCTGGTATACTTTGCTCACTCACAGAAGCACAACGGGGGACAATATGTTGTTATTTCACTATAGTCTTTTATAAACTGGTGGTGGTTACTGTCGCCAAAACAGGCTGTCCAATTTATGATTGAAAATCAAATTGAAACAACACTAACCATTACTAATACTGGACCGAGCGCTGTCTCTTCTCTGTAAAATACTGAACTTGCACAGCTTCTTATTGATCCTCTCGAGCTGATCGATCCTCGACTCCAAGTTGCCTGTCACTTTGCACAGCTCCTTCACAGCGCCAAGGTTCTCCATGAAAATACGATCCTAAAATGACATCAATAGACCATGTGGTTTATTTCTAAGAGTGAGGAACCTCCTGACAATTCATGACGTGTCAAGAAGTATCGCCTTCTGTATCTGTCCCTTGACCCAGCCATCTAGTGAGAGCCTCTTGAGGTGTTGGTAGAGGCTCTTCGCTCATTATCATCATTATCGTCGCCATCATCACCATCGCGCAAAGAAATTTCACTTCAAAAACCCAAAAAAAAGACTATTAGAACTGACCTTGTTGACCACCAGGAACTTGGGTATCGTGTCACCGTTGGGTAACGTGACGTCACCGGCCTCCTTTACAGCCTCAGGGATGACCCCGCGCACTTCCTGCGCTATCACCCCCGTGTCACCCCTGGGGGTTGCGCTCGTGGGGTCGAAACCCAACAAACCCGAATGCTCAGCGAACGATGGGTCGTAGTTGAATCTTGAAAACATTCAGATAAGGTAAAGGCACCAGTCATGGACACTTTTAATTTTAATTTTTGTAGAATTTCCATACAATACATACTTTAGAGTGAAACTTATTTCAGTTTGTGAATAAATTCATAGTCCATATGTAAGGGTACAAATAAAGTTGTAATTCTTTATAGTAAAATTATAAAAAATATAAAAGTAAAACAAGCCGAGTGTTTTTTATATTTTATAAATACATAGTAGGATTAAATAACAAATTATATTAATTTAATCTATACTAATATTATAGAGTTTGTTTGATTGAACGCGTTAATCTCAGGCTACTGGTTCGATTTGAAAAATTATTCTTGTGTTGGATAGTCCATTTATCGAGGAAGGCTTTAGGCTATAAAGCATTTTGAACGCGGATATGAAGTCACGGGCACCAGCTAGTTTTTAATATGATGGCTAACTGACTTACTTGACAACACGAATGCTCTGAACGTTCTTCAACTGTTGGGCCGTGTCTAGTTCCTCGATGTTGTGTTTCGCCCTTGCGTCAGACGGGTGTACTATGTGTCCCATTACTTTTAGATTGCCTGGGGAAAAAATGCATCATCCTTAGGCGCTGTCCTAATTGGCGGCGATCGTACGAGCAAACGATGCGTTTTCGTCGTGCGATGGAAGGCGCTGTTCTAATTGGCGGCGATCGTACGAGCAAACGATGCGTTTTCATCGTGCGATGGAAATCATCGCGCGATGGTCCAACACGCTGTCCTAATTGGCCACGATCGTACGAGCCCATCGTACGATGATGACATCGCAACGACGCGGCGCCATTTTAATAATAGCTGTTTACAGTGACCAGAATGGTTCTGAAAGCGACCAAAATGGCGCTAGTGTAGCACATCTTCTATATACTACTAGCGCCATTTTGATTTACTCGTATTATGGGACCACTTTTTAATACATAGAGTCGGTATTTGACATTGACATTTGACTTTATCGCACGACCATTTTCCATCGCATTATCGTTTTAAGCATTTTCTGTGGTCGTAAGATGACTTGCGAGCTTCAATTAGGACACTTAAGAGATTTGTGTGTTTAATTTCGTCGTGCGTGAAATAAATTCGAGTGTTTGTTCGAGGTATATTCGAGTCTTTCTATAGGTATAATGGTGAAAATTTTGGAACTTAGTCCAAGAATTTTCTGTAAAGTCAAGGGTCGATAATGATTTTAAATGTTGTGTATACCTGTCATTGGAATTCACATCAGACCATGACCGAATGTAAAAATTGTATTGTTGTGTCTTCTGTTGGTGTACCTTAATAAATAAATTAATTAATAAATAAAAAAGTAATACCATTAATAACACACGATTCGTCCGGTCTGTCCGTGTTGATACCAACTCTTCCATTGTAATGAACACTGTTCTCTGAGACGCCTCGCTGCCACCAATTTTCCGAACAGTCCGATTCAAATTGTCCGGGGTTCGATGCCTGTCACAAATAAAAATATTTGTACTACACCTACTCTGAAAGACCTCGGCAGAAAATGTATGATAATCCATTTTAATAGTGCTGTTTTTTAGTTTTGGGGTAGTATCATAAGACAAAAAATAATATTGGTCAGTTTTTTTTTGTATTTTTCTTTTTTAATCCTAATAAATTGTGTCTACTCGGAACGTTGTTCAGTAACGAAATTTAAGATTTGACCAAAAATGTAAAGAAACAGCTCTAACGAATTTATTCACTAGGGCATGTACAGACGAGGGACAGTCTTCGGAGGTACTTTTTGTTCGTCAAAAAAATTACAGATCGTTTACAGCTGAGGGCCTAGTGCGAGTTTTACTCGATCAAACGCGTTGAACGCGTAAACGTCAATTTGTATGGGAATGAAGTAGCGCCACCTAGTGGCTAACGTGTAGCGCTGCTTCATTCCCACACAAATTGACGTTTACGCGTTTGACGTAAGGAGTAAACTCCAGCAGTGTGTCGGAGCTGACACACACAATTTTTTTTTTTCTTAGACAATGTACTAGTACTTGAAATATCTATCTATTAAACCATTTGAATAAACGGCTCATACCCTAACAATGATCCTGTCACTGGCGTGGGCCGCAATCATGTATTCGGCGTGCTGTATGTGAGCCCTCAAAGCGACCACCAGCTGAAAGTGTCTCTGGTCGGGGTTGGGCCTTCCCTTCTTGCGCATGTTGTTGTTTGTGGTCTCCGCGAAGTGCAATCGCCCCACTGTCACTTTTGCACCTTCGCGACGGATCTCCACTCTGAAAATACGATTGCTCTGTGATAAGTTGTGACCATCAGTACCTTTAACATGGAGAATAGAGATAAGGAGGCCCAACTCTATACATCAGAGAAAGTGTCCGTCGAATACGCTCGATTAGGCGGCGCTGTAGTAGCACTGGGGCGTGGCGCTCTAGTAGCATTTTATTTAACCAATATCAATTCACCAATGCTACACAAGCGCCATTCTGGTCAATTTATGAACCACTATTTAATGCTTGTAGCTAGCCACTTTTTTAGTTTAACACCCATCTAAGTCGGTCCTCCTTACCTCTACCTTCCATAACCTTTACCATGACTTTACAATGACCGCACTCGCTAGCGAGAGCGTAAAATGTTTATATGGAAAAATTGACAATTTGACATTGGCAATCGAACATTGTAGACTTTTGTCTTTCTGTTGGTCCGATTATAGTGTAGAACCACGAGGAGGGTCAAAAAGAGGGATTTAGACAAGATGAGGATGGTATGCAACACGTATAACACAGACAACTAGTCTGCACCTGTAAAAATGAGAATTTTTAGAAATAAAAATCACTCACGGAACTGGATGAAAGGGTTTTTTAGTTCTATCTGATTGACTTTGCTCGATTCTCACTTCTTGGCTTGGATCTTCTGCCTAAAAAAAATATAATTTACAGTCATTAAACTACGCATAAATATTATATATATATATATATATATAATGCAGAACGAAACTCTCACCTTAACACCATAGAAATGTATACAGAAGCTGTTGATCTTCTTGAAGCCATCCTCCGTCTTAACATAATGGGGATCACCCTGTATCTGTATCTGACAGGTGACTTGAAAGTGATTCTTCTTTTGACAGACAAACGCCTCATCGATCTGGGAGAAGTTGAAACCCTTGTCCGCCCCTACGACGTAGGAGGGGGTTGGTCTGAAAGAAAACATATTTTATGCTATCATATCATAACATATACTCGAGAGTCGCGGGCGAAGTACCTATAATTTGCAGAAAAAAATTGCACCCGTGCTAATCCGGGAGCGGATCGCTAGTAATTAATAATGATATCTTTATTAAATATTACTTACAAAAGTTTCAAATTGCAGTCGTAGAGGGTATGCCATGAGCTCTGTTGAAATTGAGAAAATCTGATACACTGAAGTGGGGAGTCGTCTCCCGCCTCGGATCCGTCCACCGACGGGGGAGCTGGCCTCGTATGACTCACGCTTTCTGGCGATAGAGCCGCTTTAAATTGTACACAATGTATTTGTTAGACAAATTTAGAAAAACAATCATACGTCTTAAACTTTCAACAAGCAATTGAGGGGTCTAAACTCTAAATTCAAATCCACCAACTTCCACTTTTTCAATATTCAAAATAATATTTCACGGTAATTAAAAAAAAAACTCTGATAAGGTAAGGCCAACGAGATAACGCACAGAAAGTAAACAAACTTTCAAGGGTTGTCAAGATCGCTTCCTTTACCATGAAATAGATAGCGCCGGCCGCTTCGTGTGAGGGAAAAGGACAGAGGACTGGGTTTGTTTACATAGTTTGCGTTGTCTTTGGCTTTACTACAGTAAAAATACGCGTTGACTATTTGCTTTATTAAGAAATTGTTATGAACCCTTAAAGATTAATGTTTACATTCTATGCATTATATCGCTGGCCTTGCTTTAAAGCATTTATAACTGTTTACGAGTGAAAAATTTAAATTAATATTACCTAATTCACACTTGACCTGAGAGTTAGCCTCTTGCGAATGCTTCCTCTTCTTCAAACTGGGCTCTTGAAGGTTCGTGTACACCGGGATGTTGTCGTGGCTCAAAGACACCAGCTGTTGGTTTATCATGCCCTGCTCCAACTCGGGCATGTCCACCCTCATCTGGTTGTACCTGTGCTGGTACAACGGCTCCGACAGTCCCATGTCGTGCCTCACAGTCCTGAGACCTATATCGACGAGATTCGGGTCGGGCAGTATGACCACGTCATTCAAATTGTTCCTCAGCACATCCTGTTCTATGTGATCGGATTTTAACTCCTCGTAGATGTAGTCGTTGTTTTGCGTTAAAATCTCGTGAGTGGGTATGTGGTTGTGGACTAGCATGTAGTCGGGTCCCAGGACGGTCTGGGAGACGGCTATCACGTGGGGCACTTGCGTCTCTGATGGGCTGTAGGGGTTTTCTGAGCCCGAATCCGGTGGACTCTCTGGCAATTGATGGTTTCTGAAATGTTTAAATCCATAAGGATAATCTTAAATAAGAATAAACCTTAACATTTTGTTTGAAAATTTTCCTAATTTTTTTAAGACAGTGGCACTAAATGTGAAAGTCATATATTAGTTGGTATAGTTTGCGTTGCATGTCCAACTGTAGTGTCATAACAATATTCCGTTTTAGTCTCATTTTTATGTAGCAGTTCTATTATATTATTTAGCAGTTCGATTAAACATCTAACGGTGTTCACGTGATAAAAATCTTAATAAATTACGTACCCAATACGGCGCGTGTCAGGCTGTGTGGAGAAGCAACCGTCCGCCAATGGCGGTGCCATGAACGCCTCCAGTTCGTCCATCAGTCCCGGACCTGTAATATAAATAAATAAAATGATAGCCAATACACTCTTTACTATATGACTTGTTCAATGGGACCCATTCACACATTCGTGCTTAGTATGTATATATGTATACACCACAAATCCTAGGAATCGTCATTTTGATTAAAATTATATAAAAAGTTTGTGTTGAAAATTGAAAAGAATTGTTCAAAATCAACACATTATGCTAAACATGTCTATAATAATAATTTAAAAAAAAAACTGTCACTCGCCATGACTATCGAACACTTTATCGCCATCTGTCTCAACTATTGATGAAGTTGAGCTTATTATGAACCAAGAAGTGTGTACTAATTCGGTTAGATGGCGCTTATTTCATACAATTAAACGTTACTGAGTGTGTCGCTTACAGAGCGTGACGGCTCTTTAGTGTTTTCCCCCATACTAATAGTTCCCAAAGATGTTTTCACTTAAAAAAAACTAAAAGAAAGAAAAGTCAATAGAATATTTTACACATGATTGCTTTTGTGTGTTTAGACAGAGTTTGAACATAGTAAAGTTATAATACTGATTATTTAAGTAAGTTAAGGAAATGACCATAAAAAATGACCTAAAATTTTCTATTAAAATGCAGCACACGTCAGGGTCCGTGACTGTCACATAATGTATGTAAATGCAATAAAATTATTCTTAATTTAGGAGTCAGTTTCTATATTATAGTCAAAATTTTCGAGCATTAAAGACAAGGACTAACCTCAGGCCGAACACAATTTTTACCAAAATGATCGCAACCTAATAACCTATGCATTAAGATGCAATATTGCACAGAAATTTTTTGTGACTAGGAGTTAACCGAACAGATAAAATTAAAAGAGTTTTTCTTAAATATTGTGTAAAATATGGATAAAGAAATAAAAGTGGCCGATTAAAACTTTAATACAGAACTTAAGTTAATTAATTGTCTCAGAAAATAGATATTTTTTTGTACAAATCTGCTCGATTCAAACCCATCTAAATATAGTCTATTAGTTATGCACTGTATTTTTATCTATGTTTTAATTTTACTCTAAGAAGTCAAATTAGGCGACGAAAATACCTATCGCTTTTCTGCTATGTCCTCGCCTTAAGAAAGCCACGATGGTCGCCAACCTTCGTAGAAAGGCAACACCTTAAGAATAAGAATATTGATTGATTGACCGATTGAAGATATGTACATACAAAACGAAACGAGCTGAAACGCGTTTTTATTAGTTTTTGTCAGATAATAACGAGATTGTGCAGTAATAATTCAAGAAGTCCACGTATATCTATCATACTTACAAGCAAAAGTATAATTACGTCTACAAAAAAACACTTAAATGTAGCGTGTTTATAGACTGTTACAACTCTTAGAAAACGAAGATCATGTTGCGTCTGTTTACGATCAATTACTTTTTCGAATCATATTGCATCATTTATTCGATTGCTCGTTTCGACAAAATTAGGACAAAATCATGGATGTCGCGATATTTAACAAAAGAATTTGTTTTAATATCTTACTATTGTAAAATGGGTACTTTAAATGTAGTCAATAATAAATTATCAATTACCTAGCTATATAACAAGGGTTGTTCTGTCAAAAGCAGCTGATATGTAATAAAGAAAAATCGGGTCACTATACGTTTTTGTGGAAATTTTTTCCAATTTTTCTCTTCACAATAACCTTTCTCGGACTGCAACGAAAAGAAAAAGACGTTCTCGAGAGAGGCGGTCGAGCCGTTTTGAGTTTTGTGCTTGGCAGCAACACATTTAGCGATTCATTTTTATTTATAAAATATATAAAAATAGATTAATTGTCAAAGCAAATACGGTTTATGCTTTCAGAAAACACTGCCTCGTTGACCACCACCCAACCTATAAGATTCCTAAATGGCACAATGAAAGGTGTGCCTTTTAATAAAATAAATCACAAATTTTTATCACTCGCGTGGAGCAAACGTCTTTACATAATGATGCTATTAAATCATACGAGAGAAAGGCTTGTAAGGTGAACGACTGGCGTCTAAGAGATATGCAACTCATCAATGCAGCGCACATTTTTTTTCAAACACTTGTTAATTATTATGTAAGAGCGTAAGAGTTGTCAAGATTTAGTGTCAAGATCAAGATTTAGTGTCAAAATATGTTTTTGTGTGAAAGAGTAACAAACATACATCTATCCTCACAAACTTCGCATTAATGATATTAGTAGGATGTACAACGTTTATTTTAATTACTTATTGAATATACTGGTAGTTGCAAGCGACTTCGTCCGCGTAATTTTATAAAATATAACCTATGTTACTCGCTTGATAATATAGCTTTCTATGGGTGAAAGAATTTTTAAAATCGGTCTAGTAGTTTTTTTTTTCATTGCAAACATACAAAAATAAAAATCTTTTCTCTTTATAATATTAGTATGGACAAGTAGAATATTAAAAAGCTGTACAAAATATAAAAATATAGGCTATATTCTTCAACATGTTAAATTCCCTTAAAAATATGAAACTACATTTTTTTCTGATAAAAGTAACAACAATTAAATAAAAATGAACTATGATTATTTTCTTGACTATATAAGACATAACATATATTTTTTTCAGATTATTTGAAACCGTCGTTTAGGAGATTTGTGCCTTTAAAGATACGTCCTTTTTGCAGTTGAGCATGACTATGCCGCCTTAATGGCGAACAAAATTGTGAGCTAACACTTCAATTCAATTAATAGTGTTTGCTTTGATAAAACAAACAAACACACAAAGAATCTGATTCGACGAAGTATCGGGTAAATAAAGGGTGAACGCTTGTAATTCCAAAATTAAAATTATAACTACCTGTTTTTAATTTTTAACTGTTTAAAATATGACGTGTACAACTTTAACACGATATTGGAATTTAAATTCCCTTCTGTTCTATCAATAGCACCAAGTAGACAAACCACACAACTGAGGTATATATTATAATATTTTTAATTGGCAACACCATTGATTATCTACATTTTTGATTTTTTTTGTTAAGATCGACAGACAGACAGTTTTTTATTTTGATGGTAGGTGGCGCCACAAGCAACGCCAAAGCTGTGGCGTATATAGGTGCTAAAAGTGCGTTGCTTAGCTGTATTTAAAAGTAGATATAATACCTACTCGCATTTCGGCTGGACCGATTTTGATGAAATTTTGTGTGCTTATCGGGTAGGTCTGAGAATCGGCCAACAACTATTTTTTGGCAAAAACAACGTTTGCCGGGTCAGCTAGTAATCTATATAAATCTATCTAAATGTATAAATAAAAATGAATTGGCTGGACCAATTCGACTAATTTTTTTAAATATTCCTTGAATTTCGAGACAGGTTTTTATGAAGAGAAAACATCCGAAAAAGTTTCCGGAAAATTGCTTTGTTTAATCACATCATATCGTATCGGAAATAATTATATTCACCCAAAAAAAAAAAATGCTTAACCCCAGCTGCCTTTTTCCACATGAATGAACAGATATTATACATCGGTACACTTTTCACACAGTCCCAATACGAATTAGCGTTTAAAACACAGGGGTGGGAACGATATGGCCATGTTCATTGAACCTTGAGATTTGTCATTAATTGGGGGGTTGGTAGCAGGTGAAATGACATCGATAGGGCATTTTGTTAGGGACGTGTCAACGTTTAAGGGCACACGAAATAAATTACCTATATGCGGAAAGAAAAAAAAAAGAAAAAAATAAGCCGACGGTGGAAAAAAGAATATTATGTATTTTTATTTAATTTATATTTGGAAAACATACAAAACCTCGGTACAAATCAGCAAAGTTTCCACTAGTTACTAAAACATAATATAACTAACTAACTATATAAATTGAAGCAGGGAGAAAACATGCAAATAGATAACAAACATAAAAAGAAAGAAAAAAAATAACGTAAAATATCTAATTTTTTTGTTGTTGTCTACTTAACCTATGGCCTTACAGCACCTATGACGTGGCTTGCCTATAACACAAGCAACGCCATATAGATGCTGCAAATGCTCTGCCAACTGTAGAAGGATTAAGGATAAGGGATGGGGTAATGGGCTCTGGCATCCCTTTCACACATACTGTTGTTTCACACTTGCTGTTGACGGGCTGCCCAAAATGACTGCGAAAACGCAGTGTGCCCTTTTTTACGTGGGAAAATCTACGAACCAGATCTCCACCGACATGGGGAGATGGGTGGGGTATGTGGGACTTCTACCCACTAGAACCCCACGGTCCCGCGACCCGCCCATCAACGGTCGTGCTAGAGAGTCGTTGGGTTTTAGCCGGTACGAATCCGACGTAGGGGACACTGCGGGGTTATGCCGGATCCATTGCCGGGTATCCGAAAAGATTTCCCAACGTTAAAAAAAAATTGGCCCCACTATAGTACAGTAACCAACAGAAACTGCAGAACGAAAAATATACCCAATCGATTCGTTGTAACATTATAAATTATGTTTGTTAGTAATTTAATACCGCAATAGATAAACAAATAAGTAAGCGCATTTAAACACGCTGGGTTTATCGAAAAAACCTAACAGCATTGACGTCAGTAAACTCTTCGCTTTGGTTGGACTATTGAGCGTACTTTTTTTTAGAGTTCGTTGTACAAACGCGTTTTTTTTTAAATCCTAATCCTACTAATCTATATATTATTATATAAAAATGTGTTGGTTTGTGTATTACTCATAAACTCGAAAACTAGGCGACTAGGATTGACTTTAAATTTTTACACAATATGCAATCCGCTTTAAGGATTGATTTTATCTGTTTTTCGCGTAATAACTAATATTATCTCGATCACGAGAAAAATCGCTTTTTTTATGGCGCCATCTGCTGAAAGCGAGAAGAATCGAGGAGAGTACTATATACTATATAGTATTATACAATATGGGAAAGTTCGTTAGGATGGATGCACACGGATGTTGGTTATTATATTATGCAAAAACGGCTCATCGGATCCGGATAAAATTAGGCACACAAATAGTTAATATACTATATAGGATACTTTATATCTTGGAAAACCTAATAATGGTTAGTGTGCGCCATTATTATCTGTAGTTGGCGCCCAATATGCGTCGTCACAGCGTCACAGTGATAAAGATGTCACGATATTTTCCCAGGTTTTTATAATTTTCATTCTTCATCGCGGACGAAGTGTGGGCACGAGCTAGTTAATAAATAAATTTTTATTTGGACAGACGCCTTGTCTACAAGATCTAAGGTAATGGAAATTAATTACAAAAATGGAAAAATTGTTCGTTGTTTAATAACTAATTATGAAACAGTGAAGAAATTTTTCGTTTTCGTATCTGGTTATGATTTTGGAATTAAAAACCATTTTTGGTTACGAATATGGACGAAGGCTTCATATATAGTCAAGTGGGGTAAGTGGGTCACCGGGGGAAGAGGATCTAGGGACCGTAACTACTAAAGTAAAGCATTTATCACTACGAGTTTTTCGTTGGTAAAACAGGCAAGACGAATTAGTTTAAACAGTTTTCAATAGATGTTGCTAGGACACTCTGAGCCAGAGAAAAATGAAGAAGTGTTCGGCAGTTGTGAATTCTACCAGTACAAAGTAGACGCGTTATTTTGCAAACCAATAATTTCATAAAAAAGAGAGCTGGGAATAATTTTAATGCAAAAACACACGGAAAGCAAAGGTCTAAAATTGACAGAAGCTCTTCTACCGAGAACGTTAACCATCATTATAGACGAACATTTAAATTTAAACATGACTGTCCCTCTTACCCCATGGTTATGGGGGAAGAGAAACGTTCATACAATCTGGACGTTTACGCAAATATTGTCGTAAGAACTCTTATTAGCGTAAGGCGATTTAGCTTCCCATAGCTAATACACATAGGCAAGTTTTGCATGTTTTAAGGATCTTGTAAGACTTTAGCTTTTCTTCCTAGCACTCAAAATATTTTACTGTAAATAAAGTATGTTCCTCTTACCCCACCTGACCTTACAGTACAGTAAAAATTAAGTCCTAATCCGACAAGGGCATAAATCTTCTTTACAAAACAAAGTTGCTTCCCGCCGTCGTTCCCTCTGTATATATATACCTACCTATAGATCTTTTAAACTACGCAACGGATTTTAATGCGGTTTTCACTAATGGAAAGAACTTTAAACGAGGAAGGTTTTCATATATAATTACAGAAAAAAATCTATGCGAAGTCAGGGGCGGCCCGATTCCCGGTTTCCGGAATGACGCGCTTAAGAGCAATAGGGAATTCAAGCCAAATAAAAAGAATTTGGTTAAAAATTTTTTAAATATAGAAGTTTTCGTGATACGAAAAAAAATGCACCAAATTTGGCTAAACTGATAATTCATATTTTATATATTTTTTCAAGCTTCTTTGTCAATACGAGTAATACGAGTAAGAAAGTCACCAATCTAATGGCATTAAGCGCCTTAAGTTCATTAATAAGAGTAAATACACATTTATAGGTGAATTTTTTTTATTACTAGACTACTCTTTTTTTTTTCCAAAAAATATATTTTTTTTGTAAAAGCCTGACCGTTTCAAACCTGCATTTTTTTATTTAACTTATAATTTATGCACTGTACTTTATATTTAACTTATAATTTTGCTCTGAGAAGTTCTAAGAAACTGTATATAAGCGACTGAAAGTAACACTTTTCTCGCCTTAATCGTAATACTTTTACCCGGAGCGCCTAGAAGAGAAGCAGCAATGTTGATTGGACTTATAATAAATAAAATTTAAATAAACAGTTATTTGATAGATTAATGTCACAGAACTGGCAAACCTGTCCAACTTGTTTCCTAATAAAAGTACACATACCTTCACACACGCCGCTCGTAAATGGAGCGTAAATCTTGGTTCGCACACAAACGGACGTGCACTTTGCTTCTTTTGTGTATTAACATGGTGTAACAGCACTAAGAAAGTAATGCGCCATAATTACCTATATTGTCTAACTAAATGATAATCTCCTGAAACACTGCATCTATTTGAAAAAAAAAAAAAAAACTATTCGAAAGATAAATATTAGATCCGCACCCAGCTTCGCCGGGTTGCAATTTTTTTAAAGTACACAAATCCTTCTTTCTTTATTCTATTTAATGGGATTTAATTATGTATTTTTTTATATTTGTTCATTATTTTTAGATGTATTTGTGTGTGTCATATTTTTGCAAAAATGTTTTCTATTATATTCTATTCTTTCCGTAAGTGCAAACCGAATTAAAAGCCGTTGGGTGGTTTATGAATATAGCGGAGAAACGGACGGCTTACTGACAATTCGGAGACAAAATATTCGGACACTGTCTTGTCCGAATTGTCACTTTTTATTTTTCATATATTTTTCACTGACAATTCGCTCACTAACAACAAAAAAGGTTTTGTACAGTCTTCGGTATTCGGTAAAGTTACCGACATAAGCCAGCGGATCAGCAAGTTGAAGTGGCAGTGGGCAGGGCATATAGTACGGAGAGCCGACGGTCGCTGGGGCCGAAAAGTTCTTGAGTGGAGGCTACGAACCGGCAAGCGCAGCGCAGGACGTCCACCCGCAAGGGATTCGGAGGCTTTATTTGCAGGCGACCTGATAAGAGCAGCGGGTCGACGGTGGATCCAAGCTACTTCTGAACGGTCCTAATGGAAAGTTATGGGGGAGGCCTAGTCCAGCAGTGGACGTCCTGCGGCTGAAATGATGATGATGATGACCTCTTTAGGTTGATTTAATAAATGATTTTTTTGGTTGTCAACAAGCGTTAAGTAATAATAAAATCAACCGTCAAGCCAATTGAAAGCAGTTTTGATTTTTTTCCTAAAGGTACCTTAATTAATTAATGTCATGTTAATGAAATGTAATTTAGACAATGGCAAATTATGATACAATGAACATTTTTCTACAGTGTTCATTTTTATACAGTGAACATTTTGCTACAGTGGTCATTTTTATACAGTGAATATTTTGCTATAGTTGTCATTTTGATACAGCGGAACATTCTGCTACAGTGGTCACTTTGATACAGTGAACATTTTGCTACAGTGGTCATTTTGAGAATCAGAGTCTTCAGACCTATCGCCACTGAAGCAACATAACTGAATAAATCTAGCATTTAAGTCTTGCTTAGATATAGTTCTATTAAACCTGCTTACCCTGAGTCCTCCCCTCAATCCTTGCTGGTCTATCGTTATCCTGTGCCTCCTCCATGTGCCAAGTATATTCCATTTTAAAATCACCACAGACTCATTTCACGTAGCGTCCACGATGAATGCTAGATGACACATCGCGTTTTATAGAATTGAAAATAAAAAAAGTCACACCGAAAAAAAATCAAATATTTAACTTCTCACGTCGCTATATGTCAATTTTATTTTTTTTATTTTTATATGAAACGCACAAGTAATTAAGTTCCTATAAAAATTTCGATCGATTGTTTGAAAACACTGGCCGCAAACAATGCGTCGGTAATGTATCCTTTTTTAACGAGAACCTATTTGTTTTAAAAAGCGTCCGTCAATAGTTTAAACTTGGAATGCACTGCGCTGACAGCGCGCGCATTTACGTTCTATTTCTACGGTCGCGCGCGACCGAACCAGTGAACGGAACGGCTAGCGAGTTAGAAAGAGAAAAACGTATTACACTTTTCGCGTTTTCCACGAAAAACATTGGACGCTAGTCGGAAAATGTTTGACCAATCGCGTGTAGTCCCTTTGTTAGTTGAGGTCGTATCCATATAAAAAAAAATCGGGGGTGGGTTTTGAATAATTTCCAACGAAAACATCGTAACCCCGAAAACCCAAAGTAATATTTCTCGCGTGCCAGTAAGCAAGGACTAAGGGACTGTCGATTTTAATGCTAATACAATCTTGTGGGTTTATCTGATGAGCAATTAATTTTAACTGTAAGAGAATCATTTGATTATACGGTCTAATTAATGGTAGCTGTGGCTACCGTCGCCTGTAACACAAGCTACAGTTCAAGTATGAGGTAGATCTCCAGCAGTTCAAGTCTGAGCACCTCTTTTCTAAGGAATGGATAAGCCTCTTTCCTCTTTCCTTGCTGTTGCTTTTGTTGACCACCTATCGCCATGTCGCCATTTTTTTATGTCAGGGTAGACAGACATGCTGACGGTAACTTGATGGTAGGTGGCTACCGTCGCCTATAAAACAAGCAAAGCCACAAGTGCTGCAAGTGCGTTGCCGAAAATTAGAAAATTAGGATTAAGGGTAAGGGGTAAGGAAGGGATAGGGAAATGGGCTTTGGCATCACTTACTCACTCACCGAACGTGTTGTTGTTTAATGATGGATTTCTGTAAGGTGGTGGCCACTGTCGCCAGACGGGCTTCCCAAACCTTTACATAGTCTATACTAACATTATAAAGAGAGAATTTTTTTATGTTTGTATTGAATAAACACAAAAACTACTAGACCGATTTTGAAAATTCTTTCACCTATAGAAAGCTACGTTATCAGCGAGTAACATAGGCTATATTTTATAAAGTTACGTTGGGGAAGTCGCGTGCAACAGCATGTATAAAATAAAGTCGCTTCCCGCCGTCTGTCCCTCTGTATGTATGCTTAGATCTTTTAAACTACGCAACGGATTTTGATGCGGTTTTCACCGATGGAAAGAGCGTTAAACGAGGAAGGTTTTTTTATATAATAATTTGCAAAAAAATATTGCACCCGTGCGAAGCCGGGAGCGTGTCGCTATTTTATTACACAATACAAGACATCAGTGTGTTTGTGTACTGTATAGCACAGGTGAGACGTCCACTACACCAAGCAGCTGCTTCTAACCCTTGGTCACAGTTGATCTAGCACGATCGACAATATTAAAGCAACCCTCAAAAATTATAATTGCCTTGAATAAAAATAATCCCCAAAATGATTACACGGACTATTGCATTTAATGTCATGTGGTGCGGTGTACCTACACTACATATTACATGATTGACCACAATTAAACATCAGCTAACGAATAATGAAATTCAAATTCAAGACGATTTTTGTTTAGATATTCGTGGTTGATGTAGTTAAGTTACCTATCTAACTGATGGTGAAAATCGCATCAAAATCCGTTGCGTCACGCGTGTTTTAGGAGGTGTCAACGGTTATACAGAAGACAGACGCGGAAAGCGACTTTAAATTATATTAAAATTCAAAATAATTTATGTGCTCAATATGAATTTTGGAATTAAAAATAATTATATACCATGTAGGATAATATGTGTTAAGTATCATCAAGCGAAGAGCCTCGACCAACACCTCAAGAGGCTCTCACTAGATGGCTGGGTCAAGGGAACAGATACAGAAGGCGGTACTTCTTGAGACGGCATGAATTGTCAGGAGGTTCCACACTCTGTAGTTCTTAAGAAAATAAATAAATACATAGAGTATATTCTTTATCCCAGCCGTAGGATGTCCACTGCTGGCCATAGGATAGGGCTCCCCCATTATTTCCAATAGGATCGATTCCACAGTCGACACGCGGCCCTTATAAGTATCTATATGTAGAAGATGTCCCAAAATTCAATCAACCGTAGGCGAGGATCCACGTCCTGGATCCACGGGTCCAAATTAATGACTATAGCAGGAAAAAAATCATTAAAAAATCAGATTGTATTTCTTTAAAGTTATAGTATAGTTTTATTAAAAAACTTTGAAATTTGACACTATACGATATTTTTGAATACTAGATATATTATGCCAATATCCCTATTATTTTAACCCCCGACGCTCGACGTAAAAACGGAGTGTTATAAGTTTGACGTTTGTCTATGTGTCTGTCTATGTAATCGTAGCTCCCAAAGGGATGGACCGATTTTGATCCAGTTTCTTTTTGTTTGAAAGTCGACATTATCGAGATGGTTCTTAGCTATAGTTTATAACTAGTAGATAGACGAACTCATTCAATAACTTCCACATGTTGGATTGATGTGAAATTGAATATATACTGTTACTTCGTTGTTGTTTCCATGACATGGTGACCTTAACCTGATGCTGCATCATCAAGTCGTCTGCGGGACACCCAACTCCTCGGCAACTTACAGCAGATTTAGCATGTTTAGGCTCAATAGAAAATCGGGGGTGAGTTTATAATTTTAATTATAGCTTGTTATGCAAAATTTAACTAGAATATCTGTAGTTCTGATAAATTATAATTAAATTATAATATCTAAATTATAATTTTTTTAACATAAAAATGTTAAAAAAAAAATCCCTTTATTCCTTACAATACAAATTGAAATCTTTTTCAAACAATGAAAATCTGATAGCACATATTCACGCTGCACTAATATGTTCAGAAATTAAAACTTCACACTTCAACCCCTAAATCGGTAAATATAGTAATTGCAGTAAACGATTGTTTGCTATACGATCAAGGGTCACCGAGGATCACCGGTCACCCCTTTCTGGTACCATAAACTTAGTTTGTTTTCGTGGGAAATTGGATAATGGGAAACTATCGTTCTGTTTATTTCGTAAATAATAATAATCAATATTTATAATTACTTCTAAAAAAAGTTTTGTTTTAAATCTTCTTAATATCTACACCAATATTATAATATAAAGAGAAAAGTGGAGTTTAAAGGAAGTAATAAAAAAATAACTAATAAAAAAGTGTGTGTGTCAGCTCCGACGCACGACTGGAGTTTACTCCTTACGAAAGATAAATAAATAATTTAATAAATATAATTAAAACATATTAATATAATATATTATATGTATTATATTATATTAATATGTATTGAAGCATATTGTAGACTGTAACGCGTAACGTGTGATATGTGACATTTGATTTTACTCCCATAAATTTTCATACCCTGGGCTTATACATGAAAATCGATTCTTAAGGAGTACTCCAATAAATATTTGTACAATGTCTTTCTGTGGCATCGTAGCTTCCAAACGGATGGACCAATTTTGATCGTTTTTTTTTGAGTTTACTCCTTAAGAGTCGATTTTCATATATAAGTCCGGGGTATGAAAATTTATGGGGGTAAAATCAAAATTGTCACACCGTATGCGTTACGTTCTATTTTCGAATATTTTAGAATATCTGAAGTTTCATTATTATGTATTTTATAATCGTTCGTAAGGAGTAAACTCCAGTCGTGCGTCGGAATGTGTGTAATTGTGTGAGAGCTGATTTTTTAAATTGTTTGAGACGTGATTGAGATGGTTCTTAATTCTTCATAAATTAAGATTATTCAAGCGTTTGAAGAAAATCAGCTCGATTTCCTAGTTGACGATCTCACTCACTAACTTCCTCAGGTTCGATTGATGTGAAATTTTATATACTGTTACTGGTATAACCAAGGGATAGTAACCTTGACCTGGTGCTGCAACATCAATTAGTTTGTGATTACCCATCTTCAGCAACTTACAGCACATACTTAAGTATAGCGTGTTTGGGCTCAATAGAAAGTCGTAGGTTCCTTTATAATTTTTAATTATAGCTTGTACGGTCACTTAGGCTTGGTGCCCACTGTCGGCATCGGCACGGCTGAGGATTTTAGGTGGCAAATAGTAGGTAATATACATTAACGTCATGGTAATAAAGTAGAAATTCCCAATATATATGGTCGTAGTAACAAAAATACCGCTTCGGTACGCTTGAGGCTGCCGCGTCGGCAGCCTTGAGTATGCTTCGGGATGCTTCGCCATCCTTCGGCAGGCCGAGGCAACACTCGGGGATAGCTTGCCCTGAAGAGAACGCGAAGAGACGCGAGCTACAAATATGATGTCGAGATGCTTTGGCATGCTTAAGGACGCATCGGCATTCCTAAGGACGTTGCAGCATACATTGGTATGATAGTTTCCGACAGTGTGCGCTTGCATGTAGGGATGCCGAAGGATCCTTTTCCTTGCCGATGCCGATAATGGGCGCCGACCCTTAAACGTCAATGAAACGAAAATGACAATTTTGGACCAATCCTTTGCCAAGTCGATCGAAAATCGATCTAACTATCTGTTGCTATGGGTTGAAATCTCGTGACTAACGCAACGTAGTTGCTTGTAATAACTTCACGCGAACCCCCCATCTCCCCATTATATTAGTATTGATTTATATCCCTTTTGGATTTTATTCTTTTGTTGAACCTTGGTCTTCCATTGTGCTATCTACTAGTACGGTAACCGTAGAGAGGTCGTCCTTCGCCCATCTATACAATTATATTATATATTATTATCTATGAGTAAACCAATCGCGTTTGTGTTGCCTATTAAATTTATCCATTAAAAAAAATATTGCTGCTATTCTTTTACACTGAACAGTACGCCTCTCTGTCAGACTGTTCAAATTTCAAAGCCTTAATAGTAAACATGAACGGATTTTCGCAGGCAACTAACTATATATTATAATATACTATCGAACCTTTAATTTCATATTTACATATAGATAGTTATCACTAATTGTAGAAAACAAAAAGAAAGAAATTTTTATTTCAGAATAAATTTTAGTTTAACCAATAACAGATTTCTGTACCCAACACAAAGTCCTCTTTCTGTCCTATGGAGGAAGTAAACGATTGTATCAAAGTATTGTATATATACAACTAGCTGGTGCCCGCAACTTCGTCCGCTTTGAAAAATAAAAAATATAAAAGAAATACAACGCTTGATCCCTTGTTGCTATATAAAACACTTTAGCCAGACGTGAGTTTTTATTTTTTATTTCAGATGATCCTTCCGGAAAAGGTACTTTTTTCTGGATGACAGGTACCCCCCTGGATAAGGTATCCCTTACAACGTGTATTCAAAATTTCATGATGATCGATTGAGTAGTTAATGCCTGAAAAGGTAACAGGCAAACTGTCAGTTACTTTCGCATATATAATATTATAGTATGGATGGAGTATGGATGTACAAAAATATAATACAATAATTATAATTATATGTACAAAAATGTAATTATAATATATAATATTATAATAACAGCGAAACTTTTGCTTTATTATAGAAATTTAACAATAAACCTTAAAATAAGTCATGTCGTGTAATATTAATAAAACTGTACATGTAATTCATGGTGGCAACCTGAATGATATTTTTAAAAGTACTTCAAATATTGACCAAACAATGACATAGCAACCTGTAGGTAAGTGGGCGTGGCTCAAAGCCACCACGGGGGTGGAAATGGGCCAATAGGAATACTGCGTTTTAAATTGAGAATGCGTGCGGATGCGTCGCCTGTAGTAAATGTCAAAATAGACGTATCGTCAATTCAAAACATAGAATACACAGTATGATATTTTTTAATTTCACCTAATTCACATGACCCTATTTTATTTTATTTATCTGATCCGTAAGCAGGATGCTTCTGCAACATTCTTCTGCTGAAGCAGGTATTATATATTTCAATACTAGCTGTGTCCGAAACTTCGTACACTTGGTATAATATTTGGGTATTCGGTATAACTTTTTTCTTTGTAAATCGATTACAATGAAACAAACACTAAATGTTACGGGGCGCTTGCTACAATACATAAGTGAAAACCGCATTCAAATCGATTAGGCCATTTCTGAGATTATGACTAACTATATTTGCAATACTTGTGACGTTATTTTGCGATTTATGAAATAATTTTGTGTTCTGATATTCCCTAAATACCGAAAGTATATGAATGTCAACAGTTTTCATACAGACAGTGGATAAAGTTTAATATTGATGATATCATGTGAGAAAAAAGTGTAGAATAAAGCCAACATTACAGTTATACAAAATAAATAAACCGTCAAAATTCCACGAGAAATTCCTAAAACAGTAATATCAGCAACCTACACCTACGAAAAAAATAAGCAACCTGTATATGGTTTTATTATTACTCTAGCGTGTTTCGTTCCACGATAATGTCCGAATTTACGCATAAAACTACGTAATTCGTACATTATTTTTATTGATATAGATATCTCATTAATTTAAATACTAGCTATGTAGCTCAGCTTGGCTTGGCTTGCCCCATCTTGTCCACAATTTTCAGAATATCCTACGGATACCGGGATTAAAGCTACTGATTCGGTTGACAACTTTACTATTAATTTTTAGCAACTTACCAATTCCTTGCTACGTAATTCCATGATTAGTTAATCATTAGTTATTTTTTATTTTTCATAAAAAAACTGCGATAAATATCATGTCAAGTACAATTACTAATTTCTATAAAATGTGCAGAATGTGTGACGTTTTCGTGGGTTGAATTCTTGTATTTACTGGCTAAAAGCCAAAAATATAAAAAAAATCCATTAAAACATCTTAGCTATAATGAACATTTAAAATTGGGTAGTCAATAGTCAATACCATCTATAAAGGTTTTTCTAAAATATTGAAATTGCTGGCATATATATTTTATTATTTTCAATGATGCCGCGTACATATATGTCTTCGGTTATTCGCATTATACCTAGTGAGACAACAAATTCTCCCAAATACCTATTATTGACTTCACTCGCTCTTACAGCGTGTAAACTGCGCAGATTTAAAAAAAACATGCCAATAAAAATAATTATTATTTGAAAAGATCACCGAAACCAACTGTTTCCTTTGATAAATAAAAAACCTTTACACGATGCACACTCTTCTTTTTTTTTCACAATTGTCAACCTTGGCATTGCGTAGCCTTCAATTATAAGTTCGACTACTGTAACTACGGAGTTACTTAGAGCGTTTAAATTGACAATTTATTCAACAAAGCATAAATTATGCGATAACTTGTTGTTGGTATGATTAAGGTCTGGGCTAAGAGCGATCGAGGCTAAAATATTTTGAGCCAAGCAAAAAAAAGCGGCCTTTAACGTTCCAGTTGCTAAAAATATAATTTTAGAAGTATGTTTCCTTCAATTCAATACCTTGACCTAATGTAATTTGTCAATTTGTTCATCTTGTAGGTCCTGGGCCCATAACCTTTTGTAGATTTATTTTTCCTTCAATTTCTCATAGTTCCGGGTCCGTTGATATTTAAATAAAACTACAGATTCCTATGTGCACATACATTGATAAGTTAAAACTACATAATAACTTATCAATGTATGTGCACATAGGAATTTCTTTTAATTCACTTTCCAAATCTCATTAGTGATAAGATAATTAAAAAAAAACATTATAAAAATACATCTTTTTCAATACGTGTTCCAAAACAATATTAATATGTTATTTCATAACATTTTTTAAATCAAATCAATTCGAATTCGTTTTTATCTTTTTAAGTACTTTTTGAATTTCGAACACACCATAGATAAACTAACTATAAAATTCAACCTCTTTAACAGTTTATATATATTACATTACATTTTAATAACAACACAACAACAACAATAGGCACGGGAGTATCTTATCCCTTATTATTATTATCATCTTAGT
This sequence comes from Synanthedon andrenaeformis, assembly GCA_936446665.2. Taxonomy (NCBI): domain Eukaryota; kingdom Metazoa; phylum Arthropoda; class Insecta; order Lepidoptera; family Sesiidae; genus Synanthedon; species Synanthedon andrenaeformis. The sequence continues at coordinate 2,679,804 of OW387804.2, read as the reverse complement.
GGCTATTTCTGGTCTGCTAGAGAACCAGTATCACTTTGTCCATTGCTGAAATATTGTGATCGCCACGTAAACTAAAGCTCTCTACCTATACCTACCGCGTTTAGAAACTGTAGTACTTTTTTGATAGAGACATTCCTCACATCTTCACAAGCCATTGTATGGCTTCCTAGGATGTGACTGCGCTTGTGCATCAAGGGGCCACACTCGCACAGGATATGCATTGGTGTTTCTTCTGCCTCATGGCAGAAGCGACACTCTCCTGTACTGGTGAGACCCATTATTTTGAGGTGCCTATTGAGGCGGCAGTGCCCCGTTAGTGCCCTCGTTAGCATGCACAGATTGCTTCTACTAAGCGACATAGCCTGGTTCGTCACGTTTCGACTGTAGGCTTTATGAGCGCTTTAAAATGGTTCAGACCTGGCAAGTTAATCCAGCGTTTGTAAGATTTAGTAAAGCACTGGTTCCAGTGGTCCATATGGTCTTATCCCTTATTTATCCTTTAACTTTTATCCCACTAAGATTACAGTGCAAGTGTTTTTTGCTGTGTTGTGTTCCCTCGGGAATAGTATTTACTTTTTCTAGATGAAAGGTACTACTCTCGAGGGATCATTTAAAAATTCTACGCCTGATAAAATACATGAGCAATAGAAATATATCTGCTATCTGCACGTAGACGGAGTTGCAGATAAGAGCTAGTAATTTTAAAAAATACGCGGACATAGTCGCAGGCAAATGAAAGCGGTATAATAAACATGGTACGGACGGTCGTGCAAGCGTCGCGGTCTCGTGCGCCTATTTGCAATAGGTTTCTAGTTAAATATTTGTTTTTTTTTTTTAATTTATTTAATTATAGAAATCCAATACTGCTGGACCGTGGCAAAACTAAGGCCAAGGACTTTCGTGTATTCACTGTGTTAAAACGCACGGCTCCGATTCGTTCTTTAAATTCAATACTGATGTATTATTATGTGCCAAGTTCGCAGTTTATGTGGTTCGCCCGTGTCTGCGAATTTTTTGATTAGGCATTGAAAGGCGATTCATTGCTACATAGATACATACACACATAGGTATACATATATTGTTATAAATGTTTATTTTTCTTATACCTTTTTTTTATCATAAAGGTCATCAGTGTGACATTTGATGACCTGATCAATATTACATTGTTAATATAAAACAAAGATATCACGAATATCCTAATGTCATTGGGCTACTTTAAGCAACGAATTTTTATGTTGTAAATATTAGATGTAGGTATACGTATGACATTTATTAACTCGTCAACTATTAGGTTTTACCCATTGGAATAAAATATTAGCGATTTGAATTTCCTGTTAAAATTTTAAGACAAGAAAAACCCCATGTAAGAAGTGTATCTTTATCGGAATATAATTTATTTTTTAATTTTTATGATTTCATGATTTATCATGTTAGCTCATCTCAATTTCTTTCTCAACCTCATCTCAACTAACGTGATTATTTCAAATAACCTACTAGTTATCTAATCTAATATATAAAATTCTCGCGAAGTTCCATAAGGTTCTTACAGATGGCGGTTTAAAGTAATTTATCGGCTGGATTGCAAAAAAGCACCCCGGGCGAAGCCGGGAGCGGGCCACTAGTCTAATATATAAAATTCTCGTGTCGCGGTGTTTGTTGCCAAACTCCTCCGAAACGGCTGGACCGATTTTGATGAAATCTTGTGTGCTTATCGGGTAGGTCTGAGAATCGGCCAACATCTATTTTCCATACCCCTAAGTGATATTTTTTTTTGTATGGCAAAACAACGATTGCCGGGTCAGCTAGTAATATATAAGTACAATGCCGTTTTTATTATTTTAATGGCATAAGTACCATGGGCATACCAATAAAAAATTTAAAAATTGAAGAGACTGACAGTTTTCAAGATGCTTTTGGCGCTAGCTTATCCTTTCTTGAAAAGATTATATTTTCTTTCTAATAATGACTGCACGATAGCCGTCTTATTAAATATTACTTGAGGTCTTATATCGTGAGGTACTTACTTATATAACTTAGTTTACTTATACTGCAATGTGTTATGTGTTAAATTATTTTATTTTTCAGTAATTAACTAGCTATCTCACCTTAACTACAAACGTGTAAGTGAAACGAACACAGTCGTCTTACCTAACAAAGTGTTACAGAGAGACCTCTTTAGTAGCATTTTCTCACGATCCAAGGAAATCTAAACAATGCGGTATAATAAAAAAAAAAGGCAAATCTCAAGCATTGTGGCATTCGATTCTCTATAGTTTTCAACTAACACCTGACATTATGGGGCTCTTGAACAAATAATTCTCTCTTTATAGGTAACTATAATAGCTGTTGCACGTGACTTCGTCCACTTAACTTTATAAAACATAGCCTATGTTACTCACTGATAACGTAGTTTTCTATAGGTGAAAGAATTTTGAAAATCAGTCCAGTAGTTTTTGCTCCTGTCCAACATCCAGCAGTGTACCGAAGATGAGGACTATGATGGAGCCAGCTCACCCAGAAGATGCCTATGCCTATTTACTTTGTAAAAATTTAAGATAAAGATAATGTCTTTAAGTTATTTTAAGTTTCTTAGGAATCCAGAGCGTGTCTGTTTTTTCTTTTAATATGTTTTTTTCAATGCGTTCAGGGTATTGCACCTCATTAGCAATCAAACAACTCATTAATCATTAATAATTAATAATCGGTTTGTTTACCTTTAATTTGTTGATCTGTCTGAACTGTCTGTCTAACAGACTAACAACATTTTAACTTATATAACTAATATTATAATATATTATCAGCGGATATATATCGTGATATACATACAGGTTGACCCAGAAATTGCTGAATTGCTATATCACCGTCGATCAACTAGGTATAATACTAGATACACAATCAGCTACAAGAACACGTCTATAGCAAAGACAGCAAAGACCCGCTCGAAGATTTGGGTGCGCTTTTGTATTAGTATACTAATTCGATCCGTTCAACCGCAAATATGTCACTGTGCTCCTTTAGATGCGTATGCGTTTTACAATCTTACGACCTCAGTGTATAAGTTTGACGACACGTTTGGTCTAGTGGCTAGCAACCCTAGCTAGTAACCAAACGGTCGCGGGTTCGAATCCCGCTAGGGGCAAATGTTTATGTGTTAACCTGTATTGTTTGTACCTAAGTCATGGATGTTTTGTATTTATAATATGTATGTATTTACAAAAAAAAAAGTAATCTATGTAGTATATCAACTGTCTGGTATCCATAATACAAGCATTTGTTGCTTACTTTGGAACTAGATGGTGCTGTGTGGAATGTGTGAAGATATTTATTATTTATTTATTTATTTATTTATTTATTTATTTATTTATTTATTTATTTATTTATTTATTTATTTATTATGTTATGTAAATGTCAATTGTATGTAACTTTGTAGTGGGGAAAAAACAGTTTTCAATTAGTTTTTATTTATAAATAAAATTTTGTTTTTTGTAAAAAACTGTATGTAGGTACATTGTAAGACTTTTTACTCATCTATTTTCTCATTTTTCTACGCAGAATAAGTCGCGGGCACCAGCTAGTAGGACATATATATACTAACATTATAAAGAGAGATGATTTGTATGTGCAATGAATAAATTAAAAACTAGTGGACCGATTTTGAAAATTCTTTCTCCTATACAAAGCTAGTAACATGGGCTATATTTTATAAAGTTATGCCGGCGAAGTCGAGTGTAACAGCTATTGATTTAAAAATACGCGAACGAAGTTCTAAAGGCCTCGTCAAACAGAAAGCGTACTTAACGCGCGTCAAGGCGCTAGCGTTAAAGCGCCGTAACGTCGCGTACTTTGTGTGTGACAGCTTCGACGCTATTAGTAGTGTCCGTCACGATAACAGAATACTACTACTTGGTCCAGCGACTCGGATGAGGAGGATTTGTTGCTGCTTTACGCGTTATCACGTTCGCAAAGGAAGCGAATATGGGTGCATGATATTAATAAGAAGAGGAAGGAATTTGGAGAATATTATCGTTTGTGATATTCTCCAATTTCCCATAACTGCCTTTGCAGAAACATTTTTGTATGCACTGTTCCTTGTGTCATACACATTCTATCAACTTTTCAGTCATTTTCACTATTAATTTACGAAGAACACACCCGGCGCTAAATAAAATTCTGTAATAAATTACAACGTGATGTCATGACGCAGCGCTATAGCGTCGCATACTGGTAGCGCGCTAGCGCTGTTTGACAGGTTATAACCTGTTCAGTACAACACAACGCGACGCTATAACGCGGCGCTAGGCCAAGACGTTTTAGCGCCCTGACGCGCGCTAATTACTCTTTCTGTTTGACGAGGCCTTAAAGCTGCTAAAACTCAGAATTTATAATAAATACTAGGAAAAACCTAGTAAAAGCATATCGAATATAATCGATCAAGATCGCTCGCCCCCCTTGTACAACAATAAACCCAATGTTAGTGTAGTATTTCAATGCAAGATTAGTTTTAGTACTTCATTTCAATCTGTTTACACCGGCAACCGTGACAGGCTCCGCATCGTGAATTAAAAATATTCTCGTAACGGTATATAAGGCGAGGCATTTGAACACACACACCGTAACACACACACGCACGCACACAAACACACACCGTCACACACACATACGCACACGCACACGCGCTCAGAGAATATTGAGACACTAAGCAGCAAAATACTATCTAAATTCTAGAGCAATGTCGCCACTTTTCTTTAGATCCAATTTTGTTGCTTCGTGTCATCAATCTACTACAACTATGGATTTTTGTCTCACAAATACCAAAGAGGCACATAAAAAATACGCCTAAAATGAAATCATGGCGGATCTTGCATTCGCGTGTCGATGGTAAAAGGTGATATTAATTTTAAACTCCAATGTGTTTAAAGTAAAGTCACATTTTCTTTAAATGACAGATGTTTGGTTGGTTTCAAATGACAGATTGCAGTGTTTCGCATTGTCATTTTTAAATGTTCCATTACTTGACCTGACTGCTTTGGACTTGACGGACCTGTTTTGGAAAACCAAGAAAAAATATAGACTTGACTGACTAGTCTCGGGATCTGCTACTTTTGATTTTAATTTCAATTTTGCCTTTTTTATTTTAAAATTGCTAATTTTACTAATGACACTGGCACAATCATCGGAGAAGATCTAATGGAGCCAAGACATTAAAAGAGAAGAATAAGAAGAACATGATTGATGCTTCGTGTCTCAATATGAAACTTTATAAAAGGTATTAGAAAATGCTAGACACACTTACTGAGGGTTCTTATTGAGCCGTTATTCATTATTCCTTCTCAGTCACGGGATTTTTTTTTTAAAGGGATGGCGCCGTTTTTAAAGAGTGCTTCCGTTGTACGCCCTCTTAAGTTGATGTCTATGTCAATTTATTTTCTTTTTTCTGATGTTTGAACTCAAGTAAAAAGATTTGTAGGTAGAAATGAATTTTATATTTCAAACTCGGCGTTAAAGTGTAATAAAGAAATCATAAAATTCAAATCACGTCGTAAAATGAAATAATACTTAATAAATAAATATATATCAAATTTGTTATATATAGGTGCCTATAATATATGTTTATTTCACAGCTGATGTCGACTATTATTAAAAAAAAAAATATAAATAAACTAGCGGGCCGCCCAGGGCTTCCCATGGATTTTTTCTGCAAATTACATATAAGAAAACATTCCCTTTAAGGCTCTTTCCGTTAGTGAAAAACGTATTAAAATCCGTTGCGTAGTTTAAAAGATTTAAGCGTACATACAGAATGACAGACGACGAGAATCGAGTAATTTGGTCTATCTGGCTAAATCGTAATTTTATATAGACATAAGAGTACTTAGTTAGTACCTAGTTAGTTACCAGAACATCGAAATATAAAAATAACATTTATGAATGCGACGAATTATTTTCAATTAATATTTGAAATCACCAAGTTACGTAATTCTAAACTCGGTATAATTTTTATGTGTTCTAGAAGGCCAAGTTATAGTAAAAATTACATTCCTTTCAATATGTTGTTTCTGGTTTAAGTATTTTAATTCGTTTTTTCCAACTGATTTTATTAACTTCTATTACTAGCTTCTGTCCGCGACTTTGTGTGCGTCTCCTTTTTAACGCCCGATGCAAAGACGGGGTGTTAGAAGGTCGACGTGTGTGTCTGTGGCATCATAGCTCCCAAACGGATGTACCGATTTTGATATTATTTTTTTTGTTTGTAAGCTGACGTGATCGGGATTGTTCTTAGCTATAATTTATGAAGATCTATTCAGGCGTTCGAAGACCATCACCCCATTTCCGAGTTGACGAACGGATTACACTAAACTTCCACATTTTCGTGATGTGATGTGAAATTTGGTATACTGTTACTTCGGTGATATTTCTATGACATGGTAACCTTGACCTGATGTAGAATCGAGTAGTCTGCGGGACACCCAACTCCTGAGCAACTTACAACAGATATAACGTCTTTCGGCTCGATAGAAAGTCGGGGTTAGTTTATAATTTTAACAATAGCTTGTTTTTATGCTTGCAAGTATGAATTATTTCGATATTCTTAGGTGTAAAAAAAAATATCCAAATATATACCTACTAATATTATAAAGAGAGAAGATTTTTATTTTTGTATGTTTCTAATGAATAAACTCAAAAACTACTGGACCTATTTTGAAAATTCTTTCATCTATTATATGCAGTTGTCTGCTTAGTGCTTTAGTTTCAAAAGGTGCTAAGAGTCTACTACTACTAAGGTGCTAAGAGTGCTAAATTCTACCCCCACTGTACCTACATAAAGAGAGACAGACGGCGGGAAGCGAGTTGGTTCTATACTATATGTAAATGTAAAGATATATACATGTACATTGTATACATAAAAGGTATATACAATACAAATATAGATTTATAGGAAATTTTCGATTATGCATTAGGTAGTTACTTAGGATTAAAATGTGGTTTCATAACGGGCTAAAATATAGTCTCAACCATTTTATAATTCTAGACTAGAAGTTGCACTTTTATGAAATTAATGGCTAACAATTCAGTGACCTTGTAACAAGACAAGACAAGGCAAGGCGTCTTCAAAGCCGGCGTGGGTAATTCAAGTAAATTGGACTTTGCTAATGAGATAACTGCAGTTTGTTCACAAGACACCAACTCTATGTTTTAACTGAAGTCAACAAAGACTTTATCGTATCACTGGATGGCGTGACAATTAACTCTTTACAACTATAACGTCGACGTAATAGTTGTCTCGTTTTGTCAAAATATGCTATGCTACTATACATATAGTCCGTTCATTCTATGTTTTCAGACAAACATATATATAAAGTTTTGAAACTTGTGTGGGTTATACCTTTGGGGTCTGCTGATTAAAACTCGTGAAATTTAAGTAACTATATATTTTGCGAAAACTTTAATAGTTACCAAAAAAGTGAAAAAGGCAAAAATTATTCCTATTAAATTATAAACAAAATATGTTATATACATTATTTTGATTAACTTGACATAGCTTAAAAACCGTCAAGTCTTTTTTTTTTGCAATTATCTACAAATTATATAATTATGTTGGCGGCCGATCGTATAATCCGACAATTCGTGATGTGTTTAAACAGATCGTAATATGGCGCCGTTTCACAAAGTATATATAGGTTATATCAGTCAGATCGTTCGAAGTATATCGTTTGGCGATTTGGTTGCCACTTGCCAAACGATATACTTCGATGTGAGTACTTCGATTCGATGATGTATCTACAATGTGAGATTGTGATTAGTTTTTAATTAAGATGTAATTTGATAAGCACTTTTGTATCATCGATCGAAATTTGCAACTTCGTTAAACGTCGCCATTATAACGATCTGCCTAGGCACATCACAAACTGCCGGATTATACGATCGGCCGCCGACATAATGTAAAAACTATACCGTTTAACGCTTTTTCATATTAATAATAACATAAAACAGCCGTGGCAATGCAAAACATGTAAGAATCTTCACGTTGGGGAAAACCCGATACAAAGTTTGTGATATTAAAACATTGGATAATTACATATTTTTTTTGTATCAAACAAGTCTGTCTTAATTATCCTCTTCTATATGTATTCTATATTACATATTATAAAATAAAGGCTCTGTCCGCTTTTGTCTGTTTCTCCGTCAACTTCTAGCCAGTGGATTTTGATATGGAAAAAGCAATAAACGAGGAAGGTTTGCCCATAATTTACAAAAAAAACTTACATTTCATGCGAAGCCCAAGTTTTGTCTCTCTCTCTCTCTCTCTCTCTCTCTCTCTCTCTATTTCTTTATAATATTAGTTAGTGTAGATCAATTTTTCATCTTATATCTTTATTTAATTAATTTCACACTAACGACCCGCTCCCGGCTTTCTATTGTAGAATTAGGTGAAGCGATAGAGAGGGTCACGCGACATTTATCGGATTTGGGTAGAACTACCTATTGATATTTTTAGCAACCTGCTACACGGTAGGTAGATGGCGCTATCAAGTGTTATATTTTTTATTTTTCATCGTGAACGAAGTCGCGAGCACTAGCTAGTATATAGAAACCTTCCTCGTTTAACGCTCTATCCAAGTGAAAACTGCATTAAAACCCGTTGCATAGTTTAAAGGATCTAGGCGCACATGCGGAAGGACGGACAGACAGACGCGGCAGGGGACTTCACTTTATACTATGTTCGACATTTGAAGTGCAGTTGTAGTACTTTGAAGATTTAGCCATATACACAGATTTAGTAGCCCAATTATCGATTACGTAATGTAAGAATGTATCGCATCTTTCTTTTTTGCTTCCATAATTGCATTTGGACCGAGTAAGGAATAATTAGAGAATGAAAATGGGACGAGAAGGCAAGTAACATAAATCTAGGCCGAGTTAGGAAAAAATAATAGTAAGACGAGTTTAGTTTACGTAGGATGAGAACGGAACAACCCAAAACAACCCCATGTTTTACCTACCATGATTTCATCACATCGTTATTATTTGTACATATATGTAAAACGAAGACCAAAAAGTGTCTTATAAATTTTACTCTCCGCCGAGTGAGTAGTTGAACTATCAAAATACGCAATCATTTAATCTTGAAGATCATCACTCATTCAAACACAATACTCTTTAACAAGGAGATAATGGGGCTTCAACAGTAGCCCCGATGTAAGCCGTTCGTCTTGTTACGTTGGGAGACTGTTACATATCCTTGACATATTTCTGAGTCTACCCCAAGTACACATATAAAATTGGGTTGTCTATACTAATATTATGAAGATTTTTTTTTTGTAATGAATAAACTCAAAAACTATTGGACCTATTTTAAAAACTCTTTCGCCTATAGAAAGCTACATTATCAGCGGGTTGGCATTGGTAAGTGCGGGGTGGGCTCTGCGGCTAAATGGACAGACGACCTAAAGGGCTTCGCAGGAAGCGGCTGGATTCGAAAAACAGAAGACCGTGCTTGACGGCGAGCCTTGGGAGAGGCCTATATCCAGCAGATACACAGGCTGAGGATCACGATAATGATGATGAAAGAGGAAAACTATGACACACACCTTGGACATGTCGTCGGCTCATATATCATATCGACAGTACAAATTAAATTTCATTGTTAAACTGAACTTCACTAAAAATAATATTTAATTATTCAAAATGACATCACCTCGCGGAACAATTCTGCAGAACTGGCGAAAAGTAAACTTTAGAGAATCCAATGTCTTAATGCACAAATTGAACGATCACCATCTAGGAGCCCGTTGGATGAATGGTAAGGGTGCCTGCCTAACGTCTCAGGGTCCCCGGGTTCGATTCCCGGCCGAGTCAATTTTGGAAATGAACTTTTCAAAATTGACTCCGGTCTGCATTTGGAAAGTAGAGGTTCGCAGTCACGCACCTACCGTTAAGAGGACCGTCAGCCTGTCTTGTCGACCTTAACATAAAAAAAGTGCTGTTCAGTAGTAACTAGATCGTCAGAAAACGCCCTAAAGGTGTATCATTGGTAACGAGTTATGTGCAGCTAGCTAGCTGTCGAGTAGAAGAGAACTCGCTTATCGGGAAATAAAAGAAAGTATGCCAGCCTTTTACTCTACACGGCTTTGATGTCTGTTACATAGAGCATTTTAATTGAAAAACAAATCAACCAGACAATTATAAATTGGAAAACTTACATTTACTTCAAACATTAAACTAAAGTACCTATACCTATAAATAAGCTATTTTGAAAAATATAATATACTAGGTGATGCCCGCGACTTCATCTGCGTTCAAAATGTTATATAGCCTTTCTCGATAAATGGACTGTCCAACACAAACAGAATTTTTCAATTCGAACCAGTAATCAGTAGTAATAATTATATGATCGGCAGCGCACTTGCATCTCCTATGTTATTGCTTGTGTTATAGACGACGGTAGCCACCTATATTCCGATTTTATTCTTTTGATAAAAAAGGTAAACAAATATGAGGTCGCCAGGGTCACTGACCTGTTTTAGAGATGGGATTTGTACAATAGGCATATCAAAGAGAGTTGACTCAGTGAGTAACTCATTCTCAGCCATGGCAACACTGCATTTTGCACCTCCGTAAAAACCAAAACCGAATAAAATATTATTATTAATAAGAATAATAAATAAAAACGAATTATTAGTTTAGTGGTAATTTTAAGTAATCTATTTTATTAATGCCATTTAATCAAAAATAATTTCATAAAGTGTTTTCGTCTACGGTTATGAATTATGATAAACTAAAACTTAAAAAATGTATATAGAATTGTGAACTTGATAATTTATGTACGAATGAAAACCTCATGTGACTCCAAATGACTTAGGTCGTGTACATGTCCCGTCTCTAAAACCATAGACAAAATCTCTGTGATGTCTATTGGTATTGTAGGTTATGTGACGATTTTATCGAGTTTTTTTGCATTTTCCTCTGAAAATATGCAATAATTTTGGATACATATTATAAAGAATATTATGTTTAGTGAGTGTAAATGAATTCGTGTACATATGAATGTGTAATTAAGGTTAAAACTCGGAAACTATATGTCGGGAATTGTTTGTTTACCTTTTTTATCAAAAGAATAAATTCGGACCTTACAGTAGTGTAGTACCCAACTGATATGGCTTACCCATGTACCTGCGCAGAAGACGAATTTATAAAGCGTGGGAAATGCTATCGATCAATCCATACACTTGGCGGCTTTTTCGAGTACCGCTATTAGTCGCCAGCAGCCGCCATGTTAGCGTGCGCCGCTTGACATCTGCGAGTGCGACAAAACTAACAGCTGCATTGTATTATGAACCTTATAGATATTGTATCTAAGGTTAATTGTAAGCTTAAAGCTTCTTCGTTATTCGTCGGAGCCGTACTTTCTTTTCTGCGTGAACGAAGATTCACGACGCGCCTTATCAAGTGTATTATACTAACTACTGTACCATCAAGTGGACCGTCGGACCTTAACATAAAAAAGCAGTTATTTTGACATTACAAACAGACACTTAATTTTTATTTATTAGTATAGATATAGACTGAGTAACACATGTCTAAAATGAAGCCTACGTTTTTAGAAATATATTATGTGTCAATGCGCCGAGCCATGCTTGTTCTTTTTCTAGCGAGAAATGACGTTCGGTTCGGTCATTGGCTGGCTAACTATCACAGAATACCTAACGAACCAGAAATTAATGTATGATGCGTCATCTTTACATAAGTATAATTTGAAATACCTAACCTTTCACGTATGCGTGTCTGTATGGCCTCAAACTCCCCAAATCACCTACATACATAATTATAACGAAAAATAAAAACAATTTTAAAATTTTTGTCTGTTTCAGCTAATCCCCGAAACGGCTGGACCGATTTTAACGGGACTTTCATTGGTAGACAGTTTATATTATAAGGAGTAATTTAGGCTACTCTTTTTTATAATAATAATAATAATATGTACCTACCGCACCCGTCTCGGGCAAACGTCGCAGCGAAACGTGACCATGTTCAGCTAGTCATTAATAATAATATTAAATATTTATTTTAGTTCTGCCTAAACTGGCCTCTAAAAACAAAACTGCCATTTTAATCTAAGTGGAAATGAGAAAAAAATATATATAATTGGCCCTCAGACCAAATAAGAAAAATAGAATTTTGTGCGGACAACATAATGAACGGCGGTTTTATAAACATGTGTGCGTATGTGTTGTGTTTTGTGTTTCAACCTATATAACCTCAAATTTTCGTTTATTATTATAGAAAATTTTGGTTTTGGAATCGATTTCCATATCAGGCCAGAGTAAAATTAATACAAGCTTTAAGTAAAAAGCGATATGTTCTTCTGCGCAACTTACTTTCCGCATCTTTCACTTTGAAAAATTCAAATTCAAAATTATGTTTATTAAGAAGTACTCTAGTCGTGCGTCGGAACTGATACACGTAATTTTTTTTCCAAGTCTACTTACGCGTGAAATGTGATAACCATTTTGCTTTTTTTAAAATAAAAAAAACTTTTTACACCCTACACCACGTATTATTAAATATTTTAATAAGACGAGGCGTAGTTTGATTGCATTTGTGTGCGTGTACATAGCAAAGGCGTAGTTAGCGGCTTCAATCTGCCGTCTACAGAGCTCTATCTTTTAGTTCTTTTTTATCTGAGAATTAGCCGACTAAAGTGTAAAGAACTAGTTAACTAAGATTAAAGAATTGGGTCGACTAAATAAGTAAGTACTGTTGTGAATAGCAACCAACTTATAATCTATATATATAAAAATCTCGTGTCACGATGTATGTTCGCGATAAACTCTGAAACTACTGAACCGACTTTGATCAAACTTCATAAGTATCTGTTATTTGGTCCAACTTAAAAGATAGGATAGTTTATATCTCATTTTGTTTATTATTATTTTTGCAAATTATATAATATTATTAACATAGCGCCATCTGTTGATACTTATTCAATACAGCAATTATTTATCTGTGAGTTCCATAAGGTTCTCACAGATGGCGGTTTAAAGTAATTTATCGGCTGGATTGCAAAAAAGCACCCCGGGCGAAGCCGGGAGCGGGCCACTAGTTTCTTTAAAAATTAACTACTTCGTTCATCCGCGTATCTCATAAATTATAATAATCGGGAAAAAATGCAATGCGCGCCAAATATAGTTAATATGCAAAAATTTTTAACATTATTGCAATTAAAGTAGCGATTTACCTATGATACCCACTGGATATTATGATAATGTAGCTTTCTATAGGTGAAATAAATATTAAAAACTTTTAAGTACCTACCTAGGTACCTAAGTAGATAAGAAGTTTTTTTTTAGTTTATCCATCACAAACAAACATACAAAAATATCAAATTGTTTCGCTTTATTATAAATGTGTTCATTCTCTTTTTAAATTTTCGTAATGTTTTCAACATTCTCCTTTTTCTGAAATAAATAGGCGCGGATAGAAGCAATTTTTGCTTATATCTACTAGTATAAATTACAAAATAATCAAAATTACACATCTAAAGTTACTTACTCAGAGATAATTCCGGATAATTTATATCCATTATACAAATATCACTGTGGCAACGGCATCAAATGTTTTTGTTTTGACTTTAAATGGATGTTTCAATCTGTCACCCATTTCTTTAGCACTTTTGTTACGTTGTCACCTCTGTACGGTTCTGTTTAGTAAAATTCACTATAAAATACATCACAAAGGGTCTTAATGTGTATTTAAAAGAATTATTGACACCGATTGCACATTTTCTGTACGTATTTGTGTTATTAGTACGATGTTACGATCGCACTATCACCATTCGGTTTTATAACCAGTTCGACACTCGCGATTTTTTTTTATCTAACTAAAATGACAATAACACATTAAAATATCACTGTGTTGAGGTGTACCAGGATATAAACGTTATAAGCGAGACGGAAAAATATCACAGATGTTTCACGGGGAATATTTGTTAGAAATGAACTAAATTTCACGTTAAATAAATTTAAAAAAAAACTTCCTGTCTCCGAGTTGGTGCGCACGACATAAAAACAGCATTGAAACGTCACTGAACCAAACAGACGGGTTTGATTTTTTTTCTCTGCAGCGAACGAGTTGTATGTGAATGTGTACCACGTGATCGATTATAGGTTAAAATGCAATTGTTGAACGTAAGATGGCGCTGTGCTTAATGCTTTAGGGATAAATAGTTAGATGGCGCTGCTAAAGTATAATAAAATTTCTTGGAATATTGTTTATATTAGCTATTGTTAAGTACTACCGAGACGTGCAAAATTTACGTAAATATTTTATTCAATTTTAAAACACAATGAAGTTAAACTTTGTTTTATTGTGTGTAGGTTTTACGGAGTTGCTTCTGATTTATTATTAAAATGGCAATATAATAAGAAAATAATTTCAAAATAGGAATGCAAAGTGAAATACCAATAGCCTGTTGATAGATTAGATTACACAGAGATTATCTAGATCACTAGTAACTAGATGCCTGGCAGAAATATATTAAGAATCAGATCATCAATATTAATAATAAATCTGTGGGTCGGTCATGGCATGGAGTAAGTTACTTTGTTTTCAGAGATATCGTGTTTATAGGCTCTATACATGGTACTGAAACTAATTTGACGATTGTTAGAATTTTTTAATGTATGTATGTATGTTCCTCCATAACTCTGAAACGAATTAACTGATTTTCATGAAACTTGGTAGATAAACATTTGGACGTACGGGACACAGGATAGGCTACTTAATATTTTTCAACGCGGACGAAGTCGTGGGCACCAGATATTCTTAATATATTATTAAAAAGGGACGCGGAAGAAGTGGCGACCAAAAGCTTGTAATTAATAAATATTTTAAAATTGTTAATTGTCAATTAGGACTGTTTACCCTAGTGGAAATGTCAAGGTCGCTTTAGTTAGCGGTCATAGACATTTTTTTCGTTTACAATCCGTTGCTATGGCAACTGCCTTGTTAGTGATTAAATTCTAGGTTTTATCCAGTATTTTGTTGAAAGTCACGTTTGTGGGTTCGTTTTTAAGGTATGATGAAGTTTATTTTTTATACTTTATCGTTATATTGTAGATTTGCAATATAACAATTACCTACTAGCTGTATTAGCATTGCACGCGACTTACTTCTATAGGTAGCTTTCTATAGGCAAAAGAATTTTTAAAATCGGTCCAGTAGTTTCGGAGCCTATTCAATGCAAACAAAAACAATCAAATTTTTCCTCTTTTTAATATTAGTGTAGATAGATAAAACCTAATTAAGTTTTCATGTACATAAGTAGAAAAAAAAACAACACATTACAACCAATTCGCCGAAATTCCTCATGTGTTTCTTCGCTAACTACTTTTAAGCTATCCAACGAATTTTGATACAGTTTTCGCTAATGGAAAGAGGGATAAATGAGAAAGGTTTGTGTGCATAAAAAAAATACCGCAAACACCGCGATCTCTCAACTTTACCTAGTAAACTATACCTGTAATTACTGACTTACATGCATAACAAATCCATATACTACTTTAAAGTATATTTATGTCAAGCTGTCTGTGTGTAAATAAATAAATAAATAAACTATAGTCCCAAATAAATGTTGCAGGTAGTCGAAAAAAAAATCAAATATGCCAGAACTAATCGAGCAGATGTACTGCTCCCAGCAGATCGTTATACCGCCGAAGTTTCCATACATACTCAAAAGATACTGCAAAGGTAAGTAAGTAGTCCACTAAAAAGGTAAGTTATGCAAAGGTAAGCCATGCATAAGTTTTAACTTAACCATAACTTACTATTCTTAGCATGGCCATGGCTTAACACCAAGCGAAACCTTGGTGTCTTAGAATTTCTGACAAGGTTCTGACAGGGAGCGTAGGAGCGTAGCCTTCCCCGCAGTGGCGTAGCGTGGACTAATATACACGTGGGCGAAGTCGCATCAGCGAGGCCCCTTTTCTTTCGTTCCCAAGATGTACTCACTAAATTTATCTTACCAAACATGCTTTGACACGACATACCTACTCATGATAGTGAAAAAATATAAATGCGCGCTGGGAGAATATTGAAAAGCATATAGATTTGAAAAAAGGTTTTATTTTGTAACTTGAGTGATTTAATTTTTCACAAAAGTAATGTTCTTCGGCTTTTTGCTTTACTGAAGTCCTCTAGTAAGGATTTGTAATTAATTTTTGCAGCTAAATCTGCTTCGATTGAGAGTATTGCTAAACCAGACAGTCGGTCCTGCTTCATACTGTTTCTTAAGTAGTTTTTAATAATTTTTAACTTAGAAAAACTTCTTTCTGCTGAAGAAGTACTTACAGGCATAGTCAACATAATTCTAATAGCAATGTAAACATTAGGATAGATGTATTCCAATTCATTTGTAATTATGTATTGAATCATCTGATTGGCGTCTCTAATGGAGTTTGGTAGATTAGGCACTAAAAGTTGTAGTTCTTCGTAAAGCTCATAAGATTCTATGTCTTTGCTTTCTCCATATTGAAGTACTACACCTAAATCATTACAGTGCTTCAAAAGCTCGTTATTTGGCAAAGATTTTAAATTATTTATGTCGTACAAGAATCCAAAATTGTTGTAATATTCAGTGAGTGCAGCAAATCTTGTGTTAATGTCTCGTATCACGGCGTCAAGCATTGTAATAAAAAAATCAATTCTGAATCTACTTACAGCGGAATCAATAGGCTCATCCACAGCTTCATAATCAAAAATTTTTTTTTTCTTGCGAATCCCTTTCTCTTTAAAAGTCATTGGGATTTCACAACTGCTCTTTTCTATGAATTCGTAGGCTTTTGCAGTACATTCATTAAAGCCTGTTTCCCGAAATTTGTGGATCCAGTCACGAAAATTGCGCAAATTGTCAATAACGATTTTTAAATTTATATCGACTTTTTGCCAGATCTTACTTATGTTATTGACGCGGTTTAATATTTCGTACCACACGTGTATCGAGATAATAAATTCCAGAGTTAGCATTTCAGTTACAATTGCTTGGCAATCGCAGAGAGTGTCTGCATCATTTTTGTTTTGCCATTATTTGTAAAATAATAATTATAGGCTACAAACAAACACGGTTTTAAAGAAGACAAAATTTTATGGTACTTTAATCTAAAAAAAATACTACAAGTTTCATTGATATACCATTTGAAACAGACGAATAAACTATCTTATTCTGAACTACCTACTTCTAGAATTTTTTAAATCCTCCCTTTTTTCCAAAATGTTTACCACCTTCACTGTTTTGTATGAAGTATGCGTGTAAAGAAACGTTTTGCAAAGCTAAGCTGTGTTGCCAGTCTGTGACGAGTGTGGCCAATATTTTTTAGATTTTTATTTAATTTAGAAATAAACGGGGATTTTATGTCTGGTGGCATCGCATTTAAAGAGGCCTCGCGAGGCCCCCTTCGGTGCGAGGCCGTAGGCGAGGGCCCACTTCGCCCACGCCTAGCTACGCCACTGCTTCCCCGCGCTAGACTTAAGTCTAACTTAACTTAACTCGTGTCATAAAGTCGTGGGGTTTTAGCCGGTTATGTATCCGACAAAACCCAGCAGTGCCCTCTACACTGCCGAGTATCCAAGAGGATTTCCCAACGCTAGAAAAAAAGGGTTAATAGAAGTTAATAGCTACCTAGCCTAACCTATCCATTGTATCATAACTTGTTGCAGCTGCAATAAAAACACAGCCCTATGATCTGTTAAGATGGTCGTACGAATATTTCAAAGCGATGGCAGAAAGGAGACCTCCGCCTGTTAAGCTGAGATTGGAGTATCCCGTTTATAGCACTGAAGGCGGATTGACGAGGGGGTGTCTCAAAGTAATGGCCAATCAGGTATTTACTTAATTATATAATTAGACTACGTATACATAATTTTTTGACGAGCACTCTTCGGTGAGTGGGGTTGTTCAGGCACGACGACGTTAGTATCTCCATACAAACTTCAAAAGGCAATGTTTATACAAAATATATCTGCAATTGTAGAAACGGTATAGACACGAAACGCTGGCAACTTGGCTAGGGCTGCTGGCGCTAGTGAAGCCCCTCGCTGACTGCCCGCACATTGCGGGCTCTCGCAGCGGTAGCCCGCAAGAGCCCGCAATGTGCGGGCCTCGTCTGGCGGGGGAGAAGGTTGCGTGTCTTAACGTTCTCCCCCCGCCCACAGACGGCGCGAGGAACCACCGTAGATATTTAGTGGGTAAAAGTCCCATATACCCCACCGTTCTCCTCATAGTCGGTGGGGATCTGGTTCGCATATTTTTCCACGCAAAAAAGGTCTGCTGATTATTTATACAGGAGTTCTTTTTAACGACCGACTCAAAACGGGGTGTTATAAGTTTACGCATCGTACCTCCCAAAAGGATAGATCGATATTGATCCAAGTTTTTTTGTTTTTGTTTAAAAGCTGTCGTGTTCGGGCTCGTTATTAGCTATAACTTAGAAAGATTTTCGCAGGCGTTTGAAAACCATCAGCCCATTTCCTAGTTGACGAAGGGATTTAACAAATTTCCACAAACATGTTCGATTGATGTGAAATTTGGCAATACTGTTCGGTGGTACTACCGTGGGTTACCGTGTCATGGAAATATTTTTCGGTGATATTTCTTTGACCCAATGCTGCAGCAGCAAGTAGTCTGTGGGACACGCAACTCCTCAGCATGTTACAGCAGATATAGCGTGTTTGGGCTCAATAGAAAGTCGCGTGTTAGTTTATAATTTTTAATTATACAATATAGCTTGTTTAACTCAATTTCAGTTGGAGGGGATGACTCTTATCCCGTTGACAATCGTGAAGAGGGCCTGGCAAGGTTTCTGTTTGGACAGTGATGAGTTGCTGCGCTTACTGTGTCTCTGTGAAGTGCATGACAGAGAGGATTCAGTGTCGTTTCTCAACTTCATAGCGGTCGCTGCTGGACTCTTAACCAAGGTAATTTAATATGGATCCATACATCCATATACTTATTACTTACTTATAATATTATAAATGTGAAAGTAATTCTGTCCATCTGTCCCTTTCATTATCACTCCTTAACTACTCAACTGAAATGAAATTTTAATTTAATTAATTTAATTTGCATTTAAACAAAATTGAGGTAATTAATGTGAGATTACACATCTGAGAAATGTCATGTTTTTTATTATCGTATGTATTGCTATGCTACGACAAGTAACTTTAGGAGTAAACATTGTGGTATATTACATAGTATTGAATTGGTAAGCCGGTGCCTTTACCATGAGTTTACAATGGCCACACTCGCTAGCGAGAGCGTAAAACATTTATATGAAAAACTGTCAACTGTCAATGTCAAATTGACAATTTTTCATATAAATATTTTACGCTCTCGCTATCGAGTGTGGACATTATAACTCACGGTAGAGGTACAGTTCTCGTTGGCAAGTGAGCTCTTTATATAGTGAATTTATTCTGTTTCAGTGTTTGACACACACGATGATATTGCTATGTGAGACTTTAACTAAAGAACCAGACGGTGGGTCCGCAGCGATACCCACTTATCATTTCTTGCAGATGTATCGCTTTCTAGCCCAAGTGGACGCGTCGAGGGACATCCGATATTTGAATGGATTTAGAGAAGGTAGGTATATAGAGGTCTACCAGAATATCATGGTAAATGGGGAAATAAAAATACGGAAATTAGACTTAACTATTTTGATACTGTTTAATTTATATGTATACAGTGAAAATCGGTTATAGCGACCTTCCCTGTGAACACAAAAATTGGCCGTAATAAACGGATAGTCATTATAAGCAATATTAAATCGTTATATATGCATTCAACAGGGACCTTGCCATTTGGTCGTTGTAACCGATATGTCGTAATAACCGACGTCGTTATATCCGGTCTCCACTGTATATATTTTGTATTTAATATATTTTGTATTAAGTTTTTTTTTCACGAGGTTTAGACATGAATGATTATGATTTAAAAAAAAATTTTAATGCCATCAGATCCTGGTATAGGTATACCTGTATGAATGTTTTATTTATTTGAATTTATGTCCCACTATTGAACCGCTCCCTACTTCGAACGGGTGCAAGTTTTTTTTCTGAAAATTATTATATAAAAACCTTCCTCGTTTAACGCGCTCTTTCCATTAGTGAAAACCGCATAAAAATCCGTTATGTAGTTTAAAAGATGTAAGCTTACATGCGGAGGAAGAGACTGTCTTAAATAAAAAAGCCTAATATCTTTGTCAAACCTAAATACTTATCAGTCTAAATTGCGTTTTACCTAAACGTCATAAAATAAGTAGGGTGGGTGTACCAGTCCCAAATCACCTAAAGACCAATTTTGACTTTGGAATGCTCTGAACTAATATTAGGGGTTAAAGTATGAAATTGCCGATTTGTACTGAAAAATAAAAATTCGTTTTTTTTTAATTTAACATATTTATTTAATCAAAATAATTACCATTATTATCTATACATTGCTGCCATCTAATAGGAAGCTCATTTATGCCTTTGCGATAGAACTCTGGTGATCTAGATTCGACAAACTGTGTGAAAGCATTTTGCACTGCCTCCTGAGAAGAAAACTTTTTATCACGCAGAAAATTGTCCAAATCACGAAAAAAATGGTAGTCCGTTGGAGCAAGGTCTGGCGAATACGGAGGGTGACGAATGGTTTCTAATTGCAGTTCCTGTAGAGTTAAAACGGTTTCTCGTGCTGTATGAGGTCTCGCGTTATCATGGAGCAATAATGGTGAAGATCGATTCATAAGTCGGGGCTGTTTCACTGCTAGTTTCGCTATCATTGTTCGGAGTTCGGCGCAGTAGACATCTGCCGTTATTGCTTGACCAGATCGGAGAAAGCTATAGTGAATAACACCACGCTGAGACCACCAAACAGTTACCATTACCTTTTTATTGGTAAGCTTTGCTTTAGGACACTGTTGCGGCGTTTGACCTGGGGTCAGCCATTGCATTTTCCGCTTACGATTATCGTAAAGAATCCATTTTTCATCACATGTCACAATTCGATCCAATATTCCTTCATTTCTGTATCGATTCAACAAGGCAACGCAAGTTTCAACACGCGTTTCTTTCTGCAAATCAGTCAAATCATGAGGCACCCATTTTTCATATTTTTTTATTTTATTGATTTGACGCAAATGAGTCAATATTGTTGGTAAGGTAACGTTAAACCATGCCGCTAATTCCTGGGTAGTTTGGCTCGGATCGGCTTCCACCATCTCTTTCAAATCATTGTTATTCACCTGTGTGGGCGGTCTTCCACGTGGTTCGTTCTTCAAATCGAAGTTTCCATCACGAAAGCGTTTAAACCAAAATCGCACAGTGCGTTCATTAGCAGTCCCCTCTCCAAACGCAACATTAATATTGCGAGCTGTTTCTGCCGCGTTAGTTCCGCGTCGGAACTCGTATTCAAAAATCACACGAATTTTCGAAGTATCCATCTTTATTGTCTAAGCTGAATAAAAAAAACAACTGAAAGTTGATAATCGAATGTTGCACATTTTTTAAAAGAAGAACTACATAGGTACCGTATGAAAAAAGTTTCACTCAAAAATCTCAAACCATGAAGGTTCTATGTCAATTCGAAGTACCTATTACCCCGGTCACTGACATGCGTGCAAACATTCTTACATTGTACGAATCTTTGCACGCATGTGAAGGAACGTGACATTCATTCGCAAACTCAGCGAGTATGCGAATGGGTTCGCATACTCATTTGCGAATGCGTTGAAGGTGAAGATGATTTTAGTGCAGTTTAGTGTTTGTCCAATCCATGATCAAATT
The DNA here is from genome assembly GCA_936446665.2 of Synanthedon andrenaeformis. Lineage (NCBI taxonomy): Eukaryota > Metazoa > Arthropoda > Insecta > Lepidoptera > Sesiidae > Synanthedon > Synanthedon andrenaeformis. Next base: position 2,657,985 of record OW387804.2, on the reverse strand, counting down.
ATATTTACGCCACTCAGTACACGATACGAACTCTGAAAATGGTAAACGAGATGTCCGTTACCTACGCAATCAATACGCAATCGTACGCGAAATTGGTCGCACGAATGCTTGCACGAATGTGTGGGAGACTACGCGAAGGTTTGAGGTTCGCGCACTTTGATGTGCGTTAAAAACCGACACTGCACGGAAAAGCGCGAATGTAGCAAAAACTTCGCATAGTCATTTGCAAATGTCGTCCTACACTTGCGGGTTCGCGTATTCGCGCGAATGTGAGTGACCGGCATTACAATAAAACGGCAATTTCATACTTTAACCCCTATTATTATGTAGTTTTAAGGTAGAAATATATATCTAAAGTTGTTTATTGTTTACTAACACTTCAATATTGATAAATTATTTGAATCCAGATATTTCAGTTTTTTATACATTTCACGAACAATATCAAAAACGGGCCTGTGCCTAAGTTTGACCAGTGCGTTCCAATAGATATTTTTCGTTCACTCCCGCTACAATATTGTTTAGAAGGTTGTTAAAAGTCTAGGCAACCTGACAAAACAATTGGATTCTTCTTTTTCTATTTCTTAAACAATAAAATGCCTTCTATTTCTTAATTTATTCAATTGAACATGCGAGTGGTCAACCACTGGTACCAACAACTATATAGTCATAATGCGACTTAGTCTCTACACGAGGTACATAATATACATATGTATCTCAATGCGCATTGAGTATGATAGTATCTCTATACAATTTTCAGGCATATTACCAGCTACGAAGGAGTCGTCAACGGTAGTCGGGGAATATGAGGAAAGCGTACCGGAAAGTGACGAAGAGGTAAGTTGTAAAGAAATTATCGTATAACAACTAATAACGATTTTTTTTAATGTAGGTAGCCATTTTATAGTAACACTATAGCGACCCGCTTCCGGCTTCGTCCGGGGTGCGATTTTTATACATCGCTGCTTAAATTCAAAAGTAGCACAAATCAAAATTACACTTTTTTATAGGAGCTAATCGAAAAAAAAAATTGTATTTTTTTTAATTAGATTTATATCAAATATATGCGTACTATATATCGTTAGAAGCGTATTTTTAAGTACTTTTATAATAAACTGAACACTAGAGGAGATATAAGCATATAAGTTACTTTTCAATATATAAAAAAATGATCAAAATATACTAAATATGGAATAAAACAACCATAAGTCTTTTTGCAACATATAATATGATGGATTGCGATTGTATTTTTGCAATAAAACATTTTTGGTTTTTTTTTTAATTTTTGCTACTTTTGAATTTAAGCAGCGACATATAAACCTTCCCAATCTCAGTTCATCCCTCTTTCCATAAATGAAAATAGTTTTTAAATCGGTGGGGAAATTTTCGAATTTTTTTTTAAAGCGTAAGTACCTACAAAAAACAAATCAACATTTTTATAATGTAAAAAATGTTTGAATTGTTAAATATTTAAGTTTCTTAACGAAGTTATTCACACTAATGTGTGGCACTAATGTGCTTTCACATGTCATTAGATGATTTAGATGTCACTAACGATATTCTATATATCGAGCACTGGATGAGGAAAGAAGCACTGAAAAATAGCGTGAACGTCACGCTCAGTGACGCTATTTGTGGCGCTCAGTGACGCTGAATGTGAAGCTCAGTTTTCAATTCTGACTAGCAATCCTACGACAGTTTTTTTTTTTTTGTAATATTTCAGAGCATTTGAATTTTCTCCAGTGACTGACTAAATCTCTAGAGCTTTAAAACATACAGTTGAAACCGGATATAACGACTTCGGTTATAACGACATATCGGTTACAACGACCAAATGGCAATGTCCCTGTTTAATGTCTATAACGATTTAATATTGCTTATAATGACTATTACAACCGTTTATTACGACCAATTTTTTTGATCCCGGGATATAACCGATTGCCAAGTTTTGGAACTACCTGCCGGCGTGTGTGTTTCCGAGCTCATATAATTCAAATTTTTTCAAAGTTCTGGTGAATAGGCATTTTCTGGGTGAGCTCGTTCCATCATGTAGGCCTCATATATTCGCTACACGGCTGGCCGGATGCTGGCCAAGATCTAAACCCATATGTAATAAAAAAAATACGGCCATACGTAAGTCCTAAAATGTCCTTAATCCTAACCTACACTCCTGTACAGTCGGACAACACCTTTTGGCGCGATGGAAATTACGTGAAGGTGAATCTGATTAACGACAAAGTCCCAAAAACGGCGAAGTTGAGTATACAAGTGAACACGTCGATATTTGGAAATCACGATCGATCGCCGTCCGTAGAGAGAGCGGCGCAGATTGAGAGAGAAAATTACATGAGAGAAAGAACAGGTGTCTCTTTCATTTTTTGTTCATAATAAATATTTTTCTACTTACTTACGCAAACGTAAGATGCTTAAATATCACAATATATTATCAGGATGCAAAACAGGTTGCACTATACTGTCAAAATGTCCGATCAACGCGACAGATTACAGTTAATAAAAAAGAAGAGTAAAAAAAAAATTAATTCATCAGATTTTTTTTTTTCTCAAAGTTACCTACTGATGCAAGAGACTACCCAGTTATGAACTTGTAATGAAGTGTGCTCTGCTAGTCGAAATAAAGATAAGATTCAATATTTTAATAATATAAGAACATTCAGAAGTACCTACCTACGGCAGGTTCCAGCCCTGTCTTGTCAAAATTCTTCTTTTTAAGACAAAAATGTTTTAAAAACTCTTTCGTAATACGATCTGACAAGGATTGGAACTCCCCTCTGACTCATATAATCCAAATCGAGTGAATAGGCATTTTCTGGGTTAGTTCGATCCATCATACGCCTCGTCTTTGCTGCACAGCTAGATGCTGGCCAAGAGCAAACCCATTATTAATAAAAAAAATATGATATATTTTGTTACGGTGGCGATGGTATATTATTATTACTATAAATTGTTTGATATTTTGTTACGGTGGCGATGGTTCATTATTGTTTTTTTTAACGCTTAAATTTTTATGGTGATTTTGCTGAAATAATTTCGAAATACAGTGAAGTGTAGGCACACAATTAGAACGACTTTCTTAAACCTTAATTCCTTAATTTCTTGAACCTTAGTTAAATATAAATTAATTGAAATTAATTTATATTACAAAATAACAATTGTTTCAGGTAGACCAAGCGCCAGTAAAGAGATTGATGTTAGTTCAAAACTTTTTTTTCTGTAATATATATATATATATATATATATATATATATATATATATATATATATATATGCTTGCTATTATTATATAGCTTGTGATTTTTTTTATTCTTAAATTAAGACTGTAAATAAAAAAGGGAGAAATTTTCATTCATTCACCAGAAAATATCAAGTGGACAAGTAGACGGTCCACTTGATGGTAAGTGGTGACAAGTGTCGTTCATATTCACAAGCAAGACCAAAAGGTATGCAAATATATGCAAACACTGCCTACTCTAACAGACATAGGAAAAAGAGTATCTATTCAAAGTTCGAGTGAATAGGCACCTTCTGGGTGAGCTCGCTCCATCATAGGCCTCATCTTCGCTACACACCTGGATGTTGGCCAAGAGCAAACCCATCTCAACTTAAAAAAAAAAAAAAAAAAAGAAAAAGATAGGTATAGGGAAATGGCAACGAAACACAAGAAGACATGTGCAGTTATTTCAAGGTTGTTTTTTTCTGTTAGTAAAATAAAAATCACTGAACCTATTTTCATGAAACATGGTATAGAGACAAGTATAGTATATTTTATATTATATAATATAAGTTTAGTATAATCAATTTATCTTCTATTTTTTTTCTCTCATTTAGCTCTAGGTTTAATGTATTGGATGTAGGTAACTTAAAACTTAGCCTGATTGGTGCAGGCTGTGTCTACTTTAATTGCGGTGGCATCTGCCAAGTACTGTTACTTGATTTAGATTTTTTTTTTAGATGCTTGCCTCGTTGGAGGCCTTGTATTATTAATAAATAAATTAATGTAAAGGAAAATGTAGTCAAACATTAAAATAAATAAATAAATAGATTCTCTCTTATCAGTTATCAATTCCTGATACAAACTGTGTGCAATAAATATTACAGAATCCAATTCCAAGTTGTTGTATAGGTCAAATAATCGTATCAGAGTATTACACTTTATTTAAACTAGTAAACGAGGAGATTAGGGGGGCGTTCAAGTATTAAGTAACGTAATTTTTGAAGATTTTTGACAAAAAATCTTTAGTCCCCTATACGAATTTGCGTATAGCGAATACATAACTATATTCACGAATAGGATGTTGAAATTCATGTTGAAATATGTGTATGTTTTTCGACATACACATATTACATGAAATGTATTCGTATGTTTTTCGACGACAATCTAAACGTACCTTTAGTTAGAGTAAGTCTAGTGTATCTGAAGTTCGTGTGTACTCTATACCTTAGACTTACTACATGTCCTTTTTAATTTTGATTGTACAGGAGAAACTTCGACAAATGTCCGGAAGCAAAATGACCATAGACGAAAGTAAAGAAGAAAAAGGTAAAAAAAAAAGATATTTTTAACCATTTTAGACTTAAGAGCCTTACAGAGTCAGAATCAGAAATTTATGATTCCCGGCGGATCATAATGCCATGATGTGTTTAGTTTGCAGATAATATATTAACGTCATACTATTTGTAGTTTTATAATCTAGATAATTGTCGAAAAATATTTTAAAATATTGGGATACATTTCTCATTAGAACAGTTTTTAAGCAACCCTTTTTTGAAATTAGCGGTCGACGGTCTACGCAGAAGCGAGATATTAGTAAAATTATATGCGACAAACTTATAGAAATATTGATTTTCAAAAATTTATATAATTTGTTAGTACATGGCTGAAAAAACATACGATTTCTGTAAATTTTCATTCAAGAAAAGTATAAGGAAAAGTGTCACTTTTAGTAATTTTTCGTGATATTAAACGTGTTATTTTAGGATCAAATTTGAGATATTTCTGTTTTTTCTTGGACCTAGTATGTGAAGTCATTAATGTTCTAAAAGATTGTGTTATAATTTTTTTAATAACTTGTATATTTATCTGCGTAGGCCGTCGACCGCTAGTTTAAAAAAAGGGCTGTTTAAAAATGTTCTAATGAAAATTCACTAAAATATTTTTCAGCTATTTACTAGATTATACAACTACAAATAATATGACGTTAACATCTTATCTGCAAACTAAAACATCTGAAACTACTGTAATCATAAATTTTGACTCCAGCGTGATTTTAATTGATGAATGCTCTTAAGGATAATGCAACTGAAAATGAAACTAATTTTATTATTTCAACATAATACAGGATGTGGCCTGTAATAAGAGCAATAAATTAAAATATAGACTCTTTAATGAATCAGTAATTAATTCCAAATGGTTTCAATTAATTAAAATGAAAAACAAATTTACTGTTATTTTGTAACAAAATGAATCGAGCCAGCAATGTACTACTACAGACAGTGTTCAGTGGGAGTACTTGACATTGACATTTACGATCTTTCTCGCCCCAGTACCCTGTACCAAGACATCTAACGAATGGGTTTCGTTGCGTTCTTACGAAACGAAAGAAATAAAGCCCGGTGATTGGTCAAAATTTTATGTGGGCGTTACAACAACCAATCACCGGGCTTTATTTCTTTCGTTTCGTAAGAACGAAACGAAACGTTTGCATAGGTTTGATTCTTGGCTAGGGCCCCTGATAACCGACAATTTAGCGATCATGAAATTCATTGATTATGTATTGTAACTTTGGATTGCTATATCTCTGAGTATAAGCACTTTGGAGAATTATGATTAGGTTAAGGTGACTGCGTATACTCTATAGAATCATCGTTTAAATTTATTGGCTCTTATTTACAGGCCACACCCTGTATATACACAACACAACATTTTGACGTCTTTCATCTTTTTCATTTAACTCTAGAATCACTTAAATATTAATTAAATTATTAATACTTTATCAGGGAAGAAGGAAAAATCTGAAGTTACTGAGAAGAAGAAAACTGGAATAGAGATACACGTGTTTGATGAAGATGATAATGAAATACCATTTGAGATTTGTGGTTACATTACATTATTGGATATTTCCTATTTTTCATTTTCATATTATACGAGCAATTTATATTATATTAGCATTGTTGGTTGATTTAGTAGATTTTACTAAATTATGTGTTCTATCATGTAGACGTTTATCATAACATCTTATGCCTTTGATTTATCCTTTATACTTTATCCATTTATACATGGATTTATAAAAATCCATGTCGATTTAATATATGTAGACAAATTTTAGATACTTTGAGTGGCATAAGGCATAATCTACTACACAACAAGAAAATTGAATTAATTTAAACGTAACTATATATAGGTGAACCCAAAGAATCATTAATTGACGAAGAATTTGGTGAGGAGGGTCTCATTGAGAGTACCGAAGCTAGAGTCGAAGAAGAGGAAGAACATAAAGTAGAAAAAGAAAATGTTGCTGAAAAAATAGCTCTTTTTGTTGCTGAAGTAAATACCATTCATTACCTACCTTATATATTATTGATAACATTGGGTTATCATAAGTACATATAAAAACATATATTATTGATAACAAACCAATTTAAAGTTTTTTTTTTGAAATTTTAAAAACATTATCAGTAACATCTTCTAAAAGAGTATAATAGGCTAGTTGACAAAATTTGGAAATTAGTTTAAAACTATAGCTTAGCATCTATTTCACCCCAAAAATATATTATTTTAAGAAAAATAGGTCTTTTACAATTAGTATTTTGAGTTTTTAGAAATGAACTTGAAATGAAATTTTTTTTCAAGTTTCAACTTGAAACTTGAAAAAAAAGAAGAAGAAAACTCAAACAAAACAAAAGAACAAAAAAATAACACACTTTTTGTATACACCCTTTCGCACACCATACAGGAACGCAGAGCTAGTAGACTCATTGGCGACAGTACGTTTTTAAAAACTAAGGATGCAGAGCCTGGCATATAGACGCAAAATTCCCAGTCTATGTGTCTTTTATAAGATGTACTTCGGAGAGTGTGCCCAAGAGCTGCATGAACTCATACCACCTTCCCCTTTCTTCCATCGGACATACAGACATACGGCTGGTTACCATCTTCATCTTGTCGATATCCCTCTATTTCGGACCAGGCGCTTTAAAACATCCTGTATAATGCGCACTGCCAAGGTTTGGAACTCCCTGCCGGATTTTCATGCCGGTTTCCTCTGTGTTTCCGAGCTCATATAAACCAAAATATTCACAGTTCAAGTGAATAGGCATCTTCTAGATGAGCTCGCTCCATCAATAGGCCTCATCTTCGCTAAACACCTGGACGTTGGCCAAGAGCAAACCCATTTTATATTTAAAAAAAAAAACACAATTAACAAAACACAAACTCTAAAAACGTAAGAAACTATCTAACTTCTTTTATCTCCTTCCTACACCAAAACTTACTCACTTTTATTCTTTTATTCAGTGTTATAACGATCGTGAAGAACGTCTTTTGGATTTAGAAAGGACATTTGATGATATAGCCGCCATAGTGAACCGTTTCAAATCTGCCAATTACGATCTTGGTTAGTTGTAATTGAATTGTTTACGGATTTTAACTCGGTAGCTTATTATAGATCGATACGATAGATTTTAACCCGATCTTTCGAAAAAGCGATTTTTTTTTTAAATTTATTTATTTGCAGGAACATATATATTCAGTTTATTGTCTATGAAAACACACACTAGGCATGCAAGCCTGTATCGTGTGCTTCATTAATTGTAATTTATTTTTTTTAAATTTAAAATAAATATTAATGCCCGGTTTATGTTTGCGGAACGCAGTGTGTCCTCGTCTTAAATTAAGAATATATAAAACTAAATGTGTCCCGCGGTTTGATCCACCTCGACTTTTAAGTCATAGCGTGACGACAAATTATAGTCTATCCTCAAGAATTGGGCTACCAAATGCAAAAAAAAGATTTTGTAAATCTTAGTAGTTCCAGAGTTTAACTCGTTCAACCAACCAACCAAACAAATAAACAAAATCTTTATAAAAATACTTATATATAAAAAATACATACAATATGATCTGAGATAAAACTATTGTCACTTATTTTTAATTTTAAGGAATGGTGGCTGGTCGCCAGATGTCCACGACCAGCGGTGAGTTTATTGTGGCCCATATTGAAAAGGAGATAATGGATTACATTAACGAGCAAATAGCAATATTGCCCGATCCGGACTTGAAGAAGAAGAAGGTGAAAATGTAGATATTGATTTTAGGCAGAGTAGGTACTTAGAGGTCGCTAAATTTCAGTTTTGTGGATCACATAGTTCATTAATTTTCATAGATAAGTTACGGTTTTGGGTAGACCCATGTTTTATTTTCCACACTAGCTGGTGCTTCGTCCACGTCCACGTTGAAAAAGACAATATAAAATAGAGTGAAAATCGGTTATAGCGACCTTCCCTGGGAACACAAAAAATGGTCGTAATAAACGGATAGTCATTATAAGCAATATTAAATCGTTATATTGCATTCAACAGGGACCTTGCCATTTGGTCGTTGTAACCGATGTGTCGTTATAACCGAAGTCGTTATATCCGGTCTCTACTGTATGAGTAATAACGCCTGACATCGTTGTCGCTGTGACGACGGTGGCGCCGCCACGCGACAGTGGCGCCCTATTTTTTATATTTTTAGACGATCACTCGGGAATAGTACTTTTTTTTTGGATAAAAGGTATCCTATGTCCTTTCTTGTATCACTGACAGCGTGTATACAAAATTTCATGATGATCGGTTGAGTAGTTAAGGTGTGAAAAGGTAGCAGACAGACAGACAGACAGAGTTACTTTCGCATTAAATAATGCCTATTAATATGGATTTAGTATTGATCTATCTATCCAAACCAGTTTCAAGGTTATTATAATAAATGCTTAGTTAAAAGGGCCTATATCCATCAATCAAGTGCCCCTCGTGGACTGTTGATGATGATCTGTGTTAATTTCATGTTGATAACATGTTTTGATAAGATTTCGTGTACCTATATTTTATCAACCCCCCCCCCCCCCTCGACTTCACATGGATTCAATTTTTTCTTCAAATACATATTAACAAGTCTTTCTCGTTTATCGCTCTTTCAAATTAGTAGAAACCGTATAAAATGGAATTTGGCGGTTTAGACGAAATTAACAGATATGCGGTCCCTAGACGATCATGCGGCATGACATGCGTCACGTGCTGTCATGCATGCATGACGTTTAATTAATTGACAATTCCCTTTATATTTTATCATAAAATGCATGTGTGACATGCACACATGATCCTCTAGCTAGATAGGTGTGATATGTACCTATCTATGCCTTTGACAAAAATATACAGAAATAGCGCAGAGGACCTCTTTACTGTAATATATATTGTGATAAAATGATTTATGATTTATAATAAGCATGAGGGTGCATCACGCAGCATGATAATTTACATAAACGCATGTCACGCCGCATGATCATCTAGGGATTTGTAATATCTAGGTACGAGTATATGCTTACATGATTCCGAGGTTTTCTGACGTCTGAGGACCAGTGTACGTGTTTCAGAAGACCAGCAACTTTCAAAGATTGCTGGTCTTCTGACCGGTTGCTGGTTCTTAGACCTGACCGTTCGCAGTGACACAGTTGGGTAGATTACTTTCTCACAAGGTTTCCGCCCAACAGTGCGCGACATTAAAATATTTCAATGTCTCCATTACGGAGACGGGGCACCTGAATTCAACTAAGTACCTATATGTTGACAGGCAAAACCCGAAGAGGTGGAGATGATACGAAATATACTGCAAACCTTTTTGGATGAAAATATGGATGTGATTGTACCGGATCTCGAAGAAGCCGAAGAGGAAGAAGAACCGATACCAGAAGTGAGAGATTGTTATTATCGTGTAACAGTTAACATTGACGTGCACTTGCAGCAGCTATGGCGTTGCTTGTGTTGTAGGTGACGGTAGCCACCTACCGGTACTCGTTTTTTTTTTTTAAATATTCTTTACGAGTTTTTGTGATATCTACTGTAATTTTTTTTTTTTGGATAAATTAAATTCAAATAATTTCCTTATCACCTCCATTATAATTTAAATGAAACATTAAAAGTTATCTAAGTACGATACATATATAATTTTGACGACACGTTTGGTCTAGTGGCTAGTAACCCTAGCTGTTAACCAAATTGTCGCGGGTTCGAATCCCGCTAGGGGCAAATGTTTATATTTTAACATTTAACTTTGTACCTGAGTCATGGATGTTTTGTATTTATAACATGTATGTATTTACAAAAAAAAAGGAATCTATCTAGTATATCAACTGTCTGGTATCCATAATAGAAGCATTAGTTGCTTACTTTGGAACTAGATGGTGCTGTGTGGAATGTGTATTTAAAAAAAATAGTTAGCAGAAGTTTTCAGAAAGTATGAACTTTCTAACCCATATATTCATTATAATATGTATATATAGTTAGCGGGAGTTTTTTTTAAATTAATTTTATCTAATTTTATTATACAGTGAAAATCGGTTATAGCGACCTTACCTGGGACCACAAAAATTGGTCGCAACAAACGGATAACGGTCATTATAAGCAATACTAAATCGTTATAGGCATTCAACAGGGACCTTGCCATTTGGTCGTTGTAACCGATGTGTCGTTATAACCGAAGTCGTTATATCCGCTCTCTACTGTATACGATTTTCATTTTAGATAATCGTCGTGTACGCGGTCCCCGGTATCGGACCACCGGTGGAACATGAGATCGTGAAGGCGTTCGAAGAGTATGCACTCGAAATAAGTGAGGTCCAGTTCGGTGTGTTCATGCCGAGAAATATTAGACATTTCATGTGTCCACCGTTAGAGAAGTGAGATGCTACTGCTTTATTTATTTTTATTACTATCTAGTATCTAGCTGGTGCCCGCGACTTCGTACGAAGAAAATATAATAAGATATCAATACTAATAATAAATCTGTAAGGGTCGGTCATGGAGTAAGTTACTTTGTTTTCAGAGATATCGTGTTTATAGGCTCTATACATGATAGTGAAACTAAATTGACGATTTTTAGAATTTTTTTCTGTATGTGTGTATGTATGTTCCTTCATAACTCTGAAACGAATTAACTGATTTTCATGAAACTTGGTAGATAAACATTTGGACGTACGGGACACAAGATAGGCTACTTTTTTCTTTTTCAACGCGGACAAATTTGTTTTCATATCTGTAGTTCCACAAAAAATCTAACAGATGGCGGTGTACGGCGCACGGGTACAGTAATTACTCATATATTTTCTTTTTCAACGCGGACGGAGTCGCGGGCACCAGCTAGTATGAGTAATAATTCAATTCATATCATTATCATGATCTCTGTGACGACGGTGGCGCCACCACGCGACAGTGGCGCCCAATTCTTTATATTTTTAGTTAGATGATCACTATATAGGGAGCAGTACTTTTTTTTCTGGATGAAAGGTACCCTACGTCCTTGCTTGTATGCCTGACAACGTGTATGCAAAATTTCATGATGATCGGTTGAGTAGTTAAGGCGTGAAAAGGTAGCAGACAGATAGACACACAGACAGTTACTTTCGCATTTATAATATTAGTATAGAAGTATGGATTAGCTGCGCCCGTGACTTCGTACGCGCTTTAGTTCATTCTTTAAAAATCCAACAGAACAACATTTTTTCAGAATAAAATGTATGTTATTCTAAAATCCAGGTAATAAACTATATGTGTGTCAAATTTCATCCAAAACTATCTGTGTCAACATTCATCCATCATTATTATATATTATATATCAAACAAAATCTATACAATAAGTATAGTAAAAAAAAAATTAAAAAAAATTATACATGTTGTATTCCGAGAAATGGTAGACATTTCCGGGTAGGTATTCGAGGCAAGCTGAAAACTTGTCCTATATACCTCTTCTATAATACCCTAACACAAAACTACAGACAGACCTGGCTGGGGAGTAGTGGGGCTAAATCAACTTATATTTTACTCATCCAGCTGGTGCAATCCACACGGGTGCAATTTTTTACTCAATCCAGCTGATAAAATTACCTTACATCGCCATCTGTTAGAATCTTTTGGAACTCACAGATAAATAATTGCTGGATTGAATAGGTATCAACAGATGGCGCTATGTTAATAATATTATATAATTTGCAAAAAAATAATAAACAAAATGAGATATAAACTATCCTGTCTTTTAAGTTGGACCAAATTACATATAGTAACGAAATTTTATCAAAATCGGTTCAGTAGTTTGGGAGTTCATCGCGGACAAACATGTGACACGTAATTTTTATATATATATGTAAGGATTATACCGAAATCAATAATTAGTTTTTAAAACTTTTTGTCTGTGTACGCTACGCTAATCACGAATAATATCTTAATATGTTATTCTGTCCAACAGATACACAGAGCATAAATTCGACGAAGAATATCCAATCAAGAAAGAAGAACTGACAGTTGGTGCTGCGTTCACAGAAACATAATGTTTACGAAGTACCTACATTTAAAAAAAGAAAAACTAGAGAAAAACCTACCTAGATTTTTATTGATAAAAAATCAGTTAGTCATATATTGGTCCATACAATTGTATAAATTTGTGTTTAGTAATAAATTTATCTAGAAATAATACTTTTTATATTCATCAATTCCCTTAATTTTAAGTAAAAATTTCATTTTTAAGGACATGCAAAAGGGACAACCTCACATGTCTCGCTTGTTTTTTGGAATTAATCTGTGGAAGAGTACCTAATTAGTACTTATACTAAAAATTAATGCGATATTAGCTCGGTTAGCATTCTGGAAGCTCCGAGACAGCTCGTCTAAAATTCCTCAATGCCTTAAAACAAAAGATTTTGACCTATGTGTTGCCAGTGTATAATGTGCTGAAACGTGAAAAAAATTGTGCTCTTTACAAATGATTATAGTTTCATACACCGAATAGGTAGCAGTTTCTAGCTTATATGTCAGTTTGGTAACAGAGTAAATAATTCTACTGGAATATCTTGTATAAAAATTAAAACATAAATTCGATGGAGATAATGGAAATAAAACACTTCTTTTTCATTAATACGTATATTTATTATTACGTAAATAAAATTAAATCTAACAAAAATATTTCTAACAAATTGACTTTCAGGAAAATGCATGAAACTACTAATATATTATGTATCTATTTCGATATATCTAAAACAAAACATCGGCAATTTGGGCAACGTTTTTAGCATTTGGACTTTTTTTTGTTGTGGCCATTTTTAATGAAAAATCCTACGTATTTCACAGTACATATACTTTCATAGACAAGGCGAAGTTGCACTCAAAAATTTAGGGCCCCTTAGTGTGGACAAAATAGTTTAATTTTTCTTTGTAAATAGGTATATATTTGTAGGTCTGCTTCTATGTCTTTTTAGAAGTACTATAAATTCTTCTTCTTTCTTAAGTAAAGCACAAATTCGATATTTTTTTTGGAGTTAACTCCTTAAGAATCGATTTTCATATATAAGTCCGGGTATGCCAATTTATAGGAGTAAAATCAAATGTCACATGTCACACGTTACAGGCTACAATATGCTTCAATACATATTTATATATTTAAACTAAGTATATTTTATTTATATCATATCAATTGATATTTATTTGTGAATTGAGAAAATTAACAAACTAGTAAAACTAACAAAATGCATTCATTTACCCTCATTTACTAATCTATGTATTTTATAATCGTTTGTAAGGAGTAAACTCCAGTCGAGCGTCGGAGCTGACACACGCACATTTTTATTTATTAGATGGGTTTTCTCCTGGCCAGCATCCAGCTCGCCAGGGGAAAACGGGCTTTCCTTTCCCTGGATGCGTTTTCCCAGAGGCCAGACAGTGTAGGTTAGGATTAAGGACATTTTAGGACTTACGTGGCCGTATTTTTTTATTAGATATGGGTTTGCTCCTGGCAAACGCATCCAGGGAAAGGGAAGCATCTAGAGGCCAGAGTGTAGGTTAGGATTAAGGACATTTTAGGACTTACCGGGCCGCCTTTTTTTATTAGATATGGGTTTGCTCTTGGCCAGCATCCAGCTGTGCAGCGAAGATGAGGCCTATTGAAGGAGTGAGCTCACCCAGAATTTGCCTATTCACTTGACCTTTCAATATTTTGGTTTATATGAGCCCGGAAACACAGAGGAAACCGGCGTGAAAGTACGGCAGGGAGTTCCAAACCTTGGCAGTGCGCATTATACAGGATGTTTTAAAGCGTTTGGTCCGAAAAAGAGGGATTTCGACAAGATTATGATAGTGACCAAGTCGCTACGTTTGAATGTCCGATGGAAGAAAGGGGAAGGCGGTGTGAGCTCATGCACCTATTAAGTACACTCTCCTAAGTTTATGTTGGATCTACTTTTTAATATAGTACCTTGATCAAAGATTTAAACGCTAACCTATCAGGCCTGACGATAAATTCTAAAGTATTAATTAAAATGAGGAATTTTTATTCACACAGCAAAAGGACCCCTGTAAAAGGGAGCCCCATTTAATTGACTGCCCCTCTGAACTTAGTATTATTAAGAAACAAACGTAAAAAACGAGAACCCATATTTATGGTTATTAAAATTACAAAATAAAAATAAATGTGATACATAGTGATTGCAAATTCTCCCTTATAATTTATTAATTTTATATATAAATTAAATAACATTACATACTTATTAAATATTATATTGAGACAAAAATAATATTTTTATACACTAAACAGACAAGCGGTTTATTATTACACTTACTTATGTTAATTCTTAAATTTTTTTTTTTTAAAAGCAAGTAGGTACTTATACATACTGGCCATTTTTTTTAATTTAAATTTTGAACTTGTAAATCACGTCTAAAAATACACAAGCGCTTCTCTTACTTTATCTACGAAACAAACAATATAATCTACTTTACAAGAGTGAAAAAATAATAATAATGTAGTGATAATAGTCTTTATTTCATTGAAAATGGACGGCAAAAAAACCATGATTCATTTATATTTAAATGATTTACGCTAAACATCTATTTAAGTAGCCGAAAAATATTTTAGGTTTACATTAAGCTAGACTAATGCCAGTTTACCAAGTCTAATGACAAATCTATACTAACATTATGAACAGAGGATTTTAATTTTTGTAATGACCGATTTTCGAAAATTCTTTCAGCTATTAGAAAGCTATGTTATCGGCGATTGACATAGGCTATATTTCATAAAGTTACGCAGACGAAGTCGTGTGCAACAGCTAGTTATCTAACAATGCTAGTTCAAAAAAGACCAAGTGCGGCCTAGCTAGGAAATCTCTTTTGAAAAATTTTGCCCAGCTGCCCAAAAAGGTTGGCAACACCCTTTATATACATATATTAATATACCGTGCTATAATATATAATTACGGTATACGTTGGTGACGTCATAGAAATATATATTATAGCTACGTGTGTGATGAGTTTTAGTCAGCATTTAAAAATGATTTAAAAATAAACATTATACAAGTAGTGGAATTTGTCGTATATATATACGGCTCTGGCGAAATGGACACGAAAATAATCGTTAAAATAACTAACTCTGGCGGTTAAATGTTTAATAGTCTTGACAACAAAATTGTACAATATCCATTTCGAGGATGAAACGCAAACATTATAATGACACTACTAGTATAGTAATTATATAGTTTAATATTTTGTGACACAATTTGATACCTAATTTTATAATTAATTAGATAGTATTTTTTAATTATTTTTTTCATATTAAATAATTCATTAAAATTTTCACTCAACTAATTTACAAATAGGTACATTTATTTTAAGATTTCTACAAAAACACCTACACCTTTAAAAAAAAAGACAGTGAAAAGCGAAAAAGAAAAATCTCAAAATTAAACTAAAAAATGCGTACGATTTTCTACAAAAAAATATATATAACAAAATATACAAACTATAAATAACTAAATACGTATTTATTTTTGGATTTTTTTAATTGATTATTTACGCCCGTTCCACATATCCCTACTAAGTATCCAACCTGTTAGGGATAGGTGGAAAATTTTCTTCCACTAATCCCTACCAGTAGGGAATTTTTCATCCACTTATCCCTACTAGTGGGGAATTTTTCATCCACTTATCCCTACCAGTAGGGAATTTTTCATGCACTTATCCCTACCAGTAGGGAATTTTTCATCCACTTAACCCTACAAGTGGGGAATTTTTCATGCACTTATCCCTACCAGTAGGAAATTTTTCATCCACTTATCCCTATCAGTTGGGATAGGTGGAAAGTTTCTTCCACTTATCACTATCAGTAGGGATAGGTGGATAAGTTTCTTCCACTTATCACTACCAGTAGGGATAGGTGGAAAATTTTCTTCCACTTCACCCCTACAAGTAGGAAATTTTTCATCCACTTATCCCTACCAGTAGGGAATTTTTCATCCACTTATGCCTACCAGTAGGGAATTTTTCATCCACTTATGCCTACCAGTAGGAAATTTTTCATCCACTTAACCCTACCAGTAGGGATAGGTGGATAAGTTTCTTCCACTTATCACTACCAGTAGGGATAGGTGGAAAATTTTCTTCCACTTATCCCCTACAAGTAGGAAATTTTTCATCCACTTATCCTTACTACGTAAATGTGCTATGAAGATGAAAAACCTTATAATCTTATACCTATATAAAAATGTCGTGTCACAGTGTTTGTAATAAAACTCTTCCGAAGCGGCTTGACCGATTTTTATGAAATTTTTTGTGTATATTCGGTAGACATGAGAGTAAACTAATTTTTACTCCAAATTTTTTTTTTTTTTTTTTGGCAAGAAACGTTTCCGGGGTCAGCTAGTTATATATAATATTATCGTTAGAACACTTTCTTATTATTTTAATTTAAATACTAATAGTTATTGGTTAATTTTTTTCAAGTGTTAGTACTTTTTTTGCTGACCCTATCATCAAATGTGTCATTAGTCTAACACCAGAGATAGGTATATCAATTTATTCAGGAAGAGTTTCATGCCGGAACCTTTTGTATTTTTCTTAATCTTTTTACATGCCAAATACATAACAATATCTGAAGCAAACTATCCTAAGTGACATTTTAGCAAGTTATTCAGTACTCACGATAAAACGTCCGATTTTAAGCATGTAACGAGTTGATCTTGTAACATTTATCAATACTAATAATAAATCTGTAAGTGTATGTATTGTACGGCGAGAGGGCGCTATCGTCGCGTGTAACGGAACGTCGAGCCGATGGGGCTTGGTGCTGGCAGGACTCGGGCTGCGCGGGCGGTCCGGGAGTCTAGCGCACGCACCCGCCGTAGCCGCGTCGTTTGCTCCGACGGATCGTCGTGCCTCGGCTTTTAGTTGTCGTCTACTGTTATTTCGATTGTAATAGTGATCAAGACTGTCGAATTGCCTCTGCTCAGCCTTTCTACGCTTTATTCGATACTCACGATGTCATAACCGATAGATATAGACTCCCACGCAGGCCATCGGACGACATATGTATGTATGTATGTTCCTCCATAACTCTGAAACGAATTAACTGATTTTCATGAAAATAGATAGATAAACCTTTGAACGTACGGGACACAGGATAGGCTACTTAATATTTTTCAACGCGGACGAAGTCGTGGGCACCAGCTAGTATGTAATATAATCAAAAGCGAAACTTTTTTCTTTTCTTTGATAGGATTTAAAAGAGTAAGTATACAAGTAAATAGATAGTAAAAAAATACTTATTCCAATGGCATCATAAGAGGTATTTTAAAAAAAATGGACTTAGGATGTTATGCCTCCGGTATACAGATATATTAATTTACTAGCTGGTGCCCACGACTTCGTCCGCGTTGAAAAATATTAAGTAGCCTATCCTGTGTCCCATACGTCCAAATGTTTATCTACCAAGTTTCATGAAAATCAGTTAATTCGTTTCAGAGTTATGGAGGAACATACATACATTACATACATACATACATACATACAATACCTACACTTACAGATTTATTATTAGTATTGATTCATCAAGGGTTTCATGCCGGAACCTTTTCTTTTTACATGACAAAACATACACATTTAAAATAAAGTTAACGTCATTAATTATGGCTGATACGCTGATTTGAGAGACCATAGAGAAACTGAAACTAGGTTTACGGACCATAGAGTCTATAGACTCTAGAGAAATGACTCGCAGAGATCTTTATTCAGGCTTGCATCTTAGCTATATGTAGATAGTATTAATTATTTATTAGTATTATATATTTAACATAATTATATTGCGATAATAAACATTAAGGCTTGATTTTTTTTACATAAAAAATAAAGTTAAATTAAACATTTTTGTATAAGAAAATTGCACAGTTTTAGACTTCTAAAGTAATGCCTAAAAATGAATATGTAAACTTTCACAATGATTCGTTCAGCTTTTAT
This sequence comes from Synanthedon andrenaeformis, assembly GCA_936446665.2. Lineage (NCBI taxonomy): Eukaryota > Metazoa > Arthropoda > Insecta > Lepidoptera > Sesiidae > Synanthedon > Synanthedon andrenaeformis. The sequence goes on along the minus strand of OW387804.2, from coordinate 2,639,448 downwards.
AGACTAGTTAGGTTTTAAGTTGTTATCGCCTTAGCATTAGGTCACATGTTTAAGCTAAATTTAAGCACTAAGCGCCCACTTTATTTCTCCGTTTGTTTAATAATGAATTGTTGCTCTGTTCCAACGCCTTTATTTGAACCTGCGGATAAAGATATATATCATTAATTTATGTAAATTTTTTTACTCATTAATTAATTATTATTATTATTACAACTAATAGCTATTTCCGATTCGGTGAGTGAGTAAGGAATGCCAGATACTATTCCTGTTTCTTTTTTTTTTTTTTCAAATTTAAGTCGGTTCGATTCCCAGACGAAGCAAGTAATTTTTAGAAAATCTTTAAATGAAGTATTATTAACTTTTAAAAATAACATAAAATCTTCTTTCAGCAAAATATCCTATCTACGATATTTGAGGTACTTCCCCTTCATGTCGCACAGTGTTGGGACACCCTGTATAAGGGGGGAAAAAGGAAAACGCCACACACCTGATCGTAGTCGACTCTCATGGTGGCGAGTGAGCGGGTCATCTCGTCCTGCACGTCCGCCCACGCGTCGCCGGCGTCACGCAGCAGCGCGTTCGTGTAGAGGGGCGTCGCCGGCACTGCGAAGCACTGTCTTATCCACGGACTGGCCATCACCTGTAATAATATAAATAAATTAATAAATATCTTCACACACACACACACACACACACATACCACACAGCGCCATCTAGTTCCACAGCTTGGAGACTAGAGGTAAGGAGGTCCAACACACACACAGATACGAGAACACGAGAGTTTCTGTATACACGAGAAAGGTGTCCGTAGAATACGCTCAATTAATTAGGCGGCGCTGTTGTAGTATATAGCATTGGGATGTGAGACGCACTAGTAGCATTTTATCACTGACCTGTAATATCGTATATACCACTGGACAGGCTGTCTAATACAAATGACAGATAATTTCGTGTGCCATTTTGACACGCCGCCCACGAAAGTACTGAGAACTAATTTTGACGTTTGCGTATTTTTATTCCATACATAATGTATTGTATAATAGTGTCTGTTTTATTCTATTTGTTGATGTCTTAGGGAGTGTAAGTTTATTTGTGTCCGCTTGAGTTTTGAAACATGAGGTAATGTGTATTCTGTAAATGTTCCATGGACAATTTTAATTATTGCAATACTAATTTTAGTTCCGGGTACTTTCGCTCCATAAAGCCTACAGCGCCAAAATTGCGTTTTTCAAATAGGCATAAAAATAATATGACAACAGGCCTTATCGCAAACCATACCTTTGTTATGAGTTACGTGATACCAAAAACACGATTTAGTGTGATATTGCACAAATTGATAGAAAGTGTTAACCTGTCGCAAGTTGGTCGCAAGTCGTCTGGTGTTAGATAATAAGGTAGTGGGCCGGCCAGACTGCGAAACGCGGTGTGAAGAGTGTCTTGTCAAATCGGTGAATTGTATTGGAATTTAAAAAAGGAACGCACCTGTTGTATGGAGAGCCTCTTCGCTGGATCCACGGAGAGCATGCCCCGTATCAAGTTCTTTGCCTCGACTGACACATTGGACCATTCCGGTTCAGGAAAATCGTACTGTCCGAGACGGATACGCTGAAAATACACACACATTATCTATATACTGAAGGCCTCTTTCACCATCTCTTGAGTTAAAGTGTCGAGTAGGCTAAATGTCATTTAAAGTCACCGGTAAGAAAGCGTACGAGTTTCACCATCTTCGAGTAGTATTTTTATTAAAACTGATTTTCATTTGAATATTTACATAATCACCCTTCTTATTTTGTATCATTCACTTTATGGATAACGCAATTAATCTTTAAAATCAATGCGATATGTAATTTTAAAAGTTAAATAACGGTTGCGTTATCCATAAAGTGAGTGATACGGAATAGGGCTTGAATATGTCTTACCTTTTTCATTCCGGGCGATATAGCGAGCCCCTGGTTGGAGTAGAATGGGGGGAAACCGCACAGCAGTATATACATGACAACGCCCAGGGACCAGATGTCGCACGACTTGTCATACTTGTCTGGACCTAACACCTGGAAAGGAAATAAACCATAAATAAATAAATATCTTCACACATTCCACACAAGCACCATCTAGTTCTACAGTAAGCAAATAAATGCTTGAATTATGGATACCAGACATCCATGAGTCGGGTACAAAGGTAAAATGTTATAATACATAAACATTCGTCCCTAGCGGGATTCCGCTTTGCTAGAAGCGCGCGTTGTAATGTGTATGTACACCGTACTAGAACTTCATAGTTCTCAAAGCGCACGTTAAGCTGCGTACCCACTATTGTTCGCGCACCAATCGTGCACCACGAATCTGCAACTGCCTCAGTAGTGTGTACGTTCACGCACCTAGAGTGTGCAATGTTGCACGCACCAAAGCGAGTGTTCCACGCGGTGGCGGTTCTTTCGCGAACACAAAGTGGTGCGCAGTGTGTTCGTGGACGTGAGCAAAGCAACTCGATAGTGTGGACGTGTCGTGCATCACGATCGACGCTCTCAATCTCAAATTTGAGATTGTTATTACATTCTTGTATAGAATTCCGAGGACATGTTCGCTCAATGTTCGCCCGAAAACTGTGGAGCACTCTATTCACCAGTAGTGTTGCGCGTACCGTCTACACTTGAGCAGTTTTACGCATTACATAGTGGGCACGCAGCTTTAGGAAAGCGCGCGCTTCTAAAATGCCTAATGTGTACAGGCTCTAAGTCTACATACTACACTCACCTCGGGGGCTACATAGTAGGGTGTGTAACAAGGCGTCTGCAAGGTGTCGGCCGGTGTTAGAGTCTCCTTTGCGAAACCGAAATCTGTCAGTTTCAATGTAGCGTTCGCATCTGTGCTCGTGTACAACAGATTCTCTGGTTTTATATCTCTGTGTGCAATATTGGAGTTGTGAAGATGGCGGACAGCTACGCAAATTGAATGCATTATCTGAAATTATAATAATATAAATAAATACTTCATAATAATAAATACAAATACATAGTACTGGCTATTGCACGCGACTTCGTCCGCGTAACTTTAGAAGATATAGCCTTTGTTACTCGTTGACAATGTAACTTTTTTTATAGGTGAAAGAAATTTTAAAATCGATCCACTAGTTTTTGAGTTTATTCATTACATATAAAAATACAAATTATTTTCTCTTTATAATATTAGACTAGCTGTTGCACGCGACATCGGCTGCGTAATTTTTTAAAGAAGAGGTAATAAAGGCTATACGCCATTATTACCTCTTCTGGGCATCTTCTTGGTAAGCTCGCTCCATCTCGTATTTATTACGGAGCTAGATGCTTTTGCCAAGAGCAAGCCCATCTATACTAATATTACAATACAAAGCGAGAAGTTTTGTATGTTTGTAATGAATAAACTCAAAAACTACCGGACCTATTTTAAAAATCCTTTCACCTATTGAAAGCTACATTATCAGCGAGCAACATAGGCTATATTTTATAAAGTTACGCGGGCGAAGTAGCGTGCAACTGCTAGTCTTTAATAATAATAATCAACATCATCATCATCATTTATTTCAGATATAATATCCATATTAGCTATTAACAAAATAATAATAATAATATACATACATACAGAAAAAAATTCTAAAAATCGTCAATTTAGTTTCAGTATCATGTATAGAGCCTACAAACACGATATCTATTAGTATTGATATACAATAGATACAGAAGAAGAATAATAAATAATAATAATAGATATGGAAGGCGGCACGAATTGTCAGGAGGTTCCTCAACTCTGTAGCCCTAACCACCGGTAGCTTGGGCCTTGCCCCGCTACCAAGGGACAGCTAATTTTAAGTTTTTTTTAATAATATTTATTGTTCTTTTTATATATTAAAAAAAACATTAAGAAAGAAAATAAATATATAAGTACATGCTTATAATATTTTACATCCATTTAGTTAGGTTCAGTTTACGCAAATCAAACAGTTTACGAACCTCGGCCGCTTGCCTCTCAGTAAACGCTCCGTCCCTGTTGTCTTGAATCCTAGTGAACAACTCCCCGCCGTCCATACACTCCATGACCACAAGGAGACACCTTTTACCGCCGTAAGTGTTGTCGTACACATCTATTATCTAAAATGTATCATAATTATACAAATTATTATTAATACGTATTTCCTTATCAGTCTTGTATATACACGCTTCCATTGACTGTGCTATGCTTGCACAAGAATAGGTGGGTATTGCATAATTATTGTAATATGTTGGAGCTGTATGATAAGATTAGGTTTTTGATGAATAACCATTACTTGATTTTTTTTGTAATGTTAAACTCGACATACGGGCTGACGGTCCACTTGATGGCAAGTGGCTACCGTCGCCTATAACAAGGCGCAAATGCGTTACCGGTAAGGATAGAAATTGGGAAGAGATAGGGAAATGGGCAAATACTTAATAAATGGAAAGAAATGGAAATGGGAAATTTGATCATTCCCTTAATAAATAATTTGACAATAAAATCGGGTTAGTCCAACTAGTTCTATTGCAGAGTGTGACAGACGGACAGACTTAACTCGGAGCGAACACATTTTTTTTTACAACAATTTTTACATTTTACAATACAATGTAAAATACAATTTTTACATTTTACAATACAATGTAAAATACAATTTTTACAATACAAATATTGCAAATTTTTTTTTTTAATTGGAAGGTTGTTCTTAAATATTGTGTAACATGAAAAAGGAAATAAAAGTAGGCGATGAAAAGTTTAGTACAGAACTTAAGTTAATCAAGCAGAGAACCTTGGCTTCTCTATAGAAGAGAAGAAAAAGTGCCCGCGACTTTGTCCGTGTTGAAAAACAAAAAATATAACTGACAAAATACAATATAATATATGAGCAATAGCATGCAATAGTTATATCACCTTATAACTTGCCTTATATCATTGCTTTTATAACTATTTTTTAGATGCGTTGGATTTATGTTTTCAGATGATCCATCCCTTGGGAACATTACTATTTTTTTGGATGAAAGGTACTTACTTACCTTTTGTCTTTTTATCAATGCAAAATTTCATATGTCAGAGTTACTTTCACATTTATAATATTAGTGAAGTATATGGATTAGAAAAAGATCTAAAATATTATTCGTTCCCACCGCATATATATATATATATATATATATATATATATATATATATTGAACATAGAACAATAGTCCATTAGATGTTTTACAAGTATGCAGTTAATTTAAACACAATGGAATATTTATACTATGCAGATAGATGTTTAGTACTTACAATAAGAACGATAATAGATACTCGGTCTATTAAATTTGCTTTGATTCCATTGAAATCCATACTAATATTATAATAAATGTGAACGTAAACTCTGTCTGTCTGTTTGTCTGTCTGTTACCTTTTCACGCCTTAACTACTCAACCGATCGTCATGAAATTTTGCATACACGTTGTCAGGGATACAGGAGAGGATACATAGGGTACCTTTCATCTAGAAAAAAGTACTGTCCCTGAGGGAAAATCTAAAATAAAATAAAAAACTAACGTCTGGCTAAAGTCTTATAGCAAGAAGAGGTCAAGCGTAATATTGCTTTTTTTATTTTTCAACGCATACATATTTCAATAACCTCATAGAATAATTATTAATGTACTACTCTTATAGGTTACTAGCGGGTTTTACGGGCTGTAGCTCGTTTTTTTAAAATCCCACAGTAATTTGAAATTATAGGATTAAATAATTCAGTTAATAAACTATCTGTGTGCCAAATTGCATCCAAATTAACCGATTTCTTCGATAAGTGTGCACAGACACACAGACGAACAGACATAAAATGTACAAATTGTTTATTTAAAAAAAATAATAATAATGTACAGACACACCTCGTTTACGATTTTATCATATGTATAGATATATATAATATAAAAAGATAAGCGGACGAAGTCGCGGCGAGGTATACAGCATAAAACATTTCATCGAGAATAAAGAGATCGCTTAATAAAACTTATATGAGTATATCGATCTGTGATGTATCAATTACCTTTTTGTATATGTTATAATCTTATAATCCACATGTAAGTATATAGACTATATAGCCCAGTCAATGAAGCCGTAACTTTGCCATTTTGACCTGGGTGAGTAGAACCAACGGGAAAATGTGCGTTAATAATCCTGCAAAAACATATCAAAAATGCAGGGTCCTAAATCACCGGAATGATTTGCAAAAAAATTGCAAAAAGGTGAAAAAATGACTTTTTCTCAAATATCTCGAAAACTATAAGAGATATGAGAAAAAGTTTCAAATAATAGTTGTAGAGGATTTAATTCTCTACAAAAATGATTAGAATCAATTTTTGCGTATCGGGCACCGTTGGCACGGAAATCACGTTTAAAGTATGAAAAATTAAAAAATAATTTTTTTTTGCCTCAAAATATTTTTTTTTAATTTTCCAAATAGGAGTGATTTTTTCTGCATCCCCCGAACATTTCCTAAGAGATTACCCTTTCATTGTTGTACATTTATATTGTTTATAAACAATTAAAAACTTTAAAATTCATTTTTAGCCATCTTAAAATTATTTTTTTGATTTAATTTTCACACCAATCGATTTAGAATGAAGTTTTCTATAAGATTAAGTTATTTTTTTAGACAAAAAAAGATTCATCGAGATTTAGCTTAGAAATGGGTTTTGGGGAACTTTCTCAGGGATCCGACACTGGCGATGAGAGAGAAAGACTATAGTTATGTCTCGCTCGCACTCACACAAAAATTCTGCGCGTGCGCGGCGTACGAAAAAGCATGCGTGCGAGAGAGACCAACTTTTTCCAAATGAGAGGAAGAAGGATAGAGTGAGGCGCGTGCGCACAGCGATTAAGAGTATAAGTGCGATAAAGACAGATTTTTTTTACATAAGAGCGAGAAGGACAGAGCGACATGGGTCCGCTCAGCTCAAAAAATCGCGTTCGGCTCCGAGTTGCGGAATTTTTTTATTGATAAACGATCTCCAAAAACGTTATTTTAAGCTATATATCAATCGATTCAGAATCGAAAACTGAATCGATTACACCCACTCCCATTTTTAACTTTTTTTTGTAAATTTTTTTTTTAAATTAACTAATAAATGAGTCATTTTTCATCTGGAAAAAGTCATTTTAACCCATATATTAATCGATTCAGAACTGAATCGATTACACCTATTCCTGTTTTTGATTGTTTTTTGTAATTTTTTTTTTAAATTAACTAATAAATGACTCATTTTTCATCTGGAAAAACGTCATTTTAACCCATATATTAATCGATTCAGAATTGAAAACTGAATCGATTACACCTATTCCTATTTTTGATTTTTTTTTTGTAATTTTTTTTTTAAATTAACTAATAAATGACTCATTTTTCATCTGGAAAAACGTCATTTTAACCCATATATTAATCGATTCAGAACAAAACTGAATCGATTACACCTATTCCTATTTTTTATTTATTTCTTCCAACATTTTACTGTTAAATAGAGAAATAAACGTCTTTATTCGGACGTCATTCCAACCCAAGGCCCAAAAATTAATATATGGGTTGAAATGACGTTTTTTAAAAGTAGAAATCACTTATTTATTAGATAATTTAAAAAAAAAATTACCAAAAAAAGTTAAAAATAAGAGTGGGTGTAATCGATTCAGTTTTCAATTCTGAATCGATTAATATATGGGTTAAAATGACGTTTTTCCAGATGAAAAATGAGTCATTTATTAGTTAATTAAAAAAAAAAATTACAAAAAACAATCAAAAACAGGAATAGGTGTAATCGATTCAGTTCTGAATCGATTAATATATGGGTTAAAATGACTTTTTCCAGATGAAAAATGACTCATTTATTAGTTAATTTAAAAAAAAAAATTTACAAAAAAAAGTTAAAAATGGGAGTGGGTGTAATCGATTCAGTTTTCGATTCTGAATCGATTGATATATAGCTTAAAATAACGTTTTTGGAGATCGTTTATCAATAAAAAAATTCCGCAACTCGGAGCCGAACGCGATTTTTTGAGCTGAGCGGACCCATGTCGCTCTGTCCTTCTCGCTCTTATGTAAAAAAAATCTGTCTTTGTCGCACTTATACTCTTAATCGCTGTGCGCACGCGCCTCACTCTATCCTTCTTCCTCTCATTTGGAAAAAGTTGGTCTCTCTCGCACGCATGCTTTTTCGTACGCCGCGCACGCGCAGAATTTTTGTGTGAGTGCGAGCGAGACATAACTATAGTCTTTCTCTCTCATCGCCAGTGTCGGATCCCTGAGAAAGTTCCCCAAAACCCATTTCTAAGCTAAATCTCGATGAATCTTTTTTTGTCTAAAAAAATAACTTAATCTTATAGAAAACTTCATTCTAAATCGATTGGTGTGAAAATTAAATCAAAAAAATAATTTTAAGATGGCTAAAAATGAATTTTAAAGTTTTTAATTGTTTATAAACAATATAAATGTACAACAATGAAAGGGTAATCTCTTAGGAAATGTTCGGGGGATGCAGAAAAAATCACTCCTATTTGGAAAATTAAAAAAAATTATTTTGAGCCAAAAAAAAATTATTTTTTAATTTTTCATATTTTAAACGTGATTTCCGTGCCAACGGTGCCCGATACGCAAAAATTCATTCTAATCATTTTTGTAGAGAATTAAATCCTCTACAACTATTATTTGAAACTTTTTCTCATATCTCTTATAGTTTTCGAGATATTTGAGAAAAAGTCATTTTTTCACCTTTTTGCAATTTTTTTGCAAATCATTCCGGTGATTTAGGACCCTGCATTTTTGATATGTTTTTGCAGGATTATTAACGCACATTTTCCCGTTGGTTCTACTCACCCAGGTCAAAATGGCAAAGTTACGGCTTCATTGACTGGGCTAATAGAAGATAAGATAAGATACTGCAACGAGGTAAACCTCGTCACTGAGACACCAAATTGTTTGGTTACGAACGTTAAGTTACGAATAAAAAAAAATGAAGAAATCTATTCGGAAATGTACTGTGGTTTAAATAAAACCACGTAAAGGTTCTATTCTATGTTTGTTTTAATAATTCCTCAATTTTTTTTTCAACGCGGACAAAGTCGCAGGCACCAGCTTGTTATAAATAATATCCTGTGAAAAATTCAACTTGCTTCATATATTTCTTCGAATTTTTTTCTTTTCAAAATAGTTTTCCAAGCGCCTGGCAAAGTTAAAGACCCGACTAAATAATCTGGCTTATTTATTTATTCACACTAAATATTTAATTTCAAAGTATAAAAATTTCAAATACCTATACCCAGAAATGTCTACCATCTCTAACAACCTTACATGGCCTCACTTTAACATTTAAACTTTGGTTTGCCGCGCCGTGTGACCTATGGAGTTGCCATTATTTTCGAATTTTGGGAATAAAACCATTGAAACGTATTAAAAAAATAATAATAATAGGTAATTACCTCAACGATATTCCTACAACCGCTTGCACGCCAGTGTAACTCGACCTCCCTCCTCGCTTTGATGCTGTCGTGAAGTACTTTCAATGCACGCTTTGTACCCCCTTTCTTGTCTTTGCATTCCACTACCTGCAATGTTAATAATGCGATGAGTGGTTTTTTTTTTTTTATTTTTTTTTATTTTTATATAAAATACAATCCCTCCGACACAAGTCGTAGCCTATTTTTGCTAAACTCCTTCCATACCAGTTCTCGCTTTTATACTGCTCGCACATTTATCCTACATACTTTATCTTTCTTTTGTCCATCATCTTTCGTTCCATTACGGGTGGGATTCCCGTCTATCATTATCTATTCTGCTAATCTATCCTTATTCTATATTTTATTCCTTTCTTTTCCTTCGTCCTTTAATCCTTTATTCTTAATCCTTATTCTTTTCCTTTCCTTTGGTAGGGTTCAGGGTATAAGAAAATAATTGTACACATCGCTCTTATTGTAGTAAAACCTCAAATACATAAAAAATTTAAAATAGTCGAATTCGATCTAACATAAATTTACAAACATTATAATAATACAGATATAACAAATACCAACATTATGATTCGGTTACAGGTAGATGAGCTGTAGATGGGCTCTGTTAAAGTTAATAAGAGATTAAATATATTGACAGGTTATATAATACAAACTCAATTACAATTATCAACAATTAAAACAATTATAAACAATTAAAACAATTAAACGATTCAACGATTCACAATTTAAAACACATTTCTATGTACAATTTCACGTATTGTTTCTATCTATCACCCTAGTTGCTACCAGTCTGCAATATTCTACAAAAACTTCTCTCCGGCTACTCGCGATCATCGCGCTAAGATTGGCTTGGCACACTTCCATATCCATCTTGTATTCTAGCTCCATTCTTTCCGTGGCGAAGACCGGGCACTCCAGCAGAACATGCGGGACATCCTCGTTCTTGCTGGAACAAATGCACGATGGGCTCTCCTTGCACTTGAACCGATGCAAGTACTCGGAGAACCCACCGTGCCCCGTCAAAACCTGAGTCATGACACCTTCAAGTTTCACCTTCCTCAGGGTCTTGTAAGCGTCTATGGCTCCAGGGAAGAACAGCTTGGTCACTCCAGCCGTAGCACCGTCCCTGTATCTTTGGTCCCATTCGTCAAGCGAGCGCATACGAATGCACCGCTTGACAAACGAGACCGGACACAGGTCGTACGCCGGCTTTCGTTTCCACTTCAGTGCGGCCTCCCTCGCGAGGCAGTCCGCCCTCTCATTACCCTCCAGACCAGCGTGAGCTTTAATCCAAAATATTTTCAATATTCTGTCTGTCTTATTGATTTTGTATAAGTTGCGATGAGTGGTTAGGGTGCTTGCCTTAACACCTTAACGCTTGCCTCAGGGGTCCCGGGTTCGATTTCCGGCACACACACGGCCATCTTTGAAAAAATAAACTTTTAAAAGTTGGATTTGGTCTAGATATTTTGTCATGTTGCATTTCGCAGTGGGCAAAATTGGGCAGCCCGTTTGGTGGCAGTGACCACTCCCTTAAGACCATAGTGAAATAACAGCATTAGTGCTGTTGTGTTTCGATGAGTGAATAAGGGATGCCATGGTCCATTTTCTTTCCCTTCGCAATCTAAGGGATTAGTAGTCTGGCAGCAGTACGGCGTTGCTTGTGTTATAGTAGTCAAATAAACCGTCAGCCTGTCTGCCACTCTTAATAATATAAAAAAGTCACCTATATTATAAACCCCGATATAAACCATAAGAATAATTTTATAACAGTAGTTACTGCTTGCTTGCCAAATATGCAAGGAATTGGAACACGTTATTGTAGGTACAGTATCACAAAAAAAAAAATGCGTGTTGTCGAAGCATTTTGGACCTAGTGCTCAAAATGTGTGACATGGTAATTATTGGTAAATATTTATTTTAATCTGTTTATTAATGTATAATTAATGTCAATAATGTAACATATTATAGTGTTTTATTGTAATCTATACTAATATTAAAAAGAGAAAATATTTGTATTTTTGTTTTATAATGAATAAACTCAAAAACTAGTGGACCGACCGATTTTTTATAAAATTACGCGGGAGAAGTCGCGTGCAACAGCTAGTAATAAATCTATACATATAAATAAAATTGGAGTGTCTGTTTGTAATATTGAAATAACCGTTTTTTACTACATGCATATGAATATATATATTACGGTACATACACCAAAATAACATTTTTTACAATTTTTGTCTGTCTGTCTGTTTGTTCCGGCTAATCTCTGAAATGGCTGGACCGATTTTGACGGGACTTTTATTGGCAGGTAGCTGATGTAATAAGGAGTAACTTAGGCTACGTTTATTTTAGAAAAATTCTTTTATTAGAAAAAATACACCCCGGGCGAAGCCGGGAGCGGGCCGCTAGTATGTAATAGAAATAATGTGTTTTACTCTATGATTCTGTAGTCATAATAGTTAGCAACAGTCCAATAACCATTTCTATCAAAGTTAGTGTTATGTACACTTTAATTGCCACTACGTAACTCTAGTCTACATTTTGGTTTATGCTAATGCAAAGATTCTAGTCTTTACTTTGCCTAGTTATTTAGCATTTCAATATCAGTGACTATAATTAGGTTGACTCATCGAAAGACCTTGCGATTCTTGCGAAATTCGCCGAATCATCGTCACAACACAAATCGAGCAATCACAAACGGAACTAGTTAGTTTCGTTTTCTTTGAAGCACACAGTATATAGTTAAGTACTTATTATATACTGTGTGCTTAGTGATAATTTAAAAAACGTTATCGCATGATAAAATTAGCACTTAGTGGCGCTTAAATGAATGACACTGTTTCGTAATGGACAAAATTTAATTCAAATGGTTTTTTTATGTTAAGGTCGACAGACAGGCTGACTGTCCACCTGATGGTAGGTGGCTACCGTCGCCTTTGACACAACTAACGGCTTAGGTGTTGCAAGTACGCTGTCAACCATAGCAGGATCAAGGATGAGGGATTAGGAAGGGATAATGTGTAATGGCATTCCTTACTCACTCATCCTGACATCTTGGCACACAGATAGTTTATTACCTTGATTAACATTATAGGATACTTTTATCCTGGAAAAATGTTCATATAATTTTTGTTCATATATTATATATATTTTATTTGGGAAAACAAACAATTAGACCATATATATAGTAAATTTGAAAAAAGAGAAACATACATAAATAAAGGTAAAAGTGCAATCAACAACATTTTCCACGAATTAGTAAACTAATTTTATACAGAGGGAAACTTTATGATACAATTACATATTTATATACAAAAATACAACAAAAAAAAAACAAAAACAAAGAAAAACAAAACAACTCCATAAACATAAAACAACAATAATATTTTTATATTCGTGTGAGTTAGTTGAAAATGATCAACATGTGTAAATAAACAATTGTAACTACTTGTGCATAACACGATATAAAGGCGCACTTTCACCAGCGTTATAGTTATGTGTAGTTACTTCGGCATAAATATCGTATAATATTATACGATATTTATAATATTTGTATTTTTGTTTGTAATCAATGAATTTAAAAACTACTGGACCGATTTTAAAAACTCTTTCACCCATACTTCCCAACTAAGCGTAAAAGCGGTATAAATCTAAATGAAAGCGAGTTTCGAGATGATTGGTTATGTAAAAGTAGTTTTTTTTTTACTTTATATATTGAATTTTTTGCTTATTAAATATAATTTATATATTATATTATCTATTTGTTATTACAATAGTTAAAAGTTTACAATATTATTACCTACAATACATATGTAACCTCTAATACCCCTGTAAAATTGAGATAGGGAATTCTTTCTTAAGGTTTTTTCATATGTTTTCAACAATATAGCGCTAAAAGACTTGGTTCATTAAATGCGTATTTTTTAATGCTAAAAATCATATCATAAAAATCAAATTTACGATATTATATCAGCGAGTAACATAGGCTATATTTCATATATAGTTACGCGAACGAAATCGCATGCAACAGCTAACTAGTAATAAATAAGATCACTTAATAATCATGTTAATAATGATGTCATTATAAAATATCTTGTTGACATATATACCTTAGGTAAGTATATGTGTTGACAGGAAAACACGGTTTGACTACAATTATGCAACAAATGTTTGAATAGCGTTTACATAACATAATGTTATTTGTAATGTACCTATTAGGTACACATATATTTCTTCCGCTCAAACATGTGTAAAGAAAAATTGAGCGCAGTAATAAAAATTTCAACTTTTATGTACTTAAGTAATTTATTTTACAATATACTAATTTCCCAAACAATATAACATTTATTAAAATGCAAAACGAGCCGTTTTTGCATGAAAGAGCAACAAACATCCATACATCCATCGAGACAAACTTTACGAGTTCAAAAGAATCTATACACACATTTATTATGGGAGTGATCTTCAGTTGTACCTATTGTAAGATTAATAATTCGTCTAAAAATAAAATGTTATTGTTTCTTTGTAGTCTGTACATTGGAAATACCCATTGCATTGCGTTCAAAGTACTAAAACAAACAGTTATTATCTATTTCCTGCAATCACTTATAGTTATGATTCATAAATTTGTGAGAGATTGACTGCTTACATAAATGCGGATGCTTTTTGTCATACTGATTGGTTTATGTAATTAAGTTTAAATCGATCCTAAAGCCTATATGGATTTATGGTATTCAACTGTGGGGAATAGCTAGCTCCTCCAATAAGATTATAATTAAGATTTAGGAGACGGAAATTTATAGACCTAGTCAAGTATTTAATTAGAGAGAAAAAGAAATATTAAAAAATGAAATGTTTAATCTAAGATAGAGTGACCCTAACAGGAAGGTCAATCTCTAAATGATTCCAATATTATTTAAGCATATCTGCTTATAGTTGACAGACTGATTGCAAACCTAAGAGGAACAAAAAAAAAATTTAAAAAAAGTTTAAATTGATATAGTTACAGTTGTTATATCATATTTTTCATTTTTCAAATTGAATGATAATCCCGCTAGTAGTATGAACAAAAACAAGAAACGCTAATATGAAACTAATAGATATGTCAATTTTGTTATCACCAAGATTTTGGAATGTCAGTGTATTTTCCAAGGGCTCTATAATTAGTTAGTCATGTGACGTTTTTGTGGTTCAGATAGCATGAAGAATAGAGGTAAGGCGGACCAAGTCTATACATGAGAAAGTGTCTGATGGCCACCATTAAATGGGTGGCACTGTATTAGGTAGCATCAGGGTGTCGCACACAGTAGCATTTTATTTACGGTAGTTTCATGAACTACGAAACCACGGAGGGTAGAGATAAGCAAGGACCGAATTACATGGGTGTTAAACTGAAGAAGTGGCAAGCTAATAGCATTTAATAGTGGTTCATAAATTGACCAGAATGGCGCTGTAGTAGCGTTGGGGCATGTCATGAACTACGAAACCAACCAATTATATCAATTCACCAATGCTACATAAGCGCCGCCTAATTGAGCGTATTCGACAGACACTTTTTCATGTACAGTCAGTCCTTCTTTACCTCTACCCTCCATGTACAAAACCAACCAATAATAATAATAATTCACCATATGCTACACAAGCGCAATTCTGGCCAATTTATGAACACTTACAGGTTGTAGTAGTGAGTTCGTCTTTTTAGTAGTTCATCATGCAACCCCACTGTTGATTAGCTTATTTTTTGTCTAATAAATATTTTTTGTTCTTGCTACTACTAGTAAAATAAGTGTGATAGTTTATTTGATAGTAGCTGTTGCACATAACTTTGTTCGCATATCTTTATAAAATATAGCCTATGTAACTCACTGATAATGTAGCTTACTATAGGTGAAAGATTTTTTAAAATTGATTTTGAGTTTATTCATTACAAACAAAAATACAATTTCTCTTTTTAATATTAGTATAGATTTTTTACACCTTGGGTTACATTATTGGAGTTTTCGTAGAGATCCCTAATTTGATCAACAATATAGCCTATGTTACTCAGTGAAAATGTATCTTTTTATAGGTGAAAGAATTATTAAAATCGGTCCACTAGTTTTCGAGTCTATTCATAACAAACAAACAAAAATACAAATCTTCTCTCTTTACAATATTACTATACAATATACCATTCATGTAAGCCATACATATGGTCTACACGTGAAAGTAAGCTGGCAGATTACAGAAAATAAGATACCTTATTGAGTAGATCATGAGTCATGCAAATTCTATTTAACAATAAAGTTTGATGAGAGGATAATTAAATAAAATAATTATATAAACATGATTAGTTAAAGTAATAAATAATAATGACTCGTATCTAGGCTCAACTTGAAATAACATTAAAATTTCATACATTGTTATATATATGTAGGCAATAAGCATGCATCGCGATCAGGAAAAAATATGGAGAAATTCAATGATATTGCTATCGTAGAATTCGATGGGGCCATAAAAACAAAATTGGAATTGGATAAAATTGATAATTAATTATAGCGAGTTTAACTCCTATTTTAATTTACAATTATGAGTAATTACAAAAGCTTGTACAATGGTAATTAACGCTTGCTTATAAAAATGGATCTAATTATATATACTGACGTCATAGTGTAAACAATGTTAAAACCAAATGATTTGTGATAGTTTTATTAGTGTTAAATAACATTTTTTTACGGATTCTTAGAATTAAGGCAAAGAAATACCTTTCCGTTGATTCCAAGGCCAAGTACGGTATTTGATATATCGTAATCATCAGTAATCGGCGTAGTTTTAGGAGTCCTTGTAAAGTTCATACTGAAAAATCACTTTTTAACACACAAGGTTAACAATGAATTTATTGGCACGAACACAACACAACTGCACCGTAAACGTAGTATGATTAATATTTACAGACGCACGACCTGAATGGATTTTACAATTAATTTAATTTTATCTAATTCTGTACTAATGACAAAACTGTTGTTGAGTTGAGCAATCAACCAGTATTGCCAAATGCCAAGTTTGCCAAGCCAACAGCAGCCAGCCACACACAACCACAGAATATTAAAATACTTGCAATGAGCACACAACCATAGACAAGTAAATGTCGTATGTTTTGGCAAAAAGTAAATAAATTAAAAAGTGGCAATACTATAGTGCAGTCCCTTTCTTATAAATATATGTATAGAAAGGGACAACACTACAGTATTGCCACTTAAATTTATTTACTTTTTTGCCTAGCTGTTGATACTCTATTATAGTTTGTGTACACTAATATATTGAGGCCTCCCAGTAAATATGGAGAATAGAGATAAGGAGGACTAACTTCTATACTGTGTGTTAAAAAAAAGTCAAACTACAACCATTTAAAAATTTTACGCTCTCGCTAGTGAGGACATTATAAACTCACGCTAGAGCCACAGTGTTGAAGTGAGGTACTCTGAGGCTTTGAGAAGGATATACACAGACAACATTAAGTACAACAGTAGCATACTTTAAATTGAGATAACCATGGACCCCCCGATTATTTATCGAGTTGCCAATATAGTCTCATTTATAACTTGAGTAGGTAGGAACTTATGGATTCTTCGGTTGTTTGGCAGGTTCGTCAGTGCGTGCATCCCAACTTTCAGCGCACCTAACTGCGGCATCTATTCCAATGTTTTCATTTCTCACAGATGTATTATAAAAACTAATATATTGAATAACTAGAATCTACTGCGCCGGAAATACTTAGTATTACTCGTAAGTATTGCTGTAAAATTTAATTGTGTGATGAATGAATGATAAACGCCACATTTACTATATACACATGTATATTAATAATACACAATATATGCACATTATATACCTACCTATAATTGTACAAGCGCACGTGTTTACATATTATGTGGCGTGGCGAGAAAGCGCGTGCTTTCGTATGCACTGTCTCGTTTTCGTGTTTCTTTATAGAAAAAAAAAAAAAAAAATTGATATTAAAACAGAAAACCAAAAAGTCTACTAAAAAGGAGGTCGCCACAATTGTTTGGATAAAATTTGGAATAGATAGTTATTACTACGTTAGTATCTACTATTTAGTTTTTGGTTATTACTTGGAAAAGTTAAAGTATTAAGTACAGGATAAAGTATAGGATACTTTTATCCTGGAAAATCCCAATATCAAATTGGGCGCCACCGTCGTCACAGCGATAAAGATGTCAGATGTTTTCTCAGATGGGAATGAAGCAGCGCCACCTGGTGGCTCACGTGTAGGTCTGCTTCATTCCCCTTAACTACTCAACCGATCATCGTGAAATTTTGCATACATATTGTTCGGGGTACAGAAAAGGATTTAGGGTATCTTTCATCCAGAAAAAAGGTTCCTCATTCCTGATTGATCATCTAAAAATAAAAATCCAACGCCTGGCAGTACTATAACGACAAAAAAGATGGCGTTATATTGCTCATATATTATCAGGAGTTGTCGCGGGGTCAGGCCTGTGGTCAGGCGTTTATAATATTACATATATAATTTATATGTAACTAACTAGCGGCCCGCTCCCGGCTTCGTACGGGTGCAATTTTTACTGCAAATTATATATAAATACCTTCTTCGTTTGATGCTCTTTCCATAATAAACCGCACTCTTCCATAATAAGTATGGATTAATGTACTCGAGGCAAGTTGGTCTGTCCCTAAAAGTAGATAAGTAGGCAATAAGTAAAAACAAAGTACTTAGGTGCCGATTATTTCATAATCCCTTCACGGTTACCTAGCTGTGGCGATGGTACCTACCTACAATCATATTGAGTCCTTGACTTTAATGTTTAGTACGGTGAATCGTTGGACTGTTTGCTTATTAAGGAAAAATTAACGCCATCCTACAAAGTAATATTATAAATGCGAAAGTTTTCGAAGATGGATGGATGGATGTTTGTTACTCTTTCACGCAAAAACGGCTTAACAGGCTTGTATGAAATTTAGCACACATATAGTTTAATAATTGGATTAAAATATAAGATACTTTTTATCCTGGAAAAATGTTAGGTTACAGTGGGATACAAAAAAATAACTAACTACACCAGCGCGTACTGTCACAGATTACATTGGGCTATAGGACTACTCGCTTCCGTATATCTACTTACAAAATGCTGGCTCCATATATTACATGAGACCATTACATCCAAATACTTAAAGTATTTTGAAGCTATAGTTGAAGTAGGAATGTTATGTTAAAAAAGGGGTGTTATAAGTTTGACGTGTGTGTCTGTCTATGGCATTGTATCTCCAAAATTGATTGACTGATTTTGATCAAATTTTTTTTATTTGTAAGCTGACATGATAAAAATGGTTTTTAGCTATAATTTATAAAGATCTGTTCAGCTGTTTGAAGATGATCAATTTTTTTTCACACTAATAAACTGAAATTACTTTCTTGCCAACTGCATTAGGTACCTAGTGTCATTCACAATAGGTGGGTACTTATTGGTTAATTTGTCGCACAGACGATGCTACACACGTGTTTAATGGTATTACTTTGTTTTAATGGCTACAAACGAGATGAGTCATTATAGAAAGTAAAACTGCTCCTCAAAAAAGTGACTCGAACTGACCAAATACAGAAGCAATGGAGTTATTATAAAACACGGAAAGGTTGTTGAGAAACTTGTTTGAGGAAGATCGTTATTATTAAGACACATTTACTTCCTACGCCTTCTTTTCAAACACCTTTTAGCGCAATTGAAATAGATTTTTATACAAATTTTATAAACCGCTTTTAAATTATTTACTTAATAAAAACACAGATTTGCTAAATCTGTGTTTTCCTGTCCAGTATATCCATTTCGATACTAAAACTGTGTATATCCTGGAGTCCAATCGTCTACGCCGCCAGCTTGCTGGCATTTATATTAAAGACTAGCTGGTGCCCACGACTTCGTCCGCGTTGAAAAATATTAAGTAGCCTATCCCGTGTCCTGTACGTCCAAATGTTTATCTACCAAGTTTCATGAAAATCAGTTAATTCGTTTCAGAGTTATGGAGGAACATACATACATACATACAGAAAAAAATTCTAAAAATCGTCAATTTAGTTTCAGTATCATGTATAGAGCCTATAAACACGATATCTCTGAAAACAAAGTAACTTACTCCATGACCGACCCTTACAGATTTATTATTAGTATTGATATTGACTAGCTGCTGTATGCGACTTTGTCTGCGTAACTTTATAAAATATAGCCTATGTTACTCGCTGATAATGTAGCTTTCTATAGGTGAAAGAATTTTCAAAATCGGTTCAGTAGTTTTTGAGTTTATTCATTACGAACATACAAAAATACAAAAAAAAAATCTCTTACTAATATCGTATAGATTTCATATAAGCGTTGAAGGTCAAACAGTCAATGTATTTGCCTAAGTAAATCCCTTAAGGCGTGATAATGTAACAGACAGAGTTAATTTCATATATAGTGTGAATTATGAACGGTTTTGAATAATATACAACATTTTTTAAGACAGCTTCTCTTGCTAGTTTGCTCTTACCAGTCTTATCTGTGGATTTCGCGAGCATTAGGTAGTTAAATGTTAGTAGATATGTTTTATTTAAGATATGTTTATGGTACGATCGCATTCCCATTCACTTTTGTATTGTAATGTAAGCATTGTTTGTAAGGAAAAAAATAATAATCGACCAATATCTTTACAATCGTGCGAATCGTTTGGCAATACATATTTTGTATTATTACTGTCTCTGGTTTCCGTGCTTCTTCATTTAAAAGAATAACACGGCAACTAAAACGTAAATTCCCAAATAGGTTATTAAAAAGAGGTCGCCACACACGTAAGCAATATTAACAACGACATCTGTTAGAAAGGGCGGAGTCATATCTATACATATAAGTAAAATTGGAGTGTCTGTTTGTAATATGGAAATAACCGTTTTTTACTACATGCATATGAATATAAATACGGTACATACACCAAAATAACATTTTTTACAATTTTTGTCTGTCTGTCTGTCTGTCTGTTTGTTCCGGCTAATCTCTAAAATGGCTGGACCGATTTTGACGGGACTTTTATTGGCAGGTAGCTGATGTAATAAGGAGTAACTTAGGCTACGTTTATTTTAGAAAAATTCTTTTATTAGAAAAAATACACCCCGGGCGAAGCCGGGAGCGGGCCGCTAGTTCATACTATAACACTCAATATCAATACTAATAATAAATATGTAAGGGTCGGTCATGGAGTAAGTTACTTTGTTTACAGAGATATCGTGTTTATAGGCTCTATACATGATACTGAAACTAAATTGACGATTTTAGAATTTTTTTCTGTATGTATGTATGTATGTTCCTCCATAACTCTGAAACGAATTAACTGATTTTCATTAGACTTGGTATATAAACATTTGAACGTACGGGACACAGGATAGGCTACTTAATATTTTTCAACGCGGACCAAGTCGTGGGCACCAGCTAGTTTTATTTAAAAGAAGCACCAGCGAGTACCTAAGACATAAAATATCTAAAGATTGCCCATCACAGTGTAGGTTGAAGGATATTTTAATTTCTTAATGAGCAAAGACAAAATTAAAGATGATATCTTTAAAAACATCACAAGAACAACGGATACATTTTTATAATAATAATTGCAGATAAAATTATTAGGAAGCCATTTTAACAGTCGTTTTTTGTGATAGTACATTTTGTAAATACACGAATCGAAATTTTGTTTACAAACGCAGTTCGTATAGTATGTAACATTTCAAAGTCACCAAAATACTTGAAACCCTAATTCGAATATAAAATGCAAGCCAATGAAGATTGACTTACACTACACGTGATATTGTTTCTTTTTAATATTTTCCTAGATTTCACACATATTTATCAAAAAACCTATTTACTTCATTTAAATCGGTATCTGAAGAAAACTTATTTTATGCTGTATTAATTAATAAATGATTTTGATGTTTGTTTGACTTAAATTTATTTTTATTTAAATGACTAAAACCAAATATTCTGTTACTTAAGTATATGTATTGTATGTAGGTAATGGCAAGAAGTGTCAAAACTATTCCTACAATCTCTACACAAATTATGATAACTATGGTATCCCACAATACAATGGCATTCAAGTAGCAAATCATCTAACCTTTTGTTTGTTTATAGCATAGGTTTGGCACCTTTTTGGCAGCTGAGCCAAATTTTTCATAAAGGTGATTTTAAACACAAGTTTTAGCTAGAATCTAGAAGAAATTCACGGTGTGTTGTACAATAGAAAAATGTTTTGTTCATGTGACCTAGCTCCAGGGGCCACAAGTTAACATCCGGAGGGCTGCATGTGGCCCGCGGGCCGCGTGTTTGCCACCCATGGTTTATAGGATTACGCAGATACTTGTCAAATTTTTGATTTGTCAACTCATAGTAATTTATTAGTCTTATTCTACGTCTTATTCAGCACTCTGTTAAAGTGTTTTGCTTACTTTTATTTAAAACTTTAAAAGTATACACGAAGTAGTGACAGGCCCACTGCATTGTACAGTCATATGTTGCCAGGTCTTCACATGTCTTGGAAGATTGTCTTCTAACATCCATATGTTTAATATAAGAAGTTTCTTTAAAAGTTCTAGCAAGAATCATAAAGGCAGGCCCGACAGGAATTCCAATTTGTAACATCAACGAACAACTAAGAGATAAATAAATAAATAAATACACGTCGTGTTTGTTTCCGCAATAAGTGTACGTGTGTTTCCACCAAAACAAAGGCCAATCCATAACGGTGTTATATCTCCACGGACGCGTAAACACAAAGCTTGACCTTTGAAATTTTTGTTTCCACTGCGAATAACTCATTGTTTGAAATTATAACGAGTTCGCACTCAGCTACTAAAGGTTCGCTCATTTCAAAACAATATACTTACTTATGAATTAATAAAAACCATGCAACCATTCCTATGTGCACAATAGGTCATTACTTGCATGAAAATGTGAATTGGTATCTAAAATACTGGGTTGGCAAGAAAGTTCTTTCGATTTGCACTAGTTGGTAGTGATGTGTTTCGTTATTCTTTTGTCAATTTTAGAATTCTTTTTTCTTTCAGCTTTGGTAGCTGATACCTTAAGGTTGCTATAGAAATGACTTCTCTTTAGTTTACAACTAGGTGGTCTTCTGTAAGAAGGTTATAGGACTGCCTAAATGACTGCGAAACGCAATTGCCCTGCCACTACTTTCCAAATCCAGACCAGAGCCAACATTGAAAAATTTATTTCCTAAGTTGACCCCGCCGGGAATCGAACCCGCGAACCCTGGAACAGAGGGTTATTGTATTATTATCTAGACATATAATAAAATTGTAAAATGTATGTAAAGTAAAATATTTTTTCAAAAAAACAATTTGTACAAAGTTGTATATATGTTACCGAGGTAAAAAAATACTTTTCAAATTTGTCTGTTTTTCTGTATGTCTGTTTGTCTAATCTCAGAAACAGCTCAACCGATATGAATGCGGTTTCCACTGATGCATTGCTGGATTAAATTTTAGGATACTTTTTCTTTTTATCTGTAAGATTTTCAAAAACTAAGTACATCGCCTGCGAAGTTGCTAGTTATTATAAGTAATAATGATATACATATAATTATTGTAGCAGTAGTGGAGACAAAACGCCAATCGATGTGTATGAACGATTGTTTCGACCTTTTTTGTGAAAAAAAAAAAACCTTTTAATAACGTATGAGTCAGTCACATTATTTCCTGATAGTAAACATTGACCTGTCACTTTATTGTTTGAAGTTTAATCACATTTCGTTTATCTATGCAGCTACGGACGCGTGACGAGGCATTACAGTGCTTACATAGAGATGGCGGTCATATTTTAATACAGGAAAATTTTACTAAGAAATCAAAATTTGAGTAAGTACCTCAGGGGTATTATCACTGAAAAAACGCGAGTCAAAAGTTAATAAAATACTGTTGTAAAGTTGTAAATAACTCAGCACATTAGTCAATATATTGTAACTAAAACAAATAGATAAATTTTAATTAAGTCTTAGTTAAAATGATTGTACACTTTGCTGGTACATACTTTATTTTTTCAGTGTTTGAAATAAATGTTTCTAGAATATAATGTAATATCGATGGGTGAAAGAAATTTTCTATTCCAACCTGTAGAAGAGGTGGAATTTTTTTTTCTTTTCAAATTATACAAAAATGGTATAATAGGGACTAAATTAAAGCGATTACTAAAGCAAAAAGTAACGCGGTCGTCATGTGACAACGCGGTCGTCACGTGGATAGTGACGACGCGTTGTCAAGCGATAGTGAAGCGCTCTTGGTCACGCGACATCTATTGGATTAGAGTAGAACAGCTTGGTGATACACCCGTAAGCTTCCAGACGGCTTTCCGACATCTTCAACAATCATAGTCAACATTTTAACCAATTTATACAAAACTTTAACGAATTGCACACCTATAGATTCCCCAACAATCACTTTGTTGATAGATGAAAACCGCATGAAAATCTGATCTATAGTTTTTGAGATAATCGCGAACAGAGACAGACGCGGCAGGGGGCTTTGTTTGTAAGGATATATTCCTTTAATTATTTTGAGCGATATAGTCGTGCCGGGCAGGCAGGCAGACGACGTACTATCTTTTTTTTAACGTTGGGAAATCCCCTTGGATAGCCGGCAGTTTAGGGGACACTGCGGGGTTTTGCCGTATTCCTGCCGGCTAAAACCCAACGACTTTCTTTCTAACGCGGCCGTTTCTTTCTATCATCATATAACCTAACACTCTAGGCGGCGGCGATTCGAAACAGCGATCAGTAGCACTACCATGAGTTTATGACGACTGAACTCGCTAGCGAGAGATGAGCGAGAACGTAAAATATTTGTATGGAAAATTGTACAGCGCCTCTAGCGGTCACTCAAAGAACTAAAATCGGTACCATGAGTTGCATAAGTAAAAAACCTATCGAATGTAGTCACTAGCGACTAACGTCAACTTGACATTTCTATACAAAATCGGTACCATGAGTTACAAATTTGACTGATGGTCTCGAGAAATACCGTAACGTTAGTAGTTAAATGTTTCACTAGCAAATTGAAGGGTGAAAAGTCGTGAATATATTTTTATATACTCTATATTGTTGTTATTATCATTGAAATGCCTACTTAATTATTTTTAGGTGTATTATGATTGGTTGGTTGCGTAGTTCATGAAATAACCGTAAATAAAATGCTACTAGTGTGTCATATCCCAATTCTATTACAGCGCCGCCTAATTGAGCGTATTCGACGGACACTTTCTCAAGTATAGAGTTGGGCCTCCTTACCTTTATTCTCCATGGTATGAACGTAGGGAATCCTATATCCTTCTCTTTCGTTCAAGTACATTTAAAAAGAGATAGCTTTATTAAGCATGAAGTTAGACACAATCGATTTAGCGTTAGCGAGTAAAGTAAACATTAGCGAAACTCATGGTGCGACTTATATTGTAAACAATTCGAAGCTAGTTTATTCGTTATCGACAGAAGTAAACTAACGTCAAATTTCGATAGCAACTCATGGTAGTGCTACTGAGGGCCTAATGAAAGCAGATATACATGTTAGCCACTAGGTGGTGCTGCTACGTTCCCATACAAATTGACGTTTACGCGTTCGACGCGTTTGATCGAGTAAAACTCTCACTAGGCCCTCAAATCGCTGTTTCGAGCCGCCCCGCCGCCTAGAGTGTTTGGTTATATGATAATAGCCGTCAGGAGATGGCACTAAGAGTAGAAGAAGTCATGAATTTTAAGGTGTATCGATGGTGTTCGGTTCCTCGATGTAATAATACATCAACAAAAACTTCGAATGTTATTTTTCTTATTGTAGATGCTATCACCAAGCAGCGTTGAAATGGAAAGTGATAAACGTGGAAGGTTTGCGTATATCATTTGTAGAAAAGAATGACATCGGTGTGAAGCCGGGGGCGGTTCACTACTATTTTAATATGTTACTGGAATTAATGCCGGTTCGTAATCTATCTTATTATTATAAAGAGAGGAGATTTGTATTTCTGTATGTTTGTAATGAATAAACTCAAAAATTATAGACCGATTTTGAAAATTCTTTCACCTATAGAAAGGGAAGTTACGCGAGCGACGTCGCGTGCAACAGCTAGTGCAAAAGTTTTTTGGCCCATTTTTGAGTGAAAACCTATAAAGATTTCTTTAGGTTGTCGGACAGACGAAAGGTACCTAAACTTTTCGTATTTCAAGTTTATCTTCTGTAAGGAGATGTTTACTGCTGCTGCTGGGCTACTCTAAAAGACTGCGAAACGCAGTACCTGCCACTAAATAACTACTATAAGTATAAACTATGAATTCATACTTTTCAAGTATTAACTGCAACGAAGGCTAATTAAAAAAAAAGTAAAACGTCCCGCATGCGTAGCGTACCGTAACAATCATTCATGGTTTGTATGACAACACAGAGTCATTATGACGTCACCGCATCTACTCGACCAAAGAGTGTTCTGGCCTGTTTACTTTGTAAAAACAGACAAATAAATTACTTTACTTTTTACAACAACGTTGTAAAGGTTGTTGAGAAGAGGTTATGGGGTGCTTTAGGAGTGAAGCTTCTCGCTGAGCCCGCTGCGAGAGGTGAGTATGAGCGGCTTGTGCCGCTTCGGCCCATAGGGTCCTCCGCCGTCATCACAACACCGGCCAACGAGGGGCGACGTGCTGTGTGTCTCCGTGGGCACGTCTGTTTTGTATGTTTTTAATGAATAAACTCAAAAACTATAGATCGATTTCGAAAATTCTTTCACCTATAGATAGCTACATTATCAGCGAGTAACATGGGCTATCAATATCATCAATACTAATAATAAATCTGTAAGGGTCGGTCATGGAGTAAGTTACTTTGTTTTCAGAGATATCGTGTTTATAGACTCTATACATGATACTGAAACTAAATTGACAATTTTTAGAATTTTTTCTGTATGAAATATATGTATGTATGTTCCTCCATAACTCTGAAACGAATTAACTGATTTTCATGAAACTCGGTAGATAAGCATTTGGACGTACGGGACACAGGATATGCTACTTTTTTCTTTTTCAACGCGGACGAAGTCGCGGGTACCAGCTAGTATTTTATAAAGTTACGCGGGCGACGTCGCGTGCAACAGCTAGTGTTTTATAGAAGGAAAAAACTTAGCAAGAAACCTTATAATGTAGATTCCATCGAAATAATGGTGATAAGAGAGGTGCTGTGTGTCTCTTCGTGGCCTAGTCGAGGTGTAGCCCGCAATGTCGATAGTTGTAGCCCGCCCATAGATGGCGCGAGGAAACACCTTGGGTTTTTAGTTTTAGTGGGTAGAAGTCCAATATACCCCACCGATCTCCCCATATTCGGTGGGGATGTGATTCGCAGATTTTCCCACGCAAAAAAAAGGCAAGCCTACGAGTGTGAATGAAAATGGTGTGTGTAACGGCGTTAAGGCGTGAAATTTTAGGCAGTTGTACATCAATCATTCAATAAATTAAAATGTCACACAGTCAGTGTCAATTTTTTTTTTATTAATTTACCGAAACGAATCTTATTTGTGACCAGTAAAAAGCAAAGATCACAATAACAGGTAAGATACTGGTACGTGCCCGATGTGAATCGATTTTTTTTATACATTTATTTTTTCCTTTGTGAACTCCACAAAGTGCACGATGCAAATGAAGGGCATTGTGATGTGCGAAAAAAAGACTGTATTTTAATTGTATTAGATATAGAAAAAGGTAATAAATGACAGTTGATCCTGGCCGCATAGAATTTGAATATTTTTTAAATAATAATAACCAAAAAAAGTTCTTAATTCGGGTTACTTAGATCCAAAGTGTGAAATCTTACGAAATCTATTGTTAGTATACATAAATATTATAAATACATATATGTACTTACATAAAAATAACTTTAATTAATTTATTATATGTAAGATTTGCCTCTCCACATGTATCATCAAGCAATGGTTCATGTTTGCTTGCCTTACCTTGTTAAACCGATACAGAAATGAAGGGATCTTGGACTGAAATGACACGTGGGACGAAAAATGAATTCTTTACCCTATTACTATAATCGCAAAAGAACAAAGCAATGCCTGACACTGTGTCAAACGCCACAATAATTGTTTAAAGCGAACCTTACCCATAGAGAATTGATAGTAAGAGTTCGGTGGTTCGTTCATGGTGTAACATCTTCTTCAACCTCGGTTAAGGGGGAAGGTGGCGAATATAGGCCAGCCGTCTTCGCTCGAACATCTTATTTTTTATTTATTTATTTATTTAAAGGTATCAACACACATGGGTAAGATACCTACATCATAACAGAAGCAACCGCAATTCGATGTATACTTCCTTATGGCGGAACAGCTGAGAGAGGACTTCTTCCTGCTGTCGCTTCATCCCCTACTTCACCTGATATTGGCAAAAACTGAACGATTGGACAGCCTGTCTGGCGGCAGTAACCACATCCTTTACTAAACCACTTAGAAATAAAAGATTGAGTGCTATTGTGTTTCGGTGATTGAGTAAGTGTTGCCATAGTCCATTTCAGTATCTCTTTCTAATCAGATTGGTCGAGTGATTAAGACAGTCTTAGCGTTCTGTCTTAGGGGCTCCGAGTTCGATTTGGAAAAGAACTTTTCAAAGTTAACTCTGGTCTGGGTATAACAAGTAGTTGTAAGGCTTGCTTTGCTTTTCGTAGTCATTAGGGGAGCCAGTCTGGCGGCAGTAACCACCCCCTACAGAAGATCATATTGAAATGACAGGATGTGTGCTGTTTCCCTATCCCTATCCCTTCCTAATCCCTTATTTGAAATTTTACTAAGGTCAGCAGCACACTAGCAGCAGTTAATATTTTTTTTTTTTTTTTTTAAATCTTTTAAACCAATTATTATAATAATTATGTACTTACTTCAAAGATTATGTAAGAAATTTTTTAAACTATTGTAATTATGTTATATTGTCTGTGTGGTGTGTTCATTTAACAACTCTTAAATAATTCTAACATTCGAAGTTATAATCTAAGTTAGAACATTTTACTGAATCGTACTTAATGCGCAATCAAAACCGGCCTCTACAAAAAGATGAGTATCTCGCTAGCAAGCTCTATTGTTATATTACCTATGTGTATGTCTAAGTTCTAGACACTGTCTAGAATTCAGTCTTGCGAATTAGAAAGTATTGAATCCATTGAGTAATTACTTAATAGGTGAAATTAGCATCCCGCCCCCGGCTTCGCAGCGCGCGACAAATTTTTGATTTTTGACTTTGATATGCAAATTTTTGATACCTTATGCCTTACATTATTGAAATTTTTGTAAGGACCGCTGATTTAAAAATAAAAAAAAATACTTACAGCTTATGTTATTGCCTGATAGTGTAGCTTTCTGATAGGTGAAAGTATTCTTAAAATCAGATTTTTTATACGCAAATTTTTGATACATTGTGACCTTGTGTTATATTATTGTAATATTTGTAGACATCAATGTTTTTTTAGACATTTTATAGGTAAAGGAATATTTTTTGAGTTTATCCAGCACAAACAAACATACAAAAAAAAAACAAATCTTTCCTCTTTATCATGATAGTGTGTCAAATAGAGTTTTACTCGTTAATTTCAGTACCCCTAATATTAAAGATAGCAATAACTAATTGGGGTAGTGAAAAACTGAAGACCCATCGATAATCCAATTTTAAATGTACATTATAGCCAGGCTACGATTCGTAGTAGCCAGGGCCCTGATTCTGTATTGCAATTATGATTTCACGCTTTTGTCTTACCTTGCCAAAACATATCAATGTCTTATCATGGCGTTTTATGTAAGAGAATAACTTTTTTGCAGAATCTAGTAGATATCGTAACAATTTAAGGAATTGACGTGGTTTCGAAGTAAGGAATCGCTAAGAGGTGTAAGAGAATTAGGGCCCAGGACGTTTTCATGCAAAAACTTTATTGGCTTGTAGTCAGTAAAATTACAAGAATTAAGTAATTTTAGAAGTGGCGTGGCAGGGCACACTGCGTTTCAGCCCGTCTGGCGGCAGTAACTACATCCTTACAGAAGACCACCCTGAAATATCACCATGTGTGCTGTTGTGTTTCAATGAGTGCATAAGTGATTTTTCCTAGCCTATTTTCCCAATGCCTGACTATATTATTGACAATAATATAGTTTTTTATATGAGAATGATTGTTTTTTTTTGTTCAATTAATCAACACAGAGATAGAATCAAAAGATGATGTTCATGTTATCCAATTAAATAATTACACAATCAAGGTATGTACATATTATATAGGTACATGATTATGTATAAAAACTAGCTGACCCGGCAAACGTTGTTTTGCCAAAAAATATTTTTTTGGGGTGGACCACCCTTAACATTTATGGGTATGGAAAATAGATGTTGGCCGATTCTCAGACCTACCCGATAAGCACACAAAATTTCATCAAAATCGGTCCAACCGTTTCGGAGGAGTTTGGTTACAAACACTGTGACACGAGAATTTTATATATTAGATATTCGAGAATCAGTTCAAAGGTATAAATATGCTATAAAAATGCTATAAGTAAAAAAAATATGCTGTCTTAGCGACTAGCATATACTAGCATGAGCACTTAGTCTATTAACCGCCCTGTTCCACAAGTAGGGGGATATTTTTCTACATATCTACACTGTTTGAAAATTCAAACAATATCTACCTATACATTTTATTTTTGATTTGTAATATTTGTAATCTACATATTATATATCTATACTAATCTATACCAATAATATAAAGAGAGAAAATTTGTGTACGTTTGTAATGAATAAACTAAAAAACTACTAGACCGATTTTGAAAAATTCTTTCACCTGTTGAAGCTACATTATCAGTGTTTATAACATAACAGCTGGTTTTTTATAAAATGTTAAATTCTTTAGATTAAGTCCTTTTATTTTTGTATAACATTATATTAGTTTCTGTTTAAAAAAATATATTTATTCATATCTTAAGACGAAGTCCACGCTAGGGCAGTCGCGGGCATCGGCTAGTTTTAATCATCAATACTAATAATAAATCTGTAAGGGTCGGTCATGGAGTAAGTTACTTTGTTTTATCGTGTTTATAGGCTCTATACATGATACTGAATCTAAATTGACGATTTTTAGAATTTTTTCTGTATGTATGTTCCTCCATAACTCTGAAACGAATTAACTGATTTTCATGAAACTTGGTAGATAAACATTTAGACGTACGGGACACAGGATAGGCAATTTTTTCTTTTTCAACGCGGACGAAGTCGCGGGCGCCAGCTAGTATTATTCAAGTATAAAAAAAACTTTATATCTAAGAGCTGTAATACGGGAACTTACACATTAGACGTCTCGGCCCGACGCGAATAGATTTTGCAACATCCAACCCTGAGACATCAGTGGAAAAAATAATAATAATCCCGCGCATTGCATCCGCCATCTTGTCAAACCATTCTCCTCCCCGCCTCACTGTTTCGTTTAAAACCGCGCGAAACACGAACGCGGGATTCAGTTCGACGCTCGCGAAGCACCAAAACAAACGCGTCCATCAATATCCGTCTGAATTCCTTCGGCACTCGTAAGGTGTTCGTGTGAAAATGAAGTACTTAGCGGTCCTATTTGTTGTCGCGTTGGCGTTAGCGGCCGAAGAGAAAGCCGAAGAGGAGAGGCCGAAGACGTTCAGAAGACTGATACCGGCCGATGTGCTCAGAGGTCAGTGTGTGAGGATAAAATATTCAATGATTTTGAAATTAAAAATAAATAAATAAAAAAATTAAAGTTCGTTACCTTAATAATTGGCAAATGACTTAACTTTAGTAAAATTTTCACACAACTTTTAAAATATTATAATATCTTTAATGACTACTTTTGAATAAAACTGAAATCACGTTAAGATGCATTTAAAAGGCATTTTCTTTAAATTATTTAAAAGGCAAATTAAACAACCCACAATTAGTTAGTAGAAAAAAAAAATGAAATTCTATGTAAATTATTAATTAATTATTAATCTATATACATATAATAAATTCATAAGCGAGCTACGTCTGTACATTAAATATTAAAAATAAAAATAAAAACAATTTGTACACATTTCACCTACTTAATTAATATGTTAGAATTTTCGTCTGTTTGTGCACGCTAATATCAGAAACGGCTTAACCGACTTTAATGCGGTTTTCACTGATGTATTAAAGAACACATGGATCAAACTATAGGACACTTTATCCTGGAAAAATGTTAATAGGAATTTCAAAAAACTAACTGCAAAAAACTAGTTAAATAATATATTTTTTAGACTACTTAAATATAAAATTGTAAATTATATAAAACTTAATATGAACAACATCAATTAAACCAAAGTGGTTTTAAGTTTATCATAAGAAGTCTACAAAAACTAAATGTAATTAAGTGTCTACTGTAAAAATATGAAAATGGAGGTGACATAAGCCAACAAGGTAACGTAGGTGCATAATTTTATGCAATTGAAAAAATATATATATTTGACAAGACACATGTAATAGCTAGTGTAATATTATAAAGAGAAAAGACTTGTATTTTTGTATGTAATGAATAAACTCCAAAAATTAGTGAACGAGTAACATAAATTATCAGCGAGTAACATAGATTATCATCATCATCTTCATCAATACCTACTAATAATAAATCTGTAAGGGTCGGTCATGGAGTAAGTTACTTTATTTTCAGAGATATCGTGTTTATAGGCTCTATACATGATACTGAAACTAAATTGACGATTTTTAGAATTTTTTTCTGTATTTATGTATGTATGTTCCTCCATAACTCTGAAACGAATTAACTGATTTTCATGAAACTTGGTAGATAAACATTTGGATGTACGGGACACAGGATAGGCTACTTTATATTTTTCAACGCGGACGAAGTCGTGGGCACCAGCAAGTATTTTATAAAATTACTCGAGCGACGTCTCGTGCAACAGCTAGTAATTTATGTAATGAAATATGTAGGTGTAGATACATACTGTTTATATATATTGAATATATAAACAGTATGGAATAACAAAATCGCATGGAACTTTTTAATTTTCGATTTTAAAACGATCACCGTCAGGGAAAGCTGATTTCCACGAGGCGACTCGCGTCAAGAAACTTCATAGTGTATGTAATACATTCATTATACAATGAATAATGTAATATTTATACAATTTATACAATTTATTATACAACATAATAATAATATTAAGTGTCAGGCTAAGTCTATAACTAGCCTAGATTTTTTAAAAAATAGGCTATATCTTAGTTTCATAGCGACACGTATAATTTATTCTTTAAGCTCAATGTGAAACATATTTCAGCCTATTGCATTTTTTAAAAATATCATTGAAAAAAAAAACAGCTCACTTAGTTTGCCATCGGAAGCCTCTTACCGATTCTATACTACTTATGTAATTTCACGATTACTCCTTAGTTATTTGTCGTAGCTAAACAAAAAACTGAATTTAATTTCATATCCAGTGCAAATATTTTACAAAATGTACAGTAAGTACTTATATGTGACATTTTCTTGTTAATTACTGCCAATATATATTTTTTTTGCATGAAAACAACGTAGATAAATTTAAAAACTCATCATTGTAAAACTAGATTTTGTTCGTTTAGTGAGTTTTGTTTGTTTGTTACGCTTTCACGCCTCAACTGATCATGTTGTCAAGGATATACAAAGAAGCACTTAGGGTACTTGGAATGCACGATATTTTTCTCAATTGAAATCTCCACATTTGCTAACATTTAAATCTAGATTGAATCTCAACAAACTAGTTTAGAAGTAATGTTTTATGTATCTAGATCAATTGTAAATTCAGATCAGCTTAGCTTTAATAGGTTGCTAATAAAACACTTGAGCCAACATTAATATCGCCTTCTTGATGTTTCTTATAATATAAAATAATGCCAAGAGCAGACAAAGTAATGTGGAATACACAAAACACCTACATAGTAAAACTATTTTTTTTTTGTTAAGGTCGGCAGACAGGCTGACTGTCCACTTGATGGTAGGTGGCTACCATCGCCAAAGGGATAGGGAAATGGGCTTTATTGCTAAAAAAACATCAAATGATTGTCAAATAGATTTTATTGATATAGCAATAATCATTGTAAAAAATAGTAATTAATAAAATATATAATTAAAATTTAATGTAGTGGAAAATAATAAGAAAATCAATGACTGACTTAATTCACTACAATAATTCAAAAGACACTTTGTTATTGTATTTTTTACAAATATCACTAATTTCATTTTCACAATGTAAACTAATTTTGTCACTAGATTTAAAATTTCAAAGTAACACTAACTTCACTACAGAATAAAACAAATTTTACAAGTGAAAAAATAAGGATTAGTAAAAATGCAAATCAAAGTTTCAAATGTCTGTCTTATTACGACTAAACGAGTTTTTTTTTGTAACAATTAAAAGACTAACATTCTAACGGCACGCAATATTCATTACATGTTATTGCTCCGTAATTATGTTAAGGTTCATTTTACATAACGCAATCGTAAAACTCGTGCAAAAGAAAATCGTGCGAGGCATCAAACATTAGAATGCTACTGTAGTTGAAAATACGCTAAAAAGACATTTACTTACAGTTTTTTTTTAAATAATAACATACGTGCTGCTTCAAACATTATTTAATACTAGCTGGTGCCCACGACTTCGTCCCCGTTGAAAAATATTAAGTAGCCTATCCTGTGTCCCGTACGTCCAAATATTTATCTACCAAGTTTCATAAAAATCAGTTAATTCGTTTCACAGTTATGGAGGAACATACATACATACATACAGAAAAAGATTCTAAAAATCGTCAATTTAGTTTCAGTATCACGTATAGAGCCTATAAACACGATATCTCTGAAAACAAAGTAACTTACTCCATGACCGACCCTTACAGATTTATTATTAGTAAGTATTGGTTTTTGTCAGATTATTTTTATTGTACTGATAGATTTTTTTTAAGGTGACAGGAGTAAAATCTTCTAAGACACTGGTTAATTGACCAAGTTCTAAGTAGTGTGAGGTTTTTACCCACTAAAAACCTGGGGAGGTTTTTAGTGGGTAAAAACCTCACAATATTCTAGTAGGTACCTAGTACAGATTATTTTTTATTGTAATACAGTAAGCAGATTTAAAAAAACTTGACAATGTCAAGCTGCCACCTCCCAGAATATCTATATTTTTTTTACCTTACTTAGCCTTCTTCGCGTCGTTAACTTGAAATGTTTCAATGTTTTTAAGGCTTTCCATTGATGCTTTCCATCCATTAAATTTTCCTTTTTTTCTCCTTCAATTATACAATCTTTAAACGAGTTAAAAATTATATAATTATATGGGGTTTCAATACTCGCCGAGTTGAGGAAATTCTCTAATTCTGTTTTTACGTAAAACACAATAACAGAAGTGTGCGTTTGTAAGTAACGATAATCGCTGTCGCAACACAATCGGAAATGTTGCAAACGGAGGCTATTAAGAATTACAATAGCGCCGTTGTTTACGCAATCGACAAATGATGGCACGAGTCGGGAAGTCACTATCAAATATGGACGCAAGTGTGAAATATTTATAATTAGCTGGTACCATACTAATATTATAAATGTGAAAGTAACTGTCTGTCTGTCTGCTACCTTTTAACGCCTTAACTACTCAACCGATCATCATGAAATTTTGTATACACGTTGTCAGGGATACAAGAAGGTATAGGTATAGGGTACCTACCTTTCATCTAGAAAAAAGTACTGTTCCCGAGTAATATAAAGAACTAGATGGTGCCCGCGACTTCGTTCGCGTTTAAAGCAATATATCGCCTGACATCGTTATTGCTATTACACTTAGCCAGGAGTTAGTTTCCTTAATTTTAGATGATCCCTTCGGGTATAGTCCTTTTTTTTTCTAGATAAAAGGTAGCCTATGTCCTTTCTGGTGTCCCAGACAACGTGTATGCAAAATTTCACGGTGATCTGTTCAGTAGTTTTTGCGTGAAAGAGTAACAAACATCCACACATCCATACATCCATACAAACTTTCGCATTTATAATATTAGTACGGATTGGCCGCCACTGTCGCTTGGCGGCGCCACCGTTGTCTTAGCGATAACGTTACTCGTATATTTTCTTTTTGCAACGCAGAGTCGCCGCGTAAGCTAATAAAATCGAACCAACGGGAAAAAGAAGTCTGCGTTGTCCTATCAGTCGGACGATATACAGTCGGACGATATGCAGTCGGACGATATGCAGTCGGACCACGCGGTCTCAGGGAATAAAACGCTTGACCTCTTGTTGCTATAACACTTTGGTCAGATGTTAGTATTTTTATTTTAAATTAGATGATCCCTCGGGAACAGTCCTTTTCGTTTTTCTTCTCGATGAAAGGTACCCTAAGTCCTTTCTTGCATCCCTGACAACGTGTATGCATAATTTCATGATGATCGCTTGAATAGTTAAAGCGTGAAAGCGTAACAAACACACTTTCCTATTTTTAATATTAATTAGGAATTAGGATGTAATATTTATTTACCTACCGGCGATTGCTCTTGAAAATAGTGCCAGACAATAGATAAAAAAGCCTTGGAGACTTTTTTATCTGCCAGTATAATACAGATTACAGTTAAATTCTACATTGATATTAGCTCAATGACCTTTTTGGTGAACATTTAAAGAAAAAAGGACACTTGCCTCTTGCAATCGTCTCCTCGACGACACTGAGACCGGTCTTGATGGTCTTGTGACCAAAAATGGTGCGATTCTTTGATGTCCGAAAAAAACTGGTTTTAATTTAATTTATATAAAACTAGTTTTTACACGCGACTTCATCTGCACCTGTTTTTCGTGGGCGTTGGTTCGTTTATTCAATATTTATTGCTTATTATAATATGATTGTCAGACGTTTAAAATACTTAGACATTTTTTAACATGAAGGTCGGCAGACAAGCTGACGGTTAGTTTTTAGAGTTATTATAAAATTTTTGAATATCAGTTATAATGAAAAGACTGTAAAATAATAAAATTTCGGCTTATTGATAGGTTAATTTCATGGAAAAGTACCAACATAGTAAGTATAAATTGTAGTCGCTACCCGCGTCTGTCTGTATGTCTCCATATCAGACAACTCCTAAAAAACCACGCAACGGATTTTGATACGGTTTTCACTTATCGAAAGAGGGATAAATGAGGAAGGTTTACGTACATGAAAAATTACATCCCTGGAGAAGCCGGGAGCGTTTCTTTTTATTACTGTTATCCAAAAAAATCATGCACTTAGATAAATTTCCATTAAAATAAAACACAAAAAGTCATTAAATTTGTCGTGTAACAATTAGACTAGGATAGATGCAATATTCATACAAAAAAACCTCTTCCTGTTGACCTTAATATGTAAAAGGATTTCTGCGTTGAATAATTACGATGAAAAATAGTGAGTCACAGACAATATAAACTTGCCAAGTGAATGGACAAATTGTATTATCTTGGACCTTGAAGGCGTTCTAGAAACGGTCTCCGATCGTCGCCAGTAAGAAGTGATCACGTATGGACTTGATAGGACATATTAAAGCGATTTAAGGATTTTAAGACATAATAATAAAATACCTACATTAAGGATTAAAAATAATTAAGCAGGTCACTCAAAAATTCGTCATACAAGATCATGTTTTTTCTAAGAAACGCTAATATTTGTAGACGTGAAAAAAAAAGTGAATATTGCCCTTCAGTCACATTCGTGACCATTTTTCATAACCAGATACAAAACGGATATTGTTTTTACTGTTTCATAACTAGTTATTAAACAACGAATGGCTGATGTTATTAAGCAGCATTCATCTGAAAAATGTTCAATATAATATCGGTTTATATTTTATGAGGATATCAATTGTGAAAGGACAGCTTTCGATACACGATTTATAATACTTCACTACATATAATTAAATCCTAAAGTAATCTCTAACACGGAATTTCAAACACATTTTCAACAACAACGTCAGCATTCGCTAAGAAAGTAAGAAAGTAGATATTTATGAACATTTCAACTCCGTGCAAAACTAGTTTTTTATGCATACAATTCTTGCGAACATCCAAACATCGTCACAAACTTTATTATCAGCAGACAAAACAAACCTCAAAGTTATGTCACAGATAGTAAACATTAAAAAAAAACTAACACGCAACTACACAATTCATTGAATAACTCAATTGCTAAATTTATAGTAACCAAGTTATGCGAGAATTAAAGAAAAAAAAAATAACGAGCGTAATAATGAAACCGAAAGTCGTTGCCTCGCTCGTGAAAACGGTCAATAAAAAAAGTGAGACGTCATTTTCCGCATGTTCTTAATTTGAATTTTAAATTCGAATATTACGTAAACAAGTTTCAATTTCACCGTTTAACTTTAAAAATCATAAAGTGAAAGAGTTATCGTAATGTTTATTATTTTACTTTATGATCTCGGGTTCTTTAAATGAATCTTTGAAAATCATAATAACTATAAAATGTAGCCTGCGACTTCGTACGCCTTCCTTTTTTAACCCTTGGCGCCCGATGCACTAACGGGGTGATACGTTTGACGTGTGTATCCATCTATGTGTCGGTTTGTGGCATTGTATCTCCAAAACGGATGGACCGATTTTGATCTGTTTTTTTTTGTTTGAAAATCTTTACCCTTTAATATTACATGTCAATGTTGAATAAAGAGGTATAGAACCATAGAGTAAATAATACTTAGCCAGTAGCTAAGTACCTACTATTTACTCTATGCTAGAACTTACTTTACCGCAATCCATTAAAGATTTGCAGGACATTAGATGTCCTCTAAGAATACTCTTCTTACAAATGTAGGTTTCTTCATGATATTATAATTATTCTCTAGAAAAATTGATAACATTTCAAATTATAACAGACAGTATAACGAATTTGAAATGGACAGGCGGTAAACAATGGTGATATAGAACAGGCGGTATATTTTTAGATTTGTTTATGAAGTGCGTATACAAAATTTACAAGCGCTTGCAATAGTACAATAATCTTTATACTTACTTATAATTTTTTTTTCAACACATGTAAATTAATATTAGCTTCCGTATGTTTGTATCCACAGAAGAAGGTACGGCTGATTAGCATCCTCATCTTGTCGAAATCCCTCTTTTTCGGACCAAGCGCTTTAAAACATCCTTTATAATTCGCATTGCCAAGGTTTGGAACTTACTGCCGGCATCTGTGTTTCCGACCTTATAAATAACATAAATCTTTTCAAAGTGGAATATTAGCATGTAAGACGACTTTACATAAATATACTAGCAAGACTGAACATAAGTACAGTATATATGAATATTAATGTAGCGTGCCTATGTACATAATATACCTAGTGATCTACTCCTGGCTTCGTCCAGGAAAAAAGAAACTTAATTTAGGGTATTAATAATTATATCAAAACTCGGGAATAAGTAGATTTTAAATCAGTTTTCACATGGAAAGAGGGGTAATCGGGAAAGAATTTTATGTTTCAAAAATCTTCCCCGAAGGGAAGAACTTAGCGGGTCGCTAGTAGGTATATTATAAAATTCCGTGAAAAATTAACGAACTGATGGTGAAAACTGCATCAAAATCCGTTGAGTGGTTTAGAAGGAGTTAGCGGTCATACAGACATACATGTATGAGACGCGAAAAGCGACTTCAAGTTATATTATACTATGTAAAGATTAATTTTAGAATTAACATCATGTGTTAAAAAAGTTCTTGCGTTCGTATCTTACACACATACGGAAATACATTTCTAATTAATTATATTAATCTATTAAAAAATATTGCATCATTACACATATAATTTTAAGTAAGTATATTAATTTTATTTATACATAAGAACTCAATTTTTACATTTGAGCCCGTCGTCTACATACATTAATACTTTTGGTATAAACATTAATATATCATCAACATACACCAAATCATATCTGAATGGAATAAATGTCACATTACTGTATCAAAGATTTGTCGTTTAAGTCTCACTTCGATGTTGTAGTCGACATATCCGCGCCCCACTTTTGACGCACGCGTAATCTAGACAAGGCAAGACTACTTTCACTTTGATTTTAAAGTCTGCGGCTTCCTTGTTTAGTGCTATACTGTAATATAGATTCACTTCCCACTTCGATTTCACTCCAACGATTGTTTCCGATAGAGCATGAAATTATTCACTTGATTTTTTAATTACCCAAACTACATATGTACCCAAGGGTTTAATGATTAATAGGATAATCAAAAATATTTTAAAACTAAATGACCTGATTAAAAGATTGGCTGAAAACGCAAAATTATGCTCGCGGCGAATGATTCCTAGCTGGGTCATATTCTTAGACTGGACACTCATGACATATGAGCTGGTGATGATGGACAAAGTCTCGTGAAATGGAAAAGCTAGGTAAAGAAAAAAGTCGTGGCTGAAGAACATCAGATAGTGGGCCGGGATAGCTAACACAGTTGAGTTGTTTCCTGCGTTAAAGTTGCAGGCTGATCGCTAACCTACACTAGTTGAAGAGACACGGCAAGATGAAACAAAGCTAATCCGCGATAGACATCGCCCTTTCAAAAGCTTTTCACCTGATGTGTAATTGTCAGCTAGAAACAAAAAGACTTACATAAACTATTTGAAAATCTAGATAATTCTGCATTTCAAATTAGATAATCAATAACTTATAGTGTAAGCTGAGAATGGCTTGGATGTTGGCAATTAAATGCTTTTATGTTGTTTTTAAATCAAATCAGCTATAAAATAGTAACCATAATTACTTCATTAGGCAATAAAAATAAAAATTTTATGTGTTTTTTATGTAATTATCATACAGTTAATGAGCGAGTTCACCTATTTTTTGTTTTTAATGTTGACGTTTCTAGCATTTATGAAATATTTACTTAATTGTGTGCATTAAGACATAATTTTATTAGTGCCTCTTTGTGTCAGCAAATATGTATTTGATTAATATAATTTATTACATTAGATAAATAAACCAGACAAACATCTAAATAATTTATAAAAAAAGAAAATCCAACTAAATGCTCTTTAGAAAAATCACAACTCTTCTTTATCTTTTGATGGTCAGGTTACAAAATTGCATTATGCCATGCGAGACTTCAATAATTCTATTTAATTTTGGACTTTAACGTCTGCGCTTATAGATCTTTTTTACTTTGTATATGTAAAATTACAATCGAATGTAGGTAACATTATTAGGATGCAACCCACGTCTAGTACGTAATCGCAAGTTACCAGTGTGTTACGTTTTAGTTAGCACAATTTAAAGTAGGTCTGTCCATGACTCATCGAACTAACAGTAAGTGCGAGAGAAAACTTAATCAATGTTATATACGCGGACAAACGTCACCCTTTCAATTGCGTAACACATCAAAATTATGTTAATTTTTTGAAGGAGAACGTTTCATGTCTGATAATTATTTAAAATAATATTTTAGAAATAAACTACTTCCAGTAAACAAAACTGGAATTTGAGTCAAACCTATATATTTTAGATTTAATTTCAAAAACATTAAAAGGGAGTGTCACAAGGGTGTATGTTGGGTTCGGTCCAAAAAATTCTTTAATTTTTATTCTTTAGTATATTTTGAAGTCGGTTGGTTATATTAATTATTATATAATTACATACTTAACAATGACTAATGTTACACGATTAAAATCTTTTATATTATAAATAAATATAACAGGGTTATTATCGAACAATAACATTAAGCAATATAACAATAGTTAAGTTACGCTTCATGGTCTAATCTCGTCACCGGTGTGTGATTCATACACAGTTTTTGTTTATTCGACCATGAACTAGTTTCAAAAGCAACTAGACTGCATCAAACTTTGTCCACTTAGTCACTTCTCCTCTGTCTAAGAAGTTAGGGTAGATTTTTTTTATCATTAGAGCAAATTATCATTATTTATTTTTTTAATTCACACATGTAAGCGAAGAAATGTAGGCACTACCAAAATAACGTTTAGGAAGTGAGCTGTTTATCGTATATATATCCTACGATCCTTTCGCTGTTTATCGTATATATGTATTTATTATTTAATTAATATTATATTATGTCCACTTATCTCGTTATTTCATTCTTGCTTACTTATCTTACACTTCATTTACAATTTATGACTGTGTAGGTTTCTCATTTATCATGTAAGTGAGACTAGTGTTTAAAATCTAGCTAGAAGGTTAAGGCATAGAAATTAGAAATCTTTATTTGCGTTCTATTAGAAAGTTACTTTTACTCGCCAGTTCGGGGATTCGCAGTAACAATAACTATCACTATATTTTAGTGATACCTTCGTGTCTAGTTAGTCAAACTTATTCGTGATATTTTGATAGTTGTGCTGAAGAAATTGGATAGAATGTTTTAGATGCAATTTAGGATGAACTTGAAAATAACCATTAAATAACTATGTTTTTGTTAAAAATAAAATAAAACTTTTCTTATGACATAAAAATAATGTATCAATATGTTTATTACAGATTTCCCCGGCATGTGTTTCGCGTCGACCAGGTGTGCGACGGTGGAGCCAGGTAACACTTGGGACCTCGCACCGTTCTGCGGTCGCAGCACCTGCGTTGTGAGCGAAGACACGCCTCCCAGACTTCTGGAGCTCGTCGAAGACTGCGGCCCCTTACCTCTAGCCAACCCCAAGTGCAAGCTTGATACTGGTTAGTATTGTTGAGTTCACCATGCTTCTAAAATCTAGGGGAATCACAGACAGGTTCCAGGACAAAATTCGGGACCAAACGTTTTAAAAATTCGTTCATAACACGCACGTCTGTGTTTTCGAGCTCATATAACCCAAATCTTTTTGAAGTTCGAGTGAATGGGTATCTTCTGGGTGAGCTCGCTCCATTATCGGCTTCGTCTTTCCTGCACAGCTAGATGCTGGCCAAGAGCAAACCTATTAATATATATATATAAAAAAAAAATTGATTGTCACATATAAGTACTTTCATATGGAGTAGGTATTTTTTTAACACGGACAAAATTGGTGGCCTTAGTTAGTTTATAATATTTATCTATGTAGGAAACAATCCTATTAAGAATAAGATTTAGAAATTTCTTCTAACTGGCTGGAAAAATTATTGGTTTCTATATTTAAATTTCAGACAAGACAAACAAGACGGCGCCCTTCCCAGATTGCTGTCCGATCTTCACTTGTGAGGATGGTGCTAAACTTGAATACCCAGAGCTCCCAACTCC
Organism: Synanthedon andrenaeformis; assembly: GCA_936446665.2. NCBI lineage: Eukaryota > Metazoa > Arthropoda > Insecta > Lepidoptera > Sesiidae > Synanthedon > Synanthedon andrenaeformis. The sequence continues at coordinate 2,596,645 of OW387804.2, read as the reverse complement.
TCCACCAGAAGCTGAAAAGAAAGAAGAAGAAAAGCCCAAGGCTTAAGCTTACCAAGGCTATTAAAAAATTAATAAAAATAAATAATTTCTCTTTAAACCCACACATTGGCCATATATAAAAATCAGTAGAAATTAATAGATAACTTGGATTCAATCCAAATTCTTTTGTAGTTTAAAAAATCTTTTTTAAGCACATGTAACGTTACCAAATTAAAAATAAACAATGTCCATAAAGAAGTTTTCACTTAAAAATTTTGTTTTGTGGGTTGATATTGGTCTCAAAAAATGTAAAGCCAAATCGTATTTTAATCTATTTTTTATACAAATTTTTATAACTGTACTTTCTCTACGATTTAACATTGCCGGACTAACTTAACAATAGCGAAAATAACAAAAGCCATTTCCTGTTCTTTTTAATTCTGATGTTGAGAGATATCTATGACGAATATCCGTTAACATTGTCTATAAAAAAATGTGGAGCATTTCAAAAATGGAAGTTCAAAACATTTTGTACCTAACATTATTGTATTTTTTTTAGAGATTCTTTTTACTTGAATACCTGCCTAATGTTTGTGATATTGATACATAATAATAGAAAAGATATTCAATAAAAATATACAAAATTTCTAACATGGCGTTTCATTTGAAAATAGTTAAAAACAATACCTATAGGTAACCTTACCTATGTGCCTATTTGCATACATACCTATGTGCGCCCCGAATTCACCCGGTAGTGTAATTTGGAAAGTAACAATAAACAGTACTTTGCCAAATACAGACCAGCCAACTTTGAAAATTTCATTTTGAAAGTTGCCTTTGGAAAGAAGAGTCAGGGCGCTAAGGTGAGCTCTTTCTGACCTTATCTAATCGACCAATAATGGGCTCGTTAAAAATATCAATTAATCGTCAATAAGGGCATGCGCAGACGACGGAAAATCCTTCGGGTACTTTTTGTTAGTCGAAAATATATCGCAACCATAGAGGGTAGGAATCATACTTAACCCTTTAACCCAGGGATTCCCAAAGTGGTCGATATCGACCCCTTGGGGTCGATATCGGTTTCCTAGGGGTCGACATAAACGAAAAGTGATTTTGGGGGTCGACGAGGTCTAAAAATCGACCCCTATTATATTAACACAAGTTCTTATTTAAAACTTTCAAGATAGGTAAGTAGGTAGTTACTGTATTGTTTATGTTGTGTTACGTGTACTAAGAATAATTAATATTTTTGTAGGAAATAATGTTCCAGGAATGTAAAGTTTCAAGTTCGTACAAGATGAAAAACTCGGCAAGTCTATGTGGACAAGTTTGTGCAAGATTGAGTTGGAGCGTACGTCTTTCAGCGGCGTTTTGACTTGCTCTCTATTTGACGATAAAGTGCTTATCACACTATTCAATTTGAACGATTCCTATTTAGGAATCTAAGTAGTGAGCTCGTGATCACACTACGCTAAATTGATTTCTAAATCGAAGATATAGAGTTGAAAATGGATAAACTCTTAATTGAATCCAATCTGTTCTAACTGCGATCACACCTTCCGATTTCCTAAATTGGAATCGTTCAAATTGAATAGTGTGATAGCGGCTTTACGCGAATTAAGACGAACGAATTCATGATCAAGTCCAAACATGTTCCTGATATTTTACTATTTAACGAGCTTGCATTTAGGTTGAAAGTTCATTTGCGTTTTGAAATTCGTTGGAGCTTGAACGATAAAAACTCATATAGCTAAGTACTCATTTATTTCAAGAGATTACAAACTTATTACAAAGCTAAATTAAGTGAAGTAAAGTGACTGAAAAAGTGTTAAACACAACATACAACATATTTTAAATAGGTATGTATAATTGTATTTGTAAAAATTACTAACACTTAAGTCTTTGGTTTTCGTTCTTATTCTACCTAATTACCTAATACGAAGTTTCTATACCTAATTACCTACTGTAGTTACTTCCCAATATAGGTATCAAAGTTTATCAAAGAGTAAGTCAGTAATACTTAACAAGAATCCATTAACTGAGTGTGATAAAAATAAGATAGTGTGCAAATTTAACAGTTTATTATTGTTTTTTATTTAGGTTCCTTATTTTTTTGTTTGCAGAATTACTGAAAGTTTTATAATGGCGGACACGAAAAAAAAATGCAGACAATACAGTTTGGACTACTTGAAGTTCGGATTTATTGCATCTCCATCAAATCAACACTTCCCGATGTGTCTCATATGTGAAAAAGTATTTAGTAACGATGCCATGAAGCCTTCAAAAATGGATGACCACTTATCAAGAGTACATGCTAACAAAAAAAGTAAGCCCTTGTCATATTTTCAAGCACTGAAAGAAAAACTAGACAAAAGGCCATCCATAGGATCGATGTTTGCGTCATCATCTATTCGAGACAATGATGGTTTACGAGCGTCCTATAATATATCTTTACTAATAGCGAAGTCGGGGAAACCCCATACAATTGGAGAGCAGCTTATCTTACCAGCCATTGCGGAGGTCCTTAACAATGTATTGCACAAACCCGCACATGATATTTTAAAGAGAATACCTTTGAGCAACAACACCGTTCAGAGACGCATAGATGAGATGGGACGCGATGTGGAAAACATTTTATGCAAGTTCTTACAGACCCGCAGATTCTCTCTCCAGTTGGACGAGTCTACATTACCCGGCAATGAAGCTCTATTGTTAGGATATGTTCGATTTATCAAAGATGAAAATATGTGCCAAGAACTGATTTTTGCTGCATATTTAGAGACTGATACTAGAGGAGAATCGATTTTTCAGGCCGTGGAACATTTTTTTACTGATAAAGCTATTCCATGGAAGAATATTGTTTCTGTTGCGACTGATGGTGCACCGTCTATGGTTGGTCGTCATCGTGGCTTTATAGCTCACTTAAAGCGACAACTGCCTGATGTACTGGTTATTCACTGTGTGATTCACAGGCAGCATTTAGCAGCAAAAAAGCTGAGTCCTAGATTGCATAAGTCTTTACAATATGTAATAAATGCTATCAACAAGATTCGAAGCAATTCTTTGAACTCTCGGTTATTTGCTCAACTATGTGACGAAAACGACGAAGTCTTTACTCGGTTACTTCTGCACACTGAAGTTCGCTGGCTATCAAGAGGCTCTTGCTTAGAAAGATTTTCAGCCCTTTTTGAATCTGTGTTGGAGTTTTTACAAGAAAAAGATCCGAATTTGAAAGAAAATCTGAACAATTGTAAAACAGATATTTATTACTTGACTGATATCTTTGGAATGTTCAACAAAGTTAATTTGCAACTACAGGGTGATGATCTTAACTTGATTAAAACAAAATCAATAATATCGGCCTTCGTGGGTAAACTAGTTCTTTATAAACAAAATTTAGGCAGAAAAGAATATTCGCAGTTTCCGCATTTGTCAAAATTACCAAAAATGCTTCAAGATGATGACATTTTATTATATGTTACTCACTTGGACGCATTACACAAGGATTTTACGGAGAGGTTTGATGATCTTTTAAATTTACAAATTCCTCAATGGATAATAAATCCGTATAACACCACAGCCATAGAAGAAGCCAATGTGATAATGCAAGAAGAGTTGATTACCATCAGCACAGACGAAGAGCTTAAGCAAAAGTTCAACCAAGGCTATCAGAAGTTCTGGTTGCAACGCAAAATTGAAACACAGTATCCTACATTGTGGAACATTGCTGAAAAATACCTTATCGCTTTTCCATCATCATATCTAGTTGAAAAAAGCTTCAGTGTGGTAACAAACATTTTGACAAAACAAAGAAACCGTTTGAAAATCAACGAACGTGGAGATTTAAGGCTGCAACTCACTAATATTGAACCGGATGTAGCTAGATTGGTAGATAGTCACCAGGTTCATCCATCGCACTGAATGTTTTATTTTCTCTTTGCGAATTAATAGTTTTTAAAATATAATTTCCTACCAACTTAAGATGCTTTATGTATTAATTTGTAATAATTATAAATTAAACTTGATATTTACTGAATTGGATTGTCTTTTTATTTTGTTAAATTTTGACGAGAAAATGAAATCAACTTCACTCACTTAACCAAGTGCAAAGTTTTCTAATTGGCACCTTAGTACCTAGGTATTTTGTACCAATAGGAAAAAACTAAAGATAGACTAAGATAGATAGCTGCTTTAAGTTAGCGGACCATTATGAATAAGGGGGTTGGTCTTAAAAGTAGGTAATTTGACCATGGGGGTCTGAGGTAACAGTTCATTGTTGAAAAGGGGTCACTTGTCCAAAATAGTTTGGGGAACCCTGCTTTAACCGCTTAGTTTTGTAGTTGTCGTGCCCCTAGCGCCTGACTCGTAAATCAATTTTTTTTAAGAGAAAGCAAAGCAATGATTAAAAAAAAACATTATTCAAGTAGACGAAATAAACACGAAAATAATTGTCAGGGCGGCTAAAGGATGAGCGGGCTCGAAGAGCCGGCCGACGTGCCCGGGCATATGCTGCGGCGCACGTCGCGTGACAAGAAGGGGACGTGTCTGACGCCCTGAAGCACCCGACAAGGACGCGTGGCGGCTCACGGTATTCCAGTGGGCCGCCATATTTAGTGAGGCGAAGCCATCGCCTTGAGCTGGGTTCTAAGAGAACGCAGCGGTGTGTGGGGATCCGAGGATAAGGCCTCGCTGTGAACTCAGACCCGCACATCCGGCAGAATCCGGGGGGGTTTAGTGGGTATTCCCGGTGATGTCATTTCACCAGGCGAGTCCCACACTCCCCCTCGTCGACTGTCCCCGTCGACGAGGGATAGTGCGTAAACGTCATTTCCCCTCCTTAAAAAAAAAGGGCAGCTAAAGGATTAAGACAAGATTGATAAATATCCAATTTTAATATCAGACATGACATTAGGTCCTCTGACACGTCTCCACCAACGTCACTTCGTTGGACAACAGACAACAGTCAACACATTTCAATTTGCACAAAACTTTGGCGGGGTCGAGTATAGGGTAATGTGACACTCTTGTCCTTTTATACCTTTTGGCAACAACTGCATCGAATAATGCACACGAGGGACTTACCACGTATTAAAATAATCAAGGACTTTGAGAGACGAGAGTCCCCGAAAAAAATATATAGAACAAGTGCCAGTAAGGACATCGAGAGGCAAAAGCACGTGGGAGTCCCCGAAAAAAATAGTACAAAAGTGCCAAAGCTCATGTTCGCACAATTTTTCGAATACCAAATCAAGTCGACATAATATTCAATTAGATCATAGAAATTGGATATAAAAAAATGAAACCAGCGGAAAATTAACTCAATACAATTTTATTTGGGAATAATTAATCTGTTTAATAAACACACAATACAGTTTTACGACTGTCAACATTTTATAATAATAATATTAATACAAAAACACTATTTATATTAAAAATAAAAGTTGTGTTCCAAATTAAAATTTCATTGTTATGTCGTTCGGTTTTTAAAATTTGACAGTTCGGTAGAAATGGCGGATTGACAGATGTCAAAAGTAAAGAGATGGCCATGACTTATTTTGACAACTAATTTATCGACAAGGAGCAATTGCGGTGCGTCAAAGTGCTATTTAAACTAAATTGAATTTTAATAACTGAATTTCAAAATTTAAGTTTATGTAATTGACAACATTTAATTCTTATTGAGCACCTAAAGGAATAATTTTATCAAAAAAAATCAAATTTCCATCCAAGCTATTACAGACGTAGACGAACAGAAGTTATTTTAATAAGAAGAATATTTTTCTAGATTTTCAGTATCGCGTTACTTGTCAGTCTACATAAATATATTATGTTCTTGAGGGTAATGCATATCTTTGCATTAGGAATTGGGAATAAACATGACAGCAAAGTTACACCTGTCACACCGCCATTTCTGAACAGAACTTTCAGGACATAATCATACTAACAAGTTCTGACAACACGAATTCCTAACGAGTTTACGCTATCATACCATATCATACTAACACTTTTTTATTATGGTGTTTCTTAATACCACTTCTTAAACTTAACAGGAGTATTAAGCTGTATATTGAATATTGAGTTACGGTGGAGTAGTTAGGCAAGCTTTACATAAACTATACTTTATTTTAAAATTTACCACTTTCTGTCATCCTGACATATAAAAATGCACATTATGATGGGATTATACGATTCACATTTTTATTTATTTATTGTTTTTTTTACCAATCATAATTCGTGAATGAAGCATCCATCTTGTTTTTTTTGCGTCCATTCAGAAAAATTATTAACTAACTAACTAGAACGAAAAGAAAAACTAACAATATTTTAAAATGGTAACCACACAAGTGTCAAGTAAGATTTATGTCGCTTATCAAAGTATAGATCTCGTGTCGTCACCAAGCCCTCGTGTATAATATGACTATGCCCTCAAACAGTCCTAAATAGAAACCTAAAATAACAGTCTATCAGTAATAACTTTTCTATATCTCTAAACACTGATTCTTACCATTACAATATGATATTACATATATTTTTTAAACTTTATAATTATATATGATTAAAATTATAACCAACTGTATATTTAAAATCACATTTTCCCTAATTATAACATTTAATACAATTAATATTGCACAAATTATACTTTGATCGGGAATAAGTTACATTTTTTTATTCTATGCAGTAAAAAGGACACTCAATGCGGGGAATTACCCGTTTATATTTAAAGGGTAATCCCCATATTGCAAATCGCTTCTTAGATAATATAATTGTAATCATATCATTCGGGGATCTTAGCAAATAGTATAGTAAATTAATTACGCTGTAACCACAACCTAAATACAGAATAAAAACGCCTTTGGTCTTGGTTGTCTTTGGATCTAGCTAGACCATAGAGTTTTATTTGCTTTACCCTTTCAGTTAAGTTAATTTTAAAAATGTATATAACTTATTCCTCAATCTAGTATTAGCTAATTGCGTTTAATGCAAAAAGTTTTGAATGATACACTTATATTTTGATTAATTAAAAAAAAATAGGCAAAAGCTACATCGAGTGACAAAAAAGATACCACTATGTGGCGAACAATGTTGAGGACAATAAATATATATAGTATAGGTACTTATATAGGTAATATATTATTAATGTTTATATAGTATTAAAAGTATTATTAAAAAATAATTTCGAAGTATTGCGCGAAAAATAGTCATCTCTGTTTTAGATTTTTTTTTATAATAAAAATAGATACCTTTAGGTTTTTGTTTTAAAAATTTTAAATGAAATTGATATGTTCTAATATTGTACGTTACAATAGGTATGTGGTATAAGCTTATTTTTTAAAAATAAAACTATTTAACTTATTAATACGATAATCGCTTAATATTTTTTTAATAAAACATTGCTGTAAATAAATTATACATTTTTATAGATCCTTTACAATATGTTTATAGACTTGTTTTTTAAAAGTTCACCGTTTCAAATTTTGAATACAAATTTCATTGGACCAAATCTCAGAATACTTTATATCAATAATGTTGCCAGCAATACTTCTATAACATGTAATAGTTTATTTCATTAATATTATGTTGCCATTTTTTTTGAAAGTTCGTTTCTGTAAGAGAAAAAAATAATTTACAAAACTTTTCATGCATGTATAAAGAAGAATCTTGATACATTTAATTTATTAGTTTAAATAAAAATTACATATAATTTACAATAATTAAATAATGTTATTAAATTACAAATAAATTTATGAACAGAAAATCCTAGGTATTTTTTAAATTACTGACATACAAGCGAACTTAGTACCCTCAGATAAAATAAGAACTAAAGATAGAGTACCTGTGGACGGCAGAGTGAAGCCGCTAAAATTATTGATTGCATGTTTAATAAAACCGGCTTCACTATGTTGTCCGAAAAACTGTCTTTAGTTTTTATTTGGTTTGAGTTAAAGCCTAGGTTTTCATACTACATAATTGGAAAGATTGAATTTGGATTTGAGATTTATTCCAGTGATTTTTGAATAGGTTTTGACTTAGTGGACCGACTTTTTTAAAGGTTAATTAACTGTGAAAGATTCTCATAATGTCTTCGTGCAAATTATTTAAGTATCTAACGACTAACTAATTTAGTTCACAACTTAAAAAGTGGTAACATATTTGTTATCAGATTGGAACAACTCACTTACTGCCAGGTCTCTGCTATGAACTGTGTGACAACAACAGGTGTCCTAACAAATTTTGAAAATCGGATATTATATTTATTACCGATGAGTGGGTGTAATACTAAGCACAACTCTGAAAAGGATATCATATCAAAATAATAATTCCAAAGGGAGACATTCTCTCAATATTTCTAGAGTGCAAAGAGAAATGTAAATAAATAAAAAGGTACGCGAGTTTGAAGACATTCTTGAAGTGGTACGCAGAAAAATGTAATTGGGAATCACTGATATATGTAAAGTAATGCCAAGGAGACAACGCAACAAATGGAAACAAACCCTGCCCTCTGTCCTTTTCCCTCACACGCAGCGGCCGGCGCTATCTGTTTCATGGTATATCTCTCTGAAGCGATCTCGACAACCCTTCAAAGTTAGTTTACATTCTTTGCGTTGTCTCGTTGGCCTCGCTTTAGATCAGTAGAATGCTAGTTTAAATATTTTATCTAGGTATTCTAGTCTATACCAATATTATAAAGAGAGAGGACTTGTATTTTTTTATGTTTGTAATGAATAAACTCAAAAACTACTGAAAAGATTTTGAAAATTCTTTCACCTATAGAAAGCTACATTATCAGCGAGTAACATAAGCTATGTTTCTATAAAGTTACGCGGGCGAATACGCGTCCAACAGCTAGTGATTGATAAAATTCTTCAATTCTGTCGTTAAAGACAAACTTTTTATACCTACTCGTAATTTGCAGTTTCGTATTGAATCAATCTAATAACAATATATTTTTTCATTGGCATCAAAACAAAGAGGTAGTTTTATCTGGAAGATATGAAATAATTTAAGTTGTAATTAAATTATACATTTTACATAAAGTGGTCATTTATTTTTACATAGTTTTGTATAATACATAGGTATAATATAATATATATAATTTTATTTATACATAAATATAACTGCGATGCACAATACAGTGATTTATAATTACTTTTTACATAATAGTTCCTCTCATTTTGACCTTTTTTTTATACTTACATTTTTTTATTATATTCCCCTACTCAGGATATGCCTTGAACAATTATTCGAATATGCAAAAATAAACCTTATATCTAGATTAGCGTAAATCGTTAATACATATACATTCATAAAAATGCATAGCAAAAATAACTAAGAAGCGTTAATTTTTTGAGTTTTTTTTCACTTTCAATGTATCCGGATGAGATTTTTTTTTTGTTGCGTTTAAAAACACGACAGTAAAAAATATATGACATTATCCTATACACTTACACGCAACAATAATTAGCAGTTAATTTTAACAAACGTCAAAACTATAGTTATATATTGACAATTATACTTAGTATACATATTATAAATATGTCATTAACAGTCAAAAATTATTATAGATAGAAGCACTTGGAAATGATAGTTTATTTAGTTTATTTGCGTTAATTTTGTTTTAAAAGTGACTTAAGATTAGATCTAGTTTAATGTTTTCTTTTAAATATACTATAATATTTGAAAGGGTTCATTTTCATGTTCAATATCTGCTAATATATCTCCTCGTAATGTTTGCAATCTCTGTTATAATGCCGTGAATGCGTATGCGCAGGAAACTTGCCACGTGAAAATCTACGTGACGTCATCCGCAATTAAAAAGTACAGCTAACAAAACTGACGGCACAGAGTGCGTCACGAGATTACGTCATCAAAATGGCGGACAGGAGCATAAGCGATTGGTCTTTCTTCTGTCGAACTTTCTCACATTTTTATTAATTATTTATATATATACTGTGTACATTTCTCATTTGATTTCGGTTCAGAATAGTTATGTTGACATTATTCAGTACATAGATCTCATAGTACATAGATAAATACAGTGATCTCAAAGAAAATTGATATCACAGAACCGGATTAGGAGCACCTATAGCGTCGTTGTGTTAATAGGCTACGTAGTCACCTATCGTCATTGGGCCTTTAGCCTGTCTGACGACCTATGTAATAGGACAAAAAAAAACCTTTTTTACTTTTGACTTTTTAATCCATTTTACTTTTGATGTGAGATTTAGATTGTGCTAATTCTGTAGTATTATATTGTTCTGTGGTAAAGAATTAATTCAATTAAATTTAAATTAAATATTAAAGTGTTCTGTGGTTAAGATTTATAGAGACAGTTTTTCACACTACATACACCATGGATAAGTTTCTTATGACTCAAATTAATTTTTATTTTTACAATAAGACTACCAAGTCAATTGTCAATATAAACTTTAAAAATACCAGTTTCGATTGCATCTATTCCAATATACACAATAGAAGTTATATATAGCGTCTGTATATCAAATATTTTTATTTGTGACACATTGCTAATCGATTAAAAAAGGCGTTACATAAAAATAATGTTTAATATTTTTAAATTGTTTGATGAAATTTGTCAAAATCATATCTCAAACTACCTATAGATTTTGTTAATTTTTTTAAATGTTAAAGATCTAAAGCCAAGCTGACTGGGTCCATTGAGTTTAAATCTAGGTATATCTATATCTACTTTAAAAAATTGCTATCCGCCTCTGTCTGTTTCTTAGCTATTATTATTATTATCTTCTCAGTGGCTATTTCTGGTCTGCTAGAGTACCAGTAGCACTTCATCCATTGCTGAAATATTGTGATCGTCACGTAAACTAAAGCTCTCTACCTATACATACCGCGTTTAGAAACGGTAGTACTTTTTTGATAGAGGCATTCTTCCTAGGATGTGACTGCGATTGCGCATCAAGGGGTCACATTCGCACGGGATATGCATTGGTGTTTCTTCTGGCTCATGGCAGAAGCGACACTCTCCTGTACTGGTGAGACCCATTATTTTTAGGTGCCTATTGAGGCGGTAGTGTCCCGTTAGTGCCCTAGTTAGCATGCACAGGTTGCTCCTACTAAGCGATATAGCCTGGTTTGTCACGTTTCGACTGTAGGCTTTTATGAGCGCTTTGGAATGGTGTTTCTTAGCTAACGTCTTCCAAACCACCGAACAGATTTTGATACGCTTTTCACTAATGGAAAGAGCGAAGAACGAGGAAGATTTCTGTATGTAATTTGCCAAAAAAAGCATCCGTGCGAAGCCTGAGGCAGGTCATTAATATAAAAGGTATTAATGTTTTAATAGGCAACAAATAAAGCACATAACGTAGATGCAATCGAATCCAACATTTGACCTCAACTATTTGCTAACAGTTACAAATGTTATCTTAGAATTGAGACTACATATTTAATTTATCCTAAATTGGTTGGCATTTCTAAAATCGGTTCCCGAAGCTCTGTAGGGTTTAAAAGACAAACAAAGAAAAAATATTTGTTTACACTTTGCAACATACATATTCATCGGAATCAGTGATGTTTTATAAATAACTAGATATCGTCGTTGCGAAACCAAAATCTGCAAAAAATAAAGTGTGTATTCGAAGGAGTAATATGATAGGTCCTAATGTCAAATTTTAAAATTGTTTTTTTTTATACCAGCGATTTCTTCGTAGGGCTAATATCGGTTTTGTTTGAAGAGTTAAAACATGTGACGGTAAAATTTTTTTTTTATTGTTTTATTGATTTAACATTCGTATTCGTATTTTATAAGGTTTGAATTGCGTTTAAAGCAGGATCACAAATTACTAAGTCGATTTGAAACGAATAAAAATATCAATTCCAATTTATATGTGAAGTTAAATAAATAAAAAAAATAGTATAACGCAATTTATGTAATTTTATGTCTTATCAGAAAAGTCATAATAGCCGAAAAGAATTGCAACTTATAGAACAGACTTTGCAAAAAATATTATTTATACAATTAAATATGTTTATGTTAATTAAACTATTAATTCTAAACTAATTAATGTTCTATAGAGGAAAGTTTTTTCATTAATCCGATTAGGTTACATCACTATTTTTGTAAGGCCAAAATCTTGTAAACCAGGAAATGTCAATTTACTCCTTCGGATTACGGATCACACTTTAGGCATAATTTTGAGATAATGTCAAAAACAAAATCCACGTAAAAAAATACATGAAGATTTTTTTTTAAAGTACTTTATTTGAAACTTAGCGTTGTTTTATGTAAAGTTATGTATAAGTACTTTAAATAATAAGTAATTCATTTAATAATGGATTTAAATAGAAATTGGCACACAGCTAGTCCAGGGTATGGACTAACGACGGGATCACTTTTATCCCTGCAACTTTTTCTCGTGGGATTATACAGTGTGAACGTTAATTATGAAAATATACACAGGGTGTGGTGTGTAATAAGAGCAATAAATTAAAATATAGACCCTTTAACGAATCAGTAATGAAAACCAAATGGTTTCAATTAATTAAAATGAAAAACAAATTTACTGTTATTTTGTAACAAAATTAATCAGCCAGCAATGTACTACTACAGACATAATGTGTCTAGTCGGAGTACTTGACATTGACATTTAGGATCGTTCTCGCCTCAGTACCCTGTACCAAGACATTTAACGACTGATAACCAACAATTTAGAGATCATGAAATTCATTCATTTGGATTGTAACTTTGGATTGCTATATCTCTTGAGTATAAGCACTTTGGAGCATTATGATTAGGTTAAGGTAACTGCGTATACTCTATGGAATCATCGTTTAAATTTATTGGCTCTAATTACAGGCCACACCCTGTATATTTTTTTAAAATAAAATTTATCATCAATAATAAGAAAATCATCAATGAAAACAAAGGTTTTCTTGTCAGTTACAATCACTTCGTTTAAGAACTTAACTTTTCACTTAACTTTTACTTCAAATTAAAAAATAATAATGTAACAATAACTTGTAAAAATTTTTATAAACTCTAATATATAAAAATTGCTCCCCAGGCGAATCCGGGAGCGGGCTTAAGTGAAATTCTGAGATTTTTTTAATTTCAAGCCTTTTGCAATTTTCCTAAACTTACCTAATTATAGTTTTTATAAAACATCACTGATTTTGATCTAAGTTTCGTTTAAACATTGACTATAATTTATATAATAAGTATAACTATAACATTAATCTACCAATATTTTATTACTCTATAAATTATCTCTACATCACGCTATAAAACCTTTATATAAACGTATATATTCGTAATATATTGAATTTGATGATATCGTAACTTTCATTAATAACATCAAAACCTACTTACGGAATGTAATATGCTTTATAACATGTAACAATAAGCATTCAAAGTGTATGTAGTACTCGCTATTTTAATTTATACATTTATTAAAAAAACAACGCTACGCGACCTCAGATTAAATAAGAACTAAAGATAGAACCCTGTGGACGGCAGAGTGAAGCCGGAAAAACTACGCCTTCACCGTGTACATAGATATACACACATCGTGTATACATATCGTGTAACTGCGCCTCCCCTTATTAAAATATTTACTAGTGAAAATGCCAAATTGCGTAGTGAAAGGGTGTCAAAAGCAGTCTTCAAAAATAAAAAATCAAATTGCACACGTAAGTAAACTTGGAAACTAATATTTTCAAAAAAATAAATAATCGAGGTTAAGTATACCTTGCTTGGAACACAAAATCTAAATACAGTAAACGGCCTACGCACACATCTTTATAAAACCGGCTTCACTATGTTGTCCGCAAAATTCTGTCTATAGTTATTATTTCGTCTGAGATTTACCATTGAAAAAAAAAGACGCTACGGCTGTATAGGACATTATTATCTTTGCCTTCGGTTTAAAAAAAAAGAAACCAGCGACATCTTAATATTTCCCACCCCTAAAATTGACCAACCACTTACGAACTTTTCTAATAATTAATTTAGAATTTTCGTGCCTACGTCTTAAGGTTCATATTCATTTTGAAAACTCAACGCTTTTGACACTTCAAACTTTTGACAGAAAACAAAATGGTTTCTGTTTAACGATACCTATTTGGCAGTTTGTCTTGTTTTTAAATTTCGTTTGATATCAACCAAAATTATGCCCATATGTTTTTTTAAATTAGGTACATATTACAAATTCTAAAATCGAAACAACTTTTGAATTTTCAATCAGAATTGTTTTTCTTGTTTTTCACATTTGAGCAATAATTGTATAATTTTGACAGTTTTATACAACGACAATGCCTTTTTTAAAATAAGAATAATATTTTTCAAATTATTTTTACACTTTCCTTATGAACTGGTTATTTAAAGAGACATTTCGTTTTGTGAAATTAAAAAAGCACACTACGGTTTGTAAATTGTAAAAAAAAAAAACAAATATTTTTAATTAGGTACTTAAATATTATTATTGTTGATAAATTAAAAAAGATAAGTAATTTATAAATTATTAAATTCCACTTCCAAAAGCGAAGCAATGAAGACCTTCATTTATATGTATGTTGAATTACATTTATAATTGCTCATTAAAGTACATATATGTTTTAATCATTTATAAATGGAAGGCTGCCGAATAATAATTATTAGACAATTTATATAATACCTACATCTCAAAACGGTTTTGTAATATCGTCAGTATAGTATTGATGTTTTCAACAATTCAAATTGATTTAAATCCTTAAATAAATATATATAATTTTTTATTAAGTATACAAGGAAAACGTGATTACAAAGAGATTATTACTTATAATTATGACAAAGTAATCTTAATTAGTTAAATTTTAAAAAGCAATAATGAAAAATTCAAGATGGCGTCGAGAAACGCCATGTTGTTTTTTTTTTAGTTTATAATACATTTATAATAACTAACTCAACCCGCTCTTATTAAAACATCCTGTTCAAGTTTAATTATAAGTACCATGGTATAATTATTAATTCAATTAAAAAAACTATTACAACTGATTTTTCTCAACATAATAATTGTTACTGAGATGAATTGAAAAATGAGAAATTATAATGAGAATATTAAGAATTAACAAAATAATAAAAAATTGTATAGTCAATCGGGGTAATTGTAACACTTAATCAAGATTTTTATATTATATATTTTTCACTTTTAAACTTATTAACAAAAAATTTATATGACATTTTACCAATATTTTGATTAAATTATCATCGGAATCAATTGGTTAAAAATATATTTAATACCTACCTATCTATTTACAATTACCTATCCATCAATATATTTTCATATTATAATTTTTCGGGTAATTGGAAACATGGAAAGTAAAACTTTCACCGACAAGCAATTCGTAAACAATCTTGACTAATACGCAGGACACACTTTGAATTCTCAAAGTGAGGCTCTTCTTATTCCTCTTCTCTTTTAATGTCTTGGCTCCATCAGATCTTCTCTGATGATTTTGACAGTGCAATTTGTAGAAATAGCAATTTAAAATAGCCTTTTCTTAAATAAAAAAAGGCAAAATTTAAATCGAAGTCAAGTCCACAATTTTTTCTTTGAGTTTTCCAAAACGGGTCCTTCGAGTCCAAAGCAGACACGTCAAGTCTCAAAGTGAGGTTATGTTTAATGCTTGATTGAATTTTGACAGTTGCAATCATAGGAATTAAAATAGAGTAGCGTTCCGTTTGACGCAACTTCATTCTTATCATAAACAAAGAGGAATTATGAATGATCGCTTCCAATTCCCTCTTTTGACAACAATTACCCAGACTGACCCTAATAAATTAACAAATTATTGACATTAACTAACAAGTTCTCAAATGTTCTATAC
This sequence comes from Synanthedon andrenaeformis, assembly GCA_936446665.2. NCBI lineage: Eukaryota > Metazoa > Arthropoda > Insecta > Lepidoptera > Sesiidae > Synanthedon > Synanthedon andrenaeformis. The sequence continues at coordinate 2,580,829 of OW387804.2, read as the reverse complement.
TTACAAATAGCCGTTTTGAGATTTTATTTTTTGAAAACTGTTAGGCAAATTCTTTATTGCGTAGGCAATAATAGAAAAAAAATTACCTACATTAATTGGAGAATGGACAATAAAATCTCAAAAAAGGTACAAAATTACTAAATGTCTCTTATTAAATAAGTGTTCAATGGAAATTCCACTACGATTTTTGTGCGATCTGAAGCCGACCTCGATTTAGGTACTACACTTTAACAATTTTTTTTTTTTCAATATTTAATAAATATATTTACTAACAGTTTATTAAAACTCTTAACATTGATTAATTAACTCTATAACTCTTCAATTATTTATTTGTAAGAAAGGAAATATTCAAGTTGGAAAACTTGCAATGTTTTGCTAAGAAAATTATACTTAGGTACACTTGAAGTGAGTGTGCTTGAAAAAAATAATAGAATAGATTACTCTACTTATAATAATGACACAGAAAAAATTATACAAATTCTCCATTAGATGTGGCATCACTTTTAAAAAATTCCCTCTTCCGTTGGTGTTCTGAATAAAATGTGTTAAAATATTTTTTTAAATGCCGATAATATAATCGACATTAATTCGTATGCTATGCATTCTATATTTAAATTTAAAATCTTAATAAAATTGTAGACAGTGAGAAAAGAATGTTTAAATTCTAAATTTAAAACTTTCTAACCAATTATAGAATTCCTGTTCGATATTCAAATCGCTTGAACGTCCCACATCTATGTGGCGGATCAGAGACAAGTGCAGTGTCAAAGATTAGACAGTATACAGAACGGAGACATCTCGCCGTTAATTTTTTAACCGCTCAGTCTTATGGTGTTTTGATTTAACTTTTTTCGTATTTTTTTTTTCGATTTAACAAACAACAGTTTACTCGGGCTTAAGACGATGCCATTGCACGATGGTCTGCCGCGGTTTCGTTATCATATCCTGCCAGTGCTTTGTCTCGGTGGCGCCGGAGCCATTTTTGCCTGAAAATTAAAAAATAAATAAATTCTACTTTCTTTTTCTGGAAATTACCGGCAATTAAAGATTTTTAGAATATAAATATGACATATTAAAATAGGAGTATAGAATGATTTCATTTGGAAGAAAGTACTAGTTGACATTTTATGTACAGCAAAAATCGAAAATCACATTCACGTTCGTCGAAGCCACAGTTCTTAAGCTTTTCGTATCCCTTAAAGCGACAGATACACGACGACACTGACACTCGACACAAATGTCGACACTAGTGTCGATTGCGTCCACACGGTAACCAATTTTTTGTGTCGACATTAGTATATATACATCTAGTGTTCCGGTTCAAGTGTCTACGCGCACGTCCTGTCTCCATGGCTGCAACACGGACACTGAGCTACACCGACACTACATCTACAACTAAGTGTCGCGGCAGTGGACACACATAGACACACGATGTATACACTGAGTGTCTAGTGTCAAGTGTCGTCGTGTATCCCTAGCCTTATAGACCTTATAGTTTCAGATTTGCCTTCACTGACCAATTTGATTTGTGCATATTTTTGATTGTATATATTTTTTATAGTTTTTTTGATCTTTACTTGTTATAATATTTGTTATTTTACTATAATAACACTTTTTATAGTTCATTTGAGGTAAGACACTGAAATCATTTTGGAATAAGCTATGTAGTTATAAAAAAATACTAACAAAATATGTCGCTAATTCTTAAGCTAATACTAACAAAACCTATTTGAAATAAATGTTTGTTAAAGGACTTTTTATACACCTTAAATTAGCTAATTAACTGAAACATTTGTAAAACGGAAACTTGTTAAAAAAGTGTAAAAATTATACAAATAAAAATTATTTAGCAGATAAAAATGCATGGGATTAAAAGAGCGATTGCTGGAGAGTTTTTTTTCGCCGTTTTTTTCTTTTCCATAACCCCTTTTTATTTCCGAAACTATAGTAGTTTTTATTTTTGACTTTAAAAAAGTGAAAGTGTTGTTCTATGTTTGAGTTATTACTATCAACCTACTACAAGCTATGGATTTTGCGTCACAAATGCCAAAAGCTCCACATGAAAAACACGCTTAAAACGGAATCATGGCGGAATCTTGCCTTCGCGCGTCAATGGTAAAAGGTAGTAACGACCAAGTTCTATTATTGATTTTCAATTGCAATGTGTTGACGTTAAGTCACATTTTCTTTCACATGACAGATGTTTGGTTGGTTTTAAATGACAGATGACAGAGTTCATGCTCTACGCATAGTTAAGTCACTTTTAAATTAATGTTCCATAAAGTTCGTAGTTTTTTGTATGGCGTGCAAAATCCATAGTTGTAGTACGGTGGGAGTAGAAATACCTTCGTCAGTTTTCAAATTCATTCCTTTATTAAGTGGTAGACTTTTAGTACCTTTTGAAACTAAAGCACTAAGCAGACAACTGCATATGAAAGTAAACTCACTAGATATGATAACAAGGATCAATATAGTTTACACTTCTGACCAATTAAATAGTTTCATATAATCAAACCTTTTTAATGGTCTGTCATTATGAATTCATTATTGTCATTGTGTGTCAGTGTCATATAATTATTTCTTGTATGTTCTTGTATTTGTGCAAAATACACTGTTGTAGTAGATTATTATAACTATTAAAAAAAATGTTTCAGACAGAATTTGTCTTTAGTCTTACCGGCTAGCAGTATCCGTCCAATGAGCTCGTTCCTTCCGATATTGTCAAAGTCCATGACTTGGACGTCGAGCGAGCACTCCCTTATCTTCTCCCAGGGCACGTTGAAGGAGAAGGAGTCATTGAACACCGGATTCAGGGTGCACTTGAAGATGGCAGTCTTGCGTTTCTCTATGCGTTTGTCGCCGAACTGCAACCACACCTTCACGTACGGGTCTGAAAAATCACAATTCAATAGTTATTTATGTTGATATTTATTTTTAAATTCCAGTGCCGTATATCAGTGTTTTCGTTCTTGTTTCATTTGTTTGTCATGCATTTGCTCTCTTTGTAAGTTCTACCCACTTTTTAAATTATGTATTTTATTTAGTAAGCTGTAGGTATTAAGCGTTTTTCGTGTTTTTGTTGTTTTAAGTGTCTACTATTGGTATGCTTGCAATGTGAATTATTTGTTTTGTAACTATTAGTTTTAAGTTTCTCACGTAAGTGAATTTGTAATTCTTTGTGAGAATAAATATATTTCTAAACCTAAAACCTAATATTATCAAGGGTGGCAGGCAGGCTGACAACAAATCAACTTGTCGGTGCAAAGAAACTTGTTAACTTGAAGGTTTATTATATGTATTATTACAAAATGAGTTATTTAAAAAAAAATATCTCTTCAATGTTTATATTTTTTAGAATTATATCTTTTATGTTACCCTTTATGAATGATAGTTATATAATATAAAGAGTCCAGCTGACGGTCCAGTTGATGGTAGGTGTTTTTTAGGAAACTTTCTCAGCTTTAAGAATCTCTTTTAGGAATGTGTCTAAAATTACCTAACAGTTTTTGAGTTATTTGCAAGAAACTGAATCCCTGTTTTTGAAATCTTTAATCTATACTTCTATAACACCTAATATTATAGACAGAAAATTTGTATTTTTGTCAAATAGGATATAATAGGCTGATAGAAAAAGAAACTTGTAAATGCCAATGCAATATTGTAACTGTTTTATATTTATTTCATTAACACATTTTCAGTACATTTTAATTGAACACATAAATAAGTGTTCTGAAAAAAATCAAGTGATAAACTCGCAGATTAATGACGGTTTTAATTTAAAGAAGGCAATAGCAATTACTCATACGGCCTAGTTGCAAAACGAAACTTTCGCGTAATTGGGGGAGAGTTTCAAGATGTTTTATCTTGATTTATGTACACTTCAGACGAGAAGTGGGTTTACTTCGATATTCGTATACGAATTTACGTTACGTATCTCAGTTTATGCGGGTTTCTCTACAAACGAATTATAAGAATAAGAAGGAATAGGAATATGAACATGAACATGAACATGAACATGAACTTGAACATGAACATGAACATGAACATGAACATGAACATGAACATGAATATGAATATGAATATGAATATGAATATGAATATGAATATGAATATGAATATGAATATGAATATGGAAATGAATATGAATATGAATAGGATTAGGATTAGGAATAGGAATAGGAATAGGAATAGGCATAGGCATAGGAATAGGATTAGGAATAGGAATAGGCATAGGCATAGGCATAGGCATAGGCACAGGCACAGGCACAGGCACAGGCACAGGCACAGGCACAGGCACAGGCACAGGCACAGGCACAGGCACAGGCACAGGCACAGGCACAGGCACAGGCACAGGAACAGGAACAGGAACAGGAACAGGAACAGGAACAGGAACAGGAATATGAATATTAATAGGAATAGGAATAGGAATAGGAATAAGAATAAGAATAAGAATAAGAATAAGAATAAGAATAAGAATTATCTGCAACTTAGCGTCTTTTTAATTTCATGTGTGTAAGAAACTCTATCACTTGCTCTCATTTATGGAAAACAACTTTAGGAAACTTATTTCTTTAGGAACTTTAATTACATCTTAATTCTTAAGAATCTTTAGGTTCTTTACATCTTTAAAAACTTTAGGAATCTTTAAATCAAGTTCTGAAAATATGCAAAATGTTATACCAAGTATACATTCAGAACCTGTGACGTTGCCTCTAGTCAATAGGCGACGGTAGCCACCGATCATCAAGTGGACCTTTAGCCTGTCTGTCGAGCTTAACATAAAAAAGAAAGTTTTTATAATCTAATATAAAAATTAGAACTTATAAAATTGTCTGTTCTGACCATCGGTGGTCCTGACTGACTATCAACGCACAGTTCTATAAGAATAGAGCCGAGAGTTTTTCGTACAGACGATTTCGTGTTTCAATGTAAACCCTACAAAACCTTGAAGCCAAAGGACGCGAAAAGTAAATAAGTATCTTTGAAAATTTAGAAAAAAATTTCACTATTATATTGTAATAATATACAACTATGTAATCATCAACTTAATTAAGTTTAAGTTTATTTAAATAATACTGAAGGATACTGAAAAAATCGAGTTAGGAGTTTGAATAATAATGTATTTATTTATGTCCACAAGAAAAAGAAACCTGACAAAATTATTCTTATTTATGTATATTTCTAACCTACTATATAGTAATTTAAAGAAATTTTATCCTGAATAATAACCCTATCGATTAGTATAATAAAATAGTGAGTATTTGTTTTTTTTAATTTGAGTTGGTTCGAGTCCCGGGCGAGCCAAGCTAGTTTTAGGAAATCTTTGAATGCAGTTTTGTTTCTTTTTTAAAATAAAGGAATGTCTCCTTTATGTAAAATGAGCTAACTTAAGGATTTAAGGTAGTTTCCCTCCGGGGCCCGACTTATTTTTCCACCCTGTATATGATGTAATTGTTTGTTTTCCCTAATAAAATAAAATATAACATCTGAAATCTTTATTGCTATTAAACATATATAAGGCGTTGGATTCTTAGTTTTAGAACGTCGTTTTAGAAGCATATTACAGTTGAAACAATTATTTTTAAAATCAGTTTACTAGTTTTAGTTTATTCATTACAAACAAAAATACAATTCTATATAATATTAGTATAGATTAAGATTAGGATGAGATCATAGTAATTAACCTTTACTACTATGGGACGTTTCCATCCCTCCCACTCGCGATTTTCGTAGATCCCATCCCTTTGTAAATTTTTTGTGTATTTTGTACTTAATATTTGTATGGGGGATGCCCCTCCATACAAATATATAGTTTTTTTGAAGAGCTATTTTTTAATAACAATTTTAGTTAATTTTAGCTACCTCTTTACTACTAGCGACCCGACCAGGCTTCACATGGACGCGGATTCATCGCGAGCAAGAGGCCGTATTAGTTAGTGATATATGTCAATCTTCGGAAAGCTCCGAGATATCTTCTCGCCCGAAATTCCTCAGTGCTTTAAAACAAAAATTTTCGACCAATGTGTGTTGCCAAAGATGACATATGGCACTGAGACGTGGTCTCTAACTGTGGGCCTCGTAAGAAAGCTCAACGTCGCTCAATGAGCTATGAAAAGGGCTACGCTCGGGGTTACACTGCGAGATCGAATCAGGAATTAGGAGAGTATATGAACTAAATTTAACCACATAATCTGGCGGGTTAGAAAGTTGAAGTGGCAGGACACATAGTATGAAGAGCCGACGGCCGCTGGGGCTGGAAGGTTCTAGAGTGGACGCCACGGGCCACCAACAAGGTGGACAGACGACCTGATAAAGGCCGCAGATCGGCGGTGGATCCAGGCTGCTTCTGACCTGTCTATTGGAAAATTAAGAGGGAGGCCTATGTCCAGCAATGGACGTCCTACGGTTGAAATTAATAGGCATATTAAGTAATTACCAGATTTCCCGTTTATATCCTTAGCCTTCAGATTTCTGGCCTTCAGCAGGGTGAGGGTTAAGACACTGTTGCTTGGATGGTAACACAGTGACGTCAACAATTCACCACACTTATCCTTCGCTGGAGGTTTCAGCGCCTTCCAGAAGGATGGTTTTTCGCTTAGATCAACCTGAATAAAGTAATGTTTCATTTAAACAATGAGCTAAAAATATGAAGACGCTGGAAGATCTCAATGCTATTTTAGGTCTATCAGGAAATTTTTCAAGCCCATTGTCGAGTGCATCCAACGCGACGGTAGCCTATAACACAAGCCTACATCAGTCTGTCTGTCGACCTTAACATAGACAGGGTTTCTGAAATCGATTCCCGGCAGGGCCAACTTTTGAAATGAACCTCGGGTCTGTATCTGGCAAGTAGTGGCAATCATTTGGGTATAGCCCGTATGGCGGCAGTAATCATCCCCTTACCGAACACCATTATGAAATAACAAAGTTTTTGCTGTAGTGTTTCGGTGAGGGAGCCGGGTAAGGGTGCCGGAGCCCATTTCCCTATCCCTTACAAATTCCTGCCTGTCTACCGACTCCAACATAAAGATAAAAAATAATAATAAAGGCACCTGGCAAAGAGGCAGGAACACTTCTCCGATGGAGTCGTCCCTCGAGAATCGGTCGTAATCGAAAACATGCAGATGAAGTACCTAGAAATTGAAAAATATTTTCTTTTTAACTAGAAGTATTATGCGTATTTCTGGGACACAATGTATACCTATACATTGTGTCCCAGAAAATTTGGGAGGACATTTTTGGGTAGTACTGTGTTCACAATTTTTTTTTCTATTTTGCACCTTTTTTTGTGTAATCCTAAATAACTGTGTTATTGAATGCAATCATAAATTCAATAGTTCATTCTATAAGTTTTGTATAAAAAAATTAAGATTAATTGAATCACAGTTTAAAATCTCTTTGCAGCCAACTTTGACACTGCGTCTTTTAAAAAAAAGTATTATACTACCATTGGAGAATTAATATATTTGAAAAATAGCGTCTCGTCCTCATATTACTTATATACAAGCCTTCCTCGTTCATCGCTCTTTCCATAGGTGAAAACAGTATCAAAATTCGTTGGACCGTTTAAAAGTAGTTAGTGGAGAAACAGACAGGTGCGGACAGCGATTTACTTTATAAATGTATAGAAAAAATATAAGTATGTAGTCAAACTTACTTTTATAATATTCGTATTAATTGGTTGTGAATCATCTTGAAATGAAACACGATAATGTGTTTACCCTGTCTTTGAGTATTAGAGAAGGGATAAAATATAATTGAAGGACGTCTAAAATAGGTAAATTCAGCTCGAAGGCAATTACATAAATTAACTACAATGAACGAATCAATCAATAGCAATACCAATTACATATATTATTATAATATGTATTCATATAAAAGCGATCGTCTGCGTCTTAATACGGTGCCGGTTTTTTAATTTTCACGTAGGAATAAAAAATACTAGATATAAGTTTCAATTTTTCTTTGAATTGTCCTCTGCTTATTCATGAAAATCTCGTCCAAATCTGTTCACCCGTTCCGAATAATATCGCTTGTCTGAAAAGTCTAGAAATCTTTGGATGTTCTGCGCTGTTTCGCCGCGTTTAGCGCTGTTTCGCCGCATTCAGCGCTATAAACGCGACGCGCCGTAAGCGACTGCTCTTCGACCGTTCGCACTTCCATTAACAGAAGTGGTTCAACGAAGATAGCACGCGGTGAAAGTCGTACGCTGCTGATAGAAGCGGAATAATAAAAGTGTAGCCAAAATCGTCCAGCGAAACGCGAATGGAGCTGACTAAGTGTAGTTACTGCCTAATACCGCCTGCCACTCATTTATCATTTGAAATTGTAAATTGTAACGTTTTATCAAACATTTTGAAAATGAAACTTACCCGACTTTGGAGTTTTTGTATCGGGAATCCTTCGAAGTAAAAGGTCTCATTCCACCTGGGGTTGAGGGTGCGGCGCTTTATCTTTGTCTCCAGTCTGTGCTTCTTGTCTGGCAAAAGCGTGACCCTCACGTATGGATCCGAGGTGCCACTCAAATCTTTCGCCGGGAGCTCCTTGCCCTGGTGACATTTATTTAATAGTATAATCAAAAATCTTTGAGTATAATAATAAAAAAACGCCACAAACAATTGGCCTCTGTTAGTCCTACTAAAGTAGAGCCAAATTGGTGAGATACAAAAGTTTATTCACCTTACTTGAACTGACAATCTATTATCTCTTTCTATGTTGTATCTATTTGACACAAGATAGAAAGAGACAATGTAGCATACGAACTTCCGTTTGATAATAATATTCAAGGATAACCCGGACATCGCCGCGCTAAAGCCCTGCATAAAAAAATGACCTTGCGGTAACTTTGTTTACATTTGGTATCGCTTCTCAATGGCCCTAGTATAATATTATTAATTCGAAAGTTGATGAGTACCATCAAGTGGACGGTCGTCAGACCTTAACATAAAAATAAAATAAAAAACTTGTGGCTTTGCTTGTGTTAAAGGGCTAAGGTAGTGGATCATCTAATGGATCTAATCTAATGGTCTGCCGACCGTAACATAAAACAATCGATATTACTAAAAGACTTATTGATTACAATACCAGATGGAGGCAGTTTCAGTCGCTTCTGAGAGGCTACTACACTACTACTTAATAGAATAGACAAACAGGAAAGTTTTTGTTTAATACGCCATTATCTCGTCACGAACTGAATATCTCGTGTTTATTACTTAAACAAATAACATTATGAAAACATTACTAGTGTTTACTTATATAATTTACACCCTTTTTTGTTTATGGAAGACATTGCTGAATACCTACTAATGGAATTATCTTCCCATTATCTTCTAAACCAGAGGACGTCTGCTCTGGACGTCCTCCGGTTGTACAGTGCAGAGTACTTTACAGCACGTCTATACATACGGTACAGAGTACTGATCCAAGATGATTTTGATGGGTCCTATTGAAAATTTATGGGAGGCCTATTCAATAGGACCCGTCGGAAGCATCTTGGAGCAGTACCTACTCTGTACCGTATGTATAGACGTGCTTCCAAACGCAGATTAAAAACACTACTATGCTGTTATACTGCTAGCCATACAAGATCTCTGACCTGTGTTCCCCTAGCCAGTAGAGTAGGACAAATTAAAAAAAAACTTATAAAAAGACAATAATATAGATGGCTCCTCTCACCTGTATGATCCTCAATATCAGCGTCGTGTTCTGGAAGTCGTACTCCAATGAGAAGTGGATCTGTCCCACATTCTCTGAGGGCTCAGAGTTGTCGATATACATGTCCACCAGCGAAATCGACCGGTTCTGAAGGAACGCCATCTGTTAGTCCAAGTTAACAACTTTAATGTGTTGCCAAGGACGTCACACTGTCATTAATGAGAACTACATAAGGATATGTAAATATGTGTTTATTGATTTATATAAATCTAAATATTAATGCAGGGTTATCTTTGTGAAAAATGGTGAAAATAAGCAAAAGTGGTAGTTATGTGTTGGCGTGAAATAAGTAATAAAAGGATTCAAGTTAAGGCTCTAAAAACTAAACTTGAGAGGCACGTTTATAATAATAACAATAGATTTTAATAACAACAATTTATAAAAAAAAGTAAACGAGCCTTACAGTAGTCGCTGTATGTATGTGTAACATCTGACCATCGAATATATGTATGACATGGACTCTAAAACCGCTGAACCGATTTTGATGAAATTTTCAGACAATCTTCAGATTAGTCCAGCCGGTAATCCTGTGAAGTTTGGTAGCGATCGGACGCGGACGAAGTAGCGGGCAAATCCTAGTATTATATATTTGCATGCAAGTTCGCTGCATCTGACATCTTTTAATTAATCACGAGTAGGTACGATAATATTTCTATGATTTTAACATTTTGAAAAATCCCGTTCAAATTCCTCAGAAATTATTGCTGTTAAAACGTAACGTAAATATTCTTGTTTGTTCCCGATTTCTCCCGATTTTTTGCTGGCAACTTTACCGATTTTTAATATTTCAATTTTGCAACACTGCGGTGATCTCTGCACGCGCTCATTGGTCAAATCAAATGACGCACGTTCTGTAAATTTCGGTTTTCTGTAACACGTTTCCGTTGCACTCCACGATTTTACTCCCACGAAACCGAGCGATGGGAAGTTACACAGCAAAACGCTTTTACCTAAATAAAATGTGTAAATAAATAATAAAACAAAATAAAATATTAATTGAACACTTTTTTTTTTCTTTATAAACTCCAAATTGATGCCATGTTTCGCCTTAAGTTAGGGTGAAATATTTACATAAATATTTGTATTAAATAATAAAGTAAAGAAATATTTTGTTTGTATCTAACAAAATGAAAAAAATTAAAAAAATGAGACCAATTTACACGAAATTCTTTCAAACTGAAGATTTTAAATCGACTAAAAATACAGTAGGTATAATTATTGTGTAATATAAACGCATGTGTATAATAAATTGAAAACCATAATCCTGCATTAATATTTAAAATTATTGTATGTAATATCTTTATAATAAATGAAAATATTATAAAGATTAAAATATTAAGTTGTACAAGGAAAAATATTTGTGGCTTTTTTGCACTAATTACTTACTTCCAATTTGAATTTTGAATTTTTAATAATTGTGTATTTGTATAACTACTAAAAGTCATTAAAAATTTTAATATGCACGGATTAGAAAGAAAAAGTATACTATATGAAATTATATTAAAAGTAAATTGGAAAAAAAATCCACAAATATCTGACACATATTACACAATATCAATTGTGTAATATTTTAAAATAAATAATTAATTAATTAAAAGAACTCAAAATCATATTAAAATATATTTCCATAATCTATTTAAGCCAGTTATATATACACTAATTTTATAAATATTGTCAATATTATAACTCATTTACTATAAACTAGAAAATACACACGTAATCGAATTTTGATATAATAAAAAAAAAACACATTTTAGGAGACAAACTATTGATAATTTATTTTTAAAATTATACACTAAGTACGAAGGAATTCAATAAATAAATTATTGAGATATTATTTTATAATACTTAGATAATTTTAAAAGTATCATAAATTAATGTTTCCTATAGTTAAGCCAAGGAGACAACGCAAGCAATGTAAACAAAACGGGCTCCCTGTCTTTTTTCCTCACACGAAACGGCCGGCGCTATCTGTTTCAAATATCAATCTACTACAACTATGGATTTCGCATGCCATACAAAATACTATAATCTTTCTTCTTCTTCTTTTTTAATGTCTTGGCTCCATCAGATCTTCTCCCATGATTTTGCCAGTGTCATTAGTAAAATATAGCAATTTGTAATAGCCTCTTTTAAAATAAAAAATGCAAAATTGAAATTAAAATCAAAAGTAGCAGATCCCGAGACTAGTCAGTCAAGTCAAGTCTAATTTTTCTAGAGTTTTCCAAAACAGGTCCGTCAAGTCCAAAGCAGTCAGGTCAAGTCAACTATAAATGACATATGCGTAGAGCATGAACTATGTCATCTGTCATTTAAAGCCAATAAAACATCTGTCATTTAAAGAAAATGTGACTTTAAGTTAACACATTCGAGTTTATAATCAATAGTAGAACTTGGATACTACCTTTTACCATCGACGGATAAAGCCAAGATTTCGCCATGAGTTCGTTTTAGGCGTATTTTTTATGTGCCGCTTTGGAATCTGTGACGCAAAATTCATAGTTGTAGTAAATTGATGTTTTCATAGTATAGGAAGCTATCTTGTCAACCCTTGGAAGTTGTAAATTCTTTGCGTTGTCTCGTTTGCCTTGCTTTAGAATCAAATTCGATTACGTACCTACGCTACTCACTAAAAAAATTAAACCTAATGATATCACGGTGCATTAAAAAAAAAACAATGAAATAAGTTCTTTTTAATAATCAGTTTGTGTTCTAAGAAAAATCTATAAAAAATTCTTCAAAAAATGATCGTGAAATCTGGCTAATTGCATACCTACTCGTATTCTATAGTTATATTCTACGCAACTATTCTAATTTTTTAAAAAAACGTGATATATAGAAAACCGTGTATTTAGAAGAAATTAAAAAATAAAACTCCGTGACGTAAAAAAATGTGTGCACTCGAGTTTTAAAAGAGCGTTTGTTTGATAACTTATAAATGAAATTAATTATAAATATTCTTTTAAAAGCTGCGTGTCATTAAATTATTATTTTTTTTTGCTAATTGTACTAAAGTTTAATTCAAAAAAAAGTCTAAACTCTATTTTTAAGCGAACTTTTCAACTTCTAAGCATTAATTTTAAAAAAATAATTAAGCTTTTAAAAAGAGATCAGAAAGCCGGTTTTTCCCCGTCTATTTTGTTCAATACAACCTCCTCTACCTACCATATTTGAAGGAGAAAGCATGGAAAGAGAATCCATAGTTAAGACAAACAGATTTCACAGAATAAAAAAAAAAACAAAAAAAAAACATCCAAAACCTCTCCACACTACACTACATACAACACTTTTTTTTCTACAGTTCTATTTTTGAATCAGAAACTAAATTTGTCCAGCAAAGATGGCGTCCATGCGAATCGACGCCACTCTAATTTATGATTATTGATATTTGATAAAGGATTTGCGTCATCCTTGTTTAGTTTTCGTGATTATTCGTTTTGATTTTTCCTACCGCAATTATAATACTGGTTATTTTCCACGGTTTGCTTTACAAATGTAATATGAAAATGTTACTAAAACTAAGTTATATAATATATTTACAAATAATTCTAAGTTATACCAATTTACATATTATATCATATAATACTAGCTGAACCGGCAAACGTTGTTTTGCCATACAAAAAAATATCACTTAGAGGTATGGAAAATAGATTTTGGTCGATTTTCAGACCTACCCGATAAGCACACAAAAATTCATAAAAATCGGTCAAGCCGTTTCGGAGGAGTTTGGTTACAAACACTGTGACACGAGAATTTTATATATTAGATAAGACATATATAGATAAAGCTTCGTTCCCCTAGGCAGGGTCCCAAGCATGGTGGCTGTATTACCTCGTTGTATGACAAGGGTAATTTGTTGGCCAAGGTTAATAACCAGCTCTAAAATCACCGATAAAATTAAATCTGTTTTTTTTTCGATCTCCCGAATAATCGATGAAATCTTCGTAAATATAATAAATAAATAATAAATATAAATATCTTCACATATTCCACACAGCACCATCTAGTTCCAAAGTAAGCAACTAATGCTTGTATTATGGATACCAGACAGTTGATATATTTTACATAGATTACTTTTTTTTGTAAATACATACATATTATAAATACAAAACATCCATGACTCAGGTACAAAGGTAAAATGTTAACACATAAACATTTGCCCCTAGCGGGATTCGAACCCGCGACCGTTTGGTTAACAGCTAGGTTTACTAGCCACTAGACCAAACGTGTCGTCAAAACCGATTATGTCTGGACATAATCGGACTTAGTCCGAAACTTTGGACAAAATGTTAAAAAATTTAAGCGCGTTGGGACCCCACGGACCCAGAGATTTTTTAATTATTTTTTTGTTTTTTAATTCAGCGATTACTTCTTATGTAATAAAACAAATAAATATCCATATAATACCTACTAATATTATAAATGTGAAAGTAACTCACTCTGTCTGTCTGTTACCTTTTCACATCTTAACTACTAACCAATCATCATGAAATTTCGCATACATGTTGTCAGGAATACAGGAAAGGATATAGGGTATCTTTTATAAAGAAAAAAAAATTGTTTTTTTTTTTTGCAAAATAAGCAGGATGATGTCAAGGGGCTGTCAGCAATAGATGTCAGGTGTTATTTTGCTCATTTTTCATATGAGCTGTTATTTCACGCTGGTCTTCTGTAATGTGGTGGTTACAGCCGCCAGACGGGCTGCCCAAATGACTGCGAAACGCACTCTGCCCTGCCACTACTTTAAAAATTATGCTAACATTAAATGAATATGTCACAATTTATTTGTAACTAGTATCATTTAGTACTATTTTATCTATGCTAGTACGAATACGAATTTTTTTTAGAATTTAATTATCTCCCAAGTGGGGAAGCATTTCTGTTATTTCTTTGTCTTATTGAGCAGTTGGTTTCGAACGCAACCCTAGGGGACGAGTGGAATAAATAATTCATCGACGAGCGCTCAATAAAAGGCTAAATTGATAGTATTCCAAGCCTTGAAATGTTACAGAAAAAACTATTTGGTGTTCCAATTTTGACGTGAAACTGGCTGAATAGGTTGGCGCCCAATTCTTGCCTTAGTTTGTCCTAGATGACGGTATACCTAATGGAACCTTCGCCTACAAACATAAAGTAATTCCCGCAGTATACAAATACACATTTATTCCTGACGGCTGATGCCCGCCACTTCATACGCGCTGTAGTTCGTTTTTTGAAAATCCCACAGGAACCTAACATTCTTCCATAATAAAAAGTATGCTATAGTTTAATTCAGGTAATCATTAATACACCAGGGAAAACCGCATTCAAATCGGTTAACCTGATTCTCATATTAGCGTGCACAAACGCACAGACAAACAGACAAAAATTCTAAAAGCTTTTTGAACTCGGTAACATAAAAGTGGGTAGTGTCTTTTTTTATATATATTTAATGTACAGACACGGCTTATTTACATAGATATAGAATAGAAATAGATATGAAAGATCATTTCATCCTGCTCACTGTGGTAGTTCAAAGATCCATTGGCCGCACAAAATATGATACAAATGGATTTCACTGCAATCTGTAAGTGGTCGCATGACTCTGGGCTGGTACCTACTCAATGCCGATAAAACAAAACTTATACACGTTCGGTCTAGTCACAATTACTATTCTGGTGAAATTAAAGTGGTAGCCCATAGTCATGTCTGTCTCCACACGATAAATGTACAATGTACTAATGCTTGCATAAATATTGAGCAAGTGGCTGAACACAAATACTTGGGCCTAATAATTGATGACAGATTTAATTGGGCGAAACACATAGATAAAGTATGTAATAAACTTAGAGCAATATTAGCTAAATTTTATATAATTAAATACAAGGTACCAGGTGATATATTGTTGACTATGTATAAAGCCTTAGCTGAGAGTATATTGTCTTACGGGTTAAGTAGCTATGGCCGCACTTATAAAACGTACCTAGATCAAATATATAACATCCAATATAGATTGTTAAAAATAATAGTACCTTTGAAAATTAAAAATAAATATAGTGAAGATCCCATGGGACTATTTAAGTACTGTGGAGTGATTCCTATTCACAAAAAAGTTGACTATACATTACTCATGGAACAATACTTTCGCGAGGAAATTCAAGTAGTAAAAAGTCACACAATAGTCACTAGAAGCGTCACTAATAAGTTATTGCATAAACCAAAATTTATTAATGAGTATGGCAAAAGAACCTCGCAATATATAATTCCCTGTCTAATAAATAATTTACCTACCAATTTAAAAAATGAAATAACACAAAAAAACATAAAGCGTACCTTAAAAAAATATTACTTAAACTAAATAGCTATCATCTAAAAATACATGCCCGCATAGATTGGAGCACCCTGTGTAGCGAGTTGCACACGCACAGAGCGTGCCAATGCCTCGCTCGACCGGTTTTTCTTTCTTTCTTTTGTTTTTTTTTTTTGATTACAACTGAGTTGCATCTTATTCCGTTAGTTAGGCATATTTATATTATTATGAATTGTAATATTGTTATAGTTATAATTTGTTGTGTTGGCGTGAAATAATATGTCTAGACAAACCAATAATGGTTTACAGACATTGTCATCATATTGTGTGAAATAAAAAAAAAAAAAATGTGAGTGGTATGTGATAAACTTATATTGTATACTGTATACAGGGTGTCCCAGCATTAATGGATAACCTTGTAAGTACTTGTAGACAAAGGTAAAGTACCCATACAAACTGCTTTTATTAATTTTTTTATTTGCACAGAATTTTGAGTTATACTGTTTATTTATTTATTTTTCAATAAATCCACTTTTTATCATAGTTTTGCATACCACAGTCGTAAACTGTCAGACACCTGTATATAATAATGTATCTATGTGTTTGTATATATGTATTTATATGCAATAATTGTGTAGTTTGTTTTTAAATTTTTCTCTTATTATTTTTTATTATCCCTTTGTACAAATGTAAAATCCGTAATTGTCTGTTAGGTATGTTTTTGTTTTTGTCTGTAAATTTTATGTTAATAGCTGTGAGCTGGAGATAAATATATATATAAATAAATAAATAAATAAATAAATAAATAAACAAAGTCAATTACTCCTATTTATATTTTCAGACATTAAAATAGCACTCGAAAATCTTTTTACAATTATATATGTATAATACAATGTAAAATTTTAATAGTCTAATACAGGGATTCCCAAAGTGGTCGATATCGGTTTCCTAGGGGTCGACATAAACGAAAAGTGATTTTGGGGGTCGACGAGGTCTAAAAATCGACCCCTATTATATTAACACAAGTTCTTATTTAAAACTTTCAAGATAGGTAAGTAGGTAGTTACTGTATTGTTTATGTTGTGTTACGTGTACTAAGAATAATTAATATTTTTGTAGGAAATAATGTTCCAGGAATGTAAAGTTTCAAGTTCGTACAAGATGAAAAACTCGGCAAGTCTATGTGGACAAGTTTGTGCAAGATTGAGTTGGAGCGTACGTCTTTCAGCGGCGTTTTGACTTGCTCTCTATTTGACGATAAAGTGCTTATCACACTATTCAATTTGAACGATTCCTATTTAGGAATCTAAGTAGTGAGCTCGTGATCACACTACGCTAAATTGATTTCTAAATCGAAGATATAGAGTTGAAAATGGATAAACTCTTAATTGAATCCAATCTGTTCTAACTGCGATCACACCTTCCGATTTCCTAAATTGGAATCGTTCAAATTGAATAGTGTGATAGCGGCTTTACGCGAATTAAGACGAACGAATTCATGATCAAGTCCAAACATGTTCCTGATATTTTACTATTTAACGAGCTTGCATTTAGGTTGAAAGTTCATTTGCGTTTTGAAATTCGTTGGAGCTTGAACGATAAAAACTCATATAGCTAAGTACTCATTTATTTCAAGAGATTACAAACTTATTACAAAGCTAAATTAAGTGAAGTAAAGTGACTGAAAAAGTGTTAAACACAACATACAACATATTTTAAATAGGTATGTATAATTGTATTTGTAAAAATTACTAACACTTAAGTCTTTGGTTTTCGTTCTTATTCTACCTAATTACCTAATACGAAGTTTCTATACCTAATTACCTACTGTAGTTACTTCCCAATATAGGTATCAAAGTTTATCAAAGAGTAAGTCAGTAATACTTAACAAGAATCCATTAACTGAGTGTGATAAAAATAAGATAGTGTGCAAATTTAACAGTTTATTATTGTTTTTTATTTAGGTTCCTTATTTTTTTGTTTGCAGAATTACTGAAAGTTTTATGATGGCGGACACGAAAAAAAAATGCAGACAATACAGTTTGGACTACTTGAAGTTCGGATTTATTGCATCTCCATCAAATCAACACTTCCCGATGTGTCTCATATGTGAAAAAGTATTTAGTAACGATGCCATGAAGCCTTCAAAAATGGATGACCACTTATCAAGAGTACATGCTAACAAAAAAAGTAAGCCCTTGTCATATTTTCAAGCACTGAAAGAAAAACTAGACAAAAGGCCATCCATAGGATCGATGTTTGCGTCATCATCTATTCGAGACAATGATGGTTTACGAGCGTCCTATAATATATCTTTACTAATAGCGAAGTCGGGGAAACCCCATACAATTGGAGAGCAGCTTATCTTACCAGCCATTGCGGAGGTCCTTAACAATGTATTGCACAAACCCGCACATGATATTTTAAAGAGAATACCTTTGAGCAACAACACCGTTCAGAGACGCATAGATGAGATGGGACGCGATGTGGAAAACATTTTATGCAAGTTCTTACAGACCCGCAGATTCTCTCTCCAGTTGGACGAGTCTACATTACCCGGCAATGAAGCTCTATTGTTAGGATATGTTCGATTTATCAAAGATGAAAATATGTGCCAAGAACTGATTTTTGCTGCATATTTAGAGACTGATACTAGAGGAGAATCGATTTTTCAGGCCGTGGAACATTTTTTTACTGATAAAGCTATTCCATGGAAGAATATTGTTTCTGTTGCGACTGATGGTGCACCGTCTATGGTTGGTCGTCATCGTGGCTTTATAGCTCACTTAAAGCGACAACTGCCTGATGTACTGGTTATTCACTGTGTGATTCACAGGCAGCATTTAGCAGCAAAAAAGCTGAGTCCTAGATTGCATAAGTCTTTACAATATGTAATAAATGCTATCAACAAGATTCGAAGCAATTCTTTGAACTCTCGGTTATTTGCTCAACTATGTGACGAAAACGACGAAGTCTTTACTCGGTTACTTCTGCACACTGAAGTTCGCTGGCTATCAAGAGGCTCTTGCTTAGAAAGATTTTCAGCCCTTTTTGAATCTGTGTTGGAGTTTTTACAAGAAAAAGATCCGAATTTGAAAGAAAATCTGAACAATTGTAAAACAGATATTTATTACTTGACTGATATCTTTGGAATGTTCAACAAAGTTAATTTGCAACTACAGGGTGATGATCTTAACTTGATTAAAACAAAATCAATAATATCGGCCTTCGTGGGTAAACTAGTTCTTTATAAACAAAATTTAGGCAGAAAAGAATATTCGCAGTTTCCGCATTTGTCAAAATTACCAAAAATGCTTCAAGATGATGACATTTTATTATATGTTACTCACTTGGACGCATTACACAAGGATTTTACGGAGAGGTTTGATGATCTTTTAAATTTACAAATTCCTCAATGGATAATAAATCCGTATAACACCACAGCCATAGAAGAAGCCAATGTGATAATGCAAGAAGAGTTGATTACCATCAGCACAGACGAAGAGCTTAAGCAAAAGTTCAACCAAGGCTATCAGAAGTTCTGGTTGCAACGCAAAATTGAAACACAGTATCCTACATTGTGGAACATTGCTGAAAAATACCTTATCGCTTTTCCATCATCATATCTAGTTGAAAAAAGCTTCAGTGTGGTAACAAACATTTTGACAAAACAAAGAAACCGTTTGAAAATCAACGAACGTGGAGATTTAAGGCTGCAACTCACTAATATTGAACCGGATGTAGCTAGATTGGTAGATAGTCACCAGGTTCATCCATCGCACTGAATGTTTTATTTTCTCTTTGCGAATTAATAGTTTTTAAAATATAATTTCCTACCAACTTAAGATGCTTTATGTATTAATTTGTAATAATTATAAATTAAACTTGATATTTACTGAATTGGATTGTCTTTTTATTTTGTTAAATTTTGACGAGAAAATGAAATCAACTTCACTCACTTAACCAAGTGCAAAGTTTTCTAATTGGCACCTTAGTACCTAGGTATTTTGTACCAATAGGAAAAAACTAAAGATAGACTAAGATAGATAGCTGCTTTAAGTTAGCGGACCATTATGAATAAGGGGGTTGGTCTTAAAAGTAGGTAATTTGACCATGGGGGTCTGAGGTAACAGTTCATTGTTGAAAAGGGGTCACTTGTCCAAAATAGTTTGGGGAACCCTGGTCTAATATTCTCCAATTTGACTTTAACTGGATTTCCTAATAAATATTCCACTTAATTTCAGTCAAAAGGTTTAGGTTTTTCTAATTTACTCTTTCGAGTTGTGTGGTCCGAGATAAAAACAGCTGTTCGCCTATAGTAGTATCAAAAATGAAACTTGTTTATCAAATACTAGTCGTTGCACGCGACTTCGTTCGTGTAACTTTATAAAATATAGCCTTTGTTACTCGCTGATAATATAACTTTCTATAGGTGAAAGAATTTTTAAAATCGGCCCAATAGTTTTTGAGTTTTGAATAAATTATAAACGTACAAAAATACAAATGTTCTATATTAATGATATTAAGTAAGGATACCAAAAACACATAATTTCTGCCTTTAAATTTTACTCTCATCGCGCGTAAGAGATTTCACTTCAAAAAATATATCCACTTCTATCCAAGCTAGAGTAGTAGTGAATTCGTGTTAAATAGTGATAAAGCTCCTAAAAATATGAGCGATAGCTCATTGGATTTAGAATTACGCCTAGAAAAAGTATTCGAAGTATTTTCTAGCACGAAAAAAATTGCAAAATTTGAATTAAGTTAAAAAAAAGAAGGCACTTCGTTTTTGATTAATAACGCTGAAACTATTAATATTTAAGAAATGGAAAACAAAGATTCTTAAAGAGGAGGAAATTTCCAATAAAACCTCCCAACTCCTGGAATTCTTTTTAATTTAACGCCGAAAATAGGGTTCAACTTGTGAACACTTATTTCAACTTGTGAACTAGACTATTGCGACCGACCTATTTATAATTACCTCGGTCGAGCAGTTGTTTCAGTTGGCTATTGACAGAGATCGGTTCGGGAAGTTGACGGCTAACCTTCAGAGAAAGAGAGAGAGAGAGAGAGAGAGAGAGAGAGAGATAAAGAGAAAGAGATATACAGAGTTTTTTAACCAATCCAATCACGTCTGCTTTTAACTTTGACCACAGCGAATCCGTTTACTGTGCGGTTGGTGTCAATGAATAATTCACATGCAACCCCACTTCGTATGGGACACATTTTATGAATATTATACGGTGTTCACATGTTCACGATGACTTAAATCCCTATCAGTCTGTGGCTAAGGCAACGACAGCAACACTACACATTTGAAAAATCATATTTTTCCACGTGTGTGAGTGATAGACAAGCAAAAAGTCATTAGATTAATTTAACTGAGAAACAATCATTAGCAATAGGATTGGACGGATGGGCTCTGGCGAAATGGGCAGTAATAAGGCTAATTACCCACTTAATAGTAAGTGCCTACACCTGCATAGGAATACAAGAAATACAAAGCAATACAAAGTGGAATGGCTCTGGAATATCTTAAACAAGAACAAAATTACAAGGACTGTTTTAAAATCTGTTGCGTAATTTAGGATATCTAAGTGGATAAACAGAAAGATTTTGTTTATGTTTTATGTTGTATTTTGAATAATTTACAGCTCTTGTTGACAGTTATTTTTTATTAGGCTGAATGATTTTTTCTAGAATATAAGCTTATATCTATCTATAGACTCGTTATAATTACTAATGGTTATACTACGAAAATTACTAATGGTAATAAGAAGAGAATAAAATAAAGAGTAAGCATTAATATTTTCCGAATTCTTTTCATACATTAACAGTCCGAGCGATAAACGTCTAAACGAGTAACATTAAAAGATAGTATAAAAGAACTCACAAACGGAGAAGTAATAAGCAGTGAACTATAGTACCTACCATATATCATATTGCCAATAAAGTTCAAATTCTTCACACAAATAAGGGTTAAGTGTAGTTAAATAAATCTCAGTCTGTCGAATTCTTTTTCAGCGAAATGCGAAACAGACACAATAAAGAAAATCCGTTCCACAGTAAGTCGAAGACTGTAGTGTATGCGGTTCTAACCCACACAGACAAGCACTGACTCATTGGCACGACGACGTCAGTTTTACTTGAGGCATGGCCAAAGGGCATGGCCGAAAGTAGACGTTTCGGGAGTCTGTCCGATAAGTGCGCGAACGAGCCTCTGACATGTCCATTGGACGGGGGATTACAAAGACAAAGTATGTAGGGTTTCGGCACAAATTAAAAACTGTGTATGCCTCACGGTTTAAATCGTCGGTTCGTTTAAATTATCAGGCAGGATAACGTCAGCCTGGTTAGCAAGTATATAAATAAAATCGACTGTATTTGCCAAAGATTGATTACCGTAAATTAAACTATACTCTGGTTTCGCCAAATCTGCGAACGGAGTCGCGTTAGCACGTCCCAGCGGGCACTTTTTGAATTATTCAATACATTCCCACTCTCACGCAGGATTCATACGAAATTCTCTACCGTTATTCACTTTACCGACGTATATTGTGGCTCGTTAGATTAACTTTTATGTTGTTTTTTGTTCGTAGAGCTAATAGCTCGTCCGTGTTTGTGAGGTAAATTGTATGAAAAACGAGCAAATGATTAATGCCGGTTTAAAAGCTTTCCGACATATGTATATATAAATATTCATATAAAATTTTTGTATTTGTTAAAGACACACGATTACACTATTTTTTGTATAGACCCGGAAATTTTCGCAGACCATCAAAAAGCGCATAATGAGCAAGTATGATCAAATGATTTCTTCATTTTGTTACGCTTAGCATATTGCTGTAAACATGTTGAGTAAAGAACTTTTTGAATTATTTCATAATACCTAATATTGGCGTAGTTACAAGCAATCATAATTACATAGGATTTGTTACACGCAGCCGACATATTAACGCGTGACGTCACGAGGCGCCCGTTAGCTATCGCCCGCTCGCGACTGCTTCACTGACAGTCTGCCCGCGTCGGGCGACTGGTGACGTCAAGAGCGTTTTGAGCGCTCGTCTATCGCGCGTTCACTTTGACAGCTTGTTTTTAATATATAGAAAAAAAAAATAAACTGTTGCTGATCAAGTTTAAATACAATTTATTTTTATCATAAAAAATTACAGGAGTTTTCCTCACCAATCTCTACTCATCAACGGGCTCGTCAAATTATTCACATAGTATACTGTATTCCAATACAATAGAGACTGTATTATCTGGACTACCCGTCTGCCTTCCTTAATCATAAAATAGTTGTTCTTATTATATTTATTTCTTCTTCTTCTTCTTCTTCTTCTCTTTTAATGTCTTGGCTCCATCAGATTTTCTCCGATGATTTTGCCAGTGTCATTAGTAAAAAATAGCAATTTGTAATAGCCTTTTTTAAATAAAAAAGGCAAAATTGAAATTAAAATCAAAAGTAGCAGATCCCGAGACTAGTCAGTCAAGTCAAGTCAAATTTTTTTAGAGTTTTCCAAACAAAACAGGTCCGTCCAAAGCAGTCAGGTCAAGTCTATATTTATTTAATAACTGTCGTCAGTAAAAACATATTATACGAATGAAGTATCTAGCTAGATTCCGACGTAAATAAATGTTATGCTCCATAATATCCCCCATTTGTCGTGACATATAAGTTATGGCAGGCCGCAACATGATAATATTACTTTATATGCAATAAAAATAATTTAAGTAAGGAATAAGACGTTTCCCTTGAAGCCTTTTTCACTTAAAACCTTTTTCAATTGATACTTATTTGATGTCTGGTATTATAAAAATTATCATTATACTTAAGAACACTTAATTTACAACTTTGGGATCTCACAATATAAGTTAGTTAATAGAAGCTTTTTAACATTGATAGTGAAAATAACGCTTTATATAGATAGATATATAGATATAGTATAGATTTACGAAAAAGTAAATAAATAAATAAAGACATAGACATAGACGTAGATATAGGTATATACGATATATAAAGCTGAATGCTTAATCAAAACAGTGTGAAGTGTGTTCAGCGAATATATCAACCATTAATAAAATGTTATCAACCCCTGACAGTTTGTTTATATGTTCTTTTTATTTCATCGGCCACATAGACTTTGAACTTTGTTCCTTATGTTTATTCAGTCAACTTCATTAATTGAAAACCACTTAAGGCATACTTTAAGTTAAAAGGTCGATTGATTCAAAACAGACTCCGTTATAATGTTATTAAAAGTTACAGAGGAATTATCGGCTCGGAATCTTTTGTGGATATTGGCCCTTCGAACCTATCAAACTTTATGAGGACGTTATTAGGGTTTTTATTCAAACAATAGTTCAAAGAGAAATACACTTTTAAGTAGAACTTTTAAATTCTCATCCAAAAAATAATAATAACATTTAGTTCTTTTTATTGGAAATCCAACTTTACACATAATTCTACAGATGCTTGAAATTTTGAATTTCAAGCATCTGAAGTTTGAATTAAACTAGGCGAAAAATAATATAGACAAGTACATAGACAGAAAATAATATAAAAAATAATATTGAATTAAAATAGGCAAAATAATATATATATATTATTACAACTTCTTGATAATAATAATTGGGAGAGGACTTACCCAACAGTGGAGACACGGGTTATGATGATAATCCTGATGTATAGTATAGTGTTAAAGCCAAAACGTTAAATAGTTTTTTTTTCTTAGGTGTTGAAACATTGTGTTGTTATTGATGAACTTTTTGAAGTGAAAACTTCTTTAGGCGCGTTGGGCATTTTTGAGATGGGAAAAAACTATTGATCTCGCGACACTGTCATGTAATGTAATGTAACCGAAACCTCTGTATATTACGCTTAAATTTTATTTAAATAAATTTTGAAAGAAAAAATTTTGAGATTGGGAAAAACCATTGAACTCGCGACACTGTCACACTGAGAGAAAAAATATACGTATAAGTAGCTCACCACCAGTCCGTTACCAAGGAACTCGCAGCTTTATATGTAGTACGTAACCTACATACTTAATTTAGTAGTTACATACTTACTAATGATGACACATATTTATGTGTAAGTATGTGTCATCCATACCGAGAACGGTCCCGCAGTAAAGCTAGTATAAGGATGTCGCATCATTCTTAATTGTGTCGGTTCAGGAATTTAAGTACTCGGCCTGATTTATACGTAGACACGTATGCGGCTACATTACAACATAATGTAGCCGCATACGTAGTCATACGTATTTATAACGTTATATACGTATAAAATGGTGATTCACCACCTTAACGTAAGTGCTTACATGATAACGCCTCTTGCTACGTACGACTGGTTCTACATATTGATCGTACGTAACAAGTAAAATTTGTCAGTAGCAAATGAATTATTAGGTACTTACGCATCTTGTAAAGATTTAGCAAAGAATAATAAAATAAATAAAATAAGCCTTTATTACTGTTTGGTTAACAATATATCTATTATGCCTACATATACATTTAAAATTTAAATATAAATAAATAATTTACATTTAAACAATTTACATATCGGCAATCGGTACTTCTACTGTAACAGCTTGTCCTAAGACAAAGGCCTCCTCTAAAGATTTCGATTTTCTTCTATCTTTGGCTAATCTGGTCCACAAAGGAGCAAAGAATATTTCCTTCCAAAACTCAACATACAATATAATACAGTTTAACTTTCACATAATTGAGTTACTATGTTTAAAAATATAGTCACTATTTGTTTTTTCGATACGTTCCGTGATCAATTTTAAATGTACGTGTACGTACATGTATGCTGTACGTATGCGGCTACATTATAAGTATTCGCAGTACTGTCTACGTGAGGGGGCTATTTATTGTACGTATGCGGCTACATTATAAGTATTCGCAGTACTAAGTGAGGGGGCTACTTATTGTACGTATGCGGCTACATTATAAGTATTCGCAGTACTGTCTAAGTGAGGGGGCTACTTATTGTACGTATGCGGCTACATTATAAGTATTCGCAGTACTGTCTAAGTGAGGGGGCTATTTATTGTACGTATGCGGCTACATTATAAGTATACGCAGTACTGTCTAAGTGAGGGGGCTACTTATTGTACGTATGCGGCTACATTATAAGTATTCGCAGTACTGTCTAAGTGAGGGGGCTACTTATTGTACGTATGCGGCTACATTATAAGTATTCGCAGTACTGTCTACGTGAAGGGGCTGGTGATTATATTCTCTTTGCCCATCACTACAGTGACCGGCATTTTCCTCTCGTGCGTACGCAACTACGCAGTAATATAGTAAGCAAGCAAATAGTGTGCCGCGTATGTTTGATTGCGCTTGCGTTTTCAAAGAATATTCTTTTATGTTTTCCAATATGGAGAAATTATTAAAAGAAATAAACTGTGAAGAACTGATTGGAGTTTTCGCGGGTAAGTTAATTTCGTTACTTACTTCTTGCAGTACCGACAGCAGTGTATATTACTTTACAACAAACAATACAGTTGTTGTCTTATGATATATTTAAAATATTGTCTGAACCTGCCGACACATGAATTAGGTAGATACTATTGTAACGTTTTGTGTACTTGATTAAAGTTTAATTTCCCTTTTTAAGGGAATCATACTTTCTAAATTATACTTGATTGAAATTATAGTTTCTATTTATATTCTGCAATGAGTGAAAATTCGTTAAAAAGAGGTTCTTAATAAGAAGTATTCGTAATGTAAAGGTACGTTTTTCATTAACTCTTATATGCGCAGTTCTAGGTAATTTCGAAAAATTTGTTATATACCTAAATACAGGGTATACAGGTTACCCTGTACCTAAATACAGGGTATACAGGTTACCCTGTATTTAGGTAGGTACATACTAGAAAATAATACTAATAATATAATAATACTATACCTAGAAAATAATACTTTTTCCATAGACAAATAAATTCCTGACACTCGTTTGTTCCAGAACACGAAATCGATCTAGAAACTGCATTTTTGTTGGAAGAGGAGCAGCTCAAGGAGCTGATCCCAAAAATAGGTCAAAGAATAAGATTCAAGAAAATAATAAAATCAAATCAAAAACGGGAAGATACGCCTGTAAATGAAATAGCTGTGAGTGCTTTTTCTTAATTTATTTTGCTCTTTGAATGTTTTTAACATTGTTAATCATTTATTTTTCAGCCTGATTCTGATTTTGCCTCTGGTTCGCCATTTTCGCCACCGGATCATTCTGCACCAGAGCTTGTGCAAGAAGAACCCCCAAAAGCATCAAACAATTATGTAAGTTTGCTTTTGTTATAAACACAAAATCTATTGCTATACTTATGTAACTTTGTGAAGGTACATTAAATGTGGCTTAGTATGTTTTATGATACAAGTAGTGAGACATGCAACACACTTTCCTGTTGGTAAGAGATAACGTTTGCTCATGATCATTGCAGTGATACCCAGAATTTAGTGATAAAGTCCTGATCACTGTGATGGTAGCTTTTTAGCCCAGTAATTTTACTAGCTTATTAAATTCCCTTACAGGAATTTATTCCATTATTATTAGTAGGTAGTAAAAAACCATAACCTTGGGTGGTTACATTGGACCACACAATACTGGCAACCGGCAACCAGTAGTAATAAGTAGACCAGAGGCTGTAGTGCGAGTTTATAATGAACGCACTCGCTGGTGAGCGCGTAAAATATTTGTATGGAAAACTGTCAATTGTCAATGCCAAGTTGACAATTTTCCATATAAATATTTTACGCGCTCACTAGCGAGTGCGTTCATTATAAACTCGCACTACAGCCTCAGACAGTAATAATAAGAATGACTCTAATGACTTTTCTTTTCTTGCAGGTATACAACATTTTAAATGTAAAGTTATAATTTTATTGATTATTAATTATATTATGTAGCAATTCTAGGCACAGTATTTATTGTATTGGTATATACAATTTGTGTTTATTTCATAAGTTTGAATTGTGAATTAATAAATCTTTAATTATTATATAATTAGTTTTATTATGTTTCTCTTTAATTTTATTCCAAGTACTTGGGTAGCCAGCTTATTCTTATGTATGTAAATGTTATTTTTCAGGTTAACAATGCTAGTGGTACATTACAGCTTTATGTGACTGACGTAGCATAAATCCTTTCTGGTGCGTATATGCTGGGGTGTTATTTATTACGCCCATAATTATGCATTGTATGTATTTGATACGTAACCGAATGGTACCACTCCGTTACTTTATGTGACATGCTTTCTGCCTGGTGTTACTCATATACATTCTGACTTGATATCTATGTCTAATATTATATCATAAGAAATTAGTTATGATGATTTGTCATATAACAACATAACTCTTTTCTCATGATACAGCCTTACATTATAGATATTGAGCCAGAATATGTATTAGTAACGCCAATCAATAAGTATGTCATCTCAAGGCCCTTCCAGACAGTCTGATTTCAGTCGCCACGACGGCGGAGGAGAAGAGGTAGGCAGTTATCGGGTCGTGTCGGGCAACGCTATCAAAAACAGCCTGATCTCGGTCAGACCTGACGGCGAGGAGGAATGAGGAGAATAGGACAAAATTCCATGGAAAAATTACCCGCTCTCATTCCTCTCCGCGGTCGGGTCCGAACGAGATCGCGGCCGACACGACCGATGGTACCTACCTCGTCCCTTTCGCCTCATTCCTCCGCCGTTATGTCGACCGAGATCAGGTCGTCTGGAAGGACGTTCATGCGGTAATGGAGCGGTACCATTACTTTACGTATCAAACATCAGTGCGTACGTAAGAGGTGTCATGCTGTAACGGAGCAGCACCATTACTATACGTAGCAAACACCAGTGCGTACGTAAGAGGTGTCATGCTGTAACGGAGCAGCACCATTACTATACGTAGCAAACACCAGTGCGTACGTAAGAGGTGTCATGCTGTAACGGAGCAGCACCATTACTATACGTAGCAAACACCAGTGCGTACGTAAGAGGTGTCATGCTGTAACGGAGCAGCACCATTACTATACGTAGCAAACACCAGTGCGTATGTAAGAGGTGTCATGCTGTAACGGAGCAGCACCATTACTATACGTAGCAAACACCAGTGCGTACGTAAGAGGTGTCATGCGGTAACGGAGCAGCACCATTACTTTACGTAGCAAACACCAGTGCGTACGTAAGAGGTGTCATGCTGTAACGGAGCAGCACCATTACAATACTCCGGACGTAAGTATGATACACCAGTGTTTACCGGTTACTTATACGTAGCTGGTTGTTTTACGTAGCGCGCTTCATGGTAGGTTGGCATGAAGCGGGCTACGTAATGCCGGTTACTTACGTGACATGGAGGCCCTTACAAGCTTACGAGTGGTACGTTTTTGTCCTTACATACGTAGTGGCGTTCATGATTTACGTAACTTTTTTCTCTCTGTGCATGTAATGTAATCTAATGTTTTTTGTAAAGCTTAGTTTTTACTTCTGACATGCAGTCCAACGACTGACATGTATTTTTTTTTTGAGTCGACAGTCATGCTGACTGTCAAGGATAAGGAAGTAATAAGGAAATGGGCTCTGATAACTTACTACAATACTGTTATAATACGCTTATTTTACTGTGGTCTTTTGTAAGAGGGTGGTTACTGCCGCCAGACGGGCTGCCCAAGTGACTGTCACTATTTTCCAAATACAAACCAGAGTCAACTTTGAGAAGTTCATTTATTAAGTTGATTCCCCGCCGGGAATCGAACCCGGGACTACACAAACCAGAGCCAACTTTGGAAAGATCATTTCCAAAGTTGACCCGGAAATCGAACCCCGGACCCCTGAGACAGAGCGTTAACGCAAGCATCCTAACCACTTATCCGAAGGGCTCGTCGAACTCAACATCTATGACAATGTAGACATTAATTGTTTAAACGTTAAGTGTAATAATAATCCCTAATCAGAAGTAGAGTACTCGCCTTAAGTATGAGTGAGAGCATCAATGTCATATGCGTATTAACGATATTAACGGTCCCCTGGTTTCAGTCACTTTGAATAGTGTATTACCGCCCTTAAGCTGGATGTCGTTATAAACAGCAACACTAAACTAGGTTGTCAGGTGCAAAATTAATATAACTTTAGGCAGCGAAGTTGAAAATTATGTCGGACAAAGATGAAATGCGAGTATTATGTAACACGGTGGACTATTTTAAACTCGTGCGATATTTTTCTAATTATAAATATCGCACGAATTTATATGTTTATAGTTTAACGAGTTTATGCTTATAAGCATGAATTTTAATTTTAAAATATTATATTATACTAACTGTTGCACGCGATTTCGCCGGCGTAACTTTATAAAGTATAGCCTATGTTACTCGCTGATAATGAAGCTTTCAGGTGACAGAATTTACAAAACAGGTCCAGTAGTTTTTGAGTTTATTCATTATAAACATACAAAAATACAATTCTTCTCTCTATACTATTAGTATTGATTAGTGTAGATGTGCGTTTTTAAGATGGACTTACAAATTGTGCAGATAAACAAAAATTAAGACAAACACGGTAGTTTGAGTGCTATAGATTCTTCCGCAATTCTATATTAACGAGTTTTTACTATTGTAATCGGAATAATTAAGTATCTGTATATATATATACTATACTAGCTGACCCAGCAAACGTTGTTTGCCAAAAAAATTTTTTTGGAGTATGGAAAATAGATGTTGGCCGATTCTCAGACCTACCCGATAAGCACACAAAATTTCATCAAAATCGGTCCAGCCGTTTCGGAGGAGTTTGGCAACAAACACCGCGACACGAGAATTTTATATGTTAGATTTTGTCTGTATATATTTTAATAGTTTTGTAATCTGAACATGGTAATATGAAACACTAATGAGTTTGTGTTTGCACCAATGTTAAATTGAATATAACATTATATTGTATTAATAAATAAATAAATAAATAAATAAATAAATAAATAAATAAAATAAAAATCACTCCGTAAATGAGACGAACAAATAAATAATCGCATACGAAAAATTATCTAACAATGTTGAAGATAGAGTACTTTGAAAACTTTTTGTTTTCCGCTCTACTAGCGGCACTAAGTGGAAAATATTTGTTAATTTTTTAGACTAAAATGAAATGCTGTGGACAAGAAATAAGAAAAAGTTAGTATTTAACAAATCTGTTGGCAGCTCCACGCCAGGCGAACGAAATATTTTTACAAAGAGAACGGGGGAAACAGTTTTAATTATTGAAATTCAAGTTCTAATGAAACAGAATTGCTTTTTTACGACTTCATTAAAATACAACGATATTATGTAATACGAGATTTAATCTTTTTTGTTATGTTAAGGTCGACAGACAGGCTGACGGTCTATCTGTTGGTAGGTGGCTACCGTCGCCTAGATGCTGCAAGTGTGTTGCCGACCATAAAAGGATTAAGGGTAAGGGATAAGGAAGGGATGGGGTAATTGGCTCTGGCATACCATATACTCACTCACCGAAACACAACAGTACATATGCGGATATTTCACGGTGGTTTTCTGTAAGGGATGGTTACTGCCGCCAGACGGGCTGCCCAAATGACTGCGAAACGCAGTGTGCCCAGCCACTACTATCTGATCAGATATTTATTATTCAAATATGAATTTAAAATGTACTTGCAGGGCGAAGTGCTTTGAAGTCAGCACAAAGAACAGCATGTGTGCTGTTGTGTTTTTAAGCATGTGTGCTATGTAATTAAGATAACTTAGTTTAGCTTAACTCGCAGTTAGTAGTCGCGGGCACCAACTAGTATTTATAAAGGTAAAAATTATAGTCATGAAAAAAAAAGCCTCGATTACTTTTCATGCGAACTCCCCCTGCTATAATTCTATAATAAAATTGCCTTAATATTTGGAAAATATATTTTGGGATAATCTCACTCGCATGAGTAAACATTCTGTTAGTCCGCTTAAGGCCGGTTACAAACTAGGTAATGAATAAAATTTATAAATTTCTGGTTTTTTTAGTAAATAAAGCCGGGGACAGCCAGGAATCCTTTGGACAAATATTGCACGATAGTGCTAGAACGATCTATTACTATAGTTACTATCAGAATTTGAGTTTGACAGCATTTTATTAATTTATTATTACTTAATGATTAAAATAATTTATTTTCGATTTTATTATCAATAATTTATTTTTTTCACTTCAACTTGTTCTCGTGCGGGGTTTGGATTTGTATTGATGGATGTGGATGATAGTCTCATCATTTGACATAAAATATTTGACATTGACATTTGATATTTGACATTTGACAGCTGGCCAATATTTGGCCTTTTCAAAAGGTAGTAAGCATGGTGAATAGAGGTAACGAGGACTAACTTATATGGTCGCCTACTCCATCAGCCGAAATCTATGGATTTCGCACGCCATATAAAACACTACGAACTTTATGGAACACTTAAAAGTGAAATATACGTAGCATTAACTCTGTCATCTGTCATTTAAAACCAACCAAACATCTGTCATTTAAAGAAAATATGACTTTACGTCAACACATTGGAGTTTAACATCAATAGTAGAACTTGGTCGTTACTACCTTTCACCATTGATTCCGCTATGATTTCGTTTTAGGCGTACTTTTTATGTGCCGCTTTGGCATTTTTGACGCAAATTCCTTAGTTTTAGTACTTCGATGAACACACCGTAAAAGTATAATTGAATCCGCGAAACAAAGTTAACGAGAAAGGAAATTGAAATGAATCATCGAACGATACAACTCCTACGTGTTCGAGTAACCTTTTGTTTTAGTAAACTTTTAGATGTGTCTATGTATATAGAAATAAAAGTATATGTTGCGTTGATCAATATATCAAGCGATACCATTGGTCGAGAGGTTATGGTGTGCAGTGTTCAATTCTGGGTAGGCCAAGTAGTGGCCAGGACACACTGCGATACGTAATTTTGACAGCCCGTCTGACAGCAGTAACCATCCCCTTACGGAAAACTACCGTGAAATATCAGCATAATAATATGTATGTACTGTTGTGTTTCAGTGAGTGAGTAAGGAATGCCAGAGCCATTACCCTATCCCTTCCTTATGCCTTATCCTTAATCCTTCTATGGTTGGAAATCGTATTTTTAAAAACTAAGATAATCATAGACCAAATAATGTGAAGCTTTCATTACGTAAAATAATCAATCATTGAAGACACTCAAAACTTAACAAATAAATCGCGGACGCACTATTTCAGCAAATGTGGCGCTCCTTGTTGTATTTTAACTGTTGATAACAGGTGTTAGAATGCAGATACATATACATATATTAATAGAGAGACAAAAACCGCTATCGAGTCTCGGGAAATGTTTTGCGAAAATTCCATATGCTAATGTCTCAAGTCTATAATGTTTGTTTACTGAAGTGTGACGTCATATTGAGATGTAGCCAGTCGTGAACGATCCTTTCAATAATGTGATTGAGAAAAATATAGCGTGGGCGGCCTTTCAAGAGATGCGGGGTGTTTATTTTCCTCAAAAGTTTTGTTTCATTTTCCTCAGAAAAAAAAAACACTTGTTTGCTTTGGTTAAATGAAGTAATGTGGCCCACTAGGAAATCTCTTTTGAAAAATTTGGCCCAGCTTCCAAATAGGTTGGCCACCCATGACCTAGGTATTATTTCTTCTAACTCAAAGACTTTAAATTTCTCTTTAATTATGATTGATTATTTCAACCGCAGGGTCGTCCACTGCTACATATGCTTCCCCTAAAAAATTCCAATAGGATCGGTCAGGAACAGCTTGGATCCAACGTCGACTCGCAGCCCTTATCAGATCGTCTGTTATCTGTTATACACCTTGTGGGTTGACGTCTCACGCGTTGCATTAATATCTAAATGCCGTCTGCTGAGCGACAGGCGAAAACTTTCTATCAATTTGTGCAATATCACACTAAATCGTGTTTTTGGTATTACGTAACTCATAACAGTGGTGTGGTTTGCGATAAGCGACGGTGCTGCCTCTTACGGACAATAACTAAAATTAAAAGGCTTCGGCCGCGTAAGTAACCGAAGCTTCGTAACCAGTTACGATCGACTACTTTAGTGCATCATTTCTGTATCCTGCGATGCAGCACACGCCATCGCAGGAGGCAGTCGGTCCGGTCCTTTTTACTATTTATAACATCAGCTATCTGCCAGTTAAAGTTCCGTTGAAATTGGTCAGCCGTTTTAGAGATTAACCAAAATAAAAACAGACATAAAATTTTTTTTATAAGTACCGTATACTTTGATATACGATACATTTAGTAAAAATCAGTTATTTTGACATTACAAACAGACAGAATTTTTTTTATTAGTATAGATAATTTTCATTTCAATTACAGTTTAAGTGCGTTTAGGCTAGTCTTGTAGGTACTATTACATATTATGTGACTATGCTATCAGCATGTCCTCTGAAACGTCATATTTGCAAACCAGTAAAGAATAACCAATATTTTCTTAAAAATTCTAATTCAAAAAAATTTTTGTTGGTAAAACAGACAATTATCTATTCATTCACAAAAAATAAATAACACACCATCGCCAACATAGTTTTATACTTTACAACACACATTTTGGTTCTTGCATATACTTACAATAAAAAATTAGAACGAAAAAACACATCCATTAAGAATGACATTAATCAGTAAGACACCTAAAAAAATAAATCAATTTGAAGAAGATCTGAGCGTACTTAAAAACATTTCTTTTCCCTCATTTTTCTCTTGAGAATCATAATGAGAATTTGTAAAAAAATATTTCTTTCACGAAAACTACTCACAAATCTGAGGCTACAATAAAGTTTCCGATATTTATTAAAATTTAGTTAATTATTAAACTAAAAATATAATATAAATATACATTTTAGATATAAAAGAAACCACTTACATATTATAGCATTAAGAGCGTTACACGATCAGAATCAGAAATTTATGATTCCCGGCGGATCATAATGCCATGATGTGTTTAGTTTGCAGATAAGATATTAACGTCATATTATTTGTAGTTTTATAATCTAGTAAATGGCTGAAAAATATTTTAAAATATTGGGATAATTTTCTTATATAATTTATTAGTACATAGCTGAAAAAAACATACGATTTCTGTAAATTTTCATTCAAGAAAAGTATAATCAAAAGTGTCACTTTTAGTAATTTTTCGTGATATTAAACGTGTTATTTTAGGATCAAATTTGAGATATTTCTGTTTTTTCTTGGACCTAGTATGTGAAATCATTAATGTTCTAAAAGATTGTGTTATAATTTTTTTAATAACTTGTATATTTATCTGCGTAGGCCGTCGACCGATAGTTTAAAAAAAGGTTTAAAAATGTTCTAATGAAAATTCACTTTAAAATATTTTTCACATATTTACTAGATTATACAACTACAAATAATATGACGTTAACATCTTATCTGCAAACTAAAACATCTGAAATTATTAAATAAAACCTCTTCTATATATATACGACCTGTTCTCTATACTATATCAGCCAGTACTTACGGATGGATGCGGCGGATGCTCCTGGCCCTTGACATTTTGCAGCTGTTTGTTGTGAGCTGTTGGCGTGCGTTCTCCAGGTGCAGTGGAAGCGCTTGCAGCTGCGCCCGCACTGCTCCCAGCTGGAGATTTAGCTTGAGGGGAGCTCGTGGAGGTGGTTCTGAAAGGGATACATATAGATATTCCCTTTTATAGTTCCCATGTAAAATAACTTTTGGGAGTGGCACACTTACCACGTTGTGTTTGGTAGACACGACACTCTTAAAGCAGGTTATCGTTTAATATCAGAATAAAATCAGCACATATTATGTTATTTCACAAAGATTTTTTATGAGGTTTTTTTTTTCAGGGTGTGACTGCAAAATGCATTACAGAGTCATTTTAACCTAGAACTAGTTTTCTTGTTCGAACTACTAGGTAAGCGTGGTCATATTTCACTCTAAAACCGTTCAGTTTTTGCCTACAGGTTGTCAGGGTTTCAGAAAAGAACATAGAACATAGAGTCGCGGGTCACAGGTTACATTCATTGCGGACGTAGTCACGGTCAAAAGTTAGTTGTTCTATAGATATTATGATCACAGGGAAAGAAATTTCCCGTATAACTTCAAGTTAACTAGGTATACTTACTCAAGTTGAGCTCTGATGTCGTCAAAAGCAGCGAGCAGCACATGAAAATAAAGAGAAAATGCATTTATTAATACAAAAATCCACAAGGAACAAATAGGCAAATAAAATAATTTCTAAACGATTTCCTCACATCAATACAATTCGCACGGATGCATTTTTTCTTCTACAAATTATGGACACAAATACTATTTATCGCTTTTTTCATTAGTGAAAACCTTCTAAAGGTTTCTAAAGGTACTCAGTTTGTAAAAGCACAGGGTTATGTGAGATTTTTTACACACAAGCTCTCCCAACCCCCGTTTGTCGCCAGCTGCGCCTTTTCGGGAAGCGTGGTACCTCAATCCGTAGCACCATTCTTTCCGAATACCTCGTGGGTAGCTATTAGTAAGCCAATCACCGGAACCCCTTTTAGTAGCCTTATACGACAGGCAGAGGATACCGTGTCTGTATTCTTATTGACCCCAGATCACAGGGTAGCCACCTATCATCAAGTGGACCTTCAGCCTGTCTGACGACCATTACAAGAATATGTTACTTAAGCCGTTCCTAGAAATGATTCTAACATATCTAGAGAAAAGGTTTTAAGAAATGTCGTTAGCACGTTCCTGGCGAAGGTAGGGTATGTAGTCTATAACAAACTGTTAAGTTTCCGCTTCGGACGGATATGTTTGTAACGTACATAAAAGCAGACAATATCCATTTAATCTCTAATAATTGGACCGTGCAATCGTCTCAGTTTTGCCGTCCTTTACACAGAGGTGCAGTTACGAGTTAGGGTTGCCACATAAAAAAATGTAAAATAAAGTTAAAACTTAGTTGTTACATGAAAATAATTGTAGATTTATTGTTTTTTTTGTTTTTTTTTTTTAATTTTTAATTAAGGTTATAGAACAAGTTTTAAGCATACCTCAAATACCTACCCGGAAATGTCTACCATCTCTCGTGCCATGGCCGTGCGTTTTACTCGAATACGTGTGTGTTACGACTTATGAGTAATATATTCTTTGAGCGTATTATCCATTCGAATATATACCAAAATATTCTTTAATCGTTTAGCTATTGAGTGGTGTAATTAAATTTTGGACTTATAAGATATGTATGTAGCTAAAGCATCAAATGGTATCCCCCGATTTTGTTATAATCACTTTTCTGAATTGCCTTCTATTATGGAAGCAAAGAAGTATTAAATTAGTTAGAAACCGTTAATAATTTTGCATTTCGCAGTCATTTGGGCAGCTTGTCTGGTAGCAGTAACCACCTCCTTACGGAATAGCATATATACTGTTGTGTTTCGGTGAGTGAGTAAGGGATGCCAGAGCCCATTAACCCCATCCCTCCCTTAATCCTTCAGCACCTGTGGCGTTGCTTGTGTTATAGGCGACGGTAGCCATCAAGTGGATCGTCAGCCTGTCAACATAAAAAAAAAACGTATTCACGTCAAAAATATTATAAAAATTATGCAGTGTGAAGTTTTGACAACCCTAGATATGGAACATCCCTCGTACAGCTCGTAAATCCTGACTCGTAATCCTTTTGGTATTCCTCGCTATATTGAGCATTGTAGACGGTCCCGGTCACGGTTGGACAGATGTCCCCTTTTTTTCAAATGACTTGAATTACGCTACACCTGCTTCTCAGATTGATTGCTTAATCTCTCAAGTCAACCTTTTTCTCAGGACACAATCTATCACAATTACTTATATTATATTAATTTGGAAGGCGTAAAAAACCACTATTTTAGCTGATTTTAACCTTCGACGCTCGACGCAAAAACGGGGTATTATAAGTTTGACGTGTGTGCCTGTGTATTGTTTGGCTGTGGAATCGTAGCTCCCAAACGGTACGATCGATTTCGATCCATTGCCATATTTGTATGTTGACGTGATCGACATCGTTCTTAGCTATAATTTATAAAAATCTGGTCAGGTGTTTGAAGACCGCCAGCCCATTTATTAGTTTTACTAACTTCCAAATGTTTTATTCACTAACTCACTAACTTGCACATGTTCTACTGATCTAAAATTTGGTATACTGTTATTACAGTGGTATTTCCGTGACATGATAACATTGACCTTATGCTAAAACATTAGTCTGTGGAATACCCAGCTCTCCTTAGCAACTTACAGCAAATATACCATGCATGGGCTCAAGAGAAAGTCGGAGGTTAGTTTATAATAATTGTAACTTGCTATGTAAAGGCAGTATAAGAGCATTTTTAGCACCAAATTACGCGACCGACAAAGGACCTGTCGCTTGTGAGTTTTCCCACGAGCGACGGTCTCTTAACGACACTGCAGTCGTGTTTAGCAGTTTTCCACGTTCGAACGATAGCTAAGGCCATCAAATTATCTACGATCATTCAGTTCGCTGAACACTTTGTGAGCTCGGCAGGTTTTTTGACATGGCAGAATAAATATGATACAAAATTAGTAAAATAATTTCTCATTTTCTTCTTCACTTTTTATTTCGAAATTTTTAAGACATTTGAACGATGATATGAAAATAATGGTAAAATAAAAATTCAACATTGTCTCCTAAGGGTTGCTATACATATAGTCGGGCCGGCACATTTCATTCGGCAATATCTACCGCCCCGCTTTGCCGACGCTGCTATAAGTATAGCAATTTGTCGAACGTTCATCTACACATATTCGATTCTACTGCCCTATGCCACCCCGACTATATGTATAGCAACCCTAATATATCAAAACTTGGTCCATCTGTTTTGCAAAGCATGAATTCCTTTAAAAAAAAACTTTATCCCGACTCTCCCAAATCGCTTTTACAGCGGCCATCAATTCGCTGTTGTCTTAAAATTTCTTGCCCCTGAGCTACCTCGTAAGTTGAGATAGAAGTCGCTGGGAGTTGGATCAGAACAATAATGTAGGTGTTCAAATAATTCCATCTAAGGTTTTTGAATAGCAGCCATCAAAACTTATCAAAGGTTTACGTGCGGGTGCGTCGTCCCGAGTGTGTAGTGCGAGTTTTACTCGATCAAACGCATAGAACGCGTTAACGTGAATTTGTATGGCAATGAAGCAGCGCTACACGTTAGCCACTAGGTGGCGCTGCTAAATCTTCGGTTAGGTAAATATAGAACTTTTTTCAGATTTTCTCAATGAAAGTACTTACAATACAAAATACTCCAGCGTATCGCTCTCAAATTCGCACGGATACAAATTTCTTCTGCAAATTTTATACCCAAACCTTCCACGGTTATCGGCCTTTCCAAAAGAGAAAACGTAATAAAATCCGTTGGACGATTTAAAAGAACTTATTGGAAAAACAGACAAAAGTCAGACAGCGAATTTATTTTATAATATGTATAGATATAGATATTTTAAAAAATGTAGTCCCATTCAAATCGACGGCAAAATGAAGAGAAACAAGAAAGAATTCCAACTTGAGTATTTTCGTGAAAAACATTTATCTTTAACAAAATTAAAAAGGTATCATTGTTTGCATTACAAAAGAGCTCTCAAGATGTCAATTAAATTGATCGCTGTGCAGACATTTTAGGAAACGGCGTCTCTTAGGAAAGAGCGAACTGTCCAGAAATGTCGAAGGAGAATTTTCCCCTTCAAATATAAATTTCAAATAAAACAATATCGGAAAAGATAATCGGACGAGGCTGGTTTGAATGCTAAATGACAGAAAGTCTGTAGTAAACTCCAAAAATAATAGGTTTTCATATAAGGCCCTCGGAATTTTATGAGAAGTAAAATTAATACAGACGTTAAATAAAAAACGTTATGTTCTTCTGCGCAACGTAACTTTACGTTACTTTTCACTGAAAAAATTCAAATTGAAAATTCAAATTCAAAATTCAAAATTCCCCGTCCTGACAGGGAAAATGCTTTTTGATACATTTTTTTCTAATGTTAAGAGCGATAAGGTTTGAATAAAACATTTTGTATAACAGAAACTTGTTAAAAAAGGGTTGTTGTTAAAAATACACTTAATTAAATTCTCTATGTAATATTGTTAAAAATGTATTAAATTAAATTCTTTGTGTGATATAATTGTGTTCATTCATCATATTGTGTACGAATTGTGCGAAAAGCCAACTTTAAATTTAAATAATATATTTTTAGTTGATTAAAAAAAAATGGTAAAAGGTAACAAAATGTTGAACGAGTAACAATACTGTTCGTAATAACATCAGTTTCGCTCCCCATAACAATAGCTCAGTCTATTGGTGCCTATAATAATTTTCATCTACGAAATTTAATTTAAGCGTTGTCAAGTTAAAAACTATCTTCAGTCGTAGCGTTAAGATTCAGAATTGAATGCGACGGCAAACTTTTAATATGAAATTATGATAATTACATCTGACAATGTCCGATCGACTGTGCTGTACGAGCGTGGGAACTCATTAATAGGTATTTGGGAGAATTTGTATGTATTATAATATTCCGAGAGATATGGTAGACACTTCCGGGTAGGTATTTGAGGCAAGCTGAAATCTTGTCCTATAACTCTTCTATAACACCCTAATAGAACTACAAACCTAGCTGGGGAGTAGTGAGGCTAAATTAACCCTTATATAACTTATGTATTATATTTAATACATAATAAGTTATTACAAAAAATAACTTGTCAAGATTGTTTAAATACTAAAAGACATGTTACGTAATAACGGAATACACAGTGATATTTTTATAATATTTTTACTTGTATCGAAATAAAAGTAACCGATGTTAAGAGGCGTCTGAAAAGTCTATAATTTTTTGTTACATATTTCAAACGTTACGAATCAAGTATGTACGTTCATATCCGTTGGTGTCAACGCCGTGTCTGAACGTTGCCGGTTCTGCCTCATCATATAAGACACTCCATTGTTCCCCTCTAACATTTCCGACCACTGAAGTCTTGCTACTTGCTGTAGGTATAAAACTACTAGGTGGGATATTGCGTTGCTTGATGAAAGTTTCTGCACATTTAACTGTACCGGAGGGATCATATAAAAGTAAAAATCCAACGCTTGCTCAAACTATTATAACAGTAATTAAGATTAAATAAATTATTGCTCATGTATTTTGTCAAATGTATTAAAAATATTTTTTATTTTTTCACGGACGAAATCGCAGCTAAATCGTTTATATATCAAAGTATAAAGTTGGTTTGTGTATGCTTCAAAAACTCGACAATGGGTAGACCGATTTTAATTCGGTTTTTACATTTAGAAAGAGCGATAAACATGGAAGGTTTGTGTCTATATAAAAATTGCACCCCGGGCGAAGCCGG
The DNA here is from genome assembly GCA_936446665.2 of Synanthedon andrenaeformis. Classification (NCBI taxonomy): domain Eukaryota; kingdom Metazoa; phylum Arthropoda; class Insecta; order Lepidoptera; family Sesiidae; genus Synanthedon; species Synanthedon andrenaeformis. Next base: position 2,539,434 of record OW387804.2, on the reverse strand, counting down.
GAGCGTGTCGCTAGTATTTTATAAATATCCACAATCGAAGTCATGTATAAGAGGTAGTGTTATTATATTTAGGAAAGATTAAACAATTCCATTTAATCTGGACCTGGGTTTTGAATTAATAAAGCAATATGGATATCCAAAATTGTCCACAAGCCTTGATTGGATGTTGGCTCGACCAATTTTAGTCAATTGCACTAATTTCGTTGGCCGTTTACACTTGTTATTAGGAAAGTTTTGCAGGACTTTTAGTTGTACTGTTAACGTAAATATTTGTAGTTAGGCCGTATCTAAGGTCGTTATCCTAGTACAGAAATAGATAATATCATTTGTGCGTTTTCGACCAATCTGTTGCTATAGTGATGACATATAGCGCTAAAACGCCTCCGACTATGTGCTTTGTAAAAAAGCTCAATGTAGCTCAACGAGCTATGGGCATAGTTATGCTTGGGGTTACACTGCGAGATCCAATCAGGAATGAGGAGTGTCGGAGATCCGTAGACGAACGAAAGTTAAAGACTTAACCCGGTATAACTCGGCAGGACCTATAATAAGGAGCCATTGGTGCTGGAAAATTTTCGACTGGGGACCACGAACCAGCAAGCGCGACGTAGTCACGAAGTAGTCCAACGATCTAATAAGGGTTGCAGGTTCTAGGTTGCTTCCGACAGCTCCTATAAAAAAAATTTGGGGTGGTCTCTGTCCAGCAGTGGGAGTCATACAATTGTCGTCTTATCGCCAGTCAAAGTCGCTAGTCAAATCTCAATGATTTTATCAAAATTGATTACCAAAATTCTAAGGCACTTGTAGCAGTCTTATAAACTTTAAATTTTAGTTAGCGTTTAGCCTATAAAGGATGGAAAAAGGAGACGAAGTCGCGGGCACAAGCCAGTAGTATATTAAGTTATATAGTATAATAATATATAAAGTTATAATAATGGTAATATAATGTTTGTCCATCCTGCCACTGTATTATTGCGTGGTGCACACGTTACACTAACTCAACGTAATTAAAATGTCACGCGTACTCGGCCTACTGGCAAACAAATACAAGTAAATATTTAATCGAATTGCGCGTCGGCTTGTTAAAGCGTGTAAGAATTTTCCTGGAATTACACGATTTAAGATATTTGTGTAACTTCGCTTGCGTGATGTTATTATCACGCAATATTGATTACATTTTATGTAAAAAATTTATATACGACTAGCGTCACGCTTCCGGCTTCGCCTGTATCCCTCTTTCCACAAGTAAAAAATGAATCAAAATTGGTCTACCCATTCTCGAGTTTTTGAAGTGTACACAACCAATAATGTTTTTATTTATAAAGAAGATAAATAGTGGTTACAATGCGCAGTGTAACCTCACCGCGGGATCGAATCAGAAATAAGGAGATCCGTAAACGTACGAAAGTTACCGACACAAGCCGACGGATCAGTAAGTGATAATGGGCAGAACACATAGTACGTAGTCTTGGGCAGTAGGTTCTCGAGTGGAAACCTTGGATCAGCAAACGCAGGTTTGACGTCCACACACAGGGTGGACATTCGACCTGATAAGGCTGCGACTAGAGGTTGGATCCAGGCTGCTTCTGACCGGTTCTATTGAAAAATTAGGTTTATGGGGAGGCCTATGTCCAGCAGTGGACGTCCTGCGACTGAGATGCTCATCATCTCTTCAGGTTCACAGAATTCAATTCCATTAAATACAAAATGATATAATATTTAACTAAGTTACACAATTCTGCCGGCTGGGTAGTATCATATAAGTGGTGCTGGCCCGTAGCTGCGCCATATGTTATGTTCCTTAGGGGCTAATATCCCTGTACATTACACAAAATTACCTTTTCCAAACGTTCATAGCCGGGCTTGCGCGTTTCACGTTTTGAGGTCACTATTTCTGTTACAATTTCAGAATAATGTTTGTAATGAAAGCATTACATATGATTTTTTTGAAAATTTTATAATAAAAAGTTCATAATATCAAAACTTATCCCGCGTATGCGTGAACTTTGGGACAATCTTCCCTTTGAGGTGTTTCCACCTAGCAACAATATGGGCTTTCGAGCCCATATTTTTGCTATTATTATAGCAACAATTCGAGCAAGGTCAATATAAAAAAAAAATGAGCTTGCTCGAGATGTTCTAATTCTAAACCCAAATTCAAACCAGGCAAAGCCAAAGGAAATCCAGTAACTAGAATCTAATAAAGTCAAAAGTCAAAACTCGCGTCTACAAATAGGCTGTAAATAATAAATAACATTCATTGTAGCTTCGGAAAAAAAGATTCAACGATACCTTTGGTAGCGAGGTATCTCTTGTTAGAAGGAATATGTTATTAACTGCACGGTACGTGTCATGAGCGTTGGCGGGCAAGAAAAATCGATCTATTTCCACTAGTCCAATTAGGAGTTGAATTGATTGAACTATTGGAAAGTTTTAGTTTCAGTGGTTCAATTACATTAATTAATTGAACTATCGAAACTAAAAAGTCTCAGTAGTTCAATTGAAATAAATATAATTGGTTACATAAAAATAACTTCAGGCACCATGAGTTTAGCGGTAGCGTATTTACCTCTCTTATAAGACAACACAAAAGATAACGTAATTTTTTAAATATATAAGCACTAATTTCTTTTCTAAAGTATTCAGATCCTACATTTCATTCTTATTTCTCCATTAAAATATCCCTAAATTTCAATAAGACGGATGATTTAAGACGGATCATAGACGTATGATATCGTAAAAAAAGAAAAGATAAGTCCACTGCCTATAACAAGCTGTAGGTCAAATAATAAGTGAAGATAGAGGAAACATGAAACTGAGCGAGATCGAATTAGAAACTAGGAGATCCGTTTTTACCTTGGGCCGCTGTGGCCCGAAAGTTCTCGAGTGATCACGGACCACCCACAAGGTGGCTGTCAGGATCTGATAAGCAACGCGGTCAGCGGTGGATTCAGGCTACTTCTGCTTGTTCCTATTAAAAAAATATTGGGGAGTTCTATTTCCAGCAGTAGACGTCCTGTTGCTGAGATTACAACGATAAAGAAATCGGTTCGATTGGAATGTTTCATTAAGTTTGAGTTAGTACAAAATTATTATAATATTGTGCTACTACCTATCTGTTGCACGCGATTACATCAGCGTATTTTAGGCTATATTTTAACTTTATAAAATATAACCTATGTTACTCGCTGATAATATAGCTTTCTATAGGTGAAAGAATTTTTAAAAGCCGCTCAGTAGTTTTTGAGTTTTTTCATTTCAAAATACAAAAATACTAATATTTTCTCTTTATAATATTAGTATAGATATGTGGTGGCCAGATCATAAAATTGATCACTTCATGAAATGGCCATATCATTGAATAACCAGCGTTTATCGACATGGTTAGCTAAAACTGGCCATATAAATAATGTAGGGTATTAAAGGTTTAATAAAAACTCCAAATAAAGGAGGATATAGAAAAAAATTATAGTTAAACGTTGGTTATTCAATGATATGGCCAGTTTTAGCTGGCCATTTCATGAAGTAATCAATTCTATTATCTGGCCACGATAGATACACACATTAGAACATATAAATGTTATATGAAACGCCGATCGCTTATGATTTGAAACACACGAATCGGAAAAGCCGTAAACAATACGTCTAGGCCGTGGGCGATGCCTGTTTTGTGACTGTTTTGTGTTGCATAGGACTGTACAGGAAGACGGGAAGAACCGAGGCCTTTTGTTCTATATAGATAGCGTGGCCATTATATTTTTGGGATCTCTGTTTTTTAGTCTAAGTAATGTTTGCCATATAGTGACGTCTAAAGAAATTCTCTTTTTGGCCCGAGAGATGGGAGACATTTCCGGGTAGGTATTTGAGGCAAGCTGAAAACTTGTCCTATATACTTCTTCTATAATATCCTAACACAGAACTACAGACCTGGCTGGGGAGTAGTGGGGCTAAATAGGGATATCCCTTATATTTTCAAAGTTTTTTTTTTTGGCAATAAATGCACTTGAGGCAATCTGAAATTTTTATACTTTGAAATTAAATATTTAAGGAGTAAAAAAAGCCAGATTATTTAGTCGGGTCCTTTTAACTTTCCCAGGAGCTTGTAAAACTGTTTTCAAAAAAATTCGAAATAAATGTCAGGATTAAATAATATAAGGGTTAATAATATAATATAATTTAAATTAGAAACATAAATTAATAAATATTTAAAAAAATATTTACCAAAGAAGAAAACTCCTAGACATGGTAATTTTTGCATTATAAGTAATGTTGGTTGGTTTAGAATATATAAAAAAATTCGGCCTTTTGATAACATTTGATGACTCGACCTTAATCCCTTAGTAATATCGGCTCAAATATCAAATCATCTAAATGGACGTGTAACTCCCTAATACAAATTTCTCTAAATTTAATAGTGTTTTCATGTATCCAACCGATGAGTAGTGAGATTTTGATTGACGGAGGGTCGAATGGGTGATGATAAAACAAATGAACATTTCCACTCAAATTGATCATTTCTCTTTGTAATTCCGTATATGTATGAGAGACTGTACCTAATAGAGATAAAGAGATACTGATAATAGAGATAATAGATACTGTACCTATCGTTTTAAATTGTTACCTGCCTATATAACAATTTAAAAAACGAAACGACAACGAAGTTCGAAAGAATAAAATGTATGGGATGTATTATCACGTGATTTAGCGACGGCATATGTCAATCCCATACGTTATATTGTTTTCGAACTTCGTTATCGTTTCGCTATCATTTTAAATTGTTATTTTGACTAGGGCCCCAGTACCAGTATTTGTAATGACCGCACTCGCTAGCTTTATATGGATAATTGTCAATTTGACATTGACAGTTGACAGTTTGCGAATGCGGTCATTGTAAACTCATGGTAAAGGTACAAGTATCACTTTAGCGTGACCTCTTATTCGCCAGCTTATAACCAGTCATGCCCAAAATTAATAATATTGGATTTTTTTATTTTATTTATAATTTTATCAATTTTAAAGCTAAATGTAAAATGATAACACTAAAAACCACTGAGATTTAATAAATCTTGTATTATCATTTGAAATTAGTACTAAGATTGATTTAGGTACTATCTAACTATATATAATAAAATACAATTTAAAATTATTGTTTATATTTAATTTTATTGTGTCATACATTTATCATGCGATAGAAGGGGTACGTACTCCATACAGTCACATGAACAGATATCATATTCATCTTTCTCTTATGTCCGGCCGGCTCAGGAAGCTATCATTTTGAATATTCCAATGCTGAAAACAACCTTTTTTTATGTGTGGAGGCGTACACATAAAAAAAGCTTGTTTTCAACCTCTATAGTAACTATATATACTTTAACTATATAGTTGTATAAGCAGGGACCCGCAGGCTTATTATCTAAATGTCTAAATGCCTCTGCTAGCGACAGGCGCAAAAATTGTGCATAATTTGTGCAGCACGTCAGAAGCAGCACCGTCGTTTACGCAAACCACACTACTGTTATGAGTTACGTGATACCAAAAACACGATTTAGTGTGATATTGCACAAATTATGCACAAATTTTGCGCCTGTCGCTAGCAGAGGCATTTAGATAATAAGCCTGCCGGTCCCTGCTTCGCTCAGGAAAAAGTAATAAGGTTTTATTGTAAGTAAATATAAAATTGCTCGTTTGATTTATATTCTATAAATATTAGTCCTGAAGAAAAGAGAAAAAAAATTTTTAATGCAAAGATCGGCAGACAGACTGACGGTCCATTTGATGATAGGTCGCTACCATCGCCTGAAGAAATTCCACAGGTGTTGCTACTACTATACTTTCAGCAACAGATCTATTTATTTCATCTTTAGATTATTTCTAACTAGCTACCCGGTCCCGGCTTCGTACGGAACAATTCTAGGTGAAAATAAAATTCAACTGTACTAGCAAAATTATCAGTTAAAACTGAACGCCTGTTGGTTTTAAGAAAATACTTCTCATAGGCAGAACTGACTTCGTTTTCAATGAATGAATTGAATAAATTATACCTTCCACCATAAACTCTTAACTAGCTACAGCAATTCCGCAAAAGGTTCAAACATTTACGATAAAAATAGAGTAATGGAGGAGTTTCTTCAATATACAGGATGATAATAAAAAAGTTTACACGGGCGTTTGCTCTCGGTTCGTTACCGTAACAACACAACGCCGCGGATTATATATGTTTGATGAAAATGGCGATAGACAGACTGACAAAAAACGGGTGCTGTTGTGTTTATAATTTAAAAAAAAATGCATCCGTGCGAAGTCGTATGTGGATATAACCTATGTACTAATATTATAAAAAGAGTAGAATTGTATGTTTGTAATGAATAACTGGACCGATTTTTTAAAATTCTCACCTATAGAAAGCTAGATTATCAGCGAGTAATATAGGCTATATTTTATAAAGTTATGCAGGTGAAGTCGCGTGCAACAGCTAGTAGTTTATACAATGGTCGTGTTCAATTACCTAAAGCTTCAATGTTTTCTACAACGCTTCGTGGCCTTTTTTACAAGTGCTTGTGAGGCCAGCCTTCATAATAATGGAGCAGGCGGATAAAACGGGCCATATTTTTATTATGCTCATCACAAAGAAGACACAGTATTTTGAATGAAAGAAAGAAAAATAATTAGTAAGTAAATTAATATACTTTGAAAATGCGGGGGATTTATTATTTAGTAGCAGCAGGCACATTGAGTTCTGCATCTACGAATTTGGTAGCCCATCTGGCGGCAGTAACCCCCTCTTTACAGAAGACAACCGTGATATACGATATTAACATGTTTGCTGTTTCGGTAGAGTGAGTGAAGGATGTCAGCCCATTTCCCTATACTCTCGTTGTTTCTTATCCTAGCTAATGTTATAAATGCGAAAGTGGTTATACTCTGGTTAAGGTCTCTCCGATAATTTTCCAATAGGACTGCGGTCAGAAGCACCGTCGACCCGCGGTCCTTATCGGTTCGTCTGTACGCTGCGCTTTCCGGTCCGTGGCCTCTACTCGAGTACCTTCCGGTCCTAGTGAATTATCCGCCCGCTGAAGGCAGGTGGAGAAGCGGTGATGGACCTAAGGCCCTTTGCCGCAGTGCGCTGTCCGTTAATACGGACAGGTCAGTGTGTACGAGTTCTACGGGCTGGCTTTCTTCCGTGCCCCTCTCGCGCTCAAGCGCACCAGTTGAGCCCTGCATGCGACGGAGACCCACATACTTGCGGCGGGCCTAGCGAGCGACTAAAGAGACTTACGCTAGACAAACAACCAACGCAGGACAAAGGCCCTAGCGGTTCAAGGCTCTCCGTACTATGTGTCCTGCCCACTGCCACTTCAACTCACTGATCCGCCGGTTTATGTCGGTAAGTTTCGTACGTCTACAGATATCCCAATTTCTGATTCGATGTCGCAGTGTAACTCCGAGCAAAGCCCTCTCCATGACTCGCTGAGCGACGTTGAGTTTTCTTAAGAGGCCCATAGTTAAGAGATTACTTTTCAGCACTGGCAACACAATATATTGATCGAAAACTTTTGTTTTGAGACACTGAGCTATTTTGCACGAGAATATGTCACGGAACTTCCCGAACTCCCGAACTTGTTTCAGTGGCATAGTCAGCTGTTTTTTTTTGTTTAATAAAACAAATTTATATTTAAATAGCTGACCCGGCAAACGTTGTTTTGCCATACAAAAAAAATATCATATAGGGGTATGGAAAATAGCCGATTTTCAGACCTACCCGATAAGCACACAAAATTTCATAAAAATCGGTCCAGCCGTTTCGGAAGAATTTGGTTACAAACACTGTGACACGAGAATTTTATATATTAGAAGATATTATAGATCTAGATAACTTGAATAGATAATGTTATATAAAATAATATTTACTTATAATATAACTGAAGTAAGACGTATCAGTTCCACCACTCTTATTTCACGCCTATGTCTCCTACGATAGGCGTCGCAGTTGTTTTACGAAATTACTTTGGATAAGAACAACTTGGGGGCGCCGCATAATAAATTTACTCTATTATCAAGATGAAATACTGATTTTATTAACGTACTCTATACATGATTCAAATGGAAATTTCTCTGTGTATGTTCGATTATTATTTACTTACTATTACTTTATCTACTATACTAGATATACTATACTATACTATATTAGACTAGATTACTAGATTTTATCTGCTACTTCGTCAGAGTAAAAGCTGTGATTGAAAATTATAAACTAACTTTCTGTTGAGCCCACACGCTATAATTATCTGCTGTAAGAATATTATTTATGTGAAAGTAAGTCTGTCTGCCTGTCTGTCTTTCTGTCTGTTACCTAATTACTCAACGTATTATTGTGAAATTTTTCATACATTAGAAGAAAAAAATTACTGTTCACGAGGGATCATCTAAAAGTGTAATGTCAGGGCGTCATATTGTTTTTTTTATTTATTTTTTTTTTTCTAGTAACCGGCTAGCAACAAATAAATAAAGAAATAAACAGTTAAAACCGTGCGAAACCAGAGGCAGGACGCTAGTAGATACGTAATCCTTACAAATATTATAAAGAGAGAAAATTTGTATTTATGTATTTTTGTTTGTAATGAATAAACTCAAAAACTACTGTACTCATTTAAAAAAATCATTCATCTATATTATCAGCGAGTAACATAACATACGCTAAGTATATTTCATAATGTTATGCGGACGAAGGCGCGTGCAACAGCTAGTACGTAATTCAATAAACAAACAACCGTTTAACCTCATCATAAGTTTCATAACTTTAAGAGCATCAATTTTAACTTTATTTCAAGCGTTCACGGCAATTTTTTATCAATTTCACCTTTAGATAAAAAAGCGACGCTGAATAATAAAATGACCGGACGGCTTCAAAGGCTTTCGCTCCGCCGGAAGAACAACCCTTGCTTATGAAGAGAAAAAAAAAGATAACTACATAATGAAGGTAGAAATACGATGACTTTTTTTTGCTCTGTCGTCGTATCGGTTGAAACCCTCGTCAGTGCTTACGAGCCTTTTATTGTCGAGTCTTAGAATATAGAAAAATAAAGAGAGAATTTTTTTTAATCAAAATAAAACAATTTAATACTGTGCAATAATAATAAAAAAAAAATGTGTGTGTCACCTCCGACACAAGACTGTAGTTTCCGCCTTACGACTGTAGGTTATAAAATTTAAATTTTCAGTTCGAAAAAGTTAAAAAAAAAAATTATTTTCAAAAAAAATAAAACAAATATCTTATCGTCCAAATCCAAATCGTTAGAGCCGTTTCCGAGATAAGCGAAATATATTTATATTTTCACGCCTTAACTACTCAACCAATCTTTAGCCTTAGTTAATTAATAAACTTGAAATTATTTGTAGTTGTTGCTGAAATTTTTGAAAAGTTTTTTTTGAGCAGTAATTTACTATTTTTTTAATGGAATTTTTTGTATAAATCTGCCCCATTGAAACTTTTTTTAAATATAGTCTATTATAAACTGTTTTTATCTAAGTTTTAATTTTACTCTAAAAATCAAATTAGGTGACGAAAATAATGCTTAAGGCGACGAAAGTATGTCCTCACCTTAAGGAAGATGTAAATTTATGGTAGCCATGTAATTGTTGAGGAGTTTAGTAGATTAATGAAACCAATATTGGCAATTGACATTGTCTACCTACAGCTACACGGACAGATGTCCATTTCCTGTTTCGCTCAGCTAATAACAAATAGGGCAGGCATGTCACGTAGCAAGACGCCATTTTGAATTTTGAACAAAGATGTTATCACAAGGAAATTTCAGTAATTGTTCTTAGTATCACGGATGAGGGCAAATTTTGACTCCAGTTAGTAATTTATTTTGAAGTGTATGTCGACAAAATGAAGGCTGAGGCTCCAAAACAGCATCAAAATCCTTTGGGTGGTTAAGGAGGAGTTTTTCGGCCAAACAGACAGACAGACTCAAATTATATGTTAATATATAGCAATAAATGTGAAACAACATATTTATTATTCATTCACTAATTTTATCATAGCCACATGAAATATAGACATTTTTATTATTAGGTATCACATTTCTGTCACGCGACTGGCCCTTATGGGACACCGGTAAATTTTTTTTTACCAAAAATGAACTTTATGTATATTATGTGTAAAGACTCAATTAATTAATATTTTGGCCTAATTTTTTTATCGCGTGCTTATAACTGTCAAGCATGCGTCGCACATGTATATTGTTTTAATGCATGACCACTTAAAAAAATATTGTTTTTAATGACCAAATAAAGGTCGCATTCGTCTACACGTTTAGGTGACAAATAGAAATATACATTAATGTCATGGCAATAAAGTAGAAATTTCCAAGTTATACGGTCGTATACCGTATAACAAAAATACCGGTTCGGTACGCTTGAAGTTGCCGCGTCGGCAGCATTGCGGATGCTTCGGGATGCTTCGGGATGCTTCGGCATCCTTCGGCACGCCGAGACAAACTCGGGGATAGCTTGCCCTGAAGAGAACGCGAAGAGACGCGAGCTACAAATACGATGTCGAGACGCTTCGGCATGCTTAAGGACGTTACAGCATGCGAAGGCATAGTTTCCGACAGTGTGCACTTGCATGTAGGGATGCCGAAGGATCCTTTTCCTTGTCGATGCCGATAATGGGTGCCGAGCCTAACGTGTCGGTATCCATCCTATCCAAATCCCTTATACCTTTATCCTATCAAAGACAACAGGATACTTTGCAAAACAATTGCCTTGCTTGTTCTAGACGCCTATCATCAGGCCTAGGTATTTTCTTTCATGTTTTTTTATGTTAAGGTCGACAAACAGGCTGACGGTCCACTTGATGGTAGGTGGCTACCGTCGCCAATAACACAAGAAACGCCCCAGTTGAGATAGGTGCCACATAGGATAAGGGATCGGGAAGGGATAGGGTATCCCTTACTCACTCGCCGAAACACAACAGCACACATACTGTTATTTCATAGTGGTCATCTGTAAAAGGGTGATGGTTACTGCCGCCAAACAGACTGTCCCAAATGACTGCGAAACGCATTTTTTGGGGCACTACTTCTTGCCACTACTTTCAAGACTCACCCTGCCGCTAATCGAACCCGCAACCCCTAGGCAGACATGCATGCATGCAACGGGCTCGTTAAATTTTTAAATTAAAAAAAAACTTCAAAAACATTCATATTTTATATATGAATACTTATAAATTCTTCTAATATATAAAATTCTCGTGTCGTGGTGTTTGTTGCCAAACTCCTCCGAAACCGCTGGACCGATTTTGATGAAATTTTGTGTGCTTATCCGGTAGGTCTGAGAATCGGCCAACATCTATTTTCTATACCCCTAAGTTATATTTTTTTGTATGGCAAAACAACGTTCGCCGCGTCAGCTAGTCTAATATATAAAATTCTCGTGTCGCGGTGTTTGTTGCCAAACTCCTCCGAAACCGCTGGACCGATTTTGATGAAATTTTGTGAGCTTATCCGGTAGGTCTGAGAATTGGCCAACATCTATTTTCTATACCCCAGTGATATTTTTTTGTATGACAAAGCAGCGTTTGCCGGGTCAGCTAGTATATTTATAGAATTATCCACTCAAAGATTTAGTAGCGATAAACATGTCACACTTTTCAGGTGCTCCCTTGACGCCTTGTTAAAGATGAAAAATTTATCCAATTCCCCCTACGAAATATTGTATATTTTTTGGCCGAAATAATTTGAACTTAAAGGTGGAGCAAAGTTATTTTACTAGACGGCTCATTTGGGAGAAATTCAGAGATTTTCTAACTTAAAAAGCTCTTAAGTTGTCTCGATTTCAGGCCTATCTTCATTTAGGGCAATTTAGTTTGCTCTTATCTATAATATCCTTATTTATTTACAACAAAAAAAAACTGTCGCTGTATGTATGTATGTTAACGATGATCTCAAAAACTACTACAGTTATTTTAATGCGGTTTTCCCTAATTGAAATAGTGTTAAACGAAAAAAGTTTTTATATATAACTAGCTACTGCACGCGACTTCGCCCGCGTAACTTCATAAAATATAGCCTTTGTTACTCGCTGAGAACGTAACTTTCTGTAGGTGAAATAATTTTTAAAATTGGTCCAGTAGTTTTTGAGTTTATTCATTACAAACATACAACTCTTCTCTCTTTATATAAGTATAGATTTGTATACAAAAACTGTACCCGTGCGAAGCCGGGAGCTGGTCGCTAGTGATATAATAAAGCTTGTTGTAAAGTTTGTTTGTTTTGGTTAAACGCGTTAAATTCTGGAACTGGACTTAAAAAAAATATTTTTGCATTTCATAGCCCAATTCTTGAGATTCTTGAGTAATAGTGATAATAGTAATATGACTTACAGTGACATATGAGGGTGAATCAAAAAGTTTTTAGAATAAATATATAAAATTACGAGATACTCGTACTCGAATCGATTATTGCTAAAATAATCGATTTATACTGAACTTAAAATAGTCAGTTTTGAGAAAGTTCTTTTTCTAAAATCATCATCAAAGACATACAAACAATCATATCATGGCGATTAAACAATATGCTTGATCGTGTAAGGCTGGCATTATATTATGAGAGACATTGTTGTGGGAAAAGAAGTCCGGGCTAATATTAAACAATTCACGTGTTCTGTAATCGCTTTTAAATGATATAAAAAAAAACTTTCAATTTTCCTTATCCCCATTTGTGCGAAGGGAACGTGAACGCCAGTCACAGTACAACCAAATGACCGGTAGTATAACTAATACCAGTAACTCTACCACGAGTTATAATGACAACTCGCTAGCGAGATCGTAAAATATTTATATGGAAAATTGTCAATTTGACATTGACAGTTGACACTTTTTCATATAGACGGGTCCTACGCATAGTGATGTAACCAGAAAATTAGTGAAATACGTTTTTTTTTTTGCATCAAACGCTTCAAATTATCATATTCTTTGTGCCCTGTAAAATTTATTTTAAAAATATCAAATAGTTTCTAAGATACAAACATTTAAACTGGTGCAAGAGACGTTATTATATACAAGCGTTCGAATCCTTAAACCGCTCTCCTGTAAAGTTGTATTTTTGCACTTGCATAATATACGTAGGACCCGTCGACGTAAAAATTCGATTTGGACCTTTTTTATTTAAACCTTAAACCTACTACCTAATAAGAACAAATAATGCATTTAGATTTAACATTTTTACAATAAAACTAAATTTACTGAAAAAATAAAATAAATACATGTTATTAAGCATATTAATTGTAGTAAATTCATTTTATTAAAATTCAAGTTTTTCAAACAATACGTAACAGAACAAAAATTTTTACCAAAAAATGATTCACAAATTTATTACAATTTTGTTCATATATGGTTACAAATTTGGAATTTTGTTCATTTACAAATAAAAAATAATTTAATTATTTTACACAAACAATGTACATATAAATTCCATTATAAATTTGTTTATATTACAATACATTAAAACTCTGTTAGTGTTACACAATATTTATAAAATTAAAGATATCATTGAGACTTCAGTTACTTATAATTCTAATACTGTGATTGAAGTCAGACAGCCCACAGTTTACGATGCCGTAAAAAACTAATAAAAAACCCTTTTGTTTTTCACCGCAAAAAATACTAATATGTCAAAATTGCCCTCGAACAAATGTTTAGAAAGTCACGTCAGCGAATTTTGATAAATATCTCAGTATGGTCATCAGTTTTTTAGGAGGAAGACACCTTTTTCTATTGTCAGCCTCTGTCGATTACTTCGCGATAAACGAGGAAGGTTTCTATAATAAAATTGCATACGTGCGAGGCCAGAGAGGGTTGCCAGTTGCCATAAAAACGAAACGCTATAACGAAGTCATTGACACTGGCTGATCAATGACGAACACTTCATAAATTTTAAAATTTTAATATCACAAAATTTGTTCTGTTAGTAGTTTTAAAGTAGTAAAAATGAAGGCGAAAACTGGTAATAAATAAAAAATGTAAATGTATGTAAAAAAAATTAATAAGACATTTTGTAGAAGTACGCCTTGCGTTTTATTGTAATAGTTTGCTACGCCGCTATAAATCAAATTAAAGTGCTACGAAAAACGTAGACGTACTACGAAACACGTAGATGTGCTACGAAGCTACGTCAAATGCGAAAATATACTTTTTGTTGTTGCCCGCAACTTCGTCCGCGCCAACATTTATTCAACTTTATTGCTCATATGTTTTCGTTGTTTTTTTATTTTTATTTTTTTTATGAACTGTCGAGAATAGTGCTTATTCTTGAATGAAAGGCATATGTCCTTTTCTGTACCACTGATAACGCAATGAACCCTTTTTTATAAAGTGCCTAATGCGTACAGCGAGCGCGTAGTATGTGACTGAGTGTTGTGAGATGCCAGCATCGCACTTTATTGCGACAGCAGTGGCAAGTGTGGTGTCGCCTCCAATAATACATGTTAAAGTATTCACTGAGGCAAATGACATTGACGTTTAACCTTCAAAGTTTGTATGAAATGTGTCATGTCATACAAATGCTGGCGGCGGCGTCTGGTCTGGCAATTATGGTTTTTTGTTTTTACCACGAGAACAGTATTGTTAAAATAAACAATACAGTTTTTTAAACTGATATTAACTTATTAATCGGCGCAGAATTCATTGCCGAGACCGCGTGGTCCGACTGCTTCCATATGCTCACAATAAGCCTTCTCGTGTTAAAATTCTTCTTGTGTTCTAATTTTTTTTGGAGTTTCTATTACCTTAACGAAAATTATAAACATTGTCTTCCATATTTTTAACATTTTTTTTTTCAAAGCAATTTTGTTGTCTATTTCTTGTAAATTCAATGCAATGCATATTTTTAGTATTATCGTTTGTTTCCTTAAATCAGTGGAAAAAACCTAAATACCTACATAGTTTTAGTTGCATCTTTTTGAGGGTAGGACGCCAAAAGCTTGCAGATACCGAAAGCAATATTGGAGGCAACAAGGTTTTAAGATAACCAGATTGGCGATCGGGGAGTTGAAGCTAATTGATCATGTTAGCCGCATTACATCCGACCTTCGGTTATAACTTAGTTTCTGTTGTCGATACTAGCCTATTGGATCTTAGACTGTGACGTTAAGAGAATGGTCCCTTGAAATTAATCATCTTAAAATCTCTAATCTCAAAATGTGTGTACATCTACAATAATATATACTGCTATTATAAGGAGAGAGAGTATGTTTGTAATGAATAAACTCAAAAACTAAGATGAATAGTTTTTGAGTTTATCCATTACAAACAAACATACGAAACTTTATAAAATACTAGCTGGTGCCCACGACTTCGTCCGCGTTGAAAAACATTAAGTAGCCTATCCTGTGTCCCGTACGTCCAAATGTTTATCTACCAAGTTTCATGAAAATCAGTTAATTCGTTTCAGAGTTATGGAGGAACATACATACATACAGAAAAAAATTCTAAAAATCGTCAATTTAGTTTCAGTATCATGTATAGAGCCCATAAACACGATATCTCTGAAAACAAAGTAACTTACTCCATGACCGACCCTTACAGTTTTATTATTAGTATTGATTGATGATGATAGCCTATGTTACTCGCTGATAATGGACGTTTCTATAGCTGAAAGAATTTTCAAAAGAGAACCCGTAGTTTTTTAGTTTATTAATTATAAACATACAAAACTTGTTTCTTTATAATATTAGTATTGATTTATCACAAAATTAAGTAAATTTTGACTAATATTTCAAACATGTAAAAGAAATTCTCAGTCATTGGTGTATAATAATCCCTTTAAAATTTGAAATTAAATTTTAACTATGAAAAAAAAAAACTAATTTCTCAAGTAGTTTATATTACCATCGATAAAACTTTTGATGGCTACAGCAATTACTTCGCCATTGTATCTTGATCCTGAAACATTTAGGGTAGCCAAGTTGCAAGTAATACCAAACTTGAGAAGCTTCTGAATGTCATTACGAAATCTTCATTCAACTCGCCTCTAAACTTCACTTTGAGATAGACAGTTCATCAATTCCAGTCAGATTTATATTAATCTATCTTCTGTAGTCTATGGCGAGATTTCTTGTCTGTTAAAGCGTGAAATGACCCTGCGGTTTCTACAAACATTATTAAGGTGCTATCAATTACAGAGACCGGTTAAGACAATTAATGTTTTAATAGAGTAAATACAAATTTAATGAATATAAGAGATTTGCTTAGAATTTTTGGTTTATTAAGAACGTCTCCAATAATTTCCCAACCAGTGAGGATACTAGAGGATTTTATTTTCTTAACGTACCTACCCACTTCTCACTCACTTCCTCGCCAGTACATTTTTTTCTCAGCTAGAGAATTTTATTAACTAGAGTAACTGCAGTATATTCAAAATTAGCCGAGGAGAAATTTTGGGGATATGGAGGGTCCAAATATCTCCTCGGTCTGGTCGTCCTACGACGTAATCGGAGACCTTATTAACTTATATGATTTATTTGCAGTAAAAGTAATTTATTTGGATGAGAGGGCTTTTCCCTGTCCCCTTATCTCCTCCTATGTTTCTGTATTGTTACACTGTACTGTACTTTACGACTATCACTCGGGAACATTACTTTTTTCCAGATGAAAGGTACCTTATGAGGTCCTTTCTTGTATCCCTGACAACGTGTATGCGAAATTTCATCATGATAGGTTTAGTACTTAAGGCGTGAAAGTGAAAACAAACAAACTCTCTTTCGCATTTATATAATACTAGCGGCCCGCTCCCGGCTTCGCCCGGGGTGCTTTTTTGCAATCCAGCCGATAAATTACTTTAAACCGCCATCTGTGAGAACCTTATGGAACTCACAGATAAATAATTGCTGTATTGAATAAGTATCAACAGATGGCGCTATGTTAATAATATTATATAATTTGCAAAAAAATAATAAACAAAATGAGATATAAAATATCCTATCTTTTAAGTTGGACCAAATAACAGATACTTATGAAGTTTGATCAAAGTCGGTTCAGTAGTTTTAGAGTTTATCGCGAACATACATCGTGACACGAGATTTTTATATATATAGATATAAAGATTATTGTAGTTAGCATATATATGATTCATTATTTGCGTGGATGTATCCGTGCAGTTTCTGTAATGGATATTTCTATATTGTTTGTCTATTGACTTCCAGCTCGCTGACACTAACACTTTCGAATAGGTCATCAGTGAGAGGCGGTGACCCGTAACTGGGTTTGTAAACTATTTTCACAACAAAACTATACTATTATTATTATAAAAAAGAGAGATTTGTATGTCTGTAATGAAAAAAAAAACTACTTTGCCGATTTTAGAAATTCTTTCCCCTGTAGAAAGCTATTTCTACAGGTAAATCAGCGAGTAACATGGGCTATCTTTTTTACAGTATTTTTTTTTTGTTGTTTTAAAATGTTATTTTGATTATAATAATAACATATATAAACGACATTAAATTAGTTGTAATTGTGCCCGCGGCGTCACAGACGGCGACCCGAATGGACTATTTATAAATGTTGCGTCTAAATGGATTAATTGCTCGCATTAATTTTGTTATTCGTTTTAATTCAACCAAATTGGTCTCACGGAACTCGATGTTTGAAGCAATTTTGGGTTTGAAAATATATATTTTATTTTTTTACAAAATTTACGTAATGTACCTACAGTTTTGGGCTGATTTTGTTCTGTTACTTTTTTGATTAAAATATTCTTTTTAATAAAAAATGTTTGTTGACAATAGTCAAACATTTTTTATATCTACCTACATTATTTCTGTTAGTATAACTAATATAAAGGAATTGTTTATTTTACTTAACTGTCGGAACTGTCTAGCTAGAATAATTAATATATAATAATGTAACATATTGGTCTAAAAATAAATAAATTTTAAAATTTTATTTTAATTTTTTTTTTTAAATTACTTATTACACTATTTCATTGAGAAATAAAAGTATGAAAAAATTTCATTACAACTATAAAACATCGAGAATTGGAATCTATTTTTAAAAAATCTACACATTTTAAAAATTATTTTAAAAAATAATCTTTTCGAAATCGCTAGATATTATGTGTTTGGCTGTATACTGTATAATTATTTTTGATTGTAGCTATCTACTTAAAATCTGTTAGTTTTTATAAAAACCTTCCTATCTTATAACAATTAAACCAAAACTGAGGCAGCATTCTCCAGTAGCACACTTTTTTAGAGGCTAAAGACGTTATATTTCCTTTCAATAATACCTAACTATATCTGCCTGTATGACTATCTGTGTATGTCGAAATGACCCTAATTTATGGGCATTCGCGTCGTAGCCATAAATCGTGATACAATTCAATGTTACACTAACTGCGCGTCCACACTACTCGCGAAGTAGGCCGAGGCGAAGTGAATATGAGAGTGTGGACGGGCACTTCGTGTTACCTCGTCCAACTTTACCTCGCCTCGTGCTACTTAAATTTGTTGCGCCCGAGTCAAAGGACTCGAAGTAGCGCGAACGAGTTCCTCGCGAGGTTGAACGAGTGTGTAGCCACGCACTTTGTACTTCGGTCAACTTTCCCGAATAATTCGTCGAGGCACTTCGCGAGTAGTGTAGGGGCACTTCGCGAGTAGTGTAGGGGCACTTCGCGAGTAGTGTAGCGGCACTTCGCGAGTAGTATAGGGGCGCAGTAACACCAAACATGTTCTAACCAAACAGTCGTTGTGACTAAATATTAGGTGGATAATGAAGTAAGTAAATAACAGGACTAATTTAATGAAGATAAACTCTTAATTACTACACAATATCTTTGTGGTTTCATATTTGGAATTATTTTATAATAGTAATATGTACAATATAATAATAGGTAAGTAGTAGAATATTGTCATGATCAATTTAATATTTAAAACATGATCACTTTAAAACTTAGTTGATCATTGAATAAGTTTTGCTCTTAACTTAAGTACATAATCAAAAACTTTACTGGGAAACTACTAAATTAAACTTTGAAGTTTCAACTACCTACTTAAGTAATTTGTTAAACCTTTCCAAGCAATTCTGTTAAGAATAGTTTTTATAAAATTGATAATTATAATTTAAATCTTATAAAATTGACAAAGGCAAGGCAAATTATAAAAGGGATTTTTTTTGTTAGATTTTGTATGTTTATATGTGGAAGATAATAACCGCGGAATCTCGTTTCATTCTATGAACGATACACTAACTTAGAAGAACCCAGAGGATTTCCAGCAGTGTCCCCTACACTGCCGGGTATCCCAGAGGATTTCCAGCAGTGTCCCCTACACTGCCGGGTATCCTAGAGGATTTCCCAACGTTCAAAAAAAAGGGCCACTTTATAGATGCCACTTTATCGCCGGCTACGCAAAGTTTTTATAATGCTCTCCCTCCGCTCTTGGTACGATCGATTTTCTCTCCTTGTAATGGGAAGCCATTAAAGGAACAATGATGCTGAAAGCGCCGAAGGATGAATCTTCTGTGGAACAATGATTGATTGTTTTTTAGACGGCTTCATTGTATTTATATGAGATATTATCATGTAGTTTAATTTATAAGTGCTACGTTTCAATCTCTGTGCTGGATCTAATCTAACATTGGATGGTTATTCTGAAAAACGGCGGTCTCGTTGGTCGAGAGTAATTCGAGAGTAAAGTCGAGAGTAAATGAATAAACTCATTAACGTACTGGACATGTTTTAAAAATTCTTTCACCTATAGAAAGCTACGATATCAGCGAGTAACATAGGCTATGTTTTATAATGTTACGCGGGCGTAGTCGCTCGCAATAGCTAGTATATAATATTATCCCAAGACTGTGCATAAGAGCAATTTGTATAATGTCTTGTCTTCTACATATAATATTATGTCTTTACGTATAGTAGGTATTATTTTCTTAAATTATTTTTTATTATTGTGCTCTTATTAGTTTTATTATTATTAGTTTTTATTAAATTAGTTTACGCTATTATTATCTTACATTAATTTAATTATTTGGGTAGCCCGCATGGCGGCAACAACCACCCCCTTACAGAAGACCACCGTGAAATAACTGCATGTATTGTGTGCTGTTGTGAGGAGTAAGGGATGCCAAATTCCATTTCCCTATCCCTTCCTATTCATAATAATCCCTTATCCATTATCCTAACATAGGTGACGGTAGCCACCTCCCATCAATTGGACTGTTTTAGTAATAAAACCGTAGATTATTTACACATTTTCAGATTCAGTCATAATATTAGCAATTAAAGATTCTTCGCATTTGTAAAAGAAAATTAAAGTTAATATCGGTTGGTTTATTTGCCTATAATCTTTAATCAGATTTTAATACAGGTCAAAAATTGACTTATACAGAGATTATGAAAGCAAATCATCGAAGTATTACAACTATGGAATGCCAAATGCCAAAGCGGCACATAAAAAGTACGTCTAAAACGGAATCATGGCGGAGTCAATTATAAAAGGTAGTAACGACCAAGTTCTACTATTGATTTTAAACTCCAATGTGTTGACGTAAAGTCACATTTTCTTTAAATGACAGAATTTTGGTTCGTTTTAAATGACAGATGACACAGTTCATGCTCTACGCATAATATGTCACTTTTAAGCGTTCCATAAAGTTCGTAGTGTTTTGTATGGCGTGCGAAATCCATAGTTTTAGTACATTGAACCTTTTGACTGCCTGCGTCTTTGTCGGCGCTCATTTATTTTACTAAGTAAGGCGTTACGAGTCCTATAATAGTACCATATAATTAGTTGTCAGAATGTAATTATGCTAGAAGTCCGAACTATAATAAAAATAATCCCATTAGAAAATTCGTCGACAAGATGGACGCCATTAGTAAAAATTGTTAAAATATTTAAATAATGATTAATGCAATGCTACCATTCCTTTTATCCTTCTCGAACAGTCACAATATTAAAAAGTTCGCTCTCGAAACGCAATAAAATTCAAAACGGCCGACAAGTGTTCATAAGGCAGCGCAGGCCCGATGTAATTGAACATCAACGTAGAATTATGTTAATGTTTGCCTTTAAATATATATATTATATCGCTAGCCGGTGCCAGCGACTTCGTCCGCATTGAAAAATAAAAAATAACAACGCCTGACAAAATATATGGCCATTAATTTATAAGTAGCGGCCCAAATTATTGACATGTCTATTTCTTTCTAATCCTAAGTGGACCGTCAGCCTGTCTCTCGATCTTAATATAGAAAAAAAAACCTTTGTTGCTGTTATAAATTTGCCATGCGTTGGATTCTTATTTTTAGATGCTCCCTCGGACACAGTACTTTTTCTCTAGATGAAAGGTACATTATATCCTTTTCTGTTCATTCACATGCATGGGATGCATGTGAAATTTCATGACAATCAATCGAGTAGTTAAAGCGTGAAAAGATAACAGACAGACGGAGTTAATTTCACATTTATAATACTAATAGGTAGAGATATATCATGACGGACCATGATCTCGTATTTGCATAATTTTACGTTACATACATCTCTCTGTTTGTGAATTATGGACAGGATGTGTTCCGGGCACGTTTATGGCCAATTTTATTTCGTACCTAAAGGTCAGTTCACACCGGATCGCGACGCGGCGCTCACTTTTTAAAATAGTGATAGAATATTGCACTTATTTCCTACACTAAAAGGTTCAATGATCAATGTGACGTGGCGTGGTGCAGCGTGAAACCACCCCACAGAGCAAAGAATCGCCGCGCCTCCTCTTACTAGACACGGTATAATAATAACATTCGTGCCGCGCAATTGCGCTGAGCGCAATTCAATGCGCATTTGGCCGCCAGTTTCTATTTGCATATTGTGAAGTTGTGGATCCAAAAGCGATATAAAAGCCTAATTGTGCAATTATTTAGTGTAATAATCAATTATAACAGCAAATCAGGTTCAGGTGCGAATTGAAGAATTTTGTGATAAAAAAAACTTATTCAATGAGTTTGTTTCATTTTAGAGAAATATTGCCAGTAAAGATGCTTGCATTAGCGCTTCGTGTTTATATTTCCACGTGTCAATTCTTGCTACTGCTAGTAAAATATGTGAGATAACTGATTTGATTCGTAATAACGTCATAGCTCATTTGATTTTTATTTAAAACAAACTGTTGCGTGCGACTTCGTCCGTGTTACTTCATAAAACATAGCTGATGTTACTCGCTGTTAATGTAGCTTTCTATAGATGAAAGTATTTTTAAAATTGGTCCAATAGTTTTTGAGTTTTTTCATTACAAACAAAAATACAAATCTTCTCTTTATAATAGAGGTATAGATTGCTATCTTAAAAAAATGCGCGTCGTGTCGCGTTCCGGTATGAACTGACCTTTAGTAACCGTCGCTGACTTTAATTTCGGACGCGCCTTCTCTCGACTTAAGGGATAAATTTACTTTAGAATACCCTCTGTGTATATAAATAAAATTATCTATTTAGGTAATATTATAAACTCGAGAATTGAAAAATCGACTCAACCGCCATACCTGCATTTTCAAATCTATGTTATTGTTACTTGATTACTTCAAAAGTGATTTTTGATTAAATTCACGATTAAATTAAATGAAAAAAACTATATCAATATTTTTTTTTTTCAATACATATATCAAAATTAACATACCTAGTCGATTTTTTGCTTTCGATTTTGTTAATACTAGTGGCCCTCCCCGAATTCGCATGGATGCAATTTTATTCTACAAATTATAATACACAAACCTATCTCGTTTATCACTTTGTCTGTTAGTGAAAACCGTATCAAAATCCGTTGGTCGGTTTAGAAGAAGTTAGCGGAGAAATGGACAGAAATGGACAGCGACTTTATTTTATAATATGTAAAATATACAATATGTGCCAGGTTGTCATAAATTTGAGATTTTGTCTGGCAGCAGTAACCACCCTCTAGTCTAGCATAATACGAATACGTTGATCGAAAATATCAAAAATGTCTCTAGTTCATTCGTAACTTAAGGTACTGGCGACGTCATTCTAAATAGAAAAAAAATTGTGTGTCAGCTTATATAAAATTTAAATATTCACAATTCGAACACGCCGTAAGAACAACATTGTTCTTTTTTAAATAATATTGTGTAGATGGCGCAATATCTCTGAATCTTCAGATATTTTAAAATAAAAATAAAAAATAGAACGCACAACATGACACATTCGTGCTCGCATTCGTGTGACAATTTTGATTTTACTCCCATAAATTCTCATACCACGGGCTTATATATATATATATATCTAACTAATATATGTAAAAATCTCGTGTCACGATGTATGTTCGCGATAAACTCTAAAACTACTGAACCGACTTTGATCAAACTTCATAAGTATCTGTTATTTGGTCCAACTTAAAAAATAGGATAGTTTATATCTCATTTTGTTTATTATTATTTTTTAAATTATATAATATTATTAACATAGCGCCATCTGTTGATATTTATTCAATACAGCAATTATTTATCTGTGAGTTCCATAAGGTTCTCACAGATGGCGGTTTAAAGTAATTTATCAGCTGGAATGCAAAATAGCACAACGGGCGAAGCCGGGAGCGGGCCACTAGTATATATATATATATATAGTATGCAAACGATTCTTAAGAGTAAACTCCAAAAAAGTGAAAGTGGCCACACGGCGTGGAACGAAAAATATTCACATATTGTTGTAGGCTGTATACGAACTTGAAAACCCTTGGTCGCATTGTGTGAGCATTTTTTTTAATATCCTAACATCACGCCCACCTGAAGAATGATAAATGACCGAAAACATGTGATACATTTTTCATGTCTTGTCGACATGTTTTTTTTTTTAAATATTTTGGCAAAGGTTGAATACATTAGCATTTAAATACGGGTTGATTCATTTTCTTTCCTGATATATTTTTTTATAATATATTTATTACATAGTATAATTTCAAGTCGCTTTCTGCGTGTACGACTGCTAGCTAACTCCTCGCTACAGCCTAGTCGCCGAAATATTAATTTACATGGCTTACGTAGGCTAAACCTTAAGACACATTTGAAAAATTATGAACTAGAAAATTGTAGTTCTTCTAAAGAAAACTCCGCGATGGCATATATCTATCTGTTACGGTTGACTCACAGTGACTATTTCTTTCAGTAAAACTTTAATCTCTACATATTATAAATCCGTCATGTATTTTTCTAGCTAATTACTTCTAAATCACCCAACGGATTTTGATACGGTTTTCACATATAGAAAACGAGGAACGTTCGTGTATATACAACAAATTGCATCCTTTGCGAAGACGAGAGCTAGTCGCTAGTATATTTGTAAAACAATAAATATTACAAAAATAATTCAAATTAGTTATTCCCTTATAGCGGGGCAAGGCCCAAGCTACCGGTGGTTAGGCTGCAGAGTGAGGAACTTCTTGACAATTCGTGCCGTGTCAAGAAGTACCGCCTTCTGTATCTGTCCCTTGATCCAGCCTTGCTCTGATGAGTTGTTCCAACTAATGCCTACCCCAAGTTTTTACCACCGTACTGCGCGTCATAGATGTGGAGTTCATCCGCATTACTTGGACAAGGTGCCACTACGCACAGTCCGGTTGGGTAGAAACTTTATCCCGCGGACGCGCGAACTTTGGAACAATCTCCCTTCTGAGGTGTTTCCACCTAGCTACAATATGGGCTACTTCAAGCGAGGGGTTAACAAATATCTACAGGGTAGGCAGCGCACTAGCACTCCCCTTGGTGTTGCTTGTGTCCTTAGGCGACGGTAACCACCTACCATCAAGTAGGCCGCCTGCCTGTCTCCCACCTTTATTATAAAAAAAAAAAAAATCTAGTGAGAGCCTCTTGAGGTGTTGGCCGAGGCTCTTCGCTATAAGAACGATGATTGTCGAACCCCCAACCCCAATTGGCGGTCATATTGATATATTTAGTAAGTTTCTCTTTTTCACGAGGTTTTCATCATGCGGTAGAGCGATGTCAACAAGCATGGCTCGGCGCTCGGATCGGTCAATAAACACGATGTCAGGGGGCCTAGCCAAGATGCAAACGCTTCGTTGCGTACTTCGGAAACGAAGAGATAACGCTAAGAGAAAGCTTGGTGATTGGTTGTTGTAACGTCAAAATAAAATTTTGACCAATCACAGTTTTCTCTTAGCGTAGCGTAGCGTAAACGACTGTAGAAAGCAATGCGTTTGCATGTTGGTTACGGGCCCAGGCTTATTAGAGACAATAGTCCTGTCCGTGATTATGGAGCGGTCCCAGTAGCGCGTAGCATGACCATTTTCAAGAACAGGCATAGGCACATACTTATAATACGCCACCTCAGACTCGATAAGATTTAACTACTGAAACGATCATCATGAAATTTTGCATACACATTGTTAGAGATACATAAAAGGACGTGCGGTACATTTCACCCAGATAAAAGTTCTGTTCCCGAGGGATAAAAATAAATATCCTACGCCTGGCTGGATATCAACACCTATATTTATCAGCAAAAAAAAAATTGAATAAATTGTTGCTCACATATCTTGTAAGGTCTTACATTCATTTAAAAGGGGCTTGGACGAAGTCGCGGGCACTTGGTAGTGGTGAAATATATAAATAAATAAAAAAACAGTAAAAAAGAGGTTATTAACACTGACTCACCTCAGAGGTTATTTAAAATAACTCATAGATGCCTTACAATACGACCTTAAATCGAAATGGCGGTTACCCTGAAAAGTGGGCTAAAGTTACAATGCTCTGACCTGGCCTGGAGCAAAAAGATCAGGTGGGCCTAAAGTGCGATGGTCCCATGACATATCAAAAAGCGTCAAAAAATTGGCCAATACTTGCAGAACAGGGAGAAAAATGGTAGGAAAAAAAGGTCAAGGGTAAAGGAGGCCTTTACCCCAGGGCCTTTTCAGTTTTCGGTAACTTCATTATAAGAAATTCTTTTTTTAACATTCGGGTAAAGGAATAAATGGGATTTTTATTTTATTTTATTATTTATAACTCACCTCTGTGCATAATACTCGAAGAATGCCACAAGTATTTCAATGGACCTGGTCATAGCGGCCCACATCTCATGAGTTTTGCATTTTGATTGCGTCAATGACGGCAAACGAGAGGGCCCGTCCGACATAACACAAATTTTTACATCATTCTATATCACGACACTTGAAAAAACTCCCGAGTCACTACACCTACAATGCTTCGGTTACAGTTATCTATAACCTGAAGTGCACCTTAACGCTAAAACCTACGTTTACGTTACGCCTACGCAGTTGTAGGCAACAGGTACGTTGACCTACATATATTTACTTTACTACACGAACCGTGCAGGTTGCGTTGGAAATTTTCAAAATTGATACTGGCACGTTATACTGATACGTTTCTAAATTTAAATTTAAAATATCGAACGCTGCATTCCAATCGATTCTTTTCACAGTAGACGTATAGTATTTTCGAAGCGTTAAGAACTGTGCGTCCAGTATTGTGGACGCGTATTTACTGACTGCGGACAGAGGACTGGCTGGTTAGAATTTGAAATAGCGCGCATGCTCCTATAGGAACCAGTACATCCACTGTAAAAGACCTCCCGTGTTAAACACATTTCAATACGAATGTACCGTCTCATGTGTGTCTAGTTAAACTGGACATTAGCTCGTTACAATGTATAAACGATGTTCCTATCTGAGCATGTAAACATGAGGAATCCACAGTTGGTTGTTTTTTTAGCCAATATTTAACTTCCTAATGTGTTTGATGATTTTGATAGAGTAATTATTAAATAAATATATAAGGAAAATATAGATAAAGCATATAATGTGTATAGGTACATACACCTTCGTAGCGAGCAATCAGGCGTGGCAAAAATATCTAGGTATAGGTACATACGTTTCGCTTACATTTTCTTTTGTGACTTGAACCTTTGTTAGGGATGACGTTTACTTACCTGTAACAAAGAGTATAAATATTTAGTTACATATACACTGTCACCAGTGTTAATAAAGAAAAAAATATCACTTAACTGTAGTATTACTTTCTAGAATTTTTCTTAATCACCTGACCATGCGACTTAATATTTATTATCTATACTAATATTATAAAGAGAGATGATTTCTACTTTTGTATGTTTCTAATGAATAAACTCAAAAACTAGTGGACCGATTTTGAAAACTATTTCACCTATAGAAAGGTGTAACAATATGCTATATTTTATAAATTTGCGTGGGCGAAGTTGCGTCTAACAGCTAGTGTAATATATCTATACATATAAATAAAATTGGAGTGTCTGTTTGTAATATTGAAATAACCGTTTTTTACTACATGCATATGAATATATATACGGTACATATACACCAAAATAACATTTTTTACAATTTTTGTCTGTCTGTATGTTTGTTCCGGCTAATCTCTGAAATGGCTGGACCGATTTTGACGGGACTTTTATTGGCAGGTAGCTGATGTAATAAGGAGTAACTTAGGCTACGTTGATTTTAGAAAAAAAAAAAGAAAAAAAATACACCCCGGGCGAAGCCGGGAGCGGGCCGCTAGTAATATAATATAATTAGTAACACACTTTTTTTACTTATTTATATTACTTATAAATAAGTTTTTTGTTCCTTTTTTTCTTGTTTTTCTTCTTGCCTATAGATTTTTATTAAAACCGACTGATAGTTAAAGAGATTAGCGTGCTCAAACAAAAAATTCAACAACTTTATTATAATAGTATAATATATATACCTATATTGGTATATATATAAATGTACATTAGTATACAAGTAAACTACTTGTTATGGATCCAGTGTAAATTAATGAGAGAAATAGCTCGCTACTTTAAAATTTAAATTGACCAAAGTTAGATGGAAGTGGAAGTTATTCTTTTTTTTAAATTCTCATTTCTACTATTTCCGCTTCAAGTTTTCCCTAGAATTGTTAATTTTAGAAATAACTAGAAAAATTGTTTTTATTTATTCTACAAAAAGTGATACTATCCCTGACCACTGGTACGTTTTATTTGTTCCTACCATATTGACATAGTGAACACCCTGTATAATGTTTATTTCCATAGACTAAAAATAGAAAATCAAGGCAATCGGCGTGATTTATTTGCCTTCCTTATCCCTTCATCACCTATGTCGTTGCTTGTGTTATAGGCGACGGTAGCCACGTACCATCAAGTGGACAATCAGCCTGTCTGTCGATCTTAACTTAAAAAGAAAAAATGAAATTTGCATACAAGTTGTCAGGGGTACAGGAAAGGATTTTTTTTCCATAAATCCCTAATCCCGAGGGATAAATATCTTCACACATTCCACACAGCACCATCTAGTTTCACAGTAAGCAACTAATGCTTGTAGTACTATGGATACCAGACAGTTCATATATACTACATAGATTACTTTTTTGTTGTAAATACATATGTACATTGTATAAATATAAAACAAAATAAAAATTCAATACCTGCGACGAACATATACACTGTATATGTGCAATAAAGCACTTGTGGCTGTATGTACAACCATAATAAGCGGTATACAATTCAATTCAATTCAGTTCAATTCAATTCAATTTAATTCAATTCAATTCAATTCAATTTAATTTAATTTAATTCAATTCATTTATTGCGAAACCTTAATGTATAAAGATGTTACAAAATTTATAAAGACCAGTGTTATGGACCCTGTCGGGCATGCAACTTAAGGGACTAGGAGAGAGGAAGCTACATATATAACTACATATTATATAAAAAGAATTTTATTTTATTTAAATTAAATTTTATATTAAAAAATAAATAATATTTACATATCTTACATTAAATAATTATATGGTCTATAAATTATATATTTACTATTTAGAATTTTTTTTCAATTTTTTTATAAATAGTTTATTTTATAAAATTGTTGTTGTCTTTTTTAAATTATCTTAATTTTTTTAAATTAATTCATGGTGCTCTGCTCTACCCACCTTAATAGGATGAAGGATGAAGGATACCTTAAGATCAGCAGGGGATAGGGAAATGGATGTGTCAATGACGTATGAAAACAATTTTAATTGACTCACGAGATTAGCTCGAACGTAATTTATTCAAAACATTAGTTGTTTGTAGAAGGAATGAAAAATTAATATTCATACGTTGACAAACAATGTTTGCTTTTTATTAATTTAATCCTTTGCAAAACAAAATAAAAGGACAGGTTCTAGTAAACTTTAGCTCAATTCTAGTCTAGTAAATTTAGCTCCAAAGTTCTAGCGAATCAATCTCCCTCAAGGGGGCCTAGCCAAGATGTACATTATAGAAAACGCTCCCTAGCGAACTTTACGAAGCGAACAAAATAAAGCCCGGTGATTGGTTGTTGTAACGCCCACATAAAATTTTGACCAATCACAAAGCTTTGTCCGTAGCGTAGCGTAGCGTTTACGACTGTAGAAAGCACTGCGTTTGCATCTTGGCTAGGGCCCCTGGGGGCCTAGCCAAGACGTACATTAAAGAAAACGCTCCCTAGCGAACTTTACGAAGCGAACAAAATAAAGCCCGGTGATTGGTTGTTGTAACGCCCACATAAAATTTTGACCAATCACAAAGCTTTTTCCGTAGCGTAGCGTAGCGTTTACGACTGTAGAAAGCACTGCGTTTGCATCTTGGCTAGGGCCCCTGAGGTGTTTCCACCTAGCTACAATATGGGCTACTTCAAGCGAGGGGTAAACAAATACCTACAGGGTAGGCAGCGCACTAGCACTCCCCTTGGTGTTGCTAGTGTCCTTAGGCGACGGTAACCACCTACCATCAAGTGAGCCGCCAGCCTGTCTGCCACCTTTATATTATAAAAAAAAGAAGCTCAATGTAATATTAATAAATGGGGAATAATTTTTAAGTGGACGTGTAATCTAAGTTTTTTTTTTATTAGAGATGGGTTTGCTCTTGGCCAGAATTCAGCCGTGTAGCGAAAATGAGGCCTATGATGGAGCGAGCTCACCCAGAAGATGCCTATTCACTACAACTTTGAAAAGATTTAATTATTAATTATTTAAGATAAAAAAAGGCACTCAGAAGTATGTCATTGAAGTCTGTGCGAAGTTCAAATGTATACAACGAGTTTCAGCTGAACTATCGAACCAGGGGTATAATCAATGCTTAAAAAAAGAATTCTAAAAATAATTTATAGCATGTTATTATCGTTTATCGCTCTTTCCATTAGTGAAAACCTTATTAAAATCAGTTGGGTGGTTTAGAAGATGTTATAGGAGAAATGAGCAACGTTTTCTTTATCTTCTTTTTTGCCGTCTGTCCCTCTGTATGTACGCTTAGATCTTTTAAACTACGCAACGGATTTTAATGCGATTTTCACTAATGGAAAGAGCGTTAAACGAGGAAGGTTTTTATATAAATAATTTGTAGAAAAAAATCCGTGCGAAGCCGGGTGCGACCCGCTAGTATACAATAAACTTTACTACATTTATTTCCCTAAAGAATATAGCTTATTTATACATATTCGTCCATTAATTTTGATACTGCTAAAACCCAACGTATTAACCTTTTTGAATGAGATTAATCGTATTAATTAATGCGGTAAGCCTTTGTAATAAATAAATTAAATGTTAAATTAATATAAATATTTGTATTACAGTAATTTGTATTTACTGATATTTTTTTGAGATTAACTTACATACTTTTATTGTTAAACTTGACAGACAGGCAGACGCTCCAGTTGATGGTAGTTGGCTACCGTCGCCTAAGCATACAAGCAACGCCACGGGTGCTGCAAGTTGGCATAGTAGAATTGAGGACTCGTTCACCGACACACAACAGCACACATGCTATTATTTCACTATGGTCTTCTGTAAGTGTGGGGTTACTGCCGCCAGACGGGCTGCCCAAATGAATGAGAAGAGCAGTGTGCCCTGCCATTACTTTCCAAATCCAGGAAAAAACCAACTTTGAAAATGAAATTTTCAAAGTTGGCTTTGGCTACGTCGGACTTCGAACCCGGGACCCCTGAGACAGAGCGTTTTAAAGCACCTTCAACACTCATCCAAAAGTACTTACTCTTTAAAACTAACAATTAACCTCGGTTTCTTTTGTGTTCTGAAGATGTAAATGTATTAAAAATATTTCGTAAGACTGATACAAGGTTTTTTCTTTTTATTTAAAAGACTAATGCCCGTTTTCACCAACAGACACCTAGAGTTAGGGAACACATAAAGCCGGCTATTCACGGCAGTCACATTCACTATCCTGCATGAAGTGCCGAACTGCAAGGCGGACTGCCGTGAATGGTCGGCCTAAGTAGTAGCATAGAGAAAATAGTACTTGGTAGTAGTTAGGTGTTCCCTAACTCTAGGTGTTTGTTGGTGAAAACGGGCATAAACCTTTTATTTAAAAGGTTTACTTAAAACTTTACTATCTTATACTTTGTATATCATTAACTAAATAAGTAGTATGCTAAATTATCTTGAAAAACGCACAAGTCTTTAAAATTAAACTTAAAAGTAGGCAACATAAGGTCTATTATACAAAAATTAATTTAACATCAAATAAGAAATTATTTTCATATTTTCATAATATTATCGTATCTCACGTCTCGTAGCGTGAAAAGAGTTCCAATCCAAACTTATCATTTAAAATGTTACATCACACGGCCTATAAAGTGGGGTTACTATGAGACAACGAAACGGACTTTCGCAACGTAGAACAAAGCGATAATGATCGGAGAGTGTAGTGCGAGTTTTACCCGATCAAACGCATCGAACGCGTAAACGTTAATATGTATGGGAATGAAGCAGCGCCACCTAGTGGCTAACGTGTAGCGCTGCTTCATGTAAAAGTGTTCTATGATTTAATAAGTCACAAATATACCATAATAATAAGGCATTGGTAGCTTATTTGAGTGCTAAGTGCGAGAAGAAATCTGACTTTTCATGGTTTTTAATACACAATTAAAGTTTTTATAGATAATTTGAAGAACTAAACCTACGGTACTATGGTATCAGTTATATCGGAGCACTTAATAAAAGCACATAGAAGCTGCATAGAAGTAGTAATCTGTGCACCATACTTTATAATAAATAAATAATGTGCCCATTGCTTAAAAATATAAAAAGTCACGTGTTCGACACAAAAAAATTCTTATCGAATTTGACACGCTAAGCCCATTTTCACGGTAGCCGTGTCCCGTTGCCATGGCGACGTCATCGATTGATATACCCATCTCTCTCCATCCTGCTTTACAACGTAAATGTCTGTCCCTTTCCCAGAGTTATTATTTGAAATTAACACTACCAATCGCGACTTTTGACTGTGTTCTTTTTTTAAAATTTTAATCTGTACTCAATGTTTGGTCGCTTTTGTTGTTTTTAATTTCAAAGACGTCTCGATACATTCAAAGCATTTTCAAAGCCACATTTTTGTATTCAAATGGTAGGCGCTTTTCGTGTTATATAAATAACACAAATTCCAAGTTCGAATAAATTTTCTATTAGAAATTCTAATGGCATTAGCATGCATAAATTTCATTTGTGGTATTGTGTTTTTCGTATTACATTTTGAGTGTAAGTATCAACATCCTATAGCCAGTATCAACATTTTATAAATGGAGATTGATTCTATGAATAAAACAAATGTTTATATTGTATATTTTACAAGAAGAAAGTATATTATCTTTAGATATTTTGTCGTTTCGGACTCATAGAAACGTCGATTTGTTTGATATGGAAACGTTACACATTTATACTAGCCTCCCGTTACCGGATTCGTACGGATGCAATTTTTCTCTCTAAACTATAAGTATACAAAAAACCTGTCTCATTTATCGCTCTTTCCATTGGTGAAAACCGTATCAAAATCCGTTGGGTGGTTTAGAAGATGTTGGCGAAGAAACAGATAGAAGCGAACAGCCATTTTATTTTATAATATGTAAAGATAAAGATGTAAGATAATATGTATGTTATAGACGTAGACGTAGATAGTAGACACAGACAGTATATATATAAATTACGACGTGGAGAAATATATATACAATATAATGCAACCCTTTAATTTGTTTCATTGTATACAAAGTACCTAATATAAGGTGTTAGTTAGTATT
The DNA here is from genome assembly GCA_936446665.2 of Synanthedon andrenaeformis. NCBI lineage: Eukaryota > Metazoa > Arthropoda > Insecta > Lepidoptera > Sesiidae > Synanthedon > Synanthedon andrenaeformis. Next base: position 2,506,337 of record OW387804.2, on the reverse strand, counting down.
AACAACATGTACGCAAGTAAGTGTGTAGTTTCAAGTAGGTACGAATGAATGTGTACAGACAACAAAAAAATTGGCAATAAATTTATTTATTTATTAATTTTTGTGACCACTAATCCATACGCGCTTTAGTTCATTCTTTGAAAATACCACAGGAACCCAACACTTTTTCAGTATAAAAAGTATTCTATAAGTTGTTCCAGGTAATAAACTATCTGTGTGCCAAATTTAATCCAAATCCGTTAAGCCTATTCTGAAATTAGCGTGCACAAAAGGACAAACAAGCAAACAAACAGACGAAAATTCTAAAAACTATTTTTTTACTTCGGTATCATAAACTAACTAATTATATGGTACATTTTTTTAAAAATATTTAATTTATAGACACGGCTCGTTACAGTTTTATTATATGCAGCACCTGAGGTGTTGGTGTGTTATAGGCGACGGTAGCCACCTACCATGAAATGGGCCTGTCAGTCTGACGACTTCACAAAAAAAAGAAAACAGCGAATTCATAAAGACTTTTCATTATTTGTAAAGCGGTTATCACTCTTTACAATTTGTAGGAAACCAATTTAGGAACCTAAGTAGTGAACCTAGTGATCAGACTACACTAAATTGATTTCTAAATCGAAGACATAGAATTGAAAATAGATAAAATCTAAATTGGATCCAATCTGTTCTAACTGCGATTACACTTTCCAATTTCCTAAATTGGAATCCTTCAAATTGTAAAGTGTGATAATCGTTTAAGTGATTATTAACTCTTAGTACTTTCGACTACGACACAGTTTTATTTTTGAGAAAGCATTTTTTTTGCACACCGTACACACTCGCTAACAAGGTATGTCACGCGAAATATGCTAACTATCCCTCGTGTCCCTTTTGACGGAAACTTCTCTCTCTTTGTGCGCTTGGGCTGTTAGAAACAAAGTAATATTTAGTTACAATAATTATTCATTTAATTATTGTGTTTTAGTTAAAGTACTTATTAAATTAATTAGGTAAATATAATTCTTAATATTTATTTTAATTAATTAAATTAAATTATTTAATTTAAGTTGTATAAATTATGCACAATTTTGCACGTGTATTGTATGAACCTTTCAAAAATATTCTCCTCTGTAAGTTAACAGAGTTCTCAACTTTTCTGATTGTAACTTTTCTTAACAACTAAAATGTAAATTGCCTACTCTATGATGAGATAATGTTTGGCGATTGTTGGAAGGCATGAATGATATTTTTCAATAAATTAGTATGGCCCTACTTAATATCAAAAAATTAAAAGTACTCTGTCTGTCTGTTACCTTAACTACTCAACCGATCTCAATACTCAATACAGAAAAAGATAATAGGGTAGGTACCATTCATCTTAAAAAAAAGTACTATTCCCGAGAGATCATGTAAAAACTAAAAAAACTACGTCTGGCAAAACTATAACAGCAATAATGTTTGAAAAAAAAATTGCTCATATACGGATTTTGTCAGGCGTTATGTATATTTTTTAAATAGCCAAAAAATCTATGAAAGTTCGTATACTTAGGAACGGACGATTATTATTTCAATTCTAATTTAGAATCGCTCTAATTTTAATTATAAGTAGGTACATCAAGTAAAACTTAGTTAACAAGTGACCCGCGGCATCTCTAATTCCTAACAAGACAGTAGACAACTATAATTCCTAACAATTACTAGTCAGTCAATATAAATATTGGCTCTTGTAGCGTTTTGGACTGTGGTAGAAGTTCTTTTATTATTTTATTACATTTTTTTATTTCTTTCATAGAATAAGAATGTGCCAACAGTCTTTTTTAAATTTATATTTTAGCGCCATCTATACAATATCTATGAAACCAAAATTTGTCACGTAATAATGTATCCTTCCGAAAACTAGATGGCATCAGTAATCATGTACATCATGTTTCAGAATTCGAACAGAGATGGCGCTGATATTAATTCGTTAGACTGCTAAAGAGATTACTAGGTGGCGCTAAAGTCGCAATTCTATAGGGCTGTCCACAAAATTGTCGGGTTACATAAGAAATTGCCTCGTCAAAAGTGTTTCTCGCGGGAAATAAGGTATGAATATATAAAATAAGTCCTTGATATATCGGTAGTCGAGACTAAATGTAAATTGTTGATGTTTTTTGCGTTCGTGTTTTTGTGGGTAAGGATCCCTTTCGGAGCCCTTTTTTTTCACGTAATACCTACGTAATCGTTTTATATTCCAAATGTTTTTATTCTGCTTACACGTATAAATAAAATGTGACATCGCCTGTGAAGGCAACTTGATATAAAAATTTTGATATTTGACTAGCCCGTTGGATGAGTGGTGAGGGTACTTGCCTACGGGCCTCGGGTTCGATTCCCGGCGGAGTCAACTTTGGAAAAACTTTTCAAAGTTGGCTTTGGTCTAGATTTGGAAAGTAATGGCAGTAGGGAAATGACTGCTTTTTGCAGTCATTTCAGCAGTCCGTCTAGATACATGCTGTTACACTCTGATAATGTAGCTTTCTATATAGGTGAAAGAATTTATAAATCGGCCCAGTAGTTTTCATGTTTATTCATTACAAACATACAAAAATACAAATATATATATATTTATAATATAGATTATGATATAGATATATTGAAATGAATATTCATAATTATATTTTATTAATTAACTATGGTCTATTATTATTTTCTCACTAAGTACTTATAGTTTTTTATTTTATTTTTATAAATGTTTTTATAATTTAAAAAAAAGAACGAGGAAATTGGAAAAGTTTTGCGGTTTAGTCACACATTAGGTGAAGTCATTTAATGAAAAAAAGTTTGCCAACTTTTCAGTAATCAGTCACTGCTAGGGCTCGTTGTCGTTGACGGGGGCCTATTGTTCCTTTGGCGCGCGTTAAAATAACTTCTCTGTTAGTTATGTTATTAAAAAATAAAAACATGTAATAACAGGAAATATACCTAAAGTTAATGTTAAATTTTACGATCATTTTTATTTTTAAGACCAAATGTTTGTTAGAGAAATTTTATCCTGAATAATAATCCTATCGATTAGTATAATAAAATAGCGAGTGTTTGTTTTTTTTAATTTTAGTTGGTTCGAGTCCCGGGCGAGCCAAGCGAGTTTTAGAAAATCTTTGAATGCAGTTTTATTTCTTTTTAAAAATAAAGGAATGTTTCCTTTATGTAAAATGAGCCAACTTAAAGATTTAAGGTATTTTCCCTCCAGGGCCCGACTTATTTTTCCACCCTGTATATATTTCTTATGTCAACGTCGACAGACAGGCTGACAGTCCACTTGGTTGTAGATGGCTACCGTTGCCGTGCTACAAATACCTGTCGCCTACAGTAGGTTTAAGGATAAGGTAGTGGAAGGGACAGGGGCTCTGGCATCTCTCACTCAATCACTGAAACACAACAGCAATTGTGCTGTTATTTGTGCTAGGTACTCTCAATAGGTGTCTATGCTAGAAAATAGGTACCTACTATTTAGTGCCAAATAACGTCATTAACCTCTTGATAGACTGCCCTGATTAAATAATCAATCATAATCATAATCAATGATTAAATGATACAATCATGAAACCGCAGTGCAATAATGCACATATAAAACTGAATATGGCCAGAAATCCTTCATCAGAAAATTAAAGCAATCAAAGTGTTTGATCAGCAAGTGTCAAGTTGAACAAATCAAACAAAATTAAACCTTACTCAAATTATTATAAAGTTTAATTTCAGAGTAAAATAGTTTTGTTCTGCAGATGACTGACCCTTTTTGAAACTACGTAGTTTGGCAAATGTTTAACCCTCATACTTCCTGTAAAATGGTTCGCGGTTCTCAAACTGAAATGTGGTGTTTGGTATTGGTATTGGCTTATTCCGATATAAAAAAAAGTAATAAGGGGGTTATTCTGGTTTATGATGGTTTAGGAATCACGTCATGATCAAACAATATTGTAAATTGACCAATATTTTCCGAGCTCTCAAAAATGACAAAAATGACTAAAAAAGTTTTTCTTCTTAAGTAAAAGCTATGGTCAGCAGCAGAGCCGCTTGGCGAGCGACTCAATAAAGATAACATCTTCGCAGAAGGAGGCGGCGGAGAGAGAACGGGAGAACGTCGTCCTGTCTCATCGCCTCCGTCGCTGATGAACTGGACGCAGGCGGCTGGCGTACGCTCGCCACTTGGATCCCTGACAGGACTAGGGCGGTAGATGGGAACTCTACCGCCCGCTTTATCCTGAGAGGCACGGCGCACTCTGGCAGTACGAGTGCGCCGTCCCAATGAGCAATGTCCGGTTACGGACCTCCGCAGCGGAGTTGCGGAAAAGTGTACGTCCGACCTCGTAACTTCGCCTTATAGCGGACGCGGAGGACGCCAAGAGGTTTAGTCAGTAGGTCTACCCCGATACCATCTCGGGACAGGAGTCCGACATAACCATGATGGATTTCTCTTGTAAAAAATATAAAAAAATAATTTAAAAAAGGTGGCTATCGGCACCTATAACACAAGCAAAGCCACGGGTGTTTCAAGTGCACGGATTAGGAAGAGATAGGGAAATCGGCTGTGAAATCCCTATCACTAAGTTCCCGAACACTTACCTATCTGGTTTTTAAAATTGCATCAAGAGAAAGTCGTGTGCAAAGAACATTAAATCCTCAAGCAAAAAATCTAATCCACTGTAAAAAAAACCTAACACGACAATTAGTTCCAATCGAGATAAAATAAAAGAGTTATCCTGCCCGCTCCAGAGGTTTAAACGGCCGCCATGTTAATTGATGTTGAATTTTAATTTAGCCCCAGAACGGAGACCAACAATGACGCAATCATGGATAATATTAAAAGGTTTTTATTCATGACTTATTTAAATTTTTTTTACGTCGTTTTATTTTTAAATTTTGCACAGGAATATAATTATACACGTGATTAGCTGCTGCTGTCCGTGCCGACCCGTGCTGTCTTCGCACGGATGAATTGTTTTCTGCAAATGACATATACAGACCTTCTTCGTTTATCGTTATTTCCATTAATGGAGTAGTGGTATAGAAGTTAGCGATGAAAAAGACAGAGACGGACAGCGACTTTATTTTATAATATACCTATAAAATATCGATGTATTTATAATATCTAGTATTTTGCCGCCCCTGTAACTTTATATTTATAAAACTTGTTATTTGCTGATAACGTAGTTTTTGACGATAACGTTGATAGGTCCAGTAGTTTTTGAGTTTATTCATTACAAACAAACAAATCTACTCTCATTATAATATTAGTATAGTGTTAGAGGACTTGGCTGCAACAATGTTGTGTGACCGAAGGCTAGACGGCGTTCATTCTGTTGAAGGCTCTTGGTCATGACGGACGTTGCTCTCGCGTATATCGAGTTGTTAGGCCTTAATATTCATTACTTGACGTTGAACTTGCTTGTAATAATTATGTTTTTGGTTATAATTAAATCTTGTACTTTATGGAGCATTTCTTATTTATTTTCATTCTCAATTCTGTTTCGTAAGAATAGACTATTTAGTGACCCGCTCCCGGCTTTGCATAGGTGGCATTTTTTTCTGTGAATTATATAATATTGTTACGCGCAGGGTAAGTTAAAATGCCGTTTAGGGGTATAGGAACACGATTTATTATCACAGACCAAGTGACTTCCAATATTACAGAGCTTCTCTAATCAAACCGTAAAACTTGCCAAAAGTCGTCGCTAATTCACTCTACGTCTCAATTATGCACTGTCGCAAATGTTTTCGTAAAAGCTCCCAAGTATCGTTAGTTATCGCAGAACTGAACTCTCAAGCGATCGCACCCGTATTTATACTCGCGCAGAAAGTTATGGAAATTATTGGAAACTTTAAAAGTCGTAAACAAGTTTATCAAAGCTTTTCGAAGGCTATTGCTGTTAAAGGAATCTGAACCTTATGTCGCAACCATAAGGAGCAGTTTGCTTTGACACGAATCAAAGAGGGGGCGTGGTCACCTATTCATTGTGGGCTGCGAAAGTGTGTGGAATGTTCCATACGTCCAGATCTTACGCTATCGAGAATGTTCCATACTCTGGTCGTAACAATATATAAAATTCTTCTTCGTTTAATGCTCTTTTCATTAGTGAAACCCTATTAAGATCTGTTGCGTAGTTTAAAAGATCTAAGCGTATATAAAGAGGGACAGAAGGGGGGGGGGAGGAATAACTTTGCTTTATACAATGTAGATATTTGCAAATTGCCCCGTTTTCGCATGTCCATAAATTCGTTATTGTATGTGTCTGTGTATGTTATACCCATTGTTGCAGCACATGTAGTAATAAGTTTGAGAACCAGTGGCGCGCACCTTCGAAAGGATTTGTAAGGCTTATCCTTAATTCTTGAGATTCCTCGCTCATATGCCCCATATTTTCAAGCTAAACAATATGGTGTTTTTTGAAATTACTTATTTGAAGAGATAGCGTATTTGAAATTCTCTATTTCAATCTAAAATTCGAAATAAAAACTAAAATGCGAAGAGAAAATTAAGAAAAAACTCGACATTCATGGGAGATTTGTTAAAGCTTGAAAAGCTTAATTATTTTTAAAACGTATTATAAGGCCAAAGTTTAGTTACCACCACCTTACAGAAGAACGCCGTGAAATAACAGCACGTGTGCTGTTGTCTCTCCGTGTGTGTGAGTAAAGGATGCCACAGCTCATTTCCCTATCCCTCAAAGACATAGGAATCAAAGATGATGCACGCCGCTGCTATTTTTGACATTATACCACGCGTTTCACTTTCCACCTAACCTAGCAGGAGGTTATTCTAATATAAAAAGAAGTAATAAGGGGGGTTATTCTGCATTAACTGTGAATTAGGTCATCAAACAAAATTTTTGAATCGTCCGATCTCGGATATTATTTTCTAAGGTCTACTCTAAACTTTCACAATCGACGAGTCTTTCTTTGATGCGAAGCTCTTTGAGGATGGAAACGTTATTTAATGGTCAACTCATTAATTAATGGTCTGCATTATAGTGAAGTCATTTGGCCTAACAAACTCTACACAATAGCAGCAGGTGCTCATGTTGCGTTAGCATTTAACATTGGAGTCTGGCCAAGTTTTCTCAAGTACAACGACCACTTCGTATTGTAAACGGTCCCTATGCTGATTCATTTAAAGTGTACGAACGGACGATTGAACTATAGTAGCTAAATTTAGTGATTCCAATTCATCTTTAGGATCAAAATTTTGTAATAGTTTAAGATCTGATGTTATGATAATTCTCATCTTTCTTTGAGTGCAAATATATATATATTTTTTTAAATATTTGTGTTAGTACAAAAATAAAATATCAATGGCAGAACTCACAAACAATCACAACTTAATTTACAAACACTCTCTGATCACTATCGAGGCGCAATGGAAAGAGATGTTTTCCGATAATAAAAGTCAATGTTATCTTTTAAATGAATCCGTTTGCTTTTATTTAGTGATTTATATCAAATAATAAATATTAAATACTATAGCTTTTTTAATATATATATTTTTTCAGGAAATCCCAGCCAATACGTGAAGGCTCAAAGAAGTACAGTCTTCCATATTTCTCCATTTATTTAGGAGTGGCAGGGCACACTGCGTTTCACAGTCATTTGGGCAGCCCCTCTGGCGACAGTAACCACCCTCTTAAGTATAGACATGTAAATTACAACTTCAAATCTCTTTAGACTATTAATTGCCTGTTTCTGCTCTGATTCAGGAGTCCTGGGTCCAATTTCCGGTAAGGCTAACTTTGGAAATGTACTGTACAAGTCCAAGTCTGGGTGAGAGAGTTTTTCCCCTTGACCCCTTATCCATAAAACAAGCCTATAATAGAAACTTTGGCATTTTTTATTGTTTATAGCAGTCTATGAACATTAGGCTGTCTAAATGGCAGACGTAGAATAGAACTTCGTTTATTGTTAACGTTGGGATAAAACCGGGCAGTAAGTGTTAGTACACTGTACACTGCGGGGTACACTGTGGTACACTGTGGGGTACACTGCGGTACACTGCGGGGTACACTGCGGTACACTGCGGGGTACACTGCGGTACACTGCGGGGTTATGCCGGACTTCTACCGGCTAAACCTCGCTAAACACCCAACGACTTCCTAGCGCGGCCGTAGATGGACGAGGTCGCGGGGACGTTATGACACGACATCGGTGCCTCGCCAGAGAAGATTTATTATCTTCCCACGAGAAGATTATTTTATGCCAATATTCGGAAGTTCCAAAATAATTTCAATTGTAAGCGACATAAGGTTCAATTTAGCAATGATACTGAACTGATACGTTATGTACAGCCGCATACAAGCGACCTTCACTGTACGTACGGATTAAGGCACGTCAATTCCATTCCCGTAAACAGTTACCTAATACCCGATACAAAATGAATGTGAGAGCTTAGCCTGTGACATACGGACTTCAAGGATGGAATTACGTTAACGTTTAAATTTTTTAAAAAGCAAATGTCTTAACAGAAGCCATCGGTATATTCTGATAGCAGACAAGGGACTTTTGTTACGCCTTAACTAGTTAACTTCTTCTTATCATCTTGAAATTTTTAATACGCGTTGTTAGGGATACAGGAAAGGACATAGGAAGGAAAGACCATTCATCGTCAGAATTAAAATAAAAAAACTAACGCCTGGCCAAAGTGCCATAGCAACAAGAGGTCAAGCGTTATATTGCTTAAATATATGGTTTTATTTTTATTTTTAAATGCGGTCGAAGTCGCAGGCATAAGCTAGTCTAAAAATATAAGTGAGCATATCAATGCCTGGCAAATATATATGAGCAATAAACAAAGATTGTAGAAATGCTTAAGAAAAAGGGGCGCGGAAGAAGTCGAGGGCAAAAGCTAATTTGTAATACGAGCAAAAACATATTCCCTTAATTAAAAAACTTCGATTCGCATTTAAAACAAAACTGTGCTTTTAGTTGTTCGTTTGTATATTCAATTCCTCAGAGAAAGTTAATCCCGAGATGCAATCTAAAGTTTTGTTCAACACAAAATCCGTTCCAATAAAATCGTATTAAGTTCCTCGCAAACTAGCTGACATTACCAATTACCATATTATATATATATTATCTAACTATAACAATATGGTTACATATACAATAGATGATTGAATTAAATTAAATAAAATTGAATTGAATTAAAATAAATTGAATTACATTAAATTAAATTGTATTAAATTAAACTAAATTGAATTAAATTGAATTAAATTGAATTAAATTGAATTAAATTGAATTAAATTAAACTAAATTGAATTAAATTGAATTAAATTGAATTAAATTGAATTAAATTGAATTAAATTGAATTAAATTGAATTAAATTCTTTTAATTAAATTTAATTCGACAATTTCCATGATTTAATCGACATTTTCGACAACTTGCCTTCCAGTGCGTTTGATTTGACTTTGATCTTGATTATTTTTGACATCTTTGACATCGAAATTACCGGAACGCAATCGACGAAAGCAAAATTGCGCGTGATTGGCTGTTACACTATCAGGACCATAAACACTTTTCACATTTTCAGCCGCCTGGCTTGCGTTTACGCCTTTATCGAAGAAAAACTGTAAAATATGGCGAATTTCTCTTTGCTAGTGTCCATCTTTGACGCGCGCTCAAACAAAATTGAATCAACCAATCACAAAACTGTTGCAAAAGTTTTTTTAGTACGAAATCTCATCTTTCTAACGCCATATAGTGTAAACCGATCGGACTTATACAATGTGAGATAGAGATAATTAAAGCCATCTATTGGAAAAATAATGGATTTATTTTTGCTACACCTATTATTAATTAATTAATCAATACTAATAATAAATCTGTAAGGGTCGGTCATGGAGTAAGTTACTTTGTTTTTAGAGATATCGTGTTTATAGGCTCTATACATGATACTGAAACTAAATTGACGATTTTTAGAATTTTTTCTGTATGTATGTATGTATGTTCCTCCATAACTCTGAAACGAATTAACTGATTTACATGAAACTTGGTAGATTAACATTTGGACGTACGGGACACAGGATAGGCTACTTAATATTTTTCAACGCGGACGAAGTCGTGGGCACCAGCTAGTTAATTAATAATATTGTTCTATTTACTAATAAATTATGTCGTAAACATAAACAGTAGCAAGACTCATTTGCAAAATCAACGTGTCTACTGTAAGTACATACATGGCGAGTGACCTTATGTGTGTAGTGTATACCAAACATTTGATAGTGCTGTACTACAATTGGATTGGTAAGATGAGTCATTTGATTCAATGAATCGATCATTTCAAATAAATGATGTTTTTTTATGTAAAGACTGTTGCCCACGACTTCGTCCGCGTTGAAAAATATTAAGTAGCCTATCCTGTGTCCCGTACGTCCATTTCAAGAAAATCAGTTAATTCGTTTCAGTTATGGAGGAACATACATACATACAGAAAAAAATTCTAAAAAATCGTCAATTTAGTTTCAGTATCATGTATAGAGCCTATAAACACAATATCTCTGAAAACAAAGTAACTTACTGATGTAAAGTAAAGTACTTATACTTACAGATTTATTATTAGTATTGATGATTGTGATAAATCTAGACAGTTCCGTATTAAAACTTATAAGTGAAATAAAAGCAAATTTTTATATACTAACAGTAAGATATAAGATAAAAATGAAAGATAATAATAATAAGTGAATGTCTGAAAACTACCATCTACATTTTTCCATTACAATAATATAATGAATAAAGAATAATGTAAAAGGCCAACAAAACTAAATCGTCAATACAAATCAGTGAGCTATATCAATCAACTCTCAGTGAGTCATATGAGTCATTTTTAGTCATATTTTAATCGCACTCACGAGTCATACTGCGCCAGCCCTATCCTAATTCGCACTATCGAACATTGAAACCGTCATATTGCTTCATAGTCGTTTCCCCATTGAACATTGTATTGGTGTATCAACGTCGATCCAGCCACCGTTCAAATTATCCAATCAAACGTTCTGAATACGAGCGATTGTGAGATTACGGTATTTGCATGTTGATTGGGAAGGCATGATATAGGCTTCTATTGATTTTTATAAATGCGAAAGTTTGTGAGTCTGTGTGGATGTTTGTTACTCTTTTACGCATAAACGGCTTAACAGATTTCGATGAAAATTGCCATACAGATAGATTATTATCTGGATTAAGATATAGGATATTTTTCAATGCTTTTATTGATATTTTTAATGCGAAAGTTTGTGAGTATGTGTGGATGTTTGTTACTCTTTTACGCATAAACGGCTTAACGGATTTCGATGAAATTTGCCACACAGATAGTTTATTATTTGGATTAGGATATAGGATATTTTTCAATGCTTTTTTTGATATTTTTAATGCGAAAGTTTGTGAGGATGTGTGGATGTTTGTTACTCTTTTACGCATAAACGGCTTAACGGATTTCGATGAAATTTGCCACACAGATAGTTTATTATTTGGATTAGGATATAGGATATTTTTCAATGCTTTTTTTGATATTTTTAATGCGAAAGTTTGTGAGGATGTGTGGATGTTTGTTACTCTTTTACGCATAAACGGCTTAACGGATTTCGATGAAATTTGCCACACAGATAGTTTATTATTTGGATTAAGATATAGGATATTTTTCAATGCTTTTATTGATATTTTTAATGCGAAAGTTTGTGAGGATGTTTGTTACTCTTTTACGCAAAAACAGCTAATCGAATTTCGATGAAATTTGTCACACAGACAGTTTATTATCTGGATTAACATATAGAACATTTTACATCCTGGAAAAATGTTAGGTTGCCGAGGGATATAAAAAATAAATATATATTTGGACGCCACCGTAGTCACAGCGATAAAGATGTCAGACATTTTCTCATGCATTATAATATTTTTGACTGCGGACCAAGTCGCGGGCACCAACTAGTAACGGAATATTTCTAACGGTATCTTATCACTATTTTTAATAAGTTTAAGACACTTGCAGCACCTGTGTTTGTGTTATAGGCGACAGTTGCCACCTATTGTCAAGTGGCCCGTCAGCCTGTCTGCTAACCTTAACATAAAAAAAAAGTTCACTTACAAAGAGTGCCTAGCCTGAAATGGGCTTTTTGATACCTGGAAAGAAACTATTCATATCGTGGCTGAGTTCTTTGTAGCTCTACTTTATGTTTCAAATTTGGGTGATTATGGGATGGGGTAGCAATTTTCACCATTTTCATCTTGTCCCTTATTCTTTACTTTAAAAAGGTTAACGTATAAAAATACAGCCTGAAATAATACTTTCAAATATTGACGTTTGAACCTACTTTCCATTGAAAGCAGTAGAAGCACCCTCGACCGAGAATCGATACTCGAATAGGGAACTCTTCATTCTCTACTCGATACATCAAGAGTATAAACTATGTTATTGAGTTATCGTGATAACGAACTTGAAATATTGTTTTAGATTAATCTAATTCACATCAATACGGAACCTGTGGGGTTCCTTGTGTTATATCAAAATCAAAATCAAAATATTTATTTATCAATTAGGTTTCTCACGAAACTCTTATGATCGTTATTATAAATTTAAATGTACTAGGGTTTCGGAAAAAAAGCCAAGATGACGATCCTGAGAAGAAACCCCGAAAGAAACTCAGGATACTATTCTTTTTGTCATCTTTAAAATATAAAAATTACAATTAAGTACACTTAATACAAACATAAAGTTCATATACAATACTAAGCAAAACATAGTATGAGCTCCGGATCCAAGCTCTAAATCCAGGCTTCATTGTCACTTAAATAATCAGTGACCTTATAGTAGCCTTTCGAGAGGAGTTTGGCTTTATAGGCGACGATAGCCATTTACTACCAAGTGAACCGTCTGCCTGTCTGCTGATCTTAATATATAAAAAAAAATAGACTGCCGGAAATCGAACCCGAGCCTCTGAGACTGCTAACCATTCTAGATATTTAAGAACTTACAATAAGGTATCTTAATTCACTTAGCTATAGTGAACTTTTCAATCCATACTTCAATACTAATATATATTATAAATGTGAAAGTAACATTGTCTGTCTGTCTGTTACCTTTTCACGCTGTAACTACTCAACCGATCATATATGTTTTTATTTTTCAATGCAGACGAAGAAAATATATATAGTAAATGCATTGCTAAATATATATATATATATAATTGCTGTCTGTTTGTCTTGCTAAAACTCGAGAACGGCTGGACAGATTTTAATTCTGTCTCCACTTTTGGATAGAGGGATAATCAGGGAATGTTTGTACGTAAAAAAAATTAATCGCCGGGCGAAGCCGGGTGCGGTCACTAGGACATAATATATTCATAATATTATTATTATTTTTTTAAATATTAATAGCTATCTATGTCTGTGTTGGGCTCAAAGGTTTAATTGATTTTTTATTATTTATTTATAAAATAAAATAAAATAAAATATTCCCTAAAATAAAATTGTACCTATACCAGGCACTCAAATTTTCACTGGAAACTATAACTGGCTGGATACATTTTAGCGCAGACGAAGTCGCGGACACCAGTTAGTAAATAAATAATTAAATAAAGTAAATTTCAGTAACGAGAGTAATCTTTATGTCTTTCTATAAAACGACCTTACTACACATTTTGGACGCTGTCAGTTTTTTTAAGAGGTCATAAAGTATGTTGTAGCCGACCGTCACATTAGATATATATCAGCGTATTTACGATTCTAGTAAACTGTCGGCTATAAATTTTATCACGCGTCATCCTATTTACTATTTGGGCAAGGTTTTTTGAAATACCGTCAAAGGACAATTTTTTTTAAGGTCGTTTGACAGGCGGAAAGTTCGCTTGAGGATAGGTGACAACCTTTGCCTATTAATCGACTCTAGCATTCCCTATTCACTCCCCAAATCACAATAGTACTGATGCTGTTAATTAAAGGTACAGCCGGTAATTGGGTACACAGTACAGTACACTCTGTAATTGGGTGGTTACAGCCACCAGAGCTTCTATACAAATTTATGATATTCAATGTTTATTGCTTATTTATTTTTCTATGAAGTTCATATGTTTTTTTAAAAATTAATATTAGATGATCCCTCGGGAACAGTGCTTTTTCTGAAATCTTTTTCTGTATGAGTTACTCCAAGTAGTTCTACGATAGAACAGTTTGGACAAAAAAAAAACAAGTAGTTCTACTGCAGAGTATCACAGATTGTATCCCTAACGTGTATACAAAGTTACGGCGTAGAAGTTACGGCGTAAAATTATAAAAAACAAACTCACATATAATATCAGTAAGGATGTATGTATAATATAAACATTTTTCAGTAAGATTGAAAGCGTAAAGTTTGATAAGTGTACAGTATGATAAATCGGTGGCTCGAAGTAGAAAAAAAAATATTAAAAAATATTTACATATAGTAAGGGAGTTTCAAAAACAATGGATTTGTTCTTGACAGCCGCCTTCATTAGTTAATACCCGGGTATTTGGTCGAGATTAATGAAGGTCCGTAAAGATTTTCCCCACCGAAAGACATTTTAATTACTACAACGATTTTCTCCGGTGAACCCATAGCTTTGTCGGGATCTCGACTTACGAAGTTCCCATTCGAAGCTTTGGTGAAGTTTTACTTTGAATATTTTTTAAAACTTATCGTTCTTATTATAACTTTGAAGTTGTATTGTTTCTTCTTTTACAATAATATAAAAGAAATATCATATGCAACTATAGTTTCAGTATAACTATGCAATAGTGGCAGCAGGGCATACTGCGTTTCGCAGTCATTTGGGCAGCAAGTCTGGCGGCAGTAACCACCCCTTTACAGAAGACCGTGAAATAACAGCACGTGTGCTTTTGTGTTTCGGTGAGTGAGTAAGGGATGCCAGAGCCTATTACCCCATCCCTTCCTTAATACTTTTATTGTCGGCAGCGCACTTGCAGGACATATGGCGATGCTTGTGTTATAGGCGATGGTAGCTACCTACCATCAAGTGAATCGTCAGCCTGTCCTGTCAACATAAAAAAGAAAACGTATTCACATAAACAAAAATATTATAAAAAATATGCCGTGTAAAAGTTTTGACAACCCTAGATCTTAGACCCCTCACAGAAAACCACCGTGTAAGAGCACGTGTGCTGTTACGGTAAGTGAGTAAGGGTTGCAAGAAACAATTACCATATCTACTACTTCATAGTAATTCTACTATGACCAGTAGCGCACTTGCAGCATCTGTGGCGTTCCTTGAGTCACTGGTTACAGGCGACGGTAGCCACCTGCCATCAAATGGACCGTCAGCCTGTCTGTTGTCCTTAACTTTAAAATATATACGAGTATATATATAGAAGTTATAGATCAAAGACTGTAAAATTTTTTGTCGTAGCTTAGAAGATTAAAGATGCTCTTGAATAGACAGATACAAAGAGCAACTTTATTCTGCACTGTAAGTACTTAGTATTTTGAGAAGTACCTAATACGACTTCAAAGGAATAGTTCAGTTAACTTCTAACTAGCTCAGTACTCACCTGATGGATGCCTGAGTGTAAAGTACTTTACTAGCTATATGTCTCTTAAGTAAAGTGTTCTATGTTGATAAATGAACTTTGGAAGCTTGGTATATATATTTCTAAGTATTTCTCTAGACCTTAAATCATCTCTTGGTGTACATATATAAAACAAAGTCGCTTCCCACTGTTTCTCTCTATGTACGCTTAGATCTTTTAAAGTTCGCAAGAGATTTAATGCGGTTTTCACTAAGGGAAAGAGCGTTAAACGAGGAAGGTTTGTATATGTATAATTTGCAAACAAAAATGCATACGTGCGTAGCCGGGAGCGGGTCCCTAGTACTAATCATAAATTTCTAAACTCAAACGAGTGTTGAGGGCAGAGTAGTTAACTTCAAGAAAATTACCAATTACCAGGAAAATAATTTCTTAAAAAATCAGATCCCAGTAGCAAGTACGTGCGAGTGAAGTCAGTAACAGGGGCAAACCCTTGCCAAGAGCAAACGTGCAGTCGTAAACGCTACGCTACGCTGGGAGAAAGTTTTGTGATTGGTCAAAATTTTATGTGGGCGTTACAACAACCAATCACCGGGCTTTATTTCTTTCGTTTCGTAAGTACGCAAAGGGAGCATTTGCATCTTGGCTAGGCTCCCAGAGGGCCTAGCCAAGATGTACATTAAAGAAAACGCTCCCTAGCGAACTTTACGAAGCGAACAAAATAAAGCCCGGTGATTGGTTGTTGTAACGCCCACATAAAATTTTGACCAATCACAAAGCTTTGTCCCAGTGTAGCGTAGCGTTTACGACTGTAGAAAGCACTGCGTTTGCATCTTGGCTAGGGCCCCTGGTATTTTGGAGAATTTGATGTCTCAACTCACTGTAACGCGAATAATCGAAGACAGAATGCGACGAAACACATTCGCAACACTTATTCAACTTGCGAAATAACAAAACATACGCCATGAATTCCAATATTTAAGAAAAACCTTTATAGATGGCGTGGCGTAGCATGGCTATATACTATCGTATATAGCACAAGCATCGCCACAGTAGCTGCAAGTGCGCTGCCGACCATAGAATTATCGATTAGGGATTAGGAAGCAGTTAAGAAGTAATAGAAAAATGGGCTCGGTCATCCCTTACAGTCACTCACCAACACAACAGTAAACAGGCTGTTATTTTTCGGTGGTCCTCTATACGCATTGTGCCACTATATCGGGAAGTGGATTTCCTCTCCCAGCCGATCCGCCGGAGAAGGCTCGGGCTCAGGCGGCTAGCATAAAATATGTCCGCCGCCCTCCCCCCTTATCGTGACCCGAGGAGACTTCCGCCCGTCGTAAGGTCCCCCAAGATAGCCGGCGTATCTCCACTTTCGGGTACGCCAAGGTTCTGACAGGGAGTGTAGCCTTCCCCGCGCTGGATAGCCGTGGCGGGGCACCGATGTCGTGTCATAACGTCCCAGCGAACCCGCCCATCAACGGCCGCGCTAGAAAGTCGTTGGGCTTTAGCCGGTAGGAATCCAGCATTACCCTGCAGTGTCATTTACACTGCTGAAAAAAATGTGCCACAACATGCTCTACAAACTGCGATGTTATAACTAATAAATACGTTAGCCATGTATTTACGTAATACATTTTTGCCTATCTCGGTATAACTCACCATTAGGTAAACATATTGGGCCGTGCCGTATCTACATACTAAAAGGTATATCCGGATACATCCGTTCAAGATACCGTTACACATTCAATAATCCTATGAACGTTCAGGTGAGAATTTGTGATAAGAAATGCGATACCTACATACAGCTTTTCTAAAGAGGCGTACGCTACATCTTTGTAACCAAAGAAAATTATTTTCTACTAGCTGGTGCCCGCGACTTCGTCCATGTTGAAAAAAAATAGCAAATATTTATTCTGCTGTTGTTGCTGTAATATCTTTATCAGGCGTTTGATTTTTTTTATATGATCCCTAGGGGACAGCACTCTTTTCTGAATGAAAGGTAACCTATATGTCTTTTTCTGTATATGCCTCATAATGTGTATGCAAAATTTCACGATAGTCGGTTGAGTAGTTCAGGCGTGAAAAGTTAACAGACAGGACAGACAGGTACTTTTACATTTATAATATTAGTATAAAAGTATAATAGTGTAAGGTATATTATAATAATAGTATAAAAGTATAAATAGTTTAAATACACAGTATATTAAGTAATATACTTACATATTATAGAGTGCATATATGGATTAATAAGCTCAAAATAATTGGTATAAATGGAGTTAAATTTGCTCATTCAACATTTGTATCTTAATTTTCATTTTTGGAATTACTATGGGATAGTTTTAGAAAGTTAGTTGTTGATTCGCATTCCTCATTGCCGAGTTCATTCTAAGCTTAATCTAAGTCATAAAAGAGGAAAACTTGAAACAGACGCCATCATTATAAGTGTTTATTAGAAATATATTATTATTTTAATATATTTATTTTTATTTGTGGTATTATTTAATTATTATTATTTTTTAAGTTTTGTTATTATTTATTATTTTTGTTTGTTTAAGCATTGTATTGTACTAATTAAAATTGTAAATAAAAAATATTATTTAAAACTAAAAATAATAATAATAATAAAAATAATAATATACCGCTGACACTGACGGACGTCTTTTTTTGTATCTCTATTTATAATTTACATATACTTTATAAAATCTTAGTTTTCATACTTATTTATGTGTAAATATAAACAAATTGTAAAGTATAATAATATTAAAACATTAACAGCAAATCGCTTTTGAAAGTGCAAACGTTTTAATAAAAAATTGCATAGTGACAAACACAAGTGACAAGTAAACAGTCGTATCATTTTGGTACTGGAAATTTCGCTGGAAAATTGGAAATATATACCTGGAACTATCAGTGGAAAATTGTAAATACAATAAATATATATACATAAATTTAGCAATATCATTTAGAAGATTGTAAATACTCTGATAAACAAAAATATTCAACATGCGAACCGAAAACAAACAAAATATTTTGGTCAAAAATGACAAATCAGACACGCAAAATTTAAGTGAAGATAATAACTAAAGAAAATGATACTGCGAAAAAGACGACCCGTAGCGGATGGAAGTAGCGCACGCCCCCCACCACAGCCCGTCTTGTCGTCTCCGTGCTCAACGGCGGAGGAATTTTTGACTGCCGACGACAAGAGCACGTCGAGTGACGATGACGGGCCGAAGCCGTCTTCACCGCCACCACGACCTGCGCGACGAGGACGACCTCCGCTGCCGGCACGCTTGGGGCCTGCGAGGCAAGCTGCCTCGCGCCCGGCCCCCGCTACCGGTGGTGTAGTGCGCCGCATGCGATGGACTCAGTCCATAAATGAAAACTGCATGCGCGCCTATTACGGGGCTACAGAAGGGGGAACTAACCTGACTGCGTACCGAGCCAGGATGCTGTCTCTGTTTCAGGCCCTTGAACCAGCCGTCACCGTCTCCGCGCAACGACTGTCGGATCAGGTGCGGGCTATCCAACGGTGCAAGCTGTTAGACGAGTCCTCACTTGATCGGCTACGCCTGGACTCACTGCCTGTTCGCGTAGCTACCACATCGCCCGTGATCTCAGATGCTACGCTGCCGACATCGGAGCCTACTAATCATCCGTCATCGGCAGCGATGCCTAGGGATCGCGTTGACGAGGTGGAAGGTTGCGCAAATATGCAAGTAAGTACCGAGGTAAAAGAGCAATTGAGGAGGGCTTTGGAAGAGACGATCTTGAGATATCATGCCACACGTGAATGTAAACCGCGCTTACCACGTTTGCCCGCGAATAGACGTGGCTTTGCCTTAATGGGAGCCATGAACGCTTTGCTGGTTCCGTACATAGAGACCAGCAAAGATCTAATTGATACGCATTCGATACTATACTGTGGAGCTATCGCGGTATGTCAAGTTGCTCACGTCAGATTCCCGGAATCTGACAAGGCTCCGAGACGTGCCGCGGGAGCTCCGACGTGGCAGATACGTATCGAGAAGCGTATCGACTCGTTCAGAACTCTCATTGCAAAGTTGCACTGTTTCAGGAACGGAAACCATCGACCTCGGGTCATGCGTTTCGTGACACAGGCCTTTGCAGACACAGGCATCAAACCTAAAGACTATATGACCTGTGTCACTGAACGCATTGACTTCCTGAAACAGAAAGTCTATGCGTGGGCAAACAGAATTCGCCGATACAAAAAACGTGTGGACAGATTTCATCAGAACCGCCTCTTTCGAAGTGACCAAAGGAAGGTGTACAGACAATGGGATGAAGCCGATACACGTGTGGACGCTGAACAGCTACCAGATGCAGACGCTATGAAAAATTTTTGGTGTGGCATCTGGTCGGTGTCCGACGAACACACCGAGGGCGATTGGATAAACATTGTCAAGCAGACGTGTGAAACCATCGAACCCATGGGGGTTGTTACCATCAGCCCTCATGACGTTAGCTGTGCTATCCAAACGGCCCAGAACTGGAAAAGTCCTGGACCGGATGGATTGCACAACTTCTGGATTAAGTGGTTTCGATGCTCACATGAATGTTTGGCAATGCAATTTCAAAAAGCCCTCGACCTCGGTACCCTACCTTGTTTGTTGACAACTGGCATCACCTTCCTGCTCCACAAGTCCGGTAGTACCACGGAAGCTAAGAACTACAGACCCATTACATGTTTACCTACGTTATACAAGCTGCTCACATCCATTCTGAGATCAAAAATTAATAAGCACATCGATTCTAATAACATTTTGGCCTCAGCTCAGAATGGATGTCGAGTTGGGTCCCGTGGTACTAAGGAGCTCCTCCTCATAGACATGACCATTTGTCAAAGAGTTAGGCGGAACAGAGGAGCTCTGTCCACAGCCTGGATTGACTACAAGAAGGCCTATGATTCAGTGCCCCATTCATGGCTGAGAAGGATTCTGGAGTTGTATAAGATTAATCCAACTCTGAAATCCTTCTTAAGTACATGCATGGCGCAGTGGACCACAGTTCTTCGTCAACCGGGCAGTCGAGGGAGTGTCTCTAGCCTACAGGACCAGATAAGGATTAAGCGAGGCATCTTTCAAGGCGACAGCCTGAGTCCACTTTGGTTTTGCCTAGCGTTGAATCCCCTTAGCACATTGCTTAAAGATTCAACTCTAGGCTGCCGGTTACGGAGAGAGGGAGAGGTCATTTCTCACCTACTGTATATGGATGATCTCAAATTATTCGCACCAAAACACCAAGATCTAATGGAGTTGCTGAAAATAACAGAAAATTTCAGTAACTCTATAAAGATGGAATTTGGTACGGATAAGTGTGCGGTCATGCATATACAGCGGGGTAAAGTTGTAAATTCTTCCAATTTACAACTTAATGATGTGATGACCTTTAAATCTCTTTCTGAAACCGAAACCTATAAGTATCTTGGTATGTCACAGTCATTGGGTATCGTTGACAGGGACATGAAACAGATGATGAAGGATCGCTTCTTTTGCCGCCTGACAAAAGTACTTAAGAGTCTTTTGTCAGGGGGCCATAAAGTGCAAGCTTTCAACAGCTGGGTTATGCCCTTGCTAACCTACTCCTTTGGCATACTAAGATGGAGTCAGACTGAACTAGATGCCGTGGACAGAAGGGTCCGTCAACTGCTCACCACATACCGGATATTACACCCGCGCTCGTCTGTTATGAGACTGTATATTCCTCGGAAATTGGGGGGTCGCGGCTTCTTGAATGCCAAGAACCTCCATAACCGAGAAATATGCAGCCTTAGGGAATATTTCCTTAACATTGAGTGCGGGATACATCAGGATGTTGTGGCAATTGATAGACACTTCACTCCACTCTCCTTATCTGTCGAGAACTGGCAAAAACCAATAATATTAAGCACCGAGGACCGCAAGGAGATATGGAAAAGCAAGGAGTTGCACGGGAGGTTCTATGGAGCCCTCACCGGGCCCGACGTAGATCCACTCGCTTCGGTAAACTGGCTACGCTTTGGTGACCTCTTTGGGGAAACCGAAGGTTTTGTCTGTGCAATAGCTGACGAAGTTATCAAGACGAGAAACTACCGGAAATATATTCTCAAGGACGGTACGGTCGACATATGTCGAGCATGCCACCGTCCCGGAGAAACACTGAGACATATTATTTCCGGTTGTTCTCATCTTGCTAACGGAGAGTATTTGCACAGACATAACCAAGTAGCCAGAATTATCCACCAACAACTTGCTCTTCAATATCAACTTGTAGATACCGAGGTGCCATATTATCAATACGTTCCTGCACCAGTTCTCGAAAATAGTCATGCCACGCTCTACTGGGATCGCTCTATAATTACGGACAGGACTATTGTCGCCAATAAGCCTGACATCGTGGTTATCGACCGATCTCAACGCCGGACAGTAATTGTCGACGTCGCTGTCCCGCACGACGGAAACCTCGTGAAAGCCGAAAAGGACAAGTTAAGTAAGTACCTGGACTTGGCTCATGAGGTGACCGACATGTGGGATGTCGATTCGACAATCATTGTCCCGATAGTTGTTACGGCGAACGGACTCATTGCGAAGAGCCTCGACCAGCACCTCAAGAGGCTCTCGCTAGATGGCTGGATCAAGGGGCAGATACAGAAGGCAGTACTCCTTGACACGGCGCGTATTGTCAGGAGGTTCCTCAGTCTGCAGCCCTAACCACCGGTAGTTTGGGCCCTGCCCCGCTACCAGCGGCAAACTAGTTTTAAGTTTTTATAATATTTATTGTTTATATATATATATTGTAAAAATTTAAAATTAAGATAGGAAATAAATATATGTGAATAATAATATAAGATAAATTAAGATAGAAAATAAATATATGTGAATAATAATATATTGTTATTATTGTTATAATCCTTACATAGTATAAATAAAGTGAGTATAAATTGAAGTAGCTTTCCCCTTCTTTCGGTAACTCCTAAACCTCGCAACCTCGCAATTTGTATTTTTATATGTAACGAATAAACTCTAAAACTATCGGATCGATTTGGAAAATTCTTTCACCTATGAAAGCTACATATTCAGTGAGGCTATACATATATGATTTATTTGATATGATAATAGTTACGCGGGAAAAGACGCGTGCAACAGCAAGTGTTTTATATAATACGTCTTCTTTCCAAGGTTTAATACTCGATCAAAGTCGCGTCCAACCAACTAGGTTAGAATAGGTCGTAACATTACACCGCCCGACTGTTTCCCTCAAAATAAACTGCGCTCAAACCTAGCCAATGTAATTCGGTTACACAGTTTCCGGTTGACCGGAAGTGGCGCCAGCTGCCGCGGCCGCCATCTTGTTTCCGCTCCTACCGGACGCTATGAACTGGTTGACACGTATAATTTACTTCTCCTCAGAAAATAGCTTGCACAGTTCTCTTAGAAGGGAGTAGGTATGTGTCTACTTGTAAATTTATTGTTAGTTAGTTGCACAAATATTTCGATATTTAAAAAAAAAAAAGAAAAAAAAAAAAAAATATTTCGATCCTGAAAAGGCTTCACATCAAACAAAGACTCGACGATTGGACGATTGGACGATTGGACGATTGGACAATCCTTAAGCGGTTATCACACTTTACAATTTGAAGGAAACCAATTTAGGTACCTAAGTAGTGCACTAGCGATCACACTACATTAAATTGATTTCTAAATCGAAGACATAGAATTGAAAATAGATAAAATCTAAATTGGATCCAATCAGTTCTAACTGCGATTACGCTTTCCAATTTCCTAAATTGGAATCCTTCAAATTGTAAAGTGTGATAACCGCTTTAAGAGGTCAGCAGTTTATTTCTAAGTCGAACAGTTTACCAAACTACTATGTAGTTCCATGATTACTCATTAGTTATAAAAAAAATTATGAAATTTCTGAGACATAATATGAAGGTTTGTTATATAAACAATCAACAATTTACAATTTGTGATCTTTGACTAATCCTAAAACGTTACTGTATTTGAAAGGGTTAAGTTTAGAGTTAAAGTGTGAAATTGTCTAAGTATGTAAATATGCATTTTCTGATCATTAACTTGGTTTATCCCGTGTCTATTGTCGTACTACTGGAAGGAATAGTTTTTATCAATGGTAGTATCGTATTTCTTAGTCTAAATACGAAAATACGAGTAAATATTTTGAAAGCACAAGTAGAGCAAAATATGTGTAAAATAATATGAGCTATTTCCCCGACAAATGTACACGAAATACTGAAAAGATTATTTTTATCCTTCACATGGCGCCACATACTCTGCTGGCGGTAATATTTGTGACACACGGAACTTGAGGTTGGAATAAATGTATGAATTAAACCAAGAGAAAACCTAAATCAATAATTAGTCCAAGAAAAATTACTTACAAAGAAAACTTTGAGTCCCTCGGGGACCTTATATGATTGTTTTTATATAGGAACTTTTTATAATATATTACATTGAGTTCAACTATTTACCGATTATCGGGTTCAGCTAGTTTGTATATATATATATATATATATATATATATATATATATATATATATGTAAAAATGTAGCTTCCGTATGTTAATTAATGTCTACAAATCTCGAAAATTAGTCGATGGATTGACTTGAATTTTTTAACATTGCATTTTAATAAAATAATGGTTTTCAAGTTCAAACGGAAACGAAAAATAAATCCATACAAATGTTATAAAGAGAGAAGTTTTGTATTTTTGTTTGTTTGTAATGAATAAATCAAAAACTACTTTCACCTATAGAAAGCTACATAATCAGCGAGTAACATCCTTATATATATATATATATATATATATATATATATATATATATATATAAATCTCGTGTCACGGTGTGTGTTCGCGATAAACTCTGAAACTACTGAACCGACTTTGATCAAACTTCATAAGTATCTGTTATTTGGTCCAACTTAAAAGATAGGATAGTTTATATCTCAATTTATAGTATTTTTTTATTGCAAATTATTTGTTTATTATATGCGAGTTATAAATTACCTTACACCGCCATCTGTGAGAATGTTATGGAACTCACAGCTGTTGTTATGGAACTTATTTTAAAAGTTATCTGTGAGTTCCATAGGATTCTCACAGATGGCGGTTTAAAGTAATTTATCGGCTGGATTGAGTAAAAAATTGCACCCGTGCGAAGCCGGGAGCGGGCCACTAGTAGACAATATTTTATAAAGTTACTCGAGCGAAGTCGCGTGCAACAGCTAGTATGATTATAAAAAAGAAATGTTCGCCACGACTATGTGTACACTGAATAAATGTGCCTCGTTCCGGTATTAAGTCTAATCCCATCTTGAAATATGAATATAACATCACCACACATTCCGTGTGTATGTTTATCAAAGATGTATTTTTATGAAAATATTAATAAGCTGAAACACTTGCACGTTTTTCCTCATTCTTGACTCGAAGATAATTTTTTTGTGCGTTTTTTTAGGTAGCTGATACTTTTACTCTTAAGCGGTTATGACACTTTACAATTTGAAGGATTCCAATTTAGGAAATTGGAAAGTGTATCGCAGTTAGAACAGATTGGATCCAATTTAGATTTTATCTATTTTCAATTCTATGTCTTCGATTTAGAAATCAATTTAGTGTAGTGTGATCACTAGTTCACTACT
The DNA here is from genome assembly GCA_936446665.2 of Synanthedon andrenaeformis. NCBI lineage: Eukaryota > Metazoa > Arthropoda > Insecta > Lepidoptera > Sesiidae > Synanthedon > Synanthedon andrenaeformis. The sequence continues at coordinate 2,481,154 of OW387804.2, read as the reverse complement.
TAGGTAGGTACCTAAATTGAATTCCTTCAAATTGTAAAGTGTGATAACCGCTTTACAAAAAAGAGTAATTTATGTAAATTATAAGAAATTCCTTTAGTTAATTCATCTGACATTGACATTTTTTTCAAATAGAATCGAACTATTTAAAGGGGCTGTATTTCTTTGACATTGAATTTTTTCTCTCTTTTGTTCTTTGCTGTTTTTGTTTTATTGACTTGATTTCACTTTGTGTGATTGATTGATTGATCTATAATAAATAATGTGTAAGTTTTTCTAGATATTTTTGATCTCATATTTGTGATTCATTTATAATATAATAGGTATAATTTAATTAATCTCTAATAATGTTATGCTTTCCTATATAATTTAAATTCATACTTGAGTGTTGTATGTTGTGATTAAGTATGTCTTTAGTTGGTAAGCCTTGTTGAAATAAATAAATAAATAAATCTATAAACGAACTGTAAACAAACTCCTACAGGGATATTATATAAAAAAAAAGAAAAAATCTATAACTGTTTTTTTTTTATCGTAAAATGAGTCGGAAAGGAGATATTGTCAAAAAACTGTTTGTAGGCGCCATTTTACCAGTATGGCGGCCGAACGGCAAATATACTAGGTGGCAGGTAGAAATTCGGAAAGAAAACATTGAAATCTATAAAATCACAACTTTTCAAAATTCCCGGGAAACTTTTTCTTATGTTAAGGTCGACAGACAGGCTGACGGTCCACTTGAAAAAGCGCCAAATGCGCTGCCTTGTAAATACCTGCTCGTAAATGACAAACAAATGCAGACAGGTTTGATTATTTTTGGTATTTCAATCAAATAATAATAAATGAAGTTATTGTAAATATTCAAATTTTAACACGTAAATTTTATTCTCTTTCGACCAAATAAACAAACATGGCTAAAGTAATTAATTGTGTCAGAGATCTGTATATAAATTTGGGAAAAAGCGACTGCGTCGGAGAGATAAAAGTGTTTCGTAAACAAAAAAATAATAATTAATTTTGTTTTCGCTTATTTTACGAAGATTATCTTAATAGGACACACTTGTTTTGACGCGACCCTTAGGTCGAGTGATTAACTCTTTGTCTCAAAGGTTCCGGGTTCAATTCCCAAGGAAGGCCAACTTCGGAAATGAACTTTTCATAGTTAGATAAATCTGGCAAGTAGTGAGAGAGCACACTGCGTCTCGCAGTCATTTGGACAGCCCGTCTGGCAGCAGTAACCACCCCCTTACACAAGACCACCGTGAAACAGTCGCATATGTGCTGTTGTGTTTCTAGTTTGGCAGTTGTTAAGAGAGGTTAATGCTTCAACCGTCTGTTAATAATTATTTTTAAAATTTGTTTATTCCTATGACAATATATATGAACGCTAGTGTAGAATATTAAAAAAAAAAACAGTGAATTAATTTTTGACCATTTATAGTATTTTTTTCTTAATTATTCCGGAAACTTTTAGTGTACGTCATCAAGTGGAACATCAGGCAGTTAAACAAAAAATATAATATTAAAAAATATATAGGTGGATACTTATTGATAAAATAATAAAGGGTATAAAATAAATAAGGCGAAATAGAAATCATTTAAATTGCCACGACAAAGGGAGTCTTTTGAAAATGTTCTATGAAGCGGAAAACTGTATAAGAAGCCTGCGGATGTGAAGACATTCTAGCAATTTGTGGCGTCTCTCTCTCTCTCGAGTCTTTTATATTTGAAAATTGTCACTTTGTCTTCATCTTAATTTGACACTCGCTATTTTAAAATATCTAAAGTATATTTTGAAAAAAAAAAATAGTTTTTTAAATTTTTATAATAAATTGTATATAATAATGTGTAAAAATATATAAATCTGATAAATATCTAAATATGACCTAATGCCCATTTTTCATCTTGTCTTTTTATGTTAAGGTCGAAAGACGGGCTGACGGTCCACTTGATGGTAGGTGGCTACCGTCGCCAGTCGCCTATAACACGAGCAACGCCATAGGTGTTGCATTAAGTGCATTGCTGACCATAGAAGGATTAAGGAGGAAGGAAAGCTAATTATCAGAGAGTAAAATAAGCTATCTATACTAATATTAAAGCTCAAGAGTTTGTATGTTTGGTTGAACGCGTTAATCTCAGGAACTACTGGTTCGAATTGAAAAATTATTTTTGTTTTGGATAGTTCATTTATCGAGAAAGGCTTTAGGCTATATGACATTTTGAATGCGCATGAAGTCGCGTGTAACAGATAGTATTTTATAAATGATTTGCGACAACTTTATCACGTGGTTCATTTAGCAATTTCCCTCTATAATACGCCACAAGTTAGTTGCGGCAATTGCGGCACTTTAACGGAGCGTCCTTATTCATTGCTACAAATGTTGCAAAACGAACCGCTAACGAGCGAAACAATTAGCAATCATGTTAAGGGAAATGCTACCTGAATAACAATTTCAATTCCACAAGCACACGTCTCTACAATATAGCACCTGCCTTAATTAGTTTTAATAGTTACTTTAAACAAACCAGAAAGAAAGATATATATATTGGATCTTATATAATATATATATACTCGTACGACCACGAGAAAAAAGCGGAGAAGGCGGCCATAAAGTGTTGTGCTGTTTATGGACCCAATAAAGTTGTCAAATGCAACAGAAATGTGGTGGTTTCCCGCTCTGGTAATAATAACATATGGGCGTAGAGATGAGTCAAGTAGGTCAATCGTCGAAAATGTTGATAAAATAATGGAAATCGTGAAATCTCTGTTAAAATCTCGGCATGCGAGCACTTATTCCATTTCCCAGGAACTAAGCACTTATTACAATGCCTAGAAAAATTCTAAATATGTTAATTTCATCGTTGAAATAAAGAGAAAAAACGCTTGTAAGATTTTACTTCACATATTAATACAGATGTGTCAACCATAGAAACCCATGGCCTTGCGGCCATAAAACTGTGTTATTGCGTTTCGTAGTCACACACCACATTATGTAGCGCTACGGCTACGCCGCCGCCGCCTCGTAGCGCTACGGCTACGCCGCCGCCGCCTCGTAGCGCTACGGCTACGCCGCCGCCGTCTCGTAGCGCTACGTCGCATTATCATTTGCTACGCTGACTATACAGCATTCCAACCATATAGTTGAAAAATGGACTCTGGCATTCCTTACTTTCTCACCAAAACACAAGAATACACTGCCTAAATGACTGCCCAAATGACAACTTTAAAAATTTTAATTTCAAAAATTGGCCCAGCAGGAAATTAAATACCTGGGCCCCTGGGACAGTTCGTTAAGGCAATCATCCTAACTACTCCTAATCCAATGGGCTCCTCAATAACGTAAATTACATTATATTTTACGCAATTATATCATAATATGTCTTCATTTCAAAGCTATTCAATCTTTATTCGATGTGAAACTTGAATATTCTTTTCTTTTCTAAGTGACTTTATATTGAATGCGATGTTAAGGAAAATTTGAAAACGTACCTAGTTGAAATGGAATTGAAATGAAAATTCTTTGACCATCAACCCGGATTCGAGGGCTCGTGTTCGTACAGGAAGTGATTGGGGGTGGTTCAATGTATTTACTTTCTGTGAAATGGAGAAATAAAAATTCAAATTTACTTCAACAACGATTCTCTCGTACAAATTTTACTTGCCATATTAATCCACATCCAACATGTATACATAATATTCTTCTTCTTCTGCTTCTCTTCTAATGTCTTGGCTCCATCAGATCTTCTCCGATGATTTTATTAGTAAAAATAGCAATTTGTAATAGCCTTTTTAAAATAAAAAAGGCAAAATTGAAATTAAAATCAAAAGTAGCAGATCCCGAGACTAGTCGGTCAAGTCCAGTCTATAATTTTTGTTAGTTTTCCAAAACTTGTCCGTCAACTCTAAAGCAGTCAGGTCAAGTCAATCTACATAATGTTAGCGTCTGCTATTTATGTTGACTGAAGCTGATTGAAAAGTGCTCTGTGACGCTTCAAAAGACGTGTTCATTCATGCAGATTCACTCATTTGTTCATTCATTCAATCTCATACTATGATAGGATATAAAAAGGGTATAACTCACTCACTCAGTCAGGTCAGTATTGAACGAACGCGTTCGCGAAGTGAGATGATGTCGTATGTCCGCTAACCTTATAGTTTGAATTGTAGTTCTGATGTATCATTCGGTCAATAAAAGTATCGGGTACCAACATAAAGTGCTAACAATAATAATGGAAGGTTGATAAAGTAATATATGTATACCTATATCCAATGGTATTGTTATTAATTATTTTCTTAATTAATTAATTCCTTTCAAATAACCTTAAGCCTTAACTACTTAATTAATAACACCATTTCTTATGACGTCATTATAAATTTTATAGCGTTATTTAAGGTGAATAAGACTTTAATGAGTTGCCAGTCTTTGCTCTAATTACGATCAAAATACGCTATACTTCAAAGGCAATTAATTAATATTTTTAATTATGCTATGAATATATTAAACCGTGAGAATATAAGGACTGAAGCCTGTTTTCACCCACAGCAATCAGTGATTATCATAGTTAGTTTCTTCGGTTTTGAAGTACGGTTTTACTAAGAACACAGTTGACTGCGCACCGTGTGGTGGCCATCATGTGTCGTACGGCGATGAACTAATCCCAAGGAATTATTGTGTCGCCTCATTCCTCCATACCGACTGCTTGCTCGCTGAGCTCGCATCGATTGTTCGCACCGACAGCCAGCACCGACTGGTAACTCTACTCAGTCGAGATGGTATTGGTTTTATAATAAACTGCCCGAGATGATAAGAGCCTTATCTATAAAAAAATTTAAAGGTGTCATTAAAACCAAACTCCTCTCGAAAGGCTATAAGGTCACTGATTATTTAAGCGACAATGAAGCCTGGATTTAAAGCTTGGATCCGGAGCTCATAATATGTTTTGTTTAGTATTGTATGGACTTTGATTATGTTTGAATTAAGTGTACTTAATTGTTGTAATTTTATATTTTAAAGATGACAAAAAGAAAGAGTTTCTTTCGGGGTTTCTTCTCAGGGTCGTCATCTTGGCTTTTTTCCGAAACCCTAGTAAATGAGTTTCTTGAGAAACCTAATTAATAAATAAATATTTTGATTTTGATTTGTAGCTCAGTAGAGATAATAAGTTTTTGGGCCAAAAAAATTGTATCAGAGCATGTGCTTTATCTCCATAAAGCAACTCTCCAGTTGTATATGGTTTATTCTTTAAGAACAATTTCTGAATTCTGGAAAACTTACTGGTTGCCAGTTGTAAATTTTTTTATTGTTTTCAACCTTCTCTTAAATGATTATAAGTCAATATTTTTATGGGTGTTTTACAAGCATTTTATGAATCTTTAAAATACCACAGGTGATTTTTAAGAGTTTAATCTGCCATTCTGTTCGGGACAGCCGATCACAGCCGATCACAGTGAATACAGTGATACAGAGAAAATACAATCGTTAGAATGTGTTATTTTCAAAAACAATTTAATCTATACAGTCATATACAAAAAGTAATATAGTGCCTGACATCTTTATCGCTGTCACCACTGTTGACACTGAAAAATTTTCAAGATAACAAGTATCCTATATGTTAATCCAGGTAATAAACTAAATGCCTGTCAAAATTCATCCAAACTGTTTTTTTGACCAGACGTTAGTTTATTTTATTTTAGATTATCCCTCGGGACAATACTTTTTATCTGGATGAAAGGTACCCTATGTCCTTTCTGGTGTCCCAGACAACGTGTGCGCAAAATTTCATGGTGACCGGTTCAGTAGTTTTTGCGTGAAAGAGTAACAAACATCCATCCATCCGTCGTCAGAAACTCGCATCTAGGTATAATATTTCGTAGGATAGCAATTATATAATATAGCGACTGTAACGCGTCAGTTTTGCGACTTTATAGCTATTGTGTCGCCGCAAAAAATAGCATTAGTATAAATCCCTTAATTTTGTTGCAGATCAGAGGCAAATTGAATGTCAACTTCAGTTAATTCAAATATCAGTCTGTCTTCACCAAGTACCGATCTACTTCAGATGTCAAACCCTCGTAAAGGGAGAATTGTACTTGAGTACATTTTTGTTGATTTAATATTAATAAAACCTGGAGAAAAATTTCAAAAAAATTGGAAAGTACTCGTACCATAAATTTCTGAATTAGAAAAGTCTTAGCAATACAATGGCAGTAAATGTTAGGAAACACTTGAGACCCTACTTCAAATCCTTATATATATATATATATATATATATAAAAATTACGTGTCACATGTTTGTTCGCGATGAACTCCCAAACTATTGAACCGATTTTGATAAAATTTCGTAACTATATGTAATTTGGTCCAACTTAAAAGACAGGATAGTTTATATCTCATTTTGTTTATTATTTTTTTGCAAATTATATAATATTATTAACATAGCGCCATCTGTTGATACCTATTCAATCCAGCAATTATTTATCTGTGAGCTCCAAAAGATTCTAACAGATGGCGTTGTAAGGTAATTTTATCAGCTGAATTGAGTAAAAATTGCACCCGTGCGAAGCCGGGAGCGGACCACTAGTATTATATATAAATGCAAGTCAATGAAGATTGTTAACAACAATTATTTAAGTTAGATCATGATAGTCTTTAATATTTACCTATATTTTCTTAATCTTTAATATTTACCTATATTTTCTTAATCTTTAATATTTAGCTATATATGTTAAGGTCTGCAGACAGGCTGACGGTCCCCTTGATGATAGGTGGCTACCGTCGCCTATAACACAAGCAACACCACAGGTGTTGGATATACGCTGCCGAATAGTAACTTTAAGGATAAGCGATTGGGAAGGCATAGGGAAATAGGCTCTGACATCACTCACTCACTCACTGAAACACAAAAGCATACATGCTTTTATTTTACAGTGGTCATCTGTAAAGGGCTGGTTACTGCTGCCAGACAGGTTGCCCTAATGTATGACTGTGGAATGCAGTGCGTCTACCCACTACTCAAATATTTTATCCTACATGAAATTGGTTAATAGGCTAGTCATAACACTAATTCCTATACTAATAGAGTTCAAACTGTGCTTGAAAAAACCTAGGCGATTGTTGAAGAGAAATGTTAGAAAAATGAGAATATAATGGGTGCAGTTAATACAGAGTAGTGTATTATGGTTGGCATACCATTTATGAATCCGCATTAATCTCTACGTGGCGTCATAGTATACACTAATGATCAGTAGATGAACTTACGTCCGAAGGGTATTTCTAAACATGTGGCGGGGTACCGGAGTCGTATTATAACGTCCCCTCGAATCCGCTCATCAACGGCCGCGCTACAAAGTCGTTGGGTTTTAACCGGTAGGAATCCAGAATGACCCTGCAGTGTCCCCTACACTGCCGGGTGTCCAAGAGGATTTCCCAAATTTAAAAGAAAGGGTATTTCTAAAGTACTAAATATAAGATTGCTTAATAGCATAAGGTCCAAAGTGAAATTGATATTTATTTTGACGAGGCCTTGGTTGATTTGTTAAGATGATTGCTTTAACGCTCTGTCCCAGATGAGCTCCCGGGTTCGGTTCCTGGCGGGCCAACTTTTGAATTGAACTTTTCATAGATGGGTCTGTTCTGGATCTGGCAAGTATAGTGGAAGGGCATACTTTTTTCGCAGTCAACAGGGCAGCCCGACTGACGACAAAAACCTTCTTCCTTACAGACCACTGTGAAAAAACATCATGTGTGCTGTTGTGTTTCTTTGATTGAGTAACGGATGGCACGATCAATTTCCCTATCCATTCCCAATTTCTTACCTTAATCCTACTGCGACCAGCAAGCGCACTCGCAGCATACCTGTGGCGATGTTTGTTTTATAGGCGACGGTTGCCACCTATCTTCAAGTGGATCGTCAGCCTGTCTGTCGACCTTAACATTTAAGAAAAAACTTATTGGCAGGACACACCGCGCTTTTACAGTCATAAATTGGGCAGCCCGTCTGGCTGAAATCTGGCAATCACAGAATAAGAACACCATGATACAGTATATTTCATGAGCCTCAAAATTTCAAGATGATCGCTTGAGTTGTTAAAGCAAACCAAACAAACTCACTTTGAAATTCATAATATTAGTTATGACTTTAAAATTTAAACACAGTAATGTACCTACTGTGACATTTCTACACTGCGATCTTATTGTGGTATTGCCTAATGGACACTGGCATAGATTTGTAAGTGTCGGTACAATTAACCAAATGCAGTCGGATGTAGTTGCATGCACTTTGTTAGATAATGGATTGTTCACGTTGGAGGCACTGTACGTACCTTATTCATGTATTATGTAATGAAAATAGTATTGGCAAAGTATATTTTGTTATGCTCACTTTATGAGTTTTTTTTTAAATTAATTAATATGAAAGAAGAAATGAAAGTATCTATTAGCGTAATATATGACATCATTTGTGACAACGGAATCACATTCCATTTGTGATAAAACTAAGAAAGATAAGAAAGTAAACCTCAAATACACGCAAAGTTAAATTTTCCATGCAGACATTATTTCAGATTGATTTAACTTGTTGATTTATCGTAATAATACATGGCTCCGATATAATTATTTTCTATTTAAACTTAGTAGTTTTTTATATAATCTACCTATTGTAGATATTATATTATCTACTAGCTGACCCCACAAACGTTGTTTTCCAAAAAAAAAAAAAAATTTTAAAATATTTTACAACCTATTCTCAGACCTACTGAATATATACACACAAAAAAAATCATAAAAATCACTGTGTCACGAGAATTTTATATCTAATCTAATATATAAAATTCTCGTGTCGCGGTGTTTGTTGCCAAACTCCTCCGAAACGGCTTGACCTATTTTGATGAAATTTTGTGTGCTTGGTAGGTCTGAGAATCGGCCAACATCTATTTTCCATACCTCTAAGTGATATTTTTTTGTATGGCAAAACAACGTTTGCCGGGCCAGCTAGTATTGTAAAAGATTATATAAGATATACATTGTATAGCTATATATTAATTGTTACAAACAAAAATACATTTCTTTTTTCTTTTTATAATATTAGTATAGATGAAAAGAATCCATAAGAAAACATTCATTATGATAATTGAAGTAGAGTAGAAAGTCAACATATAACTTAGTAGTTAAAGCGTTATAAAACTCATTTCTGTCCTCATCGTTTAGTTAGAAACACTGAGTTTACATTCTAATTAACATCAAGACAACACCAATTAACCTCACTATAGTTAAGTCTTTTTATTTTACAGAGACGGGGAAAACAAGCTAGGTCTTACTCGTTTTTCACAATAGACTAGAAATGCATTTTCTAAGAAAGAGCAAATGAACAATCTGTTTTTATTCCTAGATTTTATTTCTCACCGTTGATGTATCAAACTAATGTACCTATTTTATAGAAAAAGCTATCCTAAGCTAGAAAAGCTATCTTAAATACAAGTTTAACGAACTAAGTACATCGTATTTATTAAAAGCAACATATAAGTCTCCGATTATGTCGGAGGTAGAGGCTTTAATCCCCCAAACCCCCAGAAATTCTGAAATTAACATTTTTGTAATTGTAATGTAATTGTAACTGTAAATGTAATAATAATAATAATAAATATAAATAAATATCTTAACAAATTCCACACAGCACCATCTAGTTCCAAATTAAGCAACTATAGGCTTGTATTATGGATTTTTTTTGTAAATACATACATATTATAGATACAAACATCCATGACTCAGGTACAAAGGTAAAATGTTACACATAAACATTTGCCTCTAGCGGGATTTGAACCTGCGACCGTTTGGTTAACAGCTTGGGTTTTACAAAAAAGGGCCATTAGAGCCATCTATCAACTAGATCCGCAGTGTTCTCTCAGAGAAAAGTTCAAAGAAATAAAGATTTTAACTGTTACATGTCAGTATATTTATGAAAATTTAATTTACGCGCATAAAAATATTAGTCAGTTTAATAAAAAATGTGATGTACACAATATAAATACTAGGTTCAAAAATAATTTAGATTTACATAAGACGCGACTCCACAAGATAAGTAATTCTTTTATGGGTCAATGTATACGGTTTTATAATAAACTACCTGAGATGATAAGAGCCTTATCTATAAATAAATTTAAAGGTGTCATTAAAGCCAAACTCCTCTCGAAAGGCTACTATAAGGTCACTGATTATTTAAGTGACAATGAGGCCTGGATTTAGAGCTTGGATCCGGAGCTCATACTATGTTTTGCTTAGTATTGTATATGAACTTTATGTTTGTATTAAGTGTACTTAATTGTAATTTTTATATTTTAAAGATGACAAAAAGAATAGTATCCTGAGTTTCTTTCGGGGTTTCTTCTCAGGATCGTCATCTTGGCTTTTTTTCCGAAACCCTAGTAAATTTAAATTTATAATAACGATCATAAGAGTTTCGTGAGAAACCTAATTGATAAATAAATATTTTGATTTTGATTTGATTTTGATTTTGATTTTGGGTTACTAACCACTAGACCAAACGTGTCGTCAATGTAATCTTAATCAAATGTAATTTTAATTTTATTTTTTATTATTTAAAATTAATTTAAAATTGTAATTTTAGTTTGAATAAACGGCCTGTGGGGGTGGAGTAACTCCTGGAGAATTTTTTTAAAAAGTACATTCTAATAAATTTAATTAAAAGCTACAATAACTAAATCAATACTTACTTACTACTTACTTTCACATTTATCCTTATACTAGATGGTGCCCGCGACTTCGTCCGCGTTGAAAAAGCAATATATCGCCTGACATGGTTATTGCTATTAAACTTAGCCAGGAGTTAGTTTCCTTAATTTTAGATGATCCCTCGGGAATAGTCCTTTTCTTTTTTGGATAAAAGGTACCCTATGTCCTTTCTGGTGTCTCAGACAACGTGTATGCAAAATTTCATGGTGACCGGTTCAGTATAGTTTTTGTGTAAAAGAGTAACAAACATCCATACATCCATACATTCGAAAAAACTTTCGCATTTATATATCTATATATATAAAAATCTCGTGTCACGATGTATGTTCGCGATAAACTCTGAAACTACTGAACCGACTTTGATCAAACTTCATAAGTTTTTGCTATTTGGTCCAACTGGCAAAGTCGGGAGCGGGTTACTAGTAATATTATATAGTAAAGTAATAGTATATATATTATGTAGTACCTATAGTATAATAGTATGGAAGTATGGGTTATACAATATTTAATTTATATTTGATATTTTTCACAGAGTTCACAGACCATATATATATATATATACATATATAGAGGGTAAACCGCTACCCGCTACATTGTCATTAAAAGCCACGAAACGTCAACACAATTACATACGAGCTCAATAAGGACACTGCAATTTAGCAGTTAACTGTCTATATTTAAAGTTCTTATTAGCTTAACGTGATATTTCAGCAGACCGTGAAAATAGTGTAGTTTAAAACAGACATTTCTGTTAATTGACTCATTTCGGAGTTTAACTTAATAGTTTGCATTGTGGTAATCCTTAATACTATTATTATAAAAGCGAATGTTTGTTAACCTATCAAAAGTTATTAAATTAATTTTTGATGAAACTTAACAGTAATATCGTATAATAAATCAGACTAACTCTAATAATAATACATTTGTAAAGATAAATCGTCATAGCCGTAGAACAACGACGGTTCTGCAATTTAATAACTTTACAGTATGGCACTGGCGAAATGATTAATAATAATAAATAAATAATAATAATAAATATCTCCACACATTCCACACAGCACCATCTAGTTCCACACTAAGCAACTTAATGCTTGTATTATGGATACCACAGTTGATATAATACATAGATTACTTTTTTTTTGTAAATACATACATATTATAAATACAAACATCCATGACTCAGGTACAAAGGTAAATGTTAACACAAACATTTGCCCCTAGCAGGATTCGAACCCGCGACCGTTTGGTTAACAGCTAGGGTTACTAGCCACTAGACCAAACGTGTCGTACGCCATTGTACTGTGTTTAGAAATCAAATCCGTCAATATTCCAACTCTGTATCTGGAAAGTTTTAAATAATATTTGTCAAAAAATGTTTTTGGTCGATAAAGCACGACATATAAAGTGAGTACGCAAAAAAATAAAAATTGAAAATTATCAAAACCGTCGTTGTTCTACTACTATGACGAAATAGCGACGCGCCTTCAGACGGGAACAGACGGACAGATAGACACAGAGAGAGTTATTTTCACATTTATAATATTATATTAGTATGGATTTCCAGAAAAGGGCATCGGAGCATGTTGCTTTAAATTTTTAATAAAAAAAACCTTGATTTAAATAATTTGCTTTCGACACAGTCCTACCTTAATTTCTTTAATTAATCTCTATCAGCTGCTACTTTAGTCCAAAGCTATCCCAAAATCATCTTTAGACTTTAATTTTTCATTTTCATTTTTAAATCTAAAATGATTGTGCCAAAATTACCATATGTAAAACAATGTTATGGTTTTATTATGTTAAAAGGGTAATTATGCATAGAGTCATTTCTTGCAGTTTTCACATCATAAAAAAGTGTTAACGACTTTGTAGAGGATGTAACACCCTTTTCTAAGTTCCACGTAAGTTGTGTCTTATTTTCAGAGTGAGAAGGTCGTAAATCGTAGGACGTTACTTTATAATCACGGTACGCCAAAGTCATTATGGTATGTGGGTCATGTAAATCTAATGTATCAGTTTCATAAAATATATGTTCACGTATGTATTGAAGAGTCAATTTCAAAGGTTGGATACCTATGTGTTTTAAAATATTAATATACATATGAGTATTTCTCAAAATAAATGTACGTAACGAAATGTACGTAACGAAATATTGTTATGAAATAGTCCTTAGATGTAACTAAATAGTAAACATTGCTTACTATTTCGTTACGTACATTTATTTTGAGAAAAACTCATATTCAATTTTTATCTTGTTTGCCACTTTCCCATTGCCTGGCTTTACAATGAATATTTGCTAGTGGCGATAGAGCCATTAGATGATTAGAAGAACTACTAAATTTCTATTAACTTATACAGCCTATAGCTCCTAAAGTATTATTGATCGTAGAGTAGAAATTAATACTTATATCCAAATTTGTAGAAAATTTTATGTACAAACTACACCCTCAGCACAGCCCCCACACCCTTGAGGACTTTTGGTATGTTCATCTGGATACCGCAAGGTATAACTACCAATTCTCAAAACTACACGAATTATTTTCCCTGATTTATTTTATTTAATTTGACTGGACTACATTACATAAAATATTAAACTCTACATCTGCTTGGTAATAGGCGAGTGGGGTTGCATACGATTCTATGACAGATATATATGTACATTGAATCGTCCCCTGTTTGCGACAGCAAAAGCCTGGGACGTCCATGTTTTATTAGTACTAAAAAGGCTATCAAAGCAGCGTAGAAAAGAATTCAAAGAAAATTCCGTCCGAATTCAAAAGATTTTATCTCGAGATACGAATATATATAGGAGCCAAAAGTAAGTATGTCATTTTGAAACATGACTTGGGATTGGCGGATTTTGAATAGGACAATGAAATCTAAACAACTTATTGCAAAGTATGCAATATTATTATCTCAGCCACAGGACGTCCACTGCTAGACATAGGTCTCCCCCATAATTTTCCAATAGGCGGTCCTATATCCACCATCGACCCGCCAATATTATAATATTAGAATGGATTTAATTTAAAAAATGTCTACGTATTTTTAATTATATAATTAATTAATTAAATATCTTTGAAGTGATTGACGAATAAAATGACTGATCTTGACGTAACACAATTTAAACTACACAATGATCTCGTAACAACCGCCGAGCCGGAAGAGGAGGCGGCCATTTTGCCGCGTGATGTCCGCATTTCCGGTATCGCTTATGCGTGCGATATAATAATTATATATAAACGAAATTCTATAATATTTTAAAACAATCGATTATAAAGACCAACATAGACGTGGACGTACCAGGTGACGGTTATTCACCCAAGTCTAAAATACTTATACTAAGACTCCTACTAAACTTTCCTCAAAAAAAGAAAAAAAAAACCATACATCAATTTCCCCACAGGACTACAGCCAGGTCTTGCTTCAACAATCTTGTCTCGTTCCCCGTGACGCTGATACTGTGAAATTTAAAATACCTAACCAACTGCTAACAAGCGGTCGAGGGAGAGGCTTAGTGGTTTATTAAATTAAAAAGGGTTTATTAACATCCTTTTTCCTCTCCCTCCCACCCTTTAGGAAAGGATTGGCGTAATTAAGAACCGCGTCGAGTCCATTTTGAATTATTAGTGTTCATTCTTCAACAATGGCTACAACGGTTTCATCGCATAATTAGATGTCTGAAGAATAATAATCCGAAAATGCGAAAGAAAAGTTCGTTCGCGAAGAAAAGAAAGTAGGTACGGCTCCGAAGATTATCGAAGAAAGCTTAAGACTAACAATTAACCTTAGAGGAAATATCTATAAGGTTTATAATACAATGCGCACGAGCGTAACATGCCAAGTTGCGCACGCTAACATGGCGGTAGCTGGCGACCAATAGCGGTACCTACTGGAAAAAGCCGCGAAGTGTGTTGATTGGTCGAAAGCAATTTCCACGCTTTAAAAATTCGTTTTCTGCGCAGGTACACCGGTAAGCCTTATTAGTTGAGTACTACTGTAATAATATAGATATTTGAGAGAATTTATTATCGCAATTCACTGTAATGCGAATAACCAGACAAAATGCGACGCACCACATTCGGGCCACTTATTCAACTCGCGAAACATACGCCAGCAATTCTAATATTTTAAAATAACCATTATTATAAATGGTAACTATTGACAACCCAATTTTAAATATACATTATAACGAAGGTGTTTTCATGAAAAAAAAATGGCTTTTAAGCCCGTCACAAACGTAGCTATACATAGGTATATTAATATACCGTGCTATAATATATATTACGGTATACGTTGGTGACGTCATAGAAATATTTATATACAATAGCTGCGTGTTTGATCACTCCAATATTAGTATTGAAAATTTATCGTAATATGCCTTGCTATAATTTATATTAATATATATTATAGCTACGTGTGTGATGGGCTTTAGTCAGTAATTACAAGAACTCAACCCGCAATAATGTCACAAATTCTGCAAATTTAAAAAAGAAATTAATTTCAGTTTTTTGTTTCAATCCAAACTTTCATATTATAATATATCTCAGAGATTTCATGTTTATTTATGTATTGCTACGACCAATAACTTAACGAGTTATCTAACAAAAGTACTCGTATGTCAACAATAAAGATAGAATAATTAATTTTTTTAACACCTGAGCAAAAAAAGTCGCTGGCAATGGCTAGTCGTCTTATAAAACGAAGAAACACAATCAAATTTACTAAACTTTGCCCCTCGAGATTGAGGTTCTAACCCTGTTTCATGCAAAGTTTCACCTCTTTAACCAATATAGGGGTTTTAGAGGTATAACATAGTGTTGTTCCTCGTCCCGGCTTACCCGGATTTGCCCCAGTTCCTAGCGCTTTCGAAGAACATAAGTGTCACGAGTTTTTTGATCGTATTTCGTTGTTAAATGTGTAAGAAAATATTCAACAAAAATGTTATGGACAAAATTCAAAACCAGGCGATTGCTTTTTAAATTACACTTTGGAGAATTGGGTAGATGATAAGTCTTTCTTAATTACAGCAATTTCTTGTGAATATTGTAGATTCATTAAATTTATAATTATACAGATTTCATAAATAAATATTACTTATATGAAAATGATGACATGTATTTGCAAAATTCACGGTATTTCAACACTTTCAAACGTAAATACGAGTAGGTATTATGAAACCCAATTATCAAATTACAAATTTTACTTAGAAAATGATTTTTTTTTCTTACCTAATGGTACGGGTTTCAGCCCTAAAAGAATAAAGTTGCTGAAATGGCCTCCATAGTTAGCGGATTGTGGATTCAAGTGGCATAGAAAATAGTTATTTGTTCAACAAGAGCAAAATTGTTTTTTGCTGCGAGTGCCGACTTTAAATCACGAACAAGCGAAGTAGTCTAGAATAGACTATATATCTACATATATCTAATATAGACTACTGAGCGCAGTGAGTGAGTTAAACATACAACTTTTTCACCTCAACAGCGAGAAAACCGTTACTAGGTTATCTTTAGGTAAGAAAATCAATTAAGATAATTTTAAAAAATTGTTTATTATAGTCAACAACCTTTCATAAAACATTACTAAATTAACAATATTAAAAGTTTAAAGTAAAATTACTGCAATTTGTCACATTAAAGGTTTGTTAGGAATTGAAATGGTCGTATTATTTACTTGCGTATTAGGAAAAAAGCTATATTCAGTATTAGAAACTTGTTCTCTCAACTCTTTTGGAGTTGACAACTATCTTCACAGCTGGACCAACTCTAGTCGGCTATGGTCGGCCGACTCTAGTCGGCTATGGCTGGACACACTAATTTTTCTTTAAGTATATTTATCAAAACAGTTCAATTGACATGATGCTATAAAAAAAGTTTGATTTCCGCCATTTTGTTTTATAAGTTTATATTTTTTAGATGTTTTACAGGTAGATGTTAGTTAAATCGCTAGGCCATAATGAGTTTCTGAACGAACCATTTCTTTTTTCTGCGTTGAATAATTCCAAAAGGTTGTGTTTGCATTTCGAATCACGCTCGCAGCAAAAAACGATTTTTCTGCGAGTTTTTAGGCACCCAAAGCACCCATTTCGTGTTGGAAATATGAAAATATAATTATTTTTGGATCCCCTCGTTTTTGGATCGAAGTAACATATAAAATTATGTTTATTATTGAATCCCCTCAATGGTAGATTAAATAGGAGATAAAGGTACCGCCACGGTACCGCGGATCCACATGTGGGGACAAGCTGTGGATCCAAGTGGACGGAAGGTTAAAAGGGAATAAACTGATTCTGATCTCAGATACAAGACTGATTGATCTCCCTTTTATATTTCCAGATGATTGAGAAACTAAAAGATTCTAGAATTCGTACGGGGTTAAGATGGTGTTTTTCGCATCAAAATCCGTTGCGTAGTTTAGAATAGAATAAATTTTATTTGTAGCAAAGGACATATAAAAACATATATAGGCTACATTTAGAAAAACAAACACAAACGTCCCCCGCCACAAATCGGCTCCAACTCAGCATAATGCAGGTTGTAAAAATCTGCGCTGGTCTTCCGTTGGAGCCGATAGTGAGGTCACACACTTACAAAACAAAAAAAAAAAAAAAATTTTTTTCAGAAATAAAATAGTTAAAATTAAAATAAAACTTATAAATATATAACAAAAAAACCTAAGTTATAAAAAAAGGGAAATATTATCTACTAGAAAAAATATTCAGAAGGCACTGGTGTCGTTCCGCAGTTGTTCCTCGCTTTTTTAATGTGTTTCTAAAATTATTAGTATTATACTGTGTAAAGAAAATACCGCGAAAGTTTCGTAACATGGATTCATAAATAATTTCTTTACGAATTTACAAAGCTTACAAAGCTTACAAAGCGTAGCTTGTATCGTACGTGAGCGTTTCGCATTAACCAGATAACAGTACGGGGTACGTATATTGATTTTGTTTCGCCTATTGTCGGAAGTTTTCGGCAATTTTCGGCTGTTAGTGGCGTACACTCGTTAATGTCGTTGCGTTATATATGTTATAATAATGATGATGACCAGTTTCCGGCTTCGCACAGAAAAAAAAATTTTTTTATTATATATTTAAAAATTCATGAAATTATCTAACTGATGGTGAAAACTTTGTTTCTTTTTTTTTCATGTTAAGGTCCACAGACAAGCTGACGGTCCACTAGATGAGAGGTGGCTACCGTAGACTATAGCACAAGGAACGCCACAAGTGCTGCTGCAAGTGTACTGGCAACCATAAACCGTAGTAGAATAATGGAGACGGATCGTTAAGGGAACCACCCTAACCTATTCAACGTTTATTTATTTATTTATTTAAGATACACAAACAGTATACGTGTTAATACGTATACAGCATTAGTCACAAGAACGGTAACAAAATATTCAAATTTAGATTCAAATTCATTAATTTACAGGCAACTGGACTCATATTTTACATTTTTAAGTTATTATATCTAGACAGTAATTATAATTATATAAAATAAAAGCAAATTGTTTATATATATATACTATACACGGTATAAATATATAAATTATATTTAAAATCATATTTTAAATTGTTTATTTTTGTTGTTAAATTAATGTTCTAACGTTCTCGTCTATATATTAATATATCTATGTTTAATATATGAAGTGTAATGTAGTCATTACTTAGTTTTGACTTTGGTAGATATCGAACTTAGGACCGAACTTAGTGGGAGAGCGTATACATCTAAATACTTTAATGTTTTAAATGTACTCGAAAGAATTACTAAAATTTCTATACATGTATTATATGTTCAAGTAGAAGAGAACTCACATACTGCTTCTTCTCTTTAAGGTGACATTTTCATGAATTATTCCGACGAAGTAACTCAAAGAATTAAATTAACTTACAAGATCCGATATTGGCAATCTCAATAGAAAATACTCGTACAAGTAATTGGATTTGGTGTTTATTCTTATAATATACAACATTTCAACGATTCTTTGAACAAGTCCTCTTACTTGGATTAATATTAATGCCAACTTTTGAGGTTTCCTTTCAGACATTCTTATTAAAAGAGATTATTATGCTTCTTACTGGTAGCTTCAGTGAAAAATTATTACGTTTTTCATTAAAATACATTAGCATGGAGATTGAAAGATCGAAAAAGATATTATATTTTTTTTAATGTTAAGGTAGACAGACAGGCTGACGGCTCTCTGTACTGTGTGTCCTGCACACTTCAATTTACTAATCCACCGCATTATATCGGTAAATTTTGTTCATGTACAGATCTCTTCATTCCTACTCGCGAAGTAGGCCGAGGCGAAGCGAATACGAGAATGTGGACGGGCACTTCGTCTTACCTCGTCCGACTTTACCTCGCCTCGCGCTACTTCCATTTGTTGTCGGTTTTTGTACCCGATTCAAAGGACTCGAAGTGGCGCGAACGAGTTCCTCGCGAGGTTGAACGAGTGTGTAGCCACGCACTTCGTACTTCGGTCAACTTTCCCGAATAATTCGTTGAGGCACTTCGTGAGTAGTGTGGAGGCGCAGTGTTCCCAAGCATAGCCCTCTCCGTGGCTAGTTTAGCGACGTTGAGATTTCTTACGAAGCCTGTCATAGTTAGAGATCACGTTTCAGCGCCATATGTCATCACTGGCAACACACATTGGTTGGAAACTTTTGTTTTAAGACACTGACATGTCTAATGACGAAAAAAAACATTGTGTGTGGTTTTATGAAACCACGATGCAAGTGAAAAATTTTTCCACACGGTCACGTGTATCAGCCATGGGCGCCGCTCGTCTTTCACTTACCGGAGTACTGCGAACGGCTGTAATGCGACATGCGATACATGGACGAAAAAATTCGAGGCGATGGAAAAAAGTTTCACTTTAAAAAAGAAACTCGATTTTCCTGGAACCCTATTTCACAAATGTTATTAGCATATTATGTCCCCTTATGGAAAGTTTCTCCCAGTTATGAAACTACTTTTATACGTACAAAACTCAGATACTATTTTCCTGTTTAGCGTCGAATACGAACGCCGTAACAAGAATGAACGAACACTTCTCAATGGAAGTTACGTCATTTATAAAAGTTGAATAAATGAATGGATGTCCCCATAACGTTCGCTTTTTAGGTGTATTTTTTTTTAAAGTAAAGTAGGTCAGTATTCCCTGTTGCATTAGGCTTGCTATACACATAGTCGGGCCGGCACATTTCAATCGACAATTTTTATTAAAAAACAAAACCGAACCTACTTCATTCTCGATAGGCAAATATGCCGTTATTGCCAAAAGTTCATCACATATATTTGATTCTATCGCCTGTCTATATCGAACCCACTATATTCGGTCTTTTTGTCGAACATTCATCTGCGTATATTGTGACTGACTTTTTATTTGTCTTTTTTGTCGAACGTAAAAAATCTACATAAAAAGTCAATTTTACGGCACAGAGATTATACATTTGCTAGGGAAATTCCCATCAAAATACGTCCAGCCTGAGATTAGCCGGAGCAGAGAGATTTTTTTTAAATTATTACCGTATTTACTGTGATACACATTTAGTAGAAAGCAGTTATTTTGACATTACTAAGAGACACTTAAATTTTATTTATCAGTATAGTTTTTTTGTAGATAATGTATAGATAGGGTAATTGCGGCTATATAAAGCAAATGATGCGTCTTGGTTCTTGTATTTCTACTGTACAAAGTTTAAATCATGATTACCCCTTACGGCAGTACATAAAAAGTAACAGCTCACAAAACCGGAGTTATAAACAACGGAATACCGAGGCGGTGTTTCAGAAGGCGCTACACGAAACAAGTTGAACAAACTGCACTAGTTCGGAACTAGTTGTGACGTATATAAGATACACGGGACAACTGGGACCAACTTTGAGCGGAGTCGGGACCGAGTTTGGACATTTAAATTTCAGACTAAAATGAATTTCAAACAACGCTTATCTATCAATGGGTGTGCTTAAAGTCTTTAAGTCGGTTTAAGAGATCAATATTGTTGAGTGTCTAAATCTAAATGCTAATCTAATCTAGATTTAGAAAAATGTAAAATTTTCTTTTTTAGATCCACAGTTCCAAGCTCACATTTCAAACATTTGTTCACTTTTTGTCTCACAGACTCATGTATACGTATACAGAGGGACCTCGAGGCCGAGGTGCAGGCGACCGTATATCTGGACTGCAGATATACGGTCTCGGGGAGCTCAGCCTCCGTAAGAGGTTGTGGAGGCTATTCGTCCAGTGTTGGACGAGTGTCTCAAAAGGAGACACGGGGCTCTCACGTTCCGCCTGGTGTAGGTGCTTTCAGGACTTGGCTGTTTCGGGAGCTATCTCCACCGGGTGGCTAGTAGGGAGCCAACTCCAGAGTGTCACTTGTATGCATGCGCTGAGGACAGCGCACAGCACACTCTGGCGGAGTGCCCTAGATGGTTCCGGCCGTAGTGAAAGCTATGGTCGGCAGCAGAGCCGCTTGGCGAGCGATTGAATCCTTCTGCGAAGATGTCATCTTGCAGAAGGAGGCGGTGGAGAGAGAGCGGGAGGATGACATCCTGTCCCACCCCCTTCGTCGCCGACAAACTGCCACGCTCGCCACCTGGATCCCTGACAGGACTAGGGCGATAGATGGGGACTCTACCGCCCGCTTCATCCTGAGAGGCACGGCGCACTTTGGCAGTTCGGGTGAGCAGTGTCCGGTTACGGACCCCCGCGGCGGAGTTGCGGAAGAGTGTTCGTCCGACCTCGTAACTTCGCCTATAGCGGACGTGGAGGACGCCAAGAGGTTTAGTCGGTAGGTCTACCCCACTATCATCTCGGGGCGGGAGTCCGACATAACCTACCGGTCTGTCCCCAGGCCGGTGGGTATCCATGACGAATTCCTCTTGTAAAAAAAAAGCTCATGTACGCACTTAACGGACAGACTCCCGACCCGCCCGCTCTCGCCCATGGATGTCTCGCATATTCACGAGGCACTTTCTGAGACTGTGCTTGTCTTTGTGTTAGTGAACAAATCAAATACCCCATACACTATAGTCAGAACGACACCTGTTGGGTCAGATAATATATATCTATATTAATTAATAAATAGAGAGAGCGGATTTTGTATGTTTATTTATATGTGAAGGGTAATCTCTGTTATCGCCACCTGAACCTATTTGGAAAATTCTTTCACTATTTGATGATTATTGTTAGCGTTTGCTATTTATGTCGATGGAAGTATAGTATAAAGTACTCTGTGTCATGATATTAGAAGATAATGTGACAGTTTAATGAACGCGTCCGCGAAGAGAGGTTGTTGTCGTATGTCCGCGCAACTTACGAGTATAGTTTGACATTAAAAGCATTTGGACTATACATAAAGTGGTTTTAATTAATGTACCCGAAGTAGTACATATAGAGAGTGATAATAGCACATTATTCCAGATGGAAAATCAAGTCTCTTATGTCTGTTCCCCCTCTAACTTCTACTAAACCACCCAATAGTTTTGGATACGGTGTTACTAATGTGAACACTTGAACAGCAACAAATCTGAAAAGTTTGTGTCATAATTATATTTTTCAAAAGGCAAGTCGCTAGTAGTCCATAAATTCCTTTATCTTATTTTGTTCTCTTTTGTTCTTATACATTTTCCAATAGCACTCAAAACACTTGACGTAAGCGCAAATTTAAGCGATGACCTGAAACCGCTAAAAAGATATAATTAACCGGAACGAACGATACTTTGAACTTAATCAGAACGTTAAGATTTAATTGGAACACTGTCAATTTGACACGACATGTCGTTATTTATTCACGAAACACGGAAACAGAGGCTTAAAGATTTTTCATTTAATAATTCATGGACTACTCGTCGGAATTTATCGCGAGTTCGGCGAATTCGGCGAAGAACATGATAACTCGCCGGTTAGGGCGAGATGAATTCCGGCGAGTAGTCTAGTAACTCTTTATTGCTAATATTATTGTAAAGGCAAAACAAAGAGTGTTTTCCAGTCAATAACTAGGTAGCCTCTGTCAATAACCAGAAGACTAACTTACAGAAAAACATTAAAAAACATAAACATTTAAAAAAAACAAAATAGTAAAAAAAAATTAGAATGTAACCATAACGCATAACATAACGCATTCGTGTGACAATTTTGATTTTACTCCCATAAATTTTCATGCCACGTGCTTATTATATATATATGCAAATCGATTCTTAAGGAGTAAACTCCAAAAAAATTCTAGCCGAAGATTCTTAGTATAGACAGGCCTCTTTCACTTCATGTACTTGCGCGCGCTAAGTGCCTACGCGCCGCTGTACTTTCCAAGGTACACATTCACGCGGTTGCCACCGACGCGAGCGCGCGCATTTACATTTATTTTTTTCTTCTTTGATCTCCGCCAGGAGTAATTGTGTTCCGTGTCTTTGATTTACATTTCGGAAAGAATAATAGGTATTATGCCTCGTAATACGTGTGCAGTGGAAGGATGTAAATCCGTGAAAACTAAAAAATATAATACGGAGAATGATATACACAATTTAAATAATGATATACACAATTTAAGTTTTTTTATTTGGTCTCGTCAGTGGAAATAGGAATAAGTACCTACCAATATGAAAACCTTTAGGTACCTACAAAATTTTTTATCATTGATCGTTACCTACTAGTACTCATTTACATCTTAAAAATCATGTTATTCTGATCAACTTGAACTGAGAAGTTGTAAGCTTATAGTTACTAGTTAATTACTTAATAAATAGTTACTAGCGGCTTAATTAGCTTTGTATTTTGGGACGGCCTAGAAAAACTCAGTAGTAGTAGCCCTGACTTTATTACTATTACTTCAATGTCACGCGGGCGCGTGCGGCTGCAGAGCAATAACAACTCAACGTTTGAACTATAAGGTATATTTTTCCGCTAAGCAGTTGGCGAGGCAAAACGGTAGGCATTTAAAAAAGTTGTGATGGTCTTTTTGTTAGGGAGTGATTTATCTGTTACGGTAGTAACTACTTATTAATCTGTGGTATAGAGTTATTTTAAACTTGCTACTCACTTGTTAGAATACAAATAAAAATATTATAAGAGAAATATCATGTGACATCTGTTCAAGAGAGCCTTATCGACGAAGAGGTCTCTATTGTAAATTGTATATCGCGTGTCTCGAATCTCGAATTGTTATATAGAGGAGGAAAAATATTTATAACGTAACGACAGATCGACTTGGCATATGGCGCACACGTTTTACAAGAAAATAGAAATAAATCAAAGGAAAAGTTATGGGGGCCGTCGGAAGCACCTTTGCCTTTTGAAGTCGTTAACGTGAACTTCTTGCCACTTCAGGGCATGAGGTAAATAAAATTGCTTTTCTTTTTCATCTATCTAGGTTCTAGCCCGACGATTTCTAAAGTTATGTGAAGGTTCCGAAAAACATATGGGTTCCGTGGAAAAGTAAAAACTTCTTTAGGCGGGTTGGGTATTTTTGAGATGGAAAAAAACCATTGAACTCGCGACATTGTCATGTCATGTAACGTAATGTAACCGAAATTTAAAAAAATGAACAATTATGTGAGATGGGAAAAAACAGTGAACTCATGTAACGTAATGTACTAAGCAGACAACTGCATATGAAATTGAACTTACTAGATATGATAACAAGGATCAATATGGTATACACCTCTGACCAAAAATCTAGTTTCATATCAACTTCAAACATTTTTAATAGTCTGTCATTATGAAGTTCATATGTTAAATAATTATGTTCTATTTATTGTCATTATGTGTCAGTGTCATATATTTTCTCATGTATTTCTTGCGATCAATAATAATCGTATTCACCTAATTCGATAATGCCAAGGAATTTAAATCATACAATTATTTTTTTGAAGCTACGTTTTCACTTCTAACATGCAGTCCTACGACTGACATGTTAATTTTTTTGGCTGTTAAATCATCAGCCTGTGTCTCTCCACTGTTGGATGTAGGCCTCCCCAAGGCTCGCCACCACGCACGGTCTTCTGTCCATCGCATCCAGCCGCTTCCTGCGAAGCCTTTAAGGTCGTCCTGGCTAGCTTTCCAATTCGTGGCCTCTACTCCATCGATTATCCGCTCTGCGCCCATAAAAATCACGAATTTTGATTTGTAATCATTCTATATGAGGTTCCGTAAAATAAAAGAGATTTGATGAGTATTCTGTTAACAGCTGATCTAAATAAAGAAATATAAAATCAGGCACACCCTGTATCACTCTTGATAAAAATACTTGCAGTAACAATTCGTTTTCATCTAGTGCTTTTTTTAAAATTCTTTTGTCGTAGAAAAATTCTTGAGATACTTTCTCGCGTATTTTATACTCGTACATTCCTTTTAGAATGTCTTAATCTTTTATTTCCTTTTTAAACTTTCTTTTCCTTGTGTCTTTTAAAATCTAACAAATACAGATTTTTTATTTTTTAAAATGAAGCTGCTTTTATATAGTTATTCCATGTTTTAAATTTATCGAGTCTTGGTAAAATCTTTTGTTTCATATTGAAACCGAAATGTAGTTTAAAAAACCTTTTTTAAGTATTTACTTTTTTATGAATAAAAATTATCTAGACACCTAATTGCCGTTTTTGATATAACAATATTAAGCGAAGTACCTTTTGAGTTGACCCACTTTTAGTATTCAAAAGAAATCGGCCGTGACGTCATCATATCTAGATACTGTGTAAAAAAGGAAAGTTTGACGACACGTTTGGTCTAGTGGCTAGTAACCCTAGCTGTTAACCAAACGGTCGCGGGTTCGAATCCCGCTAGGGGCAAATGTTTATGTGTTAACATTTACCTTTGTACCTGAGTCATGGATGTTTGTATTTATAATATGTATGTATTTACAAAAAAAAAGAAGTAATCTATGTAGTATATCAACTGTCTGGTATCCATAATACAAGCATTAAGTTGCTTATTGTGGAACTAGATGGTGCTGTGTGGAATGTGTGAAGATATTTATTATTATTATTATTTATTAAAGAAATAATCGTTTTATGGAAAAAATTTTTTAATATTTTTTCTTTATTTAAAACGACTTGTTGCCTAACTGTACTTGATATTGGCGTCTCGTGAGAGATACTTAAAAAGTTTGATTAAATTTGTTGTTGTTTACTAATAAAGTCGTCTTCTCAGAACATTTCCTTATTTGCATAAAGAAATTAAAGAGGTTTTTTGCACGCGACTTCGCCCGCGTAACTTTATAAAATATAGCCTATGTTACTCGCTGATAATATAATATAGCTACCCCCAACAGTGAAAGAATTTTTCAAATCGGTCCAGTAGTTTCTGAGCCTATTCAATGTAAACAAACAAACAAACAAATCTTTCCTCTTTATAATATTAGATTGAAGATCTGTATTGTATGTAGTACTTATCTGTATTGAAGATATACTACAATGTAATCTATACTAATATAATATAATCTACAATATTTTTGTATTTTGGTTTGTAATGAATAAACTCAAAAATACTGATCCGATTTTAAACTCTTTCACCTATAGAAAGCTACACTATAAGCTAATAACATATATTTTATAAATTTACGCGGACGAAGTCGTTTGCAACAGATCTAGTATTCAATATTTTTAGCCGTTGACATAATTATCTCGAAATTGATGTCAATTAAAAGCAATAAATAATATTTCCAAACATCAAGGGAGGCACTCAGGTGTAAATTTGATAACTGAAGATCAAAATGATCGACTAATTTCATAATGGGAGCCTATATTGGAATCACTTAGGGGAATTGCGTAGATGTGAATAATGAATTTATACCTAGTTAAGTTTTGAGAACGCTTTATATGTTAATTATGTTATTATATGAAAAATTTGAGGCAATAAAATTAAGTTTTATTTCATACTAGCGGCTTCATCTGCGTTGAAAATTAAAGAAATATGTAAACAATATAATGTTTGACCTCTTGTTTCTATAACACTTTGGGCAGGAGTTGGCAGGACGGTTCAGTAGTTAAGGCGTGAAAAGGTAACAGACAGACAGATTTAATATTGGAGTATGGAGTATGGACTAGCTGGCGCCCACGACTTCGTCTGCGTTATCTACTACAGGCTGACGTCTGTCTCGCCTACCTTCTGTACGCATTTACAGATAATAATATGACGATAGCACAACAACCTCGATGTAGGTTATTTATGTCTTCACTTTTCACACAGATGCAGCTTGACATTTTTAACATGCTTTTAAGGTAAAGGTATAAAAGGTAAGGCATGAGAATGTTAAAGTATTAACGGGTATAGTATCCAATGAAATACCTAGACAATAAAAATTCTGGCCTGAAACTTCAGATTGCACTAAGCCAAGGTCTGAACTTCGAATGTAGGTATATGCATGCAAATATCTGACAGAGGAATGAAATCCTCCAATGGAATGCTAAACTTCACTGCGGTGTCGATGCCGTACACAGTATACACATTATAGTGCAGTGGTTAACTTCGGTTTTTGCTTGCAACTTCGTCCGCGCGATGTAGTTGCTCTAGTACCATTGGACTGTATCATTAATGGTATTAGTGATACTACTTGATATCGCTAGTACCTTTAAAAAGAAACTAGTTAAAATATCCATACTCTACTTCGCCTCTTTTTTGGACAAGACTTCTCAACAATATATAAAAGTTCAACAATATATAAAATACTAGTTGTTTGCACTTTGTCCGCGTAACTATAAATTATAGCCTATGTTGCTGATAACGTAGCTTTCTATAGGTAAAAGGATTTTTCAATTGGTCCAGTAGTCTTTGTAATATTAGTTTATAATGTATTGACTTTACTAAAAATAATTTCCACATTATTGTTGAGACCGATTTTGTTCACCTATATCGGTACTTATTTAAGGATTTATTATAAGAATATCCAAGCATATGTAGTTTGTTCAGACATAACAAGCGTCAGTGATGTCGTCATAATTGGCCAATACCAGGGCATCGTGACCACGTGACGACGCGACTCTACGTTCCTATTGGTGCCGACGTCATGGCCATTGTCATCAACATTAGGCACGCTAAGACATATTCTGTCGGATATTTTTACATGTTTAATCAGCTTTCGGATACTTCTACATAGGTATTAAAATAATATTGTTACAAATATTTTCATTTATTGAATACCCTTAAACATTTTCACATTTATCAGTAATATAACTACCGCACACTCTTTGTACTGTGGTGTATCGGAAAATGCAGACATTTGGGTTGGGTGATTTCAAACTATAGTGGATTTTCACCCTCTCGCTTTGCGTCGTGAATCTCTCCGAAACGTTTTTTGTTTTGTTTTGTGGGTAGGCAGTAATTTATCACACGTAGAAGAAGAATCGCCATAATATTATACATAATGAGCTGTCTAAAATGTCCTCGCCGTATCAAGGTACAAATGAAAATAATTAAAAAATAAATATATCACTATAGGGTCATATTGATTCATATTAAATTAAATTAAATTAATTAAATTATTATTTAATATTAATTTTTTAAATTGTAATTAATAGTATATAGTCAGAATTATTAATAATTACAAATGATAAAACGAGATTAAACCTCAGTGGTTTTTAGTTTTATCATTTTACATGTTATTTTATATATTAGCCCTTAAAATTGTTAAAATTATAAATAATAAAAAAATATAATCAGTAACTTCATATCGGAAAATTGTAATTACCGTCTAGTAAGTCGGTGTTTTTAGTCTTGGCGATTTATTATTATGTATCTATTATTTTTCAACGCCGATGAAGTCGAAGGCTAGTAACTAAAATAAAGTATTACCTGCAATATCTTTTTTCTAACCTAAAATATTCCCTAATCCGTATACAATATTTATTATTGATTAAGATTTACATCGTCCTAATACTAAAAAAAATCACAGCACCATAAAAACCAAAACCTCTATGAAAAGTAAAAAAAAACTTTCGCCAGTAATATAACCACTTTTATTCCGACCGCGAACATGTCAGTACCCTGTCGTCACAGGCGAATCTCATTTTGGTACCCGCTTGAGTAGGGCGGCCATAATTTACATAAACATGTGAGACTCGATTAGTACGTGAATTGACTCAACGTAAAAAAATCTTGACGTAACACAACGCATTGTGCGAGTTACATTAATGACGTCAATAAAAAAAAATAGGGCTACGTGATTGGTGTTTTTGTTTTTACATTTTTTACAGAACAAATTGGATTTTTAAATCAAATTCCACTTTATTTGATTACTAGCTTGTTACGATTACATCATGCAAGAGCCACCGAAAGAACGTCACCTACATGGGTGGTATTACCTTACGAAATTAATTTCACATGATTTTTGGACGTATGAATCAGTATGAATCACCGCACACCTGCCCCGAGGGCCGCCTTAAATACTCCGGTCGGAGAACAATCGGCGGCTTTTGGATCTAACATGAACCGGTCTCACGTAAACGTAGATATAAGCAAGTTCATTGTAAAAGTATTTCTTTTAATTAAACTAATTATAAGTAAAATCGTTTTTTTTTTCATCTTCTGCTGCCACCAAACTTAACTAGCTCAATGTGCGAGTTACATTAGTGACGTCAATAAAAAATAAATAAAGAGGGCTACGTGATTAGTGATTTTGTTTTTACATTTTTTAAACAACAAATTGGATTTTTAAATGAAATTTCCCTTTTTTGTTTAAATTGTTTTTCTAGTTTGTTTTAATTGAATTTGAGTTCAATCAAGCGAGAAGGCGTTTTGCGCTATTAGCGTTACAAATTAATGAAATAAATTTTGTTGCTCGGCACACTGCGTTTCGTAGTCTTCATTAGGCAGCCCGTCTAGCAGAAGTAACTTATAGAAGACCATCGTGAAACAGCATCTTGTGTGCTTTTGTGTTTTAGTGAGTGAGTAAAGGATGTCAGAGCCCATTTTTCATGTCCCTTCCTAATCACTTATTATTAATTCTACTAAGGTAGGCATCACCTATGGCGTTGTTTGTGCTGATAGGCGACTGTTGCCACTTACCATCAAGTGGCAAGTATAATTATACACTTAAAAATATTTCTAATTTTCTTCTTTTTTAAATGATACTACTAAATTGAAGACAATTTAGGCAATGATCCCAATAAAAAATAAAGAGCTCTGAATATAATTATGTGAAGTTATTGACAGTGACTTTTGACTATAGGCATTGATTAATTTGTACAGGATAGAGTCACAGATTAATAAGTAGTTACTACCGTAACAGATAAATCACTCCCTAACAAAAAGACCATCACAACTTTTTTAAATGCCTACCGTTTTGCCTCGCCAACTGCTTAGCGGAAAAATATACCTTATAGTTCAAACGTTGAGTTGTTATTGCTCTGCAGCCGCACGCGCCCGCGTGACATTGAAGTAATAGTAATAAAGTCAGGGCTACTACTACTGAGTTTTTCTAGGCCGTCCCAAAATACAAAGCTAATTAAGCCGCTAGTAACTATTTATTAAGTAATTAACTAGTAACTATAAGCTTACAACTTCTCAGTTCAAGTTGATCAGAATAACATGATTTTTAAGATGTAAATAAGTACTAGTAGGTAACTAGCAATGATAAAAAACCTTGTAGGTACCTAAAGGTTTTCATATTGGTAGGTACTTATTCCTATTTCCACTGACGAGACCAAATAAAAAAGCTTAAATTGTGTATATCATTAGTCTATTTTATTATTTTCGATTTTATAATTTGCAATAGCTTGCTCAGATGAGGACGGGAGAAATTCAGTTGGATATGTATCAGGTTGTAATTTTGGAATGTATGTAATGGCAGATCTATCAAAATGTCGTGAGCATACATAATAAGAAGTATGCTTCTTTTGCGGATCTGCTAAATCAGGTCTTCCAATCAATTCTGCCCATTTTGCACGCCTGAAAAGAATTACACATTCATAAATAAATAAAAAAACTAATAACTAAACTTGATAAAATAATAAAACCTATCAATATGAAACAGACAGACGGGACAGGCCGACAGGAGGAGAGTCAGAGATGACAGGCGGACAGGCGGAGAGGAGAAAATATTCAGTGTACACACACGCCCCTCTAGAGTATGTACAAAATTATGGATATGTACAAAATTATAATTAATTCAATTTTTTTATTTTTACTTCACCAACGATTATTTACTAAAGAGCTTTTAGAACATTTTTTTTTTCTGTAGCGAATAAACTGAAGCTATGTTTGAAAAATTAACGAACGTTCATCAAAAAACATGCCTGGATTAAACAAAGAAGATAAAAAAATCATATTAAAAAAACAATGCATAAATAATTAGTGTAATACACTCTTTATTTTTAATCTATCTTTAATAGGTACAAATTTTTTTACAGATAAATAATTTCGTTTAAAGGTAACTAGGTGATAAATTTTGTAGTCAGCTCTCAAACTATGTAGCGGACAGCGTGCGCGTGACTTGTTGCCAGCGCATAGCAACGCCACTTGGCAACGCGGCGGCGGCGGCCGGTGCAGCGCGTTGCCGCGCGAATGCTAATAATACTTATTACCTACTTGAGTTTATTTTTACTAAACATTGTTTTATTAAAATTTCGTTTGCACTAGTAACTTTAAAAGTTCCATTTCGTAAGTTGTGAAATTTATTTATTGTACAACCACATAAACAATGCACATGACCCGAAAAGATACGTAGGTAGATAGGTAGGTACGGATTTCACAAGTTCAAGTATTATAATTAAATACATACCTATTAATTATTAAATACAAAGAATATTTAGGTAGGTGCATGTCATTCAATGGATTTTAAAGTTAAAGTATTAAAAAAAGATTATGTAGGTACCTACTCACCTTTCTAAATCCGCAGGTAATGAGAAAAAATTTAAATTCTCCGTATTATATTTTTTAGTTTTCACGGATTTACATCCTTCCACTGCACACGTATTACGAGGCATAATACCTATTATTCTTTCCGAAATGTAAATCAAAGACACGGAACACAATTACTCCTGGCGGAGATCAAAGAAGAAAAAAATAAATGTGAATGCGCGCGCTCGCGTCGGTGGCAACCGCGTGAATGTGTACCTTGGAAAGTACAGCGGCGCGTAGGCACTTAGCGCGCGCAAGTACATGAAGTGAAAGAGGCCTGATAGAGTCTCATAAAACGTTATTTTGTATTTTACGTGTATTTAAAAAAAAAAATCTTTAAATTATATACACACACACCTTCCTCGCCCATAAGTGAAAATCGCAATCTTTTGGATGGTTTAGAAGAAGTTAGCGAAGAAACAGACACATATTATGTTTCTTATTTTGTTATAATATGTGTATGATATATGTAATAATATATGTATAGAAATAAAAAAGTAATTTCTGTATTCTGTGGTTCTGTAAATGGAAAAACATAACTCCGTTAATTAGCTATTAGCCTTAGTAGTAGTTGGATATTTTATAAAATCGTAATTATTACTGTTTTTTGGCTTATCTGTTACTGTTTTATGTTAATACAGTTCTGCCAAAGAGCACGTGTAATGTAATTTCTCCACCTAGAGTTTTGTAAGTAACTGTTTCAAATGAAATGTTAAAATTTGCATTTTCAGTGCTTCATTATGTGAAGGTTTCAAGGATTAACATGCAAAACTACTATTCCGTTGAGGACTCCATAAAAGATTCATTCGACTAATTGTGTAGAAATGTACGTTACTGAACGCTATTTGTTATTTAAATACGTCTAGACACAATGTAGATTAACAGAAACATATTGAATTAAACGATAAGCTGTAAGAGCTACATATGGTGCAGAACATTGTATTGATTTTATTATGAAAATTTATACTAGTATTAATTTTATATGAAGTAGGGTGACGTTATGACACGACATCGGTGCCCTGCCTCGGCTATCCAGCGCTAGGAGAGCTATGCTCCCTGTCCTATGCTACCTTACACCCTAGAGATCACTGGTCATAAATTAGTTCAAATATTCAGAAACTATGATTAGTCCGATCGTAGGTAGTTTTCTTGTAAAAAAGTACTAAATACTAATATTGTTTTACTGTTTTAATAAAAATAAAAAATAAAATCTTACAAAAATGATAAAAACTATGGTCACTCTATCATAAAACACTTTGCGAGGCGCAACTTTTAACAGCATCACATTTTACAACGTAGTTGGCAATTTCGATGAGCGAGCATTTTCAACTGGTAGCGTTAACCTAAGGTTAGCAAATGGCCTTTGCTTTTAAATGATATGTGAATATTGGCTAGGTACGCTTATATTCTGTTTGGTTAGTTAAATTATTAATTTATATCCTGCCCTTTATAATGGTGCGTGTATAGAAACGTATACTTCCTAACATTAAAAATGTGAAAATGAATTCGTTTATTAGTCTGTTACGCCTTAAATGATCAACAGATTATTATGAATTTTGCATACACATTGCCAGGGATACAAAAAGGAATATAGATTACCTTTCGTCCAGGAAAAGGACTTTTCCTGAGAAATTAAAAAAAATGTAAAAAATTAACGTCGATATGACAAATTAAAATATAATCAAAATATATCAGTAGCTGAGAGATAAAGGACCTTAATGACAAATCACCAGTTTACATGCTTTGCTATTATCCTTACTTTTTTTTATTTTATTTTTATTTTAAAAAGATAAAACTTTCAAAAACAAAGATTGAATAGATTATTGCTCATATATTTTTCTTTGTCGTTGATTTTACTTTTCAACGCTTAAGAAAAAAGGACTCGGACGAACTCGCAGTTAAAAGCTATTATTGGCATGATATTAGCTAATATAAAGTCTTTCATTAGCAGAGCTTCTCAATACATATAAACGCAATATATGTGGGCGCGATTATATACAATACTATGGGCAACGAAGTTCTTTAGAAGGCGATTCCATTGTATCTTCTATTATTGGTTTTCATTTTCAATATTTTCTTGGACTCAAATGAATATGCTATACTATCACATTATTATTTATAAATATATTGTGCTGACAATACATACTCTGTCAACGTTTAGAAACAGGTTTTCTTTATTATTAAGAATGTATTTGCTCTTAGCCAGTTGAAAATATTTGGGTTATTGCTCGGAAAAACAACGAAAGGAGTTCCAGTCCTTAGCAGTGCGTTTTTTTTAAAGTTTTTACAACGTTTGGTCCGAAAAGGAGGAATTTTGACAAGATGAGTATAGCAACCTGCCGTATGTCTAAGTTACGATCGAAGAGAGGGGAATGATTTAAAACTAGAACGACGCGCCCCGGCTTCGCCCTGATGCGAGGTTCCGGAGATCACCTTCCACATAATATAAACAAACATACAAAATCCGCTCTTTCTCTCTTTATAGTATTACTATATAATATAGATGTTAACAAACCGATAATTATTTCGTCAATATCAATACATAAAGTAATAACTTCACAAGGCCCTGAATTATAAGAGACAGATGGTCTAGCTAGACCATTGTAATTTAGATAACAACTACAGTACTAATGGACGTGTCACGCACGTAATAGATGACTTATCGTCTAACTAATCTACAAACTTTCCTGCGGGTATAAAGTATACCACGGATAATAGCCCGTTCACACGGGAACAGTCTTGGTTATTAATGCTGTCCAGTTTGTTGTCAGTGGTGACCTATGATTTCCTATAGAAACGTTCAAACGGATTACCTGGATGCAGGATACTCTAAATACTGAATGTCAATGTCAGGTCCACTTGACATTGACATTCAGTTTTTCAACTTCAACTAAAACTGTGACGATCTACTTTATTGACGACCATAGAAGAATTGAGGATAAGGGTGGGAGGAAATGGGCACATACATTACTCACTCATAAAAAACACAAAAACACACATGCTGTTATTTCACGGTGGTCTTCTGTAAGGAGGTGGTTACTGCCGCCAGATGGGCTGCTGCCCAAATGACTGCGAAACGAAGTGTGCTTTGCCACTGCTATTTAATATAATCTATATACATATATATAAAAATGTTGTGTTGGTTTGTGTATTACTTAAAAACTCAAAAACTAGCCGACGGATTTACTTGAAATTTTTACACAACGTTGCATTTAAACAGAGGAATGATCTTATATACTTTTTTTTCAAAACTTCAACGGATGCCGATTTTTTATATAAAAAAAAACTAATTTTCTTATGTTGACCGTTGTTAAGGCAACCATGGAACGTTGCTGACAGCCACAGCGAAGCGTGGTAGTATATTATATTTGTATTGAAATGTACTTAATAATAATTACATATATATTATTGTATTGACCAAATATCAATGTTTTAACTGATGGTCATAGCCTTATCTCGTAACAGGGACAGGGAATCGTAACCGGGTCGTAGGTACAGGGAAATGTACTCGGTGAAATTCCACATTACTGACAAACTGCATTTCAACTATGTTGAAATTCGAAACAGCCTGACAAGATAGTGCTAGTTGCGATTCATTGCGACTGTGACGTAAGCATAAATTCAAGTACATTACTTAATTGTTAAGTTAAAGCTTGAACATTATGTGATCCTAAATTAAAGTTATTTTGATATTAAACTTTATGTATTTATTTATTAAATAGTTGCACTGAAAATGTGGACACCAGAAATTTCAAAACAAGATGCAATATTTAGATTTGACATAAGTACTACCTCAATAATTATAAGTGCAAACGACATTAAGTATCCTTAATCCTTAAGCTTAATCTTAATCCTTCTATGATCTTGCAGCACCTATGGCGTTGCTTGTGTTATAGGCGACGGTAGCCACCTACCATCAAGTGGACCGTCAGCCTGTCTGCCAACCTTACCATAAAAAAAAGTTAAATTACTATTGAAATATTTTTTTATCCTGTAAAAATGATAAGTTCCTTCCGCTTTCGACCTTTTGGTCGCTTTAGTATTAACTTACCATATTTGATAAACAATTTTGACAAATCGAGTCTAGTAGAATACATAAGTATAGATGTCTATGAAGACGAGATACATTCTTCAAATCTGATGTCTCTTAAAATCCTTAGCAACACACTTAAATAAAATTAATATTAACCTACTTGCCTTTACTGCAATAAAGATTTGTTGAGCATCTCTCTTTAGACTTACCTGAAACAAAAAATATATATATATGCAAACTTTATAAATTTTAAAAGTATTTTTCGTTGCGAACTTTTATTATTTACTAGCTGGTGCCCACGACTTCGTCCGCGTTGAAAAAGAAAAAAGTAGCCTCTCCTGTGTCCGGTACATCCAAATGTTTATCTACCAAGTTTCATGAAAATCAGTTAATTCGTTTCAGTTATGGAGGAACATACATACATACATACATACCTATATATACATGTAAATTAAGTTGGTTTCACTTCATTTAATTTGAATTTCCCGCGTTGTAAACTTCTTAGTAGGTACGTAGGTAGTTGTTTATAATTTTAAAAGCGGCTACCTACAACGCGGGAATAACACGGAGGTATAATATTATATGATTGTAAAACGAGACGTGTGAATAAATAATAAATAATTTAAAGCATTAAGAACATAGAAATAATAGCTTTAAATGTTGTTTCTCTTTCAGGTAAGATTAATATTTAGTATGGTGAAATTGTATAGAACAGAAAATGTAAAATTATTTTGTTTAATATAAAAATATAATTTCTCTTTCAGAGCAACGCATTTCGGTTTTTTATTTCTACAATATACAATATAATACTTATTACATACATACATACAGAAAAAAATTTCTAAAAATCGTCAATTTAGTTTCAGTATCATGTATAGAGCCTATAAACACGATATCTCTGAAAACAAAGTAACTTACTCCATGACCGACCCTTTCAGATTTATTATTAGTATTGATTACTTATGTAAAATAGAGACACAAATCACTACAATAATTGTAAAGACGATACGGTAAAATTCAAGACGATATTGCAGTAGGGCAATAACCACGAGCTCTGTAAAAATAAATCTGTTATTCATATAGATTTCGCGTCACAGTAATCTGAAGAATAGTGGCTAATATAATTATTCTAGGTAGTAAATATTTTTATTTATTTATTAATATTATTAATAATTTGGATAATATTTTTTTATATTAAGTTTGATTCTACAAGTTTCAAGTTAAGTTAATGTTGAGTTATTATAATTATTAGTTGAGTTATAAGTTGAGTTGAGTTTGATATTGATCCAAGTTTCAATCAAATCTTTCCAACCGTTCGAGCATGATTGAGTAACAAATAGAAAAATAAAAGTGGGCGATTAGTGTGATAGAGAAATGAAATAAAGTGTGCTTATGACCAACTATGTCACCGGAAATTATTTGAACTTGTATGTGCATGTGAAGTTTGATCGCTCTAGAAACAGAATAGTCGCTTATGCAACAGCTCTATCGTGTACGATATGATAGTGTGCGGATGGTCGCTTCAGTAACCGAAAGTGAGTCGTATTAATTGTTACGAAGCAGTGGATCGCGGTCGCAGTTCACTGTCGCAGTTCACTGTCGCAGTTCACTGTCGCAGGTCACTGTCGCAGGTCACTGTCGCAGGTCACTGTCGCAGGTCACTGTCGCAGGTCACTGTCGCAGGTCACTGTCGCAGGTCACTGTCAAAGGTCACTGTCGCACGTTGTGGTCACACGTAGCAGGCGCTAAGTGGGCAGGACACATAGTACGAAGAGCCGGCGGCCACTGGTCCTTTTGGAAAATTATGGAAGAAGGCTATGTCCAGCAGTGATATAATGATGTTGATGATTATTAATATTATTTTGTGCCATCTTTATGGTAAGCACTCAATGATAAATTTCCGCAAATATTTCAGTGTTAAATTATTTAATGCTGCGTACTTTATCTACTGCTGTTGGTTATACCAGTAGTGCTCTATGCAAGAACATAGTAATAAAATGTATAGTAGACAGTACACAAACAATGTTTATGACATCGGCACACAATGGTTATTTGCGGTAGGGTGGTGGTTCTAGCTAGGGGGGTTGATTCGGGCGTGACGTCACGTTTCTTTTACTGCAACAGTCTTCGCGAGTAACCGAACAAACAATGAAGACGTGATTTCTTTCATATAACTAAGTGGTTTCAAATTTGCTTACAACTTTTTTATATTACTCCCCACAAAGAGAATTTTCCGTGCTAATAATATCGTATATTGAAGACAAAATATTTGTATTTTTGTTTGTAGTGAATAAACTAGCTCAAAAACTAGTGGAGCGATTTAAAAAAAAATTTCGCCTATAGAAAAGCTACATTTTCAGCGAGTAACATAGCCTATCTTTTATAAAGTTACGCGGACGAAGTCGCGTGCAACAGTTACTAATATAAAAAAAGAAAGTCGTGTTAGTTTCACCATTTATAACTCGAGAACGGCTTGACCGATTTTTGTGATCCTCGATTTTCTCATACATTTTGTATATATGAGAAAATGAATTTTATTTTATTTTGAGACGGCTTTTTATTCTGAGGCGATACGAAGTTCGCCGGCCGAGTCAGCTAGTATAAAATATAATACGTATTTCAATTTCAACCTTTCAAATTGATCAGTGTGTAGTACGAGTTTTACTCGATCAAACGCATCGCACGCGTAAACGTGCGATTCACGTTTACGCGTTCGATGCGAGCATTGCTACACATTAGCCACTAGGTGGCGCTGCTTCATTCCCATACAAATTCACGTTTATGCGTTCGATGCGAGGATCGCTACACGTAGCCACTTGGTGGCGCTGCTTCATTCCCATACAAATTCACCTTTACGCGTTCGTTGTGAGCAGCGCTACACATTAGCCACTAGGTGGCGCTGCTTCATTCCCATACAAATTCACGTTTACGCGTTCGATGCGAGCAGCGCTACACATTAGCCACTAGGTGGCGCTGCTTCATTCCCATACAAATTCACGTTTATGCGTTCGATGCGTTTGATCGAGTAAAACTCGCACTACATACTCAGATCACATATAGTTTCAATGAACACAAACTGTAGAGATTAAATTGAAACCATCTAAATTCCAGAAATTCCAACTGTCTTGTGTAGATAGCGCATTTCCAATTAAAGGCTTGGGTTAGAGTGCTTTAAAAAAATAAATTCCCGATTCTGTCTATAGAAGTATTTTTAACATATAGATAGGTACCTACTCGTAATAAAATCGTAAACGAGCCGTCCCTGTACATTAAATATTAAAAAAAAAGTGTACGCAAAAGTTTTGTGCACGCTAAACTCAGAAACGGCTTAACAGATTTGAATGCGGTTTCCACCTATGTATTGTAATGTGGCAAGCTTGTAATCTAGCAAGTTTATCCCTCTTTCCATATGTGAAAACTAACCGTACACAAACCAACTTAACATGTTTATTATTAAAAAAAAAAAATTACATCAAAATTTCATTGATAATAAAGTTCATCAATATACTGTTAACATTAAATTTTAATAAATTTATTTGAGCCAACAATTTAAGGATAAAACGATTTCCTATTAAATTTTATCCCCTCAGCTTTATTCTTATGTCGTATTAATTTAATAATAAATCTGGTTTAAGCTGCTTACAATTTGAAACGATATTGTGTTAAGAAAAAAGTTGGTTGTGTCCCCAAGTTACAAGCAGATAGGATTTTAATTCTAAAATAATTGGTGAACTTTTTTAACATTAAGGCATTATGCGGCCTCAAATAGGCCTTTCTTAAGCCTACTCCTCGTTTATGGCTGGACCAACAAGCTTGAAAAAAAAAAATTTAGACAATATTTGGTAGGTAAATTTTTTTCGTATTACCAAAACTTCCACGAAAAATGTTAACCACAGTGTTTTTTTTTGTTTGATTCCGCTACTGTGCCTAAGCGGGTACGGCGATTGGAAATATTTACACGCTAAAAAATAAAGAATCTATTGTACTTTAGACACAATATATATAATATAGCATTACATGTAAATCAATAAACACTTTCATTTAAAACGTCGACTTATAGTGATTCCGGTATGCGGCGCGGGTGTAGTCCGCTAAATCCCGCCCAGATGGCCAACGTCACTGACGACTCCAAGCGCCTTAAACGTAAAGGAAGAAAGAAATTCTTAAGGCGATACTATGAGCCAATCGGTTTCCAAACCGAATGTTAAGAGGCTATCTCCTCTTTCATAAGTCAACATAAATTTCCGAAAAAAAATAATATGTTTTTTATTGATATTTTATCTAAATATATAAGGTACAAATAATATTGTTCAAATTGTTTAACTACTATGTGAAAAAAAAATCTAAATTGAAGTCGTTTTCGGCTGAAAATTTGCATCTGCTTTTAAACGACAAAAAATATTTATATGATTCTTTTTTTAAAATGTTCGTATGGATTAGACCTATATTCTGTACAAATAATGATTTAAAATAATATTTTTTTCAAGCCACTATCCATATTTATCTTATTTTGCGGGTCGTACGGGGGAAACATCTTAGCTCCGCTTACTCGCGCAAGGCCATCGGCTCTTAGAAGGGCCTTAATGTCCTATACACGTTCTGCCGTTGATAATGGTGTACAAATATTATTCATTTCTTATTATTAACAATTAATATTTTACATTATTAATATCATCACCATCATCATCTCAGCCGCAGGTAGGACGTCCACTGCTTTACATAGGCCTCCTCCATAGCCGTTACTTTGGCCGCCACTGGAGCCACAAATAGTGAGGCCGTCCATAGCCGTTATACCTTGGCCGCTACTGGAGCCACAAATAGTGAGGCCGTCCATAGCCGTTATACCTTGGCCGCTACTGGAGCCACATATTTGTGAGGCCGCCGGGATTTTGGGGCCTTGGTCGCTTTTTTTGTAAATCATGAAGGGATTTTGCCAATACTCGCCACGCTTGGCAGGCAGATTGGCGAGCGCAGTTTGATTTTTTTGTCCGCAAAGGGCGCTGCTGCCCACTCTTTGGTGATTTTTCCCTTAGGCGATTACGGCACCCACGGGTTGAGATGTGGGGGATACTATTGTATATAAGTCGGTAACGCACGGAAACATTAATATGCTATAATATTTATTTTTCTCTAAAACAAAAGTCGGGGTACTTGTCAAAAGTAAGGAATCGTTACCGCTTGTTAATTAGACCATACGATAAAACAGATGTCCGTGGCAGGTAATTAAAACAAGCATTAAGCCGAGGAAATAAATGAAATCACCTTTTGATTAGAAAAAAAAAACTTAATTTGTTTAAGGTGTTTACAGTAAATTGAATTTCATTTCATTTTTCACTTTTACTTTTAACAAAATTAAATTATTTAAGACTAGCTGTTGCACGCGACTTCGCCTGCGTAACTTTATAAAATACTAGCTGGCGCCCGCGACTTCGTCCGCGTTGACAAAGAAAAAAGTAGCCTATCCTGTGTCCTGTACGTCTAAATGTTTATCTACCAAGTTTCATGAAAATCAGTTAATTCGTTTAAGATTTATGGAGGAACATACATACATACATACATACAATACCTACACTTACAGATTTATTATTAGTATTGATAGCCTATGTTACTTGCTGATAATATAGCTCTCTATAGGTCAAAGAATTTTAAAAATCGGTCCAGTAGTTTTTGAGTTAATCCATAACAAACATACAAATATTTTTAATTAGCTTTCTCTATTTACAAGATAGGAGCCACAGATATAAAGTTAATTAATCCTGACAATCTTTCGCGAATATATTAAGTCTGCTTTAATCCTCACTAGCTAGACGTTAAGTGAGGGTAGTGCGAAATTTAAAAATGGAACGGAATTTCGTCTATCCATAAATTCATCACGTTTGAAGTGGACTATAATAAATCTTCTTCAAGGCTTTGGACTGAGGCTGTAAATCCTTTTAAGAGAAAAATTATACAGCTCTTCTCGACACAGGATCTATGAAACTAAATTATATCTATAACTGTAAATTTTATTACTATATATTTTATTATTTTGACGACCCCGTTGGATGAGTGGTTGCCTTAACGCTTTTTTTATTATTAGAGTAGTGGCATGGCAATGGCACTCTGCGTTGCGCAGTCATATGGACAGCCCTTCTGGCGACAGTAACCAGCCCCTTACAGAAGACCACTGTGAAATTATAGCATGTGTTGTGTTTCGGTGAGTGATAAATGGATGATTTAAAAAAAAATCCAATGTTTTTAAATTGTTAAATGTTTTTAATTGTTTTAATTGTTTAATTGTCTATTTTATACTCATAATGTTTTAAATTATTTAATGTCCAATTTTAATTGCTTTTAACTATTGTTAATGTCAAAAATGAAGAAAGAAAGTGCGAGCAGAATAAAAGTGAGAACTGGAATGGAAGGATAATAGTAAACATAGGCTACGACCTTGAGTCGGAGGGATTAGAAATTATAAAAAAAAAATGGATGATTTAAATATTAATCCTTCTATGCTCAGCAGTGCACTTGCATCACTTATGGCGTTGTTTGTTTTATAGGCGACAGTAGTCACCTACCATCAAGTGCCTGTCGACCTTAATATTAAAAAAATATGTTTTAAATATATGTTTACT
This sequence comes from Synanthedon andrenaeformis, assembly GCA_936446665.2. NCBI lineage: Eukaryota > Metazoa > Arthropoda > Insecta > Lepidoptera > Sesiidae > Synanthedon > Synanthedon andrenaeformis. Next base: position 2,438,927 of record OW387804.2, on the reverse strand, counting down.
AGCAAAGGATATAAAAACGAAATAATGTCGCTATAAGTTAACATAAACAATTGTTCTCAAAGTCCGTCCAACGTTACCCCAAACAGAGCAGTTTACGACAAAAGTCAATATAAATGAAGTTGTACTAGAGTTGTACAAACAAAATAAAGTTTGATAGTTCCAACTTCCAGTATACCATACAAACAAGGGTACACTCCAGTTAACGCCAAAAGATTACATAGTTTCATTGGACACATTCATTGGAAATCATTACATTTTTTATTTATTTATTGAAGTTGACTCCTTAAGAAGGCGTAATGTTTTTCTGCGCAATGTACCTTTCACTTTGAAAAAATTCAAATTAAAAATCCAAATTCTGTCAAAATTCAAATTTTAAATTCAAAATTCAAATTTCAAAGAGCCCAAAAATTCAAATTAAAAATCCAAATTCTGTCAAAATTCAAAATTCAAATTTTAATTTCAAAATTCAAATTTTAATTTCAAAATTCAAATTTTAATTTCAAAATTCAAATTTTAATTTCAAAATTCAAATTTTAATTTCAAAATTCAAATTTTAAATTCAAAATTCAAATTTCAAAGAGCCCATTATTCTATCCCATCGCTTATCCTTAACTCTACCTTTTTTTAACTAACCACCTTTTTTTTTTGACGCTAGAAAATGCGTTACGCATACACACATCGTCCGTGGGGACGGTGCCACGGAAAAAAAGTGGACCGTCAGCCTGTCTGTTGAGCATAACATAAAAATAATACATGAAAGAAGCACTGGTGAAGAGACGGCTATTAGGTATAAACATTTATAAAAAGAAAACGTAATGTTAAAAAGGAAGCCAAAATGAGGGTATTTTTGAACTAATAAAGTCTCATTGTGTTCGTCTAATGCGTCCGCACTGCGCTTTTAACTTTGAACCATTTTCTTAAGAGATATACTTAAGATTTGGTACTCCACGACCTTCCCTAGAGATCGCATAATACTGTTCGCTTTATTATTTTAAAATGCAAGTACATATTCTTGAGTTTTAGCTCATAAATTTTACTTACAACTTGGGACCTGTTTGTGAAATATGTAGTTTTTCCCAAGAATTCAGAAGTACTTTAGGGTGTTATACTTAGGTACCTTAAGGTTATAATAGCTTGATACATTCTATTAGAGTGAAGCTACGATACGATATACAAGTTGTGCCCCAGAGCTTCGCCTGAATTACATAGTATATATATTAGAAAAGCATAAAAGTAATATGTATATATTCGATATTAACAGTGAGGCAATAAATATTGCTGTGAATAGAATTGATTATAGTTTCAAATATTCTCTATCTGTGAATAATTCTATCTGCATCTATCAATTATTTTTTGTTTACTTCTTCTTAGCCACGCAACTGATTTTGAAAATGTATCCACTGATGGAAACAGCGATAAACAGGAAGGTTCAATATGTACAAATTTTTATCCGTCCGAAGCTGGATGCTGTCATCCACTGTCTTTTCTCAGCTAACTTCTTCTAAACCACCCAATTTATATTTTGATATGATTTTTACTAATAGAGAGAGCGATAAACGATGAAGGTTTGTGTATATAATCTGCAGAAAAAAAATGTTATGGGTATAAACTGATGTCAATTCGAAAACCTTAACGCGAACACCAAATAATTGTTACGAGCGAGGCGGCGCGGCGTCGAAACCAGAATAAATGGCGAAAGTTTTAAAACTCATTAACCCTTCTTCATTGTAAGTGGTTAAATCTGAGGATACAGCGCCGGGGATTACCTTGTCTAGTTCATCCTGACGTTTTGTTTTTAATGTCCCACTGGGATGGAAAGTTTAATAGAAAGGTGTACGATTCCCGGAAAGACGATTTACATCCTATGCTGTCCTGATTTTTATGTTTATATCGGCAGAAAGATTGACAGTCCATGTGATGTTAAGTGGCTACCGTCGCCTATAACACAAGTGCTGCAAGTGCGCTGCGGACTATATTAGGATTAAGGAGTTAGGACGACTATATTAGGACTAACCGAAACATAAATGCTGTTATATTATGGCGATCTTCTATAAGGGGGTGGTAACTGCAGCCAGATGGGCTGTCCAAATGACTACGAAACGCAGTGTGCCCTGCCACTTTAAGAGCACTAGGTAGAGCCAACTTTGAGAAGGAAGTCGATCGTTGAATTCATCTCGGATGGGCAACATTCGGGAAAGTTCAAGACATCTTCTGGTCTAAATCTCCTCAGTGCCTTAAAGCAAAGTATTCAGTTTCAGCAAAGAAAAGAAATGGCTATGCTCGGGGTTAATCTGCCAGATCGAATCAGGAATGAAGAGATATGTAGATAAACGAAAGTTCAATAGGATCAATAAATAGAAGTGTATTTGTACACTTTTCTGTATAAATATAGGTGTTTTTTGTATTATATATTTATAAGTTATATTTTTAATTTTAAGAGCTTTTATGTATTGTTCTATTTAGCAAGTGCGTAACCTCACCATCGGCTCTAACGGAAGACCAGCGTAGGTTTTTATAACCTGCATTATGCTGAGTTGGAGCCGGTTTGTGGCGGGGGACGTTTGTGTTAGTCTTTTTATATATTTGTATGTTTTCAATGTCCTTTGCTACAAATAAAATATTATTCTATTCTATTCTATTCTAAGTGGCAGTTGGCAGCACACATAATACGAAGACCAGAAAACTCAACGTAAGAGATCCACCTAAAAGGTAAGACGATCTAATAAGGACTGCTAATGAAACCAGACTGCTTCAGACGAGTTCAATTGGAATATTATGGGGGAGCCCTATGTACAGCAATGGACGTCCTATGGCTGAGATTTTGATGATAACGATGAACCTATAACGACATGGTAATCGGATCTGAGGTGGATCTTGACGTATTCGACAGTAGGTTTCTCTATTTAAAATATGATTAAGGCTAATATTTATTAAGTAGGCTAGTGTTTTAATATTTTTGTTAATTAAGATCATTAGTAGTTAAGTTAAAGTTAATTTAAACGTGCTATGTACACTATTTGGGACTGCAATTTAGTAAACATATATCACATATGTATTTTATAGTATTCATGTACATAATTGCAATCTGTCTGTATACTTTTACTAAATAAAAAAAAATGGTAATATTTTATAATCCCAGCAAATTGCTAATGCGCAGTGGGTATATATTATATTCCTCTATGCCGAATGACTAAAACAAAATAGCGATACCTATTTATTATTTACCATTCCTTTAACGATTCTCCCAAGAGAATAAATAAAGGGAAAGTATCCAATAAAAGGAAATACATTTAATAAATTGAAAATAAATGAAGATCCAAATGCTTGGGAGTTTCCGCTTATTGCCAGTATCATAAAAATAATTGCAACGATTTTATTTCCATCAATTATATTTTATTCTTGAATCGTAGTTTACGTCACTTAAGACAAGGACTAACCCACTTAAGACAGTTTCTCGGAGATAAGGGAACAGATTAAATATGGAGCAGAAAAAGAGATTTCTTAAATATTGTATAAAATACCTATATGAAATAAGAAATAAAAGTGGCCGATTAAAAATTCAGTACGGACATAAGCTTAAAAACAATTTTTTTGTAGTTGTCGCTGAAAAATTTTGGTTTTTTTGGACAGTAATTTACTTACAATTTTTTTCTCGGATTTTTTTTACAAATCTGCTCGTTTATACTTCTTTAAATAATTATAGTATACTAGTGGCCCGCTCCCGGCTTCGCCCGGGGTGCTTTTTTGCAATCCAGCCAAAAAATTACTTTAAACCGCCATCTGTGGAACCTTATGGAACTCACAGATAAATAATTTCTGTATTGAATAAGTATCAACAGATGGCGCTATGTTATAATATTATATAATTTGCAAAATAATAATAAACAAAATGAGATATAAACTATCCTATCTTTTAAGTTGGACCAAATTACATATAGTTACGAAATTTTATCAAAGTCGGTTCAGTCGGTATATTTTTATATAGAGAGATGATGCACTCACTGTATTTGAATTTCAGTTTTAATTTTACCCTAAGAAGTCAAATTAGGCGACGAAAATAACGCTTTTCTGATTAGTCCTAGCATTAAAACCGGAAAACTGTGCACAACCTGTTACCTGTGCAAACCACACAATTGAGGTTATTATTTTTAATTGGCAACACCATTGTTTACATTTTATCTCCGATTTCAATTCCAACTCTCTCTCTTTCTCTCTCTCTTAAGTCGTACACTCCTGACGGAGTGGTCTAGGTTATGAAAAGTTTGAATAGTTTTTAGACCTTTCCACCTTTACATAACTCTCATGGGGGAAAAATAGTAGCAATGATTTCCCGTTGCCTTCTACTACAGTTCTTTTAGAGATTCAAGGCTGCTGTAGCCTCATCTACTCCAGGTAGGTGAGTGGTTATTCCGCCATTTACTCGGTCGCCAGAGCCTCGTTGGTTAATCAGCAGGGAGTACCACGGAAGTCGATTGTCATCCGCTGCCATGTGTCGTGTACAGGTGAGGTTGACATTTGGCATTGTAGAAATGTTAATTATAGCTTACCCCCTTACCCCCCATTTCCAACTGCAGCAATATAATTCGTTATGCAATATAATAGCTACGATTATGCACTTCTGACGATGATTTAATGATTTCATTTGGGGTATTGCTTTACAGATTGCATCGAGTGCACTCATCTGCAGCGTTGCATTGAAAACGCAATTGGAAATTCGTTTACGGATTCAATTAAATTTCATTGCGTCATGTAATTGCATTGAAAGAGGTTATTATACCTTTCAGCTGTTATTAAATGTCCTGCATAAAACTGATAATATTATCTACATACAAGGAAAATGAGGTACATTTTTCTATGTCAGAGTAAAAGACATTTTGTGACTGGACAGCTTGGCCAATTTTGACGGTACTTTCACTGCCAGATAGTTATTGTTATGAGTAATTTAGGCAACTTTTAATTTAAAAAATAAAATATAGTTACACTTAATTATCATTAAAGCAGTGTCCAGCACGCCGCAGCGAAGTGCCTGGGTTCAGCTAGTTTAAATATTGTATTTAAATAAAAAGCACATAGATCCGGTATCGTGCGTGAATCCATGATACGGCGTAGGCGTGAGTGTTGAGGTGAGGATTACGATTCTATCTAGCGAAATAAATCCGATATTAGATGTGATTAGAGTTCCAAAGGTCACGTGTCATTTCGAAGCACACTAGATAACCGCCGCCCATATATCCCAGTGTGCTTAGCTACGTCAGAGCGACTTTGACATTGACAGCTCGCTCTCAATCACAATTAATTGACAGTTTAAGTTAACTTGGGTCTGTGGTTTTCCCCAGCGCCGTCAAATGTAATTTAAAAAAAAACTATATAATGTTAAAAATTCAACTTTTTTCTACAAAATTCTATTCTGAGATGCTATATTCTTTTTAAAATTTTAGAATTTGTATAGGACAGTCTTATCTTACAGATATCGATCTCAGGTTGCTATTACCGCTGCCCCGTAATAGCAACCTTCGAGGTAGCACCCCGAATATGTTATTTGGTACATTATATCAGCCTCCATAAAGATTTCTTTATTCATTCTGTGTCTCAGCCTTTTTTTTAATCAATTTAATCCGTAAAACTAATGTAACCGACAGGGGTGGTTGGCTCTGATAGAACCGTATCGACTTAATCCATTAGCGGATCGAGTTTTATCCTTATATTTAATTCATTTTGCAAGTCGCACAGTGTTTTAACACAGGGATTGCGGGGAATTACTAGAGAAAGGGAATGCAGTACCTCAAATTTTACAATTCAAATAATTGCTTCCATTTCCATCACTTACACTTTATTTTTACTAACTTTTGCCTGCGACTACGTCCGCACTCCTCTTTCTAAGGCTTAATTTTTTTTGTGTGTGTGGAGAAGAAGCAGTGAACTCGCGCCGTCACGCTCTGTGAGTTACACCCTCAGAGGCGTTTAATTGTATGAAATAAGCGCCATCTACTCGAATTAATACGTACTTCTTGGTTCATAATAAGCTTAATTCGTCAATAGTTTGTTAAGACTGATAGTTTTTTTTTTATTAACAACTCATATAGTTTTGTCAGGCTTTGAATTTTGAATTTATTTTTATTTTCAGATGATCCCTCAGGAACAGTGCTTTTTTTATAAAAGGTACCCAATGTACTTTTTGTATCCCCGTAAAATGTATGCATAATTTCATGAGCATCAGTTAAGTAGTTAAGGCGTGAAAGCGTAACAAACAAACAATCTCACTTTCGCATTCATAATATTATCAAAGTCTCGCAGCCATTTGGGTAGCCCGTCTGTTGGCAGTAACCACCTACCCTTACAGAAGACCACTGTAAATTAACAGTATGTGTACACGGTTATTGGAATAAGGGATGCTAGAGCCTATTTCCCTATCCCTTTCCAATCTATAGACGTCTTTCATGCCGTCAATAAAGAAAGTAAACATAGTTTCCTTGATTAACAATTGCTGTATAGACCGACCCTTGCTTGTTACTGAATTGATCATTAATCTATGTCACAATATGTCATGTCAAGTCAAAAGCGCGACAAGTGTTTCGATCTGCGTTGTGCCAGAACATGGTCACACAGGCTGCAATTCAGTTTGGCTTCGAGCCAGAGGCAACAAGTTTCGTTAATCCAGTTATTACTTTACTTCAGAATTTTTGTATTATAGTATCGGTACTACCTACTAAGTTTTGCCCGTGACTTCCTCATAGAAACTTTTTCTTTAGCGTTAATAAAAATCAAACGTCTGACAAAAATATGCTCTATGTCTTTTTCAGTATCTTTGAAGAGGTGTATGCAAAACTTAATTGTCGTCGGTTGAGTAGTTAAGGCGTGAAGCATTGGTTTATTGTTTATAGTATTGTTAGATAGACGTCCCTTCTAAGATAGACTAGGAAAAAACCCCACTTTCGAAGTTTGACTAAAAGTTAGTTACTTCTAGGTTTGACTAAGAATACTCATGCAAAGGCCAAAATTGGAATCTATTTCGGGGGTCGAAAGGCGTTGGTCAAGGCCTGTATGACCCAGTCGAAGAGGCTGCATATCGACCTTTATATATAATATTATATAATTTTCAGGAAAAACATTCAACCGTGCAAAGTTTCAGAATAAATTGTGTTAGTCACTATTTCTCTTAAATTCTTCTTTTAAATGGAAATTAACTTTTACAGTGAAAATATACTTTTAATAGTAGTATCTAAGTAAATTTTTAAAATATTTTACCAATAGTTGAGTTAGAATAACAATTTCAGGATGTACATTCCAATAGGGCAAAATATTCCAATATTAAATATATAATATAAAATTTCAGGCTAAATATCTCAATCCCAGCTATCTAAAAATAAAGATTCAACACTTGGAAAAAATATAATTAAATTAAAATTCATTTATTTTCAGGCTACTGGACCCATATTTTATATTTTTATTAATGAGCGCCTTATATTTGGCAGATCTTAAGTCTTCATAAATAATATTATTAAGAGTAATAGCCCAAAGTTATCACAAGATTTCACTAATGGCTCTTGTAAGCCCTTAAATGTTTGCCCCAAACATAAACACTAACTTTATCAAACTTGTAGCTTTACCGTATTAAATGAAGATAATTGAGTATTTAGTACGGTCTACAGAAAAGATACCTACGCTTTGTTACCGTTACTTTTGATATGTTAATTAATTAATGATATTGCAAATGTTAGCACCCTCTACTTCGGGTACATTAATTAAACTACTTTCTGTTTAGTCCCAATACTTCTATTGTACGACCGATACATCAGAACTACAATTCCAACTATAAGATGTGTGGACATACGACAACGACCTCCCTTCGCGGACGCGTTTGTTCAACTGCCTGATACCCTTTCAATATCATGCCACCGAATGAATCTGAATGAATGAGCCTTTTTGAAACGTCACAGAGTACTTTTCAATCAACTTCAGTCGACATAATTAGCAGACGCTAACACAAGGTTTCATTTTTAACCCCCGACGCTTCTTCGCTCCAGCGAAACGAAAATTTTTGCGGCAGCTAAATAAACTTGACTAAAAACTAGTCTGCTACCGGCTAAACTAGTCCAAACCGGACTAGTTTACCGGTTCTGACTGCTTTAGCTGGTGATCCGCCCGCGCTACTCACCCGAAAAAATATACTACATTACTTACAATAACTTACTTATTATATAATCTACTCGACTATTTTTTTTGGAATTCAGACATATTTAACTACTTGCTACTCGACTAAATTACTAACCTAGTGCGAAGTAGCCTTAATTTGGAGTAAACAAGAACATTAAAGCGGTTATCACACTTTACAATTTGAAGGATACCAATTTAGGAACCTAAGTAGTGAACTAGTGATCACACTACACTAAATTGATTTCTAAATCGAAGACATAGAATTGAAAATAGATAAAATCTAAATTGGATCCAATCTGTTCTAACTGCGATTACACTTTCCAATTTCCTAAATTGGAATCCTTCAAATTGTAAAGTGTAATAACCGCTTAACAGTCATAAATAGCGAAGAAATAATATCGTATTACGATGGTTATTAAACAACATAACATATCGCCCATTCAAAGCAGTGAAAAACAAATTTACATACCTACGCGACTGTACTTTGTGATTCAACTCGTTACAACTTCAGCTTTCCGAAAACTGGATTCAAGCAGAAGTTTGTACATGTACAATCACGTACACAAATTTAATGGAGGTTTGCATAATATTATTTGCAATGAATCAGTTGTTTTGCGACCCATTATTATTAATATTATATCTATACAAAATGTAATCCTAATTAATATTATAAATGGGAAAGTGAGTTTCTTTGTTAATAAATCTAATATATAAAATTCTCGTGTCGCGGTGTTTGTTGCCAAAATTCCTCCGAAACGGCTGGACCAATTTTGATGAAATTTTGTGTGCTTATCGGGTAGGTCTGAGAATCGGTCAACATCTATTTTCCATACACCAAAAAATTTTTTTGGCAAAACAACGTTTGCCGGGTCAGCTAGTATAGTATAATATTACATTACTACCTACTAGCTTTCGCCCGCGACTTCGTCCGTTTTTCTCGGGAACAGTACTTTGTCTAAATGTATCCTGTGTACTTTTCTGTACCCTTGACAACGTGTATGTGAAATTCCATGATGATCAGTAAAGCTATTATGTACATAATACTTAGCATAATTAAATACACTCATTTGCAAAAATGGAGGGGTTTTTAATTTTATTCCTGTCCTAAAAATAAAATATGAAAAAGCTTTTAATGATTTGAACACAATACTGGCCGGTTATAAAAGTACCCAAATTCTGTTAGCTGTAAGCTGTTAGTATATTCAGTACATTTTGTGGCCCAATTTTATCGGTTCTAAATAAGTTTTATATACAATTTTTATGGAATTAGTGACATTTTGAAGTATTATTATTGCGCTGCTTGAGGACGGTTGCAGTCGATGTTTTGTGGCCCAGAGGCTTAATGTGAAGGTTGATTCTCTGACTGAATCCCGCTTTTTTTTAACGTTGCGAAATCTTCTTGGATACCCAGCAGTGTAGGGGACACTGAGGGGTTATTCATATCGGCTAAAATCCAACGACTTTCTAGCGCGACCGTTAATGGGCGGGGTCGCGGGGACGTTATGACACGACATCGGTGCCCCGCCACGGCTATCTAGCGCGGGGAGACTACGCTCCCTGTCAGAGTCTCGGCGTACCCGAACTGACTGAATCCCCTAGGGGATCCTGGTGAACTATTTGATTCATCGGAACCTTGCGCTTAAAAACATCCTAACCTTAAGTTTTAAAACATCCTTGCGCACTGCCAAAGTTTGAAACTCAAGTTTGGCGTCTATGTTTTCGAGCTCATATAACCCAAATCTTTTCAAAGTTGGAGTGAATAGACATCTTCTGGGTGAGCTCGCTCCATCATAGGCCTCATCTTTGCTACACACCTAGATGCTGGCCAAGAGCAAACCCATCTCTAATAATAATAAAAAAATAGTTCTGACTAAAAGCCAATAATGTTTCTCCTTGAAAACGTGCTAGCTATAATATACAGTTGATTAGTTACCATCTATAGTTTTTTTTTTTTTTTTTTTTTTTTTTTTTTTTTTTTTTTTTTTTTTTTTTTTTTTTAATATTGAAATTTCTCGGTTGCATTTGATTATTTTCGGGAATTTAATAAGAGCTGCAAATGCTTTGCGTCGCATTCTGTCTTCGGTTATTCGCATTATATTTAGTTAGTTGGGGCAATAAATTCTCCCAAATACCTTATACTGACTTCACTCGCTCGTACAGGGTGTCCTTAAGATAATTTTTTAAAAGAAGGAGAACGAAAGTTTTAAAACTCCCGTAAAATAGGTCGCATTATGTGAAGTTCTTAAAGTTTAATAAGTGTAAAACACTCAAGAAAGATGGTATCAGGTGTTAAAATCTGTAATGAGGAAATCCATAGAACTAAACTCAGTGACGAAGTTAGACCGTAGTACGGTTAACGAGTTAGCGCTCACAACTTGCACTCGAGATTGTAATAACAGCTCGGATAGCTTGAAAACTAATTTGACAAAGAAACATATTTAAGTTAATATTAAATGGAAAGATTTTACGACGTATGTGTCATCAGCATTACAGAGGCAGAATATTATGATCAAAAAATGTTAATGTTTTCTTTTTTATTATTATTTCAAGGTCGACAGAAGTTCACTTGATGGTAGGTGGCTACCGTCGCCTATAACACAAGCAACGCCATAGATTGCAAGTGGGTTGCCGATCATAAAAGGATTAAGGATAAGGGATAAGGAAGGGACGTACTTACTTACTCACCGAAACACAAAAGCACACGTGCTGTTATTTCACGGTGGTCTTCTGTAAGGGTGTAGTTACTGCCGCCAGACGGGCTGCCCAAATGACTGTGCCTGCCACTACTTTCCAAATTCAGACGAGAGCCAACTTTGAAAAGTTTATTTCCAAAATTGATACCGTCGAATCGAAGCTTGATACATTGAACCAAATTAAGTAGTTTTAAATGTAACATGTGTTTTTTGACGACACGTTTGGTCTAGTGACTAGTAACTCTAGCTGTTAACCAAACGGTCTCGGGTTCGAATCCCGCTAGGGGCAAATGTTTATGGGTTAACATTTTACCTTTGTACCTGAGTCAAGAATGTTTGTATTTATAATATGTATATGTATTTACAAAAAACAAGTAATCGATGTAATATAATCAACTGTCTGGTATCCATAACACAAGCATTAGTTGCTTAATGTGGAACTAGATGATGCTGTGTGGAATGTGTGAAGATATTATTATATTAGATATTATGTAAACTTACTGTGTGTGTATTATTGTGTATATTTTAGCAAAAAATTGCTTAACCATTTATAAAACACATAAATCTATGTAAAGTTTTATTTGATAGATCAAAGCATTGAAAGTGATTAACGATTTATCTAATACAATCGCACGACATACATGAGTTTGGTTCATCGTACTAAATGTTATATCGATTGCCCCCAGACATATCGAATCGTGTACGACCTCGATTAATCGTTTCAAATATGAGAAATGCATACGACCCCTAGAGCGGTCATATTTCATATTTTAAACCACATTAAAACAATTGACGTACCTTATTATTTAACTAACGTCATATCTAGTGTTACATAAATACGTCATCGGCATTTAACGTCATATGAATTTAAATTTCATTTCATAGGATGCCAGTACGTAATAGATTATATAAAAATATGTTATTCAAGACGCATAAAGTAATTCAATAACAATAATAAATAAGTAAAACCTTTCCGGTTTTAAAACGAATGCCCAAACGGAAAAAAACTATTCTATCTGTGGTTGATACGATATCCGCAACCCGCTACGGCTGTCAAGCGCAGGGAGAGCTATGCGGAACTTTGGCGTAATGGGAATTAGAAGTACGACGGCCATTTCGGGGGATCTCATTCGGACCTCATTGTTCTGCTCATTCGGGGCAGTCAGCCAAAGTGTATTGTGTAGTATCAACCGCACAGCCACAATGGTTGTATTTTTCCGTCGGGTCTCTCACGGCCATCCGGTGAAGGTAACAGCCGGAGCAACCATGTCCCTAAAGCAGCTGCACCTGGCGGAACGTGAAGTGGATGCAACTAAAGTGATCATAGATAGTCGAAATAAAGAACTTTACATTTATTATTACATTGTAATTGTTAGAAAAACTGACGCTATTTTTTCCCAACAATTGATACTTTTATGTATTAGGAACGATGTTTTGTTGTACTCAGTGAAAAGGTATGTCCATTCATTTTAATTGGAGCACAGTCAAGATTCCGCTTTGTATATTGGCTGGCATCCTGCCAAACATTTCTGCCTCAGATATTGTGCTCGGGGACACTTGGAGAGTATAAATCAGGGTTCCTTAGGAAATTTGCCTGCGGAAATTTGGATGCAAGAATTCTGACGTTCTTTAGTAACATTCCACAACCTAAGACACAGTTTTAAATTCAAAAAGTGTCAGGTTAAAAAGGTCAAGTCAGACTGTTGTTATACACTATAGTATGGCGAACAGATTTGCGGTCCATTTGATTGTTAGTGACTTTTTCGCCTAGAGGGCTCCGCTCATTGGAGAAGAGTCGAGGGAGCGTCGAGGCGACGTCGCAAAGGAGGCGACACAGAGGCGCGCCTCTTCTATATTTTCTATGTAATCATATGGGCGTCCACTCACTGCAAAAGTCGAGGCGGAGACATGGCGGAGTCGAGGCGGGGGCGCGCGGAACACTTTCTACTCGTCGCTATGACTAAATGGCGGCAAGTAGGATTATCCTTAATTCTACTTGCCGCCATCTTTAAAAAAATGATAAAAAGTAATTTTTCAATTATTAAATAATCATAGCTTGGCCAGGATTTTTTAGCCAACCCATTCAAGATATAATATTTATTAACATAGGTACTAAATTTGATTTAAAATACTTTTCATCCATTAAACAGACGGGTGTAAGTCGACGTTCTATTAGGATCTTAAGACTATCTGCTCGAATTGGAAAGTGAGCTCTTAAGTGTACCGACAGCCTGTCTAACGACCTTTTCATTAAAGAAAATCTTCTCATTAGTCATTAGATTTTCTGTATATTGGTTTCCTCCTATAACGGTACGATCTGGAATTTAAGTATCTTTAAATTGGCGATATGTCTTTGATGACTTGATAAGCATTGTTGTGTTTATATATGTATAACTGGTTCCGCCCACATTTTTCTTCAACAGTATTCTGTTTTGTGGTTTTAATCCTGGCATTACGCCAAAGTCAACAAGTTGTAAACATGATAAGCAACGTCTGCTATATTTGAAAGAAAACAATATTTGTTCAGAGTCTACTATGAGCCGATATATTGTTATATATTTTTTTATTATTTTTTTTGTACGTGTAAAACGTGTAGCGAAGATGAGGCCTATGATGGTGCGAGCTCACCCAGAAAATGCCTATTCACTTGAACTTTTAAATCATTTGGGTTATATGAGCCCTGAGTTCAAAACCTTGGCAGTATAAAGGATGTATAAATTATAAAGGATGTTTTAAAAAAAAATTTAGACCATTTTAATATTAATCCGCTTATAAAAGGTAGTGTCAGTCTATCTGTATAACATATTATGAAATAAAGTCACAGTCCCGCCTCTGTCTGTTTTTTTACTAATTTTATCAAAATCACCTAACTGATTTTTATACGGTTTTCACTAATTGAAAGAGTGATAAACTAGGCAGGTTAGTGTAGGTATTTAATTGAATGTAATGTATGAACTCAAAAACTACTGGATCGTTTTTAAAAATTCTTTACCCATGGAAAGCTACATTATCACAGTATTGTTTATTGAGTTAAATTAGAAATCCCTTGCAAAGATATTATTTCGATGGGAATCCCTATGAAAATTCCAACAATGTAACATGTAACCCAGGGTGTAAAAAAAAAAAAAATTGCGCTCCGGAAGTGCCGATAGAAGTGAAAACTTGAACAATTAAGTAATGTGTGTATTTTTTGAATCGTCAGGAAATATTTTACAATATATGTACATACTTATATACCTATGCCGGTTACACGGTTACGGTAACGAGTTCAATAATTTTTTCTCATCTCAAAAATCGTTCTTTTTTTAAATTAATTTCGATTCAATTAGTTTTCGCAAGGATGTATTATTATGTATCATATTCTAGTTTTAGTGGTATTTTATTTGAAATTACTGTGTTCTTTTATAATTTGTCAACAGAGGTGTCGGTTACATGGTTACACTGTTACGGTAACGAGTTCAATGGTTTTTTCCCATCTCAAAAATGCCCAATGCGCCTAAAGAAGTTTTCACTTCAAAAATCTATACTAATACTAGTGGCCCGCTCCCGGCTTCGCATGGGTGCAATTTTTTACTCAATCCAGCTGATAAAATTACCTCACATCGTCATCTGTTAGATTATTTTGGAACTCACAGATAAATAATTGCTGGATTGAATAGGTATCAACAGATGGCGCTATGTTAATAATATTATATAATTTGGAAAAAAATAATAAACAAAATGAGATATAAACTATCCTGTCTTTTAAGTTGGACCAAATTACATATAGTTACGAAATTTTATCAAAATCGGTTCAGTAGTTTGGGAGTTCATCGCGGACAAACATGTGACACGTAATTTTTATATATATAAGGATTAAAATTTTTTTTTTATTTTTGTTTGTAATGAATTTTAAAAATTCTTTCACCTATATAAAGCTACATTATCAGTGAGTAGGTAACATAGGCTATATTTTATAAAGTTACGCCGGCGAAGTCGCGTACAACAGCTAGTATGATATAAACTTGACTTGGCATTAATTCCGTCATTTCTTTGCTGATATAATACATTAGAGTTACTCAACACCCGGTTCTTATCTACATATATACTGCACTTTCATATTCTATGTTAAGTAATACCATGTCGTTAACTATCAGCTATCTCCGTTTAAAGTTCATTAAGGTGGGGAGACGAGCCCATCTTCCCGTGATACCTACAATTTTGTGGTCCAAGTTACAAGAGTTAATTTAATTTTGGATTAGAGTTTATTCGCCCTATCTATACTTATATAATAAAGCTTTAAACTTTTGAATTACTTGACATTTGATTGACTTTCTAAATTTTTGATAAAGAAAATCGTCAATCACTTCACTAAGCATGAAGGTACCGGTAATATAAGTTATCAGTTACTTCTTGTCTTGCTGTTTGCAGAGTCAGGAAAAGAGCTACATACAGAGCTATCTACAGGCTACCTATATGTATATATATACACACACCAGTACCTATATGTATATATACACTAGCTATTACATGCGACTTCGCCCGCATAATTTTATAAAATATAGCCTATTTTACTCGCTGATAATGTAGCTTTCTATAGGGGAAAGAATTTCCAAAATCGGTCGGAAGTTTTTGAGTTTACCCTAGAATCCTACAAATCTTCTGTGTTTATAATATAAGTAAGTATATATGTATATAAGAAAATATGGTCACTGTCCACTTCTGTATCTGTTGCTCTATTGATTTCTTCTGAACCATTTAACACATTTTTTTAATGATTTCACTAATAGAAATTTCACAGACTAGTTTGCCCCTCTTCGTAGATGTATTACAATATTTAAAATTCACCCGCGTTACGCTTTTGAATTGCACCATAGACGAATAGAGGTAAGACAATTATATTTGATTAATAGACCCATCTTCATTGATATTTAAAGGGTACATTTTGACGCCCGATTTATTAATCATTTCTAGTTCATTTAAGACAAGTATTACAGTTCTGATTTTGCTTGAATGGAATAAGGGATAATCGACGTACATAAATTCAAGGGTGAATTAGTGGTATAATATATGGCTAATGCTGTAGAAGTAATTCGAAATTCTCTTTAAAATGGAGACGTAGAAACGTATTTTTATTTATCTGAAATAAATAATATAAAACAAAGCCAACAAGATATCAGTTTTTCGGAGCTTTCTTGAAAAGTTCTAAAGAAAATTAAATATTAACGTGAATTATATGAATTACTAGCTGACCCGGCAAACGTTGTTTTGCCAAAAAAAAATTTTTGGGGTGGACCACCCTTAACATTTAGGGGTATGGAAAATAGATGTTGGCCTATTCTCAGACCTACCCGATATAAGCACACAAAATTTCATCAAAATCGGTCCAGCCGTTTCGGAGGAGTTTGGAAACAAACACCGCGACACGAGAATTTTATATATTAGATATACATATACTTGACATTGAATAATTGATACTTGACATTAAATATTACTTGACAATACATTGTTGAACTTAAAATTAAGATAAAGTTTTTGTATGCCACTAATGGTAGGGCATATAGATCAAATGTTAATTGAAATACCTATATGTTCATAATGTGATCAATAATTATTATTTTTTTCTATTGTAATAAATTCTTACATCATTAGGTACTTACAGTGATTGAGACAAATACTTGGAGAGCCCAAGCTTCGTGATCTTGCTCCCCTTGATACCTTCATTAACGATATTGGTGACGGTGAGAAAATTCTTCGTCATTGTCGACTCCGGAGACGTCACTAGCGTCACACACAAAACAACTTTAAAAACTCCGAGAAACAGAGGGACACTGTTACACTGAAATGCACCCAAAAATTATAGAGCACAAGACTTACTTTTCAACAAATTTCCACAACATCGATTTTTTAATAACGCAACAAGGAACGCGCGAACAATTTTTCAACAGTCAACAGAATATACGTTGCGTGATTTTTTTTTTAATTCAACAAAAAAAAATCACTGTTCTCTCTTCAATTTTTATCACAGATTGTTTATTTCGTTGATATTATTTTCTCTTTTGACACTTTAAAGTTAGCTTGACAATCGACAGTTCGTTGAACGAATCTGAAATGGTGAGAAATTATGAAGACTCCACGACGGTCTTTATCTTTCTCTCTCTTTTTTGAAGATACCTAACTTTAAATTTTTTTATTGAATTTTATTGAAATTTCGCTGCTTAAATTCAAAAGTAACACAAATTAAAAAAAATCTAAAAATGTTTTTAATGCAAAAATACAATCACAATATTTCATATTGTATGTTGCAAAAAGACATGGTTGTTTTATTCCATATTTAGTATATTTTGATTATTTTTTTTTATATTCAAAAGTGACTTATATGGTTATATCTGCTCTAGTATTCAGTTTATTATAAAAGTACTTAAAACATTTATTGCTATTTAAAAATACGCTTCTAACGATGTATAATATGCATATATATTCGATATATATCTAATAAAAAAAAAATAGACCATTTTTTTTTCGATTAGCTCTCCTGTAAAAAAGTGTAATTTTGAATTTTGTTACTTTTGAATTTAAGCAGCGATTTATCTATAAAATATAATTTTGTCTATAAAATAAATATAATTTATAATATAACATTGTCATGACTATGACCCTAAAAGTATAATATAAACGGTCGTTACGAAAACCCTGCACACATAGACCAGTCAACATTAAAAACTTAATTTCCAAAGTTGGCTCAGTCGGGAATCGAATCCGGTATCCTTGAGCAATAAAGCTAGCAACTTAAGCACTCGACCTATTTGTCTCGTCAATGAAACGAAATAATGTAACATAAATATTATATTTTTGAAATACAACGCATTGCTCAAAAGATAACAGATAAACCAATGGATTTTTCAAGTGAACTTGAGGTAAAATTTCAAGGTAAAATTTTGTGTGACGCTTCAGTGACGTGAACGTTTGTGATCACGTGACGTTTCTTGTAACGTTCTGCATGACATCAAAGAAGTCGTACACGCGCGTGATATTCTTTTTATTTCGAGTATTTTCATATGCAAATTATAAAGAGAAGTTTTGTATTTTTGTTTGTAATGAACAAACTCACAAACTATACTGAGCCGATTTTAAAAATTCTTTCACCTGTATATAATTATAATAATAAAATTTTTATTTCAGACATTTGTGTCTACAGTTTTTTTAAAAATTATAAACTAAATTATGTTATTAAAAAATTAACACAAACTGACGCTAGTTATCACTTTCTATTAATAAAGTATTTATTATTAATAAATTCTATAATAAAATAAAATAAAATAAAGCTAAGTACATTATTTATAAAAAAATAAATAAAATAAAATAAAAAATACATTATCAGCGAGTAACATATTTTATAAAGCGATGCGGACGAAGTCGCTTGCAACAGCCTAGTACTTTATAAAATGGCTAAACCTGTCATACTTTCACATTTAAGTTACAAAAATAAACGTGTTAACATGATTACTTGATAAAGTTGTAAAGAAAGTTATGAAACTAAAGACGTTTCAATTTTGTTCAGCAATATATACGTTAGAATTTGACGAATTGTCTTTTGAGACCGTTATTAATTAATGTCTTCTTTTGTAATTATTTATCATTCTTCTATTATACTAATCGCCTTTAATGCTTATTTCACATCATTGTATAAATCCCAATATTATAAATGCGAATGTAAAATTCTGTGTTTGTTTCTTATTATTTTACAGCTTGAATACTAAACCGATCAGTACTTACTACTTGTGAGTTTATAGTACACCTAAACTGTGTACCACCAATTGTATTTTTTTTGTGTTTAAATAAAATAATAAAAAAATCATCATGAAATTTTTCAAAAGCTGTCAGGGACGTTTGTCTGTCTGTCTGTGCACGCAAATTTCAGAAACGGCTTAACCGATTTGAATGCGGTTTCTCACTGATGTATTGATGATTACCTAGATTAAACTGTAGGATACTTTTTATCCTGGACAAATGTTAGATTAGGTTTGGTTAGTTATGAAGTTGCAGACACCAGCTAGTGTTATAACATGTATTAACATGTATAGACGTAGATTAACTTGTACACCTCACATCTTCTGTCTCGCTTCATCAATAGTGTAACTCCTTATGAGGGAGCGAGACAGCGCTTGCGTAGTCGACACTGGCTCGTTTACAAGGTTGATTGTGTCAATTAATATCAGCTATTTCAGAAAGAGTTCTAAGGAAGTAAATTAAGCCACAAGACAAGTGTGCTTCGCAAAGTAAACAAACACTAACAAGGGAAAGCACTATCGTCTTATCCCGCCAGAAAACGCCTCGCCCAGATGTTGTGTGTAAAAACACTCATTACGAGAGGGCGCGACTCGTTAATGTCGCTTCGAGGCGATATTTGTCTCTTGGACAGGCTTGCAATGTTATTATACCTCCTTACCCGCCATCATATATACAAGACGTACCTAAATATTATCGCAGTGATGTGATAATTCCATCGCAGTACTACAAGTATGGAATTTGCGTGACAAATGCCAAACCGGCACATAAAAAGTACGCCTAAAACGGAATCATGGCGGAGTCTTTCCTTCGCACGTCATTGGTAAAAGGTAGTAACAACCAAGTTCTACTATTGTTTTTAAATTCCAATGTGTTTGGTTGGTTTTAAATGACAGATGACAGAGTTCACGCTCTACGCATAATTATGTCACTTTTAAATGTTCCATAAAGTTCGTAGTGTTTTGTATGGCGTGCGAAATCCATGGTTGTACTACATTGATGGATAACGTTATATGATTCAGGCAATAAATAAAAAACACTAGCGATCCGCTCCCGGCTTTGCCTGGGATGCATTTCTTTTTACGCACAACATTCCACGTTTACGCCCTCTTTCCATTGGTGAAAACCGTATCAAAATCCGTTGTGTTGTTTAAAAATAGTTTATAGAAAAACAAACGACCGCTTTTAAGAATTCTTTCACCAATAGAAAGCTATTACATTATCAGCGAGTTACATAGGCTATGTTTTATAAATTTACGCAGATGAAGTCGCGTGCAATAGTCAGTATGCAATAAATTGTAATGTTGAACTTCCTAAATAGGTTATGAAATGGTTAGGCAACGCGAATATTGAAGGAACGATAAATGGGTCAAAGCCTCCCATTCGTACGGGATTGGTTTAATAACAGAATGTGTTTACTTGAAATGAGTGGCTTTGGCGTTTCTTAAGTTAAAATACACAGCACAAATGTCTGAATGCTTTTAAGAGCAATATCGCTTGTGGAGCAAATGTTGAATTGTCGACGTTATTAGAAGTTTACACAATATACATTAAGAAGTTTATATATATATAATATAATACTACAAAGAATTAGGCTAATATTATAATATTTTTTTTGCATGTTTGATTGTAATTGATAAACTATCTGATTTAAAAAAAAGTATTTCCCCAATAGAAAACAACATTATGAACGAGTAACATGTAGGCTCTGTATTTTATTTTCCAAAAAAATAGATCCCTAAAAAAATAAGTAAAAAACCCAAGATAACTAAAAATCCAAGGTATCCAAGTAACACAAAAATTTGACTTTCATTAATACTTTAAATAAATCAACTCTTAACTAGGGATTTTAATTCGGTTTACACTTGTGAAAAAGAGAACGAAGACGAAAGCCGAAGGCAGGAGTGAGTCGCTATATTTAAGCCATGGTTTAACTTATCTTAGATTAGTATATATATTAGTAGAAAGTAGTAGAGTAGTACATATTAGTAGAAAATAATTTACTGTATTATCTACAGTAATAATACAGTAAACTATTTTCTACATTTAATCTAGGCTTAGCCTCACAAAATGGACAGTGTCAAAATAGCTCGAATATCTTTGTCATCCGTAATGATTGGAACAAATCCCCAATTTTACACGACAATAATAAAAGGTGAGAAAAATTCTCTGTTATTCTGCGGTAAATGAGATTCCATATACGACCGATGTCGAGCTGCGACGTCGACTATACTGTTCATATAAGAGTATTATAACTTCTGAATAACCTATAACCAATTCCAATAGTCTCTGACAGATTTCCTGGACAAATTTATTGCTAGTTTATTATTGTGCTACTTATAAAGAACACAAAAATAAAGAGTATTTTTCATGTTAAAGTCGACAGACATACTGACAGTCCACTTGATGCTAAGTGGCTACCATCGCCTATAACACAAAGACTTTTATTATTACTGAATTATAACTATTATCATCAATACTAATAATAAATCTGTAAGGGTCGGTCATGGAGTAAGTTACTTTGTTTTCAGAGATATCATGTTTATAGGCTCTATACATGATACTGAAACTAAATTGACGATTTTTAGAATTTTTTTCTGTATGTATGTATGTTCCACCATAACTCTGAAACGAATTAACTGATTTTCATGAAACTTGGTAGATAAACATTTGGACGTACGGGACACATGATAGGCTACTTAATATTTTTCGACGCGGACGAAGTCGTGGGCACCCAGCTAGTAATATAATAATACAATATAATATATGGGCGAGTTAAAACTATTTCTTTCCATTAAAAAAAAAATGTTACAGTTGCTAGTACAAATAAAAGTGTCTAAATGATCCAAACGACTGCGTAACTTTCCAGATCCAGACCAGAGACAGCTTTGAAAAGTTCATTTCCAAAGTTGACCCAGCCACGAATTGAACCCGGGACCCCTGAGACAGAGCGTTGAGGTAAGAACTCTTACCACTCATCCAACGAGCTCGTCTAATTAGTGTACTGATATGTAATGAAGTTAGTACTACATACTTGTAAATACAACAATAACAAAGTCTAAAATTTTATTTTGGAGAAAAACAATAAAAGGGAACTCCATTTATCACTATGCAATAATTCAAAGCAGTCAAATAAATTCTCAAAGGAATAATTGCCATAAAAGAAATTTGAGCGTAATTTTGTTTCTTAGCTAATTTAAATTTATGGCAAGCTTTCAATATTATCTCGGGCTTTTGTTGTGAAAGTGTATGCAATGAGTACTATATTATATTGTATTGAGTCATATACAATAACGGTTTAGATTGCCTCGTTTTTGTAATCTAAAATGTTTGGCAAAGCAATAATTGGAGGCTTTCATGCAACTCTTCAAAAGAAAAAGGCATTGTTGCTAGAGAAGACACGGGCAGCTGCTAACGATTATCATGAAATTTTACATACACATAGTCAAAGATACAGAAAAGGACATAGGGTTACTTTTCATAAAGAAAAACCTACGGTTCCCGAGGGATCATCTAAAAATAAAA
Source organism: Synanthedon andrenaeformis (assembly GCA_936446665.2). Taxonomy (NCBI): domain Eukaryota; kingdom Metazoa; phylum Arthropoda; class Insecta; order Lepidoptera; family Sesiidae; genus Synanthedon; species Synanthedon andrenaeformis. The sequence goes on along the minus strand of OW387804.2, from coordinate 2,416,788 downwards.
ATCCAACCCCCTGTTAAAAGTTAGTTAAAAGTATATAAATAAAGTCAGGCGTGACATATACGTATACACATATTTTGTCAGGCTTTATATCTTTTATTTTTCAACACGGACAAAGTCGCGGGCACCGGGTAGTTTAAAACTAAATTTGAAAACTAACATTTCTAAATATTTAAAGGTTTTACTAAAACTTGGTGTTTATAAAAATAATATTTCGTGTTGAAATGCCATTGAAGATTCTGCTGGTTGGCGCTTATCAGCCCAAAGTTATTAATTTTGTGCTGATAACATAATATTAGTCGTACCGGTAAACCGTACTAAAAACAACTGCCTGGAAGCCCTTGTCTGGGGAGGAATAAAATTGGAATAGTACTGAGCTCAGATAAAATAAGAAATAAAGATATGGCCCCCCGTTGACGGCAGAGTGAAGCCGGTAAAACTACGCCTACGCCGTGTAGGTACATACACGGTTATACGCACACAGATGCAATCAATTTACGCATCGCCTTATTAAAATAATTACTAGTGAAAATGCCGAATCGCGTAGGGAAATGGTGTAAAAACCAGGTTTCAAAAAAAAACGGATGGAATCACATTTCATTCGTAACTGTATACCTACTTGAGAACAAATATTTTCAATAAAAAGCTAAAATTGAAATTTTAAACTAACCCCCGACTAAATTGAGCCCAATATCTGCTGTAAGTTGCTGAAGAGTTAGTTATCCCTCAGACTACTAGATGTTGCAACAGAACCGTTACCGCCGAAGTAACAGTATACCAAATTTCACATCAATAGAACTTATGGAACTTAGTGAAATCCCTTCGTCAACTAGGAAATGGGCTGATGATCTTCAAACGTCTGAACCGATCTTCATAAATTATAGCTAGGGACCATCCTGATCTCGTCAGCTTTCAAACGAAAAAACCATCCGTTAGGGTGCTACGATTCCACAGCCATACAAACACACACGTCAAACTTCGTTTTTGCATCGGACGTCGGGGGTTAAAAATAAACAAAAAGTGGGGTTAAAGTTTGGAACACAAAATCTCAATACAGTAAACGGCCTACGCACACATATTTATAAAAACGGCTTCATTCTGGTATCCGCAAAATTCCGTCTATAATTCTTATTTGGTCTGAGGTATTGAGGGACCGAAGTAAATTTTATTGCTATCGTCCGACTGTATTTGAGAGTACTGAACTCAAAGACATTTGCATTTAAAGTGCTCTTTATTTGAAGATACCTTTTACAACCAATTCGTTTGGTATTGAATTATCATTTTATTGTCTCTGTCTTGTTGAACGCTGTTTTCAAGGTAGCTTTGAGTGGTTAAGTACTGTCTTCGCTATTAAACACAAGGATTTCGATTTCCCGCCAAGGTCACTGTGAAAATGTACTCCAGCAATAGTTGTCCTCGATTTGAGTGTAGGTATTGAGTTTTAACACTAGTTGATTTATATTTCCTATATCTGATTTGATAGATAGAAAACATTTATTTTCGTACGAATACATCTAAAGATAACAAAACAATTAAAATACATACACATTTTTCGCATTTAAATGAGAATACGTAATTAAAAGGTATCTGGCTCATTTTATGCCATTCCTACTTGACAGATTCAAGTATCTTCTTAATTTAGGGCCCTTATATTGGGGCTCAATCAGGTAGAGCCCACTTGAACAGTAGGAACAGGAGGTCAATGGACGAATCCAGTCATGATGGGCTGTGTTCGGGAAGTTCCGAGACATTTTCTCGCCCAAAACTCTCAATGCCTCAAATCAAAAGCTTTCGACCAATGTGTGTTGCTAGTGATAACATATGGCGCTGAAACGTGGTCTCGTAAGAAGGCTCAGCGTCACTCAACTTACTGTTGAATTTTATAATAATAGTTAGAAATTTAAATTTTATAATTTGTTTATGTTCATGTAAAACCATTTACCTTTCACAGAGAAAATTTAAAAAATCGACGACACGTTTGGTCTAGTGGCTAGTAATCCTAGCTGTTAACCGAATAGTCGCGGGTTCGAATCCCGCTAGGGGCAAATGTTTATGTGGTTTTTATTTGTATCTGAGTCATGGATGTTTTGTATTTATAATATGTATGTATTTACAAAAAAAAAAGTAATCTATGTAGTATATCAACTGTCTAGTATCCATAACACAAGCATTAGTTGCTTACTTTGGAACTAGATGGTGCTGTGTGGAATGTGTGAAGATATTTATTATTATTATTCTTATAACGATTTTAATCAAAACGATTTTAAAGAAAAACAGTTAAAAAGAATCCAAGATGGCCGCTACCGACTCCCAGTTGGCTCATCGTTCGAGCGGACGTATGGAAATTTAATATTGAATTCGCCGCAATAGACATCTTTGATGTATTATAAAATTCGCCACAATATTTTATTAAAGATGAATAATATTGAGATTTCTCTTTGCGTTTCCAATATTATAAAATACTTTCGTGACTCGCTTGCGCTTAGAGCGAAACTTCTTTGTTGAAAACTCAACAGATACTTTTATATGAATAGTTTTATGTATGTAGATCAAAAGGAGCTTCAGAAACAGTTATTTAATAATCAAATGAAAGCCTTGAGGGACAATATATCGGTTGCCGTCATAGAAAATTCATGGGATTTATACTTAATAAATTTAATTGGTCAATAATAACGAAATAGGGTCCAAAATAACCGCTTGGCCACGTGGTCAGACTGACTTTGTCCTACAGATCGGACGACATGAACTTTTTGAAGTGAAAACTTCTTTATGCGCGTTGGGCATTTTTTTAGATGGGATCAAATCATTGAACTCGCGACAGTGTCATGTAACGTTGTAACATTTATTTTTTGGTAATGGCAGCCTCGTCTTCATAATTTCGCTACTCGACCCCAGAGGTCGCGTCAACGTCCTTTTTAGCGCTCATTACGGCACTTTCAGATAGTCTGTGCCTGCGCAATGCCTTTTTTATGTATGCAGAGAACTGTCTGGAAGGGCTGTAGTGCGGCGTTACTCTGTGACAAGTCGATTTTGACGGATAGCAGTAGCAAATTTACCGATCCTTTTTTTTTATTGTGAATGGAATTATCTCGAAGAAATTGTTAATGAGTACTCCTGACGGTGGGTGAAAGGCTCTTTCCGGCCTGAACCTTGACGAAGGAAGCAGCGTTGAGAGCTAGCTGTCAGTTTTTTCCAGCCACCGTCGAAATTTTAATAGCAGTTTCGGAATTGGATTTAATTCCTTTACAAAGGCTTTACAATTCACATTTTTTACAAAGGCTGTTCATATACAAATAAAACCTCCAAATCTTATTTGGTAAGTGATTTGTTCATCATAATTACTTTCCCCTTTTTTTTCTAAATTTTAACTTTGTCATTTTGGTTGACAGGGTGTTAATTTCTTTGTTTGTTTCTGGCTTAGCTTAATTATTTTAGATAATCACAATCTTCAGGAGATGGTACAGACAGAGGATATATTTTTATTAATTTTAGTGCACCCCTTATGCCGACAATCGGTTGGTGTATTATTATTATTTTTTTAACGATGGCATCGGCCTGATTTTATTTCTATTTTTATATTTTGTACCGATCGCCATCGATTGCCACGGTTAACCCGTGGAGATGTCCATCTTTTGTACTGTTCCCCTCTTATTAGTTGATTTCTTTCCCTTTGCCAGCTACTTATTTTTCTAATTACCCTAACTTAACTTTTTACCTGAAACGATTCATCGAGAATTGCATAAAATTGCTTGTAATCAGACAATATTCTAAGGCGTCTCTTCGATCATTTCAGGGGGTTTTTTTTTATTACTACAAAAATTGTTGAAAATTTCAACGTTCTTGTACGAGACGTTGACCGTGCTCACTGAGCTTCGAGCGAGCAAATCCGCACGGACTGCGAGTGTCTGCCTGCGTCGGGTCGGGCTTCGAGTCTCCGCGCAGAACCGCTGAGCCTCTTCAGCTCGTCGACCCAGTCCAGTTACCTCGGTCGATACCGGAGTAGCTGCGTTCCTCTCAAGTTTGGCGTTTCCGTTTATTTTTATTCTAATATTAGTTCGGATTTTTTTTTTTTATACGGTGGCTAGGATTATTTTAGACGGCTACCTTTCTATATACGGCTCTCCTTCGGTGGTAAGTCTTCATTTCATTCTCCACAAACCCCTGGTTTAAACCTTTTGCTGTGTAGTCAGTTGTCATAGCTCGGCACAAGCCGATCGACAACTGGTACACAATAGCATAACTTCTTTCTTTTATTTTTTATTTGTTTTGTTTTGTGATTAAATTATAGTTTCATTCTTTTTAATTAAACACTAATATTATAAAACCTCTTTTATTTATTTTCCTCTTTTTTTTATATATTTTTTTTATTTTTGTTATCGTCTGCCTGTCCGCCACCCGGTGGAGAGAAAAGACGTAACAACGTCTATTTAAAAAATCGAAAGTTATAATAATAATAAAAAAATAGTTAGATATAAATATTTGCATGCCCTTGTCGGGTAGAACATAATTTGTACTATAACTGAGTGCGTAGTGCGAGTTTTACTTGATGAAACGCATCGAATGCGTAAACGTAAATTTGTATGGGAATGAAGCAGCGCTACTTGTTAGCCACTAGGTGGCGTTGCTGCATTCCCATACAAAATCACATTTACGCGTTCGATGCGTTTGATCGAATGAAACTCGCACTAGGCACTCTGCTGTAAATAAATTATCAACCTGTAAACACATATGTTCACGCAATTAAAGATTTTTTTTAATAAAATTAAAGTATGTCTGTTTGTAATGTCAAAATACCGTATATATCAAAGTATATATATAATATACGGTACTTATAACCAAAATCAGATTTTAACGATTTTTGTGTATTTTTTAAATTAAATCTCAAAAGAATTATTTTAAACTAGCTGGTGCCCACGACTTCGTCCGCGTTGAAAAATATTAAGTAGCCTATCCTGTGTCCCGTACGTCCAAATGTTTATCTACCAAGTTTCATGAAAATCAGTTAATTTGTTTCAGAGTTATGGAGGAACATACATACAACAGAAAAAAATTCTAAAAATCGTCAATTTAGTTTCAGTATCATGTATAGAGCCTATAAACACGATATCTCTGAAAACAAAGTAACTTACTCCATGACCGACCCTTACAGATTTATTATTAGTATTGATAATCACATGGTTTTAAATGTATAAAACAATGGCGTCGTATTTTGGTGGAATCTGCGAACTATGTCAAGACTTTAACTTAATTTATGCACGGTCACTACTGCATTGCAAGTTGTATTCTATGTAGCACATGACGTGTGCTTATGTATAATAATTTTACCATAGAGATAAAGTTGGTAAATTTATTTGCTCGATGAACGTTGAACTCGAGTTTCGATGACGCAAGCCGACTGGAAATTTATTATTCTATGAGTATTCATAAGTAAACAAAATGTAGTTCAATGTACTTAAACAGAGAGATTTATTTGTCTACTTTGAGAATGAATTAACAAATTTAATTTTACTAGCTTTTGCATGCGACTTCGTCCGCGTAACTTCATAAAATATAGACTATGTTGCTCGCTGATAATGTAGCTCTCTATTGGTGAAAGAATTTTTTAAATCAGTATACTAGTTTTTGAGTTTATACAAAAATACAAACTTACAAAAATATAAATTTTTTCTCTTTACAATAGCGACCTGGTTTCGCACGGAAGAAATTTTTTCGGTATTATTGAAAACCGTATCAAAATGCGTTGAGTAGTTGAGAAGATGTTATTGTAGAAACAAACATAGGCCGATAGTTACTTTATTTTATAACATACTAGTGGCCCGCTCCCGGCTTCGCGCGGGTTTTAAATAAATTACACACAGTTACGAAATTTTATCAAAATCGGTTCAGTGATGGTTTAGGACAGGGTTTCCCAAACTTATTTTGTTTACTGCCCATTTTGAGAGTAAATTATTTTTTAGCGCCCCCATTTTTTCACCTACTTAAAAATCACTATAACTTCAAATTATAGTTTTATTTGTTTGTTTGTGTCTACTTTCATTTCGAAACGGAGCGACCGATTGACATGATTTTTATTTTATATATTCAATAAAACAGGATAGATATATGAACTACGCGGAGAGAAATATCGAACGTTGATGTTCACAAGTTGTAGTTGAGAGTCGAGAGCTCATGCAGTCGGTGTCTAAGAGGCATCTTAACTAAATGAAATTACAAATCACCCCCCAAGCCTCTACACAACGCTCACATTTTTTTTCTGGGTCTCTTACCGCCCCCCTTTAGGCCTGCATCGCCCACAAGGGGGCGTTATCGCCCACTTTGGGAAAGACTGGTTTAGGAGTTCATTGGCCTCAAACATGTGACACGAAATTTTTATATATATAAAGATAGAAAATATAAATATAATAAATTTCGAAACATAGACATTCTTTATGTTAAAATAGACTGACAGGCTGACGGTCCACTTGATGTTAGGTGGCTACCGTCGCCTTAACACAAGTATAACTACAGTAGGATTTAAGATAAGGGATTAGAAAGGGATAGGGAAATGGACTCTGTTCCCAGGTTCCCTGGTTCGATTCCCGGCTAGGTCAACTTTTGAAATGAACTTTTCAATGTTGGCTCTAGCTTGGGTTTGGGAAGTAGTGGCAGGGCACACCAATCTGGACAGCCGTCTGACGGCAGTAACCACCCACTTACAGAAGACCACAGTGAAATAACAGCACGTGTGCTGTTGTGTTTCGGTGAGTGTAAGGGATGCCAGAGCCTATTTCCCTATTCTTTCCCAAACCCTTATGGTAAGTCCTCCTATGGTTGGCAGGACACTTGTAGTAAGTAATATATTTAGGCTGTGGCTTGTGTTATAGGCGACGGTAGCCACCTAACATCAAGTGAGCCTGTCTGTCGACCTTTATTAAAAGTGAGAAAATTAAACGCACGTAGAAATCTGTGCAAGAAATTCTTTAAAATATGCATTTTCTCAATATAAAAGTGAAATACCTCGTTGGTGTATTAAAAGCTCGCGAAAAGCTTCTACAAAAACTTCGTGTTATGCAAACTAAGGATCGACCCGGAAGTGAATTAATTACATATAAATCCGGAAGCGGAAATAGGAGAAGCCTGCGTAGAAACCTTAATAGGGTTTAATATAACTTGATAAAGGTGTATTAGTGTTACTTAAGTTTAAGTTAAATACTGGCCGAGTATTATAAAAATACTGGGCCGATTTTAAAAATTCATTCACCTATTGAAAGCTACATTACCTGAGAGTAACATAGGCTATGTTTTATAAATTTACGCGGACGAAGTCGCGTGCAACAGCCAGTAGTTGATATATTATAATTAATATATTATTTAACTTTTTAACATATATTTTTTTAACATTTTAAATTATTCTAACTAAATATTATTATTTCAGCCAAATAATATAAACTAAAGCAGTCATATAGTTTAATTATACCTAAGCAAACATGGGAGGCGTGCACTTTTATACATATACTAAACGTAACTAATATAATAAATGCGATAGCGAGTTGGTTTGTTTGTTACGCTTTCACGCCTTAACTATTCAAACCAATCATCATAAAATTTTGCATACACGTTATCAAAGATGTAGAGAAAGACATAGGGTACCTTTTATTGAGAAAACAAGTACTGTTCCTGTATCGTCTAAAAATAAAAAATAAAAACAACTCTTGACAAAAATATATGAACTAGATGGTGCCCGCGACTGAACTAGATGGTCCGCGTTGAAAAAGCAATATATCCCCTGACATCGTTATTGCTATTACACTTAGCAAGAGTTAGTTTCCTTAATTTTTCGATAATCCCTCGGGAATAGTCCTTTTTTTCTGGATGAAAGGTACCCTATGTCCTTTCTGGTGTCCCAGACAACGTGTATGCAAAAATTTCATGGTGATCGGTTCAGTAGTTTTAGCGTGAAAGAGTAACAAACATCCATACAAACTTTCGCATTTATATTATTAGTACGGATGAAGATTGAATAAATGTTTTAACACCCAAGGGCGCGGACGAAGTCGCACGCAGGAGCCAGTAATCTTATGAAAGTTCTAAAAAAGTTTGTTAGAAGTAAGAACACACACTTTTTAGAAAATAAAAAGTTCTAAGAAATACATCCCGAAGCTTATAATTACTTCTAAATTAATGTTATAGAAAATGGCGCTTTAAAATCTATGTAATAGATTCGATGTTCGGCTAAGCCATCGACATATTATATATTTAAATTTATATTTTTCCAACTAGAAGATTGTTTTTTTTTTTTCAAAATAGATTAGAATATAAAATATAAAATTTCTAAATTATAAAATTACAATTTCTTTGCTCGATTTTTTTTACGCTGTATTTTATTCAAAAATATGTCTTATCTTTTGAGCAATACGCATTAATTTCCAACGAAAGAATGCAATTTCACGAAAACACGTAATGATAGGTATTTAGACATACCTGTTACATAACAACAATTACCCGTACGGGCCACAAAATACAAATAATTATACAACAAAACAACAAATTTTGAAACCACAACACTTCAACAAATTAACAACAACACTTAAAACTCGATATTATTATTATTGCTTTTTGTTTGAAGAAACGATTTTGGAAAGAGAGAGCCAGAGAGGTTTAAAGAAAGATAGAGAGACGTGCGCCCCGCGTAGCATCCGAAACAACACTGTGCTACGAATCTCGTAGCTGCGCGTAGATGCTCTACGAAAGCGTAGCTGTCCTTTTAAGTAGGTATACGGGAGCTTTCGGGGCCGTATAAGAGTGATTTGGACAAATTAAGTTATCTATGCTCTTACATGGCTACGTTAAGGTTTCTTAGAAAAGCTTATTGCATCTTTAGATAGTATACAATACAATAAGGTCGCTATAAGCCGTATGTCCCTCTGTATGAACGCTTAGATCTTTTAAACTACGCAACCGCTTTTAATGGGGTTTTCACTAATGGAAAGAGCGTTAAACGAGGAAGGTTGTTATATAAACAAAAATACGTGCAAAACCGGGGGCAGTTCGGTAGTCGACAATAACTACATAATATTAGTTATGCAAAGCAGACAACTTCCGATAAAACTTTTTAATTTTTGGAATAGTAAATAAATTTGTGTCCAGATAGATTATATCTTTGTCATTTTTGTGAACAGAATTTAAAGCTTTTCTTAACTAAACATAACGTTCCAACTCGAGAACCTCTTAAGGCCTTAGAGGTCTCTCAAGTTGAGGGTTATCGATAGGGTTAAGTTCCAACCCTGACCAAAGTTAAAAGTCAAAACTTTTGTCCGTTTTTTGTTAGTTTCTTTGCTAACTTCTTCTAAACCACGTAACGTATTTTCTTCATAATGTTTTCACTAATAAAAATTGTGAAAATATTGTGTAAAAATAATTAGCGGAAAAAAATGCAGTCATGTCAGTAAAATAATGTCTCATTGCGCCACTATCTGTTTTATCCGGTAACTTCCTCCATTCAACCGATTTTAATACAATTTTCACTAATGGAAAGAGCGATAAACAAGAAATGTTTGTATATTCTTTTAATGTTAAAGTCGGAATACAAGCTGGCGCGTTATTTGAGAGTAGATGGCTACAGTCGCCTATAACACAAGCAACGCCACAGGTTCTGTAAGGTGCCACAGGCATAGACGAAATTTAAAGATCCAAAGTTAGACTACTCGCGAAGTACCTCGAGGAATTAATTATTCGGGAAAGCTGACCGAAGTAAGAAGTGCGTCGCTACAAACTCGTTCAACCTCGCGAGGAACTCGTTCGCGTTGCATCGAGTCCTTTGACTCGGGCGCAAAAACCGACAACAAATGGAAGTAACGGGTGATTCATTTGGAGGTACTTTTTCAAAACAAAAAAATATATTAATAAAAACAAATTTATCGGGTAATTTTTATTATTATACAAAAGAACTATTCTTTACATTTATTATTTAAAGATTATTTCTTTCAAATGTTGGCCGTTACTCTGGTTAACATAGTCCATTCTGCAGTTCCAATTTTCGATGACGCGTCTAAGCATTTCGATTGGTATTTGGCGAATAACGCGAGTAATGTTGGCTTCCAGTTGCTCAATCGTACCTGGCTTATCAATATAGACTTTGGACTTTACATAGCCCCAAAGGAAAAAGTCTAGGGGTGTGATATCACAGGATCTAGGCGGCCAACTCACCGGTCCGAAGCGCGAAATTAACTGTTCACCAAATTGTTCACGCAATAAAGCCATGGTTTCACGTGCTGTATGGCAAGTGGCGCCGTCTTGTTGGTACCAAATGTCCTGAAGATCACGGGCTTCAATTTCAGGAAACAAATAGTCTGTTATCATGGCACGATAACGGTCACCATTGACAGTTACGTTCTGGCCGGCCTCGTTTTTGAAGAAATATGGACCGATGATTCCACCGGCCCATAAACCACACCAAACCGTTGTTTTGTCTGGATGTAATGGCAGCGCTTGAATCTCTTCAGGTTGCTCTTCGGACCAAATACGGCAATTTTGTTTGTTGACATATCCGTTAAGCCAGAAATGTGCCTCATCACTAAACAAAATTTTTGACGAAAACAGTGGATTTTCTTTAAGCTTTTCAAGAGCCCAAAGACTGAATTGGTGACGATTTGGTAGGTCAGTCGGCTTCAATTCTTGCACTAGTTGAATTTTGTAAGCTTTGAAACCAAGATCCTTACGTAAAATACGCCAAGTCGTTGCATATGACAAGCCAAGTTGTTGCGAACGGCGCCGGATCGATTCTTTGCGGTCATCGCGTACACTCTCAGCTACCGCCGCAATATTTTCTTCGCTACGTGCTGGATGTGGTCTTTTTGGTCGTGTATTATCTATTAAAGTAAATTGGCTCTCAAATTTTTGGATGGTATGGCGAATCGTGCGTTCGGTAGGCCGATTATGTGGACCATAAGTTTCTCTAAGTGCACGAAACACATTCCTCGCTGAACGCTGATTTTCGTAATACAGCTGTATTATTTGTAGACGCTGTGCGGGGCTAAGTCTTTCCATGATGAAATGTCAAACTATACAGAACAAAAATACCATAAAAGGTTATCACGACTCACGCTTCATCTGTCAAAAAATCCATAGACAAAAAAGTACCTCTAAATGAATCACCCGTTAGTACGAGGCGAGGTAAAGTTGGATGAGGTAACACGAAGTGCCCGTCCACACTCTCGTATTCGCTTCGCCTCGGCCTACTTCGCGAGTAGTGTAGAGGCCGGGAGAGGCCTGTCCGGGAATTAAACCCGCGTCTGTCGTATGATCTACTACCCATGGCCTTCGATGTTTATATTTACATTATTGGTGAACTCGGCTGGCTTAACGAAGGCGATATTATTACAGGCAAATGAAACACCATGTAACGATTGGTTCATCTGATTGGTTTACATGACAGTAGTGGCAGGGTACACTACGTTTCGTAGTCATTTGGGCAGCCCATGTGGCGGCTGTAACCACCCCCTCACAGACCGAAAAAGAAATAATAGTATGATTGCGGGGTTGTGTTTCGGTGAGTGAGTGAGGGATGCCAGAGCCTATTTCCCTATCCCAAGGGTCGGCAATCTGCAGCTCGCGAACCACACACTACTTTTATATATGAACTAGCTGGTGCCTACGACTTCGTCCACGTTGAAAAATATTAAGTAGCCTATCCTGTGTCCCGTACGTCTAAATGTTTATCTACCAAGTTTCATGTAAATCAGTTAACTCGTTTCAGAGTTATGGAGGAACATACATACATACATATTACATACATACAATACCTACACTTACAGATTTATTATTAGTATTGATTGATAAATATATTTTTCTTATGAAGAAATAGATTAGTTTTTTTTATCAAAAAACTTTATTTATGCAAGTACTATTTATTATTGGCAAGAAATTTTTTTGTGGTTCTTTAAAAACTTTGAAATTTTGTAAATTTTAATAAATTTACAAAATTCAAAAATCCTCTATTCCACTATTGTCGGCAGAGCACTTGCAGCACCTTGCGGCTTTTGTTATAGACCATCAAGTGGACCTAAAATATATTTAAAAAAGAAACTGAGTGATCTATAAGATCTGAGTGATTTCACCGATCTACTCCGATCCGTGTGACCTCAAATTTATCTCAGCATTTCCACCGATAAAATTTATCTCCGGTAAAACCCCAATAAACCAAAGCACCTTTAATGGCTAACAAATCCTTAATAATATTTTAAATGCGATAATTTGTACGTTTTGATGTTTGTTACTCAATAGCGCAAAAACGGTTGAACAGATTTGTATGTTTGGTACACAGACAGTATATTAACATATAAGTAAGAGGCTTTGTATAAAAAAAAAGGTAGGTTCCTAAAGGATCGTCTAAAAATATTAAAAAAAAAAATTGGCATCACAGCGATAAATAATTAAGTATTCTTATGATATAAATAGATGGTGCCCGCGACTTCGTCCGCGTTTAAAAAGAAATATATCGCCTGACATCGTTATTGCTATTACACTTAGCCAGGAGTTAGTTTCCTTAATTTTAGATGATCCCTCGGGAATAGTCCTTTTTTTCTGGATGATAGATACCCTATATCCTTTCCGGTGTCCCAGACAACGTGTATGCAAAATTTAAATGTGATCAGTTCAGTAGTTTTTGCGTGAAAGAGTAACAAACATCCATACAAACTATCGCATTAAAATATTATATATATATCTTAGGTGTCAGATATATTCTTAGCTGTTATTATTTTTCATTTTTCAATTCAGACGAAGTCGCAACCACTATTTAGTATGAGAACACATTTCATCACTATTGAGATTTTCTGCAACAGCGCCATCTAGTCATCATTCATTTAATGAGATCTCGTAAACACTCTTACTAGCCCAAGTTTTTCTAGTCGTTAATTTTGACCATAACCGCAAACAATTGAATTAAGCGAATGTGTGTTACATTAATTCAAAACGGCCAACCTCTATTCAATGCTAAGGTCGTAAGCTCGTGAATAGATGAAAAGAAGCTGTAATTATGCACTGAAATATTCAGCTCGAATAAGCCGAGACACCCGTGACGTCACAGGAGTACCGTCAGCAAAAATTTAGTATAAAAATAAAAAAGTGTAAGTGATCTGATGAAGTCAACGTTTGACGACACGTTTGGTCTAGTGGTTAGTAACCCTAGCTGTTAACCAAACGGTCGCATGTTCGAATCCCGTTAGGGGCAAATGTTTATGTGTTAACATTTTACCTTTGTACCTGAGTCATGGATGTTTTATATTTATAATATGTATGTATTTACAAAAAAAGTAATCTATGTAGTATATCAACTGTCTGGTACCCATAATACAAGCATTAGTTACTTACTGTGGAACTAGATGGTGCTGTGTGGAATATGTAAAGATATATTAATGGGTCGACGGTGGATCCAAGCTGCCTCTGTCCGGTCCTTTTGGAAAATAAAAAGCCTTTGCCCAGCGGTGGACGTTCTATGGCTGAGATGACAACACAAATACAAAATAGTTTATTATTTTAGGACAATTTATTTTATGACTACTACAAAGTATTGCTGCTCTAATATTTATTATCTTGACCTCTTTGTAGCGATAACAGGTCAGCATTTAAGGGGCTTACAGAGTTAGAATCACGTTGTGAAAATTTATGATTCCCGGCGGATCATAATGCCATGATGTGTTTAGTTTGCAGATAAGATATTAACGTCATATTATTTGTAGTTTTATAATCTAGATAATGTCTGAAAAATATTTTAAAATATCGGGATAATTTTCTCATTAGAACAGTTTTTAAGCAGCCCTTTTTTAAAACTAGCGGTTGACGGTCTACGCAGAAGTGAGATATTAGTAAAATTATATGTGAAAAACTTATAAAAATATTGATTTTCCAAAAATTCATATCATTTATTAGATAATAGTCGAAAAAAACATACGATTTCTGTAAATTTTCATTCAAGAAAAGTATAATCAAAAGTGTCACTTTTAGTAATTTTTCGTGATATTAAACGTCTTATTTTAGGATCAAATTTGAGATATTTCTGTTTTTTCTTCGACCTAGTATGTGAAGTCATTTATGTTCTAAAACACTGTTTCATATTTTTTTTTATATTTTGTATATTTATCTGCGTAGGCCGTCGACCGCTAAAGGGGCTGTTTAAAAACTGTTCTACTGAGAATTCATTTTAAAATATTTTTCAGCCATGTTTTTTAGATTAAAAAACTACAAATAATAAATATTAATTCGGTATTTTCGTGAGCTTTGTATTAATGAACTTAGTTAGATCAGTGCAAAATATATGGTTTTGATTTTATTTAGATTTTTAGCGTTTGCCATTTCTTTATTTCAATTTACTAGCTCTTTTATGTATTATTATTAATTTGGTTTTTCAACACTATAACGCGGTAAGTATATGCTTAAATTAGAATTAAATATGTTGTACAAAATAATGTTATATCAGTAAAAGTTTAATGCGTCTGTTAGTCCATTTGTTAGAGTGGCAAGTTAAAGTCGGCAAGGTCATCAAAAGTATATTTCTATATACTTTAAAAAATAAACAACGTATTGATGTAGGTGAATAGTCTTAAGAAAAAAGTCGATAGGAAAAAATAAAAATTAAAAATTTAAACTTTTTTGTACACCATACCAGTACTGAAGCTGCGTTTTCATACCCCACGTTCGCGTCTCGTCTTTTGTCTCTACAGTACATATTTTCACATAAATTCTTTGTCATGCACAATTATTTTTTACTTTAATTATAACGACTAAACTAGGGAAAAGTGGATTCATTATACTTCAAGTTGGTTAAAGTCGAGGTACGAAAAGGTTCATCACCTTAAAGTCGACATTTGCTTGAATCAGAGGACTATTATCAGACATATCAGAATTTCATTTCAAACATCTGTCAGTTGTCTTCTTAATGTTTTAGTTTCAAAGGGTACTAAGACTCTACTACTTTATAAAGGAATGAATTTGAAAACTGACGAAGGTTTTCGTACCTCGACTATACTTCTTCTAGTGTTCAGTGATAAGCATTCCCCGCAGCCAATACGACAGAATCGGGTTCGTGTCCTAATCACACTTTTTCTATTTCATATTTATTCATATTCTATTTTCATTTTCTATTTTCATATTTCTATTTTGACGAGCTCGTTGAATGAGTGGTTAGGGAGCATGCCTTAAGGCTCTCTTTCAGGGTTCCCGATACATATAGCCTTATAGTATGGCTCTCTAACTCAACCACCATGGTGGTTGATAAACTGTCAAAATACCTTAAATATGCCATTGAAAGGAGTGAGTATTTTAAATTTTAGAAAAACATATAAAATTTGAAAGAAAGTCATACGACAAAAAACTAAATTAACTGATGCTCTCCAACAGACATTAAAACTTAAGTGGCAATGTTTAGGTCACATTTCTAGAAACAAAGATAAGAGATGGACTATCTATAACAACAACGAGATGGAAAACCTTGCTAGTGAAAGAAAACAATAAAAAAAATGGGGGAGGCTTTTACCCAAACAAGGGATTCACAAGCCCACAACTAGCTTATTTAATTTATTAAATAGATGTCATTGTTATTTTGGTTAAATGTTTTTGGGAATAAATGAAACTTTATTATTATTATATCATAGTATGGCTGTCTAACTTAGTCCAATTTACTATTCAAATGGCTGATTTTTGTACTGTTAATATATCAAGTTTAAGTTAGTCATAATTAAGATGATTGCCAAATATGAAAGTTAAAGAAACTTCTGTTAAATAATTTATACTTTAAATTTTAAAATGGAAAGCATTCTATAAAGTAAGCTCGGTTTTTTGTCAAGCTTTAACAAACTCAGACGATTACACCGATATTTTGTTAGCAACTCATGGAGAAATACTGCTGCTAACCGTAGAATGGTCTATTTTGTCAAGGCCATTTAGCTAACTGCAAAGTTGTTTAGACATCACACAGAGAAGACACAATGCAACGCTATCATACACAAGTTAAGTTGGTATCTGTTTATTACTATAAGTATAAGAGCGTATAAAGATGTTATCGAAATCCTAATCCATATACTATCCATACTGTCCATACTGTCCATACTGTCCATACTGTCCATACTGTCCATACTGTCCATCCTGCCCACACTGTCCACACTGTCCATGCTGTCCATACTTGTCCATACTAGTCCATAGTCTTCCATACTCCATACTAATATTATATCCGTACTTAACATTATAAATGCGAAAGTTTGTTTGGATGTATGGATGTTTGTTACTCTTTCACGCAAAAACTACTAAACTGATCACCATGAAATTTTGCATTCACGTTGTCTGGGACACCAGAAAGGATATAGGGTACCTTTCATCCAGAAAGAAAGAATATTCCCGAGGGATCATATAAAATAAAATAAAAAACTAACGCCTGGCCAAAGTGTTATGGCAACAAGAGGTCAAGCGTTATATTGCTTATAATATTATTTTATTTTTAACGCGGACGAAGTCGCGGGAACCAGCTAGTAATATTATAAATGCTAGTTAATTTTAAACTACAATGTTACCACTCTATATTTTTCTAAAAAACCTTAGGGTATGGTTGTAAAGATGGCGATAAGTTAGGATGGACATAAATAATTAAAAAATCAAGTTATTGTAAGTACTGCAATATTAAAAACTAATATATTCAAGTTTAGAAACAGGCTTAAAAGACAAGATTTAATTATCTTTATTATAATAATAATACGAGATGTATATTTTTGAGGTTATTTTCTTTTTTTAAATTTAAACATTGCTTAATCACGAACTTAATATTTTAAATTGGAATAAATTAAATATGATTTTAGAGGCTATCGTCAAAGGCCCTGTCAGTTCAAGTCATTGAATAATATTATAAATGTGAAAGTAAGTCTGTCTGTCTGTTACCTTTTCACTGCTTAACTACTCAACCAATCATCATTAAATTTTTCATAAACATTGTCAGAGATACGGGATCATCTAATATAAAATTAAATAAAAATCAAATCTCTAGCCAAAGCCTAGCATAGCAACATGAAGTCAAGCGTTATATCGCTTATGAGATAGACCCTTGAAGCGATGCGCCGTCGAAAATTAAGAGGTCATCCTCGCCCGAGGTTCCGACACCTGACATTTTGATTTTATTTTGATTTTAATTTGATTTTAATTTGATTTATTTGTTTTGTTGCATTTGATTGTATTTGAATATTTAGTTGTTGGTCGTGACATGTAATGTGACATTTTTATTATTATTATTTCAATTATTTTAAATTAATTTTTTTTATCATTATCATTAGTAGTTTAGATTAGATTAGATTTAGGTTTAGTATCTACATGGGATGTTGCTTGGAGCTCTCACTGGTGCATGCTGAGCCTCCTATAATTGCGGCAGCATCCGCTTAGTGAAAATTATTTTGAACAACGTGTTTTAATTTGATGCCTGCCTCGTTGGGGGCCTTGTTTAATAAATAAATAAATATATACAGTGTGGAATTTTGTAATGCCACCTGAAGGGAAAGTACTCTTAATACTGTAGATAGAAAATTTTACTCAAAGAAAAACATCCTTTATTTTTGAATAGAAAGAAAACTGCATTCAAAGATTTTTGAAAATTCGCTTGTCACACCCAGGAATCGAACCGACTAAAATCTGTAAAAGTTACATCCTGTACTTTTATTGCATCAATCGTTGGATCAATTATAAGGATGAAATCTCTATAACAAACTTGATAAATTAAATGAAAGGAAAACCATAACACAAACACAAGCAATAGGAATAAGCCTATGAATTAATTTTTTTGTCTTCTGACTGAGACAAAAAAAATAGGCAGGCCCTTGTCTTCTGACTGAGCTTCGCAGAGTTAATTCAATACGCTGTCAATGCGACCACACCCGAAACTTTCTGCCTTCGCCGCACATCTCCGTAATCTCGAAAGGCTTTAATATTAGTTATTCCCTTGTCAGATAACACGAAGTCTAATTAGATTACATAGATTATTCCGTTTGCAGACTGCCAACTCCTCTCTCTCTCTCTCTCTCTCTGAGTTATTTTTATAGGTTTTTTTCATCCTCTTATTGGAGTGAAAAAGAAAAAAATCGTTTTTTATAATGTAAATATACGCACAATGTTCTATTGGGAAAATTATGCTATTTTTTACTTTATTTATATGTAAACATACTTATATTTAGATAATATTATAAATACTAATATTAAAGACTTAGATATTTATTATTATTTAAATATTAATAATACTAGTCCCTAAGTTGCATGTCCGACAGGGTCCATAACACTGGTCTTTATAAATTTTGCATTGTAATTTTGTAAAATAATTGAATTGAATTGAATTGAGAAATAAAATAAAGAACATAAAAAACTAACTCATATTTTGAAAAATATATATTTATGCTTTTTTTGGTAAATATTATAAATACTAATATTATAAAATTTGTATTTTTGTATGTTTGTAATGTAATGTAACTCAAAAACTACTAGACCTAATAGATTTTAAAATTTCTTTAATCTATAGAAACTTACATCATCATCGATTAACATAGGCTATATTTTATAAAGTTAACCGGACGAGGTCGCGTGCAGCTGCTAGTATTGAATAATACTCAATATAATTATAGTACAGCGCAAGTATAGCACACATACCAGTATAAGCCTTTACATTTGTAATGTATGTATAAGGTAGTACTAAATGGTAGGTAGTATCGGTACGGTAAAAATTTGTTCGGGGGATGAAGTATGAAGGCAATACAAAAAAACCGAACTCGCGAATGGAGCTCTTAATGCGCTGATTCAGGACAAAATTCGCATCCATTTAGAGCGCGTCTATACTGACAGATAACTAAGATGAATTGTTGCAGATTGCTCGCGTTACACACGGGTGCAGCGTACGTAACACTTGGGCCCTACCCAAGAGCAAACGTACAGTCGTAAACGCTACGCTCAGGCTAGTTATTATTCTGTGGCTCAGGCTACGCTACGCTGGGAGAAAGCTATGTGATTGGTCAAATTTTTATGTGGGCGTTACAACAACCAATCACCGGGCTTTATTTCTTTCGTTTCGTAAGAACTCAACGAAACGTTTGCATTGGTTTGGTTCTTGGTTACGCTCAGGCTACGATACGCTCAGGCTACGCTACGCTCAGGCTACGCTACGCTGGGAGAAAGCTTTGTCATTGGTCAAAATTTTATGTGGGCCTTACAACAACCAATCACCGGGCTTTATTTCTTTCGTTTCGTAAGAACGCAACGAAACGTTTGCATTGGTTTGGTTCTTGACTAGGGCCCCTTGTTCGAAGACATGTCAGCAGATAAGCTAGCGATTAGCGAATTTAGGTTGAAAATACTTTGACTACCTTCGACAATAGTACAGTCATTTGATGCTGGATTACCTGAAGGGGTTACCTGGAAAGTTTTCTGGGAGTTTTGAAAATTAGTGATTTTATAGATTTCAAGGTGCTCTTTCCGATATTCTACTTTGCCACCTTATGTCTGCTGCTCGCGCCGCCATATTGGAAAAATATGTAAAAAACAGTTTTTTGACAATATCTCTTTTCCGACTCATTTTACTATAAAAACAGTTATATAACAAATTAAACTGGAGAATATTTCCTATAATTTATACACTGACTTTTTTTGTAAAATCAACAGTGTTAGCGTTAGCGCCGCAAAGTCTACTCCAACAAGCGTTTTGACCATAAAACTCATTTCTACACAACCAAAAGGTTCGTTATTTTAATCGTCTGTATGAATCGGTACTCTGATTCCACAAATCGAGTTTTCAACTTGATTCCCTTATTACAATCGAATAAGGTTGACATTTCCATATCAATCAATGTTCTTACTTGGTGTTGCACAGAGTGGATTGTACTAATGGTAGGTAATAAATTTATGTATTATACATTTAATGTTTACGTGAAAAACATTGAGATTTTTGAAAAATACATGAAATGTCAGCGCTAATAGAGTGCACTGAAAATTCTTAAATTTTGCAGTAAGTCAAAAACATTTTAAATTTTAAAGAAAGAAAAGTTTTTATAAGTTTGGCTTCATCTAATCCGAAACCTCAGAATAGACTAAATGACCAGAAAAAAATTACTGATTCTAATCCTTCTATGGTCTTGCAGCATTCTAATCTTTCATAATTTTATTAAATAAGGTAATACTCCGATTCTTACACATTATTACAAATCGATCAATCAATCACACAAGAAATTAAGAGAACAAAAGAGAAAAAAATCAATAGTTTGACTATAAAAATAAAAAATGTCAAACTAAAAAAAAAAATTCATTACGGTACACTGTATACAGCCCTTTTAAATGGTCCGATTTTATTTGAGAAAATGTCAATGTCACACTTGTGAAAAATTTCATTATAATAACGCAGAATTATAATGATTCAATATTTTATTACATGTCATGGTAATAAAATATTGAAACTAATAAAAGTAAAATAGGCTCACTTAAAATAATATTTATATATTATTTCAATGCGACCCAGTGTGAAATAAATCATACAAAATAATATTATTCCATCCTTGTCAATCGCGAAGACGATCTCTCTCTCCGAATAACTTGTGATATTTTCTCACTGGAACAAGTTGGGGTCAAAAGTCATAAGAGAAAGCGGAAAATATTCTTATTAAAATTTTGAAATAAGAATATTTTATTCACTTACACAATTTCAACAGCACAAGCAAACAGACACGAGAGAGAGAGGGACACTGAGCTTATTGCCGAAAGCATTGTTTTTTTTTTATATATGTAAGTTAATTTATACATATTCATTCCCTTCGGTGCCGAATCTCTGGGTCCGTGGGGTCCCAACGCGCTTAATTTTTTCAACATCTTATCAAAACGTTTGGTCGATACAACCAACGATTCTAAAGCTGGCTATTACCTCGGTCAACAGATTAGTATTGCCATACAACGAGGTAATGCAGCTAGCATGCTTAGGGCCCTGCCAATGGGACCGAAGCTTTATATTATATAATAATATGTAAATATAATATATATAACTTAGGATTAGATTGTATTTTAAATAAGATTGATATTGATTGTTATGTAGACATCATTGAGATTTTAATACTTAATATTATTATTATAATTTAATTGCTTTTGATACATCAAAACTATGAAGTAAAGAACAGTTTCTACAGAACTTGCATTGACAAGATGTCCACCCACAAGATGGACAGATGATCTAATAATGCCCACGAGTGAACGAGGACCGATGCTGCTTGAGATTGTTGCGAAAGGATTATCATGGTGTTTAACTTATGTATAGCAATAGATGTCTTAAGGCTAAGTCGATGACTAAATTATTGACAATAGTATTGATGAACCTTTTATACAGTTCTAAATAGGTCAAGCTATCCTAATTGAATAGAAATCTGATTGATATTCGCTTTTTAATTGCACCAAGCAAAGAACCATAAGTGATATACAATTTAATATAAAATCACCGAAACCGCAATATTTTCCTCGACATTGTGTCCCGATGATGCACAAAACGACATCGAGATGAGATCGTTTGATGGTTCTTTGTACCGTAAATAATCTATAAAATGAAATAATAGAAATTAGAAAGAATAAAACTTACAATCAATAAGAATAAAGTCAGTTGTGTTTAAATAAACTCAGTATTATAAAATGTTAATATAGCATGAAAATTTATTATTTGAGAATAAGCAGAAAATAATACTATTAATTATTGTCTTCTATATGTGTGCCAAGTAGTCTAAAACCTTTTAACAATTTACTTGTGTTTGTAAAAATATTCGAAATTTTTCAGAACCTTTACATAATCTTAACAAAGTCGCTTCCCGCCGTCTGTCCTTCTGTATGTACGCTTAGATCTTTTAAACTATGTAACGAATTTTAATGTTATTGTTACTGTATTGTAATAAAACAAAATCGTTAATATGACTCGTGAATATGAATATGGCCACTTTCAAAGTTGAGCAGTTTGCCAATTCTATACTACGTAGTTCTATGATAAGTCATTAGTTATTGGTCGTAGCAATACATAAAAAACAGGACTTTCCTGAGACATGATATAAAGGTTTGCATAGGAACAAAAAAACTGAAATTTATTAGTAAAATTATTTTCTAAAATGTTCAGAATTTGTCACATTTTCGCGGGTTTAATTCATGTACCTAATTATTGACTAAAAGCCAGTAATAATAAAATATGATGTTTTCGATGAAAACATCTCAGCTAAAATCTACATTTAAAGTCAATAGTTACCATCAATAAAGGTTTTTCTAAAATATTGAAACTGCTGAATAAGTGCCGCTTATGTGTTGCGTCTCATTCTGTCTTCGGTTATTCGCATTATTGTAAGTTGAGACAAAAAATTCTCCCAAATACTTATTACAGAGTTCCCACGCTCGACAAGCGCCACCTTAAGCTATTAATCCCGCTCTCTTTATTAACTTGGACCACACCAAAATACAGTAGTGTTTCTCCAGTGAAGTACACGTTTAGGGACCGCCTTTTTGTGTATCAGCATTCGCTCACTTTTGTTCCTTCTAAGAATTATATCTTTGTGGTTAGATTTGTTTTTGTTCTTTGCTATTCTTCGCTTTTACTTTAAGGTCAAGGTTACGTCAGGGAAAACATACAACACGACACTGTGCTTTGTTTAATAATTTCGAACCGGTTTTTGGTCGTACAGTACAGATTTATTTTTCAATTTTCCTCTACCATTTTATTGTAACTGATGTTAAATTTGGGTTAAGGAGTAGCATTTCTCAGTCATTTTTGAGCAACCCGTCTGGCGGCAGTAACCACCCCATTTAACAGAATACCATTGTGAAATAACAGCAACATGTATGTGCTGTTGTGTTATGGTATGTTCAATTTCAAATTAATATTATTTTTTTCTCTTTATTCAAGAAACAAACAGTCATTATATACATAATTTTTTACAATATACACAAATAACAAAACTCAAATAAAAAATACGCCTAAAACGGAATCATGGCGGAATATCGCTTTCGCGCGTCAATGGTAAAAGGTAGTAACAACCAAGTTCTACTATTGATTTTAGACTCCAATGCGTTGACATAAAGTCACATTTTCTTTAAATGACAGAATATGTTTGATTGGTTTTAAATGACTGATGACAGAGTTTATGCTCTACGAATTATGTCATTTTTAAATGTTCCATAAAGTTCGTAGTGTTTGGTATGGCATGCGAAATCCATATAGTTGTAGTAGGTTAATGGCTATATACTAAGAATAAAGTTACGCCTTTTGAGTTTGAGTAGGTCTAATAACAGGAAAACGACATTTGCAAAATAATAAAAAAAATACTGAACTCCATTTATCAAGCCCAGTTGAAAATGGTTAAGATTTATAAAATCCAGCCTTAAATTTACAAAGGCCTGAGTTTCGGACAAACGGTATACAACAATCCATAATTCATTGCCGATACGCCATCTGTTACTATAATGTAAAGGAGGGTTATTCTAAAATGAAATATTTCACGCGACGAACACTTTCTTATGAACGTGTCACCAAAATATTGGAATTTTTTGGTCCCTTCTTTAACCCATATCCTTAATTTGTTTTGCTTTTTTTTATAAACGTCGGTAGCCCAATACAATTTACAAATTTAATTAAACTTGTCATTAAATGTACAATTTTTTTTCGTTATGTTAAGGTCGACAGGCAGGCTGACTGTCCTCTTGATGGTAAGTGATTACCGTCGCTTAAGGACGCAAGAAACACCAGAGATGATACAGGTGCGCTTCAGTAATTTGATTCGACACGGTTGAAAAAGCCCATATTGTAGTTAAGTACTTGAACTTAAGTTTTCTTCTTTTTAGTACGCAAACTCTATCCCCTTTCCCATCTTAATCTCATTTCCAATCACTTAATACTGATATGCTCAGCAGTTCACTTGCAGCAGTTCACCTCTGACGATACTTGTGTTACAGACAGTCGATCTGTCTGTCGTACTTAACATTAAAAGAATACATTAATACCTATACCTGTATTGTAGTGTAAGAAAGACCGTTGCATATGGTCCGTATGCCATAATACAGTCAGAACAACAAAGCAATATTTTGACTAAAGAATAAATTTAGTATAAATATTGTAAACTAGCTGGTGCCCACGACTTCGTCCGCGTTGAAAAATATTAAGTAGCCTATCCTGTGTCCCGTACGTCCAAATGTTTATCTACCAAGTTTCATGACAATCAGTTAATTCGTTTCAGAGTTATGGAGTAACATACATACATACATACATACAATGGCGAAAGGACTACCGCTTACATTGTCCCACACCTTATCAACGGCCTACCTTCAGATCTATGTAACAATATATCGATTAAAAATATTAAATTTAATTTAAAGAAATATTTTTTAAATTGTATATAATTAATAATAATATTAATAATAATTAATAGTACATAGTTAGAATTATTAATAATTTCAAATGATAAAACGAGATTAAACCTCAGTGGTTTTTAGTTTTATAGTTTTACATGTTATTTTATATAGTAGCCCTTAAAATTGTTAAAATTATAAATAAAAAAAAACATACATACAATACCTACACTTACAGATTTATTAGATGATAATCTATATAAATATTTTTTCAATTAGACAATTAGTGAAGAAAAACCTTTTAACATCTGTTGCAGAATTGCCCGTGAGTTATCGCTCATGTTGAGCTAAAGGTGAAGTTATCTAATGCAAGATTCATGTTCCTTTGGGCCACAAGGATTTACTTGGCTCTGGATTACCAGTGGAGTGCGGTATCAAATTACACACTAAAAATATACCCTACCTACCAATAAGATTATACAGTGCACAATTCGTATAAAAATTGATGTAAATCAAATTGTGACTACATTTTAACCGCCGACGTCCGACGAAAAAACGGGGTGTTATAAGTTTGACATAATCTAGAGTTAGTGATCTGTATTATTTTATACTAATATTATAAAGAGAAAAGACTTTTATATTTGTCTCAAAAACTACTGAACCGATTTTGAAAAAAATTCCACCTATAGAAAGCTACATTATCACGTAGCTTGCGTTCGCGTGTAACAGCTAGAAGTTATAATTTAGTCGACCTTGTCCAATGAGGCGACTTGTCCTTCAGGGGAAAGCCTCAAAATAAATTAAAAAAAAAAGAAGGTTGACTTGTGTGTGTGTATCTGATTGTCTGTCTGTGGAATCGTAGCTCCCAAACGGATGGACCGATTTTGATACTTTTTTTTTGTTTGAAAGTCGTCGTTATCGAGATGGTTCTTAGCTATAATTTATAATGATCTGTTCAGACGTTTGAAAACTATCAGCCCGTTTCCTAGTTGACGGAGGGATTTCTCTAATTACCACAGGTTCTATTGATGTCGGTGGTGTTTCCATGACATGGCAACCTTGACCTGATGTTGTATCATCAAGTAGTCTGCGAAATACGTCGAAATGCGAAACACACCGATAAAGACAAATAAATAATTAGGATGAGATAATGAAATTAGCACTAACACCACACTTGTTCACTCAAATACAACAGCATATGTGCTGAGTAAACAATGCTAAGAGAGTGAGTAAGAAATGCTAGAGCCCATATACATACGTACGTACACACACACATACATACACAATTTAGATATTGAATTTTTAAAAAAGGTACCTACATATTGTTTCACTGCTAAACATACTGCATCTCTCAAAACGTATAGTATTTAATTTGAAATTCAAACAAGGTTTCAAAGCGAATTTTAACACTTTTGTAGAAAAATTCAATAAATTTATTAGCGCTATTATTGAATGTCTGCTACGCATACGTTACGTTTTTATATATCCAATTCCCATTGTAAATCGAGATCTGGGCGTTACATATATTCATTCACAGAACGGTATTCACTTGTACATATTGATAAGGGTCACGACGTATCTGTCAGAGTGAAATACCTAAGCTTTAATCAAAGCCTGGTTCACGAGTTACCTTGAAAACCACAAATAAAATATTATTTAAAAAATACATGTCAATTGTAGGACTGCGAGTCAGAAGTAAAAACTTTTTGGCTTCACAAACTTGTAAACATTATTAACTCAACATTGTAGCTCAAAAAGTTGTTAAGAAATAATATGTTTTAGGAAGTGTTTTTTGTTAGAAATTATGCTTATCAATTAACTACAGCGCCACCTAACGTCGAAGATTCGTATTTTTTGTGAGACGCTAATGTCTTCTCGCGAGTTCGGAGTTTTATCTGCTGAGGCGCCGCGGTTCCAATGTAAGTTCTATCGATCGTACTATGTGAACTTTAGTTTCCCGTTGGTACGATTAATCATACCACTGGGCATCACAATAACATGTGGTTCGACCAATGGAAGTATGTAGAACTTTTCTTCCTGTTGGTCCGATTATAGTGTCAAACCACGAGGACTGTACGGTTTTTTAAGGTGACTTGGTTCGATCGGACAAACAGACAACACCAATGTATCCCCCGTTTGTATTATCATCACTTTTCTGAATTGCCTTCTTTAAGTTAGGTAAGTAGTCTCTAGGTTTAGAAATCAGCCAATTCTAAAAAAAATAGCTTCGTTCGTCCAGTATGACAACGTCCTTAAAGGCATTTGGTTATGTACTTTACCTTCTACTCGAAGTGTGTGTGATATCAAAAGGGTACGGATTATAAATTATCTGCAATCTATATTGTGCAAGATAATAATATTTCGTGGTTTCATTTTCGATACAAATTAACAGGTAGTCCTTTGACCTACAAGGCAACACTCGCACGCTTTAAAAATTTTATATTTATTTATTTATTTAGTATCGATTATTTCTAACTCGATTAAAAACCAGTATTGTACCGCCCCACTATAGGTACGTAGCCATGACAGTTCATTCTTTTTCCGTGCGAGGCAACGAGTGCACGCGCGCGCTCCTACTACCTTTGAGTTGTTAAGAAAATAAAACTATATTGATTTTTCAACGTTCACGATGCCTAAAAGATCGTTCGAAGAGAATATGGAGTATTATTTGCAAAAAATGGAAAAATTGAAAGATAAACATCGCCGTAAACGTCGGCGTTTAGATTCGTTTTCATCTTCAGATGAAGAAAAAATAGATAATGTTCAAGGTAAGTGGTGCATCCAAAATCATATTTTCGCTAAAGAATCGTGCAAATACTGTTCAATTTGAAAGTACCTTTTGTTACGATGATTTGCCATAGATTCTAATTAGAACCCGGCAAAATTTTCAACCTACCTGCCATAGATTCAAAAATGAACAAGGCATAACTATTCATTTTTTTATACAGGTTATAGATTCAAGTTATGAACTATTCCTGTTTATCGTCATCTTATTTTTGACTTACGTAACCTATAGGTTGTTGTCGTTGTCTTCCAGAAGGCGAGACTTCGACGGTACACTTAACCGAGCCTGACCGGGATGGAACGGCACCATTACCTGATTTTGACGAACATGCTATCGCCACTGCATCACCGACAATGGATGAACGCAATACACAAAATGATTTACCACTGCCACCGCCACCGACACCAGCTACGGCGCTTGTAGACTTGTCCGAGACTTGTCCACCTCTTGACCCAGAAATCCTATCCGCCCTCGGTGAGGCCACAGATTCGGGACCAACGTGGGGTCAAGAGATACATAATAATTTGACCCAGCTCTGGCTCCCATTGTTAAAAACAGGTATGGACAAGGAAGTTAGAGAAAAGGTATTAAAACAGTACCTTATTCCCAGTAATTGCACTTTATTGCAAGCCCCAAAACTCAACATTGAGATATCGGCGGCAGTTACAGAAATGGTCAGATTGCGTGCAGGGATCTCTGCTATCAGCCGGGCGATGTCAACATTGTTGACAAGCGACAATAAAATAGATGCGATTAAAATGCTCAGTGACGGTTGTCGCATTTTATGTGATTCGCATCATCATGAAACCCGCGCTAGGATCAAAATGATCACACCAGGGCTAGCGAAACCCTTTTTGAACCTCATTCAAGACAGTGAACGTGACGAAACGTTGTTCGGTGTCAGTCTGCCAGAGAAAATTAAAGCTTCTAAGACTATTGAGAAGCAGGGACTGCAGATCAAAAAGACAGTGCCTCCGCCGAGGTCTAATCCTGTTGCTTCCAGCACAAGTGCGGCCCGTTATCCATTCCAGGGAAACTGGACCGGGCCTTCTCGATACTCGACAAACAGGGGGGGGCGAGGAGGCCACAGGAAGTTACCCACGTTGTCGAGACGACCAGCAACAACCCCGTTAGCACAACCCAAGGCGTACCAGAGCAAGTCACGTGCACCACCACGTCCTTAATGCAGGTACATGCGGGTCGCGTTCAATTTTTCTATAATTGTTGGCTTAACATTACAAATAATGTTAATATTCTTAGCTGGGTTCTGAATGGAGTACCTATTCCGTTTATAACCAAGCCGTATCAATAAAATGTACTGCGTCTATAGTGTTCATCAAAAGAACAGCATGAAATTTACGTGGCTATCGATAATTTAAAAATCAGTTTATTTCAAGTACGTTTTTAGCCCCTAAGCCTACTATACTAATAGTATAAAAAGGCTACTAGTAGGCGCTAGTATAATAGCCTAATAGTACTAAAAGTTTTATTTTGAATCTAAAATTAATAAATCGTTTTATACCAAAGACACGATTTAAAATTCAGGATTACCGAACTACCTGCAGGTTAATACAAAACAACAAGTATTGACTATTGACTTACTTATACCTATCGATATAGAATCTCCTTCGATTCCAGTACATCACACCAAATTCAAATGAACTATATAACGTACGACTTTAGTGCTTTATGTTTACTAAGGTACACCTAGGTGTTTTACTAAGATAGTCAGAGAAGTCGTAGCACACTTACGTAGTCGTGGTCACAAATCGGTCTGATATCTTGACATTTGTGGCTTAGCTAAGAGCTACGAGGAATGCCTTCGTAATGCTCAAGAGATGATAGCATTGTTTGTTTAGTTTTCGTAATAAATTATGATAAAATTCAATTACAGCCACAACAATTGTGCAATTTTTTAGGATTTATATATTATGATACCACTCAAATGACCATTCCGTTACCTTTTGATAAACGTAATAACCTTGTAATATTGATATAATTTCATATTGATATACCTTGTAAAAGTAATAATATTGATAAACAAATAATTTTGATAACCTGTATGGTTCAAGGATTTGTTAAACTACCCATTGTCATCATTCGTGAGTTTTCTTTATTAATAGCGTCCTTGTATCAGCTTGCCCAGCAGCAGGCTATGGTTGGCTGTATACAAAAATATTAGAACGACAAAAATACACATTGTTAACACAACATGGTATGTTTGAAGCTAAAGTGAAACTACCAGAAAATATTTTAAACGACCTTAACTGGTGGTTTAATAATATTTACATAATAGACAGGCGTATAAAAAACGAAACCAATGCTAGGGAAACTTACGCTGTAGCGTCGCGTACCGGCTGGGGGCCTGTTGTAATGGTTCCGGGGTAAACGGTTCTTGGATAGAGAGTGAACTTCAGTTCCATATTAATTATTTAGAACTGTTGTCTATATTCTTGGCTCTTAAATGTTTTTAAAAGATAAATCTAACTGTTCTTTCTTACTCCGCGTAGACAAAACTACAGCGTGCTACAGCCATTAGTCATACATATAAACCGCATGGGCGGTATACAATTCCAAGATTTGAACAAACTGTCTCGTGATATTTGGCAATAGTGTGAGTCGAGACAGGTGTAGCTATTTGCCTCGTATATAAATACGAAGGTCAATATCGAGGCTGCTGAGTCACGAAGAGTGAACCCTGATGCCGAGTGGGAGTTGTCAGAAGCAGCTTTTAATTGCATCTTTAAAAAGCTCGGTAACCCAGAGATTCACTTGTTTGCTTTTCGCACTAACGCCAAGTGTCTCGAATATGTAGCTTGGAAATAGGATCCAGACGCTATTAGTGTGGACGCATTCACAATAAGCTGGAGTGAGAAATTCTTTTACGCTTTTCCCCCTTTTGCTTTGTTATTAAACTGTATACAAAAGATTATTCAAGTATATCTTGAATAATCTTAGTAATTAGTACAGGTATATTAGTATTTCCGATGTGGCACACACTTGGTACTCTCAATTAATGGACCCATTAGTTACTGATATAGTTATTTTAGACCCTTGGCCAAACTTAGTACTCTCACATTTCAAACAGCAACACCCACTCCACCGGACGCTTACCCTGGGTGCAGCGGTGCTCTCCGGTGCGCATTCTCCCGCCGCGGCGTGCCTCCTACTGCCCTAAATTTAATGATTGCGTCACTGTCGGATAAAACCTTGCAGCAATACGGGGTTTGTTACAAGCTGTGGTGGAAATTCTGCCACGATAACAATTACAACGTATTTGAAACCTCGGTTGCCCATGTTGTATCTTTTTTATCAGAATTATTTGAAAGTGGTGCATCCTACGGCACGCTTAATAGTCACCGTTCAGCCCTGTCATTATTCCTTAACAATAATCTAAGTTCGGATGACTGTATCAAAAGGCTAATGAAAGGAATATTCAGAATGAGACCGTCCTTACCGAAATACTCAACTAGTGTTAGGTCATATTTCAGACTGGGTTCCTAATAGTCAATTAAGTTTAGAAAAACTAACCAAAAAACTAGTTATTTTACTGGCCTTATGTACGGCACACAGAGTCCAAACGTTTTCTTCGATTAAAACAGATAACATTAAAATAAAAACTAATGGAGTTGAGATTGTAATATCAGATATGATAAAAACTTCAGGAATAGGACGAGACCAGCCAGTTTTGTTTTTGCCCTTTTTCCGCGAAAATGTTTCGATTTGTCCGGCCACAACGATTGTTGATTACTTGTCCATGACTCGAGTCTTAAGACCTTCGAGTACTGATCATCTCCTAATTACTGTGAAGCGTCCCCACAGGGGCACGACAGCACAGAGTATAAGCAGATGGATCAAACAGACGTTGTGCGCAAGCGGTATCGACGTGGCGGTGTTCGGCGCGCACAGCGTCCGGCACGCCCCGCCACGTCGGCTGCGCGCGCGACCGGCCTTAGCGTTGACATGATCCGCAAAACTGCTGGCTGGACTGCGTCGTCCCAAACTTTTGCCAAATTTTATCATAGACCCCTCATACAGGAGTCAAATTTTGCAAAATCAGTTTGTTTGTCGTCCAATAATAATGATTCAGAATAAACTTAATCTTCGTTTGATTATCAATTGTATTGAAATAACTTAAATTATTAAGTTTTTTGTAATGGGTAAATATTAAATGATAAATGATTAAATGAATAAATTGATTTTTCACTCTTACTTCGTATTTCATTTATCGTGTACAGATAAACCCACGATAAATACTGACAAAACTCAACTCTAAACATCTACCTGTTAATTTGTATCGAAAATGAAACCACGAAATATTATATATGATCAAACGAACTTCTCAAGTGAAGTTCGATCAATATAATATGAGTGGTTTCATTTGAAGATACAAATCTCCCACCCGCCCGTATCCCAGTTTTGTAAAATACGGGAAGAGTGAAATTAAATCGTTACTTTAAAAGAATGAACTGTCATGGCTACGTACCTATAGTGGGGCGGTACAATACTGGTTTTTAATCGAGTTAGAAATAATCGATACTAAATAAATAAATAAATATAAAATTTTTAAAGCGTGCGAGTGTTGCCTTGTAGGTCAAAGGACTACCTGTTAATTTGTATCTTCAAATGAAACCACTCATATTATATTGATCGAACTTCACTTGAGAAGTTCGTTTGATCATATATAATAGACTGAATAAGACCGTCTATAAATAATAATTATACTAATACTAATCATAAACCTAGAAAAAACAAGGGACGGAGTTCTGTCACTATACAAAGTGAAGCACCGTAATAGCTTTTATTATGACGACGCGTTTTTACGTGTGGAAAGTGATTCTTTATAAGTACATATATGGAATTCCTTCCGTTGTTTTTTCTATGTTCATGATACTAAATATTATATATGCGAAAGTGGGTTTGTATGTTTGTTACGCTGTCACGCCTTAACTACTGAACCGATCATCATGAAATTTCGCACACACCTTGTCAGGCATACAGAATAGTACGTAGGATACTTTTTATTTCGAAAAAAGTTGGTTACCGAAGAATAAACTAAAATATCTTCATACTATCTAATGCTCGCGACTTCGTCTGTGTAGAAAAATAAAAATAAACTGACAAAATATATGAGCAATATAACGCCTAAGATATTCATTGCTATTGTATATGTACTTTTACCAGGCGTTAGTTTTTTATTTTATTTTAGACGATCCCTAGTGGAAATTATATTTATCTGGATGAAAGGCACCATAATATGTCCTTTATTGTATCCCTGACAACGTGTATGCAAAATTTCACATGATCAATTGAGTAGTTAATGCGTGAAAAGGTAACAGACAGACAGAGTTACTTTCACATTAATATATTCCCTCCCTGCGTTTACCGAGGAAAGAGTGTGTTGACTTATTATAATGCTATAACTCACCCTAAAGTCTTGGTACTGATGAGAGGAGTCTTCAGGTTGAGGAAACCATTCAGTCTGTTCAAATTTTTCTCTCTACCGCTCTCCCCAGACTGGTCAGCTCTGGAATAGAAGAGTTATTTTTATAACTTGTCTAAAAATTCTGTAGAGTTTCTTACGATTCAGATGATAATGATTCTCTTATATAAAACTTAAAACTATGTACTTATTTATTTGTTATTGTTTATTAAGTATTAAACAATGAGACATTGAAAAGAAAAAATGCTCAGAATTATAGAATCTACTTTTGAACTCTTCAATCTGACCTTACAAAATCTTACAGCCTATTTTATATCTAGGTGTAGATAATTTCTTAAAAGTTTTATGATGAAGAATAAGTATTTGAAGAGATTATGACGATTGAGAGGGCACCAATTAAATTGATTATATAATCTATGTTTACTTTTTGTCGGTTTGTCAGTAGATACGTTTATGTCAGCTAAGCTCAGAAACAGCTTGACCGATTTGAATGTGGTTTTCACTCATGTATTTTAGCAAACTTCCCATAACAGCCCAAATGACTGCCAAAATCAGAGTGGCTGAACTGAACTAATTAACTGGTAACTAATTAATACCTACTAACTAATAGATATTTAAATTATTAGTTTTTTTATATCTTTGTTTTAAAATTATTATTTCGTACCAACATTTATATAGTGAGAGTATAATTTTGCAAACATTCTTTCCGAATTAGATGTTTTCTGAATCCTAAATAATTATGCTGGATTTCGCTTTAACGACGACGTATTTTCAGAGAAACTTTTGTCGACAAACCGATACTGCATCATTATCAGCGCCATCTAACGGAATTCATTTCAAACGCTACGGCGCGTCAAGTACTTTGTTGTCATTTTATAACTAATGTCAGTGTTTACGTAGAGGTGGCGCTAAATGCAATAATTTACGACACTAGTATTCTATACTATAATGGAAGTACCTACTAAATAATTAATTATAAA
This sequence comes from Synanthedon andrenaeformis, assembly GCA_936446665.2. Taxonomy (NCBI): domain Eukaryota; kingdom Metazoa; phylum Arthropoda; class Insecta; order Lepidoptera; family Sesiidae; genus Synanthedon; species Synanthedon andrenaeformis. The sequence goes on along the minus strand of OW387804.2, from coordinate 2,383,241 downwards.
TACATTTTGTAATAAAAAGTATAAAGTAATATAACACATGAACATTTTTTGTGAAGTTTAATATTAATATTAATTTAATATCTTTAAGAACATGATTAATTATTCTTTTGAAAATATGCAATTTTTTTGAACAATGTTTTTACTAATTATTTATAGGACTTGACCTGACTGCTTTGGACTTGACGGACCTGTTTTGGAAATCTCTAGAAAAATTAGACTTGACTTGACTTGACTGACTAGTCTCGGGATTTGCTATTTTTGATTTTAATTTCAATTTAGTCTTTTTTTTTTAAAAAAAGACTTACAAATTGCTATTTTTACTAATGACACTGGCAAAATCATCGGAGAAAATCTGATGGAGCCAAGACATTAAAAGAAGAAGAAGAAGAATTATTTATAGTTATTCCCTCTCCTATGTCGAACAAGATGCGTTTCCAGTACCTACTTTAAAACATCAATAAATACATCAGTCAAGGCGGCTTCTGCTAAAAAACACTTATATTATTGAAATAACTTCCAAAGGTCATTCGAGAGTTTATTTCTAAGGAAACAGGACAGTTTTTAATTTATCGCTTTATTGTTATAAAAAATCTTTCAAACATTTTCTTTGAAATGGTAATGTTTGGAATTCTAGTACAAGAAATCGGTACTGACCCACTTTTTAGGACAGATAATATTTTTCACGTAGGTATACTTAAAATCGTACAATAAGTAAGCCGACCAAAGATTTCTATGTTCCATATAGTTCAATAAAGCCGACGAAGTTGACAGAATAAGAGAGACTGTGTCACAATAATTTTTCACTTTCACTGAAGTTCGGGCTTGAAAACTGTGATTTACACAAATTTCTCTCACAAAATATATCCTAGGCAAAACAGCACGTCAGCAACAGATGTCGCAAACGCTTAGCACCCAGTAATATTACCTAGTTTACGTCTCGTGGTCCAAGTTATAAGAGAGAAACGTGTTTAATACGCTCATGCCTACAGCTATAAATTGTTACAGTGATATTATCGCCCTACAAACACAAGTAACGACAAGGGTTAAAAATGCATCGCCCACTTGGATAGGATAAAAGCCTAAGGTACAAAATGGGGATAGGGCAATGAGTTGGCATCGCTTACTCGCTCTCCGAAACATCTCATTTTCTGCTAGTCTATTCGTGTCGCGGTGTTTGTTGCCAAACTCCTCCGAAACGGCTGGACCGATTTTGATGAAATTTTGTGTTCTTATCGGGTTGGTCTGAGAATCAGCCAACATCTATTTTCCATATCCCTAAATGTTAAGGGTGATCCACCCAATTTTTTTTTTTTGGCAAAACAACGTTTGTCGGGTCAGCTAGTAAGAGAAAATATTTGTATGTTTTTAATGAATAAAATCAAAAGCTACTGGACCGATTTTGAAAATTCTTTCACCTATAGAAAGCTATATTATCAGCGACTAACATAGGCTACATTTTATAAAGTTACGCGGCCGAAGTCGCGTGCATCAGCTAGTTAATAATTGTCTGGCCAGGAATTTTTTAATAGGCAAATATATTGTTTAATATTTAATTTGATATAAATAACTTTCATCTATTAAATAGATGGGTGAAGGTCGTTTCTAGTTCGAATCCTTTACAAACTAATAAGAACGCTTAGCAAAGGCACGCAAGGTAGTCAGCAAGTTATGACCTTTCCACACGATCTTGTTCCCTACTAGTGTAGGCAAGCCTGTATCTTTGAGTCCAGTACTAAAGCGGTTATCACACTTTACAATTTGAAGGAAACCAATTTAGGTACCTAAGTAGTGAACTAGTGAGCACACTACACTAAATTGATTTCTAAATCGAAGACATAGAATTGAAAATAGATAAAATCTAAATTGGACCCAATCTGTTCTAACTGCGATTACACTTTCCAATTTCCTAAATTGGAATCCTTCAAATTGTAAAGTGTGATAAACGCTTAACACGTCATAACATGTTCTATGTTTTAACATGAACTGTATAACGCAGTGATTACATACTCTTTGATGAACTGTTTCTAACACATCTCCATTTCTCTCATGTAGTCTCCGCTTTATTGGAGCCCGAGCCTAATATGCTCTGCAACTGCAAAATATCTTATCATTTGGACCAAACATAAACTGAGAGGCGAGAAAATGTTCGCACCCGCTCAAGCATCCAGTTAATATAAATGTCGAAGCATTTCTCTAAAGGATTTACTTGTCAGTTATTTATTAAAGTCTTGACTGGCTGTTGCCACTTGACTTTATCGTTGAAAAATTTAAATTTTTTATACAAAAGTTTAAATTAAACTTTCGACATTTGCCTTAATTGGTTTTTTACTAATCTAGTTTTTCCATTCGATATTAATTTAATAAGTTCGCTTGACTATTGTCTCGTCTTAAATGGTTATTTCAGAATCACTTTAAATCAATAACCCACAAGAAAAAACTTGTACAGTCTGGGTAAGAAAAGATTCGACACCTTGCTTGCACCAAAAAAATTATCAGTCATGCCAAAATTTCCGTCAGCGCTTTTCCATTTAGCGTTGTTTATTCTAATAAGGTGACGGTAACTATCTACCATCAAGTGTACCGTCAGTCTGATTGCCAATATTTACATTGACTACTTTGGACTTAACGGACCCGTTTTGAAAAACTCAAACGAAAATTGTGGACTTAACTGACTATAATCTCGGGATCTGCTACTTTTGATTTTAATTTGAATTTTAAGGTAATTTTAAGGTTTAATTTTTGAAGGTATTAATTTTTTTAAATTTTTTTTTAATTTTATAAATTACACTGGCAAAATCATCAGAGAAAATCTGATGGAGCCAAGACATTAAAAGAGAAGAAGAATAAGAATATATTTACATTGAAACTCAAACAATTTTTAAGATGTTTGTTAAGAGCGTTCATCAATTAAAATCACGCTGGAGTCTAAATTTATGATTTCAGTAGTTTCAGATGTTTTAGTTTGCAAATAAGATGTTAATGTCATATTATTTGTAGTTGTATAATCTAGTAAATAGCTGAAAAATATTTCAAAGTGAATTTTCATTAGAACATTTTTAAACAGCCCTTTTTTAAAACTAGCAGTCGACGGCCTACGCAGATAAATATACAAGTTATTAAAAAAATTATAACACAATCTTTTAGAACATTAATGACTTCACATACTAGGTCCAAGAAAAAACAGAAATATCTCAAATTTGATCCTAAAATAACACGTTTAATATCACGAAAAATTACTAATGGTGACACTTTTGATTATGCTTTTCTTGAATGAAAATTTACAGAAATCGTATGTTTTTTCGACTATTATCTAATAAATGATATGAATTTTTGGAAAATCAAGATTTTTATAATTTGTCGCATATAATTTTACTTATATCTCGCTTCTGCGTCGACCGTCCACCACTAATTTTAAAAAAGGGTTGCTTAAAATCAGTTCTAATGAGAAAAGTATCCCAATATTTTAAAATATTTTTCGACTATTATCTAGATTATAAAACTACAAATAATATGACGTTAATATCTTATCTGCAAACTAAACACATCATGGCATTATGATCCGCCGGGAATCATAAATTTCTGATTCTAACTCTCTAACGGCCTTAAGTATAGTAGATTGTTAACTGGGCAATATATCCAACGGCTTAAAGATCAATAATAGGTATAGATTAATTAATGAAAAGAAATTAAAAGCGAGGTAGGTAGACTGTCACCTGTAAATTTCCGTCATAGCAAGAGTGCTTACTTAGTTGCGATCAAAGCGAAATGCAGGAATTCATTGAATATACAATTCGAGTTCGTACATCTCAGACGAGATAATGTAATTTTCTGGAAATTTCCCAACACGACCAACTACAATGGAATTTCGCATCACATATTGCATTATCGCACCTTATCTCAGGACGTTTCGTTCTACTTGCATATACTTATATGGATCAAAACAGATGCATTTTGAGTGCGGAAGCGTGCATCTATAAGGCACTTCGCCAATGATTTTGAACAACGGAACATTTTACACAACTTACTTCTTATACACAAAAGGTAGCGCCATCTGTTAGAAAACATTAGAACTCCTATGATCACCACAGGAAGCGCCTAAATTGAGATTTTAGGGCCAACGAACTGGGGCCCTAACCAAGATGCAAACGCAGTGCTTTCTACAGTCGTAAACGCTACGCTACGCTGGGACAAAGCTTTGTGATTGGTCAACATTTTATGTGGGCGTTACAACAACCAATCACCGGGCTTTATTTTGTTCGCTTCGTAAAGTTAGCTAGGGAGCGTTTTCTTTAATGTACATCTTGGCTAGGCCCCCTGGCGCCATTTCGCCGCGCCGTTGACCCGGTCCTTACGCTAATAGTAATATATAAGTCAATGCCCTTCGCACATTACGACGCAAATCTCGAATTTGAGTTTCCGCGGAGTATCTCACATACATGTGGTTGAACCGCACACTACGCTACCGGTATCCTACGCGTTCGCTACTAGCCTTGCGATACCCTCCGCTGCCGTGTCGTTCGCCCGTGTCTAAAGTGGTGGCGAAGCAAGAACTTTGGTGAGAATAGGTATTAAATTTGTGCAAAAAATTGAAAAATTTCCATGTTTATACAATTACAAACTTCCAGATTACATGAGAGAATATATCCAGTGTTTTCTCTTTTTTTTTTTGAAGTTTATAACATTATATATTATAAAATTCTCATGTCACAGTGTTTGTAACCAAACTCCTCCGAAACGATTTTTATTAATTTTTTTGTGTATATTCGGTAGGTCTGAGAATATATATATATACGATTAAGGCAATTTTTCTTAGGTTTGACAGTTAAGAATTTACGGATACCGGCTGAACAATTATATCTAAATTTGCGTGGATTATTGTTGTAAAAAACTTCGTAAAGTACAATTGATCAATTTCCCCTTATTTTTCTTATTCCTTCCTAATCCCTTTATCCTTAATTCTACCATGGTCTGCACCATCATGTAACCGTCTACCATCATGTGAACTGTCAGCATGGAAGCAGTCTGGATCCATCGTCTCAATGACTAAGTATAACAGAATAAGTACCTAACTATACTAATGCCCAAACTGTCCCGACATAGTTCAGGCATTAAATATCATTGTATACACCTACTATCTCGGAAATGTCGTTAGCAGTTATTTTTCTTAGCTCAGTACTTTTCGTTGGAAAGTTCGGTCATAATTTATAACTTCGTCCCAAACTGAGGCTGTTTTAAGACTCCAGAGGGCCGCGTTTATTAGAAAATGTAATATAATAAAATACGATGTGACAAAAATCTTCTTTATACATAGTACGATATCAATACTAATAATAAATCTGTAAGGGTCGGTCATGGAGTAAGTTACTTTGTTTTTAGAGATATCATGTTTATAGGCTCTACATGATACTGAAACTAAATTGACGATTTTTAGAATTTTTTTCTGTATGTATGTATGTATGTATGTTCCTCCATAACTCTAACGAATTAACTGATTTTCATGAAACTTGGTAGATAAACATTTGGACATACGGGACACAGGATAGGCTACTTAATATTTTTCAACACGGACGAAGTCGTGGGCACGGGCTAGTATATAAATAATTTGAAGTCGCTTTCCGCGTTTATATGAGTGTATAACTAACCGCTAACTCCTAAATCACGCAATAGATTGTGATGCAGTTTTCACCATGAGTTAGTCATTTTTTTACAGTTTATATATAACTTTACATAGTATAAAGCAAATTCCCCCGCCGCGTCTGTCTGTCACTCCGCATGTACACTTCATTTCGTTTTTTTAAACTACCCAACGGATTTTAATGCGGTTTTCACTAATGAAAATAGCGTTAAACGAGGAAAGTTTCTATATACTAGATGGTGCTCGCGACTTCGTCCGCGGTGAAATATAAAAAATAAAATTTTCCAGTTTAATATTTTGATATATTAAACTTTTTAAATCTTTACATATGATCAATCCGTCATGTCTGTTTCTTTGCTAACTACTTCTAAACCATCTTACGGATCTGTTGAAATTTTTAAAATCTGATTCGTATTCCAAAGTTAAAAGCGTCCAACAAACAAACAAACTCTTCAGCTTTTTAAATTTATTAGTAAAGATGCATTCTTGATTTCATTGCCAAGTCCAAAGCAAGGCTATTACCTGTTAAGCATCTGACAAGAAACTAGAAATAATTGTTTGAACTGCAGCCAAATTTTTCTGAGAAATTAATTTTCATTTTGACGAAATATTTAGTGAAGAAAATGTGCCAGTTGCGTTGTGTACTCAAAAACCGATGTCATTTTGAAATATAAAAATATAATATAGTATATGAATACTAGCTGGTGCCCGCAACTCAGTCTTAAATTGAAAATACAATAAATAAGCAATATACCTAATACCTGACAGTTTTTGCTATCACACTTCTGCCAGGCGTTAATTTTAATTTTAATTTTAGATGATCCCTCGGGGACAGTAGGTACTTTTTCTTTGGATAAAAGGTACCTTATGTCCTTTCTTGTATCAATGTCAACGTGTAAGGTAAATTTCATAATAATCGGTTGAGTAGTTAAGGCGTGAAAAGGTAACAGACAGACAAAAAGACTGTTACTTTAACATTAATTTATTTAATAATATTGTTACGACCAGAGTATGGAACATTCTCGACAGCGTAAGATCTGAACGCATGGAAAACTCCACACACTTCGTCGCGCCCCACAATGAATAGTTGATCGCGCCCCTTTTTGCAAGTGTCAAAGCAAACTGCTCCTTATGGTTACGACATAAGGTTCATATTACACTAACAGCGATAGACTTCCAGAAGCTTTAACAAACTTGTTTACGACTTAGGTTTCTAGTAATTTCCAAAATTATCCGAACTTTCTGGGCGAGTATAAATACGGGTGCGATCGCTCGAGACGACAGTTCTGCGATAACTAGCAATACGATAACAACACTTGTGAGCCTTTAAGGAGATATTTGCGACAGTGCATAATTGACACGTAGATTTTTGGCAAGTTTTACGGTTTAACTGAAGAAGCTCTGTAATGTTGGAAGTCATCCTGGTCTGTGAAAATAAATCGTGTTCCTATACCCCTAAACGGCATTTTAACTTACCCTGCGCGTAACAATATTATTATATAATAATAAAATAGTAAATATAGTAATTATAATAATAGTAATATAGTAAATATTATATATACAGTATGGATATCATATTCGCATATTATTTCTAAGAAACACCAATGTGTGGCGGTTATAATAATGTATTACGTGACCATTGTGAGATCAGCCGAGAAAAATCTGTATAAAGTATTGAAAGATATTAAGAAAGAGATGATATATCGCCTATTCGAGTATTAGGACTAGATACAAACACAACATGAATTCATTACGTGAGGCCTAACCAACCCTAACCGTTATAGAGATAAATCACAAGACAAAATAATAACATTACTATTTTTATTATTTTATACATTTTTTTTTTCATAAGATTATAATTACTACTAGCGTTGAATAATTAAAAATATAACACCTGAGAAAATCCGTAAATGTGAAAGTTTGTTTGTATGTACGGATGTTTGTTACTCATTCACGCAAAAACTACTGTACCGATCACCATGAAATTTTGCATACACGTTGTCTGGGACACCAGAAAGGATATTGGATACCTTTCATCCAAGAAAAAATTACTGTTCCCGAAGGGATCATCTAAAATTAAGGAAACTAACTCCTGGCTAAGTGTAATAGCAATAACGATGTCAGGCGATATATTGCTTTTTCAACGCGGACGATGTCGCGGGCACCATCTAGTATAATTATATGAGTAATATAACGCCTGACATCTTTATTGCTGTGACTACGGTGGCGCCACCACTGGTTGACGACAGTGGAGTTGCTACAAATTTTTTTTTAAATTTTAGTTGATTCCTTGGGAATAGTGCTTTTTCTGTATCCCCGATAACGTTTATGCAAAATTTCATGAAAAGGTAACAGAAAAACAGATTTTTTTCACATTTATAATATTATATTAGTATAGATTTTGTTAAATGTTAAGGTCGACAGACAGCCAGATGGTCCACTTGATGGTAGGTGGCTACCGTCGCCTATAACACAAGCAACGCCACAGATGCTGCAAACACAGTCCTATTACCTATGCAATGTAATTTTTATTTAGGTTCAATTTTACTCTAAGAATTCAATTTAAGCGAAGATAATAACGCTATTCTGCTAAGTCCTAACCTTAAATATGTAGATACTTATAACTTGACATGTGCCATTCACAGTTTCTAGTAATAAAATATTAATTGTCTACGCCGTAGCATTAGTTACGTAGCGTACATCGTAGCATTCGTAGCGTTCGTAGAGTTCGTAGCGTTTCGTAGCGCTAAGAACCGCATGCAGCAAATTTTGTAACAATGTTTATGTATCGTCACTAAAAAACGACCCATTGGTGAAGTGGTTAAAATGCTCGCTCTAGCAAGATGCGTTCTGTCTCAATAGTCGCGGGTTCGATTCCCGGATGGGCGGACCTCTCAAAAATACTTGAATACATATTTTACATAGTAAAAAAAGTCGCTTTCCGCCGTCTGTCCCTCTCTGTATGTATACTTAGATCTTTTAAACTACGCAACAGATTTTAAAAGAGCGTTAACGAAAAAATGTTTTTATATAACAAGTTTTCAGAAAACAATTGCACAAGTGCGAAGCCGGAAGCGGATCGCTAGTATACTTGATAAATTTAAAACTTATGTACGGCTTTGTGTGACGTAAAGTGTTCACGCAAAGTTATTTTCAAAGTTTCGACACACACATTATATAAATGTGTCGTTCAAACGCGACAAATGTTGTGAAAATATTACACATAAGTGTGACACACATTGGTGAGAAGGGATCGTTAAAATAATTCTTTTGACATGTTTTTAAGTTATTTTACTTGATTTATACTTTGGTGCAGTCTATATTATATACATTATTGTAATGCTTCCTATGTTTTTCATATTCTATGTTTTATTATACTAAAATGTGTTGCTATGTATTTATTATAAATTATTGTATATCAGGTATATGTAGATTAATTAGGTATATGCTTATGTACTCGCAGTAGACTCCCACGATACAATAAGCACAGCTTAGTGTGGGGGTCAACGATAACTTATGGCCATTGTAATTTAATTGTTTGAAAATAAATTATTACTATTGTTATTAATTAATTAATTATTATTATTTTGATATTTCTATTGTTTGGATGAACAGGGCAAAAGAAAAGTACTAATGGAAGAAGTTGGAGGAGGCCTTCACCCAAAAAGGGATCCATATCTCTTAATTTGTTAAAACTTAGTTTATTAAAGTAATAAAAAAAAATGTAAACTCAATAGCAATATATAAAATTTCAATATCGAGTCGATATTTAAATCTGTTTCCGAAACGAAACATTTTATGCTGGCACTAAATATTACTAACACATTATCATTGATACAGAAAAGAAAAGGACATCCAGAGAAAAAAAAAGATTGATCCTGAGAAAAAATATGAGCAAAAATCCTGTATGGCGCTGAACCTTGGACGATTCGATCTCTGAAGGGCAAAAAGATAGTTGCCCTTTAAATGTGATGCTGGAGACGGATGTTGCGCATTCCATGGACGGCCAAGAGGACAAAAAGCTCGATCCTCAAACAGCTTGCGATTCGGACAAGACTATCCGCCACCTTCTATCAAAGAGTTCTCAATTACTTTGGGCACATAGCCCGCAGAGAACCAGAAAGCTTGGAGAAGTTGGTGGTGGTTGGAAAATTGGATGGCAAGAGGTCTCGTGGCCGGTCTCCTAGCCGATGGAAAGACCAAGTTGTGCATCTTAAGGGCCTTATAGTTGCGAAGGCTATGAGAAAGGCTAAGGACAGGGTGGAATGGAAACAACTGGTGGTCAATGCCACCAAGGCATTTCAGAGCGGACACGTACTTCAGCAATTAAGAAGACTAGTCTATCTAAAAAAATAACAAATGTTTCAACAGCTAAGCAGACAGAATGTGGACGAAGTCGCTGATAAAAGCTAATCCCAACAAAACACAATAAGCTACGTATCGGTTATTTCGTGATAGCTTTGTGAAAGCGGTGGTTACTGTCGCCATGCTGGATGCTCTGTTTACGACTACCTAACGCAATCTTCTCAGTCGCTACTATTTAAAATTACAATGTATTAAAATTTGTAATAATTTTATGTCATTGTCATATAATTTTTATGTTTATTTATACTGGCGAGAAAACTCGCATTTTCTGTAAAAATTTAATTATTAAAAAAGTCCATCATTTTCTAATTAATGTAGTCCTAATTGATGTATACCCTTAATTTATGTTTACTTTTCAAAATACTTAAAACTTATTAAAGAACTTAAATTTTAAATAGACATAAAACAAGATCTAAGTTAACATTGAAAGTATTGGTTCGACTATATTTAAGTTTATTAAAGAAAAAAATGCCTCATTCAACATAATTTTTAACATTTAACTAAGTTATTAATAACTTAGTTATTATTTGGTAGGTATTATTATAAGTTAAGTAACATTAAAAAAAAAAACAAATATAAAAACATAATATCTATATTTATATATCATTAGAGGAATTATATTCGTTCTCACCTTCGCAAACTCATTTTCAGTTCGGTTTTCAAAAAAACACTTCGAAAGTAACTTAGTTATAAATTCCTCACATATTTTTAACTTAATTACATACATTCACTTTTTAAGTAACACTTTAAATTTAAGTTGGTTTCACATAGCGTAAGACCAAAACAACATGGATCGACCGGTTTCCCAAATAGACTGAATTTTAGCAAACAAGAATTCGCATAGACCTTATATATTGATTGCACTGGATTTTAAACCTTACGAAACAATATTTAGAGTCGAAAATCATTTGAACGTTTTCATACAAGTCACCCCCAGTACACCTTTAACCGAACGTCCTCATAAGAATATCGACTGTAACGTCATAGCTATAAAGACCAATTTAAAATGAAGTCAATTTTTGCTAAAATTGTGAAACAATACAAAATTAGCTCTATTTGTATGAAGTCGATATTTTAGTGTGCATTCTCTGATTCTGTGCATTTGAAAATGGTCTCTAATCCTACTAAATTATAGCTCGTTTTCTTTTAACTTCCTCTTTTATTATTTAGACGAATCGCCGAAGCCAGTTTGATTCGATACAAAGTTACGATTGCACCATTAAAAGCTGTATTCACATACCAATAAGAGTAATTTTTGAATGTATGTTTGAGGTAATAGTGAAATATATAACTTTTGCTACGGAACGAGATCTAATTGTGAATTATTACAGGTAAAATCTATAATACTATACTACTAAAATCGTTAAGTAGACTTTTATATAATTAATATAAATATATTCGATACTGGTGGCAATAGATTAGAATTAAGGGAGTACTAAGTTATATCTAATGTTTTTTTTTAAATGTAGAGACTGTCAGACAGGCTGTAGCTGTACAGTTCACTTGATGGCTACCGTCAACTATAACACAAATAACGCAAAATGTGCTTATCGATCATATAAGTATTAAAGATAAGGTATTAGGAATGGCATTTTTATTTTACAGTGGCCTTTTGAAAGAGGGTGGTTACCGCCGCCAGACTGGCTGCCCATATCACTGCAAAAACGCTGTACACGGCTTCAATTGAAAGACAGCAAAATGTCTCATGCCATTGTGGTACGTAGTTGTCGTCTAGAAAAATCATAATATGAAAGCTAGTGAGCTGAGGACCCTATTTTTAATTATAGAGGAATAAGGACGGGAATGGGCGCTGGATTCCTGGAGTATATATATAGTCGGACGAAGGACCACGCGGTCTTAGGAAAAAAAATTGTTAATACGCAGTCACCATTTTGATGACGTAATCTCGTGACACACTCAGTAACATTAGCAACACTGGCTGGCGCGTTTTTAGTTGCAGATGAAGTCACGTGGATGTTAATGTGACAAGATAAATGACTAAAGCAATAAAAAGTGATCAAAATAAATTAAATGTGATTTAAAAAAAATTCCTAAATATATTGTATAGACAGAACATACTCGTGCAATAATCGTAGAAGTTTTTATGGGAAAAATCCTAGCCGTCTTTCCTCTTCTGGAACACGAATGGGGAATTTATAGTTTTGTTTTTCTTCGTCTGCACTGAAAGTTGGAAAAACAAGAGTTCCTTCATAAACAAGTACTTATGTAATGTTGATTTTATTGGACTATCTGACGCCGCTACCAGGGGAATTTATATTATTTTTATCTATACTTGCACACTGCGTATTTTTGGTATGGCACAATGCATTCCAAAAACAACAGTAAGATGCTGGGAAGACGATCTACCCAAAGATTGGAGAAGGGCAGCTCTGGGATATGGAAGAGCCTGGAGGAGGACAAGGGACGGCCTGCCCAATACAATCAATACAAAAAGTGTAAGTAATGTCAGTGAATGAAGGCTATTTTTATTTATTTAGACCATTTACCATGGGGAGATCGGTGGGGTATGTGGGACTTCGGCCTACTAAAACCCACGGTGTTTCCTCGCGCCATCTATGGACGGGGGCCAGGGATCGCTGAGACACGCAACCTTTTCCCTCGGCCAGACGAGGCCCGCATATTGCGGGCTCCACCTCGATTAGTGAACTATTGTAGCGAATAGACCTGCCCCCCTAGCCAAAATGCAAACGAAGTGCTTTCTACAGACGTAAACGCTACGCTACGCTAAGAGAAAACTTTGTGATTGGTCAAAATTTTATATTGGCGTTACAACAACCAATCACCAAGCTTACTCTTAGCGTAGCGTAGCGTTTACGACTGTAGAAAGCACTGCGTTTGTATCTTGGCTAGGGCCCTTGATATTGTGTTGATGGGCCGGGAGCAGTCGCGGGTTGTTGGTGGATATCACTATCCCGCATAACGATGGTCTCGTGAAGGCTGAAACTGAGAAAAAGAGATAGTACCTCGACTTGGCCCACGAGATTGTCAACATGTGAGCTGTGGCCTACGCTGTCATCCCAGTTGTTCTGTCCGTCAATGGTTTAATCCCGGCCAGCCTCAGTGACAACCTGAATCGGTTGGGATTCTCCTCTTTTAGTGTCGACAATGATAACAAAAAAAATGTATGTAAAAAATGTGTCAATTTATAGAAAATATTTAAAAAAAAATAGAAAAGTCTTGTTAATAATCAAATATAACTTCAAATAATATAATACAAAGAACGTTCTGAAAAATAGTCTAAAATTGTAAGTGGCAATAAAAGTGGCTTCGTAGGGCTAAATTTGCTTCAAACAAATTATGATTTAAAAAATATTCCCTCAGCGAAAATGAGAAAAAATTTCAAACTGTGGAGAACCGGAGCGTAAAGTCGTAATATTAAAATGTTACGCTCATTAAGGCGTGAAAAAAGAAGTAAGCACATTAAAAAATATTACTTGCCGAGATATACAAAATCTCTACAAGTAAATTAATATCTATTACTAGGTGAATAGACTTTTTTTGAGGTGTTAAACCATCTATACCTACATATAAATAAAATTGGAGTGTCTGTTTGTAATATTGAAATAACCGTTTTTTACTACATGCATATGAATATATATACGGTACATACACCAAAATAACATTTTTTACAATTTTTGGTCTCTGTCTGTCTGTCTGTTTGTACCGGCTAATCTCTGAAATGGCTGGACCGATTTTGACGGGACTTTTATTGGCCGGTAGCTGATGTAATAAGGAGTAACTTAGGCTACGTTTATTTTAGAAAAAATACACCCCGGGCCAAGCCGGGAGCGGGCCGCTAGTCTAAACATATAAATAAAATTGGAGTGTCTGTTTGTAATATTGAAATAACCGTTTTTTACTACCTGCATATGAATATATATATATATATATATATATATATATATATATATATATATATATACGGTACATACACCAAAATAACATTTTTTTACAATTTTTGGTCTGTCTGTCTGTCTGTTTGTTCCGGCTAATCTCTGAAATGGCTAGACCGATTTTGACGGGACTTTTATTGGCAGGTAGCTGATGTAATAAGGAGTAACTTAGGCTACGTTTATTTTAGAAAAAATACACCCCGGGAGAAGCCGGGAACGGGCCGCTAGTTTATAATAAGAATAAAGAATAAAGAAATTTATTTCAGAATAAAATTTTAGTCTTAGCATATTTTCCGTCCCCCACACTAGTTATTTATTCTATTTTTATTGCTCACAATATCTTTGTCAGGCGTTGATTTTGTTTCGCGATTATTTTGGATGATCCCTCGTAAATAATTCTTTTTCGGGGTAAAAGTTAACCTCCCCGCTAATATTACTAAAAATTGTTGATAAATTTTACTGATTAAGCAGTAAAATTTACCAACAATTCAAAATTTTAATCCCCTACGAGAGTTTTTGATATACCTACATTTCTAGAATATAATGTATGTAATATTGAGGGTGAAAGAAATTTTCGATTCCAAATTAAAATAAAAATAAAAAAAAAATCTTCAAATTACACAAAAACAAGAGTAAGTTACAAAAAAAGTTTCAAACAAATATTTTAGAGAATTTAGTTTTACATAAAAGATTTTTTTTGCTAAAATTTAAATTAACAGTGTTAATTTGTGTTAGAAGACAGAATTGATAGGTACATTTTAAAAAATTCACAATTAACCAAAAAGAATCAACCTCATTATTGTTTTTATTGATAAACTAGTGGCCCGCTCCCGGCTTCGCACGGGTGCATTTTTTTACTCAATCCAGCTGATAAAATTACCTTACAACGCCATCTGTTAGAATCTTTTAGAACTCACAGATAAATAATTGCTGGATTGAATAGGTATCAACAGATGGCGCTATGTTAATAATATTATATAATTTGCAAAAAAATAATAAACAAAATGAGATATAAACTATCCTGTCTTTTAAGTTGGACCAAATTACATATAATTACGAAATTTTATCAAAATCAGTTCAGTAGTTTGGGAGTTAATCGCGGACAAACATGTGACGTAATTTTTATATATATAAGGATTACTTAAGTGCAATTGAATCACCTGATAGCGCAACTGGTGCCGTCCTCGTCGTCTTCTCGTTTGCGCTTCCTACGCATGTACAGGTAAACGGCCAGCGCGAATATCACCGCAGCCGCGCCACAACTCAACACCACAATCAACACTATATCATGCTTTTTCATTGTCACCTGTAACAAAATACAAATAGAGTTGTCAATTGCTTGTAATGCTGTCTACATGCCGAAGCCGCCAGCCCGCCGGCGCAAACCCGGCGGGTTAATGCCGGCGGGTAAACCTGGCGGCTACAGAAAGTTACGAGAGATAATTTGGCCGGTGGCACGAAAGTCGCGGCATGTGGCGCAGTGCTCGGAGAGATTGCGCGTGTGTTTCGAATTATTACGACTTATTTTCAGTATTTCACATGGACGAGGACGATAATAGTGATCTAATATTAGCAGCTTGTGCAGTTATTATTATTATTCCTTGAAAGCCGGCGGGCAGCTGAATGAGCGTGCCGCCGGGTATTTCGGGCGGGCGCAAGTCGCCGGCAAACTAGTCACAAAATGAAGCCGCCGGCTTTGCCCGGCCTTGCCCGGCCTTGCACGGCGGCTTTGTGTGTAGACAGCTTAAGAGTATTGTAATTAAAAGGAGTTACGTCACAATTGTTGTCGTACACAATTTAGGTTTATTCTTATCCATATTTACTAGTACTTACTTACTTTTTTATATTATAAATGTGAAAGTAACTGTCTGCCTCTGTCTGTCTGTTACCTTTTCACGCCTTACTTACTTAACCAATCATCATAAAATCATATAATTTTGCATGCACGTTGCCAGGGATACAGGAAAAGAAATAGGATTTTCACCCAAAAAAAAAAACTATTGTTTTCTTGGCATAATCTAAAATAATAAAAAAAACGCCTGGAAAAAGTGTAATATTGGTCAGGCGTTATATTGTTTATCTATGTTATATATTTTTTTATTTTATAACGCGGACGAAGCCACTGGCACCACCTAGTATAGAAATATGCGTGAATCTACACTGCTTGTTATATTAAAAATATACATGTTTAGATGGCTTCAGTAGCCACTTACCATCAAGTGAACCGTTAGCCAGTTTGCCGATTTTCACATAAAAAAAATTCGTTTTTAATTTTTTTAACACGTAGAATATAATTAAATATATTTCTGGTCTATAGTTACTTTATAACAAAAAATACTTTTATTATCGAAAAAAGAAAAGATAAAGCTCCTTTTTAAACCCTGTTTTCATGACAGACAAAACCCAAATAGAAGAGAAAAAAAAAACATAGAATTCGTAGAAGAAATCGCTGCCAATAGGTACTAAAATATTTATATTCACTTCCGAGCGCACTTGGCACTGCAATTTGGTAATACGTCTGACAAAAGGTCTACCACGTTCAAATGCCTACATCACACGTAAAACTTGAACGTACCCTCACATTTTGTTATTTCTCAAACTTACATAGATGTAGTTACTTGGCTAGAAGTGTTCAATTCAATCCATGTACATCAATCAATCAATTATTTGCATCTTCAAAATATACAATAAAACAGTAACAGTTGACAAGAAATACCTACTCAGCATTTTACTGGCTTAGGCTAATCTAGCACAGATATTTCTTAGGCACCACACACACACATATGACATAGCCATACGGCCCACGGACTCCACCAAAACGTAGACGAGTCCTAATGGTTGTTTCTAGCAACCAATTTCGTTATTAATTATTAGTACTCATCTCCGCTCAGTTGAGTTCCGGTGGAGACAGTTGAACGAAGTAGACGGGAGATGTGTCATATTTGTATGGTAAAACTATGACTCACAAGCCGGCGACGTGGTGCAGCAGAGATGTGAGTGGGGGCGTTCGTACGCATCTCGGCTCTAGTCCGTACGCATCTCCGCTCTAGTCCGTACGCATCTCCGCTCTAGTCCGTACGCATCTCCGCTCTAGTCCTTACACATCACCGCTTCAGTGGAGTTACCCTAGTCTCTGACATGCTTTAGACGATCATTTCCAGAAACAAACTTTAATTCCACGTGATTTCGCGAACAATTTGGCGACTGCCCAAAATTCCTGTCTATTGTGCTGTTCTACAAGTTTATTTATGCATTTAATAGACCTTGCTGCTTCACGTTAAGGTTTATTATATGTTGTAGAAACACCGGATTATTATTTTTTTCGTCTCCGTTACTGGGTATTTTTAACTCGATTTTTTAATAAAAGTTTAGTAGTTTTCTGTGTCGCGGTATGCCACTAGGCGCACAGAGAGGTCTCATTTTAATTTAAATGATGAAATTAAAAATGGTGAGTGAGTAATTTCGGTGAGTGAGTAAGGGATGCCAGAACCCACAGCTGCAAGTCGGCAGCGCATTTGCAGCATCTATGGCGTTGCTTGCGTTATAGGCGACGGTAGCCACCTACCATGAAGTCAGCCAACTTTTACATAAAAAAGAAACATGTCAGCTGAAGTTTTGCCTTTAATTTTTATTTAGTCTGACTTCAATAAAGAAAAAAGTGTTAGGAATATTCTAACTAAGCAATTTAACTTTGAATAACACTGTAATGGCAAGTCTATTTTGCAACCAGTGAATTCTAGGCACGCTAGATGTTCCAAATTGATAGTGTCGGTACAGACTTGGCAATGTACTAAAATGTTACAACGCATTTCAGCCAATATGAGTATATATTCCGTTTTATACGCCGGTTTTATTTCGTCAAAGATTTTGTCAATCTTAGCTTTAGTTTGTAAACAGAAAATGACGTCTTTTGTATTGTTTTTCATGTATGCTAAAGTTAGCCTATAATTGGAGTCAAATAAAAGTATAAAAAAAATGTGGCTGAAAAATCATATATTTGTATTATTTATATTATTATATATAGCTTTTGCACGCGACTTCGTCGGCGTAACTTAGTAGAGTATAGCCTATGTTGCTAGCTGATAATATACAATAGCTTTCTATAGGTGAAAGGATTTTCAAAATCGGTTCAGTAGTTTAGGTGTTCATCGCGGACAAACAACGTGATACGAAATTTTTATATATTTGCTTGTTTTACAGGCAACGGTAGCCACCTACCATCAAGTCCCGTCAGCCTGTCTGATGACCTTTACAATAAAAAGCAGCACGTTTTCCCAATCACTCTTTTTAGCTTTATGATAGATGGTATCGTAAGTATACATCTTTTTTTTTAACTAGTGGCCCGCTATTGGCTTCGCCCGGGGTGCATTTTTTTTACATAAAACCTTCCCTGTTTATCCATCTATCCATGAGTAAGACAGAATTAAAATCGGTATAGCCGTTCTCGAGTTTTGCGCTTAGCAACACATTTAGGGATTCATTTTTATATTATAGAGATAATAAATCTGTAAGGGTCGGTCATGGAGTTGTTTTCAGATGATACTGATGACGATTTTTAGAATTTTTTTCTGTATGTATGTATGTTCCTCCATAACTCTGAAACGAATTAACTAATTTTCATGAAACTTGGTAGATAAACATTTGGATGTACGGGACACAGGATGGTCTACTTAATATTTTTCAACGCGGACGAAGTCGTGGGCACCAGCTAGTTTATAAAATATATGCGGACCGTCTCGAATTCCAATAACGTTTACGACTTTTTAACGAGTTCGACTGGGAAAGTTGGCTCGCCACCAAGCCGTGGATGTGGCAATTATTTCCTCCTTCTCACATCCGTTTCCGGAATGCAGGGCGGATGTTGTTAAGTTGCCGAAACTGTAGACTTAAAGTGCTATGTGCCTACTAAGCACATACAATTTTAAGTTTATAGTCAAGTTAGTATACGATAAAAAATTTGATATCTTCTTCTTATATATAAAACTAGGTGGTGCCCGCGACTTCGTCCGCGTTGAAAAATCAATATATCGCCTGACATCGTTATTGCTATTACACTTAGCCAGGAGTTAGTTTCCTTAATTTTAGATGATCCCTCGGGAATAGTCTTTTTTTCTGGATAAAAGTCCTATTTCCTATGTCCTTTCTGGTGTCCCAGACAACGTGTATGCAAAATTTCATGGTGATCGGTTCAGTAGTTTTTGCGTGAAAGAGTAACAAACATCCATACATCCAAACAAACTTTCGCATTTATAATATTACTAGTGGCCCGCTCCCGGCTTTGCACGGGTGCAATTTTTTATTCAATCCAGCTGATAAAATTACCTTACATCGCCATCTGTTACAATCTTTTGGAACTCACAGATAAATAATTGCTGGATTGAATATGTATCAACAGATGGCGCTATGTTAATATTATTATATAGTTTGCAAAAAAATAATAAACAAAGTGAGATATAAACTATCCTGTCTTTTAAGTTGGACCAAATTACATATAGTTACGAAATTTTAACAAAATCGGTTCAGTAGTTTGGGAGTTCATCGCGGACAAACAACGTGACACGTAATTTTTATATATATAAGGATAGTACGGATTCTCGTGTAACAAAAGTCCTCCGAAACGGCTTGACCGATTTTTATGAAATTTTTTGTTTATATTCGGTAGGTCTGAGAATAGGTTGTAAACTATTTTTTATACCCATTACTTACCTTACACCGCCATGAGAATCTCATGGAACTAACAGTTGTTTTAAAACTTATTTTCAAAGTTATCTGTGAGTTCCATAAGATTCTCACAGATGGCGGTGTAAGGTAATTTATCGGCTGGATTGCAAAATTGCACCCCGGGCGAAGCCGGGAGCGGGCCACTAGTCAATACTAATAATAAATCTGTAAGGGTCGGTCATGGAGTAAATTACTTTGTTTTTAGAGATATCGTGTTTATAGGCTCTATACATGATACTGAAACTAAATTGACGATTTTAGAATTTTTTCTGTATGTATGTATGTTCCTCCATGACTGAAACGAATTAACTGATTTTGATGAAACTTGGTAGATAAACATTTGGACGTACGGGACACAGGATAGGCTACTTAATATTTTTCAACGCGGACGAAGTCGTGGGCACCAGCTAGTATTTTATAAAATTACTTGGACGAAGTCGCGTGGTCCTAGTATTATAGTATAGAAAATGAACGCTACTAAACAGAAATGTGGAACGTCGCTATTCGAAATTCCATACACTCAGTGAAAGTCTGACTGAAGGTAGAAAGAACCAATAAAGATATTCAATTGTTAGAACATTGTAGGTAATTAGCTTCATTTTGTTCTTGGTACGCAGCCAAGCGTTTCCGATATAGCCATAAGTGTTTTGTGTTTTATTCCGTTGAAGATATATTTTCTTTTTCTTTCTTTATTGTATTAGTGAATCAAACTTAAATATCAGTTGAAGCGATAGACGCAAGTTCGAATGCCAATTGTGCCAGTATTTTTAGTACTTTTTCAAGTCTTCTTCTATATCAAAAACTATACCTACATATTATAAAACAAAATTGAGTTACTGCTACGCACAAGTTTATTTCGCACGTTTCGTGCGAAATAAAATTGTGCGAGATGACTACTAAACCACCAGGTTTAGGTCGCTACTTCTTTGTAATTTAAATAAATTTCATTTATAAATAAAAAAAGATACATTTATTTATTTAATTATATTATATTTGAAGTTGAGAACACTTTCAAGTAAATGGACCAATTCGTCTTACTCGGTGTCCATTATTATAAATACCATAGGTATACCATAAAAAAAACATATGACACATAATTGAAGTTATGTGGGTAAATATATCTACCTATACCCCAATATCACAACAAACATGTCAATAAAATATAATATATTATTGATTCAAAGTATAAACTTGGCGTAGGCTTTTTATACTGCTTTGTATAAAAAGCCTACGCCAAGAGGCGTGTTAATTGTGGGTAGCGCACACACCAGGGAAGGCCCGTGGTGTTGCTTGTGTCCTTAGGCGACGGTAACCACCTACCATCAAGTGAACCGTCAGCCTGTCTGGCACCCTTTTTAATAAATATTTTAAAAATCTTACATAACCAAGACTTCAAGACTCAGAAGTAAGTATTCTTCTGGAAAACTTTTCGATAGTGGATTGGAAAGTTGCATGCCCAATCAGTGTTCGAACTCGAGTCTTTCACAACGGCAACTAAGCTTAGTACTACTTAATTAATAGACATAGAATACCACACAATTAATTTAATATGAAAATTAAAAAAGTTAGCGTTCGCGTCGACGATTTGTAACGAACAAAGAAACGAGTGCAGGGCACGGTGTGGCGCGTTGCGGAAGCCGCATCGATCCGCGTGCGTTCACATCGTGTAGTTTACTGGATCCAGTAGGTACAACCTCATTTTGTTGATTGTTCATTCTAAATTTGAATTTAGCTTTAATCTCGAATATAGAATGAAATTGCATAGAACAAAGTATTAAGTTTTTATTTTATTTTTTTATTTTATCTGCAATCAGTCAAAAGAACTATAAGCGGATCTGTTAGTTATCAAATGTTTTTAAATTATGAGAGCTGTTGGGTACTGCTAGTCATTACAACTAGTAGAGTTTTAAAGTTAATTACAATTTTATTATTGCCATAATTAATTATTAATTAATATCAATATTAGTAATATTGATATTATTTACTAGAATTGGTACGAAATGTTAATTACATTGAAAAAAAATCAGGTATCAATCCCAAGCAGTTTTATTAATGATTTTTTTATCTATAGTTATGTTTGTTATCAAGAATATGTTCAACCAATAAAGACGTCTGTTTTTTTATAAGCTTTTATTTAATTTGCAATGTATGTATGTTTGTCCGGGTGGAATCTTGCAACTAAACCTTTAACCTTAAACAGTTATCTTTAACCGATTGAGCTGAAATTTGGTATACACGCTTATTTTGGTTATTTTGGTTACTAGACTAGTTATTTTTTCTGCACTACCACACTATGAGTTTGATATCATACTGTGGTATATGAAAGGGCTTGCTAAGGAGAACACGAAATCTAATACGTCACATTAAATCCAAATATGGGGGATCATACTAGATATAATTGACTATATAATTGACGACACGTTTGGTCTAGTGGCCAGTAACCCTAGCTGTTAAGCAAACGGCCTTCAGAGAGACACGAAAGGCCATAATCAGTTACAAGACATATGTCAGGATTTCCACTATAGCAACAAATACCGCATATTTACTGGGCCGAAACTTAACTGCCATGTCAAAGAATGCTCTAAGAGTCGTTTAATATGTACATAACAATGCATACACACGATAAAAATGACCCGGTAAAAACTCTGCTAGCTACTCCCTCAAATAATATAACTTAAATATTAATCGCGAGTCCGCTTGCCTATTTGAACGCTCCTCGATACGGACATAAGTAGATCTACTTCAACGTTATTATATAGACTGTGGGTCCGGTCCGGCCTCTTAAAATAAACTCGAGCGATGATCGTTCGATAATCACATATCGGAACTTTTAATTACAAAAAAGAAATCTTTTATCGGTTTATAGCTCACATTTATTAAAAAAAAAGAACTAATGCAGAATATAATTCAGAAGCGACGAATTTGAAAGACCATGGAAGCAATGGCAGGGTACACTGAATGTCGCAGTTATTCGGCCGTCTGGCGGCAGTAACCACCCCCTTACAGAAGACAATCGTGAAATAACTGCATGTGTGCTTTTGTGTTTCTGTGAGTGAGTAAGGAATGCCAGAGGAAGGAAGGATTAGGAGTAAACACCAGGAGTAGGGATACCTATATTTTTTTTTAATAATAATAGATGTTAGTTTGAAAGTAATTCTGTCTGCGTGTATTCACGTCTGAATCGTATATACCTAGAACTCTAGATACGTTTGTAACTTGTGCGAAGTTTCTTCAAGAAACTAGTACTGTTATCCATTTCAATGTTATCACTCCATTGTCCTTTGTCTTTACTCTCAAGGTCGGCAGCGTACTTACATGCCTTCTTGCGTTACTTTACGCATATAAATACAATATCTAGTTCTTTTTAAAAAAAAATTTTAATTTATTTATTTAGATTACATACAGCCATTAATTTTAAAAAATATATAATAAATTATTTACAAACAGGCCTAAAGAATCATAAAAACAATATTTACATTTATCTGTTAATTAAAAAAAGTAGAAAATCGAAAAAGAAGAGAATATTTTTTAATTTTTTTTTTATTGTTTTTTTTTTTGTCTATTGAAATATTAGGTATAAATCAAACATGATCATCAACTTGCTCATTCGGGTGAAATGAATTCGGGCGTAGTCTATTAATTCGTACATATCGGCGGCCGATCGTGTAAATAAATAAATAAAAATAAATATCTTCACACATTCCACACAGCTATCTAGTTCCACACTAAGCAACTAATGCTTGTATTATGGATACCAGACAGTTGATATAATACATAGATTACTTTTTTTTTTGTAAATACATACATATTACAAATACAAACATCCATGACTCAGTACAAATGTAAATGTTGACACATAAACACTTGCCCCTAGCGGGATTCGAACCCGCGACCGTTTGGTTAACAGCTAGGGTTACTAGCCACTAGACCAAACGTGTCGTCTAATTCTAATACGTCTATAACAAACGTATAATTCGGCAGTTCGTGATGTGCCTACTGTTTAGGCGGATCGTAATATGGCGATGTTTTATGAAGTTGCAAAGTGATCAAAAAAGTGCTTGTCAAATTACATTTAATCAAAAACTAATCACATTCTCACAATACATGATCTATATGCCTACAATGGGCAGCCAGATCGTCACTATCTGCCTAGGCATATCACGAACTGCCGGATTATATGATCGGCCGCCGACATACATACGAGTATAACTGACGACTGACAGGCTGACGGTCCACATGAAGTGGCGGGGCACCGACGTCGTGTCATAATGTCCCCGCGACTCCGCCCATGAACGGCCGCGCTAGAAAGTCGTTGGGGTTTTAGTCGGTACGGATCCGGCATAACCCCGCAGTGTCCCCTACACTGCCGAGTATCCAAGAGGATTTCCCAACGTTAAAAAAGGGTAGCTAACGGTAGCTAACGGTAGATAATATAATTATCGTAGGTGCTGAAAGTGCGTGGCCAAACTTTCATGCTTGGTAGGATTAAAAGTAGGAGCTTATGAGGGGGTAACAGACAGGCAACTTTATGGTAAATGGCTACAGTCGCCGTCGACCTTAGTAGGATTAAGGATAATGGATAAAGGCGGGATAAGGAAAAGCGCTTTCTTTAAAATATATATAATTCATATTACATAACTCTTTTAATATTTATCTCAACAGGAATATCAATCTGAGCAACTTTTAAGTATTGCTCGCAGAACCTATAATATTATACTTTAAAGTTTTGTATCCAATATTAAATTCTCAACCGCTTAGCTTTAAAACTTTGTTTTAATTAAATATTAAATCTTTGTTTTAATTAAATATTAAATGTAGTTTTAGATACTTTCAATTTGATTTATTCGGGTCTTAAAAACAATATTAAATTCTTTTAAGATCTCTTTCAACACAAAGACTGCGTTCAAAGTCATGGAAACTTTCTCATTCATAACACTTAGTTAGGTTATTAAACGTACTTGCCACCGACCGCCGGCTTCGCTCGGATAATTCTTTTTATCTGAAAATTATATACACAAAAATGCCCCTCTTGCCTTTAGTGAAAACATAAATTTATGTGCCAGTGATGGATTAAGGAAGAAAATAGAGATAAAAGAACGATTTCTGGCATCTCTTACTCGTGCCCGGAAACCCAGCACTCGGGTCTTCTGCAATAGCATGGTAACTGCTGTCAGATTGTCAGTAAGATGCAAGTGAGGCCCTGCGATGGATTAAGAAAGAAGATAGAAGAACTATCTCTTGCATCTCTTACTCGCGTCCTAAAACACAGCATTCTCGTCTTCTGTAATAGCAGGGTGACTACTAACTGCTGTCAGATTGTCAGTCAGATGAGTCCATGCGATGGATTAAGAAAGAAGATAGGGATATACGAATGATCTTTGGCATTTCTTACTCACATCATGAAACATAGCATTCTGATCTTCTGTAAAAGGATGGTTACTGCTATCAGTTTGACTGTCCAAAACGCAATGTACCTAATTTTTAATAGCTGTCAGACAGGCTGACTGTCCACGTGATGATAGGTAACTACCGTCGCCCTTCAGAAGACCAAATTTCCGTCCAACTCGAACCTGACGTCTAACTCGAACCTAACGTCATTGAATCAGAGGTAAAGAATGCTATTCGGAAACTAAAGTGAGGCAAATCTGCTGCTGGAGACTAAAATGTTGCGCATTCCATGGACGGCCAAGAGGACAAATTGCTCAATCCGGAAACAGCTTGCGATTCGGACAAGACTACCCGCCACCTGCTATCAAAGAGTTATCAATTACTTTGGGCACATAGCTCGCAGAGAACCAGAAAAGTTGGAAAAGCTGGTGGTGGTTGGAAAAGTGGATAGCAAGAGGTCTCGTGGCCGGTCTCCTAGCCGATGGACAGACGAAGTTGTGCATCTTACGGGCCTTACAGTTGCAGAGGCTATGAGAAAGGCTGAGGACAGGGTAAAGTGGAAACAGCTAGTGGTCGATACCACCAAGGCATTTCAAAGCGGGTACGACCTTCAGCAATGAATAAGCCGTCTATATCTATCTACCCTACAATGAACACTTTAGTTTGTGTTCCGACATTTCACAGCTGAACGGTCGAATGAAGAACGTCGATCGTCTAGAAAATATGTGCTATTAAATATTCCAAAGACATTTTTAGAACGCGGTCGGTTGTTGTCAATAACTTTTTCTATCTGTGTGAGTGGAAATTCAATTTACTTACAAATTGTGAGGACTCAATAAATTTCATCTTTTTTTTTTAAATGTTAAACTCGGTATACAGGCTGACCGTCTACTTGATGGTAAGTGGCTATCGCCTATAACACAAGCAACGATTTAGGTGCTGCAAGTGAGCTGCTGACCAGAGTGGGATTAAGGGAAGGGTAAGGGAAGGGATGGGGTAATGGGCACCGGTATGCCTTACTCACTCACCGAAACACAAAAGCACACATGCTATGTCACGGTGATTTTCTGTAAGGGGGTGGTTACTGCCGCCAGTCGGGCCGCCGAAATGACTGCGAAATGCAATGTGCCCTGCCACTACTTTCAAAATCCAAACCAGAGCCAGAACTTTGAAAAATTAATTTCCAAAAGTGACCTCGCCAGAGTCTTCTTGGGCATGAAGATTTAATTCCATAGACTATCATCAAAACGAGTTATGTTTATAACATATCTAATTGTTGGGAACAGTCGCAATAAATAGTGATTAGTGGAACAATGTTCGCGACAGTTAGACTGTTATTAGATAGTTATTATGTAAATAGTGGGAATTAAATAGTTGTAAACTGATAATCAAAACAAACAGTTTCAGTTATACATATAAGCAGGCCATCTATGTTAATCAACCTGCTACCCAAAATAAATAACAAAATATGTTAAATATTGTGTCAATAAACTAACTTACATCGCCATCTGTTAGAAACTTGTGGAACTTTACACCCTTTGTTTTATAAAAAAAAACCATGTAATTTGCAATATAATCGAAATAAAAACTATAATCTTTTAAGTTGGACCAAATTACATAGTTCCAAAATTTGATCAAAATCGGTTCAGTTGTTTCGGAGTTAATCCCGAACATACATCATGACATCGTATATTATATGTTACGGCTAGAACCCGGAGTGCGGCTACGCCTAGTTTTAGCCGGTTGGATCTAGTTGTAGCCGACATGATATTGGCTAAACCTAGTATCAGCCACTAGGGTTTGGTTGGACCTAGTTCTAGCCGGAATGACACCAGCTAGACCTAGTTTTACCCGAAAACAATCGGCTTATACTAGATGTAACCGAGAGTAAATGGCTACACCTAGTTCTAACCGGCTAAAACTAGACGTAGCCGCACTTCGGGTTGTAGCCGTAACATATATATATAGCGGCCACGCTAGCCATCATTGGCTGATACGCTTGGCACGGCCGTAGCTAGTTGTGATAGTGATTTTTTGTTGATATATGAGTCACTTTTTGGTAGCAAATTGACTTTGTTCACCGCAATCAAAACTATAGAAACCACACATATATAAATATACATATATAAACACACACATATATATTTTTATAGTAAAAGTCCAAACTCCAAGTTCAAAGTCCACACATTATTAAGAGGCTAAGTTCATACGACACCAAATACTTAGTTCTTACAAATTTAATGAACTTCAATCGTTGAATTCCTAAGTGACTTTCATTTTAACTTCGGATCCCCTAATTATACTAATTGGGATGAAATTGTATATACTTTTGGATCTATCCCTGAATTTTAATATAACGAATTCATTCAATTCCATTCATATCCTACCAGTATTTCGTGAGCTCGCCCACCTGAGACGCGAATTGAATAAATTAATTTTTTTTATTTAAATTGACAATTCACATACTTATTTACCAATCGCCCGTGATGATTTTATGCGAACATATTATTATATTTAAATATAATTTATATATTTTAATCTAATATTTAAATTCTCGTGTCGCGGTGTTTGTTGCTAAACTCCTCCGAAACGGCTGGACCGATTTTGATGAAATTTTGTGTACTTATCGAGTAGGTCTGAGAATCGGCCAACATCTATTTTCCATACCCCTAAATGTTAAGGGTGGTCCACCCCAAATTTTTTTTTTTTGGCAAAACAACGTTTGCCGGGTCAGCTAGTATATTATAATTAAATCTTTATTTTTGTACTTATAATTTTTAAAGATTTTTCCTTCAAAAACAGCGATTTCCTAGCGATGTTTTCCTTCAAACAAAAATATTCATTTAATTTAAATAATTGTATTCTAATATTGCTACCATAAAAAAAACGCAAGTTCTGATCTCAGCAGGGCTTCAAGCAGACTTCAGAAATTTTGGTGCTTAAAATTTTTTTAAAGGTTATTTTCCTTCAAAAACAGCCAAGAAAAATATCGGTAGGAAACTGTGTGCACAAGAAGACGTCAGGAAAAAAGCAATCTTAAAAGACATACGAGATCCAATATCCTCAGTAAGTTTTCGTAATGGATTCTAGCTAAGGTTACTTTTCTTTGGCGTCGAATTATTTATTTTTACTATTAAATAATCTCTCCAGATCAGTACTATTTTTCTGGATGAAATGTCTTTTCTGTACCCCTGACAACTTGTATGCAAAACTTCATAGAGACCGGTTGAGGAGTTAAAGTGGGAGAGCTTAGCCAACCAACAATGGGTTTTGCAGTCATTTCGACAGCCACTCTGGCGGCAGTAACCACCGCCTTATAGAAAACCACAGTGAAATAACAGCGTGTGTACTGTTGTGTTTCTGTAAGTGAGGGATTACAGAGCCCATTTCAAATTCCATACAAACAAGCATTCAAACGAGAACTTGTGACGTGGCTCGTTTTATAGGCGACGGTAGGTGGCTACCAATAAGTAGGTACACCGTCAGCCAGTCTGATGACCTTTACATATAAGGAATAATAAATAAGTCCAACCAGTTTACTCCTTACAGAAAACTCTTGTAATGTTTTTGAACAAAATGGAAACTTAAACCCCTTAGTCCCTTTGGGAACGCACAAAGAGGCCTTTATAATTAGCAATTTTAATTTTTCCCAAAATGGATTTATATTTCTACTTATAGCTTGTACCCTCTGAAAAGGATCTTGTTTGTTTTGAAATATGTAAATACTTAATTTGTATGTTGCCAGTGGTGACATATGGCGCTGAAACGTGGTCTCTAACTATGGGCCTTTTAAGAAAGCTCTAGTGTTGGGTAGGACACGACTTGAAAAAGAGTTTGTAAGAGTAGCCTCTTTTTTCAACTGAGCCAGTACAATGTCCTACTTCAAATGAGGCGAGGCGTACTTAGCGTATTAGTATATGTCGTCCGATGGCCGGCGTGGGCGTCTATATCTATCAGTTACGACATCGTGGGTAGCGAACAAAGCGTAGAACAGCTGAGCAGAAGGAATTCGACAGTCTTAATCACTATTACAATCGAAATAACAGTAGGTGAGAACTAAAAGTCGAGACACTACGATCCGTCGGGGCAAACGACACAGCTACGGCAGGTGCGTGCGCTAGACTGCCGGGCCGCCTGCGCAGCCCGAGAGCGAGCACCAAGCCCTACCGCCCGACGTTCCGTTACACGCGACGATAGCGCCCTCTCGCGTGTTGCGCCTTTTCCAGAGAACAATAATTATACCGACATATAGTTTACTTACCGCGACCACAGAGTGCCTTGCCTACAAGTTTGTGGGTACTCACTCTGTGACGCGGACGCGACGACCGCGACATAAAATTTGAAGTAGTACACTTTGAAATGTTGAGCTACTCTTACATTTTGACGTCATGTATGGGACAAATGTACCGCCTCTTGTATGTCCTACTCAACACTAGAAAGCTCAATGTCGCTCAACGAGCTATGGAGAGGGCTATGCTCGGGGTTACAACAAGAGATCGAATCAGAAATGAGGAGATCCGTAGACGTACGAAAGTTACCGAAATAAATTGGCGGATCAGTAAGTTGAAGTATGGGCAGGACACATAGTATGAAAAGCCTTGGGCCGCTAGGGCTGGAAGGTTCTTGAGTGAAGGCCACGGACCGGCGAGCGCAGAGCAGGACGTGGGTGGACGTCCTATTGGACAAGGGACCGGTCCTATTGGAAAGTTATAGGGGAGGCGTATGTCTAGAAATGTCTAGAATTGCTTAAATACTGTCTTTCACTTTACATAAAATTTAAAATTACTTTTCAATTAACTTTCATTCTCTCAATTAACTCCATATTCGAATATAGTCAATGTTCAAACACTCGCTGACCCGACAGACAACGTTCTGTCAAAAGCTATTGGACTGATGTCTAATTAATGACGTGTTTGACGTCAATATTTGATTGAAATATTTGAAATGTCAGCTAGGAATTTTGAATGGGAATATGAAGAGGTTTTTTTACATTTTCGGAATTTTCCGGGTAATATTTCAAATTTTTCTTTTCACAAGAACCTTCTGCAAACAATTATTTGACAAAAAAAAATAGATCATTTGGTCCAGCCGTTCTCGAGTTTTGCAGTTATCACTAACTTCAGTTATCAAACTTTCATTTCATTGAATTACTAGACTTTTTGTCACCTACCCACTAAAAAGGTATTAAATTATTTCATTTTGTTACGAAGATATTGGTTGAGAAAGTTCGAGTGTAGATAAAAAAAATCGAAATGCATAAAATTGAGTATCGAGCTGTGATCAAATTTTTGACCAAAGAAGGGAAAACACCGGCGGAAATTAAACATTTATTAAGATTGATGATGAGGTGAAGTCAGCAGTTGTGTCACATTTCGAAGGCTAAAATCCAGATTAATTTTTCAAGGGTATAGAAATGTTAGAAAAGCGCTGTGAAAAGTGTATTGAAAAATAATAACAGTTGTTTGAGATTTATCCTTCATTTTATAGTTCAGGCCGGAAACTTTTGGACCTTAGTGTCATTGCCCCTCTACATATTCGGCGAACGTTCGCCCATCGAGATGGCCATGCGATGGTTGATACGCAACTACACAATGGCGACATTCAGTTGTGATCTTCTCTTTTTCCGAGATGGACGTGGAAGCATTTGCCGCTGCGACAATATATCTATACCTATCCCGATATATATCTATCCCAATATTTTTATTTTTATTCATTTAATAGTTACAGCATGTAACATTTCACAAATACATTTAAAAAAAAACGAATAATTAAAAAATTATAACAAAAATTGTATTATAAAATTATATTAAAAAATTATATATATATTGTTATATTTTTTAATTTTTAAGTTTGCATATAATGTATAAATATGCTTATATAATTATAGATACATGTATATTATAATACATTATATGCAAATACATACATATAGAAACATATTATGCGTGATTGCGTGCATGTGTGTGTGTTAGTGTGTGTGGTACTTCATTATGAGGCCACGTATTAGTCATTTTTAAGAAAATTCATAAATTAATAAACAAAGCGTGACGTCCACACTCAACCGCGTTCGAGCAGGCACTGAGGAATGGGCCACGTGTAGATGCGTACCGCCATCGTTGGCCCACTGCCTTTGATGTGCGGCGGAAAAACCGACATCGACGCCATCCCACGACAATCGCACGCGCCATAAGCCAACCTACGCAAATACGCCCTCCACACGCTCGCCCATCATAGTTGGCCAACGCTATGGCCGAATATGTAGAGGGGCTATTAAATGCAACACATTTAGCGTTAATTTTTGTTTATATAAATTACTAGCGACCCGCTCGGGACTTCGCCTGGGATGAATGGTTAGTGTGAGTAAACCGTAACATAATAACATAACTACAATTCTCTAGCATATATAATTTTGATTTTTCGTATCTATCTCTTAAGGTTTAGCCTACGTAACCCTTGTACATTTAATTTTCGGCGACTTGGTTGCAAAATATATTTATTGGATATATCATAATATAAAAATTCAGTGAAAAATTGTCAATATCTCGTCAATGAAGCCTTAAGTTAGATAGGTATAATACATTAGATACTATGTATCTAAAAGAGATCTGCATCTGCATCCCTGCCGGCCAATTATGCTTATAAATTATGATGTTGCTTTGATGTCAACTCTACATTACAGACTATTTCGTATTATGCTCTCCGAAAAATGCGATTTCAAATTGACATCAATTTGACATCTACTTCTGCGTATTATGCTCACCTTCTCAAAGTGATATTAACTTGATATCATTTTAGATGCGTATTATAGTCAACTTTTTGACATAAATCAGTATCGCGTAAACATCAAAAATGTGATACAGACGTGATACAGAGTTATCAAGTTTGGAAGGTGGTTTTTCTGTATCAATTTGCTCTTTTTCATATTTTAAAAGTGTAAAATGGCTCGTTTCGGGTTGTTTATGGACTATTTAGAGCGTGCTCATGCCGAGGATATGCGTAGGTTGAGAAGAAAACGCAAAATGCTAAGAGATTTATGTGATGCATTTAACCTTCCCGACAAGGCATTTGAAGATAGGTATCGCCTCACTAAACAAACCCCTTGCACGGGATTTAATAAAATGTATTTTACTCTCTTTTTTTTAAATTTATTTATTTATACTACCGGCATGTGACCATTACTGAGACAAATATGAATAACAATTTTTTCTAAGTTTACGTGAGTTTCTTTGTTTTTAAACTTTACGCGAGAATGAACATTTTTTTGCTTTCACACTTTTGTTTCAAACAAAAACCAATCCCTGAGCCATACTTATTTTTGTTCCATTCTTGTGTCAGCTTTTAATAAAGTAATAAAATAAAATACACAGACAAATATGAATAACAATTTTTTCTAAGTTTACGTGATTTTCTTTGTTTCTTTGTTTTTAAGCTTTACGTGAGAATAAACACATTTTTGCTTTCACACGTTGGCTTCAAACAATACCCAAACCTTTGGTCATACTTGTCCTTGTTCCTGGAAGCCTATTTAATTATTTTATTCTAGTTTCACTCGCAAGTATTGATCCGTTACAGTACTTACTGTTTTGCAGCTCCAAGCAGGCAGTGTTATCCAGATTCTTATCCCAACGAACACTTTAAAGAACACTTATCGTTGGACTTTTTAATGTTTACTTGTTTACCTATTTACAATTTTGATGTAAGTAAGTCGGTACAGTTTTTTAATTTCAACATCGAAGTCGTCATCATCTTTTATTAAAATAGGACTTTTAATACACATTTTTAAGTAATCCAATAAATTAGCCTTTTCAATCAAAATAAAAACTATTGTGTACAAATAACATAACCTCAACAGATTACAGCCGGGAGAAGTGTTGCCCGATTATTTCTCAGTTACTTTAGAATCTAAATAGGTTTTAACCCAAACCGGCTCTAAATTTATTATTATTGGTATTTTTATCTTCGTAATAATTTTACTTCGTCGAATATTAAAACAATATGCATAATTAGTGGTGGTAACTAAAGAAAATCATTGCTCGATTATGCATTGAGTCAATCGAGTAAATTGGATGGCAATACTAAAATGCGACACAGGTTACTACTGTGATATGATCTTGATATGATCTTGATGTGACATAGGAAACTATCATAATACCATTTAAAAACGATATCATCTTAGCATCAACATCATATTGACATCACATTAGCATTACATCACTTAAGCATAATTGGCCCTCTGGTGTTGTGTATGTTCATAGGCGATGACATATCAAGCTTTGGTACAAAGCACACATGAAATCCAATCGACCAGTTAATGACTTGCACGTTTAGTATACACACTGCAACATCCAGGACCTCTAGCATAAAACATTTTTATTATGGAAAATTATCAGTTTGACATTGATATATACTCATGGGAGAGGTACAGGACCTCTACCACGAGCATTCCACGAGTCTCGTTAGCGAGGGCATAAAACATTTATATGGAAAATTGTCAGTTTGACATTGATATATAAACTCATGGGAGAGGTACAGGACCTCTACCACGAGCATTCCACGAGTCTCGTTAGCGAGGGTATAAAACATTTATATGGAAAATTTTCAGTTTTACATTGACATATAAACTCATGGGAGAGGTACAGGACCTCTACCACGAGCATTCCACGAGTTTCGTTAGCGAGGGTATAAAACATTTATATGGAAAATTTTCAGTTTTACATTGACATATAAACTCATGGGAGAGGTACAGGACCTCTACCACGAGCATTCTACGAGTCTCGTTAGCGAGGGTATAAAACATTTATATGGAAAATTGTCAGTTTGACATTGATATATAAACTCATGGGAGAGGTACAGGACCTCTACCACGAGCATTCCACGAGTCTCGTTAGCGAGGGCATAAAACATTTATATGGAAAATTGTCAGTTTGACATTGATATATAAACTCATGGGAGAGGTACAGGACCTCTACCACGAGCATTCCACGAGTCTCGTTAGCGAGGGTATAAAACATTTATATGGAAAATTTTCAGTTTTACATTGACATATAAACTCATGGGAGAGGTACAGGACCTCTACCACGAGCATTCCACGAGTCTCGTTAGCGAGGGTATAAAACATTTATATAGAAAATTTTCAGTTTTACATTGACATATAAACTCATGGGAGAGGTACAGGACCTCTACCACGAGCATTCCACGAGTCTCGTTAGCGAGGGTATAAAACATTTATATGGAAAATTTTCAGTTTTACATTGACATATAAACTCATGGGAGAGGTACAGGACCTCTACCACGAGCATTCCACGAGTCTCGTTAGCGAGGGTATAAAACATTTATATGGAAAATTTTCAGTTATACATTGACATATAAACTCATGGGAGAGGTACAGGACCTCTACCACGAGCATTCCACGAATCTCGTTAGCGAGGGTATAAATATTTATATGGAAAATTGTCAGTTTTACATTGACATATAAACTCGTGGGAGAGGTACAGGCTCTACCACGAGCATACGAGTCTCGTTAGCGAGGGCGTAAAACATTTGAGTTTATATGGAAAATTGTCAGTTTGACATTGACAATTGACAATTTTCCTTATTTATAAATGTTTAACGCTCTCGCTAGCGAATGCCGTCATTATGAACTTATGGTAGAGGTACCTAGCTCTTAGTACCTCTTAGTATAGTCCAGGAAAATTTACTAACAAATCAAAATTTCAGTCACTTAGAATCAGCCCTATCTTCTAACCTAATCTAATTCTATAAAATTAAAATTTTAGCGAAAAAACTTATATAAACTTATATAAAAAAAATAAAAAAATAAAAATAAACATTTTTATGTAAAACAAGATGTTGCACGCGACTTCGTCAGCTTTTATAAATTATAGCGTATGTTACTCGCTGATATTTTAGCTTTCTATAGGTTAAAGGATTTTTAAAATCGGCCCAGTAATTTTTAGTTTATTAATTACAAACATACAAAAATATAAATATTCTCTCTTTATAATATTAGTATAGACTAAATTCTCTACAATATTTGTCTGAAACATTTTTTGTAACACTTGTAAAATTTTTGTATAATTTGAGGATTTTTTTATTTATTTCCCTTCCATCCTTTCTACAAGTTGGATTCGAAAATTTCTTTCATCCATATTATATTACATATTATATTCTAATAACTTATAACGCAATTTTCCCCAAGGGTTTGGTAGGTATGATATCAGTACCGAGGCTTGTGTTTGTGAAATAAAATAAAAAAACTTTCAAACTCAGTTTTTCCGCAATCTTATTAATGCAAACTTAATTAACGGTTCACAAAAGATTCACAGTTGAGATGGGTCGACAATTTAATCCCGCAGAGTTTATTTTACAGCCCTGTAGACTTTTGTTTGTCTTTAAGAACAATACGATTTTTTATCTCCTTGATTTTTTTGTCATCTACATTTTTTTTTTAATTTTTTCAAATGGTATACCAACAGAACAAACAAAAAACTTACAATAGGTAATACAAGGCATTTTAAGTCTAGAAACTAAACAATAAATAAATGGACGCAAACAAAGAACAAAGACCAAAATCAAAGAAAAATAAAATATTATAACAATGTCTAAATAACAAGAATAAAATAAAACAATAACAAAAATAAAACAAAATGGAGACCGCTCAGCTAACCCTTCAATTTATGCTTAACTTCTGCCGACTTACAGTTATCGATATCAATATCCAGCCCGACGAACAACATTTTGAAGTTTCTACTAGCCCTCCAAAGACTGTGTATAATAATTAGAAGAAGCAATAGGCTATTTGACACTATTAAAAATATGCTACGAAATGTGGCCATCCTATTAGGTAATAACATAAAAAAACATATTTATCTCTATTTTATTCGAAAATATTTATAGATTTTGCAAAATAAACAAAATAAATTCAAATTATTTTTTAAATTTCTTCAGCCACAAGAACGCTCTGTGGTTGGCTAAGCCTCGCGTGACGTCACACGCAAGTCAACATTGTTTATTGTTATACACTTTGGTACACTAGTTTACTTGGCTGTGACGTCACGCAGATCATATGGCGTCCGCCATTACAGAAACAGCGTTTTTAGCGCGAATATTGTAATTTAAATTTTAACACTATATTTTACGGAAAATATTGCAAATTTCGCAGAAATATAAATGTGGTGTATTAATCATATACCAACGAATAATTTAAAACAATTTTTCAAAATCAGTCAAATAGCCTATTTAAATTGAATCGGGTTTACTATCTACTTACTGTACAAGAAAATCTAAAACTCATCCTACAATAATTTTTTTAAATGTTTAGCTTGACAGACAGGCTGACCGTCCACTTGATGGTAAGTGGCTACCATCGCCAGATTAAGGATAAGGGATTGGGAAAGGATAGGGAAGGGCTGTGGCATCTCTTATCATTGAAACACAACAGCACACACACCACATGAGGTCATTTCATGGTGGTTTTTCTGTAAGGGTGTGGTTACTGCCGCCAGACAGGTTGCTCAGGCTTTTAATCCAGGTAGTTTAATCTATTATCTATTTATGTGCCAAATTTCATTAAAATCTATTCATTCGTTTTTACGTGAAAGAACATCCATACTTACTAACTTTCGCATTTATGATAGGATGTTTTCGTATGGTATACCAATCTGTAGAAGGGTAAATAAATACTTATCTCCTCCGCTCTATACCTACTTACTAAATAGTTGAGTAAATTGTGTTGAAAATTATAAAGTGTCCCTGAAAAAGTACCCAATTTGAGGAGTTACAAATACCACAATGTTGAAGAAAGATGAAGCAATTTGCAAAGTTTACGAGCCTGTATTTGCGGAGTGGACTTATTGTGTGGTACAAGTGAGAAAAGCGGAGCGTCGATAAATATTTCCATTTCAAAATTTCAGTTTCGACTTGGAAATGAGAATTTTGGAAATCTCGTACTAGGTGTATCTTTTTTAGTGTGTACTACTTTTATTAATAGATACTATTATTATTTGCATTTTCTTACAGGAAATAAAAAAATGATATTTATGAAGCACACGATAGAGACTTGCATGCCTTCATCATAGCTATAAAACTTGATGTTATGTTTTTCCGTTAAATAAATATTTTTCATTTTCATTTCAGATATTGAATTTCTTCAATCCACTAGTAAGGACAAGCCTTCGAAGGAAAATCTTACAGGAAGTGATATGCGTCGAGCACTCACACTAAAAATTTATGGATTTATGGTTGTTTGTTAAGATTTTTTTTAAATTAGAGGAGACAGGCAGGCTGACAGTTCATTGACAGTTGGATACAGCTGTATATAGACACAAGCAAAACCAGGAGAAGTCTTTTTCTGAAAGAACAATGGAAAAGGGAGAATATGAGGCGCGTATAAAGTCGCGGGCTAAAGTTAGTTGGTGAATATTTTTTTAAATAAGTAATCTTTAGAGTGAGTCTTATAATCTTTTAAGAAACTGTGTTAGCTGTGTAGTAAATTTAGCATTGGACCGCTATGTTTTTGTCCCTTGGACCACAAATATATTTAAGTGGAATCGTCGTATACGAATAAATTTGAATATTTATAATGAGGCCCTCAAACAGTACATAGAAATATTACCAAAAATATTTTCACGCAAATATCAAACCTTATTATATTACAAACATGAGTATATAGGTTGTGATATTTCAATAACAATCGTTAAACTTTTATTATTTTAAGAAACGATAATAATTGATATGTATTCTTTAAGTATTTCATAAAAAAATCTTAATGAATTTTGTAGCTGAGAGGTAAAGAATAGTAAGTAAATTTTTGAAAGTTTTACGTTTTTGTAAAATCAAAATAAAAAAATGGTTTTTTTTTATGATATCAAAATAAAAATAGTTTATTTATTTAAGTCCACCAATGTCCACCTTTTATACCTTACTCTTATGTAATTAACAAAATTAACAGACTAATATATATAAATAAAACATTATAATAACAAAATTAAAATTAAACCTTAAAACAAAAAATAATAAATATTGTTTAATGTAGTTTATTAAACATAGTACTTAATAACAAAGCAATAAAGTTTAATTTTTTTATAATCACATAGACTTTTCTATATAAGCTCTTCTGTAAACTCCTTTACCTCTCGGCTACAAAATTAAAAATAATATATTATCTAGACTGGTATTTCAGAGCTTATGTGGCTAATATAGTAATAGGTCTTAACTGCTGAGTACCGAATACAAGCCCTTTTTTCGTTTCGCAGTCATTTGGGGACATCATTTTGTAGGAGTACTTTCGAAACTACTTCGAATCTTAGACCCTGCCACTACTTTTGAAATCTTAGACCCTGCCACTACTTTCGAAATCTTAGACCCTGCCACTACTTTCGAAATCTTAGACCCTGCCACTACTTTCGAAATATTAGACCCTGCCACTACTTTTGAAATCTTAGACCCTGCCACTACTTTCGAAATCTTAGACCCTGCCACTACTTTCGAAATCTTAGACCCTGCCACTACTTTCGAAATCTTAGACCCTGCCACTACTTTCGAAATATTAGACCCTGCCACTACTTTCGAAATCTTAGACCAGAGCCAACTTTGAAAAGTTCATTTCCTAAGTTTACCCTGCCGGGAAGCGAACCCGGGAACCCTAGAACAGATGTTCAAGGAAGCACCCTTTTTTAACGTTGGGAAATACCCTTGGATATCCGGCAGTGTAGGGGACACTGGGGGGTTATGCCGGATTCGTACCGGCTAAAACCCAACGACTTTCTAGCGCGGCCGTTGATGGGCGGGGACGCGGGGACGTTATGACACGACATCGGTGCCCCACCACAGGAGCTCGGGGAGAGTTAAACCACTCATTTAACGAGCTCGTCAAATGTTTAAAATGCAGTTTTTTCTTAATAAAAGTGTCCTTAGTTGAATTACGAATTATGAAACATAAAATTATCAACATAAATATGTTATGTTAGTGTTTAGTGAGATTTTTGTATTCATTTCTTACTGGAGCTAAACCAGCTGTTCGCATATTTCCCTAGAGTCATTTATTCCGCATTAGGCTTGCGACAACGATAGGTCGTTTCCGTTTCCATATTACATGGATATGGACGTAATCTTATTAAGATTTCAAATTCGGTTTGTGGCTTCAATTTATGTTGATGATTGTTTTTTTTAATGTTAAGGTCAGCAGACAGGCTGACGGTTCACTTGATGGTAAGTGGTTACCGTCGCCTATAACGTAAGCAACGTCATAGGTGCTTGCAAGTGCGCTGCCGACCATAGAAGGAATAAGGAAAGCTAACTTACTCACCTAAATACAACAGCACATATTCTGTTATTTCACGGTGGTCTTGTGTAAGGGTATGGTTACTGTCGTCAGTCAGGCTGAGCAAATGACTGCGGAACACAGTGTGCCCTGTCACTACTTTCCACATCCAGATCAGAAGCTACTTTGAAAAGTTTATTTCCAAATTTGACCCCAACGGTAATAAATAACAAGCAAAATAAATACACGCAAATGTTATTCTGAACTTATAGACAGAACTTCTAGTGCTAAACCGATTTTTGATAAAACTTCGTAACTAAGTATGTGTCAATTTAGTCCAACTTAAAAGATAGGATAGTTTTTTTTATCTCAATTTATAGTATTTTGTTTTAAAACTTATTTTGAAAGTTATCTGTGAGTTCCATAAGGCGGTGTGAGGTAATTTTTCAACTGGATTAATTAAATATTTATTATAAAAATTGCATCACGGGCGAAGCCGGGAGCGGGTCATCTAGTGTGTATATAAATCGTAAACGAGCCGTGCCTGTATATTTTTATGTATTTATGTTACCGAGGTCAAAAAAATAGTTTTAAGAATTTTAGTATTTTTTTCTGTGAGTTTATTCACGATAAACTCAGAAACGGCTTACTAACGGTTTTGAATGAAATTTGGCACATAGGTAGTTTATTATCTTTATTAACATATAGGATAGGTACATATTATCCTAAAAAAAAATCAGGTTCCTGTGGGATTTTTAAAAAACGAACTACAACACGTATCAAGTTGCGAGCACAGCTAATGTTCAAATAATTATCGTATATTTGAACAAAACCTTAATACCCTTAAATACGACAATTAATTACAAAGTCATATTCACATGACACGGTTTTCCTATGTCATTTGTTGACAGTTTCAGGGTCCCTTGGATAAGAGAATCATAATAAGGGTCATTTACTTAAAAGAGATTTTAAGCTCGTATAGAAATTCGTAGGTATATACTTATTATTAACAAGCTGGTGCCCACGACTTCGTCCGTGAATTAATATTGAAAAATATTAATTAGCCTATCCTGTGTCCCGTACGTCCAAATGTTTATCTACCAAGTTTCATGAAAATCAGTTAATTCGTTTCACAGTTATGGAGGAACATACATACATACATACATACATACAGAAAAAAATTCTAAAAATCGTCAATTTAGTTTCAGTATCATGTATAGAGCCTATAAACACGATATCTCTGAAAACAAACTAACTTACTCCATGACCGACCCTTACAGATTTATTATTAGTATTGATACCATCTATTCAGACATTTTATTTGTTTCGTGCAAGACTAGCGAATTGCATTAGAAACCTTTTCCTAGTTTAGGAGGAGTTAGTGCATATTGTCGAATACAAAATCTGGTGAAACGAAAATCTGACGAAACAAAATTTTTTCAAATTTGTAATAACTCAAAAAGACAGGTAGACATAAAAAGCGACTTCAAATTATACTATGTTAGGATGTAACGTGAAAGATTCGTATTGCATATCTCAAGTAACAATTTAACATTAAGTAATAACATTTTTAATATTGTTATAAGGCAAGCATTTACAAAAATATTCGCGTTTCCTGAACACCGCTTGGAATTTTTTTAACATAATTTATATCTGCGAACATTCGTTATTGAAAAATTGTACCAATTGCTTTCAGTGAGAAATTCCGATTCGCATTGTTCAATTTTTACATTACGAATCGAACAATGCCTTTATATTACACAGTTTGCATTGAATACAAGCTTTTACTAGCTTTGTCTCGCGACTTTACACGGATAATTATATTACATTGTATAGCGTAAAATTGGCTTTCGCATTCATTGTGTTTATTGCTTTTATAATTTTAACAAAACCTCTTCTCTATGTTAAGGACG
Source organism: Synanthedon andrenaeformis (assembly GCA_936446665.2). NCBI lineage: Eukaryota > Metazoa > Arthropoda > Insecta > Lepidoptera > Sesiidae > Synanthedon > Synanthedon andrenaeformis. Next base: position 2,342,045 of record OW387804.2, on the reverse strand, counting down.
ACTGAGAAGCTGACGGTACACTTGAAGGTCCTATAATATATAGCTGTCGCCTATAATACTTAGCTGTCGCCTGTAATAATCAGCTGTCGCCTGTAATAATCAGCTGTCGCCTGTAATACTTAGCTGTAGCCTATAATACTTAGCTGTCGCCTATAATACTTAGCTATCGCCTGTAATAATCAGCTGTCGCCTGTAATAATCAGCTGTCGTCTATAATACTTAGCTGTCGCCTATAATACTTAGCTATCGCCTGTAATAATCAGCTGTCGCCTGTAATAATCAGCTGTCGTCTATAATACTTAGCTGTCGCCTATAATACTTAGCTATCGCCTGTAATAATCAGCTGTCGCCTGTAATAATCAGCTGTCGTCTATAATACTTAGCTGTCGCCTATAATACTTAGCTATCGCCTGTAATAATCAGCAGTCGCCTGTAATAATCAGCTGTCGTCTATAATACTTAGCTGTCGCCTATAATACTTAGCTGTCACCTGTAATAATCAGCTGTCGCCTGTAATAATCAGCTGTCGCCTATAATAATCAGCTGTCGCCTATAATAATCAGCTGTCGCCTATAATAATCAGCTGTCGCCTATAATACTTAGCTGTCGTCTATAATACTTAGCTGTCACCTATAATAATCAGCTGTCGCCTATAATACTTAGCTGTCGTCTATAATACTTAGCTGTCGCCTATAATAATCAGCTGTCGCCTATAATACTTATCTGTCGCCTATAATAATCAGTTGTCGCTATAATACTTAGCTGTCGCCTATAATAATCAGCTGTCGCCTATAATAATCAGTTGTCGCTATAATACTTAGCTGTCGTCTATAATACTTAGCTGTCGCCTATAATAATCAGCTGTCGCCTATAATACTTAGCTGTCGTCTATAATACTTAGCTGTCGCCTATAATAATCAGCTGTCGCCTATAATACTTATCTGTCGCCTATAATAATCAGTTGTCGCCTATAATACTTAGCTGTCGCCTATAATAATTAGCTGTCGCCTATAATACTTAGCTGTCGCCTATAATACTTAGCTGTCGCCTATAATACTTAGCTGTCGCCTATAATACTTAGCGAATTAGCATGTGACCGCCTAATTGTTAGTATTATAGGCGACGGTGTCCACACAGCCGGTGCAAGTACGTTGCTAAGGGATAGGGGAAATGGCATCCCTTACCGAAACAGAATGGAACACTTGCAGTTATTTCACTGCGGTCTTTTGTAATAAGATGGTTACCCGCCCCCGGCTTCGCATGGAGTTAAAATTATCAAAATTCTTTCTTAGCGGACGCTTACGTCATAAAATAAAGCTATACACATACACAAGCATACAACCAATGGTTTAACTGCACGAGAGCCTGATGTCCGTTGTAGGTATTGAAAAATACCTGTACATGTCACCAGGTCATAAAGCTATTTCGAATGTCAGCTTTCTAGACTTAGTAATTTTGGCTGAGCGTTGATAGTCAATTAAGAAAAACGATTTTATAAGTATAGATTTCTATGAACATATATATCACAATTTAGACTATTAGCCTAACTTCCATTACTTATCATTATTATATTATAGTGTTATAACACTTAAGACAAAGACTAACCTCAGACCGAACACAATTTTGTAGCTTCTCATCAGAGATAACCAAACAATTATAAAATTTCGAAGGTTTTTTTTAAATATTGTGTTAAAATATGAAAAAAGAAATAAAACAAAAAACATTTTAAAAACTACTTGCCGCTGAAAATTTTTATTAGTGTGACGATAAAGCCTTTTTTTCTGTCGGATTCAAACTTTTCTAAATATAGTCTATTATAATATGAACTGTATTTTGATCTAAGTTTTACTCTAAGAAATCAAATTAGGGTACAAAAATGTTCAGTACCTTCAGTAAACAATAAATAATGCTTAATTCAATTCATTTTTTTTTTTTTTTGCGAAACCATAATGTTTAAAGATGTTATAAAATTTATAAAGACCAGTGTTATGGACCCTGTCGGGCATGCAACTTAAGAGACTAGGAGAGAGGAAGCTACATATATAACTATATATATATAAAAAGAATTTTATTTTATTTAAATTAAATTTTAAATTAAAAAATAAATAATATTTAGATTAAAAATTTATATGATCTATAAAATATTCATTAGTGTTATAGTAACATATATTTAGGATTTTTTTCAATTTTTAAGAGGTTGTCAAATGGTCGCGCAAACTGCTATAAGTGCTAGAGCATAATTCACATAATTTCGCACTCGAGCTCTCGCCAAATTATCCGTTTTATGGCTGCAATAAATTTTGCAGCGCTGTGCAATATAGTTCGATTTCGTTTCGTTCTTTCGTTACTTTACTTTAAAATATGAGAAATTGAAGGAATATTCCATTTTTTTTTTATTGGAATATGTGCTTAAAAAAAAGTAATTTTATATTACTCGTTTGGGGATTATACAACGAGACTCCAAAGGTAGTATGTCAAGGATTACGTTTAATTTTAAAATTAACCTATTTATGTACAATATTTACATAGATAAAATTTAAAAAAAAATAGCTCTCAGATAGAGCCATGTGGACAGCAAGTGGACGCCTTGTACATGTACACACACACATAAGCAATTCAATTCAATTATTTATTGCGAAACCATAATGTCTAAAGATGTTATAAAATATATAAAGACCAATCAAACCACGTCTCGCCTTATTAAAATATTTACTTCTGAAAATTCCGAATTTCGTACCTTTGAAAGGGTGTAAAAACCACGTTTCAAAAAGTCGCGTGTAACAGCTAGTTCGAATATAATCATTTGTATTATGAAGAAAATTGGTACGGAATTTTCGAAATCCAATCATTTGGAACTGATTCCGAATCAAAGAAAAAAAGAAAATCAAACAACAATTCACAAACAAACGAAAAAAGGCACTGAACTCTCAATGTCTACTCAATTAGTGTTAAAAAAATATTAAAATCAACTGTAATCGCACAGATCATTATACAAGAAAATAAAAGGTAATATTTCTTTATGATAAAATTTTTCCGTCACTCCAATTGTATACAATATCACAAAAGCAATGGTTCCATGTAACAATATTTATCTCTAGCAAACTCGAATTGAATTTCAACCATAACGTGACATAAATAAAGTCTATAATTAAATGGTTTTTGATATTGTAATATACACACTGGGCTCTGCCTGAACAGACTGCCTATTAGACTAAATGGCTGGACGCAAATGACTGCGAACACCCACGACGACGTAAATTGTCCAATGGAAATAGACATCAGTACCTTTACCATGAGTTTACAATGACTGCACTCGCTAGCGAGAGCGTAAAATATCTATATGGAAAATTGACAATTTGACATTGACATTTTCTCATATAAATGTTTTACGCTCTCGCTAGCGGAAAATTGGAAAATTGTCAATTAGACATTGACATTGACATTTTTCATATAAATGTTTTACGCTCTCGCTAGCGGATAATTGGAAAATTGTCAATTAGACATTGACATTGACATTTTTCATATAAATGTTTTACGCTCTCGCTAGCGAGTGCGGTCATTACGAACTCATGGTGGAGGTGCTGGACATTATACGGATGCAAATAAGTGTTTGGAGCGAGTGGACATTATTTTTAAAAACCTTGGACAGTTTAACTGTCCAAGATGTAAGTTATCTTTTACTGGCAGGTGCCGAAGTGAAAAATAAGCTTCACAAAATTATTGATCGTAAGAAATACAGAAAGAGAAAATATATATAATACACAATGACAATAATAAATTCATAATGACAGACCATTAAAAAGGGTTGATGTTGATATGAAACTATTTTATTGGTCAGAGGTGTATACCATATTGATCCTTGTTATCATATCTAGTAAGTTTACTTTCATATGCAGTTGTCTGCTTAGTACTTATATACAGAGCTGTCAATTTCGGTAAGGTAAGCTAACATGACGAGTTATGTTATTATAGTATTAAATTATTATCAGCTACATCAACGCTTACATTACTTAAAGTACCATAACATGACACTGTCACGAGTTCAACTATTTTATCCCATCTCAAAAATGCCCAACGCGCCTAAAGAAGTTTTCACTTCAAAAAATCAGTACTGGCTTGTGCAAGAAATGTAGCAACATTATTTTTTGTTACTTTCATATTTCGTGTTACTTTTTTATTTGTGATTAATTTACAAATCTTTTATTATTATTTCGATTTGTATATATATATCCGCTGCAGCTTGTCACTGTGACCATACTATACGAAAATCCTCAACTCATTATTTAGGTCACGTTCAGTTGAACAGTCCGCTTTAACTAGGATTTAGGCAAAGGGCATTCGAAAATTATATGCACAATGGACAACGCTGTATATTGTCACTATTAAGAACTATTATTAAACATACTAAGGACACAATTCTGTCCAGTATCGTTAGTGGGAAGTGATCAAATGTTTTTTTGGCCTTTAAGTATTTGTCTTGGTAACTTACTTTCATGTAAACAAATAATAATTATTTAGTTATAGTAATAGTAAAATATTAGTAGGTACATTTTGTATGTAAAGGTTGTCAGACAGGCTTACGGTCCATGGTAGGTAGATGTCTCTGTCTACTAGTAAGTACTTAAAACAAGGGACGCCACAGTTGGTGCAATTGCGTTGCTGATGGCAGCAAAATTTAGGATTAAGTTATTAGAAAAGGGATGGGGAAATGTGCTCTAACATGCCTTACTCATTGACCGAAACACAACAGCACACATGTTGTTATTTCAAGGTGGCCTTTTGTAGGGGGGTTGGCTACTGCCGCCAGACGAGCTACCTAAATTACGGCGAAACTCAGTATGTACTCTGCCACTTGCAATGCCCAAACCAGAATTAACTGAATACATTTCCAAAGTCCAAACAAAAATTTTGTTCCTTGTTGCGTCGGGGCATCATTATTCTTTCTTCTATCTTTAATATTTATGTTTCTCTTGGATCCATTTATTTTGTTACATAAGTAGACTTTCTAACATTGTTTCATATCATCAATTGATTCACTTTAATTTTCTGTTACATAGCCATGTATAAATATATTTATCAAAATTTACTCAACAACCATTTTAATATAATTTCTAAAACATACTCTGCTAAAATCTTAAAATCAACTGACATCTTAAAAACCCCTTCATTTGTTTTTAAATCACATTCCCAATTATGTTTCTTACACCAGTATAAAATTCAAACATATAAACTACTAGTGGCCCGCTCCCGGCTTTGCACGGGTGCAATCTGTTAGATTGTCTTACACTGCCATCTGTGAGAACCTTATGGAACTCACAGATAAATAATTGCTGTATTGAATAAGTATCAACAGATGGCGCTATGTTAATAATATTATATAATTTGCAAAAATAATAATAAACAAAATGAGTTATAAACTATCCTATCTTTTAAGTTGGACCAAATAACAGATACTTATGAAGTTTGATCAAAGTCGGTTCAGTAGTTTCAGAGTTTATCGCGAACATACATCGTGACACGAGATTTTTATATATAAGATAAAGGATTTAACCGATCGTAAAGAAATTTTACATACACGTAATACACGAGTGTGCTACCATATATACTCACACAAACTAGACTTAAACACCTATACATTGTTTCATTAGGTACCTTAACCCACTTACTCGTATTGTATGAAAGGGGTCACACTACCTTAGCCGCCCCCTTGTCTCCGTCACTGTACGTAATTGATTTTATTACGCCAATTTTTGTCTCAATATGTCCCAGAAAAACGCCATGTAATGGCATACAATTATCGACCTCAATATGTCATGCTGAAGTATTATTTTTGCTTGTATTCATTGATTCACTCTTGATTCCTACCATGCGTGGCGATTAATTATTATGACTAATGGCAGAACACTTGTGAATGACGTTGTTTATTGGTTTACGTCGTTCAAGTTGAATTAAACTCTGCTCTACATATAATTTATAGGACCTATGCGGAGCAATATCTTCTATAATATAAAAATGAATCCCCAAATGTGTTGCTAAGCGCAAAACTCGAGAACGGCTGGACCGATTTTAATTCTGTCTTCACTCAGGGACAGAGGGATAATCAGGGAAGGTTTTTACGTATAAAAATGCACCTCGGGCGAAGCTGGGAGCGGCCCGCTAGTTTTAAATGAAATTCAAACTATTTGTTTTTTTATTTGTTTGTTACGCGTTCACGCAATAACTACTCAACCGATATTGGTGATTTGTAAACGCGTTGTCAGGGATTATACTGAAGTGGGCATAGGGTACCTTTCATCTAGAAAAAAATACTGTTTCCGAGGGATGATTTAAAAATTAAAAAGTTCAACGAATGACAAAAATGACAAGTATTATGAGCAGTAAAGATTGAATAAATGTTTTAGCAATACAGGTTTCTTTTTATTTTATTTATTTAATGAACTGATAAATGTTGGTTGGGAATACATTAGTGAAGAATCTCAAGATCATCTCAAGATATAGAAAGTAATTATCTCGAAGGTTTCAATATTCATTTATTTTTAAAAATTAAGTAATCTTTTAGGGAGTGGTGTATTCATAATAAACAACATCATTAAACAGGGTTGGTCGTTCCTTCTTCACTCGCTGAAAGACAAAAAACACACAATTCTGTTAAGAGCAGGCCCCACGAAAAAAATTCCTACGCTCGCTCCGCCCACGTCCCGCCACCCGAGAGTTACAAGTTGCTCGGCGGCTCTCTAGGATTTTTTTTAATATATCGCAAGATACAGCTTACGTAAGGTTGAATATTGCGTACATTATTTGAAGCATGATTTGATATGCACTAGCTCGGAACTAAACAACGTAAGTCTCAAAATTGTTTTCGTTAATTATAGGAGTAAAAAGAAACCTAAGTTTATTTTATTTTGACAATCACTGGTAAACAATGTTTCCTTGCTACGATCAGTTTTTTGGCGATATAACTCAAGCCGTTTAGTAGAAAAATGTAATATTCTCCGGAAAAGGCGCCGATTTCGATCAAAAAATGTATCGAATGAAAATCACCTAATTATGTTTCTGACTTGATAATCTACAGATAAAGGTCTCAAAATATATATATGTAAATTCCACATTGATCAGATATGTGGTTGACTCAGCACATTTATTTAAAGTTCCCTTAGTTTCATAGGGCCTGGCCTTAAGTCACGGTGGTTTTTTTGTAAGGGGGTGGTTACTGCCGCCAAATGGACTGCTCGATTTATGACATGAAAAGCAATGTAAACTGCCCAGCAGGGCAATAACCCATTATAATATTTTTTGACCAAATATTAGGTCCTTACATATGAAATTGGCGTTTTGTCGTACTGGCCACTTTGATCTCAAATATCGCCTCTTTGGTTATCAATTCCAATTTCAAATTTATACAGCTATGTACTCATGCTTTTGTGTTTTGAAAACAGTAATTCATTTGTTTTTTCCTCCTTTGGTTTTTTCTCTGCGTCACTCAGTTTACAAAATGGAAAACTTGAAATATCGCGTTATTTACGAATACGAGTTCCATCGTGGCACCAGTGCTGCAGAAACGGCTCGAAGGATTAATGATGTGTATGTCGGCGGTGTCGTAAAATAAAACCGACTTTATAAAAAAAAAATCGACTTTATGTTCCTCCTTTACAAAACGCCAATTTCATATGTAATGACCTAATACTTCAAATATTTCCCTATTCCCTCCTGGTCCTTAACATTTAATCTTCCTAAAGTCGCTTTTTCAAAACCAATAGTAAGTCATCTGGGAACCGATTCCCCTATCACTTCCAAACCCATTAGTATCCATTAGGTTTAGTATCATAATATCATTAGTATCCAAGACATTAGTAGTTTTTCTTACTACTAATGTCTGACCGTGAGCGTGTCTGAAAACTTTTACATAATGAAAAATTGAATTCAATTATCAAAAATTTATTGAATCTTTTATTTGCATAAAATAACGTCTCCCGTTTATTTCTTTCGTAAAGTTCACGTTTCTCCGTTACGTGACTCAATAAAGGCGTTACGCAACCCTGTCACATTTGCTGGCTCCGATAAATTCGAATCGAGTCTGCCTGCGGCACACATTGAGGTGACGTTTACTTAACATTTGGATTTAAATGTCAAATTTTGAATTTAGAATAGAGTTGCTTCATAAAATTGTAAGTTTACAATGAACAAGTTACTTGGGCCCTGATTGTGTATTGCAATCAGGTTACTTATTGCCAAAGTGTTGATAAAATCTTACAAAATCTATTGTTAGTATACATAAAAATTATGTTACATAATTCATAATTATATACATAATTATGATATGTCAAAATACGTCAATGTCTTAAAAAAAAGCTATTTCTACAAATGACACTGGCAAAATGATCGGAGATCTAATGGAGCCAAGACATTAAAAGAGAAAAAGAAGACGCACTTTTTAGCAGATATTGTATCAACTTGAGGAATTTATGTGGTTTTGAAGTAAGGAATACTTTAGGCTATATAACATTACGAACGCAGACGAAGTCGCGGGCACCAACTAGTGTATTATATTATTAGCCTTAAAGTTGTTAAAATTATAAATAAATAAAATAAAATAAACCTACTTGTGAAGAAAGGGAATCGATTTATGGAATGATCGAATTATTGAACATCGAATTCAGATAGCGCATTCGAGTGTAAACTTTTCTATATTTCCTTCAATTCGAGAGCCAACCAACACAAGGGACCGAAACCAATTGACCTAGAACGCTTTATTTCTAGTCTGTACACGAGTTTATTGCGTTAGAGATTGAAGCAGGAATTCAATTGAGAACTTGTGATGGCATTCAACTATACAATATTTCATTAGTACCTATATAATACTAATTTTATTGAAGCGGCTTGCGCTCGATGCTTGTTTCTGCTCTGTTGGATGATTGAGTGGTAAGGCCGAATAAATCAATAAAAATATGAATGCTTATTTAAGACTACTGACCCCCGCTCCCGACTTCGCACCGATACCATTTTTTCTGATTTTTTTTTAATTTAAAAATTTTTTTTTTTTGGTACAGAAAAACAAAAACATAGAAAAAAATAACACATATTTCACAAGCATGTCCACAGATAGATAACTTATATTACATCTAAAACAGAAACTAAACATCAAGACAGAAAAAAAAATTACAACAAAATAATATTAAAACGGATATTTAAGAAGCAAATCATTTAAAACCTTCCTGATAATACGTGCAGTGTCAAGAAGTAACGCTTTCTGAATCTGTCCCTTGATCCAGCCATCTAGTGAGAGCCTCTTGAGGCCTTTCGCTATAAGACCGATCGCCGAGACCATGATTGTCGAATTGACATCCCACATGGCGATTACCTATAGTATAGTAATCATAGGTATCATAGTAATCATTTTTTTTATAGTAAGCCAGGTCTATGTTACTTTAATTATGAGCCATAATTATTTTTTTGGAGCCAAGCTTATCTTTTTCGGTTTTCACAGGCTTATTATTATAATAAAATTATCATGTATTTTTTTTTTCTTAATTTTAAATATTTTTACAATATAATTATATAAAAACAATAAATAAATCAATACTAATAATAAATCTGTAAGGGTTACATAGGCTCTATACATGATGTATGTATGTGTGTATATATGTATGTGTGTATGTGTGTATATATGTGTGTATGTGTGTGTGTGTGTGCGTGTGTGCGCGCGTGCGTGTGTGTGCGTGCGTGTGTGTGCGTGTGTGTGCGTGTGTGTGCGCGTGTGTGCGCGTGTGTGTGCGTGCGTGCGTGCGTGTGTGTGTGTGTGTGTGTGTGTGTGTGTGTGTGTGTGTGTGTGTGTGTGTGTGTGTGTGTTTTGAACGTATGGGACACAGGATAGGCTACTTAATATTTTTCAACGCGGATGAAGTCGAAGGCACCAGCTAGTATTTTATAAAAGTTAAGACTAGTAAGTAATCTGCAAGTAGCAGCGGGGCAAGGCTCAAGCTACTGGGTAGGTTAGGGCTGCAGAGTGAGAAACCTCCTGACAATTCGTGTCAGTGAGACCCCGATAGTTGTAAGACTGTTACAACTATCGGGGTCGATGATTGTCGAATCGACATTCCACATGGAGGTCACCTCATGAGCCAATGTAATACTTATTATCATTATTAATAATATTAAGATTATAACGACTAAATATTGTCTGGGCCAGATTGAAAAGGGCAATTTGATTATAAGGCCGTCATTATTAGGCCGTCAAAAAATTCCTAAACAATAATTCATCGCTCTGACATTTAGACAATCTTTATTAATAGATATTACTGATGCCGCGTATTTCATTTCGTCGAACGAAAATAACGAATTTATTTCTCAAAAAGATTGCCTCCAATATTTTTTTAGCTTCCCTGGGAAAAGCGATTAATTGGTATTTTTTAATTAATTTTTTGATATAAATTTATTGATACTGTAATTCTTTTTATTAGAGATGGATTTGCTCTTGGCCAGCATCCAGCCGTGTAGCGAAGATGAGGCCTATGATGGAGCGAGCTCACCTAGAAGATGCCTATTCACTCGAACTTTGAAAAAATTTGACTCGGAAACACAGACGCCGGCAGGGATTTTTAATTAAGACTGGTTGCTCTGGCAACCTAAGTGCTTCATGGGAAGCGAAAGACAGAACACGTGGGCTTAGCCGATTGGAATGCGGTTTTCACTGATGTATTGATGTTTACCTGGCTTAAACTATAGGATACTTTTTATTCTGTAAAAATGTTAGGTACCCGTTGGATTTTCAAAAAACCAAATTACTGCTCGTACGAAGTTGCGGACACCAGCTAGTATATAAATATTTTGGCCTAAAATAAAAGTAGCTTAAATTACTCCCTTATACAATAGCTATTTACAGTGAGTCTCGTCAAAATCGGCACAACCGTTTCGAAGATTAACAGGAACAAACAAACAGAAAGACATTTTTTTTTTTTTTTAATATTATAAGTACCAGCCGTCTTCTATAACTTATCCAATCTGAGTTTCAAGTTGTTTGAAGTATATTAGAATTTCAATTTAAATATAACTGAAATGCAATAATAGAAAACATTTTCTTGTAGTGTCACCGTTGTTTCAAAACTCGAAGACTTGGCGATTACCTGGAAAGAATAATAAAAAAAGTTGAAAATATTTTTTTAAAGTAGCATTAAAGGTGTTGTAAATGACAATTATTTTATGTACAGTGGGGTTAGGAATACCTTCGTCAGTTTTCAAATTCATTCCTTTATTAAGTATTTGACTCTTAGTACCTTTTGAAACTAAAGCACTAAACAGACAACTGCATATGAAAGTAAACTTACTGTTTTGCCCTGGTGCAAGTAAATGTAACGAACCTTTTCATACCGTGACTTTACGTACACAACTAGCTTAGAGAAAATGTTTATCTACGAGTCTACGAGTATGACGACACGTTTGGTCTAGTGGCTAGTAACCCTAGCTGTTAACCAAACGGTCGCGGGTTCGAATCCCGCTAGGGGCAAATGTTTATGTCTTTACATTTACCTTTGTACCTGAGTCATGGATGTTTGTATTTATAATATGTATATATTTACAAAAAAAAGTAATCTATGTATTATATCAACTGTAGTATCCATAATACAACATTAAGTTGCTTAGTGTGGAACTAGATGGTGCTGTGTGGAATGTGTGAACATATTATTATTATTATAGGTATACCAATATTATCAGAAGAGAAGATTTTATTTTTGTTTGTAATAATAAACTCAAAAACTACTGCACCTACTGCACCGATTTAAAAAATTCTTTCACCCTTAGAAAGCTATATTATCACTGAATAACTTAAGCTTGTTAATTGAGTTAAATTAAGATTATTCTCCGAGATTTATTCTCGTGCCGAACCGCTGACTTTGGCCTATATTGACGGTAAGTATTTTAGGTCTAATCAAATTGACCATCCCTGCTCCACAGTGAAAACAATGTGAGTTTTAAACAAATGGCTACACCAAAACCAATTTCAATATTTACGAGTTAAAATTCAAACAATACTGTAGGCTCACGATACGGTAGGAAATGACAAATTACTGTAAAGTTAGCAACACGCCACAGTACCACAGTTAAATTATAAAGACAAACACGATACCACAAATATTTATCAATTCGTTCGCCACGAAATCCGTTCGTGCTTAATATTGTATCGAAAATAATGGTTGGGAGTTCCCTTTTCATTCCGCAATGTTGAATGTAATATTGATAAAAATTTGATTTAAATTTAATCTCCTGTTGGTTTTATTTCTAATAAACTTGCTGTTTATTTTCTGTATCTTTCGTAGATTTAGTATGCTTCTCTCCATAACACGTTGGCAGACATATTTCGTGATACCAGGACCGAAGGTGGACATTGTAGGCAACAAAATGGCCAAGCCCAATAGGAAAACGACTTAACTGGAACTAACTGGAAATAAATCGTCATAGTAGTAGAACAACGACGGTTTTGATAATTTTCAATTTTTATTTTTTTGCGTAAACTGACTTTATATATCGCGTTTTATTGACCAAAAACATTTTTTGACAAATATTATTTAAAACCATTTAGATACAGAGTTGGAATACTGACAGATTTGATTTCTAAACACAGTAAAATGGCGTATTAATCATTTCGCCAGTGCCATACGTAAAGTTACAAAATTGCAGAACCATCGTTGTTCTACGGCTATGACGAAATGGATGCATTTGGCTAGAGACAGGGAGAAATGGAGAGGGCTGGAGGAGGCTTTTACCCAGAAACGGTCCATGGTTTAAAAAAAAGGAAATCTATACATATAAATAAAATTGGAGTATCTGTTTGTAATATTGAAATATCCGTTTTTTACTACATGCATATGAATATACATACGGTACATACACCAAAATAACATTTTTTTTTTCAATTTTTGTCTGTCTGTCTGTTTGTTCCGGCTAATCTCTGAAATGGCTGGACTGATTTTGACGGGACTTTTATTGGCAGGTAACTGATGTAATAAGGAGTAACTTAGGCTACGTTTATTTTAGAAAAAATATTTTATTAGAAAAAATACACCCCGGGCAAAGTCGGGAGCGGGCCGCTAGTCTTGTATATAAATATATATTGGGATTGTTATTTAGATATAGGCTATGGAAATAAAAAAGGCTCATTGTTATTATTACCTCCTATTACGAAACTATTACGAATAAGTCCCATATTTTGAACAGATGTTATCACAAGGAAATTTCAGTAATTGTACTAAGTAATAGGCATGAGGGCAAATTTTGACTCCGGTTTGTAATTTATTTTTAAGTGTAAGTCAACACTCAGGCTGAGGGTCCATTTGATACATCCGCTAAGTGAAGCTTATTTCCCTATCTTTTCTATTGTCAGCAGGGCATTTGAAGAATCTGTGGTGCTGTTTGTGTTATAGGGGACTGTAGCCAGGCATGAATTTATATCAGGCGTTATATTGCTATACATATTTTGTCAGGTGATATTTCCTTTATTTTTCAACGCGGACGAAGTCGGCATCAGGTAGTAAATGAAGCGTTAAGACGTTATATAAAATCCCATTTCATTAACTTGGGCTTAAATTTAATGAAACGAAAACAAAGGTCCGCAAATAAGATTGACGCAAGTTAGTTTAGGATAATGGGAACTTAATTCTAACAGTAACATATTATTTACATTTTTACTCCGAGAAGGTTTTTTTTAGGGGACCGTCAGACCTTTTTTGCCTACGCATATAAGTATTATACAAGACGTGCTCCGCGACTTTTAGAAATGTAATACGAAAACCTTCTCTATTCTATAGAACTAAATGGTGCCCCTGACTTCATCCACGTTGAAAAATTAAAACAATATACATTGTTTTTAGAGTTTACTCCAAAAACGCAAAAACTAGTGGACCGTTTACAAAAACTAGTGGACCGTTTTTAAAAATTCTTTCACCCATAAAAAGCTACATTATTAATAAGTAACATAGGCTATATTTTATAAAATTACATTGACGAAGTCGCGTGCAACAGCTAGCGTATAATATACCGTTGAATCTGACAAAAGATATTATTGCGCCTAGTTCCAAATGTTAGTCCATTAGCAGGCTTAACTGTAAACTTATTAAGCCGCTTTTAAGTTAAAAAAATCCCCGTATGTAAAGTAAGTAGTGGAAACTCCAAAGCAATGTTGAACATTTTACCTGTACTGTCAGTACTACCGCATAACAAGGTTCGATATAGTGTTACTATGAGTTCTCGATTCGACCATATTTGTTTATTAATTACTAAAGTCAGATATAAAATTTGAGATGAAAATGTAAACACAGAAATGTCATTGTCAAAGTTGACTACTTGTCATTGTCATTGTCATGTTGACTACCCCTGAAACATCTTCAGGGGTAGTTCAACATTTCTCTATACATTCTAATTATTTGATAATAATTTGTATTTCTTATGTTTCTGGCTCTTGAAAACACGCTGAAGCGCCGTGTCAAAATGAAAATTATTTTATTTTAAAACTTTCTGAACCATGCATAAAAAAGTGGTAAGAAAATGGTCAGATTACAAAATTCAGTAAATTTCGAAAACTTGTAGTACCGTCACAAGTCAATTTACGAGACAAACGCCGCTGCTTTTAGCTCTAAAGCGACGACATGTCCCGATATCTAAGTGATTGATGGACACCCCCAGTGGGGTGACAACTCAATGGTTTTACAGTCGTAACGCAAGAGCGGCATAACGGATTTAGATGAAATTTACCACACAGATAGTTTATTACCTGCATTGACATATTGGATCATTTTTTACCTAGAAAATTTTTAAGGTCCTGAGTGTTCGTTTAAATTATAAAAATACGCAGAGCTAGGAGACTCATTGGCGCATCGAAACTGCATTGGCGACAGTACGCTTTTAAAAACTAAGATGTTTGCCAGTTTATGTGTCTTTTATAAGATTTGTTTTTTTTTTATAATATAAAGGTGGCAGACAGGCTGGCGGCTCACTTGATGGTAGGTGGTTACCGTCGCCTAAGGACACAAGCAACACCAAGGGGAGTGCTAGTGCGCTGCCTACCCTGTAGGCACTTGTACTTCGGATACCCGAAGATGTACTTCGGAAAGAGTGCTTAGGAGCTGCATGAGCCATACCGCCTTCCCCTTTCTTCCATCGGACATACATACGTTCAATCTATCTTTTCGATATATAGAAAGTTCGAGTGAATAGGCATCTTCTAGGTGAGCTCGCTCTATCATAAGCCTCATCTTCGCTGCACAGCTTTTTGTTGGCCAAGAGCAAACCCATATCTAATAAAAAAAAAGTGTGTGTCAACTCCGACACACGACTGGAGTTTAAACCTTATATACGAACGATTATACAATTTAAATTTTCACAATTCGAACACGCAGAAAGAACAATATTGTTCTTTTTTTAGTGGCCCGCTCCCGACTTCGCACGGGTGCAATTTTTTACTCAATCCAGCTGATAAAATTACCTTACATCGCCATCTGTTAGAATCTTTTGGAACTCACAGACAAATAATTGCTGGATTGAATAGGTATCAACAGATGGCGCTATGTTAATAATATTATATAATTTGCAAAAAAATAATAAACAAAATGAGATATAAACTATCCTATCTTTTAAGTTGGACTAAATTACATATAGTTACGAAATTTTATCAAAATCGGTTCAGTAGTTTGGGAGTTCATCGCGGACAAACAGTTAATACTAAATATTGGCCAATGAATTCGGTTTAATCGTATGAGTAGTTTCTTATATATAAAATTTCTTCTTTCTTTCTGTTTTCTTTTAAAATTCAAACTAACATAGTTCAATCGGAACTTACTGACTCTATTTTTTTAATAATAGCAAATATATAAATTATGTCAGCAATATTTTTCCAACAAAAGAAGCGCGGTGCCTCCACACGACATCTTATTTGTTTAGGGCCGATGTTTGCTAAAGGACAAAAACCAACGAAAATCCCAATGTGTTCATATATATTTTACGAACTACTATAATTTACTGGGCAAACATTTATATCTGTTGCGATGTCAAGCTACGTATCAAGCTACGATTGGTCAAATGCTTTGTAGCGGTTTGATGCTTGTTACTACAAGAAAAGAAAGGTTAAGTGTAAGGTTAGGGTGAAGGTCTTAAGGTTAAGGGCACGCGATTGAGCCTATAGATAACGTCATGAAAGTATACAGGTTGTTATTTTTTCGGATTTCATCCGGTTCGGTTTCCGGGTGTGCCAAGAGTGGGTATTTGAAAAAAAAAGAACATATCAGTCATTTGGACTGCACATCAGAAGTGAAAACTAAAGCAGTTATTACACTTGTCAATTTGTAGGAAACCAATTTAGGAACCTAAGTAGTGAACTAATTATCACACTACACTAAATTGATTTCTAAATTGAAGACATAGAATTGAAAATAGATTAAATCTAAATTGGATCCAATCTGTTCTAACTGCGATTACACCTTCCGATTTCCCCTAAATTGGTTTCCTACAAATTGAGTAGTGTAATAACTGCTTAAGCTTCACAAAATTATTGATCGCAAGAAATACAAGAGAAAATATATGACACTGACACACAATGACAATAAATAGACCATAAATTTAACATGAACTTCATAATGACAGACCATTAAAAAGGTTTATGTTGATATGAAACTAGATTATTGGTCAGAGGTGTATACCATATAGATCCTTGTTATCATCTTATTGTTCTATTTTAAAATTATTTTAAATTAATATCAGCTACATCAACGCTTACAGTAACATGACACTGTCGCGAGTTCAATGATTTTATCCCATCTGAAAATATGTTCTTTTCTAAAATTTCGGTTACATTACGTAACATGACACTGTCGCGAGTTCAATGATTTTATCCCATCTCAAAAATGCCTAAAGACGGTTTCACTTCAACAAATTGAATGCAGTTTCGCTTCTTTTGAAAAATAAAAGAATGATTCCTTTGAGTAAAATATGCTAGCTCCAGTATTTAGAGTACTTTCCCTCTATGTGTATTTAAAAAATGCCACATGTATATACGAGTATAGGTTGACTGTTATATAGGGCACTAGACTCTCTCAAAAGGCCTATTTCCACTGTGCGCAAAGTTCTATAATTAAATAAGGTATCGTGTTATGGCAGCCATTTGTAAAGTTCACTTAGTTAAAACACACAGAAGGCTCTCTTAATGTTGTTTAGTATAAAATTATGTACAACGCTGAAAACAGGTTGCAAATCGCCCGTGTAGAATCACCAATGAAGCTCTCGAATTACAGTGTGGGGCGGTGTAGCGGACTTGCAAGCGTGATTATCTTAATTGTAAGAAATTGTATTCTCCTTTGTTTAGTAAGAAGAAACAACACATTATAAAAGCAAGGAAATTTTAGTGAAATTTTCTTCAGATTACAAATTAAATTGAAATTTGATTGGACTCATAATTGACCGCTTACTGCAAAAACCAATTAAGTCTATGACTTATATATTAAAATCATTGAATTAAGTACCTAAGTGCAAAATTAAAGTTTTGAGAAAAATGAGTTTGAAATTTTATATACCTAAATTTCTACTAAAAACAGTTTGTAGTTTTAAAATCTTATCTTTTTATTAAGATATATGTTTGATACTACGTTTTAGTGAAAAAATTCTAAAGATATGATCAAAAAACTACTTTTTTTGGAAACAATCACTACATAACTGTTTTTGCATGGACTGTACACGCAAAAACTTTTTTGCAAGTACAGAATTTCGTGAACTGGAAAATAAGTGCTCTTTTTACACTAAATTGCATTTATAATCTCTGCATTTTTAATTCATTAATTTTATAGCTTTTTTGGGTACATAAGATTGTAATGTGTTATCGCTTAATGCATTCTTGTTCACTAAACTAATTCTGCTAGTTGTTTCAAATTAAAAATTCATGATACACAAATTCTTTCCCATTGTAAGGTTGTTCACCTTTCACCCTCCTTTTGATATCTTGGATATTTCCTTTGATCGTGCTTTTTTGAATATGTTTATCCTATTGTTTACTAAATAAATGTCAGTACTAAATAAATAAACGGATGGAAACTGTGTCGTAAAATTTCTAAAAGCATTTATGCGATTTTGCATGAATGACTTTATTGGTTCAAAAGAAAAATGTTACAAACAAAACTTAATATATCAAAGATTTACACTAGTAATATATATGTCAATGTAATATACTATATTAAATCTGTTTTAGTTGTTATTTTTAATTTAGTAGTAAATGTGAAAGTAGTACATAGTAATATATATTATACCCAACTAAAATAATTTTAACGTTCTGGAAAATATTCAAAAGAAATAAATATTAATGCGATCTGAATAACAAGGTGTTCGTTCGTTCGCGAAAGAAAGTATTGCGTCAGCAACACCTTCGCAAGAAAATAGTATCTAAGTAATGTTTAAAGTAACGCAAGTTATAAGAAAACTTTTTAAAAGTTTTGTTTTGAAATTCATTGTATTCTAAATAATACTTGATAACAGAACAGAACCACAGAGAAAACAACACATTTGTAGATAAATAAGTAGGAATGACGACGAACGAAGCGTTAGCGCGATTTAACGTATACTAGCAGTGCCATTTTCAAGCACCCGCGTTGAGTTGCAATTGGAGTTGAATTTTTATAGCTTTGTTTTTGTTCGTGTATGCAAAATTTCATGAAGTAGCAAACTCAATATCGCAATCATACTTAGAAATAGGATGTCATATCGTTGCTTACACCTATAACTTAGCCCATGCCCAAGTTACTTCATCCGTAAACTTATGTGTACCCTTCTCAACTTTTATGACGTGTTCAAAATACCCCAAAAAAAGGTGATTCGGATGAGGTTCTATTGGTAAAAATGGCTGATTAATGTTCTGTACCGAACACTGGCGGACCGCTTTTAGAGAATCTATTATTATAGGTGGCACTTGAAAAAAAAATTTTATGGCGGATTAGTTTTTTTTTAATGATAAACGACGACTGGAAGGATGACATTGTTTTAGATGGTGGAAGACAGACGTTTTGGATGATTGGATGATGGTGGGATAACATTGTTTTGAATGGTGGAGGACAGACGTTTTGGATGATTGGATGTAGGTGAGATAACATTGTTTTGGATGATGGAAGACAGACGTTTTGGATGATTGGATGATGGTGGGATAACATTGTTTTGAATGATGGAGGACAGACGTTTTGGGTGATCGGATGTTGGTGAGATAACATTGTTTTGGATGATGGAGGACAGACGTTTTGGATGATTGGATGATGATGAGATAACATTGTTTTGGATGATGGAAGACAGACGTTTTGGATGATTGGATGTTAGTGGGATAACATTGTTTTGAATGATGGAGGACAGATGTTTTGGATGATTGGATGATAGTGGAACAACATTGTTTTGGATGACGTTTTGGATAATGAAGGACTGGATGACATTTTTGATCACCTGGATTAAAACTAAAACCAGGAGTAGTACAACTACGTTCTCGGACTTCACTTGAAAAAGGAAATTTTAACAATCCCGTTGGTCAAGAGGTCAAGGTATTTGCTTTAACACTAGGTCTCAGCGGTCCTGGGTTCGATTCTCGGCGGTCAACTTTGGAATTGAACTTTTCTTAGTTAGCTCTGGTCTGGATCTGACAAGTAGTGACAGGGCACACTGCATTTCGCAGACCGTCTGACAATAGTAACCACCTCCTTACAGAGTTTCGGTGAGTGAGTGAAGGATGCCAGAGCCCACTTGCTTATCTTTATCCTTAATCCTATTATTCTTAATCCTATTATCCTTAATCATATTATCCTTAATCCTATTATCCTTAATCATATTATCCTTAATCCTATTATAGTTGGCAACGCATTTCCAGCATCTATGTCTTCGCTTGTTTTATAGGCGATGTCACCATCTACCATCAAGTGGACCGTCAACCTGACTAAAAAAAGAAGTTCAGTCAGTATTCCGTACTGTGATAAAGGCATTATGCACTTGACTACATAAATGTCAAGAGATTTCTCCATATGTGAAGCAAGGTGTTCTCGTATTGTTAAACTCTCCTAGTGTCGTGTACTGTGTTTTAGCAACACATTAATTCGTAATCTGCTAAAAATTACAAGGTCGACAGTACCTATATAATACAAAGCAGCGTTATGCAAATTCCTTGCTAACGACTGTACCCAAGTCACTCCGGTTAATTAATGCACAACCTTCCTGCACGCTTGAAAAATTCGCACACTCTTTTTTAACAAAAATAGTACCTACACAAAATGTTTTGGAACTTTCACGAATTTATAACAGATAACGCCTTTTTACGAAAGAATAATTAATGTAGCGAATTTAAGAATAAAAATAACTTTTTTATTTATGTAAGTGAAAACTTCTTTAGGCGCGTTGGGCATTTTTGAGATGGGATAAAATCATCGAACTCGCGACAGTTTCATGTAACCATGTAAGCGTTGATGTAGCTGATATTAATTTAAAATAATTTAAGAAAGAACAATAAGCAGACAACTGTTTTGAGATGGGATGAAATCATTGAACTCGCGACAGTGTCATGTAACCATGTAAGCGTTCATGTAGCTGATATTAATTTAAAATAATGTAAGAAAGAACAATAAGCAGACAACTGTTTTGAGATGGGATGAAATCATTGAACTCGCGACAGTGTCAGTAACCATGTAAGCGTTGATGTAGCTGATATTAATTTAAAATAATTTAAAAAAGAACGTTGCCAACATCTTATATGCCCAAACATCTTAAGAATTCGCACTTGAACAGCTCTTTCATGATGGAAACGTTAGTGCGATGAGCGGTTCATTTTATTCTTAGCAAGCGCCTCCAACCAAAAACACCACATTTCAAACTACTATCAAGTGGACTGTCCGCCTGTCTGTTGACCTTAACATAAAAAAAACATAAGAAAAATAGGCACGGACGAAGGCGCCTGCAAAAGTTACAAAATAAACAAATAAATGTTTTTCTGCACATCCACACTCCACACATGAAATCCAAAAGATTCAGCGTGGTCTTTCATTGATGAATCGCATGTTTCGTATTTAAAATTTCTACTGAACAAAGTAAAGAAATAAGTAAGTACGCAATAGTGGATTCCTCCACAAAATTACAATCAGTTAAACACAGCGACGACAGTGCAAATAACAGCGCAGTAAACACACAAGATGAATAGTTGGAAAAGCAAAAGGGAAAAATTGCGAGGGCACGCAGCGGTTAAATAATAGGTATTAGGTATTGTGCCACTTTCGTCTCTAATGTAAGAGATAATCCACACAGAAGCATTAACTTTTTGTTACTGAGTTATATGATGTTATCATTGAGGTCACATTTATAAAGCATGTTATACGATAATAAAAAAATAAATAAAAAATCCACTAATAACTATACATCTAAACATGAAATAACTTACTTAGGTTCGATTGATCACAGAAAGTTTGTTTTTAAGTGTAACATCTTACCGCTCGGTTTGGTGGGAGTAATCGTGCAAATGCACTAGAAACGTGTTAGGCAGTGTCCTAAAGTGGCCACGATCGTGCGATGCCCATCGCGCGGTGATTTCGTTTTGCATTTTTTTTTGTTCATAAACTACATTGTCGACAAGTTCTAAAAAAATATAGTATACGCATTCACTCCGCTTGCTCCTCGTGGCGCGCCGCCATTTTGTGTTCAGTAGTCGTATACGTAAAACTACCATCATCACGCGATTGGCATCGCACGACGTGGCCAAAACTAGTCCTGTGTCAATCGTTCATTCTCAGTGATTCGATCGTTCAAGTATTGATTAGTGCTACGACCCGGGTCATTTCGATCGATCGTTCATTTTGCCGCCGGAGTGGGTCGTTACGACGACGATCCGTTTCGTTTGTGTTCATTTCACTTGTACCGATTGTGGATTATCGATCGTCGGTCAACAGTTGATCACGTACGTGCGAACGAATTTTTTCCAAAGCTGGCATGACTATCAATACCAAGAGAAGCAGTTTGAAGCCAAAAAAAGCAGAGGAATGCTTATTTTTAAATTCAAATTTATAGTTACTTAAATATATAAAAAAAAATTTCTTTTACTCCATGGTAAATTAAATTTAGAAAATAATAAATATATATGGCCAGGACATTTCGAATTTAGAGGTGAGGTTGTATATAAAAAGGAATAAAAAATGAGCGAGAAAGCAACAATGTAGTGAGAAAGCATGATGTCAAAATATTATGGGAACTATGGCGACGAAATAAATAAACAAAGAGATTATGTCAAAAATATATAAATTTACGTTTTTGAAATTATATGAGGACTAAATGTATGTAAAACGTATGAGAAAATGTAGGAAAAAATATAGCAGACATTCTGAAAACAGGCTGTCGGTAAGATAATAAGGAAACAAGGGAAAAATGTGATGTAAATGATACGTGAATGACATGTAGGCCGAAAAATATATAAAATACAGGATCTGAGGCGTTATCCAGGTTAGTAGCGCATCCAGGAGTGATGTATGAAGTGTATGAACACGCTACATCATAGTGAACCAAATTAATCTCACTTATAATCGACTTTGGACCTGCTGGTAATTCTAATTTCCTTGCCTTTTCCGCTTGTAACCGTAGCGGGGAACTTAATGTTAAATAATTCACAATGATTGCGGTAATTTCGTGACCGGACGCGGCCATTTTTGTCACGTCCATTATACGGCACAGTCCAAATAAAATGTTTGTATTCCTACACTTGGGTACATTTTTATCTACATGCGTACTTTTGTAATTTTGAATTAATTTCATAGTATATTTTCTGCTACTGTCTACATGGTTTCCTACTAATATTATAAATGCGAAAGTTTGTGAGGATGTATGGATGTTTGTTAACGGCTTAACGGATTTTAATGAAATTTGTCACACAGAAAGTTTATTATCTGGATTAATATATAGGATAACTAATATACTGAAAAAATGTTCCCAAAGAATCGACTAAAAATATTAAAAAATAGGCGCCAACAGTGACACTGAGTAGATATAGGGCGAAATATATGACATAATAAATAAATTACAAATGTTTTAACACCAAAAGGCCACCAAACACAATGGAGTGCCCGTGAATGTTGGCCTTAAGAAAAAAGGCACGCAGACGAAGTCGAGGGCAAAAACTAGTAACATATATGTTTATAGTAAATACATGTCTGTATGGCCGCTAACTCCTAAACCACTTATCGGATTTTGATGCGATTGAAAACCATCAATTGGATATTTTTTCACAGATATTTTTTATACAATTATATCTTCTTCTTCGTCGGTTTCACTCTTGACAGAGTGGTCGTGGTCATCATTTCGGTAACCTTCATGATGACTTTCATGGGAAAAAAGATATGCAGTGGTTTCCTTTTGCCTTCTGTATTTAAGCCTTTTAGAGGTAATTTAAGCCCCAAGGCTGTTTTAGCCTCTTCCAACCTTTTGCCCAGTCAAGTGAATGGTTATCCCGCCATTTACTCGGTCGCCAGAGCCTCGTCTGTTAAGTAAGTCTTCTCCTGGTCAAAGCCGAGAGCGGGTCGCTAGTATTAATCTAGATACACGGAAAAAGTATTTCATTATCCCCCTGCCCTACTCCCAAACTATTTTACATTTCCATCCTCATTTACCGAGTTTGGAAGTTTTGTCACGTTGTCGGTCAATTTTATCCCGACTGTCAAGGTCGTTCACGATCGACCGCAAAAGGGTTGGCGGATAGAGATAAACGTATAATGTGATTGAAGTAGATCCGTAAAATTAGATCGGAATTACTGACACCTTTTATTACATTTGCTGCTCCAAGTCCCTGGAGAAGAGATATCGAGGGACGGATTCTATTCCAGCGATTTTTGTAATTCAATTCCTTCGCATCTGTTTTTAACTCACGACGCCGGACGCAAAAACGGGGTGTTTTAAGTTTAACGTGTATGACTGTGTGTATATGTATGGTGGATGTATGATGCTATACAGTGATAATTTTTTATACGAGTCACTAAGGAAGTTTATTTGTGATTTTTAACAAATCTGGTAATCCGTTTCTTCTTAACCACCGACGCCTGAAGCAAAGACGGGGTGTTTTAAGTTTAACGTGTATGACTGTGTGTATATGTATGGTGGATGTATGCTATATAGTGTGAAATTTTGATACGAGTCACTAAGGAAGTTTATTTGTGATTTTTAACATATCTGGTAATCCGTTTCTTCTTAACCACCGACGCCTGACGCAGACGGAGTGTTATATGTTTGGCTTGTGTGTCAGTGTGTAATCTATCTGTGTGTCTATCTGTGGAATCTTAACTGCCAAACAGAAGAACCGATTTTGATCCGGTTTTCCGCTGTGACGACGCCGACGGTGCGATAAAGATGTCAGATATTTTCTTCATTTTTCTACGCGGCACCAACTAGTGCTATATATTTTATAGTTCCAGTACTTTCACCTCGTTACGATTTCGTATGTCAGTACAATCTTTATAGCAGATAAAACCTTCGAATCTCAGGAGATTTTCCATAATGGCGCGCGTAAAACTTTTAATTGATGACACCATAAACCCTTATCGGTGCAAATAGAAGGGTGACGTGGGCCTGTTTATGTTTATAGAGGCCTTTATGACAGCTGTAAATGGAAATGCTTTCTATTAATAGAGTGGAAATCTTTATCCAATGAAAATATTTACTGTTTTATGCCATTCCGCCTTCTGTATCCATTGAAGTATTATATAAGTATACTATCTAAGTACTTGTCGTACAGGACCGAACAGGACCGACAGAAACAGGACTTTCTACCGAAACTGAAACCGGAATCGAATCTTCGATATTTGTTTCAGTTTCAGCAGAAACTGAATCCGAAACCGAAACTATTTCAGACATTTTAAAAATCTATTGTTTACTGAAATTTGGCTTATTGTTAGTTCCTATTGTCCGTTTTTTTGCAACCGTCCTTGTATTATTGTGAAAATCAGTTTTCTCCGATTATACTGCGACAGTTAAAAACTGTGTTAAATGAAACAAAATAGCAATAATTCATGTATATGAAAAAATATTCAATTATTGTTTTTGTTTTTTGGTGACACACGAGACACGAACTCTCCCGCCGAATATAGGCAAAAATTCAGGGAAAAAAATTAGTATAGTTTTGAAATATGGTAAAGTTATACCTTACGGTATCCAGATGAACATACTAAAAGTCCTCAAGGGTGAGGGGCTGTGCTGAGGGTGAACCCCCGTAGGGTTGAAGGTACCTTTTTTCAAGTTTTTTCTCATATCGCGAAAATCTGTTCGAATAGCATTAGTAAAAATGATGCTCACTTTTACCAATAGTTATAACTAAAAGCATTGCAGCGATAAAATAAAAATTAATCAAAGGATGCAAACATGCAGTCCACAGAAAGACTTTTTGTGCGTCTAATCTCAGAAATGGCTTAACAGATTTTAATGCGATTTTTGCTGATGTATTGATTAAACTATAGTAACTTGGAATAAACTATAGTATACTTTGTGTCCTGATAAAATGTTAACTTCCTGTGGGTTTAAAAAAAAACGAACTACAGCGCGTATAAAGTTGTGGAAGTTGTGGAACAGCTAGTTTATAAATAAACGCAGACGCAGTCGCGGGCAAGATATATTGTAATATAATTTAGCCACATTAACAAAGTTCGTGGCCCAAAATCGATACGAGCTTTAAAAGCAAAAATGACTTGTCCAAACCATTGTCCGGGCGTCCATCCATTAGACAATCAGATAAAAAAAAACACATAGCATACTTGTTAATGAACAGTGAGGAATCTCTTTTTTCATATAATTTCTATATAACGAATACTCTTTAACTATATAATATTAAGAAGTAACAATGTAAATATCTTAACTGATAAGTCAGTTAAACAGATAACAGATGCCGTTAATATGGTATCATGCATTTCTAAATTTTTAATTTTTGACTTGTCTTAAGCCACGACCACACATGCGGGACACTGAATGCGCATTAATCGCCAATGCTTCGTATTCGCCAAGTAGTGAGTATTGTCTATACACATATGCGGGCCTTAGTACAAGTAGCCACAAGTATTAGTATACTAGAACTAAACCTAGTATAAAGTAGCAAGTGTAAGTAGAAACAAGTATAAAGTACGAGAAACTTTCAAGAAGTAAAGCATTTCTCGGCGATTTACGAGCACCCATCCCCACTACTCGCGATTTTGCGAATAATCGACTCGACACTTGGCAAGTCCCACATGTCTGGTCGCGGCTTTACACAACTTTACTATTATTTTACATAAAATAAATTCATTTGCTAATTTTTCATTTATTTCTATTTTTGGCTCAAGCCTTGCCAACACAAACCTGTACCACATGCTCACACAGGCAGTTTGGACTGGGTTTAGATTCAATGATTTTAAAGTTACCCTACTGTATTCTCCATATACTAAGCAAAGACCTCCTCGAGGTCAAGGATAGTAGGCGTATCATACAAAATATTACAGAAAGGATATATACCTACCTACCATGAACTTTGTAAAGATTTTATCTCTACGAATGAAAGGGAGTATATTTTGGGTTCGTATATATTGCCGCCTATACAAGCGAAATTTTATTCAGAGCAGTCATTTTCTTGACGTTATTTAAAGTATTTTGTTATAAAATTTCGCAGTAGGTTGGTGTTAACAGATTAAGAATTTAGAAACAAAAAAAAGCCATTTTAATAATTGTATCTTATTAGGTACTGTTAGTATATAATATAAACAATTTATTAGTTTATTTTAATATAATTCAATTCAATTTGTTAGTATATATAAACAATTTTCTTTTATTTAATTTGAAGTAGGGACTGTCTAGATATAATGTCTAATCCTGAACATAAATGAATTTTAATGTTGGAAAAATTAGGTTCCTGTGGGATTTTTAAAAAACAAACTACAGCGCGTACAAGTCGCGGACACAGCTAGTAATACATTAAAAGTTAAATTTTTGATATAGATATATCAAGATAATCAAACCAAGATAATCAAACCTTGATAATCAAACCTTGATAATCAAACCAAGATAATCAAACCAAGATAATCAAACCAAGATAATCAAACCAAGATAATCAAACCAAGATAATCAAACCAAGATAATCAAACCAAGATAATCAAACTAAGATAATCACACTAAGATAATCAAACCAAGATAATCAAACCAAGATAATCAAACCAAGATAATCAAACCAAGATAATCATACTAAGATAATCAAACCAAGATAATCAAACCAAGATAATCAACGCAAGATAATCAAACCAAGATAATCAAACCAAGATAATCATACTAAGATAATCAAACCAAGATAATCAAACCAAGATAAGCAAACCAAGATAATCAAACCAAGATAATCAAACCAAGATAATCAAACCAAGATAATCAAACCAAGATAATCAAACCCAGATAATCAAACCAAGATAATCAACGCAAGATAATCAAACCAAGATAATCAAACCAAGATAATCAACGCAAGATAATCAAACCAAGATAATCAAACCAAGATAATCAAACCAAGATAATCAAACCAAGATAATCAAACCAAGATAATCAAACCAAGATAATCAAACCCAAGATAATCAAACCCAGATAATCAAACCAAGATAATCAACGCAAGATAATCAAACCAAGATAATCAAACCAAGATAATCAACGCAAGATAATCAAACCAAGATAATCAAACCAAGATAATCAAACCAAGATAATCAAACCAAGATAATCAACGCAAGATAATCAAACCAAGATAATCAAACCAAGATAATCAAACCAAGATAATCACACTAAGATAATCAAACCAAGATAATCAAACCAAGATAATCAACGCAA
Source organism: Synanthedon andrenaeformis (assembly GCA_936446665.2). Lineage (NCBI taxonomy): Eukaryota > Metazoa > Arthropoda > Insecta > Lepidoptera > Sesiidae > Synanthedon > Synanthedon andrenaeformis. The sequence goes on along the minus strand of OW387804.2, from coordinate 2,314,205 downwards.
GATAATCAAACCAAGATAAGCAAACCAAGATAATCAAACCAAGATAATCAAGCCAAGATAATCAAACCATAAGACGCGACTCCACAAGATAAGTAATTTTTTTATGCGTCAATGTATACGGTTTTATAATAAACTGCCTGAGATGATCAGAGCCTTATCTGTAAAAAAATTTAAAGGTGTCATTAAAACCAAACTCCTCTCAAAAGGCTATTATAAGGTCACTGATTCTTTAAGCGAAAACGAAGCCTGGATTTAAAGCTTGGATTCGGAGCTTATATACTATGTTTAGTATTGTATATGTATATGTACTTTTGATTTTGTTTGTATTAAGTGTACCTAATTGTTGTAATTTTATATGTTAAATATGACAAAAAGAATAGTATCCTGAGTTTCTTTCGGGGTTTCTTCTCGGGATCGTCATCTTGGCTTTTTTTCCGAAACCCTGGTAATTAATTTAAATTTATAATGACGATCATAAGAGTTTCTTGGAGAAACCTAATGGATAAATAAATATTTTGATTTAATTTTGATTTTTGATTAAAAATCTTATTTATTCATTGACGACACGTTTGGTCTAGTGGCTAGTGACTAGCTGTTAACCAAACTGTCGCGGGTTCGAATCCCGCTAGGGGCAAATTTTTATGTTTTAACATTTTAACTTTGCACCTGAGTCATGGATGTTTTGTATTTATAACATGTATGTATTTACAAAAAAAAAGTAATCTATGTAGTATATCAACTGTCTGGTATCCAAAATACAAGCATTAGTTGCTTACTTTGGAACTAGATGGTGCTGTGTGGAATGTGTATGTATTTATTTATTTATTATAATATTATAATATACGACAAATGTGTTTCCAGACAATGTAAACAGACCTTAACTTTGAATGTGACGTCATAACGACGAGTGCGCTAATAATTTATGTAACATTACAAGATTCCAGCCAACATTCTATACATTAGTAAATCAACCGCAAATGTGCTATACGTATATCCCTAAAGTATACAGCCAATGTCAAAATAAATGATATATGAGGGTTAATCTGAGATTCACAACCGTAGCTGCCTGTTACAGTTAATGTAAGAACTCTGAGTAAGCGTAATATTGGCCGGATTAACTTTTTTCTTATGTTAAAGCCGACAGACAGGCTGACGGTCCACCTGATGGTAGCTGGTTGGTTGGTAACTAAGATTTATTGTATTTTAGTTTTATTAACATTTTATAAAATAATTTATTAACAGTTTTTTTTTTAATAACAGGTGCTATTTCCTTTGCCTATTTCGCTTTGCCATCACACACCGAAACACAGCAGCACACGTGCTGTTATTTCACGGTGATCCTCTGTAAGGGGGTGGTTTACAGCCGCCAGACAGACTAACCAAATGACTGAGAAACGCAGTGATTACGTTATGCAAGAACGTACCGTATCTTTCTTTTTCTTCCATCTACGGCCTTCGCCTATTTTGTCTTTAGAAGAACGGGGGAGACAAACTTACAGACTCATTCGTCATATTTCGTTTCTCACGCTGTTACCATGTCGTCTAAATAAATACTCACGTTCTGAACTTGCGACTTACAAACTAAATAACTATGTGAAAGTAATAACTAATTATTTATAACTAGTAATAACTAAGCACTAAAAACAATTCAATGTCAAAACAAATACACGTTCAATTGTCTGATTGGGGGCTAATTAAAGTAATTAAAAACTACATGCTATAATTAAAATTATAAACTAACCCCCGACTTTCTATCGAGCCCAAATATGCTATATCTGCTGTAAGTTTCTGATGACTACTTGATTACTACTTAATTTGTATTAAAGTATTATATTATTATAACTTAGTGACGACGACACGTTTTGTCTAGTGGCTAGTAACCCTAGCTGTTAACCAAACGGACGCGGGTTCGAATCCCGCTAGGGGCAAATGTTTATGTGTTACCATTTTACCTTTGTACCTGAGCCATGGATGTTTTGTATTTATAATATGTATGTATTTACAAAAAAAAGTAATCTATGTAGTATATCAACTGTCTGGTATCCATAGCACAAGCATTAGTTGGTTACTTTGGAACTAGATGGTGCTGTGTGGAATGTGTGAAGATTATTTATTTATTATTATTTATTAGTATGGATTACAAACTATACCACGTGAATAAAGTAGTTGGTCACAGATACAACTGACAATTTTCAAGTATGTTAGACAAAATTATACTTCTGCCTAAAATATATAAAAGTACCTATACCTATAGACAAGGAAGGATAAGCTCAAAATCCTTAATAAATCGCCTCTATTCCCCGTAACAAATACGTTTGGGAAAAAACCATTTGTCTTTCCATCCATTTAATAATGTTACTTGGCATCGAGTACCTACCTACGGTATTTCTATTATAGAACCTTTTTAAATGCCATAAATCTGAATTATCCTTTTAAATAGTACTATTTTCTTTTTAAAAAAATACCTCAATACATATGGAAATAGTGTAAGGTCGTGATAGATGTTTTTCAGTCCTCAATACTTTCTTTTTATGTAAAGGTCTCCTCTAAGAGTCCTGTTACTGTCGCCAGACTGGCTGCCCAAATGACTGCAACATGCTATACTAAAAAAATATACGTCTTGATATTTATAAATTTTAAATAATATTTTAATTCAAATCACTTTTTTGAGCGATTGTACTTGGCATTTGTTGAATATCATAATACTGTGTGAACAACTTGTTCGTCCCAACAACAAACACAATTCAAACTTAATATGTACAAAGTACAACGTAGCGTAAGAAGTACAACATTCTTACGCTACGTTGTACTTTGTACTTGTAAATTATATAGCCCCTACTAAGAGTTTACTTTTTTCAAATTAATTAAAAGAAACATTGTTGATCGATCTTATTAATTTATTGGAGTTTAATTTGCATATACAGTGGGTGACTATATTATTAGGGACAGTACTGAAATTTTTGAGTTTTCTAGTCTAATTGGATTTCTCTATCAAATAATTAGTTGTAGGTCCCTTATGTATTTTTTATTTGTATCTGTATTTTATTGGGATCATAAAAACTACAAAAAATATATATTTTAAAACTGTTTTATATTCTTCGTATGAGTAATTTAATATTGATAAAAATTAATAAAACAAGTTTCAAAATTTAGTTATGTTTCCGTTTGCTGCAATAAGAGCTTCTATGCATCGGGGCAATGATCTCAATACATGTTTTTGCATTTTCTTGGAGTGTTGAGTTATTATTCCAATCTCTGATGAGAGTTTCAATCAATTATTGGCGTTTGGTAGTATACAGTTCTTTCGCTATCGCCCGTTTGGTGTTCCTACATGTGTTCTATGGGTCATGTCTGATGAATTTCCTGGCCAAGGCAAAACAGGGACTTTATTTCAGCCAAGAATGCAGTAACACTTCTGACTTTGTGACAGTGCAGTCATTACCAGGGAACCGTTCATTGACCTACGGCAGTAACCGGGGTTCTAGTACTCGCTTGTATTGGTCTTGTTTCATTGTCCCTTCTACAGATGACAGACCACACCATGGTACTATCCCGGTGTTTAACCCTCTCCACAAGGCAATCTGCGTGGAATTGTACCCTAGAGCGTTGTCTTACAAAAGAACTTTTGTCAACCAAAATTTGAAATGTTGATTCGTCGGAAAAAAGTACACCAGGGGGCCTAGCCAAGATTTACATTAAAGAAAACGCTCCCTAGCGAACTTTACGAAGCGAACAAAATAAAGCCCGGTGATTGGTTGTTGTAACGCCCACATAAAATTTTGACCAATCACAAAGCTTTGTCCCAGCGTAGCGTAGCGTTTACGACTGTAGAAAGCACTGCGTTTGCATCTTGGCTAGGGTCCCTGTAATTTAATAGAATTGTTAGTAGAAAATAATTGCATTATTCAAAAAAGCTTTACATACTCGACTCCAGTCTGTAACAGTCATATTTCGATGTTGTCTATCCCATTGCAGTCGTTTCTTTTTCATACCATCGGTTAGGCGTTGACAATGTCGGCGGCCTATCTAAACTGGCCTGCGCTTTGCCCTTTCCGCGACCTTTAAACACTCGTCGATCATCATCGTAGTCAAACGGACAACGCTCTTTTTACGATTTTTCGACGCAGATGTCCCTGATTTTCGATTGGTACGAGGAGTAATGATCCTTTTCCTACCACATTTGCTGACACGATTTACCCAGAAAGGTTTTTTGCTGTCAATTTTAATTTTTATTCGATTGACAACTTCTTCTTCTTCTTGTAGTGCCATCTCCTATCTGAGGTTGGCTATCTATTTTTATAAAATAAAAACTTTGTTACAGCATTCCATCCATTTCCAGAGACATAGCAGCTAATGCTGGGGTTTCAGAGACTGTTGTCAATCGTGTCCTGGACAGAATTCATAAATTTGTAGCGTTGGTGAATATGATTATGTACAATTGGTGCAAAACTATTATAAGCAATAATATAAACAATAGTAAAAGTGCAAATAGTAAGTGTTGGCTAATTGCTATTTAAATTAAAAAATATATATTTCAAAGAAACTACTATTTTAGGTATATTACAACATTTAAATTTGTCTTACATAATAAAAATCTTTTTGTCGCCCTATTAAAAAGGCCACACAGCCTCTCTACTACATGTCCTGCTCGGCTCGCTTTTTAGCTGCGAGTACTCTGTCCTGCTTATTTTATTAGGCCCATGCCTCTACCCTCCACAAGTCAACCATAAACGCACAATATTCCAACTTATGTAGCTTAAAGGTATGAAAAATAAAATAAAAAATCTCATTTTTTAATACAATATAAATATTTGATTTGGAAAATATTAAGTTTAATTTAATTTCTTGAAATTAAGTTCGTAACATCACTTCACTGACTTAAAAAGACAAGATAGATGTCAAAGAGACAAAAATTTGACGTTCAAACATCAACTGCAAAAAGAATTTCAGTTTTTAGTGAAATTATTTAGTTTTAATGAATATATTTTCATGTGATTGAGTTAAAAATGATAAGAAAGTTAATACTTTATGAAAGAAATCAAATTTGATCGTCTAATGTTATAGTGCATGGAGAAATAAGGACTAAAGTGTTTGTTTACATTGTCGACAAGTTCTAAAAAAAATCGGTATAGATAGTATATTGTTTGTATTGTATGTTATTTTGTTTTGCTGTAGGGTTTTTTTTAATTATAAATAAAATAAATAAATTTTTGACGAGCTCAATTCGTGACCCAAAGCGTGGAAGGGTTAGAGAGACAGTTAATGAATTATAAACAGTTGTTAGGGAAAGGTTAGATAAACAGAGGCTTAGAGACAATAATTAGTTTGTAATTATATATATGCTCTTGGGCATTTATAATTACAAACTAATTCTTTGTAGAGGCACTCGGGAATTTTGTCGGAACCTAGAGAGAGTTTGCACGTTCTAAATACATACATAATATTGGTATAAAAAGTGTACCAAAAAGCTAATTTCAAGTTCTACCGAAAGTAGGTTATCCGGAATTGCCGAGTGTAAATTCTACCTAAAACGCAAAGTGTGACATAAGAAGTACCATATGGTATATAATACCAAACGTTGAGGGATTGCCAAATACATGTCAAACGTGCCGCCTCATGCTCTGTGCGGAATTTTGAAGAGATAACAAAATAATATATTTAGACTTAATAATAATGATGTATATACTTATTGTAAATACATGCTTGTAATAATTGTAATAATAATAATAAATAATTGTAATATTAATGTATATACATGCTTGTAAGCAATTTGAAAAAGAAAAAAGTGTTGTTAGGACGTGTTGTTGGGAGTTTCTTCGCAGCTTCTTCTTCCAGCACTAACATATTCCGAAGCTTGCATGTAGTTTCAAACATTCAAAAAGAGAAATTTTATGTTCCAATTTTGAAATAAAATATTTTGAATTTTGAATTTACACATACGGTGGCTTACAGCTACTTAGAATTTTCATATATATCAGAGAATACGACTTAAACTGAAGCTCCTATTCGGATGTATCGTCTTCTTCTTCTTTACATAGTATAATGATTTGAAGTCGTTTTTCGCGACTGTCGGTCTGTATATCTGTACAATTTTTTATTTATTAAATATATTATATTATGTTATGTTATGTTATGTTATGTTATATTATATTATATTATATTATACAGCGGACAGATTTACGATTTTATTTTATTACTAGCTGGCGCCCGCGACTTCGTCCGCGTTGAAAAAGAAAAAAGTAGCCTATCCTGTGTCCTGTGTCCTGTTTATCTACCAAGTTTCATGAAAATCAGTTAATTCGTTTCAGAGTTATGGAGGAACATACATACATACAATATCTACACTTACAGATTTATTATTATAATATAGTATTGTATTATGTATAGATGAAGTCGCTGTCTGCTTATGTCTGTTTAAACATTAACTTTTTCTAAACCACTCAACGGAATTAGATACGGTTTTCACTAGTGGCAAGAGCAATAAACAAGGAAGCTTTTTTATATACTACACAGATTATTATTATTAATTTTTTGAAAAAAAAAATAGGCAATTATAGGTATATTAAAATAATACAAAAAGTTCTGTACTCTACATGCTTTCAGCAATATACTAAGGTAAATAATTTTAAAATGAGACTTCCTCATTTAAGCAAATCAATGAAAATGAAAACATTCTTCAGTGCAACCAGATGACGTGTATTTAATGTGATGCGGTTTGCTTTACCTGAAAAGCACTACAGCGCCCTCTAACGCTATACCGGTTGTCGTTTGCGACAGCCTCTTAAGTATTAATTTAGTTCACATCTTTTACAGACGACGTGAAGGGAACTATGTGTCAGTGTAGATTTAGCGGCGTTTTCATATTAAGCTTCGCAGCCTTTATAAATTACACATTCACACGCTCGAACAATATGTGAATTACACATTAATTCTTAGAGAGAAAATTTAGTACTCCAGTGGCTTTGACGAGCCCGTTGGATGAGTGGTTAGGTTAGGTGCTTGCCTTAACAGTCTTTCTCTGAGGCCCCAGGTTCGATTCTCAGCAGGGGTCAACTTTGGAAATTAACTTTTCATTTTTTTTTACGTTAAGGTCGGCAGACAGGCTCACAGTCCACTTGATGGTGGATGGTTATCGTCGCCTGTAACACAAGCAACGCCACAAATTCTGCAAGTGATCATAGAGGATTCAGGATAAGGGATTAAGAAGGGATAAGGCATCCCTTACTAACTCACCGAAACACAACAGTCTGTCTGTCGATTTTAACATAAAAAAAAATAGTATTGTAGGCAAAGAAAGTGTGACGGACAGAGGTTTATCACTACTGCCACACTAGAAAATATTCTATAGAGAATACCCTCAAAGGATAAAGAATAATGAGATAAGTTGGGGGGATTTAGTTATGGCATTGCTTACTCACTCACCGAAACACAATTTCGGTTCATAATCATTAAAAAGATGGGCTTAATATTGCAGATAAGCGTATCTTCTAGAGTTATTTTTATTATTATTATCTTCTTAGTGGTTATTTCTGGTCTGCTAGAGTATCAGTATCACTTCGTCCATTGCTGAAATATTGTGATCGCCACGTAAACTAAAGCTCTCTACCTATACCTATCGCGTTTAGAAACTGTAGTACTTTTTTGATAGAGGCATTCCTCACATCTTCACAAGCCTTTGTGTGGTTTCCTAGGATGTGACTGCGCTTGCGCATCAAGGGGCCACACTCGCACAGAATATGCATTGGTGTTTCTTCTGCCTGATGGCAGAAGCGACACTCTCCTGTACTGGTGAGACCCATTATTTTAAGGTGCCATCTTCTAGAGTTGATGTGTTGAGTGAGTTCCACAATAGTAAACCCTCCAGCAAAAGTAATCTAATGTACTCGTATATATATGTATAGTACAAATTATGTATATTTATAAGCACACTAATGAAATATAAGTCTTATATAATATTACCTACGGTTTCTCATTTCGAGCTGTTGTTATGTACATAATATATTAGCAAACATTTTAGCGTTGAATTATTAGCCTACTGCCGTGACCTTTCACATCAGGTAAATAACGGACCCGTTTTCATGTTTGTACCTGAAAAAGAAGAAAATAAATCATTATTATAAGGGTACGTGTTAGAAAAAAAAATTCTAACCCAATATAACATGTTATATTAATGAGTAGGGACCGGATTATATGGATTTGCATATTTGCATATGCATTTGCATATCTAAGCCATCCTCAGCGGTAGTAGCATATTTTACCTAAAAAATTTAGTTATGATGCACTCACCCTGCGTTCTGAAAATGCGATAAAAGTGGATAATATCGCGAATTTTAACAAATATCTACAGGGTAGGCAGCGCACTAGCACTCCCCTTGGTGTTGCTTGTGTCCTTAGGCGACGGTAACCACCTACCATCAAGTGGGCCGCCTGCCTGTCTGCCACCTTTATATTATAAAAAAAAAAAAAAAAAAAAAAAAAAAAAAAAAAAAAAAAAAAAAAAAAAAAAAAAAAAAAAAAAAAAAAAAAACCGACCTAATTTAGTAGTCACAATATATATATGAGCTATTGAGTAATAATTGTGACTGGTCGGGTTCGCGATATTATCCACTTCGTGCAAGCCGGTGGTGCCAAGGGCCCGAAACGCTTTTATCGCATTTCGGAACGCAGGGTGAATAAGTGCAAAAAGTGCAAACATAGCACCCAAGTTCAAATTCTGCCCAGTTATCTCAGTGGATGTGAAGCGAACCTTTTCCACTTATAAAAATATTTTAAATGATCAAGGACACAATTTTACCACTGAACATTTGGAACAATACTTGATTGTTAACATTTACAAAAATATTAAATAATTTTAATGTCATGTAATGTTACTGTACCTATCGTATTATCGCCTATCAAAGGAAAATTTACTAATTGTATGTTAATTTTGAAATAAAAAAAAAGAAACTTACTTTTCTTCTTTTTTTTGGGTTCTAAAAATTTATCATTTAATTTTGCATATTCTGCCAATTTTCGTGCATATTACAAGCATTTTTAATGCATATTTGCATGCATATAACAAGATTTTTATGTTGCATATAATCCGGTCTCTATTAATGAGTATATGTCGTTATTTGGTATACGTGTTTATTTTTACTATTAAGAACACGATATCAACTTTGTATGTAATGCGAATAACCGAAGACAGAACGCGGCGCAACACATTCGCTCCACTTATTCAAATTGCGAAAATAATAAAATGATATTTAAAAAAATATTTCTAAGATAATAATAATATAATATTTTATTTATTCACAAATCACAAACAACCTAATTCAATGTTATAAACATACATCTCAATTATGTTGAGTACCAGCGTCTAAACTAGGCCGAGCCTGTAAGACGCTGAATTCTTCCAAGGTCAGTAATTTTATTTTATGTTCACATTAGTAAACGCCAATTAGCTTATAAATTACAAATAATATTGTAATATAATATATTACAATATTATTTGTAATATTGTAATATATTATTTGGAACTCCCTGTGTTTCCGAGCTCATCAAATCAAATCAAAATATTTATTTATCAATTAGGTTTCTCACGAAACTCTTATGATCGTTATTGTAAATTTAAATCTACCAGGGTTTCGGAAAAAAAGCCAAGATGACGATCCTGAGAAGAAACCCCGAAAGAAACTCAGGATATTATTCTTTTTGTCATCTTTAAAATATAAAAATTACAATTAAGTACACTTAATACAAACATAAAGTTCATATAGGTACAATACTAAGCAAAACATAGTATGAGCTCCGGATCCAAGCTCTAAATCCAGGCTTCATTGTCACTTAAATAATCAGTGACCTTATAGTAGCCTTTCGAGAGGAGTTTGGCTTTAATGACACCTTTAAATTTATTTATAGATAAGGCTCTTATCATCTCAGGTAGTTTATTATAAAACCGTATACATTGACCCATAAAAGAATTACTTATCTTGTGGAGTCGCGTCTTATGTAAATCTAAATTATTTTTGAACCTAGTCTTTATATTGTGTACATCACATTTTTTATTAAACTGACTAATATTTTTATGCGCGTAAATTAAATTTTCATAAATATACTGACATATAACCCAAATCTTTTCAAAGTTCGAGTAAATGAGCATCTTCTGAGTGAGCTCGCTCCATCATAGGCCTCGTCTTCGCTGCGCAACTAAATGTTGGTAAAGAGCAAATCCATCTAATAAAAAAAAAAAAATATTGGCATTTTCTCGGGTTGAGTTCTTGTAATAAATGAGTGCAAAGCAAAAATGTTTTTCCATGAAAACATCCTACTAGCTATCGAGTTATCGATAGTCGATAGCTACCATCTATAATACAATAGGTCTAAATATCTTTCGTCGCATTCTGTCTTCGGTTATTCGCTTATAGTGAGTTGAGACAACGAATTCTCCCAAATAGCTACTGACTGACTGACTTCACTCACTCGTACAGGATGTTTTTATGTTAAGGTCGACAGACAGGCTGACGATTCACTTGATGGTAGGTGGCTACCGTCGCCAAGCAACGCAATAGGTATTGCAAGCGCGCTGCCGACCATAGAAGGATTAAAGGTAAGGAAGGTATGGGGTAATGAGCTCTTTAAGGGTGTCCTTTAAGATTAATTTTTTTGACAACATTCTATTCAACTTTGGTGTATCATCGTATAAGTACTTACACAAGCAAACATAAAAGAATTTAAGTATGTGCTTCAACGAACCTGTAATAATTTATTTACAACTATAGCTTGAAGTGCTCGCGTCTGCAGGATAAAGTTATTTATTTATTTATGCTTTTATAAATAAATAATGCCACGCTATTGTAGTGCGTCAGAACTGTTAAGAACAATATTATATTATACTTTATTTCCTCCACAATACTATTTACTTTTTAATGAAAATAAAGTATCCAAAAAAGTTTTTCTTGTATTTATCTGTATAATGTGTAACGAGATATTGTTTCCCAAAAAAAAAATACAAAAAAAAAAATCGAGTTTCAATAATATTTCATTCAGATTTTAAGTATTAAAGACATAAAAAAAGAAGATGTATATGACCGTATAACAGCGGAGTGGTATCGTCGTATAAGACTCATACCTTCATACCTGTCGTAGCCTTTTATTATTTTGTATATGACCGTATAAGATTTATACTCACATATGATGTTGTGTAACAATGATGTACCTACTCATGAGCTATGACGCGCACCGAGTACTTCCACAAATAGCAATACTCTAATATACTTAAAGATATGCAAATTTTTCAAAACAATCTCAAGTGACATTGCAAAGTACAGGAATGTTACAGTTAATAAGTAGGTATATTTCTACCTATTATTTATTTATTATTAGGCCTCCAACGAGGTAGGCATCAAACAAAATCGTCGTCATCTAAGTCAAGTAACACTTAGCGGATGCCACCGCAATTACAGGAGGCACAGCCTGCATCCATCAGAGTTCTAAGTAACATTAAATACATTATAATATACCTACAGTTAAATGGGGGAAAAAAATAGGAAATAAATTTATTATATTAAACAAAAACAAGACAAGTCTAGAGTTTTTATTTCCAAATAACCCTAACCAAGTACCTACTTACGCATCTCGTATGCGCCCTTTTTATTAGCTTCATAATAAAAAAATAAAAAAGTAGACTGAGGTAGCGTGAAACCTATTGCCACAAAAAGGGATGAAATGTTTCTAAAAGGATGTTATCATTTTTTTCGCCGTTTAGAGTCTTCCTCGATAAATTCTGATTTTGATTAACGATATTTCATCTCGGACTGGAGTAACAATAGACGCGACACTATGACCTCAATGTACTGTATTCAATAAGGGTTAATATTGGAGCTTATGTTCCCATCTACTCATTGTTGCTCTAAACGAGTAATCCCTATCCGTAATTATTCTATGGTCGGTCGGTTGTGCCTGTCACTGCCCGGTATCTTGCGGGGTTATGCCCGCCTCCTACCAGCTAAAACCCAACGACTTCTTAGCGTGGCCGTAGATGGGCGAGGTCGCTGGGACGTTATGACACGACATCGGTGCCCCGCCACGGCTGTCCAGCGCGGGGAGGGCTACGCTCTTTGTCAGAACCTCGGCGTACCCTAAAGTGGAGGCCGGGTACGCCATCTACGGCCGAAAGCCGTTGAATTTTACCCGGTACGAATCCGCCATAACCCCGCACTGTCCCCCTACACTACCGGGTATCCAAGAAGATTTCCCTACTAAGGATAGATCTTAGTAGGTGTATCACCAGTTTGTTTGGTTGGATTCCTTTCGACCATGTTTTTATTTCCAAACAAGAAAAGTTGCTAACAAACCTTAGCAAGCGCACTTTGAGCCACTAGACGAGGCCACTAGTAGTGAGATCGGGCGACTCTCAGCTTGTGGCTCGAACGCGGCCACTCGAACGCTTGGTTTGCGCCGATACCATACTCTTTATTATACTGTGCCGATAGAAGTACTCTTTATTGTACTGTGCCGATAGAAGTAAGTACTCTTTATTATACTGTGCCGATAGAAGTACTCTTTATTATACTGTACCGATATAAGTACTCTTTATTATACTGTGCCGATAGAAGTACTCTTTATTATACTGTGCCGATAGAAGTACTATTTATTATACTGTGCCGATAGAAGTACTCTTTATTGTACTGTGCCGATACTAAATATATAAAATGTATGAAAAGACTCGTCCGCAACTTGAGGTCGCGTTTAGTAGCCGCGTCTAGTGACCCAATGTGAAGGCGGCCTAAGTTGTAGATCGCAAAAGAATTTTCCACAATCTACATTAACGCCAACGAAATATTCCGTTAATCTCTCTAAACTGCTTTCTGCTAAATTAAAGTGGGTAGGTATAAAAATATTTCATTCTTACATTTCTCGTAAAGGTCAAATCGGCATTTCTATTATTTCTTTTCTTATAGATTTCTCATTCGCTTTAATGGTCTCACTAATGCTACGTATTTATTTTATTTTCGTTTACCTACCTACGTTTACGTAAGTTTAAAATTTAATGAATTTGAATTTAAAAGAAAATTCTTTAATTAGATTGAACCAAATAATTATAAGTGTAAAAATTCGTTAACTTTCCAACTCGAACAGCTTACCAATTCAATACAACGTAATTCCATGCTTACTCATAGTTATGGTCGAAGGAATACATAATAAAAAAAATTTAAAAAAAGCAATATTTAAATATCATATTATGAAAGTTAAGATGTAAACAAAAAACTAAAATTAATTTCAAAAAACTAAAACTAAAAAAATGTGCAAAATTTGTGACAATTTCACGAGTAGCAATCTTGTAATTACTGAGTAGAAGTATTGCATTCAAGTTCGCTGAGTAGAAATATTTTTTCATAAAAACATTCTAGCTATAACGTACAATTAAAAATTGTGTGATCAATAGTTTTTCTAAAATATTGGAATTGCATGCGTACTTATGTAGGTATGTCTTATTTTTTAGCGAGTTGAACAAGTGGCGCGAGTAGTTAAGGCGTGAAAAGGCAACAAAGACACAAAGACAGAGTTACTTTCACATTTTTTTATAATATTAGCTGTTGCATGCGAATTCGTCCGCGTGACTTTATACAATTTAGCCTATGCTACTCGCTGGTAATGAACCTTTCTAAAGCTGAAATAATTTTTAAAATAGGTCAAGTAGTTTTTGAGTTTGTTCATTACAAACATACAAAAGTACAAATTTTCTCTGTTTATTATTAGTAATATAGAAGTGTGGATGAAAAATGAATAAATGTTCTAACGGCTAAGGAAAGGGTGCGCGGTAAAAGTCGCGGGCAATGGCTAGTATTTTTTATATTACAAAATTAAATCCCTAAATAGAAATGTGCAAATGTTCGTCAGTTTGGACAGTGAAATATTGAATTATTCATTCCTTAATACATTATAATTTGTAATGAACGCCTGACCCAGTTGTTACTCAACGCGTTAATAATATGTATTTACTCGAAACATGATTAAACTAGAGTTATTGTTTGACTTCGTCTACAATTTTAATGGCGTATAATATTAATAGTTTTTATTTAATAATCTTACATAGGGGAGGGGTGGCATGAAAGGGACATTTTTGATTTTGAGGTCCTAGTAAGTGATTGAGAAAATATTTGGAACAGGTTGGAGTCTATTCGACTCCAACCTGTTCCAAATATTTTCGTTATTATTCAAATAAGCGTTTATTATTAAACTATTGAAATGAAATGCAATAATTGTCATTAATCAATTCTTAGCTGTTTATTTTCGCATCTTTAAAAAATGTGTATTTTGTCCCTTTCATAAATGGACTGTGTTGAAAGGGACGTAGTAATTTATGAAAGGGACAGTACCAAATTTCGAGGAAATATATACTTATACAATAACTAGGTACGTTAAAAATCAAATTGTAAAGTCATCGGAACTATTGTCATTATTAAATCTTACCGTTTTCATCTTAAAGATTAATATAGTTAAACACTTTTATATAACTTAAACAGAAATCAACAATATTAAAATGTTTTTCTCAGACATAATGAACTTAAAAATTATTAATAGTTTTTCTTAAGACTTATAATCAGTCTCCTTTAAATAACAAGAAATTAAACACATATATATTAAAGACAATATAACTTTCTTATAACTACTTATACTTACTTATACCTAAGTAGGTATAGAATTATATAACTTAAACTATTACATTAAATAACAGAGTGATGCCCGAGACAAAACAAAAGAAAGAAAGGGAGACAATCGCGTTTAGAAGAATGTTATTAGTTTGAGCTGAGTATTTGTATGTCTGTATGTGCCATCGTAGCTCCCAAACTAATGGACCGATTTTAATCTAGTTTATTTAGTTTTAAAGCTGACATAAACGAGACGGTTCCTAAATACAACTCATAAAGAACTGTGCAGGAGTTTGAAGACCATCAAGTCTGTAGTGCCTTCCACATTGTCTCAAAGACTCCCGCTCGACACGCAACTGGCTCTCACCTAATCCACGTTTGAGACTGTGCTTGTCTGTATGAGTTAGTGAACAAATCCTATTATTAAGGCCAGGCCCTATGAAACTAAGGGAACTTTAAATAAATGTGCTGAGTCAACCACATATCTGATCAATGTGGAATTTACATATATATATTTTGAGACCTTTATCTGTAGATTATCAAGTCAGAAACATAATTAGGTGATTTTCATTCGATACATTTTTTGATCGAAATCGGCGCCTTTTCCGGAGAATATTACATTTTTCTACTAAACGGCTTGAGTTATATCGCAAAAAAACTGCTAGTAGCAAGGAAACATTGTTTACCAGTGATTGTCAAAATAAAATAAACTTAGGTTTATTTTTACTCCTATAATTAACGAAAACAATTTTGAGACTTACGTTGTTTAGTTCCGAGCTAGTGCATACCAAATCATGCTTCAAATAATGTACGCAATATTCAACCTTACGTAAGCTGTATCTTGCGATATATTAAAAAAAATCCTAGAGAGCCGCCGAGCAACTTGTAACTCTCGGGTGGCGGGACGTGGGCGGAGCGAGCGTAGGAATTTTTTCGTGGGGCCTGCTCTTAAATACTTACTTGAATAGATCTTTATAAACTATAGCTAAGAACCATCTACACTACATTTCTTCATGACATCTACGACTTACTATACTATACTATATATATTACTATACTATATTGAATTTTCAGGTTATGTTTTTATCTGAGTTTCAGACCCGATTATGAAAATTATATTTCGGAGATATATATATAGACTTAGCCTGGGTTAAATGAAATTTAATATATTATGCACTTATATACCAATACAGTAACATAAATGAGGTTCTATTCAACTAAAGCAAACCCCGATCTGAAAGATTTCCTCGCTACGATTTCCTACATAATTCAAGGGCCCTCGCTCGTTATAGGCCGGGAGCATGAGACCGAAACTGGTTTAAAACTCTCATTAATTATCTATAGACTAATTTGCATAGTTGAAAACAGTAACTGACTTTTATTTAATTCAGTTTTTTTAACATATTTTTTCAAGACTAGAGGATAAATGATAAGGGCATAGGAAAAGCAATCAAGCAAATGATAATGCCGGCCTGCTCGGTCACCACTTTCTAGAAACTGTATTTGCGTACAATCGCCTTCTGAGTCAGAGTTCAGTTCTCTTACTCTTACTCGGAATTCTTGCGAGAAGGTTTGACAGTAAATAAGGAATATTATCTGGGCGTTGCTCGACGTTCGAGAGAGCAAATTCCTCGAAAAAGACCAGATTTGTGAAAAGAAAACTCATGGATTTTGCACCACGGTAACGCGCCATCTCACATAGCTATCATTGTGAACGTATTTCTGCCCAAAAACTCAAAAATTCTTTTGGAACAACCACCGTATTCCCTGATATGGCTCGAAGCGACTTTTTTCTTTTTCAAAGCTCTAATTACCACTTCGAGGAACCCGTTTTCAGTCGATAGAAGACAAAAGAGAATTCGCAGTGAAGTCGATTACAAAAAAATCGTTAAAAAATGTTTTAATGATAAGTTATTCGTTGGCGAAGTATATAGTTTCGGAACTGGCATATTTTGAAGGCGATACAATAAATTTGGATAATTAATAATATATATTTTGTGTTTTATTGACCGATTCCCGGTACTTTCTCGACATAGTAGTATATATATATCGTAGATAACGATAAATGTTTTAGATCATACTTCTTTTCCATATTTCAAATTATTCAAAGCCTATTTCTAAAATATATTTAACTAACTGGTGCCCACGACTTCGTCCGCGATGAAAAATATTAAGTAGCCTATCCTGTGTCCCGTACGTCCAAATGTTTATCTACCAAGTTTCATGAAAATCAGTTAATTCCTTTCAGAGTTATGGAGGAACATACATACATACATACAGAAAAAAAATCTAAAAATCGTCAATTTAGTTTCAGTATCATGTATAGAGCCTATAAACACGATATCTCTGAAAACAAAGTAACTTACTCCCTGACCGACCCTTACAGATTTATTATTAGTATTGATTCAAGATACCTACATAAGGTTCTGCATTTGCGTGCCATAGCCTTCTGAGTCAGAGTTCAGCTCTCAGACTATAATGTATAATTTAAGAGGCGCCCGGTTCTCCCTTGATCGTTCAAGTGTGTCGTGATTCCAAATATATTTCCATGCAATTGAGACATTTCAAGTTGAGTGTGTTTTGTTTAGTAAAGTTTACTGAATACGCGCTTGAGTGGCGTGTCAAATACAATTGTTTTTTTGAAGGCTTTATTTAGGCTACTGATTTGAATATTAATTTTCTGATTTACAAAAGTCGAATTGCATATAAGATTTAGTAAAAATAAGACGTTTCGGTGCAACAACACTGGAGATGGGACACAGATTGTCAGACGTCAGCTGTGTACTTCAAACCTTAAACTTAGAAATATATTTGTTTAAGGACACGCTGTACGAGCGAGTGAAGTCAGTATTTTGTTGTCTCAAGTTTTTACAATGCGAATAATTGAATAAAATATTATTCTATTCTATTCTATTCTAAGAAGGAATGCGACGCATTGAAATCGCGAATTATAAAACCATACGCCAGTACTAATTCCAATCCATACTAATATTATAAAATATGAAAGTAACTCTATCTGTCTGTCTGTCTGTCTGTTACCTTTTAACGCCTTAACTACTCAACCGATTATTATGAAATTTTGCATACACGTTGTCAGGGATATAGGAAAGGTCACAGGGTACCTATTATCCAGAAAAAAAAAGTACTAACGCCTGGCAAAAGTGTAACAGCGATAAAGAAGTCAGTAGGCGTTATATTGCTTATAATTATATTATAATATTTTTTTTAACGCGGACGAAGTCGCATGCCCTAGCTAGTATTTTATAAAAATCTTTATAGATGGTAGCTATGGTACCATCTATAAAGACATTACTTTAAAAAATTATAAAAAATTACTTTAAACATCCTAACGTAGTAAAAATTGAAGTCGCGGCCTGCGTTTGTCGGCCGACTATACAGCAACCCTAAGACATATGTACAGCAACCCTAAGACAGGAAGCCATTATGGTATTATGGTAGGGGAGCCAACGATGCTAAATGTGGTTTCACTCGAGCGTCGTCGGGACCTATTGATTTTGAATATTAGATGGTACAAAGAAAAAAAGGTTATATGATGTTTTTCTTTTCAACGGTGGGGCGAGCGTCTATAGGCGTTCAAAAGTTTGTAGACTCTGTATCAAAAAAATCCTCCAAATTATCGACAGATTAAGAATCAGCACATTTAGGAATTCAATCTGAACTGTATGAAAATCTGACGCGCTCGAGTATTACAAAATGGAAATCGCAAAAAATCTTTTTTGCATTTTCAAAAAGCTGCCACGAGCTTCCGTTGCATCCAAATCGTCTGTATTTTAAATGGGAGCTCAGTTTGGGGTCAATTAACATCCCCTCTGAAAATCTGACGCGATCGAGTTGTATTTAGTTTTACCCCAACCCCCACCAACCCCATCATCCAAACCGGCAGATTAATACATATCCGTTATCGGAAACACGTGGGGAATATACAATAGCAATATACGCGCTTGAGTAAATCCCAAAATCCCCTCTTGGGCTCCCCTACTATTACATCGTTGTATAGCAATATGTTAATGTGTTGGCAGAGTTAATCTAAAAAACTAACATTCATCGTAATACTAAGTAGAAATAAGATGAAATGTAATTTACAATTATTGTTAATACGGGCTATAATTATTATGTTTATTAGTATGAATATTTGCAGACATATCAAATGTCAGGTGAGTTGATGAAGGAAAGTTTAAAGGCTTGAAGGGTACGTGGAATTGTGGGAATTATTATTAAATTCATAAGTAAACTCATTACGCTTAGACATTTCAAAATGCGGTCTAAACTCTGATAACCCCCCCCCCCCCCCACACACACGTGTGTGTTCTATTTAAAAGAACTCTTTTTTCTTTTTTAAATAAAAATATTTCTTTTTGTTACTAGCTTTTATGGAAGAGCGAAAGCTCCTAGGTACAGGCTTCCGCTTAAAAGGAGCCTTCAATCATAGTTATTGTAAAAACGATATTCAACAATTGATCAACATGGATGCAATTCAGGCACGCTTTGTCCGTGTGCAACTCGCTAAACATGATGAGGTAGCTTGCTTATGTATACTCTTAACTGCGCCTCCACACTTCTCGCGAAATGCCTCGACAAATAATTATTCGGGAAAGTTGATCGAAGTACAGTGCGTGGCTACACACTCGTACAACCTCGCGAAGAACTCGTTCGCGCTACTTCGAGTCCTTTGACTCGAGCGCAAAAACCGACAACAAATGGAAGTAGCACGAGGCGAGGTAAAATTGGACGAGGTAAGACGAAGTGCCCGTCCACACTCTCGTATTCGCTTCGCCTCGCCCTACTTCGCGAGTAGTGTGGAGGGGCAGCTAGGGATGATGTTACGCACAATTTTGTTTCGTACGAATTGTGCGAAAAATCAAATATATATATTAGTCGTTGTCTCACACACTTTTTTCTAACTGTAAATAAACATTTTTATTTTTATTTATTTATTTAATTATATACAGGTTTAAGTGGGTTGAATGTTTTTCACGTATGAATTTTCGGTTTAATAATGTGGATAAAAATTTATTTATTTATTTATTATCTAACACATAATTCTAAACAAGATGATAACAATGTCTGTAAACCTTTATTAGGTTCCTTTGTCTAGACATTTTATTGGCGCCATTACACCATTCCAGTAATAGTTATATAACCAAAGATTTATGACAACATCACAATTGATGAACATACCTATCTTAAGATACAATTCAGTTTGCAGCATAAAAAAATTGGCCGAGTTGTACAACTCGCTAGATATGATGATAGTGATGTTGACTGTTACCTAATAATAATAGTGATGTTGACTGTATAATTTTGCCGCAAAACGGTAGGTTACATAATATAATACCTAAAAAATGCAATAGAACTTTATTTTTAAGAAAAAATAAATTATTTATTTTTTGGCGACGGTTGCCACCCGCCATCAAGTGGACCGTCAGCCTTCAAATTTTAATCAAAATGTAATTAAATCACTCTCAAGTCACGTGACAACGAACATATGTCAAAGTAAATGACGTCACTTGTTCACAAACATCACCGCTGTCAGACTACGTGGTTTTGTTGACATTATATGATTTGGTAACGAGTGACGTCACAACAGTCACGTGATAAGTGTTGGCGTTTTAGAGCGACACGTGAAACTGAATTATACAATATTTTCTAAGTTTTTGTTGTATGAAAAAATAATATTAAACATTTTGGACTATATTTAGGTACTTTGTGCATTATTTTAAACAGCATCACAGCGATAATGACGTTAGGCGTTATATTATAACTCATATATTTTCTCATACAAATTATATTATTTATTTTTCAACGTGGGCACCAGCTAGTAAATAAATAAGTTATAGTAAACAAATAAATAAATAACGCGATTAATACTCAACATTTGGTTGCATCGGCCGTAGGAAACTTTCGTTAAATACAGGCTCCCAGATACACACCCTATCAACACGCAACTACGTACAATAATATAATGACATAACCTTCCATTATGTCTGGTGTTTGTGGACTATGGGAAGGACTTCGATTCGATCGTAACATGGGCAGTACTCGCGGCACGGCAGTGACGTCGCATTGAACGTCGTTGTCGTATATAGACGTCTGGAAATGTTTATACAATAGTCAACATGTTGGTTCGAGTACAGGAGCAGAGCAGACAGTTAATTCCATTGCTAAAAGGCGTGAGACTGTAATATCTGCCAAATTCCGCTTCACTTCCGCTTTGAAGATGCATTTAAGCTCCTCGAATGGCAAGAAGTTGTCATCAACATTAACGGCGAGTGTATCACTCACTTTCGGTTAACCGATGATATTGTGATCTTGGCGAAGTCGATAATAGACCTTAACATGATGCTTGATGGCCTCAATCGAGTTTTCCAAATGGTGGTTAAGATGATAATGGACTAGACAAATGTTATGTCTAAAAGTCTATGTTGTGCCTTTTTTTAGGAGGGAAATTTACCCATGTGTCTACCCCAGTAAAAGTTGGGAATTCAACTCTCGAAGTTGTTGATGACATATACCTGGGACAAACCGTTTAATCAGGTAGAGTCAACTTTTAGAAGGAGGTCAATCGTCGAATCCAACACGGATGGGCAGCGTTTGGGAAGCTTCGAGACACTTTTTGTCACAAAGTCCTCAGTCCCTTAATACAAAAGTTTTCAACCAATTTGCATTGCTTTGCTTGTGATGAAAAATATGGCGCTGAATCGTGGTCTGTAATTATGAGCTTCGTATCAAATCTCAACGTCGCTCAACGAGCTATGGAACGAGTTCGGAGGTCGAATCTGGAATTAGGAGAGCTACATAAACCGGCGGATTAGTAAGTTGAAGTGACAATGGGTAAGACATATAGTATGGAGAGCCTTGGGCCACTAGGGCCACTCGAGAAGTGGAGAAGTGGGACCAACTGGCAAGCGCAACGTAAGACGTCAATTTACCTAGACTGATGATCTAATAAGGGCCGCGGGTATACTCTGTATATACAAAATTCCATATAGGTATGACAGAATATTGGAGTAAACTAAGCTAACATATACGTCGAAACGCATAATTACACAATCTCCATACAGTTATCATGTGCGCGCTTCGAGGGCTCTCGTATTTTACATTAGCTGTAAGGTAGAAGCGTAAGCGTATAGCCCATTCTTCACACGGATGAGATTTCTCGCGACCACCTAACCTTCACACCGTTCTGTCACACTTATCCTTAATCCTACTATAGTCGGCAGCACCTGTGGCGTCGCTTGTGTTCTAGGCGACGGTAGCCACCTATCATCAAGTGGACCGTCTTCCTGTCTATCGGAAAACTTTGGCCTTTGGTGTTATTTAAATTTACTTCTTTATTTTTATTTTTTATATTTATTTTTTTCAAATAATACCACTGTTCGTTTGTTTGTTTTGTACATATTGTTATTGTTTGTTATTAATAGTATCTAAAATATAACACAATTGGTTACTTCCCCCATAAGACAGGACAGAAATATGTTAAAACTAAAGTTATTATTCCGATATATAATAAATTTCTTTATTCTTTGAATAACTAACCAGATCGAATCATATATGCCTGCCACCCTCGAATCCTCAACCCTTGGAAAAGTCAGAAGTAAGTCCCGAATTAAATACGAAATAATACCAAAACAGATCAATTTTATAATATATTATAATTTTCAAGTACAAGATTGAATATAGAAAATCAATCCCAAACGCTTTCCGCTTGTGACTTGTACCAAACACCGAGCGACGTAGTTACAAACTCTATTACTAGCAATCAGTCCGCACCATGAGCCGGCCCTCTATTATGGAATAGATTGGACTTCCTAGATAACACTTCGATACTCATCAACACTACATTTCTAGGACATAATTGAAAATGAAAATGGATTACTTGACATAATTTCCTTTTATTATTATCTCTATTTAATTGAACCACATTTCTGTACACTTTTTCTTACTAAAACAAACTTAATCAAGTAATGCATTGTATGTTATCATTGTATGATATGAAATTCAATAATTATATTTTTAACTGTAGCTGTTGCACGCAACTTCGCCCGCGTAAATTTATAAAATATAGCCTATTTTACTCGCTGACGATGTAGCTTTCTAATTGGTGAAAGAATTTTCAAAATATTTCCACTATTTTTTGAGTTTATTCATTACAAACATACAAATATTCTCTGTTTATACTATTAGATTAGAGTATAGACTAGCGACCCGCTCTGGGCTTCGCACGAATATAATTTTTTCTGCAAATTATATATGAATAATCTTCGTTTAACGCTCTTTCCATTAGTGAAAACTGCATATAAAACGCACGAAGTAAAATCCGATCAATGGTTTTTGAGATTATCGCGAGCATGCAGACAAACAGACGCAAGGAGAGTGTTCCAATCGTTGGCAGTACGTATTATAGTAGAGTTTTTAAAACGATTAGTCCGAAAAAGAGAAATTTTGACAAGAATATGAAGATGGTAACCAATGTCCGTTGGAAGAAAGGGTGTACACACAGACGATCCGGTTCTGTTTTAGTGATCCGGCTCGAAGGACCAAAATATTTAAGGGTCGTAAATCCTTATACACAGACGATCCGGTTCTGTTTTATTGATCCGGCTCGAAGGACCAAAATATGTATGGGGTTGTAAATCCCTTACATAGAAACTTTGTCTCATTGTTTACTTGAACTTGTTAACTCGTTTTCTAACGGCAAGTCCACTAGACCAATTTCTTTTTAGATATAATTTTACTAATGACACTTTTAATTAACACGAATTGTAGCAATTAAACTTTAAGCTGAGTGATCCCGAGTATCAAGGTTTAACTATCAAGGTCTAAGAAGACTATCAACTATCATTAGCTTATTGACTGTTATGTGAACACTAAATATTTTCTACATAAGTTTCCTTACATAATGTATTTCTTATTCTCTTTGTATTTATTATAACCCGGTTTCCAATTAACCTGATTAAAATCAGAGAAACACTTCTAACGTGTTTTTACGTTGCTTCTGCTTAATAAGCCAATTTTTTTAACATACTTTTTATCACGGCTTTTCTCTGTTAATATAATGAACGAAAGATCGTACAATGAGGTATGAGGTATGAGCTCTATATAATAAGATATATATAGCCTTTGTATCCTGAAACTCCTTTTTTACGTGGAATATTTCTTCTTTTTATATATATATAATATGTCCTGGAGTTCGGTGTGCCTCTTGGCAGAGGCCTCCTCTGATTTCCATTGTTCTCTATCCTAAAAAGAATAAAAACCATAATACAGCATCTCTCAATACACACGTAACCTAAGTTCTGTGATGTCTTTAGCATTTACAAAACAAACTTATGCCTAAGGGCAACCTTAAAACAGTGTCAATAACAGGAACCCTTCTATTTGAATTACTAAACTAATTTAAACTTTAACCACGTTAGAGGGCAGCCATGATTGTTGTGAGATTGTAACAAAGTTTTATACTAAGTTTGCGAACTCACTTGGCCTGTAGGTGTATGAATAATTTCATAGATGTACCTATTTGATTGATGAACGGAATAGGTACATACTTGAGAGGTAGTCACATCAAATATGATCCCATCAAATAGAGTTCTCAATATTTTTAACCCTTTAACACTTTTGTAGTAGTTAAGACCAATTCTCAGACCTACTGAATGTACACACAAAACAATGTCAGTCGTTGGACTGTAAATCAGAAGTGAAAACTAAGCTACACAATATTACATTACATGACAGTGTCGCGAGTTCAATGATTTTTTCCCATCTCAAAAATGCCCAACGCGCCTAAAGAAGTTTTCACTTCAAAAATTTCATAAAAATCGGTCAATCCGTTTCGGAGGAGTTTTGTTACAAACACTGTAACACGAGAATTTTATATATATAGATAGATAGATAGATAATATGCATGACTAACAATGTTCAAAGATATGAAAACTACGCGCAAATGTTCAGATAATTTCAACATTTTATCTCTATGGAGACCGTATCCCCTTTGTGTATTCCTGTAGCAAGTTTCACATCAACGAATATCAAAAGGATTAATTTCCATTCAGGGCTTCTCGTCTTTAAAACTCAGCGTCTGTAGTGCGTTACAATGTCTGTAATAGATTAAACGTCTATAGAGTCACTTTAGTGTGAAAAATCTGGCTAATAAAGTCGCTCAGATAAAAGCTTTCTATTATCAAAATTAAATCAAATTTAAAATATTAATTTATCAATTAGGTTAGTCCAAGAAACTGTTATGATCGTCATTATTAACTTAAATTTACCAGGTTTTCGGGAAAAAAAGCCAAGATAACGATCCTGAGAAGAAACCTCGAGAGAAACTCAGGATACCATTCTTTTTGTCATCTTTAAAATAATAAAATTAAAATAATACAATACTAAATACAGTATGAGCTCCGAATCGCTTAAATCCAGGCTTCATGGTCGCTTAAATAATCAGTGATTTTATAAAAGCGAATCAAGAAAAAATGTTTTTATAATACGTAATCGATAAATGGGCTATATAAAACTATATGACTAAATATTTAATCCTGAAATTACAATTTAAATATCGAACACGGTGTGGCATTATTTTATTTTATTTTTATTTTTTAATTCAAATTTTTTATTGAAATTTTTTTACAATTTTGACAGGACATTTGGTAAATATTTATGATACACAGATAATTTATTAATTAGGATACTTTTTATCCATAAAAAAAAAACGGCCACTCCGGGAGTGCAGACAGAAGTGAAAACTTGAACAATGACGTGTGTATTTTTTGAATTGTCAGGAAAATACTTATATACAGCGATGTCGGTTACACGGTTACAGGTCGCGAGTTCAATTGATTTTCCCATCTCAAAAAATGCCAACATGCATGTGTATCTATGTACGTACATACACAATATACTTATATACAGAGGTGTCGGTTACGGTAACAGTGTCGCGACTTCAATAGTTTTTTCCCATCTCAAAAAATGCCCACATGCACGTGTATCAATAGACGTACATACACAATACATGTACATACTTTTATAAAGAGGTGTCGGTTACGGTAACAGTGTCGCGAGTTCGATGGTTTTTTACCATCTCTAAAAATGCCAACATGCACGTGTATCAATGGACGTACATACACAATACATGTACATACTTTTATACAGAGGTGTCGGTTACGGTAACAGTGTCGCGAGTTCGATGGTTTTTTACCATCTCTAAAAATGCCAACATGCACGTGTATCAATGGACGTACATACACAATACATGTACATACTTTTATACAGAGGTGTCGGTTGTCAGTGTCGCGAGTTCAATGGTTTTTTCCCATCTCAAAAAATGCCCAACGCGCCTAAAAAAGTTTTGACTTCCAAAATGTTAGGTTCCCGAAGGATCACAGTGATGAAGATGTCAGATATTTTCTCAGGTGTTATATTTTTCTTTTTTCAACGCAGACGAAGTCAGGGGTACTAGCTAGTAGTAAATTAATACTTATGTTAATTATCCCCTTATTAATACAATTAAAATGAGGATAAAATTAACATAAGAATTGTCTATAAGGTTAAAGACTTCAATGCGATATACCCACTTTCCTTTTATAGACTGATTTTCCTTATTTCTTTAGAAAAAAGGATTTCTTGTATATGCTTTCTTTTATTTTTTTTAGTTTTATGAATTTGTATTTTCTTATATTGTTTTTATGTAAAGGTCCAATTGATAGTGGATGGCTACCGTCGCCTATAACGCAATCAACGCCACCAGCAAACTTGCAGCATGTTTGCTGCCAACCATACGATTAAGGAATAGGGATTTTTTTTTCAAAGTTAATGTCGGCAGACAAGCTGACGGTCGACTTAATGGTCAGTGGCAACCGTCGCCTTTAAAACAAGCAACCACATACGTGCTGCAAATGTACTGCCAATGAAAGCCGCTAGCGAGTTTCTAGTACTTGTATGAACTTTGTTTTTTTCTTTTATTATTTTACTAGCTGGTGCCCGCGACTTCGTCCGCGTTGAAAAAGAAAATATATGAGTAATTACTGTACCCGTACGCCGTACACCGCCATCTGTTAGATTTTTGTGGAACTACAGATAATAAAAACAAATTTGTCGGCGTTGAAAAAGAAAAAAGTAGCCTATCCTGTGTCCCGTACATCCAAATGTTTATCTACCAAGTTTCATGAAAATCAGTTAATTCGTTTCAGAGTTATGGAGGAACATACATACATACAGAAAAAAATTCTAAAAATCGTCAATTTAGTTTCAGTGTCATGTATAGAGCCTATAAACACGATATCTCTGAAAACAAAGTAACTTACTCCATGACCGACCCTTACAGATTTATTATTAGTATTGATTATTTTCTTTCATTATTTGTGATTACATCTCACTCAATTTCACGCATCTTTTCAATACAATATCAATACTCAGTTACCGTACTGTTCAGTAGGACAGAAAAGCTTTGTAGGGAAAGGGTGTTTCAAGGAAACCCTTTCAAAGAGACGTTTCAATGAACATTTTAACCGTTTGTATAGTGAAGCGTTCAATAGAAATTGAATTTCAATTTATTGAATCAGTGAATTATTTATATTGAAAACTAATACAGGTTCAAAGTATTGATCGACTTCGATAATAGATAACAAACAGTAAGTAGTGGCCAACGCCACTGCGTTTCGCAGTCATTTGGGCAGCGTGTCTGGCAGCAGTAACCACCCCCTTACTGACATTATGAAACTTTGTCCTTCTGAAACTTTGACTTTTTGTAACTCTGCCTTTCTGGGACCAAATCTTACAGAAGGTGACCGTGAAAAAGTGAGTAAGGGAAGCCAGAGCCTCTTCTCCCTATCTCTTCCCAATTTCTCAAGTTACTTTAATTGGCAGCACAGTTTTTTTTTATAATATAAAGGTGGCAGACAGGCTGGCGGCTCACTTCATAGTAGGTGGTTACCGTCGCCTAAGGACACAAGCAACACCAAGGGGAGTGCTAGTTGAAGCACCTGATTATGGCTACTTATGCTATAGGCGACGGTAGCCACCTGCCATCAACTGGACCATCAGTCTGTCTGCCGACCTTAACATAAAAAAGATTTGGATGAAATTTGCCAATCAGATATAATACTTGATTACATATATAGGATTCTTTTTATATGAGATAAATGTTAGGTTCCCGAAGGATTGTCTAAAAATATAAAAATTGTCACCACTGTCTCAGTGGCAGCATATTATGATAAATATGTCTGGCGTTATATTACTTTATGTTTTCTTCTTATCTATACTAATTTTATAAAGAGAAAATATTTTTATTTTTGTTTGTAAAGAATAAACTACAAAACTACATGACTGATTTTTAAAATTCTTTCACCTATAGAAAGCTAAGTACATTATCAGCGAGTAACAAAGGCTATCAATACTAATAATAAATCTGTAAGGGTCGGTCATGGAGTAAGTTACTTTGTTTTCAGAGATATCGTGTTTATAGGCTCTATACATGATACTGAAACTAAATTGACGATCTTTAGAATTTTTTTCTGTATGTATGTATGTATGTTCCTCCATAACTCTGAAATGAATTAACTGATTTTCATGAAACTTGGTAGATAAACATTTGGACATACGGGACACAGGATAGGCTACTTTTTTCTTTTTCAACGCGAACAAATTTGTTTTTATTATCTGTAGTTCCACAAAAATCTAACAGATGGCGGCTTACGGCGCACGGGTACAGTAATTACTCGTATATTTTCTTTTTCAACGCGGACGAAATCGCGGGCACCAGCTAGTATCTTATAAAGTTACGCGGGAGAAATCGCGTGAAAACATCTGGTGTGTTTTATATTATTCATTTTCCAATGCGGACGAAGTCGCAGGCGCCAGCTAGTACACAATACTAGCACACATCAGAATACAGAATCTCAAAAAGCTGCCCATAATAATTACGTTTCCAATATAATATATTATACTATATGTTAGCAAACTGTCGAATAATCTGATAATATCGTAGACCTGTCATAACTTCGTATACCGTAGAACCATGATTGATGAATGTTCGAGCTCAAATAATAATTATTACCTACATTTATGAGCGACAATTGGTATTGTTTCATCGTGGATTCAATCATAATGAGTTTAATATTGCTATGATGAATTCCACCAATTGGAAGCACTATTTAATAAAGATTAATGATTTGATTATTTGACGTCACGTTTGGTCTAGTGGCTAGTAACCCTAGCTGTTAACCAAACAGTCGCGAGTTCGAATCCCGCTAGGGGCAAATGTTTATGTGTTAACATTTATCTTTGTACCTGAGCCATGGATGTTTTGTATTTATAATATGTATGTATTTACAAAAAAAAGTAATTTATGTATTATATCAACTGTCTGGTATTCATAATCGAAGCATTAGTTGCGTAGTGTGGAACTAGATGGTGCTGTGTGGAATGTGTGAATATATATATATATATATAGCTGTTTCACGCGACTTCCTCCATATAATTTTATAAAATACTAGCTGGTGCCCACGACTTCGTCCGCGTTGAAAAATATTAAGTAGCCTATCCTGTGTCCCGTACGTCCAAATGTTTATCTACCAAGTTTCATGAAAATCAGTTAATTCGTTTCAGAGTTATGGAGGAACATACATATATACAGAAAAAAATTCTAAAAATCGTCAATATTAGTTTCAATAATTATCATGTATAGAGCCTATAAACACGATATCTCTGAAAACAAAGTAACTTACTCCATGACCGACCCACAGATTTATTATTAGTATATTGATAGCCTATATTACTCGATGTTAATGTAGCTTTCAGGTGACAGAATTTTTATCCAGTAGTTTTTGAATTTAATAAAAAAAAATAGAAATCTTCTCTCTTTATAATCTTAATGCTTGCAAATATATATTATTTTGATAAATCTTAATAAGTATAGAATGTTGCGTGCCATAGATTTGTTTTTATTTTTTTAAAACAACTGTTTTGAATTTCATCACCAAGTGAAAACAAAGTGGGCTGTCTTGATCAATGATCTCTTTTGGACACCAAAAAAGGATTTATGATAAAAGAGCTTATTTCAAAGAGGATTAGTACTATAATCCTATTTATTTAGGACAACCTACAAACATATCCGTGATCCTTAGAGTATATTTATCTTTAGATCTCACGGCCTTTCAGTATTATTCGTGTAAAAACAAAAAATTTAGGTAAAGGTTTTCAAATACCTAATTTGAAATATAACAAAGAATAAGTTCTTATAGTGGAAGTAGATATTTTTTATTACAAATTATAATAGGGTCAATGGACGTTTTCGCTCTTTCAAGCGAAAACGGCTGAACCGATTACGATGTAATTAGGCACACAAATAGTTTATTACCTGGATTAATGTAAAAGATCTTATAAATCTTTTTCATCTTTTTATCTTTTTTTACGTGAATAAGTTTTTATTGCACCCAAACTGTGTAGGTACCACTAATTATATATATATTTTTTTTGTAATTAAAATAAAATAATTTAATTTTTTTTTAAAACCATAAAAGTCAGAAAACCGGAATACTTTGTACATATCATGCGTGGCGAGAAGTATGATCTCCTGCAGCTGATCATGCAGGGGAAAATACAAGGTAGATGCAAGCCGGGCAGACGATTTTTTTTTTTAAAGAAAGGTAGCAGACAGTCTCACTGGATGGTAGGTGGTTACCGTCGCCTTAGGACATAAGCAACACCAAGGGCAGTGCTAGTGCACTGCCTACCCTGTAGAAGTTTACAGCTTGCTTGAAGTAGCCCATATTGTAGCTAGGTGGAAACACCTCAGGAGGGATTGTTCGATTCGACGTACTTCTTGGCTCCGCGAATGGTATGGCCAAAGTACCAGATCGCTGTTTCGAGCCGCATCCTCGAGTTAGGATAGCCATGATGATAGCCAAAAAATAAAAACTAAAACATAACGCTCTTCCCACTGCCTGAGTGGTCGGTCGCCACTCAGGACATTTTAATAGAAGCCCATGCACGCTGCACGCTCCGCCACGCTGCAAGCTCAGTAAGAGCGTCCACTAAGGCCATACCCTTAGAATTAGACCACGCACCAATGTATGTTAGGCTAATGCACGTAGGCAGCGCGGTCTCCGGACCGGAAAGCGTAAATATTTAACGAACACAGAGCCGCTTCCGGTGATAATAAGCCACGATTTGGTATCCGGTTTTTATTCAGGAAAACGCCATTAATATTTCAACTGTTCATGTCATTAATTTTCTATAATGCACGCACGAACATTTTCGTGATGTACTTACTGACAACAGTTGATCTTAATGTCCAGTGAGGATTCTAGGTGTTTATCTTCTACTAGCTATTGCACACGACTTCATTAGCGTAAATTTATAAAATATAGCCTATGTTGCTCGTTGATAAAATAGCTTTCTATAGGTGAAAGAATTTTTAAGATCGATCCAGTAGTTTTTGAGGCTATCTTTACTATCTAATATATAAAATTCTCGTGTCGCGGTGTTTGTTGCCAAACTCCTCCGAAACGGTTGGACCGATTTTGATGAAATTTTGTGTGCTTATCGGGTAGGTCTGAGAATCGGCCAACGTCTATTTTCCATACCCCTAAATGTTAAGAGTGGTCCATCCCAAAAAATCTTTTTTGGCAAAACAACGTTTGCCGGGTCAGTTAGTATATAAAAATGTTATGTTGGTTTGTGTATTCTTCAACAACTCAATACTTAGCCGACGGATTGACTTAAAATTTTTAAACATTGCACTTAAACGGAGGAATAATTTTATATACTTTTTTTTTCCAAAATTCCAACAAACTATTTTTTTCATTAAACAAATTGACCGTTGTGAGCCGTTTTTATGGCAACCTTGGAACGTTGCTGACTTGAGCCACAGAAAAGCTTGGCCGGGTTCAGCTAGTAATAAAGTTATTTATTTTATCATATCTTACACAGTATTTAAGAAAAACCTTCCATTTTTAAATAAATTCGGTTTCCAAAAATTTGCACCTTAATTCATATGTTTATTAGGTTGCGCTCATTTTGGTAAAGATTGAGTTCGATCTGAAGAAGGTTGCGTTTAACTTTGGTGATATAAGTATCACCCACTCAGACCATTAGAGGTTTGTTGGTGTTAAAAGGCATTTAAGTTCTAAGCAAAGTTTTCCATTAAGCTAAGTAATCTGATATCATCCTAAATACTAGTTTGTACACATAGTCTTGTTTTGTGTATCTTATTAAATAAAATGAAATAAATAAAATCTGGAGTTCTTGTAACAAAAATATCTTAGTTTCCACTTTGCCTTTTTCCTGGCTTGTTAAGGAATGTTTAGGGCCCCTAAAGTATTTATCGTAGAGTAGAAATTAATATATCCAAATTTGTAGAAAATTTTAAGTAGAAACTTTTGTTAGAAGTAAAAATAATGCTATTAAATAAATAAATAAATATCTTCACAAATTTCACACAGGACCATCTAGTTCCACACTAAGCAATTAATTCTTGTGTTATGGATACCAGATAGTTGATATACTACATAGATTACTTTTTTTTTGTAAATAAATACATATTATAAATACAAAACGTCCATGACTCAGGCACAAAGGTGAATGTTAACAAATAAATATTTACCCCTAGTGGGATTCGAACCCGTGACCGTTTGGTCAACAGCTAGGGTTACTAGCCACTAGACCAAACGTGTCGTCATTCGTAAAATAATGCTATTTGTAGACATTTAAAATCATCAAGAGTTTTAATAAATACAAGACATAGATAAAATTATATAATACAAAACATAGTAATGTTTGTCATACCATAGTTATAACTTCCCAACTCATTAAATTTATATACTTATTTGTTTCCTTACAAACTATTCAATGTTTGGTTTAATAATCTGTACACGATATTAAATCTAAGAACCTCGTAAAAAAGTTACAATGTTGCTTGTCCTTACAAACTTTATATCTAGGTCACAAAATGGTGTCTCATAAATGACTATTTGAGAAGTTTAGGAACAAAAGGTGTCATGCATATACTTACCTACTTAATTATACTCTTTTTTTTTAAAATCTAACAAAAGGTTTTAAAAGTAAAAAATACACAAATACATTAAAAAAAAAAAAAAATTTAAAATTGAACTATCGCAAACAGAAATTTTCTAATCTGTCAATTTTCTAAAAAAAAACTATTACGTGTAAATGTCACTTCTTGTCCCTAACTTCCTTATTTAATGTCAGACGTGACAGATGAGGATTGAAGACATAATTCAGCTTCAGAAACCAATAATATTGGGAAATATAGTTTTTAGGTTAGGTTAAGGCGCAATTTCACCATACTCTGTTAGTATTTAACATCGCTGTTAAGTCATTTAACGCTGTCACTTCCATACTGTAAACGTCTGTTAAATAACAACAGCGATGTCAAATACTAACAGAGTATGGTGAAATCGCGCCTAAGGCCCGTAATTTCAATTGTAGTTTAAACTGCGATATCAAGATTAAACTGTTATTCGTAGATTAACTCGTAATTTCAAATGCAGATGAACTTTGATATACAATTTAAACCGTATCAAAATTTAAACGCTCAACCATGGGCGCTTAAACTATTGCGTTGGGTTTAATCTGTTGTCAAGTGTCACTTTTTTAAAGATGGCCGCCTTTAGTCAGCTGTTTATTGTAGTAGCCGAAATCGTATCGTATGCGTTGAGCAGGTAATACTAAACATAAGCTAAATATGGGAATACTTTTTTACCAAATTAGTCAAAAGTTCTGTCTCTGACTTCGTAAAGTTAGGAACTCTTGATTTCGTACCACTCATCATAAAGATATTACGGGCCTAGTGTGATAAGGGGGTAAGGTAATTAAAATCTATGCAATACCAAATGTCAACCTCACCTGCAGTGAACACTTTGAGAATCACTGCCTTTAGTTGTTTAGGTAACACAAAGAATTTCGTACAAATACAATTACTGAAGTCTACATTTTGGTACGTACGTATAGTACATACGAATAAACACACTTGATTAGCTTTTTAAAGTACCGGATCAATATTTATGTCCTGAGTCAGAACCGTCCCTAACAGTGAATACACGATAATGAACCTTAAAACTTAGCTGTTAAGTCGCAATTTCGCTTATCCTTCTAACTGGTTAATTCATTAAAACCCAAGTCTTCATGTGTATATGAGGATAAATAATTCTTTTGTTTTATAACATACTAGCTGTTCCACGCATAAATTTATAAAATATAGCCTATGTTACTCGCTAATATTGTAATATAGTTTCCCAATAGTGAAAGAATTTTTCAAATCGGTCCAGTAGTTTCGGAGCCTATTCAATGTAAGCAAACAAACAAACAAACAAACAAAACAAACAAATAATCATATATTTCCTCTTTATAATAATAGTATAGATAGCCTATCTTACTCGCTGATAATGGTAGCTTTATGTAGGTGAAAGAATTTTTAAAATGAGTCTATTGATATAACTAGTTTTTGAGTTTATTCATCACAACATACAAAAATAAAAATCTTCTCTCTTTATCATAATACTAGCTGTTGTACGCGACTTCGCCGGGGTAATTTTTTTATAACATATAGCCTATGTTACTCGCTGATAATGTAGCTTTCCATAGGTGTAAGAATTTTCAAAATCGGTTTACTAATTTTTGAGTTTATTCATTACAAACATACAAAATATCTTTTCTCTTTCTAATATTAGTATATACTAGCGGCCCGCTCCCGGCTTCGCCCGGGGTGTTATTTTTTTTCTAAAATAAACGTAGCCTAAGTTACTCCTTATTACATCAGCTATCTGCCAATAAAAGTCCCGTCAAAATCGGTCCAGCCATTTCAGAGATTAGCCGGAACAAACAGACAGACAGACAAAAAATTTAAAAATGTTATTTTGGTGTATGTACCGTATTATATTCATATGCATGTAGCAAAAAACGGTTATTTCAATATTACAAACAGACACTCCAATTTTATTTATATGTATAGATAGAAGTATCGATTTGGTCTGAGGGACTTGAATAATGTTACGGTATTTTGTTTATGTTTGGTTCATGACACACCGTAAGGGCACGCCCTACGCGTCATACGGCCTTCGCACTTCACCGACCTTTTCTATAGGTATAGCACAGATTACATTATTTTTCAGACGCGACATTCCAGTGTCGGGAATAATGATTGTGAGATTTTTTTTATGTAAAGGTGGTCAGACAGGCTGATGGCTATCTGACCACCTTTACATAAAAAAAATCTCTCTCGTTTTTATGTTTCCATCGAAGGGTGGCAACCCTAACTGCTCGGTTTGGAAATCTATCAGAGATCGTATGACTATGGATCTGGACTATCTTGGATCTGGTATTACCACCTGAAATGCAATTGCTACATTGTTTATTAGGATTATAGACAGACAGAGTATGCTGATGATAAACTTGATGATAGGTGGATACCGTTGCCTATAGTACAATCAACGCGACAGGTTCTGCAAATGCGCTGCCAACAACAGTGGGATTAAGGGTATATAATTATAAGTTATAGATAAATGAGCTCTGACATCCCTTACTCACTCATCG
Organism: Synanthedon andrenaeformis; assembly: GCA_936446665.2. NCBI lineage: Eukaryota > Metazoa > Arthropoda > Insecta > Lepidoptera > Sesiidae > Synanthedon > Synanthedon andrenaeformis. The sequence goes on along the minus strand of OW387804.2, from coordinate 2,279,007 downwards.
AAACACTACAGCACACCTACTACGATCGACGGTTAAATAGGCGACGGTAGCCAGCTTCCATCAAGTGGAAAATCAACCTTTTTTGTCGACTTTAATATATAAAAAAATTCACGCTAATTATTATTATTAAAACCGATTTTTGTATCTAATTATTATTATTAAAAACGATAACGATACGATAACGATAATTCTACATGTACGTATACATAGATGTATGGTTACACGAACAACCAAAAATAGAGCTAACTTCAAAACGGAAAATTCGTCTTGAAATCCCAGTTTTACACAAAAACGTACGTAAAAAGATCCACAACCATAGAGAACTCCAGTACAAACAGTCTGGAGGTATTACGTGCTCCGAATACAGGGTGTTGTGGAAAATAACGCTTGTTTGTGCAGTAGAAATACAATTTTATACAGTACGATAAAAATTTGTTGTCATAACGCTAATGCAGGCTACTCCGCTATTTTTATGGTTTATGAAAATAAACAAACCTTTTATTCACTACTAGCGGCCCGTCCCCGGCTTCGCACGTTTTTTTTTGCAAATCAAATGTAATTATCTTTCGATTTTACTAATTTTTTACTGACTTAATAATTGATACCACTCCCTAACCAGATTCCACCCACAGTGATTGGATTTGTTCTATTTTTTCGGTTAATGAGTAAGATATGCAGTAAAAAAATGTACATAGGCATTTTAATAAATTTTTACATGTTTAATTTAACATTTCAAAGTTAACTTAATGAACATAACGTACGCTGACTAAGGTTTACACAACTTCATAATGATTAAAGTTTGTAATTACATTAAACATTTATTTAATACGTTTCTGACCTCTCTGCGGAATGAGATTTTTATTTAAAAATTCATCATTAAAAGTAACTAAGGCGAAATGTGTTTACCTTTATTAAGTTCCAAGTAGATTGTCAATACATAAGTATCTTTTAGAATTCATAGTCATAGAGCAAATAGTACTTACTGGCAGTAAGTACTTAGTACTCTATGTTCATAGTTAAGGGCACGCTGTACTAACGAGTGAAATCAGTAATAGATATATGGGAGAATACGTCAATAAAATTTTCAGTCATTTTGTCATATCTTATCTTATTCATATCATATCTTATTGAACTTGTAACTACTTGTTTGTAATGAAAAAATCTGAAGGCATTTCAGCAAGTTGCTGAAGGCCTCAGGAATCTTATTTGCTAGAATTGGTCTCTTGCGACTTTTTACTGTTCCCACAGATAAAGAAAACAATAAAGGGAATGTTTTTCGCTACTATCTAGGTATATCTACTCTATGTATGTATAAGTATATATACATGTTATAAAATAAAGTCGATGTTCGCCACTATCTGTCTCCACTAAGTTCTTCTAAACCACATTTCAGAAATGCATCGTACATAGGTAAAGACGTTTCTGAAATATATTTTTTTAATATTCCTTGAAATTCGAGAAATGTTGAGAAAAATTGGAAAAATTACTCGGAAAATTGCATACGTGTGAAGCCGGGGGCAAATCGCCCGATAGCGACAGCAGTCATTACAAACTCATGGTAGAGGTACAGAAAATTGACTCATCCGAAAGCTTCGTTTACTCTATGGCGACATAGCCGCGTATAATATTAGGCACCGATCGATATTAGTTACTTGTAACTAATGAGCGTGCCATCAAACAATACCATGGAAACAAAACTTTGACAGCGACTTGATTTTGCCTCACGATAGATCCTTCGTGAAGGTCGACCTTTTTGTCATTTTTTTCCACTTGCGAACTTAGAGACCTTTGCTTTGAGTAACAATTTTCTTGAAAAATCTTCATAATTTTCAAGAATGGTTTGTTGATTACGAGCCTTTCGTATTTCAGACATTCGGCGATTTACAATCGCTGATTATTGAATAAATTTGAAATTTTTTTCTCAGAATTTTCAGTAGATTTTGAAATAATGAAGCAATTGATGAAAAATTATTGACATTTTAATTTTAGTTCATCTATATCTATCTATACACGAGTACATATCCTTACATAGTTAAAATTGAAGTCGCTTTCCGCGTGTGTCAGTCTGTCTGTCTGTATATCCGCTAAGTCCTCCTAAAGCGGGTCGCTAGTTATAAAGTGTACCTAGTTGTTTTTCGCCTGTGTCCATTTTTCTCTTCTCCTTTAACTAATACTAAACCGCCCAACATATTGCTGACAGACATTCTGCAAGTTTATGAAAGCGGGACACAATGTCCCCTCATTTAATGAAAGGTTGTCGCAACCTAAGCAATATGCTTTACAAGTGCTCTACCTATCCTAAGATAAAGTCTAAATTAAGGGCTTAGGAGACACAAGTGCAAACGTGCTGTTAATATGTTCTGCTATTCTGTAAGAGTGGTTACTGACGGCAAACCAGCTGCTAAGTTTATGAAAGCAGGACGCTACGTCCTCCTACTACTTAGCCATAGTTGGCATGAGAACTGTTGTAATTTTGAACTTTAACGCTAACGATTTAAAACACAAGTTTGTCTGTAAACTGTAATGTTTTTGTTATCCGCGTACAACAAAACTAATTTACGCTTGTGCACTGCGGACGGTCCTCGAAACTTTACGGAACACTATTACGCAATGTTGCCATTTGTGACGAGGAAATCAGAGAAATAAAATTGTTTGCTTCGCGTTTTGAGAGCGGAAAAGTTTCGCGTTGAACAACACACCAAATTATCACCAACTAAATTATGATTAAGTATGGTCCAGAAATAACCCTAAGAGATCACTTTCCAACGCGAACGGGAGCCGCAATGGTGTAATGTAACGACTTCGAGACTTAGTGTAATGTACCCTACAAATATTCCGCATGAACTCCACGAAATGGTCCATCAGCCTGTCTTGACATTTATATATAAAAAAAATCTTCTATAAGAGGGTAGTTACTGCCTAATGCTTGGCAATGTTACCCTACAAATATTCCGCATGAACTCTACTAAGTGGTCCATCAGCCTGTCTTAAGACATTTATATATAAAAAAAAGTCTTCTATAAGAGAGTAGTTACTGCCTAATGATTGGCAATGTTATTCTACAAATATTCCGCATGAACTTTATTTCTGAATGTCTATAATTAAATGGCTAAATAAATTTAATCTCATCCCGGACCCTATACCAAGCCTTGAAAGGGATGCGACCTGTATTATCGTTTCATTATTAATAACCAGGTAAAGGTTAGCATATGCGATCAATATATCAATCGCGCATTCAACGCCGACTTATTCAGGTGAAATATTAACATTGCTTCCGAAACATACTTGCGTCGCGTGACTCGAATCGTTACGGAGTTCCTTTAGCAAATTGCTTTGGACTTCCACTGTAAAATTTATATGTCGCAAGGACGTGTGGATGCGACATGTCGGTATCTATTGGGAACCTTCAGAAGCTAGTGAGGCTTCTAAACACGATTCTTCTACAGGCCAACGCGCCCAAGAAATAAAAAAATTCTTTAGGCGCCAATTTCGCAGGACCTACACGCTTTGTTATCCTTATCTATATATATAAAAATCTCGTGTCACGATGTATGTTCGCGATAAACTCTGAAACTGCTGAACCGACTTTGATCAAACTTCATAAGTATCTGTTATTTGGTCCAACTTAAAAGATAGGATAGTTTATATTACATTTTGTTTATTATTTTTTTTGCAAATTATATAATATTATTAACATAGCGCCATCTGTTGATACTTATTCAATAAAGCAATTATTTATCTGTGAGTTCCATAAGGTTCTCACAGATGGCGGTTTAAAGTAATTTATCGGCTGGATTGCAAAAAAGCACCCCGGGAGCGGGCCACTAGTTTATATATATAACTAACTGTTGCACGCGACTTCGCCCGCGTAAATTTATAAACGATAGCCCATTTTACTCGCTGATAATGGTAGCTTTCTATATGTGAAAGAATTTTCAAAATAGGTCGAGTAGTTTTTGAGTTTATTCATTACAAACCTACAATTTTTCTCTCGTTATAATATTAGTATAGAAGTATAGATTAGTAAGATAGATATATGTGTGTGTCTGTGTGTGTGTGTTAAGGCGATAGGCTAGGTTATATCTATCGCCTACACACACATCTATACATAAATATCAAAGCATATCGCAAATAAATTTAATGACTTTTTTATTAATCTTACTAATATGCATACAGGCCTAAAGAATTTAAAAATCAAACCATGCCACACTAAACTAAATTCAATGTATTTAATGGATATGACAGAATATGAGTTGAGAGGTGTGGTGATGTCACTTAACAAAACAAAAGCAGTGGGACATGATGAAATTTGTACAGACATTATTAAACGTTCCATTAAAAACATTTCTCAAGTCTTAACTTACCTTATAAATCTATCTTTCTCAACAGGAAAGTTTCCTGAAATCTTGAGGATTTCGGTTGTCAAACCAATTTTTAAAAAAGGTAAAAAAGAGGAGGTAAATAATTACCGTCCGATTACATTAATATCGATATTCGCCAAAATTTTTGAGAAATGTATGACAATACGCCTAACAGATTATTGTGATAAAAATGATATAATAGTCCCAGAACAGTTTGGATTTCAAAACAATAAATCAACAACCTTAGCTATTTACACACTAATGAAATCAGTATTAAGTAGCATAAATAATAAAAATAGAACTTCAGTTCTATTTTTTGACCTTAGTAAGGCATTTGATTTCGTAAATCACGAAATCCTACTCAACAAACTCGAGGGAATAGGCGTTCGAGGAATTCCCCTTAATTGGCTAAGATCATATTTGACTAATCGCAAACAACTAGTTGAAATAAAAAGACTTAATAGAAATAGAGAACTTGTTAACTATTTTTCTGAATACAAAGTTAATAAAGTTGGTGTGCCACAAGGAAGTATTCTCGGGCCATTATTATTTCTAATTTATGTTAATGACATACCTAATATAACTAATTTTAAAAGTATTCTTTTCGCTGATGACATATCTATTATTGTAAGTACTGACATTAAAAATAATGATTTGAATCATGAATGTGACATCAATGAAACAATTAAATCTACTATAGAATGGCTTGACCAAAATAAATTGAAAATAAACTTGACAAAAACTAATTTCATTAGATTTGACAATATTAAAACTGCAAAGCTTAATATTAAATATGAAAACACTAAAATTAAGGAATTAAATGAAACAAAATTTTTAGGAGTAATAATAGACAAACAACTTAACTGGAAATCTCACATTGATTATGTCTGTGAAAGAGTAAATAAATTTGTGTATGCCATAAAATGCCTAAGAAAAATTACAAACCTTGAGACGGCTATTACTACTTACCATGCTTACATAGTTTCTGTTCTTCGTTATGGTTTAATTGTTTGGGGCAACAGTAGTCACCTGCGTAGAGCTTTTGTTGCACAGAAAAAATGCCTGAGAGCCATGACTTTTAAGACACAACGGGATTCGTGTAATCCTTTATTCAGGGAGCTTAAGTTATTGACTTTGCCTGCATTATATATTTACGAAATGTGTATATTCGTCAAGAAACACAAATATTTATTTATAAAAAATTCAGGTAGCAACAGATATCCGGATAGACTGATAGTGAAGGAGATAATCAAATTGGCTAAATTTAGGAAAAGTTGCTTATATATGAGCGTCAAGCTGTTTAATAAGGTTCCTCTTAATATAAAGTCCTTACCTTTGGTGCAGTTTAAGAGAAAATTATATACTTGGCTTATAGCATACAACTTCTATGACGTCAAAGAATTTATGGATCGCAGATTTTGAAAAATTTACTAGTTTAATCATGAGTTTAATATATAAATAAATTTTATCTTTATATAGTCATTTTAAAATATTTGCATGCCCTTATAGGGTGGGATGTAGTGAGCACTATTGTTAATGTAACGATAACCATTGTAACCTATGTTCAGCAAATAAATAAATTATTATTATTATTATTATCGATCCCGCGAGTTCAGTGTTTTTCCGTGTTCAGTGTCCCATACAAAAAGTGCCAAAAGCTCCGAAAGTTCACTTAAGAAAAACTTAATTTCAATATTAACTATTTAATCGTTACTTAAATTTTATTTATAGTTCTGTTTATTGTTTTAATTTTTAATTTAGTGTTTATTGATTAAGTTCAATATTTTCGAGTATTGTAGTCACAAAACGGACGCCAAATTGTCGCTTAGCTGAAAATTTCAATACCATTTGCTATTTCTACTAGAAATCGTAAATATCAATTTTTACATTTCACATCTTCATAAATAACGAAACCTCTTTACTACATATTTTTCATCTCCTGATGTATCCCTTTTGGGGTCTTGTAATTTAAAAATATCTTACATGCTTTATCAGGTTGATTCGTTCATCCATGTAAAGGTACATAATAGTCCCAATCACTTACGCATTCAAAAAGCTACTGAATTGGTATTAACACAAAAATTGAAAATCGAAATAAAGAAACGTAATGTTGCCATATGAAACTTTCAAAGTTGACTGGTCTGGATTTGGAAAGTAGTGGCAGGGCACACTGAAATTCACAGTCATTTGGGCAACCCGTATGGCGACACAAACCACACCATACCCTTACAGAAATCCACTGTGAAATAATAGCACGTGTGCTATTTCGGTGAGTGAGTAAGGGATGCCAGAGCCCATTTTCCCCCTATTCCTTCCCAATCCCTTATCCCTTATCGTACTTAAGTCGGCAGCCCACTTGCTACACCTATGGCGTTATTTGTGTAACAGGCGACGGTAACCAATTCAATTCAATAATTTATTGCAAAACCATAATGTATAGTTAGATGTTACAAAAATAAAATAATAAAGACTAGTATTATGGACCCTGTCAGGTGACGTATTTTCTATTTGTGGTTTTTAAAACCTATCGACTAATGTCGATAGCTTGTCGTTCTAACATTAAAACCAACACGAAACCACATCTAAAACTTTCGTATTCTAACTTCATCGACATGTGTCACATGTGTAACCACGGTGAAAACGTCATAGACATTTTTGCTATGTAAAATTTAAAACACTAAAGTAGACAATTGTCGAGTGTATAACCGCAACGAGTCGATAACCACAGCAAAACCACACATAGAGAATAGGTCCTCTGGCACGACTTGCCATCAAGTGGACAGTCAGCCTGTTTGCCGACCTTATCAATACTAATAATAAATCTGTAAGGGTCGGTCATGGAGTAAGTTAGTTTGTTTTCAGAAATATCGTGTTTATAGGCTCTATACATGATACTGAAACTAAATTGACGATTTTTAGAATTTTTTTCTGTATGTATGTATGTTCCTTCATAACTCTGAAACGAATTAACTGATTTTCATGAAACTTGGTAGATAAACATTTGGACGTACGGGACACAGGATAGGCTACTTAATATTTTTCAACGCGGACGAAGTCGTGGGCACCAGCTAGTAATATATAATTTTTTTATTAGAGATAGGTTTGCTCTTGGCCAGCATCTAGCCGCGTAGCGAAGATGAGGCCTATGATAGAGCGAGCTCACCCAGAAGATGCCTATTCACTCCAACTTTGAAAAGATTTGGGTTATGTGAGCTCGGAAAAACAAACAACCAGCAGGAAGTTCCAAACCTTGGCAGTATGCATTATAAAGGTTGTTTTAAAGCGCTTGGTCTGAAAAAGGAAGATTTAATGGTTTAATCAGTACCTTTACCATGATTTTACAATGTCCACACTCGCTAGCGAGAGCCTAAAACATTTATATGAAAAACTGTCAACTGTCAATGTCAAATTGACAATTTTCCATATAAATATTTTACGCTCTCGCTAGCGAGTGTGGACATTATAACTCATGGTGTGAATGGTAATCAGCCGTACGTCTGAATGTCCGATGGAAGAAAGGAGATGGCGGTAGGAGAGAAAAAAATATAGAAATAAAATGTCTTATCCGAAAATTTTGTCTTTAATGACTCCATTGAAGCGTTTTCTGTGTAAGGCATTATTTGATTACCAACTTGTAATGGCACTTTGAAATTATTCACAAAAGCCCTCCGTCCATTGCCAAATTGAAAGGCAATTAGTCACAGCTAATTTCGTTTCGGCCTACATAACTTTCATTTAAAATAACGAGCATTTTGCTACGATTTGTTTGAACACAATTTCAAATTGAAATTTTCTTTTTTTTTGTATCGTATAAATATAGGTTTTTTTTGTATTATATATGTATAGGTTGTATTTTAATTTTGAAAACTTTCTTTGTTTTTGGAGCTTTTATTTTAACCAGCGCAGATTTTAAGAACCTGCATATATGCTGATTTGTGGCGGAGGACGTTTGTGTTTGTCTTTATACAATACTAGCTGACCCGGCAAACGTTGTTTTGGTATGGAAAATAGATGTTGGCCGATTCACAGACCTACCCGATAAGCACAAAAAATTTCATCAAAATCGGTCCAGCCGTTTCGGAGGAGTTTGGCAACAAACACGACATGAGAATTTTATATATTAGAAGAAGATATGTTACCTATATATATCTTATCTATATCTTAAATATCCTTCACTACAAATAAAATAATATTCTTTTCTATTGTATTTAATGGAAAAATAGGGGAAAGTTTTTACTCCTTGTAAATTTTTATTTAGTTCTTGATTAACTGAATAATATTTCTATTTTATGTTTCTATGTAAATAATATATTGTAGAACGTCTTTCACTAATTGAAAGAAAGTTAAAGGCGAAAGGTTTTTCTATATAACTAGCTGTTGCACGCGACTTTGTCAGCGTAATGAAAATAAAATATAGCCTAAAATATAGTTTATTCATTACAAAAATACAAATATTTTATCTTTAAATATTAATATAGATATAGATTTACAAAAAAAATCCGGTCAGCTAAAAAAATAGCTAAGAACAATAACGTCAACGTTGGTCAAGTCAAGATAAAACCGATCTAATAAATAAAAAAGTTTTGAAACAAAAAACGGATCAAAATCGATCAAGTTTGGGAGATACGGTTCCACAGACCGACACACAAATACACAGATACATACACACTTCAAACCTATAACACCCCGTTTTTGCGTCAGACGTTGAGGGTTAAATAAAGAGGCAAGGAATGAAAGAAGAAATAAAAATTTGGTTGCTTAATTTCTTTGCCCACAATTTGTTCTCTAATGGAAAAAATAATGAACCTTTTTTTACGCTGCTAATTAAAAACACGCGAAACAACGTGTAGCAATTAATCATAGAGGAAGTTTATTTCAACTACCAATTTGTTAGCTCCAAAGCGAAATTAAAATAACATGAAAGAAAGTACTTTATGTTATTTTTTTATTTATTTACGCAAAAACAAAAAACAAAACACAGTTTAGGTGTACTATAAACTCGATTAAGTTTCTACTGTACACCTGAGTTGTCTACAATAACAGAAATATACAGAACTAGCTGGTGCCCACGACTTCGTCCGCGTTGAAAAATATTAAGTAGTCTACCCTGTGTCCCGTACGTCCAAATGTTTATCTACCAAGTTTCATAAAAATCAGTTAATTCGTTTCAGAGTTATGGAGGAACATACATACATACAGAAAAAAATTCTAAAAATCGTCAATTTAGTTTCAGTATCATGTATAGAGCCTTTAAACACGATATCTCTAAAAACAAAGTAACTTATTCTATGACCGACCCTTACAGATTTATTATTAGTATTGATGATGTATAAATTAGGTATATATATATTTTTCTCTAAGATCACAAATTGGTTATAGTGTGCCCCAGGGGCGGGGTACATTTTAACAGCCATAGGGGCACCGTGTAACAAGATGGGGTACATTATATAACAGTAGACTAAAATATTCACACTCCATGATTCCGATGTGATATCGCTATGTATATAACGGAGTTGAAGAGAATAAAAGATTCCTAGTTGAGGTTTTAACTAATGGAAATTGCAATTATTTGTGTATATAAAAAGCATACGTGCGAAGTCGGGGCCTAATAGTCTAGTACTATAAAATATGTCAATAATGTTTGAACCTATAAAAAAAATTACAATTGAAAATTACGAATTTGCAATGGCACCATACCCTTTCTCGTTCCAGTGGTCTTCAAACTTTAAGGTTTAATTGAATTGTGTAACTCATCTTTTTGTTTTGAGCCACCGAGAGTTTAAACATTGATTTTGCATTAAAATTATTTCACTCCAAGTCATTCGTATTAAGTGTTTTATTAACTTTATTATAAACTAAACGGATGCCCCTCGGCTTTGCCCGTGTAAATAAAGGGAACGTGGGAACCAACGTCTGTCTGTGGCATCATAGATCACAAACGGATGGCCCGTTTTATAAGTTTTTTCTTCGTTTGAAAGTAAATACGATCCAGATGGTTTCTAGTTGTAATTTATGACGAAAGGCCTACTTTGAAGGTCACGAGCTCATTTCATATTAGACAAAGTTATCAATTTAGAGGAAAATAAATATAGAAATAGATTGTAGAGATTCTGACAAATCGTGTTTTGAAATCCAACTGAAGATAGTGTGTACATTATCTAACAACAATCTGCATACTCATTTGTGTGTAACAAGCCTAAAATGTAGTTACGAAGTATAATGTAGGTCAAAGGATTAACCCGTATCAATGCCAGCTTTATGCAAATTAACCATCAATATTACAATTTGTTATAATTTCGACAGAAATTGTTGAAAATCTCTGTTTATTTTGTGATCAACCAACAACTTCCAACGATTATTTTTCTCCAGTTAAATTTTCAGAGACCGTTTAAACTTTTTATACAAGTCTTTATGTTCATTTATGGTTACTCTATATCTATACTAATAAATAAAATCGAAGTGTCTTTTTGTAATGTCAAAATAACTGCTTTTTGCTAAATGTATATCAAAATTTAATTATATGGTAGGTATTTATGCCTAAAAACGGCTACTAGGGCGTTGCATGTGTTAGGTATCGGTTTCGGGCTTATTTAATAATGATTTGGGTTATTGAATTAATTTATTAATTAATCATATTATTTGAGGCTATAAGTAGTAAATTTCATGAAGTTGTGAGTATTAGTTCAATACTTAGTCAACAACAATCGAAACGGTTGACGTGACGACGTTGAAAAAAATCGAGTACAGCTGAGTACAGCATCATGAATTAATTCCTTACAAGGCAAGAAATAAGTAAAAAACTATTCCTGAAGAGATAGTGGCTTTTTACCAAGATTCTGCCACCTTCATTTTCTACTGTTCTAAAAAGGGTCAGAGAGAGTTTCTAAGACGACCTTTGCTTAGGAAATCCGATTGCTCCCTGTACGGAAGAAATCGCTAATAAGTTGAGAAACTTGTACCGAATTTTCTAGAGCTGTATACCAGCTGTATACATAGCCTATCGCATAAATACCGACAAACACACACACACACACACACACACACACACACACACACACACACACACACATCCATGAAGTTGTCACTTTAAAAAAAATAAAAAAATTACATTAGGTACTCGTACTCGCCGCTTGCATTTTTCATGTGAATGTCGCTAAGCCGCGATTTCACCATACTCTGTTAGTATTTGACGTCGCTGTTAAGTCATTTAACAGACGTTTACAGTATGCGAGTAAGGACGATTTCACCATACTCTGTTAGTACGTATTTAACATCGCTTTTAAGTCATTTAACAAACGTTTACAGTATGCAAACGACAGCGCTAAATGACTTAACAGCGACGTTTAATACTAACAGAGTATGGTGAAATCGCGCCTAAAGATATGTTTTAATGCAATGCTAAAGCCCGTCACACACGTAGCTACAATATATATTAATATAAAAATTATAGCAAGGCATATTACTATATATTTTCTATACAAATATTGGAGTGAGCACACACGCAACTATAATATATTTCTATGATGTGAGCGACGTTTACCGTAATTTATATTATTGCATATTATGGTATAGCAAGACATATTACGACCATCAATGAAATGAAGGCAAAATATATATTATAGCATCGTCTCCGTGTTTGGTAGCTTGATATAATGTATATTATAGAACGGTATATTAATATATATTATAGCTACGTTTGTGACGGGCTTTATGCACACTGCGCTGCCTGTCCTCCCGTACTCGATAGAGTTAGTGCGAGCATCGGCGGACGAGATTCGAATACCAATGAACCTATCGCGGAATATATTAAACTTGTCTGCCATAATGTATTTTTAAATTAAATAGAATAAAATTATCCAACAAACCGTTGTCTACAATATTACAATACAATATAAAGATGTTACAATTTTGTGTCATACTAATCTAATCTCTAATATTATATGTATGAGAGAAGATTTGTATGTTTGTAATTAATAAACTCAAAACTGAGACGATTTTGAAAATTAATTTTGAAAAACGTAAATATTACTTAAAAATATATATATAAATAACCGGTGGTTAGGGTTAAAGTGTGAGGAATCTTCTGACCATTCGTGCCGTGTCAAGAAGTCAAAATTATTAATATTAGGGGTTAAAGTATGAAATTGCCGATTTGTACTGAAAAATAAAAATTCGTTTTTTTTTTTAATTTAACATATTTATTTAATCAAAATAATTACCATTATTATCTATACATTGCTGCCATCTAATAGGAAGCTCATTTATGCCTTTGCGATAGAACTCTGGTGATCTAGATTCGACAAACTGTGTGAAAGCATTTTGCACTGCCTCCTGAGAAGAAAACTTTTTATCACGCAGAAAATTGTCCAAATCACGAAAAAAATGGTAGTCCGTTGGAGCAAGGTCTGGCGAATACGGAGGGTGACGAATGGTTTCTAATTGCAGTTCCTGTAGAGTTAAAACGGTTTCTCGTGCTGTATGAGGTCTCGCGTTATCATGGAGCAATAATGGTGAAGATCGATTCATAAGTCGGGGCTGTTTCACTGCTAGTTTCGCTATCATTGTTCGGAGTTCGGCGCAGTAGACATCTGCCGTTATTGCTTGACCAGATCGGAGAAAGCTATAGTGAATAACACCACGCTGAGACCACCAAACAGTTACATTACCTTTTTATTGGTAAGCTTTGCTTTAGGCCACTGTTGCGGCTTTTGACCTGGGGTCAGCCATTGCATTTTCCGCTTACGATTATCGTAAAGAATCCATTTTTCATCACATGTCACAATTCGATCCAATATTCCTTCATTTCTGTATCGATTCAACAAGGCAACGCAAGTTTCAACACGCGTTTCTTTCTGCAGATCAGTCAAATCATGAGGCACCCATTTTTCATATTTTTTTATTTTATTGATTTGACGCAAATGAGTCAACATTGTTGGTAAGGTAACGTTAAACCATGCCGCTAATTCCTGGGTAGTTTGGCTCGGATCGGCTTCCACCATCTCTTTCAAATCATTGTTATTCACCTGTGTGGGCGGTCTTCCACGTGGTTCGTTCTTCAAATCGAAGTTTCCATCACGAAAGCGTTTAAACCAAAATCACACAGTGCGTTCATTAGCAGTCCCCTCTCCAAACGAAACATTAATATTGCGAGCTGTTTCTGCCGCGTTAGTTCCGCGTCGGAACTCGTATTCAAAAATCACACGAATTTTCGAAGTATCCATCTTTATTGTCTAAGCTGAATAAAAAAAACAACTGAAAGTTGATAATCGAATGTTGCACATTTTTTAAAAGAAGAACTACATAGGTACCGTATGAAAAAAGTTTCACTCAAAAATCTCAAACCATGAAGGTTCTATGTCAATTCGAAGTACCTATTACAATAAAACGGCAATTTCATACTTTAACCCCTATTATATTGTTGTTAAAAAAATAAGTCAATTAATTTAATAAAAGCCTTTTATTTTTTGGTTGGAAAACACCAAAATCTACCTTAACTTTTTTAGAAAAATGTAAGTTCGCTCTTGACAGTGGGTAGTTTTATTTCCTTAAGCTGCCGCATTCCACTTTCCAATAATCCTTGCTTTACTTAGTTACTTAGTTCGTAATGTAGAGCACGCTATACTAAGTATAGCTTTGCACTTGTGAAATTGGCACCTAACTTTTTCAATTAAGTATCCAACAGTTTTCGTACGCCTTAGTTCAAGTGGCTTTTAGTCATGTCTGCAATACCAATCACTTCTATAAACCAAAAGTTACGAATAAAACTAGCGCGTGCGTTGATGTAGTTGCTCTAGTACCATTGGACTGTACCACAGATTAATAAGTAGTTACTACCGTAACAGATAAATCACTCCCTAACAAAAAGACCATCACAACTTTTTTAAATGCCTACCTTTTTGCCTCGCCAACTGGTTAGCGGAAAAATATACCTTATAGTTCAAACGTTGAGTTGTTATTGCTCTGCAGCCGCACCCGCCCGCGTGACATTGAAGTAATAGTAATAAAGTCAGGGCTACTACTACTGAGTTTTTCTAGGCCGTCCCAAAATACAAAGCTAATCAAGCCGCTAGTAACTATTTATTAAGTAATTAACTAGTAACTATAAGCTTACAACTTCTCAGTTCAAGTTGATCAGAATAACATGATTTTTAAGATGTAAATAAGTACTAGTAGGTAACGAGCAATGATAAAAAACCTTGTAGGTACCTAAAGGTTTTCATATTGGTAGGTACTTATTCCTATTTCCACTGACGAGACCAAATAAAAAAGCTTAAATTGTGTATATCATTAGTCCACAAATCCACACAACACAAAGTCGACCAAACATCGAGTTTTGATAAATAGTCGGAAAGCTCGCTGCTAAATTGTTCTCGACATAAAATTATTTGGCGATACATTATTGTTCTATAGTGAAAAAAATTTTGAACAACGGCGGAGAGTATTTAAATTCTCCGTATTATATTTTTTAGTTTTCACGGATTTACATCCTTCCACTGCACACGTATTACGAGGCACAATACCTATTATTCTTTCCGAAATGTAAATTAAAGACACGGAACACAATTACTCCTGGCGGAGATCAAAGAAGAAAAAAATAAATGTGAATGCGCGCGCTCGCGTCGGTGGCAACCGCGTGAATGTGTACCTTGGAAAGTACAGCGGCGCGTAGGCACTTAGCGCGCGCAAGTACATGAAGTGAAAGAGGCCTGACTGTACCATTAATGGTACTAGTGATACTAATTGGTATCGGTTTGTTCTATGTAAAGTTTCTATGAGCGAGTTGGTAAAAAGTAAAAATATAAAATTAAAAAAAAAACGCGACAGTACAAAATCGCTCGAGAATCAAAAGCCATATGATTTTACGAGGATATGAAGGAATAAGTGGTCGTATCTTTTGATTACTGTGTCTTAAAATATTAAATTTTATAGCTACGTTATAAACTGTATTTGATATTAATTAATTTCAACATGATATTAGAAATTCCGCGTTCCATTATGTAAAAAACTAGCCGCTGCATGCGACTTCGCCTTATTTGAAAATAAAAAAATACTGCCTGACATCTTTATTGGGTTTGTTCGCATACGGACAGATTCTCAAAAATTTGCTCAAATTTGCTGTTATGTATTTTTTAATCCAATTATATATTTTATTTATTTTAGTGGAAAATCCAAAAATACAGATATAGGCACCGGCTACATATTCATTCCCTTCGGTGTAGAATCTTTGGGTCCGTGGGGTCCCAACGCACTTAAATTTTTTGACATCTTGTTAAAACGTTTGGTTGACCTAACCGGCGATTAACAATCAACAAAAAATTAATCTGTTGACAACAATAGCAAAAGACAGATAACGTTGGTACGATCGTGACGGCCCACACCGTGATGACCGTGACGGTCCACGCCGTGATGACCGCGACGGCCCACGCCGTGATGACCGAGACAGTCCACGCCGTGATGACGGTGACGGTCCACGTCGTGATGACCGTGACGCTCTTCGTCGTGACGCCGTCTACCGTGACGTGACAAAAACCTCAAGAGTCGGAAGGAAGATGGCAATCCGTGGGAGACGTTGAAAACACCATCTTATTGTACTGTCGCCGTAATATGTCGTTGCTTTAAATGGTTAAGTTCAAACATCTAGTGTTTTTGTCTAGTGGTACAGTTTATTAAGGCAAATGGCGAACTACTTGACATTATTAATACATAGTTACACCTAGTAACTATTTATAAAAACTGTCAAATAATGGTAATAATAACTCATCATATTTTATGTCTACTTTATTAGCAAGACAAGACTATTATGTTGATTTTATCATAGCATTGTATTGTATGTTGACAAGTAGATTTGTCATAACATTTTATATTGTCAATTAGATCTTTGTAGAACACGTATGTACCTTTTCTACGTGCTAACAAATAAATTAAGATTATGTAAACTGTTATAATAAAATTCATGATCGAAAGGTGGAAAGGTGACTATAAAAGACCAAAAAATATGTATATAGGGAAATTTATGTAAAAAAGTGTTAGTGTTCACTTTACAGACAAGTTGATTATAGCTGACGATAGTTGGTAGTGTTCTTAGACAAGTATCAAGTTAAACCTTGATACCCGGGATCTCTCAATTTAAGACTTTAGTTTTTATTTTTTTTATTTTAGAGGATACATTGGGAACTGTACTTTTTCTGAATGAAATGTATCCTATGTATTTTCTTGTATCCCTGTCAATGCGTATGCAAAATTTCATGATAGACAGACGGAGTTACTTTCACATTTATAACAAGTATGTAAATAGCATCTAATCAAGTTTTGACACTAAGCCATAATATCACAAGACAGTACCTACGCCAGCGTAATATATTTTGATAATATAATCCTTTGAAAAGTATACATTTTCAATATAACTTACAGCCTTATGAGAATGAGAATTCTCATAAAGCCGAGTCAGTAAATTGACAGGGAATATTAAATTGGTTAGTAAATGGTTGATTATAAATCAAAATATTACAAACATTAGCTAAATTTACACACACTCTTTTGATTTTAACTAAAACCTCACTTCCACTAACTTTAGTTAGTTAAGACTTACAAACTGCCGGTTAACTAACCTTATTGAAGGCTTACAAATTTCTATGTAACTAACGGATTTTTTTTACTAATAAACCCACTCCTTTTTTCAATTTAATTCAATTATTTATTGCGAAACCATAATGTATAAAGATGTATGAAATTTAGTTATGAATTTATAAAATTTATAAATTTTATATATAGTTATAAACTCCCACTAACTCTTAGTTATTACTTACAAATCACTAGGTAATAAAAGTTTTTTAACTAAAAATTTAAGCAACTAACTGTTGGTAACACTACTGTTAGTAAACTACTGAGTAACTTATATTTTTTACTTAAACCCCAATCCCACTAACTGTTAGTTAAAACTGACAAACTACCGTGTAACTCAAGTTTTTATACTATAACAAAGAATTAGATACTTAATTAACTTTTTTTCTAAAATCCCACTCCCATTAACTGTTAAGTAAGATTTTAAAAGTAGTTTTTTTTTTTTCAATAAAACCCTCTTTCGATAACTATTAGTTAAAACTTACAAAAGATATGTTTTTTTATATGACATTCAGTTTATGAAACCACAAAGTCGTATCCATACTATCCATACTAGTATTATAAATGTGAAAGTAACTGTCTGTCTGTTTGTCTGTCTGTTACCTTTTTACCATTTAACTTTGAACCGATCATCATGAAATTTTGCATACACGTTGTCAGGGATATAAGAAAGGACATACTATAGTGTTTGAATACAAATTCGCTGCGTCACAGCGATAAAGATGGGGGACGTTCGATTAAGTATAATAGTCATATTTATTTCTCATGTGTTATTTTTTTTATTTTCCCACGCGAACGATAAGTCGCCTGTGGCTGGTACCAGCTAGGCACTAATAGAAAGTAAAAAATATATCACATTAACATTTCAAACTCCCACAGTTGTTGTTCGTCACACTAGCACAGGTCAAAGAGGAGAAAGTACATAAAAAATTTAAAGACGTAAAATCGTCGACGGCGTAGAATACAAAGAAAGTTGACACAACTTTTCCTCCGAATTTTAAGGGAGTGAAATTACTTATTCAGTGGTGACGTATACGTAAAATTAAGTACAATTTCTTTGGAATCACTAGCTGTTGCACGCGACTTTGAAAAATATTAAGTAGCCTATCCTGTGTCCCGTACGTCCAAATGTTTATCTACCAAGTTTCATGAAAATCAGTTAATTCATTTCAGAGTTATGGAGGAACATACATACATACATACAGAAAAAAATTCTAAAAATCGTCAATTTAGTTTCACTATCATGTATAGAGCCTATAAACACGATATCTCTGAAAACAAAGTAACTTACTCCATGACCGACCCTTACAGATTTATTATTAGTATTGATTTTGATGATAGCTCATGTTACTCTTTAAAAATGTAGCTTTCTATGGGAGAAAGAATTTTTAAAATTAGTCCATAGTTTTTGAGTTTATTCATTACAAACAAAAATACATATCTTCTGTTTTTATAATATTGCTATAGTATAGCTATACTAAGTTTTTAACACGCGGAGACAGCACTTTTTTCTGGATAAACTCAAAAACTACTTGACCGATTTTGAAAATTTTTTCGCCAGTATAAAGATATATACGTTATCAGCGAGTAACATGGGCTATCGTTTAAAAAGTTACGCGGGCGAAGTCGCGTGCAACAGCTAGTATTTTATATAATCTGGATACACCCTTATAATTTATCAGCCCGTCTAGTGGATGTGATCGCGCCACTACCTCAATCTCTTTCTTTAATTGACTTTACTTATAACATTTTTTTTATTACGCTGGAACATCCATTTGTATAACGATATAAATATTTTACTTTTGCCTACTATAAATAGAAAATTTAATAATAAAACAATATTTCAACAAAATCCTAACAAAGCTTCACAAACTAGTTATCAGTGCTCATAAATGTGCACTCAAGCTTTTTAGGTAATGAAATATCTATCTAAAGATAAAGTTATCTATTAGTTATCTATCTGGATGATAGTGCTTGTATATACCACAATAATGACTCCGCTTATTGGAAGTAAACTTTCAAATATTAAAGTTTTAGTACTACATCCCATCGGTAAACATTTTCAAAGCTATCAAAAGGCGTTAGGGGTATTTGGGGGAAGTCCCCAATGAGACTACCGCCCGTCCTAAGTTTTCCGAGATGGCCAGCGGACCTTACGTACTTCGGGGATGTTCTGACAGGGAGCGTACCCCTCCCCGCGCTGGATAGCCATGGCGGGGCTTCCCCGCGACCCCGCCCTTCAACGGCCGCGCTAGAAAGTCGTTGGGTTTTAGCCAGTACGAATCC
The DNA here is from genome assembly GCA_936446665.2 of Synanthedon andrenaeformis. Taxonomy (NCBI): domain Eukaryota; kingdom Metazoa; phylum Arthropoda; class Insecta; order Lepidoptera; family Sesiidae; genus Synanthedon; species Synanthedon andrenaeformis. Next base: position 2,259,739 of record OW387804.2, on the reverse strand, counting down.
GGCATAACCCCGCAGCGTCCCCTACACTGCTGGATTATCCACGTGGGATATGAGGATATCCCAACGTTAACAAAAGAAAGTATATAAACCGCGATAAATTTTGAAAAAAAAAAGAACGAAATGAGTTGCAATAATCTAAATAAAATTAGATAATTCCCGTTACCATAGCAAATATTGCCATATCAACGGTTACTTATAGCATCGTCGACACGTTTGGTCTAGTGGCTAGTAACCCTAGCTAGCTGTTAACCAAACGGTCGCGGGTTCGAATCCCGGTAGGGGCAAATGTTTATGTGTTAACATTTTACCTTTGTACCCGAGTCATGGATGTTTTGTATTTATAATATGTATGTATTCACAAAAAAAGTAAACTATGTAGTATATAAACTGTCTGGTATCCATAATACAAGCATTAGTTTCTTAGTGTAGAACTAGATGGTGCTGTGTTGGAATGTGTGAAGATATTTATATTATTTATTTATTATTATCGTCGTTGTCACTGTGAAAAATTATAAGTTAAATGAGGCCTTGTATTTGCTAAATGCTGGTGCTAACCCATTATTAATATTATTAAAAAAAACAACAAGAAAAAGGTACGCGGACGAAGTCGCGGGCAAAAGCTAGGTTACATATGAACACGACTTAATAACAGGACGGCTTATCGAATTGGGACGAACCCTAAAAGCAAAGCAGATGTGAAATGTAGGGTGTGTGCAAATATAAAATTATTGTTATACGACAATCCCTGAAGCGATTATCGTCCCCGAAAGCCGTGAGTGAGTTTTCGGATGAGCGACAAATAATAAAGATTGATGACGGAACCACTGAATAATTTCTGTATTTTGAAACGAGGTTCTAAAATATTATTTTTTTATTTTTTTATTTATCTATACTAATTTTAGGACTAAGCGCTTTAAAACATCCTTTATTTAGCGCACTGCCAAGGTTTGAACTCCCTGCCGGCGTCTATTTTATTTTTTATTTTTTTTAATATCAACACATTCCACACAGCTCCATCTAGTTCCAAATTAAGCAACTATATACTTGTATTATGGATACCAGACAGTTGATATACTAGATATATTACTTTTTTTTGTAAATACATACATATTATAGATACAAACATGACTCAGGTACAAAGGTAAAATGTTACACATAAACATTTGCCCCTAGCGGGCAAAGTAAGCAACTAATGCTTATATTATGGATACCAGACAGTTGATATACAACATAGATTTTTTTTGTATACAGATACATGTTATAAATACAAAACATCCATGACTCAGGTACAAAGGTAAATATTAAAACATAAACATTTGCCCTAGCGGGATTCGAACCCGCGACCGTTTGGTTAACAGCTAGGGTTACTAGCCACTAGACCAAACGTGTCGTCAAACCCAAATCTTTTGAAAGTTGGAGAGAATAGACATCATCTGGATGAGCTCGCTCCATCATAGACCTCATCTTTGCTACACGTCTGGATATTGGCAAAGAGCAAACCCATCTCTTATAATAAAATATAATAAAAAACTAATATTATAAAGAGAAAATTTGTATTTTTTTTTTAATGAATAAACTCAAAAACTGCTATACCGATTTTGAAAATTCTTTCATCGAATTCGCTTGCAACAGCTAGTATATGGTAAAAGAACAATTCACAATCTAATTAATAAACTGCCTATAGAAATCCATATTCCATACTTACTTAATATACTCAATAATACTTAATATGTTAATTGAAAGTACCTAACTCTGTATGTCTGTTACCTTTTCACGCCTTAACGACGCAACCGATCATTATGAAATTTTGCATATACGTTCGACAAGTTAAGTTCGACGCTATGGCTACCGCCAGCCTGTCTGCCGAACTTAACGTTAAAAAAAATGAAGCCATTATCAATTACGTAATGTAAGAACGTATCGTATCTTTCTTTTTGCTTGCATCTACGCTTTATAGACATTTTGCATTTGGGTGTTCAAGCGACATTGCAGAACTTTAATGAAGTCGGCAACTTGTGAAGAATATTAAATACAAAACCTGCTTATGCTAAAGAATTATATATGTAGGTAGTAAGGTATATGTAGTATATATAATATAGGTACCTACTCGTAGGTATGAATTATTACTTTTAAACAAGTAACATAGACTACTTGCTGATAAACGTAGCTTTATATAGATGAAACAATTTTCAAAATCGGTCCAGCAGTTTTTGAGTTTATTCATTACAAACATACAAATCCTCTCTTTATAATATTAATATAGATTAAATTTGGATTCATTAAGTTTTTTGGATGTGAACAATTATACATTTATGTAACGACACAAAAATCTCTAAAATCCATCAGGCATCTTCAAAAGAGTAGAATTTCCTTTGCTTACAGACAGATAAAAGTTTTTGATGGAAACCAAAGTAAAGGGCAAAGGTATCAGTAAGTTTGGGGTTTCTCTAAAAACACGACCCGGACCTTCACAGAGACGCAAAGTTTTAGTATTGGGTAAAGGTTAGCGAAACTTGATTCGCATATCGTCATTCGTCGTTGTCTCTTAGTACCTTTTGAAACTAACTAAAGCACTATAGTGCTTTAGTTATTATTCTATGACTATAAGCATACAACTGACAGACGTTTGAAATGAAATTTTGGCACGACCACAGAATAACTAATAGTATAATACTACAAGTGGGCATGAGTGATAATTGCCCTGGTACAAGCATATGTCAACTTTAAGGTGACTAATCTTTTCTTACCCCGACTGTACATTATGAAAGATTAAATAACTGTCTTTTTAAAACGTAGTTCGACAGTGCATAAAATTTTATTGAGAAATTGCGGATCTTAATTATGTTTCGCCTACGTTGTTTTGTAAAAATCGAATCTGGGTGCGTAGAAAAGACATTTAACTAAACAATTTAACTACCCTCTTTGCTGGGTAGAAACGAGAGAGCAAACTTTGAATACGTTGTACAGTCGAGGTACGAAAACCTTCGTCAGATTTCAAATCCATTCTTTTATCAAGTCGTAGACTCTTAAGTACTTTTTGAAGCTAAAACACTAAGCACACAACTGACAGACTTTTTTATTATCTTTTTAATTTTTTTGCTTTTACCTTACAAATTTATGTCAGTCCCATCATCCTCTATGCTAATTATCATAATATGACAAATCTTAAAAGCTTCATTAAAGCATAAACATATCATATAAGTCATTTGCCGCATCACAGTGCGGCTCCGCTAGCACAACACTGGATGCGCGCCTATGTTTTTCCTATATATGTTACTAGCCACACACTCCCGGCTTCGCCCGGCTTCAAAATAAAAACTATCCCATCTTTTAAGTTGGACCAAATTACACATAGTTACGAAGTTTTATCAAAATCGGTTCAGTAGTTTAGGAGTTCATCGGCGACAAACATGTGACACGAAATTTTTATACATATAGAGATATTCATGCACCAATGAAGCTCTTTCCTTTTTGTATCTGGCGCACTCCATGAGTAAATGGACAACTTCGCAAGACAAACTTTGGGAATGAAGTTTTTCACTTGACTGATAATAATTGCCCTGGTGCAGGCAAATGTCGACTTTAAGGTGCCGAACCTTTTTCTTACCCCGACTTTACATGGTACGGGTGATAACGGTATCGTTTCAAAATCCGATAAGAAAACTTTTCGGTATTCGAGTGGCTTCTGTAATAGCACATGTACTTGTACTAAGTGAGACTTGTCTTCTTTAAGAGAGTTTAGTAGTGGAAGGCACACTGCATTTCGCAGTCATTTGGGCAGCCAATCTAGCGGTAGTAACCACCTCCTTACACAAGACCACCGTGAAATAACAGCATAAAACAGATGTAGTGTTTCGGTGTTCGGTGTTGTTTTTTTTTATTGAATCAAGGCAGCGCTTGGCCGCGATCTCACTTGATGAGTAAGGGTATGGGTAAGGGCTGAGCCCATTACTCTATCTATCCATTTCTTATCCTTGCAACACCTATGGCGCTGCTTACGTTATAGGCGACGGTAGCCATCTACTATCTAGTGGACCGTCAGTCTATCTTTCAACCTTAACATAAAAAAGAGGGTGGTAACCAGATAAGTTAAGCAATTTTTAATTGCGAAACTCTTTTTACTTCATTTTTTAAATATCATATAACTTAATTTTAATACTTACTTTAAATATTAAAAATCCAAAAAGTAGATCCTTCATTAATTCAACTTGTATAATGTAATCTGAAAAACTTAAATAACAATACAATACCGCAATAAAAGTTGCTCAGAAACAAACCTCTCATTTCTCATTCTCAATTATTCACCTATTGTACTTATTTACTAGCGATAATAAATTTATAAAACTTACCTTACCTCTAAACTTCAGAAAAGGTTTCAAAAAGCAATCGAGTTATCCATCATTGCACATGCCAACACAGAAAACACTTATACACTGGTTTTAACACTGGAAAACACTGTCGCGATATTCAGTTAACTTTGTGTTCAGTTATCGGTGGAAATGGGAAGGCTTCAGAAACGACCGCTCCGTGAAAGCCTTTAGCGCGGACTGAATATTAGATACTGAAAGATTGTACGCATCGAATTTTATGTCCTAAAAGCTCTTTTGTTGTTTCAATGAATGCAATGGTCCAAGTTCATTTTCTTTTTTGTAGTTTTAAATATATACTTACATTATCAATACTAATAATAAATCTTTTTATAATAATGTCGACAGACAGGCTGACGGTCCAGTTGATGGTGGACGACTATCGTCGCCTACACAAGCAACTATACGCCATATGTGCTGCAAGTGCTCTGCCAACCATAGAAGTATTAAGATAGTCAAAGTAACAATTTAAAACGATAACGAAACGATAATGAAGTTCGAAAACAATAAAATGTATGGGATTGACATATGCCGTCGCTAAATCACGTGATACATCCCATATATTTTATACTTTCGAATTTCGCTATGGTTTTTAAAATCTCACTTTGACTAAGGCCCAAGGAAGGACAGATATTTAAGAAGAGAGAAGATTTGTATTTTTGTGAATAAACTCGAAAAGAACTGGTACTGAAAACTATTGATTTTAAAAATTCCTTCACCTATAGAAAACTACATTACAGCAAGTAACATAGGCTATTTTTTATAAAGTTACGCGGACAAAATGAATGGTACTCTTGAGTTTCTTTGGGGTTGCTTTTCAGGATCCTTTATCAAGTTAGCTATTTTTTCCCAACACCATGGTAAAATATATATGACCATTTAAATAATTTTTTGAAAACCTATTTGATGAATAAATAGCTGTTTCCCTGTTTAGCTGTTGCGATAGAGGTCCGCCCGAAGAAAGGGGGTTTTTTTTATTAATATACCATTTTTATTTAAATATGGGGTCACATGTGATTGTCAAGAAATAAGAAAACAAAAACGAGCACAGGCATTTTGGACACGTTAAATTAATTTTTGCGTTTTTTGCCAACAAACAATTTTTGTAATAAAAGTAATCTATACTAGTCTATACTATTATACTATATAATATACTATTACTATTTACTATTTTTACTATTAATAATTATAAATGCGAAAGTAACTGTCTGTTACCTTTCCACGGCAATCATCATGAAATTTTGCAAACATGTTGTCAGGGATACAGGAAACGACATAGAATACCTTTCATCCAGAGAAAGTACTGTCCCCGTGGGATCATCTAAAATTTTAAAAAACTCACGCCTACCTGAAGTATAATATCATTTTTCAACGCGGACGAAGTCGCAGGCACCAACTAGTTTTTATTGACATGTGATCCCATATTTAACTAAACATTTGATCGGTGAGGAATAACAAAACAAAAACGAGCAAAGGCATTTTGGACACACTGAATAAATTGTTGCGTATTTGCCAACAAACTGTTTTTGTAATAAAAATAATATTTGTAATAAATTTTTCCTCTGTTTTCCATTACTCCATGTAGGTTAGAATAGACACGCAATCAGAAGTTTAGACAGAGCCATTTGTACGCGACCTTAAAGGATTTATGAGGAGCTTATCATTGAAATCGATAAATGCTTTCAGGAAAGTGAAAGAATAACCTTTAGTAGGTTTCCCGGCGGCGGAATGTTCTATAATACCTAATAATTTAAAATTGACATGCATGTTTTCGGAAATAACTTTTGTATTCTTGACAATTTATATTTTATTGATTTTTCTTTTTAAAATTTCTTTAACAATTTTGAAAATTAACAAATTAATATAGGTATTAGGTACGTTGTTGGCAACCCGCCCCCGGCTTTGCACGGATTTTTTTTTTCTGAAAATTAGGTAGGTACCTATATACACATCTCGTTTATCGTTTCACATTAGTGAAAACCGTATTAAAATCTGTTTTGTGATATAGAAGTTAGGGGAGAAAAAGAGGGAGGCGGGCAGCAACTTTATTTTAAGAATTTTTACTTTAAGCTGACCAAATTTTTCTTACCCCGACTGTACAACGCATAAGCATTCACATGATTGTAATGAACCTATTCACTTTTGCGAGTGAGCTAGCGCCATCTATAAAAAGGGAAACGAAATTTACTTTTAATATTAATCGCATTAATATTATTTTAATATTATATTATATTATGCGAAAGTTTGTGAGGATGGATTTAAGGATGTTTGTTAGTCTTGACATAAAAACGGCGCAACAAATATGGATAAAATTTGGCACACAGATAGTTTATTACCTGGAATAACATAGGATAAGTACTTTTACAATGGAAATATGTTAGGTTCCCGAGGGATCGTCTAATAATATAAAAAAATGTACGCCACTGTCGCCGTGGTGGCGCCACCGTCGTCACAACGGTAAAGATGTCATGCGTCATGCGTTATTCATTTTTCAACGCAGACGAAGTAGCGGGCACTGACTAGTCACCAATATAAATAACGAGCGCGACTATGTACGCACGGAGTTGAAAATGTCAAAAACCTTTTCGTAGCGGATGCTTACGTTATAAAATAAACCTATATTCTAAATTTCAGTTTTCTATTTTTTAGTAGTTTATTCTTCGTCAAGTGTAGAAATAGATAAAGAGAATTATATGGGTGTTAAACCAGTTAAAGCTCAACTAAAACTCAAGCTATAACCACTAATTAGTAGTGGTTCATAAATTGGCCAAAATGTGCCAGAATGGAATGGCGCTTGTGTAGCATTGCATTTATGATATCCATCATAATATCAAGCGCTGCCGAAAGAGTGAGTAGTCTGTGGTTGCTCAGAGTATTTGAGCTGTATATATGTCAAGATGTCAACGTCATTTGAAATGTCAATTGTCAATATATATATGAGACAAAAGAAACTTCTCGACCTCGCTCGAAGCAGTACAGTAAGCACTTTTATTTATAGTTTATTTTTAGTTTTACTCCAGTTGAAAATAGTTCTCTATTTCAACTGTGTGTTCAAAAGTATATCTAATCGATAGCCATGAGTGACACGAAAGATAGTCAACCGCCCTCGGAAGTAAGTCAACTTTACGTATAATATTAACATTAAACAACGTCATGATTTCAACCGCAGGACTGTTTACTGTTTGACATAGGCCTCCCCATAACTTTACAATAGATCAGGTCGACCCTTAGTCCTTATCAGGTCGTCTGTCCACCTTGTGGATGGACGTCCTACGCTGTGCTTGCCAGTTCGTAGCCTCCACTCGAGAACCTTCCAGCCACAGTGACCCAAAGCTCTCAATACTATATGTCCCACCCATTGTCATTTCAACTAAACCGTCGGATGATCTGACCATCATCCGACGGTTTAGTTGAAATGACAATGGACTCGTTTGTCTATGGATCGCCTCATCCCCGATTCGATCTCGTAGAGTAACCCCGAGCATAGCCCTCTTCATAACTTGTAAGCTTTCTTACAAGATCACGTTTCAGCGCTATATGTCATCACTGGCAACACACATAAGGCACTGAGGAATTTTTGACGAGAAGATGTATATATATACAGTGTAAACTCTATATAACGACACTGAAGGGACTGTGCATTCCATGACAAAGGTGTATGGTAGATCCCCATACATAATTTAGCATCATTAACAGCTCCTTTCCTGAGCTTTGCATTAAAACAGATGAAAAAAAATATGATTTTTGGAATTTCTGCAACACCTCTAATAAATCTCTATAAATTTATGCATTCACTATTTATCAGTGTCAGATCGAAGCTTCGGCTTCGGCTACCTTCGGCCAAAAAACCACCTTTATTAAAACCCAGTCGAAGCTGAAGATTCTTAGCAAACATCAAAATTGAACAAACTAAATATTACGAATGAACGAGTGAGAGCATGCATGTATATAGAGATTTTTTAAATAACCTTTCTATATTATACAGTCGATATAAACCTTCAATATTAAAGTTTTAAACTCATTTATATTATTAATTATAGCTTGTAGCCAATCTTGAACTAAATTTCTTAAACCTTTCGACTTTAGCCGAAGGTTAAGGTGATAGCCGATTAATTCGCTTCCGCTTCGACCAGAAATTGCCCATAGGTCGGACACTACTATTTATCCAGTTAGATCAATAAAAAATACACTTTTCCGTCATTATGTTTCAGCCGGTAAAGCCGAAAATCAAACACGATTGGTATCAAACCGAGAGCCAGGTTGTAATAACTATTCTACTGAAGAATGCTCCTAGCGATAAGGTCAAAGTTCAATATGGAAGGCAAAGTGTAAGTTAAAAATAAATAGTTTGTGTACTAACTAAAGAGAATGAAGTATTACATACCAGCTAGGTATTTTATTGATATATTGTCTGCTATTATTACTTACTTATATCTGTATACTGGAGGTAGGTATACTGTCGTAAATCCATTTTTTTGTAATCATTTTATGATGCCATTGAAATAAGTATTTTACGCTCTATTTACTGATATACTCTTTTAAGTCCTATCAAAGAAAATAAAAAAGTTTCACTTGATTGTAAATGTTACAAGTCCAAGTCGTTACATGCTTACACTCAGACGTTTTATCATGTGTAATGAATAATTTGCTAAATGTCACTTAGGATAGTTTGCTTCCAATATACACATATATTTTATTAGAAAATAGCTGGTTGTCCGCGTTAAAAAAGAAAAATATATGAGTAATAACGGTTGACATTGTTATCGCTGTGACGACAGTGGCACTCAATTCTTTATATTTTTAGACGATCACTCGGGAACAATTTTTTTTTTTCTGGATTAAAAGTACCCCATGTCCTTTCTTGAAATTTCGCATACACGTTGTATGCAAAATTTCACGATGATGGGTCGAGTAGTTAAGGCGTGAAATGGTAGCAGACAGACAGACAGAGATACTATCGCATTTATAATAATAGTTTGCATTAGTTTATCAATGACGTCATTTCAGCTCTCCCTATCCTGCCCAGTACTAAACTCGACAGCAGAATATAGTCTTGAATTGGAATTAGCCCATGAAATAGACCCGTCTATGTCCACTTATGTGGTGTCTCCGTCCAAGATAGAAGTTAAATTGAGAAAAGTCGAAGGTATAAGATGGACAGCACTGGAGGGAGATAGCAAGGAAGAGAAAGTCAAGGCAATACCTCAAGGTGAGATTGTAAAACACTAAGTGAAGCCAAAGAAATAATTTAAAAAATTTAAACAACACCGACCCATACTGAGTTTTACGAAATCGGAGTGATTATGTATAATAATAGCTAGGCTGTTGCACGCGGCTTCGCCCGCGTAACTTTATAAAAAATAGCCTATGTTACTAGCTGATAATATAGCTTCCCAACAGTGAAAGATTTTTTCAAATCGGTCCAGTAGTTTTGGAGCCTATTCAATGCAAACAAATAAAGAAAAAAATCAATTCTTTCCTCTTTATAATATTAGTATAGATAATTATTTATCTCTGTCCTTTTCCCTCTCATGTAAATGTATATCTGTCCTTTTCCCTATCATTGAAATGTATATCTGTCCTTTCCCCCTCTCGTGTAAATGTATCTCTGTCCTTTCCCTCTCATGTAAATGTATCTCTGTCCTTTTCCCTCTCATGTAAATGTATATCTGTCCTTTCCCCTCTCGTGTAAATGTATCTCTGTCCTTTCCCTCTCATGTAAATGTATCTCTGTCCTTTTCCCTCTCATGTAAATGTATCTCTGTCCTTTTCCCTCTCATGTAAATGTATCTCTGTTCTTTTCCCTCTCATGTAAATGTATCTCTGTTCTTTTCCCTCTCATGTAAATGTATCTCTGTCCTTTTCCCTCTCATGTAAATGTATCTCTGTTCTTTTCCCTCTCATGTAAATGTATCTCTGTTCTTTTCCCTCTCATGTAAATGTATCTCTGTTCTTTTCCCTCTCATGTAAATGTATATCTGTCCTTTCCCCTCTTATGTAATGCTGGTACAGTCCACAGCACAAACTGGAATGAAGTGGGCAAAGACAAAGTTGAAGTCAAGCCTCCGGACGGTCTCGAGTTTAAAAAGTGGAATGAGTGATTTAAAAAAAAAATTAGGTACAGTCACAGTGCAAATTTGAGTCTTTAATTGAATTAATTAATTAAATTAATCGGTAATTAATTAATTAGATTAATTAATTCATACATAAGTAATACATACATTTACATAAGAGTGGAAAGATCCCTCTTATGTAAATGGTATACCTGTTCTTTTCCCTCTCATGTAAATGTATATCTGCCCTTTTCCCTTATGTAAAAATGTCAAAAGTGGTCAAAAGTTAACTAAACATGTTTTTAGTTAAAATATACATTTTCAAGACTAAACATATTTTTAATTATCTTTACAGCTGTAATAGACGCATCAGGGCCACAACAGCCACCGAAATTATTTAGGAAAGACTGGGATAAAATAGAACAGGAAATAAAAAAGATGGTGAGCGCATTTCTTTACAATATCACACATTTGAGAAATATTAATATTAGAATACTATTAATTATGTATATTCGAATAAACCAATATTCGATAAAATCAGAACAACTTTGTATCTTGTAACCATCAATGTACTACCAACAACTTTATGAAACATTTAAAAGTGACATAATTATGCGTAGACTGACGCATAATTATGTCACTTTGACAGTGACTCTGTCATCTGTCAATTTAAAATCAACCAAACATCTGTCGTTTAAAGAAAATGTGACTTCAACACATTACATTCAGATTATTTTTTATTTCTTATAATCAAACATTTGGCACCTTTATAATTGCAACTATCGTTTCAAGGTCACGCGCACCGACACCGATTGAGTAAGAAAGTCAAGATCCGTATCCGTATCCGCGGATCTTGACACCAAATATCCATATCCGTATCCGTATTTGCGGAACCTGACACCAAATATCCGTATCCGCGGATCTTGACACCAAATATACGTATCCGCGGATCTTGACACCAAATATCCGTATCTTCGGATCTTAACACCAAATATCCATATCCGCGGATCTTGACACCAAATATCCGTATCTGTATCCGCTGATCTTGACACCAAATATCCGTATCCGTATCCGCGGATCTACATTTTTAACGATCCGGCACATCACTAGTCGTCACTACCTTTCACCATTGACTCTGCCATGATTCCGTTTTAGACGTACTTTTCATGTGCCGCTTTGACATTTGTGACGCAAACTCCATACTTGTAGCGGACAAACTTTGTATCTTACCACTTATGAGTTAAAGTTACATTCAAGTTACTTACATTACAAGAAAGTACGATCTATTTTGTGTTTTTTATGATTTATTCCTTCAGGAGGCTGAAGAAAAGCCGGAAGGTGACGCCGCCCTGAACGCTCTCTTCTCCAAGATATACGGAGAAGGTTCCGATGAAGTAAGAAGGGCGATGAACAAGAGTTTTGTAAGTATCGACGACACGTTTGCTCTAGTGGGCTAGTAACCCTAGCTGTTAACCAAACGGTCGCGGGTTCGAATCCCGCTAGGGGGAAATATTTATGGTGTTAACATTTTACCTTTGTACCTGAGTTCATGGATGTTTTGTATTTATAATACGTATTTATTTACAAAAAAAAAGTAATCTATGTATTATATCAACTGTCTGGTATCCATAATACAAGCATTAGTTGATTAGTGTGGAATGTGTGATGATATTTATTTATTTACCACACTTGAGGACTCGTTGGATCAGTGGTTGGGGTGTTCCCGTGGGTTCAGGGTTCGATTCCCGGCGAGGCCAAGTTTAAAAATGTATTTTTCAGTTGGCTCTGGTTTAGATTTGAAAAATACTGCGTTTCGCGGTCATTTGGGCAGCCCGTCTGGCGACAGTAACCACTCCCTTATATAAGAACACCGTGAAATAACAGCGTGTGTGGTGTTTCAGTGAGTGCCTCATCCCTTCCTTATCCCTTATCCTCAATCCTTCTATAGTCGGCAGCACACTTGCCACACCTGTGGGGTTGCTTGTGTTATAGGCGACGGTAGCCACTTACCATCAAGTGTAACATCAGCCTGTGTGTTAAGTTAAACATTAAGAAAAAGGCTTACATAGACATGGACTCTATCCTCATCAACTGTTGATTTAATTAATTAATTAAATTAAATTAGTTCAATTTAATTAATCAATTTTAATTTAGTTTAATAAATACTATTTTTTATTTATTTGACTTCATATATAACTGTTACGAACTCCTTATATTCCGACCTTTTTATTACTTTTAGTTCATATCATATTCTATTTTTTAAATAATTTAAGAAGAAGAATTTTTGGTTTTCACTGTCAACAAAAATTATACATACATATTCATTCGATCGATATCATCATATAGAATTAATTTGTGTTTTCATTTTGTAAATATTTTAATAAATTAATTTAATACAGTCCACTCTTTATCATTACTCTTCATTTGCGTGATACAACACACAGTAAGTTAGAATCTAGAGCTTTAGAAATTTTAGACGCTACTACTACACGCTTACCGACTGGTAGGTATGTAGTAGGCCTCCCGTGGCAATCCAATCTTGACTGGGTCTCACCGTTTGCCGCTTCACTGGTTTCAAGGTGGAATGATTGGTTTAAAGAACTCAGTGACGTCTCGACCGTTAGAATATACCACGGTGGTATGCGAAATTAAATGGTGAGCCCCTGCAAAAAGAGCTGCATATCTTCGCGAATGCGAGCGAGCTTGCATACGCGGCTTTTGCTTATTGGCGCTTCTTATACTCCGACGGTACTGTTAAGCTCGCTCTCATAACAAGCAAAGCGAGAGTGTTACAATTAAAACCGACATCGATTCCGCGCTTAGAGTTACAGGCTGCTTTGATAACCTCTCGTCTTGCTGTTACAATTAGAGTTTCATGGAATGTTGGCCTGTTGAGCCAGCTGGCCAGCCCATAACCCAGAAGGAGCGTAAACAAACTCCGGGCTTGTGGTTGGTCATCTGGTGGTCGCACCAAATTTTGGTCATTTTAGCGACTGGCTTGGCCTACTTCGCGCAACTGCCCGTTGTTTGCAGGCTGTAGCTAGATTCTGCTCGGTACTGGACCGCGATCGACTCATCGCCCCACTTGATTTCAGGGGTCCTCGCCGCGTGATTGCGCCTGCATCCACCACTCTACCGCCTTTGTCAGCGGAATTGATTGAAGCTGCAGAAGAAATTCAGCGCATCAAACGTGAAGAAATATTGCCAAAAGGCAGCCGATTATTTAAGCTGTCACCTAAAATGGGATCCGACAATTTACTGCGTATGGTTGGCAAGATCGCAACTGTAGAAGATATCAGAGCCGAAGTCAAGTCTCCCATACTTTTAGATGGTCGTCACCCAGTTGTTCGCCTGTTGGTGCATTTTACCATCGCAAAGCAAGTCATGCACACAATGAGATGGTCGTCAACGAGTTGAGACAAAATTATTGGCTTCTGTCCTTGCGCAGTACTGTGAGAAGCGTTGCCAGTAAATGCTTGATTTGCAGGATCAAAAAAGCGAACCCAATGGATCCACAGACTGGAAACCTACCTCAACAGCGGCTTGCTCATCATCACCGTCCGTTTACATTTACTGGCTTAGATTATTTTGGACCAGTTTACACAACAGTTGGTCGAAGAAAAGAGAAACGTTATGTGGCCTTATACACCTGCATGACGTCCAGAGCGATTCACTTAGAGTTAGTGCACTCTCTTTCAGCAGACTCTGCAATTATGAGCTTACGACGTTTCATTGCAAGAAGGGGAGCTCCTACCACGATCTTTTCCGACAATGGCACGAGTTTCGTTGGTGCAAATCGACTTCTACGTGAATTTTATCAGCCACAGATCCAGGACTATGCTGCTAATAGAGGAACAAGGTGGAGTTTCATTCCTGCTGCTGCTCCATTCTTCGGTGGATGTTGGGAACGGCTTATCCGCTGTGTAAAGGTTGCCTTAAATGCCATTTTGCGGGAAAGAGCACCAAACCCAGAAGTTCTTATGACACTTTTAATGGAAGCCGAAGCAATTGTAAATTCTCGTCCACTCAGTCATGTCTCAGTTGACCACGAAGATCAGGAGGCCCTCACTCTATTTCATTTTTTAATTGGCTGTTCATCAAACCAGGTGCTCCCAGCAAATTTAGATGACGCAGACTTACTTCGCAGGGCAGACTGGAGAAAAGCTTTGAGATTATCCGACCATTTTTGGAAGCGATGGATAAAAGAGATTTTGCCTACCATGCAGCCGCGGACAACAGGTGAAAACAGAGAGGTGGACCTGAAAGTCGGTGACTTGGTGATCATCGTAGACGCAAATCTACCAAGAGGAACTTGGCCACGTGGCCGTATTAGTGCGACTTTCCCTGGCAAGGATGGTGTGGTCAGAGTGGTGGATGTAGCAACTGCAGGTGGCCTTCTTCGTAGGCCATCTAAAAAGCTTGTAAGGCTGAACGTTTAATATCTGTCTTACAACTTAATTTTGTGCACTTTCATGCACAAGGGGGTGGAATGTTACGAACTCCTTATATTCCGACCTTTTTATTACTTTTAGTTCATATCATATTCTATTTTTTAAATAATTTAAGAAGAAGAATTTTTGGTTTTCACTGTCAACAAAAATTATACATACATATTCATTCGATCGATATCATCATATAGAATTAATTTGTGTTTTCATTTTGTAAATATTTTAATAAATTAATTTAATACAGTCCACTCTTTATCATTACTCTTCATTTGCGTGATACAACACACAGTAAGTTAGAATCTAGAGCTTTAGAAATTTTAGACGCTACTACTACACGCTTACCGACTGGTAGGTATGTAGTAGGCCTCCCGTGGCAATCCAATCTTGACTGGGTCTCACCGTTTGCCGCTTCACTGGTTTCAAGGTGGAATGATTGGTTTAAAGAACTCAGTGACGTCTCGACCGTTAGAATATACCACGGTGGTATGCGAAATTAAATGGTGAGCCCCTGCAAAAAGAGCTGCATATCTTCGCGAATGCGAGCGAGCTTGCATACGCGGCTTTTGCTTATTGGCGCTTCTTATACTCCGACGGTACTGTTAAGCTCGCTCTCATAACAAGCAAAGCGAGAGTGTTACAATTAAAACCGACATCGATTCCGCGCTTAGAGTTACAGGCTGCTTTGATAACCTCTCGTCTTGCTGTTACAATTAGAGTTTCATGGAATGTTGGCCTGTTGAGCCAGCTGGCCAGCCCATAACCCAGAAGGAGCGTAAACAAACTCCGGGCTTGTGGTTGGTCATCTGGTGGTCGCACCAAATTTTGGTCATTTTAGCGACTGGCTTGGCCTACTTCGCGCAACTGCCCGTTGTTTGCAGGCTGTAGCTAGATTCTGCTCGGTACTGGACCGCGATCGACTCATCGCCCCACTTGATTTCAGGGGTCCTCGCCGCGTGATTGCGCCTGCATCCACCACTCTACCGCCTTTGTCAGCGGAATTGATTGAAGCTGCAGAAGAAATTCAGCGCATCAAACGTGAAGAAATATTGCCAAAAGGCAGCCGATTATTTAAGCTGTCACCTAAAATGGGATCCGACAATTTACTGCGTATGGTTGGCAAGATCGCAACTGTAGAAGATATCAGAGCCGAAGTCAAGTCTCCCATACTTTTAGATGGTCGTCACCCAGTTGTTCGCCTGTTGGTGCATTTTACCATCGCAAAGCAAGTCATGCACACAATGAGATGGTCGTCAACGAGTTGAGACAAAATTATTGGCTTCTGTCCTTGCGCAGTACTGTGAGAAGCGTTGCCAGTAAATGCTTGATTTGCAGGATCAAAAAAGCGAACCCAATGGATCCACAGACTGGAAACCTACCTCAACAGCGGCTTGCTCATCATCACCGTCCGTTTACATTTACTGGCTTAGATTATTTTGGACCAGTTTACACAACAGTTGGTCGAAGAAAAGAGAAACGTTATGTGGCCTTATACACCTGCATGACGTCCAGAGCGATTCACTTAGAGTTAGTGCACTCTCTTTCAGCAGACTCTGCAATTATGAGCTTACGACGTTTCATTGCAAGAAGGGGAGCTCCTACCACGATCTTTTCCGACAATGGCACGAGTTTCGTTGGTGCAAATCGACTTCTACGTGAATTTTATCAGCCACAGATCCAGGACTATGCTGCTAATAGAGGAACAAGGTGGAGTTTCATTCCTGCTGCTGCTCCATTCTTCGGTGGATGTTGGGAACGGCTTATCCGCTGTGTAAAGGTTGCCTTAAATGCCATTTTGCGGGAAAGAGCACCAAACCCAGAAGTTCTTATGACACTTTTAATGGAAGCCGAAGCAATTGTAAATTCTCGTCCACTCAGTCATGTCTCAGTTGACCACGAAGATCAGGAGGCCCTCACTCTATTTCATTTTTTAATTGGCTGTTCATCAAACCAGGTGCTCCCAGCAAATTTAGATGACGCAGACTTACTTCGCAGGGCAGACTGGAGAAAAGCTTTGAGATTATCCGACCATTTTTGGAAGCGATGGATAAAAGAGATTTTGCCTACCATGCAGCCGCGGACAACAGGTGAAAACAGAGAGGTGGACCTGAAAGTCGGTGACTTGGTGATCATCGTAGACGCAAATCTACCAAGAGGAACTTGGCCACGTGGCCGTATTAGTGCGACTTTCCCTGGCAAGGATGGTGTGGTCAGAGTGGTGGATGTAGCAACTGCAGGTGGCCTTCTTCGTAGGCCATCTAAAAAGCTTGTAAGGCTGAACGTTTAATATCTGTCTTACAACTTAATTTTGTGCACTTTCATGCACAAGGGGGTGGAATGTTACGAACTCCTTATATTCCGACCTTTTTATTACTTTTAGTTCATATCATATTCTATTTTTTAAATAATTTAAGAAGAAGAATTTTTGGTTTTCACTGTCAACAAAAATTATACATACATATTCATTCGATCGATATCATCATATAGAATTAATTTGTGTTTTCATTTTGTAAATATTTTAATAAATTAATTTAATACAGTCCACTCTTTATCATTACTCTTCATTTGCGTGATACAACACACAGTAAGTTAGAATCTAGAGCTTTAGAAATTTTAGACGCTACTACTACACGCTTACCGACTGGTAGGTATGTAGTAGGCCTCCCGTGGCAATCCAATCTTGACTGGGTCTCACCGTTTGCCGCTTCACTGGTTTCAAGGTGGAATGATTGGTTTAAAGAACTCAGTGACGTCTCGACCGTTAGAATATACCACGGTGGTATGCGAAATTAAATGGTGAGCCCCTGCAAAAAGAGCTGCATATCTTCGCGAATGCGAGCGAGCTTGCATACGCGGCTTTTGCTTATTGGCGCTTCTTATACTCCGACGGTACTGTTAAGCTCGCTCTCATAACAAGCAAAGCGAGAGTGTTACAATTAAAACCGACATCGATTCCGCGCTTAGAGTTACAGGCTGCTTTGATAACCTCTCGTCTTGCTGTTACAATTAGAGTTTCATGGAATGTTGGCCTGTTGAGCCAGCTGGCCAGCCCATAACCCAGAAGGAGCGTAAACAAACTCCGGGCTTGTGGTTGGTCATCTGGTGGTCGCACCAAATTTTGGTCATTTTAGCGACTGGCTTGGCCTACTTCGCGCAACTGCCCGTTGTTTGCAGGCTGTAGCTAGATTCTGCTCGGTACTGGACCGCGATCGACTCATCGCCCCACTTGATTTCAGGGGTCCTCGCCGCGTGATTGCGCCTGCATCCACCACTCTACCGCCTTTGTCAGCGGAATTGATTGAAGCTGCAGAAGAAATTCAGCGCATCAAACGTGAAGAAATATTGCCAAAAGGCAGCCGATTATTTAAGCTGTCACCTAAAATGGGATCCGACAATTTACTGCGTATGGTTGGCAAGATCGCAACTGTAGAAGATATCAGAGCCGAAGTCAAGTCTCCCATACTTTTAGATGGTCGTCACCCAGTTGTTCGCCTGTTGGTGCATTTTACCATCGCAAAGCAAGTCATGCACACAATGAGATGGTCGTCAACGAGTTGAGACAAAATTATTGGCTTCTGTCCTTGCGCAGTACTGTGAGAAGCGTTGCCAGTAAATGCTTGATTTGCAGGATCAAAAAAGCGAACCCAATGGATCCACAGACTGGAAACCTACCTCAACAGCGGCTTGCTCATCATCACCGTCCGTTTACATTTACTGGCTTAGATTATTTTGGACCAGTTTACACAACAGTTGGTCGAAGAAAAGAGAAACGTTATGTGGCCTTATACACCTGCATGACGTCCAGAGCGATTCACTTAGAGTTAGTGCACTCTCTTTCAGCAGACTCTGCAATTATGAGCTTACGACGTTTCATTGCAAGAAGGGGAGCTCCTACCACGATCTTTTCCGACAATGGCACGAGTTTCGTTGGTGCAAATCGACTTCTACGTGAATTTTATCAGCCACAGATCCAGGACTATGCTGCTAATAGAGGAACAAGGTGGAGTTTCATTCCTGCTGCTGCTCCATTCTTCGGTGGATGTTGGGAACGGCTTATCCGCTGTGTAAAGGTTGCCTTAAATGCCATTTTGCGGGAAAGAGCACCAAACCCAGAAGTTCTTATGACACTTTTAATGGAAGCCGAAGCAATTGTAAATTCTCGTCCACTCAGTCATGTCTCAGTTGACCACGAAGATCAGGAGGCCCTCACTCTATTTCATTTTTTAATTGGCTGTTCATCAAACCAGGTGCTCCCAGCAAATTTAGATGACGCAGACTTACTTCGCAGGGCAGACTGGAGAAAAGCTTTGAGATTATCCGACCATTTTTGGAAGCGATGGATAAAAGAGATTTTGCCTACCATGCAGCCGCGGACAACAGGTGAAAACAGAGAGGTGGACCTGAAAGTCGGTGACTTGGTGATCATCGTAGACGCAAATCTACCAAGAGGAACTTGGCCACGTGGCCGTATTAGTGCGACTTTCCCTGGCAAGGATGGTGTGGTCAGAGTGGTGGATGTAGCAACTGCAGGTGGCCTTCTTCGTAGGCCATCTAAAAAGCTTGTAAGGCTGAACGTTTAATATCTGTCTTACAACTTAATTTTGTGCACTTTCATGCACAAGGGGGTGGAATGTTACGAACTCCTTATATTCCGACCTTTTTATTACTTTTAGTTCATATCATATTCTATTTTTTAAATAATTTAAGAAGAAGAATTTTTGGTTTTCACTGTCAACAAAAATTATACATACATATTCATTCGATCGATATCATCATATAGAATTAATTTGTGTTTTCATTTTGTAAATATTTTAATAAATTAATTTAATACAGTCCACTCTTTATCATTACTCTTCAATAACATTGTGAAAATAACAATAATACGAATGTTAAATCAATAAAACAAGATCAAATATATTTTAACCGTAAAATATTATATAACAATTCAAACAAAACCGATATTAGTAACAGCACTGCGGAGAAAACGTTGGCAACATTATTTTAAAATTTGTCACTAGGACCTGTCCAAATTACTCCATCGAATTATGGAACGCACTGTACATGGATTCCTTTTTTTTTTTCTCGTAAATACATATTATAAGTACAAACATATTAAATAATATTGAATAATCAATACTAATAGTAAATCTGTAAGGGTCGGTCATGGAATAAATTACTTTGTTTTCAGAGATATCGTGTTTATAGGCTCTATACATGATATTGAAACTAAATTGACGATTTTTAGAATTTTTTTCTGTATGTATGTATGTATGTATGTATGTTCCTCCATAACTCTGAAACGAATTAACTGATTTTCATGAAACTTGCTAGATAAACATTTGGACGTACGGGACACAGGATAGGCTACTTAATATTTGTCAACGCGGACGAAGTCGTGGGCAACCAGCTAGTACTGAATAATATTGATTATTTAATATTGAATAAATGAATTTGAAATAAATGGAATAAATTTTCAGGTGGAATCGGGAGGTACAGTGCTCAGCACAAACTGGAATGAAGTGGGCAAAGACAAAGTTGAAGTGAAGCCTCCGGACGGTCTCGAGTTTAAAAAGTGGAATGAGTGATTTAACCCTTAACCACCTACCCCCTATTTTTGTCCCTTAACCACCTACGTGCGGTCACTGAGACCGCTGTTAGATTATTATTATTATTTTCAGATCTATGGCAATAACGGAACACTGGAATAAATGAAATAATTGTTTATACTCTAATGCTTTATTTAAGTAACATAATGGGAAGAAAATCACAATAAATCTTTTGGCATACGATATTTAACACTGATGTTAAAGTTCTAACTCAAAAAATAACTACTTTAACAAAATGAGATCTATATAATTAGGAACTTATTTTTCTTACTTATTTTAATTTTTTTTCTTAATTTGAATGAATAAACTTTGATATAAAAGAAAAATATAAACAAAAAAAATATAAACTAAACAAAATTGCAAGGCCTTAATAGTTACAATTTATCGCGACAGTCACAGCATATTTTTTGAGAACATTCTAAACAAATTGGTACCTTGCACATGAAACATAAGTAATATGTCTTGCGTTTTTTTTTCGGATCACATTTGGAACATGTTTTACGAACTTCAAGCTTTTCTGCACTAGAAGTGCCAGGTAATTCTTCGTTTATCTGAAGAATGCGACGAATAGAATTTTTGATGTCCCTCTGAATGTGAGCATTTTTTTCGCGACGTTCCATATGGGGTCTTGTCAACTGTTCTGCCAATTTTTTGATAAATTTAAATCGTGACGTAGTCTCTTGTGCTTGGTTACTGCAGCTGATAACATAACAATTTGAAGCAGATATATCCAACAGTCTATAAAATATAGTCAAAGGCCATCTGCGTGTCCGACGTGAAGTAGTATAATTTGCACATCTTTGGTCAAGTAGGTCCACTCCTATTTTCGTTTGGTTATAACATCATCAGAATCTGAATCATTTTCTTGTGGTGAACAAGGACGAGATAGCAGTCTTGGAGAGACTAAGGGTCCAGGCTGTACTGAACTGTTCGCTTCATTGTCACCTTCCAATTCAGAATCAGATTCACAGTCTTCAATCTGCACTTGATCTTGATTTGTATCAGGTTCTATGTCACTGCAATCCTCGTTCGGTATCTCCTCTTCATCTGACATCTCTTGCTCAAGCCATTTTTGTATGTTTTCATCCATTTTGTTCATTTTTACACTAAAACAATAAAAGTAAATAAATACAAAAAAGTCACACAACCACCTACGTGCGGTCACGGAGACCGCTAGCAAAATATTTTTACTTACCCAAGCCAAACGCACGTACATATTCACTCGCCGAGCGCATGCGCGATTCTGTTCGATGGGTAGAAAAGGTACACAGACGCACGCGGGCGCACGACACACACACATCGAAAAAGTTGAATTTTAAATTTCGTTGCGGTCTCTGTGACCGCTGGTAGGTGGTTAAGGGTT
Organism: Synanthedon andrenaeformis; assembly: GCA_936446665.2. Taxonomy (NCBI): domain Eukaryota; kingdom Metazoa; phylum Arthropoda; class Insecta; order Lepidoptera; family Sesiidae; genus Synanthedon; species Synanthedon andrenaeformis. The sequence continues at coordinate 2,237,905 of OW387804.2, read as the reverse complement.
AAAAAGAAAAAGTATTAAGTACAGTCGCAGTACAAAATTTGAGTGTTCAATTGGATTGATTAATTAAATTAATCGGTAATTAATTAATTAGATTAATTAATTTAAATAATTATTGCTTAATTTGACTGGAACATTTACATAAAAATTATTTCAGTCTTTAATTGGATTAATTAATTAAATTAATCAGTAATTGGTTAATTAATTATTATTTGAATTAATTAGTTAAATTAATGATTAATTATTGATTAATTTAATTGTAATATTTACGTTAAAAATATTTCAGACTAATTGGATTAATTAATTAAATTAATCATTAATCGGTTAATTAATTATTAATTTAATTAATTAGTTAAATTAATGATTAATTATTGATTAATTTAATTGTAATATTTACACAAAAAATATTTCAGTCTAATTGGATTAATTAGTTCAATTAATCTAAATAATTAATTATTAATTAATTATATCTAAATAATTATTGATTAATTTAATTGTAATGTCAACTTAAAAATTATCATTTTAAAGGCTCAGATCAAATATTTAAGAACTACTTATAGACAAAATTATTAAAAAAAAATTTCATAAGCTTTTATGGAATTTTGTGTTCCAAGCTTCAATTTTTGTTTATTTTTTATTGAAAACTAGCCGTGGCACGCGACTTCGTCCGCGTATCTATACAAAATATAGCCTATGTTACTCGTTGATAATGTAGCTTTCTATAGGTGAAAGAATTTTTAAAATTAATCCACTAGTTTTTGAGTTTATTCATTATAAAAATACAAATCTTGTATCTTTATACATTTCAATGACTCGTTTTGAAAGAAATATTTATGTACAGTCGGAGTAAGAAAAGGTTGGTCACCTTGAAATATATTTTCTTAGTCCGAGCATTTATCAGTTGTATTTTCAAAATGCACTAAAGAGTCCACGACTTGATAAAGGAACAACGAATTTGAAAAGTGACGACGGTTTTCGTACCCCGACTTTACACGGCTCTATCGTTAGTTCTTATTTTATCTGAGTTATGAAGATGGGATTTGAAGATTGAAGCAATATTGGTTTTTTTTTTCTAGTATCGTAAATTGTTCATTCATTTTAAAAATAAAAATAAATTATAATTATTGATATGGTAAATAAAGACTGTTGATTAAATAAATAAAGAATACTTCTATTTGCTATTAAAGTTTTGTTTTATTTGTCTATTGAAATTTTGTGTTCCAAGCTTCAACTTTTGTTTATTTTTATTGAAAACTAGTGGCCCGCTCCCGGCTTCGCACGGGTGCAATTTTTAATTCAATCCAGCTGATAAAATTACCTTGCATCGCCATCTGTTAGATTCTTATGGAACTCACAGATAAATAATTGCTGGATTAAATAGGTATCAACAGATGGCGCTATGTTAATAATAATAACACGTTTATTTCAGACACATAGTGTCCATATAGTGTTAGTGATACAAGAAAACATTAAAAACTATGTTAGTAATGGTATTTACAGAGTGCAAGTGTGGTTTGTGTCCTCATCTTTTTTAATATTATATAATATTATATAATTTGCAAAAAAAAAAAACAATAAAAAAATGAGATATAAACTATCCTATTATTTAAGTTGGACCAAATAACAGATACTTATGAAGTTTAATCAAAGTCGGTTCAGTAGTTTCAGTTTATCGCGAACATACATCGTGACACGAGATTTTTATATATATAGACGCGACTTCGTCCGCGTATCTTTACAAAATATAGCCTATGTTACTCGTTGACAATGTAGCTTTTCATAGGTGAAAGAATTTTTAAAATTTATTAAATAAATAAAGAATACTTCTATTTGCTATTAAAGTTTTGTTTTATTTGTCTATGCTTTTGATACTGAAAGGCATAGTTATAATATGAAAGCTTAAAAAACATGACTATTTTTTAATGAAATTCTCACAGCACCATTTACCCCCAAATTAAGCAGTGTTTGTACAGTCGGGGTACGGAAACCTTCGTCAGTTTTAATATTCAAGACTTGACACTAAATCACTAAGCAGACAACTGACAGACGTTTGAAATTGCCCTGGTACAAGCATATATCGACTTTAACCTTTTCTTACCTCGACTGTACCATGTGTGCTAGACAACTGATAAATCAAAATATGCAGTGACAGGGCACACAGCGTTTCACTGTAATTTTTGCAGTCCGTCTGGCAGCAGTAGCCACGCCCTTCCAGAAGACCACCGTAAAATAACAGCACCTGTGCTTTTGTGTTTCGGTGTGCTAATAAGGGATGCCAGAGTCCATTTCCCCATTCCTTTAAAGACCTTAATCCTACTGTAGTCGGCAGAAAACTTGCAGCACTTGTGGCGACGGTAGCCACCTACCATCAAATAGACCGTTCATCCTGTTTGCCGGTCTTGACATAAAAAACACATTTTTAAAACAATAAAAACCGCATATTTTTAGTATTTCATTTAATTGACTAGATATTTTCACATCTGTATCAAAAGATCGAACTTAATTAACATTATTTTAATCTACGTGCTAATTATTATTAATTATACTAAATATATTGCAACGTTTAGACTAGGTACCAGAAAAAAATAACTCAAAGGTTTTAATTCAAAAGAAAGCCTTTTTTAACTTAAACTTTAAAGAATTTGGTAATAAACGGTAGCTACTTACCGTAAACTTGGTTTGGACCTTTAACTTAGACTTATACTAATATTTGTTTTCTTAATTATTATTTATCTTATTAAATTATTAATTTACCCTTTAACCACTTGGTTTTGTAGCGTTTGACTTGTAATTTTTTTAAGAGAAAGCAACGCAATTATTTAAAAATAAACTTTATATAAGTAGAGGAATCTGTCGTATATATATACGAAAATAACTGTCGGATAAATCTGACTCTGGCGGCTAAAGGGATTAATAACAATATTATCGCTTATTTTTGCAAATCCGTGCCTCTAAAAAAAACTACTAAAATGTATTCAACTTTTAGATCTGGCAACACTGAACAGGTCAATGGTTGCTTTGCTGACTGTACTTTGGTAGCTTTGTACGTGGCCTTCGTGTATCGTCGATATTTCTCCAGAGCTTGGTTGAAGACCATTCTTGACTGGTGGTACTTTTTTCCCGCTGATGAGGAGCAGACTACCGTTTGGAGATTCTGGTGTGACTGTAATAATAATAATAAACTTTATTAATTATTAAAATAATTTTACCTCTAATCCGACAAGCAACGCAAGGCAGAAATATAAAATCACAAAGAAATAAAAATAAGAATTGTGTGTGTCAGCTCTGACGCACGACTGGAGTTTACTACTTATGAAAGATTATAAAATACATACATAGATTAGTAAATGAATGCATTTTCTTAGCTTTATTAGTTTGGAATTTTTTTGGTGGAAAAGTAATATTATTCACTTAACGAATTCCTAAATGATGAAACTATATAGTGCAAGCGATGCAACCTATGTCTTACATAAATATAGCATAAAATAAACACAAATATTATTACATAATATCTTGGAAATTACATATCATGGAAGAATTATAGATGCTAGATTTTTGCAAACCGCATGTCGGTTGAATATGTGGACATTATTAAAACTATGTATAACTACTAGTGGCCCGCTCCCGGCTTCGCACGGGTGCAATCTATTAGATTGTCTTACACCGCCATCTGTTAGATTGTCATGGAACTCACAGATAATTTTAACAAATAATTGCTGGATTGAATAGGTATCAACAGATGGCGCTATGTTAATAATATTATATAATTTGCAAAAAAAATAATAAACAAAATGAGATATAAACTATCCTATCTTTTAAGTTGGACCAAATAACAGATACTTATGAAGTTTGATCAAAGTCGGTTCAGTAGATTCAGAGTTTATCGCGAACATACATCGTGACACGAGATTTTTATATATATAGATAGATATACAGCAAATAAATTATTATCTTTATTATTATTATTATTATTATATCTAATTATTTTTATACACTTACCATCCTCGACATCTTTCTTCTTTTGCATACTCACAACACAAGGTCCTTTGGCTAAAGACCACGAAGGCACAGGAACATCGTCTCGCTTTATCGGCTCTAGAATATTTCTTCTACTTCTCAACACATTTGGAAAATCATCTTTTGAATCCAAACCGTTACAATTTTCATGTGCTGGCAACACATTCTTTTTTACACTTGGCAACACCGGTTTCGGTAGATCTGTACAATTTTCTTGTGGCAACACCGGCTTGTCTGTTGCGTTTTCGGGGAATTTTGACATTTGACTTTCAATTGTAAATATTTGTTTATCGTTATCCTTTTGTAGATAAGGTTTTATATCGTCAGAATTGTTAGTTTCAATGCTGTCTTGGTTTATAAGAGGGTTTTTCTGTGATAACGAATTCAAATGTTTAACACCATTCGCTTTGGGACTACCGTTTTCTAGTGATAAAGGCGGAGCAGAAGCCATGTATTGGTTGTACATGTTACCTATTAGTTCTTCTGTGCGTCTAAAATTGGAAAAAAAAAATCACACCACAAATATTCTTGTAACGTCCGGTTACGAAGGCCAGTTAAAAATTTTTTGATTCACATTACATGAATAATGTTTCATTAACATTAAAAAGTAAGTCAACTTAAAACACTTGTACTAACATAGACTAAGTTAAATCTTAACTTTCAATTAACAAATGATCAGTGATAGTCGAAATGAAGAGTTTATTATTATCGTTTATGCAAAATTTCATAATGATCGGTTGAGTAGTTAAGGCGTGAAAAGGTAATAGACAGACATAGTCACTTTCACATTTATAATATTAGTGTACATATGGATGATAATACCTAATTAAATAAAGAATTTTAGAATACTTATAAAAACTTACCTGGTTAATGGGATAATGACTGTTTGAGCCGTTCCATTGGTGGGATGATAGGCGTTGTGCCCAAAACCGTGCAGAGCTGTGTTGCCAGTTACCTAAAAAAAATCATTTTTATTTTTTTTATTTACCTATTTATTTAGCAGCTAATCTCACAGCGTGTAACATTTCACAAATTAAAAAAAAAAAAATTATATATATAGCCTATTACAAGGTTAGACAAATTAAACTTTAGTACAAAAAAAAATTATTAAAAAATAATAACAATATACTCGTACGTTCATACATATACATTATATATACATAATTATACAATGTACATATAATATGTATACGTCTCTCTCTCTCTCTCTCTCTCTCTGTGTGTGTGTGTGTGTGTGTGTGCGCGTGCGTGCGTGCGTGTGTGTGTGTGTGTGTGTGTGTGTGTGTGTGTGTGTGTGTGTGAGAGAGAGAGAGAGAGTGAGTGCGTGCGTGCGTGCGTGTGTGTGTGTGTGTGTGTGTGTGTGTGTGTGAGAGAGAGAGAGTGAGTGCGTGCGTGCGTGCGTGTGTGTGTGTGTGTGTGTGTGTGTGAGAGAGAGAGAGAGTGAGTGCGTGCGTGCGTGTGTGTGTGTGTGTGTGTGTGTGTGTGTGTGTGTGTGTGTGTGAGAGAGAGAGAGAGAGAGAGAGAGAGAGAGTGTGAGTGCGTGCGTGCGTGCGTGTGTGTGTGTGAGAGAGAGAGAGAGAGAGAGAGAGTGCGTGCGTGCGCGTGTGTAGTGTTGTGTATGTTTTATTTTAAGTTTTTTCTTTTCATATAATCCATTTAGTATCGATTGCAAATAACACATTTAAATCGTAAAATAAAATACATATATTATTATAATACCTCCATTACTCCAATTTGTGTAGTACGAACGTGATATGGAAAATTCTTGTTTGCGAAAACCGGTAATGTTAGCATCTGGAAAAAAAATATCATTTGTTATAGGCGACAGTAGCCACCCACCATCAAGTGGACAGTCAGCCTGTCTGTCGACCTTAAAACAAAAAAAAAGGACAAACGATTTTATAATTACAGCTACCAGTAAGTAAGTACTCACTAGGAACATGATATGGCCGCTGAACGTAATAAAAAGAAGTACAGCGTTCACAACACTCTCCCTCACCCATTTGTCTGAAACAACAAAGAAATAATTTCTAAACTTGTGTGCGTGATTGTACCCGTTGTTTAATAATAATATTATAACTGCAGCCTAGAGCATATCTAGTTTTTGATTTTTTTAAATTATATATGTTGTTTCTTTTTTATATAAATTTATATTTCTGTAAACAATTAAAAATTAAGAAAGTAAATAAATAAGTGCGTAATAATAATAATTTTAAATCATAGCAACATTTAACAATTAGTAATTCTTTAATTTACTTATTTCTTAAATATATTGAATAATATATTAAGTTAGGCTGCTTAATGTTGCTTGGAATTTTGTTCTAGAAATTAAAAATCACATTACCTACTTACTTACCTATGTAAGTGTTTGCTGTCAGTATGAAAAGCGGTCCCGCGTGACACCACAGAGTACCGCAAATGAAAAACGGACAATAGAACATATTCTGAAATTAAAGCCAGGGTATTAAAATAATACATTGACATTTTTAAGTAAAACATTGACATTTTTACGTAATGAAATTTTTTATGTAAAAACATTGTGATTTTAAATGTAATGACATTTTTTTATGTAAAACTGACATTCTTAATGTAATGACATTTTTAAGTAAAACATTGACATTTTTATGTAATGAAATATTTTATGTAAAACATTGTCATTTTTAACATAATGATATTTTTAATGTAATAAATTTTTATGTAAAACAGTGTCATTTTAAATGTAATGACATTTTTACGTAATACATTGTCATTTTTAATGTAATGACATTTTTATGTAAAACACTGTCATTTTTAATGTAATGAAATAATGATATTTTTAATGTAATGACATTTTATGTAAAACAGTGTCATTTTAAATGTAATGACATTTTTACGTAATACATTGTCATTTTTAATGTAATGACATTTTTATGTAAAACACTGTCATTTTTAATGTAATGAAATAATGATATTTTTAATGTAATGACATTTTATGTAAAACAGTGTCATTTTAAATGTAATGACATTTTTACGTAATACATTGTCATTTTTAATGTAATGACATTTTTATGTAAAACACTGTCATTTTTAATGTAATGAAATAATGATATTTTTAATGTAATGACATTTTATGTAAAACAGTGTCATTTTAAATGTAATGACATTTTTACGTAATACTTTGTCATTTTTAATGTAATGACATTTTTATGTAAAACACTGTCATTTTTAATGTAATGAAATAATGATATTTTTAATGTAATGACATTTTATGTAAAACAGTGTCATTTTAAATGTAATGACATTTTTACGTAATACATTGTCATTTTTATGTAATGAAATCTTTTATCTAAAACATTGTCATTTTTAATGTAATGACATAATGATATTATTAATGTAATGACATTTTATGTAAAACAGTGTCATTTTAAATGTGATGACATTTTTACGTAATACTTACATTGTCATTTTAAATGTGATGACATTTTTACGTAATACTTACATTGTCATTTTAAATGTGATGACATTTTTATGTAAAACGTTGTCATTTTTAATGTAATGACAATGATATTTTTAATGTAATGACATTTTATGTAAAACAGTGTCATTTTAAATGTAATGACATTTTTACGTAATACATTGTCATTTTTAATGTAATAACATTTTTATGTAAAACATTGACATTTTATAACGTGACGACATTTTTATGTAAAAAAACGACATTTTAAATGTAATGACATAAAAATGTCGAAAATCAGCGAGTAACATAGGCTATTTTTTATAAAGTTACGCGGGCGAAGCCGCGTGCAACAGTTAGTTTATAATATTTTTACCTTTTCAGGATACTTTTTGACTGTGAAGAAGGTTGAATAAGCGAACATACACCATCCGGCCATACGCAAAACTATAATTCCATATCCCGCTGGACTCTCATACAAATAAAGAACTTCACCTGGGTCGAAACACTAAAAAAATAAATAAGTAATAATTGTATTTCGTAATTTTTATTATTTAATTTTTTCAAGGAAAAATAACCGCTCAGTAGCATTATGTAGGTACAAAAAGCATATTAATGAACAAAACTCAAAATGAACACAACAAGCAAAAGGAAATCAGTTGGATTGGTTTATAAAAAAAAAATTGTGGATAAAAAGACCGAAACAGACATTATATAACTAGTGATCCGCTCCCGGCTTCTCCTGGGATGTAATTTATATAATTTATAAAATTTATATCTCGCTATTTTTTTATAAATCATCCAACGGATTTCCTTTTGCTTGTCGTGTTCATTTTGAATTTTGTTCATTAATATGGTTTTTGTACATAATGCTGCTGAGCGAAAATAACAACTGCAGTATAAGTAAAAATAAAAAAAAATCATAAAAAATACAAAATGAAAAATAATTTAATCACAGTCTACATTTCTCTGATATATAAAAATAATAGAATAAATAACAGACGTGTGTCTATTTGATGTCGATTTCAATCAAAACAAATATAAATTTAATTAATCATCAAAGTAATCAAAAGTGTTTTATATTAAACAATAAAATATAATTTTTTTTTTAGGAGAAAAATCAAGAATTTTAAAAATAGGTTGATTTCGATTACATATAATATAATAATGATCAAGCCCTTAATATTAATATTTTATTCATTTTATTATATGTATTATTTTTTTAATGGATTTATTTTCAAATTATTATTTTTTTATTTTATTTACATTGAGACTGAGAGAGAGCTGTATAAAATTGTCTTTAAAAAAAGAATGAAAAATTTTTTTGAAAATTTTGAAAATTTGAAAATTTTGAATATATTGAAAATTTGAAAATTCTGAAAATTTGAAAATTTTGAAAATTTGAAAATATTGAAAATATTGAAAATTTCAAAAATTTGAAAATTTTGAAAATTTTGAAAATTTTGACAATTGAAAATTTGAAAATTTTGTAAATTTTGAAAATTTTGAAAATTTGAAAATTTGAAAATTTTTAAAATATTGAAAATTTCAAAAATTTGAAAATTTTGAAAATTTGAAAATTTTGAAAATTATATAATTTTTTATATAATTTTTTTTTTTTAAATTACAAATTCATTACCTTTGCTTGATAAACAAACAACACGACATATGTGACAAGATAGCAGCACATGAAAACGGTCAATTTGACTGTAAAACCAACTTTGAGGCGGCCTCTAGTTATTGTATAGCCTTTAGCCATCAATATTAACAGCAATAGAAACGTCATTTCAGACATACCACACAAGAATTGACCTGGAAATTAAAAAAAAAATTATAGGCATTTCATATTATGTGAATTTTCTATAATATTTACCAAAAAAAAAAAAAAATTCGCATACCTACCTAACTATATTATCAATAGAAAAAATATTTGTATTTTTATTTGTAATGAATAAACACAAAATCTATTGGACCTGTTTTAAAAAAAAAATCTTCCAACCCTATAGTATATAGGAAACTAAATTCGACGACACGTTTGGTCTAGTGGCTAGTAACCCTAGCTGTTAACCAAACTGTCGCGAGTTCGAATCCCGCTAGGGGCAAATGTTTATGTTTTAATATTTACCTTTTTACCTGAGTCATGGATGTTTTGTATTTATAACATGTATCTATATACAAAAAAAAGGTAATCTATGTAGTGTATCAACTGTCTGGTATCCATACAAGCATTAGTTGCTTACTTTGGAACTACTAGATAGTGCTGTGTGGAATGTGTATTTATAAAAAAAAAATTATCAACATACATGACATACTTTTTAAAATTCAATGCCGGTCTATATTAAATTAATTATACAGGGTGGAAAGATAAGTCGGGCCCTGGAGGGAAACTACCTTAAATCCTTAAGTTAGCTCATTTTACATACAGGAAACATTCCTTTATTTTTAAAAAGAAACAAAACTGCATTCAAAGATTTTCTAAAACTCGCTTGGCTCGCCCGGGACTCGAACCAACTAAAATTAAAAAAAAAACAAACACTATTTTATTATACTAATCGATAGGATTATTATTCAGGATAAAATTTCTCTAACAAACATTTGGTCTTACTCTCGTCTGTCGTACAAGATATCCATAAAGAATACCTATTTAGTACACAAGTTCTTTAATGAACGTAATGTAAAAAATGTTATTTATGAAACCTGTTATGACACCGTGCAAGAGCTAAGGGTTGTAGAAAATGTGACATGTAATGTGACATTTTTATTATTATTTATTTCAATTATTTTAATTTTTTTTTTTATTATCATTAGTATTATAGTTTAGATTAGATTAGATTTAGGTTTAGTACATGGGATATTGCTTGGAGCTCTTACTGGTGCATGTTGAGCCTCCTATAATTGCGGCAGCATCCGCCTAGTGCCAATTATTCTGAACAACGTGTTTTAATTTGATGCCTGCCTCGTTGGGGGACTTGTTTAAAAAAAATGTTATTAGGGGCATACACCACAACACTTTGCTGAAGGCTACAAGAAATGAATTTCAACGGAGACTAAATTTGTGTATCCGGAACGAGGGGGTTCATTTCGAACAATTTATCAGTTAAATAATTTAAGTATAACAAATTGTTAACAAAATAAAGTTAATGTTAGATTTTACGATCATTTTTATTTTTAAGACCAAATGTTTGTTAGAGAAATTTTATCCTGAATAATAATCCTATCGATTAGTATAATAAAATAGTGAGTGTTTGTTTTTTTTTTAATTTTAGTTGGTTCGAGTCCCGGGCGAGCCAAGCGAGTTTTAGAAAATCTTTGAATGCAGTTTTGTTTCTTTTTAAAAATAAAGGAATGTTTCCTTTATGTAAAATGAGCTAACTTAAGGATTTAAGGTAGTTTCCCTCCAGGGCCCGACTTATCTTTCCACCCTGTATACATCTCAAATAATAATAAAAGAGTATTCGATATACATTACCTGTTATCCTAGCGTTCTCTCCACCAAACCCATTAGCAGCATATCTTATTAAGGACAAGCTTTGTAAAACAACGCCCAAGTGTTGTACTACTATCGACACTAGAAACAGTTTGTATGTCGAGTGCAATAAATGTCGAGATTTTAACTCGACACTGCACATCACTACCGCGACCATCACTACTATGTAGGCGAACATGTATGCCAGAAGAACTGGAAGTACGTCTGAAAGGAAAATACTCAAAATATTACTTTGAGTTGATCTGTTGACCTGTAACACATGTATTTTTTAATAAATACATGTGTTACAGGTTCACATGTAACACTGTTCACTGTAACACTTGTATTTTTTAATAAATACATGTGTTACAGGTTCACATGTAACACTGTTCACTGTAACACATGTATTTATTAAAAAATACACGTGTTACAGGTTCACGTGTAACACTGTTCACTGTAACACATGTATTTTTTAATAAATACACGTGTTACAGGTTCACGTGTAACACTGTTCACTGTAACACATGTATTTTTTAATAAATGCATGTGTTAGAGGTTCACGTGTAACACAGTTCACTGTAACACATGTATTTTTTAATAAATACATGTGTTACAGGTTCACGTGTAACACTGTTCACTGTAACACATGTATTTTTTAATAAATGCATGTGTTACAGGTTCCCGTGTAACACTGTTCACTGTAACACATGTATTTTTTAATAAATACATGTGTTACAGGTTCACGTGTAACACTGTTCACTGTAACACATGTATTTTTTAATAAATGCATGTGTTACAGGTTCACGTGTAACACTGTTCACTGTAACACATGTATTTTTTTAATAAATACATGTGTTACAGGTTCACGTGTAACACTGTTCACTGTAACACATGTATTTATTAAAAAATACATGTGTTACAGGTTCACATGTAACACTGTTCACTTAACACATGTATTTATTAAAAAATACACGTGTTACAGGTTCACGTGTAACACTGTTCACTGTAACACATGTATTTTTTTAATAAATACATGTGTTACAGGTTCACATGTAACACTGTTCACTGTAACACATGTATTTTTTAATAAATACATGTGTTACAGGTTCACATGTAACACTGTTCACTTAACACATGTATTTTTTTAATAAATACATGTGTTACAGGTTCACGTGTAACACTGTTCACTGTAACACATGTATTTATTAAAAAATACATGTGTTACAGGTTCACATGTAACACTGTTCACTTAACACATGTATTTATTAAAAAATACACGTGTTACAGGTTCACGTGTAACACTGTTCACTGTAACACATGTATGTATTAAAAAATACACGTGTTACAGGTTCACATGTAACACTGTTCACTGTAACACATGTATTTTTTAATAAATACATGTGTTACAGGTTCACATGTAACACTGTTCACTGTAACACATGTATTTTTTAATAAATACATGTGTTACTGTTTCCCATACAGTTACAACAGTTGCTTGTGTATTTAACAATTAGGTTAACATTGTCTGTGTATATAGACAAGATCAATATCAAAATCATAATCAAAATATTTATCAAATATCAAAAATATCATCAAAATGCTCACTTACAAAATTCATCTGCAGAGAAATGTTCATGCCAAAAATCACCATCGGGTCCGTTCGTCATCAGAAATCTGTATTTCACATCTAAACCCTGAAAATAGAATTGAAATTGTGTGAATAATGCATTTTTTTTATTTTTTACCTTTCTGCAAATTATAAAAGACAGAAAACTTCACTCTTTTCATCGGTGAAAACCGCATCAAAATTTGTTGGACGGTTCAGATGGAGTTAGCGGAGTAACAGACGGAAGTGGATGGTGACTACTTTATAATTTACTATAGTTGTTGCACGCGACTTCGCCCGTGTAAGTTTATAAAATATATGTAAATATAAAATATATGTTACTCGCTGATAATGTAGCTTTCTATGGGTGAAAGAAATGAGTTTCAGTTTATTCGTTATAATCATACAAAAATACAAGTGTTCTCTCTTTATAATATTAGTATAGAAGATAAGATTGTATTTTTCTGAAAAGTGTGATTTAACATATACTTATATAGGAAAAATTGGTACCTTCGGACTGTCGCAATTACTGATCGCAATGAACCACCATCGCTCCCTTGCGGATCTGAACCGTCTGCTGTTGTGGCATCTGACCACCATTCGTTCAGTGTTACCATCACGTTTACCGTTACTCGAGCCTTCGCCAGACTGAGCGTTCAAACGCCGCCTTTTAAAACGCTCATAAAGTTCACTTGTAGATCGTTTTTTACGCTGAAATCCGATGGGAAGACAAAAAAATAAATTTTGCTGATTTTTTTAAATGATAATCTAGCGACCCGTTCCCGGTTTCGCACGGGTGCATATTTTTTCTGCAAATTTATATGATATATTACCTCGTTTAACCCTCTTTCGATTAGTGAAAACCGCATTAAAATCTGTTGCGTAGTGTAAAAGATATAAGCCTACATACAGAGACAGACGACGGGAAGCGACTTTGTTTTATACTATAATAATAATAATCATTTATTTCAGATAAGTATATCCATATTATCTATTAACAAAATAATAATAATAATAATAATAATATTTTACATCCATGTATTATAATAAAAATTATATTAAATAATAATAAAAAGGTAATAATTATTATTATTATACTATATTTACAAGCGAAATTAAAAAAGGTATTTAAAATTCACTGATGCTGCAAAAATATTGTACCTATTCATTTATTAATTTTGCTGTATGTCATATTTAGTCCCATCCAAAATGATTGTATGGGACAGTCTACCTTATCTATAATTGTTTTCAGAATGCTATTGGTACTGCCACGTATCTTGTGCCATAGGGACGCCACCCTCTTTCGTCTTATGGCGTAAAAATCATCTGTGTGATTTTGGGCAAAAATTTCTAAAGCACTAATAAAGATGTATAATAACACTATGTAAAGAGACTTTATTTTATACTTAATGTAGAGACTTTGTTTTAAAATATATGTATAGACTTTATTTTATAGTTAATGTAGAGACTTTATTTTATAGTTAATGTAGACTTTATTTTATACTATATGTATAGACTTTATTTTATAGTTAATGTAGAGACATTATTTTATAATTAATGTAGACTTTATTTTATACTATATGTATAGACTTTATTTTATACTTTATTTTATAGTTAATGTAGACTTTATTTTATACTATATGTATAGACTTTATTTTATAGTTAATGTAGAGACATTATTTTATACTTAATGTAGATACTTTATTTTATACTATGTACACAAGCCCTCCTCGTATATAGTTTATTTTCGTTTATCGAATGATTTATTAAAAGTTAACTGAGAAACGGTCAGAAATATATTTTTTTAAAAATTTTTTGCTTTAAAATTAAAAAAAAAAATTGCATGAACAGTCCATATACATACCCCCAAATTTTTCGTACTATCAAACATTAATTCTACATCGTTTAATTTCTCAAAACGACTCCCATTAGTCTCTGATCCAACACTTTCCCAAAGGTCTTCGGGCAACATCGTAGTAGTAGCATTGAAATCGTCAGTAGGCACCACCTCGTACCAAGTGGTCGAGTTTGAATCTACTATCGTGGTCTTGGGTGGATTTGAGGTAGTTTTCAAAAATTGATCATAATACGCCGGGTCTCGAGGCTCTGCTATTGATGAGTTTGTGGAATTTTTTTTAAATTTCTCTAGTGGATTTTTGGTTGAGCTAGGTTTCTGTGTTGTGGAAGTACTGAAATACACACCATTTTGAAAAAGATAGATATTTGTTTCTAGGAATCATACTGCATAAATATATCAAGGGTTTCAACCGATACACCGCCATCTGTTAGAATCTTATGGAACTCACAGGATACTTACTCAAACCAGCCGATAAAATACCTTACACCGCCATCTGTTAGAATCTTATGGAACTCACATATATAAATAACTCTTTCTCATATATAATAAATAAATAATTTGTAATAAAAAATATTTCGACTATAAATTGAGATAAAAACTGTCCTATCTTTTAAGTTGGATCAAATTACAGATAGTTACGAAATTTTACAAAATCGGTTCAGTAGTTTAGTCCATCGCGGAGGAACATCTAATTTTTATATATTAAGATTATAAGGAGAAAAGATTTGTATGTTTGTAATAAATAAACTCAAAAATTAGCAGACCGATTTTCAAAATTCTTTCACCTATACAAAGATACATTATCAGCGAGTAACATAGGCTATATTTTATAAAAAAGTTAAATTAAAGTTTATAAAGTGACGTTAGTTGTGATTGCCCAAATAAATGCGATATCCTGCTTTTAAATGCACGTGGCATTGCCTGCGTTAATAGGCGACAGGTATAATAAACCACTTACCGTCACACCTGAGTGACGGTCAGACTGCCTGCCAAAATTTATATATAAAAAAAACTACCACTGCCTGAAAACATGTCGTAAAAACATTAAAACCTTCGAGCTGCACCCAATCTGGTTTTTTTAATGTTAAGGACGGCAGACAGGCTGACGGTCCACTTGATGGTAGGTGGTTTCCGTCGCCTATAACACACGCAACGCCACAGGTGCTGCAAATGCGTTTCCGACTATGGATTAAGGATAAGGGATGGGATCCCTTATTCCAATCACCGAGTACACATGCTGTTAATTCACTGTGGTCTTCTGTAAGGAGGTGGTTACTGCCACCAGACGGACTGCCCAAATGACTGCGAAACGCAGTGTGACCTGCCACTACTAAAAAATACTAAAGTAACCATCACAATTTTGAAATGAGAAGGACAAACCTTTTCCCCGATGGCAACTCTTTGTTCTCCTTCGTAAGTATACAGCCAGAGTATTCTGTGTCAGGATACCAGTGAGATAGTTTTATTATTTGATTCTGTCCGGCCTTATTGAGAACTTGTTCGCGTTCTTTGCATGTCTGAAATTATTTTAAATAACAAATTTATTTTATTTTGAACATAAATCCTACAGTAAAACAAAATAACATACAATAGACACAGTATTGTATGTTATTTGTGCATACAATACTGTGTACAATACTGTGCAGTTTCTTTGTGTAGGACTTAAGACTTTTTAGAATTATATTACCTAAGTTAATTACTAATTATTAATTCTAAACAGTGGGGATCTGGGGTAGGGTATGAGCAATTTGTGTGTGTGTGTGTTTTAAAGTAAAAAAAGTTAAAATAAGTATGGGACACCCTTTTTCTTAATGATAGTCGTAAAATCATCGGAGAAGATCTGATGGATCAAAGACTTTAAAAGAGAGGAAGCATCAATTCACTACTATGGATTTTGCGTCGCAAATACCAAAGCGGCACACAAAAAGTACGCCTAAAACGGAATCATGGCGGAGTCAATGGTAAAAGGTAGTGACGACCAAGTTCTACTATTTATTTTAAACTCCAATGTGTTGACGTTAAGTCAAATTCTTTTTAAATGACAGATGTTTGGTTGGTTTTAAATGAAAGATGATAGAGTTCTTGCTCTACGCATTATGTCATTTTTAAATGTTCCATAAAGTTCCTAGTGTTTTTTATGGCGTGCGAAATCCATAGTTGTAGTAGATTATTGAGAAGAAGTAAAAATTTTATGCGGGAATTATAAACTCAGTACCCGGGTGACAGAGCTTCGCTCGGCCTAATGAAAGGTTTAAAGTTTTTTACATGTAAGAAAAAAAGTCTATGAAACATAGAAAAAAAATTCAAGAATACTTGAATTAATAATTCAAAATATTATAAAATGAGCAAGCGGTATTACCGTGACCGTTCCATTAATAAAAACTACCTAAATCGAATTTTCTCGAAGATAAGACCCTGACAGATCGATTTCTAGACCTAAAAAGCCCCTAACCCTAGATTTTCGTCAAAATCGTTAGAGCCGTTTGCGAGATCGTCGTGGCATACAAGAATTCCTTGTTTAACTACAGCCACTGCTCACCTTATCACTATGATAAACCGAAGGCCACTGGCTTTGATCGTCATAATACAGAAGTAAGTTGGGCATTCCCATCGCTTTATCGTATTCAATTAAATATTCGAACTGTCCTTCCATGGACAGAAAGCAGAAACGCGATAAAAACGCCCAGTTCTGAAAAATAAATAAATTCATATAAGTAAACTATAGTGACTCGCTCTCGGCTTCGCACGGCGTTATACATATTATTATATAAAAACTGTTACAAAGTTAAATATTTTCAATTAGTAAAAGCAGCATTAAAATCCGTTGCGTAGTGTAAAAGATCTAAGCGTGCCTACATACCGAGAAAGAGACGGCGGGAAGCGACTTTATTTTATATTATGTAAAAGTAAAGTCAGAAGTACTCATAAAACTATCTCATAAAACATGTTTTTTTGTTAAATGTTTATTTATTTAAGTTCCTTGGCCTAAAAGAAGATGGCGCTGCTAGTCTAATTTGTTCTAATTTAATACAAATTACTTATTTAAATAGAAATTTAAATGAAATAATTTATAATTTACACAAAAAAATAAATCAAATATTTTTCTCATTAACTATAATATTAGTAATGAAGTGAACATTATGTATATTACAAATGTTAACCTATACTTTATTAATTGAAGTAATTATTAATATTATAAGAAGAAAATATTTGTATTTTTGTATGTTTGTAATGAATAAACTCAAAAACTACTGGGCCGATTTTAAAATTCTTTCACCTATACAAAGCTACATTATCAACGAGCAACATAGGTTACGCGGACGAAGTCGCATGCAACAGCTAGTAAGTTATAACTGAAGGCCTAGTGCGTGTTTTACTCGATCAAACGCGTCGAACGCGTAAACGTCAATTTGTATGGGGATGAAGAAGCGCCATCTAGTGGCTAACGTGTAGGTCTGCTTCATTCGCATACAAATTGACGTTTACGCGTTCGACCAAGTTTGATAGTTGACAGCAGCGCCACCTAGTGACTAACGTGTAGCGCTGCTTCATCCCATACAAATTGACATTTACGCGTTCGACCAAGTTTGATAGTTGACAGCAGCGCCACCTAGTGACTAACGTGTAGCGCTGCTTCATTGCCATACAAATTGACGTTTACGCGTTCGACGCGTTTGATCGAGTAAAACTCGCACTAGGCCCTCTGAACTCACGTCCTTTGTGTCAATTCTCCCCTCAATCCATTTCGTCGAAACGTGTCCTAGCGACAGCAACAAATGCAGGATAAAACATATCCTTAGTGACGCCGGGACCATATTGATTAGCTGTTACGTTTCCTAGCGATGGCACTGAAATTGTAATATTGAATTTACAAATAATAATAATAAAGCTTTTTTTTATTTTCACAGCCTATAACAAATCTAAGTATATACTTTAAAATTCTTGTGTCACAATGTTTGTAACTAAAATCCTAAGAAACGGTTTGACCGATTTATATGAAATGTTTTGTGTATATTAGGTAGGTAGGTCTGAGAATAGGTCGTAAACTATTTTTTATACCCCTAAGTAATGAGGGTGGCCCACCACAAAAAAAAATTAAAATGGCAAAACAAAGTTTGTCGGGTCAGCTAGTTTACAATATATATTTGTACAAGAATTCCTTTTTTTTCTATTATGTACCCCTTCTGGGCAAAAGCCTACTCCAGCCCTCTAATATACCAACACAGTACAACAAATATACCAACAAATTAATTAAAATGATATAGTTTAATTCTAAAGTGAAATATAGCAGAAAAAATTAAATACCAGAGCCCATATAGGTATCCCTCTTCCTAATCCCTCTTTATTAATTGTGTCATAGGCGACGGTAGCCACCTACCAATAAGTGGACCGTCAACCTGTCTGACGAACTTAACATAAAAAGTGCCTCTAAGAATCTATCTGTGCTTCTAAGAATTATTGTTTATTTAATTAATATAAAGCACTATTTTCATAAAAGCGAATTATGAATGCGAAAGTTTGTATGTTTGGATGTTTGTTACTGAATCAAGCAAAAACGGCTGAATGAATTTGGATGAAATTTGGCAGACTTATTGTTTATTAGCTGGAATAACATATAGGATATATACTTTTTATCCTGGATTTTTTTTTAGGTACATGTAAGATTTTCAAAAAAGGAACTACAGCGCTTACGAAGTCGCGGGCACAGCTATTAAATATTAAGTCCATTAAGAGACTATATCCCTTAGCAAAGAATCTAGATTTTAGGTACCTACTGCAATTTTAGGTATACTAATTGTTTTTAAAATTTCTTAGTAAATTCTAAAATTAATTAATTTTCTAAAACATAAAAAGAATCCATGTCAAAATTTAGCTGGAATCAGTTTAAAAATCTATTTATTATTGGTTTTTCATTTCTATAAAACATATCATAACTTACCTACTACGTGCATAATCTTGTAATTCATTGGTTTTTCAGTCACATTAAAATAAAAATTATATTTTAAAACAATTTGAAACTCAAACTGTGTTCCACAAATCATTAAAATTATTTATGTGGCGAAAAACAAGCCACAGAACTAGGGACGCCACTTGTTGTGAGCCCCGTTACCTTGGCAATTGAAAATGCAATATTGTTTTTTTAAATTTCAGTTTTATTTCACGCAATAATAAAGCTCAAAATTGAGCACAGCGGTAAGGCTAATTCATTCTTGGACATATTTAGTTAACTCCCTATGTGTCATACCAATCATTCCATATCTAGTTGTTTTAAAACGAATTTATAATTAGTCATTATAATAAGAACACTTTATAGAAAAAATATTATATGAAAGGATTTTCTTTCCTTTCTTTCAAGTTAACTTTCCTCAAGTCCGTTAATCCTTAATGAAGTACCTCTTCTTCAGTCGTACACTCCTGACCTATTCCCACTAGTTCATTTGATTCAACTATTGGGACTTTTTAGTCTTCGTAGTTCAATTACATTAATTAATTGAACTATCGAAACTAAAAGTTCAATTGACATTTTAATAATTAAACTAACTGAACGCTTCGCTGTGGCTCAGTCTTATTATTAACTCGGCTGCCATAGCAACAGCTAACTTCCACTTTAAATTTGACAAGTGGTTCTCGTTGGCGAGTGAGTTCTCCTCGCTTTCGGAAGATGGCGCTTAAAAAAAAGCATTTTTTTTTTCTCGCGATCGCGATTATATTATTACGCGTAAATATATATGATCAATCCTTGAAGCGGATTGAATATTGTGTAAAAAATTCAAGTCAATCCGTCGGCTAGTTTTAGAGTTTTTGAGTAATACACAAACCAACACAATATCCTTATATATATAAAAATTTCGTGTCACGTTGTTTGTCCGCGATGAACTCCCAAACTACTGAACCGATTTTGATAAAATTTCGTAACTATATGTAATTTGGTCCAACTTAAAAGATAGGATAGTTTATATCTCATTTTGTTTATTTTTTTTGCAAATTATATAATATTATTAACATAGCACCATCTTTTGATACCTATTCAATCCAGCAATTATTTAACTGTGAGTTCCATAAGAATCTAACAGATGGCGGTGTAAGGTAATTTATCAGCTGGATTGAATAAAAAATTGCACCCGTGCGAAGCCACTAGTAATTATATATATATATATAGTCTTCTCCATCTCTATCTATCAATAACACTACGAGTAGTGAGGGAACACTTTGTGGCTTATTTAACCATGTCAGTCCAGTCCATCTTGTGGGTGATCGGCACTCAGTGAATAATAGCATATGTGCTTTTGTGTTTAGGTGATTAAGGGAAGCTAGAGCCCATTTCCTATCCCTTCCACATTCTTTATCCTCAATTTCACTATGCTTGTGTTAAAGGCGACGGTAGCCACTACTATCAAATGGACCGGTAGCCAAAAACAAAAAACGAAATTGGATTTGGTTTTCATATTACTTACTTACTTTCATAACACCACGTCGTGTTTGTATAAACATTAAAAAAAAAAACAATTTTTTAAACAAATAATAAAATTTATTTTGTACAAAAACCTTATACTTATTATATTTTTATACAACTGTATAAACAATTATACAGACACACGATACATTTATACAACTATTTTTTTTACAAATTATATTATCACTTCATACCCTTTAATAAGAAAAAAAAACATTTGGGGAAAAAACGGTGAGCCCACGCTCTGTGAGCGACACCCTCAGTGACATTAAATTGTATAAAATAAGCGCCATCTACCCGAAATAGTGCGCACTTGTTTGCTCATAATAAGCTTAACTTCGTCGATAGTGTGTTAAGATGTTAACAGATGGCGTAGTTTTCACTTCTAACGTACAGTCTTACGACTGATAGAATAAATAAAATTTTCTATTTTTTAAATAAAACTTCAATTCGTAAGTTACTAAATAAAACAAATTTCTTCTAAACCCCAAGCAGTACTTATGTGATTTTAAACTGTACTTATGTGAATTTAAGGTATACTTATGTGATTTTAAGCAGTACTTATGTGATTTTAAGCTTTGCCTGTGTGATTTTAAGCTGTACTTTTGTAATTTTGAGCAGTACTTATGTAATTTTTTAAGCAGTACTTATGTGATTCCCGCCAACATATAAATACATTTATAATTTTAAATTAAACTTTCAAGCATACTGAGTATACTGAATATGCTGAGTAACTTTTTTATTATTGACATACATAAAAATTATCCACGAAATCTTTGTAGGTACATTAAATGTATCTTGATGGCGTGTGTCGTCTGTTAATGATATTTAAGACAGCAACAATTGTATGGAATATTTGATATATAATGAAAAAGAAAGGGTACGAAGAAAGGGTACAAGAAAGGGAGATACTTATTTTAAATTAAAAAAAAAACACGCGTGTACAGAGTACGCTTGTCAAAAGTGAAACTTCTTTGTGGAGCAAATATACACTGCGGCGGATGACAAAAAGATAGATAAATAGAGAGAGTGGGGGGGAGAGAGAGGGGGGAGGGGATAAATATTTTAAATGATTTTAGTATTTATTTTAACGTTTCTAACGTTACAAAAAACGTCACGCGATCGTAACACTGAAGCGTCACACAATATTCGACCTTGAAAATTTACTCTCGTCGTCGCTCGCGAAGAAGTTTCACTTTTTTAAAATAATGCTTCTCTTAAACAATTTTTCTTATAAATTAATATACATTATATTGCAATGTATCACAGATTAAAAATTTTACACGAAACAGAAACACTAGACATACGGATCACCTCGGATCACGTGGCAAGGGGGCGTTCAATTATTACGTAACGCAATTTTTGAAGATTTTCGAAACCCCCCTCCCCCTCCCCCGGTGTAACACGCCGTAACATTTTTCTGTACCCTCCCTAAACGTTACGTTTATGAGCAAGTATACCAAGTGACCATTTTCACCAACGAAAAGGGTTGCCAACTTGGAAAATAATTATTGTTTAAAATTATCTCAATTGATTTTCTTACCTAAAGATGACATAATATTGTATGAATATTAATAATAGCATTATTATTAATATTATTTTATGTCTCTTGCCTTTAAATCACTCACTTACTGATCATACACTGAGACTACTTCGCTTTCAAAGTTCGTCATTTTAAAGTCGGCACTCGCAGCAAAAAGCAACTTTGCTCACTCATTTGGCACTTTTGTCACAGAGTAACCTGCGTTTAAATTGATTTACATATCACTACGACTGTTGTGTGTGAAACTCCTTATTGTCGTAAACCTCTTTGACCAAGTCGGCCAGTTCCCCGGGACCGTATCCAATCAGTTGTTTCAGGTCGCATACAAACTTGTACACGAATCTGCGGAAAACAATTTAGTTTCTTTTAATGGCCATGGCCATGGCGAATAGAGGTGATGAGGACCAACTTACATGGGCGTTAATACTGATATAGTGGCAAGCTAAAAGCATTCAACAGTGGTTCATAAATTGACCAGAATGACGCTAGTGTAGCATCGGTGTTTGATATGATTGGTTCGTTGCCTAGTTCATGAGATAATCGTAATTAAAATTATACTAGTGCTACTACAGCGCCGCCTAATTGAGCGTATTCGACGGACACTTACTCATGTATAGAGTTGGGCCTCGTTACCTCTATTCTCCATGGGCCGGCCTTACACGTTCGATATGTTAGTCTAGTCCGTCATACTAAACGTGCGGCCCGCTTGCCTTTTTTATGCGGCCCGAACCGTGGCATAAAAAAGGCAAGCGGGCCGCATGTTGAGTAT
Organism: Synanthedon andrenaeformis; assembly: GCA_936446665.2. Taxonomy (NCBI): domain Eukaryota; kingdom Metazoa; phylum Arthropoda; class Insecta; order Lepidoptera; family Sesiidae; genus Synanthedon; species Synanthedon andrenaeformis. The sequence goes on along the minus strand of OW387804.2, from coordinate 2,214,762 downwards.
GACGGTATCTATTATATATCTATAATAGATATGAGCGCCGATGGTCTATTCCACGGCGGCGGCGTGGTCTAAAATTTTCCACGGCGGCGGCGGCGTCGCGGCGGCGTGGCCGTGGGCGTTACATTTTTTATTAGGGATTTTTTTTTAAATCAAATATTCAGGAAAACAACACTGTTACTACCAAAGAAAGATTCATATTTTTATTAAAGAAACAGAGAAACAAAACAACAAAAGAAACAGAGGATATTAACAGTCTTAATTGCTTAATTCTTACATTTTACACAATTTTTAACAACAATAAATCACATTCTAAGTTAAAATTATTACATACACTATCATTTCTGCCATCTCTATATTCCCCTGCTTATAACATATTTTTTTTAAATCCCAGCGCTTAATTTCAATCTGACTTGAAGTTCAAAATTACTTACTTAAATATAAATCAAAATCTCTTCAATAAAGTAACATAATATATAGTTATTTCTTCTAAAGGTTATTTACAAAGTTAAATATTACAAGGTATTAAAATAAAATAGCAAATATTACTTGTTAATGGCAATTTGACATACAAGAGAAACAAATACGTGATCAGTTAACTGAAAAATAATCGTTTCAGTATAAATAAAAAAGAAAGGCTTAGGCCTATTATTACAATTTCTTGGTATTTATTACAATTTCTTTGGTAATTAAAAAAATTACATATTTATGGATTCTTTGCAGAATTCATAATTATCATGGATAAATACTATCCTATTTAATCTTAAAGGATTTAATCGTGATCGTTTCGCAGTTATTACTAATCCAGCTGTGGAAAAAACTCTCTCGCTCGGCGTGCTGGTGGCAGGTATATTTAAGATCGAGCGTGCAAGAGCATATAATGATGGCAAAGAAGTTTTCCTGTCTTTCCAGTACTTTAGAATGTCTCCGCCGTAAGGCTCTAAGTCCTCAGGACTTGCTGTACTGAAATATCTCCAGCATTCATTTTCTATTGCACTTTCAGAATCGCGTTGAGTAGAAGTGTGCTTTTTTGCCAAATCCAGTAGAAAGGTTGAACTCGGCCCAGCTACAGCGGGATCCGCAACTTTATTTTGAGGAATATCTTCTGATACCAATCGACTTCTGAGCAATGATGATAGAAAAGAAACCTTAGTAACTCTTTTTGATTGCATGTATTAATCAATCTCGTTAATGGCGTGGAATCGACAATCAAGTAATGTCGCAGCAACGACAACATCGGTTAAAGGAAATCGTAATTCCAGACCCTCTAACATATTATTTTTGAGCCTACTTATGAGGAGAGGCTCATCATCGCTCACCTCTTCAAGCAATCTTTTTATTTCCGAGCGAAATAAGAGAACCAAATTCATGGTAGGTTGCGTTTCTGAGCTTAGAACTTCCACAATTTTTTTAAAATTCTCAAGAAATTTTATCAGTGCCTCAATGTTTTCATAGTCTACATCTTGTAATACGAGACTACCTCGACCGATTTCATTGAGAATTGTGTTAATAGGCTGACGATTTGCGTAGTTATTAATACTTTTAAGCATCATCAAAATGCTGTGCCACCTTGTATTTGTGCTCGTTTTAATTGTGGGAGGAGGCTGTAAATGCTGTCTGGAACTTGAAGCCCGTTCAGTTATCTCAGTTGCTTCTGATTCAGAATCAGTTGAGTCGCTATCTTCCAAATGTTCGGCGAATTCTTCAACAGAAGAAAGCAATTCGTTTTGTTCAACAGATGCAGCAGCTTCAATACGTGGTGCCCTGTATCGAACATGCTTTTCAATCTTTTTGCATTTTTTTAAAAGTCTGAATATTTCTCTGGTGTTTCCGATACCATTTACGTTGACCAGATTATGTAAAGCATGACCAAGACAGAGGTGGTTATCAAATCCCAATAAGTTCGCAGCTCTTTTCATGTTAGCACCTGCATCCGTAACTAAATAAATATTTTTTTCTTCTATTCTAAAACTACGCAAAACCTCCAGAATTTCGTCACGAATTGTATCACCAGTGTGTTTCTTGGTGATTTCTTTTGTAATTAGTGTAAATTTAATGAGGGTCATGTCTTCAGAAATAAAGTGATAAGTACAAGTGATATAATTGCGCCGTCTATACTTATCGGTCCACATATCGGCTGTCAAGGCACCAAAACGAGGACTTTGTTTTGAAATGAAAGCGTTTATATGTGCCAGCATACTTTTATACACATCTTCCAGCCCTTCTCTTGCTATATTGTGTCTTGTTGGTAAGTCTGCGTCGGATACAATGACGCTGTATTTTTTTAAAAAGTCAATCATTGCATCGTTGTCCACGGTGTCAAAAGGCATCAATGATCTTGCAAACCAAAGAGCTAAATCTCGAGACAGAGACCACTTATCGCTCTTCTTGCTGCTTCCGTATTTGTCACTCGTTTTCGGATTTCTCGGTAAAAAAAACTCTTTGATGCTCAACGGTTGAGATTTTTGAGTATCTTCTAAACTATGTGCATCTTTCAAATGTCTAAGAAAATTACTTGTGGCTATGCTTTTGCCGTAAGCTTTCACTTGAGCCCTGAAAAGTTAAATAAATTATAAATTAATAAACACTTATCGTTACGTTAATGATTATAATCATTCATTACATTTACATATGAATTTGATTTTAGAAGTAAATATTTGATTTTAGAGGTTAATATGTCTATTGTCTATAACGGTTGCGTTATTTATAAAGTGAATGATACAGAATAGGACTGATTAAGTCTATCCAGCGAATCAACTATAATTCCTAGTATTGGAAACCACATAAATTCTAGTCTACCAAGAATATTACATAAAAGAAACTTACTTTGAAAACAAACACTCCTCGTCTTCATTTTTTGCGTTTCGTAGACAAGCGGCACAAAATACTTGTTCACCTAGAACAGTTCGTCGTCTTCCATTAAATTCCACTGATAATTGGCCGAATTCTGTCCAGCAAAAACTATGTGTTTGTTTTGTGGAAATATTTTTCATTGGCGTTATATAAATATCTTTTATTTTTGTTTTATAAACATCAATATGAGTTGAAGTACCTGCCGCCGCCATTTTCGACGCCACGTAACAACGAACGAACACACGAAAACACGTTCACTCGGTGAAATACTCGACTCGACTGCTGTGCGAGCGAGGGGAGGGCGTACTCGCGCGCGGGCGGGACGGCGAAAGAGAATATAATCACTACGTTTTGTCGTGACTTGTCGTGACGGCGCGGTGGCGGCGCGCTGACACGAATTCACGACGACGGCGGCGCGTCGGCGCGGCGCTCATATCTAATCTATAATATAAAAATAAATCGCTAAATGTGTTGCTAAGCGCAAAACTCGAGAACGGCCGGGCCGATTTTAATTCTGTCTTCACTCATGGATAGAGGGATAATCAGGGAAGGTTTTTACGTAAAAAAAATGCACCCGGGCGAAGCCGGGAACGAGTCGCTAGTATATATATATAAAATTCTCGTGTCACAGTGTTTGTAACCAAACTCCTCCGAAACGGCTTGATCGATTTTTATGGAATTCGGCCCATTTATTTACGGCCCACCCCATTTTTTTTTCTGGCAAAACGACGTTTTCCGGGTCAGCTAGTGAAACTATAGTTTTTATTGTGACAACCCTGACTCGCGACCACTGACCTGTAATATTATACCACTGGACAGGCTGCTGTCAAATTATTTTTGTGCCTATTTGAAAAACGCAATTTTGGCGATGTAGGCTATATAACGAGTGCCCATGGAACTAAAATGAGTGATTATACATATCTAATCTATACATATATGTACATATCGAATAAAAATACGCAAACGTCAAAATTAGTTCTCGGAACAATCGGGGGCGGCGTTTCAAAATGGCACAAAAATTAGCTGTCATTTGTATGGGACAGTCTGTCCAGTGGTATATATTACAGGTCAATGCTCGCGACCGAGTTTCTGTGTATTCAACAAGAAAGGAGTCCAGTGATTAATAATAATACTGACCTCTTTTCGGCCACTTTCGTAATAGTAGCGAAGGGCCCTCCGTAGCTTCTCGTAGTTAAAGGGTTAATAATACTGACCAAGCGGTTAAAGGGTTAATAATACTGACCTCTTTCCGGCCACTTTCGCTATCATGTCACCGTCGTAATAGTAGCGAAGGGCCCTCGACAGCTTCTCGTAGTTCATGCCGGGCTTGTGCTTGCACTCGCCCCACAGCTTGGCCACTTGCTCCGGCTCGATCAGCTTGAACTCACCGTTTGTACCTAGGTGGACAGTTTTCAGTTCACTTAAATAACTTCAACTTAAAATATTTATACTGACATAGACTAAGTTAAATGTAACTAACAAATGTCAGACATGGTCCAAATAAAAACTTTATTATTATAATTACCTATACTAATACTATAACGAAAATATTTGTATGTATGGGTGGTTACTGCCGCCAGACGGGCTTGCTCAAGTAACTGCGAAACTCCGTGTGCCCTGCCACTATTTTTCCAAATCCAGTCCAGAGCCAACTTTGAAAAGTTTCAATTTTTTTTACATATTTACAATTTTCCAAACTTTGAAATTCAAAAATAAAAAACAAATGGAAATTTCCAAATACTAAAATCCAAATTTTTAAAAAAACTCCAAATTTGACCCCGCCGAGAATCGAACCCGAGATCCCCGAGACGTTAGACAAGTGCACTTACCACTAATCCAACGGGCTCGTCTAAATCTTAATTTTAAAATTACGCTTGTGGAGGGTAGAGGTAAGGAGGACCGACTCTAATATATTAAAAAGTGGTCCTAGAATACCAGTAAATTAAGATGGCGCTAGTGTAGCATTGTCGAGTAAATTAGACAAAGATAGACAGATAGAAGATATGCTACACTAGCGCCATTGTGGGCACTTTCAGAACCCTTATTTCACCATTTTTTCAGTTTGAGTTTCACCATTTACTCTCTATAGAGTATAACTATAGAGACCTCCTACTCTCTATAGTTATGCTAAACACCCCTTAGGGAACGTACCCATACTATGTGACCCATTTTTTACAATTTGTGACCAAGCGTGGTATTTTGAGGACCCCCGCTCCCTCCCCCATGTGACTAAGCGTGGTATTAAGAAACCCCCCCCCCCCCGTGTGACCAAGCGGTGATATTGAGGTCGAACATCCCTCCCCCTCCCCCTCGATCGGGTCACGTAGTATGGATACGTACCATTATCTTGTGTTACCTTGCCACCTGATGACATCGTAATGGTCAGCGCTGGTCAACAACTCCAAGAGGAACTGCCAAAGTTGTATTTGACCGTTGTTGCCGCTCCTTTGCGGTGGCGGTGGACTTTCGGTACATATTGTCTTTATTGTCGCCTGTAATATAATACAAAAACAATGCTCTATCATACTACGCCACTATGATATTGATGATGATGATGATGATGATGATAATGTGCTATGATACTATTAATAATAATAATATATCTTCACACGTTCCACACAGCACCATCTAGTTCCATCTAGTCCAACTAATGCTTGTATTATGCATACCAAACTGGATTATCGACGAAGTCGCGGGCAACAGCTAGTTATTAAATTGAGTTAACCACTGATTGCTGCTTCTTAAAATATACAGTCAATCACAGTTGCTGGTTGTAGCGGTGCTGACGCAGCCCGCTAGCCAAACACACAGGTCAGGCTCTGCGCAGCCGCTAGTGTTCTGGCGGTCCCCGAACGCGCAACACGTACCGTAATAAACAGTGCACACAAAATATCGCCTATCATTCCACTATCACCTATAGGGACCATATAGCCAGACACTCCCACATTGGTGACCCCAAACGTTAAATTGGGCAAAGGTGATAGTGACGAACAGTGAGTTACAAAGGACATTATAACAAATTCGTTAAATAATTGTGTTCGAAACGTGTCCGACGTGTGACCTACTTACCAGACAGCGGTCATTGTGCGCCGAGCACATAGCAACGCACACACCTGTTGACGTCATACGAACGTGGCACATTCAAATCAATAATAATGGAAGGAATGTAGATTAACGAACAAGGCCAGTCTACAGCTTACACAACGCCAACAGCCGGTAATCATTACGAGACAACGTACCAAGGCTATACAAGTGGCAGAGATACCATGGAACACATCGACGTGGGAGAAGTTGCACAATGCAATGCTATCAACCCATCATACTTACCACTAACGGAGATGATGTCACAATTAAATAAATTAACATTAGAACTAGCATCCTTACGCAACGAAGTGAACCGCGGACGCAGTCGTTTCCGAGGCCAAGGCCGCGGAAGAGGATTCGGAGATCGTCGACCAAGATCACACTCCCACAGCAGACCAAGATCAAGCAATCCCAACTGGTTATGTAGATATCACTACAAGTTCAGAGAACAGGCAAGACGCTGCGAACAACCCTGCAACTGGCAAAACAGGAAGAACAAGGCGGAAAACTAAATGAGGTACGTATAGGAACAGGCGGCTACGTACCCAACAGCAACCATCGCCTGTGTGTAACAGATTGGACAAACAATCTAAAGTTTTTAGTGGACACTGGTGCAAATGTATCCGTATTACCAGCGACAAGAAAAGACAAAATTAACAGTGAGTTATCCCAATATCGTTTATTCGCCGCGAACGGTAGCGAAATCAAAACTTACGGTGTAAAATCATTAGTCCTTAATCTTAAGCTTAGACGTAATTTTAGATGGACATTTATTATTGCAGATGTTTCACAACCTATACTAGGTGCCGATTTTTTAGCATACTATAGATTGTCAGTAGATTTAAGTTCTAAGAGATTGGTAGATCAAATAACAAATTTAAACATCCTTGCCTCTCTGGTTGATAGCGAACATTCAACTATAAATACCATAGGTAATGACCATCCTTATTATGACTTATTAAAAACATTCCCAGACGTTACGAAACCAATATCCTTCAAGGACATTCCGTCACACTCGGTGACGCACCACATAGATACAACAGGTCCACCCTTATATACTAAAGCAAGACCACTACCACCAGATCGCTACAAATTAGTCAAAGACGAATTTATACATATGCAAGAATTAGGTATATGTCGACCATCTAAAAGTGAATGGGCCAGCCCACTACACATAGTACCCAAAAAGAACGGACAATTACGTCCCTGTGGTGACTATAGGAGATTAAATCACATTACTAAACCTGATAGATACCCAGTACCACGGTTACATGATTTTACATATATCTTAAGTAATAAAACTATATTCTCTCGCCTAGACATCAATAGAGCTTACCATTGTATTCCAGTAAATGCGGATGACATTAAGAAAACCGCTATCATAACACCTTTTGGTCTATTCGAATTCGTGCGAATGCCCTTTGGTCTTTGTAATGCAGCACAAACATTCCAACGCTTCATGGACCAAAGCGTATTATCAGGATTGAATACAGAATTACAATCAGATTTTTATTTTGCATATTTAGATGATGTCATAGTAGCTAGTGATAACGAAGAAATGCATAAAAAACATTTACAAGCAGTATTAAAAAGATTTAATGATTTCGGTATCACAATTAATATATCTAAATGTAGTTTCGGTCAAAAAGTAATCGAATTTTTAGGTCACGAAGTATCATGTAAAGGTATACGTCCACTGGGAAAGAAAGTCGAAGCTATTATAAATTTCCCGAAACCGGAAACTGTAAAAGATTTAAGACGATTTTTAGGAATGGTTAACTTTTATAGACCACATATCCCCAATGCGGCAGAGATACAGTCTAAATTAAATTCATATTTGCATAATACAAAACGTAACGATAGTACTAAAATTAATTGGACGAGCGAAGCGATAACGCAATACGAGCAGTGTAAAGCAAGCCTTACGAACGCAGTTACGTTATCGCACCCGTTACCCGACACCCCGCTAGCACTCATGACTGACGCATCGAATACGTGCGCGGGCGCTGTTTTACAACAAAAGGTCAATAATCAATGGGAACCTTTAGGATATTTTTCAAAAAAGTTTTCAGACGCTCAACAAAAATATTCAACATACGATCGCGAACTTACAGCTATTTACTTATCAGTACAATATTTTCGTAAAATGTTTGAAGGACGTCAATTAATTATATACACAGACCACAAACCCTTAACGTACGCTTTTAGCAAAAAAAGTACAGACAAGGAATTACCAAGACGCACTAGGCAATTAGCATACATAAGCGAATTCACAACAGACATACGCCATGTAACAGGCAAAGGTAACGTAGTAGCAGATACATTATCCAGAATAGAGAGTATAACGTGTCCCACTAGCATTATCTATGAAGATTTAGCAATTGAACAGTCAACGGATGACGAGTTAAAAGACCTATTAAATCGAACTGACAGACAGAAAGACAATTCACAATTTAAGGAAATATATTTACCGAACTGTGAACACTCTTTAGTCTGTAACATGTCTACACAAAAAGCTAGACCGTATCTAACAGAAAAATATCGTAGGATTGCTTTCGATACATTACATAATCTTAGCCATCCAGGAATAAGGACTACAAAAAAATTAATAAAGGATCGCTACTATTGGCCGTCTATGAACAAAGATATATCACTTTGGAGTAAAAATTGTATTAACTGCCAAAAGTCAAAAATCCAACGCCATACAATGTCAGAACTAGGTCAATTCCCACAAAGCGGACGACTAGAACATGTACACATAGATATAGTAGGGCCATTGCCTACTACAAAGGAAGGCTATAGATATCTTTTAACAATGATAGATAGAGGAACAGGTTGGCCAGAAGCCATACCTATGCGCGAGATTACGGCAGAATTGGTAGCTAGAAAATTCTTCGAAATCTGGATTTCCCGTTTTGGTTGTCCTAGACGTCTAACGACAGATCAAGGTAAACAATTTGAGAGCAGTTTATTCACTCAATTATCAAAATTTTTAGGTATAGAAAAAATCCGTACTAATGCATACCATCCACAAAGTAATGGTATGGTCGAAAGGTGGCATAGATCGCTTAAATCAGCATTGAGAGCGAGACTAAACAATAACTTAAACTGGTACACTGAATTGTCAGCAGTTATGTTAGGCTTACGCGCTGTTCCACGAACCGATACGTGTGTCAGCGCAGCCGAGCTCATGTATGGTATCAAGTTAAAACTTCCGAGCGATTTTTACGACACAAGCGACGTCAGAGAATTCGATTCACACGAGTTCGTAAAAAATCTTAAGAAAACAATTTCAAATTTGAAACCGAGGTCGGTCAAACAACGTGACTCAAGGTCAATTTTCGTACATAAAGACCTACGCGATTGCGAGCACGTTTTCTTAAGAAAAGAAGTCCTAAAATCTTCCCTTCACCAACCGTACGAAGGTCCATATCAAGTTATCAAGAGAGGAGAAAAGTCATATACAATCGATATTTTTGGCAAACGAAGCTCAGTATCAATTGATAGGCTTAAACCTGCTTATACTATAGGGTTCAGCAATCAAACAGAAAGTCAAGGATCGCTAGAGAGTAAATATGAGTCATTAGATCAGTATAAAAATGTAAATGTAAACGATCATCATGATAGATCAATCAACAGCGAAAAGTCCAAAACTTACACCACACGCAGTGGCCGTGTTTCGAAACCAACGGTGAGGTTTGCGCTTACGTAATCAAATTTTTAATAATAGAGTAGTTCAAAGTAAATTCATCATTTAAAATTCTTCATCGCAAGGGTATGATCATTACTGATCCACATCCATTCCGAAAATTAGATAGTACGCTTGAAGAAATGGGTAAAAGTTACAGCAAACCGGAAGAAATAATTATCGCGCAAAATGGTGCGAACGGCGCGAGCACAAACGAGATAGAAACACACTTGAAATTACATGGATCTATCATGATGGTAGTACTCATTATGCTAGCCATAGGATTTCTATATTTCCTGTATAACAAATGCAAAACAAGAAGTGCACGTTGGATGCAACAACAAATGCAGCCAAGAATCAGTGTCCAGCAACCACAACCTCAGCCTCAACCGCAAGTTGTGTTTGCACAGCGGACTTAATGCAGTACAAAAGAAACAGCCATAGTATTACAACAAATTGTTTTAATTGTAAGTACATACTAACATAACATTTTCTTTGTATAATAAAATTAACGTAGGAATAAACGTAACATAAATTGTAACTTACTTTTTTTCTTTGTATTTTTCGATCGTATATATGTATGTAATATAAATTTTCAATAAGAGGGGGAATATTGTAGCGGTGCTGACGCAGCCCGCTAGCCAAACACACAGGTCAGGCTCTGCGCAGCCGCTAGTGTTCTGGCGGTCCCCGAACGCGCAACACGTACCGTAATAAACAGTGCACACAAAATATCGCCTATCATTCCACTATCACCTATAGGGACCATATAGCCAGACACTCCCACATTAAATGGACTGTTAGACTGTCTGCCTTCAAACTATTACAAAAAATGTATTCTCACCACTTTTGGTTTCTTCCTAATGGCGGACTGTTGCTTTTCTAACAAATCCTTTTCGGCGTTTTCGTCATTTTGTACCAAAGCTGAAATATTAAAAAAAAATACTTTTTCAATATATTTGAATAAATTTGCGTTAAATTTTTGTAAGGTTGAGTTATCTCAAAATACAAAAACTTTACTTTCCACAACTTTGAAATGATAAAATTTTTAAAGCTGTAGAAGAATTTAAATATTTTTTAAAGTTGGCAACACATACAGTTTCTTTATTTATATATTTTTAATGTATATGTATGAGGAAAAAATATGCAGCAATAATTTACCTAAAAATTTGCACTTTCTTAACAACTCGAAATGTGTCCAAAACAAATCTCCGGGATCCGACGGGATTTTCTCTCTGTAAGTAGTTAAATTATTAGCATTTGTGCTTTTTTTATGACAGGTTGACGATCCACTCGATAGTAGGTGGCTACCGTCGCCTATAACACATGCAACGCCACATGCGCTGCAAGTGCTCTGCCGACTAGGCAATTTGGAAGGGATAGGGAAATTGGCACTGGCATCTCCTACTCCCTCACCGAAACACAACTGTAGGTCTACTGTAAGGGGGTGGTTACCGCCGCCAGACGGGCTGCCCAAATGACTTGCAAAACGCATGGTGCCCTGCCACTAATTTACATATCCAGACCATTATATTCCTACCGGACCACAATGTTGTATTCCTATAATGTTGAACTTACAAAATGTTGAATCCCAAAATGTTGAGTACGCAAAAATTTCCCAATTTTTTAAATAATTTGGTCAATTCGCTCAGTAAATACATACTTGAACTGTGCATTGGTGATCTGAGTGAGCTGAGCGCCAGACAGATTCCAGTCGGACAGTTTAACACCGACCAGTTTGAACTGACGCACTGCCCACTGAATCCACAGCTTCACGTGTTGCACAGACCTGTAAAACAATTGCACAGACCTGTAAAACAATTGCGCAGACCTGTACAAGATTGCACAGACCTGTAAAATATTACACAACCCTGTAAAATAATTCCAGACTTGTACAACATTACACAGACCTGTAAAATATTACACAGATCTGTAAAACATTACACAGACGTGTAAAACCTACCTGTAAAACATTAAACAGACTTATAAAACATTGCACAGACCTATAAGACATTACACAGACCTGTAAAACATTACACAGACCTGTAAACACATTACACAGACCTGTAAACACATTACACATACCTGTAAAACATTACACATACCTGTAAAACATTACACAGACCTGTAAACACATTACACAGACCTGTAAACACATTACACAGACCTGTAAAACATTACTCAGACCTATAAAACATCAGAGACCTGTAAAACAATCGCACATACTTATATAACCGTAAATAAATGATTGTTTATTTGCTGAATGCAGGTTTACAGAACATATTTTATGTATTATATTATATTACTAGCTATTGCACGGGACTTCGTCCGTTAATGTTATAGGCGACGGTGACCACCTACCAACAAGTGGACCGTCAGCCTGTCTGTCGACTTTAACCTAAAAAAAATACCGAATATTCAGGATGGAGCCTTCGGAGTGGACCTCGGGATGAAACCTGGGGATAACTCACCAGTCGACAGGATCCTCTGGTATCGAGAGTCGGCTGTGGTCGTTCCTGAACTGGGTGTCCACCACCCACTGGACACCGGCGGCTTGAGGGGCCACCGTGGCGGCCTTCTCCACAACTTCCACCAGTTCCTGCTGATCCTCGTATTTCTCCCCAGTGTGGTCAACTTCGATCGCATCCTCGTTTTGATATTCGGTGTCGACTTCGACCTCGTTGTCGGCGTCTAAATTAAATTTTTATTTTATAATATACTAACTAGTTAATGTCCGCGACTTCGTCCGTCTTGACAAATAAAATATATTTATAAGTAACTAGTGGCCCGCTCCCGGCTTACAGGCCACCTCAAAGTTACACTTACAACTTATGCTGTAGTCGTCTGGCAATTGCAAAAATTCCTCGTCCGGTTTTAAAACATCCAAAATATTGATTTTCTTCTCGAACGGCCTTATCTGTATGTTGACTTGGACCACTCCGGAGCCTTTTATACACTGTTCAACCAACGTTTTGTGATCTTCCAACTGTAAAAAAAAAATACACACAATACAATTTAAAATTATAAATTGTACTGCGTTTTTTAATTTGACGGAGTGATTTGACATTTTCTGGGTTGCAGGTTTTTAACCATACAAAAATAGTGATGTCACCTAATCGAACTCATTAAAAAAACTTTAATTACGTAGTTTAGAATTAATAATTAATTGTTATTTAATCGTTTAAATTATATTTTTTGCAAAGTCCGTTCTGTAAGTCGCAATTCTTTTCGATTATTAAAATTTTTATGATGAGAATATTTTCATAGGTGACATAAAATTATCACAAAATAATAGCTATGTAATGCATTATACTATTTTTTATTTATTTGACTTCACATAATATAAATTGTGAATTGTTCTTTTATTTCATTCCAAACCGACTTGGTCATTAGTAATCCTGCTTTAAACGAAATTCAAACCTTAAAAATAACAATAATACGAATGTTAAATCAATAAAACAAGATTAAAAATATTTTTACCCTAAAATATCAAAACTATTTAATTAAAACCGATATTTGTACAGCACTACGGAAAATACGCTGGTAACTATATTTTAAAATTTGACCTTAGGACTTGTCAAATTACTCCTTCGAATAAAAAAACGCAGTATAAATTTAAAAAAATAATAATAGGTTAAATAGGTCAGAGGAGGTGCCACTAAAAGTTCTCTGGGCTATGTCGACAATCTTGATTCTTCGGCGAATTTCACAATTTTAGAAATTGTGAAATTCGCCGAAGATCACAATTTCTATCCACCAAAATAAACTCCCCCTATATAAGTACATTTATTAATACATACATCAACACCCTGTATACATAGGTACATGTTCAAAACTCACTCACCAATTTTGCATCTTGCAACCAAAATGTATATTCAGAGAAGTCCGCTGCCAATCTATTCTCCAACATAGATCTTAACTTGGACAATCTGGTCCTTATGTCCATTAGTTGTATTAAAACTTCTTCTGTTAATGAAACGTTAGGTAACTTATTAATAATAGCAATAGAATCTCTCTTTATCGAAATGGTTTATATAAATTGGCTCAAAAAATGATTAGGTAGTGCAAAAAAATTACAAAAAAATGCTAACCTTTTGCAAAATATAAAAAAAAACAGTGGCACTCCTCAGAAGTGGAACAATTACGTGTGTATTTTTTGAATCGTCAGGAAATATTTTACAATATAATGTACATACTTACACATGGTTACACGGTTACGGTAACGAGTTCAATAGTTTTTCCCATTTCAAAAATTGTTCTTTTTTTTAAATTAATTTCGATTCAATTAGTTTTCGCAAGGATGTATTGTATTATTACGTAAAATATTCTAGTTTCAGTGGTATTGTTTAGACAATATACACATAATTCTCAACAGCGGTGTCGGTTACGTTACGGTTACACGGTTACGGTAACGAGTTCTATAGTTTATTTCCATCTCAAAAACAAAACAAAAATTCCCAACGCGCCTAAAAAAATTTTCACTAACAAAAAAATAAAAAATAATAATTAAATAATAATAATAATAATAATATATTATAATGTTTACCTGTGGAATCACTACTTTGCATAGTATCCTCTTCATCAACATTATTGGAGAACACAGACAGGGGAGTCTGTAGAATTTCACCATTTGACTGTATTAAATCTGTAAATATTTACAATCTTTTATACATAATTACTAGCTGACCCGGTAAATGTTGTTTTGTCAAAAAAAAATTTTGGGGTGGGCCACCCTAATCACTTAGGGGTATAGAAAATAGTTTTCAACCTATTTATTCTCAGACCTACCGAATATACACAAACAATTTCATTAAAATCAGTCAAGCCATTTCAGAGGGGTTTTGTTATAAACACTGTGACATGAGAATTTTATATATAGTTATAGAAGATATAAAAACTAGCTGGTGCCATATTTTAATTCGGTTTACACATATGGAAAATCTTCCTGATTTTCATACATAAAAATTGCACCCCAGGTGAAACCGGGAGAGGATGCTAGTTATATAATAATAATAAAATAAACCTCGTGAATGCCGAAAAAGATAAGCTTTGTAAGTATATAGACTTGGCTCACGAGGTGACCGCCATGTGGGACGTCGATTCAACCATCAATGTCCCGATAGTCGTGTCGACGAACGGTCTTATAGCGAAGAGCCTCGACCAACACCTTAAGAGGGTCTCACTAGATAGCTGGGCCAAGGGACAGATTCAGAAGGCAGTTCTTCTTGACACGGCACGAATTGTACGGAGGTTATTCACTGTGCAGCCCTAACTACCGGCAGCTTGGGCCTTGCCCGCTACTTGTGGCACTCTAGATAATTTTTTATAATATTTAATGTCTATATAATTATATTGTAAAAATAATTAAGAAAGAAAATTCATATATGTGAATAATAATAAAACTGTCTTAATACAATCATCAATAATAATAAAATAACAAAAAAGACTCAATATTAATAAGGTATTGGGAAGGGATAGGCGAATGGGCTCTCTATGATATTGTATTTTGTTATTTTTTTTCATATTTAGTCCCATTCAAAATATTTGTTGTGTGGTACAGTTGCTTGGTTTGAGTACGCTTTAAAAATTCGTGAATGGGTAGAGCAATTATAAATCAGTTTCCAAATATGGAAAGAGGGATAAATGGGGAAGGTTTGTATATATAAAAATTGCATCCTGGACGAAGCCAAGAGTGCTAGTTATAATACCTACTAATATTATAAAATTCAACAGTAGTTGCTTGTCTTTTGTGTTCTAATTGCTAAACACTGAACCGAGCTTGAAATAGCTTCAACTCTAGGTTACTAGCTAATATAACATGTATTTCTAATTAAAAATAAATAAATATTCATTTAATTTATTAAATATTGGACACTGGCGAAATATTTTGTGACGATTTTGTCATTAAATAATAATAAAGAGTGAATTAATACAAACAAAAGAAATCCAGCCTAGTCTATTAGTGAGTTTGGGTAGATGTCATAGATATTTAAGTTTTTATTGTGGGCGTGAGTAAATAAATTAAATATATTCAGTATATAGATAAAAGTAGCTTACTCAATTCAGATTCCGTAACATACTGAGGTATAATAGATAAATCCGATGATTCAATTTCGCTAGGTTCGTCAAACGCAAGATTGCTTTCCAGCTTAACGCCATGCACATTCAAAAGTTCGTTTATGTCGGTCACTTCCATTATTGTTTTTAAAATACTCCAATAAAATTAATATAAATAACTTTTGAAACTAATTTAAAAGGTCCCGTAATTCAAAAGAATAGGAAAAGGAAATAATAGAATAGATTACGAATCACTTCCGCGTGCGAAATTCATAGACAAAGTGTCGTTTTGGGTTTGACTTTGACATTTCAATATAACTTTGTAGTGTTCTGTGCTCAATGGTTGTCGTTGATTTTATTTTATTCTCTAACATGTCTCTAACATAAACTTTTTAGTAGATACTGTTCTATAACGCAGAAGTTGTACACGAAAACAAAAGAGTATATTTGAAGTAACCAGAGAAGAGTAAAAGGAAAAGACTCCTTTTCATAAAAAAGCTAAGAGCATTAAACCAACCGGAGACGCCACTGCCAGGCGTTCCCCTCTGCCTTGGTACGAGACCGGCGGTCATACGGGTTTTATAAAACTAGTTTCCGCGCGACGCGTGCCATTCTATAAGTGACTACGCTCGCGGAACGACATCAATTAAAAATGCCGAATTGCAGCGTGTTTTCGTGTAAAAAGAGATCAGAATCATCTAGTGTTCAAAAGGATAACGTTACTTTCCATCTGTAAGTATTATTTTATATAAATATTATCAAATAATGCCTAAAATTTCCAAATATCCAAAAAACATTATTAGTCCAAAAGTGTTGCCGTGTTATTGTACAAGATCTAATTCTGCATAATTTTAAAAGTTGAATGAACCAACATTTAATAAAAATTTTGTAATAGTTAATAATACCATTTAGTACTGCAAATCCGTAATCAATTAAGAATAGATTACTGTTTGTATACTTTTTTAATTTATTATTATTTACTTTTTTAATAATTTTTCACTGTGTTTTCACTTCTATTTTTATTGTAAGATATTTACCGTAAGTGTCAGAATATTCAACTTATCAGAGAGATAATAATAAACTGAAGTCGTGACTTATTGCGAAAATAGAAACTAGGCAGTTTTTCTTAGAGCATTAAACCAACCGGAGACGTCACGCGCAATAAATTCTATGCAAAGAAGTCTGTCACTTTCTGCGCGGGGGACGAGGCATCTCACACAAAAACTGTTAACACTAACGCATTTCTCGATCTCGTCGCTACGCACGCACACGACCATATTATTAAACACTAGCATAAACTTTACGCACACATATCCATTCTCACACAGTTGACTACCTGTCCGTATATGAGATGACGTCATTTTTAAGTAAACAATGGTAGTGCTTGACACTATCGATATTTCATTGTCGATGAAATCTTCCAATCATTATGACAAAGTCAAAACAATTTTTTTTTTTTAATTCAGCCTTTCCCTAATGGTTAAGGCAGAACTTTTGATTGATGTCATTATGATGTAAATACTGTATAGTTAATTCTTAAACTCAAGGGTATCCTAATAATATGAAGACAAATAAACTTGACTGACTGACATGTTTCTCCAACCAGCAGAAACTGAAAAACTTAACAGTTTCATGGTACTTATTTAATACGGATAATCTAAATAATATCCAGAATAACACATCGATATCGATATTTGTTTTTGTTCTGACCCAGCACTAACTTTGCTGCAGTGTTGCCAATGTATTTATATAAAAACTGCCTAGT
The DNA here is from genome assembly GCA_936446665.2 of Synanthedon andrenaeformis. Classification (NCBI taxonomy): domain Eukaryota; kingdom Metazoa; phylum Arthropoda; class Insecta; order Lepidoptera; family Sesiidae; genus Synanthedon; species Synanthedon andrenaeformis. The sequence continues at coordinate 2,197,318 of OW387804.2, read as the reverse complement.
TTCTATTTTCGCAATAAGTCACGACTTCAGTTTATTATTATCTCTCTGATAAGTTGAATATTCTGACACTTACGGTAAATATCTTACAATAAAAATGGAAGTGAAAACACAGTGAAAAATTATTAAAAGAGTAAATAATAATAAATTAAAAAAGTATACAAACAGTAATCTACGGATTTGCAGTACTAAATGGTATTATTAACTATTACAAAATTTTTATTAAATGTTGGTTCATTCAACTTTTAAAATTATGCAGAATTAGATCTTGTACAATAACACGGCAACACTTTTGGACTAATAATATTTTTTGGATATTTGGAAATTTTGGGCATTATTTGATAATATTTATATAAAATAATACTTACAGATGGAAAGTAACGTTATCCTTTTGAACACTAGATGATTCTGATCCCTTTTTACACGAAAACACGCTGCAATTCGGCATTTTTAGTTGACGTCGTTCCGCGAGCGTAGTCACTTATAGAATGGTACGCGTCGCGCGGAAACTAGTTTTATAAAACCCGTATGACCGCCGGTCTCGTACCAAGGCAGAGGGGAACGCCTGGCAGTGGCGTCTCCGGTTGGTTTAATGCTCTAAGGCAGTTTTTATATAAATACATTGGCAACACTGCAGCAAAGTTAGTGCTGGGTCAGAACAAAAACAAATATCGATATCGATGTGTTATTCTGGATATTATTTAGATTATCCGTATTAAATAAGTATCATGAAACTGTTAAGTTTTTCAGTTTCTGCTGGTTGGAGAAACATGTCAGTCAGTCAAGTTTATTTGTCTTCATATTATTAGGATACCCTTGAGTTTAAGAATTAACTATACTGTATTTACATCATAATGACATTAATCAAAACTTCTGCCTTAACCATTAGGGAAAGGCTGAATTAAAAAAAAAATTGTTTTGACTTTGTCATAATGATTGGAAGATTTCATCGACAATGAAATATCGATAGTGTCAAGCACTACCATTGTTTACTTAAAAATGACGTCATCTCATATACGGACAGGTAGTCAACTGTGTGAGAATGGATATGTGTGCGTAAAGTTTATGCTAGTGTTTAATAATATGGTCGTGTGCGTGCGTAGCGACGAGATCGAGAAATGCGTTAGTGTTAACAGTTTTTGTGTGAGATGCCTCGTCCCCCGCGCAGAAAGTGACAGACTTCTTTGCATAGAATTTATTGCGCGTGACGTCTCCGGTTGGTTTAATGCTCTAAGAAAAAAAGTCATCGTTCGACAGAATGTTACCATGAGGTTACCAATGTTTGTTGGTTTTTATAACTCCCCCAAATTCTACTTTTCTAGTTCTGCTGTTTGCCGTGGAACTTCTTTCGTGAAACGAACTCTAATAGAATAGATCACGATTCACTTTCGCGCGCGAAAGTGAATCGGTTTTGAGATTGACTGACATTTCAAAATAACTTTTGTAGTGTTCTGTGCTCGATGTTTTTTTGTTGGTTTTATTTTAGTCTCAAAAGTTGTATACAAAAAAAAAGAGTAGTGTACTAATGTAACCAGAAAAGAGACTATAATAATATGTTATACGTAAAGGGAGGATAAACTAGAGTCGTCATTAGAATAATAATAGTCGTGAAAATGAGACACATTTATGCTTTATTACCTATGAGAGAGCGAGACACATTATTAATTTTTTGTCTCTCTTTGCGTATGCGTTTCTATTGTTTGCGACACTTCAAAGTGTGGCACACAAATCTCTTGGTGAATATACGAGTACGTTTTATTTTGCCGATTTTCATACTTCAAGTAGTTTTCAAAGTTCCTGGGTATTGTGTTAGGTGTGGTACGTGTTGGTGAACGTGGTGAAAATGGTGAACTGTTCTATTTTAGGCTGTAAAAGCCAATCAGAGCGAATATGTTGAAAACATAAACTTTCATATGTAAGTACTTTATTTTTTGGTTAAATGCAATAATTTTTGCATGCATGTTCAGTAAACATCTAATTTATGTCTTGTTACACATTTAACAACTGTTTTAGATGATATTTTTACGATTTTTCGATCACAAAAGATCTTGTTTTGAGATTATAAACCGTACAAGTTTTGTAGCCATCTTAAATTATCGGTGACATTTAGCAATTACATGTAACCTAATATAGTAGGATTATACACATTTTAGGGATACCAGCGCATGAATATATTTTTTCCCTAAATGTTGGGTAATGTTTAGTTTTACGCATTATATTAGCACTATGTGTTTTTGTTTCTCTAAGTAAATAGCGATTGCGTTTGGTTACAGTTTTCCTAAGGATCTTGGCTTGATGAAGAAATGGGTTGCTGCTACTGGTTGTCAAAATTGGAACACTGAGTTCACACGTATATGTTCGAAACATTTTGACGCACAGTGTTACTGGAAGATGAAAAAGTTAACAATTCTTCGACATTCTTCATTATATATGGTTTAGCGCGTACCCTTTGACTAAAACTCATGACATTTGTTTTAAGCAAATTAATTTTTAAATTATTGTTATTTAACCAAAATATAATCTTTCTTAAAGCAGCATTAATGTCATCATTATAGGTATCTTTGTCCCTGCATTTTATTATCATTGTGCTATGATCGGCAAAAAGACATATAGGATGTTCAACAGTTCTTGAACATTAGATTAGTACATTACCTCTTATTCCATCAATATTCGAGATTTTTCAAGAAGAATTGCATGGTCAAATGCTTCCGTCATATCCATGTATACAGCACATATTTGAGATTTAGTATCTACATTTGTCATAATTATATCTAAGAATTCAAAAATTACCTCATTTATTGTTTTATTTTTCCTGTATCCATGTTGTTCATTTGTTAAACGTTTTCATGTAGTTTAAAAGTTAATAAAAATGAAAATAAATTAATAACAGATCATATAAATTGTTTTATTATTCATATTAAGTGAAATAACTACTACTGAACCGATTTTGATGCCGTTTTAAGTTTCAAAGAACAAAGTTTAACTTTAATACGGCTATGTAATACTTTTCACAGCAAAAAAATCTCTTCCCATGAGAAAAATTACGCGTTAGCAAAGTCACGGCCAAAAGCTAGTTACATAGTTAATACTATTTATGATTGTCATCAATGATGACTCATCATAATCCATATTTAATATTGCAAGAGTGAGTTTGTTTGCCATTCCGTCGCGTCATATCGGAGTCAGATGACTTGATTTTTTGAATAGGGATAATTGAAAGGTTAGAGAAAGAGGATACTTTTTACCGCGGGAAACTTACCACGGGAAAATGCGAGCGAAGCCAGTATTTAATAGTAATTTGATGTGATGATGATCAATGATGTAAGCTGTGTGATTTATAAACAGGGTAAGAAGTGTATGATGTGATGTGGCAACCCAAGAGTTCGTATGTACTGTGTCTCCATCCCTTTCCAGTGTACGCTCACCGCTTCTCTAGTTTATCCTCCCTCTACGATGTTATACCTTTATTATTTAATTTCAACTTTTGGCGACCTCATATTTATCTCATAATTTACAATGATTTATAATTATTTAGGTTGACAAGATGTTTTCAAAGGACAAATAAATATGTATAATAATTTTAAATGAAGTCAAGATATTTGATTTTGGTTTATATAATTGATGGTAGTATTGGTCAGCTGTAGTGTCTATTGGTTAAATTAAGATGGCGCTATTGTACCAAAAGGTAAATGAACGATAATAATTATTTTAGCTTGCTCATGTATACTCTAAGAATTATTTAAATTTATTGTCATATATGGTAGGAAGGAAGGTATCGAAAACGAGCTTTGGGAAAGATCTATTTTAAAATAATCATAAAAGGAATCGTCACTATCTATCTATACAACGGAAAATAACCAGAAACCGCCAGCCCAGCACTTACAAAGTCAAAATAAGAGAACATATTCTTTTTGTATGAAACTTTGTTCAATAATTTTTATTTATTTATTTTGCCCGCGACTTTATTCGGTTACAAAAATTCTATTACTTAATTTTTTTTAGGAATCGATTTTCATATAAGTACTAGCTGGTGCCCACGACTTCGTCCGCGTTGAAAAATATTTAAGTAGCCTATCCTGTGTCCCGTACGTCCAAATGTTTTTCTAACAAGTTTCATGAAAATCAGCTAATTCGTTTCAGTTATGGAGGAACATACATACATACATACATACAGAAAAAATTTCTAAAAATCGTCAATTTAGTTTCAGTTTCATGTATAGAGCCTATAAACACGATATCTCTGAAAACAAAGTAACTTACTCCATGATCGACCCTTACAGATGTATTATTACTATATGATTGATGTATAAGCTCGGGCTATGAAAATTTATGGGAGTAAAAATTCGTAGGAGTAAAATCAAAATCGTCACACTTTTAAATTTAGAATATCTTTGAAGTTTCAGATATTGCGCCATCTACACTATATCTCTGAAACTAGAACATGTTACGTAATAATATATCCTTGCAAAAACTAGATGGCACCGGTAATTCGAACAGAGATGGCGCTGATATTAATTCGTTATGATAAATATTTCTATAATTTTTATTATTTATTTTATAATCGTTCACTCCAGCCGTGCGTCGGAGCTGACGCACACACTTTTTTAATGTATAGTTCATTAGAAGGCTGACGATCACTGTAGGTCCACATGATGGTAGGTGGTTATCGTTGCTTATAACACAAGCAACGCCATCAGTGCGCTATTAAGCTTAGTAGGATAAACAATAAGAGATTTGAAAGGGATAGGTCAATGCTGGGCTCTGTCAAGCTTTGTCCACCTTGCGGGTGGACTTCCTGCGCTGCGCTTGCCGGTCCGTGGCCTCCACTCGAGAACCTTCCGGCCCCAGCGGCCCAAGGCTCTCCGTACTATGTGTCCTGCTCACTGTAGTCCACTTCAACTTACTGATCCGCCGGCTTATGTCGGTAACTGTCATACGATCACGCAGTGTAACCCCGAGCATATCCTTCTCTATAGCTCGTTGAGCGACGTTGAGCTTTCTTACGAAGCCCATAGTAAGAAACCACGTTTCATCATCACTGGTAACACACATTGGTCGAAAACTTTTGTTTTGAGACACTGGGGAATTTTGGACGAGAAGATGTTTCGAAGCTTCTCGAACTGCCTATAGGATCCTATAGGATTCCAATTCTACGATTTAATTCAAATTAAGAAATTCGAAAGATTCGATAATTTTCCAATAGGACAGGTCAAAAGCAGCTTGGATCCACCGAAGTTCCGCGGCCCTTATCAGATCGTCTGTCCACTTTGTGGGTGGACGTCCTACGATGTCTTGATGATATCTTAATTTAAAATTCTTCTATTTCTGATCTTCCATTTCATGGACCTCATTGTGTTAATATAAATAAAACTTTCATGTTGTTGTGTACACATTATCCTTATTTATTTCAACTTTCCATATTAACACCAATAGGTTTATTAAAACATAAAAATAGCTTATAAAATCAAAACAATATTCAATGTTTCTTTTCTAAAATTTCTCTGTAAATTGTGTTGAAAATTTTCCATTGACATGGAAAATTCTTTTATTCTTTTCCTAATTTAAAATCTACAATACATAATATCACATATTGTCTTTTAAAATCAGCCAGCAATTTAAAATTCAATTAACAAGATGCGGTTCCTAGTCCGTAGCCTCCACTCGAGAAATACTAATCACCTTACTAGGTACTCGACTACTTATACTAGTGTTAGATAAGTTGCGAAAGGAGACTGCTGGAGAGTCTGAATGAAGGCAATTTTTTACAAACAAGTTTGTGTAAAATATTATAAGTATCGTAATGAACGCAAGTGATTTACATTTAATGTAATATAATTTATTCAGTTCCAGAAGTGAATTTAAATCAAAAACTGCAAATCAAGCTTCGTCATGAATGCATTTGACTTTTACATAAGTTAAAGGTTTACAGACGGTTAGGTTAAATAAGTTACAGACAAACTTAATTAAATGTTAAATCAAAATATCGCCCTATTACTTATTGTTAGTTTGACCTAGTAGCTGTATTATTAGGCAAGTTAAGTCGAGACACCTTTGCCTTGTTAGTTTTACCTATTAGTAGAATTATTTGGCAGGTTAAGTTTATATGGTTGTCAGGCGGGGACATCTTGCGTCCTGAAATGCCTATAAATGATGAGTGGCGGCTTATGGAATTCCTGGGCCGTCACATGTAAATAGTGAGGCGAACACTCGCCATGAGTTGAGCCCGGAGCTGACGTAGCGGTGTGTGTGGATCAGAGGATAAGGCCTCACTGTGATCTCCGACCCACACATCACCGCTGATGGTGGAAACCGGAGGGTTTTAGTGGGTATTCCCGGTGATAAGTCACTTCACCGGGCGAGTCCCACATACTCCTTCGCCGACTACCCTCGTCGACGAGGTCGATCTACGACGAAAATGTTAAGTTTATTAACTCAATTAGAAGTTTTCAATTTAAATGAAACATCTCAGTAAAATTTGAGCCGGTTATAAGATTTTTTAATGTAAAGGTGATCAGACAGGCTTACTTACATTAGAAAGATACATTCGCAGTCAAGAGAGTTAGCGGGTTGAAGTGGCAGTGGTCCGGTCACATCTGTCGCAGAGCAGTTCTCGAATGGAGGCCACGAATTGGAAGGCGCAGCGTGGGACACCCTGCAGCCAGATGGACACACGACCTAAAGGGATCCCCGGGATATGTTTGTATAAAATATATTGTAATATGTTTGTGTAGTGAGTCACAAACGGTACTGGCTGAAAATCAGCGCTGCAGGTGCTTGTCCAACATCTCAGCATAATGCTGAGCCCAGTAACTGATTCACTGCCGCGAGGACACACACATCTTTTACCTGTTTTTTATTCATTTCTTTCTTGTGATTTTTGTATTATGTTTGTGTCTGTGTTGCGTGAATAAAATTCTTTCTTTCTTTCTTTTTCTTTCAGGAAGCGGAAAAACAGTTCGAAAACTGTTTCGGAAAAACAGAAGATCGTGCGTGAAGCCGAGCCAATTACAAATATAGAATACTAAAACAATATAAAAATAAAAATATGTAACATCTTATCTATTGCTGTCAATTTGTCAGGCGATAGACTTACATTTTTAGATGATCCATTTAGATATATCCATTTTTTTATCCCTGACAATTTAAATGTAAAGTTTCATGATGATCGGCTGAGTAGTTAAGACGTGAAAGGCGTGATGCGGACAGAGAGACAGAGTTACTTTCATATTTATAAAACTAGTAAAGTATATGCAGTGAGGATCTCCTCTCGGTCGACCCAACTGGGAAGTCCATGCCCGATCAGTGGGACGAATCAGTCGGACCACGAGAACCGGTGTATTTAACGTAGTATGGACGTTGGCTCCATACTACGTTGAATAATCCGGTTCTCGTCGTCACATTTGTAAAATAAGTAAAGTATGTGCATGTGCAGTCATCAGACCTCCTCTCAATCGAACCAAGTGGAAAGTCCATGCCCGATCGGTGGGACGAAGCAGTCGGACCACGCGGTTGCAAGGGTTTCTTTAAAACCGTCTTAAACCCCCTTTATCTTTGGAATAAATTCATTATAATTAATTCATTATCGATCTTTGACTTTTATACAATTACTTGCAATAAACTCATTTGACATATCCACCAGTGTTGAAGCAGTTTTGTGGTTGCATTAAGTTCTTAACACACATCGAAAAGTAAGTACCAAATTGCATTTTAAATCTGATAATTATAAGTGCATTACATACCTAATTAGTCTTATAATTAGTTCTTAAGTCTTAAGGCAATTTAATTTTAAATCTGTAAATGTAATCTTAATGTCATAAATGAAGTTTTTTCTATACCTAAATATAATAAAATCGTAAATGAGCCGTGTCTGTTCACTAAGTACGTAAATATTTTTTCAAAAAAAATAGTTTGCGTTTATTGCGTTTTTAAATTTTTTGTTTCTGTTGTTGTTGTCAGGGTAGACACCATACTTGCTTGTATCCCTAGTGGTGTAACTGAATGGAAATTTTAAACTCGGCGGCACAATTAACCGGCCACCCTGATTTTCTCGTTTATTAAAAATAACATGGAATAATTTACAAATATTAGGGCAATGGAAAAAACATATTTTTTTTGTGAATCTATTGGGAAGGCCATCCATGATGTCCTGGATATCTGACTGCGGGATATTGTTCCATTCGTCAATCAGGGCAGGTTTGAGCTCTCTGAGGGTGATGGGAGGTGGTATCCGTGTTCGAACCCGTCTTTTGAGGTTGTCCCACATGTGCTCGATAGGGTTGAGGGCAGGGCTGTATGCTGGCCAAGGTAATCTTTGAATACTGACCTGGTTTAGGTATTCAGTAGTCAGGCGGGCGGTTTGAACACGCACATTATCGTGCATTAAAAGGAAATTGTCTTCAATGAATGGTGCAAATGGAACGACATGGTCTTGAAGAACCTCTTCCACATTACGTCTATCAAACACAACAAGATCAGTTCGAGCATCGTAAGAGATGCCGCCTCACACCATCAATGAGCTACCATGGTATGGCACTCTTTGCACCACTGCGCACGGAGCAAACTGCTCGTTCCGGCGTCTGTAGACACGTTGACGTCCATCTGGACCTCTTAAAGGAATTCTGCTTTCATCTGAGAACAATACATTCTTCCACTGCTCCATAGTCCAATCAGCGTATTGACGCGCAAACTGAAGTCTGTTTGTTTTGTACAGTACTTCAAGTTTGGGGACCCGTGCAGGGCGAAATGCTCCAAGATCTTTTTCAGCTAACCTTCTTTCTTACCGTTCTTTCACTAACACTAACATTTCTCATAACAAAGCAGTCAAGTCAGTTCAAAAGTCCACTATTAGTCTTGAGTAGTATTTCAAGTTCTAGTTGTTTGTCGATTAAAGTTCAATGTTGCAATGAGTGTCATGATGTGATTGATTCATTCATCATTGTGTTTAGCTTTGTTATAAAATTGGTCAATTCTTTCTGTCTGTTTTGTCATAAGTATTTCTAATTGAATAATATGTCCTTCTTGGTTATTTCTATTGTTTATTTAATTTAAATGTGTTCTCGATGACTCAGTGTCAACGGGGCCGCTTCGTTTTATTCTTTGCGAGAATTGCGAGTACTCATTGTTTACTTGTATCGTATAAATGACGTTCGTAAGTGTATGAAGTCTTCATTCACATTTCCATCTGTACTGAGATATGTACCATTTTTAACAGCTCCGCTATAGTCCCATGATTTTTTGAGTATAAATTTTGTCAGTATAAATTTGAATTTATTTTGGTGTAGGGCCTATTTCTAGCATTAGGTATAGCAAGAGCTGTTTATTTTGTTTACTTATCTTATTCCAACTCGAGCAGCTTACTATTTACTAGTTAGCCACTAGGTGGCGCTGCTTCATTCCCATACAAATTCACGTTTACGCGATGCGAGTAGCACTACACGTAGCCACTAGGTGGCGCTGCTTCATTCCCATACAAATCTACGTTTACGCGTTCGATGCGTTTGATCAAGTAAAACTCGCACTAGGCCCTCTGTACTGTTGTTCACTGTACAAAAAACTTAACGAGACAAAAAAACATAGATCACTTAATGTTTGTCAAATGTTTGAATTTAAAATATTATTATTATTTTTTCAGATTATTTTAATAACGTAATGGCGCCAACAGTGGGGGAATTTTATGCTGGGAAGTCAGTTTTAATCACGGGTGCTACAGGCTTTCTTGGAAAGGTAATTAATAATCTATCTCAGTGAATCCCTTAATATAAATAATATATTATTATTTAATACTTGTACGCAGGTATTGGTCGAGAAACTTCTGAGGAGTTGTCCCGAATTAAAAACAATATACTTATTGCTGAGAGAGAAGCGAGGCATGACAGGCGACGAGAGGTTGGAGGAGTTGTGTAAAAGTAAGGTATGTATATTTTTATTACATAAATCCATACTTATTTTATAAATTTTATAAAAGCAATTCTATCTGTCTGTTTGTTACCTTTTCACGCCTTATTAACCACTCAATAGATCATCATGAATGCACCATGTCCTTTTTATGATATAGAAAAGTACCTTCATCTAGAAAAAAATCTAGATCTTTTTTCATCTAGAAAAAAGTGCTGTTGCAGAGGGATCATCTAAAAAATAAAAATACAAACGATTGGCAAAAGTATAACAGCAATAAAACGTTATATATATATATATATTATATATTGCTCACATTTTTTTGTAAGGCGTTATATTTCGAAGTCGCTTCAGCTAGTACTAAATATGTAATAATGGAAGTTAGAATTACTAACAATTTACTAACATACAGTCGCGAGAAGCGAATTCATGCTGTTTTAGTATATTTAGAAATCGTACAAGGCTATTTAATACAGTACATTACGACATTACAAGCAAGAACAAGAAAACGTATAATATTGTGGTTTTTTTTTAATAGTATAGGTATCTATTAAAATTAAAACCTATTAAGTACCATTAGTGAGATATTAGAATATTTCTATTCTACTTTAAAAATTTGTTTAATAACTTTACGTAACGGACTGTACAGTATGCTGGCGCGCGAGTTGAGTAGTGAAATAATAGGTAAAAATCAAACATGATAACTCGCCGGTTCAAACTAGTTAAATTCCAGAGAGTAGTCTTGTAACTAACTCACTTCAAATTATTCTATGTAAGGTTAAGGATATAATTTTGGTATAACAAAATATTCCAGATGTTTGAGCCCCTAAAAGAAAAGCAGCCTGAAGTGTTTGCCAAGTTGAAAATGATACCCGGCGACATAGTGGAAGACGAATTGGGACTGTGCAATCACGATATAGAAGATTTAAGGAAGAATTGTAACATTATATTCCACAGCGCTGCTTGCGTCCGGTAAGTTTTTAAAGTGAAAATTGAAGTGATTAAAACTTTGGGTATGGTGAATTTTGTATGGAGATATAACACTGAACTCGCGAGATGAAGTCGCCGTCACCCAAGAAATACAATTTTGTAACGTTAGATGGCGCTGTGGTTAATGTTCTAGGGACTAGATCGTTAGATGGCGCTGCAAACCATTAAAATTGCCTCAAAATATTATTAAGTTTTCACTTCTGACGGGCAATCCTACGACTGATAGTTTATTTTATCCAATGCATATGTTGCCAGCCAAACCCTATTTTAAGACAAACTAGTTTTTCCTGAGCCGAACCGGTTCATCCTAACCGTGTCGGGATATACGTCATCATCATAATCAGCCCGTGTCTCTCCACTGCTGGATGTAGGCCTCTCTCAAGGCTCGGTCTTCTGTTTTTCGCGGTCAGCCGCTTCCTGCGCAGCTCTTTAGGTCGTCTGTCCATCTGGCCGCAAGCCGTCCCACGCTACGCCTTCCAATTCCAAATAAACAAATAAATTACTAATTTAACCATACTAGTTTAACCCAGGATAATCTAGTGTCCCCTATTAAATACTTTAAACTTAACTAGTTTGGCCTAGGCCGAGCTGATATTCAAGTAAATTATGCTTAAAATTATATAAAGATTAGTTGACCAATACAAAATCAGTTCGGCCTAGGCCAAACTGTAACATGCCCATTAATTAACCCTAGTTTTGAAGAGCCTGAAGTTGTAGCACAGACGCAGGCAACGAGTTCCACTCCTTATACAGAATTGATATTTATGACTTCCTTTGAAATTGTACTGAAGTGCTGATTGTTTTTTAGATTCGACTTGAAACTCAAGGAAGCCGTAAATTTAAACACAGTCGGTACATATAGCGTCCTGAAGTTGGCTGAAACAATGGAGCATTTGGAAGTAGGTATTGAACAAAAGTCCAAAGAAGATTAAAATTTCATGTTCACAAAACACTATGAATGCCACTAAAAAGAAGGTCCGAAGGAGAGCTAGCAGAAGCTGTTTCTCAATCATCACTGATACATTGATGAATAAATCACCCGTTCCACCTATCCCTACGAAGGAATCCCCTCTGGTAGGGATAAGTGGAATTTTTTTCACCACTTATCCTTACCAGTAGGGATGTATAACTTCCATAAAATAAATTTCCAGGCCCTGGTGCACTTCTCGACGGCTTATTGTAGATGCGAACTGAAAGTTCTGGAAGAGAAACTCTATCCAGCTGTACACAAACCGAAGAAAATCGTCGATATCGTCAGCTGGATGGACGACGGCTTACTCAACCATCTGGAATCTAAGTAAATTATACATTTATTTATCACTAGCTGCTGCCCGCGACTTCGTCCGCGTTGAAAAATATAACACTTGAGAAAATATCTGACATTTTTATTGCTGTGACGACGATTCTTTATCGATATTCAACCTTATTCGGATATGTATCGCTGTGACGACGGATCGAATGATGATTACCGATTCATCGCGGTCTTTGAAGACCTCAAAGGAATCATTCGATATTCAAACTTATTCTGATAGTTATAAGGTTGAATATCGAATGATGGTTACCGATTGATCGCGGCCTTGACGGCGTCAAAAGGATTATCGATATTCAACCTTATATTGATACGCATGAGGTTGAATGTCGAATGATCAGTACCGCGATATGCACCAACCAGTATATGACGTTGACGCCGTAAAATTAATAAGGAGTCGAGCTTAACTATAAAATAATAATTTTCAGGTTGTTGCTACAAGCTTCTGAACCGAACACCTACGCCTACACGAAAGCAATAACAGAAGATCTTGTGGCGGAGTACGGAAGCAAATTTCCTGTCGTTATCGCCAGACCCTCTATAGGTTGGTATGGATATATATATTTTTATATTTTTCTTCTTTTGAATAGGTAATAGCTTATACCGAGAACATTAAAAATGGTAAACAATATTAACTAGAAAAAAATCAAAGTAATTTTATCTTAACTTTAATATTATTAATGCATAAGTGAGGTATGCAAAAGTTTGTTTGTTATGATTTTACTCTTTAGGTAACTACGGAACCGTTTATAAATCATAAAATGTTTCACACACGTTAGTTCAGGGATAAAAAATTAAAATCTAAATTATTTATCAATTAGGTTTTTCCAAGAAACTCCTATAAACCAGTTCCAAAAAAAAGATCCTGAGAAGAAACCCCGTAAGAAATTCAGGATACCTTTCTTTTTGTCTTTTTTTTTTATTTTTTTTTATTTTTTTTTTAATAATAAAATATAAGCAATTACAATTATTTCAATTAATTATACACAAGATCAAAGCTCAGAATCGCTTAAATCCAGGCTTCATAGTCGCTCAAATAAATCACCGATTTTGTAATAGATTTTCGAATTTGTATTCAGAAAAAGACATAGGGTACTTTTCATGCAGAAAAAGAGTACTTACTAATTCCGAGGGACGTAGTTGCGGGAAAAAGCTATAGCTAAAGTATTTGATTTGTTTATCTGTTCCCAGTCACTCCAGCTCTCAAAGAGCCTCTTCCCGGATGGGTGGACAATTTGAATGGACCTACTGGAGTTCTTATCGCTAGTGGCAAAGGTAAACAAGCTATAATTAAATTAATTGACTACTAGACAGAGTTACTTTCAGAGACAGACAGAGTTACTTTCAGAGACAGACAGAGTTATTTTCAGAGACAGACAGAGTTATTTTCAGAGACAGACAGAATTACTTTCAGAGGCAGACAGAGTTACTTTCAGAGACAGACAGAGTTATTTTTAGACACAGACAGAGTTACTTTCAGAAACAGGCAGTTATTTTCAGAAACAGACAAAGTTACTTTCATAGACAGAGTTACTTTCAGAGACAGAGAGTTATTTTCAGAGACAGACAGTTACTTTCAGAGGCAGACCGAGTTATTTTCAGACATAGACAGAGTTACTTTCAGAGACAGACAGAGTTACTTTCAGAGACAGACAGAGTTATTTTCAGAGACAGACAGAGTTATTTTCAGAGACAGACAGAATTACTTTCAGAGGCAGACAGAGTTACTTTCAGAGACAGACAGAGTTATTTTTAGACACAGACAGAGTTACTTTCAGAAACAGGCAGTTATTTTCAGAAACAGACAAAGTTACTTTCATAGACAGAGTTACTTTCAGAGACAGAGAGTTATTTTCAGAGACAGACAGTTACTTTCAGAGGCAGACCGAGTTATTTTCAGACATAGACAGAGTTACTTTCAGAGACAGACAGAGTTACTTTCAGAGACAGACAGAGTTATTTTCAGAGACAGACAGAGTTATTTTCAGAGACAGACAGAATTACTTTCAGAGGCAGACAGAGTTACTTTCAGAGACAGACAGAGTTATTTTTAGACACAGACAGAGTTACTTTCAGAAACAGGCAGTTATTTTCAGAAACAGACAAAGTTACTTTCATAGACAGAGTTACTTTCAGAGACAGAGAGTTATTTTCAGAGACAGACAGTTACTTTCAGAGGCAGACCGAGTTATTTTCAGACATAGACAGAGTTACTTTCAGAGACAGACAGTTATTTTCAGAGGCAGACAGTTACTTTCAGGGACAGACAGAGTTACTTTCAGAGACAGACAGAGTTACTTTCAGAGACAGACAGAGTTATCTTCACATTTATAATATTAGTATGGATTTGGATTGCGCAGGCGTTATAAGAACGATGCACTGCGAGCCCTCATATACTGCTGATGCTGTACCGGTAGATGTTGTTGTCAACGCGTGTATTCTTCTTGCATACACCACAGCCATAGACAAGTAAGTATTGTCATATTTCTCGAGATATTTTGATATCATTATATTAATGATCTCATATTTCGATATTATGATGTTTCGCAGTCATTGCCATTTTAACTGCCTTAACTTTACTATGATACTGGGAATCTGAGTTTTCTATTGAATATCTTTTAGGCTGCATTAATCCTTCAATTTGTCTTCCACTTATCTACCTGTGGAGATACTTATACGACCTGATAAGTTCCAAAGGTCGACCTGTCCTATTGGAAGCCTATGCCCAGCAGTGGACTTACTGCGGCTGTGATGATAATGATGAATTACATTAAAAAAATTAATTAAATTTTTAGACCGCGAGAAACGAGGGTTTGTAATATAACTCTGTCAAGAATGAAGCACATTTCATGGGGCGAACTTATAAGGTTAGGTAAGTAATAATAATAATATCGGTTATCCTATGGGAGACAATTCAAAAAACTGATGATCGGATTGGAGGATACAGTTTGATTTTGTGGCTCTACATGTCTATTATCTACATCCAAAATTCAAAAAAGGAGGTTCTCAATTCGACTGTATATTGTTTTTGTATGTTTATTACGCGATTACCCAGCCAATTATGAATTGATTTTGATTATTCTTTTTTGTTTGGTAATTCATAATGACAGTTGCAAATGGTTCCAATATCAAAAGGACATATTTGCAAAATGACAGTTGCATATGGTCCCAATATCAAAAGGACATGTTAGCAAAATGACAGACTTGCAAATGGTTCCAATATCAAAAGGACATGTTAGCAAAATGACAGAGTTACAAATGGTTCCAATATCAAAAGGACATGTTAGCAAAATGACAGACTTGCAAATGGTTCCTATATCAAAAGGACATATTAGCAAAATGACAGAGTTGCAAATGGTTCCAATATCAAAAGGACATGTTAGCAAAATGACAGACTTGCAAATGGTTCCAATATCAAAAGGACATATTAGCAAAATGACAGAGTTGCAAATGGTCCCAATATCAAAAGAACATATTTGCAAAATAACAGAGTTGCATATGGTCCCAATATCAAAAGGACATGTTAGCAAAATGACAGACTTGCAAATGGTTCCAATATCAAAAGGACACATTAGCAAAATGACAGACTTGCAAATGGTTCCAATAACAAAAGGACATGTTAGCAAAATGACAGACTTGCAAATGGCCCCAATGTCAAAAGGACATTTTAACCAAATGCATTTACCTTTTACATTTACAAATCAAATGGACATTGACTTTTTCTATTTAATCTTATATGATTTGCTATATGACATGAATGTCTCAATCTCAAACTGTACCTATTTCAAATGCCTTTTATAAGCAGAACTTGCGATACCTTAATAGAATTTAAATTTTCAGGTGAGAAATGGGTAAACGAGTACCCGTTCGCATTAGCCCTGTGGTACCCGGGGGGATCTATTAAATCTTATTGGATTACCCATCAGATCAGTGTCATATTTACCCATCTCCTCCCGGCCTACTTCATTGACGCCCTTCTCTTTCTATTTGGAAAGAAAACCTTGTAAGTACATATACATTGATATTGTTTTGTATTCTTTTAAAAACTGGGTGCTTGTTGGTCCAAAGGGTCCAACACCTAATCAAGTGGACCGTCAGCCTTTCTGACTATAAAAAATAGTATTAAATCTGTTTCAGACGTTTTATGGGGACTACCCATCTATAATATAAAAATGAATCCCTAAATGTGTTGCTTAGCGCAAAACTCGAAAACGGCTGGACCGATTTTAATTCTGTCTTCACTCATAGACAGAGGGATAATCAGGGAAGGTTCTTACGTAAAAAAATGCATCTCGGGTGAAGCCGGGAGCGGCCCGCTAGTTGTATATAATTATATATATTTATTTTATTAAATTTCAGCATGGTAAACCTACAGAAGAGAATATCGCACGGTTTAAACGTATTGCAATACTACACGACCAAGGAGTGGTGTTTTAAAAATACAAATTTCTTAAATCTAAAAAGACGTTTGAACGAAACAGATAATAATACGTTTTATACGGATGTCAGTGATGTCAGCGTCGATGATTACCTGAAGATCTACATACTGGGAGCCAGGATATACTGCTGCAAGGAGGACTTATCAAATTTGGAACGGGCCAGGAAATTGCACAAAATGTAAGTATGCCAAGAGCAAACCCATCTCTAATAAAAAAAATAAATTAAAAAGTACTTATCTAAAAATGCGAAAGTGAGTTTGTTTGTTACAGTTTCAAGCTTTAAGTACTCAATCGATTGTAAAGAAATTTTGCATATGCGTTGTTAGAGATGCAGAAAAAGACATGGGGTAATTTTTATTCAGAAAAAAGTATATAATCCTGATGAATTATATCCAGCTTATATATTTTGGAGATGTGTAAATTTGTCCGAAAATATAAACAATTTTATACAAAACGTGAAGACTTACCATACAAGTATACACTACGACATAAAAATGATTTAATATTACCAACATCACGATTAAAACTAAATTCTTCAAATACCTTCAGTTATTCTATAAAAATATATAATAAATTACCAGATAATTTAAAAAAAGAAAACAATAATATGATATTTATAAAAAAATTGAAAAAAAATCCTAAATAGTAAATGTTACTATAATACTAATGAATATTTTATAGATCATATAATTATTTAATGTAAATATATGTAAATATTATTTATTTTTAATCTAAAATTTAATTTAAATAAAATAAAATATTTTTTACTTATATATATTTTACGCTTCCTCTCTCCTAGTCCCTTAAGTTGCATGCCCGACAGGGCCCATAATACTGGTCTTTTATATATTTTTTAACATCTTTGTATATACATTATGGTTTAAGGGCTTTATAGACATCACAATTTTGTTGGCCAACCGACAGCCGACGCCGACAAATTGCCTTGTCTATAGTCATGTTGGCCAACATAATTATTATTAATCTCCAATATTTTCGGTTGGTTGGGACGAACATCCAACTACACCCGACAGCCAACTTATTGTAGTGTCTATAGCGCGGTTGGACAACCGAACCGTACCATAGCGTGGTTTTCTATAGTTCGTTTTGTTCATTCGTGACTTTAGTCTGTGCTTTAAGATTTTATTTTGTTTTTATTTGAATATAAATATTCTGTTTGTTCATTAGTGTATTTTTCTTTTCAATAATTGGTCGTCATGTTTACCAAATCAATGAAGCAGGCGTACTTAATTCATTCTCATTTTTTTTTTAAATCTTCCCTCTAACACTTATATGAGTAAATTCACTTCGTTGTAAATATCTCTTTTTTTTTGTAGGAGTTATATGAGTAAATTCACTTCGTTGTAAATATAACTCTTTACACCAGATTTTCCTCTTTCGCCTTTTGCTTGAAATTATATTTGATGTCAAAATACTAACTGCAATCACAATCTTTTTCCGTATTGCTAGTGTCGGGGGCATGGTGTACACATGCGTCCGTTCCTGTTCGTTGTAGGTAGAAACTGGCAGTTGGAGAATTTTGTTGGTGTGTCTATTTGGCGAACGCCGATCGATTGTAACAACCTGTTGTCCCGACAGATTGTGTCGTCTATAAGGGGCCTTAGCAATAAATGAATTGAATTGAATCATCTATAGAAAATTTTGTATGTTTTGATATTTGGATGTTTTGGTTCTTTAATAACGCAAAAACGGCTGAACGGATTTCGATGAAATTTAGCACACGTATAGCTTATAACCTGGATTAACATGTAGAGTAGGACACTATTTTCCTGAAAAAAAAAAAAGTAAGGTTCTCGAGTGATCGTCTAAAAACATAATACACACACACACACACACACACACACACATACACACACACACACACACATACACACACACACACATATATATATATACTAGTGGCCCGCTCCCGGCTTCGCCCGGAGTGCTTTTTTGCAATCCAGCCGATAAATTACTTTAAACCGCCATCTGTAAGAACCTTATGGAACACAGATAAATAATTGCTGTATTGAATAAGTATCAACAGATGGCGCTATGTTAATAATATTATATAATTTAAAAAAAAAATGAGATATAAACTATCCTATCTTTTAAGTTGGACCAAATTACATATAGTTACGAAATTTTATCAAAGTCGGTTCAGTAGTTTCAGAGTTTATCGCGAACATACATCGTGACGCGAGATTTTTATATATATAGGTATATATATATGCGCATTTTTTTGTTTGTTTCAGACGTTACGTAGCAGATCGAGTTTTGAACTTTCTCCTCTACGCCTTACTGCTCTGGTTCCTTTACACTTACTTCGATATTTTCTCATTTATTGTGAAATCTGTTAACAATACAGTTAGAACGATGTTCTCAACGAATCAGTCCAATATTGAACTAAACGAATTTTAAGTTATCTAGTATAGAATAGGTGAGCTCCGCAAACTGCTAATGCTTTTGACTATAGAGGGGACAAAAATACAAAATTTTCTTATTAAACTGATTAAAATCATAGAAAAATTCGTACATGTCTTTTCGTTGCTTCCTTGTGGATAGTTTAATCTGATTAATAAGCTAATTTTCTTAACATACGATACTCTATAGCCCGGCTTTTCTTTGTTATTTATGTACGAAAGATAGCACAATTTTGAAGTAAAGAAAACTAGATGAAAATGATACAAACTATTTTATTTATTATATGTAGTTGTATTTTTAGTTGCGGATGACGTCACATTTTTCTACCTATTAGCAATTTGCGGGGATATACTCTATACACAGGTACTATATGTCTCCGAGGCTCATTATATTGACATGACAGAATTATGCTAATAATCAATAATATGTATAGACAATAATAAAAAAAAATATAATAGAAAAAAGTTGATTCGTTCCGTTCGTTCGTTTCGATTCGTTTTCAAAGTGAATCTTGATTCGTTTTCAAGATGAAGTCAACGTCACCGAAGAAATACAATTCTTTGACGTTAGATGACGCTGTGGTTGATGTTCTAGGACTAAATCGCTAGATGGCGCTGTATTAAATCGTTAGGGTTTTCTTTATTTTATTTATTAACAAATCTATAAACATATTCAAAAGGTAAATACATTGTAGGCCCCGTTTTACGAAATATTTAAATATATTGAGTACCAGCGTCTAAACTAGGCCGAACCTTATCTTAAACTGTATCTTAGACGCTGGTTTCTTCTAGTGACAAGATGGCGTTACAAAAGCATAATAAAATTGCCAAAAATATTTATATTGTTGAAATGAAATTGTTCAAGGTTAGATGGCGCAGTGGTTAATGTTCTAGGGTTAAATCGTTAGATGCCGCTGCAAAAGAATAATGAAATTGCCTCAAAATATTGTTGAAATGGAATTGTTTGTCTATGAAGTTTTTTAAAGCTAAGAAATTTTCACTTGTGTGGTGAAGTCTTACCACTGACTATTTTTCTTTACTCTTATCGAATTGATCTTATTGTTAATACTAAATATATTGAGGTTTTCGGCGTAGCAATGTATATTAAAAAAATATAATATGTTCTTATTTTATTTAAATAATCTTTACATTAATTCTTTATTGTTATTGTACATATTTTAATTACTTAATATTATTAATTTGAATTGTTAACGATTGTTTGGTGTATTAATTTATGTATAGATTACTTTTAAATAAATAAAGTATTGTTTTGCAATTCATTTTATTTTTCAAATAGCCGTCCGCTCCCGGCTTCGCCCGGGGTGCATTTTTTTTACGTAAAAACCTTCCCTGATTATCCCTCTATCCATGAGTGAAGACAGAATTAAAATCGGTCCACCCGTTCTCGCGTTTTGCGCTTAGCAACACATTTAAGGGATTCATTTTTATATTTAGACTAGCTGACCCCGCGAACTCCGTTTCGCCACCAGATGGCTTCGTTTTATGTTTTTATTTTTATGGTTTGTAGTACATGCTATGTATCAGAGATGGCGCTGTATGTAAAAAAGATTTTCCCGCTTTTCTATTAAAATTTTTCCTGAATTTTCTTTGCTATAAACCTCACGGAACCCGAGACCTTTCCAACGAATGCAAAACCGTGGAAATCGGTTCGTGCGTTCTGGAGTTATAGCGTCAGGAAGGAAAACCCGACTTATTTTTATATAGTAGATAAGAGGGAAACTTTATTTGGTATCATTATAAAACCAGTCTATAGATAGGGTACATTGAGTACGTTTGCAACGTAAAGCCTCACGTCGTCACGTGACTACGGGTTGCAACAATTTGGTTTCTATCAAATACTACTATTATACATACAGGATGGCTTCCATTGTCCATAGCATTGCCATTAATGCAATACTTAACTAATGGTAAGTACGAGGTTCAACCGTTAAAATTATTTTATCTTTATTTTATAATTAATACTTCATGGTTAAAAGGGATGCATTACTATTTGCTATTGGTCAATAGATGTCGCTAACAGTCACTACTTGCACGGAGTGTGCAAGAATCAGGCAAGAATCATAAGCTCATTTAATAGTAAGTATTACATATATGATAGTATTTTAATTAACTAAAAGAATTATGCAATATTCAGAATGTACTATTCTGATTATTGCATAAATTTGAGATTTTTTAATAGAACTAAAATTCAAATCAAATCGTGGCTACGAATTCATGAGAAATGTGATTCACCATACATTTTTATTTTTAGATTATTTTACTATGGCATATTTATTTACTAAGTACTTTTCACAATCAGTAAGTACAAAGTGTACATAATACGAATTTGGTACATAGGCAGGTATACATTTTATGCTGGCCAATAATACCGAAGTATATATGAGTAAACAAATCCATTTCTATCTCTAGAATCGTTGAGAACAATTTAATTTAAATACAGAACATGAAAATCATACTTATTGCATCAGCCAACCAAAGAGTATGTAATCACTGCCACAGCCAACTAAATCTACGTGAAAAAGAGGGCAGCATCGGGAAATTCCATAAAAAATTTCCGCATAATATTTTCATAAAAGATTTGAAAATGTTATATTTTAAAAAGATCTTATTGTTATCTTACTATATACCTAATGTATAATAAAAAGTATATTTAATTTACATTCCACAGGTTTTTTCTTTACAAATCGCGAATATAATTTAGCGCTTTTTTTAGTGTTGTTAGCGCTAAAATGCACTGGCTAAACGAGTTTGTTGTTCTGGCAGCACTGACTGCTGCACTGCTTCAACTTCAATTCAATTGTCATTTGCTCTAATATGGCCGAATTGTAAAGATGTTTTTGTGATTATTTTTGCGATTTTTCATAATGGAGCCAAATACCGTGCAATTTTTCGATAAAAACAAACCAACGAGTGATTTAATTGCAAACTGCGATTGTGATAAAGTGTTTAAATCGTTCTTTTACTTGGATTTGAAGCGGATTCATTCTTTCGATTTACCCTTGAGGAACTGTAGACATTTCGACAAGCCACCTTCGTACGATACACGGTTTAAATCAACCACAATGTTCGCGTGAGTGACAATGACTTAGTAAACAAGTTAACAGTTACAATAGTTTAGTTTTTTGTGTAAATTTTTTTCAAAATGTTCGGTTCAAACAACAATTGGCACAACGTCGGATCTCCCAAATTTGGTATGTTGAACAAAACCTATTCAATAGCCACATACGCGACGGACGCTCGAAATAAACAAGAGCTGAACGTACGCAACAGTATTTTCGACGAATTACATAAACTACCTAATCCGTTGCAGAAGAATTTAGGCGATACTATAACACGCGAGTCCACCGTGGAGAAAATAAATATGGCTCCGTTACTTACACAAGACACAAAGGTGTACGCAACGCGGACAGAATCTACGTTTTCTGGTATTGGCAATTTTTTATCAAACATGGTTAGCGTTGTATCGGAAGCGGTCTTTCATAAGCGCGCGAAGTCTCCAGCGCCTTCATACTATGACTGCGTCGATGATTTAAACGAGGCCCGCGATCTTCTCAATTGGCATCCATCCAAAAGTGACGTTCAAAATAAGAATAAAGCCAGCAACGATCAAATGGTAGATATGAATACTGAATGTCGCGCGGCCGCCGCGCATTGTGAAGACAAACTCCTCAAAGTGAGGCAGCTTTTAACAGCAGAGGTGGTCAAGGTACCGGTCAAGAGCAGATTGAGACGTCGTCGAAGAGTGTTCGTCGATGCTGCCTCGATCGAGGAAGATTTTGTTGATGCATTCGAACCGGAAGACTTCTATCCGTTGCCTAATGAGGATTTCCTCGAATATGTTAGCCCGTTTGCTTATCAAAATGAAGAATTGTTTGAGACCGATTCTCCCAAAATTAAGACTGATTTGTGTTATCACAAACCTGAAGAGAAATTTGCGGAATCTGTGCCCGACGAAAGGTTGGATGTACTGAACATTGAAGAAGCTAATACACAGATTGAGCCGGATAATGCAGAACAGCCGATTCAAAATAAAAAAATAACCAATATTACAGAAGAACCCACTGAAAAACTATCAAAAGACATTCCTAAAGTAACCGAAGTAAATGTAGAAATTGTTTCATCGTGTGAAGATAAATTGAGTAAGTTAAAAAATCTATTGATGAAGAGTAAAGCAAAAAATAAAGCTAAGTCCGAATTGGATTGTGATAAAAATTGTAAAACAGAAAAAATACACGACAAACACTTTAAAAATCCGTGCCGTCTCAGCGGACCTAAAAGGGGTAAGCAAAGAATGATGAAAGACATCCTCGAAGATATAGCCTCGAAGATCGATTATGAATCAGGCACAGAAGAATCTCCGAATCAATCGTCAGATTCAAAATTTACGGACAGCTCGATTACATCAAACTCCTCGATGGACAGTTCAGGGTCTTTGAAGTTTGGTGATTATTTCAACGAAGTCACCGGCCGTTTTAGAAATTCCTCTAAGACGGATAGTAAAGATTCCTTCCAAATTGTCTTCAACGAAAGTCCAAGACAGAGGCGAGTGTCCGATTGTGAATCTGAGGATTCTTTTATCGTGTTTGAAGACTCGCCCGACAGCTGTTACGTTACAAACGATGTGATAAGCGAGGATTCCGAAACGGAAGACGAAGACTCGGACAGTTCTGATAGTGAAAGTGATTCGGGGCATGTTGAGACCGGTGGTAGTCTTGCTCCGTTCTTGTCTAGAACAATCAGTGACTTGACCGACGACAGCCTCTATGAGGAAAAGTCTCATGATGAAGTGGATTGCGCTGTAAGAATGTGCGAGGAGATACCTTCTCATGAGCTGGTCGAGCCTCAACCTTGTGGAGTACTGATTGATGGCGTTAAGAAGAATTTAAAAAGCAAAGAGTCGCCAAAGAAGGTATGTTTTTTGTTATTCCATTTTTATTTTTTATTTTTTTTATATTAGATGGGTTTGCTCTTGGCCAGCACCCGTGTAGCGAAGACGAGGCCTATGATTGAGCGAGCTCACCCAGAAGATGCCTATTCACTCCAACTTTGAAAATATTTAGGTTATATGAGCTCGGAAAAACACAGACGCCAGTAGGTCTTTATTTTCCATTTTATTTTACAGTTCTTTAGCTTTTCAAAATTCTACATGGATGTTTTATTCTTATATTATGATCCAATACTTAGCATAAATTTGTTTATTTATTAAATTAATAGTTTGCGGAGACTAATACACCAAATAGTGCTCGCTTTGTGGGCAAAACAGATATATTAATAATTTTCAACCAGATGCAATGTAGGCATTCTTTTTTTTTTTCAAGTTTAAAGATTTGAATGACTTTAAGAACAGTATTTCCTTTGAACAATACCTAGGTATTGTTCAATACCTAACTATGGTGCTATAAACGAAACATAACATTGGGTGTTTGTGAATATTTTTAGTTTAGAAATGTTTTTGTTACTAAAGTAAGTAAGAAGTGATACTACTTAAAAGAAGTAACAAAAAATTAATAATAATAATAATAAATAAAATAGATAGTAAAAAGTATATAACAAAATAAATGTTAAGCCATTTTCACACCTGATACAAAAATGCCATAGAAATTATATATATATAGGCCATAAATTATTATATATATTTGAATCTTGAACAAGAAACAACAAGGAACTTTGTTCCAACAAAAAAAAAAGTAGAATTAGAAACTGAAGCTACCCTTTTAAACATAATAATTATTACTAACTAATGATTTCAAAAATGTTTTTGGCATTACACTAGCCAGATCGTGTATATCTACAATTGAATTTAGAATAATGTTATTAGATGCAAACCCACTTCCTTGCCAAAATGTTGCTAATATATATATGTTTTTAAACTATATTTAAAAACATACATGTGAAATTGTCACTGTTGTTTTGTACCAATGTTTACATTAAAAAGTTTGATGAATAAACAGTGAAAATTAATCGATAACGACCTTCAATGGACCACAAAAATTGGACCACATAATGAAAATAGTTATTAACTACATATTAAGCAATATTAATTCATTATAGGGATTCGACAGGGACCTTGGTCATCTAGTCGTTGTAACAGATCTGTCGTTATAAACGATGTAGTTATTATATCAGGTTTATTTCTTTTGTAACACTCGGAATTAAAATTATAAATTTTATATGACACAATTTCTCTATCACTAGTTATTGCTCTACACATATCTGATACTAGCTGTTGCACACAACTTCGTCCTCGTAATATTTTATAAAATATAGCCTATGTTACTCGCTGATAACGTAGCTTTCTATAGGTTAAAAGAATTTTTAAAATTGGTCTGCTAGTTTTTGAGTTTATTCATTACAAACATACTAACTAAATCTTCTGTCTCTATAATATTAGTATAGAAGTATAAACTATGCAAAGAAACATTCGCTCTTGTTTGTTTATATAGCATCCTATTATATTATCGTTACTTTAAAAATTATGACAAATTACAGAAAGTGTATTTTTTTATTTATTTAAATTAAATGTCGAATATTTTTCGCCATTTATGTCCAAACTTTATTCATATTTAATAGTTGAACATATTAGAATTAATATTAAATTTGTCTCTAGCCATGCTTAGTTTGGTTAGTAAGATGGCTCTGTGTGAAATGACAAAATAAAAATAAAAACATGATTAAATTAAAATCTTAAGAATTAAATTAAAATCTTTCTTTGTAAATGATTGTGAAACAGTTACTCAAGCGGACGGAGGGAATTGTATCTTATAATTGTAATTATTATTTTTTAAATAGCATAGCTTATCAACTAAATAGCATATCAAATATCTATATTATAATCAAGGTTCAAAGTATAGGAGTGACCTTCCTCTGTATTAATTAATGTCCACTTTATTTAAAGAGACTATAAATTAGGTACAAACAAACAAACTTATTAATCAATAATAATATTATTGTTATGTTTAATATATAATATTAGTCATACAAAATGTTCCTTCTGATATAAACACCTTTGGACCTAAAGCCAAGATATAAATGTGTTGTTCTATGTTTACTTAAACACTGTCTCCCTCTATATGTAGGTACGCTTAGATCTTTTAAAAGTATCCACGCAACGGATTTTGATGCGGTTTTCACTAATTGGAAATTTGTTATCTTTATCCTACATTTGTTTATTATAGCTATTTATTTTTTATATATCTATAGTTTTTTTAATTAGAGTTTTTACTTGTTTGTCTGGGCGTTTGTGCACGCTAATCTCAGAAACGGCTTAACCGATTTGAATGCGGTTTTCACTGATGTATTGTAGCAAGCTTAGCTTCCCTTAACATTTAGTGTTTGTCTACTGCTTTATCAAGCTACATATTACTAGTGGCAGGGCATACTGCGACTGGTGACATTAGCCACCTCATTACAATTATTCATTTAAAAAAAAGTTCTTTGTCATTATTTCTCTTCAGTAATGATGACGTGGCGCGTTTGCAATGTTGATGCAATTTCTTTACAAGATGGGTAACGATATTGCAAGAACATACAGTATACTGTCCATAGACAGTACTCTATACGCATCCCTCGGACGGACATCTTTTTTATTATTATAAATTCAGACAGACAGTCCACTTGATTTTAAATTCATCCATACTAGTCTAGACTAATATTATATAGTAACTCTATCTATCTGTCTGTCTGCTTCCTTTTCACGCCTTAACTAAACCGATCATCATGAAATTTTGCATACAAGTATGTAATACAGTCATTCTGTGTAAGCAATGTATGGGGGGAAGCAAACAAATTAATAAAGTTTTGAAACTTGTGTGGGTTATATACCTTTGAGTCTGCTGAACAAAACCTACAAATCCCCCCTCCCCCTTCCACTTGCCGCTTCACCCCCCAACATCTTGAAATGTGAAGGTTTTTTAAGTATTTTGCGAAAACTTTAATAGATACAAAAAAGTGTCAAAGGCAAAAATTATCCTCATTAAATTCTTAACAAAATACGTTCTATGCATTATTTTGATTAGCTCGATGGTTTTCAAGCTATAAACAGTTTTTAAAATAACTTTAAAAAAACACTTCAATCGTTTTTTTTTTGTACTCTCAAACGTTGGAGGCGATCATCGCTTTTAACAGAAGCAATGCTATGAAGATTCACATCTTCATATATGTTGCGTTACGGAACATCACATGCCATTATTTATGTGAAATAGTAGCATGTGTGCTGTTGTGTTTCAGTGAGTGATTAAGGGACGACATAGCCCATTTCCCTATAGCTATTCCTTAATATCTATCTTTATTTACTCCTTTATGGTCGGCATCGCACCTGTGGAGTTTCTAGTGTTATAGTTTATAGGCGACGGTAGCCACCTATCATCAAGTGGACCGTCAGACTGTCTGACGTCCTTTACATTAAATAAAAATGCCTATTGCTTATACTAGTGTTATGTTCAAATTTCTATTACGCATTCAATCATCTGCGTTCCTTTTGCGCTCGTATAAATATTGTTTCTGATAAAATTTGTTATCGGATAACTATTTCAATAGTAACGTTTGCGTTCCGAAATTCCGTGGATAATGTCACGTCGTCCGTCACATTTTATTGCGTAATATTTTGTTTATTGCATTGTGTTTGATTTATTAATTGTCAATTAATGTCTTGTGTGTGTTGATTGATTAGGAATCCCGACTATTATAAGTACCTAAACATGGATCCGTACGAAATAAATCGGGATGTTTATATTTTAGTGACTAGCTTTAGCCCACGACTTTGTACGTTCCACTTTTTCTCACATGTTAAAACACCTTTTCAATCTTTATTGCTCACTAGTTGTAGCACGCGACTTCGCCCGCGTAACTTCATAAAATATTGCCTACGTTACTCGCTCATAATGTAGCTTTCTATTGGTAAAAGTATTTTCAAAGTCGGTCCAGTAGTTTTTAAATTTATTCTATACTAGCTGGTGCCCGCGACTTTGTCCGCGTTGAAAAAGAAAAAAGTAGCCTATCCTGTTTCCCGTACGTCCAAATGTTTATCTACCAAGTTTCATATAAATAAGTTAATTCGTTTCAGAGTTATGGAGGAACATACATAAATACATACAGAAAAAAAATCTAAAATCGTCAATTTAGTTTTAGTATCATGTATAGAGCCTATAAACACGATATCTCTGAAAACAAAGTAACTTACTCCATGACCGACCCTTACATATTTATTATTAGTATATTGATGATAGCTAATGAATATTACCTATATTATATAGGTATATATAGGCTATATATATGTGTGCTTTAACGTTGTTTTGTACTTTGTGTATTAAGTTTATGTGTGTTCAATAAATATATGTTTTTCTTTGTATCTGGAAATTTAATGTTCATTTGGCACGAGTCCACGCGTATATAGCGAAGCCATCTCTCTGACAACAAAATTGTTATAAAAAATGGGACATGTTCGCACAAATGTGCTATGGACGCGTGGTGTTTATTTTGGAAATTATTACAAGATCAACACACGCTATTTATTAATCGGTCAATAGGATTTTTGAATCAACAGAATTTAAAATAATTAAATTTATCTCAAGGATGCAATTTTTTTTTCAACAAATTATATATAACACAAACTTTCCTCGTTTAACGTTCTTTCAATTCCATAATTTTTTTTTGTTTGTAAACCGATTGGAATTAATCAAACACTTAATGTGACGGAAATCTTGCTAAAATACACTAGTGAAAATAGCATTCCAATATGTTGAACCGTTTCCGAGATTACCAACGGACAAACAGACAAAAATTCTAATAATGTAATTTATTATAGTACTTGTATAAAATGAATTGAAATTATTTCATGGAGTTTTTATTTCAACTAAAACAACTAGTTTATTTATTTTTATTTTAAATTTTGAAAGTCATCATTTTTCTTTAAACTTCTTATCGACACACATATTAAATTACTATACAGTTAGTAAATTTTTCTTAATTAATTTCTTTAATGTTATTCCGTGTGATCCATTTTATAGATATCACATACATTTACCAAACATGATGGACAGTTTGTTTCTGGAACACAAACAAAATATTATTAAAATTATGTCTCGACGTCATTGCAAAATAATCCCAAACTCACTTGTAATAAGAGTTATTTTAATTTTTAAATACGTGATAGTGAAAAGTCTTTATATATATGTATAGAAGGTGAACGCAGTGTCTGATGAAATAAATGGACGCATTGTATAAGGTCGTTTAAATATTCATTGAAAGGATAATTAACATGGAAATAATCAACATGTTTACTTGGGTATATAATACCTATGTACCTAGTTGAATTCAGCAAAAGTAAAGACAAGCTATATCTGCTGTAAGTTGTTGAGGAGTTGGGTATATTTTTACACAGCAGACAACTTGATTCTGCAACATCAGGTCAAGGTTACAATGTCATTAAAATTCCACCGCAGTAACAGTATACAGAATTTCACATCAATCGTACTCATGGAAGTTGGTGAAATCTCTTCGTCAACTGAAGAAATGGGCTGAAGATCTTCAAACGCCTCTTATGTTATGTTTCAACGGTGACTGAGTAATGGATGACAGATTCCATAATCGTATCCCTTGCGTTTACCTTGTCCTATGATCAATAATTAAGGTCGGCAGTTCACTTGATATTGTTATCGCCTCTTGATTGTGCACTATAGTTAGGCGACGGTAACCACCGGACCGTCAGCTTGCCTGCCGACTTTTACATAAAAGTCTATCATTTCTCGAAGGAAGGACACCAAGTCGCTTGCATATAAATAACTAGTAGTCCAAAGGTTTTTTTTTAATACTTAATATGTATTTACTCAATCCAGCCGATAAATTATGTTACACCGCCATCTGTGAGAATCTTATTGAACTCACATATAATAGTCCCAAAAATCAATCGTTGCATAAGAAAAGGTCATAGTTAATAGGATTACCTACTATCTCTTTTGATAGCAAATTATTACTTGATTAAATAGATAAAAAAACCACAGAGATTACACGAAAAGGAAAAACGCATTTAAAAAATTATCTTATCGATAGTTTTTTTATTATTAAAAAAATATTATTAATTTGATATTATAAATAATAAAAAGGCGTCATTTTAAACGATCATCAATACGTATACAGGGAGGGTTACAGTACTTCACAAATTTTTGTCTACCTGGGCAGTGTTTTGATGACGTCATGCAAGGTTATTGCTCGCTCGTCACAGATACAACGTCACTTGACCAATGTTTTGTTTATTAGCCCATATGAGTCATTCATTTCGTCATGTTGATGATTCGTCATTATTCGTCACTTTATCTCGGGTAGGGGACACCCGTCTATTATGGATTTAGCCTCGTTCCTTCCGAAAATTTGTACTGCATTCCAAACATTTTTCTCATTCATCCCGTAATAGTTTTAGATTCCTGTTTCGTCCCAAAAACTTGCAAGTTTAAAAGTACAGTTAACAAAAATCAAGCTAAATAATATTTTTGAATTTTTGAAGTTTCGCGTTGGGTACTTTTTTTATTTATTGAGTCAAGGCACGCTTGGCCGCGATCTTACTTGATGTAAGGTGCAGATGCGGCCGAAGGTGGATCACGCTTACCTAGTAAGTGCCCATTTACCCTAGATTTGAAGACCCCGAGATAGTAATTTTGAGAATTAATTTTAATTTTAACCCCAGCCCGCGCCTCGTGGTCCGCAAGTGGAACGGTTCCGGTTGGATTAGATTGTATAGAATGGAAGCACATTCTCCATAATGCTGACGATAGAAAATCGATAGGCATGCTACTTTTCGGCGATGCTGCAGGCTTTGAAGTTGAGACTGCACAAGTGTGTCGTTGCCAATAAGTTTCTTAGCTCGCCTTTCATTCGAGTCCAGTGCAGCCAATTGATAACGGACAGACCCATCCCAGAGGTGGCAGCAGTACTCCATGCAGGATCGGTTTTGTGCTCTGTATAAGTCAAGGGGCTGTCTCGCAGTGAAGTACCGCCTAACCTTGTAAAGGATTCCAAATTTTCTGACAGCCGTTTTGGCAATGGACTCGATATTCCTTACTCGATTCGACCAAGGAGTTGCAGGTGGTCAGTGATTGGAACGGGGTCACTCCCCGGAATGACGGGATCAGGTCAAATGGATTCCGTTTCGCCGAAAAAAGACACGCTTGAGTTTTCGATTCATTGAATCTGACGAAACTAGCGTCACCCCAGTCGGAGACAATTTTCAGGGCCTGGTCCAATCTGCAGACCATGTCTTCCCTCAGAGAGCGGATTTCATGAGACACTTTAGGAGTGGAGACACTTGTATGGGTACAAATCACTGAAATCGCGAGATAACATACTTCTGTTTACACATATTTATAATATTAGGATTTTTAAGGACTAGCTGGGCCCGCAACTTGCTACGCGCGGTTTTCATACGCTTGGTATTTCGGTATTCGGTATAACTTTTTCGTTTGTAAACCGATCAGTATGAAACAAACTAAATGTTACGGGAAGCTTGCTACAATACATTAGTGAAAACCGCATTCAAATTGGTTAAACGTTTTCCTAGATTAGCGTGCACAAACAGACAAAAATTCTAAAAACTATTTTTTTGACCTATGTGTAACGTGTAAAAAATTTTTTTTTAAATAAAACTAACATACAGGCACGGCTTTTTTACGGTTTTGTTATAATTATATACAGTATAGATAAACACAATATCTTGTGAAGCAAATGCATGGTGAAGCAAATATATGAGAAAATATTAAAACCAGTATTGAAAGAGAAATTGAATTATTTGCTTAGAACGTTGCTAGACAACTGTTGATTACGTCATAACTATAAAATGCTTTTTATTTCAAGAAAGTTCTTGGGATGCAGTATAGAATTTCAGAAGGACTCGTGTTTTATATACCTATGTAGATACTTGATTGACGTATATATTGGATATCGTTGCAGGTGACATTCTCTAGTGCCCCACCGGTGGTCCACACGCTGAGAGTGTGGGCTTTCGCAGCGAGACAAGCAAGACCTGGACCGTGGGAGCAGATCGCAAGGGACCGGGAAAGATTTCAACGGAGGTACGTAAAGGACAATAATAAATAAATATCTTCACACATTCCATCTAGTTCCACACTAAGCAACTAATCTCAGGTACAAACTTGACTCAGGTACAAAGGTAAAAAAATGTTAACACATACACATTTGCCCCTAGACCTAACATATATGTTATGTTGGTGGTTGGTTATGTTATGTTTATGTTTAACACATAACCACCCAATGCTTGGTGTAAGTAATGAATAATGTTTAGCAAGTTTATGGTGGATTTTTTTCTATGTTTAGGTAGATAGACACAGGCTGACGGTACACTACCAAAAAATTAACAGGATTAACATATAGGATACTTTTTATCCTGAAAAAAAATATGTTAAGTTACTTATCAAGGGATTTTCAAAAAACGCACTTGCGGGCGCGGATAGTTAGTAAATAAATAAATTTTTCACTCATCATAAATTATGATTTAAAATATTTTTTAATCAAGGTAAAATGACGACTTTTGATGTCACGAGGTTATCGTACGACCCATCTCTGGATATTTTATCTGTTGTGCATCGAACATAGACGACAGATCTCGCTGCGCACATACTTAACCCTTAACTACTCAGTATATTTATGTAACGTTACCATGGAAACTAGAGGTAATTAGGCCCAACTCTATACATGAGAAAGTGTCCGTCGAGAGAGTAGAATTGGGGCGTGGCGCTATAGTAGCATTTTATTTGCGATGGTTTCATGAACTACGAAACCAACGAATCATACCAAACACCAAGGCTACACTAGCGCTATTCTGGTCAATTTATGAACCACTATTTAATACTTTTAGCATGTCACTTTTTCTGTTTAACACCCATGTACGATAAGTTGGTGCTCCTTACCTCTAGTCTCCACGAACGTTGCTGACCAGTAGTGTCCAGCGGACAGCTATGTTAATATTTATGTATTTAAGGCGTGGTATAGCAATTTTGGTCAAACTGTACCCATTTTAAGATCAATATTGATTTTTTTTTAGGATTGCCAACGTCGAGATGTCCATATCTTGGGTGCTGAAGCCGCAGCATCGATCGCGAGTTGTCTTCCAACGTTTCCGCCCCTGGTGGAACGCACAGAGACGGTTGGAGATCGCCGCAGAAGAAGAACAGAAAAAGAAGATTGCCAATTTGGACCAAGAATCTGAAGATAATGCGGAAAAAGAAGAAAATAACGATAAGAAAACTGAAGAAAAGAACACTGATGATGTAGATTTAGATGATAGAGTAACTCAAGATGAAAATGATGTGAAAATTGTTAAATGCAAAAATGATATTGAAAAATTAGATGATGATGATAATGATGATGATATTAAACTCAATTGTAAAAATGATAATTCAACAAAATTTATAGAAACACTAGAAATTGAAACTGAAATTGTAGTTACCGAGATAGAGACACAAATTTTAGCAGAAAGCAAATTGGCACAAAAGAGACTAATCGATGAAACTATAGCGGACTCTATATGATAATGTATATAACATATATTTTAGAGCGATAAATGAAGTTTAGTATATTTTTATAACTTTTAAAACGAAATGGGTAAATGTGGCTTGAGTCTTGTTTTTTTTTGACAAATAAGTATGTTTTGATTTGTGATATTAATTCCGAGTTTTGGGTATTATTAATCAAAAATTTAATGCAAATTTAAATATTGTATTGTTTAAAATTTGAATTGAGGTGATCCAATTTAAAATTTATAACCTCATATTATAACATCATATTATATCCTTTTGTTAGCGTCTGCTAATTTATGTAGACTGAAGTTGATTGATTAAGGCGGAGAGTATAGTAAAAAGTGCTCTGTGACGTTGCAAAAAGAGTTCAGATGCTCATTCATTCGATGAGATTGAAAAGGTGTGATATTGAATGATATTGAAAATATATCGGTCAGTTGAACGAACGCGTTCGCGAAGAGAGGTCGTCGTTGTATGCTTGCTCATTCTTATAGTTGGAATTGTAGTTCTCATATATCGGTCGGACGATAAAAGTATATATGGACTAAACATAAAGTGGTTTAAATAATGTACCCGAAGTAGATGGTACTAACACAATTTTTCTTCCTACCGTCTAATCCTCAAAATCGAATAGGTGTCCCCACGACGCTCGAGTAACTCCACATTTAGCAACGTGGGCTCCCTTACCATCGATCTAAAGAATAGAGGCCTAAACTTTATTTTGTTGCTTCGTGTCTCAATATGAAAACTATAAAAGGTATTGGAAAGTTCTAGACCCACTTACTGATGGTCCTGATTGACTCTTAATTCACAATTCCTTCTCAGTCACGAGATATTTTGTTTAAAGGAGTGTCGCCGCGCAAACATCACAAAATTGCCATAAAAAAAAAACAAAATTGTTGCCAACATCACAATCGAAATAGGTTAGACTATGATACTATAATAATATAAATGTAGATAATATAGTTGTTTAATTTTTAAGTTTTTCTTTTCTAGTTCCTGTAAATCCGTCCGCTGCGATTGAGTTTTTTTTTTCTAAAATAGAGATAAACATATAAAGTTATCTCTGGAAGCGGTTTTACCAGCTTTTAGTCGGAATTCGAGAATATGTCAAATTATTTTGTAATATATTCCCAACGGACGATTCACACCGAAATGCGACACGACACTAAGACGCTAGAAGAGACAATACCGCGATACCCATCATGAAGTTAGGTAAGGTAGCGTCCACTGCGTCTAGGGACGCTGCGACGCTATAACACCACGGCGTATCGGACGCTATGACAACACTGCGTATCGCGACGCTATGAGACTGCGTATCACGACGCTGACGCCACTGCGTATCGCGACGCTACGACGCCACTGCGTATCACGACGCCACGGCGTATCGGACGCTATGACGCCACTGCGTATCGCGACGCTACGACGCCACTGCGTATCGCGACGCAGCGTAAAGCCGCCGACACCTACATCTCTTATACTAACTGAACCGCATACCTTTTTGTGTAGTAAATAAGTTTTATATTGTAGTGTCTCGTCGGTTTTTGGTGTGAACTAACGTTAAAGCAAATCGAGACGTATATTTCACTCTTGGGACAATTTTTGGCATTGCCTCGATATGGACAAGCAAATCCAAATCAAATGTCTCTTTGGTGCTGATGTCGCTTAAAAAATTGTCAGACATATAACTCCTAGGTCCCATAGCTTCTCATCGCAATATGATCCCGCCCATCTCATAGATATAGAAATCACCGATTTTTTCACATTTATATAACAAAATAAAACAAATGTCAAATATAAATTGATTTTATAAGAACAGTTTAAGTGTTTTAAGCGCTGTTCGCGACGCAGCGCTAATTTCGCTTAAATTGTTATTAAAATGTGGCTATTTAATAATACTCTAGACATAATTTTTTTTTCAAAAAATCATGTTAAACGTACAGCTAAAAGTTTTATATTGGTACTGTGAACGTGTTCATATTGAATTATCTTAAATTATATAATATTATATCGCCACAACTCCCAGCGACGACATAATTATACTATAATTAAAAAATGCTTTTCGTTGTTTTTTCATGTAAGTTACAAAAAAAAAACTACTAAAAAGTTGCAGAGTGCTACCATATTTATATTTATTAGTTTTAAAATTGACGAAAATATTTTAAAAACAATAAAAAAAATCGCTTAAAACTCGCCTCAAAGTGATTATAGTGTAATATAAAGATGAATTAATTACGCATAATATTGTTTTAATTTAAGTTAGGTATAAAAGAAGAATATTTTATCAAAAAGACAAGACTTCAAGCCAGGTGTGTCTTCGGAATTTTAATATTAATTTAATCGCCAACCATATTATCAATTGTGTTCATTTTAAACCAATTATTTCGTTAGGCTGTAATCAGATTCTATTCTAATAAATATAAGCTCTATTATTATATGATGTGTTTTTAATGAGGAATTCTCCTACAAAAATGATTCCTTCATTTTGTTAAACCTAGCATATTGCTGTAAACATGTAGAGTACAGCATTTTTTGAATTATTTCAAAATGCCTAATATTGACCAAGTTACAAGCAGTCAAAGTTTTAATAATTACATAAGGTTTCAAAGCAGTAGACGTTTCAACGCGTGACGTCACAAGGCGCCCGTCAGCTATCGCCCGCTAAATACTAAAAATATGCATTTTTAATAATTTTAATTTTAATTTACAAGTAATACACAACCCTTTTGCTTTGAAAAAAATATATATGTTATACTTAAACATATGAAAGATAAATAGTTTTGATTTTGAATAAAATAAAATAAAATTTTGAACAATTGTTCAAAATTTGAACTTTTGATACCTAGTTCAAAATTTTCGTTAGTTATAG
Organism: Synanthedon andrenaeformis; assembly: GCA_936446665.2. NCBI lineage: Eukaryota > Metazoa > Arthropoda > Insecta > Lepidoptera > Sesiidae > Synanthedon > Synanthedon andrenaeformis. The sequence continues at coordinate 2,160,857 of OW387804.2, read as the reverse complement.
AGGCTCCAAAAAAAATTGGAACACAAAAATAATTTGACTTTTATTGAAATTTCTTTCAAAAACGGCTTTTGTTCTGCACCGATTAATGTTAATGTTAGTTTAAATAATTGTATTGTTTATTTTAATTTTCTTGTTCTGTTCTTTCTAGTGGTAAAAGCAAAAACAAAAAACCATAATTTCGCTGACAAAGCTTGTATGAAACATTTCATACAAACGTAATTGAAGGTCAAACGTCAATGTCATTTGTCTCGGTCAATCTCTTCTTCTTTTTTTAATGTCTTGACACCATCAGATCTTCGATGATTTTGCCAGTGTCATTTGTGAAAATAGCAATTTAAAATAGCCTTTTTTAAAAAAGAAAAATTCAAATTAAATTCAAAAGTGGCAGATTCTGAGACTATAGTCAGTCAAGTCAAGCCCACAATTTTCTTAGAATTTTCCAAAACCGGTCCGGCATTGACTTATATAAAGTCCGGTGAATCTCTTAACTGCGACTGAGGTCACGTGACTGGTGACGTCACGCGCTCACTGATAGCTTGTAACTAATTTTTTAAGATACTAGCTGGTGCCCACGACTTCGTCCGCGTTGAAAAATATTAAGTAGCCTATCCTGTGTCCCGTACGTCCAAATGTTTATCTACAAAGTTTCATGAAAATCAGTTAATTCGTTTAAGAGTTATGGAGGAACATACATACATACATACTCAGATTAGTAAAATTTTACTAATCTGAGCATACATACATACAATACCTACACTTACAGATTTATTATTAGTATGATGATTAAAAAAAAATTCACTTGCTAATACTTTTTTTAAACGCAATTAATTTTTTTATTGTTATAAACAAAAATACAGGAGTTTCCTCATTGTCGATATATTTTTAAATGACATCAATCACATTGTCTAATCTTGTAAGTTGACTATAACTTAAATTGTTGCAATGTTGGCATTGTTTGCAAGAAATCATTAATGGTCATTGACATATTTAATGGTACAGTTTTTTTAAGGGTCTATAAGTTTTTATAACGTGTCAAAAATAATACTATAGAAGTAATTTTGCAAAATAATGAAAATAAACAAGATATTTCTCGTAAAAGTATCAAGTGACATCAGGTGTAGAAATTTTCTATTTTCGATCTATATTTTTCATTGAGTCTATTTTTATTGGATATTTAATCTAAATTTACTAAAGAATTTCTAAAATTTATGTTTTATTATTACTCAATTGATATTCTTTTAAAATAAAAACACATTACATTGGAATTCTTCGAAATTATTAACTGAAAGTTTTGTTACTATTAAAAGTATAATTAATTGTTGGGAATAACTCTTATCTTAATTAAATTCTTATAATACTATATATTTTCCTTGAGTCTATTGAATTCAGAATTTCTAAATAAGATTATATTATATATATATTTTCTTTTCAAATTATTGCATTTTCTTTTCATTTCTCTTTGTCTTTTTATATGTCTTTCTGTTTTTTTCGCTTAAGAAGGCACAATATATATCTTTTCTTGCATTCAAGGGCTCATAATTGAATTATACAGATGTCTGCATATAATCTGTAAAATATTTCTTTACTAAGTAACTCAGAATACTGAATAAAATAAAAAGAGCTATCACACATTAAACTAAAGCAACAGAAACTGCTCTTAATTAGCGTACTTTTGTTGCTACAAAATATTTTTCCATAAACAAGACCATAAATTTAAACTAACTTCTAATATATGTATGGAGTATGTCTTCTTCTATATTATATTCTATATGAAAAGAGTATGGACATTGCGAGTGCCATTGTTTCTAATGTCAGTGTGCAATTTTTTTAATTGTAATTTTTTTTATTAAACTGTACCATAATAAATCATCTGTACCATTATATTGTGTTTTATTTTATATTTAACTAGCTGAACCCTTGCACGCTTCGCTGTGGCTCAGTCTTTTATTAACTCGGCTTCCATAAAAACGGCTAACTTTCACTTCAAATGTGACAGCGGTTCTCGTTGGCGAGTTAGTACTTCTCGCTTTCGGCAGATGGCGCTGAAAAAAAAGCTATTTTCTCGCGGTAGAGATTATATTATTACGCGAAAAATTATGATTATGATCAATTCTTGAAGCGGATTGCATATTGTGTATAAATTTTAAATGAACCCGTCGTCGGCTGGTTTTCGAGTTTTTGGTAATACTAAATTCTCATAGGGGCACAGACATGTCCTGAGGGCCTAGTGCGAGTTTTACTCGATCAAACGCGTCGAACGCGTACTAAACGTCAAATTGTATGGGAATGAAGCAGACCTACACGTTAGCCACTAGGTGGCGCTGCTTCATTCCCATACAAATTGACGTTTACGTGTTCGACCAAGTTTGACGCGTTTGATCGAGTAAAACTCGCACTAGGCCCTCTGACCATCTGAAAGTCTGTCTTTTTGAAAGAAAGTAAAGGATCCACTAGGCTTGACCGCAAAAGGTAAGGATGATAATAAAAACACAAGGATTAGATGAAAATGTTTGTAATCAATTCAATTCTCTTGTTTTCATGCTTTTATCGAAGGGTGGCAACCCAAATTGCTCGGGTTGGAAATCCATCAGAGATCGAATGACTATGGTTGCTTGTCGCGTATACTCTCTGTCCAATCTTGGATCTGGTATCATTACCACCTGAAATACAATTGCTACATTGTTTATTATGAGTATAGGCAGACATGCTGATGGTCCATTTGATGGTGGGTGGCTACCGTCGCCTGTAACACAAGCAACGCCACAGGTGCAGTACAATGCGCTGCCGACTACAGTAAGATTAATGATAGGGATAGGGAAAATGAGCTCTGGCATCCTTTACTCACACACCGAAATACAACAGTAGACGTGCTGTAATTTTACGGTGGTCTTCTGTGAGGGGTTGGTTACTGCCGCCATTTATTTGGGGCGGACAACCTATTTGACTGTACAACTCAGTTATGCCTGCCACTTCTTCCCAAATCCAGACCAGAGCCAACTATGAAAAGCTCATTTCCAAAGTTGGGCCAGCCGAAAACCGTATTAACACCAAGCAAGTCAGCGAGACTACCTGTTCTCTGCAACACTACCTAGTGCAGAGTCGGAGGTCGCTCATCTCTACGACAATCGCTACGCAGTGCGTCCTGGAAATACTAAATTTTTCAGTAATCCATTGTTTATTGAGTTTTTACCTGCATACCTGCATCCTTAGCTGCAGTTACGCCGACAGGGGAATCTTCGAACACGAGACACTATGAAAACAAAATGAAATTGTTGTGTTAGTTTTTATCTTACTTTAATATATTACTAGCGACCCACCCCCGGCTTCGTACGTTTCCTTTCTAGTTTACACTATAAAATAAACCTATATTTCAAATTTCAGCTTTCTTAGCAGACTTATTAGTTTTGACTGTGGGGTGATAGTTAAGGAGAAACGCTTTTATAAGTAAAGACTAGCTTTTGTCCGCGAATTCGGCCGCGCCCCTTTTTCTTTTTAAATATTTTTTATTCAATCTTCTTTGGTGGATATCCAAAGACGACGACATAGCCGAAAGTATCAACAAGCTGATGTGGCAATTGGTAAAAATAATAAACGTACCTATAATAAAATAATAACGTGAATAAAGGGTGAATGTCAAACGAATATAAAAAATATCAAGTACATTAGAAGCCGGATATAACGACTTCGAGTATAACTACAGATCGATTACAACGACTATTTGACATATTGCTTATAACAGCTATCCGTTTATAACGACTAAAATAGCTATAACTGATTTTCAATGTATTTAAAATTAAAAGAAGGCTATGTACAAAAAAACTATGATACAACTAAAATTAGACAAATTAGTGGTTAATGCATTTAAAATAGTTATAGGTTAAACTATACCTCAATGGGCTTCGGTTTCTTTGGGAATCTTGAAGCCGCTATTAAATAAATATCTGGATATGGTTTCCCTCTGTCGAGATCTGGGTCCGTTACGCTTACCTATGCCAACCAAGTGCTCGGATAAAATAAGAACTAAAGATAGAGAGCCATATGGGTAAAACTATGCTTTCACACGCACACAATTGTAATCAAGCAACGCCTCCTTGTTTTATAATATTTATTAGTGAAAAAACCGAATTGCTTAGTGAAAGGGTGCAAAAGCCAGGTAACATAACATAAAAAGCAGAATGACAGTGTGCCCTGCCACTACTTAAATATATATTTTGGGTATGTTCCCACTAGTTCAATTACATAATTAATTGAACTACCCAGTAGTTCTAAAAAGTAACTAAAAAGTCCCAGTAGTAGTGTTGACATTATTTTAATTGGTTAAATCACCTTATGATGAAATAGTCCAAACAGTTTCGGTCGAGCCATAGCGTGTAATCTTACTGCTTGCTCTGTGGAGTTAGTGGCCAAAGCCATCGGCACATTGTAATCGTGGAGGTGGGTTAATAAACGTTCTGCTCCTGTGAAGTAAAACACTTTTGATGTGTAACATCTTACCGCTCGGTTTCGTGGGTGTAAAATTGTGTAAATGGAACGGAAACGTGTTACATGAAGCCGCCAGAATTTATAGAACGTGCGCTATTTGATGTGACCAATGAGCGCGTGAGTGTTGCATAAGTGAAATATTAAATATGGGTAAGCTTGCCAGCAAAAACTCGATTGAATTTTATTCGAAATTACACATCATATGCGACCATTGTAAAGCTCGTTTATCTACTCTTTTTTTAGTGATTCCCCATATGGGGATAAAAGCTATAAAAACTATATAAATGCTTCAATGCTAAAATGACGTTGTCGGCCCTAGTTGCCAAGTAGTTACTCGTTACTCAAATTATATGCTTAATTGCTAATGCGCAAGAACCTTGTCATTATCAGTGATTCATAAGCCTGCTTGCAGTGATACATCATACGAGCTATAATTTAAATCAATAACTAACCCCCGACTTTCTATAAAGCGCACACCCCAAACATGCTATATCTGCTGTAAGTTGCTGAGGAGTTGAGTGTCCAGCAAATTACTTGATGTTGCAGTTCTGACCAAAGTTACCATATCATGGAAATACCGCCGAAGTAATCATATTAATCGAACCTGTGGAATTTATTGAAATCCCTTCGTCAACTAGGAAATGGTTTGACGATTTTCAAACGCCTGAACATAAACTATTGCTAAAACGAAAAATCTGATTAAAATCGGTCCATCTGTTTGGAAGCTACGATTCTATAGAGAGACACACAGATACACTCATAAACAGACAGACACGTTGAACTTATAACACGCCGTTTTTGTGTCGGGCGTCGGGGTTTACAAAAGCTTACCATTTAGTAAAGGCGCGCTCGGCAAATTCTTTGCCACAAGATCTCTCAATTGCACTGCGAATTCGTCAACAGATATCGGCATTTTGAGTTCTCTCACGACCGACAAGCATATCTCCTTATCGGTAACACCGTATAACTGCAATATATTTATATATAACTAGCTGTTGTACGCGACTTCGCTCGCGCAACTTTATAAAATATTTATAAAACTCGCCCATATGACTGTGAAACCCAGTGATGTACTGACACTACTTACTCTAAATTGTGAGTGGTTTTTTTTCCTCTTTTTAATACTATAAATAAAGATATATTTTTTATTGAGTCCGGCATAACCTCGCAACGTCCCCTACGCTGCCGGGGGATATCCATTAGATTTCCCAACGTTAAGAAAAAGGGTGCATGCCCTAACGCTCTGGTTCAGGGGTCCCGGGTTTGATTTTCGGCGGGATCAGTTTTGGAAATATTCTTTTCAAAGTTGGCTCTGGTTTGAATTGTAGGGCACGCTGCGTTTGTCCATCTTCCTTGGGTAGCCCATCAGGCGGCAGTAATCAGCCCCTTACAGAAGATCACATGCTATTATTTAAGTGAAATAATAGCATGTGTGCTGTTGTGTTTCAGTGAGTGATCAAGTGGGATGACAGAGCCCATTTCCCTATAAATTCCTAATCTCTATATAGGCTTGTGTTATAGGCGACGGTAGCCATCTACCATCAAGTGTAGGGTCAGCCTGTCTGTCGAGCGAACGAGTCAATAATTGTAGACTTGTTTGTTATTTTTATTTGTACAGTCTTGTTTTATGTTGCAGTGCTATATTAGCAATGTTTAATTATGCGAAAACGTTATAGAATAAAGTTATATTGTATAACGTTTTCGCATCTATGTTTGTATAACGTTACTTATTATTTTATTAAGTGACTTTGTAACTTGGATTTAGTCGAATTTCTATTTATTGATACTGAAAATCGCATAGAAAATGGAAATGTAGGTCATTTCATGTAGGTCACCTATAACTCTCTCTCTTAATTAAACTAATTATAATTACTTTAATTTGCAAATCCTTCTTATATTGGCGGCCATATTTTTCGCATAACTCCTTAATCATTTTGTGGTAAATCACTTCAGAATCTGTAAAAGAAAGGAATCTACCATATAAATAAACCAGGTCGTATTAGATTAGTTATAGGGGGACCCCGAACTTGCTTAAGACTAAAATCGTAAAATGTTAACAACAATCTCACTTAAACTTTTAGATGGTTAAAGTTTAGGGCTTAAGAGTAGAGTCTAAATTAATTTGCGTAAATGAATCGAGTTTTACTGGATCAAACGCGTCGAATGCGTAAACGTCAAATTGTATGGGAATGAAGCAGCGCTACACGTTAGCCACTAGGTGGCGCTGCTGTATTCCCATACAAATTGACGTTTACGCATTCGACGCGTTTAATCGAATAAAACTCGCACTAGGCCCTCAGGTAGGGCCCTTCGACAAAATTTGTCAGACATCTAGGGCAAGCTAGGCACGAATAATTCGTGGAATTAGTTTTTTTATGAGAAAATGTTGCTATTATTAAAAATGGTGTGTGCGCTTGTTGCTCGCGCTAAGGGCACATGTTGCTAGCGCACAAGGAGAGATTGCTCTTTAGCGTTGCTTGTGCTGTGGGTGACGGTAACCATCTATCATCAAGAGGACCATTAGCATATTCGTCGAAATTTACAGAAAAAAATATCTGTAACAAACTTTTTTTCCTTAATAACCATGATAAACTATGAAGCCAGCAACTGTGTGAAAATCGATATAGGTATATTTAACTAAAATAATTACTTAGTTTAATATTTTACCTAAAACAGTACCATCCAAATCGAAGATACAATGGGATACTTTCCTAAAATTTTTGCTGCAAAAGAATCTGCTCTGTCGTTTCATTATGAAAAAAAATGGCTATGAAAAAAACTAGGACATTGCACAGAAATTGACCTAGATTTTAATGGAAGCATGTTTAATTTAGATGGTGCTAATTTTTTTTATATAAACTTTATTATTAATTAAAATGACTTATTTAATCGCGAAATATACAACTGTCAAATTGTCAAACAGCATGATGTCAGTTGAGATGAGTGCGATTGTACGATCCGTAGAGGGAGGATAACCTAGAGACGTCATTACAATAATAATAATCGTGAAAATGAGACGCATTTATGCTTTATTACCTTTGAGGGAGCGAGATACATTATTAATTTTTTGTCTCTCTTTGCGTATGCGTTTCTATTGTTTGCCACACTTGTCAAGTGTGGCAAACAAATCTCTTGGTGAATATACGAGCACTTTGTATTTTGTTGATTTTCATATTTCAAGTAGTTTTCTAAGTTCCTGGGTATTGTGTTAGGTGTGGTACGTGTTGGTGAACGTGGTGAAAATGGTGAACTGTTGTATTTTAGGCTGTAAAAGCCGATCAGAGCAAAATGTTGAAAACATAACCTTTCATATGTAAGTACTTTATTTTTTGGTTAAATGCAATAATTTTTGCATGCATGTTCAGTAAACTTCTAATTTATGTCTTGTTACACATTTAACAACTGTTTTAGATGATATTTTTATGATTTTTCGATCACAAAATATCTTGTTTTGAGATTATAAACCGTACAAGTCGTGTAGCCATCTTAAATTATTGGTGACATTTAGCAATTACATGTAACCTAATATAGTAGGATTATACACATTTTAGGGATACCAGCGCATGAATATTTTTTTTCCTTAAATGTTGGGTAAAATTTAGTTTTACGCATTAGTTATATTAGTATTATGCGCTTTTGTTTCTGGTAAATAGCGATTGCGTTTGGTTACAGTTTTCCCAAGGATCTTGGGTTAATGAAGGAATGGGTTGCTGCTACTGGTCGGCAAAATTGGAATCCTTCTAAGTACACACGTGTTTGTTCAAAACATTTTGACGCACAGTGTTTCCGGAAGACGAAAAAGTTAACAATTCTTCGACATGGTTCTGTTCCAAAACTATTCGTGCATGTAAGTTAATGTGAATTAAATTATCGGTTGTACTAGCGGCACGCTCCCGGCTTCGCCCGGGGTGCATTTTTTTACGTAAGAACCTTCCCTGATTATCCCTCTATCCATGAGTGAAGACGGAATTAAAATCTCTCTCGTTCTCGAGTTTTGCGCTTAGCAACACATTAGGGATTCATTTTTATATTATAGATTGCCTAAATACATATCTTTTTTTACGGTATATCCCTAGAAGACTGAAGACAATAGTTATCAGTTGATATTTCTTTACGTTTTTTTATGGAGTGTTGTTTTTCAATTACAGCAATTAATACCAGTCTTGGATCAGGCTATTCCATCCACATGTAATAAGCCGCAAACAGAATCCCCTACGGTAAATAAATATGTTTCAGTGTTTTCTGTTACTGCATTTAATTTTGTGTATGTGAAATAAATATTTATATGTTTTTTCTAGGATGACTGTCAGCATTCAGCTCATTGTAGTACTGGAATTTCGCAATCTTCTATTGTTCCAATAAGTCGAGTGAGTATGTTCTTTTTTTTCATCTAATTACATCTGAATTAGATTTTTAGTATTCATTGTAAGACATTGGTATGTCGATTGTCAATTCAGTAACACATTCTCAAAACCTATAAATTTGACAAAATTTTGTCCTTTTTTGCCGTAAAGTGAAAGTTATCATAGATAGCAAAAATAGTATTTATCATCATCAACCTATCGTCGTCCACTGTTGGACATAGGCCTTCCCCAATACAATGCGCACGCGTATTATTAGGAACATTGCAAAATTATAATATTTATCCCACATTTTTACAGAGTCTGGAAAGTGATCAAATACCGTTGGAATACACGCCTAGAAAAAAAAGACTGTATAAAAAATTACAACGTAAGACATTGCTGGCTGATATAAGGAAAAAAAAAAATATCAGTTTTAAGAGCTAAGAATTGGCGCCTAACAAAAAAAAATGCGGAGCTTTCTGATATTATAGCGCAACTGCAGTCAAGATTTCTAATAAATCAAGAAGGTGCAGATATGCTATCGGCTATAGAGCTAGTAAAAAAAGACATTATAAAACGAGTTATTGGTTCTTCTGAAAAAAAATATTCACCAGAACTACGACAATTTGCTTTGACTTTGCATTTTATCAGTCCTCGAGCATATACTTTTGTGAGAAAAACTTTTGATACCTGTCTACCTCATCCGCGCACATTGACGCGTTGGTACCAAAGCGTGAATGGTGAACCTAGATTTTCGACAGAGTCCTTAGAAGCCATTGAGATGTTGTCGAAAAACACATCCCAACTTTCTGGAGCTCTAAGTTTTGACGAGATGGCTATACGCCATTACGTTGAATTTGATGGAAATAATTACGTTGGTTTCGTCAATTTTGGCAATAATGTTGACAGTAGTGTAGTTCCGGTTGCCAAAGAGGCACTTGTTTTTATGTTAACTTGTGTTAATGGGTCGTGGAAAATACCGGTAGGATATTTTTTAATTAATGGTATCACGGCCGAGCAAAAAGCGCTGCTCGTAAAACAAGCCCTGGATCTTATAGAAAAATCTGGAGTTAATGTTATTTCGCTAACTTTTGACGGGCACCCAGCCAACTTTTTTATGGCTAGGGTTTTGGGATGCCGCTTTGACAGTGACAATATAGATCCCATATTCACTCATAATGGAAAGAGAGTAGCAGTTTTTCCAGATCCTTCACATATGTTAAAGTTGGTAAGAAATACATTAGGAGAGAAAAAAATACTTATCACAAAAGAAAAAAATGCAATTTCATGGCACTATGTCCAATTGCTGGTGGATCTGCAAGAAAATGAAGGGTTTCATTTAGCAAATAAAATTAATAAAGCACATGTGTTTTTCAAAAAACAGATCATGAAAGTAAAGTTGGCGGCACAGACTTTTAGCGCATCTGTAGCAGATGCTATTGAATTTTGTGATCAAGATCTGGATCTTGAAGAGTTTAAACACTCTGAGGCGACAGTGGATTTCATCCGTAAAATGAATTCCTTATTTGACATCATGAATTCCAGAAACTTGAAAGCTTTCGGCTATAAGCGACCTCTTACAGAGGCAAACTTTGAAAGCCATCTGAAATTCATGGAAGATATGTACGAATATATAAAGTCTTTAAAATTAGATGATACTTGTATTCTAAATTCTACTAGGAAGATTGGGTTCTTAGGTTTTTTAATTTGTATAAAAAGTTTAATATTTTTATATGATCAACATGTGAAAACAAGTCGTAGTTTAAATTTTTTGTGCAGTTATAAGCTAAGCCAGGACCACCTTGAATATTTTTTTAGTGCAATCAGGGCAAAGGGTGGATTCAATAACAATCCCACAGCCAGGCAGTTCCAATCAGCATATAAGAGATTGTTAGTACATGGCGAGCTTAAACATTTGACCATTACTTCTGGAAATTGTATCCCATTAAGTGACATATCAATATTAACGTATACGAGACCAGAAATCGCCATTAATAACACTAGGGACCGCAATAGGTTGGATTCTGAAGAGGAAGTCAGTCTCTGTATTGACCCTGTATTGCCCAGGGATCACGATTATCTCGATCCATCGAAGCACACAGAATTCGCAAGACAAGTTATTTTATTATTTATATAGCTGGTTTTGTTGTTAGATCTATACAAAATCAACTTAAATGTCAGGAGTGTTTATCAGTCTTATGTCGGGACGCGTTTAAAAGTCTACAGAGTAAAAAAGATGAAGGTGGGTTACTTTACCCCTCAGCAGATGTAGTCACTATTTGTGAAATCGCTGAGAAAGTGTATAAGGCAAACAAATTATTTAATAAAAAGAATCCTTTACATCATCTCTCGCAGGAATGTTTAAAAAAATGTATAAATTTAAATTTATTTCAAACTATTTCGCAGCATTTTACAGAGCAATCAGCTATAGATAGTCATTATGGTTTATTAATTAAGTCCATATGCACAAAATATCTTAAAGTGAGAATGTATTATATTTCTAAAAAAATTGTTAGCAAAGATGAAAAAATTAGGAATGCGTACACGAAATTAATTTTATTTAAAGGTGAATAAAAGTTAATAATAATATAGGGTTCGCTTTTACATAACTCGAACCTCATACTTTTAATTTAAACATTGCTCTAATACATCTTTTTTGTGCTTTGAAAATAAAATTTATGCCGCAATCATCAATCAATACTAATAATAAATCTGTAAGTGTAGGTATTGTATGCATGTATGTATGTATGTATGTTCCTCCATAACTCTTAAACGAATTAACTGATTTTCTTGAAACTTGGTAGATAAACATTTAGACGTACAGAACACAGGATAAGCTACTGTTTTCTTTTTCAACGCGCACGAAGTCGCGGGCGCCAGCTAGTATGCCAATAAGTTAGCTTTAATCCTATCAGTTTTAGATAATTCATGAAGGGCATGTGCTTGATCCTCCCCTCCCCTCCCCCCCCAGGTGGGCCATGACCTTGTCGTGGTGGGGCGGCTTACCCTCGCCAGTTACTGGCGAGGGGACCAAGAAGGCCCATACCGTGTGCTCTGAGCGGGCTTGAGACACCAAGCTCGTGGTGGAGCGCACAGCTGAGGTTCCCCTGGCGGCTGGGGTGGGATTGGTATCCCTCCCTATGCCTTTCTCGCCTTCTGTCGCCAGGGTTTTTTTCAAGAAGAATTACATGGTCAAAGGCTTCCGTCATATTGAGCAATATTGTGCTCAAATACAGCACATATTGAGATTTAGTATCTACATTTGTCATAATTATATTTTAGAATTTAAAAAGTGCCTCATTTATTGTTTTATTTTTTCCTGTATCCATGTTGTTCATATATTAAACGTTTTCATATAGTTTAAAAGTTAATAAAAAAAAGATCATATAAATTTGTTTTATGATCCATATTAAGTGAAATAACTACTACTGAACCGATTTTGATGCCGTTTTAAGTTTCAAAGAACAAGGTTTAAAATAAAGGTTACAAAAAAATTGTAAAATGTTATTTTGGTGTATGTACCGTATATATATTCATATGCATGTAGTAAAAAACGGTTATTTCAATATCACAAACAGACACTCCAATTTTATTTATTAGTATAGATTGCAAAAGTGAGTTTGCCAAACCTTTGCGTCATATCGGAGTCAGAATGACTGGATTTTTTGAAAGGTTGGAGAAAGAGGATACTTTTTACCACGGGAAAATGTGATCCTGCGGGAAAACGCGGGCAACAGCCAATATTTATTAGTAATGTGATATGATGATCAATGATGTAAGCTGTGTGATGTTTTTTTTATAAACAGGGTAAAAAGTGTATGATATGGCAACCCAGAGTTCGTATGTACACGGTATGTACTGTATCTCCATCCTTTTTCAGTGTACGCTCATCGCTTCTCTAGGTTATCCTCCCTCTACGGTACGATCCATACAAATAGAAAATTCTGAGGTGCGACCACAGAATACTAACTCATAAGGAGCAAAAAGTCTGTGACATTCACCAAATAGGTTTCCTATTTATATATCACTAGCTGGTGCCCGCGACTTCGTCCGCATTCAAAATTAAAAAATAAATAAGCAATATATATTTTCATTATGTTATAAATATATTATATGTTTTTAACTCGTCAAAATAAACCAATGAAAACAATTTACGTAGGTATATAATTTATTAGGATATGTTTTTCACCTTTATGTGTTTTACTTTAAATAAAAATATAGTATAGTAGATAGGTTTGCTTAAAAATAAATGTTTACATAAAAACAATCATTATTTTACTAAAAATTTAGACAAATAATTATACGCCACGTACAGGCAGACAAAAACGAAGAACAACTTAGTCGCACGATCCAAATAATATAATCTGAAAAAAAAATATAGAAATTTTAAATTAAACTTAACGTAATTAATTTATCATTAATTAAGTAACGAGTTACCATAATAAAAAAGACAAATGTCCGACTTACTGTTTGTGTAATCTCCTCGCTTGGGGTAAAGTCGACGGATCTTCTTTCAAGTAAAACTCTTTAATGCCTTTAATGTAGATTCTTATGTACTCACTCCAATTTATCATCTGTTAATACAAATGTACATATTAATTGTACTGAAATACTACCGTGAAATAACAGCATACGCTGTTGTGTTTTGGTGAGTGAGTAAAAGATTCCAGAGCCCATTTCCCTATCCCTTCCTTATTCATTATCCTAAAGCGATTATCACACTTTACAATTTGAAGGAATCCAATTTAGGTACCTACCTAAGTAGTGAACTAGTGATCACACTACACTAAATTGATTTCTAAATCGAAGACATAGAATTGAAAATAGATAAAATCTAAATTGGATCCAATCTGTTCTAACTGCGATTACACTTTCCAATTTCCTAAATTTGAATACTTCAAATTGTAAAGTGTGATAACCGCTTTATACTTCTATGGCCGGCAGCTCACTTGCGCCACCTATGGCGTTGCTTGTGTCATAGGTGACGGTAGCCACCTAGTGAACTGTCAAGCATCAAGTGAACTGTCAGCCTGTCTCTCGATTAAAACTTTAAAAAAAACTACGACCAGTGATTAATGTAGGCAATATGATTTTAACATGCATGTTGTTAAATTTTGTAATGAGTTATACATACATTAATATCTGTGTAGAAAATTTTGTCGTCTTCCGTCGATATTCTCTTTCTGATTCCCAAATAATTCTCGTTTTTGAAATGCCAGTCCCTCATCGTGTAGTACTGTAAAACGGCTAGACCGTAACGGATGCGCTTCTGTACTTTCACCATGCTTTAAAATGAAAATGAAAACATTTTAGTTAGGGATTTTTGAAGTGAAAACTTCTTTAGGCGCGTTTGGCATTTTTGAGATGAGAAAAAAACCACTGAACTCGCGACCTGTTACTGTAACAGTGTAACCGACACCTCTCTATATTTTCAAATATTGCTCCATCTAAACAATATCACTGAAACTAGAATACGTTACGTAATAATACATCATTGCGAAAACTAATTGAATTGAAATAATACATCAATGCGAACAAAGATGGCGCTGATATTAATTTAAAAAAAAGAACAAATTTTTAGGTGGGAAAAAACCATTGTACTCGCGACACTGTAACCGTAACCGATACCTCTGTATATACAGGGCGTCCCACGACTATGCCACATGGAGGGAAAGTACCTTGAATATTGTAGATGGAACATTTTACTGAAAGAAGACATTATTTTAATTTAAAAAACAATTTAAACTGCATTCATAGATTTTTAAATAATTACATGGTTGAACTGGGAATCGAACTCGCTACATGAGAAAAAAAATTACCCTGTAACTTTATCATACCGATCGAAAGGCTTCATCATAAGGATTATTTTTTGCTAAATAACATAGTGTCAGAAATAAAAGGAAGACCATGAATTTTAACGTTTTTAATACAAAATTAATCATTTTATCAAATGCTCAAAATGAGTCCCATACTGTTGAATACAAAGTCGCACTCTTTTGATTATTTCACTCCCTGTCGATTTTTTGATCTTGTTGTGGTGGATATTTAGAATAATACGTCTAAGTTCTGTTTGTAGCTCGTGGACACTTTCATACTGGTTCTTGTAAACTAAATTTTTACGCGTATAATTTACGCGTCAGGATACAGCTCGATTTGTTGCATACAACCAGGTACCTACCTACTAATTACATTTTATCATGCACTTAAATTATAATAGGGAAATGATGCGTACTTCTCAAGTGGGTACATTTATTAGTAATAGTAATAGGTACTTATGATAATGCCGTTGTATGTCCTTACGGCAGTGTCAGCTTTTAATTTTTCTGAACAAAATTTCACATCAAATGTTAAAATTCATGGTCTTCCTTTTATTTCTGACACTATGTTATTTAGCAAAAAATAATCTTTATGATGAAGCCTTTCGATCGGTATGATAAAGCTACAGGGTAATTTTTTTTCTCGTGTAGCTGGTTCGATTCCCGGTTCAACCATGTCATTATTTAAAAATCTATGAATGCAGTTTAAATTGTTTTTTAAATTAAAATAAAGTCTTCTTTCAGTAAAATGTTCCATCTACAATATTCAAGGTACTTTCCCTCCATGTGGCATAGTCGTGGGACGCCCTGTATATACCTAAGTATGTACTTTCCTGACGATGTTTTCACTTCTGTCGGCCCGGAGTGCCATTGTTTTTTTTTATATTCATTTTTCAAACATTCGCCCTTGATATGCGATTTTTCAATAGTATCGGAGCCAAAAGTCTCCAGATTGTTTTTAAATTGTATTAAAATATATTTAAAAAATACAAAATCAATAGGTAGATCCTTATATCAAGACCTTATGAAACTATGTACTACGAATATATTGTTTTTGAAGTTATTTCTTTATATAGAAATTACATAAATAATACATTATAATACGATATAATACGCTAAGTACAATATATTATTTGCACTAGGTACTGGAAAAAATTTCAAGATAAAATAAATCCTGAATTTTTTAGTTATTTTGTAATGCTGTATCTCAGTGAAAATTTGTTATATTGAGATGAAAAAGAGCATTTGCAGATCTTTTGACCAGAAAATATTTTATCAGCTGAGATTTTTTTATTAAATAATTTTAGAATTTAATCAAACGAGAAATTACTTTTTTTTGATGGTTTAACTAAAATTATAACTTTATACAATTGTAATGCACTGTTGGTACTCACAAAGTCTTCTTTCCAAGTAGGAATAGAAGTAAATCGATGAAATAAGCCGGCAGCAGGTGGAAGAATATGACAGAAAATTCGTGGCTCAACCTTGAGGTCTTCGTTGATCCATCAGGATACCAGAGGCAAGTTGTGAATGGAAATTCTTGTATGTGATGACGTCCTGTTTAAGACATGTTTAAAATACGGCATTGATGAGCTGGACATTTAAAAAAATTTAGTCACATACAAATAACTAGCCAAAGAATTTATTGCAGTCAATTTTTTTAATGTTAAAGTCGACAGACAGGCTAACGGTCCACTTGATAGTAGGTGGCTACCGTCGCCTATAACGCAAGCAACGCCATACTTAGGTGTTGCAAGTGCGTTGCCGACTATAGAAGGATTAAGGATAAGGAAGGGATAGGCTCTGACATCCCTTACTCACTCAACGAAAC
This sequence comes from Synanthedon andrenaeformis, assembly GCA_936446665.2. Taxonomy (NCBI): domain Eukaryota; kingdom Metazoa; phylum Arthropoda; class Insecta; order Lepidoptera; family Sesiidae; genus Synanthedon; species Synanthedon andrenaeformis. The sequence continues at coordinate 2,144,385 of OW387804.2, read as the reverse complement.
TCAACAACACATACTACGCTGTTATTTCACAGTGGTCTTCTGTAAGGGGGTGGTTACTGCCGCCAGATGGGCTGCCCAAATTACTACGAAACGCAGTGTGCCCTGCCACTACTATCCCGCTACTATATTAAAAAAAAATCCGGTGTCACGATGTTTGCTCGCGCTAAAATCCGAAGCTACTTACTTAACCCATTTTTTAATTTTTTTTTTAAAGTACAGAGTTGTAAGTTCAATAAGATTCAAACAGATGGCGGTGTAAGTTAGTTTATTGACACAACACTTGTTCTTTTCCATGTTGGGTAAACACACAATAGATGGCGCCAATAGATAACACACAATTTCGATTATAATATTTTTTTGGATAATTATTGTATTTTCATTTTACACTGAAACTATCTTTTGTACGTGTGTATGTCACTGAACTCTTAAACTGTGGGACCGATTTTGATGAAATATTTTTTTCTAAGTTTAGTTAGATTCAAAATTGTAACCAACAGGTGGCGCTGCAATAGAGTTACAGTTTTTTTCCTTATTCGAGCAGAACATCGTGTGTTGAGTAAGCTAGTAAATAAATAAATAATAACTTACCCAATTCTAGGGCTTCACCCCACGTGATAGGGTTCTGCCCTGACTGACTCACATTGTAGACTTGAATTTCGCGCGGTCTGGAATAATCAATCAATACCTACTTATTTAGTGAATGTACTGTTTTTAGAAAACTTAATATTAATATAGAAAACTAATTACAAAGCAAAATTGTTCTAGAAGTATTCATTATTAATATGCTTAATCGGCGAAGACGCTCAACTGCTTTGGCCTGTTTTGACCCCTAAGTAACTTCTTGCTATTTCTGAAGGGTTAGAAGCGCACAAAAGTGTCTCCTGGGGCCCTAGCCAATAACCAAACCAATGCAAACGTTTCGTTGCGTTCTTACGAAACGAAAAAAATAAAGCCCGGTGATTGGTTGTTGTAACGTCCACATAAAATTTTGACCAATCACAGGGCATAATTTCTTTCGATTCGTAAGAACGCAACGAAACGTTTGCATTGGTTTGGTTCTTGCCTAGTGCCCCTGATGTTGCTTGTGTCTTTTGGCAACACCATTATAAATCTCTATAGACTGGATTGCCCAAGTTCACTTACATTCACTCCTCAGCAATAAACGCGTCTAAAAAGTTTATAAATGTGAAAGTAATTTTGTCTGTCCGTCTGTTACCTTTTCACGTTTACTACTCAACTGATCATCATGAAATTTTGCATATGATACTTGTTGTCAGGGAATCAGGAAACGACATGGGGTACCTTTATTCCAGAAAAAGTATTGTTGCCGAGGGATAATCTAAAATTAAGAAAACTAACGTCTCGCCAAAGTGTTATGGGAACAAGAGGTCAAACGTTATATTGCTTATACATTTTTTTTACACCAGCTGGTTTTTAATATAAAAGCCTTACTTCTCGTATCCAGTTAAATAGGCCAATAGTATACAGGCGTTGACAGTCATGTCTACAGGAACAACATCAGACAACGATTTATCGTTGCACAGCATCGATCGAATCACACCTTGAACAATAAAATTAACCCATAGGATATTAATCCATAGGTACTAATATTATAAATATGAAGGTGAAGGTTTGTCTGTCTGTTACCTTTTATTTATTTCTTTATTTAAAAAGGCAAGTAAGAAACATTAGAGTATTATTGGAAATTAGTTAAATTAATTAATTCATATGTCAATGAAATCAAAAATATTAATATTTAGAAGAATTTCCATGCTACAAATCTATAAAAAAAGAAAGAAACAAATTCAATAATGGATTCAAAACAAATAAGAAAAATCTATATGCATTACTACGGTACACTGTATCCGTTTTAAATGGTCCACTTTTACATTTTCACGCCTTAACTACTCATCCGCATTGTCAGGAACACGGGAAAGGACAAAGGGTAGGTATCCTATGTCCTTTCCCGGGTTCATTCAGAAAAATGTATGTCCCCTGTCCCCTAGGTATCATCTAAAATAAAATTTAAAACTAACGCCTGGCCAAAATGTTAGGGCAACAAGGGATCAAGCGTTATATCGCTTATATATTAGTAAAATCTAGTAAAGAAATAAAATTCCCATACCTTTTCCACTCCCAATAATGAGGCCTGTAGGTCCATTTATATTGTCGATCCAACCTGGCATTGGCTCTTTGAAAGACGCTATCACTGTGAACGTCATCATCAATACATAATTATAAAAGTGTTTTTTATTATTATTAAATAAATAACGTACCGCCCCCGGCTTCAAACGGGTTAGGAATATATTTTTTCGAATTATACATACATATACAAATTTTCGAATTATACATAAACCCTCCTGATTTAACGCTTCCATTAGGTAAAACCTTCTCAAAATCTTTTGGGTGGTTTAAAAGAAGTAAGCATTGAAACAGACAAAGGCGGACAACGACTTTATAATAATATGTAGATATAGATAGATATAGATGTAGAAAATTAAACTATAAATATTTTACACCAACTCACCTATCGAGGGTCTGGCTATGACAATGGGGAATTTACCCTCGTATTGAGAAACTAGGTCTTCGGTGAGGGCCTTGGTGAAGCTGTAAGTGTTTGGCTGGGGATGGATCAGTCTGGAAAATGAAAAAAACTATTTATTTATTTATTTACAGACGAGCAGATTTTGCACCAATTCGTATTACTCAGATTCTCTATAAATAATACGTGAAGGTGAAAGGCTCTTAGGCTCTTGAGGAGGGTTAAAGGATATTTATCATCACGCTACGAATCTTAGGAGCAGAAAAAAATGACACCGTGGGACACAACTAGTTAATAATAAAACTGTGAAATTTTAAGTAGCATCACTCAACAGTTATTAGTAGCAGGTACTCACTTGGGCTCCATATGCGAAACCAATTCATCGTCCATCCATTCCATGCAGTTCATGATTTGTTGAGGGTTGTGTTTGCATGGGTAAACCTTCTCTTCAAGTACTGGCAGCTCGCACCGATTGTAAGCTGTTGATGTGTGCAAGAACACCTGGAATTCCGAATGTTCCTATTTCAAAACAATTTTAGAGGAGCTTAAAGTTAAGTCCAGTCTTTCGTCGGTTATAACGAATTCTTTGGTCACATCTCTAGGAAGGAAAATTCGATGGAACGACTTGTGTTTCAGGTTCAAGTGGAGGGCAAACAATCAAAAGGTAGATCGCCAACCAGCTGGACAGACCTAGCAATATCCACAACTAGATCTTCTGTGGCGCATTGTGCTCATGACCAACAGGCAAAAAAGTGGAGATGCATCTTTGGGGCGGAAATTCACATCCCGTGTACATCATCCGCACGACCACGACCGTTCAGACGAGAAAGTGCGATTTTTATATAAATATAAATATAATGTAAATATCTTCACACATTCCACAGCACCATCCTAGTTCCACACGAAGCAACTAACGCTTGTATTATGGATACCAGACAGTTGATATACTACATAGATTACTTTTTTTGTTGTAAATGCATACATATTATAAATACAAACATCCATGACTCAGGTACAAAGGTAAAAAATCAACACATAAACATTTGCCCCTAGCGGGATTCGAACCCGCGACCGTTTGGTTAACAGCTCACTAGACCAAACGTGTCGTCAAACATGTTAATAATATAACTTTATTGTAATAATATTTCAAATATCATACACGGATTAACAATAGAGTACTGAATGCAATTTATAACTTGAATTTTTTTTTGTTTGAACGCGCTTTTCAGCTTTAAACCGCGTCTGCAATGTCCTCGGAATCCCGATAAGGTTGTCTCTTCATAAAAACGCGAAAGAGATGTGCTTTCCTGGTATGCCGAGTGTGGGCCAACCTCAACAGCATTCTGTACTCTATTGAAAGTAGCCTCATCTGCTATACATAAACCGCAGCTGCTTGCTTTCTACGACTATGGGTACCCAAAATAAGTGGTTTACATATTGCTTTTTTTATGCTTGATCAATAAAGACTTATAATTATTTATTATTGTTATTTAAGAAACAAATATAACATTTTTTGTTCTTTTACCTCTAATTTCTTCATGCCCTCAGCCAACTCTAGAACCATGTTTGTTGCAACAGTATTAAGATTAACAGCATCTCGCAAGGGCATGTCGAACCTGAAATATAAAAATAAATTTTAATTTTGCCAGTTATGACATAATATGATATGGCGCTGAAACGTGGTCTCTAACTAAGGGTCTCTAACTGTAACTAACTTTTTTACTATAACTAAGTAAAAAAGCTCAACGTCGTCGCTCAAATAGCTATGGAGAGGGCTATGCTCGGGGTTCTTCTTCTTCTTCTTCTTCTTCTTCTTCTTCTTCTTCTTCTTCTTCTCCAAGTGCCTTATCAGGTTTCCTCGACGTTGGCAATTACCCTCCAAAAGGCCTCCTATCATGCGCCACTTGATTATTAACCAAGACATCTGTCTTTTGCCCCCTCCTCTTCGCCCTTCAATCTTGCCCCCCATGATAAGGTGGAGCATAATTATGGTACTTTTCATCCCTCAGGATATGGACCCAGATATGCAACTTTACCAACCCTAATATTCGCCAGTAATTTTCTGTTAGTAGTAATGTTCGTGGTTACACTGCGAGATCGAGCAAGCAGTGCGTTTAGCGATAGCAATAGCAATATTGTGCATACCTAACGCACGCAGCACAATGGAATATAATTTGGCATTCCCGTTGCAATTCTTCCCTGTCTTGGAGGGAGAGTCCCAAGTCCTTTAGCAGGATGTCGCCAGGAATCATTTGAAGTTTTTCGAAAATCTCTGGTTTTTCTTTCTTCAGACACTCGAATATCTGTGGATAGATTCGTTACAAATATTAGATGATATTAGTAATCTAACAAAAGGAATATGCTTCTCTAGGCTATATTTATAAGACTTATAAGTTATAAGTCGCGTGCAACAGCTAGTTTCATCATCATCATCATCATCTCAGCCGCAGAACGTCCACTAGCCACATAGGTTTCCTACATAATTTTCCAAAAAGACCGATCAGAACCACCCTGGATCCATCGTCGACCCTTACCTGACAATTGAGGAATTCATCTAGACGCTCCTTACAGCTTCTACCTCTCTTTGATCTCATTAAAATGTAGATCTTAGCGACGTCTGGACACGATCTGAGTAATTTCTCGACAAGAACTTTTCCCAGGAAGCCGGTAGCTCCAGTGATGAAGATGCTTTTGTTGGCGTAGTACTCGGCGACGCTAATAGATGGCGCCATGTTTACTGTAAGCATGGAAACGAAAATAGTTGTCAGAGCGGCTAAAGGGTTAACAAAATTATAACTGTTATCGGAGACACGTAGGGCATTTTGAAAAACTCGTCAGATTTTTATACGGACGGTTCAGTTTAAACTCAGGTTTTCATAAACTACAGCTTCATAGCTTTCAAATAAAAATTTATAAAAAAAAACCGGAAAAAAAATCGGTCCATCAGTTTGGGAGCTCCGTACGATACGCACAGACAGACACACAGATGTACAGATAAAGAGAACACACACAAACACACACACACACACACACACACACACACACACACACACACACACACACACACACATGCCAAACTTATAACACCCCGTTTTTGCGTCGGGTGTTGGGGTTTAAAAATACATAAACTGCACTACATTTATAAATGTTGTTGTTTACATAATTTTTGGCAAAGTTAATTTGAAATAACTCGCTATCAATGTCATTTCCTTTAAAAAAGGATATGGCTTCATATCGAGTTGCAATAATTTTATTGCACTTTTTATCGACACAACAGCTTACTTTTGAAACTACAATATACATTTTTTTTTTATGAAATTCATTTGTTATCATTGCCGAGCCGTTTTGTCGGTCAAGTAATTATTAAAAAAGTAGATAATATTTTAATTGCAAAAAACACACTACACTAACTGCAAGATAAAGATCCTTTTAAACATCCGCCAACAAAGTTCATAAAAATACTTTGTAACAAATTTTGATAAAATTTTATAGTATAGGTAGTTATAGTATAGTTTATACATGAGAATAACGTATAGGCTATAATTTATAGACATGCGGACAAAAAAATTTGTGTGTGTCAACTCTAACACACGACTGGAGTTTACTCCAGTTCTGATATAAGTAAATAAAGTTACAAAAAACATTTATTTCTCTGTGTGCAAACATTTTAGAATAAATTATTAATTATTGATACATTTGCCGTTTTAGCCGATTTTAGATTATGTTCATCGTCATTTTCATGATTATTACTTTGTATTAATTTGCATGAAAATAATCTAAGTTTTTAATACTATAGGTGTCCCTGTATTTGTACTCGGACATGAGTATCAAAGTTTAAACTTATACCTCACAAATATCTTAGTTTATCCTCTTTTTAGACGTTTTTCCTCTTTACTGCTGTCGCCTTCCATATTACTTCTGTTATATTGATACCGAATAACCAATTTTAAACTTAAATAAATTATTGATATGCATTAAAGTGTCATTTTGTTACAAATTGTCATTTCGGGAACGCCTGTCCTAGGCGGGGAACGTTTCCGGAATGACCGTTCCCGGAAAAACTGTCAGGCAGATGTTTTCATATCACGCATTATGGCACCATTTTGGATGCCGGTTTAAGAAGTTATTAACAACGACCCGTAATATTTATCAGAATCATACAAAAAGTATATGCTTTTTGATTAAGCATAAGCATATGCTTTTTTGAAAAAAAGAGATTGATATTAACTGCGTTTGAAAAATGTCAACCTATGAGTAGCCAAAATATGAAAAATTAAAGTTATATTTCAATACAATTTACTGTCATTTTCTTATTTTATTGATATTTAAAGTTAATATTAAAGATGCGATTTAAATTTTATCTTCGTTTACTTTTTTGACATATCTGAATTACGAAACATGGTTTAATGATACGTTCCCGAAATGATTATTTCGGTATGTTTTACGCAAATAAATACGCAGATCTTATACCTGTGTACGATAGCTATTTAAATGTAAATGTTAGTGTTGAAATTTTATTTTTTTACACAAAAACTTTGTCCAAAGCAAAATATTCACCTCTTTTGACCCATATATACATGCAAATCGATTCTTAAGAAGTAAACTCCAAAAACTAATTCAATTATTAATATTACAAATGCGAAAGTTTATACGTATGCTGTGTTAAATCAAGTAAAAAAAACTGTTAAACAGATTTGGATGAAATTAGGCAGTTTATTAACTGAAATGACATATAGGATACTTTTTCCTGGCTACCATCTCGGGGCGGGAGTCCAACATAACCCACAGGTCAGACCCCACTCCCTAGGCCGGTGGGTATCCATGATGGATTCCTCTTGTAAAAAAAAAGATACTTTTTCCTGGAATAGTATCTTTTTTCTCTTGATGGATCATCAATGCTCTTGATGGATCATCAATCAACACTAATAATAAATCTGTAAGTGTAGGTATTATATGTATGTATGTTCCTCCATAACTCTTAAACGAGTTAACTGATTTTTATGAAACTTGGTAGATAAACATTTAGACGTACAGGACACGGGATAGGCTACTTTTTTCTTTTTCAACGCGGACGAACTCGTAGGCACCAGCTAGTCTAAAAATATAAAAATTTCGGCAGCGGAAAACATTGGCGACTGCGCAACTGTTATAAACTCATTCATTTTAATTATCCGACGCTCACAAAGTATTTTTGTATGTTTGTAATGAAAAAACTCAAAAAACTACTGTACCTGGGCGAAGCCGGGAGCGGGTCGCTATAGTCATTATAATAAATGATTGGCAAACTACAATACTTAATGATGCAAACGAATTGCGATGTGGTGACGTAGTCAATATCCGTTATTAATTACTTTTACGTTTAACGCAGTGCATATAAACGACATAATTATCTTGACACGACCGTATTGTTAACGTAATATTGTTATAAACAATCATTTAGCGTAACAAGGTATTTGTTGTAACGTAAGGCCTTACGTAGGCTACTTTTAAGAGCTCACTTTCCAACTTGAGCTCCATACTAGATAATTTTACATTGGATAAAATTCCCAATGTAAACAGCGTGTCCTTAATAAGTCCCTTTTGTTTGTTAAAAAGTTTCGATTTTAAATCCCGACACTCGATGCAAAAACCGGGTGTTATAAAGTTTGACCTGTATGTTTGTCTGTGGCATCATAACTCCCAAATGGATTGACAGATTTTGATCAATTTTATTTTGTTTGAGAGCTGACGTGATTGACATGGTTCATAGCTATAGTTTATGAGGATCTATTCAGACGTTTGAAGATTATCAGATCATTTCCTAATTGATGAAGAGATTTCACTAACTTCCACGGGTTCGATTGATGTGAACTTTCGTGCACTGTTACTTCGGTGGTATCAAGTAGTCTGCGGGATAACCAATTCCACAACAAAAAAATTTCCCTCCGTATTAAATTCACAAGCCTTTTACGCTTATCGCTCTATCCAATAGTGAAAACTGTATCAAAATCGGTTGAATGCATCAGAAGAAATTAGCGGAAAAACAGACAGACGCGTATAATAATAATACTTGTATGTATATATATCTATCTAAACTTTTAATTTTTAATATTATAAAGCTGAAGAGTTTGCTTGTTTGTTTGATTGAACACGAACTACTGGTTCGAATTGAAAAATTCTTTTTGTGTTATTGGAAAGTCAATTTATCGAGGAAGGCTTTAGGCTATATAAACATTTTAAACGCGGACGAAGTCGCGGGCACCAGCTAATGATAGTGATATGATAAATATAGGACGGCCAACACCTCCTTTATTTTCTAAGTTAACTCAAGACTTCGTATGACTTTTAAGTGAATGTAGGTAACTTGTTGTTTTTTAAAAGACGATACGGCGAGAGAAACTGTTTCTGTAAGTCTAAAATGCTAACATTTTTTAGCTATACTACACGTCTGGTCTAGTGGCTAGTAGCCCTAGCTGTTAACCAAACGGTCGCGGGTTCGAATCCCGCAAGGGGCAAATGTTTATGTGTTAACATTTTTTTACCTTTGTACCTGAGCCATGGATGTTTTGTATTTATAATATGTATTTATTTACAAAAAAAAGTAATATATGTATTATATAAACTGTCTGGTATGCATAAGACAAGCATTAGTTGCTTAGTATGGAACTAGATGGTGCTGTGTGGAATGTGTGAAAAATAATAATAATAATTTAAAACCAATATTATATAAAGTTATGCGAGCGAAGTCGCGTGCAACAGCTACTAGTACTTGTATATAAATAGATGATGAAAGCACTCACTTATTTTTTTACCCAATTTTGCAATCACAACAAATTTGAGTGAGCAGTACCAATATAATTTCTTTGTTTGTTTATTTATATAATTATTTAACAATCACTAAAGAACAATTGAGATAATATCACAATAACAGATCTTTTATATCGTCATCAGCGAATGGTTTCATACGTGGCGACCATTTTAAAGAGACCCCTAACGAAGCCTTTAATAGATTGGTTTTAAGAATTATTATCGCTTGTCAGAAGGTTTCGTTTGAAGAGGTTATTTCTTTAGTGTTTTCCATTCATCTCTTTGTGACGCAATGTGCTTTGTGAACTTGATATAACAATATATATTTAAGACACTGTCCGCAATATAGTTCGATGGATATTAGGTATTCAATAATAGCTAAGCAATTAATGGGCTAAGCTAAACTAAGTCAACATGTAAATATATAGATATGTTTACTTACGAAGTTATAAAATTTTAAAATACTAACTATTGCACGCGACTTCGTCCGCTTAACTAGCGGATGTGGCTTTCTAAAGGTAAAAGAATTTTCAAAATCGGTCCAGTAGTTTTTGAGTTTATTCATTACAGACATGCAAATATTCTCTCTTAGTATAGAAGTATAGACTAGCGACCCGCTCCCGGCTTCGCCCGGGGTGCAATTTTTATATGTGAAAACCGAATTAAAATCGGTCTAACCATTCTTCATTTTTAAAAGCGTACACAAACCAACTTAACATTTTCATATACTTAGGTATACAATGATATTATACTAATGTTATAAAGGGATAAAGTTTGTATGTTTGTTTATTTGTTCGTAGGTGGTAATCTTCGAAACTACTAATCATTCACCAATGGTTAGAATTTCCAGGATGATCTTGGTTGACAAAAGTATAATGTCCGCCCGGTTCACACGATTTTTTTTACAAATTATATATAAATTTTCCTCTTTTAACGCTCTTTCCATTAGTAAAAAGTTAAAAACCACATTAAAATCCGTTGCGTTTAATTGTCATAATGTTCGTAAGTACATTTTTTATTTATTACTAGCTGACCCAAACGTTGTTTTGCCAAAAAAGATATTTTTTTTTGGGTTAAAAAATAGTTTACAACCTAGCCTCCTATCACAAAAAAATCATAAAAATCGGTCAAGCCGTTTCGAAGGAATTTGGTTACAAACACTGTGACACGAGAATTTTTTATATATAATATATATAGATTTCGTATTAACTCAAAATAAAACTTTTATTAAACAAAATAAATATCTTAAGTTTAAATTGTGTAAGTACTTTTTACTTGTCATCATTCTTTTGGCAAACACTTGTTAACCCTAACATTTAAACGAAGTGTGGTGTAATTTTTTTAACTATTGCAAAACCATCAAAATATCACATGCTACGCATAGTAATAAGGTATTATCATGGTATAACCTTTATGTTATTATTATTTCTTCGAATACATTTTGATAATGTTATTGCGAAATTATTATGAAAGCCGTACATACTCGTATCTGTCGATGGTCCAGACAACAATTGATGAGTTGGATGGATCTGATGAAATCCATATTTCCATATACTTAACATTATAAATGTCAAAGTAAGTAAGTCTGTCTGTCTATTACATTTTCACGCCTTAACCAATCAATCGATCATCATGAAATTTTGCATATACGTTGTCAGGGATATAGAAAAGGGCGTAGGGTACTTTTTATCCAGAAAAAAAGTACTTCCCGAGGGATCATCTAAAATAAAATAAACTAACACCTGGTTGTTACAGCAACAAGATGTCGAGCGTTTATTGCTTTTATTTTTTTTAAATTTTGAACTTGGACAAAGTCGCGGACACCAGCTAGTATCAAATAACTTCAAGTGGGACCTGTAGTGTTGGTAGTGTGCAGTGTTGACCAATTTAGTCATTTGATGGACTGCGAAATAAGTTAATATTTTTTTTATATATGTAAAGGTCAGACAGGCTGATAGTAGGCGTTTACTTGATAGTACGTGGCTGTCGTTGTTTATTAACACGATCAAAGTATATAATATGTGCTGCATATGCGCTCAGAAGAAAATAGATTAGGGGAGAAACATAAAAAGCACACATGTTGTTATTTCACTGGGAATGCATATTTATACTAATAAATAAAATTAAAATTTAAGTAATGTCAAAACAACTGCTTTTAATGAATGTTAATGAAAGTGTATACAGTACTTTTAAAATCTGTCTGTCTGTGTGTTTTGGGTAATCTTCAAAATGGTTGGACCTATTTTGACGGGACTTCCACTCTGGCAAATAGCTGAGGGTGTAATGCGAGTTTTACCAAAGTTTTACTCGATCAAACACATCGCTATACGTAGCCACTAGGTGGCGCTGCTTCATTCCCATACAAATTCAAGTTCACGCGTTCGGTGCGAGCAGCACTACACGTAGCCACTAGGTGGCGCTGCTTCATTCCCATACAAATTTACGTTTACGCGTTCGATGCGAGCAGCGCTACACGTAGCCACTAGGTGGCGCTGCTTCATTCTCATCAAATTCACGTATACGCGTTCAATGCGTTTGAACTCTCACTACACCCTCTGATGCATTCAAGTTTGCTGCTCTGATGTAAATAAAGATCCAACGCTTGGCAAAAGTATAATGTGAGGCGTTATACTTTGTCATATACGTTATACGTTGCATATTTTGTCAGGCGTTAATTTTTCTACGCGGTCGAAGTCGCGGGCACCAACTAGTACCTATATAATAAAAGCGAGTCGCCCCATGCGCACATGCGTGGTGGTTCATCTAGTAAATAAATAAATAAAACATTCAAGGTTAATTTTCGTCGTGTTTGACATATATATAGATCTCATTTTATATATGTAACTATTTATATACAATACACGTGCGTAGTACATTTAAAGTTTGTATTAATTTAATAGTCATCAAAATAATGTGAAGGTTGTTTTTTTATATTATACCACAGGAACATTGTTTTAAAGCCCATGGTCCGAAAATGAAGAATTTCGACAAGACGAGGATGGAACCAGCCGTACGTCTGAATTTCCGATGGAAGAAAGGGGAAACCAGCTCTTGAGCACACTCTCCGAGTACATCTTATAAAAAACACATATATAGGCGATTCTGCGTCTATCCAGGCTCTGCATTTTAGTTTTTAAAAGCCTACTGCCCCCAATGAGTTGGTTCATTGGGGGCGGCAAGTTGTTATTTGGCTGAGCCATCCCAAAGGTTTTATGTTTAATTAGCAAGAAAATATTAATTCCTATGAAAATAAACGATTGTCACGAGCGTTTAAATAAATTAGCATTTAAGTGTAAAATATTTTAGTGTAAATTAGGTGGCATGGTTTTAAGAGACGTCATGAATTTTGTCATGAACATGCTACATCACGATGACCTGCATGTTATGCCAAATCGCAATAGATTCAAATTGGCTCATATCGTCTACCGAAAGGAATATGAGCAATTTCTGACTCATCCTGTATAATTAGCAGAAACAAATTGCACCCTTGCGAAGCCGGGAGCGGGTCGCTAGTCTAATATATAAAATTCTCGTGTCACGGTGTTTGTTGCCAAACTCCTCCCAAACGGCTGGACCGATTTTGATGAAATTTTGTGTGGCCAACATCTATTTTTGATACCCCTAAATGTTACGGGTGGTCCACCCCAAAAAATTTTTTTTGGCGAAATAACGTTTGCCGGGTCAGCTAGTAATATTATAAATGCGAAAGTTTGTATGTGTTACTCAATCACGCAAAAACGGCTGAATGGAGCCGGTTTGTGGCGGGGGACGTTTGTGTTTGTCTTTCTATTATGTTACCTATGTATGTTTTTATATGTCCTTTGCTGCAAACAATATTTATTCCATTCTATACGATCTCCCCATGGTCGGTGGGGATCTGGTTCGCAGGTTTCCCCAAGCAAAAAAGGGCGGGTTGCTAATTAAATAAATAAAATATAACAATTATCTTTTCACACGGTTAAAAGTGTGAAATATTTTGTGCAAAAAACTGTAAACGACGCATTGAAACTATTCTGTCTCACGGTACAAATATTTCTTTATCAACATCTCGTTACATGCAATGCATTCTCTATGGTGCCACAGTCTACTTTGACAGTAGGTACTCTGTGAAACGCGTCTTCATAGGTTAAATTAAATTTAACCTATGAATACAATAATAATTTAACATTGGTAAATTATATTTTACAGTTATCGTCCATTGCCCCTATATATAGAGAAATGCCATTGAAAAGTTCTCTCTATATATATATTTAAGTTTTTTTATGTTAAGGTCGACAGACCTACTGACGGTCCAGTTAATGGCAGGTGGCTACTGTCGCCTATAACACAATAAGCAACGCCATAGAATAAGAATAAGAATAATGAGCCATAGATGCTGCAAGTGCGATGTCGACCATAGAAGGATTAAGGATAAGGAAGGGAGGGGGGGGGGGGGGGGGGGTAATTGGTTCTGGCATCCCTTACTCATCGAAACACAACAGAACACATGCTATTATTTTATGGAGGTTTACTGCCGCCAGACTATTTTATTTTACTGCCGCCAGACGAGCTACTCAAATGCCGCCAGACGAGCTGCGGAAATGCAGCGTGCACTGCAACTGCTTTCCAAATCCAGACCAGAGCCAACTTTGAAATCATTTCCAAAGTTTGTATTTATAATATGTATGTATTTACAAAAAAAAAAGTAATGTATGTATTATATCAACTGTCTGGTATCCATAATACAAGCATTAAGTTGCTTAGTGTGGAACTAGATGGTGCTGTGTAGAATGTGTGAAGATATACATATATATATATATAAAAAAAAGTTGAACTTGCCGCGGAATTGAACTTGGGACCCCTGATACAGAGCGTTAAGGCAATCACCCTAATAACTCATACAACTCATACAACGGGCTCGTCAAGCAACTGAGCAGAAGACCCTGAGACCCTGATGACCTTATAATACCTTTTGAGACAAGAGTTCATTATTTTCTCGTAACCTGTTGCATTAATGCCGAAATATAATAAAATAATCTGAATAAGTATTATTTATGGTCCACGATGCTAAATGTGATGTCACCCGACCGTTGAAAAGGGAAGCATCATATAACCTTTTTTTTCTTCAAAATAGGTCCCCATTTAAAATTAGTTAAATGAAGAAAAAAAAGGTTATATGATGCTTCCCTTTTCAACGGTCGGGTGACCGTCTACATGTGTTCACAAGTTAGTAGACGCTGTATTAAGAAAAATCCTCCAAATAATCGTCAGATTAAGAATCAGCACGAACCGTCTATATGAAAATCTGACGCGCTCGAGTATTTCAAAATGGCAATCGCCAAAAATCTTTTTAGCATTTTCAAAAAGCTGCCACTAACTTGCGTTACATCCGAATCGTCTGTATTTTAAATGGGAGCTTAGTTTGGGTTCACTTAACCCCACCATCCAAACCAGCAAATTAACACAAATATCCGTTATCGGAGACACGCGGAGAATATACATTGGCAATATCTGACGCGTTCGAGTAAATCCCAAAATTCCCTCTTGGGCTCCCCTACTATTACTGGCAACAACGGAAGGGCCATGGAGTCAGGGCGTCTGGGGCGTCTTGACAAGTTGTGGTGGATGTCGGGTTACGAAAAAACGAAAGAACAAAAAAAAAGAAGAAATTTTTCTTTTCATAAAATCAATACTAATAATAAATCTGTAAGGGTCGGTCTTGGAGTAAGTTACTTTATTTTCAGAGATATCGTGTTTATAGGCTCTATACATGATACTGGAACTAAATTGACGATATTTAGAATTTTTTTCTGTATGTATGTATGTTGCTCTATAAATCTGAAACGAATTAACTGATTTTCATGAAACTTGGTAGATAAACATTTGGACGTACGGGACACAGGATAGGCTACTTAATATTTTTCAACGCGGACGAAGTCGTGGGCACCAGCTAGTAATAAATATATTCAGAAATTTGCAAAGTTGTGAATGGTAGCAGTTTTGTTTGTCAAAATAACTATTTGATTGTATTTCAGCACACTTTCTTGTTTAATTTATCACATTTTTTAATAATACTAGCAGCTTCCGGCTTTGCATAATTTTTTTCCATTAGTGAAAACCGCATCATTATGGGACCAAACCGAAAATCCGTTGCGTGGTTTAAGAGGAGTTAGCGATACAGACAGACAGACATGGAAAGCGACTTCGTTTGAAGTCTGACGTTTTGAAACTGACGTTATGGGACTAAACAGATATTATATACTATACTAGCTGTGCCCGCGATGTTATTTGAAAATTCCACACGAAACTAACGCTTTTCCTGGATAAAAAGTATCCTATATGTTGCCAGGTCTGAACCATTCCAAAGCGCTCATAAAAGCCTACAGTCGAAACGTGACGAACCAGGCTATGTCGCTTAGCAGGAGCAATCTGTGTATGCTAACGAGGGCTCTAACGGGGCACTGCCGCCTCAATAGGCACCTCAAAATAATGGGTCTCACCAGTACGGCAGAGTGTCGCTTCTGCCACGAGGCAGAAGAAACACCAATGCATATCCTGTGCGAGTGTGGCCCCTTGATGCACAAGCGCAGTCACATCCTAGGAAGCCACACAATGGCTTGTGAAGATGTGAGGAATGCCTCTATCAAAAAAGTACTACAGTTTCTAAACGCGGTAGGTATAGGTAGAGAGCTTTAGTTTACGTGGCGATCACAATATTTCAGCAATGGACGAAGTGATACTGGCTCTCTAGCAGACCAGAAATAGCCGCAAAGAAAAATAATAATAATAATCCTATATGTTAATCCAGGTAATAAATTATCGGTGTGCTAAATTTAATCCAAATCCGTTGAGCCGTTTTTGCGTGATTGAGTAACAAACATCCGAACAAACTTTCGCATTTACAATACACTACACTAGTTGTTGCACGCGACTTCGCCCGCGTTGTTTTAAAAAAATATAATTATCCAATGTTGCTCGCTGATATGTGAAAGAATCTGTCATCTGTCCAGTGGTTTTTGAGTTTATTCATTACAAACTTTATAATATTAGTATAGATATACATTATTAGGCATATCACTTCTTTTTTAAATAAATAATTCACATTAAAAAATTAGACTAAGTAAATTTAATATTAGTCCCCCAAAAAATGTAAATTTTTCCCTTCGGCCGCCGACGAAACCAACGCTACGTAACCAGTTACGTAACAAGAATTGTTTTTCTTGCTACGAAACCGGTTACGTACAGAGAATTTTTTCTTTCTACGAAATTTTATTATAATTATTATTGAATACTGTAATTATAAAATTATTATATCATTATGACGTACTCACTCTCTATTAGGAACGATAATTTTACGAGCATGAATTACACATCAAGAATTCACTGACATTCTTTTCAATTACTTAATTAATTGATAATTAATATAAATCCCAAATATATATGACTAATAAATTGATATTAAACTAATAGATAGCTTAGTCTTATATTACCTATTCTTGAAAATAGAAAAGATTTTTTTGTTTGTAAATGAATAAACTCAAAAACCATGGGATCGATATTAAAAATTCTTTTAATAGGAAATTACATTATCAGCGAGTAGCGTTCATTAGTTTGATGTGTTATGGGTGTGTATGTCTACCTACCTATATGTGTATGTGTGTATGAGTGTCTAGATGTATCTCACAAAAGGGTGGACAGATATTGATCCGGTTCTTTCGATTAAAACCTGACATGATCAAGATGGTTCCTAGCTATCGTTTATGAAGATCTGTTCAGGCCTTTGAAGATCAACAGTCAAATTTCCTCGTTGACGAAAATATTTTACTAATTTCCACAGGTTTTATTGTGTGAAATTTGGTAACACTGTTTACTTCTATGGTGTTTTCAGGACATGGTATGGTAGGTAACCTAGATCTGATGCTGTGGCATCATGTTAGTCTGCGGGACATCCAACTTATAGCATCATTTTCGGGTCAAATAGAAAGTCATAGTTTTAATTTTTATTATATCTATTATTAATACTCTTTTCGGCTTAGTACTTGAGTTAAAAAAAGTACTTATATGATTTAATTTTTCAGTGTTTATTGCTATTTGAAAAAAAAAAGGTTTAAACGAAAAAAAAATTTATTTCCAATATCACTTAATTTTGAGTTTATTCATATTATGTGAATAGATTTCCTTGTTTACTTTAAAATTATAATTTTTTTACTAAAGAAATTATTAAAACAAGAATAATTCTTAACACTTTGATCACTCTGCCATGTAGATATACTATAGCTAGCTTGTTCTCCCAACTTCGTACGCGCTGTAGTTCGTTTTTTGAAAATCCTACAGAAATCTAACATTTTTCCAGCATAAAAAGTATACTACATTTAGTTTGAGCCATTATTGGCCAAAAATCTAGTAAATACTGATTGCTCTTGGACTTTTAATTGTAGTTTTTAATATAAAAAAAAATAGGTTATTAATTTTATTTTATATTTTCAGATTGAATAGCCAGTTAAGTTGGTTTTCAAATATAAATTCAAACAAGATGGAGGTAGATGTTAATATTTATAAATAAATAACAAATAAAAATATATATTATTTTTAAATTTTGGCAAATATAAAACATAAAGATTTTTTACCTCCGATTATATTTCTAATATATACATCTTTTTCTAACAGTTCAACTTAATTAATAAATGGGTGGATAGGTATACAATTTAAAAAAAGAAGTATTAATTTAAAAAAAAACTCACCTCTTTAGTTGCACAGATCACTACAAAAACTTTTACTTCAAACACCTTTGTCTTATTGAATGTGGCATTGACAATTGAGAAAAATTGAATTTCGAACGCGAGCAACTGTCATCCGTTGCGGTTCGATTACGAATGGTGGTCGGTCGCCATCTTTGAACACTCGGCGCGTAAAACAATCATTACACGTGCGATGATTTGTCATCCGTCATTAAGTCGAGTGCAGAATGACAATAAAGAAAAATTCCAATTGACCTAATAAATGATTAATTTGTTAATGAAACACTGGAATGTTTATCATTAATCAAATTAACAATTAACAAATTAATCATTCATTATATTTATCACGTGACCACCTCCAAGCTTCTTATTATTTATTAGCTTCTTATTATTTGACTAGCTGGTGCCCACGACTTCGTCCACGTTGAAAAATATTAAGTAGCCTATCCTGTGTCCCGTACGTCCAAATGTTTATCTACCAAGTTTCATGAAAATCAGTTAATTCGTTTCAGAGTTATGGAGGAACATACATACATACATACAGAAAAAAATTCTAAAAATCGTCAATTTAGTTTCAGTATCACGTATAGAGCCTATAAACACGATATCTCTGAAAACAAAGTAACTTACTCCATGACCGACCCTTACAGATTTATTATTAGTATTGATAATGTCAAAGATTTAAATCAGATAATGTAGCTCTCTATGGGTGAAAGAATTTTCAATATCGGTTCAGTAGTTTTTGAGTTTATTCATAACAAACAAAAATATAAAAATACAAAACTTTTCATTTTATAATATTTATAATTGTAACTTATAACTATTAAAAATTTTATTTTTATATAACTAATAATTTTTTTTATAAACTTTATAAGTTATGCGGACGGAATCGTGTGCAACAACTAGTAACTTATTAGTTTGATTATAGGTAATTTTGCAATTCCGGTTCCGAATGCAGATTCTAAAAGAACCTCATTGGTGCTCTTTTTTTTACTGTAAAATATCAAAGTGCTAGATAAACATATTATAAAAAAGGTTCCATGATCCATCCCAAGCAGTCTGGTCAACCAATCAGTTCCCGTTACCATACACAGTGCGGTCGACGCGATAACGATCGCATCTCGGTTAACTATCTGGACGAGTGGGAAGACGAGCTCGCGAATGGTAGTTTATTCTTAACTAGTGACCCACTGCCGGCTTCGAACAGATACAATCTTTTTCTACAAATTATAATACACACACCTTTTTCGATTATCGCTCTTTCCTTTAGTGAAAATCATTACATTTATGCATATGACCTAACAAAAAAATACTACAGAAAACGTCTGTGTGCCCTACCCTTAAGAATCCGATCTGATTTTATTACGTACTGCATTAAATCACATAGTTTTAATATAACCTGTCATTAAGGTACTGTGGCGGTCTTACATCTAAATTGCATAGATTGGGGCCTGTGCAACTTTTGCGGCATCATACTAACAATATTAGACAAAATAGTCTATTAATTTCCTTCTCCTTTTGGATAAGGGAACGCACCCATACTACGTGAGTCATTTTTACAATTTGTTACCCCCCTCCACCCCCTCGGTGACCACCCGTAGTATATGCCAAGACTCCCCCCCTCCCCTTCTACTTTTCACGTAGTAATTCATAAATATGGTTTTAAATCATTTTTTGCAAACCGAAAGTAAAAATACTCGTAATAAGAATTTGGCTCATATTTGTCTTTATAAATACGGCGCTTGAAAAATATATTATCAAGAAGAAAAAAGTTATTATGTGAAAACAGACTACGTGACAAAAACCTCATACCCTCCCCCCCGGTGACCAAACGTGGTATTTTGAGGACATTTCCTCCCCCCATGTGACCAAGCGTGGTATTTTGAGGACATCTCCCCTTCCCCCCATGTGACCAAGCGTGGTATTTTGAGGACATCTCCTCCTCCCCCCATGTGACCAAGCGTGGTATTTTAAGGAAATCTCCTCCTCCCCCCATGTGACCAAGCGTGGTATTTTGAGGACCCCCTGCCCCCCTTTGAACGGGTCACGTAGTATGGGTACGTTCCCTAAGGAGATTTGCACTTTAGAGATTGTCTTTATTTGTATGCTGGGTTGCAAGCGAAGACCAATGACACAGGTTACTAACTATAAATTGTGCTCAAGGGTGCAGTGGTTAAGGTGCTCGCGTTAATGCTCTATCTCAGGGGTCTCAGGTTCAATTCCCAGCAAGGTAATGAACTTTTCATAGCGATATATGTATTTTCATTTTTCAACGCGGAAGAAGTCGCGTGTACCAACTAGTGTTAAATAATACATGATAATACTTAATTAAATTCACTACAAGGCCATTGTCTGTATGCATTTATGATGTAATAATTGTCCGTTTTATGCGCTTGAAGTATATCTGCATGCATGTGTTTATACTTTGAACACTTCCTGATTCGTAATTTCATTATTTACTTAATGAAAATTGAAAAGGTACCTTGGAAAAAGTTTTTTAATTTTTATTTTAATTATTACAAACCACCGGCGCTGTAGTTCGTTTTTTGAAAATCCTACAGGAACCTAACATTTTTCCAGGATGAAAAGTACGTATCCTGTGTATTAGTCATCCATATCCATTTAGCCGTAATAAACATATAAACTTTCGCATTATTATTCCCCAAATCTAGACCAGTCAACTTTGAAAAGTTCACTTGCAAAGTTGGCCCTGCCGGGAATCGAACCCGGAAATATTATTATGGTTTTCACGGCTGACCTATAAAGTTAAATTTAGTTTGCAATTATAAAATTGCAAACTAAATTTAACATTTGTGGCGCCCTCTGTTTATGACACACGAAACGTTTATATATATTTCGCTCGTGAGGTTTATCTATAAAAACTGTTGCGAATGAATTTTGACAGATGGCGTTGATGCACTAATTTATTATTAAACTAAAAATTATTTTAGTTGTTTAATTGAAACTTGTTGACTAACAAATTATTAATTAACTTGTTAACACTATTTAACTACGTAAATGTATTTAAAAATACTTTAGTTATCTTTATCACCTGATACGAATGTCAATCGATTCTAGTATTCTACTCATCATATCATGAATCAATTTATGATATGATGGTGATGTGGCGGCTATATTACGTGGCGTTGCAATAAATTTCATTTTGTCATTGACCATGGTCATTGACTTAAAATCAATATCAAAAGTAATTCACTTGAAAATAAGATTGATAAATTTAAACGGTTTAACATATCCCGTATGGTCTAGTGGCTAGGATACCTGGCTTTCACCCAGGAGGCTCGGGTTCGATTCCCGGTACGGGAAGGAAAGACACATATAATTTTGCTAGTATTAAAAATGCAGGCAGGCTACGTTTATTTTATTATCTATATATATAAAAATCTCGTGTCACGATGTATGTTCGCGATAAACTGAAACTACTGAACCGACTTTGATCAAACTTCATAAGTATCTGTTATTTGGTCCAACTTAAAAGATAGGATAGTTTATATTACATTTTGTTTATTATTTTGTTTATTATTTTTTAAATTATATAATATTATTAACATAGCGCCATCTGTTGATACCTATTCAATCCAGCAATTATTTATCTGTGAGTTCCAAAAGATTCTAACAGATGGCGCTGTAAGGTAATTTTATCAGCTGGATTGAGTAAAAAATTGCACCCGTGCGAAGCCGGGATCGGGCCACTAGTTATTTTATAAATTATACGAAAATTTAAAAACAATTTTATTGTAATACCAGCTGGTGGCAGCGACTTCGTCCGCTTTAAAAATTAAAAAAAAGGTGAGTAATATAACGCAAGACCTCTTGTCGCTGTAATACTTTGGCAAGAAGTTTTTTTTTTTATTTTATTTTAAATGATCCCTCGGGAACATTAGTTATTTTTTTTCTAGATGAATGGTACCCTGTGTCCTTTTCTGTATCCCTGACAACGTGTAGGTATACAAAATTTCATGATTATCAGTTTAGTAGTTAAGGCGTGACAAGGAGACATACAGACAGAAATACTTTCAAATTTATAATATTAGTATGGATTCTGACATCTTTATACTTACGGAAGGTGATATAAGGTTGTTCTTTGGTTCATACGAAGGTGATTTACATCACTTTTTTGGTTTTTTTTTTTTGGCTTTTTTTGGTTCATTCAACACTTCGCCGTTGCGATGAAAATGACCATTTTCTGCGCTTTATAAATACATTTATCTAATCTTATCTAATCTAAGGTAATCTTCGAAACTACTCATAAAAAAAATATTTCCCTAATAGTTAGATTAGTGGATCACCAATAAGTAATTGAATTTTGTAGAATGGAATTCGAATGCTGCTCGAGTTGGAAATTGGCCAGAAATCTTTCTTCTGTGTGCTACGTTTGCCCTGTTTTTTTTTTTGCATTTCTACTTGAAGGATACGGTATCTTTCGCCTCTCATTGAGTGTCCGAAATATTACAGCTTCCTCTCCTTTATCGTTCTTCAGACGTCCAGGATGCAATGTCCGCCTCTTGCCTACTGTCTCTTCGCTAACTTCTTCCAGACCATCCAACGGCTCACCAACAGATTTTGATACGGTTTTCACTAAAGGAAAGAGCGATAAAGTAGTAACGTTTGTGTATATCATTTGCAGAATAAAATAGCATCAGTGCTTATCCTAGCCGGGTGTGTTCATGTGCTGCTATCGTTTCATAAAACGGTAATTTTCGAAATTAAACGCTATTATTAAACGAATCGTTCTTATCATATTATAGTCTTGGATAATAACTTTATTATGTTATGTTTTTCATTATGTTTATGGGATCTGACGTAACCATCGGCAACTTCGCGGTGAAAATAATTTACGTTCTTACTTACCTACTCAATTTAAAATGACCCAAATATAATATAAAATAAGGGTAATCTATAGATAATTATATAGTTTCGCATAGTCTGAAATCAATACTAGGTAGTAGGTACTAATAATAAATCTGTAAGGGTCGGTCATGGAGTAAGTTACTTTGTTTTCAGAGATATCGTTTTTATATAGGCTCTATACATGATACTGAAACTAAATTGACGATTTTTAGAATTTTTTTCTGTATGTATGTATGTTCCTCCATAACTAAAACGAATTAACTGATTTTCATGAAACTTGGTAGATAACATTTGGACGTACGGGACACAGGATAGGCTACTTAATATTTTTCAACGCGGACGAAGTCGTGGGCACCAGCTAGTTCACTATAAAACTCCCAAAGTTGTCGACACTGGCCGAGAGAATCAGCAAGCCTGAAATGGCCTCTAATGGAGGCCACGAATTGGAAAACGCAGCGTGGGACAACCTGCGTCCAGGTGGAGAGACGAACTGGTCTCAGGAGATCTCAGGAATCGGCTGGATGCGAAACGATGGGGTCCTTGCGTGGTGGCGAGCCTTGGGTGAGACAGATCACAGATCCAACAGTGGTGAGACACAAGCTGATGATGATGACATTGTCTTCTAAATTACTTGGACTTTAGTCTCTGATATCAATAGCACCTAATTTATATAGAAATTAATAACATATAACTAGCACGTTTAGTATTTGGGGCAACCATCATAATTACAGTATTTCTTATCGTAAAAGTTGGTAAATAATAAAAGTAGGTGGGTAGGTGAGTAGGAAACATGCGAATGTCGACGTAGGGCAGTGAAAGTGGTTATGTTCCATTGCACTCTAGTGATGGGGCAACGCTTTGTCGATGTCCATGTTATTGTGTAGAACTCCAAATGTTCTCTCAAATGAAGTTTGAGTGCACGCCCTAACTTGCTATTAAAGCTATGATAGCCGAACGCTGAATTGTTTTTAAAGCATGCATTTGAAATAATTTTAAATAAGTGTGTGGGTTGGTATGAATGAAAATAAATAAATAAAAAATATTATAATATACATTATTATACACATATGTACATTATACACAATTATACCGCACGTCGCGGGTTAATTATATATTAATTTAGTAAGGTTTAGCAAAATTAACATATATAGCTCCCAAGTACGGAATATCATACTGAAGCTCTATGATATCTGCAGCTCGCCACAGTTTACGCACATTCTATAATATATCTTGTTTTAAAATTCAAACTTGATATTAGATCAACTACTTGAACTAATACTTTTTTTATTAGTTTCTATGTTTGTATTAAAAAAAATATAGCAATTTCTCTTACATTTTATCGATACTGCAAAGTTACATCACTAACACGAAAACCCGTTTTGCGATACGAGTGAGTAAGTAGGCAACATTATGTCACAATAGTAGAGTTTGAGTGTTGTATTAAATTTGTGAAATTTTTCCAACCATAAGTAGGGTTAAATGTTTTATTGGCATTTCTTGCCAAATGATTGGACAACATTGCCAAATAGTCTAGTGAATGAATGGTAGTATATATACGACACCTTTGGATTCAATTGTCGTATAAACCAAAACCAAAACAACGAATTTTCAGGAGAGATGAAAAACTTTTTTTTTTAATTCAAATTTTTTTGTTTTGGTAATTATAAAAAAAATGTCCAAAGCAAAAGATTCTTAGAATTTGAGGACGAGGAAGGCTAAATCAACAAAACTCTATCTATCTTCTTTATTTAGAAGTTAGGATTGGATTTACGTAAAAAAAACCAGTTTTTCTTTAATACACTCCACGAAAATTGACCTAAAAATAACTGTATACACGTCGTATATCAATTTTTGGTAAACTTAAGATAACATTTACTGTAGATTTTTTTGTATTAAACACTATTTATAATCATAGATGAATTTGAATTCTTACTATTAAAAAACAATCCTGTTCCTTGTAGAGTATGTAGGAACTCAATTATTATTAGTCTAATATGTAATTAATCGATTCAAATAAACTAAACATACATGAAATACGAAATCAGCATTTATTCTTATAAAAAATATTATTATAATAATGATACAACATACCAACAACAGTTTTAACATTTTTAAATTGAAACAAAAATTAAACTCAAACTTCTTCTTAATTACCTAAAGTAATAAGGAATGTTAATCATTTATTTATGACTTAATCTATTTGCAGTGCAATCACAGTTCTGAAACAGTGATACTTAATACACTAGAATACAATAATAAAGCAAAAGGAACATAGTTGTTACCAATCTGTTTTTAGAAAAGAATAATTAGCGAACGAAAGGTAAAATTAATTACGTAAAAGCGAAACTTTTATTTTAATTTATTATTATAAATATTTTTTTATTAGTATTACTTTCTCATCTTCTTCAACAACATTTCCATGGGATAAGTTTAAATAATCATGGTGATACCTTTTTGGTATGTTTGCACCCATTTGTACCACCAAGAGATTCGTTTGTACCTCAATGAGTTGCATATAGTTGCATAAAGTTGCATATATTCCTGAGGTGCGAAAAGTACCATGTGCTCTATTTTCGAAATGCCGCTACTTTCGAACCCCTTGAGGTACAAACGAAAAGAAAATTTGTACAAACAAGTACATACCGAGTACAAAATTAAAAAAGAAATCCATTCCTTCAAATCGATTCAACAGCTGCACGAATTTGAATGAAATTTGGCACACAGATAGTTTATGACCTAGATAAGTATCTAGAATACATTTTATATTGGAAAAATTTTAGGTTCCTGTAGAATTTTTAAAAAACTAACTACAGCGAGTACTCTCTCGCACAGTTAGTATATGTAATATTATGTCTATAATTATAATAATAATATGTCTTCTGTTATAATAATAATTTGTGTCCTGCCCACTGCTACATCAACTTACTAATTAGCTAGCTGTCTGCCCTATTATCTAACAGCAGACGACTTGCGACCAACTTGCGACAGGCGAAAACTTTCTATCAATTTGTCCAATATCCAAAATCGTGTTTTTGGTATCACGTAACACCATAACAGTGGCGTGGTTTGCGATAAGCGACGGTGCTGCCTCTTACGGACAATAAATAAAATTAAAGTGCATCATTTCCGTATGGCAGCACACGCGATCGCAAATCGTCTGCTGTCGTCTGCTGTTAGATAATAAGTCAGCGGGTTATGTCGGTAACTTTCATTCGTCTGCGGATCTCCTCATTTCTGATTCGATCTCGCTGTGTAACCCTGAGTATAGCCCTCTCCATAGCTTGTAGAGCGATGTTGAGTTTTCTTATAAGACCCTAAATTTTTGTCTGCTAAACAAATGGGTACTGACCTCTCTTCGAATCTTTGACTATTCAATTTTGGCATATGTCTGTTAATTTAAGTTAATTTTCAAGCGGCTTCAATAATTGTTTTTTTTTTGTGGTTGAGTAGTTAAGACGTGAAAAGGTAACTGACAGACATATTATGGCACACGGATTTACTTTTACATTTATAACATTATAAGTAATATAGATAATAAGTAATAAAGTATATAAGTATAAGTACAAGTATAAATATAAGTATAAATATACGTATCATATAAGTATATATATAAATATCATAGAATATGGACTAGTTTGGATTAGTATGGATATAATATTACTGCCAAACGTGTGAAGCCGGGTCGAGTAGCTAGTGAATAAACAAAAGATTTCTTCAGCATTTGTAAGAAGACCTAAATACCGCAACTTCATTAGTCGGAAAAACGTTGGTTCCAACAAGCATTGCGTTGCTTCGACCGATATACATCTAATGATTTTTACGTAATACCACATTTGATTCATTAAAAACTGTAAACTACTTTTAAAAAGCTATTAAAAAACACCATATTTTTATTGTGTCATTGTATAATAAACATTATCCCGGCGTAAGGAACTTTTCGGAAACCTTTTTTAGATGACATTTACGCACTATCCCTCGTCGAAACTAGTAAAAATAGCCAGAGGGCTTAGTGCGAGTTTTACTCGATCAAACACGTCGAATGCGTAAACGTCTATTTGTATGGGAATGAAAGCAGCGCTACACGTTAGCCACTAGGTGGCGCTGCTACATTCCCATACAAATTGACGTTTACGCGTTCGACCAAGTTTGATAGTTGACAGCAGCGCCACCTAGTGAGTAACGTGTAGCTCTGCTTCATTCCCATACAAATTGACGTTTACGCGTTCTAACAAGTTTGATAGTTGACAGCAGGGCCACCTAGTGACTAACGTGTAGCGCTGCTTCATTCCCATACAAATTGACGTTTACGCATTCGACGCGTTTGATAGAGTAGCACTAGGCCCTCTGATGTTTAAATGAAATTGATAGGTAAATACCGCAATAATTCTACGGGAACTTGAGATATACAGACTAATGATTAGAAACTGTTTACAGATAATTAGACATTTAGCCTCCATCAATTTACATTTTGTAATATCCTTCCTAAGTTATTATGTAATTATAATAAGTTTTCAAAACTCCATTTGTGATCATCGAGGAAATCCATCTATACAAAAATTATCGTGGACATGACATAGGTATTAGCAAGGTTAAGTGGCACTCGCAGAGCATATACAGCACGTCGAGAAGGTATAACATAGTCTAGGCAAAGCTGTATGTTACTAGCTGATGCCAGCGACTTCGTCCGCGTTGGAAAATGAAAAATATAATACCTGAGAAAATATATGAGTATTATAAAGCCTGACATTTTTATCGTTGTGACGAAGGTGGCGCCGCCACTGCGACAGTTTTTGTTTATATTTTAGATGATCCCTCGGGAACCCAACATTTTTACAATATAGAAAAATATATTTAATATATAACTATATGCTATAACTATAGCTACACGCTCCCGGCTTCGCCCGGGAACAAAATAAAACCTATCCTATCTTTTAAGTTGGATCAAATTACAAAGTTTTATCAAAATTGGTTCAGTAGTATAGGAGTTCATTGGCCTCAAACATGTGACACGTAATTTACACGCTTTTATATAGTAAACATATTATATTTACTATATAAAAATTTATTGTCGGCCCTATTGGTCGAGAGGTCTACTTGCCTTAGCGCTCTGACTCAGGATTATTGGATTCGATTCCTGGCTGGGCCTATTTTGGAAATAAAATTTTCAAAATTACCTTTATTCTGGGTCCCACTGCATTACTCAATCACAAATTGGACAGTCCGTCTGACAGCAGTACCTATAGTCACCCCCTTACAACAGCTACCGTGAAATACCAAAGTGTGCGAGACTACTACTGTAATAAAAATATATATATATATATATATATATATATATATTAATCACACAAACGCACACACACATATATATACAAAATTTTTTTTCTTGTTTTAAAAATATAATATACAATTATATTATTAGTACTAGCTTTTATGGAAGAGCGAAGGCTCCTGGCACAGGCTTCCGCTTAAAAGGAGTCTTCAATCATTGTTATTGTAAAAACGATTTTTCAAAATGTTAATAAACAATTTTTAATTAAAAAAAAATCTTCGCGAATTCATAAGAATTACAAAATTGTGCGAGATGACTACTAAACCGAAATAACAGGAAGAGTTATGTTAGGGACTCCGCTCACTGGAGAAGAGTCTAGGGGCATCGAGGCAGCGTCACGTAGGAGACAAACAAGAGCCAGGGTATCTTGCCTGTATTTTATATGTAGCTAGCTGGTGCCCGCGACTTTGTCCGCGTTGAAAAAGAAAATATATGAGTAATTACTGCACCGGTGCGCCGTACACCGCCATCTGTTAGATTTTTGTGGAACCACAGATAATAAAAACAAATTTGTCCGCCTTGAAAAAAAAAGTAGCCTATCCTGTGTCCCGTACGTCCAAATGTTTATCTACCAAGTTTCATATAAATTCGCCGTCTTTAAGGAAAAAATAATTTTATATCCTTTAACCTGTTTTTATCCTTTCACCTGTCGCGGCCAAATTGCATAAGTGAAACGTATTACGAAATGTAAACAAAATAGTTGATCTTATAAGAAATATGCGAAGATACTTTTTATTACCAAATATGATTTCTCTCGCTTATATAACATACTAGCGATCCGCTCCCGACTTTATATGGGTGCAATTTTTTTTTGCAAATTACATATAAAAACCTTCCTCATTTAACGCTCTCTCCATCAGTGAAAACTGCACTAAAATCCGTTGCGTAGTCTAAAAGATCTAAGCGTACATACGGAAGTACAGATGGCGGGAATCGACTTTATTTTGTACTAGCTGTTGCACGCGAGTTCGTCCGCGTAACTTCATAAAAATAGGCTATGTTACTTGCTGATAATGTAGCTTTCTATAGGTGAAAGAATTTTCAAAATAGGTCCAGTAGTTTTTGAGTTTATTCATTACAAACATTCAAAATTTTATAAGCTTCTCACTTTATAATCTTCTTAATAAAATTCTCGTGTCACATTTTGTGTATATTCACTAGGTCTGAGAATAGGTCGTAAACTATTCTTTTATGTAAACTATAAACAAGTCGTAACTTGAGAATAGGTCCTAACTGCGGAAGATCAGTGCTGACCTATGCCAGCAAAACACTGAGTAGGGACCTTTTTGTAACTTGTAACTTTTTATTTTTTATTTCTTACCGTTATTGTTTTTTTTTTCTTTTCTTTGTATGTTACTAAGTTGCAAATAAATAAATGATTGATTGATTGATTGATTGATTGATTGATATTTTTTATACCGCGATGAACTCCCAAACAACAGAACCGATTTTGTTAAATATCGTAACTGTATGTAATTTGGTCCAACTTAAAAGACAGGATAGTTTATATCTCATTTTGTTTATTATTTTTTTGCAAATTATATAATATTATTAACATAGCGCCATCTGTTGATACCTATTCAATCCAGCAATTATTTATCTGTGAGTTCCAAAAGATTCTAATAGATGGTGATGTAAGGTAATTTTATCAGTTGGATTGAGTAAAAAATTGCACCCGTGCGAAGCCGGGAGCGGGCCACTAGTATAATATTATATTAGACTTATGACTGTAAAGAGACATACACAGAGTGCTTTAAAAGCTACGGAGGCGTAACTAGACATAGACATATTCATTGTAATCTCTTCCTGAGGGATCATCCAATAATATAGGTAAAAAAGTGTGGCGGCGCCACCATCGTCAGAACGATAAAGTTGTCAGGCGTTATAAGTACTATGCATATATTATTATTTTCTCATATGGTAACTCTCAAAAACTTGTATTAATACTTAAATTTTTTTTTCTACTAAGAAGCTTTTGTGTCAGCCTGTCTCTCGATCTTAACATAAGAAATAGACAGAAAAAAATTACTAATCTTATTGTTTCTGTTTTGACCCCATGGCAGGGCACCGATGCCGTGTCATAATGTCGTGAACCCGTCGATCTAGGGTCGCGCTAGAAAGTCGTTGGGTTTTAGCCGGTACAAGTCTCGCATAACCTCGCCGCGTCCCCTATACTGCCGGGTATATAATTAAATATCTTATAAATAATAAATAAATAAATATCTTAACATATTCCACACAGCGCCATCTAGTTCCAAATTAAGCAACTATAGGCTTGTATTATGGATACCAGACAGTTGATATACTACATAGATTACTTTTTTTTTGTAAATACATACATATTATAGATACAAACATCCATGACTCAGGTACAAAGGTAAAATGATACACATAAACATTTGCCCCTAGCGGGATTCGAACCCGCGACCGTTTGGTTAACAGCTAGGTTTACTAACCACTAGACCAAACGTGTCGTCATATGCATGGTATGCATGAGGATTTCCCAACGTTAAAAAAACTGTGTATCATTGACCTGGCGAATATTAAGACGATCGATAGATATTAATATTACAAATACTTCATCAATGGGAAACAGGGAAACTACGTAAGTATCGGTCTATGTATAATTAATGTATACCTACGATAACTCAACACTTAGTTTAACGCAAAAATAACATACTAGCAATAGAGAATATTAATAAAATTTTAATAACTAGAATTTTTTTCTGCGATTTAATCAGCGTATCTTTATAAATTACTAGCTGTTGCACGCGACTTCGACCGCGTAACTTTATAAAATATAAGTTGGCAACTTTCTGTTAATGAAAAAATTTTCAAAATCGGTTGAGTAGTTTTTGAGTTTATTCATTATAAATATTCTTTCTTATAATATCAGTATAGATTTATTTATTTTATTTTATTTGGGAAAACAAACAATTACCTACACCATAAAATATATAGTAAATTTGAAAAAAGAGAAACATATACATAAATAAAGGTAACAGTTCAATCTACGACATTTTCCACGAATTGGAAGATATATATACCTATGTTGTTCTAAATACTACTAAAGAAGGATATATGTCGCATATTACTTTTGCTTTTGTATTTACGGCCACTTTTTGAAGGGCCACAGTGCCATATACAAAGCGATAGATGGCGCTGTAAATTTTCAGTTCATAAGGTTATTTGTGGACATAACAATTTTGTATATATCCTACCTATGTTTCATTAGAGTTAACAGTCTTTGAATTTTTTTTCTTTTCCGTCGTAATTAAGAAGCTTCCTTTTTAAATAAATATTTTATTATTTAAAATAAAATAAGTCCTCGAATCCTACGGGCTAACAAGAGTGTTTAACAAACGTAATATGAAGTGAAAATATACAGAATTATATTTCGAGCGGTTATCAAGCGGTAACGGTGACGGTGGCTACCGTCGCCTAAGGATGCAAGCAACACCAAAGGGGCCTACCAAGTGAGTTACTTAATAAAATAAGTCGTACGAAAAAGTGTCAACACACCTTTAAATTAATCTCTTACACTTTGATTCAAGCCAATATGTTTGTATATGTCAAAGCGGTTTGGTTTTGACAGTTGACTCCTAACCAACTATTAATCTGTAGGCTGTATAAATATTAGATGACCACATGTTATAATATGAATCTGACTAATCAACCGATCATCATGAAATTTTGCATACATATTGTCAGTGATACAAAAAAGGGCCTTTCATCTAGAAAAAGTACTGTTTCCGTAGGGATAATAAACATAAAAATCTATACAGCAAGGACTATAACAGTAAGTATAACAGTATAAAAATTAATAAAAAAATTGCTCATACATTTTGACAGGCGTTATATTTTTTAAAAGAGGCGCCGATGTAGTCGATGTAGGCACCAGCTAGTTACTTAATAAATTCTTTTTGTTAAGCAACTATTTCTTTCTTTCTATCAATTTTTTTTAAACTATTGAGGTTATAACCTATTTGGATATTTTGTGTACTACAAGTAACGTGAAATCAATATGTTTTTAAGATTAGTTTCTATTTATAACACGTAGGTAAATTCAATTCTAAGTTAATAATTCTAAATATACATTTATATATTACTAGTGGCCAGCTTCCGGCTTCGCACGGGTTCAAAATAAAAACTATCCTATTCAATTAAGTTGGACCAAATTACATATAGTTACGAAATTTTATCAAAATCAGTCCAGTTGTTTAGGAGTACATCCCGGAGACACAACGTTAATTTATATACAAGGTGGAAAAATAAGTCGGGCCCTGGAGGGAAACAACCTTAAATCCTTAAGTTGGCTCATTTTACATAAAGGAGACATTCCTTTATTTTTAAAAAGAAACAAAACTGCATTACCTATACCGCCTTTACTTCGTTGTACTTCAAATAGACACGAATAGGTAAGCACTGTTAATTAACGCTCTCTGTGCTGCGATCTTTAACGAAATAGAGGCCCGTATGTTTTCAAAGTATTACAGGTAACTATTACGTGATGCATTCGTCTTCAGTGAAAGCCACGACGCAGCTGCGGTCAGCACCGCCGTCGTGAGTTGCCGATGTGATGAATTAAAAAAATTAATATAAATTTAATAATATAATTAATATAATTAATATAATACATTTGAAAAATAATAAAACGCGCGGGAACTTTTAATTGTTTCGACTTGGCGTTTTGTGAAATTGTTGTTATTATTAATAGTACGATAATAATAGGCAATTAGTTATTATTTAAAAAAAAAATCGTGGAAAGAGTGAAGGATTTGCACGAAAACTTATAAAAGTGAGTGTCTTTTAAGTATATTTTTAAAACCGTTATTTAGGTAGTATATGTATAAAAAAAATTGCATGGTTTATGTAGGCTAAACTTTACCGCGATGGCACATATCTATCTGTACATATGTATATGTATTTCTACATTATTAAAAATAAAATTTAAAAAAAACTAAATTACGCCCAAGTCTGACGATTTTCTGACGGGACGTAAATAAGTATTTATTTCGTGTATTATATAAACTATTTTAAATTTAAAAATATTAAAAAAAAAATTTTTTTGACAGCCAATGATATTTCGATTCATTCTTAATTTAATTATTCTTTAATTTATTTAATTGGTTAGTGGCAATGTTGTTTTTATATTAACGTAATATACATAATAATATTACTAGCGACCCGCTCCCGGCTTCGACCGGGTTACAATTTTTATATATAAATAAATTCCCCATTTATCCCTATTTCCGTATTATGTGAAAATCGAATTAAAATCTGTCTACCCATTCTCGAGTTTTTGAAGAGGACACAAACCACCATTTTTATATATATAATATAGCGACTCGCTCCCGCCTTTGCACAGGTGCAATTTTTTCTGCAAATTATATATAAAAACCTTCCTCGTTTAACGCTCTTTCTATAAGTGAAAACCGCATTAAAACCTAGTGCGTAGTTTAATAGGTCTAAGCGTACATACAGACGGACAGACGGCGGAGTGACTTTATTTTATTTATACTAAGTATGTAAAGATGAGAAAGTTTGTGAGAATTTTAAGATGACCTAGATGACATATTTATAAACTCGACACCAGAAAAGAAAAATCAGAAAATTAGAAAGGCTGTAACACAAAAAGAAAAATCTGATAGCTCCATAGCTCGATGAACGACTTTGAACTTGTCGATCTGCCTTGTCGAGAGAAGCCACGTTTCGGAACCATATACGTCACCTACCTCATCGGTTATCCACACTCTGCGACAGATGTGACCGGCCCATGGACCCTTTATTTTGTTAATTTCTGATCCTATACACCAAAGAAACTCCGAGTATAGCGCGCCCCATAGCTCGCTGAGCGACTTTGAACTTGTTGATCAGTCTTGCCGACAGAAGCCACGTTTCGGAACCATACGTTACCTACCTCATCGGTTATCCGCTCTGCCACAGATGTGATCGCCCCATATCCACTTCATTTAGTTAGTCATTTTCTGATCCTATATACCAAAGAAAATCCGAGTTTAGCGCGCTCCATAGCTCGCTGAGCGACTGAACTTGCGGTCCAGTCCTGCTGTAAGAGCTTAGGTCACATTTCGGCACGATACGTCGTCACTGGAGGACGCACTGATTATACTTCAGACATTGTGGTAGTGGTGACGAGAACAGATGACGCAGCTTTCCGAATGTATCCCAACCCAGATGAATTTATCAGTTTCTTTGTTAAAAAATACACATTTTATGTAGGAATATAAAAATAACATTAAGTGTGCGCAAGGATTTTATTTAATAAAAACTTTATTATAGGATTCAACACCAAGTAACCCAAAAATAAGTTGAAAAGAAGAAAATGGATTCCAAATGTGCATCATCAGGCAAAATGGAGAGTCACCAGTGAGTAGTTTAAAAATACAATCTGTAGCCTATGAACCTAGAAAAAACAACGGACGGAGTGCTGTCACTGTACAAAGTGAAGCACCGTAATAGCGGCGCTTTTTTATGTGTGCGTGTGCGTTTTTACACTTGGAAAGTGATTCCTTTGTTCTTTTTTATCCCGTAAAGTCGTACGAGAACAACATTTCACGACGCAGGTGGCATAATTAAATAGTTATTTTAATTACTCATTACGCGTGCTTTAATCAACGCTAGCAGCGTAATGGCGGACGCCGAGCTTACTATCGTTTGTATGTGTGGGTGTTAACGGTGTGGGTGTCTTACTACGGTGCTTCACTTTATTAGTATATGGAATTCCGTCCGTTGTTTTTTCTAGGTTCATGCTGTAGCCTAAGTTAACAAAAGCTTAAAAATCTAAATATTAAATAAATTATGCTGAAATTGGCTATGAACCTAGCCAAACACCTATATTTTTCGTAGGTAGTCATTTAAGCAGCTCTTCTGGCGGCAGTAACCTACGTGCTTACCGAAGCTATTGTGTTTCGATGAGTGAGTAAGGAATGCAGAGCCTATTTTTCTATCCCTTCCCAAAACCTTATCCTTAATTCTACTTTAGTCGGCAGCGTACTTGCAGAACAAGTGGAGCGTTAGCTTGTCAAGCGACCTTAACATGAAAAAACCTGCCATGAAACTCAACCGAAAACCAGCTCTGGAGCTGAAGTGGCAGCATAAGCTGACTTACAATCCATTTAAAACTATATGAACAATTGAACACTAGTTCTAGTAAATGTACATAAATAAATTATTTGTTTACTATATAGCTAGTGCACGCGAATTCGCCTGCGTAGAAAAATCCATACTCCATCCATACTTCCTCCGTACTAATATTCGTACTTAATATGATAAAAGCGAAAGTTTGTTTGGATGTATGGATGTTTTACTCTTTCACGCAAAAACTACTTAACCAATCACCATGAAATTTTGCATACACGTTGTCTGTGACAGCAGAAAGGACATACATCCGGAAAAAAAGGACTATTCCCGAGGGATCATCTAAAATTAAGGCACTAAGTGTAATAGCAATAACGATGTCAGGCGATATATTGCTTTTTCAACGCAAACGAACTCGCGGGCACCAGCTAGTAGAACTAGTGTACCCAAACTGGTCGAAATTCGATAATGGTGGGGAAAATGGAAACTAAATAACATTTATAGTTTGTAACATTTTAAAAGTAAAGAAAACAACTTCAACGATGATGAACAAACAAAACGTTCGGCGACAAAACATCAACCTGAATGCCATTGTATTGTTGAATGCCATAGTTATCATAACGCTTGTGTAGATTCTAGGAACGGTTTTAGTACTTCGTACTATTTATAAATCCATACTTCCATTCAAACTAATATTATAAATCTGCCTGTCTTACCTTTTCACGCCTTAACTACTCAACCGATCACCATGAAGTTTTTCATACACGTTGTCAGGAACGCAGGAAAGGACAAAAGTAGGGTCTCGAGTGTTTTCCTCACTTAATATAGGAACAAACTGTATCAAAACTTTCTTAGGGATAACATAAAAGCTTTTCAATAGTTAGGTACTAAACAAAAAATTGGTAAACAGAAAATGAAAAATGAAAAAAAAAAACATTATTACTTTTCCTGCTGTTGCTTATGACGCTAAGTTCTAAGTATCTACTTACTTACATTAACTGTAAGTGTATTCTATTCTTACCATTTAAGCATAAAGTAATGCAATTTCAACCCTGTGATGTGGCCTGTGTCCATAGACCATGGGAGCCACCTATCAAGTTTGGTGATATATTACCATGCATCATGTGTCTGAAATGATATGCTAAGCATACGTCTCTATCTGTATATTAGAACATTTTGAATGTTTCCAGTTTCGAGCACAATTCTGCACATAACAGCGGACTAATTAAAAAAGCATACGTCATAGATGCGGAGTTCATCCGCATTACTTGGATAAGGTGCACTACGCACAGTCCGGTTGAGTAGAAACTTTATCCCGCGGACGCGCGATTTGGAAAAATCTCCCTCCTGAGGTGTTTCAACCTAGCTACAATATGGGCTACTTCAAGCGAGCTGTAAACAAACTCCTACAGGGTAGGCAGCGCACTGGCACTCCCCTTGGTGTTGCTTGTGCATGTCTGTCTGCATGTCTGCTACCTTGATATTATTTAAAAAAAAAAACAAACAAAACCAACAAACCTTCAAATAAATATAAACTTTCAGAATACACTGCAAGAATATGAACGGGAATGATCCTTCGGTTCCAAATTTGAACGAGATTCATCAAGACCTGAAGGATTCTGTTGACACTATTGCCGGGTTCTACGACGACGCAGTTATATTAGTGACCGGCGGAACAGGTTTCCTTGGGAAAGCTTTACTGGAGAAACTGTTAAGGAGCTGTCCAGGGATAGAGACGATTTATGTACTCATGCGACCAAAGAGAGGCCTAACTGTACAACAAAGGTATAAGGAGTTATTGAAAAATCAGGTATGTGCAATTCACAACTGCACGTTTGCCATTATCTCAACTTTATAGAAGGTGATAGGTGGCTGGAAAACCTGATATGGGAAGAGGTAAGGGAAGGTAAGGTATTGGGAGGTATTTTTTGTAATTAAAGTCGTCTATAAACATAAGCAACTCAGGATATGATGCAACTGGCTTGTTAGACTTAATCCTAAAGGATAAGGGTCTGTCAAGAGTCAACTGAGGTAATTCTAATCCGCTCTGGGATTTTTAGCAACCACAACTTCTTCCTTCCCAAGCGAAGGAGAAAAGGAGGACACTTTTTAAGCTAATAGTGATATATTTCAGATATTTGATCGGCTCCGAGCACGTTGGCCAGAGCGATTGAGCAAACTGTTTGCAATAGCTGGCGATGTAGCAGAGCCTAATATGGGTATAAGTCCTGAACAGCTTTCTCTGCTGGCTACCGTCACCGTGGTGTTTCATTCGGCAGCCACTGTGCGCTTTACGGATCCACTACACATAGCCGCGACGCTGAATGTTCAGGGGACAGCTACGATGATGACTCTTGCTCGAAATATGCCGGCTTTGAAGGTAGTTATGAAAACATCTCATTAACTGCTCACTATAATATTATTATAGGATTGTTTAACTTATTACAGAAAACAAATCATTCATACCTCATCAATGTAAACTTTCAGTGAATGTTATCGGATGATACAGATATAGACCTGTATCGTAATTCTATAGTTAAAGCGAGAAAAGTTCGTGAAAATTGATTCAGAAACCAGACAGGGATGAGGGAATCTCTTACTCACTCACTGAAACATATACTTTTTATGTACAGATCATCAGACAGGCTGATGGTACAGATAGGTGCTTATAAAGACAAGCAAAACTAATCAACAACTAATCAAACATATTCATAGCGACAGTGATAGTTACAAGGCGGAGATAGAGGAAAGACCTCTAGATTTTCTTACCTTACCTCTGGATAACCAATATCTGCTAATATTTCATGTAGTGGAATGGTTACCCAGATGGGTTATCAAATTATTTATAGTTGCAGACAAGCTATAATTAACTGCAGGCAAGCTTTCTATTGAGCCAAAACACTCTAAAAGTTGGGTATTCCGCAGACTACTTGATGCTGCACTATCAGGTCAAAGGTTAGCATGTCATACATACATACATACATACATACATACAGAAAAAAAATTCTAAAAATCGTCAATTTAGTTTCAGTATCATGTATAGAGCCTATAAACACGATATCTCTGAAAACAAAGTAACTTACTCCATGACCGACACTTATTGATTTATTATTAGTATTGATTGATTTTTCAGGCCCTCGTACATGTCTCGACAGCGTACAGCAACGCCCCGCGACCCTTAATCGAAGAACAAGTATACCCCCCTCCATACGATCCTGACAACATCATTAAGTGCGCTAAAATGCTGCCGCCAGAGACGGTTGACGTTTTAGCTTCTTCTTTACAAGTGAGTTTAATAGCCTATTATGAGTAGTTTCATTATTAAATAGGATTAAGTAGTCTCTGTGATCCCAATAGATTTCTGAGGAGGAGAGGAAATTTTAGCTGTTTTTAATTGCTAATGTCGACAAAGAGGTTGACAGTCTACTTGATGGTAGATGACTACAGTCGCCTATAAGTAACACAAGCAACGAATTTGAGTCTTGGGAAAGTGGTGAGACACAGGTTGATGATACAAATAGTTAATTTCTTTATCTTTAACCCAAATTCAAGTTCAAATCATTTATTTAAAAGTAACATGGGTCAATGTGAACCAGATATTATTAGTTTAAATATGCAATATCTAATTATTTAATTGCCTTAGTGCACTGGATAACTTATTGTATATTTTAACAGAAGAATTAATATGAATTTCGTCTGCAAATTTAACAAAAAATTATGCTGCCTTATTGTGCTCTTTGTGGTAAAACATCTGCACTGTGCATAAATAAAGATCATGTTTTTTCACAAACACATATATTATATCTTATATATCTTATATAAATTTAAAATTTTAGGGGTACAAGTTAACATTGTAGGGACACTCCTATGATGTATAAAAATACTTGTATCAAATTGATAATTAATAAATTATCCTTTATAAATCATCAGCCTGTGTATATAAATATATCGTGTAAGGTATATATTTTTGTAGAATTTCATACAATACATATTTTAGAGTGCAACTTATTTCAATTTGTAAATAAATTCATAGCACACATGTAAGGGTACATACTTATATGTGTGCTATGAAGGCTCAAATTATTTATAGTAAAATTATTAAAAAAAAATATAAAAATAAACCAAGCCAAATGCACTCACTAGTAATGAACAGGTTAAAAACCAGTAATGTGAAATTCAATATTTTTTTTTTAAATGGACACATCTCAAGTTATGAACACTAAAATCCAAATAGAAGGTGGTGAATATCTTAAAGAGAAATAAAAACGCCATCGTTTTGAAAATTCTATTATGCAAGGTTCATTACTGGCACCATGTCCAACACTGATGCCACTACTTTATTTCATATACACAGGCTTTTATATTCGTATTTATAAATATATCCTGTATATTACTATATATTTTCAGGGCGAACATCCCAACACATACACATTGACCAAAGCCATGGCCGAGTCTATAGTATATGCGAACAAGGACCTACCTGTCTGTATTGTAAGACCTTCAATAGGTGAGCGTATAAGAACTCATGATATTATGATAAAGATATATCTTTAAATGTTTGTATGAATGCAATTTTTTTCTGCTAATTAAGCACACAAACCTTCCTCGTTTATCGCACTTTCCATTAGTGAAAACCGCATCATAATTAGATTATTTTAGCAGTTAAAAAAATTAACTCTGTTAAATTTTAAATACAGATAAAAGTTATTTTCGCATTATAAATTTGCATTTTGCATTATTTTTATTTTTTTATTTTTATTTTAAACTAATGACCGCTCCCGGCTACGCCCGGCGACCAAATTTTTTTTACGTACAAACCTTCCCTGATTATCCCTCTATCCATAAGTGAAGACCGAATTAAAATCGGTCCAGCCGTTCTCGAGTTTTAGCGAAACAAACAAACAGCAATTGATTTTTATGTTTATATATTAATTTTTTTAAATAGTAGTGGCAGGGCACACTGCGTTTCGCAGTCATTTGGGCAGCCCGTCTGGCGACAGTAACCACTTCCTTACAAAAGACCACCGTGAAATAATACCATGTGTGATGTTATGTGATGTGAATTTTCAGCACCTGTGGCGTTGGTGCTGAAATACTAATAATAAATCTGTAAGGTTCGGTCATGTAGTAAGTTACTTTGTTTTCAGAGATATCGTGTTTATAGGCTCTATACATAATACTGAAACTAAATTGACGATTTTTAGATTTTTTTTCTGTATGTATGTATGTATGTTCCTCCATAACTCTGAAACGAATTAACTGATTTTCATGAAACTTTTTAGATAAACATTTGGACGTACAGCACACAGGATAGGCTACTTTTTTCTTTTTTAACGCGGACGAAGTCGCGGGCGCCAGCTAGTTAAGAATAAAAATGGATATATACATAATAATATAGTCTATGTCGATCAGCAAGGTCGCATAATTTACTGCGTGGAATATGAATTGAAAATCGATACATCATGTTTTCTTTATGAGTCTATGGGCACTGGGTAAATTGACATGTGTTCCGATATGACATGTGCGTCACCTATTCAGTTCACGTCCTTTTAAACTTTGTAGCACTTGACGGACCTGTTTTGGAAAACTCAAAGAAAAATTGTCAATTTGACTTGACTGACTCAGGATTCATAACTCTGCAGTAGAACTACCTACTTGGATTATTTTTTTTACCAAACTGTTCTATCGTAGTACTAACAGTAGTACTAATTGGACTAACCCATCTGTTACTGATTGATTTTATTATAATTTGAATTTTGCCTTTTTTTATTTAAAAAAAAAAAAAGGCATTTTGAATTGCTATTTCTACAAATGACACTGGCAAAATAATAGGAGAAAATCTGATGGAGCCAAGACATTAAAAGAGAAGAAGAAGAAAATTTGTAGTCCGATTTAATTTATTAATTTTTGAACTATGTACATAGGTTTTTCCCGCGACTTCGTCCGCGTCCCTCGGAAACAGTACTTTGTTTTCTGTATATATTAGAACGCCTAAAGGGTCTTAGCACATTGGAAGACACGACAAAGTATTCAATTTTTTTCATAGTATTTTATAAGCGCTTTTAATATAAGTTACGGCGCAGCACGCTGACTGTTGCCGTAACATAATATATAATGAAATTTGAATTATATTAACAGCTCTTAAGGCACAAATTACTATGAAAAAATTCAAGTATTTTGCCATGCCGTCTTCCAATTTGCCGCAAATTAAAAATGCCTTTAAAAATGTTAGAAAAGTAGGTACATAGGGTGTACATGCTAGGTATTATTTAAAATTAAAAATAAAAAAATTCCACGCCTAACATAAATATTATTATGTTATATCTTACTAACGTACCATAACACAACAGCATATCTTATATATAAATAAAACTTCGTAACTATGTGTAATATGGTCAAACTTAATAGATAGTATGTATATTTTATATCTATTTTTTTTTTACAAATTACATAATATTATTAACATAGCGCCATCTGTTGCATACTTACTCAATCCAGCAATTATTTCTTATAATTATCTGTGAGTTCCATAAGAATCTAA
This sequence comes from Synanthedon andrenaeformis, assembly GCA_936446665.2. Lineage (NCBI taxonomy): Eukaryota > Metazoa > Arthropoda > Insecta > Lepidoptera > Sesiidae > Synanthedon > Synanthedon andrenaeformis. Next base: position 2,102,503 of record OW387804.2, on the reverse strand, counting down.
CAGATGGCGGTGTAAGGTAATTTATCGGCTGGATTGAATAAATAATTGCACCAGTGCGAAGCCGGGAGCGGGCCACTAGTATGCTAGATTAGTATGCTCGTCGTCGCATGCGCATGCGCATATCGTGGATGCAGAGAGTAACAAATGTTGAAGATTTGAATCGAATGAGAAAGGGAATGGAGGTGCTGAGAACGATAAAGGAGAGGAAGCTGCAGTATTTCGGACGCCTGATGAGGGGCGAAAGATACCGTATTATTCAGCTAATGATGTAAGGAATAATACAGGGAAAGCGTAGCAGAGGCAGAAGAAAGACATCTTGGTTGAAGAATTTAAGAGATTAGTTCGATTTAAGCACTGGCTTCTTCTTTCCGCAGCAGCTTCCAAATTCAAGATAGCCATGATGGTCGCCAACCTTCTTATAGATGTTTGGAGTGGTTATAGTCGCCACTTCCATACGGAAGACTGTTACTGTTGAAAGCAGTATTCCTTGCCACTACTCATTCCTCACCAACATTTCTATAATTTTTTAGTAACTGCTGCACACCAAGAGCCTTTCCCTGGGTGGATTGACAACATCTATGGAGTCACAGGTAACTTTGTTGTAATCTATATACCTAAGTTATTGTAAGTTTTATTATTAAGTTTTGAACTTTACATTATTGAGTTTTTAAAAAAAATTGTTATTGTAAATTATTGAAATTTATATTGTTGAGTTATTGAAATTAGAAATGTGAAGGTTATTGAAATTTATATTATTTTCAGTGAAGTTGTTGAAATTTTCATTATTGAAACCTTGAAATTTATATTATTGAGTCAATGAATTATATATTTTTGAAATTTACTGAAATTTATATTATTGAGTTACCTATTGAGATTTTTAAAATTGAAAGTTATTGAAATTATATAAATATAAAGTTATTGGTATTTATATTATTGAAAGTATTGAAATTTATAAATTCCTGCTCACTGTTTTATTAGGTACCTACTGTTATAATAAAAAAACCCTATGAGAATGTACCTCTAGGATAAAATAATAACTTTTAAGAAAAGCTTCTACGATTCCCATAAGTCATGGACATTATGTATAAATATTACGTAGGTATACCTACATTATCTATAAATCTATCATATATCATATCAAACATGATGTTTGTTTGTTATTGTGTTTGCAGGTATTATTATGGAGATATCTCGCGGCACATATCGCTCAGGTTATTGCCGAGAGAGATATGTCGTGGATCTAGTGCCGGTGGACCTGGTGGTCAATTCCTGTATCCTCGCCGCTTGGAGACAAGGAGTTAATCAGTAAGTTTGATTTTCTTTGTGTATGTTTTATGTTTTTTGTATGTTGTTTGGACAGACGACCTAAAGGGCTTCGCAGGAAGCGGCTGGATGCGAAGAACAGAAGACTGCGTGGTAGCGGACATTGGGAGAGGCCTACATCCAGCAGTGGAGAGACCCTAGCTGTTGCACGCGACTTCGTCTGCGTAACTTTATAAAATATAGCCTGTGTTACTCCCTGACAATGTAGCTTCCTATAGGTTATTTTTTTTTTTAAATCGCCCCAGTAGTTTTTGAGTTTATTCATTACAAAAATACAATTTTTCTCTCTTTATAATATGTATTAGTATAGATATAGTTTAATTTTCAACGCGGACAAAGTCGGGGGCGCCAGCTAGTACTCATCTAAATATCTAACTGATTATCCAAACTCTTTTTAAATTGCAGGCCCGGCCATTGTCCAGTTTACAACGTGACTTCCGGTTCAATAAATCCACTGCAATGGGGACAATTCACGAAACTATGTCTGAAATGGGCCCGAGAGAATCCCACCAAGTGAGTCACACACACACACACACACACACATAAACACGCACGCGTGCACGCACATACGCACGCAGGCTCGCACGCACACGCACAAGCACACACCCACGCACGCATGCGCGCGCTCAAGCACGCACGAACATACGCTCTCTCTCTCACACATACACACATTATATACTCATATACGAGCACAATTTGCAACAAATTTTCTTTCTATTTTCTTGTTCAATAAAAATTTTGTTACTAGCTTTTATGGAAGGGCAAAAGCTCCTGGCACAGGCTCCCGCTTAAAGCGAATCTTCAATCACAGATATTTATGTATTAAAAAACGAGTTTTTTGACAGTAAATAAACATTTTTTGTACATTTTTTATTTCTTTATAAGTAAGTATTAGGTCATATCCGATTATAACAAACACAAACTCCTACCTCTTTGTATCATGCATCTGACAAAGACATCTATGTTCGCAGATATGTGATGTGGTATCCCAATTTCTCTTTTACGGAGTCTCGCTTCGTGAATACGTTTTGGGAAGTTTGCTGTCACTTCTTGCCTGCTTTCCTCTATGACATACTGCTCAGGGCTCAAGGGAGGAAGGCTATGTAAGTAACTAAATTCATAACATTCTGATTCTTGTTTGTTTTATGACAGTCCTGTTGATGATATGTGACTGTGTTGTCGTTTCTTTAAGAAGAATAAAGTGTAATTGACTAGATGACGTTAGACCAATATAATCTGAAGTATCTTTATATTATATAACATTGTTATTTAACTTTATTGTAACACGTCCACATTATTTAACATGTTGTTTAACATTATTTTAGGAGAAATGACATTAAAATAATAGTGCAATATAAAAATGTTATCTAACATTGTCTAAAATTCCTACACCTGAATGACGAGCTATTATTATATAAGTAACTTTGTTTTATAATACATGTCGTCCACACATATAAAACATGCTATATAACTATGTTATATAAAATTTTTTACGTAGTCTAGACTCACCTTTAAGTCAGCACACGTGCGGTTATTTTGTCACATTTAGATTTAATTAAGTACTACTATTAATCTAGGTACTACTTAATGGAAATAAAATTTGAAAATAATTAATTTCTTTTCCAATACTTCAATAGTTGAAAAGTTTAAAAAGCCTCTGTCAGGACTCTAACTTTTCATTGTGTTAAACTAGCTGTTGCACGCGACTTCGTCCGCATAACTTTATAAAATTATAGCCTATGTAACTCGCTTTCTATAGGTGAAAGAATTTTTAAAATTAGTCCAGTAGTTTTTGAGTTTATTCAAATTATGATATTTCATAATGATATTAAATATATTATTAATAATAATATCTAAACTAATATTATAAACAGAAATGATTTTGTATTTTTGTTTGTAATGAATTAACTCAAAATCTACTGGACGGATTTTAAAAATTCTTTCACCTATAGAAAGCTACATTATCAGCTAGTAACATAGAGGCTAAATTTTGAAAAAACACTCGGACCAAATAGCTTGCAACAGCTAGTAAAATATATATATAATAATGATATAAAATAATTATAGAATGATGAAGTTGGCCCGTCGCTTCAAAATAGCAGCCATAAGCGGCGAATATTTCGCGAACCACGAATGGCAATTCGGCGTCTCTGAACTGAGTGTATTGCACCAAGAAGCCTTAGAGGCTAAGGACGCCCACGTGTTTCCACATTGGCCGGCTGGCTACGACTGGGACAACTACATGGGATCATATATGTTGGGGATAAGAAAGTTTATTTTGAAAGATACAGCCGAATCTCTGCCTCAGGCTAGGACTAAATTGCGAAGGTAAGTACACAGTCCAGTCTCAAAGACCTCATGTAAGGACGACATCCTCTCTTTTCGTCCGCATAACCGAGGAAGTCTCCTTCAAAATTATTTTCTTCATTTTGTTACCCTTAGCATATTGCTGTTAACGTGTAGCACAGCACTTATTCAATTATTTAAAAATACCTAATATTGACGAAGTTAGCAGTCAGTTTTAATAATTACATAGGGTCTAATCTTATTAAGGACTCAACTAATGTGCTTGCTATTGTACCTTGAATTTTATTTTTAATTTATTTTTATTTTTCAGATTATATTGGGTGCACAAATTATTTCAAGCCGCGACTGGATATTACATCTTCAGAATGCTAGTCGGTCGTTTGCGATAAAAATATTTAGTGTAAAATTAATTTGCCTTATATTAAATGTACATAAGTAAATTTTAAGAACACTAAGTTAATATCTACATACAGGGTGGTGTGTTATAATTCATTCAACGTTCTTATATAAAATGAGGTCGCAGCAATAATTGAAATGAAACGTATGGAAATATTTATAAAAATGACATTTACAAAGCTACATGTCGCAGGGTTATTGTAAAAAATAAAATCAAAATTAAAATAAAATTCTTTTACTTCAAGCTTCTAATATGGCTCAGATTAAATGTAATAAATTGAAGGAAAAAGAAAGAAAGAACAATTTATTAAACAATTTGTTTCCATGTACCTAGTTATAAATATTAGCAATGGGTCTCATACATTCTGAATTGAATATTTATTATCACTTTAAGAGGAATCTGTTATATTTGTATATACTTATTATTTTAAATTAGCAGACACATGGAGTGCTTTAAATGTTGTCATTAAATTTTCATTGATAACAAAGTTCATATAGTAGGTAAATGCTATGATATAATAATTTTTTATATAGGTTTTATAATTGCACTGACTTTTGACAACAGTGTCCTTTTCCTACCTCCATATGTGGTGGAAAGCCTTAACGCATTTTGATTGGTCGATTCAAGCAGTTACCAGTTATTTTTTTTTTTTTTTTTTAATATTTGTATTGAAGACGGACCAATATTGGACCATCTCAATATCTGCCTGACTTGAACATCAAGTAAAATTTTCAAAATATCCCTGCGTTATAATATCACTTTGTGCGTCTAGTAAAATCACATTAACAGTGAAATTTGTTGCAATTTTATAATATCACAGATTTTACAATAATCCTGCGACATATCTATAAAAACTGACTGATATGATGACACGGTATATACAGAATCGAATCGAGGCTTGGCTTGTACCTCTGATTGTTTTTTTATATAGACATAGACATATACGTCTATCTCTGTCTATTTATTGACAAGTAATAAATATTTTAATATACAATAAAATACATAAGTATATTATATGCACATTTAAAAACGCAGTTTTTCATTTGGATCCCTTTACAACTAAAGTTATATTATGGAGAGGTATTGAATCAGGAATGGGGAGATCAGTTGAATAACGAAAGTTACCGATATAACTCGGCGGATGGCAATGGCAATGATATATAAATATGATATATAATTAAGGAGAGCCTTGGGTCTCTGGGGTGGGAAGTGAGGCCGAGTGGAGGGGATGTTCCGGCAGGCGCAGCGTAGGACCTCAACCGCCACGATGGGCAGACAGTGGATCCAGGCTGCTTCTGACCGGTCTTATTGGATAACTAGCTGTTGCCCGCGACTTCGTCCGCGTTCAAAATGTTATATAGCCTAAAGCCTCTCGATAAATAGACTATCCAATGCAAGAAGAATTTTTCAATTCGAACTTGTAGTTTCTGAGATTAACGCGTTCAACCAAACAAACTCTTCAGTTTTATAATATTAGTATAGATTATAGGGGAGGCCTATGTCCAACAGTGGACGTCCTACATCTGAGATAAATACACATATATGTATATATGCATACTTACATTGGGTATTTATGTGTAATAAAAAATAATGATTATTAACTGTTAAAGTTGAAATGGGCTTAAAAGTTTTTATCTCGATCAAGTCATAATCACCCGTTTGGAAGCTATAATTTCATGAACACAGAGACACGCGTAAAATTTATATATAACACTTTACCTTTTTACTTTGTATACACTTTTTATATACGCGTGTTATATATAAATTTCAAATTTATATATAACACGCGTAATATTTGATCTTTATAAATTTATAGTTATATCACTTTATAAAATTTATACCTAACTTAGACGTCAAAGTTATAAAGTAATTATATACTCGTATATAACACGCATAAATGAGATGTGTTAGCGTGGTATCAAGAAAATTAAGACATCAAAAGGAAATTCTTTATAGAAATATAATAAAAAAATCACAACATTATAAAATTGTTTTATTCAAAAAATACTTCAATAACATAAAATATAAAGTAACATACACCGGTGCCAATATAATTTTGGCTTAAAGCAAAAATATACATCCTATTGATAAAGCAACATATAGTTTTATATATTATATAGTCTTGTCATGTGATTGCACTTAATTCAATCTGATATGATTATTAAAATATACAGACATATTATATAATCTTGTTTTATATTTTCCAAGTAACATCGTTGATATAATTTGCATGTCATTTTTTAAATTAAAACTTATTTAGACGCTTTAAACACTTTTATTTAGTATGGGGAAAAAAAATGGGAAACACCCTCGGTGACGTTTAATTGTATGAAATAAGCGCCATCTACACGAAACAGTACGTACTGTTAGCGCGCGAGTTGAATGCAGAGCTCAGGAATGCGATAGTGCTGTGACCTAATTAGAATTAATGATGACAATATGTCGATAAATTTCAACATTGTTTTAAGTTTAACATTTTAAGTTTAGAAATAAAACAATGCAAAAGGTCTTCGATGCCTCACGTTGCGCGCCACTAGTAAAATACCCTTCATGGGCCCATTTTTTTTGGCATTCATTTTTTCGGTAACATTTTTCGCCATTTCCCGTGCTTTGCGATGAATAAAAACTCGTTTTTTTTTTTGTAACAGAACTTGATTTACTCGGATCAGACATTATTAAAAACAAAAATAACACGCGGCTGCAACTTGAATATTAACGCGATAACACCGTAAGCGTATGATAGTTGTCGAGGACATCACGCACATCGAGGTAAAGGGCGGGGGAGATGCTCCCGCCCTTCACCTCAGGCCCCGACTGCATTCAACTCGCGCGCTAACAATAGGTACTTCTTGGTTCACAATAAGCTTAATTTCATCAGTAGTTTGTCAAGATGTTAACAGATGGCGTAGTGTTAACTTCTGACGTGTAGTCCTACGACTGACAGTTTTATAAACATGTATTTTAAAAAACATGAAGTTGATTACTTAAAACATGTTATAAATCTGTCAATTATTTCTTATTTATTTGATTGGATCATAAAGCAATGCTTGATTTAAAATATATTTGTAAAAAAACATTTCTTTTAGAAGACATTAATAATTGAAATAAACAATTTTGAAAGTAAAACTGAATGACATACTTGAGACCTAGTTTCAACTTAATGAAAAAAAAAATGACATATATTTTTTTCTTGCAACTAAATAAAAGAAATGTCATTTCATTGAGACTTTATTGCAACTGAATAAAAGAAATAACATTTCGTTAAGACAAAGTTACAACCAAATAAAAGAAATGACATTTCATTTGACGACAATTTGATGAGAAAATGATTAATCAAATCATAAAGAGGTTTACAAACTTATAAATAGTATAGGAATAAAAGAAAATCAACCCATAACCTCAGATCAAATGAGAACTATAGACAGAATTTTTGCGGACAATATAGTGAAGCCAGTTTATTCAACACTGTTATTTTTATCGGCTTCACTTTGCCGTCCACAAGACTCTATCTTTAGTTCTTATTTTATCTGAGCCTGCAACCTTCATGGTCCGAATACGCCGGCCATTTTGTTTTCGAGCTGTCACTGCCACGTAATGGCGTCTAAACAACAGCAGCTGTTTCGCTGTTAGAACCAGTTATGTAACTATACAGCGATGAGAACCAACCACTAATCCAGTAGAGGAGGAGGCCCCAGAACAAACATCTGGTTACGAGGTCCACGAACCACATGCTAGAGAAAAATATGACAAAAACATGTTTCTATATTTTCGTATGAAGTAAAGCATTTAAGTATACAGAGTGTGGCCTGTAATAAGAGCAATAAATTGAAACGATGATTCTATGGAGTATACGCAGTCACCTTAACCTAATCATAATGCTTCAAAGTGCTTATACTCGGAGATATAGCAATCCAAAGTTACAATACATAATCAATGAATTTCATGATCGCTAAATTGTCGGTTATCAGTCGTTAGATGTCTTGGTACAGGGTACTGAGGCGAGAACTATCGTAAATGTCAATGTCAAGTACTCCGACTGGACACGTTATGTCTGTAGTAGTAGTACATTGCTGGCTCGATTCATTTTGTTACCAAATAACAGTAAATTTGTTTTTCATTTTAATTAATTGAAACCATTTGGAATTAATTTCTGATTCGTTAAAGGGTCTATATTTTAATTTATTGCTCTTATTACAGGCCACACGCTGTTATACAATATAGTTTATAGTCGTTGTCAAACCAAAATCTGCTATATGTAAGTACTTTTGAGATATTGAAAAAAAAAAAAACATGAAGGTTTACTTAAAGAAAGTATTTTATTATAATCTTAGGGTTGTTACACGTTAACTTTTATACTATAATTTAATGGCTGCTGCACATATTCTGGCTGCTGCACATAGCATAATATTGTATTGAGAGGTCGTAGTTGGACAATTAGTGCAGTGCAGTGCAGTGAAATGTTGAAATCTCAAAAAAAGTGCACATAGCAGATTTTTGTTTGACTACGACGTCATTAAAAATAACAGTGAATAACATAGTAAAAATGGATAAAAAAATACATATTACGAGTATCTAAATCCATTTGACGAGCTCATTGGACGAGTGGTTAAGATGATTGCCTTAACGCTCTGTCTCAGGGGGTCCCGGGTTCGATTTCAGTTCAGGGCCAACTTTGAAAATGAACTTTTCAAAGTTGACCCTGAAATCTGGATCTGGTAAGTAATGACGTTTCGCGTTTCGCAATCATTTGGGCATACATCTGGCGGCAGTAACCACCCCCTTACAGAAGACAACCGTGAAATTACAGCACGTGTGCTGTTGTGTTTCGGTGAGTGAGTAAGGGATGCCAGAGCCAGAGCCAATTTCCTACAATAATCGGCAGCGCCCTTGCAGTACCTGTGGCGATCCTTGTGATATAGGCGATGGTAACCTCCTACCACCAAGTAGACTGTCAGCCTGTCTGTCAATATTAACATAAAAATGCTGGCTATTACCTCGGGCTACAGATTAGCATTGCCATACAACGAGGTAATGCAGCCAGCATGCTTGGGACCCTGCCTAGGGGACTGAAGTTTTATCTTATAATACTAAACGAGGAATTCTTGTATGCCACGACGATCTCGCAAACGGCTCTAACGATTTTGACGAAAATCTAGGGTTAGGGGTTTTTTAGGTCTAGAAATCAATCTGCTAGGGTCTTATCTTCGAAAAAATTCGTTTTAGGTAGTTTTTTTTAATGGAAAGGTTACAAAAGTACCGCTTGCTCGTTTTATAATATTTTGAATTATTAATCATTAATTCAAGTATTTTTGAATTTTTTTTTATAATGTTTCATAGACTTTCTTTCTTACATGTAAAAAACTTTAAACCTTTCATTGGCCCGAGCGACACTCGGTTGCCCAGTCTAGTATTATATAATATGTATATACCCATATAAATTATGTGTCACGTTGTGTGTCCACGATGAACTCCTAAACTACTGAACCGATTTTGATAAAATTTCGTAACCATGTGTAATTTGGTCCAACTTAAAAGATAGAATAGTTTTTATTTTGAACCCGGGCGAAGCCGGGAGCGTGTAGCTAGTGTAATATAAATTTTGTTTGGCCTTAAACATATTTAGTTATAAATACATTATATCTCTATATGTACATAAAATAATCCATATTCGGTTCCCAGAAATTACCAATTTCAAAACATTTCACTTACACTTTCATGTGCCTCCTTGCAGCCGGTAGAGTATCATCGTATTCTTTCAATATATATATACGGGCGGCTTTGACACAATCTTCGAAATACTTCGTGATGTCCAAACCTGAAAATTAAGTTTCAATTTCTTTCTCATTTTCCTCATTGACCCGACTAACTTCTCTCTCATTGACCCGACTAAGTTCTTTCTATTTGATTCGACTAACTTCTCTCTCATTGACCCGACTAACTTCTCTCTCATTGACCCGACTAACTTCTCTCTTATTGACCCGACTAACTTCTCTCTCATTGACCCGACTAACTTCTCTCTCATTGACCCGACTAACTTCTCTCTTATTGACCCGACTAACTTCTCTCTCATTGACCCGACTAACTTCTCTCTTATTGACTCGACTAACTTCTCTCTCATTGACCCGACTAACTTCTCTCTATTTGATTCGACTAACTTCTCTCTCATTGACCCGACTAACTTCTCTCTATTTGATTCGACTAACTTCTCTCTCATTGACCCGAATAACTTCTCTCATTGACCCGACTAACTTCTCTCTCATTGACCCGAATAACTTCTCTCTCATTGACCTGACTAACTTCTCTCTTATTGACTCGACTAACTTCTCTCTCATTGACCCGACTAACTTCTCTCTATTTGATTCGACTAACTTCTCTCTCATTGACCCGACTAACTTCTCTCTATTTGATTCGACTAACTTCTCTCTCATTGACCCGAATAACTTCTCTCATTGACCCGACTAACTTCTCTCTCATTGACCCGAATAACTTCTCTCTCATTGACCTGACTAACTTCTCTCTCATTGACCCGACTAACTTCTCTCTCATTGACCCGACTAACTTCTCTCTTATTGACTCGACTAACTTCTCTCTCATCAGCCGACTAAACTCAAGTAACATCTCATTGGCCGCTAAGTGCGCATATGTACGATAATAATCGTACCTATGTTATCGTACATTTTTTATTTATTTTTTTATTTTATTGACACAAAAAATATATAATTAGTAGTACACATTTTAGGTGTAATATAAACTTATTTAAGTTTCTATCGTCGTCACCTGAGTAAAAAAACATTTACAATTAGTAACACTTAGTTTTAAACAAACATAATTTAAAAAAAGTATATGTTTGTAGCACGAACCTAGAAAAAACAATGGACGGAATTCCATATACTAATAAAGTGAAGCACTCTAGTAAGCTCGGTAACCTGTATTTACACGTTAACACCCACAAATGCAAACCATAGTAAGCTCGGCGTCCGCCATTACGCTGCTAGCGTTGATTATAATGCACACGTAATGAGTTTATAAAATAACTATTTAATTATGCAACCTGCGTCGTGAAATGTTGTTCCTGTAGCACTTTAAGTGATAAAAAAAGAACAAAAGAATCACTTTCCACATGTAAAAACGCACACGCACACATTAACAACGCGCCGCCATTACGGTGATTCACTTTGTACAGTCACAGCACTCCGTCCTTTGTTTTTTCTAGGTTCATGGTTTTTAGGTAGACACAGATTTTTTTTTCATTGTCCATCGTGCTACGCTTAAAAAACAACAACATAATTTACAATAGTAAAGTTCTTATTGAAAGGTCTTACCAATTGCGTCGCACTTATAATCTCTGCTCTCTCTCGGGTTCAATCTCTTTCTGCCTTCTTGAGCGATGTCGGATTTGAAGTCCCATTGGTTATTTGTGTAGTATTCAAATACTTCGAAGCCTTTCGCTATACGGCGCTGGACGCGAAGCAATCTAAGAACAATCATAAGCACATATTACAATTAAAATTATAAACTAAAGCACGACTTCATATCTGATGTACGTTGCCGATGAGTTTTGGGTGTCCCGAAGACCACTTCATGCTGCAGCATCAAGTCAAGGTCACCATGTGATGCAAGTAACAGTATATACTAAATTTCACATCAATCGAACGTGTGGAAGTTAGTGAAATCCCTTCGTCAACTAAGAAATGGAGTGTTGGTCTTCAAACGTATGAAGGTTTGTAGCGGGGGACGTTTGTGTTTGTCTTCCTATGTTACTATGTTACTTATGTGTGTTCTTATATGTCCTTTACTACAAATATAATATTATTCTATTCTATTCTTTTATAAACGCTTGAACAGATCTTCATAAATTATAGCTATCGATGATCATAACCGTCCCGATCATGATCATCGAACAAAAAAAAAACGGATCAAAATTGATCCATCCGTTTGGGAATTATGATTCCACAGATAGATACACAGACAACACACACGTCAAACTTATATTATAACACCTCGTTTCTGCGTCATGAAAAGAGCTAAACTCGTGGGTTAATTAACAAATTTATCTTATAATACTAAACGTGGAATTCTTGTATGCCACGACGATCTCGTAAACGGCTCTAACGATTTTGACAAAAATCTAGGCTTAGGGGTTTTTTAGGTCTAGAAATTGATCTGTCAGGGTCTTATCTTCGAGAAAATTCGTTTTAGGTATTTTTTTATTTTTTTTGGAATGGTCACAAAAGTAATTCCCGATTGCTCGTTTTATAATATTTTGAATTATTAATTCAAGTATTTTTGATATTTTTTTTCTATATTGTTTCATAGACTTTCTTTCTTACATGTAAAAAACTTTAAACCTTTCATTGGCCCGAGCGAAACTCGGTCACCCAGTCTAGTATTATTTAATATGTAAATCTTTATATATATACCCATATAATCGGTCGCCCAGTCTAGTAACTTTAATTATAGTTTGTAATATATAAAAATCGAATCAATTACTTACACAGGCTTATATCCAATGCACAAAAGCAATGTGTCGACGATGATGGCTGGGATCCAATGGAAGAAGAGAGCGCATATGTTGTGGTACAATCGTGAATGCTTCATAGAACCGCCCGGATACCTGAAGATACATTTTTTTTTTAATTTTTGTCGCTAGAACTAGTTGAACCGGTTGCCTTATTATCTAACAGCAGACGACAGCAGACGACTTGCGATCGCGTGTGCTGCCATACAGAAATGCCATGCACTTTAATTTTAGTTATTGTCCGTAAGAGGCAGCACCGTCTCTTATCGCAAACCACACCACTGTTATGGTTTTGCGTGATACCAAAAACACGATTTAGTGTGATATATTGGAGAAATTGATAGAAAGTTTTCGCCTGTCGCAAGTTGGTTGCAAGTCGTCTGCTGTTAGATAATAAGGCAGCCGGCCACACTTCGCTGTAGCTCAGTCAACAACGTTCCGTGGTTGCCATAACAACGGTCAACATTATGAATTGTTTTTTTTTTTAATAAAAATCTTTGTCCGCGTCCGATCGCTACTAAACGTCACAGGATTACCCGTCGGACTAATCTGAAGGTTGTGTGAAAATGTCATCAAAATCGGTTCAGCTGTTTCGGAGTCTATAGGGAGTCTATACATACATACACACATCGCCTTTTATACATATATTAAGATTGTTGCAAACAAGCATCGCAAACATAATACAATACCTTACATCTAACGGGTCTGTTAGATGTAAGGTGGCTATCTAATAACACCATCGCTAATTCTCGCTACCTTTGCTAAAAAATCGAAGGAAAGAGACACCGCGACCAATCACCTATATAGCTGTTATTGCGATTAAGTGACTCCTCGTGACACTCGCCTTGAGAGGCTGGAAACCGGATAATCACAAGCAAATAGTGTTCAGAGCCACGGAGGAAATTTCAGGGTTAAGAATATAGATATAGATTCGACGACACGTTTGGTCTAGTGACTAGTAACCCTAGCTGTTAACCAAAAGGTCGCGGGTTCGAATCCCGTTAGGGGCAAGTGTTTTTATGTGTCAACATTTACATTTGTACCTGAGTCATGGATGTTTGTATTTATAATATGTATGTATTTACAAAAAAAAAGTAATCTATGTAGTATATCAACTGTCTGGTATTCATAATACAAGCATTAGTTGCTTACTGTGGAACTATCGTAGATCAGCACCATCTAAGATATTTATTTATTTACTAGCTGGCGCCCGCGACTTCGTCCGCGTTGAAAAAGAAAAAAGTATCCTGTGTCCTGTACGTCTAAATGTTTATCTACCAAGTTTCATGAAAATCAGTTAATTCGTTTCAGAGTTATGGAGGAACATACATACTATACAATACCTACACTTACAGATTTATTATTGGTATTGATTATGTAGATATAGATATATAGATAGTCTTAGTTTATCAGCAGTAGGTAGGTAGATTACTTATAGATTTAGTTTATTTATATGTACTCACCAAGCGACCCCGTTTAAGGGTATTTTATTCAGAATGATTTCTCTTCCGGCGTCAATCATTTCGTTCCATGTCACCTTAACTTCAGCGGAAGACGTGAAGTTGACTACGCTCTTTTCTCTGTCCCTGTAAAAAAACAATAGGCTAGTTGACAAAATTTGGAAATTAGCTTAAAACTATAGCTTAGCATCTATTTCACCCCAAAAATATATTATTTTAAGAAAAATAGTTCTTTTACATTAGTATTTTGATTTTTTAGAAATGAACTTGAAATTGACCGCGAAAAAGGCCAAGACTGTCATGGCGTCTTGAATGACGTCACACCTCGCGAAACAGTCGTGTTTGTTTGTGACAGTCAATTGTGTCAATGACAGCTACAACATGGCGTTTCGCGAGGTGTGACGTCACGCTTCCATGCGCTTCTCTGATCGGTGTTTAATGTCACGTGATTAAACGCTTCGTTTTGTCGATTTTATTTTCCAAAAATATTATTAATCTTTTATTATTTTAATAGAAAAGTTGTTTTTTTGTTTACTAATTATTATCATGGTTAATCATTAGAAACTCTAAGCCATCCGATTTATTCTGTGGAAACAAGCCTATTATGGCGAGGTCAAGTTGGGCAGATATATAAGATATAGTATTTGTAATTTATGGGTTCAATGCAATGCTTACTCAAGAACAATATGCATCCACACTCCAATCATAATTCCATTGATGAACACATCGACAGGAAGGAAATCTGCGTAGCTGTTACTCTTACAGTACATCGATCTGATTACACCTTTTCCGGCTCCTGAAAAATCATATTTTTTTTATGATCATTTTTATCATCAAAAATTTATATATACAAATATTCATCGTTTATTGTTCTTTCCATTAGGAGTAACGTATCAAAATCCGTTCAGTGGTTGAGACTAAGTTGGCGGAGATACAGATAGAGGCGGGCGTCGTCTTTATCTATCTATACTAATACTAGTGGCCCGCTCCCGGCTTCGCCTGGGGTGTTTTTTTTTTCTAAAATAAACGTAGCCTAAGTTACTCCTTATTACATCAGCTACCTGCCAATAAAAGTCCCGTCAAAATCGGTCCAGACATTTCAGGGGTTAGCTGGAACAAACAGACAGAGAGACAAAAATTTTAAAAATGTTATTTTGGTGTATGTACCGTATATATTCATATGCATGTAGTAAAAAACGGTTATTCCAATATTACAAACAGACACTCCAATTTTATTTATATGTATAGATTAAAAACAGGGAGGATTTGTATGTACCTAATTTGTAATGAATAAAATCAAAAACTACTGGACCAATTTTAAAAATTCCTTCACCTATAGAAAGCTACGTTTTCAGCGTGTAACATAGGTTTATTAAGTTACGCGGGCGAACTCGCGTGCAACAGCTGGTTTTATAATATGTGTAAATATCTCCTAGACATATTGGTAAGGTTGGAAGTAAGCACACCGATTAAAGAAGCGTAAGGGGCGAGATCTCATTTTCCAGTCCTCTTTTTCAAGAGACTAAGGAATACATTGCTGTATTCTATAAGTTGAAGTCGAGAGATCGACTTGTTGATAAGTCTGTACTTATCGATAAGTCGGATTAGAGGCAGCAAGGCGAAGCACTATTTGTCTCGCACACATGCATATCACTAATGTATGCACACTAATGTATTTCGTTTTTGGTCTCGCCCTAATAATTACATTGCCAATCACTATAATATCTTTGTTTATGTTCGTTTTTAATGCATGCTGAGTTAGCCTATAAGAGTGGAGTATATTACAATATTATAAAAGTTTGTTTAAATGTGAATAAGTTTATGGATTGTTGTATACTGTGTTGGCTTTTTAATAAATAAAATAAAATAAAAATAAATAAATATACACTCACCTATGAGTAAACCTGTGGGTCCGTTGATGTTATCAGTCCACCCCGGAAGCGGTTCTCGCCAGATCGGTATCACTGTTGATGAAACATTATCATGAATATTAAAATTAAATTTATTTAATTTTTTTAAATTTAATTAAATCGATTCAGTTCGGATTTCGGAACCAGCTTTCGGAAAGTTCCGAGACATCTTCTCTTCCGAAATTCCTCAGTGACTTAAAAAAAAAGATGACATATGGTGCCGAAACGTGTGGCCTCCAAAGAAAGCTCAACGTCGCTCAACGAGCTATGGAGAGGGCTATACTCGGGGTTACACAGCGAGATCGAATCAGAAATGAGGAGATCCGCAGACGAACGAAACTTACCGACATAACCCGCTGACTTATTATCTAACAGCATACGACAGCAGACGATTTGCGATCGCGTGTGCTGCCATACGGAAATGATGCACTTTAATTTTAGTTATTGTCCGTAAGAGGCAGCACCGTCGCTTATCGCAAACCACACCACTGTTATGGTGTTACGTGATACCAAAAACACGATTTAGTGAGGATGAAATGAGGAGATCCGTAGACGTACGAAAGTTACCGACATAAGCCGGCGAATTAGTAAGATGAAGTGGCAGTGGGCGGGACACATAATACGGAGAGCCTTGGGCCGCTGGGGCCGGAAAATTCTCGAGTAGAGGGGATGGACTGGCAAACGCAGCGTAGGACGTCCATCCATCCACCCACTCGGGCGACTGGTCTTGGGGGAGACTGCCGCCCGTCGTAAGGTCCCCCGAGACGGCCTGCGTACCTCCACTTTGGGGTACGCCGAGGTTACGACAGGGAGCGTACCCCTCCCCGCGCTGGATAGCCATGGCGGGGCTTCCCCGCGACCCCTCCCACCTACGGCCGCGCTAGAAAGCCGTTGGGCTTAAAAGGGTCGGGTATTCAAGGGGATTTCCCAACGTTAAAAAAAGAAGAAAAATTCCCACTCCATAGCTCTTTAAGCGGGCAAACCCACTGACAAGAGACTAATGTGAAAATTAAAAAGTATTACACTGGTTAAAGACATTATGTATTATGCATTTCAGTTTAATACCTATTGACGGTCTAAGGATGCATACAGGCATCTTATTCTCCAAGGCTTCAACGGCAAGCGCTTCTCCGAGGGCCTTTGTGAAGGCATAGGAATTTGGCAGTTTATTGAGCAACCTGAAATATAGATACATATTACAATAACAGGTGAAAACTGGGATAGATAAGTGGTATTCATACCTACTCTGCTTCTGAAAGGGTTCGGATCACAGTAGAGCCTGTTCATCCGAGGCTTCGATTTCATTTGTAAATTTGATACAATAATAAGACAAGGACTAACCTTAGACCGAACACAATTTTTACCAAAATGAGCGCAACCTAATGACCCATTAAATTAAACCTATGAATTGAGGTGCAATATTGCATACAAATTTTCGTACCTTCTCGGAGATAACCGAACAGATTTTAAATTGGATGGTTTTTCTTAAATATTGTGAAAAATATGAAAAAAGAAATAAAAGTAAAATTGTGTGATACTTTTGTGGCATTATTGCCGATGGATGATAATCAACTTTTACCTCAAAATCTTGTCAGATGGCTCTATATGAATACGAATAAATTTGGGCAGCGCTGTCGCCCAGGTAGTATTAAACAGTTAGTATATCTTTGTATACCCAAGTATATAGCTTCTAAAAATCGAGAAAGGGCAGAAAAAAAAATCACCGGTGCGAAACCGGGAACGGATCGCTAGTTAAATATACGATAAAATGACCTACTTGGGGGTAAGAGCAGCCACCGTTTCCTCGTCCATCCACTCAATGGCCTGGATGACCTGGTGAGGATCAGCTGGTGGGGGGTAAGGTTTCTCTTCCAGGAGTTTCTCGTGCAGGTGGCAGTACGCGGTTGATATGTGCATGAACAACTGCATACAAGACATAGGTACACGTTACACATCTTTGAAATAAATTAATCTTTGTAATAATAATAATCTTTGTAATAAATTAATCTTTGTAATAATAATAATCTTTGTAATAAATTAATCTTTGTAATAATAATAATCTTTGTAATAAATTAATCTTTGTAATAACAATAATCTTTGTAATAAATTAATCTTTGTAATAACAATAATCTTTGTAATAAATTAATCTTTGTAATAACAATAATCTTTGTAATAAATTAATCTTTGCAATAATAATAATCTTTGTAATAAATTAATCTTTGTAATAATAATAATCTTTGTAATAAATTAATCTTTGTAATAATAATAATCTTTGTAATAAATTAATCTTTGTAATAACAATAATCTTTGTAATAAATTAATCTTTGTAATAACAATAATCTTTGTAATAATAATAATCTTTGTAATAATAATAAACTTTGTAATAAATTAATCTTTGCAATAATAATAATCTTTGTAATAAATTAATCTTTGTAATAACAATAATCTCTGTAATAAATTAATCTTTGTAATAATAACAATCTTTGTAATATTATCTTTATCTATAATCTATACTAATACTAGTGGCCAGCTCCCGGCTTCGCATAGGTGCTATTTTTTATTCAATCCAGCCTTACACCGCCATCTGTTAGATTCTTATGGAACTCACGGATAATTATAACAAAAAATTGCTGGATTGAGTAAGTATACAACAGATGGCGCTATGTTAATAATATTATATAATTTGCAAAAAAAAATTGAGACATAAGCTATCATATCTTTTAAGTTGAACCAAATTACACATAGTTACGAAGTTTTATCAAAATCGGTTCAGTAGTTTAGGAGTTCATCGAGGACAAACAACTTGACACGTAATTTTTATAACATTTACAAAGATTATAAAGAAACTTTTGCATGTTTGTAATGACTAAACTCAAAAACAACAACGTTAGTACAACGTCACGTACAACAACAAGTTTTATATAGTATAAAATAATTTCAAGTTGCTATTAATCGAGCAACGGATTTTTATGCGATATTTTTCAGTTAGATACTTTTTCACTAATAAATATAAATGTAACAAAAACTAATTAAGTTTAAATGTTAAGAGAAAAAGGTCAAATGTAAATTGTAAAAGGCTAAGAGACCTTAAGAGATACATAAAAATTACATATATTAGAAGAGAATTTTAGTACTACTAAAATCTTAAGGAAAACTCTCCATACCTTCAACTTCTTGCATTCCTTCGCCAATTCTATCATCAATTTTGTACCTCGCACGTTCAGTAAAACTGCTTTCTTCAATTCTTCGTCGAATCTGTAAAGCGAAGACCGAATTTTTATATTTTTTTTAATGTTAAGGTCGGCAGACAGGCTGATATGCTGACATCCACTTGATGGTGCTGCACAGGTGCTGCAAGGGACTTGGGAATAGGGTGGATAGGGAAATGGGAAAGGGGGATATCGAAGTGGGCCCTAGTGTCCCTTACTCACCTGTCTCTCTATAGAATAAAGTCATACTTTCGAGGATAATCATATTCAGTTCAATCATTTATTGCAAAACCATAATGTATATATAGATGTTACAAAATTTATAAAGACCAGTGTTATGGACCCTGTCGGGCATGAAACTTAGGGGCTAGGAGAGAGGAAGCGTATTATAAACTATATAAAAAGAATTTTTATTTATATTTAAATTTAAATTTAAATAATATTTACATTTGTCATTTTGTAGAACCTATATATTACTAGTGGCCCGCTCCCGGCTTCGCACGGGTGCAATTTTTTATTCAATCCAGCCGATAAATTACCTTACACCGCCATCTGTTATATTCTTATGGAACTCAAAGATAAATAATTGGTGGATTGAATAGGTATCAACAGATAGCGCTATGTTAATAACATTATATAATTTGCAAAAAAAAAAAAAAAAACAAAATGTGATATAAACTACCCTATCTTTTAAGTTGGACCAAATTACGAGAGTTAAGAAAATTTTATTAAAATCGGTTCAGTAGTTTGGGAGTTCATCGCGGACAAACAACGTGACACGAAATTTTTATATATATATATATATATAAGGATTAATAAAATAATCATTAGTGTTATAATAACATATAGGATCAGGAGGAATTAATAACAACATAATAACATGTAGGATAATTAGGATATTTTTTTATTTTTGTGTAAATATGATATCGTTGTTTTTATTTTTTAACATATCTGGTAATTTTTATAGAACAACTGAAGGTAGGTATTAGTTTAGTTTAGTTTTTAAAATTAAGTTTCAATCTGAATGTTGGTAGGTAATATTAAATTATTTTTATTTCGTAGCGTATATAGGTACTTAAGTCTTCACGTTTTGTATTGTATAATTTTTTTTTATATTTTCGGACAAATTTAAACATTCCCAAAATATATGTACAAGTTGGCTGCCCAGTTAATACTTTATATTCGAGAAAGTGCGCAAAATTAGTTACTAGAACTAAATCTATGCCTACCTGATGGTTGCAGCCGCATGTATGATGATGTCCACCTCATCGATGACCCTCTGCCTGTCTTCAGGACTGATTGCGAGATCCGGAGCCATACAATCTCCGGCTACCAAAGACACTTTTGCAAGCAACGCGTTAACGCCGCCACGAAGATTACGCACTTTTTCGAATAGCTGAAATACGAATATCGCTGCTTAAATTCAAAAGTATCTACCACAAATCAAAATTACACTTTTTTACAAGAGAGCTTAATCGAAAAATAAATAAATATTATTTTTTGTCTATTTTTTCTTCTTACTAGATATATATCAATTATATGCATATTATACATCGTTAGAAGCGTATTTTTAAGTAGCATTAAGTAAATGTTTTAAGTACTTTTATAATCACAATGCTTCAAATTGTATGTTGCAAAAAGACTTTATGGTTGTTTTATTTCATATTTAGTATATTTTGATATATTTTTTTATATTTAAAAGTAACTCATATATGCTTATATCTCCTCTTAGTATTCAGTTTTTCGAATAGCTGAAATTCGAATATCGCTGCTCAAATTCAAAAGTATGTATTGAAAAAACAATTTTTTTTATTGACATTGAAAAAGTATTGACAAAAAACAAAAACAAAAAAAGCTACGTTAAGTATCAGCGAGTAATATAGGCAATATTTTATAAAATTATAAAGGCGTATGCAACAGCTAGTCTATATACAATACATACTAATACATATAACAAAATCGTAAATTATTTATTGTCTATACATTAATTATTTTATCTATAAGAGAAATCTCTTCATAAGAATCATCCTCGGACTTGACAATTTTTGATAAAAAAAAATGGTTTTAGCTGTTTTACAATTTTGCGCTTCTTGAGATTCAAATCTAATATATAAAATTCTCGTGTCGCGGTGTTTGTTGCCAAACTCCTCCGAAACGGCTGGACCGATTTTGATGAAATTTTGTGTGCTTATCGGACAGGTCTAAGAATCGGCCATCTATTTTCCATACCCCCTAAATGTTAGTGATCCACCACAAATTTTTTGTTTGGCAAAACATCGTTTGCCGGGTCAGCCAGTCAATACCAATAATAAATGTTTAAGTGTAGGTAGGTATTGTATGTATGTATGTTCCTCCATAACTCTGAAACGAATTAACTGATTTTCATGAAACTTGGTAGATAAACCTTTCGACGTACGGGACACAGGATAGGCTACTTAATATTTTTCGACGCGGACGAAGTCGTGGGCCCCAGCTAGTATACTATATAATTAGAATATTGCCTACAATATTGCCAGGAATATTGCCTAGAAAGATAAATCGGGATGTGAACTTGCGTATACATGTAGATTGCTTCTCAAGTAAAGTATTACAAGAGATAGTAAAGTGAGGCAAGTTAACACACTGACCACATACAAGTAAGAATTCCGAAAGCGGTCAAGGCAACCTATTGTAGGTACCTACTTACTTACCGGGCTCGTTGAAATTGTGTAACTTTACACAACACAAAGAATCCTACACTTTTACCGGTTCCTTTTATATATTATAAATGTAGGTATTATTTATTTATTTAATTTCCTAAAAGACAACGTATGTTTGTACGTATATTGATATGGATACATTATTGACGTTTCTATGAATGACACAAAATTTCTATAACATCTACTCGTGTCGCGGTGTTTGTTGCCAAACTTCTCCGAAACGGCTGGACCGATTTTGATGAAATTTTGTGTGCTTATCGGGTAGGTCTGAGAATCGGCCAACATCTATTTTCCATAACCCTAAGTGATATTTTTTGTATGGCAAAACAACGTTTGCCGGGTCAGCTAGTTATAATATAGAAATTACCTACTAAGTAATATGAAGTCAAAAATAGCGTAAAGTATAAAACCGTATAAGAAGATATAATTAAAAATTACAAACTAACTCCCGTCCGTACTATTGAGAACATTCTAAGAACCCAAACATGCCATATCTGCTGTAAGTTGCCGAGGAGTTGGGTGTTCTGCAGACTACTTGATGCTGCACATCAGGTCAAGGTTACCATGTTATGGAAATATCGCCGAAGTAACAGTTTACCAAATTTCACATCAATAGAAGATCAGTGGAAATCTTTGTGTGTTAACTAGAAAATGGACTGATAGTGATGGTCTTCAAACATCGATTCTTCAAACGCCTGAACATTATGTTGCAGTATAATCGGAAAAAGTGGATTTTTGCAAAAATCCTAGTACGATTGCAAAGAACCGGATAATAGGAAACTAACAACGAATTTTTTAATCATCCGAGATACTTTCAGGATCTTTGCAAAAAATCCCAATTTGTTTAGGAAGATTAGAAAATGAAACGCTGATTAGTCAATGATGTATATCTTCTCTGTTCTGGTTGGTCAATCAGCGCATCCGTCAGTAAGTAACGTTCATTTCGGCCAATCAGCGCTCAAGACTCATGACAGTTGAGCGTTTATTCGCGACTTACCTAAAACTGGTCGGATTTTTACAAAGATCCTGAAAGTACCTCGGATAATTTAAAAATTCGTTCTTAGTTTACTATTAACCGGTTCTTTGCAATCGTAGTAGGATTTTTGCAACAATCCGTTGTTTCCGATTACACTGCGACATATATAATCATAAATTACTTATAGTAAGAATAATTCCGATCACATCAGCTTTCAAACAAAAAACAGGATCAAAATCAGACGATCCGTTTGGGAGCTACGATTCCAAAGACCGATACATACATATCAAACTTATAACAACCCTTTTTTGGGTCGAACGCCAGGTTTTTTTATTTATTAATAATAGAAAAGACGAGGCCGAAGATGGAGCGAGTTAACCCAGAAAAAGCCTTCACTCGAACTTTAAAAATATTTGGGTTATATGAGCTCGGATACAGACGCCGGAAGGGAGTTCCAATTCTTGGCAGTGCGTATTATGGAAGAGTTTTTAAAACGTTTGATCACAAAAAGAGGAATTTTGACAAGATAAAAATTGTAACCTGTCGTACGTCTGAATGTCCGATAGAAGGAAGACAAGACTGTATGGTCTCATGCAACTCATGACCACACTTTCCGAAGAACATCTTATAGAAGACACACGAACAGACGATTTTGCATCTATGTGCCAGAAACAGCTCTATGAAAACTATTGGTGGACAGAAGAGGAAAAAGAAGTATCCATCGATCCACACGTGGATTTAAGAGGAAAAAGAAGTATCCATCGATCCACACGTGGTTCTAAGAGGAGATAAAGGTATCCATGGATCCACACGTGGATTTAAGAGGAGATAAAGGTATCCATGGATCCGTCACACGTGGATTTAAGAGGAGATAAAGGTATCCGCGGATTCACATGTGGATTTAGGAGATAAAGGTATCCACGGATCCACATGTGGAGCGAAGCTGTGGATCCAAGTGGAAGGAGGCTGTTTTATTAGAGATAATTTTATTATTTCATTTCGAGACTGAACTGCTCATTCCTTGCATATACAAAACGCAATGAATTTGCAAAGCCGAGCCACTATTGCAACATTAAGGGGCCAGTTGTATTTCGTTGCACCATCGTTGCAAGCGGTGTATAAAGTTGCATAGTGCGGTGCAATCAACCATATATGACTCTTGCATTTATCGTCATAATGTTGAAAGGGTCTCATAAAAACAATATGCGGTGTAAAACGAGGATACACAGCATTTTAAAGGCTAATATCTCTTTCTGTTTGTAACCCTAGACGCCCAACGCAAGAACAGGGTGTTATTAAGTTTGACGTGTGCGTCTGTGTACGTGTATATCTATGCGTTTATGTGTGTATCTGTGTGTTTGCTGTGGATTCGTAGCTCATAAACGGATGGACTGATTTTGGATCGGATTTTTTTTGTTTGAAAACTGACGTGATCGCAATCGTTCATAGCTATAATTTATGAAGAACTGTTCAGAGTTTAAAGCCATCAGTCATCAGGCCATTCCATTAACTTTCACATGTTCGATTGATGTGAGATTTTGTATACTGTTAATTCGATGTATTTCCATGACATGGCAACCTTGCCCCGATTGTGCAGCATCAACTAGCCTGCGGGATACCAACCGTTAGCAGCTTACAGCTTAATAGAAAGTCGGGGGTTAGTTTATAATCATCAATCAATACTAATAATAAATCTGTAAGGGTCGGTCATGGAGTAAGTTACTTTGTTTTCAGAGATATCGTGTTTATAGACTCTATACATGATACTGAAACTAAATTGTCGATTTTGGATTTTTTTTCTGTATGTATGTATGTTCCTCCATAACTGAAACGAATTAACTGATTTTCATGATACTTGGTAGATAAACATTTGGACGTACGGGACACAGGATAGGCTACTTAATATTTTTCAACGCGGACGAAGTCGTGGGCACCAGCTAGTTTTTAAATATAACTTCTTACTACAATTTATAGGCAAAACTCCTCAAAAATGTTAATAGAGCGTAGAGAAATTAAAAAAATTAAGCTTGACAAAATATATGAGCAATATAACGTCTGACATATTCATTGCTTTTTATATACATATAAGTATGTAGATACTTTTTTCAAGCGTTCAACTTTTATTTCTGGATGATACCCCGGGAACAGTATTTTTTATCTGGATGAAAGGTACACCCTTTACGTGTATGCAAAATTTCATGATGATAGCTTGAGTAGTTAAGGCGTGAAAGCGTAACAAACAAACAAAATCGTTTTCGCACGTATCATATTAGTTAAGATTATAAAATAAGTATTCGTATAACTTTTAGCAATAGATTTCTTCTTTCAAAGCTAACAGCCCATCAAATAACTCCGATGGTCAAACCCAAGAGAAATATTGGGCAATTGTGGCTTTACCATTTTTCGTAGTACCAGTGTAATCAACCTAGTGACATAGATTTAGTGTTGGCGATTCTGTATTATCAACATCCGTTTATTATGTAACAGATGAAATATAAATATTTGCTGACAAGTGTGGAAACATTTAATTTTGGAAAAAAATCATCAAGTTAGGGTCGTTATACAAGTCGGAGTCGGGCCGGCACATTTCATTCGGCAATTTTTCTTCGGCACCTACATATTTTCGATATTGTTTAGTATATATGTCGTGGCCAGATCATAGAAATGATCACTTCGTGAAATGGCCAGCTAAAACTGGCCATATCATTGAATAACCAGCGTTTAACTATAATTTTGTCTATAGGTTTTTTTCTTTATTTGGAGTTTTTATTAAAATTTGATACCCTACATTATTGATGTGGCCAGTTTTAGCTGGCCATTTTATGAAGTGATCAATTTTATGATCTGGCCACGATATATACACTGCGAGGGTAGGCCAAGAGGCCTTTTTGTCGTACGTTCATTTACATATATTCGTGTCTACCGCTCGGCTTTGCCGGCCCGACTATATGTATAGCAACCCTTACCCAGCTTTAATCTGCGGCTTCGATCCGCACCCCCTTTTCTTATGCGTTGAAAAATAAATATCAATATCATCATAATTAAAAAAAGATCTAAACTTGACAAAAACATATGAGCCATTTTTATTTATCTATATAACAATTAATATGTAGGTATTATCTGACACTGTATAGGATAGTTTTTTGTTTAAGACGTTATTTACCCACCATAGTTTGTTTATAAATAAATGAATAAAATAAAAACAGTTAAATATAGTCATTCACGAAAATTATTATCGAAAATAATATTAAAAAGTAATAATATATACTTAGCAATAAAAAAATCCAACGTCTGACAAAAATATATGAGCAATACAGATTGAATAAATGTTTTAACACATAAGAAAAAGGAGCGCGGACGATTTCGCGGGCAACAGTTAGTATAGTTGTTCCAATCGTTTATTTAACTTTTGACAGCTCGTGTACTAATCAAATAGTAATACCCTGATGCGTTACCGATTCGATTTCTTTTAACAATCGATTTTATTCATGAAGAAGTTTTAATCGATTTAACACATTCATATTTTATTTTTGCTCAACATTTTGATTGTTTTATAAACATTCACAGGTGTTTAAGTTACTTTATCTTATATATTAAAATAAACCACTTATGTTGTTAATATTTTTATCACTTTCACGGCAATTTAGTAATTTTTTCAATTATGAAACGGCAACACTTTATAAGACGATTCTATATATTTAAAAATAGTATTACAGTAACTATTTTAGTTGTTTTATTTTAATAGATTTATTTCAAAACGGTTTTTATATTCTGTGGTCATTCATTACGAATCGCACATCACTAAGTGCTATATAGATAATTAAAAAAATTATAAACTCACCTCTCCATGGAACAACTCCTCCAGTCTTTGTTTCGGAGTCTTTCCCTTCTTCGGGCGCACCAGAAGAATTATTTGACGGATTTTATCGCATTTTCTGGAAGGAAAAATAAGGTTAAAGTAACAAATTTAAGA
This sequence comes from Synanthedon andrenaeformis, assembly GCA_936446665.2. NCBI lineage: Eukaryota > Metazoa > Arthropoda > Insecta > Lepidoptera > Sesiidae > Synanthedon > Synanthedon andrenaeformis. Next base: position 2,075,731 of record OW387804.2, on the reverse strand, counting down.
ACACACAATTCGCATATTTTTTTATGTTAAGGTCGTCTCACACAGTGACGGTCCACTTGGCACTTGGTGGTGCTTTGGCTACCCTCGCCTATTAAACCTAACACAAGCAACGTCACAGGTTCAAACAATTTTTGTTATTGTCATTTTAGTTTTTCAGTTATTCATTTTGTTTGGACTTACCTACTTACTTGTGTTCTTAATTTTTAATTTTTGTATATACTGACTGTTTGTTTTTTAATAAAACAAAACGAATCAATAAGATAAATCAAGTTTTATGGTTATGAATGTACACTTATTAACAATTTTTGTTTTGATTGGAATGTGGCTTCGGTTTTGTTCTGTATTTCAATGGAAAAAAATAAAAAATAAATGAACCTTTCAGTAGCCACACAATATGATGTGTAACACCTGACATCTCACCTTAATAATAAGTCGTTGTTATGGCCTTTCTATATGTTGGCAATGTTTATATGATTTTTAAAAATTTAAAAATTTGGCAACACTGCTGTGACGCCCGCGCGCTTTTATTGGTCAAATTAATCAGCGCGCGTTCTACAAATCTCGGATTAACACGTTTCTGTTACATTTGCACGATTTTACTCCCACGAAACCGAGCGGTAAGATCTATACTAGTACTAATATTATAAAGCTGAAGAGTTTGTTTGGTTGAATGCGTTAATCCCAAGAACTACTGGTTCTAATTAAAAAAATCGTTTTGTGTTGGATAGTCCATTTATCGAGAAAGGCTTTAGGCTATATTAACATTTTGAACGCGGACGAAGTTTTGGGCAACAACTAGTGTTATTATAATCGCAAATCTTCTTGCGCATGCACAATTGCTAACAATATGGCGCAACTGGTTTCTCTCTTGTATATAAGTGTTACGGTTTTTTTTTTTATATATATTAACGATAGCCAACGTAATAGTGCACAGATCATATAAAATTTAAAACAAATTGCATAATACAGTTTAGCTTGTACAGATCACATTTAAAGGCTACCACAGCATGAATATTCATTAATTTATACATTGTATATTTAATTCAATCAATCAATCATTGCGTCTTCATTATTGCGTGAACCCCCCCCCCCCCCCCGTCGCAATCCCTCACAACAGTCCCAAAATCGATTACTTTGCATATTTGATACGTGATATCGCCAAAGGTCAAGATAATTTGCGGTAGATATACACAACAAAAAGATACATAATTTATAGTAAAGCCAAGGAGACAATACAATGTGAACAAATGTGTTCCCTCACACGAAGTGAACTTTTTTTTTTTTTAAGTAGCTCTTGGCTAACATCCAGGTGTGTAGCGAAGATGAGGCCTATAGCTCACCCAGAAGGTATAGGTTTCATGGTATAGGAAGCTATCTTGACAACCCTTGAGACTTTATATGCATTTTTTGCGTTGTCTCCTTGGCCTTGCTTTAATTGAACATACCTTAGTAATTTTTCAACGAGCACTTTTCCCATGAACCCGGTGCCACCAGTTATCATGACTGTCATATCTGTGAAGGAATCGGCAATGCGGTCGGGCATCGCCTCTAGTTCGGCTTCGGTGTAGCCCTCTGAATCCATGGTGAAGGGTTCTACAAAAAATAATAGAGTTTGTACTTTTAATTTATTAAAATTATAGACATAATTATAATTATTAAAATTATAGAGTACACAAGCTATGATCAAAATTATAAACTAATCCCCCGACTTTCTATTGAGCTCAAAGTTTCTGACTGAAGTTAAGTGAAGTGAAGTTAAGTTTCTGAGGCGTTGTTTATATCGCAGACTACTTGACGCTGCATCACCTGGTCAAGGTTATCTTGTTACGGAAATGCCAACGAAGTAATAGGTACAAAAAATTTCACATTAATCTAACACATGGAAGTTAGTGAAATCTATTCGTTGACCTTTCTTTAAAAACTTACGACTGGTAAGTATAAAAATGCTGTCAAAAACGCGTTTTTATAGCGAACAGTTCTGCATTTTATCAAATACCTACTACACAATTTATTTATTTTTTTTACTTTATAATATTAATATGTATTTGTTTATAAAATTAATATTCATATTTTCAGATAAAATCTATGCGAGCATCGGCTAGTAAGTTCATAAGGCCCTACGCTACCCTTAATGTGATGTGTCTTTTAAGATCAAAAAAGCATTTTAAAGACGTATTTATGTCTTAACAACTCCGATCCAACTAATTCTTAATAACGTACGCGTCTTTAACACAAAATAACTTAGCTCGGTGAAACATATCAAGGCCGACACCGCAATAAATAATTATTATATAAGATATGTTAAAAAAACCTCATTCAGAAATTCGTTTGTTTCTTTAAAGTTTATAAATATTTAGACTACTTCCCTTGTTCGTAGGTAACTAGACTACTTCGCTTGTTCGTAGGTAATTTAAGGTCGACACTTGCAACAAAAAAAATATTTGCTCACTTGTTGAACAAATAACTATTCCAAAATTCATACAATGAACCCCGCATGCCCTCTCAAGTAAATGAACCTTTGAGATGTCACTTTAAACGAACATCCTGTCAACTGTGACACACTTTTAAGGAAAAATAAATGTTTACCTAATAACTTCAAAGAAGTAATTAACATATTTTATGTTTCACGTAAACAGAGTTACGTATGTTAGTAAACATATTTATATAGCTCATTTTTTAAAGCTACATGTATATTTTAATAAATTAACTAGGCATACCTAGATGACAATGTAGTTTTGACTAATCTAATATAATGGATCGTCTAACTCTAAATTATTAAAGGTTAATATTTTAATACAAATATAAAGTTTAATTTAATTCTAAGATATATTTACATATTATACAAAATAAAACTTCGGTCCCCTAGGTAGGATCCCAAGCATTCTGGCTGCATTACCTCGTTGTATGTAACTTACATGTCATCTACCACATTACCAAAAAAATATATATTACAGCCCGTACACCAATTCAAGAAGAGCAAAAATTTGGAAAAAAAACCTTTGTTTTTCCGACGATTACTTATAAACCGCTAACGTGAAAAATATTTAAAGCTCGGATTCAAAAACTAGAGACTTGAAGCTACGATTTTCTTTTTTAATGAGCTCTGTACGACCATTTCTTTCGAAGTTACAACCTGTTGAAAATCATCTTAAAAATTTTGAATTTTTTCCTATGTCCCTTAATTTTTGCGACTACTACTTACTTATATCAAAACGTTAAGTTCGTTTGTATAATATTTTTTTTTTTAATTAGTATAAAATATACAAAGTGGGGTATAAAAATTAGTATAAAATATAAAGTCGAGAATTGATAGACCGTTTTTAATTCAGTTTTCACATATGGAAAAAGGGACGAACGGGGAAGATTTTTATATATAAAAATTGCAACTCGGACGAAGCTGGGAGCGGGTTGCTAGTATTCATATGGTCAGGCGTTATATTACTTACTAGCTGGTGCCCACGACTTCGTCCGCGTTGAAAAATATTAAGTAGCCTATCCTGTGTCCCGTTCGTCCAAATGTTTATCTAGCAAGTTTCATGAAAATCAGTTAATTCGTTTCAGAGTTATGGAGGAACATACATACATACAGAAAAAAATTCTAAAAATCGTCAATTTAGTTTCAGTATCATGTATAGAGTCTATAAACACGATATCTCCGAAAACAAAGTAACATATTCCATCACCGACCCTTACAGATTTATTATTAGTATTACCTACTTATAATTTCTTTTTTTTTCAACGCGCACAAATTCGCGGGCACCAGCTAGTATAATTATACATTGACCTCACGAACCCTGCGTCGTCAATAGTTGTTATTTAGTTATAACTATTTAATGTTGATATTACTACATACATCTGCACACAAGAAAAAAAATCATTTTATTTTTCCTTGTCTAAGTATAGACTTTTTTTCATTTTAAGGTCGTCACATAGGATGGCAGTTAACTTAATGGTAGGTGGCTACCGTCGCCTATAACACATGATTAAGGATAAAGTGATTAGGAAGAGATAGAGAGAGCAATAGGCTTTTTTCCCCATTGCAAACTTCTCCGCTAACTTCTTCTAAACCTCACAACGGATTTTGATACGGTTTTCACTAATGAACAAGAGATGGCATGAACATGGCAGATGGTATAATTTGCAGAAAAAAATTGCATGCATACATGCGAAGAAGGGAACGGGTCGCTATAGTTATGCATAATGCAATTATGCACGTTTGGTCTAGTGGCTAGTAACCCTAGCTGTTAACCAAACGGTCGCGGGTTCGAATCCCGCTAGGGGCAAATGTTTATGTGTTAACATTTACCTTTGTACCTGAGTCTTGGATTTTTGTATTTATAATATGTATGTATTTACAAAAAAAAAAAGTTATGTAGTATATCATCTGTCTGGTATCATGAACCCAGACCTATCAAATATACACAAAAAACATAAAAATCGGTCAAGCCGTTTCGGAGGAGTTTGGTTACAAACACTGTGACACGATTTTTTTTTTGTATATAGATATGTATAAGGTGGTTGGTTTTATACTGCGTTGGCTTTCTAATAAATAAATAAATAAATAAATAAATAAACACATACGGTTACTAGATCCTAATCATATTACATAAATTAGTTTGTCCGTCTGTCTTTTTTTACTTTCCCATTAATCGTTATGCGCGTGGGCGAATCAACTTTTTTTTGTCAGCACGTGTCCTTGACACAACATAATTTCAAGAAAATAATCTACGAATATCTAGTATGTTATACTAATACACATGGATAATCAGATACTTAATCATTATATTTCACCTTACATATTGCAAAAGTTACACTATCACAGGAAGAAAAAAAATCGTGACCCAGTGGATAATTTCTTGTTGTCATACAAAAATTTGTTGTCCCTCGAGCGTGTGGGGCATGGTATTTAGCGACGATTTCATTTTTTTCCCTAAGAACGTGGTAAACTTTTGTGACGGTAATTTACTACAGTAGATCTTTCTTTTATATCTTCATTTACGATTACGTAACGTAAATTAATTACATAAATATCATAGTTACGATGTTTGTCCCTAGTAGAACAGAAATTCACAAGTCTACTGGGTCACACACATAAATCGCTCCTAAGTGCGAGTGAGACAGCATGTTAAGGGCTTGACCAATAGGAAACGAATCTGGTCGTCGTACGACTGTGTCGGCCACTAATGTAACAGTTCCGCGGTTCGGTCATTTCGTCCGTGACTCCGAGAGAGGCTGCGTGTTTTTATTGTGTGTCTGCTGGATCACGGCGAATTTTAATATAACGTAAGTACTTCTTATAATAAGTTAAGCTGTATAGTAAGATCTAAGGTCTAAAATTCCTGTTGAATAAAATTTATGTCGTTTTTCAAACATTTTTCTAACAATTTATTGAAAATATGATATAATTTCTCTGGGGTCACGAGTCCACTGGGTTACAAAAATCGTGACCCAAGAGACAATTTTAGTGACTCAAGAGAAATTTCTACCTATAATAGCAAATTAAACGAACTGCGGTTTGATATGAAATATTAAACGTAGTACCAATGGTCACTGCAGGTATCTAATAATTTTGCTTTATAAAACAAAATAATGATTACTTGATTTTTCATTTTTTGTCAGCTCATTCTTTCTTTCACTATGAATTATATCCTATTATATGATATTATGCCGTGGAGTACCGGCCTAGAATAGTACTCCCCCATCTCAACCCGTGGGTGCCGTAGAAATCGGCTAAGGGAAAAACCACCAAAGGGTGGGCAGCAGCGCCCTTTGCGGACAATTGTACTGAACTGCGCTCGCCAACCCGCCTGCCAAGCGTGGCGAGTATTGGCAAAACACCCCCCATAATGACCAACGAAAATGTGACCAGGCCTCCAGTCCCCGGCGGCCTCGCTATTCCTGGCTACGGTAGCGGCCAAGGTAACGGCGGGGCAGGGGGTGCTAAGAATCTCCGGAAGAGATCCGGCTACCACTCCCGTAGACAATTGGCCCTGGTAACACACAACATTCGGACCCTGAGGACAGACGAGAAGATTGTTGAGCTGGAAGAAGAAATGAGCAGGTTACATTGGGATATTTTGGGATTGTCTGAAGTCCGTAGAGAGGGTGAGGACATGATAACCCTGGAATCTGGAAACTTGCTCTACTACCGGGAGGGCGAACAACAATCCTAAGGTGGAAGTTGGGTTTCTCGTCCACAAATCCCTCATTAACAACTAGAGCCAAATTAACCCGTCACTACACCGAGGATATCGCGGACATCAGTCTGTATGAGATAGCAATGGCTCTGAAACAGCTGAGGAACAACAAGGCACCCGGTGATGACGGAATCACGTCGGAGCTTCTGAAAGCGGGTGGAAAACCGATACTTAAAGTCCTTTAGCGGCTCTTCAATTCCGTCCTACTCGGCGGTATAACGCCAGAAGTATGGAACAGGGGCGTGGTGGTGCTGTTCTTCAAAAAGGGTGATAAAACCCTATTGAAGAATTATAGACCCATCACGCTTCTGAGCCATATTTACAAGCTGTATTCCAGGGTTATTGCAAATCGTCCAGAGCGCAGATTTGATGACTTCCAGCCTCCCGAACAAGCCGGTTTTCGCAAAGGTTATAGTACCATAGACCACATCCATACGTTACGCCAAGTTATACAGAAAACCGAAGAGTATAACCTTCCACTATGTCTGGCGTTTGTGGACTATGAGAAGGCCTTAGATTCGATCGAAACATGGGCAGTGCTCGAGGCTCTGCAGCGATGTCGCATTGATCATCGGTATATCGAGGTATTGAAGTGTTTATACAATAAAGCCACCATGTCGGTTCGAGTACAGGAGCACAGCACACAGTCCATTCCATTGCGTAGAGGTGTGAGACAGGGAGATGTAATCTCTCCGAAACTGTTCACTGCCGCTTTGGAAGATGTATTTAAGCTCCTGGAATGGCAAGGACTTGGCATCAACGTTAACGGCGAGTATATCACTCACCTTCGGTTTGCCGAAGATATTGTGATCTTAGCGGGGTCGATGAGAGACCTCGGCACGATGCTCGAAGACCTCAATCGAGTTTCTCAAAGGGTGGGCCTTAAGATGAATATGGACAAGACGAAAGTTATGTCTAATGTCCATGTTGTGCCTACCCCAGTAACAGTTGGAAACTCAACTCTCGAAGTTGTTGACGAGTACATATACATGGGACAAACAGTCCAGTTAGGTAGAACCAACTTCGAGAGGGAGGTCAATCGTCGAATCCAGCTCGGATGGGCAGCGTTCGGGAAGCTCCGAGACATCTTCTCGTCCAAAATTCCTCAGTGTCTCAAGACAAAGGTTTTCGACCAATGTGTGTTGCCGGTGATGACATATGGCGCTGAAACGTGGTCTCTAATTATGGGCCTCGTAAGGAAGCTCAATGTCGCTCAACGAGCTATGGAAAGGGCTATGCTCGGGGTTACACTGCGAGATCGAATCAGAAATGAGGAGATCCGTAGACGTACGAAAGTTACCGACATAAGCCGGCGGATCAGTAAGTTGAAGTGGCAATGGGCAGGGCATATAGTACGGAGAGCCGACGGCCGCTGGGGCCGGAAGGTTCTCGAGTGGAGGCCACGTACCAGCAAGCGCAGCGTAGGACGTCCACCCACAAGGTGGACAGACGACCTAATTAAGGCCGCGGGTCAACGGTGGATCCAGGCTGCTTCTGACCGGTCCTATTGGAGAGTTATGGGGGAGGCCTATGTCCAGCAGTGGACGTCTTGCGGCTGAAATGATGATGATGATGATATGATTTAAGTCTTTTTTTTTAACTTTTATTTTTAGTTTTATTTTATTTTTAGTTGTTACTTTTATTTTTAGTTTATGATGTGTACTAGCATAAATCTCGAAAATGTATGCTCAGTAACCATTTCAAAGTCTCTTGAGTCACAGGGTTTGTCTCCTGGGTGACACACTTGTCCCCAAATTTCACGACCATTATCTCTTTCATTTAAATAGAAAAAAATATATAGTTTTGTTTTAGTTTTAGATTAAATTAGAAAATTTGACGACGATATAGCCAGTATTATTATTTTGTTTTATATTAGCTTGTAAAAAATACTACAATGAAAATTTATTCGGATTTGATACACTGTGACTCAAGAGACACACGAATATCCGTATTTTCAGAAAACGACTGATTTGTTGACCTTAATTGTGATTTAATTATTCCTTAAGAGGTTTTCTAAGATTTCAAATACATTATTTTACTATTTTGTGTTGTTTCATTCGGAATTCGTATGCGTTACCCAAGGGACGTTTTAAGGGGTATGTTCTCACTTTTTGCTTGATAACAATATTTATATTCACAAAAGCGCGATGCTCTTCATAAATTCATTAAATTCAATGATTTATTTATCAATATCAATAATCAAATTCATTATAATATCATATTTTATTTTTGACACAAAAAGTTGATTCGATACAGAAAATAGTTGATTCGCCCGTGTAAATTTACGCAAGTTCAAATAAGTCGCGTATATGACAGTAGTTCTATTTGGCTATGGTTTCGAAACGAGAAAACTCTTGTCTTTGCTATGTACATATTTGCGTGTTACGGCTTAATATCGATTTTTATTATATGTCAAAAACAAAGCTTTCTCTAATAGCTTTTAGTGCTGTTAGAGTGTGTTAAAAGTCGAAAAAGGGATCTTTTAGAGGTGTTTTCTGATGGTTCTTTTTTCACAAAATCTGCATTTAGATAACTAAGCGACGTGCCTTGACGTTAGCCCACTTGTTTGAAATTTGATGAGTTAGTTTAGGTCCTACATTAAACTTGAATTTTTTAAATTTTCTTTGACTCCTTTCTCATCGCAATCTGTCACAAACACGGACATTCAGTTGGTCAGTTGTTAGTTACAGCAAATCGTTGAAAATATTTCCTCAGAAGTCATTTTATTAGGACAGTTTTCCATTAACTCCTGGACATTTTAGGACACTCGATTTTAAAATAAATTGAGTGTCCAAAAATTATGAACGTTTATTAAAAATTAATATTTTAGCGAACTCTCGCAAATTGATGTAACCTCCCATAATAGGTAAAGGGCATTAACGAATTCAAGTATAACTGGTTTAACTTAACTAAAGCGATTTAAAATTCACGATCTAATAGTCAAAACTTACACGTGAAACAGTCATAGTAAATTTTTATACTAAATTAGTCCTTATTCCGTTGTACATTGAGTCTAATAACATAGAAGTATATAATTCTCCACGTGGTCATTACTTCACTATTTCCAACAGGTTTTGATTTTTATTGAATCATTTAACTCTTCTTAGTATTAATTTGTATATCTAATTATTTTAACTATTTAAATCGATGGTGATAGGTATAATGTACCCTACCTATTAAAACAACTTAATAATTTTCTAGTATTTATGTATAAACTTATATGTATAAGTCCGGCTTCGATTCCCGACAAGGCTTTCTAAATTAACTTTTCACTTTAGCTCTGATCTGGATTTAGGAAGTAGTGGCAGGATAATACGAGTAAGTGTCCTACATGTTATTGTTAATCCATGTAATAAAGTATCTGTGTGCAAAATTTCATTGAGCCTTTTTTGCGTGAAAAAGTAACAAACATACATCTATTGTCTATTGTCACAACCCTTGTAGGTTTAAATATATATATAACCTTCCCTGATTATCCCTCTATCCATGAGTGAAGACATAATTAAAATCGGTCCACCCGTTCTCGAGTTTTGCGCTTAGCAACACATTTAGGGATTCATTTTTATATTATAGTTTTACTCAATCCAGCCGATAAATTACCTTACACCGCCATCTGTGAGAATCTTATGGAACTCAGATAACTTTTAACATACTCACAGTTGTTGTTATGGAACTTTCCATAACAACAACTGTGAGTTCCTTAAGATTCTCACAGATGGCGGTGTAAGGTAATTTATAACTATCTCATATAATAAACAAATAATTTGCAATAAAAAAATACTATAAATTGAGATAAAAACTATCCTATCTTTTAAGTTGAACCAAATTACACATCGTTACGAAATTTTATCAAAATCGGTTCAGTAGTTTAGGAGTTCATCCCGGAGACACTACGTGACACGTAATTTATATGTCAATTCTAATAATAAATCTGTAAGTGTAGGTATTGTATGTATGTATGTATTCCTCCATCTCTTAAACGAATTAACTGATTTTCATGAAACTTGGTAGATAAACATTTTGATGTACAGGACACAGGATAGGCTACTTTTTTCTTTTTGAACGCGGACGAAGTCGCGTGCGCCAGCTAGTACGATATAAAGATACGGTATAACATTTGAGATTGGTAAAGAATGTTTAAAAAAATCTTACGTTGGTTAAATATGTAGGCCTATAAGTACAAGGTCATCAGAAAGTGGGCGAGTAAATATATTGTTATACATCATATGTATGTAGACTCAAATTCTTTCATTATCAGGTAGGTAATAATTTAAGGTGTGTGATTTTGAAAGGATTTCCTTGAAAAGTTTCCAAAAAGATTTTTAAGTTTTGAGGAAATATTTAAAAATAATTGCTTGGTTATTGCTTATTTGTAATTAACTTTTGGCCACGACTTCGTCAGCGCCCCATTTTCTTAGTCTATATATAGGTACTAATATTATAAAGAGGAAATATTTGTTTGTTTGTTTGCATTGAATAGGCTCCGAAATTACTGGACCGATTTGAAAAATTCTTTCACTGTTGGGAAGATATATTATCAGCGAGTATAACACAGGCTATTTTTTATAAAGACGCGGGCGAAGCCGCGTGCAACAGCTACTTAGTTGTTAATGAAATTATATTAATATCTTTATTGCTCATATGTTTTTATCAGGCGTAGTCTTTTATTTTTATTATTAAACTAGCCACCCGCTCAAGGCTTCGCCCGGGATGCATTTTTTTTATACACAAACCTTCCTCGTATTAAAAACCGTATCAAAATCTGTTGGGTAGTTTAGAAGTAGTTAACGGAGAAATAGACATGATGGATTTATATAGAGATTAAAGTTTTAAGATAGAGATATGCCATAGCGGAGTTTTCTTTGGGATTTTATATATATATATATCTTAAGGTTTAGCCTACGTAAGCTACGAGTTCGTCCGCATTGAAAAATAAAAGATTATAAAGTCTGACATTAAATTTTTGCCAAGCTTTGATCTTGTATACCTGGTTCCCGCGACTTCGCTCGCGTAGAATTTTTAGCCTATGTCCATCTTGAAATTCCATTCTAACTATAAGTGAAAGAACTTTTTAAATCGGACAAGTAGTTTCGATGATTACCTCCCACATACAAACAAACAATCGTACAAACTTTACCTCTTTATAAAATTAGTATACTATATTGATGTAGGAAAACACCGCATATTCTGTTTTAATGATTCCACAACTGTTTTAAGTGCATTATATTTTTTGTCACATTATTAGATATATGTAACTAGGTATATATAAAAATTATATGTCATGTTGTGTCTCCGGGATGAACTACTGAACCGATTTTGATAAAATTTCCTAACTATGTGTAATTTGGTCCAACTTAAAACATAGGATAGTTTTTATTTTGAACCCAAGCGAAGCCGGGAGCTGGCCACTAGTATTCATATAAATATCGCGACTAACTGTATTGTTCGTTTTTATCGAATTATCCAATAATTAATCAAATATTATGTTTTTTACGTCTCTATATGAATTGTGACAAACAACATTAGTATGATATTTTTATTTGTTCACAAACTGGCCTGAACTTCGTACGAACGAGTTTTTATTTTGAGGCCAGCAAATGTATGAGCAAATGAACTTTTTCCGTGAATATTTCGGATTTATTTCAATAATTATTCTGCTATTCGGGGCGGAGATAATCTAAGATCATAACAAGCTGTAAATAAAATTATAAACTAACCCCCGACTTTCTATCAATTTCAAACACGCTATATCTGCTGTAAGATGCTTAGGAGTTGGTTATTTCGCAGACTAATTGATGATGCAGCATCAGTTCAAGGTTACCATGTCATGGAAGCCGGGGGCGACCCGCTAGTAATTTATAAGTAGGTATACTTTTACCTACATATAAATAAAATTAAATCGATAAATGCATTTGGCTATTACTTATTTTTTCTTAAATATTCTTAAGGAAATAATTGTCGGAAATTTTCATCTGTGCGAATTCGAGGGTGCGTCGCTAGATTTTAAGTAAAAATTCGCGCCGTACCCTGACTGCATAATTGTGCATATATTTTCCCCTGATTAAGACGAAAAACGTCCGCCCGAAATGCTCGCGTTTGACTATCAAGTATTCAAATGTTGACTTACCGAATTGTGTTACGTGTTTGTGTTGAAACCGAAAGTAGTGTCGGCAGTGAGCGTGTTTTCGGCACGATAGTTTAGCGCGAACTAAATGGCAAAATACGATTACAACATAAGAGCAGGTTGCGTGACTTCTGAAATACTTTGGTTGTGTTGCTTCATTGGGGTTCCGTGGTGAATGGTTCAAACTTTACAATAAACTATGCAAGGCCTACTGTCCATGTAGCCGTCATTAACATGTTTCTTGCAAGCGTCATATGACGACGATCGTTATTGCATCTTTGATATGTTCACGTGTGTCATTCAAACTTCATTGTTTTCTTAGAAGACGACGAATAAGACGTAGTAGATATTGGCTCTAACCATACATCAAAAGAAACATCAACTATAGATTGTTTGTTGCAGCAAGAGAGCTTTTTACAGATATTAGGTTTATACATAAAAATTTGGCCTCCTTCCACTTGGATCCACAGCTTCGCTCCACATGTGGATCCGCGGATACCTTTATCTCCTCTTAAATCCACGTGTGGATCCATTGTATGAAATTCACCGTATATGACGCCATTTTCATCACAATTAGGTAACATCTTGTATGCAGCTTTGTAATGACAGGTTATCCTTAGAAGTATGCGGCTTGAGGATCGCTCAAGCTGCATGACGATTGGCTGCCATCACGCAAATGCGATGTTGCCACTTCGTCGACAGAGCTTAGTAGTGGCAGAGCACTATACAGTCATTAGGGCAACCCGTCTGGCGGCAGTAACCACCCCCTTACAGAAGACCACCGTGAAATAGCATATTATGTTGTGTTTCGGTGTGTAAGGGATGCCAGAGCCCATTACCCCATCTCTTCCTTATCCTTAAACCTTCTATGGTCAGCACATATGGCGTTGCTTGTGTTATAGGCGAAAGTAGCCATTTACCATCAAATGAACCGTCTGCCTGTCTGTTGACCTTAACATAAAAAATGTGCGGAACCCTCACAGATTTATTTATGCACGCGCTTGACTTTGATGTTGTAAATAGGCATGTAGGTACAATTTCACTACACCGCGAACGTCAGCCGACCAAAGATCGCTATAACTTAATTACTTAAGTATAATAACTAGCTTTTATAACCCTAAAAACAAAGTTACTAATTCACTTTTACATTTTAACTAAGTGGAACTTAACTTTCTATAAAACAAAGATGTTATCTATTATTATTTACATACAAGCCATCCATACTTATATTATAAATGTGAGTAACTCTGTCTGTCTTTTACCTTTTCACGCCTTAACTACTCAACCGATTGTCATGAAATTTTGCATATCAGGTAGTCAGGGATACAATAATACTACAATATTTGAGCTTAAATCTTTATTACTTAACAGTAACATAATTATGACTTAGTGTTTACTTTATATTAATTGATTACTTAAAAGTTAAAATATAGGATATATCACAAGCAATGGGAGCGTCTGTACATAAAAATTATATTAACAATCTCTTTTATGTAAAGGCTGGATGACGGTTGATGGTCACCGTCGCCAATTGAAGGCAACGCAATAGATAACTGTGTGAACCTGAAACCCGACATGAAGTAATCGTTTTTTTTTAAATGCATACGTTTGTACTCAGTATTGTACCTACTTGTTTGTACCAACTTTTTTCATTTGTACCTTAAGGGGTTCGGAGATACTAAATTTTTAAAATACTCAGAACCCGACTTGGAGTAATCGATTTTTTTAAATGCTACGTTTGTACTCGGTATGGGGAGTTGTGCTAAGATGACATATGTAGTCAGATAAGATGTTGGTATATCTATTATTCAAAAAGATGTTAATCAAGCAAAAGAAACTATTAATGAAATTAGATATATAAATAACATTCAAGACCAATTTTCTCGACAGAATAACATAGAATTATCAGGAGTACCCCCACGAAGTGATATTCTGATGCCCGTTTTCACCAACAAACTCCTAACTAATTCATACGTAAGTATTACTTAGCATAGGGACCACCTAAAATCAAACACCTAGCTAAATTCGTTTTCACCGTGCTAGGTGTCATTTAGTTAGGGACCTCCTAAGTAAGTGACGATTATTGCTGTGTCAAAATGGCGGCCCTTATCGATGTTTTATCGATGAAATGTTTATTATTAATTTGACTCAGAAATTAGACTGGAAATTGTATAATAAAAATAAATTACAATTTATAATGTTGTAAAACATACTTTGACATAATATATTGTAGTAATAATTGTAATAACACAAAATACAACAACTTAAGGTGAATGAAAGTAGTCTGTGCTCAAATTTGCAAGTGGAAACGTCACGTCAAATGTATTGTCAAACGGAGCATCTCTATTCAAGTTTTGGTTTTGCAATTTTATTATTTACAAGTTTATAATGGCAGAAAAAAGAAAACGGGGTCAAAACTTTACCATCGAGGAAAAAGAAAGGCTAATAAAATTATTGGTTTCCCAAAAAGAAATAGTTTTAAATAAAAAAACCGATGGCACGACGAATGAAGCGAAAACTATTGCTTGGAATGAAATCACAAATGCTTTTAATTCGGCCTCTAAAATATACAGGTATCTATTATATCAATGTGTATAATACATGAAGTTTTTATTTAGTAGATAGGTATAATATAATGAATACAATTATATTTCTTCCAGGACTAAGGACTCTCTGATGAAAATATGGGACAAAATGAAAATTTGTAGAATGGTGGGTTTTACGCTATTAGATACGGACGTTGACACAATTCATCGAGTCCGTCCTTACAATACTCAAGATTCAGGCACAAACAAACAACCATCGCGTCCTCCATCCATAATTATCCATTTCACACAACGTCGACGCAAGGATCAACTGATCGCAGCCGCTCGAGCACGTCGTCGTTTGACAACTACCGATATCAGAATAAGCATGTATTTTGCAGTCTTTGCGGAGGACAATATGGATGTGCTGGTATAAATTAAATAATTAAAAAATATTCTCTTCTTTTTCGATTTTCTACTTTTTTTTTAATTAATAGATAAATGTAAATATTGTTTTTATGATTCTTTAGGCCTGCTTGTATATAATTTATAATATATATATTTTTTAAATGAATGGATGTATGTAATCTAAATAAAAAAAAGAGCAAGGGCATTCAATAAGCCTCAAGTTTTTTTTTCTCTTTTGGAAAAAGAAGTGACTGACAACGAGATTCAGCCACATAGAATTTACAATGTGGACGAGTCTGGGCTTAACACAGTTCAAAAGCCCCCAAAAGCTTTTGCTATCATGGGGGGCTATCATGGTACCATGTGCTCCATCTTATCACGGGGGCAAGATTGAGGTGCGAAGAGGAGTCGGCAGAAGACAGATGTCTTAGTTGAGGAACATCCGTCAATGGACCGGAATTACGGGAGTGTACGCCAACGTTGGGGAAACCTAATAAGGGCACTTAAAGAAGAAAAAGCAATTGTGCTTTTCATAATTCGCCCGCCATTTATGTCAGCTTAACATACATGAGCAGAGACAACTTTCTTTTCTTATAAAAGTGCTCTCGATGTGGCGAGGATTGGTTTTCTATCGAGACATAGGTTGTTGTGTATTTCTCAACGCTCGGTTATTCGACATAGGTATATACGCCACATAGTGTCCAACAGTTTTTGGTTCCGGTGCACTGATGTACTCTATTACAGAAACTAGCCTATACTCCGTTCCCTGTACTTTAGGCTCCAAGGGTTTTGAGAAACGCCAATACTCCTGACTAGTTTTCGTACCCCATATTTGCAGCTAGCCTCCACCACTGCAAGCACTCGATATCGATAAAGAAGTGCGATCCCATAGACACTTCCGAGGTCACCTTTTCACTTCTGCACCGCATGCATTTCTTCACACGTGCATTTAACATTTTATGTTTAATGACCTTTCCAAAATCTGCTGACCCTCTTCATAAAATAGCTTCACGTCCACTTCTATCACTGGGTGATTATCGACAGCGTGATAATTACAGTCACGACATTGTTGGGAGATATGATAGGATGGCTCATCGCTCAGGAAAATTAATCTCACTAAGTTTCAAACATTTGAATGACAATCGACTCTGTTGTCATTCTGGGGAAACTTATCACCAAGTAATCACCGACCTTATCACCGATCGTCTCTTATAAGTCTGCGCCGTTGCTCCGAAAGTCGATAACGTTTTCACGAAATCTTAAATCGTACTGCATTACTGGATGTCACTGACAACATACTATGGGCTCAGGATAAAGGACTGTGTATAATTCTGGTATTGCTAGATCTTTCCAGAGCATTTGATTCTTTAAATGTAAATCTCCTTCTATTTTCTTACTATAGTTTTGATCGCAACGCGGTGCAGTGGTTTGGCAGCCATCTCTGCGATCGATTTCAGTGTTAAGATTGATCGCCCTGGTGGATTTTCATCTTTGTCCAGTAAATTACCAGTTAATGGAGGAGTTCCTCAGGGATCTATACTGGGTTCTGTTTTGTTTATTATCTTGTTTAGTGCCGATATCGTGGCGCACATTAACAACTGTAAATTCCACATTTATGCAGACGATATACAGGTTTTTATACATATATCTTGCAAACCTAGCGATATAGATGGGGCAATAAACAAACTCAATTAGGATCTTGCGAGGATCGCTGCTTGGTCTGCAAATAATTGCCTACTCCTCAATCCAGCTAAATCCAAATATTTAATCTTCGGTAGTAGACAACAACTCTCATATACATACTACATATTTTCTATTTCTTTGTTCTTTAAAATATTAAGAAATAATAAATAGAATCTGATGTGCTGAAACTGTGTGACTTGAATAAAAAAACATGTTCGTAGCAACACATATTAATTATTTTTTTACATTAAATACACAACGGCACAATTAACCGGCCACCTTTATCAAGTGCCACTATGTTTGTTTACAAGTTATGAGGAATGTTAAGATGAATATTTTTGTTAAGTGGGTAGTGTTACACATACGTGAAACACTTTAAACCCGAACTTTTTTAGTACCTACCTTGTGTTTGATGCTTTTTAGTGAATTAGTCGAAATTTGTCCTTCATAGTGATTGTGTTCCCGTCGCTCTAATTTTCATTGTTTTAGGTTTTAAACGTTAATTTTAGGTTTTAAACGTTAAACTCAATTTTTTGCAAGTTCACGTTGACTCTCCATCATTTTAAAGTGAGAATTATGCCGCTGGACGCTGCCGGAGTAGCCAGGGCTGTAGCTCTTTCTGATGAAGGATACAGCCAACGTCGTATCGCTCGCATTCTTGGTGTACCGCGAACTACGGTACAGGAAGCCATTAGGCGGTTCAGGGAGACTGGTTCCTACACGAGAAGACCAGGTCAAGGTCGACATCGGTGTACTTCTGCTCGAGACGACCGTTTTATTGTCAATAATGTGTTGAGGGATCGCTTCTGTACAGCTGTTGAAGCCCGTAACCGTCTTTATGAAGTGAGAAATGTTAATGTTAGTGAAAGAACGGTAAGAAGAAGATTAGCTGAAAAAGATCTTGGAGCATTTCGCCCTGCACGGGTCCCCAAACTTGAAGTAGCGCACAAAAGAAACAGACTTCAGTTTGCGCGTCAATACGCTGATTGGACTATGGAGCAGTGGAAGAATGTATTGTTCTCAGATGAAAGCAGAATTTCTTTAAGAGGTCCAGATGGACGTCAACGTGTCTACAGACGCCGGAACGAGCGGTTTGCTCCATGCACAGTGGTGCAAACAGTGCCATACCAGGGTGGCTCATTGATGGTGTGGGGCGGCATCTCTTACGAGGCTCGCACTGATCTTGTTGTGTTTGATAGAGGTAATGTGGATGCTCAGAAGTACGTGGAAGAGGTTCTTCAAGACCATGTCGTTCCATTTGCACCATTCATTGGAGACAATTTCCTTTTAATGCACGATAATGCGCGTGTTCATACCGCCCGCCTGACTACTGAATACCTAAACCAAGTCGGTATTCAAAGATTACCTTGGCCAGCATACAGCCCTGACCTCAACCCTATCGAGCACATCTGGGACAACCTCAAAAGACGGGTTCGAACACGGATACCAGCTTCCATTACCCTCAGAGAACTCAAATCCGCCCTGATTGAGGAATGGAACAACATCCCGCAGTCAGATATCCAGGATATCATGGATGGCCTTCCCAATAGGCTTCAGGAAGTCATCAGAGCCCGGGGGGGTAACACCCGTTATTAAATTTAAGTGTAAGGGTAAGGTTGCATTGAAATTTTAAGATTACAACAGAAATCAGATTTTCTTAGAAAACCGATTTAGTGTTTTTTGTACTGTTTTTCGTCAATAACAGCAATTCACAAAAAAAATATGTTTTTTTCCATTTCTAAAATATACCTAAACACAACCTATAAATAATATTTGTAAATTATTCAATATTATTTTTAATAAACAAGAAAATCAGGGTGGCCGGTTAATTGTGCCGCCGAGAGTATATTATCTTCCCTCATCTTCCAACAGATACAAACAAGTACATACTTATGCATTTTAAAAAAAATCTAATTCTTCGAGTATCGAGTATATAAGGGACTAGGAATGTATAAATATTGGCTCTGGCATCATTTACTCACTCATCTAAACACAACAGCACAAGTGCTGTTTTCTCAAATTACTCTACCAGTATGTTTGTTCATAATAATATGACAATAGTAACACTCCACATACAATATTCCAAACTTGTGTTTGAAAAATAGACTTTGACTTTCAATTTCAAATTGATACGCAATAATTGATTATCAATCTTCATACCAAACGAACGGCTTCAATCGCATCTTTTCTGGAAGCATCTGATTCAATTCTTCCACGTCTTGTAGCGTCTACAAAATAAGCATTTTTGGAGATAATAAAATAAACAATCCTTTATGACATATACTGCGTTTTTTTCATCCGAAGGAGTAATTTGACATTTTTTGGGTTGCAGGTTTTTTGACCGTACAAAAATAGTGATGTCACCTAATTCGAACTTATTAAAAAACTTACGGTTTTATTCAATGATTTATAGAACATTAATTATGTACTTTAGAAATAATAATTAGTTATTATTTAATTGTTTAAATTATAATTTTTTTGCAAAGTCCGTTCTATAAGTCGCAATACTTTTCGATTATTATAAATTTTATGATGGGTCTATTTTCATTGGTGACATAAAATTATCACAAAATAATAGCTATGTAATAATGCATTTATACTATTTTTTATTTATTTGACTTCACATTAAAATTTTGAATTGTTTTTTTATTCATTCCAAATCGACTTGGTCATTAGTAATCCTGCTTTAAACGAAATTCAAACCTTAAAAATAACAATAATACGAATGTTAAATCAATAAAATAAGATCAAAAATATTTTTACCCTAAAATGTCAAAACTATTTAATTAAAACCGATATTAGTACAGCGCTATGGAAAAAAACGCTGGTAACATTATTTTAAAATTTGACATTAGTACCTGTCAAATTACTCATTCGAATTAAAAAAACGCAGTATACTTATTTCTAAATGGCTTATTTGGTTAAATACTTTTTTTTTAATATATATAATAGTCGTCAGACAGACTGACGGTCCACTTGATGGTGGGTGGCTACCGTCGCCTTCAAGTAACGCAAGCTACGCCACAGGTTGTGCAAGTGCGCTCTTGATTATAGTAAGATTAAGGATAAGGGATAGGGATGGGAAGGGATAGGGAAATGGGCTCTGGCATCTTTTACTCACTCGTCGAAACACAACAGCACATATGCTGTTATTTCATGGTCGGTGGTATTCACCTTATTCAACAGAGAGTTACATCTGAACAGGTAATGACTCACCTCATTGACTCTCACTATTGAGGCAACATTGAAAATTACCTGATTCAGAAGTGAGTTACATTTGCACAGCTGATGAGTCACCTCATTGACTCACTATTGAGGCAAATTTGAAAGGCACCTTATTCAACAGAGAGTTACATCTGGCCAGGTGATGACTCGCCTCATTGACTCTCACTATTGAGGTAACATTGAAAATTACCTGATTCAGCAGTGAGTTACATCTGGACAGCTGATGAGTCACCTCATTGACTCTCGCGAGGCGTTCCGCGTGTCGAGCGTTGGCTCGCTGCTTCTCAACCATTTGCGAGTAAAGTCTAGAAATTTCTAGATCCGCCTGCGACAAGATATTCAAGTTTTGGACACACGGTTTTAGACAAGAAATCTTTAAACTCGGAACACAAATCTCGTTAAACATTGACTTTTAGCATCAATGTGACTGAATTTAATCCAGTTATTTTGGTACTTACACTTTTTATACCAATATAATGTATATATATTTAGAACTAGCGGTCTGCTCCCGGCTTCGCCCGGGGTGCATTTTTTTTACGTAAAAATCCTTCCCTGATTATCCCTCTATCCATGAGTGAAGACAGAATTAAAATCGGCCCAGCCGTTCTCGAGTTTTGCGCTTAGCAACACATTTAGGCATTCATTTTTATATTATAGACTAGCGGTCCGCTCCCGGCTTCGCCCGGGTACATTTTTTTTTACGTAAAAACCTTCCCTGATTATCCCTCTATCCATGAGTGAAGACAAAATTAAAATCGGTCCACCCGTTCTCGAGTTTTGCGCTTTGCAACACATTTAGGGATTCATTTTTATATTATAGATGTACTTTAAATTTAATGAAATTTAAATTTAAATGCATTTTTAAATTTTCCAAATAAACATTTTTTCTTTCTTTCTTTTAACGAGCCCATTGAATAAGTGGTTAGGGTGCTGCTTGCTAATTTTGGATGTAGACATTGAAGTACTACATGTATGGAATTCGCGTGACAAATGCCGAAGCGGCACATGTAAAGTACGCCTAAAACGGAATCATGGCGGAGTCAATGGTGAAAGGTGGTAACGACCAACTTGAACTATTCATTTTAAACTCCAACGTGTTGACGTAAAGTCACATTTTCTTTAAATGACAGATGTTTGGTTGGTTTCAAATGACAGATGACAGAGTTGATGCTCTAAGCATATGTCACTTTTAAATGTTCTATAAGGTTCGTAGTGTTTTGTATGGCATGCGAAATCCATAGTTGTAGTACATTGATGGATATTATGTAGACAGCATCAAACTGTAAGTATCCCCCGATTTTGTTATCATCTTTCTTAATTGCCTTCCACTATGGAATCAAATTTAAAGACTTATTTGACGTCAAAAACCCACCTCTTTAACTTTAGCAGTTATGCTATTTTCCTCGGCGGCAAGGGGCTGCGCGCACGCAGATAAATGTGCTTGTAGACGAGTCGTGAGACGAATCCACGGACGCGGGTCTAGTCCTGAAAAAAAAACTACATTAATTGGCGAAAATTAATTATCTAATAGCTTAAAAGCCAACTATATAACGTCGTTTGAGTATTCAAAGTGCGGACTGGGGACCGCATGCTGCCCTCTTACCATTTTTATGCGGCACGAACCGTGGCTGAGGCCAGTATTTTTATATTTACAGTAAAAATAACTGATAAAAGTTCAAATTTCGCAAAAAAAAAAAAATGTATACATTATTTCACTCATTTACTCACACACAAACACGCGCCTTAGTAGAACATGCCGCAATTATCCCCGGCAATTTGAATTTGAACTTTATGTTTTTTTTTGTTGTTGTTTATTTAGTCTATAGAGCTGATTTTCGGCGTGTTTTCAAACGAATCAAAAGACCGCTAGTACACACCCCTAGGACTAAATGACAATGCGATAAGGATTTGTAAATGAGATTTTTTTCTATTATTTACACACATAAAAAATACAATTGGTGGTACACAGTTTAGGTGTACTATAAACTCAATTAAGTTTCTAGCGTACACCTGAGTTGTCTACAATGACAGAAATATATATAATATATTAATAAAATTATGTATTTTACCTATTTATATTTTTGAAAAAATATCAATATACGCAGAAAAAAAGATCGTCATTTTTATCATGGCGCGGTCATTATAAATGGCGCGGTTGCCTAAAGATATTGTCAAAATATTGCTGTATGCATATTACTACGGCCCGCAAAATGAAACAGAAGCAAATATCTATGTGGCTCAGGCATCAAAGTACTACAACTATGGAATTGGCGTCACAAATTCCAAACCGGCACATAAAAAGTACGCCTAAAACGCAATCATGGCGGAGTCTTGGCTTCGCGCGTCAATGGTAAAAGGTAGTGTCGATCAAGTTCTAATATCGATTTTAAACTCCAATGTGTTGACGTAAAGTCACATTTTCTTTAATGACAGATGACAATAGTTCATTCTCTACGCATAATATGTCACTTAAATGTTTTATAAAGTTCCTAGTGTTTTGTATGGCGTGCGAAATCCATAGTTGTAATACATTGATGGGCCCAGGGTAAAAAAAAGGTTGAGTATGGCTGATAACACGGCTTAAGAGTACAATAATTGAAATTGCTGAAAGATTGCTGCAGTGTGATTTGGTGGAGCATTCTGAAATCGAAACATTTGCATTGGAAATAAAGACTATTTCTTAACAATCATAATACGCACCTGCCAACACTTCGGGATCCCTAGCACCAGGTAGACCCAATGTACCCTTCATTATGGGCAAAAATGTTGGGATTTCCTGTGAAAAAAAAGCACTTATTCACCATAGTCAATACTAATAATAAATCTGTAAGTGTAGGTATTGTATGTATGTATGTATGTATGTTTCTCCATAACTCTGAAACGAATTAACTGATTTTCATGAAACTTGGTAGATAAACATTTAAGACATACAGGACACAGGATATGCTACATTTTTCTTTTTCAACGCGGACGAAGTCGCGGGCGCCAGCTAGTAACATTATAAATGCGAAAGTTTGCGAGGTTGGATGTATGGATGTTTGTTACTCAATCACACAAAATAACGGATTTGGGTGAAATTTGTCACACAGATAGTTTATTACCTTATTACTATAAAAATTATTACAGTGATAAGAGTAATTACTATACTAATAAAAGTAAACGAGACAAAAGGATTAAGGATAATGTTATTAAACACTAGCTGATGCCTGCGACTTTAGACTCCGTCAGCGTTGAGTATTTTTCATTATTCAACGCTGACGGAGTCTAATTTATTTTTTTTCAGGGTAAAAAGTATCCTATATCTTAATCAAGGTAATAAACTATCTGTGTGCCAAATTTTATCCAAATCCGTTAAGCTGTTTTTGCGTGATTGAGTAACAAACATCCATACATCAAACCTCGCAATCTTTTTCACTTAGAATATTATATTAGTAGGACTATCAAAGTCATTTGGGCAGCCTGTCTGGCGGCAGTAGCCACACCCTTACATAAGACCACCGTGAAATAACAGCATGTGAGCTTTTGTGTTACGGTGAGTGACTATGGGATGTTAGAGCCCTTTCCCCTTAACCCTTCCCTTAATCTTACTGTAGTCGGCAGCACACTTGCACATCACCTGTGGCGTTGTTTGTTTTATAGGCGACGGTAGCCACCCATCGTCAAGTGGAAAGTCACTTTAGCTTATCTTTCAACCTTAACATATAAAAAAAAACAGTCGACCCACCTGTAATCTTCTTATATCCTCGTCCAATTGTGTTTCAGTGGCGGGCTTAACTACGACAATGTCTCTTGCTCGTTTCGCTTTTCGACTTTGCAATGACAACTGACGCCTTTGCAGTATAGACTTTTTATCCGATTTGGAAATCTTAGATGTCTTCGGAGAGTCTAAAAGAGGTTCTGTTCTGTTTAATTAACGATAAAATAAACTTTCCACTCTATTATAAATCTACATTAGGGGGCGTTCAAGTGTTAAGTAACGCAATTTTTGAAGATTTTCGAACGTTTTTCTGTACCCTCCCTAAAGCGTTATTACCAACGAAAAGGGTAGGGTTCCCAACTTGGAAGAACAAAATAAAAGTCACGTACAATACACTCGAGGGATTCCCCTCCCGCCCCTGTAAAGCATCTTATGAACATCTCCTTACATACAATCTTTAGTATTTCTGCAGAGCAATAACCACCAGCACCACCTTACAGAAGGCCAAGTTGAGATTCCGTGGAGTATCTCACATACATTTGTATGGTGAATCGCACACTATCGATACTACGCTATCGATATCCTACGCGTTCGCGACAATAGTCTTGCGATTCCCGCCGTGACATGGTGTCAGTCGCCCGTGTGTATCGTTTCCAACAAGTATCGTCAATGTTATTATGTATTTTTTCTTGGAGAAAATTTTTCCTTATTATCAACTATCTAGGCAGGTCATTCATGGTTTTGCTTGCCCTGAATTCTCTCCAGAGAGCCGAAAGGATAAAAGATTTAAAAGTGAACATAAGCAAGTGGAATATGATCGAAGTCATGCTGCAAAGCGAAGAATTCTGGAATCGCATAGCAGCTTACACGACCTCGTTAATGAAAATGATAGAGAAGCATGAGAGTGGGATCAAAGCTGAAGAAATAATGCTGATGTAAAGGAATGCTCTACTGTCTTCCGAAGAAGTAATATATAGTACCAGATGACTGCATAAGGTGTGAAATTGAATTTTTAGGTGAGAGTCGGGCATACATCCATGATGGATTTTCCCCTCCTCAAGTATATAAAAAAGGCTCTAGGTGCCAAGTAAGCCACAAGTCTAAAGTGGACATAGCCTTAGTATTAGTACAATACTATAAAATGTATTCCGTACCTCCTATGGGTCTGTCAACAGTGTAGGAGATATATGGCAGTTCTGAATCTGAGCAAACACTAGCTCCTGGTGAATTATTTCCACTAGCTGGTATATCGGCACTTCTATGTGCTTCTGTTAACAAAGATAATTATATGAAATAATAAAATTAATATTAATTTGATCTGAAAGTGTTACTTTATAATATTCCTAAAGAAAAACAATACATACACACATTTTTATATCATTGAAGGCTAGTTTTAGCCATAGATGAAAGCATAAAGAAAGATACATTCTTACATGACATAATAGATAAATTGGCTACATAAAACTATATTATGACTAAAAACTCAAAGTTTTCTATATTTTTTAACTATCCATATTTTTATAGTATCACATGTATTCTTTGAGTGACTGAATCATAGTGAGTTCATTGAACTCAGTATAGAAGGTACATGCGCGGATACTGAGTCGCTAATCTTTCTTTTTGCTTCCATCTATAGTTTTAGCAATTCTGTTAAGGTTGTCAGACAGGCTAACAGTTTGAGTTGAGTGACTACCTTCGCCTATAACACAAACATCACAGTTGCTGCAAGTGTGTTGCGGACTATAGGAGGATTTAGCATAAGGGATTAGGAAGGGATGGAAACGAGCTCTCGTATCCCTAATCCCTAAGAATCCCTTACTCACTTATTATACATATTGTCGACTGAAGTTGATTGAAATATGCTCTGTCACGATTTAAAAGAGGTTTTCATTCATGCAGGTTCATGCTGTTATTTCACGGTGGTCTTCTCTAAGGGGGTGATTACTACCACCAGTCTGGCTGCAATAACAAATGATATTATTATAAAATATAAATACCTGAAACATTAGACGCCGCAATGGTGTGACCTCTTCTGACAGGTGGTGCTCTTACAGGTTTTTGTGGTGGTTGAGACGACTGTTCAGACCCCATTTTAATTAATTTTATATCTTAAGAAAAACACGGAAACATTCAATCTATAATCGGTTGCAATTAGAATATTTTCTAAAATATTTATCTGCAATATCTTCTAATTGTGGCAAAACACATTTTCATTAATTTAATGTACTTTTTATATATTTTAATGCGAGCAAGCAGTTAAAATAGGTATCTAATAAAATAATTATTGTAAGTAATTAATTACATATTATTCTTTATTTAATTTTGTTTAGTTCAGTTTAGTTTTAGATTGGTTTTAGATGTATAATGAACGACATTGACAGCAGCATTGACAGTAACTCCAACGTTTCGTTATTACTTACTGACATCTTAGTGATAACAACATATCGTAATATTACTACGAGAAAAAAGTGATTATTTATAATATTACACACAAATTCAACAAAAAAATATTATGTGATTAATTTGGCTTTTTAATATTATTATATCAAACACGATATAACTAAAACGTATAAAATGTAAGAAGTATACATACACAATACATAACACAATACTTTAAAGTGATTTATTTAAACGCAATATTTGTTTACACGTCACAACCACACATTTGGTTTGACGTTTTCGATTTTAATTTTCCTTTCCTATATAAGTAGGTCTAACTTAGCTAGTGTAAGTTCTAGACAAACTTTTATTAGTTATATTGTAATAAAAATTATGAATTAAAATGGTAGATGAGGGCACAAAGAAGACCTTGAGTGGTATACCCTTACTCCAAACTAAAGCGAGCCCGAGAGACAAGGAATTATGGGTTAACAGGTTAAAGGAAGAATACCAAGCACTGATAAAGGTTGTACGAAACTATTTAATTTATTTCTTATTTTTAGTAAAAACTAGTCTTGAAAACAACTATTCGACTACACATTTAAGCTTATACTTCCTCGTTAGTTTACTATGCTGTTTATAGATTCGGAAATTTACTAGTAATGTATAATTCAATACATGCAACTTTCACTTCACAAAATGTAGATAGGTATTTCGCGCACATAATACATACGTCCTATTGAGCAATAAATGTTTTTTGTTTATTTATGCATATTGCGTAACAATAAAAGTAGGCTACGCTTTTGTAGTTTTATTTTTTACAATAATGAAACTGCAATTTTTACGATTTTGTTGATAATTAAGATCATCTTTGCTAATCTAAACTAAATATTTGTGTTTTTTTTTGTAATAAATAAACTCAAAAATATCGTAATTTTAAGAATTCTTTCACCTATATATAAAGCTATATATTTTATGAAGTTACACTGACATAGTTGCGTGCAACAGCTAGTTCTAATTAATACAAGTAGTGTCATTAATTAATAATACCATTAATCATCTCTGAATATTAATATTTACTTTTTGCTAAAAGTATTATAGTATTTAGGGTTTCCTTGCTTTACCTGCATTTTTATATACATTCGAGAATCTAACTTTTTTATTTATTAGAGATGGGTTTGCTCTTGGCCAGCATCTAGCTGTGCAGCGAAGACGAGGCCATGATGAAGCGAGCTCACCCAGAAGATGTCTATTCACTCGAACTTTGAAAAGATTTGGGTTATATGAGCTCGGAAACACAGACACCGACAGGAAGTTCTAAACCTTGGCAGTGTACATTATAAAGGATTATTATCTAACCCTAATCCATATTATAAATCTGAAAATAACTGTATGTCTATCTGTTACCTTTTTACTCCTTAACTACTCAACTGATCAAACAGAAAAGGTCATAGGGTACCTTTCAACCAGAAAAAAAGTACATATTCCTGAAAGGTCATCTAAAAATCTTCTCTCAGGAAAAATCTAATCTTGACAGTGTAAAGTATGTTAATATGTAATGTAACATTATTATAAAAAAAATTGTATAAAAACAATGTAATTATGTTTTTTGTTGTTATTTTCACAGTATGTACAAAACAATAAAGAAGCAGACAATGATTGGTTTCGATTGGAATCAGACAAAACTGGTACTAGATGGTTTGGCAAATGTTGGTACATACATAATCTGCTTAAGTATGAGTTTGATTTAGAATTTGATGTGAGTACTTTTTTCTCAAATAACCCCTGTTTTTAACCCCTGAAATACTATTTTTTATTTATTTGATGTCACATTAAAATTTTGAATTGTGTTTTTTATTCATTCCAAATCGACTTGGTCATTAGGAATCCTGATTTAAACGAAATTCAAACCTTAACCTAAATAACAATAATACGAATGTTAAATCGATAAAACAAGATCAAAAATGTTTTTTACCATAAAATATTTTAACTATTTAACTGAAAGCCAATATTAGTACAGCGCTACGGAAAAAACGCAGGTAATATTATTTTAAAATTTGACATTACGACAGTTTTATAGTACAGTTAGTACAGGTTTTTTTTTGTAATATAAAGGTGGCAGACAGGCTGGCGGCTCACTTGATGGTAGGTGGTTACCATCGCCTAAGGACACAAGCAACACCAAGGGGAGTGCCTTAGTGTTTGTTTACAGCTCGCTTGAAGTAGCTGTATATTTTTACAGATACCTGTAACTTATCCGACTACGGCACCGGAAATAGCACTGCCAGGTCTTGACGGTAAAACTGCCAAGATGTACCGCGGTGGGAAAATATGTTTAACCGATCATTTTAAGCCTTTATGGGCGAGAAATGTACCAAGATTTGGTATAGCACATGCAATGGCACTCGGGGTAAGATACTTTTAAGTCTAGCTGTATTTTTTTAATGTTACAGCCGGCAGACAGGCTGATGATCCACATTTTTTTTTTGTTCACTCCCTAAATCGTTAAGAATCGTTTAAACAACTGCTTAGTGTGGAACTAGATGATGATGTGTGGGATGTGTGAAGATATTTATTTATTACTAGCGGCCTGTTCCCGGCTTCGCCCGGGTGCAAAAACTTTCCCCGTAAAAACCTTCCCTGATTATCCCTCTATCCATGAGTGAAGACAGAATTAAAATCGTTTCAGCCGTTCTCGAGTTTTGCGCTTAGCAACACATTTAGGGATTAATTTTTATATTATAGACTAGCGGCCTGTTCCCGGCTTCGCCCGGATTTTTTTTTACATAAAAACCTTCCCTGATTATCCCTCTATCCATGAGTGAAGACAGAATTAAAATCGGTTCAGCCGTTCTCGAGTTTTGCGCTTAGCAACACATTTAGGGATTCATTTTTATATTATAGATTATTTATAATATAAAATTTGCTATCTCCTAATCCCTTTTCTTTAATTCTACTTTGCGGCACCTGTGTATTATTTATAGGCGACGGTAGCCATCTACCATCAAGTAAACAGTCAGCCTGTCTAACGACCTTAATTAAATAAGAAACAAAAATCAATATTAATAATTTCAGCTGGGACCATGGTTAGCTGTGGAAATTCCAGATCTAATTGAAAAGGGCATTGTCAAGTATCAAGAGAAGGAAGAAAAATGATGAAAATTATGATTTTTAAATTTTATTTATAAATTATATTATATGTACATAAAAATGTTTGTTGTTTTATTTTTGATAAATACTTTTCAGTAGAGAAATATTTTTTGAATCGCTAAAGAATAAGAAGTTGAATTTATTGATCTGAATCGAATAACATTTCAAATAAAAAATCAAAGTAGCATTTCTTTAAAAATGAAAAAGTTTCAAACTAAAGTGCAATAAAATATACTATTTTATTGTTTTTCTTTAACAACAACGAACAACGATTTTATTTTATGTATTTTGTAGTTCGTTGGTAAATGATTTGACTTGTTTTTTTGTGTGCGGCCATTTTGTTAACATAATCTACTTGGTTATTGGTACTACATATTTAGAAAATGGTTAGTATAATATACTTAGGTGGTATCTACCTATTGGTTATTTTATAATTTTACTGAAGAACCAAGGTTGTCGACATAGTCAAGAGAATTGGCAAGTTGAAGTGAATGTTTTCAGACAAACAAATTAATGAAGTTTTGAAACTTATGTGGGTTATACCTTTGGGTCTGCTGATCAAAACCCACAACTCTCCCCCCACCTTTCCACTTGCCGTTTCACCCCCCACATCTGGAAAAGGTTTTTTAAATATTTTGCGGTTTTCAAGCTACTTTATAACTAGTTTTCAAACTAACTTTCAAAGTTTAAAAACTAGCTATAGCTTGAAAACCGTCAAGCTAATCAAAATAATGTATAGAGCATATTTTGTTTAGAATTTAATGAGGATAATTTTTGCCTTTGACACTTTTTTTGTATCTATTAAAGTTTTCGCAAGATACTTAAAAAAACGTTAACAGGGACAAATTTCACGGTGTGGGGAGACCCAAAGGTATCACGCCACACAAGTTTCAAAACTTTATTAATTTGTTAGTTTTCCCCATACATTGATTATATAGAATTACTGCATGATGAGTTAGAAAAATTATCGAATGGAGGCCACGAATTGGATTTGGCAGATGGACAGAAGACCTAAAGGTCTTCGCAGGAATCAGCTGGATGCAAAGAAGACCGTGCGCGGTGGTGAGCCTTGGGAGAGGTCTACATCCAGCAGTGGAGATACACATTCTGGTGATGATGATAATTGTACCACTGTTCATATGAGAAGAAAGATTTACAGGACTTCATTATGTTTTCGAGAATTTCACTCGCAATGTTTTCCTTTGTAGTTAAAGTATTTTAATCCTTTAGCCGCCAGAGACGGATTTATCCGACAATTATTTTCGTGTCCATTTCGCCGGAGCTGTATATAAATGACAAATTTCTCTAGTTGTATACTGTTTATTTTTAAATCATTGCGTTGTTTTCTCTTTAAAAAAATAAATTACGAGTCAACCGCTTGGTTTTGTAAGAGTTGTCGTGCCCCTATCGGTTGACTCGATTTTTTTAAAGCAAGCAATGATTTAAAAACAAACATTAAAATAACACAAGTAGAGGAATTGGTCGTATGTATATATATATATACGGCTCTAGCGAAATGGGCACGAAAATAATTGTCGCATAAATCCGACTCTGGCGGTTAAAGGGTTAAATATTTAGGTAGCGGTCGACAGATGTCCATAAATCATTTTTGCTTGCAATTTAAAGCTAGAGTATGAGGTATTATTATTTATGAGGTAAGGTAAATATTATATAGTTTTAATGTTAGATAATGTATCATTGAGTTAATGTTTATTTATTTACAGAGGGTGTATTTATCGTACATATTAATTGTGTTTTTGGTGAAAAACCAATTTGAGCCAATATGCGGACAGGGTGAAGTAAGTAAACTTTGTTGTTAGACTTTTATTCGGTGAAACGACAGTTTCCGACTAAAAAAAAGATGGAGAAGGCCTATCTCCAACAGTGGATGGTTCTATGGTTAAATAAAACGATGATAACACCTACTACTGACGTCCAATCCACTTTCCCTCTATGTGGCGGCCATTTTGTCATTATGAAACAATAGTTTCACATTTTTGTAAATTAAAAAAACTGCCATTACTTAAATCTTAAATTACTGCTTAGTACCCTTTTAATTTTTTTACTAGATTCCCAAATTTTGGGTTGTACGTATTTGTGTATTAAAATAGTTGTAAATTATGTAAAGTCGGGGAACGAAAACCTTCGTCAGTTTTCAAATTCATTCCTTGAACTAAAACACTAAGCAGAAAATTTCCAGTCGTTTGAAAAGAAATTTTGACATGACTAACAATTGCCTTAGTGCCAGCAAAATGTCGACTTTAAGGTGACTTTTCTTACCCTGACTGTACCTAACTAGAATGAGAACGGTGTAAATTATGATTATTTATGACTAAGCACAACAAAATCCTTATTCTACATTTCAAATTTGAAATACTCAAATAATTATATTTCCAGGCTACTCCACCACCAGAAGTAAGTACCTACTAATTTAAACTCTACAACTAACAATATCGCAGCATAGCCTATTTTAAATGCCTACTTAGGCACGATGGCAGAAGAAATAAGTAGGTAGGTAGTACTGCAAAAAAATGATGTGAAATTTCGTTTTGGGTCAATAATATATTACGAAATATAATATTGGAAATTGAAAAGAAACAATCATAAGTAAGTTAATGATTCAAAAACTAAACTCAGTAGGTATAAAAACACTAAAAAATGGGAATTAGGTAAATCCAATTGAACTTTGTCTAACTCAAATAATTATTATTTTTCTAGGGTGGAGAAACGCCGAAAGTAAGTAGTTTTTTTTAAAATGTTTGTTGTTAAATTCAAAAATAATAATAATTTAAACGATCAACGCAAAAAAAATATCCCATAATAAAGGAAATTCTCAAAAGAAAATGCAGGTAAGTATTAAAATATACCTACTAATTAATTTATTTCTTTTAGGATAAAGTACCAAAAGTAAGTACATGCTCGGTTTGAGGTTTTATAATATTATGACAATTTTATTAGTACGTATAATGGAATAGGGTAGGTACCAACTCTATTTTATTACCTACTAAAAAAAATTTTTAATGAACATTAAATAGCAATTTATGTAATGCTTTCGATAATTATCTTCTCAGGATGGAGACGCCCCAAAAGTAAGTATTCATCAAAAAATATGTATAAGAAGAAATTATTTCTGTTGTATATGAATTTCTATTTCAATACTTAATAAGATAAGTGAACCTCAAACTGTTGTTTTGTTTATATTTATGTTGTAATAATTGAAATATTCAATAATTATTTTTTAGGGTGGTGAACCACCAAAAGTAAGTAGGTATAACTACCCAGTAGGCAATGGAATATGGTTGGAACCCTATTCCATTACTTATTAGTAAATATTTTTTTGTTTTTATAAAAAACATTAAACATTAATTTATGTAAAGTTTTCGACAATTATCTTCCCAGGATGGAGACGCCCCAAAAGTAAGTATTCATCAAAAAATATGTATAAGAAGAAATTATTTCTGTTGTATATGAATTTCTATTTCAATACTTAATAAGATAAGTGAACCTCAAACTGTTGTTTTGTTTATATTTATGTTGTAATAATTGAAATATTCAATAATTATTTTTTTAGGGTGGTGAACCACCAAAAGTAAGTAGGTATAACTACCCAGTAGGCAATGGAATATGGTTGGAACCCTATTCCATTACTTACTAGTAAATATTTTTTTGTTTTTATAAAAAACATTAAGCATTAATTTATGTAAAGTTTTCGACAATTATCTTCCCAGGATGGAGACGCCCCAAAAGTAAGTATTCATCAAAAAGTATGTATAAAAAGAAATTATTTCTGTTGTTATATAACACTTAATAATACCTAAGATAAGTAAGCCTCAAACTGTTGTTTTGTTTATATTTATGTTGTAATAATTGAAATATTCAATAATTATTTTTTTAGGATGGTGAACCAAAAGTAAGTAGGTATAACTACCCAGTAGGCAATGGAATAGGGTTGGAACCCTATTCCATTACTTACTAGTAAATATCTAAAGATACATGACAAGTAATAAATTAAACTATTTCTGTGACTGAGGTGTTTATTTTTTTGCTACCGCTCCGAAAAACTTTAAATTAATTAAAATGAGAGCTTATACATCGCTACATTATATGTTTTTGAAATTTATCAGTCAAATTGTCGGTAAAAAAAGAAGAACGTCCCACTTGGTAAGTGTCTCCGTTCAGCATGTAGGTAGTCTTGATGATTTTGATCATCAACATCATCAATACTAATAATAAATCTGTAAGGGTCGGTCATGGAGTGTTACTTTGTTTTCAGAGATATCGTGTTTATAGGCTCTATACCTGATACTGAAACTAAATTGACGATTTTTAGATTTTTTTTTCTGTATGTAAGTATGTATGTATGTATGTATGTTCCTCCATAACTCTGAAACGAATTAACTGATTTTCATGAAACTTGGTAGATAAACATTTGGACGTACGGGACACAGGATAGGCTACTTAATATTTTTCAACGCGGACGAAGTCGTCGGCACCAGCTAGTTAGCAATAAATGTCTAAAAAATGTAGACAAATATTCATGTCATATTTACTTTTAATATAACTTACACCTAACTTTTAAGGTTTTCATATATAAGTCTTCTTATATATGTATACTTACATATAAAATTCTCGTGTCACAGTGTTTTTAACTAAACTCCTCCGAAATGGTTTCACCGATTTTTATGAAATTTTTGAATAGAACAACGTTTGCCGAGTCAGCTAGTAATAATAATATATTATATAATAATGATTTTTACAGATTGAAGAGACAGTCACAGTAAGTACAGTCCAGAGGGATCATGTAAAAATAAAAATAAAAACGAGCAACTTAATATTATAAAGAGAGAAGATTTGTTTTTTTTTTCTTAATGTTTCTAATGAATAAACTCAAAAAGTACTGGGTCGATTTTAAAAATTATTTTACCTATAGAAGGCTACATTATCAGTGAGTAACATAGGCTATTTTTTATAAAGTTACGCGGGCGAACTCGTGTGCAACAGCTAGTGAGCAATGAAGATTGAATAAATGTTTCAATGCCTGAGAAAAAGAGTTTCAAAAAATAGTCAATCATTTATAAAGATGAGGCATACAAATTCGCAAGTAGAAAAATGTAACGAATTTATTTAAAAATTTTTAGGGTCCATGGACTACCACTTGGGTAAGCTACTTCTCAAATTTGACTATTATTAAGAGATTATAGTAAATAATAATAATAATTTATTTCAGATCTAACATCCATATTATCTATTAACAAAATAATAAATAACAAAGTAAAGTCGGAGTAAGAAAAGGTTTGTCAAAAGTCGATATGTGTAAGTCATGCATGAATTGAAAAATTGACGAAGGTTTTCTTACCCCGACTGTACTAATTGTATGTTATATTTAATGTTTATTCCATTGACTTTTAATTAAAAGAATAGTTTTAATTAAATCTTTTTGTTTTTCAGAATTACTAATTATCAAAAAAAATTTAAAATATATATGACCGTTCTCTATATGAATATATGTATTAAGGATATTTTTTTCAGATAACGAGTATATCGCTGCCGCCTCGTCCTATACCGGGGGTATGTTTTTTTATTATATACATATAGTAGTTTTTCGATATCGAAAAAGTAATCTTGTTATCCTATTTTTTGGAAATAAAAAGTTTGATTTGATTTTGATTTATGAGCAGAAGAAACACCATAGCGATGTAAGTGTGCTTATGAGACTGAGAGCATAAAACTTAATTAAATCTTATTTAAAAAAATTAAGTTAACATATTAAAATATTGTCAATATAATTGATAATATAATTTTACTTGAAATAATGATTTTATAATTTTTTTTTTTCAGTGCAAATGTTTAACTAGGGCACCGTTAACAAAGTTAAAATTGATAGGAAATATACACTTCCCCAAATTAAAGGTAATCTATACTAATAGATATTATAAAGAGAAAATAATTTGTATTTTTGTGTGTTTGTAATAAATCAAAAACTCAAAAACTTCTAGACCGATTTTGAAAATTCTTTTACCTATAAAAAGCTACATTATCAGCGAGTAATACAGGCTATATTTTATAAAGTTACGCGGGCGAAGTCGCGTGTAAAAGCTAGTATAAATATAAAGTGAAAAAACGCCGCGGTGTGTGAGCGAAAAGCCCGGTATTTTTTCACACTATATTTATTATGTACTAGCTGGTGCCCACGACTTCGTCCGCGTTGAAAAATATTAAGTAGCCTATCCTGTGTCTCGTACGTCCAAATGTTTATCTACCAAGTTTCATGAAAATCAGTTAATTCGTTTCAGAGTTATTGAGGAACATACATACCTACATACAATACCTACACTTACAGATTTATTATTAGTATTGATATGATGTATAAGTACAAATTTTATTGTTGTATACCTACAAATTTTATTTTTTTGTTTAGTTTATAATATTAAGATACTTTTTGTTTATAAAATTATAAAAAATTACAAACCTACCTTAAATAACCTTACCTTACCTTGATTTAACCACTCGACGAATATTAACAATTCTGTGAGAGATTCTCTGGCATGTTCAAAGCAAGTGTAGTTATTGAAATCCTAATTAGTGCGATCTGTGTTAATTAATGTCCGGCCGAATCATGATTTTTGGTCGAAAATGGCCGAAAACGTAATCGAAGCTTCGGTCTGTCACTAGTGTTAATACATATTATAAATTCCAGGTCACTCCTCCGAGACAGGTGACGTTTACCACTGAGGAGACCAGCACAGTATGTCCCCCTTGCATCTGCAAAGACTGCGATAATACGCCTCCACCAATACCTCTCTTCTTCTTGGATTCGAATGAATGACGAGATTAAAAAACAAATAGTTTCATAGTTTCTTGTTATTGCTTTTACTCATCATCATTGTCTTCCCTATACTTTCATAATAGTGAATATAATACTTTTTTAAGTTATTAAGGGTACAAGGTAGGCTGACGGTCCACTTTTTGGGGTTTTCTCCCATAAAAGAGTTTCAAAAAGTCGGAGTTTCAAAATTTCCAACTTGATGAAAAAGTCGATGAAAAAAGTCATTCTTTATTCGTCTAAATATCACCAAATAAATAAATAAATAAATAAATAAATAAATAAATAAATAAATAAATAAATAAATAAATAGTTCAATCAAATGTATCTGAGCAAATCTCGCTATTGCCTATGATACCATCTAGTGTTTTTTTTGTTTAAATATTGTATCACATTGCTAAACCGTCGCCTAAGGTGGCTACTGTCGCCAAAGGACACAAGAAATACCATGGGGGGAATTTACAAGTGCTCTGCCGGGATTTTGCTAACTGCTCGAAAGAAGTCCATATTGCAGCTAGATGGGAAGAACACCTCTAACCACCTCGCGCGTCCGTGGGATAAACAGGGATGGGCATAACATGTAAAGTCAGGGTAAGAAAGGCTTCGTCACTCTAAAGTCGACATTTGCTTGCACCAGGGCCAATTATCAGTCATGTCAAAATATCACTTCAAACGTCAGTCAGTTGCCTGCTTAGTGCTTAAGCTTCAAATAAACTAAGTCTACAACTTGATAAAGGAATGAATTTGAAAACTGACGAAGGTTTTCGTACCCTGACTGTACATTTCGACGGTCCCTACGTACATAAAGACATGTCAAAAATGGCTATTTTTTATTTATTGCATAATTGTCTTTAGATTACCATTATAAAGTTCCTAAATCTAATAAAATATTCTAGAAAAAACAAATTTTATAATTACCTATACATATAATTATTTCTAGAGCAGTTTGAACATAAATTACGCTCTCCTGTAAACCCCGGTTTTTGACATGTCTTTATGTACGTAGGGACCGTCGATTTGGCATAAATTTCGTCTTGTACATTTTGTTTTGTTTCATCTTAAGTTCCACCCTTTAAACTCACTTGAAAGCTAGCATTGTAACAATTCTTTGAGGAAGTGTATAGGCCATTTATCATCACGCTATGGCCCTTTAAAGCCAACCGGGCGAAACCGCGGCACATAGCTAGTTTTAGAGTAAAAATTGAATATCTATCTATATTTAAATAAAGTTTTATTTTAACAAAATTGAAGTTAACAAACAAAAACATTATAGTATTAAAATTAACATAAATTCTAAATTAATAATTACAAAATATATCTTTACAAAAAAAATAATATTATAATCAAGATCAATCAAGAAGGAAAATCAAAATGCATAGATAGGTGTATCCTTAAAGTCTGTAATCATACAGCAACCCAGGTGGACTAAGTAGGTGGACCACGGGCAAGAAAAATTGCCATTTTAGGGCATTTTTTCTTGCTCGTATTACACCTATCAGTATATGATAATCATATACTGATATACCTAAATCAGATTCGCCCAGGACAAGCCAGTTTCCAGTGAACGTTGAATCGACTAGTAGGTATACGATACATATTGTAACACCTCAGTATAAGCTAAATAGTCAAGGTCGCTTATTATAAATGATAATTTCAATATTGCACGTATTAATCGAGTTATGCTAGCTATCTTTTATACGCATTATTGCATTATATAATTTCATTAAATTAAAATCGACCAATATTTTTAATACTTTATCAGTGAAACGAAAAGATTATTTTCATGTATGTTTCTATTAAAAATTACTTAAATGGATTATGGACAATTAATTCTGTTAAATAAAATTTTACTGTAAACTTCCTGGCTATTATTCAAGGGGTGTGTCTATGTAGGTATAACGGTAGCTAATATCATAAAGTAAACCATCAAAGAAACGAAGCAATTAAAGCAAGGCCAACGAGACAATGCAAAGAATGTAAGCAAATTTTAAAAGGTTATCAAGATGGCTTCCAATACCATGAAACAGATAGCGCCGGCCACTTCATGTGAGAGAAGGGGACAGAGGGCCGGCCGGGTATGTTATCAATGTTTGCGTTATCTCTTTGGCTTTACTATAGTTGCAATCTTTGTTGATTTCAGTTAGTCTTTACAATATATATAATTATTTACAATTTTAATGTATCTACAAAAACCACACAAATGCTACTCATGATATTTTAATAGCAACTAATAATAAAATTTAGGTCAGAATCTGTTTCTGGGTCAGATTAAAAAAAAAACATTTATTGACGTTTAAATTTCTAAATGGAACTCCTAGACTTCTTAACTTTAGTATATTCATGAATATAATCGGACTCATCATTGTATAACGCTTCACGTGATATATTATGTATAGTACCACTTTCTGCATTTTCATCGCTTTTCAATTCAAATTCAGGATTAAACGAACTGTCTGAACTGCTTTTTTTCTTGAAAATCGATAGCACCTTAAAACACCTTAAAATGTTTTTTGATGTCTTACTAGAGACGCCAGATAAAAACTTTTTACTGTCCGTATCACTCGATCTTGAATAACCGTAAAAATTTTCACCCGAACTGAAAATCAGACCCTTTTGCGACAAATACTCATCTAACGAATCGTCAGGCATGACGGCTTGAGCTTCATTATCTTTAGAAGCTAAAACAGTGGTATGATCCGTGTAAACATATCCACATGTCTCTGTTTTATTCGTTTGAAAACTTTCCTTGCCTTCAAAGTTGTGGCATTTAATCTCAGTCTCTACAGTAAAAGAATCATCACAATTGCAACTGATATTGGATTTAATATTCTCAAAATTTTCAAACTCTCTACCTGTCCTCTTCTTATCTTTAGTGTCATAATTCACTTCAGTTTTGTTAGCAGCATATCTAGTTACATAATCCGATTTTTCATGGTCAGGCAACTCATTGATTTGTTTATTTTTCTTTAAATCTTCCTCTTTAACAATAATATTGTCTTTATCTGTTACAGTGTCGGATTTAACTTCGTGCCTAGCTATTATACACCTATCTAGACATTTACAAAGAATATCATCGGACAAACTCTTTGTAATGTAATGTTTTCTTTCTTTCTGACAAGCTTTGTAATCTTTGATCTTTTTGTCATTATTACACGAATCGCTCAAGTATTGATAATCAGTTTCAGTGTCAACATTACTTGTGTTTATAAGTGGTGTTGTAACAGACACGTCTTGTCTGTAATTGAAGAATTTGCGAACCACGTCGTTCTTGCAACATTTTGTGCACGATTTAGTCGAATAATAAACTATACCACACATTAAACAACACTGTATAACAATAATTAGACTAAAGAACATTATTGTACAACTTTTAAAATACCCTTTTAATCTAGTTACTAAATTATCGGATTTTTTGTCTCGGAAATTTAGTGTTTTATATTTACTGTTCCTAGGTCCCTTAGTCGTTGATCGAACACTCTGCTTAGTTTTTTTGTGATTATCACTTTTTAGATTATTTATCATTACTATGTCCTTAACAACCCTTTTTGATTTGTGCATGTCTTTGATGGTATCCACGTCTTCTTTCGTGACCAAATTACGAATACACTTATTAGTGTTTTCATCATAGATAACTTCTGGTACATCTGTGACTGGATTGTCAATGCATGGCGGTACTTCCACGCATATCTTCATTCTTTTGTCAAAAAAGGGCTTTATTCCATTGTAATAGCTTTCACAATCGACTGTTTTGCAATTGTTCAAAGGATCCTCATCGATG
This sequence comes from Synanthedon andrenaeformis, assembly GCA_936446665.2. Lineage (NCBI taxonomy): Eukaryota > Metazoa > Arthropoda > Insecta > Lepidoptera > Sesiidae > Synanthedon > Synanthedon andrenaeformis. The sequence goes on along the minus strand of OW387804.2, from coordinate 2,035,742 downwards.
TTTTTACATTTTTTAACTTTACTTGGTAGCTTGTTATCAAAATCTATTCTAGTGTCGAAATTGATTTTCGAAATGTCCCTTATGATTCCTCTTTTGACGGTTTTTGGTTTAGAATCGATGTAGATACTGCAATAGCCATATCTGTTGTAAGGGCCTATGAGTGGAGCGATCATTTTCATGGTTTTTACAGAATCTAAAAAAGGAAATTAATTAAATTTAATTGTGAATTGTTAAGGAAGTAAAGATTTAAAAAAACAACGCTCAAGGGCCGACCCTAATTAGATGTCGGCACGGAAAAGTATTTAAATTTTTACATTGTATTTTGTACTTTAAAATGACCCAACATTTTCCAATTTATATAATGCCCATGTAATACTACAAGGTACATTGTACATTTTAAAGTATTGGTGTTTTATAATTTATAAAAAACTGTACCAAAATAGTTCATGAGCAAAAAAGATCATGACGCTGATCTACCGCGGATACCGTTTTATTTACATTACTTACATACAGTTCTGTTTACTTAATACATAATACACTATAATATACATAAACAAAATATAGAAAAAGATATAGAGGAACATAAAAATAATGACACAGAGGTTGCAGTACAAACCTTTTGGTACGACGCCATAACAGCCAGTGAGCTGTACAATGTCACAATCAATAACATTGTTGGCATCCAAACAACATTCTTCAGGACTCAATTCCACCTCCAGGTCATCTCCTGATGTGTTGTTAAGGGCAACTAAAAATTGTAACCCCAACGAACATGGAGTCACGGCTGCATTGGAAGTGTTTATTTCAAACCTTTGATCGCTCAAGCAATAGATTTGTTTTAAAAGCAATAAAACATTTAAATAAATTCTTGTGCGATACATCTGTCATGTTCTATTTGATGACACCCGTTGTCATAATCTCAATGAAGGTAAATAATGGAAAAATATTTGTAGTCAACGTACAAAAGAGAGCCTCGAATTTACAGGTAGATAGGTACTTGAAAATTACTATGATTTTTATGATTTGAAAAATACTATAAAAATAGTAATATAAACGTCTATAAGTTTTACTAGAATTTTTACTAACAAATTATTATTATTTAGTAGTGGCAGCACACTGTGTTTCGCAGTCATTTGAGCAGCCCGTCTGGCGGCAGTAACCATCCCCTTACAGGAAACCACCGTGAAATAGGGGGATGCCACATCGGCGTCGGAGTTAGGTGTACCAGGATGGGATGCCCCATCCTTCCTTATACCTTATTAACATATTTTTTTAATTTAATTATTTATTGCGAAACCATAATGTATAAATATTATATAAATTTTATAAAACTTTCTATGGTCGGCAGCGCACCGTCAGCCTGTCTGTCGACTTTAACATAAAATAAACCAAGCAACATTCTAGATGGCACCACAAACATCATAAATACCATTATATATTTTGTCGAATATTCTGCTGTTTAAGCCCCGCTAATTGCTAATGCGCCTGGTCGCCATTTTGGTGACATAATCTCATGACACACTCAGTAGATTTTTAACCCTGGACGCTCGACGCAAAGGAGGGGAGTTACGGTAGGGGAACCCGCTATGCTAAATGTGGAGTCACTCGAGCGTCGTGGGGACCTATTGGATTTTGAAGATTAGATGGTAGGAAGAAAAAAAGGTTATATGATGTTTCGTTTTTCAATGGTGGGGTGAGCGTTCAAAGTTTGTAGACGCTGTATTGAGAAAAATCCTCCAAATAATCGTCTGTATGAAAATCTGACGCGCTCGAGTATTTTAAAATGGCAATCGCGTGAAATCTTTTTTGCATTTTCAAAAAGCTGCCACGAGCTGGCGTTACATCCGAATCGTCTGTATTTTAAATGGAAGCATAGTTTTGGTCCACTTAATATTTCCTCTGAAAATCTGACGCACTCGAGTAGTATTTTAATTTTTACCCCAACCCCCACCAACCCGTCCAACCAAATTGACAGATTAATACATATCCGTTATCGGAGACAAGTTGGGAATATATATTGGAAATATCTGACGCGCTCGAGTAAATACCAAAATCCCCTCTTGGGCTCCCCTACTATTATAAGTTGTATCTGGTGTCATCATAGCTCTCAAACGGAGAGACCAATTTTGATAGTTTTTTTTTTGTTGTTTTAAAGCAGATGCGATCGGATAGTTCTTAGCTGTAAATTATGAAGATCTCTTAGGGCGAAGTCGTCTCACTAACTTCCACAGGTTCGATTGATTTGAAATTTGTTATACTGTGACATCGGTGTTATTTCCATGACATGGTAACTTTGATCTGATGATGCAGCATCAAGTAGGTAGTCGGCGGAACACCTAACTCTTCAGAAACTTACAACAGATATCGTGTTTTGACCAAAGAGAAAGTCGGGACTCATTAGTTGTTGGAGCCAGTCGACTTTTTTACTTCTTGGGTGATATTTTTGCGGGTCTCGAAATAAAATGTAGACTTTTGATAAACGATGTGATATATTGTTAGATAAAATTTACAAAGGTGCTAATAGAATTATAATAAATGTGAGGTAGTTAGGGTGACACAAAAGTTTATGGTTTGACGACCAGTTTGGTCTAGTGGTTAGTAACCCTAGCTTTTAACAAAACGGTCGCGGGTTCGAATCCCGCTAGGGGCAAATGTTTATGTGTAACATTTTACCTTTGTACCTGAGTCATGGATGTTTGTATCTATAATATGTATGTATTTACAAAAAAAAAGTAATCTATGTAGTACATCAACTGTCTGGTATCCATAATACAAGCCTATAGTTGCTTAATTTGGAACTAGATGGTGCTGTGTGGAATGTGTTAATATATTTATATTTATTTATATATATTTATATATTTATGTGGGGTAGACGACACACGCATTGCCTCGGTCCATCGACAGATGTCGCTGTAGGTCTCGAACATTAGTTTATATATTTAACTAGCGGTCCGCTCCCGGCTTCTCCCGGGGTGCATTTTTTTCGTAAAAACCTTCCCTGATTATCCGTCTATCCATGAGTGAAGACAGAATTAAAATCGGCCCAGCCGTTCTCGAGTTTTGGGGGTTCATTTAGGGATTCATTTTTATATTATAGAAGATTATCTTGTAGCTAATTTTGCTAAAGTTCTCAAAACAGTTTCTGTAGTAATAGATTAATGAATTACCTAACTTAATATAACGAATTAATAAAGGAGAGGTGTAGATTTAAAAAAAAATTGTTCATTTTTTTTATTTAAATATTATTTTTAACAATAACATTAAAAACTTATCACTAAAGTCTTGTACTAGTTAATGGCTGACAGTTTTCTAATAGGTTCAGAAGTGAATTTCTTCATCTTAAATTTAAAAAAGGGATTAGGTAATAAAATTCAAAAATATGCCATTTTTAATTGTTTTTATACAAAAAGAAAATGAATTAATTATTTAAAACATTATAATAGTTATTAAATACAAAATATTTACAATTTATCACAAATAATATGACAAAAAACAATTTCATTTCATTTCACGTAGATAGAAGCAAAAAGAAAGACACAGCCTACATTACATTCTTACATTACGTAATCGATAAATGGCCCACATGAAACTAAATGCTTAAATACTCATCCCCACAACTACAATTTAAATATCCATCACGTGTTAAAATATAATATTTATTATGTTAAGATCGACAGACAGGCTGACGGTCCACTTGATGGTAGGTGGCTACCGTCGCCTATACTGCCCTACTAAGCGCAAAAGCGGTATCTCATTAAAAAAAATCGTAAATTTGATTTTTATGTCATATGATAGCCTTAAAAATACGCATCTAATAAACTAAGCCTTTTAGGGTTATTTTGTTCAAAACATAAAAAAACCTTAAGAAAAAATTCCCTATCTCATTTTTACGTTAAATCACTAGAGGTATTAGAGGTATGTATATATCTATTGTAATAATATTGTAAACTTTTGACTATTGCAATAACAAATAGACCCAATATAATATATAAATTCTATTTAATAATCAAAAAATTCAATGTATAAAGTAAAAAAAAAACTACTTTTAAATAACTTCAATTATCTCGAAACTCGCTTCATTTAAATACCGCTTTTGCGCAAAAAACTTTGCTTTGCTTGTGTTATACTATAACACAAGCAAAGCCATAGGTGCTGCAAGTGCCTATGGCGTTGCTTATAAGGATAGGGATAAGGAAGGGATGGGGTGTTAATAATAGAGAGTCGACAAATAAATATATTTAATTTTTACAACAAAAAATGCGTCCGTATTTTAAACTTATCACATGTATACAAGCAGTGTCCTTTGATCGACTGAATGATACTGAGTTCATTGGACTCAGTATATAAGGTCTATGTATGGATAGCGAGTCACTAATCTCTCTTTTTGCTTTCATCTACGTTACATTATAATAAAATTGACAGTTTTAAAAAACTCATTCCTAAACTTTAATGTTATTTTATGTATAACAACGCCGAGTCACTAATCTTTCGTTTTGCTTTCATCTACGTCATATTATAATAAAATTGATGATTTCAAAAAAAAACTCTAAGTGTAAATGTTATAAATTTGTACTTTTAATATCAACTTTTTTTTATAGTATAAAATAAATTTAAAGAAAATATTTTTCTTAATATTTAGTTAGACCAAAAATAGTCAAAAAATAGAAATATTGTATAACTATGTTTAGTTACTAAGCCCATAAAGCTCTTAGTTTTTCAGGTCCTATGGAATGGCGCCATCTATTGAGAAATATTGCGTATTTTAAAATAAAAATATCTGTCTGTAAAGACATATATACTCGTATGTATACGAAACAATTAAATTTAATATCTGTATTAAGTATATAAAAAATAAGTCTTACTTTTATGTATTTTACAATAAAAGACTTATTTTTAACTATAGCTGTATGCGCTGTAGTTGATTTTTTGAAAATCCGACAGGAACTTAAAAAAATTTCAGAATAAAAAATATCCTATATGTTAATCCACGTAACAAACTATATTTATGCCAAATTTTATACAAATCTGTTAAGCCATTTTTGAGATTAGCGTGCGTAAACGCACAGACAAAAAGACAAAAATTCTAAAAAAACTCTTTTTTTTGTAACATAAGTACAACGTGGTCTTTTTTTTTTAAATTTTAATGCACAGTACACGGCTTAGTTATGATTTTATTATATTTATTTTATTTTTCATATTGTAACACTTCAAGAAAGAATTTTTTTTTGTACAATAAGTGAGACTTATCTTTTATTTAATTTATTTTTCCAACAAAACCACTAACTTAGTCGGCTTAGAACTATCACTAAACAATATTTTAAATATTAATAAAAAATACTATAATTGAGCAATTTATTTACATAACTATAATATAAAACTTTTTGCCAATATATATTGTATATATGTAAAGAAAAATATGTACATAATTTTCTTCAATTTATATTAAAACTCTTTTTGTTATTACTGTATTTAAAACTATTTGGTTAAGCTACCATGAATTATAAAATAATGACTTGTCATGTCAAAAGTCAACTTATAAAAATACATTAAAAATATCTGTTGAAAATATTAGGAAAATATAGTTAATGCTGAATTGTAAATATAAGTGTAGGAATCGACATTGTAATTAAAAACATTTAATGTCGTTTCTTTGTTTACAAGTATAGTTACTTTAATATTTGTTTGATTGATAGTTATTTTAATATTTGTTATTTTTTTGTAAATGTATGAATTGCAAAATACAATCTTTGTTTACAGAAAAACTCAATTCTGTTTTAATTGACTGTCGTCCTATCCACTAGAAAAATATCATTATATATATATATATATATATATAGGTAAAAAGTTTTATATAAAAAGGTAAAAAAAAGAACATACTTTTTAACAGAGTTAGTATGACACGTGAAAAAATTAAGGCAAGGACTTATTTTCCTTATTTTCTTCGCCCAATTTGACTTAAAGGAGTACAAATTAAAACTTAGATATAAAAATACATTTAAAAAAGTTTATAAAAAAAAAACTATTTTCTGAGAAAAAAATATATTTAAAAAAAATTCGTGTCAGTAATAAAATTTTTCAACGTCAACTAGATTTTTATTTTTAATCTTATTAATTAATTACCTAACTCAAAATCAGTATTCTTTTTCTTTTTTTCTTTTTTTCACATTTTATACAATACTAGTGGCCCGCTCCCGGCTTCGCACGGGTGCAATCTTTTAGATTGTCTTACACCGCCATCTGTTAGATTGTCATGGAACTCACAATTTTAACAAATAATAGCTGGATTGAATAGGTATCAACAGATGGCGCTATGTTAATAATATTATATAATTTGCAAAAAAATAATAAACAAAATGAGATATAAACTATCCTATCTTTTAAGTTGGACCAAATTACATATAGTTACGAAATGTTATCAAAATCGGTTCAGTAGTTTGGGAGTTCATCGCGGACAAACAACGTGACACGAAATTTTTATATATATAAGGATTTAGGCAAAACTTTCCAATTTTAAATAAATATGTTCGGTTATCACGAGAAGCCACAAAAATTTGTTGTGCAATATTGCACCTTAAGATGTAGGTTATTAGGTTGCGATCATTCTAGTAAAAAATGTGTTCAATCTGAGGTTAGTCCTTGTTTTAATGTCGAGTTATAATTTCGTCTTAATTCGTCTACTTGGAGTATAGACCAGTGTAAGTATGTTTGTCCATAGAGTGCAAACATACTTATATAGATAATTACATATACTAAATAATAACTAAACACAAATTTTTAATAAAAAGTAAAACTATGTAATTTCAAATTTAACATGACCTGTCCCCAACTATTCATATTTATATAAATATACTCTTTACACACGACACGTGTGAAATGTAAAACAAAATGGCGACTTAAAAACAGCTGATACCATAGACTAAAATGCTATAAGACAATTTCAACATCAACGTGACTAGAACTGTGACACAAAAGTAATGTAAAGTTTTTAGCATGTAATGTCTTTTTATAGCATCGGGGAGAGTTTCGGTCGGATCTTTCAGTAAATACAGTCTGATACCTCGCACGTAGTTATTGAAGAATTCGCCCCAACAGATGGCGCTGATGTCGAAGTTGAACAACTCCTTGTCAACGTCATTGAGTTCCCCGTACAAATCCGTTACGTTGTCATTGTGGAACTTCCATTCCCTTAGCGCGAAATAAGTTAGCACTTCGGAAAACTTTTCAATCTTTGTATACGCCTTTCTAAGCCTGTTTATTGAAAAAGAAACACACTTAGGTGAATAAAATGCCATTTTTTTTATGTATTTTGGCGGGTTGAAAGGATAGCCAGGGGCTTTTACCAGGCATAGACAACTGATGAACCACAATGTTATCAATTTCACTTAAATTTTAAACCGTACGTCAAACTCTAAACCTTAGAGTTAAGCGCACGGCCTATGGCCACCGTCACCTGTTTGCCACAGGTGATTTTAATAAAATATATCAAATTTTTCCTCATTATTTATTAAATTATTAATTACCAGCTGTTGCACGCGATTTCGCCCGCGTAACTTTATTAAAAAAATAGCCTATGTTACTCGCTGATGTTGTTTTTATTGGTGAGAGAATTTTCAAAATGGGTCCAGTAGTTTTTGTGTTGATTCATCACAAACATACAAATCTTATGTCTTTATAATATTAGTATAGATTCCTCACTAAGTAGGTGGCGCCTGTCTGCCGACCTTTACATGATAATAATAATAATAAAACACTATAGTCGTATTTTTAATTAGACGAAGCCAACTGACAGTAGCTAATGTCACTTTGTAAAATAATGTTGCCATATTTAAAGTAATAGTGATGCGTTCAGTTCTCATTCAATCAGATGAATGAACAATGAGTGTGAATAGTTAATCATTTCAAACTATAAAAGAATATTATTTCTATTTTACTATATAGTGATGATTTTTTATCTGATGATGAATAAAAACAAATTATGTAATAAGCGATGTTTTTTATTTTCATTACCTACCTATAATTGTTATATTTTATACATCTATAGTTTCAACTACATGATGTATTGAAAATAGGACAGTCTTACAAGTTTCCTCGCATTGTTTTCCTTAATGTTTAAAACACTCGGTATTCAGTATAGGTAGATACTATAGGAACATAGTCGTCGAAAACTCGTTGGTATGTACAAAGCACGACTAAAATTCGAACCCCGTACCCGATATCGGCAGTTCGGCACACTAACTATTCACTAGACAATCGAGGCAATTTCATTCATTCAGGAGTTTTTTCAATCATTTACTTTGTCACAACACTATTTTTATTTCATCAAAAACTGACAACACAGTAAACGTCAGTTGACTTCGTCTAATTAAAAATACGACTATACAAAATATGGCGCTGAACAAATTTATTCGTTACTCTTGGGCTTATCAGGAAAGTTTGTGAATATTTCTAGCAAGCCTCCAGGAGTAGTCCACTGCTAGTCTTTTAAGACACTACAGGTCACCTCACGATATTTTCTATCATCTTTATCTCTCAGATATTTTTTTAATTCCCCACTTGACCAATTATTTGGTCGGCAATAGGTTTTTGGTCAGAATTCGTTATATCACCAAAAAAAAAACCTCTTTTGTACTACTCCGGGAGTGCCGACAAAAGAGAAAACTTGAACAATTACGTGTGTATTTTTTGAATCTTCAGCAAAGTACATACTTATGTACAGAGGTGTCGCGGTTACATTACATCACAAGTCGCGAGTTCAATGGTTTTTTCCCATCTCAAAAAATGGTTTTTTTTTTAAACTTTTTTTTTAAACTATTTCTACTTTTATTTGAAATTCTTTTATAATTGTCAACATAGGTGTCGGTGTCGTTTACATTACGGTTACAGGTCGCGAGTTCAATGGTTTTTTCCCATCTCAAAAAATGTTTTTTTTTAAACAATTTTTTTTGAACTTTTTTCTATTTTTATTTGAAATTACTCTTTGTTCTTTTATAATTGTCAACATAGGTGTCGGTGTCGGTTACATTACGGTTACAGGTCGAGAGTTCAATGGTTTTTTCCCATCTCAAAAAATGTTTTTTTTTAAACTATTTTTTTGAACTTTTTTCTATTTTTATTTGAAATTACTCTTTGTTCTTTTATAATTGTCAACATAGGTGACGGTGTCGGTTACATTACGGTTACAGGTCGCGAGTTCAATGGTTTTTTTCCCATCTCAAAAAATGTTTTTTTTAAACTATTTTTTTTTAACTTTTTTCTATTTTTATTTGAAATTACTCTTTGTTCTTTTATAATTGTCAACATAGGTGTCGGTGTCGGTTACATCACGGTTACAGGTCGCGAGTTCAATGGGTTTTTTTCCACCTCAAAAATGCCAAACGCACCTAAAGAAGTTTTCACTTTAAAAAAAAACCACTTACATAGGCTTCTTCCCGATGAGGATAGAGATGCCGTCTATGATGTAAGCAGGTATCCAGTGAAATAGGAAGAACTGTATCGAATAGAGCAACGGTGATTGGGTCAAGAAGAGAACGTAATACCAGACAGCGTTCACTGGGGGCACTTCTAAGCCGTATGTCTCATTGTATTTCATGAATTTCTCTGTAATACAAAACATAGACTGTTGTACACAAACTTAGATTTGATTCATTTTTGGGGCCCACTTAAATGACACTTAAGAGCTCACTTGCCAACTCGAGCTGCTTACCAATTCCATACAACATCATTACGCGCGCAGCGTTAAACTGTTAGATTTTCCCCCATTCAAACGTATAAAGATTATTATCCCGCTGTTTTATGTTTAATTTACAAAAGTAAGCATGATATCGCTTTATCTTGTCGTTAACTAGGTTCGTTGCTATACAAACTAGTAAAAAAAAGTACTAATTTAAAAGATATGATCCTTGAAAATCCATATTTTAACACATATTTTAAAGCAACTTGAGGGTGAATAAGTCACTGTAGTGTACTAAAACTTCAAAATACTTTAGTAACAGACATTGATCAGTTATTCAAGAGTTCAATAACTTACATGAAATAGATACATGTAGTAGTTTTTCCCAAGGGGCTGTTTGTTTTTTGCTATGCTCATTTTTGGCAAAAGTGAGACAGAATGCATTTTAATCAAACCTAGCGATAAGTTCGAGCCGCCGACTAGTTTAACTTTAAGCGCTCTTAATAGGTACTATAAACTTACCCCATGTCAAAGGCCTTTGTTCTGACGAGACGAAATTGTAAATTGGGGGAGTCTGGTCTGGGGGAGGGGCTGCCTCGTGGTTCCCGGGGAATTCCCTTGCAGCCTTCCAGGCGGCCGCTATGCAGGCGTTCACTACCATGTCGCCTGGAACCAGGTCTGCTTTCGCTTGGGGGCGACAGTTGAGGGTGTGCAGTAGACCCACCGCTGCCCCGACCACAACCTGGTGGAAGATCAGAAGCCGCATTGAAACAAAAGTCTAGTATGTAGTGGAAATACTCCCGACTTTCTATTCACATGAAATTTGGCACACGGACAGTTTATTTCCTGGATTAACATATAATATAGGATACTTTTTATCCTGAAAAAGTGTTAGGTTGCCTAGGGATCTTTAAACTGATCTAATCCCGAAATCCCAAATTTGGTTCCAAGGGTCAACTTTGGAAATGAACTTTTCAAAGTAGGCTCTCGTCTGGATTTGGAAAGTAGTGGGGGGAACACTGCGTTTCGCAATCTTTTGGGCAGCCTGTCTGACTGCACTAATTCAATTCAATTCAATCATTTATAGCAAAATAATGTATAGATAGATGTTACAAATAAGATAAAGACCAGTGTTATGGACCCTGTCGGGCATGCAACTTAGGGGCTAGGAGAGAGGAGTATTAAACTATATAAAAATATATTTTTTATTTATTATTTAAATTTAATTCAATAGTTGTCATTTTGTAGAAACTATATAATATTATTATCAATAAAATATTCATTAGTGTTTAATTTTTGTGTAAATATCATGTTTTCATTTTTTAACATATAAGGCAGTTTTGTTATACTTATATTTTTATAGAAGAACTGAAGGTACTTGAAGAATTTAGTTTTAATCGGAATGTTGGTAATATTAAATTAATTACAGAACCACCTTAAGTACTACCCCCATACAGTGTGCTGTTGTGTTAAAGTGAGAGAGTGAGAGATGCCAGAGCCCATTTATCTATACTTTCCTAAACCCTATCCTTAAATCTAGATACTATTGTCGGCAGTGCACTTGCAAAACCTGTGACTTTACTAGTGTTACAGGCGACGGTGTTACTAGACCAAACGTGACGTCAAATGTCGTTATGTCGTTATGTTATCTATGTATGTTTTTATAATAATTATGTCCTTTGTTGCGAATAAAATTTATTCTTATTCTCTTAAGATTATAGCTTCAAAATTTAACTTACCCCTGTAGGACCATATAAGTTGTCAATCCATCCAGTAACTGGTTCCTTTGCTGTGCCAATAACTGTGGAATTTAACACTATGTTACGCTAACGATTTCAGATTTATCATCCATACTAATATTATAAATGCAAAAGTATGTCTGTCTGTCTGCTACCTTTTCACGCCTTAACTACTCAACCGATCATCATGAAATTTTGCATACACGTTGTCAGAGATACAGGAAAGGATATAGGGTACCTTTCATTAGGAAAAAAAAGTACTGTTCCCGAGTGATCGTCTAAAAATATAATATTTGGGCGCCACTCTCTCGTGGCGGCGTCACCGTCGTCACAGCGATAACAATGTCAGGCGTTATTAATTACTCATATATTTTCTTTTTCAACGCGGACGAAGTCGCGGGCGCTAGCTAGTACATAGTAAATATATAGATAGATACCGTATTTATAAACTTTATTATAAATTTAGTAAAAAATCAGAAAACTAGGCGACGGATTGAATTGAAATTTTTACACAATATGCAATCCGCTTCGGGGATTGATCATATTTATTAAATCGCTTAAAAACATTTAAAAAAAAAAATCGCTTTTTTTACATCGCCATCTGCCGAAAGCGAGGAGAATTAACTCGGCAACGAGAACCGCTGTCACATTTAAAGTGGTAGTTAATATAAAACTGAGCCACAGCGAAGCGTGCAAGGGTTCAGCTAGTTGTTTTATAACGGGATAATGTGGGTCTTGTGAATTCAGTGAGAGTATACAATTAAAAAGATCAATTTGATCAGTTACGAGATTGAGGGTTCTGAGTATATTGGAGAAACTTACCTATAGACGGTCTGAAGACGGCAACAGGTAGACCTTTGGAGTACTTCTGAACTATGTCTTCCGCAGCCGACTTAGTATAAGCATATGTGTTCGGGAACTCTCCAATTAGGCTGAAAATTAATGCAGATTTTAATTTAAAAAACATCCCAGTCGTAGGACTCTACGTCAGAAGAGCTCACAAAAAAAAAACTACGCCATCTGTTAACATCTTAACAAACTGTTGACATAGTTAAGCTTTTTATGAATCAAGAAGTATGCACTCATTCGGTTAGATGGCGCTTATTTCATACAATTGAACTTCACCGAGGGTGTCGCTCACAGAGCGTGAAGGCGCGCGTTTACTGTTTTTGTTTTTAATACTAAAAGTGCCCAACGCGCCTAAAGAAGTTTTCACTTCAAAAATTGGGCTTATTCTCAAGGATTATAGTCATTTATTTATAGTAGCCATACAAATAAAATCGGATATTATTACTAGAAATTATTGATTTATTCAATAAACTAGTGACCCGCCCTCCGGTTTTGCACTGAGTTGAAAAGTGTTGATTCTTGATTGATCGTTGATTGTGACTCGCAGCTAGTCCACTAGCTCAGTTGCCAACTACTTAGCGAGTTGAAACCATGTTTTGTTTGTGACTCGCAGCTAGTCCACTAGCTCAGTTGCCAACTACCCAGCGAGTTGAAACCATGTTTTGTTTGTGACTCGCAGCTAGTCCACTAGCTCAGTTGCCAACTACCTAGCGAGTTGAAACCATGTTTTGTTTGTGACTCGCAGCTAGTCCACTAGCTCAGTTACCAACTACCCAGCGAGTTGAAACCATGTTTTGTTTGTGACTCGCAGCTAGTCCACTAGCTCAGTTGCCAACTACCTAGCGAATTGAAACCATCTTTTGTTTGTGACTCGCAACTAGTCCACTAGCTCAGTTGCCAACTACCTAGCTAGTAATTTCGTATATTGTTTACAATCTGCTAGTTAGCTAGTGAATATATTGAGTAGCTGTATAATCTTATATGATTACACTGGACTTGTTTACTAGTAGCTAGTATTATACGAATATATTATATTCGTTCAATGTGTTCGACATAATATAACATTATATTATTAAAAAAATGAATATTGTATATTTACCCCGGTGTGATGCTGTCTATGATCTTTTCATCCAAATTCTCAACCAGATCAATCAATTTATCGCCAGGCAGGTGAGTCTCGTAGAATTTTTCAAAAATCTCTGTTTTTGGACAGTTACTGAAAAAAAATAATCCAAATTTGAATTCTTTGTTGTACAGTTGAGGTCAAGCGAGCAGTAATTGTGTGAAGAGCTTTGTTAAGTTTTGGAGAGCCCTTTGGACTTTACTTTGGAAATTAACTTTTCAAAATATACTAAAATTTACACGTTTAGTCTAGTGGCTAGTAACTCTAGCTGTTAACCAAATAGTCACGGGTTCGAATCCCGCTAGGGGCAAATGTTTATGTGTTAAAATTTTACCTTTGTACCTGAGTCATGGATGTTTGCATTTATAACATGTATGTATTTACAAAAAAAAAGTAATCTATGTAGTATATCAACTGTCTGGTATCCATAATACAAGCATTAGTTGCTTACTGTGGAACTAGATGTTTCTGTGTGGAATGTGTAAAGATATATATTATATATTTGGCTCTTGCTCTGGGTGTCTTAGTAGGGGCATGCGTTTCGCAATACCTAGAAAAAAAAGTAAAGGACAAAACACTTTTCTAGGTCACCTGTAAGCTGTAGAAATATGGACGAGAGCCTTCAGTTTGATGCAAGCCCTAGCCAACAGAAGAATCTCTCTCGTGCCTCGAACATTGATTTCCACAGCTGTCTTCAGTGCCTCGTCAAAACGCACTGTGGCAGCTACATGGAAAATTATGTCCACCTGAAAATTACAATTTATTTCAAAGCATTAAGATCTAATTTCGCGTGAACCTATGAGTGTCTTTCGAATTCTGTTACTCTTTCACGCAAAAACTGTTGAAAGGATTTCAATGAAACTACAGTAAAATAGTTTGATTATCTCAACTAAAGCCTGGATTTAAGCGATTCGGAGCTCATACTATGTTTAGTATTGTATATATACACTTTGATTTGTTTATAATTAAGTGTAATTGTTGTAATTTGATATTTTAAAGATGACAAAAAGAATGGTATCCTGAGTTTCTTTCGAGATTTCTTCTCAGGATCGTCATCTTGGCTTTCTTTTTCGAAACTTTGGTAAATTTAAATTTTTAATGACGATCATAAAGAGTTTCTTGGAGAAACCTAATTGATAAATAAATGTTTTGATTTTGATTTTTCGCAATTCTATAGACGCTTTTTGATATATTTCGCTAATACTTTTTTTTTTAATACACTGGATATTTGTGTGTAAATATTGTAAAATTCTTTTTGTCATCTTTATAATAAAAATATATTAACTGTGAAAAAAAAATAACGTGGAAACAGTGAAAACCGCTTTTAATACACGAGTATATACATTAATTAGGTTAAAAAAAATCAGTACCTCATTCATAATATGTTTTCTGTCTTCTTCATTGATGGCAAGCTCCAACTGTCCCACGTCTCCTTCAACGATTTTGATCTTTTCCAGAAAATTTGGACAAACTTTCTTCATTTTATCGTACAACTGTAAATAACAAAACAATAGGTACAGACGCATAGAATACTGTATGGACTGATAACTCTACAATAAATAAATAATATGTATATACGTGAATTATATACCTACATAAACCTTCATTATCAATTCACATTTTCATCGATACAACCAGGAACAAAATCCGTTCACAACTTTTCGATATTAGCCGACACATACAGACAGACAGAAAAAAGGAGGACCACTTTATACAATGTATTGTTAAATTATAGATATAGAATTAACAAAAATCTTACCACATCAGCGAATTGCTCCTGTATCCTTTTCTGTATGTCTTTATTTCTCTTCGGTCGCGCCAACAGATATATTTTCTTTAAACCCGGACATGATCTGGAAGAAAAAATAAATTCATTGTATCAAATAATAAATAATTAATAAAAAAATTTTTTTTAAATATTTATAGTTAAGTTCTGAATATAATAAAAAAGAAATGACATAGAATAATAATCTGTCATTAGTATTAGCAGTGAGAAATCAGTGTAGTAGTCATCTCGCGCAATTTTGTTTCGGGCAAATTGTGCGAAGAGCCAACTTTAAATTTAAATACTTATTTTTTTAGTAGTTGTCTGGCACACTTTGGTTTTTATAGCATAAAAAAATGTAAGTACTGTCGTGTACGACAATCCTGAGGCAGGGTTTAAGATGTCTCCTCAAATTCTCATAGGACGATTTTCGAATATATTATAGCTCATGAATTTTTCCTCAATAATGTTATAAATACGAATGACTTTGTTCGTTACGCTTTCACCCTCAACTAAGTACTGAATCGATCACCGTGAAATTTGCATACGTTTTCAGAGATATGGAAGACTCCTCTTCGTCCCCTAAAGATTGTCCCCGGCGGGGACGAAGTCGCCTAATGTGTCCGTGGTCCCCATAAATATGTAGGGACGATGGCGACTGCAATAAATAATTTATTTTTCATGATCATGACTGATAGATTAAATAAATGTTTTAAACCCATAAAAAGAGGCGTGACCGAAGTCGCGGGCAAAATCTAGTCTAAAAAATAACAGGTAAACAGGTAAACTTGTATGTTTGTTTGTTTGTAGGAGGTAATCTTCGAAACCACTTATCAGATTTAAAAAAAAATCTCACTAGTAGTTAGAATAGAATTTGAGGATGGACAGACTAAAATATTTCTATAGGGCACCAGCTATCTAAAGCAAAAGTAGGTACTTATCTCAGTCGCTATATTTGCTTTACAAATTTTGTAAAACGCCTTTATTTCTTTAATTTTTACTACTTATTTATTTATTTATTATTATATATAATATTTGTTTTTAAGGTAACACCTCGTCTTGAGAAAACATTTTGCAAAATCACGAGCAAAACAAAAATATTGTTTCCTAGAAGGAATATAAATACATAAAAAGTACTTGCATATTATCGTCACTTACATAAAACTACTTTGCCTAATCGAATTCACACCGCATTGACAATACGGCGTATTATAATATGCTCTTACGCACCAACAGACCGACCGACCAATCAGATCGTGTCGACGCGATGACGTCACGTCGGTGTTGATGAATAAAACCACTACTCAATGTATCAGTTGCATCAAAGGATCCGTCAGGTGTCAATATTAATAATAACTAGTTGTGTCCCGCGGCTTCAGTCGCCATTAAAATTACACTAACTGTTCCGCGTTGAATAACCAAAGATATAACATTAAGCCTGACAAAATATGTAAATCATTATAACTCCTGACATTATTATGTACCTATTGACAATAATATGTAAAGCAATATAACGTCTGACTTTAAACTTCTGCCAAGTGTTGGATCTTTATTTTTGGATAGTTGAAGTCCTATTGAAATATTTAGCCTATGTAATAGCCTATGTAATAGCCTATGTCAAAGTAGACTCTGTTCTGGGTCTAGTAAGTAGTGTTAGGGCACACTGAGTATCGCAGTCAGAGGGTCATCTGGCACGATTTTATTTAGTACAAAATGTGTGAACTAGTCAGTTCATCTGGTGGCAGTAACCCACACCCTTACAGTACCTCTACCATGAGTGACCATGAGTTATAATGACCGCACTCGCTAGCGAGAGCGTAAAACATTTAGATATGAAAAACTATCAACTGTCAATGTCAAATTGTCAATTTTCCATAATATACGCGGAGTGCGGTCATTGTAAACTCATAGTAAAGGTACAGAAGAACACCATGAATAAAAAAAAACCTACGATCCAAGGATCCTAGGATCCCATGGGATCCTAGACGTGGGAGCCAAGTGGTGACAAGTAACAGCATGTATGCTGTTGTGTTCCCTTACAAAATCCCTTATCGTTAATCCTACTATAAGGTTGGCAGCGCATTTGCAGCAGAACCTTACCGTTGCTTGATGGTAGACGACAGACACCTACCATCAAGTGGACCGTCAGGCTGTCTGTCTACTTTTGCATTACAAAAAAAATATTAAAATTAATTTTATTTAGATACCAAATATTTTCGATAATATATATATTTTTCTAAGAAGGAATGACCTGTAAGGTCAAATAATTCCATGGCGTTTGTTTGTAATGTAATAATAACAATATCAAGTCGTGAGATTAAAAACACGCATAATATTTCGCTAGAACGTGCGCAGGCCTCGAATAAATTTTCCGTTTCCATATTATCTAATGAATTCTTAATCAAATCCAGGGAAAAACCTTTAGTCGCTATTTTGTTGTCAATATTATTCAAATGGAGTATTTTTCTCTTTTACAATCAATATTACTTGGTTATAGAAATCAGTATAATACTAAATGAGATTAATCTAAATACTAAGTACACTAGCGATCCGCGCCCAGCTTCGTACGCCTTCGCATTTTTTTTTTCTGAAAAACCTTCCTCGTGTATCGCTCTTTCCATTAGTGAAAACCGTATTAAAATCCGTTGCCTAGTTTTAAGGATCTAAGCGTACATACAGAGGAATTTGGGCAGAATACTCTCAAGAGAGCGGCTGGTAGTGGATGGAGATGGAGACTTGTGAGTTAACGATAATAGACATATAGCATCACGAATATTTTTGTGGGTAATGATAAGTACAGCAGTAGGTAATAAGGCGCGTCGTGAATCTTCGTTCACGCAGAAAAGAAAGTACGGCTCAGACGAATAACGAAGGAGCTTAAAACTTACAATAATTAACCTTAGATACAATATCTATAACCTTATATACCTTGATAATAGAATGCTCACTCGCGTAAGATGACAAGCGGCGCACACTAACATGGCGGCAGTTAGCGACCAATAGCGGTACTTGAAAAAGCCGCCAAATGTGTGGATTGGTCGATAGCATTTTCCTACGCTTTAAAAATTCCTCTTCTGCGCAGGCGCAGGTACATCGGTAAGCCATATCAGTTGAGTGCCACTGTACTACAAACATGACAGTCGAGGATACGAAAACCTTCGTCAGTTTTCATATTCACTCCTTTATCAAGTCGCAGATTCTTAGTTCCTTTTGAAGATAAAACATTAAGAAGATAACTCACAGATATTTGAAATGAGATTTTTGCATTACTGATAAAATTATTTCCCTGGTGCAAGCAAATGTTGATTTTAAAGTGACGAACCTTTCCTTACCCCGACTGTACCTACATGATTTGAATCTTTGTAGTACATTATTTTAGGTATCATCAATAGATTTCGCAGCGCACGCCAAATAATTACTTCTATAGATAGACTAGCTGAACCGGCAAACGTTGTTTTGCCAAAAAATAAAAAATAAAAATTTGGGGTGGACCACCCTTAACATTTAGGGGTATGGAAAATAGATGTTGGCCGATTTTCAGACCTACCCGATAAGCACACAAAATTTCATCAAAATCGGTCCAGCCGTTTCCGAGGAGTTTGGCAACAAACACCGCGACACGAGAATTTTATATATTAGATATTACTTATAGGCAATTTTTTGATAATTTCGGTTACATTTTTGTAATCATTGTGGGATCTCTATTTTTTTTGTAAATACAGGTGAATGAATATTTAGAATCAGTTAAGTATGTAGTTTTTGAGTTTACTTGTTACTAAGCCGTTGCACGCGACTTCGCCCGCGTAATTATATAAAATATAGCCTATGTTACTCGTTGTCGTTGAAACTATAGCTTTCTATAGTTTAAAGAATTAATAAAATCGGTCCAGTAGTTTTTGAGTTTATTCATTATAAACATACAAAAAAAAACTAATATTTTAATTATATTCACAGTGTAGGTAGATGAACTTAAAATAACTTATTTTTCAAGTATTTATATAAATGCATTGTCAACCACAAATAATGAGGAAAATTCAATGCGTGGACGGAAAGACAAGTATTGCGAATGTAAGGGTGAACATGATTATTGATTAACAAAATGTAAAAAATTCAGTTAAAATTATTTACTTTGAAATGTTTTACTTCTCGAAAAGAACCATTGCTTTAGTGTTTTATTTCTTGCGTCTAATAGCTATAGAGCTATTTAAAAAGAAACAACACATTTTTACAGGAGTCCCAGGTTAGATTCCCTGCAGGGCCAGAGAGAGGGGGGGAGAGCGTGAGAGAGGGGGGAGAGTGCGAGAGAGAGAGAGAGAGAGAGAGAGGGAGGGAGGGAGGGGGAGCGCGTGAGAGAGAGAGAGAGTAGAGAGAGGGGGAGCAAGAGAGAGAGAGAGAGAGAGCAATTGGTCGAGATTAATTTGTTATTCTGAAATAAATTTCTTTATTATTTATTATTATTCTTTATTATATATTTGTAACAAAATAAATATCCCACGTAAGTATAAAAAAAATATGTTGAAACACGTCTTCATTATCATCAAGTATACTATACTTAACTATATAAAAAAAACTGGTTTAAGAGTTTATGTTAATTAATTTGTCACTAACTAACTAGTTGCAAAAATATGAATTTTAATAGTATTTTTTATCTAAGATCGCGAAGGTCACTGTTAAATATTTTTTGCAGGTTATTTTTTTCCAAAAGTTAGCGAGTAGTTAGTAGTTATATATTTTTTTACCTACTCTACCATTATAGTGAGAACATTTAATTTGTAATGAACTCGAAAACTACAGGACCGATTTTGAAAATTCTTTCACCAATAGAAAGTTACATTATCATCGAGTAATATAGGCTATCAATACTAATAATAAATCTGTAAGGGTCGGTCATGGTGTAAGTTACACTATTTTCAGAGATATCGTGTTTATAGGCTCTATACATGATACTGAAACTAAATTGACGATTTCTAAAATTTTATATGTTCCTCCATAACTCTGAAACGAATTAACTGATTTTCATGAAACTTGGTAGATAAACATTTGCACGTACGGGACACAGGATAGGCTACTTAATATTTTTCAACGCGGACGAAGTCGTGGGCACCAGCTAGTATAAAATAAAGTCGATGTCCACACATATTCTGTCTTTTTCTCAGCTAACTTCATCGAAACCACCAGTTTCGATGTATTTGTTAAATATTATTAATATTGTTAAATGATGTATTAAAGACGGATTTCGATGTACCTAATACATAGATATAGCTATAAATGAGTAAAGTTTGAATGTGTCATTTACAAAAAAATTACATTCGTGCGAAGCCGGAGGCGGGTCGCTAATTATTAATATATACATGCGAGTACATTGAACGTGAATCCACATTTTTGTCAGCAAGTACGTGTTTTTTTCTTTGGAGAAACACGTTTTTACATCGCAATAGTATAATCATACAACATAATACGAGTGTGAAAATAACTAAAATAAAATCTAAAGCGAACAGTAGTAGAGTCCTCCGTGTTAAGTAGTACCAATGATTACGCTAGTAATATATTATAAGTCAATGATTAGTACTATTAAAGTACTAGCTGGTGCCCGCCACTATATGTCAGCGTTTAAAATTTTAAAATATAAACACCAGAAAAATATATATATGACATCTTTATTTAGCCTGAAATTTTATATTATGTATTTTATATTGGAATATTTTGCCCTATTGGAATGTCCATCGTGATATTGGTAATTTTTTTTTTAATCGAATGAGTTGTTATTTTTTATTCTTAGCTTTTATCTTGTCTCTTATTATTACTTCTTTTTACTGTTAGAATATATATATTAAAAATTTCTTTTACATATATATGTTTTATTATGTAACTATCTATGAAAATTAATATATAATAATAGCTGACCCAACAAACGTTGTTTTGCCAAAAAAACTACTTCAGACCTACCGAATATGTTGTCGAACGAATCCGGCGGTTGGGGCTCACCGTAGCCTTAAACAAGACCGAGGCCATGACTGTTTTCACGGGCCTCGGAATGCACCATCGCCGTGTTCAGAGATTATTATCGGGTGGGGGATTGGGGGGGGGGGGGTCTCTC
This sequence comes from Synanthedon andrenaeformis, assembly GCA_936446665.2. NCBI lineage: Eukaryota > Metazoa > Arthropoda > Insecta > Lepidoptera > Sesiidae > Synanthedon > Synanthedon andrenaeformis. The sequence goes on along the minus strand of OW387804.2, from coordinate 2,014,499 downwards.
CGTGGACGTGAAGCCCACGATGAAATACCTCGGCCTCGTCCTGGACAGCCGCTGGAAATTTGTAGGACACTTTCGGCTCCTGGAACCGAAGTTTGTGGGAGCCGCTGCCGCTTTGGGCAGGTTGCTCTCAAAACTGGGGCCCTAGTCAAAGTAACAATATAAAACGAATAACGAAACGATAACGAAGTTCGAAAACAATAAGATGTATGGGATTGACATATGCCGTCGCTAAATCACGTGATACGTCCCATACATTTTATACTTTCTAATCGTTTTTAAAATGTTACTTTGACTAACCGCCTGTTGTCGCTTGTATGCGGGGGCAGTGCGGTCGATGGCTCTATACGGAGCCCGAGTATACCGGCAAAGACATACAGGCAATGGATAACGAAATATGGATACGTTTCGAAATTTGTTTTTCAAATGTCGACTTTCCGCGAACACAGTCGAAAGCGAACTGAGGCAACGAACGGGCCGTATTTGAGCATTGCTCAAATTGTGGGCACGTAGTGGCGAACGGCTTGCGGTATCTATAATATCTATGTCTGTGAGGGCGCACTTGCGGCGCGCGCAACGCGCATGGTAATCGGACTGTCCTTCGAGGCTGCATGTGTCATAGCGGGCACGCCACCGTGGGACCTCGAGGCCGAGGTGCAGGCGACCGTATATCTGGGCATTATAGATGTACGGTCTTGGGGAGCTCAACCTCCGCAAGAGGTTATTTCGCGAATTCGTTCGCGTGTACGCGAAAACCTCCTCCTGAAATGGAGCGAGCGGTTGGCAAAGCCTAGTGCCGGCCACCGCACCGTGGAGGCTATTCGTCCAGTTTTGGACGAGTGGCTCCAGAGGAGACACGGGGCTCTCACGTTCCGCCTTGTACAGGTAGGTAATCTCGGGGCATGACTGTTTCGGGAGTTATCTCCACCGGGTGGCTCGTAGGGAGCCAACTCCAGAGTGTCACTCATGTGCATGCGCGGAGGACAGCGCACAGCACGCTCTTGCGGAGTTCCTTAGTTGACCAGCGCAACGTACTGAGCTCGCTGCGAACATTGAATTGACTTCTCTCTGCCGGCCATGGTAAAAGTTATGATTGGCAGCAGAGAAGCTTGGCGACCGACTTGAAGATGTCATCTCGCAGAAGGAGGTGGCGGAGAGAGAACGGGACGACGACGTCCTGCTCCTGTCCCATCCCCTCCGTCGCGTCGTCCACGAACTGGACGCAGGCGGCTAGCGTACGCTCGCCACCTGGATCTCTGACAGGACTAGGGCGGTAGATGGGGACTCTAACGACCGCTTCATCCTGAGAGACAGTTCGGGTGCGCCGTTCACAATGAGCAGTGTCCAGTTATGGACCTCCGCGGCAGAGTTGCGGCAGATTGTTCGTCCGACCTCGTAACTTCGCCTATAGCGCACGTGGAGAACGCTTTAGTCGGTGGGTATATCCCAATACCATCTCGGAGCGGGAGTCCGACATAACCCATCGGTATCCAGGATGGTTTCCTCTTGTAAAAAAAAAATATCTAAAAATAAATGAATTTGAATTTATCGCTGTGACGACGGTGGCGCCTAATTTTTTATATTTCTAGGGAACCTAGCATTTTTCCAAGGTAAAGGTATCCTATAATTATGTTAATATAATTATACCTAGTTGCCTAATTGTCCGATTTGCTTTATTGTCACCCTACTATACAATAAAACGAGTGATGGAATGAATACAAATACAATGTTCGCTCTTCTTCTAGTCCCTATATATCACTTTAGGGACATTACACAGTTATGCATGTATTCTTGCGAAAATACCGCGTATTTTTAAGAGTAGGTATATTTTATTTATTTTTTGGATTATATTTTGTATCTTTTTAATACATAAAAGGCAGCGAAATTGTGATAAAAGGCGATGTATGTGTGTATGTTCCCTATGGACTCCAAAACCGCTGAAACGATTTTGATGAAACTTTCAGAAAATCTTCCGATTAGTCCAGCGGGTAATCCTGTGAAGTTTGGTAACGATAGGACGCGGGCGAAGCCGGGAGCGGGTCGCTATTTATAATTAAATTTAAAAAACATTTTGTAATTATATTGGCATTATAATAGTTGTACATTCAAAATTTGACACGTTTGGTCTAGTGGCTAGTAACCCTAGCTGTTAACCAAACTGTCGCGGGTTCGAATCCCGCTAGGGGCAAAAGTTTATGTTTTAACATTTAATTTTGTACCTGAGTCATGGATGTTTTGTATTTATAATATGTATGTATTTACAAAAAAAAAGTAATCTATGTGTATATCAACTGTCTGGTATCCATAATACAAGCATTAGTTGCTTACTTTGGAACTAGATGGTGCTGTGTGGAATGTGTATTTATTATTATTATTATTTATTATTATTATAAAATCAAAATAAATTTATTTATCAATTAGGTTTCTCCAAAAAACTCTTATGATCGTCATTATATCTTTAAATTTACCAGGATTTCGAAAAAAAAAAAGCCCAGCAACGATCCTGAGAAGAAACTCCGAAAGAAACTCAGGATATACCATTCTTTTTGTCATTTTTTTTGTCAGCTAGTAAGTAATAAAGATTGAATAAATGTTTTAACGGCTCAGATGAAGTCGAGGGCAAAAGTGAGTTAATTGACTCAAAGCTCAAACAACACCAAAATTGCACACAACCTTCCGCAATCAATGGAAAATGTCACAAGTAGAGTTGACTACGTAGAAAACGACAGTGACGAAGTAAAAAAGTAATTCTTAAAGGACATAGGTAATCAACATACTGCCCTTAGGTATTGCACAAACATACTTACCTTACTAGCTTGGATCAACTTAACAACTTGAAATACAAAGTAATTTATTATGAAAATAATATTCAGATTTATACCACAGTATATTTATTTGAACGCAGTAAATATACTAAGAAATAAATACTAAATGTTGCGGTGCATGAATCATTCGATTTCTAAATCGTTAATATCAAAATCAAAGATCAAAATGCTTTATTAATTTATGCAAAATCAAAGAAACATTATCAAAAATATTGTACGACTTGTATATTTATATATATATACTGTACAAAAATATTGATATTGCACGTCATCTCAACTACCGCTCAGCACAGCTCATACATTTTTGTTGGGCATTGAATTTTTATTTTTGTTTTTGATAATCCATCGGGAATATTACATTTTTCCTGGATAAAAAATATTTTTCCCTTTTTACTTATTATATTTTCAACCAAGTTTTCTTTTATTGTATTTAATTACTATTTAATAACTAGTTGTTGCACGCGACTTCGTCCGCGTAACTTTGTAAAATATAGTCTATGTTACTTGCTGAAAATGTAGCTTTCTACAGGTGAAAGAGTTTTTAAAATCGGTCCAGTAGTTTTTGAGTTTATTCGTTACAAACATACAAAAATACAAATGCGGTAACACTTAGCTAAATGGTATTCAAAAATTAATTTTAAAATAAGTTCACTGCATGTTTTCCTAATAAAATACAATAAATAAATAAATAATAGCCCAATTGGACAAATTCTCCATTCACATAATATTAAAATCCGCCTGTAAGTTAGTTATTTGGGTTCAATACTATTGAATCATTTCAGTTTTCACACTGTCAACTCCTTATACTGTGTCAGTTGTCACACTGGTTATAGAACTATGCAATTAATTGTGCAATAAGCTGATATTATAATTTCGTACATGTTAATAACAAAGTTACAACATTTATATATGTATATTTATTAATTTTTTAACTATCATCTACTACTATATAAAAACTGTATCAAAGTCCTTTGGGTGGTTTAATCACCTGTCACCCAACGGACTTTGATACGAGAAACAGACAGAGGCGGAAAAGCGACTTTTTCTTATATATAAGTGACAGTGTTTGTAACAAAACTCCGAAACGGCTTGACCGATTTTTTTAATTTTAAAATGTATAGTCGGTAGGTCTGAGAATAAATAGGTTGTAAACTATTTTTTATAACCCATTTTTGTTGCAAAAAAAAAATTGTATTAATATCCATCTATCTATCTATATGTATAAAAATGTTAACTTGGTTTATGTGTTTAAAAAAACCCTAAAATGGGTAGATCGATTTTAATTCGGTTTTCACAAATGGAAAGAGGGATAAACGGGGAATATCTATAATATAAAAATGAATCCCTAAATGTGTTGCTAAGCGCAAAACTCGAGAACAGCTGGGCCGATTTTAATTCTGTCTTCACTCATGGATAGAGGGATAATCAGGGAAGGTTTTTACGTAAAAAAAAATGCACCCCGGGCGAAGCCGGGAGCGGGCCGCTAGTCTTTCTATTATATAAAAATGAATCCTTAAATGTGTTGCTAAGCGCAAAACTCGAGAACGGGTGGACCGATTTTAATTCTGTCTTCACTCATGGATAGAGGGATAATCAGGGAAGGTTTTTACGTAAAAAAAAATGCACCCCGGGCGAAGCCGGGAGCGGGCCGCTAGTCTTTCTATTATATAAAAATGAATCCTTAAATGTGTTGCTAAGCGCAAAACTCGAGAACGGGTGGACCGATTTTAATTCTGTCTTCACTCATGGATAGAGGGATAATCAGGGAAGGTTTTTACGTAAAAAAAAATGCACCCCGGGCGAAGCCGGGAGCGGGCCGCTAGTCTTTCTATTATATAAAAATGAATCCTTAAATGTGTTGCTAAGCGCAAAACTCGAGAACGGGTGGACCGATTTTAATTCTGTCTTCACTCATGGATAGAGGGATAATCAGGGAAGGTTTTTACGTAAAAAAAAATGCACCCCGGGCGAAGCCGGGAGCGGGCCGCTAGTCTTTCTATTATATAAAAATGAATCCTTAAATGTGTTGCTAAGCGCAAAACTCGAGAACGGGTGGACCGATTTTAATTCTGTCTTCACTCATGGATAGAGGGATAATCAGGGAAGGTTTTTACGTAAAAAAAAAATGCACCCCAGGCGAAGCCGGGAGCGGACCGCTAGTTTTTATATATATGAAAATTGCACCCCGAACGAAGCCGCTTTATAGAAATTTTTTCATACATTTTTTTTAAGAGTTCATAAGATATGTGTTTAAAAGTGAAATATCAGTTACTGATATTGTTATCAGTACTTTCGTATAAAGTCGTAGACGATTTATTAGTGCCTTTTCTCAACTTAGATATTACTTGAGTGGTTTGAAGATACATTAATAGATGAACTACTTAATATTTTAAGTTGGTGCGTCCTTTCTTGCACGTATTAGGCTGGCCTTCTATATTGTGTAATAGTGAGACATGTTGATTAGCTTAATGCTTAACTATTTACTACGCTTAGTCGAGTGTTTAAAGAGACGTACCTTTTTCATTTGTATATACAGTGTGATTATTTTTTTTGAGAATAAATCACTTTTCTTATTATTATTTTTCGTATTTCATCTACACTATACTAATTTTAATTCTAAACTTCTTTAATACATAAGTCTGTAAGTCTTATGTAAAGAATAAAAACATGAAGTCGCTTTCCGCGTATGTCTGTATGTATGGCCCTTTAACTAACAAACTAATTAAAACTCAATTAATTTAATTAAAATTAGAGTCAATGAATTTAAGAATAATTAAGTTTATTTAAATGCGAAAATTTGTATAGGTGTTTGGATGTTACGCAAAAACGGCTGAACGAGTTTTGATGAAATTTGACACACAGATAGTTCATTACCTGGATTAACATATAGGATACTTTTTATCCCGGAAAAGTATCCTATGTTAATCCAGGCGGTGATGGTACAGTCGGGGTAAAAAAAGGTTCACCGTAAAGTCGACATTTGTTTCATTTCAAATGAAACATTGACGTTTGCTCGGTGCTTTAGTTTCAAAAGGTACTGAATGTCTAAAAATTCATAATAAAAGGAATGAATTAGAAAACAAGAAGGTTTTCGTACCCCGACTTTACATGAAAATGTACCATGACATGAAAATTGAGAAGTTCTCTATCGCTTTTTATACCGCTTGTGTGTTAGTTAGATTACTTTATAATTTTAACAATTCAGACGTGCTTGCCGCGTCTACCTATCTGTATGTATGTATATTCACTTTAATCTCAACAACTACTTAACGGATTTTCATACGGTTTTCACTAGTGGAAAGAGCGTTAAACGAAGAAGGTTTTTCATGAATATTTTTTAGAAAAAATTGCAACTGTGCGAAGCCGTGCAGAGAGGCGCGGCTACTGATAATACGATACAAAACTGCAAAGCTACACTTTTTTTTGCATTGACGAATTTCCATTATATTTTGGCTATCCAGACCGAAAGCCTGCACGTAAGTGCTGCTAATAAACTCGCTATACTTAAAGGATAATATATACTGCTCCTCTATAAAATCTATAGTTATTTAGCATTTCACGTGAAGCAGTACCAAGTTGAGGCCACTTAATATTAGAATAGCAATATATTTACATTTACTTGTTTGCATTTTAATATAAATACAAGGTGGACTTAAAGGCCTCAGACCTCAAGGCAAAATTTTCCGATGAGTGCAGTTCATACAAACCTAATATAAGATATTACTATAATATTGACGACACGTTTGGTCTAGTGGCTAGTAACCCCAGCTGTTAACCAAACTGTCGCGGGTTCGAATCCCGCTAGGGGCAAATGTTAACGTTTTAACATTTACCTTTACACCTGAGTCATGGATGTTTTGTATTTATAACATGTATGCATTTAAAAAAAAATAGTAATATATGTAGTATATCAACTGTCTGGTATCCATAATACAAGCATTAGTTGCTTACTTTAGAACTAGATGGTGCTGTGATATAGTACTAGCGACCCGTGCCCGGCTTCGTATGGATGCAATTTTTTTCTGTAAATTATATTGCAAACCTTCCCCGACGAGAAATCTTCGTTTAATTAGTGAAAACCATATCAAAATCTGTTGAGTTGTTTAGAAGAATTTAATAGAGAAACCGACAGAGGCGTACAGCGACCTTGTCTTATAATATTTACTAGAGACTCGACCCCGACCTTGCACATATTATTATGCAATAATTTTCTGCAAATAATATACTTACAGTAACCCACATTTAATTAGTGAAAACCGTATCGAAATCCGTTAAGTAGTTTAGAAGAAGTTAGCGGATGAAGTTTAGCAGCCTCACCAGTGAAAAACAACATCAAATCGATAACGATTAACTGATTTTCATGAAACTTGGTAGATAAACATTTGGACGTACGGAACACAGGATAGGCTACGTAATATTTTTCAACGCAGACGAAGTCGTGGGCACCAGCTAGTACCCAATAAAGTTTATTTCCCAATCAAATTTACCACCAACTAATCACCATCAAATTTTATGTTGATGAATCATCAAGAATGGCACATCCTACTCTAATGATCAAACTTATTTACCAGTGACGATAAAAGTGGGAGTTCCAAAATACAGGTACTTAAAGATGACTTCATACAAAATGATTCTTGATTGCTGACACTCCGTTATTTGGTACCCACTTTTGAAACCACTATAATTTATAGAGTTTATAACTTTCGATTCTAACGGTACTACGGTACATAGATGTGAATATTTTAAGTTTGAAGATTGTTTTAAAATTTGGGACGACGAAGTGTTTTAAAAGTTAACGCTAATAAAAGTCCGCGCTACTTTTTCTTACAATATTTTAGTCAATCTTTATTTGCCCATATTATTGCAAGATAAAAAAGATAGAAGTGTTTTGTTATGGCAATTAAAACATAGCATAAATTGTCCGATAAAATAAAAAAATTGGCCGGATACAAAATTTACAAGAACTTTGATAGAATTGTTATTAAACTGTTGCTAAAAGAGAATTAAGTATGTAATAAACTTATAACAATAAAACATAATAGAAAAAAAGAAATTTATAGTAGTTCAATTGATCGCTTGAGTGGGTAATTAAGGCGTGAAATACAAACAAACTCACTTTTGCATTTGTAATATTGTTTATGATTTTAATTTTACAGAATCTAATAGTTTTTTTTACTGATTTTATAATGGCAGAGCAGACTGCGTTCCTCAGTCACATATTGGGACGCCTGTCTGGCAGCTGTAACCACTCCCTTACAGAATACCACTGTGAAAAAAAAACAGCACAAGTGCTTTTATGTTTCAGTTAGTGAGTAAGAAATGCCAAAGTCCATTTCTTATTGTTTTCTGATCCTATACTGGACCGTCAGCCTGTATGACGACCTTAACATAAAAAAGATTCAAATAAACAGTTCTAGCTAGGTTAGCTTATATCAATCGAATCGCTATTACAATAAAATAAACAATTTTGGGATAGGGATAAATCAATCTATAAACAAATATTACTAAAATAATCTGTACCTATCTTAGCGTCAATCTACTACAATTATTGATTTATCAAATGCCAAAGATTCACATAAAAAATACGCCTAATACTTGTCTTCGTGTGTCGATTGTAAAAGGTAGTAACGACCACGTGATCATTTTAAACTCTAATGTGTTGACGTAAAGTCACATTTTCTTCAAACGACAGACGTTTTGTTGGTTTTAAATGACAGATGACAGAGTTGATGCTCTACGCATAATTATGTCACTTTTAAATGTTCCATTAAGTTCATAGTTCACTTGACCTGACTGCTTTGGACTTGACGGACCTGTTTTGAAAAACTAAGAAAAATTATAGACTTGACTTGACTGACTAGTCTCGGGATCTGCTACTTTTGATTTTAATTTCAATTTTGCCTTTTTTTATTTTAAAAAAGGTCATACAAATTGCTATTTTTACTAATGACACTGGCAAAATCATCGGAGAAGATCTGATGGAGCCAAAACATTAAGAAGAAGAAAGTTCATAGTGTTTTGTATGGCATGCGAAATCCATAGTTGTATATATTAGTATATAGATGCCATCTTACACTGACCATATACCGTTATCTGCCACAGTCACGTAGTCACGACTCTTTATTAATCGAATTAGGTACTTTCATTTCTAACGGTTTGCATGAATGTTTCTAGTTAAGAGATGGCGAGTGTCTTAACAATAGACAAGTGTCCAGTGCGTTATTTATTCAAATCATACTTTACGTGAATCGAATGCAGTATTCGGAATAGCAGATTTTGGTTATTTATTTAAATTAATTTTTTATATAGCTTCTATTGTGTCGATTTGAATTCATTGACTAAATTACAATTTCAATCAATGAAATAAATATATGATAAAAAATTAATAATATATATCACACATATATGTACATAATATAAAACTAGCTGGTGTCTGCAACTACGTACTACTCGTCGGAAATATCTCGGCGACTCGAAAGATACACGCTACAGTCGGCAACAAAAGTGTTTAAAAAAAATTTACAATTTACAATTTTTTCAATCACTTGATACTCGTATACTGTTAATTTCCGAGGCACTGTCCTCTTCTCCGGATGAAATAATAAATTCATATTGTTGAATGTCGCCTAATCGATCTTCCTTCCAATACTTTTCTCTCAATCGGTCCACGTGACTGAATTTTTTTTTCCAATCGTTAATGGTTATACTGAATATGGCCTCTCTAGTTAATCCCTCGATTTCCTGAGTTACCCTCCATAATTAAAAAACGCCCAGAGCCAGGTTTCTATCGGACGTCCGGACGCTCAAGGACGGTCCAAAGTCACGTCCGCGATAGTTTGCAAAATTACAATACAGTTTGACGACACGTTTGGTCTAGTAGCTAGTAACCCTAGCTGTTAACCAAACGGTCGTGGGTTCGAATCCCGCTAGGGGCAAATGTTTATGTGTTAAAATTTTACCTTTGTACCTGAGTAATGGATGTTTGTATTTATAATATGTGTATTTGTACTATCTAGATACCAGTCAGCCGCGACGCGTCCGATAGTTTGTTTCTTCTAAACCACTTGACGGATTTTAACACGGTTTTCACTAATGGAAAGAACGATAAAAAAGGTATCTAGATTTATTTGTTACATTTGTTGGTCTTAAATTTTTTAACAAAAAAAAAAGAAAATCGCCGAAAAAACTTAAAAATAATAAAAATTATAAACCTTTTTTTATTTAACTTTAATAACTAAGTTGTTAAACTAATGTAAGTATACCTAAGTAATTTTGAGTCGGCTCATTTTTGGAATGTTAATGTTTATCGCTGGAGATTTCACATTGCATTGTTAATTTGTTTTTTTTTTTCTTTAAATTTAAGGTAAGGCACCAAAGAATTATCAATTATTATGTGTGATCATACATAAAAAAAAAACTCGTCGACTTGATAACCTTTTCCGTTTTTTTCGTTTTCGTTTGTTGAAAAACAAGTTGTGCTTAATAACTGTCACATATTCATATTTCATGTTTTTTATACTCTCAATCGAATCCGGACAAAGTGCAGACAGATAATGGTAACCAAACGAAACCTAAGACAAGTCGCTGTACATACGTAGTTTAAAAGAATTTTTAAATATTTTATAAATTTATTTTAGTAGCTGCAGGGCACACTGCGTTTCCCGGTCATTTGGGCAGCCCGTCTGGCGGCTATAACCACCCCCTTATAGAAGACCACCGTGAAAGAACACCATATGCGCTGTTGTGTTTCGGTGAGTGAATAATCGATGCCATACCCCATTATTACCCCATATTTTCTTTATCCCTCGTTTCAGAGTTATGGAGGAACATACACACATACATACATACAGAAAAAAAATTCTAAAAATCGTCAATTTAGTTTCAGTATCATGTATAGAGCCAATAAACACGATATCTGAAAACAAAGTAACTTACTCCATGACCGACCCTTACAGATTTATTATTAGTATATTGATAAGTTAATCCGCTTGTTCGTCACGATCATAGAAGGTGATGGAATTATTAACCACGTAATTTGTTAGGAGCAAAGATCAAATAACTATGTCATTGACTGTCAATACTTTGTACAAACATACAGAAGGATAACAGCAAACATAGTATGTATATCGTTTCAAGTTTTTTATTGATATATCATTTAACACTTCTGAACAAATAGATTTTGAACTACTGTTTTTAAAACGTAACGAGTCTTAAGGTTGGCAGTTTAGAAATTTTTGAAGTCCAGAATAAAAAAAGCCTGACATTCCAAATTAATCTTTTTATCATAGTTCGACGATTTTGGTGTATGATAAAAACTTTAATAAGTTTATGTTGCATCAAAACTGTGTAATTTTTTTGTGTAAATAAATTTTAAAAACGTATACAGATTGGTTGTTAATTTATTAAAAAAAGACTGTAAATTACATAAATATATTAACCATGAAATTTGATTTAAAAAAAACAAGTGGCACTGGGAGTGCCGACAGAAGTGAAATCTTGAACAATTACGTTTATATAGTTTTTGAATCGTCAGGAAAGTACATACTTATATACAGAGGTGTCGGTTACGGTAACAGTGTCGCGAGTACAATGATTTTTTCCCATCTCAAAAAATTCCAACATGCATGTCTATCTATGTACGTACATACAAAATATACGTACAGACTTTATACAGAGGTGTCGGTTACGGTAACTGTGTCGCGAGTTCAAAGGTTTTTTCCCATCTCAAAAATGCCCAACGCGCCAAATTTCACTTTAATAATTTGTACAGCTTAATAATACTGCTGTCAAACTCAAATTGTGACAGTATTATAGGTCGTCTCAGGACCATCGAACAAAATTTAGGTCATGCAATATTTGTCCAAAGGACTGCTTGAACACAACCATTTTTTTAACGTTGGGAAATCCTCTTGGATACCCAAGATCCCGCAGTGTCCCCCAGGCAATGTAGGGGACACTGCGGGATTATGCCGGATTCGCACCGGCTAAAACCCAACGACTTTCTAGCGCAGCCGTAGAAGGGTGGGATCGCGGGGACGTTATGACACAACATCGGTGACCCGCCACGGCTATCCAGCGCGGGTAGGGGTACGCTCCCTGTCGAAACTTCGGCGTACCCGAAAGTGGAGGTACGCCGGCCATCTCCGGGGACCTAACGGCGGGCGGCAGTAATAAATTAGAAACAAAACTCACCTCAATAGCTTCTCAATCATCAATTTCCCCAGAAACCCTGTGCCACCAGTAATCAATACTGACGCTCCCGCGAAGAGTTTAGCAATTTGTGACTCCTCTTCTATACTTTTCTTTAAGTCCATGTCTTTATTTATCATATTTTCTCTGTCCAATTTCAATAAAGGCTCTTCTAGCTCAGTTCCTTTCATTTCCACTTCAGTCTCTGCTATCGTCGGCGTCATTTCTGTGGAAAAACAAATGGTATAATATTTTTTATTTATTTTATTACTCAGTTTTTTTTTATTTTTTATTAGAGATGTAGCTTGTAACCAATCTTGAACAAAATTTCTTAGCTTTTAAGCCTTCGGCTTCGGCTCGGCTTCGGCCAAAGGTTGTGGCGATAGCCGATTAATAGGTTTCGGCTTCGGCCAAAAATTATTGACCTTGGTCGGACACCACTAGTCTCGAATAAAAAAAAAACTATTACATATTTATGGTACCTACCAAATATGTACCTACCAAGAATCATAAATTTTTCACGACCATTAAACTGGTCAAACACGCAAGTTTTTTTATAACATAATTATGTTTGATAAATAATTCACAAGAACAGGTCGAATAATACATATCGCGAACTGGTTTTTGGTAATATGGAAATCAAATCGTAAAGTCCAACCGATAACCCACCTAACTGGAAGCTAATAGTAAAAGTTGTATAGTATACATTAAAGTATAAAGTTAAAGACTTAAAGTAACTAATAATTAGTATTTATTTACTTATATAACATAATCTATATAATATTTCATTTAATTCTATAATTATATTTACATACTAGCTGGTGCCCACGACTTCGTCCGCGTAGAAAAATATTAAGTAGCCTATCCTGTCCCGTACGTCCAAATGTTTATCTACAAAGTTTCATGAAAATCAGTTAATTCGTTTCAGAGTTATGGAGGAACATACATACATACATACAATACCTACACTTACAGATATATTATTAGTATTGATAAAGATAAAGAGAGATTTGTATTTTTGTATGTGTAATGAATAAACTCAAAAAAACTACTGGATCGATTTTTAAAATTATTTAACCTTATAGTATAAGCTACGTTATCAACGAGTAACTTAGGCTATATTTTATAAAGTTAAGCAAGCGTCTGTGCGTTTGTAAATTTTTGTACGTTCAAACTTTTTTAATTATTTCAAACTTAAATATCCACGGAATCCGATTACCAAATTACACATTTTCCCAGTTAAATATTATATATATAATCTTTTTATATATATATATAATATTTCTATTTTTCAACGCGGATGAAGTCGTGGGCACCAGCTAGTATATAATAATATAAAAATTACGTGTCACTTTGTGTCACCGGGATAAACTAAACTACTGAACCGATTTTGATAAAATTTCGTAAATATGTGTAATTTGGTCCAACTTAAAAGATAGGATAGTTTTTATTTTGAACCCATTTTATTACTAGGGAGCTGGCCACTAGTAATATTAAAGTATAAATGGGTTTGCTCTTGACCAAACTTTATAAATCTTTATATATAAAAATTACGTGTCACGTTGTTTGTCCGCGATGAACTCCTAAACTACTGAATCGATTTTGATAAAATTTCGTAACTATATGTAATTTGGTCCAACTTAAAAGACAGGATAGTTTATATCTCATTTTGTTTATTATTTTTTTGCAAATTATATAATATTATTAACATAGCGCCATCTGTTGATAACTATTCAATCTAGAAATTATTTATCTGTGAGTTCCAAAAGATTCTAACAGATGGCGATTCTAACAGTAAAAAATTGCACCCGTGCGAAGCCGGGAGCGGGCCACTAGTAGAAATATAAAAATAAAAATCTTTTCTCTTAAGGGTCCCTTACGGCAATCGAGGGTCGGGATTGTAAAAGAATTATATAGTAAACGATGCTTCACAACCTTGAAAAAAATAACACAGCTAGCCAATGAATGTTACTTTTTGCTGAAACATTGGAATTTAAGATAATGCTTATGGATAAGTGTAAAAAAAATCCAGAAAATCACTAAAAACGTGTAAATCGCACTCCCGTTTTGTTACAATTGTGTCGGTAAGTATCAAGAATTATTAAATGAATTTAATCAAATAATAAAGCTAAAACTATAAAAAAATAGATGCAATCTTCATTTCTTAATAAACATATTCCTATTTTGTGTAAAAAAATCACAAACTTGCCCAATTTTTTCGCTCAAAATCTTCATACAAATTACTATGAAGGCTATTATTATGAAATCACGCTCGGGCCACGGTTCAGTCTGGTTCAGTCGGCCATGCGCCTCCGAAGTGAGAGCACGTCGCTTTGCGCCGCACTGACAGTTCTTGATAAAACCGTGTACTTACACAAAAAATGTCAAATATGTCGTCTTTGATGTTGAAATTATAGCCCAAGGCCAGACCTTCGTTCAGTGTGACCATATATGGCAGGATTTCCACCCACATAAGAGACGACGGTAAAGGTCTACCGGGGCAACGAAAAAACAAAAATTTTGGAAAAACCCTTCCCCCCTCCCTTAAACCGCCCTGTCTGTCCGGCGCGACTCAGCCGGGTCGTGTTTGGGCTCATCGGAGACGTCTCGACGAGATAAAAAATTTGAACCCCCTCTCTAACCCCCTCAGCCGTAACTCGGAAACGGCGCGACGCAGCCGGGTCGTGTTTGGGCTCATCGGAGACGTGTCGACGAGATAAAAAATTTGACGCCCCCCTCGGACCCCCTCAGCCGTAACTCGGAAACGACGCGACGCAGTGGGGTCCTGTTTGTACTCTTCGAGGACGTCTCTCCGAGATAAAAAAATTGACACCCCCCTCGGACCCCCCCGGCCGTAACTTGGGAACGACGCGACGCAGTGGGGTCGTGTTTGTGCTCATCGGGGACGTCTCTGCGAGATAAAAAATTTGACACCCCCTCCAACCTCTCCGGCCGTAACTTGGAAATAGCGCGACGCACCCGGGTCGTGTTTGGAATCATCTAAGACGGCTCTCGGGAAGGCGAATTTTTTAGAGTAGACCAAATTTCAAATTTTGGCAGTTGCGGTCTACTCGTAGGACCATGGTCAACGGTTACAGGTAGACCCCCGTGTTGGGTATCATTTGAAAGGTCTCAACGAGGGTGATCAATTGAAACTAATCCCCTCTCCCTCCCCCTTTTAAGTAAAAGTCTCCTACCCCCAATTCTTTACGAATTACAAAACAAAGACCCTAAACCAAACCAAAACAATTAACTATAGCAAATGACAACACCCAACTCACAACCGCGCCCCCACGGACTACTTGCAGACCGCAGCAGCACGCACGATCTAGTATTTAAATAGCGTAGAACTAAACAACATGCTCTTATTTATAAATTATGAGGAGACAAAGCACTAAATAGTATTTTGAACACTAAATAATAAAAATGACCAAATCCTATTTGCGTATAACGAAACGCATGATGGCGCATCTGTCAAACCTAATATCATTAGTGTCAAAAGATCACGCCAAATTTCAAATACCTATGTCGTCTTTGATCTTGAAATTATGATGTAAACTGCGCAACTAAAAAATTACTCCTCGGAACTATTTATCTCCGCAGCTAGAAACTTTACAGAAAGATTTCTATCAGGCCAGAAACCCACGGCATTCTCGGTGCATGCAAATACGAGATCCGCCTTATATTATTAAATCAATGGAAGAGAGGAAAGCAAGGGTGCAAAGCGCGTCGAAAGATTTGGAACCGAATGCAACTGATGAAGGAACAGTATGCCATAAGTTCTAATCTAAGGAGATCCTAAGTTTTCTAGGAGTCAGATTTTTTTACATAATCATCATGGTAAATTTACTACATATGGAACGTTCTCGAAAGCCCGAGCGTAGCTCTGGGCGCAAGGAAAGTTCCACACACGTCCGCACTTTAAAGACGCAAAGCGTATAATGATTTTACGGCAAATTATACAAGCGTCCAGTTAGTGACGACTTTTGGCAAGTTTTACGGTTTTATTGGAAAGTAAATCGTGTTCTTATACCCCTAAACGACATTTTAACTTACCCTGTGCATAACCATATCTATTCTGATTTATACAAACTCATGCTCAGGATCATATAATTGACTCCAGTTTGAAAATTAAAAATATATACAAACGTTTTCAGTACAATATATTATTTTTGTAATTGGGAATAACAATTTCATTTTGTATTGTGCAACTAAAATAATAATTATACACTAACTAGATCGTGCTTGCTACCGCGGTCTGCAAGCAGCTCGCGAGGGCGCGGTTGTGAGTTAGGTGTTGTCATTTGACATAGTTAATTGTTTTAGTTTGGTTTTGGGTCTTTTTTTGTAATTCGTGAAGAATTAGGGGTAAGTAAAAAGGGGGAGGGAAATGGGTTTAGTTTTAATTGGTCACCCTCGTTGAGACCTTTCAAATGATACCCAACACGCAACCGTTTATCTAAAACCGTTGACCATGGTCTACGAGTAGACCGCAACTGTCAAAATTTGAAATTTGGTCTACTCTAAAAAATTCGTCTCCGAGATGTCCCCGATGAGCCCAAACACGACTTGGCTGCGTTGCGCCGTTTCCGAATTACGGCCGGGGAGGTCCGAGGGGGGTGTCAAATTTTTTATCTCGGAGAGACGTCTCCAATGAGCACAAGCACGACCCCACTGCGTCGCATCGTTTCCGAGTTACGGCCTGGGGGGTCCGAGGGGGGCATCAAATTTTTTATCTCGGAGAGACGTCTCCAATGAGCACAAACACGACCCCACTGCGTCGCGTCGTTTCCGAGTTACGCCCGGGGCGGTCCGAGGGGGGCGTCAAATTTTTTATGTCGGAGAGACGTCTCCAATGAGCACAAACACGACCCCACTGCGCCGCGTCATTTCCGAGTTACGGCCGGGGAGGTCCGAGGGGGGCGTCAAATTTTTTATCTCGGGGAGACGTCCCCGATGAGCCCAAGCACTACCCGGCTGAGTCTGCTGGTCCTCGCTGGTCGTTAATACCTGTGTTGGGGACATGCACCTAGAAACTTTTAGCTTTTATAAAATAACGAAGATCTGGCCGTCGTGGGCTCTTGCTCTATGCATACGTACGTGTGTGCGTGCGATGCGCGAGCCTCGATCGTTGTGAGAGTAACGCTAAAAACCTAAACTTCGCGCGGCGCGTCTCCGAAACCGGCCCTTAATATTAGTATAGTCTATATATAGATATATTTGTATTCTTTGTTTGTAATCAATAATCAGCGAGTACTTAGTATAATCCGCGTTAAGAGTGAGAGCGAGTAATAATTCGTGCCAAACTTATGATACCCAGTTTTGGCCTCGGGCGTCAGGGGTTAAAATTTAAGTTTAGAGGTGGGTCGATGGCCTGCAGCGCCATATTATACTTAAGTGATGTTTTTACGAAAAATAACCTCCATGGAAAAATACTAAGATGACGTGCGAAATAATATCTGATTTTAACAATCTCATAATATGTTTATGGTTAGAAAATAGCATATAATTATATTTGTTTTTTTAGTAGTTCTTAGTAGTTTATATTATAGTTTAGTCGCTTTCCGCCCTTGTATGTATATGTATCCACTATCCACTGACTCCTCCAAAATCACGCAATAGATTTTGATGCGGTTTTCACTATCAGTTAGATAATTTTTCACGGAACGTACATATACTCGTATAATATGGCGAAAACAAATTAATTTTTATGTAAGTAGAAAAAGAAATTTTGCATCTAAGTCTACGTAAAAATAAATTTACATGGCTTATGTAGGCAAAACTTTGAGAGATACATAAAAATCATGTACTAGAGAATCGTAGTTCTTCTAAAACCCTAAAGAAAAGATTGCGATGGCATATCTCTATCGACTCACAGCAACTAATTTACGCGTCCGTCTTTTTCTCCGCTAATTTCTGAACCACCAGATGGATTTTGATATGGTTTTCAAGGTAAAGTAATTATGTCTATAACTTTTTTGTCAAATACCTATTAAGTCAAGTTAATAACTCACTTTTTCATGTTAAAGTCAACAGAGAGGCTGACAGAAAATGATTGGGATAGGTTGGCACACATACTGTTATTTCACGGTGGTCTTCTGTAAGTGGATGGTTACTGCCGCCAGACGGTCTGCCCTAATGACTGCGAAGCGCAGTATATGCTCTATCACAACTTTCCAAAACCAACTGAAAAGTTCATTTCCAAAGTTGACCCTGCCGTAAATCGAACCCGGATTGGAAATCGAACAGAGCGTTAAGGCAAGCACTCTAACCACTCATCCAACGGGTTCGCTAGGAAAAATCTGATCATCTGCCTGTCCATAACACATTACCATAAAAAGACGTGTTTAGTATATGCGTAGGTCCGGCTTTGAGCGACTTGGTAGTCAACATATTATTATTATTCTCATGTATTTATTTTCTTTCTTAATTTTTTTTTACAATCTCTAATATATAAAATTCTCGTGTCGCGGTGTTTGTTGCCAAACTCCTCCGAAACGGCTGGACCGAATTTGATGAAATTTTGTGTGCTTATCGGGTCGGTCTGAGAATCGGCCAACATCTATTTTCCATACCCCTAAATTATATTTTTTTGTATGGCAAAACAACGTTTGCCGGGTCAGCTAGTATATTATATAAAAAACAATAAATATTATAAAAAAAAACTTAAAATTAGTTGCCCTCTGGTAGCAGGGCAAGGCTCAAGCTACTTAATATTATTATTATTTATCGGATCGGAAATTTTATATATCGGAATCGGAATTTATCGGAAATTTTATACCTACTATTTTTTTGTTATTTACCGACACTTATGAGAATTTTATGAGAATCAGTGGCAGGCAGGCTGACTTTTCGCATCGTAGCAGATAACATGTGGTTTTGTGTTTGTATGAGCCCAAAGCTTGTATAAATGTAATTGTTTTTTGTGTAAAGGTAGTCAGACAGGCTGACAGTCTACTTGATGTTAGGTATAACCTTCGCCTATAACACAAGCGATTAGGATAGCACACGTGCTGTTATTTCACGGTACTATTTTTTAGAGTGCGGTTGCTGTCACAACTACATTTTTAATTATTTTTTTTACCAGCTCTTGATAGCGACTTCGTTTACGCCAATTTTTCTTAGGTTGTTAAAAAAATGTTTTAAATTTTTAAACTTTTTAAAATGTCATATTTTTATTTTATTTTTCCCACAGCAATAGTACTCTTTTGTGAACTATGTCCTTTTCTGTATGCTTCACAAGGTACATGCAAAATTTCTGATGATCGGTTGACTAGTTATGGAGTTAAAGCGTAACCAACAAACAAATAAACAAACTCTCATAATTCGCATTCGCGATTGGGATTTTCTGACATATTGACATAATATAACGATCTCCTGATTGCTTTATAACTTAATAATGAATGAACAATTAGCAAACTTTGACTCATACTTAGTTGTATGTGTTTGTGAAAAGTGGTTGGTTACATTTTAAACAACTTAAAGCTATTAGCAGTAGTGTGTTAATTACTTGTTTGCCGTTTTCTTTGTATTCAATACTTTTTTAATGTTAAGATCAACAGACAGGCTGACGGTTCACTTGATGGTACGTGCCTACCGACGCCTATAACACAAGCAACGTCATAGGTGATGCAGGTTCTCTGCCAGACCATAGAAGGATTAAGGATAGAGGATCCGAGGGGCGCGTGTTACGGGCGACGGTAACCACTTACCATCAAGTGGGCCGTCAGCCTGAGTGCCAACCTTTAACGTACAAAATCAATACTAATAATAAATCTGTAAGGGTCGGTCATGGAGTAAGTTACTTTGTTTTAAGAAATATCGTGTCTATAGGCTCTATACATGATACTGAAATTAAATTGATGATTTTTAGATTTTTTTTTTCTGTATGTATGTATGCATGTTCCTCCATAACTCTGAAACGAATTAACTGATTTTCATGAAACTTGGTAGATAAACATTTGGACGTACGGGACACAGGATAGGCTACTTAATATTTTTCAACGCGGACGAAGTCGTGGGCACCAGCTAGTAATAAATAATATAGTAACCAATGGCGACGGTGGCGCCGCCACGACGCCTGATTTTTTAAATTCTTAGACCATCCAAAGGAAGTATATCATATATTTTTTTCAGGATTATGTGTGTGCCTTTACTTCATTAAAAGTATACTATTAATATTCCCCCATAGGTATCACTTTGTACGGTACTGTACTTTTATTTCGTTTTTTTTTTAAAGAAAATAATACATATTTGTGCGAAACGACCACTAAACCGATAAGAAATATCCTATATGCTAATCTAGGTAATAAACTACCTGTGCGCCCAATTTCATCCAAATTCATTCTGTAGTTTGACTCGAAAGAGTAACAAACGTACATCCATCCATCCTCATAAACTTTAGCATTTATAATTATTATAATAGGATACATTAAGTATTCATTACGCATTACAATAACAATATCAATGAAACATGATATTGCGAGTCAATTGTGATTTCGTTTTTTAATTGTTCATTTGTATAAACAATACCTTTTTGATGACCTAATTGTCTTTTTTTTTTAATTTTAATTTTCAAAGAAACAATGAAATAAGAATGATGTGGAAATAGTGAATAAAATTATTTGTCACTATTAGCGACGCCCTGACTTCGCACGGATGAAATTTTTTCGGAAAATATTAAACTATATAATTCCACTAGGAACTGTATGAAAATCCATTGGGTGGTTTAGAAGACAGACAACAGACAGACGCGGACAGCTACTTTATCTTCTACTACCTGTTTCACGCGACTTCGTTTGCGTAAATTTATAAAATAATAGCCTATGTTACTCGTTGATAATGTAGCTTTCTGTAAGTGAAAGAATTTTTAAAATTGGTCCAGTATAGTCTTTGTAATACATATCTATATACATATAAACAAAAACACATATCTCTTATAATAATAGTATATATTGTAATTGCTATACAAATTTATTTTTAACTAGCTGGTGTCCACGACTTCGTCCGCGTTGAAAAATATTAAGTAGCCTATCCTGTGTCCCGTACGTCCAAATGTTTATCTACCAAGTTTCATGAAAATCAGTTAATTCGTTTAAGAGTTATGGAGGAACATACCTACATACATGCAGAAAAAAATTCTAAAAATCGTCAATTTAGTTTCAGTGTCATGTATAGAGCCTATAAACACGATATCTCAGAAAACAAAGTAACTTACTCCATGACCATAATAATAATTAATATTTATTATTAGTATTGATAAAATTTAACAAATAATAATCATTAAATTAAAGCAAGCAATTTTTTTGCAAAAAAAAATATAATGAAAAAAAAGTAGGTATACCCAAAGAAATCTCTCGGTTAACGAATGAAAAGTCAGAACCTATGTAAAGAAAGCAACCATCTTAGTTTTTCTTAGTATCGAATATTTTTAATCCCACCATAATTTTATAATTATAAATTGTTATTACCCTATAAATTTATTTTTATTAAAATTTAATAATAAATTTTAATAAAATTAAATCAAGTGTGTACTTAATAATAAATTTAAAGTATATAATTTAAAAAAAATACATACCTAAAGAAATATTACGCTTAACGAATGAAACGTCAAAAGTGACAGCCCGGAACGGTTCTTTTTTTTAAATTGAAATTCCGAATGCAAAGACAAGCCTGCGCGATGCCTACGCGTATGCGACCCAATGCGTCTGGTCGAACACTCTTTCACAACTGAGCTGACGTGATTAAGTTCAAAAGCAAAACTGTTTTAGTATAACTAGGTAGGTATAAATAAACGTGGGTGCACAATAATACAAGTGACACAACCGAGCTAGGTACTTATTGAAATTTATTTTAATGGGCATTAATGACGCATTTAACAAATGAACATGTTTGCATTATTTGTAGAGAAAAAAATGATTGGCTACTTTTGAATTTAATTTTAATTCTGCCAATCATCATGATCATCTCAACCGCAGACATGGTCTGATGGACATAGGCCTCCCCAATAATTTTCCAATATGACCGGTTAGAAGCAGCCTGGATCCACCGTTGACATGCGGTTTTTATCAGGTCGTATGTCCACCTTGTGGGTAGATGTCCTGCGCTGGGCTTGCCGGTCCGTGGCCTCCACTCAAGAACCTTTCGGCCCCAGCGGCAGCGGTTCAAGGCTCTCCGTACTATGTGTCCTGCCCACTGCCACTTTAACTTACTACTAATTCGCCGGTATCTTTCGTACGTTTACGGATCTCATTTATGATTCGATCTCGCAGTGTAACTTCGAGCATAGCCTTCTCCATAGCTCGTTGAGCGACGTTGAGCTTTTTTACGAGGCCCATAGTTAGAGACCACATTTCAGCGCCATATGTCATCACTGGTAACACTTGGTCATTTAGTACTTACTTACATTGAATAAAAAAACTATTATTTTAAAAATTTAAACTTCAATTTTAATGTGTATTAATGACGCATTTAACAAATTACCAGTTAGTCCACCAGTCAATGAAAATTTTCCCGTATAACTTTACCAAACACCACCTATTTGCACAAAAATTTGAATTTAGTTTCTAGTTACTGTCTACTTCTGGAATATATTATACTTATTATATTCCAGAAACATATCAAAAATTCCCCTAAGGCTAAGTACTCTTTATTATACTGTGCTAATGGTCCGTAGCTTTTGAGCGCTACCTCTTTACTTTGAGAATATTTATAAATATACGTAATAAAAGTTTTTATCATTAAATATTTATTAATCTATATGATTTTTTACTTTTTAGATTTATTTTGGTAAAACCTTATTATTAAGTACAAGATATTTGTAACACTAAACGTGTTATAGATATTAAAGTAGCTGCCAAAAAAGGTTAAGAATATTAACAAAGTTTCAGTTCAGGGTATCATTCAGTTCAGGGCTCCTGTAAATTTTATAATGAACACTTGCTAGATCTGGATATTTTCAGTTGTCCTAAAGGAGCCTATAAACGAAGGCTTAAACAAGCTCTCGAAAATATAGTTGTGTAGTCTCCTTTTTGTTACGGCCAGTCTATTTGTTTATTTTGTATGTTATATGGTATTTGTTAACTGGTTCTTGCCTTTTTTGTGTGTTTTCTCCCAGCTCCAATATTCTGTAGTGACTTGTACTTTTTTTTCACACTACACTAAATAAGGCTTTCTACATTCTACCCTTTGGGGTGTGCAAATATTTTGAGAACACTACATAACAAAATAATTTTTTAATCCACTAAGTTGTCAGACATAAAATCTTTTAGATCATAGTAACATTTATTAACTAGTAATTCCTTAATTTTCTTCTTAAATATATTAATATTGAGCTGCTTAATATTGTTTGGGATTTTATTATAAATGACTGGTGCCAGACAAAAAACACTTTTGTGCATAAGAGCTGTGTGTGCTTTACGAATACACAGCTTATTTGGATCTCTTTGAGCTCTTTTTATAATATGTTTTAGTAATTTAGTGAAAACTTTGCTGATTTATGTTCTTCTTGTATGTATATCTATAAAGTGTAGCGAGATATTGTATGTTTCCCTAATATAAATAAAATAAATAAAAACATACGTTTTAAATAAAACTTTGACAATTATGATGTCAATTTCAAATGCGAAATACAGGTTTAAAAAAAAAATTGGCAGACAGGTTGACATTCTCGAAAGGACAACCAGATAATCATCACATGAGTAATGGTTGTGGAATGCGTCATAATTACACAATTAAGTATTATTTTAATTAATTATCCATTATTAAGTAGTAGCAGACCATAAGGCAGCCTAGCCTGTCTAGTGTCAACTACCAACGATTTCCAGAAATTTCAATTTCTAGAAGACTTTGGTACAATATTATTTAAAAACTACATAGCTGACCCAGCAAACGTTGTTTTGCCATAAAAATAAAATAAAAAAATTTGAGGTGGACCACCCTTAACATTTAGGGGTATGGAAAATAGATGTTGCCCGATTCTCAGACCTACCCGGTAAGCACACAAAATTTCATCAAAATCGGTCCAGCCGTTACGGAGGAGTTTGGCAACAAACGCGACACGAGAATTTTATATATTAGAAGATATTTTTTAGCGTCACTGTTTGAATGCGGTTTTCACCGATCCATTGATGATTACCTGGTTTAAAATATAATGATACTTTATATCCTGCAAAAATTTTAGGTTCCTGTGGGATTTTCATAAAACGAACGCGTTTTATGAAAGTCACACAGGAACCTAAAATTATAAAATAAGGATATTAAATAAAATTTCCTTACGAATTCGTAGAAAATATTGTTGATTGCGCAGTTATTTTTATTTATGTATTTTTCAGTTAATATGTAATTGTTTGTTTTCCTTAATAAAATAATAATAATAATAATAATAATAAAGGTCCTGCGAAGCCGGGTGCAGGTCGCTAGCAAAATTTTTTTAATATGAAATTGATTTTCAAACATTGTGCTCTAACCTTTATAGTAGACCTTGAAATAATGAGCTAGTATTACGATGTGATTATTGTCGTATTGTAATATGAAGTATTGTTTACAAATTTTACAATCCCTTTAATTTATTTCGATTTAAATTAAACTTTTATATTTTATAATTTACTAGCGACGCGCCTCCGGCTTTGCACGGAGTTGAAATTTTCAATATTTCATTGTTAGCGAATGCTTACTATATATCATAAAGAGAAGATTTTTATTATTGTATGTTTGTAATGAATAAACTCAAAATGTAGCGGACCCATTTTGAAAATTCTTTCACCTATACAAAGCTAGATTTATCAGCGAGTAACATGGGCTATATTTTATAAAATTACGCGGGTGAAGTCGCGTGCAACAGCTCGTATAAAATAAAATTGCTTCCCGCCGTATGTCCCTCTATATTTACGTTTGAATCTTTTAAACTGGGCAACCGATTTTAATGCGGTTTTCACTAATGGAAAGAGCGTTAAACTAGGAATGTTTTGCACCCGTGCAAATTCGGGAACGGATCGCTAATAAATAATATTTAAGTATTATCTAATAGACTCTTATAATGCAGTAATTCTATGTAATCAATGTATGCGGAAAACAAACAAATTAATACAGTTTTGAAACTTGTGTGGTGAAATACCTTTGGGTCTACTTTTGAAAACATAGAATGACCGAACTAAATATTTACGTTAGGTAGACAGACGTTAGGTCTGGGGGCCTAAGGCCTAGGACGTCCGACAATAAACGAGCATTACCGAGAAGACCCGAAATGTGCATATCTTTGTCACTTTAATTTAAACACGGTTAAAACCACTGAACACATCTAGTGTTGGAATATTTGTAACTTGTATTACACGTATTACTTAGATATTATCTAAATATAAAAACGATTTTGCTTCACACAAGTGAAAGTGTACAGGGGTGGCAATATATTGAGATTATATATATATTTTTATATCTATAAATAATAGCGTTTCTTAAGAAAAAACATGAGTTGGTATGACGAATTTAAGGAAAGGTATTGAAAATAGGTTGTCTAATTTATTACTGAAGAATGCAGTGTTTTGTTGAGTGAATGACGGATGATAAGACACTTCCCTATTCACTTTTTTTTAACGTTGGGAAATCTTCTTGGATACTCGGCAGTAATAGGGAACGCTGCAGGGTTATGCCGGATTCCTACCGGTTAAAACGCAACGACTTCCTAGCGCGGCCTTAGATGGGCGAGGTCGCGGGGACGTTATGACACGACATCTGTACCCCGTCACGGCTATCCAGCGCGGGGAGGGCTACGCTCCCTGTCGGAACCTCGGCGTACCCGAAAGTGGAGGTACGCCGGCCTCCACTATCTCGGGGGACCTAACGACGGGCGGCAGTAATAAATTCAAAACAAAACAAAACTCACCTCAATAGCTTCTCAATCATCAATTTCCCCAGAAACCCTGTGTCACCAATAATCAATACTGACGCTCCGGCGAAGAGTTTAGCAACTTGTGACTCCACTTCTATACTTTTCTTTGAGTCCATGTCTTTATTTATTACATTATCTCTGTCCAATTTCAATAAAGGCTCTTCTAGGTCAGTTCCTTTCATTTCCACTTCAGTCTCCCTTATTCTACTACGTGCTGCATTGCACGTTCAGCACCTATTTTGTACTTTAACAGGCAACGGTGACCATCACAAGGGCCGTCATTTGAATGACAGCTTGCCTACCGACATTTGAATGAAGAAAAAAAAAACAATACGTGTCAACCCTACAACAAGATTTGTTATTAAGAATTATCTGCGGATTGCGGCATTATTTTCGCTTACCACGCTGTTACAGCAATATCGGTCATACATAATGACAGCAAGTCACATAATAATACCGACAACCGGAAAACAGAACACTACAGAATATAAAATATGTATGTACGAGTGATTGAAGTCAGTAAGTCACAGTAATTTAGGAGAATTTTTTGTCTCAACTTACTATAATGGGAATAACCGAAGACAGAATGCATAAGTGTGCCTCTCTCCTACTGCGATTTTCTAAAGGTGTCATATCGCACGCAAATAATATTATGTGTGCGAGATGACTACTGAAAATACATTTAAATTTAAAGTTGGCTCTTCGCAAATTTCGTACGAAATCTATCTAATATATAAAATTCTCGTGTCGCGGTGTTTGTTGCCAAACTCCTCCGAAACGGCTGGACCGATTTTAATGAATTTTTTTGTGTATATTCGGTAGGTCTGCAGAATAGGTCGTAAACTATTTTTTATACCCCCTAAATGATAAGGGTGGCCGGCCCACCTCAAAATTTTATTTTTTATTTTTTGGCAAAACAAAGTTTACCGGGTCAGCAAGTAATTTATAATATTAAGTAATATAATTTGTAAAACATGAGTAGATACTCTTTATTACTTATCCTTTTTATTAACTAACTAATTTTAAAACATGAACACGATTTGGCATAATTATGTAATTTATATTATAATAAACAAAACCTGTTTGAAGTCCATATTAAAAACGTAAAATTTTACAGTAAAAAATCGATTTGATTACAATATTTATAAGGCACTTAAGGGGGAATAATTTACTATGAAATCGTGGTTTAAATAATAAATAATTCTCCTATTTTACAAGTCTTTCATATTCGAAGATAATATTTTACATATTATCTGTGATACCAGAACCCATTTCCCTATCCCTTCCCAATCTTAGGTAAACCTTATTCTTATTCTTACTGAAGTGGGCAAAGCCTCTATGGCGTTGCTTGTGTTATAGGCGACGGTAGCCATCTACCATCAAGTGAACTGTCAGCTTGTCTGCCAATATTACCATTAAAAAAACTTCGAATTAAACAGATCAAGCTCTGGAAAGTCAATGTGATCATTAAGAGAATTTGCAGATCTAAAAAAGAAACAGGTTTTTCTATAATTTTTTTCACAATATTTATTTATTTACTAGCGGCCCGCTCCCGGCTTCGCCCGGGGTGTATTTTTTCTAATAAAAGAGTTTTTCTAAAATAAACGTAGCCTAAGTTACTCTTTATTACATCAGCTACCTGCAAATAAAAGTCCCGTCAAAATCGGTCAAGCCATTTCAGAGATTAGCCGGAACAAACAGACAGACAGACAAAAATTGTAAAAAATGTTATTTTGGTGTATGTACCGTATATATATTCATATGCATGTAGTAAAAAGCGGTTATTTCAATATTACAAACAGACACTCCAATTTTATTTATATGTATAGATTTATTTATTATCACAAAGCCTCTAACGAGGCTCCAATCAAATAAAATTATCATCAACTAAATCGATTAACACTTGGCGGATGCCGCCGCAATTACAGGAGGCACAGCCTATCTAGAATATATATCTAGAATTTAGATCTATACTAATATTATAAATGTAAAAGCAACTCTGTCTGTTACCATTTCACGCCCTGAGGCGACCTGCTAGTGATTAACAATTAGTTAAGTAAAGCGGTTATCACACTTTACAATTTGAAGGATTCCAATTTAGGAAGTTGGAAAGTGTAATCGCAGTTAACAGATTAGATCCAAATTAGATTTTATCTATTTTCAATTCTATGTCTTCGATTTAGAAATCAATTTTGTGTAGTGTGATCACTAGTTCACTACTTAGGTTCCTAAATTGGAATCCTTCAAATTGTAGTGTGATAACCGCTTTAAAGTAAAAAAAATCTTTTTCTTACCTAGTTATGAAAAATGTATATAAATGTGGATGAAGAAGAAGTTTATTAGTGTAAAAAAAAACTAAGTATCCACATTTTATTAAATACTAGTGGCCCGCTCCCGGCTTCACACGGGTGCAATTTTTTACTCAATCCAGCTGATAAAATTACCTTACATCGCCATCTGTTAGAATCTTTTGGAACTCACAGATAAATAATTGCTGGATTGAATAGGTATCAACAGATGGCGATATGTTAATAATATATGATTTGCAAAAAAATAATAAACAAAATTAGATATAAACTATCCTATCTTTTAAGTTGGACCAAATTACATATAGTTACGAAATTTTATCAAAATCGGTTCAGTAGTTAGGGAGTTCATCGCGGACAAACATGTGACACGTAATGTTTATATATATATATAAGGATTTGACACTAAATTTAATTTAAAAAAAAGCAATAATTTTATAATTGCACCCAGTAAGTAGGTAGCTAAAAAGTAACAACCTTGGCTATTTAATTTTATGTAAAGGTTGCCAGACAGGTTAACAGTCCACTTGACCTTAGCCTATTAATACAAGCAAAGCTACAAATGCATCTCAACCAAATTGAGTTAAGGATGAGGGAAGTTTTCTGATAAACCTTAGAATTGATAAACATAGTAAATTACTGTCAAAAATATCTTTCGTGTCACAGTAATAACACTTTTCAGTGACAAGTAAATTTGTTTTTAAGCTAATTAATTAACTTAAGTGCTGTACTAAAAGTTTTAATAGGCTACTTTTATTTCTTTTTTTTCATATTTTACAAAATATTTAAGAAAAACCTTACAATTTTAAATCTATTGTTCGGTCGAATCATAAATGAGGCATAAAAAAGAAGAAGTTGTCCACTAAAGCTAGGAGAACTTAATAACTACCTACATAATATTTTGGTAGATTAATTAGGTATTTCCAAAATTGATCCATACATATTCTTTTAATTTATGTTTAAAGCGGTTATCACACTTTACAATTTGAAGGAATCCAATTTAGGTAACTAAATAGTGAACCTAGTGATCACACTACACTAAATTGATTTCTAAATCGAAGACATAGAATTGAAAATAGATAATATCTAAATTGGATCCAATCTGTTCTAACTGCGATTACACTTTACAATTTCCTAAATTGGAATCCTTCAAATTGTAAAGTGTGATAACCGCTTAAAGCTACGCCTGGTACCACATCTTTTTTATATCCATTGCAATGACTCCATCTGGGTCCATAATGCTAGCAATCAATACTTCCATACTTACTTACTCTTACTAATATTTTATTAGAAACGTGAAAGTACTGTCTGTCTGTGTCTGTTTCACACTTTAACTACTCAACTGATCACCATAATTTTTGCATACATGTTGTTAGAAATATATGAAAGGACATAGGATGCCTTTCATCTAGAAATAAAGTAATGTTCCCGAGGGATCATCTAAAATAAAATAAAAATAAAATAAATAAATAAATATCTTCACACATTCCACACAGCACCATCTAGTTCCACACTAAGCAACTATAGGCTTGTATTATGGATACCAGTAGACAGTTGATATAAT
This sequence comes from Synanthedon andrenaeformis, assembly GCA_936446665.2. Lineage (NCBI taxonomy): Eukaryota > Metazoa > Arthropoda > Insecta > Lepidoptera > Sesiidae > Synanthedon > Synanthedon andrenaeformis. Next base: position 1,984,733 of record OW387804.2, on the reverse strand, counting down.
ACATAGATTACTTTTTTTTTGTAAATACATACATACATATTATAAATACAAACATCCATGACTCAGGTACAAAGGTAAATGTTAACACATAAACACTTGCCCCTAGCGGGATTCGAACCCGCGACCGTTTGGTTAACAGCTAGGGTTAGTGGCCACTAGACCAAACGTGTCGTCAAAACTAATGCGTGGCCAAAGTGTTGTAGCAACAAGAGGTCAAGCGTTATATTGCTTTCAGCTAAGTTCCAAATAATGGACTCCAAAACACTTCAAGGTACACTTGGATCCTCCAAAGAGTTTTACATTTCTCTCTAATGAATAAGTACCTACGTACAGTCAGCTTCAGATTGATATCCACTGATTTGTCACAAATATTTTATTTACTGGGATCCTCCAAAGACTTTTAAAAGTTAATTTAAGTTATAACTCATTTGACGCGAACTGGTCAGTTAGGTTTAAGAGCGTTCATCAATTAAAATCACGCTGGAGTCAAAATTTATGATTTCAGTAGTTTCAGATGTTTTAGTTTGCAGATAAGATGTTAACGTCATATTATTTGTTGTTGTATAATCTAGTAAATAGCTGAAAAATATTTTAAAGTGAATTTTCATTAGAACATTTTTAAACAGCCCTTTTTTTAAACTAGCGGTCGACGGCCTACGCAGATAAATATACTAGTTATTAAAAAAATTATAACACAATCTTTTAGAACATTAATGACTTCACATACTAGGTCCAAGAAAAAACAAAAATATCTCAAATTTGATCCTAAAATAACACGTTTAATATCACGAAAAATTACTAAAAGTGACACTTTTGATTATACTTTTCTTGAATGAAAATTTACAGAAATCGTATGTTTTTTTCGACTATTATCTAATAAATGATATGAAGTTTTGGAAAATCAATATTTTTATAATTTGTCGCATATAATTTTACTAATATCTCGCTTCTGCGTCGACCGTCGACCGCTAATTTTAAAAAAGGGTTGCTTAAAATCTGTTCTAATGAGAAAAGTATCCCAATATTTTAAAATATTTTTCGACTATTATCTAGATTATAAAACTACAAATAATATGACGTTAATATCTTATCTGCAAACTAAACACATCATGTAGTCTAAGAGCTAGCTACGGAAATAGGTTTGCAATTTATAGAGCAACGAAATCCCCCTTGTTAGTAGGCCATACTATCATTATTAATTAATCCGGGCGCCTGGCAGCTGTTTAGCGGTGGGTGTGAGAGTGAATGGGCAACAAAGGGGTTGTAAAATCAATTGAAGGTGTGCAATTTATAGAGCTCTGTGTTTAGTGTGATATTATAGCTAATTATGTATTTAATTTGAATATAACAATGCCAGGCGTTTTAATTGGGGGAAAAGTAGTGCCAGGTGACATCCAATATGCGCGAAAAAGTGCTCAGTCCTCTCATTTACTGGGTCAAATTTTATCGTGTTTCGTTACCCAAAGGGTGAAAACGGGACCTTATTACTAAGCGTTAGTCAAGCGATGAGCGACCGGGCGACGACGTGCGGACACGGACATCGACATTTGATCGACATCGTATGACTGACTCGGCGGGCGGGGGTAGCGCGCGGTCAACGCGGGGCGCGCAGGCGACGCGACGCAAGCGGCCGGCGCGAGTTGGAACCAGTTGCGTTTTGTCGTCGCCTCAGAGGGTCTAGTGCGAGTTTTACAAATGACAGCAAATTACTTCACCATGGAGTCAATCGAAAAAACTTTATAAGCCGAGAGCATCGAGTAAATGCGAGTGTGAGTTCCAATCGAGTATGACTTTCGATTGCCGTTTCGTCACAGACAACAGTGAACAACAGTCGATAATTTTTATCTATAATTTGGTAGCTCTGTAAAGTCCAACAATAAACCGGCCAAATTGAGGGCGTAGTTAACAGTCGCTTTTTCACTGGCTAGAGTTGCCTATCACATTTAAGCGTATTATAAATATAACGGCCGAGCTTATATTTATGAAGTTAAAGTTTCATTGTTTATGTTTATTGCGTGTGCGTCTGCATTGTGCAAGCTTTTCATTACATTTTCTAATCTACACAATGAAGACGAGTCCGTTACAGATGGAGACGATGGTCACTTTCATGGAAGAGTTAGTGTCAATAAGCTTAAAATATATAAAGCTTTTTTTTATTAAAATTGTGTCCATAGTTGATGTGGTTCAATGTGGTTGTTAATTCTTAATTTTAGACATGGAGATCTCAATAAACCGACACCCCATTCTAGAGGAAAACTGGAAAATTTGAAACGTTGGGAGGATTTAACTGCCTTACTAAACAGTGATGGCTCTGGGGATTCAAAATCCTTGGAAAAATGGAAAAAAGTAAGTGATCTTAATAGTAGTATATATTTATTTACTACTATTAAGAGTATCCTATTTAGAGTAGGATATATTTATTTAATAAGGTAAACATCAAAAATGAAATAATCACTACAATATGTGTATAGACTAATTAAATAGTGGTTAATTATTTATTTATTTATTTATTATACAAAGCCTCTAATGGGCAGGCATCAAACAATATCGCCATCGTTTATTTTCAGCGGCGCATCACTGCGAGGGTCGATATCATGCCCTAGGGAATTTAATGATACGAAATGGTATCCATTCAAGGCATGTATGTAATGGTAAACTTTTAATGGGTTATTGTAGGTACTGCATGTTTAAGGTTTGGAGTGATTTTAAAAATAACACGAGGAAGAAAGTGTACGAAATGGTATCCTATTCTATGCATGTCATTGTATTAAAGCTTAATATTTAGCAAGTTTTAATGGGTTATTGTAGTTACTGCATGTTTAAGGTGTGGTGATTTTAAAAATAACACAAAGTAGAAAGCGTACAAAATGCTACCCTGTTCTAAGCATGTCATTATATTAAAGCTTAATATTTAGCAAGCTTTAATGGGCTATTTTACTGCATTTTTATGTGTAGTGATTTTAAAAATAACACAAAGTCGAAAGCATACAAAATGGTACCCTATTCTAAGCATGTCATTGTATTAAAGCTTTATGGGTTATTTTACTGCATTTTAAGGTTTGGAGTGATTTCAAAAATAACACAAAGAAAAAAGCTGCTCGGCTGCACAGGGCAGCCAGCGGCACTGGTGGTGGACCTGCAATATTTGCTAAACTCTCAGTTTTAGAACACAGGGTTCTAAATCTGATTGGGATTCAAGTGGCAACAGGCTTAGCAGTGGAAGAGGCTGGGTTTTCACAGGTTAAAATACTTCTAATTTCTTTCTTTATTTCTGGTTATTGTGTGCAATACCTACTGACTGAATAACATACCTTTTTTAGGCAGTCATCATCTATGCATTTTGCATACCATACAAAACACTAGGAACTTTATGGAACATTTAAAAGTGATATATGCGCAACTCTGTCATCTGTCATTTAAAACCAACCAAACATCTGCCAAATTCCATAGTTGTAGTACTTCGGTGGCAGTCATGTAAATGTTATTTATATTTATGTTATATAATTATAACGAAAGAGGTGCCTATACTGTTTAAACACATGTTTGTTATAAATGTCCATTGTCAATAATTCTTAATTTCTATACAGAATATTCCTATTGAGTTTGGCCAAATGAGCCAAATTGCCACTGAGGAGTCAGCACCAGTCATTTTTGATAGTCAAGTAGAAGAAAGTAAGTTGATTGCACATGGGTTTAAAACTTTATCTTAAAAAGTTCAAGTAATCTATAGTAATAAAATAATTTAATTTTAGATGTCGAACTTTGGAACCAACCCAGCTCATCACACATCACACCGCCTCTCCTCACTACTCCACTTCCTAATGAGGAAAATGAAACTGTAGAAGGTAAAATATCTTATTAGTGTAATCTACATAATAAAAAATACAATTTATAGATTGTGTTATTAAATTTTTATTATTCACCTAGGTAGAGAAGACATGCACCAGCATTTACCGAGATACAGAGTTCCTGAGGTGCAGCCTGCTCTGTCTGGTCAAACGGCGACTCAAGCAAGTGTCACAGGTTCCCCTCATAGAGTTTCCAGGCGATCTCCTCGAGGAGTTAGGCAAAGGACACCTCAAAGATTGAGGAGATCACCACGACGTTTGATCAGACCGGCACGCTCAGAGGATGTTGGACAGCATTTTCTTAACAGTGATAGACAGTGGAGGCAGTTTAAGATAGAACAACATCAGGATTGTATGGAATTGAAGAGAGAGCAACATCGGGATTATATGGAATTGAAGAAAGAGCAACTTAGAATTAGAGAGATGGAGTTGGTGACTCAAAGGGAGTGGCAAGTGGTAGTTAAAAGGGGTTTAGATGTAATAGAAACTATTGCTAATAATTATCGAAGAGATAATTAAAGAGGGTTAAATAAGTTTTGTTTTTTAAATAATATCATAGGCCAACAATGAAAAAACTTTTATAATAGAATTTGCCAATTTCTGCGTTATTTGGTGTGCTGTTTAATTCAAATTAATTGATTTGCTGAATATGGTATAATATACAAGTTGAAAAATTTTAATAACATATAATTAATCTTTTATTACAAAAAGGTAAACATATATGGCGTCACCAGGGTCACTGAGCTGTTTTAGAGATAGGATTTGTACAATAGGCATATTGTACATACAAATAAGATTAAGGATAAGGATAATTAAGGTAATTAAGATTAAGGAAATTGATTTAAAAAGTTCAAATTTTTTTTTGTTGGCCTGTTTATTCTCAAGGTAATTACGAATAAAAACAATTTATATATACAAGTGTTTTTTATTTAATATCATTAATAGTATTCTATGCACTAATGTAAGAAAAACTTCTTATATAATCTTTGCAGCTAAGAACCACTTTCAATAGACCAACAACTGCAAAAATCCAACAAAGAGAAATACTTGGGACTAATTTTGGATAATAGATGAACTTTCAGGGCACATAGAATACATTCGCAATAAAATAATTCCTCTAACTTGAGCACTAAGAAATTATGGTATTTTATATACAATACACTTGTAAAACCACTGCAAAGACTAATCTTCGTTTATTAGAAACAACTCAAAATAAAATTATTAAGGTTCTTTTTAATTACGACTACTTAACATCTACAAAATTAATTTATGATGAAAACTATTTTTTTTTTTAATTTAAAAAGTTATATAATTATTCGATATGTAGGTATAACATTATTAGAAAATAGAAACAAATAATATAAATTCTCAAATCAATTTTTTAAAAAGACAACAAATACAACACTAGAAATAGAAATAAAATTGAATTGCCTAAAATTAGAACACTATATGGTAATTTTTGTTACTTACACAAAAAATATATACAATACCTACTAAACATAGTATGAGCTCAGAATCACTCAAATCCAGGCTTCATTAATCATCATTTTATAATAGCTATACGGAAGGAGTTTGGTTTTGATGACACTTTTAAATTTATTTATATGTAAGGCTCTCTGATTATGTCAAATAGTTTATTATGAAACCATATACATTGACCCATAAGAGAAATACTTATATTGTGGAGTTGCGTTTTACTATGTAAAGCTAGTAAGTATTGATATTGTGTATATTATCTACATTTTTTATTAAATTGACTAATATTTTTATACATGTAAATTAAATTTTCATAAACATACTGATATGTAACAGTTAAAATATTTATTTCTCTAATGGCCCTTTTTGTAGAATGAAAATAGTATTTTGTCCGCAGTGTTACCCCAAAGATAGATAATTCTAGCTGTATCGACCTCTGTTAGGTGTCTAATCTGTGTAACTGCATAAGCCGCAAAGCTAAGCCTTTTACATAGTTTTTCAATAACTATGGAGACCCCATTGTAATTTAAACTCTACCATAATATCTAAAAACACTGTATATTTTACGGGTTCCAATTTTTCACTACCCAATATCACATTCGTTCCAATATCTTTAACATTAGTGTTACTGAATTTAACAAGTTTAGTTTAGCATTTAAAAGGAGATTATTTACTCTAGACCGATGCACTACATTTAAGAAGTTAAGAATTTTAATACATTTTATTAAGTTAATCATAAAAAGGCAATCCTGGTAGTTTATTGCTTAAATTAGCCCTAAATTGTTAAACGCGATGCTGAGTAATTGGAACAAAATTGTTGCCCTTAGATTGGAACAAATTGATGCATTTTCTTTACTTCTTGAAGTGTTAGGCTTCTTGTAGTCTTCTTACTAATTGGTTCCGTAAAACCCTCCCTCTCATTAAATCGCCGACGGAACCTCCATCTTCCCTCTCTCCTCCCCCCCTTTCAGTTGGATCTTCATTGTCATTGTCAAGTCCTAAAAATATAAAGAAATTAAAGTTTGGAGTGATTATTTTTGTAACTTCATGTATGATGTCACTCTAAAGTTAAATAATATACATACCCTCAATGTCATATTCCATTTCTGGGATGCCACATGCAATGAAAAAATTATGCAGCACGCAGCAAGCCTGTATAACTCTTGCACACTTTAAGGGTTTATAATGTAGAACCCGATCTTTATTGAGGCAACGCCAGCGGTTCTTCAGCCTTCCAAAGGTATTTTCGATCACTGTTCGTGCTGCACAATGTATGTTGTTATAGTTGGCCTCCGCTGTGCCTGGAGCGACACCTAAAATTGGTGTCATCAGCCATGGGCGTTGAGGGTACCCAGAGTCTCCTAAAATTTTTATAAGTAATTAGTTTACATTTTTTTAAATTTCATTAGCTATTTACATAAACTTTTACCTAAAAGCCACACAGCTTCTCCATTGCGGTGCAAGGACTGCATATAGGAGTTGACGTCACTGTTGTCCCAAATGAATGCATCATGGTTTGCACCCCCAAATTTGGCATTTACATTAAGTATTCTGTACTCGTCATCACACACCTGACAATTACAAATTAGTTTAGATTTTTATAAATATGATTTTAGTTGATTTACTATCCATGATTATATTTATTATTATTTTAAGCTTCATTGTTTACCATTTGTACATTGATGGAATGATAGTGTTTTCGGCAATAGTACCAATGTTCCTCTTCTTTGCATGGTTTAAATATTTTTATGTGTGTACCATCAATGCATCCAATCACTCCAGGTATTCTATATTTGGTATAAAACCTAATAAAAGAAAATTAAAAACATGAAATTAAAATGAAACTAGAAAAATATAAGTAGGTACATTAACACTGTAATAACCTCCGACTAATTGTTTGCCTCGCAGCTGGAGAATCAGGAAACCGAATATATTTATTGAGCATATTTTTGTGTGTCAGGGCCTCAGTCACTTGTTCTATGTACACACTGCACATTTTTTGTGACAGATTCCTTGCCACTCCTACTGGCCGCTGGTAAGATCCAGAGGCAAAGAAAAACAGGGCAGTGAGTACCTGTCACAAAACAAAATTTAATTAACCCCTTTATTATGTACATTTTAGAAAATTAACGATTTATGTAAGTAAGATGTAGGTACCTTCGTTTCTAAGGTTACACGCTGAGTAGACCTTAGACTGGTAAGACGCCTTAGCTCCTTGCACAAAAACTTAAACGCGGTTTTTGTGAGGCGATACTGATTTTTAAACTCAACCTCGGTTAAGTCCTTAAGAGGATCACTTGCACCTCTAGCTTTACTACGAAGATTTGTAATATAATAAGTGTCATCTCGTGCTCTAGCTCTCCTGAACATCTCCCATGCGAAATAATGGTATGCCGACATCTTCGATATATTTCTTGAGGAGATTTGAAACTGTACAAAATTTATTAATAAAGCGAAACTTTAAATTTTTCTAAACGTTAAGCTTCTCTCACCAATAAATTTTAAGTGACAACTTTACATTGAACGCGGGTAAACTTTTACTGAAAGTTGGCCGTAGAACTGTCAAACTTACGTCTCGCACTCGCAAAATGGCGTTTACGTCCCTAATCGTGTTCAATAGTCGATCGCCGCCATTGCTCGATGACGTAAAAGTTACCTTTGTAAACTCCCACTCGCAAATTTTAGTGTACACTTTAGCCGCTAGTTGGCGCTGCTTCATTCCCATACAAATTGACGTTAACGCGTTCGTCGCGTTTGATCGAGTAAAACTCGCACTAGGCACTCGGTGGGTTGATCGACTGAATATTCGCGCCTGTATTTTTGCACACACGATTCTGAAGGTTCACTCTAATTAAAAAGTATAGGGCTAGTCGTCTATAAATGAGACGACTTTGGCACTTTTTCCCGCACCTTGTATGTCACCTGGCACTACTTTTCCCCCAATTAAAACGCCTGGCATTGCTATATTCGAATTAAATACATAATTAGCTATTATATCACACCAAACTCAGAGCTCTATAAATTGCACACGTTCAATGGATTTTACAACCCCTTTGTTGCCCATCCACTCTCACATCCACCGCTGAACTGCTGCCAGGCGCTCGAATTAATTAATAATGATAGTACGACATTCTAACTAGAGGGATTTCATTGTTCTATAAATTGCAAACCTATTTCCGTAGCTAGCTCTCCCTCTAATGGCATTATGATCCGACGGGAATCATAAATTTCTGATTCTAACTCTGCAACGGCCTTAACTGTCATAACTTTTAAACGAAAAGTCCGGTTTGAATAATTTAAATCAGGAATTTATATATTATGTACATAATTAACGTTGATTATAAAACTATTTAGTTGGAATAAGGATTAAAATCACTTTACAAATGTCGTCATCTTTCGATTCCGTTGTTTTTATTGACTAATTTGAATAAAAAAAAGATTACTGTGACTTAACTACAATAATATATGGTACACTGGGTTTCACAGTCATTTGGGCAGCCTGTTTGGCGGCAGTCACCACCCCCTTACAGAAGACCACCGTTAAGTGTTATGTATTAAACTTATTTGTATATGTGTATGTATGTATATATGTATTTATATGTAATATGTGACTTAAATAATTTATTATTCCCATTGTATAAATGTTAAATCCGTAATTGGCTATAAGGTGTGTTTTTGATTTTGTCTGTAAATTTTATGTTGACAGCTGTGGATTTTGAGATAGAAATAAATAAATAAATAAATAAAATAACAATAAGTGTGCTGTAATCAAAGATATATTATTTCTATGTTTTTTTTTTTTTTTTTATAACATGCTCGGCTCGGCATAACTGGTTCTTTTATGTTGTCAATTTTTACTGTTTTTATTACTGTTACTGTTTTTTTCTTTTTCTTTGTATGTTACTAAGTTGCAAATAAATGATTGATTGATGGATTGATGAGTGTGTAAGAGAGTCCAGAGCCCATTTCCATATCCCTTCTTAATGCCTATCCTTAATCCTATAATACTATATAGTTGACAGAGCATATTCAGCAACCTCTGGCATTGCTTATATTATAGGCAACGGTAGCCAAGTACCATCAAGTGTCTGTAGACATAACATAAAAAAGAGATATTTATTTATTTATTTAATTTTCAACATAAAACAAAATAACATACAAATAGATACAGTATTACATAGCCAATTAGAAGGTTTCATTATGTTAGGCCTACAAAACTTAGTAATACACTTTTAAAATTGCTATTTCTCCTAAACTATAGAAGTTAGAGTTATGAAATAAATAAAAAAAATATAGTAAATTTTATGAACTTTCTTTGAAGCTATAGTTACTTATACATTAGTAACGTTTTTAACTTAAAAAAAAAACAGAAACCAAAAAATTGCCAATTTTAACTCACTGACAGAAGCTCAAACAACATTGTGTGCGTGCGTGCGTGCGTGCGTGCGTGCGTGTGTGTGTGTGTGTGTGTGTATGAGAGTATTTGTATGATGCCAATTTCCTGGCAATAAAATTATTAACATACTAGCGGGCCGCTCCCGGCTTCACCCGGGGTGCATTTTTTTACGTAAAAACCCTTCCCTAATTATCCCTCTGTACATGAGTGAAGACAGAATTAAAATCGGTCCAGCCGTTCTCGAGTTTTGCGCTTAGCAACACATTTAGGGATTCATTTTTATATTATAGAAGATTTAAAAAATGCTCATAAATCTTTTTCGGAGACCCCAGAGTTATGCGAACTATAAACTAGTTATTAATGAACCCGCAAATTTTTTATCCTTATATGACGTCTTTCAATAACTCGTTCACAAATTAAGGACAACAATCTAACCTCATGTACGTCATTGTGTAACGTCAAACTTTTTTAAGAAAAATAAATATTTTAGGCTAACGGTCCACTTGATTGTAAGTGACAACTATAATCAAGTATAACTTCAAACGCCTGAACAGGTCTTCACAAATTATAGATAAAAATTTCGATCACGTCAATTTTCAAACAAAATAACGGTTCAAAATGGGTCTATCCGTTTTTGAGCTACGATGCCACGTATAGATACACAAATACATAGACATCCACATCTAACTTATAATACCCCGTTTTTACGTTGGTAGTTGGGGTTAAAAAGGTGCGCGGATTAAGTGTAACTCTGTCTGTTACTTTTTCACGCCTTAACTGCTCAACAGATCACTATGAAATGCATACACGCTGTCAGGGATACCGGAAAGGACATTCGGCAAGGAAGGATACCTTTCATTAAGGAAAAGAGGTCTGTTCCCGAGGGATCATCAATACTAATAATAAATGTAAGGGTCGGTCATGGAGTAAGTTACTTTGTTTTCAGAGATATCGTGTTTATAGGCTCTATACATGATACTGAAACTAAATTGACGATTTTTAGATATTTTTTCTGTATGTATGTATGTTCCTCCATAACTCTGAAACGAATTAACTGATTTTCATGAAACTTGGTAGATAAACATTTGGACGTACGGGACACAGGATAGGCTACGTAATATTTTTCAACGCGGACGAAGTCGTGGGCACCAGCTAGTATACAATATGCGTGGTTGAACGCGTTAATCTCAGAAACTACTGGTTCGATTTGAAAAATTATTTTTGTATTGGATAGTCCATTTATCGAGGAAGGCTTTAGACTATATAATATTATATAATTTGAAAAAAAAATGCACCCGTGCGAAGCCGGGAGCGGGTAGCTAGAAACTATAATAATATTGTATATGAACGTGAATTTAAGTAACAAATAAAAATGCAAAACAAAATTTAATTACTTAACGCAGTCAAAAAACCCAGAGTCAAAACACTTTAAGGCAAAAAGAGAGCATTAGTCACTCAACTGACGTATGTAGGGTACGTAGGAACCTTTTTTTGACTTAATCTTTTTATAAACCGCAAAGTTATTTATAGACTGTACCAAACATACGTTGACCCTGATAATTTAATGCAAGTGGAGAAAAAATATCGCATGCGTATTAGGAAAATTGTATGTTATGTTTTTATGGAATATTTCTAATGTTGGCGGCGATTTCATGACGCGGTGAAAAATGAAAATTTATAAGTATAACTAGTGTCCGCGACTTTGTCTACTTTGAAAAAAAAAAATTATTATAGGTAAGCAATATAACGCTTGACATCTTGTTGGTGTCACTTTGGCTAGGCGTTAGTTTTTTATTTTATTTTAGATGATCCCTCAGGACTGTACTTTTTATCTGAATGAAAGGTACCCTATGTTGAAGTATGTGAACTATATGTGTGTGTAAGGTGTATGAGTGTGACACCTTAAGCTTGTAATTATAATCAGTAATAAATAAGACGTGCAACTAAACGGACGTGTTTCTTTATCCCCATCCTCCCCGCGCCTCGCCTCACCTCAATGTCCTTTCCGGTATCCCTGACAGCGTGTATGCAAAATTTTGTGATGATCGGCTAAGCGTTACTTCTTTCACATTTATAATATTAACTAGTGGCTCGCTCCCAGCTTCGCCCGGGGTGCATTTTTGCAATCCAGCCGATAAATTACCTTACACCGCCATCTGTGAGAATCCTATGGAACTCACAGATAACTTTTAAAATAAGTTCCAGCTGTGAGTTCCATAACATTCTCACAGATGGCGGTGTAAGGTAATTTATAACTCGCATATAATAAACAAATAATTTGCAATAAAAAAAAAACTATAAATTGAGATATAAACTATCCTATCTTTTAAGTTGGACCAAATAACAGATACTTATGAAGTTTGAACAAAGTCGGTTCAGTAGTTTCAGAGTTTATCGCGAACATACATCGTGACACGAGATTTATATATATATATATGTATATAGATTATGAAGTATGATAAACGCCTGACATCCCTATCGTTTTGACGACGGTGGCTCCTCCACTCTTGGACAGTTTTTTAAATATTTTTAGACGATCCCCGGGAAGTTTTTATCAAATTCGGCCCTTTTCAGTACTAACATAGAGTAAATAGTACTTAACCAAGTACTATTTACTCTATGGTCCTAATAAGTTTTGTATCCACGTTGAGAACTTGTCACGTTACTTGGTATAGAAAAAGACAAATGTACCTACCTATATGGTATCTATGTACAGTAAGCGGCATTTAATATGGCACATCGGGAACAAGAGCGAGATGTACAGCTAAGTTCGGCTATATTCAGTTTTGTAGAACGTTCTCTCTGTCACACAATGCACAAGTCAGTCTGACATCTATATAGTGTTGTTTAAACCAATTAGGTCAATAAAATATTTAAAAAAAGTACCTGTCTTGCCGGTCCATCTCTAAGTACTCTGGGGGCTAAACCGCTAGTGGAAATTGATTCAAATTTGGTTATGCTTTGAAATGTGTTTTTAATGTTAACGCACGTGCGTGCGTGCACGCACTAATATTATAAATGCGAAAGTTTGTTTGGATGTTTGTTACTCTTTCACGCAAAAACTACTGAACCGATCACTATGAAATTTTGCATACACGTTGTCTGGGACAACAGAAAGGACATAGGGTAGGTACCTTTCATCCAGAAATAAGGACTATTCCCGAGGGACCGTCTAATATTAAGGAAACTAACTCCTGGCTAAGTGTAATAGCAATAACGATGTCGGGCGATATATTGCTTTTTCAACGCGGATGAAGTCGCGGGCACCATCTAGCATATTATACTAATGTAACTGTAAAAGTAACTGTGTCTGTTTGTTACTCTTTCACGCAAAAACTACTGAACCGATCACTATGAAATTTTGCATACACGTTGTCTGGGATACCAGAAAGGACATAGGGTACCTTTCACCCAGAAAAAGTGCTGTTCTTGAGGGATAATTAAAAAATAAAAAATTGTGGCGGCGCCACCGTCGTCACGGCAATAAAGATGTCAAGCGTTATTTTACTCATTTATATTTTTTCAGGTTTATATTTATTATTTTTCAACGCAGGCGAAGTCGCGCGCACCAGCTAGTTATAGGTATATAAAAATAAAACAATAAAAATTGAATAATAAATATAATCATTTTATTTATAAACAATCTACACTACATACTAAAACCAACTAAAAAATAATACGATTGAACAAGAAAAAAATATTTGCGCTATTATAATAACTAATGGCAAAATTCAGAGTTCTTAAATTGGTTTAATATTAAGAAATTAATATTATTTGACATATTCATGTGCCTTACGTAAAAGATACATAATCTTTTTTAAAAAATATATAACTCCATTAAAAAAGGCTTAATTTTGTGAGGATGGATTCATTTGGATTTAACGCAAAGATAAACAGAAGTTTCTTTTTGATGAAACTTTCCAATAGTTATAGTTTTATACGCTTATAAATTAGTTTATATATTGGAACATCAATGTACTACAACTATAGATTTCGCATGCCATACAAAACACTAGGAACTTTATGGAACATTTAAAAGTGACATTTGCGTAGAGCTTGTCAACTCTCTCTTCTGTCATCTGTCATCAACTCTTGTCATCTGTCGTTTGAAACCAACCAAAGTCTGTCATTTGAAGAATATGTGACTTTACGTCAACACATTAGAGTTTAAAATGAATTAGTACAAGTTGGTTGTTACCACCTTTCACCATTGACTCCGCCATGATTTCGTTTTAGGCGCACTTTTCATGTGCCGCTGTGGCATTTGTCACGCGAATTCCATACTTGTAGTACTTGGAATAACACAAATTTCATCATAACTTATAAAGATAAGCGGACGATGTCGCGGGCAAAAGTTAGGAAACAATAAATAACTCATTCAACACAAACTGTGTACTTGACAATGATGTGCCGGATATCCGTATCCGGATATCCGAAGGAGAAGAAAAATCCGTGTCCGTTACTTTTTGGTGGATCTTTTACCTCATTAATTTATATATAGATGATTAGGTAGCAATGGAAAACTATTAAACTCCATTCAGATTATTTTTTATTAATTAAAATCAAACATTTAGCACCTTTATAATGCAAGCGTCAAGTGGCGGGCGTCAACTAACGTTTCAATGTCACGCGCACCGACACCGATTCAGTAAGAAAGTTAAGATCCGTATCCGTATCCGCGGATCTTGACACCAAATATCCGTATCCGTCGATCTTGACACCAAACATCCGTATCCGTATCCATATCCGCGGATCGTTATCAAATATCCGTATCCGCGGATCGTTATCACATATTCGTATCCATATCCGCGGATCGTTATCACATATCCGTATCCGTATCCGCGGATCTTGACACCAAATATTCGTATCCGTATCCGCAGATCTTGACACCAAATATTCGTATCCGTATCCGCGGATCTTGACACCAAATATTCGTATCCGTATCTTGACACCGAATATCCGTATCCGTATCCACGGATCTTGACACCAAATATCCGAATCCGTTTTTTTTCCTCTTTCGTTATAGCGACCCTTTGGCATTTGAAATAAACCATTAAATATAATATTTTTCGCCCTGAAATATATTTATTTACACAATGTAAACACCACATACAAGGAAAAGAGTTACCAGATACCAAATTAAATTTATAATTTACATATAAAATTTCATTATTTTTTTAATATCAACGTCAAAATGCATCACAAAATTCCTCGAGCTAATTTTTTTTTCAATTAGTGCAATATTATTAATTAATCACCTAGTTCATTGTTTTTAAGATTTGACATATACATGGTAAAGTACTTAAATTTTCGACCCTAACTTGTTTTAACAGCGCCATCTGCTTTTGATTTCTCCTTTAAAGGGAAATTAAAATTATATATATATATATACAAGTACTTTTAAATACTTATTTTAAACAAAAAAAACTGCATTTAACGAAGTGCTTTAAAAATGTGGCAACATTACAGTAATGCAGGATGAATTTCTAGACATAAGCGTAACCTAAAAAAATCTAGGTACAATTTTTTTTAAGATTTTTTCATATTTTAAAAATTATTATAAACAATTCGCTGTTTAAATTCAAAAGTACCACAAATCAAAATTACATATTTTTTTACAGGAGAGCTAAGCGAAATTTTTTTTAATTATTTTTTTTTGTCTATTTTTTCTTATTAGACATATCGAATATGTATATGCATATTAGAAGCGTATTTTTAAGTAGCATTAAATTTTTTAAGTACTTTTATAATAAACTGAATAGTAAGAGGAGATATAAGCATATATGTTACTTTTGAATATATAAAAAAAAATATCAAAATATACTAAATATGGAATAAAACAACCATATGTCTTTTTGGAACATACAATAAAAGCATTTTGGAATTTTTTGATTTGTGGTCCTTTTGATTTTAAGCAGTCGCTCCGAGGTCAGTGACTTTTGAGCGGTCCATTTGTTTTTGAGATAATTTTTTTTTAAATTTTTTGTACTTATTGAACAAAAAATAAAGTAACAATTTTCATATTAATCGATGATTTTCAATACTCGAGTCGAGATAGAATAAAAATTAATACTTACATACAGTTTTAATGAAAATTTTAAAATCCTAGTTTTTTTTTTAGACAGACCTAAAAATATTTCTAGAAAAGAAATTCACCCACCAATCAACCAACCACCAAAAAATAAAATGTAACTTTTCGCATCATCAATACAAACAAATTACACTTGAAGAGATCGATTTGAAAAAAAGAAAAAAAAATCAAAATACACCACACAATATAATTATAATGTACGACAATTTTTTATATACTTAAATGTATTTGTCAAACCAAAATCTGCTATGTGCAAAAATTGATATATTGATCAAAAAAGTTTTTTTTTGAAAAATTTTACAAAAACGGTTCTTAAAAAAAAGTATTTCATTGAAACTTATTTAACTTGTCTTTCAAACGTGAAATAGTTTATTTAAAATTTTGCACATAACACATTTTATTAAGACTCAATTAAGCACTTTTAATTATTTTTTTATACTTTAAAATTTTGGAATCACAAAAAAAATGTGCATAGCAAATTTCGATTTGACAACGACCTTATATTTTTCATATAGAGTAAATAAAATTTACAAAGAAGAAACAGAAAAAAAACCGCACATATTCATTCGTTATAATCAATACAAAGTCTAAAATATCTAAGTAATATTTAGCTCGCGCAATAAAGCTCTTTACAAATTGTTAAACGTCTCAACATCGATGTACTAAAACTATGGATTTCGCACGCCATACAAAACACTAGGAACTTTATGGAACATTTAAAAGCGACATATGGTGTAGCGCATCAACTCTTGTCATCTGTCATTTAAAACCAACCAAACGTCTGTCGTTTGAAGAAAATGTGACTTTACGTCAACACGTTGGAGTTTAAAATGCATAGTTCAAGTTGGTCGTTACCACCTTTCACCATTGACTCCGCCATGATACCGTTTTAGGCGCACTTTACATGTGCCGCTTTGGCGCATTTGTGGAGCAAAATCCATAGTTGTAGTTACCTTGATGAGTCTCTCACTCTCATTCTAAAAGAAACGTTGGCGTGTCGTGAACATGTCGTGACATGTCGAGACAGTCGCACGATGAGGCATCTTGGCATAATTTATGTCAAAAATGTTTGACAGTTTTTGACTCTTGACAGTTTTTGACCTTTTCACAGTTGCTTCTTTTATTCCATAATATGTCATAACGCTGTCACCGGGGACCTTTAAAAGAGCACGGGTTTTAAAAGGTGAACACTGTCACAACAGATCTACGCTATACGTGTAACGGCCACGTCACGCCACGCCACGTCACGCCACGCCACGCCACGCCACGCCACGCCACGCCACGCCACGCCACGCCACGCCACGCCACGCCACGTCACGTGCCTGTGACCTGTGCGACTACATGACTGCGCACTGTGCAGGGTCCTGGGCCACGGGAGCTGTGAAGCCCTGTGGTGGGTTTGCGATGTCTCCCACCAGCTCGGTGGGCGGCTGTCCAAGATCTTGCATCTGATGAAAAATCATAATAATAATTTAAAAAAATTTTTGACGACACGTTTGGTCTAGTCTATTGGCTAGTAAACCCTAGCTGTTAACCAAACGGTCGCGGGTTCGAATCCCGGCTAGTAGGGGCAAATGTTTATGTGTTTAACATTTTACCTTTGTACCTGAGTCATGGATGTTTTGTATTTATAATATGTATGTATTTACAAAAAAGTAATCTATGTAGTACTTATATCAACTGTCTGGTATCCATAATAAATACAAGCCTATTGTTGCTTAATGTGGAACTAGATGGTGCTATGGTCTGGATTTGGAAGTATGCTGCGTTTTGCAGTCATTTGGGCGCCCCGTCTGGCGGCAGTGACCACCCCCTTACCGAACAGCATATGTGCTGTTGTGTTTCGGCGTGTGTTATCCCTTCCCGATCCCCTATCTTAAATCCTTCTATGGTAGGCAGTGCACTTGCAGCACATGTGGCGTTACTTGTGTTCTAGGCGACGGTGGCCACCTCACGTACCAACAAGTGGACCGCCAGCCTGTCTGGCAACCTTTACATTAAAAAGAAAAGAAAATATTAATCTTTAAAATATCGATGCAACAATAAATGCACACACATACCTTTTGCATTAAGTCTAAGACGATCTCGAAACGTTTCCTCTTGACATCCTCAGGATCGGAATCCTGTTCGGGCTCCAATTCGTTGCAGACCTTATTCATTAGCTCTTGCTGTTTTTCGAATCTGAAAATCGAACGGTTTTGAACAAAATTGTGACATTTTATGGGTTTTGAACAACATTGTGACATAATTTCATGGATTTTGAACAAACTTGTGACAAAATTTCATGAGTTTTGAACAAAATTGTGACGAAATTTTATGGGTTTTGAACAAAATTGTGACAAAATTTCAAAATCAATATCAATTTCAAAATTTTGAACAAAATTGTGACAACATTTTATAGGTTTTGAACAAAATTTCGCCGCAATTTTATGGATTTTGAATAAAATTGTGACAAAAATTATTTACAATTTATATTATTCATGGTACCTAAATCTTAGTTGTCAATTTTTTTTATACAAATTAAGGAAGGTATGAGGTAATTAATGGGCTCTAGTATCCTTTACTCACTCGCCGAAACACAACAGCACATCATAAATGCTGTTATTTCACTGTGGTCTTCTGTAGGGGGGGTGGTTACTGTCGCCAGACGGGATGCTACTATTACCTCTCGTATTCTGCTGCATCAATTTTTCCCTTATTGTCCGCAAGCCATTCGGGATATTTATCAACCAGCTCCTTTAGGGACGGATACAGGACTTCCTTCGAGAGCAGTGACTGCATCATCCCTTGCATGAAGGGTACGAACATATTTCCATCCTGAAACGAACGGGATATAGTGATATTAAAAATCTATTTTCTATTTGACGACACGTTTGGTCTCTAGTCATCTAGTGGCTTGTAACCCTAGTTGTCAACCGAACGGTCGCCGGTTCGAATCCCGCTAGGGGCAAATGTTTATGTGTCAACATTTATCTTTGTACCCGAGTCATTGTATTTATAATATGTATTTATTTACAAAAAGAAAAAAAGTAATCTATTTAGTATATCAACTGTCTATATCTATATCATAATACAAGCATTATTTGCTTACTGTGGAACTAGATGGTGCTGTGTGGAATGTGTCAAGATATTTATATTTTCAACCCTTGACGCCTGACGCAAAAACGGGGTGTTATAATTTTGGCGTGTATCTGTATATGAAAGCGTAGCTCCCAAAGGGACGGATCGATTTTGACCCGGTTTTGTTTTTATTTTTGAACTTCAGGCGCGTTGGGCCTTTTAGTATGAAAAAAGAAAACACTGAACTAGTGCGTCACGCTCTATGAGCGACACCCTCGGTGACGTTTTATCGTATGAAATAAGCGCCATCTAGCCGAATCAGTGCGTACTTCTTGGTTTATATTAAAATTAACATTGGCCAATTGCCACGCCACGAGCGGCTAATCTAGTTTTAAATTTTAGTTTTTAAAATTTAAATGTAACAATGAAAATAAATATGTACTTGAATAATAATATAATTAGGAAATTAACTCACTTGTCCATTATCACCAAGATTGAAATTCCCAAACATGTTGGCTAAGTCTTGATCTGAAAATGGCGTTTGAAGATTTTCCGAGTTGGTGTTTAAATTTTGTAAAGTTTGCGATATGGCGGCTGAAACCTGAAATATTATAAACGCTATTTATTTATTTGTTTGTTCATTTATTTACTAGCTGTTTGCACGCGACTTCTCCACGTAACTCTATAAGATATAGCCTATTCTTACTAGCTGATATAATGTAGTTATCTCTTAATCTCTTAATTTTTGAGTTTATTCATTACAAACGAAAATACGAATCTTTTCTCTTTATAATATTATACAGTACTGATTTTCTGTTTTGGTATACATGTTCAAGCTATGGTCACATAAATGCACTTTATAAAGGAACATTATTAGAAAATGCTTTTGATACCAGATATACAGGCTGTGGCTTTTAATAAGAGCAATAAATTTAAACGATGATTCTATAGAGTATACGCAATCACCTTAACCTAATCATAATGCTTCAAAGTGCTTATACCGAGAGATCTAGCAATACAAAGTAACAATACATAATGAATGAATTTCATGATCGCTAAATTGTCGATTATCAGTCGTCAGATGTCTTGGTACAGGGTACTGAGGCGAGAACTATCGTAAATGTCAATGTCAAGTACTCCGACTGGACACATTATGTCTGTAGTAGTAGTACATTGCTGGCTCGATTCATTTTGTTACAAAATAACAGTAATTTTATTTTTAGTTTTAATTAATTGAAACCATTTGGAATTAATTACAGATTCGTTAAAGGGTGTATATTTAATTTATTGCTCTTACAGGCCACACCCTGTATAATCTAGTTCTCTTATGCTCTTTTTGGGAATGTCGATAATATTATTATTTTTTATGTTAACATCGTCGTGCATCTGATCGTGCACTTGATGGTAAATGTTGGTGGCTACCGTCGCCAACAACAAAAGCAAAGTCATGGGTGCTGCAAGCGCTTTGCTGAACTTGGAAAGATGAAGGATAATGGATAAGGAAGGGATGGGGTAATGGGCTCTGGTGTCCCTTACCTTCCTCACTCGCCGAAACACAACAGCATATATGCTTTTATTTTACGGTGGTCTTTTGGAAGGGGGGTGGTTACTGCCGCCAGACGGGCTGCCCAAATGATTGCGAAACGCGGTGTGCCCTACCACCATTTCCAAGTCTAGACCAGAGCAAACTTTGAAAAGTTATTTCCAAAGTTGATCGTGCCGGGAATCGAACCCGGGTACCCTAGAACAATTAAAAAATTCATACCTCGTCAATTTTATTCTGTACATCTGGGTCTTCGGCCGGAGCCAACGGTGGATCCGCACTCTCACCGGGCCTCAGCACTTGTGCTGCCGCCTCTGAAATACAATTTTGTGTCTTTAAATGATACGCTAGCACTGTTCTCGTACAATACAATTATTTTTAACTAATTAATGTTAGCGTCTGCTATTTATGTCGACTGAAGTTGATTGATTAAGGTGGAAGGTAAAGTAAAAAGTGCACTGTGACATTGCCAAAAAGAGGCGCTCATTCATTCAGATCCATTCGGTGAGATTGAAAAGGTATGATACTGAATGATATTGAAAAGGTATCAGTCAGTATGTCGGCGTATGTTTGCGCATCTCATATTTGGAATTGTAGTTCTGATATATCGGTCGGACGGTAAAAATATTTGGACTAAACATGAAGTGGTTTAAGAGGGGGGTTGGAGAAATGTATGGAGAATTTGGTTGGGGGTATATATACGATATATACCAAACACTGTGTTTGGAAAACTGTATCTAATATACATATTTATAAATTTACAAGCTGACCCCGTCGAATTTCATACCGCCTAAAAAATTAATAAATATTACGATAACTTTGTTTAGAGTAATAATTCTGGGTCCATTTTGAAACATTGTTACTAGCTGTTACAAGCGACAATAAAATATAGCCTATGTTACTCGCTGATAATATAGCTATAGGTGAAAGAATTTTTAAAACGGTCCACTAGTTTTTGAGTTTATTCATTACAAACATACAAAAATGTTCTCTCTTTATAATATTAGTATAGATTAGGACATAGACACCGTTAAGACGAGCTAAAACCCAGTTATATACACACATAAGCGCAAACTAATAGTCTATCTAAGATATTTTAATAAATAAATAAAAACAAGTAGGTATAAAAACTTACCGGCCATTTTTGTAAATGTCTGAGCTATTTGTTCTTGTGAGATTTCATTTTCTGAAACATACAGTGCACATATATTATGGTTTTGAATATCTATAATCTTTAAATAATAAAAACAGTCCCTCTGTACGTTTAGATCTTTTAAACTAGGCAACGGATTTTAATGCGGTTTACACTTATGGAAAGTGCGTTGAACTAGGAATGTTTCTATATATAACTAGCTGTTGCAAGCGACTTCGTCCGCGTAACTTTATAAAATATTGCCTATGTTGCTAGCTGATAATAAAGCTTTTTATAGGTGAAAGAATTTTACCAAAATCGGTTCAAAAGTTTAGGAGTTCATCGCGGACAAACAAACAACATGGCACGAAATTTTTATATATAAAGATAAGAAGCAAAAAAAAAATTGCACAAGATCTTCGACAATAATATTAAACTAATTTAAAACTAGCTGGATCCCGCGACTTCATCCGCTTTAAAAAAATGAAATACATATATATATATTAACAGCTGAGAAAATATCTGACATCTTTATGACTGACAAATGTGGCGCCCCACTACGGCGACTGTGGTGACCAAAAATTTTTATATTTTTAGACGTTCCCTCGGGAATCAACATTTTTCCAGGATAAAAAGTATCCTAAATGTTAATCCAAGTAATAAACATTCATACATCCTTCAACATTGTATGAATATATACCTACATCCTCACAAACTTTCGCATTTATATTATTAGTAGGATTTATCAATATTCAACTTTATCACGAGTGTGAAAAATAAAAAAAATTCAACGCTGTTCAATATCTGTACAAATGTTGACAGTTCTTATTAATACCTAAAATTATTATTTGATACTCAATTTTCAACCTAATAGAGGTTGTCATAGAGTCTATAAACACTTATTGAACATTGACTTTTAGAATTGAAAACTCGTTTGCAATTAATGGTGGGTACATAACATGTTATGATAATCTCTCATGATAGATAATAATGTGTGTCTGTATGTGTTGATGCGCCTTGGCACTTTAGTTATAAAATCATAGTTTTTTCGGGGACTTCCATTTACTTTAGTGCTATTCCGAGAGATGGTAGGTAGACATTTCCAGGTAGGTATTTGAGGCAAGCTGAAAACTTGTACTTTAACTATACTACGATATAATACTGCTAACACAGAACTACAGACCTGGCTACGGGGGTGTAGTGGGGCTAAATCGACCCTTATATTTTCTTGATCGCCTGGCAGGTAGAAAGTCCCACCAAAAAATGATCAGTCTTTTTTTTTAGAATATACAAATTCAAAATAATTTATTTGCTGAATATAGTTTATACATAAGTTGTTGTTAATTTTAATAGATAATGTCCCCACATATTCAACCGACAAGCGGCGTGTAAAAATTAAAACAATAATTCTTCCAAGATAAAATAATATTTTTATTTATTTTATGCTATATTGATTATGTAAGACATAGTTTTCATCACTTGCAATATTCATTTTTTATAATATAAAATATCCTGTAATATTTTTTATATTATCTTCGGCCATGCTGGCCGCTCTCTGGATGCTCTCAATTATTTTAGTACATGGATCTTTAAGTCCTTTGTGTGTCTTATTCGATGCATTTGTAAGCTACCTATCCATTTTTATGTACTACAAAAAGTACACAAAGTATACTGTATGCAACAATTAGTTTTATAAAGATTGTGGGGAAATAATATGGCTTATTAATAATTGATATTATTATGCTTAGCGAGTCAATTTATCTAGATCTACAATCCACTATCATTATTTATTTATTGTACTTACATAAAAAGTTATCTTAATAAAATTTACATTGTCTTATAAAACTGGACATCAGTTTGTCTACTACGAGATCAAATTACTTAAATCTGAATGACTTAAGACTTCAATATTTAATTATAGACCATTAAAAAGAACTTTATAAGCTTTTTGATGTGATAGTGATAAGATATGTAATATTAATGATTGTTGTTTAAAATCTTCATTGACTTGCATTGTTATATTTAACATAGGGTCTCGAGTATTTCTGTTACATTTAAAATATCACAAACTCTTAATCAGTTTGCAACTCTTAATCAGTGTGAAGAATGTTTGCATAATAAATAAGAATGTAATAATAAGAAATAGGAATGTTTGGAATGGATTAAGACCAGAAAGGCCAAAAGGCAAAGCAGCAGAAAAAGAAAAACCAAGAAAAAAAAATTTAACAACTTTTTAACAATAATATAAAAATAAGAGAAATATTGTATAAAAAAAAGAAATATTGTAAAATGTCAGCAATAAAGGCTTTATTTATTAAAGACCAAAAATCATACCTGGAACACCGCTGAATCCACCCAAAATGACCGCCATATTAGTTTCAAACTGTGCAGCCGCTTCTTTTATAAATTCCTCGCTCCAGACATTTTGTGGCATTTCCGAGCCCTCACCGGACTCTGCCTTCTTTTCAACTTGCTTATCGGTCATGTCCCGAAGAGCACCTTAAAATAATGTATTATTTATCATAGTTATTATATTTTCACAAAAAGAAAACGACTATGTATACTTTTTAGGAAGATAATATATATGTTGCTGGGAAACAAGTCAAAATTAACATTTAAAAAATAAAATTTTATTATATAAGGCTATAATTAATTAAACCTATCTGGGTGTATGGCATTAAGCTTTGGGGATAAACCTGGACAGTAGGCACTGTGAACATAATAACTTATTTTACTTAATTATTTAGCTATTTTAGTTATGGTAAGGTTGTCAGACAGGCTGACGGTCCACTTGATGTTCTGTCCATAGGCTACCATCGTCTATGATATAAGCAACATCACATGTGCTGCCGACCATAGTAGCATTAAGGGTAAGGGAATTGGGAAGGAGTAGGGAAATGTGCTCTAGCATCCCTTACTCACTCGTCGAGACAAAAATATCGAATTATTCCTGTTTATAATATTTTGCATAGATTGTAATTGACTTATGACCTTTCCAGTCAAAATTAGCATTAAACTAGATATAACGAGATGACTATAAATAAGTACGTGTAGATATTTTTTTCTCAATTTTGTACCTAATAATTAAATCTATAAATTTTGTGTTTTAACAGTGATTAAAGTACAGAAAAAAACGCATGAACTCAAAACAATACGGTTCAAAGATCAAAGGAACAAAGTAGAAAATATTAACACTATTTGCAGACGAAGGACTAATTTGAATAATTAATGATGATATTAGGTTAGGTTGTGTAATACCTCTTGCCTTGATCATAATAAAAAATATAAAAAATCACTCACTGTCCAATAATTCGTCGAGTTCCGGGTCGACATCCTTTTTTGGTTCATTTTTATTATCCGACATGCCTATTTGTATTAAAAATAATTTAATAAATATTAAATATAAATTATTTCAATAAGGCTGAAGAAATGAATGGAAATGAAATGCAAATGCAAAGGCAAGGCAAGACAAGACAGACACAGACTATAAATAAAGAAGAAATTACTGATGGCTAATATTTGACAGTGACACTAGCACTTTTACCACAGAATATCTAAATATCAATACCATGGAGAATAGAGATGAGGAACTCAGGCAAGCTACATAGAACCTTTTATTATTATTAATGATTCATAAATTGGCCAGAATGGAGCATTGGTAATTGATACGATTGGTTGGCTAGTTGATGAAATCACCGTAAATAAAATGCTACTACAGCGCCACACCCTCTATTCTTCATGATGGGGCGGTGACGATAAGTGACGCTGTCTGTGAAAGTGGGGAATTTGAAATAAGATACGGGTGTATGGGTATTTATTTTGTAGTTTTTAATAAAATTATCAATGATTTTGAAGTAAGGATACGCCCAACGGAACATTTTACACAACTTACTTCTTATAGACAAAAAGTAGCTCGCCATCTGTTAGAAAACATTAGAACTCGTATGATCACCACAGAAAGCGCTTTACATAGTCTACGACACAGATTATTATGTTATTATACAGAGGCAAAGAGTATTATAATATATAGTACAGAGGTCTACGACGACTGTCGTTCGTTGGCCCTAACTTGAGATTTTTGACTATCAACACAGTCAAAAGTGGAACACAGTCAAGTCAAATGCTGGAAATTTGAAACATAGGTTTTTCAACTCCGTGCAAAGCTAGATGCGGGTAGCTAGTCTCTTCATATTATAAAATGAGACGCTATCCGCGTTTGTCTGTTTCTCCGCTAACTACTTCAAAACCACCTAACGGATTTTAATTCAGTTTTCACTAATGAAAAGAGGCATAAAAGAGGAAGGTTTGTGTATATATGTAAAATCCACAACTAGATCTACTATGGTACAATGTGCTCGTGACGCCACAACAGGAAGAGTGTGCGACTTGATATTGTGTATCCCCCCTAGGTGGACCATGACCTTGTCGTGGTGGGGTGGCTTACCCTCTGGCGAGGGGACCAAGAAGGCCCGCACCGGTGCGCTCCGAGCGGGCTCCGCTTGCGGAGCTCGTGGCGGAGCACACAGTTGTAACGTTGACATTTACTTGACACTGGCAGAAAATGGCCGTTCTCGAAATGAGCCGAAATGCCATTATACGTAAAGAAGAAGAAGAAGAAGATATTGTGTATATTAAAAAAAATGCATCCCGGACGAAGCCGAAGGCGGGTCGCTAGTATTTTATAAATGTTAAAGTACCTAACTGTTTGTCTGTCTGTTACCTTTTCAAGTCTGCTCCCACTTTCTCAACCGATCATAATGAAATTTTGCACACACAATTGCGTACGCAAAACCGTATCAAAATCCGTTGGTTTATTTAGAAGAAGTTAACGGAAAAACAGACAGACGCGGACAGAGACAATTTTATTAAAAGAAATATGAGCAGTGTTTAAAAGCCCTATTACACCTTTCAATTTCAAGGATTCCAATCTAGGTACCTAAGTAGTGAGCTTGTGATCACACTATGCAATTTAAGAAATCTAACTTGTAGTGTTGCCAGAATACAGATTTCTCGGTATACATTACAGATTTTTAGCATGTCATACCTACCGATAAATTACTAAATGATAAGCCTTGTTATGAATTAAATGATGATTAGGATTTTATATCTAAGATGAATAAAATCAATAACATTTACAAATAGTTATTGATTTTATTTCTTTAAGTTTAAACCAAATATAATATTACTAGCTGGTGCCCGCGACTTCGTCCGCGTTGAAAAAGAAAATATAGGAGTAATAATGCCTGACATCGTTATAAATGTGACGACGGTAGCGCCGCCATGCGACAGTGGCGCCCTATTCTTTAAATTTTTAGCCGATTACTCGGGAACAGTACTTTTTTTCTGGTCTTCTGACAAAGACTAGTCTTCCTTTCTGGTCCTTCCTGTATACCTGACAACGTGTATGTAAAATTTTATGATGATCGGTTGAGTAGTTAAGGCGTGAAAAGGTAGCAGTCGAGTTACTTTCGCATTTATAATATTAGTATGGATTATACAGATTTTTGATATTTACAAATCGATATACGATTTTTAATACTTCACTCCGTATAATTAAATTCTAAAGAAACCTCTAACACGGAATTTCAAACAAATTTTGCTCTTGTAGTTTCATATATAATAGAAAATATTAAACTACAAAAAAAATGTTACTTTTATTTTTTTATTTCTCTATACATTTCTATTAATTAAATTAGTACAAAGTACATTGAATAGGCAGAGCTGCCGCTTCCGCAACAGTTATAGCACGTCGGTGTTACAGTCTGCACGTCCACTCTAATCAAAGCGCGGGCGCAGACTGACTAGGAAATTGTGACCGGAGCGATCACACTATCCTACTTCGATTTCAATTTAGCAAAGTAGTGAAGGCGTAGTGAAATGCGGTACGGATTTTGCCTCCACAAATGTGGCAACACTTGTGCATGCAGTAGGGATGCCCGATACTTCGCCTTGTATCGATATATCGTATTAAATTACTGAAATAAAACTATCACTTAAATTAAATATGTATGTAATTACTGTACTTAAGTTAGCTTTATTTATATGTCACAGACAGTTGATTGTTTATTATTTATAAAAGTCATAAACCTATCACAATGTATGAATTGGTATGTGAAATCTTCAAATATGTCTAAAATAGATATGTAATATTAATAATAATACATATAGTTACACAAGTTATTATAAGACATAAACTAAAATTATTTTTTAAATTGATCAATTCGATCGATTGTTCAAAGCCCAAGTAATTAAAAAATAATAATATATGAATAATATAATAATCTACAAAATTATGTTAGATTTTATGTAGGACCTACATAACACACCAATATTAATTACTATTTATTTATCAATATTATTTTTTGTCTTTAACCTTGCTTTAACTATTCACTTCAAAAACTATTGATTTACTCGATGTAGGTATCGATGTATTTTCATAAAATATCGAATCAAGTTTGGTTAGTAATATCAATAGGTATATATTTGTAGAATTTATTTTAAATAGAATTTAAAAATTATTATTATAACTATTAATGGTTATTTAATTAAAATAAATAAGAAATCTACTTCCATTTCGGCTGCCAAAAGGCGTTTTTTCTCTAAGTTATATAGATTCCTTGAACATCCTTTAATACAAAAACAGGCGTGCGGACAAGAAAAGTGCTGTTGTAGGAGTAATAGATCATTAAAAACTGTGATTTGTTTTGTGACTACAGTTTTGTGATGCAATGTTAGAAAAAGTACTAGATTTTGAGAAAACATCGATGTTTCTAACAGATGCATAGCCTCGATGTATACTTCTTAGAATATAGAACAATATTCTAAGGTATCGCATCGACAAAAAAAATCGATATATTTTCTAAGTGGACACCCCTAAACGTCCTAAATCGAAGCGGCGCGATTACACTATTCAATTTAAGGAAACAGAGAGATTGGGGCTTCCAATTTGGCTAAGTTGAATACAATCTGTTCTAACTGCGATCACACCTTCCGATTTCCTAGATTGGAATCCTTGAAATTGTAAAGTGTAATAAGCCCATTAATACATAAGCCATCTAAATTTATTTTTCGGCGACTCGATTGCAAAATATGTTTTTTTTTTTCTACTTAAGTAAATACTTAATTAGGATTTATTACATATATATTGATTTCGTGAAAAATTATCTAACTGGTAAATAACAAAAAATGTAATATATAAAAGGCGACGTGTCCTATAGACTCCGAAACCGCTGACCCGATTTCGATGAAACTTTCAGACAATCTTCAGATGTCCAGCTGGTGTTCCTTTGAAGTTTTTAGCGATCGGATGCGGACGAAGTCGCGGGCAAATACTAGTCTCATATATGTTAAAAAATCATTTGCGTGGTTTAGGAGGAGTTAGCGAATAATAGGTATACAGACAGAGACACGCGGAAAGCGACTTCAAATAATACTATGTAAGGAAAAATAAGGATGTAAGTATATCATACTTGTAGTAATGAAACTTGTTCGCAATTTAAATATTTCTTTTTAATCATCCGCTGACATTGTCAAATCAAATTCCAAAAATCTATGGACACGCAACACAAAATGTTCGATATTCTTTTATGAATATAATACAAAAAAACACAAAAAAAAATTGTAAAACCAAGGTAAAATATATTTTAATTAATAGCTATGTGCAAAAATTATACTTGTTATGCATTTTTAGTATTTTGTTAGTATTTTTGTTATGCGTAAATTTTTTGGTCTTTAAAGCCTGAAAATTTAATATCTAGTTTTTTTATTATTTTGATAATACAGTAAATTTTTCACGTAACAGATTCTAGATGCTGCACATAGTATATTTGATTAAGAACTTAATTAGGACGACAATAAGCACTTTTTAGGTTTTTTCGATAAACCTAAGTGAATAGCAGTGAACTATTCACTAAGGTCAAAAATTCAAAATGATGAAATCTCAGAAAGGGCACACAGTAGGTTTTGGTTTGACAAAGATGATATATAAAATACTAGTCTTTTTTTTTAGCAAAAACAATCCCAAATTTGAAAACGCAGTCTCTATGAAGTGAGCAAGATTATTTGAAAAATTGTTTCTTAGTTGATTCAGTCTACGTCCACTAGAAGATGGCGGAGAAAAAGAAGTAAGTGTCTTTTTTCTTTCTTAATATTTTTTTTTCGAGTCATTTATTTATTGCTCCCCTAAATTTGTTGGTGGCAGGACTGTATTGTGATTTATTAAGCGGTTATCACACTTTACAATTTGAAGGATTCCAATTTAGGAAATTGGAAAGTGTAATCGCAGTTAGAACAGATTGGATCCAATTTAGATTTTATCTATTTTCAATTCTATGTCTTCGATTTAGAAGTCAATTTAGTGTAGTTGTGATCACTAGTTCACTACTTTGGTTCCTAAATTGGATTCCTTCAAATTGTAAAGTGTGATAACCGCTTTAGACTTCATTCAACGATACTGACTCTTATACTCTATATGTTTTTTTTTTTTCATAGTTAGTGTTATCATTTCTAACCGACTTATTCATCTCAGCCGTAAGACGTCCACTTATGGACATAGGGGTCCCACATTATTTTCCAAAAGGACCAGTAGAAGCTGCTTAGATACAGTGTGTCGAGTGTTGGTTTGTGGTCGTGGTTGATTTCGTGGCCCAGGGGGCCTACTATCAACTCTTAATACGATTTAATTTAGGACCTAAACTGAATTGCATTCTTCGTTTTACGATTCAATTTAGGTCGACACCTAAACAAAATCGCATTCCAATATCATTCACTCTTTTAAAGGTAAATTCGTACCATCACCTTACTTTCTTTCCCGCTTCGACCCTGGAATTTGGGATTCAGAGACAAATGTGGTTTTTTTTTACGATTTCATTCGTTCTTTTAGGTTCTTTAGCGATTCAAATGAGGCGCTGTTTTATTAAGGTGATGGTACGAATGTTAGCGATTTTGTTTAGGAACCTAAATTGAACTGAATCGTCTTTTAAAAGTTGATAGTAGGCCCCCAGGCATCTCAGGTGAACGCCACTCTGACGAATATTCTAATAAATAGATCTACTAATACATTACAGGGCAGGTGGTGATGCTCCATCAGAGAAGAAAGCAAAAGTGAAAGAAGAGCCAGAAGAACCTGAAGAGATATTTAAAACACCATCACAAATCGCCCTCGAGTGAGTGTTTTTCTTTGATTTTCAAATAACAGTTTTAAATTTGACTTTTGATTGTATGTTTTATTACGAGGGAATTCTCGTAATAAAACATGCATGATTTTGCAGGGGGGATATATTGCATAAGATACCCTATGCGTCTACGCAGGTACCAATGAGGATAATGTTATGTAGGATAACAATCCGACCAAACTCGAGGAAGGTTTTGAGTGGATTCTTAATCACACTTCCCTCGACTTAAGTATTTCATATTATGTTCTGTAAACCTCCATTCAGCAAATATTACTGTTCATTTACAATAAATCATATGCACATAAAAGTAATTATAAAAGAATTTATATAATATACTTCCAGAGAGGCAGAGTACAGGGCGATGCTGAGAAGACAGAGATTTGTGAGACGATGGCCCGAGATCACCAAAGTTGAATTTAAAACTAGAAAATGGCGTCCGCCCGGCCCACCGAAGCGACTGCCCCCAATTGTGAGTTGTTTTATTAATTTTATTAATTTAAAAGCACATTTAAATCACACACAATCATCATCATCATTGTTATTGTCATTATCGTCATCATCATCGTCGTCGTAATCATCATCATCATCATCATCATTATTATCATCAGTGTTATTGCCATTATCATTATCATCATCATCAACATCGTCGTCGTCGTAATCATCATCATCATCACCGTCATCATCATCATCATAATCGTCGTCGTCGTCGTCATCATCATCGTCATCATCATCATCATCATCATCATCGTTGTCGTCATCATCACCATCATTGTCGTCTTCATCATCATCGTCATCGTCATCATCATCACCATCATTGTCATCATAATCATAATCATCATCATCGTCATCGTCATCATCATATTCGTCGTCATCATCATCATATTCGTCGTCATCATCACCATCATTGTCATCATAATCATCATCATCATCATCACCGTCGTCGTCGTCGTCGTCGTCGTACCATCATACTATCATGTTTGATTATATAAAATTATTATATTCCAGATAATTGAAAAACCTGAAATGAAATTTCACAAGTGGATTCCGCCATACCGTCGCAAAAGACGTCCAAGGCCAAAATTGTGCAGAGTACAACCGGAAGAGATTAACCAACCGCTTTACGAATGTGCAAAACTTAAAAAGGTATTTATTATATCAATTGTTAGATCAGCGTGGCATCTGTAATCACCATTTTACATAAGATGATTCGCTAAGAAAATGCTAAATGTATCGTATGTCAAGGCGTTATTATATTGCTCTAGGTATATTACATATTCGCGGACACCAGCTATAGTAGTTATTTTATATACCTAAATTTTTTTTTAGATATTTTTACAAGTAGTAATTTAATGTTTGCTATTTTTAGGTGTATTTTAAATTCGAGCCAGTAGATAAAAATAAGATGATGTTGCAAGGTAGCGTTGGATGTAATTCGAAAAGATATTCATCAACTACATGCGGTAAGTTTTCTTTCTATTTTCTATTATACTACTTAATATTCTGCAGTGTCCCACCAATCTATCGTATATTAAGATACGTGAGTTACGAGTAACAAAGCTTAAAATCGAATTATTGGAGTCCTTTGTATACCTATAGTGTAGCTAGTATAATTTATATTTTTATTTATGTTTTTTTGCACGTGCACGTAACTCGCATTTTTGAGAGTTTTGTAATGGCATGGCGCATTGCTGTATCCCTACATAAAAGAGATAGGCATTACAAACCATCTCTCTGAAGGAAAACTAACAGTCTTATAGAAGACTGCAATTCATAATAATAGATTATTTTTTAAATTTGCTTTATTTGCTCTTTAAAAGGATCTCAAACGGCTTGTATAGCTGTTGTATGTCAAGCGGTATTAGAAGAGAAATCTGCTTCGCAATTAAGACGTCAGGACGTTGATGGAATAATCGAAGCAGGTGACAGATATTACAAGCAATGCATGTTGGCTCTCAAGTGTTATAAAGGTTTTACAATCATTTTAATTATTATATATTTTTATTATTTTTTATATTATTTAAAACAGCAACAGCCTAGCACACTTAACATTCTAACAGTGTGCAAGAAGCCAATTAGAGCTGAACACGTGATTCAAATTGGTATACATAAACTCCAAAAAATAGATTTTAAAAATTCGAAAAAATAAAATAGAAAGAAAAAAAACCTAAACAAAATTAATTACAAACAAAAAATTAGAATACTATATGTCAAATGTTAAAAAAATGTCAAAAGTAAAAAATCAAAATATTAAAAAAATAATAATGCAGTGTTTATTGATATGGTCAAAGTGAACATCCAGGTTTGCGCTGTAAAATATTTTATTATAGCTCTGTAAAATATTTAAAAATGTATAATATTTTACAGCTATAATCAAATAATAAAATATTATCTTATGTTATAAGGTGTTTTGAGGAGCCCCGTTGGCCGAGTGGTTAAGGTGCTTGCCTTAGAGCTCTGTCACAGGGGTCCCGAGTTCGATTCCCGACTGGGCCAACTTTGGAAATGAACTTTTCAATGTTTGGCTGTGGTCTGCTGGCTGGATCTGACAAGTAGTAGCAGAAGGCACACTGCGTTTCCTAGTCACTTGGGCAGCCCGTCTGGCGGCTGTAACCACTCCATAACAGAATGGCACCGTTATCAGAACAGCACCTGTGCTGTTGTGTTTCGATGAGTGAGTAAGGGATGCAGACAAGATGCAGGCTTGCAGAGCCCATTTCAGACTTTCCCCCTGCTCATACCTTATCCTTATTCATACTAAGGGCGCGGCAGCTCACTTTTATCACCTGTGGCGTCGCTTGTGTAAAAAGGTGACGGTAACCACCTACCATCGAGTGGACCGTTACCCTGTCTGTCGGCCTTAACATATAAAAATCTACTCTTGAATATCGAAATGACTCACAATATTATGTCTGCCATATCGGGACTTTCCCTGGTCTCGGAAGAACTGTATATTGTATAATGTACTCTAGCTTATTTGTTTAGTTACAAGGTGTTGTAGGTTAGGCGCCATTCATATTTATTACGTAAAATGATTTTTGACAGTTTTTGACCCCCACCTATCCCTATGTAAGAAAAAATAAGAATAGGCCGACTCCCTCCCTACGTAAAAATCACACGTTTGGTTTGTTTTAATTTTTATTGTTCTAAGAAACAATTTTTAGGAACGTTTATTTGTAATTAGGTACCTAGGTACCAACAAAGGTACTAGTAATTTTTATTTTTTGCTAATAATCAACTTTGGTTTTTTTTTTAAAGTTTTTCTGAACTTTTCGCATTTTTGTGATATTACGTAAGAACTATAAAGTCTCTTGTAAGACAAATTAATAAGACATGGACGACCCTCCCTCCCCCTAAATCGTCTTACGTAATAAATGAATAACCCCTTACAGCCTTACACAGGGTCCTGTGTACTTAAACTAATATGATTTACAGGTAAACCTCAGCTGCAGTTGAACCAACTTCTGATATCATTCTTCATCGGAGACACGAAGTACACGGTTAAGATGTCAGAAATTGAGAAGGGATTTCTGGCAAAACACCCTGACAATATCCAGACTCAACCGGATTTGATGCAGTAAGTGAAAAATTGCAGTCTTCTTCTTTTGAAAACATAGAATGATTGTATATTAAAATGGAAATTGGGAATAGTACTTACTCACTTCAAAATCTAAAATATAAAAATCCAAATATCACGACCTAAAAACTGATTCCATCCACCTTGATAGAAAGTGTGTTACATACATAGCCTAAGCAAGTATGTTACTCGCTGATAACATAGTTTTCTACAGGCGAAAGAAGAGTTTTTTCATTACAAACATACAAATCTTCTCTCCTTATAATATTAGTATAGATTTATTTATTTAACATCAATTTGTTACAAGTCCTATAAAACCACAATTTCCTCAGAGAGGCTACTTGATTTTAGGTGGCTAGGTACTGTCTCATCAGTAACGGCAAGCAACGCACAGGGATGCAAGTGTTCTGCCGTCCGTAGTACGATTACTTAAGGATAAGGATAAGATAGGATAAGGATAAGATAAAAATTGTATCGCAACCTTTTTTAAATAAGGTTGCGAGATACGAACCTGCGCCAACCGTTTTGTTAATGAAAACGATTTGGTTTTGATGAAATGCTAAAGAACCCGATAGAGAGTGTGAGAGAGATAGAGAGAGAGACGAGAGAGCGTGTCCTCAGGAGCTGCATGAGCTCATACCACCTTCCCCTTTCTTCCATCGGACATTCAGACGTATCATCTTGGCTTGTTACCATCCTCATCTTGTCGAAATCCCTCTTTTTCGGACCTAATAGCGCTTTAAAACATCCTTTATTTAGCGCACTGCCAAGGTTTGGAACTCCCTGCCGGCGCCTACGTTTCCGAGCTCATATAACCCAAATCATTTCAAAGTTGGAGTGAATAGGCATATTCTGGGTGAGCTCGCTCCATAATACGCCTCATCTTCGCTACACAGCTGGACGCTGGCCAAGAGTAAATACATATCTTTTTTTAAAGAAAGGTATTTTTAGTCTATGATTCAATAATACTATTTCTCATCTTCCTCAGGCTCATGGATAAACGCGTGGGGAGTACGTTCTCGTTTGTACTGACGGTCGGTGACAAGCATTTCCTGATTTGGGGCAACCCACCGGCACCCGAGAGCGGCAGTCAAGCAAAGACCATATGTTACATCTTTGATCCGCACATGCTCGATGAATTTGGAAAGCCCAGTCCAGTGTAAGTGTTTGATGGGTTACAAAATGGTCAAGTACCTCTAGCAGTCATTACAATGGGTGGGCACTTAAAGTATCAATAACAACTTTTTGAAAGTTTAAGTATGACAGGCAAATCAAAATCAAAATCAAAATATTTATTTATCAATTAGGTTTCTCACGAAACTCTTATGATCGTCATTATAAATTTAAATTTACTATTTACTAGGGTTTCGGAAAAAAAGCCAAGATGACGATCCTGAGAAGAAACCCCGAAAGAAACTCAGGATACTATTCTTTTTGTCATCTTTAAAATATAAAAATTACAATTATGTACACTTAATACAAACATAAAGTTCATATACAATACTAAGCAAAACATAGTATGAGCTCCGGATCCAAGCTCTAAATCCAGGCTTCATTGTCACTTAAATAATCAGTGACCTTATAGTAGCCTTTCGAGAGGAGTTTGGCTTTAATGACACCTTTAAATTTATTTATAGATAAGGCTCTTATCATCTCAGGTAGTTTATTATAAAACCGTATACATTGACCCATAAAAGAATTACTTATCTTGTGGAGTCGCGTCTTATGTAAATCTAAATTATTTTTGAACCTAGTATTTATATTGTGTACATCACATTTTTTATTAAACTGACTAATATTTTTATGAGCGTAAATTAAATTGTCATAAATATACTGACATGTAACAGTTAAAATCTTTATTTCTTTGAACTTTTCTCTGAGAGAACACTGCGGATCTAGTTGATAGATGGCTCTAATGGCCCTTTTTTGTAAAATAAAAATAGTATTTATGTCCGCAGCGCTACCCCAAAGAAGAATCCCATAACACATTATACTGTGGAAGTAACTAAAATAGACAATCCTAGCTGTATCGACATCTGTTAGACGTCGAATCTGTTTAACTGCATAAGCTGCAGAGCTAAGCCTTTTACTTAATTTCTCAATATGAGGACCCCATTGTAATTTCGAATCTACGGTAATACCTAAAAATACTGTTGATTCCACGGGCTCCAATTTTTCACTACCCAAAATCACATTCGTTCCAATATTTTTAACGTTCGGGGTACTGAATTTAACAAGTTTAGTTTTTGTGGCATTTAAAAGGAGATTATTAACACTAAACCAATGCACTACGTTAGAAAGTGCATAATTTATCTCATTAAAGCACCCAAGTTGCCTTTTAATCTTAAATATTAATGAAGTGTCATCAGCAAACAAGACAATACTGTGCTTATTCACAGAATGAGGCAAATCATTAATATAAACTAGGAACAAAAACGGACCGAGAATCGAGCCTTGAGGGACGCCCATTTTAACTAAAGAACCCAGAGATTTCCTACCATTAACATCGACCTTCTGAATTCTATGGCTCAGATAAGAAGTCAGAAGATCGAGAGCCTTATTCTTAATTCCATAGTGGCACAATTTCCTTATTAAAGTGTCATGCTGGACACAGTCAAAGGCTTTGGACAAATCGCAAAAAATACCAAGAGCATCCTGCGAGTTCTCCCATGCCTCAAATATATTTTTCAATAGTTCAACACCTGCGTCCGTAGTTGAACGCCCCTTAGTGAAACCAAACTGCTTATTAAAAAGTAAATTATGGTCATTGAAATGTTTAAGTAATTGACTCAAAATAATTTTTTCAAAAATTTTACTAAGGGTCGGAAGTATTGAAATCGGTCTATAATTAGCGGGATTAGTTGCATCATTCGATTTAAATAAAGGCACAACCCTACTAATTTTCATTAAATTAGGAAATTCGCCACATGTAACACAGCAATTGAACACAGTTGCTAAATGAGGTGCAATTATATTGATTACAGAGGCAACAGTTTTCACTGACATGCCCCAAAGATCTACAGTTTTTTTTATTACAATTGTCTTAAAAAATTTCACAATGTCACCTGGGCTAACAAATGTAAATTCAAACGCTGTATCACATTCTTTTACATTCTGTTTAAGTAGATTCTCAGCAGCAGCAACGTGAGACTCCATTTAAATTTGATGATAGGTGGTCACCATCCATACTGAACCGTATTTAATATTATAAATGCTAAAAGTTTGTTTGGATGTACGGATGTATGGATATATGGATGTTTGTTACTCTTTCACGCATAAACTACTGAACCAATCACAATGAAATTTTGCATACACGTTGTCTGGGACACCAGAAAGGATATAGGGTACCTTTCATCCAGAAAAAAAGACTATTCCCGAAGGATCAGCTAAAATTAAGGAAACTAACTCCTGGCTAAGTGTAATAGCAATTACAATGTCAGGCGATATATATTGCTTTTTCAACGCGGACGAAGTCGCGGGCACCATGCAGTATTAGACATGTGAAAGTAAAACTCTGTCTGTCTGGTCTGTCTGTTACCTTTTCACGCCTTAACCGCTCAATCGATTAAAATGAAACTTTTGCCTATACTTTGTCAGGGATACAGGAAAGGACATAGGGTACCTTTCATCCAGAAAAAAAAGTACTGTTTACTAGGGATCATGTAAATTAAATAATAAAACTTACTCCCGGCCAAAGTGTTATGGCAAAAAGAGGTCCAGCGTTATATTGCTTAATTGCATTATTTTTTTTCAACGTAGACGAAGTCGCGGTCACAGGCTTGTAATATATAAACGCGTAGCTTTTAATAATTCTGTTAGTGCAATTCTTGGGGTAGTTTATAGGCTAATTAGCTAAACCTGAAACTAGGAACGGCGAAGTAACAATGAAGTATACATTTATTATTTAATTTGAAATATATTTGATTTAATCTTGGAGGGAATAGGAATGGTATAATACTAGGGATAAATCTTCCCGTATAAAGTACTTTAAGGGAAATTTATCAATACTAATAATAAAATCTGTAAGGGTCGGTCATGGAGTAAGTTACTTTGTTTTCAGAGATATCGTGTTTATAGGCTCTATACATGATACTTAAACTAAATTGACGATTTTTAGAAAGTTTTTCTGTATGTATGTATGTTCCTCTATAACTCTGAAACGAATTAACTGATTTTCATGAAACTTGGTAGATAAACATTTGGACATACGGGACACAGCATGGGCTACTTAATATTTTTCAACGCGGACGAAGTCGTGGGCACCAGCTAGTTTAAAATAAATCCGACCACGAGGCTATTAGACCAACGTTTGTTTTATAGTGTTAGGGAATTTTTTTTTTTATATATTCCTTAAATAAATAACTAAGTATAGATATTGTAAAATTACGATTTTACACGCCAGACGTGGCAGTACATGAGGTTGCATTTTCAAACTGAGAAGAAATGGTTCACATTGATGTTATTTGTAAACAAATGATTTGAATTTGAATTCCTCTTTTCAGAAAAGGCGCAGGAGCATTTCTCCGTTATGCCGGAGTGAATTCATTTGTGGTTGATTTCCTCGCCAATTATGGGGACCTGGATTCCGCTAAAAAAGGAACGCCCAAACCGCCCATAGTCCTCACCAAAGTCGAAGTAAGTTGTATAATAAATAACAATAGATATACAGGGCGTCCCAAGACTATGCGACATGAAGGGAAAGTACCTTAAATATCGTAGATAGGATATTTTGTTGAAAGAAGACTTGGTTATTTTTAAAAATTAGTAATACTGCATTCAAAGATTTTCTAAAAATTACTTGCTTCGTCTGGGAATCGAACCGACTTGAATGTGGAAAAAAAAATCATCTCTATTTTTATAATGCCAATAGAAAGAATGGACAAAAAATAATAATTCTTCTTAAGTAACATAGTATCTTAAAAGAAAGGAATTACGTAAAATGTTTGATTTAAATTTCTAGAATATTATTTAGTGCTGACGGGAAAGTACCTTAATATCTACGATATTTAAGGTACTTTCCCTTCATGTATCATATCTTGCGACGCCCCCTGTATAAAACCAAAAAACATAATTACCTAGAGTTTTTACATTGCATTATATCAACAAATGAACAACATTAAACTATCTGCGTAAATACCTCAACCCCAACAAATCCAATATCAAACACTTGTAATAACAGAGACAGATAGTGTCCATACTTAATATTATAAATATGAAAGTAATTCTGTGTGTATGTCATTTTCACGCCTTAACTTCTCAACCGATCATCATGAAATTTTGCATACACTACATATGGTACCTTTCGTCTAACAAAAGTACGTACTGTTTCAAAGAGTAAATCATCTATATAAATAAAATCAGAGTGTCTGTCTGTGATTTGCGAAAAACTGCCTCAAACTAAGCTTAGAGAGTCATTCGCATGCTGTTAAAACGTAAATAACTTTTTTTAGAATTGTTGTCTGTCTGTCTGTCTGTCTGTCTGTCTGTCTGTCTGTCTGTCTGTCTGTCTGTCTGTCTGTCTGTCTGTCTGTCTGTCTGTCTGTCTGTCTGTCTGTCTGTCTGTCTGTCTGTCTGTCTGTCTGTCTGTCTGTCTGTCTGTCTGTCTGTCTGTCTGTCTGTCTGTCTGTCTGTCTGTCTGTCTGTCTGTCTGTCTGTCTGTCTGTCTGTCTGTCTGTCTGTCTGTCTGTCTGTCTGTCTGTCTGTCTGTCTGTCTGTCTGTCTGTCTGTCTGTCTGTCTGTCTGTCTGTCTGTCTGTCTGTCTGTCTGTCTGTCTGTCTGTCTGTCTGTCTGTCTGTCTGTCTGTCTGTCTGTCTGTCTGTCTGTCTGTCTGTCTGTCTGTCTGTCTGTCTGTCTGTCTGTCTGTTCGGGGTAATCTCAGAAACGGCTGAAGCGATTTCGATGAAACTTTGCAGACATGAAGAGGGGGTCGTCAGGAGTAACATAGGCTACTTTTTGTTTATGTAAATTGCGGTACATACACCAAAATAATATTTTTTACAATTTTTGTCTGTCTGTCTGTTTGTTCCGGCTAATCTCTGAAATAGCTGGACCGATTTTGACGGGACTTTTATTGGCAGGTAGCTGATGTAATAAGGAGTAACTTAGGCTACGTTTATTTTAGACTAGCGACTCGTTCCCGGCTTCGCCCGGGTGCATTCGTGTACATAGACTTTTCGAATTTAATGAGAATGATGCTTATGCATTAAGATAGCCTCACTCTACTTCCTTCGAAATAAATATAACAAATCACCCATCAGGTTCTGAAATTTCAAAAAATCTTATTAAATTATCTGAAAAAGTGAAGAAAGTTTTCATATATGCGAGAATTTCCTAGAAACTTCTGGAATTTTCTAGAAATTTCTGAAATTTTCGAGTAACTTCTAGAATTTTCTAAAAACTTCTAGAATTTTCTATAAACATCTAGAATTTTCTAGAATGTTAGCGAAAAAAAATCCGTTTCTATTAATCTATATAAATAAAATCGGAGTGTCTGTCTGTGATTTGCGAAAAACTGCCTCAAACTAAGCTTTGAGAGTCATTCGCATGCTGTTAAAACGTAAATAACTTTTTTTAGAATTGTTGTCTGTCTGTCTGTTCGGGGTAATCTCAGAAACGGCTGAAGCGATTTCGATGAAACTTTGCAGACATGAAGAGGGGGTCGTCAGGAGTAACATAGGCTACTTTTTGTTTATGTAAATTTTATAGAAAATTCTAGAAGTTTTTAGAAAATTCTAGAAGTTTCTCGAAAATTCTATAAGTTTCTCGAAAATTTCAGAAGTTTCTAGAAAATTCTCGCATATATGAAAACTTTCTTCACTTTTTCAGATAATTTAATAAGATTTTTTGAAATTACAGAACATCGTCAAAATTTTTAGAAATTTAAAAATTTGTTAAACCTGATGGGTGATTTATTATATTTATTTCGAAGGAAGTAGAGTAAGGCTATCTTAATGCATAAGCATCATTCTCATTAAACTCGAAAAGTCTATGTACACGTGTTAAAAAAGGTGTTCTAGAATTTGCTCGCACAGATTGTTTGTTTGCTTCCATTCTTCGCCCTTCCTTTAGTTTCCAGAGGGTTCTCCAAGCGTCATAAACAATAAAAAACGGGATCTATGCAATATATTCCATTTTTTCAAACGCGATATTTTTTCTTTTACTGAAAAAAGTTACTAACCCTGTGACAATAAAAAAAAAAGAATTTTTTCGTTCATAACAATTGCATTTGTTGTTAACAACTGAAACGAAGGTTCATGCAATACGATGAGTTCTCATTGCGGCATATCTTTTCTTTGGCTGAGTCGCTCATTATGTATTATTAATAGGAACGGATTTTTTTTCGCTAACATTCTAGAAAATTCTAGATGTTTATAGAAAATTCTAGAAGTTTTTAGAAAATTCTAGAAGTTTCTCGAAAATTTTCAGAAGTTTCTAGAAAATTCCAGAAGTTTCTAGAAAATTCTATGAAAACTTTCTTCACTTTTTCAGATAATTTAATAAGATTTTTTGAAATTTCAGAACATCGTCAAAATTTTTAGAAATTTAATCACCTGATGGGTGATTTGTTATATTTATTTCGAAGGAAGTAGAGTGAGGCTATCTTAATGCATAAGCATCATTCTCATTAAACTCGAAAAGTCTATGTACACGAATAAGTTGAAACATTTATCTTTTCTGCCTAACGATCATCACTATCAGCTTGATAGACAGCTTTAGTATTCATCATCGAAGTTTTGAGATAGAATATACCCATATTTCACCGAACTGCGTTCTCTTATCTCAGTGGAACTAATATACACAGGAAAAAGACAAAGTTACGCACAATTAAACAAAAATCAATTCGCTCACGAAGACAACATTATTAAATTTACGTTTTTTAATATTATAAAACAAAGTCCCCCCGCTGCGTCTGTCTGTCTATATGTTTGCGATTCTCAAAAACTACTGAACGGATTTTTATACTGTTTTCATTAATGGGAAGAGCGTTAAACGAGGAAGGTTTCTACGTTTAATTTGCAGAAAAAAATTGCACCCGTGCGAAGCCGGGAACGGATCGCTATCTATAATAAAAAAATGAATCCCTAAATGTGTTGCTAAGCGCAAAACTCGAAAACAACTGGACCGATTTTAATTCTGTCTTCACTCATGGATAGAGGGATAATCAGGGAAGGTTTTTACGTAAAAAAATGGACCCCGGGCGAAGCCGGGAGCGGGCCGCTAGTCTACAATAAAATAAAATAAAAACTAACGTCTGGTCAAATTATTATACCGACAAAAGGTCAAGTGTTATAATGCTTATATATATTTTTATATTTCAACGCGGACGAAGTGGTAGGCACAAGCTAGTTTTCAATAAAACATATTTAAAGAAGTACTGCCACGCTTTAATAATGTCGAATTCATATTCTGATATAATTATGTATCTGTATTTTATTTTTTTATTATATAAAATATTCATAAAGTACTACGTCCTATCACTAAGATCCAGTCTAGTTTAAAAAATAAATAAACTGAATAAGTCTAGAATTAGTGCGAAACTCATAAATGTATGAAGACAAGGTTTAGCAATGTAAGAAACACGCCCATAAATCTAGAAAAAAAAAAACAGTCACATTATTTTGCGATGCCCTAACATCGGTGTGACGATATGTTTGCCTGTCTACGATCTGATTGTGTAAAAAAACCGTTTTGCAGGTAGTGCAAAAGGAACATTTGGATCGCGAAGCTCGCTACGACTTGGACCTGAAGGCTTTGAAGTTGCACTGTCGCGACGAGTGGGAAAACTATTACAAGAATTCACTTATCGATAAAAAACTTAAAGAGGTATGCAACTATTTTTTACATGTATTTTTTGCAAACTATTATACACAGAAACCTTCCTCGCTTATCGCTCTCCCGATTAGTGAAAGCCATATCCAAATCTGTTAGGTGATTTAGAAGAAGTTAGCTGAGAAACAGACAGAGGCGGACAGCGACTTTATTTTTATAACTAGCTGTTGGACGCGACTTCGCCGGCTTAATTTTAAAAAAATATATCCCATGTCACTCGCTGATAACGTAGCTTTCTATGGGTGAAAGAATTTTCGAAATCTGTCTAGTAGTTTTTGAATAAACTCTAAAACTACTGGACCGAAAATTAAAAATCTAACTCCTAGCAAAGCGTAATAGCAATATAAGGATGTCAGGCGTTATATTGCTTATATACTTCAACGCAGACGAAGTCGCAGGCACCAACTAGTATTATACAGGGAGTCCCAAGATTATGCGACATGAAGGGAAAGTAACTTAAATATCGTAGATAGGATATTTTGTTAAAAGAAGACTTTGTTATTTTTAAAAGTTAGTAATACTGCATTAAAAGATTTTCTAAAACTTGCTTAGTCTGGGAATAGAACCGACTTGAATGTGAAAAAAAAATGGACTAAAAATAATAATTCTTCTTAAGTAATTTACTGGCTGTGAAGCTGAACTGTGTTATACAATTTGTTTTGAATTTTATATGTACACTATTACGTTGACTATCCATAATATAAATAAATAATCATAGTATCTTAAAAGAAAGGAATAACGTTAAATGTTTGATTAAAATTTCAAGAATATTATTTATTGCCGACGAAGCAAGTAATTTTTAGAAAATCTTTGAATGCAATATTACTAACTTTGAAAAATAACATAGTCTTCTTTCAGCAAAATATCCTATCTACGATATTTAAGGTACTTTCCCTTCATGTCGCATAGTCTTGGGACGCCCTGTATACTTAAGTGTAATATTTTGTGGAAATATGTTGTCTGTTAATAAATTATATCCACATACATTAATTAAAACATTTCAGGGTGAATATCCACTGTGTTCGTTAAGTGCAGTTAGTGTGGCCACATCGAGGGCGACTTCTAGGAAGAAAGTGAACAGTTTCTACCAGAAATCTCCCAAGGAGGTATGTTTTTTTTTTAATGTTAAATTCGACAGACATGCTGACGGTCCACTTGATGGTAGGTGGCCACCGTCGCCTATATAACAAAAGCAACGCAATAAGTGCTTAAGGCCATAAGTGCCATAGATGCTACAAGTACTCTGCCGACCATATAAGGATTAAAGATAAGTGATAAAGAAAGGATGGGGTAATGAGCTCTGGCATCCCTTGCCCGCAGAAATAAATAAACAAACAAACAAATAACCAAACCAATAACCAAACAAACAAAGAAACAACAAATAAGTAAACAAATAAATAAATTTAACTTGGATATGTCTGCTTCTACTATAGCGTGTCTATGTTTCTTCACAGGCACCACCAACACTACCAGTACAACCAGAAAGGGCTCCCGCCGCCCTTACTCATGATCAGATTATGCAAATGAGAGGGGAGGATTTCTTTTTGTACTGTCCCAAGACTGATGCTCACACGTTTGGAAGGTA
The DNA here is from genome assembly GCA_936446665.2 of Synanthedon andrenaeformis. Taxonomy (NCBI): domain Eukaryota; kingdom Metazoa; phylum Arthropoda; class Insecta; order Lepidoptera; family Sesiidae; genus Synanthedon; species Synanthedon andrenaeformis. Next base: position 1,940,026 of record OW387804.2, on the reverse strand, counting down.
TTATGCTTCAGTCTTCAATAATTTATTTGTTTGTAGACAGGCATCAGCATAAAATATTGCCACTAATCTATTTGTATACTGGAGTTTCTTTCTAGCCGTTTAAAAACTTCATATGTAGTTTATAAGTCTTCACGATAAGGCCAAATGGCCCTATCGTGAATGACCACCTCAACGCGACATGCCAGCTTAATTTAAACGTACGATTTTCGCATTCTCGGGCGAATTTTTACGTCGCACCGTTTCATTTGGCTTGTTGGCACGGTCGTGAATGGCAGCCTTTAGACTTAGTTACAAAACTGTAAGAAAATACACTCTAGTTAGACAAATATAGTTAACAAAGGCAAATTACTTTTCATATAATTTGCCTTTGTTAAGTATATTTTTAAAAATGTTCAAATCTGTCAGCGTGTCTGTACACGCTGACGATTAGGACAGGATAGCGAGAGGGCATTTCTTATTCATTGTAACACAACAGCTGTTATGATGTGCTGTTATTTCACGGTAGTCCTCTACGACGTGGTGGTTACTGCCACCAGGCGGGCTGCCCAAATGACTGCGAAACGCAGTGTGCCCTGCGACTACTTAACACAATTCACTTGTGTAATACTTTTTGCCGAGCAAATGTCTTGGTTTTGTCTCTTGATGGTAAATGGCTACCGTCTCCTATAACATAAGCCACACCATAGCTGCTGCGAGTAGTTCCGCTGCCGACCATAGAATTAAGGATAAGTATGAGTACTTTTTTTTGACAAAAATATTGTGTGCTGCTTTCAGAGACGACATATTACCGCGTCCCAAGTCGGAAACGATCCTGCACAGTTATGTTGAAATTGCCGACACCAACTTTCACTCGCAGTATGTGCAGATCGATGTGGAGAAGTGGATCCTGAGAGGAACCAGACATATGGCCAGTTACAGGTGACTAGATGCTTTTTTAATAATAAATTTATTTTGGACTTGTCATGCTATAGGCGGCCCATCAACCGGTGAAATAAGCGTATATGGGCACTTAGCGGCCAGGTCGCGGCGGCCAATGAGATCTTACGTTACCTTAGTCGGCAAATGAGAGGGAAGATAGTCGGGTAAATGAGGCAAATGAGAGGGAAGATAGTCGGGTAAATGAGGCAAGTGAGAGGGAAGATAGTCGGGTAAATGAGGCCAATGAGAAAGAAATTAGTCGGCTTAATGAGGCCAATGAGAAAGAAATTAGTCGGGTAAATGAGGTAAATGAGAGAGAAGTTAGTCGGGTAAATGAGACCAATGAGATAAGTTAGTCGGCTTAATGAGGCCAATGAGAAAGAAGTTAGTCGACTTAATGAGGCCAATGAGAAAGAAGTTAGTCGACTTAATGAGGCCAATGAGAAAGAAGTTAGCCGGCTTAATGTGGCCAATGGGAAAGAAGTTAGTCGAGTAAATGAGGCCAATAAAGAAGTTAGCTTAATGAGGCCAATGAGAAAGAAATTAGTCAGGTAAACGAGGCCAATGAGAAAGATGTTAGTTGGGTAAATGAGGCTAACTCATGACACACCAATGAGACTCCAAGTACTTTAAGACTGATCGTATTGTAATATACATAATATTACGGCATACGAGACATTCGTCACATTCACTTTTTACCACATTAGGCATTCGTTATATTCGTTATTGGTCACACCCATTTATGACGTAGCCAAGTACAATGCATTAAGAAATATATTATCCTCTATATCGGTAGGTACTCCTTTTCAAAGACTACATATTAAGCTTATAAGAAACGTCTAAACAGCTGGGCACAGGTATCTACTATATCGGAGAATATTGTGGGCCAGTGGCGTAGTTTACTCCAGATGGGGGGCCCTGTATGAAATACTGTCGAGGATCCATTCTACCTACTTGATTGACTGTCTACCTGACTTTGGAGAGGATACCTAAAGATTTTTTTTACAAAAGAAACAAAAAAGTACGATACAATGAATTTAGCTCCTCTAAGAATAGTCCTAATGGAAGTTTATATTATAAGGATGTATTGAAGTCTCTTATTAACTTGATTTTAATATTTCAAACAGATATCAAACATTTAAAACATTCACTGCCATCCCTTGTTGTATTTCGGCTTTGGCTATGCTACGAAGGTTGAGAGCCAGAGGTTGGAATGAAGATATAGTTGATGAAACCCTGGATTGTGGGTACAATTTATACAGGGTGAGTATAATGTTTATCTGGATCTGTTGCCAGTAGTTATCTTGAATTATCTTGAATTTCCACCAGTGGGCAAAACTAGTTAAAGTATTAAAAAAAATGAATCATAACAAACTTTACAGGAGTCTTTGGTGGATCGCGGAGGTCCGATTCGTCCTTTGGTATACGGCGAACTGAAAGATAATTTTAGAATTAGAGACAGGGAATACTTTCACAAGGTAAGTTAATAATATTTTTCATTCGTCAGATTTCGTTTTCAACAGATACTAAATTACATTTCTTTTTTCATTGTGATCGGTTCAGTAGTTTTTGCGTGAAATCCGTAACAAACATCCATAAATCCAAACAAACTTTCGCATTTATAATATTGTTCGGGACAGCCTATTGTACAAATTGTGAAATATAGTGAAATCATAGAACTAGTGTATAGTGAAAACAGTGTAAATGAAAGAGACAGATAATAGACAGAGACAGATAGTGTTCACTTTAGTTATTATTATTTCGGGCGGTCGTGTCACGCTTGCGCGCTATTGGCGCAAGCTAGTTCGGCACATGGCACGGCCGCCACTAGTTCTGTGTGTATATTTGTAATATAGATAGGCATTTTTGTAAAATAAATCAGTCTTCTCCTTGCTTCGGCATAGTAAAGACCTTTGTACCAGTACAACTTGTTTGGAAAATACAACCCTCTCCTCCTCGACTAACAATCGCAGGCTAACCAGTGAGCCCTCCTTAGCCGGAGGCCCTGCCCACTTAAAGCCATAACAGCCAGGCTATACAAATGCGCGGGTGCTACAGGCCCGTACATTTTATGGTCCAAACGAGCCGGATATAGCCGTTTGATAGTTGCTGTTTGTCGAGGAGTGAGGGTATAGGTCTATAGTATAGACATGCCGATTACAAGGAGCAACTCAGCTCGGGGCGTCGGGAGGTCCATAGCTCCCACGCCCACTGTTCGGGACGACGGAAAACCAATCGCTTCCGCGTCCGCCCCCGTAGGGTGCACTACGGCACCCACCACGTCGTCAACCGACACGTGGTCAGCGGGAACCACATCGATGGCGTCACCGACGACGACGACAACTTCGACGTCGACGGCTGCGACGCTCACTTCGGCACCGGCGGGAGAGGGACACCAATCGGTCCCCACGCTCGGTGCACCCGGCACGGAAACCGTGCCACTTCGTTCGGACGTGCGCTCAAGCAAGAGAGCCACGTCACATCGGTCCAAGAAGAGGGCCCAAATAGAAAAGGCTAGAATCGAAATAATGGAACTTCGATTACAAATTGCTACCGCGAAACTGAAACAGATGGAAGAAGATTCAGACGCCGATTCCATAGACGACGACACCGTCGAAGAGCTCGAAGTCACGAAGGAGAGGGTCGACAATTGGGTCAATAGTCAAGCGCTTCTAGCGCCGGGTGCGCCACCTATAGAAACCTGCATAATAGAGCAGGCCCACGCGTTACCCACCACGACCACGCCGGCTCCAATCCCCGTGCAACAGACAGAGGATCGGCCACCGAACGGAAGCAAGCCTACAATAGAAGTGATACCCGCTGCAGCGCCCCCTAGCCAGAGTATAGGGCTATCGGAATTGGCCGCAGCGATCACTATGGCCACAAGGTCGGGCCAACATCAAGCTCCACGTTACTATACGGAGCTACCATCGTATAGCGGGTCGCATCAGGAATGGCTAACATTCAAGGCGGCCTATGAAGAATCTCATCAAAATTACAGTGACAGTGAAAATATAGCAAGACTAAGGAGGAGTCTACAAGGGAGAGCCAAGGAAACAGTCGAAGGCCTCCTCATTCGCAACGTGAATATACCGGAAGTGATGAAGACGTTGGAAGACCGGTTCGGCCGACCGGACTACATCGCCTTATCCGAACTCGAGCGTTTGAGGACACTTCCGAGGCTGACAGACTCACCACGTGACATCTGCAACTTCGCCATTCGAGTCACCAACATAGTCAGAACACTGCAAGCGCTGGAGAAGTCGCACTTCCTCTACAATCCAGCCATCTTGAGTGAAACAGTTCAGAAATTTCCTGCCACAATCAAGAACAACTGGGTCACCTTCCTCAGAGATCAGCCGAAGGAACAACCGGACCTGTTGAAACTGTCGAGATTCTTCGAAACCCAGGCGCAGCTCTACAGTCCAATTACGCTACCGGAGTCCGCAGCACCTAAAGAGGCAAGCTACGCACCCCGACGGACTCAGAAGACCTACGCCGCAACAGAAATAGGAGTGTCTGCATGTCCGGTATGTCAAAGTACCGAACATAAAATCGAAAAGTGTTCGAAATTCATAAAAGCAGACACGAAAACGCGATGGAACATAGCGAAGGATAGACAATTGTGCTTCAAGTGTTTGAAAAATAGATCGAGTAAACACAAGTGCCGTAAATCGGAGTGCAATGTGAATAAGTGCCCGCGTTTTCACCATAGACTACTTCACTTCGTAAGAACAGACAATAGTGAAAATAGTGATCGTGTAGAGGTAGTCAGCTCTACTTGGCAGCCATCGGAGACACAGTCATATTTGAAGTTCGTTCCTGTGCGCGTCTCCGGTCCCCAAGGGAGTGTCCACACCTACGCCTTGCTCGACGACGGCTCGACGGTGACCCTGATAGACAATGATTTGGCGCAACAAATAGGCGCAAAAGGGCCCGTCGACCCTCTACATATAGAGGCGATAGGAAACACCGAAGTGGACGTAAATAGATCGCGCCGTGTGAAAGTCACTTTACACGGCGACCGTAACAACTGCACAATTCGAGCGAGAACCATCGATAACCTACAGCTCTCCGCTCAAACCGTATCGGAGCGGGACCTGTCCAACTGCAAGCATCTCAAGAGCATCAGAGAACATCTCAAGTATCCACGAGTTCAGCCAAAACTTCTCATCGGGCAGGACAACTGGGACTTGCTGCTTGCCAAACACGTCAGGAGGGGACAGCGACATCAGCCGGTCGCATCCCTCACTACGCTCGGATGGGTGCTACATGGGTCACACGCGCGCATGCTCGGCCGCCGTGTAGACACCATAAACAACATCGTCCATAGACAAGAAGATAGCATGGACGAACAATTGAAACAGTATTTCTCTCTGGAGTCGTTGATGATCACCCCGAAAAGACCATCCAACGACATAGAAGAGAGAGCCATCAAGACGCTTGTCGACAACACTCGACAGAATAGCGACGGACATTACGAAACATCGTTACTTTGGAAATCGGACGAATTTCAGATGCCCGTCAACTACGACAACGCGCTTCGACGGCTCCACACGACAGAGAAGAAAATAGATAGAGATCCACAACTTCGAGATCGCTATGAGCAGCAGATGGACGCGCTCATAGAAAAGGGATACGCAGAAAAGGCGCCTCCCCATAGAACGCCGGGAAGAACATGGTACCTGCCACACTTTCCCGTGCTCAACCCCACCAAACCGGGAAAGGTCCGTGTAGTGCATGACGCAGCAGCTAAGACGATGGGACGTTCGCTCAACGACTACCTGCTAACCGGACCTGACCTCATACAGTCGTTACCAAGGGTTCTAATGAGGTTACGACAACATAGATTCGCCGTGTCTGCCGATATAGCCGAAATGTTCATGCAGGTGAAAGTACGACAGCAAGATAGAGATGCACTTCGGTATTTATGGAGAGGAAGACAGCGAGGTAATGAGCCTCCAATAGAATATAGGATGACCTCTCTCATATTCGGAGCCACGTCGTCGCCTGCATCAGCTATATTCGTCAAAAATAGAAACGCCGAAAGATACAAAGATAGGTATCCGGAGGCGTACACGGCAATAGTTCGGAATCATTACGTAGATGATTACCTACAGAGCTTCGATAGTGAAGAAGAAGCAATAGAAATAGCGCTTCGAGTGCGTCAAATCAATAGGGAAGCCCACTACGAGCTACGCCAGTGGACATCAAACTCGCAAAAAATACTCCAAGCGCTCACCGAAGACTCCACAGTGATAGAAAAAAGGAGTATAGACCTCGACAATAGCAAGATAGAGCGTCTCCTGGGAGTGATATGGAGACCTGCTACTGACGAGCTCACCTTCGATCTCAACATGGCTCGATTGCCACCTGGCGCCATAGACAACACGCAACCGACGAAGCGGGAAACTTTGAAGATCATAATGTCCCTATTCGATCCGCTTGGACTCGCATCGCCTGTCACCACGCGAGCCAAGCAAATATTCCAGGAGCTATGGCGCAGAGGAATAGACTGGGATCAGAAAATAGATATCGACCTCGCTAGCCAATGGACAGTGTGGCTAGAACATTTGAAGAGATTACGCGACGTGAACATACCTCGCTGTTACCACAATTATAGCAACGCCGCGACGATAGAACTGCACGTGTTCGTGGATGCGAGCGAAAATGCATACGCCGCAGCCCTGTACTGGCGCATCACTAGGCCGGACGGACAAGTGTCGTTGGCATTCGTGACAGCAAAGGCGCGAGTCTCACCCCTCAAATTGATGTCGATCCCGCGACTCGAACTGATGGCTGCAGTTATGGGAAGCAGGATGGCGACAACAGTAATAGAAGAGCACGACAGGAAACCTGACAAGAAGGTTTTCTGGACTGATAGTAAAACAGTGCTCACATGGCTGCAAACAGGCGCTAGGTCCTACAAACCTTTCGTCGCACATCGTATAGCAGCAATAGAAGAACATAGCAAGATAGGCGAGTGGCGCTGGGTACCTACCAAATTGAACGTTGCGGATGATGCAACACGGGACGTACCCACCGACTTCGACTCGCAACACAGGTGGTTCAACGGGCCGAGCTTCCTGCTGGAAGCACCTGATAGATGGCCACGAGAGAGAATCGTAACCACCACACAGACCGGAGAGGAGAAGGTGCACGTGACCACCGTAAAGCGGATATCGAAAATAGAACAGTGCGTCCCCAATAGTGATAGATTCTCCAAATGGGAGAAACTTGTTCGGAGCACTGCACGTGTGCTACACTTCATCCGACTCTGCAAACAGAAGAGGGAACGTGTAAATTACAAGAGGACGACGAAACGACCTGAAACCGATCCTGTATGGCGGGAGCATAAAATGAGACGGGAGCCACAGAACAAACTTCCGAAAGCTCCTAAACAACAGCAAAAGCCGTACACACCAATACCTACGGACCTTCTACACGAGGCGGAGCGAATCCTCGTTAGAAGCAGTCAGGAAAAGGCGTTCTCTGAAGATTTGCACAACCTGAAAAATGATAGAAAAATAGCTCCACATAGCCGTCTACACCGTTTAGCGGTGAAAATAGAAAACGATGTCATCACACTGAAGACACGTATCGGCGCCACGCAAGACGTCACAGATAGGCAGAAGAGCCCTGCAGTCCTCGATGGCAATGACCAAGTCTGCAAGCTCTACATAGAATACGTCCATAGGCAACTGCACCACGCTGGCGTCGAAGCAACGATAAATGAGTGTAGACAATTTTATTGGATTCTTCGGCTACGCCCGGTCACGCGTATGATAGTAAATAGATGTCTCCCATGTAGGATTCGTAGATCGCAGCCACCAGTGCCACCTACAGGAGACTTACCACCGTGCCGGCTAGCACATCATAGACGTGCGTTCACATTCACCGGGCTCGACTACTTCGGGCCACTTACAGTTGCGGTGGGACGCACAACACAGAAGAGGTACGTCGCGCTGTTTACCTGTTTGACAACGCGCGCCGTACACCTGGAGATCGCCGCCTCATTGACTACAGATTCTGCCGTTATGGCACTGCGACGCATGATAGCGCGTCGCGGCTGCCCAATAGAAATTTGGTCGGACAACGGTACGAACCTTCACGGCGCAGAACGTGAACTGCGGCGAGCTTCAGACCAACTGCTTCAAGAGGAAGCCAATAGGAAGAGGATCAATTGGCGCTTCATCCCTCCTGGTGCCCCTTTCATGGGTGGGGCCTGGGAACGTCTCGTGCGAAGCGTCAAGACATCCCTCAACACTGTACTTGAAGAGCGGCGCCCTACAGAAGAGGTACTCGCCACCTTGATAGCGGAGGTCGAGTACACCGTCAACAGTCGGCCGCTCACACACGTCTCGGTTGATCCTGACGATCCCGAGGCATTGACACCGAACCATTTTTTGATGATGGGGTCGGGCCGAGATCCGCCCATAGGAGCCTTCAACGAGGAAGACACCATAGGACGCACGCATTGGCGTGCCTCACAACGTCTCGCCGACTTGTTCTGGCGGCGCTGGCTTCGGGAATACCTCCCTGAGCTTCAGCACCGGCGGGAGCCCCAAGGAAGAGGGCGACAAGTCACCATCGGAGACGTCGTGCTCATCGCGGACAACACCCTACCTCGCAACACATGGCCGCGAGGAAGGGTCATAGCGGCCTACCCCGGACCCGACGGAGCTGTGAGGACAGTCGACGTCAGCACCAAGGCTGGCACTCTGCGGAGGCCCACCAAAAAGTTGGTGGTCCTATCGACGGAGCCGGCTGCCCTCCAGCATATAGAAACTGCGTCGCCCTGAGGATGACGCACGGCGGGAGAATGTTCGGGACAGCCTATTGTACAAATTGTGAAATATAGTGAAATCATAGAACTAGTGTATAGTGAAAACAGTGTAAATGAAAGAGACAGATAATAGACAGAGACAGATAGTGTTCACTTTAGTTATTATTATTTCGGGCGGTCGTGTCACGCTTGCGCGCTATTGGCGCAAGCTAGTTCGGCACATGGCACGGCCGCCACTAGTTCTGTGTGTATATTTGTAATATAGATAGGCATTTTTGTAAAATAAATCAGTCTTCTCCTTGCTTCGGCATAGTAAAGACCTTTGTACCAGTACAACTTGTTTGGAAAATACAACCCTCTCCTCCTCGACTAACAATCGCAGGCTAACCAGTGAGCCCTCCTTAGCCGGAGGCCCTGCCCACTTAAAGCCATAACAGCCAGGCTATACAAATGCGCGGGTGCTACAGGCCCGTACAAATATTATTTAAAAAAGAACAATGTTGTTTTTTAGGCGTGTTCGAATGAAAATTTAAATTTTATAATCGTTCTTAAGGAGTAAAGCCTGGCATAGACGGGGTCAGTAACAAGGCAGTACAGTAACCCAGTCCATCGCTGACTTGCTACTGGGCTTGTATAGACACTAGTTTCAAGTCAGTCCAGTGCTGACTTCGCGCCCTCAAGTCAGTCCAGTTGACTAGCCTGCCTGTCTATTTTCGGGCCCAGTAGCTTCCCCCACCTACATTTTTAAGCAATAATGTCACGTAAATTAAATGGCTTACTGGCGATCCCGTCCACATTATAACAGTAACTGGGTCCGAAAATTCGAGTCACTGGGTCCAGTCACTGACCCCGTCTATATCAGGCTTAAACTCCAGTCGTGTGTCGGAGCTGACACATGTTTTTTTTTTTCCAGGGTCGCGGCATAGCAGTTTGGGGCAAATTGATATCGTCAAATCCCAAAGTTTTCGACTTGTGCAGAGGCATAGAGGCTTTCTTCAAGGAATCTGACGCTGGAATACTTCAGGTGATCTCTTTGTTTGTCGATTTTATTGAACATTGTGATAATGAATGAACTATACTATTACTATCTATATATACTTAGATGTATTTTAAGAAATGTCAAAAGATAATGCTTACTATAAACTAGGTTCCTCATCTTCCTGAAAAACATGTGCGAAATTTTTTTTTTGTGTACGTGCTTCCCAAAACTAGAACTAAACTGAGAACTAACTAGAATGTATGAGGTTAAGTTTTAATGCGTGTATGTGCGTGTGCGTGCGTGCGTGTGTGCGTGCATGTGTATGTGCGTGTGTGCGTGCGTGCGTGCGTGCGTGCGTGCGTGCGTGCGTGCGTGCGTGCGTGCGCGCGTGTGTGTGTGTGTGTGTTAGAACAGCCGTCATCAATTGTTTTAAATTCCAGATTCCGGGTGAGTATGAAACTGCTATATGGAATGAAGGAGGAAAATATTATGTTTACCACCCTTGGCCCGCAGACAAATATGGACATAAGGTTAGACATAAGGATCGATACTTTTTTTTTAAATGGTAATAAGTACCTACTAATATAATAATATGTACCTTCTCAATAAAAATCTTTATGCCTATAGTAGTCTGCGCACGAGCTCCTAGGAACTAGGATATCGCCGTAAAGACCTAGCTTAGCGCACTATTTTTTTGTTTACTCAGCACCATCTAGTTCCACAGTAAGCAACTAATGCTTGTATTATGGATACCAGACAGTCGATATACTACATAGATTACTTTTTTTTGTAAATACATACATATTACAAATACATGACATCCATGACTCAGGTATATCCATAAACATTTACCCCTAGCGGGATTCGAACCCGCGACCTTTTGGTTAACAGCTAGGGTTACATATAGTCATTAGACCAAACGTGTCGTCAGATGTTATCGATATCTCTTACTATGTCTTACTTGTTGTCTAACAATTATTTACTATCCATTAGGTCGGCCTCCAAGATGGCGGCAAGGCGTGTCTGCTCTTGTTCACCCGCGTGTCGAGACTTTGCGAAAATTTCTTTGAGAGTGTTCCAAATTTGAAACGAAAGCCGTTCAGCATCACAGATATAAGTGTCGTTGAGAGAGAGAATATGCCGGAACCAGTGAACAAGCTCAAACGTAAGTAAAGTCTTCTATCGTAATATTTGAAGAACAGTAATCAATAATGTAGGTATGTAATAGAAGTATAAGATATAAGATTTAGTATTTTTTTAAAGGTATTTATTACTAGCTGTTGCATGCGACTTCGCCCGCGTAACTTTATAAAATATAGCCTGTGTTACTCGTTGATGACGTAGCTTTTTATAGATGAAGGAATTTTTAAAATCGGTCCAGCAGTTTTTGAGTTTATTCATTACAAACATACAAAAATGCAAATCTTCTCTCCTTATAATATTAGTGTAGATATAGACGAGAAGATCGTCACTAGGTGGCTAGGTGGCTACCGTCGCCGATAACACAAACAATTTCACAGGTGCTAAAAGTAAAAGGGATAGGGAATATGAAATTAAGGGATAGATAAATTTGAAAGGGATAGGGAATTTTAGTAAAGTTTTTCTGGCACTCCTTAATTACAAACCGAAACACAACAGCACACGTGCTGTTATTTACAAGGTGTTCTTCCGTAATGGGTGTTCACTGCGCCAATGACTGCGAAGCGCAGTGGTATGCCCCGTCACTACATTTCATTTCGCATTCATAATTTGGACAGTCTGTCTGGCGGCAGTAACCACTCACAGAGGAGCACTGTATATGTTTAGTGCGGTTGTCTTTCGGTGTGTGTGAATAAGGATTGCCTAAGCCCACTGCCCCATCCCTTACCTTACCCTAAATCCTAGCTACTAGTGGACGTTTCGCAATATCTTTACACATTCCAGCTAGTTCCACACTAAGCAACTAATACTTGTATTATGGATACCAGACAATTGATCAAATACATAGATTACTTTTTCTTTGTAAATACATACATATAATAAATACAAAACATCCATGACTCAGGTACAAAGGTAAAATCTTAACACAAACATTTGCCCCTAGCGGGATTCGAACCAGCGATTGTTTGGTTAACCGCTAGATCACTAGACTAAACGTGTCATCAAGGAAGCTGTTTTCACCTGGATACGATGCTGGTCTGTTTTTAACATGAATAAATAATTACTTTACTTTTCAGCCGTCGCACCGAACCGTTGGATCATTCGTGGCACGTTCCACGAGGGCGACGAAAGATTTCCCGAAAGTCATCGCTTCAAACAAGCCACGCCGACTTCAATCGCTGCCATCGCCATGTCTCACATTGTGGATCCGGCTGGGTGGAATCCAGAGGACATTGACGAGGTATACCTTTTTTTTAAAAAAATATTTATACAAAAAAAAATATTGTATTACTAGCTGACCCGGCAAACGTTGCTTTGCCAAAAAATAAAAATAAAATTGGGGTGGACCACCCTTAACATTTAGGAGTATGGAAAATAGATGTTAGCCGATTCTCAGACCTACCCGATAAGCACACAAAATTTCATCAAAATCAGTCCAGCCGTTTCGGAGGAGTTTGGCAACAAACACCGCGACACGAGAATTTGATATATTAGAAAATTACACTGGTACACAGTTTAGATGCAACATAAACTTATTCAATTTAATGATTTATTTAATTATTTTGTTTTAAGTAATAGTATACAGTCATTGAAGGTGAAATTCGGTGACACTGTAATATTTTTTCCAAGCATTCCTTAAATTCCTTTTGTGCTTTTAAAGCTAAATTTTTACTAAGAATAATTATTTCGAATAAATATTTACTTTGTTACTCGCGAAAATCTTGTCTGAAAAAATGTTTTTTTTTTTTTTGTAAAAACAATGTAATAAAAAATGCTAAAAGTTAGTCAAAAGAAAAGAAAAGAATTAGAAAGAGGGATAAACAAGAAAGAGCAGTTATAGTTAGTGCTAGTTTTGACGTCATTTCAAAAGTTATTAAAACAGTGCAATCCGCAATTTATTTACCCAGAAACTTAACGTCTGATTAATTTTTGGTTTGCGTTATTGTTAGATGGTGCAACTCACTCTTAGGTATTAAAGAATAGCTCTGACATGATGGAACAGAACCCGTGCGAGCCGAGTCGAATACAGATTTGTATAGATATTTAAAATGCACTTTTTTCTCGTCCAGTGTCTAATACGTGGAGATATACTTTATCAAAACACGATGGAGCATCTAGAGAAGATGGGTATCAGTCTGGACACTCCTAGAATGGACGAGGAAGCCGACGAAGAAGAAGATATACCTGCGGGAACATTGGCTGCAGCCGATGTCATGAACAGGTGAGGCTATTGTTAAAATGAGCTATTAATTTTTATTTGACGTCACGTTTGGTCTAGTGGCTAGTAAACCTAGCTGTTAACCAAACGGTCGCGGGTTCGAATCCCGCTAGGGGAAAATGTTTGTGTTTAACATTTTACCTTTGTACCTGAGTCAGGGATGTTTTGTATTTATAATATGTATGTATTTACAAAAAAAAAAGTAATCTATGTAGTATATCAATAGTTTGGTATCCGTAATAAATACAAGCCTATAGTTGCTTAATGTGGAACTAGATGGTGCTCTGTGGAATGTGTGAAGATATTTATTTATTTATTTTATATTTTATATTCCGTTATATAGCAAGAAGAAAGAAACGAATCGAGCGTTGCCATAATTTAGCTTAATAATGCCAAAATACATTTTTTTTCTGCTACAGATTTAGAGTCTCCGAATACGATTGTATTGAAACAGATGTTGTGGACAGCGCGTATAGTGGTAAGAAAGTTATCTTGCTCTTAAAATGTCTCTATAAGAGTTGGCGATCATACCTGACCCCGGGCAATGGTGACATAGGTTAGGCTAGCTAAGCTAGGCTGAGCGCCATGAGCTTTTCCTAGCTAAGCTAGGATAAGCTCATAAGATATCCCCACAACTATCGCCTTCCATATGAACCAGGGGGGCATTAGTTGGCCATATTATGCGCCTTCTACGCCCAGTCCCTTTCCTGTGAAATTACGAACTGTTACATGATGGAAGCTATTTTATTTGTTGTTTTATTTTTCAGGTAAACTCCACCCAGATCCCGGTTCTGAGGTGGTGTCCCTAAAGGATTCTCTTGCACAACTGATGAAGGAGTACTCTCATGCTGTGGTTACTGCCAGAGGTGGATCCATGGCTGTATGGAAACAGGACAACCATCTGTACTTCTTCGATCCGCATGGCTGCGATGAGAACGGTATTGTATACTTAATTCAGTTTCACAAGAGTTCGGGAAATAATGTGGTCCTTCGAGCCAGACACGATTCAAATCGAAGACTATTCTTATCTACTTTAAACTGACAGTAATCCACAAAGCAAATTTATTTCTATTGCCACGTGCAAGTTTTTTTCATATTAAGGTCAACAGAGGTGACGCAAGTGTCCTGTCGACTACAGTAGGATAAAGGATAAGGGATTGGAAAGGGATAGGCAAAAATGGGCTCTGATATCCCACTCAATCACCGAAACACAACAGCACATAATACTGCCCCAAAACGGGCTGCCCAAGTAGCTGCGAAGAAAACGCAATGTGCCCTGCCAGGTCGAACAATAACACGTCATATAGAGGCAGTCATGAAGTATATACATACTCATAATAAAATGTTCCCAGGTTACCCCTCGGATGAACCAAGGGCCGCTGCGTGTTTGGTCCGCATCAAGGGCGGTGCGGAAGAACTGGCTAAGGTCATAGAGAGCAACCTGGCGCCGGGTTCGGACGATAGTTTCAACATTTCACCAGTCTCTGTCACAGCCACCAAGTTGAACACGGCTTTGGGTGCACCTGAAACTAATTTAGATGTGAGTTTCCATGTGTAGGTAAACCTGAAGATGAAGAACACTCTAGCTAGAAGGAGATAACAATTAGTGATTTATTTATTAGTGAACAATTTATTTATTGCTGACCTCCAAAATCGCTGAACCGATTTTGATGAAATTTTCATACAACCTTCACATCAATCCAGCGGGCAATCCTGTGAAGTTTGGTAGCGCGGCGGACGAAGTCGCTGGAAAAACTAGTATTATATAACATTTATAAGCCCATGTGCGAAGTTTAATAAAATAAAAAAAGAAATATACATACATATAAGTACATAATATGGAGCTCTATTAAGTATTTCTATGCGCATGCAGGCTTTTTCCGGTCTGTCTATAGTCTATTTTTTTTACAGAACAAAGCTTTCCAATGGATATCAAAAGGCACGGCGGCCATTTTACCGGGACCTAGAGGCGAGAACACTGCTTTGGGAAAAGCGGCAGAAAAAGTTGGAATAGGGGTAAGATATTGTAAATTTTATACTATTTTATTATAACCTGTTTAAGAAAACCCACAGTTGACAATTAATTTTATAATCAAGAACTAGAAGGCGCATTCATTAAAATTTACCTACTTTGTTGTGCTCTGTGTTCAAAAGCAATGACGCCACATTTGTGATAGTTAGTATTGTGATTGCTCTATAGATGAGAAAAAAATAAAACCAATAGAGAAACCAGATACGAAAATCCACCCTGATCTTTTACAGTTCTGAGGTGTACTCTCTCTCTTTCTCTTTCTCTCTCTCTCTCTCTCTTTCTCTCTCTCACACACAAACACACAAAGAGAGAGAGAGAGACGCGCCCGCGCGTATTATTAAGTCCACTACTCAACAAACACCGTAGGGTAGTATACACGGAAAACAAACTTTCTACAAGAGTACCCACTAACGCATGTGTGTGAATTTGTAGAATGAAGATATGGCAGGTCGTACTATTGCCTTGCCGGCTGCGGCTGCTTTCGCGGCTGCCACAGTCTCGGTGCCACCACCTCATATGCACAGGGATCACATGTACAATTTCCTCGGTGAGATTTTCTATCCTATTGAAGTTTTATATTGTCAGCTCAAGGTGCCTGCTTTAACACTCTATCTCAGACGTCCCAGATTCAAATTCCGGCAGGATCAACTTTAAAAATGAACTTTTCATAGTTTGCTATTGGCATGGTAGGTTGCTATGACAGGACATACTGTGTTTTGCAGACATTTGGGAAGCCTGTCTGGCGGTTGTAGGTAACTGGGGGTAGTTACAGAAAGATCACAGTGAAATGATAGCATGTTTGCTGCTCTGTGTTTAGTTGAGTGAGTAAGGGATGCCAAAACCCATTTTTCTATCACTTATCCTTAATCCTCAATTATAATAGAAAGAGCACTTGAAAGCACTTGTGGCGTTGCTTGTGTTATAGTTGTCTGTGGCCTACCATCAAGTGGTGCGTCAGTCTGTCTGACGACCTTTATATTATAAAAATACTTCGTATTTGGAATAGCCTTTACCCTTTTTTTGAAACCAATGATCTATACCTAGTCATTAAATATTGCATATATGATATGATGATTAGGTAAATCGTGCCTTTTGAGATTGTGATTTTTAACATTATAGACGCTGGTGCCGATTATTATCTGAATCACGTGAAGAAAACTGGCCGCAAGGAAATTCTCCCCGAGGACTTGACGGAGAAGTTTGAGATGGGGGCGAACACTTTTTCTATAGAGCTTGGAGAGGCGATTCGTCTTCCGTTTAGACTGCCGGACGCACCTGCTGGGGTGAGTATTGCTTTTCTAAATTACTTCTAATTCTAACACTATAGACTATGCATCTAGATCTAGACGAACTGTAGAATCGATACAATTGAGTTTAACCCCGCAAATTGCTAACAAGCCTAGTCAGTCGCCATTTTAGTGACGTAAATGTCTTGTACTTTTTTGCCATTTTGTAGTTTTTCTCAAATTGACAAAAATTAATAATCCTTTTATGATAAATCAATTTAGTTGTATAGAAAAAAAAATTAAAAATTGATGATTTTTTATGGATTTTTAACGTTTTTTTTGCTAATAACAATAATTGTTATTACTTAACCAAATTAAACTCAACATGTGTGTTATTTGATTCGTCATGCAAAATACCTACAACTAGGCTAAATGCATTAAAATTTTATAAAATAAATAAGTTTTTCACAATTTAAAAAAAAACTGAAAAAAATCTGTTTTTAATACACGAATTAAATTGTTAAAAAATGCAATAATTCCAGCTGTTGGCGTTTGATTAAAAGCTTTCTTATATCCCTACGGACCTTTTCGAAGTATTAGTTTTTGCCCAGGAACAAGTTTAAAAAACAACAACAAAGTAGACTAAGATTTGATGTAGATACTCGTATTTACAGAAAAACGAGATTTTTTTAAAAAAAAGTTTTCCATTTACCCGTGCTTGATTTGTTTACGTATTTTCTCTCAGGAAGGTGAGGAAGAGGGAGGTGGTGGTGATATGGGAAATGAGGAGGTGGAAGCCGAAGAAAAAGAGGAACCAATGAAACGTAAGTACGATATTTTTGGATATCAAAACTTTCAATAAACTTCAATAAGAATCAACAATGTAAGTGTAATTATAAAATTGATTCCTGATGCCTCGTGTAGTAGCATCAGGAATCAATCAGGACCAATCAATCAGGACCAATCAATCAGGAATCAATCAGCACCTCCGAAGGTCAATTTCTGGCCGAAGTCGAAGCCGAAAGCTTAAAAGCTCTAAGAAATTTTGTTCAAGAATGGCTACAAGCTATACAATTAATAATATAAATGATTTTAAAACTTTAATATTGAAGATTTATATAGACTGTATAATATAGAAAGGTAATTTAAATCATCTCTAGATCTCTAGATGACCTTGCAATTTATTTGTCAAAAATAATAACATTTCGAAATAATGTGTTATAACATTTATTTATTCTTCGTCGAAACCTTCAGTTCACCCGGATTTTGAGCCGAAGCCGAAGGTTTCACCGAAGGTGGTTTTTTTTTTTTTGGCCGAATCGTGGCCGAAGTCGAAGCCGAAGCTTCGGTGGAAACACTGTATACAATATAATTTATAATCTACTAGCTGTTGCAAGCAACTTATAAAACTTTATTAAAACATAGCCTACATTACTCGCTGATAATGTAGCTTTTGTTTTTTTCTTTCTTTTATTTCTTTGTGCGTTAAAGCGCCAATTCATTGGTGTCGTTAAACTTTTAACTGACTGCGAAACGAAGTGCCTTGCCCACCACGGAACAACCTAATAACCTACCATTGTTAATGAATGATTAAAGTATGAAGTTGTTAATTGATATTGCCAGAGATAAAGGACGCCCTGTTCAAGATGTGGTACGACGAGACGAAGCCATATCACACAACTCTGCTGGTGGGTGACTACCACCAACTGGGTGTGTGGTTGGCGCCGGGCGGGAAGGTTGTGGCCTTCGATCCAGCCCCGACCCTGGGCAAGGGAATGCTCACAGTGCATAGGATTAAAAAAGGTACATTTTGGATAACCCGACTACGCTTTGCTGTGGTTTTCTTTGACGTTCAACGGACGGTCAGCGGCTGCCATAATAACAACGGCTAACTTCCACTTTAAACGTGACAGCGGTTCTCGTTGGCGAGTTAGTTCTCCTCGCTTTCGGCAGATGGCGCCGTAAAAAAGCGTAGTGATCGAGATTACTTATTATTACGCGAAATATGGATAAGATGAATCCTTGAAGCGGGTTGCATGTAGTGTAAAAATTTCAAGTCAATCCGTCGGCTAGTTTTCGAGTTTTTGTGTAATATACAAACAAACACAAATTGTTTTTATATGTATAGATTAAATTGTTTTTAAGTGTTCTAAACAAAAAATTATTTCAGGCGATGAGCTTCGTCTGCAACGAATAAAAGATGAAATGGCTGGCGAAGGAGGTGGCGATGAACCGGACGAGGAAGATGAGGAACTGGGTGGTGGTAAGAAAATTGCGTTTTATCATAGAGTAAATATATACTACTGGTTATGTACTATTTACTGTAGGGTATTATCTCCATTCGTGAACTCGTTTATCTGCTCTGCCACAGATGCGACAGAGGTTCTCTTTAACGCTCGACGCCCGACGCAAAAACGGGCTGTAAATAAGTTTGACGTGGGTGTCTGTGTATTTGTGTATATGTGTATAATCTATGTATCTGTGTATCTTTGTGTATCTGTGTACCTGTGTATCTGTCTGTCTGTGCGTTAGTCCGTGGCATCGTAGCTCCCAAACGGATGGATCGATATTGATGTTTTTTTTAAACTTTTGAATGCGTTTGAAGATTATCAGCCTATTTCCTAGTCAACTAAGGGATTTCACTAACTTCCACACGTTCGATTGATGTGAAATTTGGTATATACTGTAACTTCGATGGTATTTCCATATTATGGTTACTTAATTTATACCTAATTTATACATTATTTATAAATTTATTAAAATAAAGATTAATAAAACTAAAACATCCTGTAGAAAGGATGCATACCTACTTGTTGTCAACAAGGATGCACTTATATGAGTTAGCTGCATGTAAGAGTGGGACAAGGAGGTTCGTTGTATTAAAAGCGTAGCACAATGGTCACAGAAGGAGAAAAATTGTATCTACCTCCAAATATATACTTCTTTTTTGTTTGTTTATAGCAATAATTTTGAATATATTTTTTTTGTTATTGTTCGACAGCTCAAGTGTAAGGTAGAAATTTAATTAAGTTTATAGTAGGTACACCTGTGTACCGCCAATTGTATTTATTTGTGTAAATAAAATATATATATATAGCTTATAGTTAGTATAGATTTATTTGTGCCACTACTTATTGTATTCCAGAGGGTGAAGAGAAGGAACCTGAACCGGATTTTGTGCCGCCCGATTCAACGCCGGCCCTCATAGTGTGCGCTACTCCCGGAGAACTGATGGACAAGCTCGGTGAGTTTTTATCACTTTCCTGCTAATTTTGCCTCTTATAATGTATTTGAATGTTTAATTTTTGATTTTAATTTGCAGCTTTGCAAGGTGGCTTGGACGCGAAGCAGTGTCTGGCGCCGTACAAACTGTACCCGGTGAAGATCACCAACGAGTTGACTTCTGTCCTGAAGGAAAAGAAAGGCGGCGGCAAGGGGGAGGGTGACGAAGCTGCCGGTGATGAGGAGGGTAGGTGACATTTGAATGACAGTTTTAAAGACAAATAAATGACAAGTTCATTGCTTGACATATATTATGTCAGTGACTTTGACATCTCAAGTATGTCACTAAATAATATTGGAGAGTTACAGTATTAAAAGTGGTCCCAGAATACTAGTAAATAAAGATGGCGCTTTTGTGTAGTATTGTCGAGTAAATTAGACAAAAATGGATGGATAGAAGTAATATAGAAATAAACAAAGATAGTTAGAAGATATGTTACACCTAGCGTTATTATGGTCATTTTTAGAACTCTTATTTTATTGTTGGAGAGGACCATTTTTGGTCATATGAGTTAGTACTCTAAAGAGTACCGACTCATATGACCTTACCTTTACCCTCCATAGTTTACAGTCATTATATAATATTATAAAAAAATATATATAGAACTGTCATTTTTCGTCTAAACCTGTATGTATCATAGCAATAACTGAATCGGTTTTTTTTTTGTGAAAACAGACGAGGATGCCCTCGTGGAGGCCATCGATGATGAAGTGATGGGCAAATATTTTATGAGGATCGGTCGGGCGATAGCTTCAGTTCGAGGCAGGGTCGCCCAGAGCGAGAACTATTTTATGGATCCAAACAGAGATTATCAGGTTTGTGTCAATGATTAAATTGAAATTCTTTTACCATAATAAAGAAACTAAGAGGATAATGAATATTTAAAAAGAACAATGTATATTTTAGTCTCTAACGAATTGTCACATTAATATCCACGTGACGTCACCTACAACTAGGCGCCTCGATCCCCTGAGGGGATTCTGATGATGTAAGGAGTTCACCAGGATCCCATGGGGGATTGAATTAGGGGATCCTTGTAGACACACCCTGGCAGACCAGTGTTGCTAACGGTACTGAATGTGTCACCAGATTACGTCACCAAAATGGCGACCAGGCGTAATAGCAATTTGCGGGCCTTTTATACCGTAAAACTCACAATCCTCCCTGTGTCTAAATTTGCGGATAGATAATAATTGTTGATAAAAACTTTGATTACTTATGTAGTTTGAATTTCCAGCCACACTTTCATATTTATATTATTTTCATATTCGACATTCACTTTATGAGTAGAAGGTCATTTATTGGGCGAGTGCTGGATGGTCTGCAACATATTGCGAAATGACCTGGTCCCCTCCACTGAGATATACCACTCACAGAACACAAAACCCTCATACACAGCATTACACACGACACACGCACGCACGCACGCACAAACACACGCACGCACAAATACACGCACGCACACTCACGCAAGCACACACGACACACACACGCACGCACAAACACACGCACGCACAAATACACGCACGCACACACACGCAAGCACACAGGCACACACACACGACACACACACGCACGCATAAATGCACGCACGCACACACACGCACGCACGCACACACGTACGCACGCACGCACACACGCGCGCGCGCGCGCACGCACACACACACACACACACACACACACACACACACACACACACACACACACACACACACACACACACACACACACACGTGTGCGCGCGCGCGCACACGCAATCACACATCTGCGTTTTTATATTTGTATTTACGAAATAAATATATAAATAAATAGATATTAATTTATTTGTTTCTCTTAAAGGACGCCGCCAACTGTGTAATGGGAATAGTGATTGAGCACATTGAACCTTATGTGCATTGGAAGTCCCAATTGATCGACGCAGCCCTCAAGTACGGCGACAGACTCTATACACTGTCTCTGCCCAACGCAGCCGCAGCACCTCGAATGAGAGCGGCAGAAGTCACGCCGGAATTTCATGTCACCACATTTAACGTGAGTTTCAATATATTGCTTGCTTTGCGCAAGCGCTGCTGGCTGAGAATGAGCTCTGCAGGTGCTTGTCTAGCATCTCAGCACAATAACACAATAATCTGAGCCCAGTATCCTATTCACTTTTTTTTTTTTGTTTTTTTTTTTTAGTGATTTATGTCTTGTGGTTTTTGTAATGTTTGTGTCTTTGTGTTGCGTGCAGTGAATAAAATTATTTCTTTCTTTCTAATGCGACCGCTTGAACTGTCAACAGAGAATTTTGTTATTTGACCTAATATCTCAGGGCCACCAGACGTAGGTTAATATTATTTCCTGCATCCTGTCGGAAAGTGAACCTACGGAGAAGTTTTTTTTTTTTACCTTAGTAGGAATCTTAGTAAGTATTATGGACTTGGGTGGATATCCGCCACCTGGTACATTTTCCAGTTATGACATCAATTTATTGTCTGAAAAAAGTTTTTTTTTAAAACCTGTCAGTTACGGTATCAAATGAAAAGCTCTATGAGCTATTCGAAAAATGTAACACACAATTATATTTCAGCCATTTGTTTCGTAAAAAATTAAAAACATTTTCAAAACACACCAAGTTGGCCGTCTACCCAACTTACAATAGAAGATACGCATAGGTTCAAAGTACATAGGAAAACTACATTTTGTCCCATATATAATAAGTTACGTGTGTGGGCCCTGGGATCATAAATTAATAAATGAATAAATTTCATTATTTTCATGTACAGGTGAAATTGGAAATGGAAGATGCCGTCGTCACCGGCGACATAAAGGCCGGTGAGAGCGGCGGAGTTTTAAATTTGAAACGAGGAATCAATAGATTTTTTGAATCGGTAAGTTCTAAATGTTATCGTATATGAAATCGTAAATGCAATGAAGGTTTTTTTGTGTTAAGGTCGTCTGACAAGGTTCGGCCCTTTACGTAACCGGAGCTTCGTAACCAGTTACGATCGATGGATACTTTTTCGGCCTTGTACGAAACCAGTTGCGATCGAAAACTATTTTGTTATGCTGACGGTTCACTTCTGGATAGTAGGTGGCTATACCATTGTCTATAGCACAATCAACTCCACTGTAATTGCACTACAGGCCAAAAGCGCTCTCTCTCTCTCTCTCTTCAGTGGTACACTCCTGACTGAGCGGTCATGGTAATGAAAAGTCTGAATAGTTTGTAGACCTTTCCATAATTCTCATGGGGAAAATGGTAGCAGTGGTTTCCCGTTGCCTTCTGCTTTAGTTCTTTTAGAGATTATTTGAGTCTCAAGGCTGCTGTAGCCTCGTCCACTCTAGGTAGGTGAGTGGTTAAACCGCCAATTACTCGGTCGCTAGAGCCTCGTTCTTTAACCAGCAGGGGAAGTACCAAGATGGTAGAGATGGTAGAGATGTTGATTACCTTACCCCCAAAAGTTATGACATTGCTATTGCAATCTCTATAGATTAGCTACACTCATACGCGACGGTTGCAACTTACTATCAAGTTAACCGTCAACTTGCTCTGTCGATTGTTAGCGTCTGCTATTTATGTAGACTAAAGTTGATTGAAAGTGATATATGACGTTTCAAAAAGAGGTGTTCATTCGTTCAGATTCATTCGATGAGATTGAAAAGGTTTGATATTGAATGATATTGAAAAGACTTCAATCAGTTGAACGAACTCGTTCGCGAAGAGAGGTCGTCATCGTACGTCCGCAAATCTTATGGTTGGAATTGTAGTTCTGATATATTATTTGGACTAAACATAAAGTGGTTTAATTAATGTACCCGAAGTAGATTGTTCTAACACGATGTTTATATGACTTGTTAATTTATTTATTTTTATTTTTGCAGCATAAACATGGAGTGATATGCTGTAAGGATTATTGCGTTGCTGTATGGAAAGCTAGCGATGACAAGTCCTTCTGTCTGTGGGAACCTCACTCTGTGGGTCCTGCGGGCAGGACGTCTCCCGGAGGCGGAGCCGGCCTGATACTCATCTCCAATGTAGACGATTTGGCCGAATGCATTAAGAGTAATATCGAGAAGACGGGTCGAGCCGGTAGCAATAAGTAAGTTATTAGGATGACAGATAATCTCAATACAGTAGACAGCCTACGTACACATGTTTATGAAACCGGCTTCACTATGTTGTACCCAAAATTGTAGTTCTTATTTGGTCTTAGTTCGAATGCCATCTAAGTCGAAGTCGAAGTCTAATGCCAGAAACCATTTCCTTTTTGAAGTTAATAATAATTGTCTTTTAGGTATTTTCGGGATCTCTTTTAGGTGTTAAAACGTTTTTTCAATTTTTATTGCTCACATATTTTTTGTCAGGTGTTTATTTTTTTAAATTTTTTAGATAAAAGGTACCCTTTTCCTTTTCTATATCCCTAACTTCGGTGGTATTTCTATGACATGATAATCTTGATCTTGATCTATAGCATAAAGTAATCTGCGGGACACTCAACTCCCACAGCAGGTTGAGGCTCACGTTTGGTCGGTCTAGTGGCTAGTAACTCTGGCTGTTAATCAAACGGTCGCGGGTTCGAATCCCGCAAGGGGAAAATGTTTGTGTTTTTTTTCTATTTATAATATGTATGTATTTACAAAAAAGAAAGTAATCTATGTAGTATATCAACTGTCTGGTATCCATAATACAAGCATTAGTTGCTCAGTGTGGAACTAGATGGTGCTGTGTGTAATGTGTGAAGATATTTAAAAAATATATATATAGAAAGTCGGTGGTTAGTTTATACTAATTTTAATTATACATGTGGTATAACAAGTTAAACTTGTCCTGCTAGATATTGTATGACTGCTGTGAAAGTGTTCTGGGAGTTCTCCAAGTCGCCGGGACCTGTGTCGCCTCAAGGTGCAGTACCGGACGAGGGGTACGAATGGAAGGTGCTCACTGGATACGTTGAGACGGCCAAGGGACGTACAATTCTCAGGGGCACCAGACCACCGGACATTGTCAAGTGAGTTTAATATCAATAAACAGCGAGTTAGTTAGTATCAGCTTTTTTAATTTTCCTAACAAGAATTAAAAAATAAGTGAGGTTTAGGAGCAGGTTAGGTTTGCATATTTAGTTTAATTAAAGTTCAATTCATTGTGTAAAGGTGCTCTCTCACCGGGAGCATTCGCGTGTAATGTAACGTTACAGATTCGAACATTACATCAGTGAAGGAGGAGAACCGAGCATTACAATGCGCACCTTGTAATGATACAATGTGTAATAATCTTGATACAACTTGTAACATCAATGCGCTTCACTTGTGCAATCAACTAAATCACACGTGAATGCTCGTAAAGTCAAATCTATAATGTTACATTACACGTAAATGCTCGTCAGTCAGGGAGGTAGTATTGTAATGTAATGCCCAGTCGAATCTATAATGTGACATTACACGTGAATGCTCCCGGTGAGGGAGCACCTTTATGTTATTGTGTTATAATTAAGTTGTGACACGATGACACGACAAGTTGTGACGCAGTCATTTTCGCAGCCCGTCTGGCAGCAGTAACCACCCCCCTTTCGTTAGACCAGGGTGAAATAGCAGCATGTGTGATGTTGTGATTCGGTGAGTGTGTAAGGGATGCTAGAGCCAATTAACCTTATCCCTTCCCAATCCCTTATCCTTAATCCTATTATAGTCAGCAGTGCAATTGCAGAACCTGCGACGTTACTTGTGTTATAGAAGACGGTAGCTGCCTACTATCAAGTGGACCGTCGGCCCGTCTGCCCAACTTAACATAAAAGAAAATCTCTCATTTACTCCACTTTATTTCATTTACTTTCCAAGTATTCAACCTATTTTTTTCTCGGAAAAATATACAGTTAAGTAAAAGAAATAAAAGATCAATCAAGATGTGAAGCTTCTTTCGCTTTCGAATGCATTGTTAGCATGGCAATCGAGTTTTCCACGCTATGATTCCACGTAATGATTTACGAACATGTGGTCCACAAAGCAAATGGTTCAATCCACATATCTAAGTGTCCACAAAGCATATGGTCCACATCGCAAATGGTCCAATCCACATATCTAAGTGTCCACATGGCATATGGTCCACATCGCAAACGGTCCAATCCACATATCTAAGTGTCCACATGGCATATGGTCCACATCGCAAACGGTCCCATCCACATATCTAAGTGTCCACATGGCATATGGTCCACATCGCAAATGGTCCCATCCACATATCTAAGTGTCCACACAGCATATGGTCCACATCGCAAAACGTCCACTACGACTTCATTGAAACACGCCAAATTTTAATGTTAATGTTGTAATTCGTGGTAAAGGTTCACTCGCGACGCAGTGCTTCAGTCGTCGTGCGCAGCGATTGTCGCAGCATGTATGTCGCACGCGCGTCGCCCGCCTCTGTGGACGCGTCGCACAGTCGACGAGGTGATGGCCACCGGTTGTCAATTGTTCACCGCCTCTCTCGGTGCGCTGGGATACGAGTTCAGACCCGGGGAGGATTTGCTTCTGCCATTACAGGTATTCATATAAACTTTAAAAAGATACTTGAACTCTTAATTAGTAGGACTGTGTGCTACCAGAACCATAGGTGCACCTCCACATAAAAAAGTCAATGTGTAATAATACTGTTGTTCCTTTTCGTGAAGGTCTTGAAGAGGTTCATTCTCGGCGTGAACTATGTCAGATACGACTTGCAGCAAGTGTTCACTGGGAAGCTGGAACAAACGCACCCAACGGAAATGAGTGTCAGGTAAAAGATGCTGTATATCTACGTATTTTGCGTGCCTTAAGGCCTTAAGTGCCTTAAAGCCTTAGTGCCTTTCTGCCTTAAGTGTACATATGCACTAGGCGGCCAAGTTGCGACGGCCAATGGGATGTAGCTTTAGTTAGTAGATTTAAAAAAAAATTGTATACGTACTTATGTTACCGAGGTTAGAAAAATTCTTGATCTATATCTAAAGGGTGATTCATTTAGAGGTACTTTTTTGTCTATGGATTTTTTGACAGATGAAGCGTGAGTCGTGATAACCTTTTATGGTATTTTTGTTCTGTATAGTTTGACATTTCATCATGGAAAGACTTAGCCCCGCACAGCGTCTACAAATAATACAGCTGTATTACGAAAATCAGCGTTCAGCGAGGAATGTGTTTCGTGCACTTAGAGAAACTTATGGTCCACATAATCGGCCTACCGAACGCACGATTCGCCATACCATCCAAAAATTTGAGAGCCAATTTACTTTAATAGATAATACACGACCAAAAAGACCACATCCAGCACGTAGCGAAGAAAATATTGCGGCGGTAGCTGAGAGTGTACGCGATGACCGCAAAGAATCGATCCGGCGCCGTTCGCAACAACTTGGCTTGTCATATGCAACGACTTGGCGTATTTTACGTAAGGATCTTGGTTTCAAAGCTTACAAAATTTAACTAGTGCAAGAATTGAAGCCGACTGACCTACCAAATCGTCACCAATTCAGTCTTTGGGCTCTTGAAAAGCTTAAAGAAAATCCACTGTTTTCGTCAAAAATTTTGTTTAGTGATGAGGCACATTTCTGGCTTAACGGATATGTCAACAAACAAAATTGCCGTATTTGGTCCGAAGAGCAACCTGAAGAGATTCAAGCGCTGCCATTACATCCAGACAAAACAACGGTTTGGTGTGGTTTATGGGCCGGTGGAATCATCGGTCCATATTTCTTCAAAAACGAGGCCGGCCAGAACGTAACTGTCAATGGTGACCGTTATCGTGCCATGATAACAGACTATTTGTTTCCTGAAATTGAAGCCCGTGATCTTCAGGACATTTGGTACCAACAAGACGGCGCCACTTGCCACACAGCACGTGAAACCATGGCTTTATTGCGTGAACAATTTGGTGAACAGTTAATTTCGCGCTTCGGACCGGTGAGTTGGCCGCCTAGATCCTGTGATATCACACCCCTAGACTTTTTCCTTTGGGGCTATGTAAAGTCCAAAGTCTATATTGATAAGCCAGGTACGATTGAGCAACTGGAAGCCAACATTACTCGCGTTATTCGCCAAATACCAATCGAAATGCTTAGACGCGTCATCGAAAATTGGAACTGCAGAATGGACTATGTTAACCGGAGTAACGGCCAACATTTGAAAGAAATAATCTTTAAATAATAAATGTAAAGAATAGTTCTTTTGTATAATAATAAAAATTACCCGATAAATTTGTTTTTATTAATATATTTTTTTGTTTTGAAAAAGTACCTCCAAATGAATCACCCCTTATATGTATACATATAATATTGAAGTTTTCAAAGTTGGCTCTGATCTGGATTTGGAAAATAGTGGCAAGGCATGCTACATTTCACAGTCATTTGGGCAGCCCATCTGGCGGCAGTAACCACCCCCTTACAGAAGACCACAGTGAAATAATAGCATATGTGCTTTTGTGTTTCGGTTAGTGAGTAAGGGATGCCAGAGCCCACTCCTCTATCCCCCTAAAAATAAAATAAAATAAATTCGTTCCTAATCCTCATATTTAATCTTACTATAGTCGGCAGAGCACTTGCAGCGTCTGTTGCGTTGCTTGTGTTATAGGCGACGGTTGCCACCTACCATCGAATGGTCCGTGAGCCTGTCTGTCGAGCTTAACATGAAAAAAAAAAAAGAATATAGGCGCATTGGTATCTAATTTCCAATTCGCCTATATTGTGGCTATTGGCGCAGATGGCACGGCTCTATACTTTTTAAAGGTGTGCCTTGGAGCGCTTTTTCGAAACTCACACGCACGGCATATTGTGGTCGGCGCCACATGCGGTGGCTGTGTGGCGAGTTGTAGGAGCGCCCTCCTTCTACATGATGGAGCCGCACGCCTGCGGACCCACGGGACTCAGGATTGATGGCCAGGTAGGCTATGGTTTGCTACAGGATGTAGGCTATGGTTTGCTACAGGATGTAGGCTATGGTTTGCTACAGGATGTAGGCTATGGTTTGCTACAGGATGTAGGCTATGGTTTGCTACAGGATGTAGGCTATGGTTTGCTACAGGATGTAGGCTATGGTTTGCTACAGGATGTAGGCCATGGTTTGCTACAGGATGTAGGCCATGGTTTGCTACAGGATGTAGGCCATGGTTTGCCACAGGATGTAGGCTATGGTTTGCCACAGGATGTAGGCTATGGTTTGCCACAGGATGTAGGCTATGGTTTGCCACAGGATGTAGGCTATGGCTTGCCACAGGATGTAGGCTATGGCTTGCTACAGGATTCCTAGTTTAGCAAGCCTGTTGTAGTATATAGATAGGGAGCAATAAATTAGTCAATTATTTATTTTATATATAATTACTAACTTGGTAATTTTTTTTTGGGTCTGGGCCACCCTTATCACTTGGAGGTATAAAAAATAGATTACGACCTGTTATTCTCACTTATTACACAAAAAATTTCATAAAAATCAGTGTCGAGCTGTTTCGGAGGAGTTTGGTTGAAAACACTGTGACACGAGAATTTTATATAGAGATATAGTGCTTTTGCCCCTTTGCTAATTACAGGTTTTTGTTTATAGTTTTAAATATAAAATTGATTTAAATCTTTAGGATAATGGAGCTGCGTGTGTTTTGACGTTTACCTCACCGAAATTGATGGCGTTTGGGTTAGTCTTGATTATTTATAATATGTTTCCATTTATGTAGAGATATTTTTACTGTTGTATTATTATTTTAATAGAAAATCAACAATCAAAACATACAAACTAAGTATATTCCAATCACAAAAATATTCCAATGATTTCATTGATATTTTTCCATTTTTAATCTATTTAAAAAGAAAACTTTAACAATGACAAGACATCGACTAACAAGACCAAGGAAATGCCTCATTATCTGTCATATTAATTCGATACTTAATTTATAAGTTCAAGAGTTAGTAGCTATATATATACTTATCCTTTCCTTTCTCATTATCATTAACCTGCTTAGCCTTTTAGGTACCTATTAAGGTTGGTAGCACGTTCATTTCTTGTGTTTGAAACAGACAGGAACCTATACTATTTATTGCTTTTATATATAATACTAGCTGGTGCCCGCGACTTCGTCCGCGTTGAAAAAGAAAATATATGAATAATTATTGTACCCGTGCGCGCCGTACAGCGCCATCTGTTAGATTTGTGTGGAACTACAGATAATAAAACGAATTCGTCAGCGTTGAAAAAGAAAAAAGTAGCCTATCCTGTGTCCCGCACGTCCAAATGTTTATCTACCAAGTTTCATGAAAATCATTTAATTCGTTTCAGACACGATATATCTGAAAACAAAATAACTTACTCCATGATCGACCCTTACAGATTTATTATTAGTATTGATGATAATATATGTATATATTGTAAAACTTTTAGAATTAAGGATAAAAATAAATAAATGTGAATAATAATTGATTTCTATTACAGCTATTTACAAAATGTCCCCGTGGTTGAGCGTTCTAAGCAAAATTTTCAACTGTATGCCATGTCGGTGGTTGTATCGCCCATTAAGAAAATGGGCGGTGTCGATCCGCCCCTGGTGAGAGCTCCTCCAGGAACCAAAATCAAATTGGTGCCGGCTACAAGCAAGGTAAGCAAATGTTGGACATCTTTTAGTGAGCACACTTTGTTTCGTTACTTAAGAGCATTCATCAATTAAAATTAAAAATCATCATTTTTAAACAGCCCTTTTTTTAAACTAGCGGTCGACGGCCTACGCAGATAAATATACAAGTTATTAAAAAAATTATAACACAATCTTTTAGAACATTAATGACTTCACATACTAGGTCCAAGAAAAAACAGAAATATCTCAAATTTGATCCCAAAATAACAAGTTTAATATTACGAAAAATTACTAAAAGTGACACTTTTGATTATACTTTTCTTGAATGAAAATTTACAGAAATCGTATGTTTTTTTCGACTATTATCTGCAAATAATATGACATTAATATCTTATCTGCAAGCTAAACACATCATGGCATTATGATCCGCCGGGAATCATAAATTTCTGATTCTGATTCTGTAACGCTCTTAAATAGTATTTATTCTAGGAAGGGAAATTTTTGGATTTTGACAGGTTTGACAGGGGGTGCGGAAGTCCAATTTTTACTTAGTTTAGGAAAATTTACTAACAATTTGACTAACTACTACATCGGGGCATTTTTTATATAAGTTTCTAGAGTAGGTATGTGTGTAATATCGATGGGTGAGAGAAATTTACCTATTGTAACTTGTGGAAGAGGTGGAAAAATAAATGTTTTTTCACAAGCATCAAGTGGATGATGTACAGAAAAAAATATATGGCATTTCATTATACGCTTTTCTGAGTGACAATATTTATTGTCCTCCAGGTGACTGTGGACGGTAAGAGGAGGCACGCCGACGAAAAGGACAGAAAACATCCACCGGGCAGTGAGTCTTGTTTGGACGCACAGAGAGCATCCGAGAAGAGAGACAAGGAACAGAAGTTACTTAAAGGTACAAAGGGGCACAAACTTTGCTTTAATCTTGAGAAACACTTGAGAAATATGTTTTAGTTTTTTAATATAAAAAGTGACAGGAGAAGTGAAGTTATAATGTATTTTATATTATGACGACACGTTTGGTCTAGTGGCTAGTAACCCTAGCTGTTAACCAAACGGTCGCCGGTTCGAATCCCACTAGTAGGGGCAAATGTTTATGTGAACATTTTACCTTTGTACCTGAGTCATGGATGTTTTGTATTTATAATATGTATGTATTTACAAAAAAAAGTAAATCTATGTAGTATATCAACTGTCTGGTATCCATAATACAAGCCTATAGTTGCTTAGTGTGGAACTAGATGGTGCTGTGTGGAATGTGTGAAGATATTATTATTATTCACATATTTATTTTCTTTCTTAATTTTAAATTTTTCACAATATTTAAAAAAAAAAATTATTATTCTCTATTTATTTTATTTCTTAATATTATTTTTTTTACAATATATATATATTAAAAAAAACAATAAATATTTAAAAAAAAATTAAAATTAGCTGTCCGCTTGTAGCGGGGCAAGGCTCAAGCTACCGGTGGTTAGGGCTGTAGAGTGAGAAACCTCCTGTCAAGAAGTACCAATTCGTACCGTGTCAAGAAGTACCGCCTTCTGTATCTGTCCCTTGACCCAGCCATCTAGTGAGAGCCTCTCGAGGTGTTGGTCGAGGCTCTTCGCTATAAGACCATTTGCAGATATTCTTATTATTAGTATGAATACAGTTAAGTAACTACATACCTAATACCTATATGATTGTTATAACAATAATTTTAATTTCAGGATTACGTAACACGAGCGGTTGGTTGGTGTTGGCCGACGGCACTCAGTTCCTGTCTGCCATGCACTCTATGTCTTGTCGCAAGTTTACACCAGCGTCGCGTGGAAATCAGGTATATATATGTTTATTTATTTATTTTATTGAAACACATTCACACAGCAATTGATAAAACAATAATATAAGAATAAAATATAAGTAATATATATACTTTTAAACTTGCATCACCTGTGGCGTTGCTTGTCTCCTTAGGCGACGGTAACCACCTACCAACAAGTGAGCCGCCAGCCTGTCTGCCCCACCTTTATATCTATATATATAAAAATCTCGCGTCACGATGTATGTTCGCGATGAACTCCCAAACTACTGAACCGATTTTGATAAAATTTCGTAACCATATGTAATTTGATCCAACTTAAAAGATAGGATAGTTTATATCTCATTTGTTTTTGCAAATTATATAATATTATTAACATAGCGCCATCTGTTGATACCTATTCAATCCAGCAATTATTTATCTGTGAGTTCCAAAAGATTCTAACACATGGCGATGTAAGGTAATTTTATCAGCTGGATTGAGTAAAAAATTGCATTCGTGCGAAGCCGGGAGCGGGCCACTAGTTATAAATAATAATAATAATACTCTCAAAATGGCAACGGTCGTTCCAGGCGTTGGCGTGTTCAGTGATGGCGGTGGCCATGACTCGCGTGGAGGACGTGTGCCGATGGTGCGGCTCCACCTTGGACCAGATATTGGAGAGTGGCGACCAATTGTACCAGGACAGCTACCTACACTACAAGCCCAAAAACGCGAGGATCCTAGCCATTGAACAGGTATGTCGTTTGATTATTACACCTACTAAACTCCGTATGGGTCTCACCAGTACAGGAGAGTGTCGCTTCTGCCATGAGTCAGAAGAAACACCAATGCATATCCTGTGCGAGTGTGGCCCCTTGATGCGCAAGCGCAGTCACATCCTAGGAAGCCACACAATTATTTAATATTTAATTGGACTATTAGGAACTAAGTCCGGAGAGGATGGCAAAAAAAAAAAACTCAAAATCAGCTGGCGTTTTTCCACAATTTTCCCACGGGGTTTTTCTTTAATTCTACTAAACATTTAGTAAATTGATGGTATGTTTCTTCTATAAATTTCAGATTCTTCGCAAATTCTACACACCGGGCAATTGTGTTTGTCGCGTTGTTGTTTACAAAGCGAGACAGAGCGGCGTTGTCGACACAGATCTTGTTGAGAAGGTATATACATATGTATATTTGTGTGTGTTTCATCTCTCAGCATTCTATATAGCCTTTGTCTATTATAATTATATTGGATAATTTTCAGCTGAAGGAGTTTTTCCGTGAAGAAAAGGCCGGTGTGTTCGTCGCTGGTTTGGGAGATTTCGCTGTGGCATTGTTCAGAACGCCCAAAGGTTTGGATCCTTACCTTTGTATGTGTGTGTGTGTGTGTGTGTGTGTGAGTGGGTGGGTGGGTGGGGGTGTGTGTGTGTGTGTGTGTGTGTGTGTGTGTGTTTTTTTTTAATCTAATTGAATGCTGAATGTTGAAGAATAGAACTAGAAGTAGAAATGTAAGAAAAAGTAGAAGGAAAACATAGCAGAGGCAAAGGAGAAAGACATCCTGATTGAAAAATTTAAGAGTGTGCATGGTTTTGTATGAGGTCTTAGGTGCAACAGATTCTATGGTTAAGGTAGCCAAGCCACGTGTTGGTCACCAACCTTCGTAGAGAAGTCGCAGCATAGGGAGAAGAAGATAAAAGATATTATATCTACCAAATTTATTAATAATAATATGTGGGTAACTAATACATATTATTGATGGCATATAATGCAATTGATGGCAGGTTATTACATGTTCGATCCTGCCGATCGAGACCGCTACGGGAGAGCTGTGGCGCCCCCTTGTAAGGGCAGAGCGAGAGCTTGTCTGTCTCAGTATCCTAATGTAAGTTATATTATTATTATAATACTTTGAGGTTAACATCTTAAAGTGTTTCACCATCAGTTAGACTGTTGATATAATTTTTTAGGAAATTTTTATACGTACGGGGGTGACCCAGAAATTACAAAATGATCTAAGTAGGCAATCGAATAATCCAATAATAAATACGAGTAATTACAAGATGACCTGCCTGCGTCTATGTTTCCGAGCTCATATAAGTGACCCAAACGTTTTCAAAGTTGGAGTGAATAGGCATCTTCTTGGTGAGCTTCTTCAAAGGCCTCATCTTAATAAAAAAATTAAAAAAAGAAATTAAAACTTAATTAAATCTAAATATCATCTAAGTAATATTCCATTCTAAGCATTATGTACATCACATACACGTGCCTTTTTTTTTTTTTTTTTTTCGGGAATCTTCTATAAGAATGTGTTTACAATGCAAACTGTCCTAACATTTCATGTAAATAAATGCACCGTTCCATTGACAGATACAAACATTGGCTCAAAAGCTTGGCTCCAACATTCCACCGGTGATGAGGATCGACGACAGTGGTTCAAATGAGGTAACTAAAGGTTTTTTTTTTTTTATTTTCATGCTGCTGACTGAATTCTTTGAATGCAGTATTACTAACCTTTAAAAATAACATATAGTCTTCTTTCAGCAAAATATCCTATCTACGATATTTAAGGTACTTTCCCTTCATGTCGCGTAGTCTTGGGTACGCCCTGTATGTATACATAGGTAATTTCTAACTTCTAACTAAACCATTGAACTTGTAAGCCGATGCACTGATTTTGTTGATTTTTTTTTGTGTGCATTTAATTTGGTACCTAGATAGTTTAGATTTACAATTGTATCAGATAGGTGGCGCTGCGATCGCGTTACTATTTTATGTATAATACTAGTGGCCCGCTCCCGGCTTCGCCCTGGGTGCTTTTTTGCAATCCAGCCGATAAATTACTTTAAACCGCCATCTGTGAGAAACTTATGGAACTCACAGATAAATAATTGCTGTATTGAATAAGTATCAACAGATGGCGCTATGTTAATAATATTATATAATTTGCAAAAAAAATAATAAAATAATAAACAAAATGTAATATAAACTATACTATCTTTTAAGTTGGACCAAATAACAGATACTTATGAAGTTTGATCAAAGTCGGTTCAGTAGTTTCAGAGTTTATCGCGAACATACATCGTGACACGAGATTTTTATATATATAGATAGACTAGCTGACCCGGAAAACGTTGTTTTGTCAAAAAAAATATTTGGGGTGGACCACCCTTAACATTTAGGGGTATGGAAAATAGATGTTGGTCGATTCTCAGACCTACCCGATAAGCACACAAAATTTCATCAAAATCGGTTCAGCCGTTTCGGAGGAGTTTGGCAACAAACACCGCGACACGATAATTTTATATATTAGAAGATATAAATTTATTATCTTTTCAGGTAAAATCGCTCCTCGAACCATCTTCAGGACAGAAAACGTCTCAGGATAAAATTGAGGTACTTACATAATTTTTTATCCCTAGATTCATTGGTGTCACTGCATACAGAGCTTGCCTGCAATTGAATCAGGTTTGATACTCGGTTAGGCATGCTCCTCCGTGCGGGAGATACTTGGGCCACTGTGGATGGGTGGGGCCCAAGTGGAGGGGCCCACCCCCAAGGTGGACATATGACCTGATGTGGGCCAAGGGTCGACAGTTGATCTAGGCTGCTTCTTATTAGTCCCTTCCGTACTAATATTGTAAATGTAAAAGTAACTCCTGTCTGTCTGTTACCTTTTCACGCCTTAACTAAACCGATCTTTTTTTTTTTAATAAGAGATGGGTTTGCTCTAGGCTGCTTCTGATTAGTCCCTTCCATAGTATAAATATTATAAATGTGAAAGTAACTCCTGTCTGTCTGTCTGTTACCTTTTCACGCCTTAACTACTCAACCGATCTTTTTTTTTTAAATAAGAGATGGGTTTGCTCTTGGCCAACAACCAGCTTTGTAGCGAAGATGAGGCCTACGATGGAGCGAGCTCACCCAGAAGATGTCTTTTCACTCGAACTTTGAAAAACATTTGGGTTATATGAGCTCGGAAATACAGACGCCTATGTCTTGTATCACGTTGTCAGATGATACAAGACATAGGGTGTCTTTCATCCAGAAATAGTACTGTCCCTGAGGAATCGTCTAAAATAAAATAAAATTAAAACTAACGCCTGTCCAAAGTGTTATAGCAACAAGGGGTCAAGCGTTATGTTGCTGTAATATTTTTTTTCAACGCCAACGAACTCGCAGGCACCAGCTAGTATAAATAGATATATTGGGACACCGTGTGTATAATAACTGAATATATATATTTTCAGGTTAAATCTTCAGAAAATAAAATTTCCAAGGATCAATTGGAGGTAATGTTAATATTAACGAAATAATCATAATATTCCTTAAATTGACTTAAATTAACTAATCTTGATACTTAAATTGTCACCACAGTTGACCCAGGTTTGAATATCGGTCGCGCCTGCTCCCGACCTGTATTTTATTTATTTTTCAGAAATTTTATCTAAGTATATAAAAAATGTGGACATTTATTTCAATAGTTATGAAGAAATTTTTTTTTTGTATTTTTTTTATGTTAGTCTGTGGCTTCCGTCGCCTATAATATAAGCAACTTGACTACTTTTTTAAAAGTTATAGAAATGGGCTCTGGCATCCCTTAATCACTCAAGCACACATGCTGTTATTTCACATCGATCTTATGTAAGAGAGTGGTTACTGCTATCAAGCTATTGCTATTGAGCATAACTGCTAATAATCGTATCGCAACATAAGAAATGAGAATAAACATATGTATATAATTTCTTACATGAGAATAACTATGCCCTGTCACTAAGTACTTGATAAAATGCAGACCAGATTCAAATATAAAAATTTCATTTCTAAAGTACTGAAAGTACCCCATATCTAAGTTATTTCAAAAATTCTAGTGTTAATTTCTAATGTAAGTAAAGTTCTAAGGTACCGGTAATCTAACCCATCAAGAATAGGCCCCTATAGCCCATAAGAAAAGTTTAACGTGCCCCTTGGTCGAGTGGTTTAAGGTGCTTGCTTTAACGATAATATGTCTCGGATATCCAAGGTTCAATTCCCGGCAAGGTCAACCTTTAGAAATGAACTGTTTATAGTTGACTCTGCTTTGGATCTGGCAAGTATAGTGGCAGAGCACACCGAAGTCACTTGATCAGCCCGTCTGGTGGCAGTAACCACCCCATTACAGAGAATCACAGTGAAATGAAAGCATGTGTGCTATTGTGTTTGAGTGATAGAATTCTTAATTCTAATCCTGCTATGGTCGGTAGCGTTTTGGGACAATAGACATTCTGAGACACTGGACATTTTGAGACACTAAACATTCTGAGACACTAAACATTCTGAGACCCTAAACATTCTGGGACACTAAATATTCTGAGACACTAAACATTCTGGGACACTAAACATTCTGGGACACTAAACATTCTGGGACCTAAACATTCTGGGACACTAAATATTCTGAGACACTAAACATTCTGAGACACTAGACATTTTGAGACACTGGACATTCTGAAACACAACATTCTGGGACACTGAACATTCTGAGACACTATACATTCTGCGACACTAAACATTCTGGGACACTGAACATCCTGAGACACTGAACATTCTGAGACACTAAACATTCTGGGACACTGAACATTCTGAGACACTATACATTCTGCGACACTAAACATTCTGGGACACTGAACATTCTGAGACATTAAACATTCTGAGACACTAAACATTCTGAGACACTAAACATTCTGAGACACTATACATTCTGGGACACTGAACATTCTGAGACACTAGACATTTTGAGACTAGACATTTTGATAGACTGGTCATTTTGGAACAATGAACATTCTGACACTGGACATTTTGAACCTGAGACCGCACTTGCAGCACCTGTGGCGTTGTGTTATAGGCGACGGTAGCCAGCTAGCTACCATCGAGTAAAACGTTAGCCTGCCTGAAGACCTTTATATAAAGAAAAATTGTTAGGATCTAGAATAAAATAGTCTCATTATTACATATATATATGGTATTGTTTCAGGTACACTTCACGGAGTCGCCATCGTTTGCAATTTACGGAATGGATGTCACCAGTTTGCGTAGACTGAACCGATTCGAAAGATAAAAAGAAACTTTAATTTGATAGAAAAAAATATATAACTAAATGAAAATTAATTATAAGTTGTGTCCAAACAAAAATTGTAATGTACAAGTAACGAAATGAAGTCAAAATCTACAATAAAATAAATTTCAAAAAATTGTTTTTGTTTGTTGCCATAACCCTTAAGCACCATTTTTTTTCCCGTTGGGCACTTTTTATATTGGGAAAAAGTGCTGAACTTGCGTGTACTTCACGCTTTGGTAAATATATAGATATATAGATATAAATATATAGATGTGATGTGTGATAGGCTAGGTTATACCAGCTCTGGAAGAAATAAGAAAAAACTAGATCACTTGGTTAAGAAATAAATAGAGATATTTGAAAATGGGGATATTCGACACCCTGGACGTCATTTAGGGCTATCTATAGCGACTTTTTAGACTAATTGGCTAGGGTATTATAATGAGTAATATGATACAATGTCATATCACTTTTATATGCGTGGTTTAAGTATATTTAAAAAAATGTTTATATGGCTATTAGTTCATTGGTGGAGTGTTAAGATGACTCGTGGGTTCGATTACCGGCAAAGTTAGCCCAACTTTCAAAAAAAAAATTAAAGCTGGTTCTGGTCCTGGTCTGGCTAGAGCAGCTCGTCTGGCTTCAGTAACCACTCCCTTACAGTAGACCACCGTGAAGTAACATCATGTGTGCTGGTTTGTTTGGTTTTGTGAGTAAGGGATGCCAGTCAAGCCTATTTCCCTATGCATTCCTTAATCACTTACTCCTATTACTATTAAGGTAGGAAGTGTACACTTGCTAGGATAGGCGACGGTAGCCACCTACCATCAAGTGGACCGTCAGCCTGCCTGCCAATTTATCCCTTTCTTCTTCTGACATTCTCTGCAATAATAAGTCCAAATGAACACAATTTTCTTATTCTCTTATATCTTCTATACATACGAATGCATATCAATACCTACTATCAATATACTAATAATAAATCTGTAAGCGTCGGTCATGGAGTAAGTTACTTTGTTTTCAGAGATATCGTATTTATAGGCTCTATACATGATACTGAAACTAAATTGACGATTTTTAGAATTTTTTCTGTATGGATGTTCCTCCATAACTCTGAAACGAATTAACTGATTTTCATGAAACTTGGTAGATAAACATTTGGACATACGGGACACAGGATAGGCTACTTAATATTTTTCAACGCGGACGAAGTCGTGAGCACCAGCTAGTTAAGAAATAAAGTCGCTGTCCCCTTCAGTCTGTTTCACTTTTTCTAAATCACAACTGATTCTGATACGGTTTTCATTAATTAAAGAGCGATATACTAAGACGGTTTGTGTGTACGATCTGCAGAAATAAATTGCACGCAAACACGCGATGGTTCCCTACTTACACCTGTTATAAAAAACCAAGCGTTCGTCATATTTTACTATAGTAAATTCACTATATATTATTTCCTATAATAAAAAAAAAACTTGCACCTGCTACCGTAGACAGAGTCGTACAAATCCATCAATTTTATCAAACAACACGTCGTTAACGTAAGTCACACTAAATTTAACTGAATTGTGAACGCGTAACCAATGATATAAAGTAGGTGAGAAGGTAGATACATTATACGCGCACGGTGAATGATACTTTGAAACTAGGCTAATTGGCACATTTTTTTAATTTTTTTAAAATTTTATTACTTTTTGGGACACAAACAGAAATAAAAACAAATATACATATATACTAAAAAAGACAATATGAAATTAGTCTTGGGTGATCTTATTCAACTACTAGCTGGTGCCCACGACTTCGTCCGCGTTGAAAAATATTAAGTAGCCTATCCTGTGTCCCGTACGTCCAAATGTTTATCTACCAAGTTTCATGAAAATCAGTTAATTCGTTTCAGAGTTATGGAGGAACATACATACATACATACATACATACATATAGAAAAAAATTCTAAAAATCGTCAATTTAGTTTCAGTATCATGTATAGAGCCTATAAACACGATATCTCTGAAAACAAAGTAACTTACTCCATGACCGACCCTTACAGATTTATTATTAGTATTGATCTTCATAGACAATATCTATACTTATCTTTTGTCCTGACTGACTATCAACGCACAGCAGAACTTTGATAGATAGCTAAAAATTGGAACACAGGTTTATCCGCTAAGAAAAGTTAAAGTAATAATGTAACGAACTGTGCATTATGCTAGTGGGCGAGTTGTCTTTTAAAATAGTAGGTAAAATCAAACATGACAATTCGCCCATTTGGCGAGATAAATTTGGGCGAGTAGTCCATTAACTCAAGAAATCCTAAAAGTAGATATATTTTTGAACTTTTCAGCTTAATGCCCTAAAAGAAGTATTATTTTTAAAACAATTACATATTAACGTATCTACTTCACTTTACATCAATGGTCGTGTTACTAAATGACATTCGTTTCTTTCAACGATTTGGACCTTTTGCCGTGTGAATTGTCTATAAGATCGATCGATGTGAGATTACGGTGCATTTTTAAGCTTTTTTTCGCTAAATTCTCGAATGAAATGTAATTTAGAGGTTTCTCACGTAAAACGAGTATGTTACAGTCAAATTTTAGACCATCAAGTAGAAGCAGAGCACACTGCATTCCGATCTCCTGGGTATATTAGCCCAAATCTTAGAATTTATTAGTATGAGAATATATTTGTAGTGGTAGGGCACACTGCGTTTCTCAGTCATTTGGACAGCCCGTCTGGCGGCAGTAACCACCTCCATACAGAAGACTACCGTGAAATAACAGCATGTGTTGTGTTTCCTATATTTCTCTATCCCTTCCCAACCCCTTATTCTTAATGCTACCATACTCAACAGCGCATTAGCAAGGTTAGGTGACGGTAGCAAGTTATAGGTGACGGTAACCACCTCTACCATCAAATGGACCGTCAGCCTGTCTGTCAATGTTAACACAAAAAAAACCGGCCAAGAGACTTCTTGGCGTCCACTCTTCCATCAACAACAAACTTCTCTAAGTCATCATGTTTCCCTAAATCAAATGTGACTATCTGATAGCAGGTGACGTATTCATATAGTCTTGTCCGAATAGCGGGCCTATTCTCTATCTGTGGTTTTTAAAACCTATCGGCTCCAACGTCGACATTAAATTGGAAATAATAATTTCTCTAAAGTAAAAACCACATAACAACGTGCCAATAACTTCATCGACATATACATGTCACGGTAAAATCTTCATAGACATTTTGACAGGTGCTTAGTCGAGTCGATAACCACAGAAAAACCACAGATAGAGAATACGGGCCCAGGGAAGATTTTTTTCCCTGTATGCTTAGAATTTCCTCACTTCCCAGACAAAGAAGCTAATAAATATCATTTAGTGAGTCCTTGAACTGTCGGAGATACTTAGAGAGCAACATTTCATCGTCGTACAGTTTTGTCGCTAATTTGACATACAAAAAAGCGCGCCCTGAATCCACCGTACATTATAATCAACAAGCATTTTTGAACACTAGAGCGAAGCGGACGAAAAAGAAAATTGAGTCGCCACTATAGCAGAATACTAAATAAAATGTAAATAAAAATCAAGCAATTGTGACTAAATATCTATGTAGGGATCTCGTCAGATCAAAATCATGAAAGTAAAAAACAATAATTTTTGCCCATATATAAACTACAAGCGACCTGCCCTCGGCTTCCCACGGATGCAAATTTTGCATATTATATTCACAAACCTTCCTTGTTTATCGCTCTTTTCATCAGTGAAAGCCGTATCAAAATCAGTTGGCTGGTTTTCAAAGAAGATAGCGGAGAAAAAGAGACGCAGACAGCGACATTATTTTATAAAACGTATATTTAGATAAATATTACAAGTTTGTATTTTAACGTTACCTTTTATTTCATGAGGATATTGTAGTCGAAGATCGGTGAGATAAATTTAAAAAAAAAATCCGCATCGAATTGTCCTATTCACGCGTAAGCACGCTTGATAAACTC
The DNA here is from genome assembly GCA_936446665.2 of Synanthedon andrenaeformis. NCBI lineage: Eukaryota > Metazoa > Arthropoda > Insecta > Lepidoptera > Sesiidae > Synanthedon > Synanthedon andrenaeformis. The sequence continues at coordinate 1,897,994 of OW387804.2, read as the reverse complement.
CCGCCATTTTGATTCTCGAATTTTTAATTATGTATTTTTTGCGCGCCCTCCGCTCCTATTGGCCAGTTTTCGGCCGCGGTCGACTCACCACTTTTTACCGGCTTACACAAACTTTCTACGAATTTAATTAGCCAAAACATATTTAATTTGAAATGTTTTAATTCCCGTATGGCCCTCTGATTGCTTGGGAATGATGTTTGCTACCAAATTCAGTCAGCGTACCCTTTGGTTTGCAAGTGAGAGCTATACTTACAGAATTTTTTAGGTGCGCCCAATTCGCTTCATGCTAATTTGACCCCACTGTCGCCAAACTATAAATAAACATAGTATTATAGAGATAGAAAAGAAAGAAACATTTATAATATTCCTAACACAGATACATAACATACTAGCTATACCCGCCCTTGGATTCGCACTGAGTGAAATTTTCAAAAATCCTTTCTTAGCAAACGAATAATAATAATAATTGAAATTATTATTACTAATTTTAATTTTAACTGAGTTATTAATAATAATTGTTTATTTGCTGAATGCATGTTTGCAGAACATAGATATATTTTATACTAGCTGGCGCCTGCGACTTCGTCCGCGTTGAAAAAGAAAAAGTAGCCTATCCTGTGTCCTGTACGTCTAAATGTTTATCTACCAAGTTTCATGAAAATCAGTTAATTCGTTTAAGAGTTATGGAGGAACATACATACATACATACATACATACAATACCTACACTTGCAGATTTATTATTAGTATTGATATCGCATTTTAGCGAGCCTTAAATATATATGATTTCATTTTTATTACAGTTTATACTAACAACTTTTTTTATTTAAAATCAATATCTAGTTTTAACTTTAATATTTTATTAAGTTTTTATGTTCAACTGTACTGAATCAAAGTTGTGGGCGAGCTGTCTATAAAAATAATAGGTAAAATAAAACATGACAATTCGGCCAACTTGGGCGAGATAAATTTGGGCGAGTAGTCCATTAACTCGAAAAAATACCTTCGTTTGGCGTGTCAACAGCTTGGTTTTATTTCCATACTAGCTGGTGCCCACGTCTTCGTCCGCGTTGAAAAATATTAACTAGCCAACCTGTGTCCCGTACGTCCAAATGTTTATCTACCAAGTTTCATGAAAACCAGTTAATTCGTTTCAGAGTTATGGAGGAACATACATACATACATATACAGAAAAAAATTCTAAAAATCGTCAATTTAGTTTCAGTATCATGTATAGAGCCAATAAACACGATATCTGAAAACAAAGTAACTTACTCCATGACCGACCCTTACAGATTTATTATTGGTATTGATGTATGTCTCTCTAAGTAACACTTAGAGCAAGGTAAGTATCATTTGCTTAACTAAGCAAAGATGCTGACTGTAATGTTAACCCGCCGCCTTTATTAAATGCGTGCCATTTATTGCAAAGACCGTAAAAATGGAACCGTGAATAACGTCCCGGTTTTCGTAGAAGTCATTCGTTGTGCGAAACGGGAATTAAATGAAGGACATTAAAATATGACTAGTGATGTGATAATTGACGATAACTTGTACGATAGAAGACCTAATTTTTTGATACCAGAATTACATTAGCAATTTTTTTTACGGATAATGGAAGAGTAATTTAAAAAGTTATTATCACACAGGTCTGGACAATCGAAAAAAAAAAATTCTAGTCCCGGTTTTTGAAGAAGTCATTCGTTGTGCGAAATTGGAATTCTAAATAAAGACCAGAGCTAACTTTGGAAGGTTTCTTTAAAAAGTTTACCCTGCCAGGACTCGAACCTCTGTTCATTTGAGAGTCTGTCCAATTGAGAATATGTCTAGTTGCAACGGATGCCAACTCGTACCCAGTTCGGATACGAGACTATAAAAAAATATATAGGAATTCTATGATTTTTTAAAATAAATAAGTACAGTTTTATTATTCTTATGGTTTGTTTTTTGTGCATTCTATTTTTTGACTTATTCATCGTGGTACTGAAAATACCAGTTGCCCAATTTTCCCAACTCTAACGGCCATAACTAATTAGTTTGTTCTGGAATACATCACCCATTGTTCAAACACACTTTATGGAACACAATGACTGAGGAAATTATTTAAAATATTTTTTTGAGTTTAAAGTATTTATATTATTATTTTATTTAACGAAAGTTAACGAAATCCAATAACGAAGAAAGCTGCATGATTGATTTTTAATTATGTATTATTTTTTCCAAAGGAGCCTTTACATTGGAACGCTAAGAACAAAGGCACTGGGTCAAGTCACTGGTGCACTTACTACAGCCAATAACGACGTTAAGATTGTTCTCATTAAACTTGCAATAGTATCATGTGCTATTTGTGTTTCGAACTCAATAAAATTTATTTTCTTTCTTTTTTTTAATGGAAAGGCAATAACAATTTGTATAATCTTAAAAAAAAATCTTTTAATTGGGAAATCATAGACATTTTTACAAAAACGTACAAATTGGGGAAAGCGTAGTGTTGTGAAGTAAGTAGTCTTGTCACCTGAAAGGGAAGGTACCTCGCGTCAAATCCAGCGATCAGATTTTTTGCTGACTTGCTTATTTATGATGTTGGCCCAGCTAATAATCCAAGCTTGAGACCTCTAGCACCGGACGCAACCTTGTCATAAATCGAAAAAACTGCGAAAATTTCGCCTTTACTTTAGTTTTTGGCGATTTTAACCCTAAACGATTAGTTTTTTAATAATACCTACTCTAAACGCTTTTAAAGTAGACTAAATTTTCTACAACATGAGACTAAAACCATCTCTTTAGACCCAATAGTTTTCAAGATATGGATCAAGAGTTAAACATTTAAAAAAATCAAGCAAAAATCATCAAACCGTGACAATTTCTGCTTGATAATGAACATCCCCTTTCTATAACTTTTACTTTTTCTAAATAAAAAAGTTTAAAAAATATTTTTTCTCCTGCTTTTGGGGATATAGCCAATTGCTTATATAAAATATGTCCAAGGTATAATGATAAGACTAGATTTATTAAATTTGAGAAGTTTGTATACTTGTAACTGTTGTTTGAATATTGCTAGAAATCGATATTATTATTGAAATACTGTTCGACAATTGTTCGAGATTTGGAGCGACAAATCTCAATTGAAAGGTGTTAGGAATGCATGGCTTTTAGCAATAATACGTCATAGTGCACTGATCTAAACAATAGATGAGGTGTATCAAGCAGAAAGCCCCGAAATATGTGGTAGTATTAAAATCATACTTACGAACTTATTGCGAGATTGACACGCAATTCCAAATGTATATTGCTTTTATGAAAAGAAACTAAATAAAGGTGTTCTGTACTAACGCATCAATGTATACTGCACAACGATATTGACCAGCTTACAAGCAACAAACCGCTAGCCAATAGTACATCTGTAGTAATACAACACGTGTTACGTATCACAGGGCCGCATGTATTTGAAACCTACCTGTGTCTCTTTCTACAACGGGACGGTCTATACTACACAATAAGTAAGAGTGAGACAGCTATAGAATTCAAATGGTATTTAAACTTCCTTATGAAATATGCAAAAGTTGAGCTAAATTATTTAAATATTTTGTTAAAAATATTGTAATTAAGTATATTTATATTAAAAACTCACGTATGATAGGTAATTCCTTTTTCTTTTTGTCCTTTTTGAGGTCTATTTTTACACAATTTCACACAGCACGATGGCATTTTGTCGATTTTTAAATAGCAACCAAACGGCTACAGCGCTAGCGAGCGACTAATTGCGAATTCGTCCACTCGGGACGAAGTGGACGAATTTTACTACTACCATTTTTTGTAGGCCGCGCCGTGTCTATACTCTCAATATACTTATATAGTCTTAGGTCATAGTGTCATTAATTATAGACCTTATAACCAGTAGACAACAAATACAACCTCTTTAGAATACCCAACAAAACCCCATGACGCGACAAAAACCTTTTTTCCAAGTGACAAAAGCTGTAGCTATTTCCTGCGAATACAATGAAGAAGGGAACCATGTCTTTCTGTTAACTTTAGGTCCATGCCTTACAAAGTTCTCGGCGATATTGAAGCTATATTTTTACGGTTATCTCAAGCAACATCAAGAGCAGAAAGTGCAGATCAGGTAATAATAACTAAAATTATTATTGAGATAGTGTTTTTGTCTGTCTGTTACGCTTTCACGCATTAACTACTCAACCGATCATCTTGAAACTGTACATAAACTTCAGTGATACAAAAAGTTATACAGAAGTTTCCTAGTTAAAGGGTTCTTAGTTAAGGGTGCTTGCTAAAGGACCCTTTAAGGGGTTCTTAAAAAAAATTAAAATTCAACGCCTGACAAAAATATATGCAAAATATTTGCAGTAAACTGTGAAAAGATGACTGTGAACTTCTTGACATACCTGAAGTGGCCAGATTACTCTATAAGCAGGGATCAATTTGAAATAATAGACCTTGAAAGAAGAATGAGAAAATGAGAATATATAAGAAGGCTCACACATAGAAATATAAGCAGTACAAGTGATGTTCTTTGATCTGGTCTTCTATAAGAGAGAGAGAGAGAGAGAGAGAGAGAGAGAGATTATTGTCCTTTTTAAACCCCCACCCTCGATGTAAGAACGAGGTCTTATACGTTTGACGAGTGTCTCTGTGTATGTGTGTATGTGTGTATCTATGGAATCGTAGCTCCCAAACGCATGGACCGATTTTATGAAGCTGACATGATCGGAATTATACTTAGCTATACTGACTTCATTTCATGAAGATATGTTTTAAAAGTTTGAAGACTTTTTCCTAGTTGACTTAGGGATTCCACTAACTTCGACATGTTCGATTGATGTGAAATTTGGTATACTGTTACTTGGGTGGTATTTTAATGACATGGTAACCTTGACCTGATGCTGCATCACCAAGTCGTCTGCGGGACACCCAACTCCTCAGCAACTTACAGAATATATGGCGTGTTTGGGCTCGATAGAAAGTCGGAGGTTATTTTATAATTTTAATATAACAGTAACAACAATAATATAGTAATTTTTACATGTTATACAAATTAGAAGCTTAAACTTTTACTGTGATTTAATAAATGAAAATAACTGTTTCAAAATTATAAGCAAAACTAATTTATGTGTGCTAGAAATAGCTTAGCTTATATTGTAGACAAACCTAACAAAGAGTATGACTAATTTTAAAATTTATTGCATTTCATTTCGATCCCGGATGCGTTTCACTGTTCTGTTAGCACGTTTGCTATTTTCGGGCGTTTTTTCAAGTAAATTTGACAGTTTTATTTTTTTTATGTTAATGTCATCGACAGGCTGATATAACATGATAGTATATCACAAGCAACGCCGCAGATGTTGAAAGTGCGCTCTGCCTATCTTAGTATAAGGTATTCATAATTCAGATTTTATAAAATGAACATATTTATTCAGGATTAAATAAAACTTTATTTAATATGTCGTATTTACTATTTCGTAAGTTGAGGACACTGTGTCTCTCGGTCTGATGTGTTGCACTGCCCCAGATACAGATTGCTATGGTGCAGATATACCAAGAGGAAAAAAAAAACAATCTAAAGTAAATCTTTATTTGCACTATCACATGTCAACAGTATCTTAATTAATAACAGCAGTTACAGTACAAAATACATAGATATTTTCTTTAATATATTGTATCTTTTCTCAATGCTATAAAATTCTTTTTAAACTAATAATACTGTCAAAGTTATTGTAATTTTAGAATCTGCCAATTACCTACAATTATTGAGTATATTATTGTATGTACTTATTAAAATCTGTAAGGGTCGGTCATGGAGTAAGTTACTTTGTTTTCAGAGATATCGTGTTTATAGGCTCTATACATGATACTGAAACTAAAATGATTGTATTTGTTATATTTTAAAGATTTTTATATTTTAAATTGTAGTTTTTATATTTTAAAGATGACAAAAAGAATAGTATACTGAGTTTCTTTCGGGGTTTCTTCTCAGGATCGTCATCTTGGCTTTTTTTCCGAAACCCTAGTACATTTATATTTATAATAACGATCATAAGAGTTTCGTGAGAAACCTAATTGATAAATAAATATTTTGATTTTGATTTTGATGATTTTTAGATTTTTTTTCTATATGTATGTATGTTCCTCCATAACTCTGAAACGAATAAACTGATTTTCATGAAACTTGCTAGATAAACATTTGGACGTACGGGACACAGGATAGGCTACTTAATATTTTTCAACACGGACGAAGTCATGGGCGCCAGCTAGTTATACATATAAATAATGGTCAAAGGTTATATAAAGATTGTTAAAGCGTCATCGTAGGACAAGGAATGCGGGTTCCTGACGCGGCGGCTTTTTTTATTTTATTTCAATATGGCGGCTCATTTGCGCTGTATTGTTGCGCGGGTGCGCGCCATTTGATCTGTTAACACACGAGTGAAGAGGACATTAAACGATCCTATTAATAAATTATAGGATTGTTTAATTTTGTTTTATTTAATTAATTATTAACATATTTTTATTATCCTTATATATAATAAGGATAATAAAAATATGTTCACATGTTTGTCCGCGATGAACTTCCAAACTACTGAACCGATTTTGATAAAATTTCGTAACTATATGTAATTCGGTACAACTTAAAAGACAGGATAGTTTATATCTCATTTTGTTTATTTTTTTGTAAATTATATAATATTATTAACATAGCGCCATCTGTTGATACCTATTCAATCCAGCAATTATATATCTGTGAGTTCCAAAAGATTCTAACAGATGGCGATGTAAGGTAGTTTTATCAGCTGGATTGAGTAAAAAATTGCACCCGTGCGAAGCCGGGAACGGGCCACCAGTTATTATATATTTTTTATCTTAAGGTCAACAGACAGGCTGACGGTCCGCTTGGTGGTAGGTGGCCACCGTCACCTTTAAAACAAGCAACGCCATTATAAAAGGATAAAAGATAAGGGATAAGAAAAGGATGGGGTAATGGGCTCTGGCATACCTTACTCGCTCTTTCTAAGTCACGACTGGAGCCAACTTGCAAAAGTTTATTTCCAAAGTTGACTCCGCCGGGAATCGAACCCGGGTTCCTGAGACCACTCATCCAACGGACTCGTCAAATTCATTTATTTTATAATAAACAAAAACCATACAAAAATACGGAAATTAACTTTGAAATTAAGACAGTATTATTACAATGTCACTTTATAGGGTTTCACTATGTAAGTAGATATTTATTAAGTTTAAAAAATAAAATCAATTCTAAATAATATGCGAAGAAGATCTATGTTAGGAGTTAGGGTATTATAATTAATACATTTATTTTTATTTATTATTTGAATCATCTTTTGAATGGTTACAGTAACTATAAACCCGTCATTTTGGCTGTATAACTAATATTTTTTTCTTTCACCAATATGATAAAAGAAAAAAATAAATTTAAGCCAATTCATTTTAGGACGGAAAATAAAGAAATACTTTCTTTTTTGTTTGTAAACCGATGGAAGCTTGCTGCAACACTTCAGTGAAATCCGCATATAGTATATATGCATGTTATATTGAAAAGAGCTTATTTTGAAAAATAAAATTATAGTGTAGGTATATATGATTGAAATTGTAAACCAGTTTAAAATAATTATTACAAATTAATTGTAAATTTAATTGTAAATCGGTGGAAGTTGACGGATATATACCTACTGTTTAGTTGAGCGGTTTTCTTTATTGTTATAATAGTTAATTTGTCTTTGGATTTGGTCTTTGTTTGCTTTCAGTTACTTATTGTTTAGTTGCTACGCGTGTTTTATTGGTCGTCTCAATTTTTAGTTTGTAGTTTCTCTGTGAATGTCTTAAAATTGCCTTATGTTACCTATAGTTATTGTAAGTTTTTTTGTTTATTCTGTTGGTGTACCTTTTTGGAAAAAAAAAATGAATTGTTTAACTGTCCGAACAGCTCGTGTGTTTAACCACACATGTTGTTTGGTTAGGATGTCCCATAATTATATTATTGTTGTATTTCTCCAGTAGCTGTCGCGGTGTTTTCATATAAAATGAGTTTGGACTATAGTGAATAAAATTGGTCGGTAGACACTCAGGTACCTACCGACCAGACATTTATGTCTAATACTAATTTTGTACCTAGTTTTTACAAAGTTTGATACATAGAATTAAAGCTTTTTCGCACTTCTTATAAAAAAAAATCGTTGCTTGTATTATAAGACGACGGTAGCCTTTTGCCATCAAGCTTACTTACCGTCAGCCTCTTTGACAACTTTACTTATAAGAATTATAGCTATAAGACTATAAGATTTCTCTATTGTCTGTAATATAATACGTTAATAATGTTGTAATTGTTTTTTTTTGTTAATAATTTTTTTAATATAATTATAGAGTTACTAGTTGTTGCACGCGACTTCGCTCGTGTAACTTTATATAGTCTATATATACTATAGGTAAAAGAATTTTCAAAATCTGTCCAGTAGTTTTTGGGTTTATTCGTTACAAACATACAAATCTTTTCTCTTTAATATTAATTAATTAAGTATTAAGTTAATAGAGTATTATACACATATGTAAATATTACATACATAACTAATCTATTCCTATATAAATTAATAAGTTAACTATGCTGTTTTGTCAATTTGTTGACAAACGTAAACATTCATTTTAAATATTTCATGTATAAGTTTTAAATTTCATTTGTAAAAGTCGGACTGCATTTAACAAAATGGCCGCCAAGTTAACAATTAAAAAAATAATTCGAAACAAAAAATCGCACCAGAAAAAGCATCGAAGAGATGAGTGAATGCCGAAATGTTGTATTTAAGAACATTTAACATATGTCGAATATTACTTGGATATATGTTTATATGTTATACGTGCTTAGTTTACGTAGGTAGCGTCTGTGAAATGCAGAGAATAAAACGCAGAGGTATCTTACTAGTACCTAGTCACGTGACGACGTGACGCTTAGCGTACTATTAAAAAGTGAGTTTCCTGTGAAAATTAAAATGTCTGATGTTTAGTCTGTTAGTCTGTTTGTGTCTATTAGTGTCTGTTAGTGTCTGTTAGTGTCTGTTAGTGTGTGTCTGGTGTTCTGATGTGTCCGGTGAGACTAGACTACGAGACGTTGGAGCCTTACAAAATTCTTACACAATACAAATTCTTACAGTTAGAAATACAAATTACACTAGGTGTATATTAAAAATATGTGCAGTGTTTCAAAGTTATAAAAATTTCATATTATTATTTTTGCAAAAATTGTATGTATATGTATAATTTGCAGAAAAATCTCCGTGTACAGTTTAGTAAATTAACAAAAATAATTGTCAATAAACAAATATGTACAGTCTACGCTTAAAATAATCTTTGACCGAATGGTAAACATATTTGAGATTACAAGCGCTCAAGACTTCGTTCGCAAGTTGTTTGTCGACTAATGTTGGCATGCTGATTCCATTCTATCAGAAAAAAACATAATTAAAAGACGTCCGCCATTTTTTTAAGGCGTTACCGCCGAAAATATCCATTAGTACGCAAGCTTATTCGACATAATATATTATATAGACTAACAAACAATTAACACCTAATCTATACCTACTCTATCAAAGAGAAATGCCACTATAAACATTTTGATTATGTACTGTTAGTGCTGTTAGGCACTATCTTTAATATGAAGAGCTATGGGCTATGTCTTCAAATATTGCTTATACACTACTATCTACTCATACACTAAGGTTTCCTTGTTAATATTATTGTTTAATAGAAAGTAATATTTAACAAATAATCTCTAGTTTCTTCTTTAGTATAAAACAAATCATCTCTAGTCCCTTATTCTCTTCTATAGTATAAAAAATATCTCCAGTCTCTTCTCTAGTATAAAACAAATTATCTCTAGTCTCTTTCCTCATTTAGTATAAAACAAATAATCTCTATTATCTTCTCTAATATAAAACCAATCATATCTAGTCTCTTCTCTCATTTAGTATAAAATAAACTATCTTCTTCTCTCTCATATAAAACCAATCAGCTCTATTATCTTGTCTTCTCTAATATAAAACTCATCATCTCTAGTCTCTTGTCTTCTCTAGTATAAATCAAATGACATAAAACCAATCATATACATAGTCTCTTCTCTCATTTAGTATAAAACAAATCATCTCTATTATCTTCTCTTTTCTAATATAAAACCCATCATATCTAGTCTCTTGTCTTCTCTAGTATAAATCAAATCATCTCTAGTTTCTCCTTTTCTCTAGATCAATAAAACAAATCATATCTAGTATTCTCTTTTCCCGGGTATAAAACAAATTATCTCTATTCTCTTCTTATAAAACAAATTATCTTTAGTCTCTGTCAAAAGATAGTTACAGATAAACAAAGTTGCTGTCTGCCTCTGCCTAATTCACCACTTTCTTCTTCTAAACCACGCAACGTATTTTAAAACGGTTTTCACTAGCGAAAAAGAAAATTATTAGTGTATACAAAAAGCAACCGTGCGAAGCCGGGGCGGTCGCTTGTCTCTAAATATTATGAAACAAAGTACTTGCTTGCTCAGCTTTTGTTTCCCCACATCTTTTCTAAACCATGTAAGGGATTTTAATACTGTTTTAAAATATATAAATGAGATAATAGTTTATACAAAACGCATCCGTGCAAAGCCGGAACGGGACACTTGCTAGTAATATGTATCTCACAGGTTAAAGCCTGACTAGGATAAGAACATGCCTTAAGCCAAGCGCACGTCATATTTTATGATATGAAACCAGTATTTTTTATGATATGACGATTTGTTATAAAGTAACAAAATTGTTATTTTCACCACATCTCGGCAGTTAACTAACAGTAAGGATACATTTTTTGAGCTGATAAGAACGCACCTCTTCAAACATAGACAAAGCGCGTCAAGATTTTTTTAATTACTCTTTATTTGCTGTGGACTGAACTCGTGTTTATGTTTCTTTGAATATAAACTTACATACTTAATAAGATTGAGAGGTAAAAACAAAACAGACCACCCGACACATTAGTGACACTTTATACAGGATGATGCGAAACCGGTATTTTAAATTTTAATTTTAATTAAATTTTATTGTAAGACTAGTTACTGATAAACGTTTACGCCTACGTGTACGTAGGCGAGGCGCTTTAGACGCGGCAGTTCTTTTGCGAAATATCGCTTGGAAACTATAATATCTATCAATGCCTCCACAAAAATAGCCGTGTTTGCAGCATCATTGAAGCAGCCTTAACAGCATCCTGAAAACATAAGATATATAATTCCTCTTATAATCAGCATATAAATGTCTAATATAGTGTTTCGAAGCAGCATTTTTTAATTAAAGGTCGGCATACAAGCTGACGGGTTACTTTGTGGTAGGTGGCTACCGTAACCGCGCTGGATAGCCGCCACGTCGAGGCACCGAAATCATGTCATAACGTCCCCAGGACTCCGCCCATCAAAAGCCGCGCTAAAAAGAAACCGGCCGATTTTAGCCGGTAGGAATCCGGCATAACCTTGCAGTGTCCTCTACACTGCCGGATATCCAAGAGGATTTCCCAACGTTAAAAAAAGTGGCTACCGTAACCTTATAAAGCTAATAATACAAGCAACGCCATAGCTTCTGCAAGTGCACTGTTGAATTAGCAGGATAGGATAGGGGATAGCGAGGATAAGGGATATTGAGCATTACAAATTATTTTTCTCAACCTGTATATTATAAGGGCATGTTTACACTGTGCCAGAGCGACGTGTGACATTCGTGAGCAAACTGCAAGTGTACACTCGTCCGATCACACGCCTACTAATTCGTAATAAAAACAAGGCATGACTCTTTTATTTGGATGCTAGTCACTTTTTTACAAGGCATGTGATATTTCTCACCAATACAAAAATAAAGTACGTACGACAGTGCTCCACCTCGAAAATTTAGGAGATTTTTTTGAATCTCAAATTGACATAATTCGAGTCAAAGTTGCAAGCTGATAGATAGTATAGTATATACAACATTCTATCCTGATTCTTTACTATTTGATTTTTTTAAATTTTTTTGATAATTTGATTTGATGATTTAAGTTTCGTTTAAGTCCGTTTCGAGTTTTACTGAATAAAAATCTAAAACCCAAACCAAATCTTCATATTCATGAAAATATTCTAATTTGTTAATAAAGCTCATCACACAAGTAGCTATAATATATATTAATATAAATTATTGCGAGGCATATTACGATATATTTTCTATACAAATATTAGAGTGACCATATACCATACGAGCTATAATATATATTTCTATGATGTCACCAACATATACTGTAATTTATATTATTGCATATTATGGTATAGAAAGACATATTAGGAACAAATGAAATATATTATAGCATTGTCTCCGTGTGTGGTAGCTTGCTATAATATATATTATAGCATGGTATATTAACATATATTATAGCTACGTTTGTGACAGGCTTAAGAAAGTAAGAATTTTGTGGCAGCTGCAAGAGATCAAAATCACTTACTTATATTACCTACATTATTAACTGACAAAAATAGATTCTAATTTCAAAGTATTCTTATATAAGATTTTTCTTTTGTTATTTTGACGTTTCCAATTTTCAAAGTGCACAATAAAATCTTATCTGTTTACAATTATTTATATGGAAACTTATATCTACTCGCGACGTTAATAAAGTTGAATTTTGCTTGACAATCATTTCACGAACCGCTTTAAGATTTGTCTACGAGAGATTAGACGCCTTTGAGTTTGCAAGTTTGCAAGAAAGAAACGACCCTATTTCAATATGGGTAAAGTTGATTTTTCTTTGATCTCTTGTACCACAAAGGCATGTGTACCTTTACGTGTGGAATTTAGTTTTTGAAATTCGAAGCGCCGAATTCTATTGTGAATGCTAATCCATAGAGAATATACGTTCTTTTTTTTTTGTTGCCAAGCTTAACAGAAGTCTTTTGTTAAATTCGCGCAAAACCATAATGTAATTTAATACGCTGGGACACTTCGTTCGTTATAAGTAGTCTATTGTATAATCTATATTGAAGGAATTAAAATATTTAATGGAATTTTGTTTTGATTAATATTAATACATACTAATATTGTAAAGAGTTAAGTTTTTATGTTTGTTTGTAGGAGGTAATCTTCAAAACTACTCTTCCATTTAAAAAAAAAACACCAATAGTTAGAGTAGAATTTCAGGGTGGACAAGCTATATGACCAAAGCTATATAAAAATAAAGATCGCTTGAAAACAGTATAATGTCATCTTTTATTTTTGAGTTAAGACGAAGTCGCCAATACCAGCTAGTCCATACTTCCATACTAATATTATAAAAGTTAAAGTAACTGTATGTCTGTCTGTCTGTTACCTTTTCACGCCCTACCTTCTCAATCAATCATCATGAAATTTTCCAAAATACACATTATCAGGGATACAGGAAAAGATACAGGAAAAGGAACTAAAATAAAATAAAAAAACAAACACCCGGCCAAAGTGTTATAGCAACAAGACAAAATTTAAATCTTTGCAACAAGAGGTCAAGCGTTATATTGCTTATTTTTTTAAATTATTTTTAACGCGAAGTTGCGGACACCAGCTAGTTATTTTTTTATTTAATACTTCAATTTATTAGGTTTTTTATTAGATTATTATTTATTCATCATCATCATCATTTCAGCCGCAGGACGTCCACTGCTGGACATAGGCCTCCCCCATAACTCTCCAATAGGACCGGTCAGAAGCAGCCTGGATCCACCGTTGACCCGCGGCCTTAATTAGGTCGTCTGTCCACCTTGTGGGTGGACGTCCTACGCTGCGCTTGCTGGTACGTGGCCTCCACTCGAGAACCTTCCGGCCCCAGCGGTCCAAGGCTCTCCGTACTATATGCCCTGCCCATTGCCACTTCAACTTACTGATCCGCCGGCTTATGTCGGTAACTTTCGTACGTCTACGGATCTCCTCATTTCTGATTCGATCTCGCAGTGTAACCCCGAGCATAGCCCTTTCCATAGCTCGTTGAGCGACATTGAGCTTCCTTACGAGGCCCATAGTTAGAGACCACGTTTCAGCGCCATATGTCATCACCGGCAACACACTATTATTATTTATTAGGTAGTTTTAAAAAATATATATTAACAATGTGATTTAATTATTCTATGTACCTAGTTGTTTTTTTTTTTAATAATATTTTAATACTTGTGTATTTCACTTGTATTTTTATTTTATCAGTTGAGTACTTAGTTAAGGCGTAAAATCATAATAAATGAACAAACTCATTCTCGCCTTTATAATTACACTTACGATTGTTAGGATTAGGATAGGCATAAAAAAATTCTGTCTATTACTGTGACGTTTTTTCTATGTTAAGGTCGACAGACAGGCTACCGGTCCATTTGATGGTAGGTGGCTACCGTAGCCTATAAAACGAGCCATAGGTGCTGCAAATACTCTGCCGACCATAGTAGGGTTAAGGGATAAGGGATAATGAAGGGATGGGATAATGAGCTAAGAAAAAAAAACCAAATTATGTCTACATTTTGACAATTGTATGTTGTGTGTACCTAAGTATTGTATATATTTTAATTTATTATTGACTACAAAACAAATATCGTCATTCGATGCGCACATTAAGTTATTACGTATAAAACAGTTAAGAAAGAACGTTGATATATTAAAAATGGTTCCGTATGTTAGCTTGTTTTAGTTATTTGTGTTAGCGTCTGCTATTTATGTCGACTGAAGTTGATTGAAGTGCTCTGTGACGTTCGGCAGTGACCACCCCCTTACAGAAGATCACAGTGAAATATCAGCATGTTGTGTTTCAATGAGTGAGTAAGGGATGCTAGAGCCCATTTTCCTATACCTACTGAAACCCTTATAATTAATCATACTATTCGTAAATAAATAAATACGTTAGATAGCCAAAATTAAAATATCAAAGAATTATTGTTATACGATAGAATCGACGAACGTCTGTCATCGGTGTGCGCCACAGATCTTCGGAAATGCGCGCGGCCCCGCTAGAGATATGGCATCGCTAAAGAATAGAGCGTGCCTTCGGAATTGTCTAGCTCGACAATTCAATCACGTGTTTCGTCGCGAACAACAAGCGAGCGAACAAATGCTATAAGTTCGGCAGTTCGTACTGGTAAGTGTAAGTGTGTGTGTATGTGTGTTGTAAGTGGGTACGCTGGGACGCTTGTCATTGTGTGCTATTTGTACGTGAGTGTGCGTAATTTTAGTGACACGATTGTTTGTTCTAATATGTCATATCTAGCAGTGCGGCCGGCCGTGCGCATTACCGAAGATCTGTGGTGTCCGCCAATCGTTTTTCTTGTACACCTACTGACCCCTAAAAATAGAAATATAGTGTATTTAACAATGTGCCCGCTGCGCGACCGCCACACTAAGTTATTCCTGCTATTTCACTAACATTTAACAATTAATCATAATAAATAATTATTGTTTATGCTAGTCGCTCGATACTGTGACCGAACAATCTTTGCATTTTAATAGAAACGGTGGCGGTCACAAATTATTCAATGCCTGCATCAAGTGACTAGTGAACAAACACTTTTAATATAAAATACTAGCTGTTGCGCGCGACTTCGCCCGCGTATCTTTATAAAATATAGCCTATGTTACTTGCTGATAACGTAGCTTTCTATGGGTGAAGGAATTTTCAAAATCGAACCAGTAGTTTTTGAGTTCATTCATTGCAAACAAAAATAAATATATTTTAACTTTATAATATTACTCTTGTCCGTTTAATTTTAATGCATTATTATGAAATTTGTTTTCTTTGAGTTATGTATGTATAGTTTAGGTTTATTAATTTTAAACATAGAATAGAAAATTTAAAATCCATACATTTTTTTATGTTCAAAATTCTTAATTTATATAAAATAAATAGGATGATACGTTTTATCTATGAAAATGGGCTGTAAAAATTTAGAAATATTTCACCAATTTTGAGATTAGGTAAGTATCTAAACTGTTTATGTGAACTATACAAAAATGTTAAATTATTGAAGCGTATAAAACAGCATAGCGGATGATTGAGTTCTGTCTGCATAACCATAGACAAAATGTTATAAAGAGGATCATAGAATCGACAATTTTTTTTGTTATGATAAGATTGTCAGACAAGCTGACAAAGTTTAGCACATAGGTAATGAACCATTTGAACGTTCAGTCATGTGAAGAGTAGTTTTCAGAAGAGTAGCTTTACCGGCAAGTTATATAACACTACTAGCTGGTGCCCACGACTTCGTTCGCGTTGAAAAATATTAAGTAGCCTATCCTGTGTCCCGTACGTCCAAATGTTTATCTACCAAGTTTCATGAAAATCAGTTAATTCGTTTCAGAGTTATGGAGGAACATACATACATACATACAGAAAAAAATTCTAAAAATCGTCAATTTAGTTTCAGTATCATGTATAGAGCCTATAAACACGATATCTCTGAAAACAAAGTAACTTACTTCATGACCGACCCTTACAGATTTATTATTAGTATTGATGATGATGTATCATACGTACTATGTAATTTCAATAATAGATTCCTGATACATTTTCTGCAACCGTGCAAAACCGGGGCGGGACACTAGACTTACTAGTACCTAATAAGCTGCCTCAAACGTTTCGAAATCAAAACATGTAATGCAATTCTAATCTAACGGTTCTCGAAAAACTATAATACTATATAATACCTGATTAATCATGTCTACGCATTCTCGGCTTAAACGACCGATTATGATCACATATAATTAATTATATGCTATTAGAATCTTCAAAATTTTGTTATGACTTTATTGAAATTTATTAAAGCAATGAATCAGGCAGGTAGATTTGTCATAAACAAGCAGAAAAAAAATTTAATGTTAAGGTAGACAGACAGGTTGACGATCCACTTGACAGATGGTAGGTGCATGGCTACCGTCGCCTATAAAACAAGCAACGCCATTTGTGCTGCAAGGACGCTGGCGACCATAGAAGGGTTAAGGATAACTGAATAAGAATTAAGGGGATGGGGTAAAGGGCTCTGGCATCCCTTACACACTCACCGAAATACAAAAGCACACATGCTATTATTTCACGGTGGTATTATTTAAAAGAATGGTTGCTGCCACCAGATGACTGCTAAACACAGTGTAACACAGTGGCTATCTGGTCTGGATTTGGAAAATAGCTGAAATTACTTTCCAAGTCCAGACCAGAGCCAACTTTGAAAAGTTCATTTCCAAAGTTGACCACGCCGGGAATCGAACCCATGTTCTTCTGCCTGCAATTTGAGTGCAGTAGCCTCGTAAACAGACAACAATTTTTTAACATTAGGAACACTTTAAGATGTCTCTGGTACGTTACGTGTCAGCATAAAGACCTCCCGGCAAATATGCGACGGCTCAAAGATTAAAAAATAAACTCAAAGAATGTCAATCAGATTGTATATTATACATTTCGACTTTTTATTTAATTCAAAATTTTTGATAAAAAAAAATTTCTCATCATTTCAACACTAACTGTTGCACGCGACTTCGTTCGCGTAACTTTATAAAGTATAGCCTAAGTCACTCGCTGATTATTTAGCTTTCTATAGATGAAAGAATTTTTAAAATCGATCCAGTAGTTTTTGAGTTTATTCATCACAAACAAACAAATATTTTCTCTCTTTATAATATAAGTATAGAAAAGAAGAAAATTCTACAGTGTTTTAAAACAAAAGTTTTCGAGCAATATGTTTTTTTTTTTTAATTTTTTTATTAGTTTAAAACGAATTAGAATAATTATGGAAATGCTCTCTAAAATCCCTTACACAGGATGTAATTTCACTGTTATTACACAGGCAAGGATTTTGTTACTGCCGCCAAAAGGACTGCCCAGTTTATGACTGTGGAATACTGTGTGACCTGCCACTTTGCCATTATATCTATTGCCTTACACTTAACAAGTAAACTGACAAGTGAATAGATACAATGTTGAGTAATTCACCTGTCTGTCTTGCCCTAATCTTTGACCGACTTTTACTCCGTTTATCGTAAGGTTTAAGGCGTAGATAGCAAGGATGATTCATTTTCTGTTTTTTCTTTAAATGTACCTGCCGTTAAGTGTCCTAGCAGGATATTAGTGGAAAGGCATTTTTAGGGTTCAGCTTTTGATTAAACTTAATTTGTAACATTTGGTTTATGTATTGTTAGGCGATAACAAATACAAAATTATAAAAAATATATACCTATCTAACCCAATCTAGCAACTGTAGAACTCTATATTTTTAATGATACTTTTATATCATAAAAAATATTTGCTTTATTAAATTCAGATATTATTAAACTAATATATTCTCGACCAAACAAACGTAGGAACAGCGTGAATATATTTACTAACTAGTAAGTAGTTAATTACTAAATAGTAAGTATCAGGACACATTACTTTCATTCATTCATAAACCGGGCAACCCGCTTGGCGACAGTAGCCATCCTTACAGAAGAGCACCAAGTAAAATGACAACATGATGTGCTGTTGTGTTTCGGTGAGTGAGTAGGGGTTTGCAAATCCCATGTAATTCCTAATTATACCTTACCTTTTATCCAATCAAGAACTGCATACGTAGTAGCATTTGTGATCCTTAGGGCGCGTCACCTGCCGACTGGTCCACCACCTTCCCCCTTTACCGGGTCCTAAGGTCCTTCCAGATGACCGGCGTACCTCCACTGTCGGGTACGCCGAGGTTCCGACAGGGAGCGTACCCCTCCCCGCGCTGGATAGCCGTGGCGGGGCTTCCCCGCGACTCCGCTCATCTACGACCGCACTGCTGACTATCCAAGGGGATTTCCCAACGTTTTAAAATTATGGGCGCGTCATCTTAATATAATAATATTTATAAATGCAAAAGTTTGTACGTTTGAATGTTTGCTCAATCACGCAAAAAGAGCAGAACGTATTTGGTTGAAATTTGACAGAGTAGGGCGCGGTCGAAGTCGCATGCAAACCAGTTACTTATATTTCATGAATACCTTTTGTAAAGGAAGTCTATAAAAATTTCTGTTAGAAATTAAAAGACAGCATATCTTTTCAAGGCGGACGAAGCCGAAGAACACTACTAGTAGTATAAAATTATATATATAGGTAAGTAAAGCCTTGAGAACGTGAGATAGCAATGTACCTACTAAATGCATGCGAACCCTCTCAATCTCTGTCCGCAAACACTCACCTATATTTTAATACAATCGGTTGTTGAACCCACTCAGCTCTAAGTGCCCACTGTTTCATTATATTTTATTTACACACTCAACTTTTCACTTTATCTGGCATGTATATGTATGTCACCTGGTAAATCTGGAACCTTTTAAAATGTTTAGACAAAGCCTGCGTGTCGACGCTGGCCTAGGTGTATAATGAGATTGAGCGTTAGTCGTGGCACAGGGCATTCAAATGTCATAGATGTAAGTCTAAAGGCAGTAAGACAGTACGTCTACGTCTAAAGCAGTGACCGTTTGATGAGTGGTAAGGGTGTTTGCCTAACGTCTCAGGGGGCCCAAGTTCAATTCCCGGCTGGGTCAACTTTGGAAATTAACTTTTCAAAATTGACTGTTCTGGATTTTGAAAGTAATGGCAGGGCTGCGTTTTACAGTCTGTTATTTCACGGTGGTTTGCTGTAAGGGGATGGTTTCAGTCACCAGACGGGATGCCTTACCAACGAAGAGTGCCTTACCACTATAAAAAGTACCCTCAGACATTCAAAATTCCACATTATCTATCATTTAAAATCTGTAAATCCATTCTAAATATGAAATTCTATAGTCACCTATTATGGCAATTTACAAATTTTTTACTTAGTATTTATTTACAAAATTAGTTGTAACGTGTCATCATTAAAATGATATCTATGTATTAACACATAGATACTAAACTCCTTCGAATTGCATAAATAATTAATTTGGATTGTTCAAACTGTTGCTTTCGCGTATAACTCATTTCGGAATGGCATCCGAACACCTATCATGACAAATATCGCAGAACAGAGAAATATACAGAGATATTTAAATTATTATTTTAAGAAAATTATACTTCTAGAAATACTTAAGGTAAATAAATATAATATCTGTAATATCTATCGAAGAATTCCTATTAATATTATTAATGTGAAATTAAGAATAGATAGATAAATAAATATCTTCACACATTCCACACAGCACCATCTAGTTCCA
Organism: Synanthedon andrenaeformis; assembly: GCA_936446665.2. Lineage (NCBI taxonomy): Eukaryota > Metazoa > Arthropoda > Insecta > Lepidoptera > Sesiidae > Synanthedon > Synanthedon andrenaeformis. The sequence goes on along the minus strand of OW387804.2, from coordinate 1,877,776 downwards.
CACTAAGCAACTATATAATGCTTGTATTATAGATACCAGACAGTTGATATACTACATATATTACTTTTTTTGTAATCGTTCGAAAGGAGTAAACTCAACTCCACATTTTGTCTTAATTGTTATACTGAAGCGGACGACGTCGCGAGCACGAGCTAGTAGTTCCTTATGCGACAGGAAAGGGTTGCCACATTTTGAGTCGACACTTTCCTGTCGTGTAGCCCTACTGTTCCTGCCTTTCCGTTCTGTGGTTTCCACATAAATATCATATGGAATGGTTAGTTTGCGGCTGGAGAGTACCAGACTGTGTAGTGCGAGTTTTACTCGATCAAACGCATAGAACTCAGAAGCAGCGCTACACGTTGGCCACTAGGTGGCGCTGCTTCATTCCCATACAAATTTAAGTTTACGCGTTCAATGCGTTTGAACGAGTAAAACTGGCACTACACACTCAGGTACTAACCTATAGTTGTTTTTTTGTGTATTGAAAAATAAACTAAATAAAAGAACAAGTGGCGACTCCACGAGGGTCTCTGTTCCGATGCGTCTTCAATAACTGTGAAATTATTCAAATAAGACGCTTGAGAAGTAATTTATTAACGAAATCAATGAACTTGCCAATGGAATGGTTTGTGTATTTTAGTTGGACGGTATTATTAAATAAATGTTGAACAAAAAATTTATATTGCGTTTAATGATGCACCACCTCATACAGGTGGCAGTCGTCGGTAATTCTTTAATTAACTAATATTTAATTTATTTACTTAATAACTGGGCATCAATAGTCCCTTATGTTTCAGAGAATGAAGTAGGTAAGAGATGCCAGAGAACATTTCTCTATCCCTTCCTATTCCCTCATTCTTAATCCTAATATCGCCTGTAACTGGCTTGCAAAACCTGTGGTATTTCTTGTGTTTATAGGTGACGGTAGCTAATTACCATCAAATGGACCGTCAGTTTGACCTTAACATAAAAAAATACTCAGAAGTGCAGGACTCTTTTAGCGCATAACGCCATCCATTTAAAATTCATTTGATATCATTTGCATTTTTCCAAATATATTGGTGTCGCGTTGTCCGCCGACTTGGTGGGTCTACACGGATAGACAGTCACATAATTAATGTGGTTTATTAGACACAAAAGGTGTTGCTCAAAATTCTTAAATCAGCACCTCCAATAATTTAATAACACGTCTTATACTATTTAGATTAAGAAAGACATATAGAAAGCGGTTGCATGAGAGATAACTTATCTATAACTATTATACTTAATTTTACTTAATACTAGCTGACCCGGCAAACGTTGTTTTGCCACCAAAAAAAGTATCACTTAGGGGTATGGAAAATAGATGTTAGCCGATTCTCAGACCTACCCGATAAGCACACAAAATTTCATCAAAATCGGTCCAGCCGTTTCGGAGGAGTTTGGCAACAAACACCGCGACACGAGAATTTTACATATTAGATTATAAGAGGTTAACTTGCAGCACATGTGGCGATGCTTATGTTATGAGCGATGCTAGTAATATACCATCAAGTGGACCGTCGCGTCGGACTGTTTGCCGGCATTAACATGAAAAAAAATATCATTCGATTTAAAAAAATCTCTCACCAATAATTAGAATAGAATTCCTCCAGGTTGGACTTACGCTAAGATCCAATATTGGCAGGATTCATTGTTTATTGGCCAATGTTGGCAGGGCTAACATTGGGACCCAGGCGGTGGACTTGGGGGAGACTGCTGTTCGTCGTAAGTTCCCCCGAGATGGCCGGCGTACCTCCACCTCCGGGTACGCCGAGGTTCCGACAGGGAGCGTACCCCTCCCCGCGCTGGATAGCCGTGGCGGGGCTTCCCCGCGAACCCGCCCTTCTACGGCCGCGCTAGAAAGTCATTGGGTTTAGCCGGTTCAAATCCGGCAATCGGCATAACCCCATAGTGTCCCCTACACTGCCGGGTATCCAAGAGGATTTTCCAACGTTAAAAAAAATCCCTTTTTTTTAATTTGAAACATTAGAAATGAACTTTTCATAATTAACAGACTTGGAATGTATGGGAAGGCAGCTGTGAACTTACTTTCTACCATCAAGTGGAGCGTCAGCCTGTCTGTCGACCTTAACATAAAAAAATAATAATCTTTCTTACTTTCTAACCAACGGTCAAGTATAAAATACTATTCACAGTTAAGCCTATGTTTGTAAAGCCTGCATTCCCATTATGAGTAACGTCCGTCATTATACCTAAACGGGCGAGAGAACTCATCTTCGTGGCATTTTCAAGGAAATCTCGTCTTAACTGTGCTAAGGATTTTCTTTTTAATCAATTTCCCACAAACACTTAACGGAACTCTGATGTTTTCTCATTAGTTACAATCATTCGTTGTTTAGATTAGGTTTAGGTTTAGTACATAAGATGTTGACTAGAGCTTTCATTGGCGCAGGCTGTGTCTCCTGTAATTGCGGCGATATCCGTCAAGTGCTACTTAACTTAAACGTTAACGATATTTTTTGTTGCCTTCCTTGTTGGAGGCCTTGTATAATAAATAAATAAATCTTAAATTTTAATTTTTAACATTGCCATAATACAGTTTTTTTTTAAGTCGTCCTAATCAGCTTTTATCCGCGCCCTCATTCGCTCTTCTTTGTAAAATTTATAAATTTTTATAATTCCTTTTTTTTTTTTCAGAGATATTGTAAGATTTATACTTTCATGATATACAAATTTTTAATTATTATATTACATAAATTGATTTAATTAACACTTAATTATCCTATTTTAATCTACTAATTTACTAACTAACAATTAAACAAACAAAAATAAGAAATAATAACAACACTTAAAAAATTAATTAAACCATGTACATGCTGGGAAGGCAGGGGCGTGGAGGAAACTAATTGGCCAAAAAGAATAACTCGTCCAGCTCCGCCGAATCTTGCGTAGTACGTAGTACCCAGGGCGCTTCCAGTGTTATAAGTGTCGCAACGGTTTATGAGCGCTCGGCAAAACTGGCGGGGATGTCTGCGCAGGTGTACACTCTACTCCCGCCAAACAGATCCAAAAAATGAATACTGCGCATTCAAGGTCAGCGCTCATAAACCACTGCGACACTTATACCTCATTGAATTTCTAACGCTATACGTCGCGTGAAGAAAGAGCTGGCGATGGCGCGCCGATCGCCCGATTCATCGATTAGAAGTTTTCCTATCTCTTTCCAGAAGGATTTAGCATCGGGTGACCACACTCCGAGCGTTTCCACCACGAACGCTAGAAATTCAAAGTGGTCCGCGAGGCCTGAGTATTTTCCTTTTTTAATTTTTTAATTCATTTGAATTTGAAAATTTTTAATTAATTAAATTGAAAAATGAAAAAGAAAATGAAAGAAAAAAAAAAGAGAATTTAAATGTCCGCGTTGAAAAATAAGAAATATATAACTAAACACTTGAGAAAATATATGACTAATATTACGATGATTATCGCTATGACAATTATTATTGATTTTTCAATAAAATTCGTAATTATTTTACAAAAAGATATACAAAAAAAAACTATTTTTTAATATATTTTAGTAGTCACAAGGCACCATAGATATAATAGGAATAAGTCGTAGTAGTATAAGTTATTATCCAAATCACACTGCGTTCTGCATCTGACGCCATCAGATTTATATTCAAATCATTTATTTACAAGTAAACTTTTTACAGAATATATGTCATCATAAGGTCATCATCATCATCATCTCCTCCTATAACTTTACAGTAGAAAATTAACGCCGGTTATAAGTAGCCTGCTTTCCGAGCTCATATAACCCAAATGTTTTCAAAGTTGGAGTGAATAAGCATCTTTTAGGTGAGCTCGCTCTATCATACGCCTCATGGTCGCTACACGGCTGGATGCTGGCCAAGAGCAAACCTATATCTAATAAAAAAAAGCCTGGATCCACCGTCGACCCTTATTAGGTTGTATTTCAGTCCGGTTGAGTAGAAACTTTATCCCGCGGACGCGCGAACTTTGGAACAATGTCCCTCCTGAAGTGCTTCCACCTAGCTACAATATGGGCTACTTCAAGCGAGCTGTAAACAAACTCCTACAGGGTAGGCAGCGCACTAGCACTCCCCTTGGTATTGCTTGTGTCCTTAGGCGACGGTAACCACCTACCATCAAGTGAGCCGCCAGCCTGTCTGCCACCTTTATATAAAAAAAATTAAAAAAATAACTTGTGGGTAGATGTCCTACGTTGCGCTTGCCGGTCCGTGGTCTCCACTCGAAAACCTCTCGAGTATATAGGCGACGGAAACCACCTACCATTAAATGGATCATCAGTCTGCCTGATGACCTTTACGTGTAAAAAAGTTTAATTTAATTTGACGACCATTAATAATAAATAAATAAATAAATAATATCAACACATTCCACACAGCGCCATCAAGTTCCACACTAAGCAACTAATACTTGTATTATGGATAACAGACAGTTGATTTTGTAAATATATAGATTTTATAAATAAAAACACCCATGACTAAGGTAAAAAGGTAAATGTTAACACAAACATTTGCCCCTAGCGGGATTCGAACCCGCGATCGTTTGGTTAATAGCTAGGCTTACTAGCCACTAGACCAAACGTGTCGTCAAACGAATTATTATAGTGCTTCGTTCTAAGGGTAGGAATGCCAAAACCCATTTCTCTATCTACACTTTAGTCCTACTTGCATTTTTGCTGTCAATCTGCCATCAAGTGGACAATCGGACTGTCTGCTAAAGTATATGTATAAAAAAAAATATCTATGCAAACCGAACAAGATTTTAAATACCTACGACGAATTTGCTGATATGTACTTCTTTGTATGACAATATTTCTATAGTTTACGACAACTCAAATTTTAACTGAATAACAGAACAAAATTTTAACCCCTTTGAATTTTCGCAGGATTTAACTGCAGCTTTTGTCACTTAAAAAAAAAGTTTTTTTGAAACGCATCAAGGGTTTTGTTGGGTTTTCTAAAGAGAAGGATGTTTTGTTATCTACTAGTATTACATTGATTAAAAGGCTTCTTTTAGTCATACAATTTCTAACACGAAATTTTTGATTACTCTACTGGTTTAGCCATATTAGCCTTCCATTAATAACCAATCTTATATATATAAAAACATTGTTGGTTTGTGTATGCTTCAAATACTCGAAAACTAGCCGACGGATTGACTTGAATTCTTTACACAACATTGCATTTAAACAGAGGGATAACCTTATATACTTTTTTCCCAAAATTCCAACGGAAACCGATTTTTTTTTATAAAAAAAAACCATAATTTTCATTCGCTGACCGTTGTTATGGTAAACGTTACACGTTGCTGACTAGCCACAGCGAAGTGTGGCCGAGTTCAGCTAGTCTATTTACTCTATGGCTATTATTAGCTATAGGTTATTATAATAATAATAATTATAACCAACTTCCAAGCAAAAAATGTTATGAGACAAAAATGTTGTGAACAAAAATGTATAATTCTTGACGTTGTTTTGTTGGCCTTACTTTACTCATGTGGACTTATTGTATTGCCTACAAAAACAGTTTTGGGATAGTTCAATAAATAACAATGGACATTATGTTTGAAAATCATTCATTTATTATAACTACACCGTTTCAAAAACAAATTATTTACATATTTTTTACATATTTTAATAAAGATCAGCCTTAAATGTGTATAAATTAATAAAGTATATACATAATTTGCTTTTAAAAGAAATCTATTCTTTTTTTTATTGTTTAGTTTTTAAATTACAGTTTATTGTTCAATGGTTTTGACAGATGTGCTTGCGCAGAAATCTTAATAAATTATCTAGATGACGATAATAATAAGATTTCTGTACAGCATAAGTATTAAGGTCGTACAAAAGCTAGGTAAATAATTAAGAGCTATTTTCAAAATGTTAAATACGCTTGTCTATTTTAACTATATGGATAAAATGAATTTAATATAAATATTAAACAAATAAGAAATATTACATGTTGTTTTACGAATGTAAAAAAATATGAAAGACATCCTTTATTTTTCTCTTTTTTTTTTAAACCAAAAAAAACACAAAGAGAAATTCTTTAAAAAATAATTAATACCTTCAAACGGGGGTTACTTTGACTTCCAGGGGAACATTGACACATTTTGGGGCTAAATTGACAATAGGTTAAAACAGGTCTGTTGGTGTCTCTATAACGACTCAGAAACGCGGGAAGTCCCGGCAAATCACAGCGATGCATCCACTGTGTTGCCATAAATATGTGGCCAGGGGAGAAGGGTACGAAAAAAATCCTAATAAAGAAATGTTGATTATTTTGGTCTTTTTTATTCAATTTTCATAAAATTTTCACTCAAACGACGAATATTGCTACTTATTTTTGTAGAAAGCTTATTCATGTAAGCTTTTAAGCGATGCATTTTAATGCCATTGTCAAAATAGCCCCTCACTCTGGGTAACTTTGACACGTACAAAAAACAATAGAAGAATTCATTTTTTTCCCCATTTGAGTATTGGACTGTATAGCCAAAGGACTAATTGTACTATAGAGATAAAAAACATATCAAATATCGCAGAAACGCGTCGTAGGAACAAAAAAAACCATAAAACCCTGTGAAATTAACCCCGCTTGACGGTATAATTCCTAAGTATGTGTAGGAATGTGGTACATATATAAACCTTATATAGAAAACATAAAATTGCAATAATATACGAGTATGTATGTAATTACAGATGTTGGTTTAGTAATAACACCTTAATATTTCTTAAAAATAATTTAAAAATATATTTACAAATATTTAATATTGCTAAAGTAATAATTAAATATCACGTTTAAACAATTAATTACATTACAATTATATAAACTACACAACTGGCACATTAGTGTAATTTTTTTTTTTAATTAATTAATATAAATTATAAAATATTTGGTATCGAAAAATGCTTACAAGATAAATCAATTGTATCAATCTTCACGGCATTGTTTAATAAAAAATAAAAAAAAACATTTAGATATTTAAAAAATTAAATTATAGAAGCATTAAATTAAATTTTAAATCTATTATCACTGTAATATTATTTTTCGAATTGTACTAAATTCGAAAATTTTCATTCAATAATTCAATAAGACATGTTCTAATGAATTCCCACTATAAAAAGCACAACGCTCTAGTATGTATTTTAATACCATTACAATTTTCGATGGGCTCTTTATAGAAAAATTTGAAAAAATATACAAAAAAAATTAATTTTTTCATTGTCACTGTAATTTTTTCAATTTTTCAGACTATTTTTCTTTATTATTGAAATACTATCTACAAATGTTCTTGTAAAAATTCATGAATACCGAAAGGGCTCTTTAGAGAAAAACATGAAAAAAATACATAAAAAGAAATTATACGTTTTTTTATTCTAGATGTCAAAAACAATTATTTTCATACTATTTCTTTTTAATTATTTTTTGAAGTACTATCTACAAATGTTTTCGTAAAAATTCATAAATAACAAAACCTGCTAAGGGGGACGGACAAGAAGCAATACGACTAACTAAAACTCTGTTCACACTTTTCTATTTGACTCAAAACTTTTCCTATTCTTTCCTGCAATACCTTCACATTCTTCTCTGGCAAAGGAGGAAGTATGTCCCTTATAACAGGATTGTTTTTCCTATGAAATATTTCGTTCAATTTTACACCAACAACTTGCTGTTCGTACAAGCTTTTCAAGGCTTCGACAGTTGTCTTTCTAAATACACAAAGATTGTCCAACATTAGACTGTGGTATACGTTGTATTTCTTCAACAATCTATAACCATGCAACAAGCCAGATTCGTTATCCAAAAACAAAAGAAGACCGCTATCCATTTTTCTCGCCAGGTTGTGTGCAGGACCATTCATTATGTTAATGTTCCACTGATAATTGAATAAGTTGTTCACAATTCTATCCAAATTGGCAGTTAAATAATCGAAAATTATCAAATCGGACCACTGGGCTAACTCCACGAATAGTTCAATACTTTTTTTACTTAACTTTTCATTTATATGATCAAAACTTTCAACTTGAACGTCAGATGTTTTCTTACTTTTGAATTTCAGTTTCTCAATGAACAACTCTTTATCTTTTTCTCTATTCGAAGACATCTTTCTTATGTCATGTTTATTTAAATGTCTATTAGAAGGTTTGAATAATTCAGGAATCGTGGCAGACTCTAAACTGGGTATGTATTGGGTCAATACAACCGCTCTATTGCTGTTCCATTGAGCGGCAGATATATCGGATACAATATTCTTCCAAAGCTTGTCCTTAAGGTCAACGATTTTGACAACCGACGGTGCTAAATTGGTGAGATTAAGTAAATTGGCAACGTAAAAACTGAAGATTTCGCCTTGGATTTGATCTGTATTCTGTCTGTATCTCACACACGCTTGGATACCATCTTTGAATGTGACAAGACGATTCTGCATTCGTCCACAGCCGACTTCCATTTTAACTACTTCACTTTGATCCACATATTTCTCCCATATTTCTGATGTGTCTTTTCCGTAACCTTGAGGTATAGAATTCTCGACCTCCGGACCCCAATACACATTGCCATATAGTATAGTATTCTCATTAGGAACAAACGTTTTGTTAATATTACTAAGACTATGTTTCTTATTAGGAATTTTGTTATCTTTTAAAATATCCTTCATGTCTTCAGTTAAACCTTTCGGGTAAACTTCTTTATTATACTTATGTGGTTCCACTGATCCAGTAAATGATACTGAAGCGAACTTGTCGCGTCCTTTTCTATTTCTAACATCTTCACTGTTAACCTCATTGAGTTCTGTTCTAAGGGAATTTAAAGTTCTCGATGAGAACTCTTTTGAAACTACTAGTACTTTTCTAGAAGTAGGAACGTTTTGTGTTTGATTAGTACTCATTAGAATGACTCCTAATAATAAACCGAGTAGAAAACTAGCGCATACACTTAAGAGGCAATAGCTGTAACATCCATTTGATTTTTTACTATATTTTCTTTTTATTTGTGCTCTAAAGTCGTAATTGTACAATATATATTCAGGTTTGTCTTTAGAATCATTGCAATCTATTGATTCCATATTTATTGTTCGAGTGAAATAATCTTTTGTTGATTCTTCTGCGTCAGGTATCCTATCGGTTTTAGCGTTAATGGTGTCTTCTGAATTAGATTTTGCCATCTTTGTATCTATAGGAACTTTCTATTCAGATGTTTTCATTGTTGTAATCTGAAACAAAAGAAAATCTCTTTATATTACTTTTTCCTTACACAAAACTTTAACTTAAACAACTTTATGCTGTTTAAACTTTTTTTAACATCTTGTCAAAACGTTTGGTCGACACAACCGGCGATTCTAGAGCTGTCTATTTATTACCTCGGTCAACAGATTAGCATTGCCATACAACGAGGTAATGCAGCCAGAATGCTTGGGACTCCTGCCTAAGGGACTGAAGCTTTATTTTATTATAAAATAAAGCTTCAGTCCCCTAGGCAGGAGTCCTATAAAATATATAAAAAATATATATATATATAAAATTTTTATATAATATGTAAATATATATTATACTTAGAATGAAATGAAGCGATAACTAAAGAAAAAAAAATCTGACATATTTGTGAACATGTTTTTGTTACGAAGAGTGTTTAATATTTCATGTCAAATGTTAGTATTATAATCTCCTCTCTGATTGACATTGATACTCTGCTTCCGTTCATTATCTAATACTTAAATAATTATTAAGTATGTTTCTCTCACAAGCCCACAGAACAATATAAACCTGTAGAAGTAGCGTAAGTATATTCTGTGTGCCATTTGTAAGGGAAGCTGCCTTCTTTAGAATACGAAAAGGCAAGTCCTCTTTCATGTATCAATGTATATATAAATTTTATGTTGTTTTGTACTTCTTATTTTATTATTTTCTTTATTTATTTATTTATTGTCTTTATAATATTATCAACTTTAGACATATCTTTGATATTCTACGATAGAGAAATAGACGTCATACAAAATTCAGTGTGTCCGGTCTTATATAGTCGGTCATGAACTAGCAGTTTAAATGTTTGGCGATGTTTGTTATTCTTTCACACAAAAACGGCTGAACAGATTTGGATGAAATTTGGTACACAGATAGTTCATTACCTGGATTAACATATAGGAGATGTTTTAATTTTAGGTTCCCGAGGGATCGTCTAAAATATAAAAAAATTGACTCAATTGTCGACGTGGCGGCGTCACCGTCGTCACAGCGATAATAATGTCAGGCTTTATATTGCTCACTGGCTGTTGCACGCGACTTCGTCCGCGCAACTTGAAAAATATAGCCTATGTTACTCTCTGATAATGTAGCTTTCTATAGGTGAAAGAATTTTTAAAATCAGCCCAGTAGTTTTTGAGTTTATTTATTACAAACACAAATCTTCTCTTTATAATATACTAGTGGGTGCACAAACTTCACAGGATTACCCGCTGGACTAATCTGAAGATTGTCTGAAAATTTCATAGTCTATAGGGAACAAACATAGATACATACATACACACATCGCTTTTTATTTACATAATGTAGAAGTATAGATATAATATATTTTATCAGGTGTCTTTTCATGTCTTTTCAATGAAGTCGCTTTCACTAGCTATTTTATATATATTACTAGCTGACCCTGCAAACGTTGTTTGACCAAAAAAAAAATTGGGGTGGACCACCCTTAACATTGAGGGGTATGGAAAATAGATGTTGGCCTATTCTCAGACCTACCCGATACGCACACAAAATTTCATCAAACTCGGTCCAGTCGTTTCGGAGGAGTTTGGCAACAAACACCGAGACACGAGAATATTATATATTAGATTATATAAATATTATATATTTATTTACAAAACTGGTAAATTAGTCTGTAAAGACATATTATACTGTCAAGCAAGCAAGACACACACAAACCGCGCGCCTGTGCGAGTTAACAAACTAAATTATATAGTGCTACTAAAACCGCATTATAATTATTCAGTTATCCACCCGCTCACTAATAACAATTCAATTAGTTTGGACGTCTGTCTGTAATTATTTCTAAAGAGAAGTGGCTACGGTACACGCCCCATAAGAGGCGCGTGCGATGTTTTTTTTTGTTAATACATTGTTTTCTTACCTGGAGTTTATTTTTTTTAGAACCTTTATGTTGGGATAAATTAAGGTTGTTTTATGAACGTGTTAATGATATGTTATTACGGAAGCCTATTAATTTGATGTTTTATATTTATTAGCTCTTTTGTGTTTACAAACTTTTACCAGGGGTTTGGCTGTGGCGTTGCTTTTACAGGCGACGGAAGCCAAACGTCATCGAGTGGAACATCGACCTGTTTGTCGGCTATACTTAATATTATATAGAGAGAAGATTTGTAGTTTTGTATGTTTGTAATGGATAAACTCAAAAACTATTGGACCAATTTTGAAAATTCTTTCACCTATAGAAAGCTACATTAACAGGGAGTACGAGGGGAGTACCATAGGCTACTTATACTTTATAAAGTTACAGTGGCAAAGTCGCGTGCAACAGCTAGTATACTTATATTATCTATCTTAGAAAAAGTCGAAAACGGCTCTACCAATTTGGTTAATTTTTATTTATAAATATTCCTTGAAATCCAAGATAGGTTCTTTATCTAGAGATTTTTTTTTCCAGTAAATCTCATTAGTGCGAATCAAGTAGCGTAGTTAAGTAATATAATTAATAAAAAAAAAATTTAAAAAAAAATTAATAAAATAAATATACAATATTATTATCAGTAATAGTCCCTCCATGCAGATACATCTAAGTCAACTAACACAACTTTTTGTAGTCACCGGAGCAAAGACGGCCTGTTTTTTATTTCCTTTTTGCCCTCCTCGTTGGCTGGCCTTTTTTTTTCTTTGCTTGTAAGAATTTTGTAAAACATTTTTGTGTCACGGGTCTTTTGGTTGTTGCTTCTTTTTTGTACTTATCCGCATACGTCTCTTGTTAATTATCCCTTTAAACTAATAAGTTTGTTTGATTTACCCCTCTTTTGAATGCAATATTTAATATTGTAGTACTTTGACATTGAATTTATAAGAAGCGAACACCGACTAATGAATTTTCAATAACTATGTTTATATTGGATGCAATTTTTCTGCAAATCTACATTAATATTATAAAGAGACGGGAATTTTATGTTTTTAATGAATAAACTCAAAAACTACTAGACGAATTTTGAAAATTATTTCACCTATAGAAAGCTACACTATCAGCTAGTAACATAGGCTATCATCAATACTAATAATTAATCTGTAAGTGTAGGTATTGTATTCGTTTCAGAGTTATTCCTCCATAACTCTGAAACGAATTAACTGATTTTCATGAAACTTGCTAGATAAACATTTGGACGTACGGGACACAGGATAGGCTACTTAATATTTTTCAACGCGGACGAAGTCGTGGGCACCAGCTAGTTATAAAATAAAGTCGCTGTCTGCCTCTGTTTTTATTGGATAGATGGCATTACAGCCACACTTGTCATGCCAAATGACACCTACCCCATGACGGCACAATGAACTCCTATAGGCTTGAAAGTGTATTATGACTTCTAAACCACTCAACGGATTTTAATACGGTTTTCACCTATTGAAAGAGGGATAAACGAGAAAGGTTTGTGTATAAAAACATTTGCATTCTGGTTGAAGCGGGTCGCTAGCAGCGAACTTGAATGCAAAAGATATATTATTTCGATGGGTCGCTAGTTATATATACAGGGTGTGACCCTGTATTTATAACTAGCGAAAATAAGAGTAAAAGATAATAAAAAATAATAATATAAATAAATTAAAATATAGACCCTTTAACGAATCAGTAATTAATTCCAAATGGTTTCAATTAGTTAAAATGAAAAACAAATTTACTGTTATTTTCTAATAAAATTAATCGAGCCAGCAATGTACTACTACAGACATAATGTGTCCACTCGAAGTATACAACTATATTATACAAAACTATACCATACAAAACACAACAACTTTATGGAACATTTAAAAATAACATGTATGCGTAGGCGTAGAGCATGAACTGTGTCATCTGTCATTTAAAGAAAATGTGACTTTACGTCAACACATTTAGAAATCAATAGTAGAACTTGTCGTTACTACCTTATACCATCGACGCGCGAAGGCAAGATTCCGCCATGATTCCGTTTTAGGCGTAAAATAGCCTAAAACATACGCCTAAATAAAAAAAAATGTGCCGCTTTGGCATTTGTGACGTAAAATCCATAGTTGTAGTAGACTGATGACCTTCCGTGAAAAATTGTCTAACCGATGTTGAAAACCGCACCAAAATCCGTCGCGTGGTTTAGGAGGAGTTAAATACAGACAGACAGACAGATGCGGAAAGCCACTTCATATTATAACTAAGTATATAAGGAAGTTAGGAGACTGTAAAGCATAACATTGTTATGAAATAAATCTATGCTTAAATCGCATAAGAGGAGCAGCCAATCAGACGATCGCATTCAAAATTGGAACGAGTCACGATGACGTTGCGCCGACGATTCCTAATTCAAATGATTAATGATAAACGAACTTATTGCCACAGATTATAATTAAATTTTAGACACGTCATCTCAAATTTTATGAAGTACCTAACCATGGAATTAGGCGTTATATGTAATTTTATGTGCATTATAGGATAAGGCTCTTAAAATAACAAACAGTTTATGGATAATTACATTTTTAACCCCCGACGCCCGACGCAAAAACGGTGTGTTAAAAGTTTGGCATGTGTATCTGTGTATCCGTCTGTGGCTCCAAAACGGATGGAAAGATTTTTATCCGTTTTGTTTTTGTTTGAAAGCTGACACGATCGGGATTGTTCTTCGCTATAAAATTTATGAAGATCTGTTCAGTGTTTTAATACCATCAGTCCATTTTCTAAGTTAACGAAGGGATTTCACTAACTCACACATGTTCGATTGATGTGAAATTTGGTATACTGTTACTTCAGTGGTACCACCATGACATTGTAACCTTGACCTGACGACGCTGTACCATGAAGTAGTCTGCGTGACACCTTTTTTTTTAACATTGGGAAATCCTCTTGGATACCCGGCAGTGTAGGGGACACTACAGGGTTAGTTATGCCGGATTCCTACCGGCTGAAACGCAACGACTTTCTATCTATCGCGGTCGTTGATGGGCGGGGTCGTGGGGACGTTATTACTGTGTCTGTAGTCTATTTTATTACTGTACTAGTCTGCGTGACACCTAACTCCTCAGCAACTCATAGTGGGGGGGGGGGGTTAATGCTCGGGGTTACACTGCGTGATAGAATCAGAAATGAGGAGATCCGTAGAGCAGTAATGTTGAAGCGGCAGTGAGCAGGACACATAGTACGGAGCGGAGGTACTCGAGTGGAGGGGATGGCCCTTCAAACGCAGCGCAGGACGTCCACACACAAGGTGAGCAGACGACCTGATAAAGGCCAAGGTTCGATATGTCCTATTGGAAAATTATGGAGGAGGCCTATATCAAGTTCTGTCTAAAAAAAATTTGTAACATACACAATAAAAGAAAATAAAATAAGTTAAGTTTTCCATTTTTATTATTAAAATATCTTCATGAAATTATTATTGTTAACAAATATAATAATAATAATAAATATATGTGAATAATAATAAAAAAAGGAAATAGGCACACCCTGACGTTCAGGACATAATAATATATTCCCAGACTCGTCTCCTATATGAGTGGGTGGACAGAAACAATAATATCACTGTGTGGGGTACTTCCAAGGAAAGATAATGTAGAGTGACTATTTGTATTGGAAATTTCATTATATATTATAAAATAGAGATATAATAAATATATACAATATTACAAAATAGTTATATTTTGTAATATTAGAAAAAAATTCTTATGTCTTCAAGCGTGATGTACTCTTATGTAACTAATATCTATTAATTAAATAATTAATGTAGATATTCTATAACTAATGTCGTTTCTGAGGTCCTACGGATTCCTTTTTTTCTCAAAATTCGTGTAATTGTTTTTTCAAATCGTTGAAATTCGAGTAAAGTTCTTATGTAGAGAAAAATTAGAAAATTTACATCCGGGCGAAGTCGAGAGCGGATATAATATAATAATTTTTTTTTTTTTAATTATTCTAACTCATGTAATCTCACTCCTTAAATGCTCAAATGATTTCATTAAATTTTGTATACACACAGTGTAGGGTACAGGACATAGGGTACCTTTTATTCAGAAAAAGTACTGTTCCAGTGGGACGCGAACAAAGTTGCCCACATAAGCTAGTTTTGTCATAAGTATTATTATTGTATTAATATTTAATTTCATTGTGATATTTTTTGTAGTCAATTTAAATAGTTTTATAATAAAAGAAAGAAAGAAAATAGTAATTAGAGGTTAATGAACGAGATTGCTTCTAGCAGAGGGCAATACTGGCCATAATTTAATCAAGCGATTCATACGAGTACTTGAAATTAAAGCAGCTTCAGACGCGCGGTGGGCCGCAGCGTTTCATACATGTCACAAGTCACTGCCAGGCTAGCCACTAGAACTTTTTTCTCATAAATTTCTTTTCTCATAATCTTAATTACACTATATTATCAAAAATAAGTATACACCCATCTGGACCAAGGCCATAGTTGTCTTTCCAAGAATAGTCCTTGAGTTTGAGAGTGCTCATCAATTGCATTTTCTTTTTATAACGCGTCATTTGTATCTAATTTATCTTCTTCTTCGCACATTCCTTGTATTATGGATACCAGAGAGTTGATATAATACATAGATTACTTTTTTACAATGTAACATGTAAACAGGTACAAATGTTAACATGTAAACATTTGCCCCTAGCGGGATTCGAAAACGCGACCGTTTGATTAACAGCTAGGGTTACTAACCACTAGCTAGACCAAACGTGTCGTCAGATTAGATATATTTTTTTAAATCTTTATTTAAGGCTTTTCCCTTAGGGACATGTCGCCTCATTGGGCAAAGTCTTATATACATAGCTAAACTATACTAGATACTACTATACTAAACTATTACTAAACAGTTACAATTAGATTTTTAATGAACGCGTCGTTTTTTAAACCGCTGCACGTGTGACGCACCGTATTCACTTAAACTTTACGAGCGATTGTAAACCAAGCAAACGGCCGAGTTGCAGTCATTAATGATTAATGGTATACACAACGAAATATCCAGTTGTTATTGTGGTTTATTATAATTATTTCTATGTTTTACTATTACCGACCACACAGCGTTGTAAAGTGTCACGTATTCGTATGTCTCCATTATTGGTAAAATGACTGCATTGCACGAAGATAAATATTAGACTTTATTGAGTTTGCAGTCTAAGAGTGTGTCCAATCAATTTACATTAATTTATTCAAATTTAAAATAATCTTTAATAAGGGTTTGTTTTTACAATAAAGTAGCTCTTGCACGCGACTTCGCCCGCTTAACTTTTATAAAATATAGCCTATGTTACTTGCTAATAACGTAACTTTCTAGAGGTGAAAGAATCTTTTAAAATCGGTTCAGTAGTTTTTGAGTTTATTCATTACAAACATACAAAATGATCTTACTCTCCTTATAATAGTATAGATTACTAGCTGAACCGGCAAAAATATCACTTAGGGATATGGAAAATATATGTTGGCCGATTCTCAGACCTATCCGATAAGCACACAAAATTACATCAAAATCGGTCGAGCCGTTTCGGAGGAGTTTGGCAACAAACACCGCGACACGAGAATTTTATATATTAGATAATCTGCACCTCACATCCAAGTGAGATTGTGGTCAAGAGCTAACTTGATTTAAATTAAAAAAATCAATAATCATCAATATTAACAATCAATTTTAACAAAGGACTATAAATTTTTGTAAACATACGCCTAAAAATAACACGATCAATTTTACTAATCAATTTTAACAATGGATAATATTGTATTATAATAATTTTTGTACACATGCGCCCAAAAATACCACCATTAATGATAACTTGTTCTACAAAATTGAAAACGTCAGAAATTCCAAAAGTTGATAGATAAATATCTTACTAAATCTACATTTTATATGTTCATATATATATATTGTATGTTTTTTTATGTTCTTTATGAATGGAACGTTTATACGCGTACATTGCAATGCTAACTGCATCAAGAATTCAAAGAGCGTGTCTTTTAAGTTGTTAAAATGACGATTTTAACGATTTTTCTCATCAATTTTAACAAGTCAATATCAATTATCAATTTCACTAATCAACAACGGTCAACGGTTGACCAACAGCGATCAACATCAGTAATCAATTTTACAATGTTCTTTTATAATATTTTTGAGGCAAATCTTAAAGAGATCATTCGAACACTCACAAAAAGCAATGAAAATGCGAATTAAAGAAAACTAATGAGTTAAATGGACTCATTCTATAAAATAGATCAACTGTTGACATCCTAATATGAGCTGTATTTCATTATGATAAAGTACATTTTAAATGGGTGATCTTAAACTCTCTTCAGACACGATTTGTAAATCAAGTGTATAGAAGTCTGTCTTACTTGCCATCGGTATGATCGGTAGCTTTTGCTGTTTCTCGATATATTATTATTTTTCGATCTTGACGAGTTGTTATATAAAAATTATTATCTATTATTATCATCATCAATCAATCAATACTAATAATAAATATGTAAGGGTCGGTCATGGATTAAGTTACTTTGTTTTCAGAGATATCGTGTTTATAGGTTCTATACATGATACTTAAACTAAATTGTCGATTTTTAGATTTTTTTTCTGTATGTATTGTATGTATGTATGTTCCTCCATAACTCTGAAACGAATTAACTGATTTTCATGAAACTTGCTAGATAAACATTTGGACGTACGGGACACAGGATAGGCTACTTAATATTTTTCAACGCGGACGAATAGTTTATAATAAGCCCTTGAATCTCTCCCTTGAATAAGTTAAGGTTAAGGTGTTGTTAAACTTTTAGGTAACTGAATACTCACCAAATGAGTGTGTAGGCTACTTTTTTATTTTAAAACGCGGACAAATTTGTTTTTATTCTATGTAGTTCCACAAAAATCTAACAGATGGCGGTGTACGGTGCCCGGGTAGAGTAATTACTTATATATTTTCTTTTTCAACGCGGACGAAGTCGCGGGCACCAGCTAGTATTACATATTATTCTAAATATCGCTGCCCGCTTCCGTCTGTTTCTTCGCTAAATTCTTCTAAATCACCCAACGTAATTGTGATACGGTTTCCACCAATAGAAAGCGTGATAAACGAGGAAGGTTTGTTTGTGTATATAAAAAAATGCATTCGTGCAAAGCCGGGAGTGGGTCGCTAGTAATTCATACTACAAATAGACCAGCTTAATCACTCACCAGACTGCCTTTCCTAAATGTCATATTAAGAAATTTATTCACTATTAATCCGTAGTATTAAGATTTTAGATAAGTGGTTGTATAAATACAAATAGATCTACTGTTTGACTCAAGACACATGTCAGAAATGATCGATGGAACATATAAAATTATATATCTTACAATAAGTTGGAATAAGCAGGTAAGTAAGTACATAGCTTCGTTAGACCCAAAGTCAAGATATGTGAGTGCTCTAAAAAATATATGAGCAATTATTTATTTTTAATTAACTAGCTGTTGCACGCAACTTCATCCGCGTAAATTTATAAAACATAGCCTATGTTACTCACTGATAATGTAGCTTAATATAAGTGAAATAATTTTTAAAATTGGTCCAGTAGTTTTTGAGTTTATTCATCACAAACATACAAAAATACATAATATTAGTATAATTATTTTTCTGACATGCGTTGTTTTTTTTAATATTTTTAGATGATCCCAAAAAGTTTTTTTTTGCTACCAGTACTTTTTTCCCCTTCTTATATTCCCCTGTGTTTTTTTAAGGGATTGAATGTTATAATAGTTCTTTAGGCCTGTTTATACATTTATAACTTTGATAATTTACTGACAAGATAGAGAGTAGCAGGCGCAAAAACGTCAAAAAAAATATCAGCCAACTGTTGGACGCTAAGTCGTTTCCTGCAAATCAGTGTCCAGCGTGTCGTTGAGGGATATGCACCTTAAACGCTAATTTTCGGGTTTGAGATTAGTTGATTAAAATGCCGAGTTGCGCGATTAAAGTGTGCAGAAATTACAAAGGACGTTTAAAAACAACTAACAAAGTCACCTACCATCGGTAAATAATTTAAAATTCATAATATTTAATAAGAAAATATTTCATCTATTAGGTCTAAATTCTACAACGCCATCTTGACGTTTTACTAGTGTTACCAGTTTTTCATAGCAAAATTCTCTCAAAAGCCATAAAAAATTTGAGGGGTCGCGCCAGAGATAGCGTCTTTAATATGGTGCGTACGGCATATGCTGTGAGTGCGTGCACTTTTTTGGAAAATTTGGACATGAGTGACATTTTCGAGGTTTCTTGGGGTGCCGATTATAAAAATGACATTCATTTTCAAATCCAAAATGGCGGCCATGCATTTTTTGATAATTACATATATGGATGTTATTTTCGAGGTTTCTTGGGGTGCCGATTATGAAAATGACATTCATTTTCAAATCCAAAATGGCGGCCATGCATTTTTGATAAATACAGATATGGATGTCATTTTCGAGGTTTCTTGAGGTGTCGATTATGAAAATGACATTCATTTTCAAATCCAAGATGGCGGCCATGCATTTTTTGAATTTGTACAAAATACATGTCTTTTGCATGAAAATGATCTGAACATATGACAGTTGTTTTTGCTGTTTGCCAGTCATCTTCTCCACGGCTTCTTCGTATAATGTTCACCCACCGACTTTTTATTACGGGATCGTTAGGTGTTCTGAAAGGTGTTCTGAAGTTCTGAAAGTGTTCTGAACCGTGGCCGGTTTTTTTTTTATTTTTTTTTTATTTTTTTATTTTTTTTATATATATATCTCGTTATTGTGTCCAGAGATCTAGATCGTTAGAAGTACGGAAGTGTTGTCATAAATTGAAAATTTGGCATTGAATTTTCAAAAATGATATCCATATCTATACTTATCAAAAAATGCATGTCAGCCATTTTGGATTTAAAAATGTAAGTCATTTTTATAATTGGCAACCCAAGAAACCTCGAAAATGACATCCATATCTGTATTTATCAAAAATGCATGGCCGCCATCTTGGATTTGAAAATGAATATTATTTTCATAATCGACACCCCAAGAAACCTCGAAAATGACATCCATATCTGTATTTATCAAAAAATGCATGGCCGCCATCTTGGATTTGAAAATGAATGTTATTTTCATAATCGACACCCCAAGAAACCTCGAAAATGACATCCATATCTGTATTTATAAAAATATGCCTGTCCGCCATCTTGGATTTGAAAATGAATATTATTTTCATAATCGACACCCCAAGAAACCTCGAAAATGACATCCATATCTGTATTTATCAAAATATGCCTGTCCGCCATCTTGGATTTGAAAATGAATATTATTTTCATAATCGACACCCCAAGAAACCTCGACAATGACATCCATATCTGTATTTATCAAAAAATGCATGGTCGTCATCTTGGATTTGAAAATGAATGGTGAGAAAATGATTAATCTACATTTTGCTTACTTTGTTTTTTTATTTACATGAACAGTACAATAATTACAATTTGATAAGTTTTTCCCACTTTTTTGGGGAATGTGCCATAAGTTGGTATACTTACGCACGCACACAGAGACAAAAAAAATGTCATGGCGCAGTGTAAGACATAGCTGTCTCAAAGCTTGTGTGCGTGACAAACGAACACAAGCATATAAAAGTTGGCCTGTTTTTGGCGCAATGATTACAGGGTGACGCTCTGTCTTGTTAGTATATAGTCAAAGATTTATAATAATTTATATGTAGCGTAGCTAACTGTATGAAAACCAATTAAATAAGAAATATGTGTTTTTTTTATATACTTTATCCTGACAAAATGACACAGTACCTTAAAAAAAATTAATTAAGCTAATACAAGACACAAAAAAAAACAGAACTTCCTAATACGAGTGATTAGCCAAAACCAAAATTGTGAAAAATTACAAATTTGATAATGTGAATATTGAGAATTTTTTGGCATTTATATTTAAAAAAAAAAGTAAGCAACTCGTTTCTTTTTTTTTAATGTTTTTGTTGTATGAATTTTTTTGTGATATTTCCAATTTAACGACGCAGACCTTGCCCAGACCACGGTCTTAGAAAGACAGTAGTAAATAAAAGCACGTGTGCTTTTCTGTCCCATTGTGTTCATAATGTACTAACTGATGTACTAGAGAATGTATTATAAGTTACACGTTTTGTTCCATTTTGATAATACGCTGCAGCGCTAAAACAATGATCAAGTCTAATCAAAACGATACAACATGCTGCGCTACATCGCTTTTAGTATATAATTTTATTCGCGTTGAAAAGGTTTTTTGCACGATTGACACAACACTCTCCCTGAGCGTTGAGGTTAACAGGTGTGTGGCAATAGACGACAACCCATCTTATGACCGTTTACTTGTCTATCACATATTAACTTTAAAAAAAAAAGTAAAGATAAATTCAGTACAAGTCAAGTAAACTAAGCAAAAAAGTTAATTAAAATGTTTACCCCAACCCAACGGTTAGCGATAAATCTTAAAATTGTACCAATCTTAAATGTAACAACATTATATTTTATTATGCGCACATTTACGCTGCTCGCCGTTGCCTGGTGGGTATAAAAAAAAAAGAAAAAATAATAAAAACACAGGTATACATATGAGCTTGAATGATATGAGGCTGACGCTTCTGTGGTAGCGTCAGTAGAAAAAACGATAAAATATATTATTTCATAGACATTGCATTTTTTTTTTCTATACTAATATTATAAAGAGAATTAACCCAAAAACTACTTGACTGATTTTAAAAATTCTTTCACATTTAGAAAGCTACATTATCAGGGAGTATATTATAAGCTATATTTTATAAAGTTACGCGGACAAAGTCGTGTGCAACAGCTAGTAGGTATATTATAAAGGGTGGCAGGCACACTGACGATCCACTTGATGGTACCTAGGTGGTTACCGTCGCCTAAAGACACAAGCAACATCAGAAGGGTATAGGATACTGCTGCCAAGCAAATGATTTTTGTTTACGACACCTTTGAAGAAGCCAATATTGTATTCTACAATATGGGCTGCTTCAAGCGTGTCAATTTGTAGCTAGTTAACACCCCAGATTTATTATTATTATTTTTATTATTAAATAGTAACAATTATTAAAATTATTACAATTTATTTGGTAATACTATTAATAAATCAAGAAATTTAAATTATCATTTATTAAATGCTATACTTGATGTGTACTGCATTTCATACCAGTACTTTTTTCTGAGGTGTTTATTTTATTTTCTTTTTTCCTTTTTATATTACTTTTTTATATGACTATGACCTTTTCTGTAACCCTGACAACGCGTATGCAAAATTTAATAATGATCGGTTGTGTAGTTAAACTTAAGGCGTGAAAGCATATGAAATAAACAAACTCACTTTCGCATAGTATTAGTTAGGACATTGTTAACAATATTAAATAAAAGTGTTATCGATTGCTATTTATGTCGACTGAAGTTGATTGAAAAGTGCTCTGTGACGTTCACAAAAAAGGTGTTCATTCGTTCAGATTCATTCGGTGGTATGATATTGAAAGGGTATCAGTCAGTTGAACAAACGCGTTCGCGAAGAGAGGTCGTGTCGTATGTCTGAGGACCTTATAGTTGGAATTGTAGTTCTGATGTATCGGTCGGTCAAGAAAAGTATTGGGACTCAACATAAAGTGGTTTAATTAATGTACCCGAAGTAGAGGGTGCTAACAGAAGTGTGTACTAAATTCTAAATTTTAAAAAATATACATTTTTAGATTAGAAATCAGCCTGTCAATGAGTCAACCAAAACAGCTGACATCGGACTGTTTTGCAGACCGTCCCCGGCTATCTCTGTTAAAAATTTTTGGAATACCACCGGGCAGCGGGCGGCCCGATGCTATCTATCCGAACCCTAAATATACCGGGTCCGGGGTTCGATTCCAGGCACAACCGGTTCGGAATAGACATCTCTATTGAAAATCATTAATATTGTCGCATTCGACTGGATATATGTATTATATACCTCAACATGTTTTCAATGAATACTTGAAGTACAGTCGAAAGCGGAAAAGGGTATGTAGTATAGTAACTATACTATACTTTACCAGTTTTTGATACGTGTTATCAAAAAAAAAAATGCTAATAAAATAAATCATAAAAGATATATAGTCGCCTAGCTTACGCCTGCTATGAAAAATAAAAATATATAACGCCTGATATATAGCAATAATTTATTCAATCGATAGTAGACTAAAGTGTGTTCAATAATTCAACCACCCTCTTGCAGAAGACCACCATGATATAACAATAATTATATGTACAAAACAAACAAACAGTAAAGAAATCAATATATATAAAAATCGTTGTCTCGCTGTTCGTTTGTCTCGCTAAAACTCGAGAACGGCTGGACCGAATTTAATTCTGGCTTCACTTATGGATAGAGGGATAATCAGGGAAGGTTTGTACGTAAAAAAAAATTGGTCGCCGAGCGAAGCCAGGAGTAGTACTAGTAAAAAATAAAAATAAAGTAAATTTAAATTTGTGACTTGTGATTTTGTGATGTACTTATGTATTGTATGTGTGTGTGTATGTGATTGTGCGTGTGTGTGTGTGTGTGTGTGTGTGTGTGTGTGTGTGTGTGTGTGTGTGTGTGTGTGTGTGTGTGTGTGTGTGTGTGTGTGTGTGTGTGTGTGTGTGTGTGTGTGTGTGTGGTGAATGTGAAGAAGAAAAATCAAAGACGTACTCAAGTCAAAAAAAAACAATCAAATTTAGAAACATACTTAAAGTGAGACAATGAAAAAGTGCGCGCAAAGACGTTTGTAACATTTTGTAAAATGTTAGTGTTTTGAGTTTTTAAGAAAAAAAGATTTAAACAAAAAAAAATGTTACGTACACCACTAGGTAAAATAGACGCGCGAAAATGTATTCTAAACGTCTACAAGTAGAGTTGAAAATTAAAAACGGGAATTATTCAAAAAGTGAAACGACATTTGAAACGCGCGTATTCGAAAAATTAAATTCAGTATTCGGATCGCGGTCTCGAGTCTCGAGAAAAAAGGTTGGCAAATTCTGTCTCCGAGTTAATGATAAAGGAATTTCTTTGTATAGACCCCTCGAGTATTTATTCCTCGAACGAGAGTTCGGAACACAATTAGACATTTATGCTTTTTGAATGAACCGACCCCGATTTTGTATTGTTTTTAATTATTTTGTGCTTAAGCGGTTATCACACTTTACAATTTGAAGGATTCCAATTTAGGAAATTGGAAAGTGTAATCGCAATTAGAACAGATTGGATCCAATTTAGATTTTATCCATTTTCAATTCTATGTCTTCGATTTAGAAATCAATTTTGTTTAGTGTGACCACTAGGTTCACTA
Source organism: Synanthedon andrenaeformis (assembly GCA_936446665.2). Lineage (NCBI taxonomy): Eukaryota > Metazoa > Arthropoda > Insecta > Lepidoptera > Sesiidae > Synanthedon > Synanthedon andrenaeformis. The sequence goes on along the minus strand of OW387804.2, from coordinate 1,853,183 downwards.
CTTAGGTGCCTAAATTGGATTCCTTCAAATTGTAAAGTGTGATAACCGCTTTATTACTGGCCCTGTACAATTAAGGCGGTGTATGTATGTACTCACCGGTGACTCTATGTCTCTAGTGTGTACGCCGCCTTAATTATACGCCTTTATTAATATCGAATAACTATAGATACTTAATTAAAAATTATACTTGAACGAACCCCTGACATTCTATTGAGCACAAACACGCTTAATACTTGTCTGCTGTAAGTTCCTTTTGCTGTAAGTGTTCCGATATAAAATTGGAAGGTTTTTGTTAAATATTGTGTATAAAAAAATATATAACTTAGTTTTTTTTAATTAAATAGGTTTGTAAATACATATTATTTAAGTTTAAATAAAAATATGAAAAATTATATAAACTTTTCTGAAGTTACTTAAAGGTAAATATTATATAGTTAATTCAAATGTTGCAATATTAAAAATAATAAAAAAAAATGAAAAATAAAAATAAAAGTAGCCGATTAAAACTTTAGGTATGGAACTTAATATAAGTTAATTAATTAATAATTTTAAAAACAAATTTTAAAACGAGAAAGATTTTTAAAAATTTTAATGTTAAAAAATTAAATTTTTTGAGTAAATCTGGCCGATTCAAACTTTTTAAAATATAGTCTATTCAGAACAAAAAAAGAAAAAAAATTTTTTTAGTACTTTACAATATACTGTTACAACTGGTATTTTACAATGTATCAAGTGTATCAAAATTTTGTACCGCTTTTCTGCAAAGTACTCGCCTTAACACAAGTTTCAAATGAAATAAGGAAAGGAAATACAATTTAGTCACTCACCGAAACACAAAAGCACACATGCTGTTATGTCACGGTGATCTTCTGCAAGGGGGTGGTCACTTTCGCCAGACGGGCTACCCAAATGGCTGCGAAATGACCAAAGGGCTATTTACATGGCGCAGTAAACCAGTAAAGTGCCCTGCCTGATTTGTTCCTAATTAAATGAAGTTTATTATACAAATCCATTTTCAAGTCTTTGTTCTTAAGACTCTTAAGACAAATATCAAATTTCAAAGTAAGCGCGAACTTTTGTTTAAGTATTCTTTTATATTATTTTTATAAAAGAGAGAGTAAAATCATATATCATCAAACTACGAAAACAGATTTTAATGAGGTTTTCACTAATAGTATAATATATTACGACACGTTTGGTCTAGTGGCTAGTAACCCTAGCTGTTAACCAAACGGTCGCGGGTTCGAATCCCGCTAGGGGCAAATGTTTATGTGTTAACATTTACCTTTTTACCTGAGTCATGGATGTTTGTATTTATAATATGTATGTATTTACAAAAAAAAAGTAATCTATGTATTATATCAACTGTCTGGTATCCATAATACAAGCATTAAGTTGCTTAGTGTGGAACTAGATTGTGCTGTGTGGAATGTGTGTCATATTTATTTATTTATTTAATATTTATTTTTATTTTATTTTAGATGATCCCTCGGGAACATTACTTTATTTCTAGATGAAAGGCGTCCTATTTCCTTTCATATATTTGTAACAACGTGTATGCAAAAAATTATGGTGATCAGTTGAGTAGTTAAGGCGTGAAACAGACAGACAGAGTTACTTTCACGTTTCTAATAAAATATTAGTAAGAGTAATTAAGTATGGAAGTATGGATTGGCTAGCATTATGGATCCAGGTGGAGCCATTGCAATGGATATAAAAAAAATGTGGTACCAGGCGAGCTTTATTTATTTATTTATATATATTGGGACAATTTTATTTTAATTGCTACTGATTTTTCTTCTGATTTTCTTGCCTTTCGAGCTACATTTAAGAACATAATCGAAGAAGCTAAACAAATAAACATGTATTTTATGGCGTACAACATCTCTTGAGAGACACATCGACAATAAAAAATAATAATACAAATTTGTGTAACACCATCAAATTTATTGACCCGTTTTAGTCAACTCGCCCGAACGACTCGTTTGGCGAGTTTTTTTACAAATGTCAATTTAATAATAAGAATTTCGCATAGATTTGAATTAAAGACATTTTCAAATATAAATACCTACCTACTGCCTACTTGATATACCTATCGGTGCTTAAATTCAAAAGTAACACAAATCAAAATTACACTTTTTTTACAGGAGAGATAATCGAAAAAAAAAAAAAATTGTCTAATTTTTTCTTATTAAATATAATATATATCAAATATATACATATTATACATCGTTAGAAGAGTATTATTGATTAGCATTAAATGTTTTAAGTACTTTTATAATAAACTGAATACTAGAGGAGATATAGGTAAGTATACAAATTACTTTTGAATATAAAAAGAAATCGAAATATACTAAATATGGAATAAAACAATCATAAAGTCTTTTTGCAACATACAATATTTTTGCAATAAAAACATTTTTGGAATTTTTTGATTTGTGGCACTTTTGAATTTAAGCAGCGATATATGTTTTATGTTGAGACAGGCTGTCCGTCCACTTAATGGCTACCATCACCTATAATACAAGTAACGCTACAAGTGCTGAAGTGTGCTACCACCTAATATTTTTAATGGTAAAGTCGGCAGACAGGCTGACGGTCCTCTTGATGATAATGTGGCTACCGTCGCTTATAACACAAGCAACGCCATAGGGTGCTGCAAGTTCTCTGTCGACCATAGAAGGATTAATGATAAAGGATAAAGAAAGGCTAGGGTGAAATAACAACAGCCTTGTTATTTCACTGTGGTCTTTAATTTATGTTTGATTGTATATTGACCAAATGAAACTCTGACCTTTTGAAACTGACATTTTGAAACTCAAATATTTTGAAACTGACGTTATGGGACAAAACCTTCTGAAATGGGTTGGTTAAATTCAGTGCCAGAGCCAACTTTCAAAAGTTAATTTCCACCAAGAAATACGAACCCAGGACCCCCGGGGCGTTAGGCAAGTACTCTTACCGCTCATCCAACGGGCTCGTCAAAAGTTAGTCAGATATAGTAAAAGTCGTGAAAACAGTCGAAGCAGTCTATGGCCTGAATACTTATTACATGCTATTACTTAAAGCATCTTAACACGGCCCTAAAATCGGTGGCAATATCGGGAGAGTGGTTGGAAGCGATCGTGTAGGAATGTGTAGGTAAATTTAGAGGCGATCTATGGAGCGATCTAGGGTTCACCCCACCACTGTCCCGATATTGCCACCGATTTTAGGGCCGTGTGTATACGCGCTTTTTCTGTGCTATGGCTTAAGCGGTTATCACACTTTACAATTTGAAGGATTTCAATTTAGGAAATTGGAAGGTGTAATCGCAGTTAGAACAGATTGCATCCAATTTAGATTTTACCTATTTTCAATTCCATGTCTTCGATTTAGAAATCAATTTTGTGTAGTGTGATCACTAGGTTCACTACTTAGGTGCCTAAATTAGATTCCTTCAAATTGTAAAGTGTGATAACCGTTTTGGGTTAGGTTTATGTCCGGCATTAGAGCGCGGACGGAACTGCGAGCAAACGCTAGTCATAAAATGACCCTTATTGATATTTATCTTCAAGTCATCGACTGACCTTTAAAATTAGACAAAGCAAAAGCCGCCGTCCGAATCAATATTTTTATTAACAATGAGCATTTTTTTTTTTTTGCAAAATCATTTTGAAAATTTTCATTTTGCCAACACGATTATATTTTTATTTTATCGTAACCACGAATCAGATTCGTTCGAGAATCATTGTTCAGTATGACACGATGGCACGCCACCATCCTTATAAAGAGTTTCTGTTTATTAAGAAAATCATCATTCTACTTTAGGTATAGGTATTCTAATCCATATTATAAAACTAGCTGTTGAACGCGACTTCGCCCGTGTAACTTTATAAAATACTAGCTGGTGCCCACGACTTCGTCCGCGTTGAAAAATATTAAGTAGCCTATCCTGTGTCCCGTACGTCCAAATGTTTATCTACTAAGTTTCATGAAAATCAGTTAGGTAATTCGTTTCAGAGTTATGGAGGAACATATAAAATTCTAAAAATGGTCAATTTAGTTTCAGTATCATGTATAGAGCCTATAAACACGATATCTCTGAAAACAAAGTAACTTATTCCATGACCGACCCTTACCGATTTATTATTAGTATTGATTGATGATAGCATATGTTAATCGCTGACAGTGTAGCTTTTTATATGTGAAAGAATTTTCAAAATCGGTCCATTAGTTTTTAAGTTTATTCATTACAAACAAACAAATCTTCTCTCTTTATCAATACTAATAATAAATCTGTAAGGGTCGGTCATGGAGTAAGTTACTTTGTTTTAAGAGATATCGTGTTTATAGGCTCTATACATGATACTGAAACTAAATTGACGATTTTTAGAATTTTTTTCTGTATGTATGTATTTATGTTCCTCCATAACTCTGAAACGAATTAACTGATTTTGATGAAACTTGGTAGATAAACATTTGGACGTACGGGATACAGGATAGGCTACTTAATACTTTTCAACGCGGACGAATTCATGGGCACCAGCTAGTAATAGATTTGAAAGTACGAATAACTCTGTCTGTCTGTCACGCCTTAACTACTGAACCGATGATGACATTTTGCATACACATTGTCAGGGATACAGAAAAAGACATAGGACATTAGGGATTTTATTATTTTTATTTTTGATGATCCCTCGGAAACAGTATTTTTTCTGGATGAAAGATACTCTATGTCATTTTCTCTATCCCTGATAACGTGTTGACCGATAAACGGTCCTGATAACCGGTCATCATGGAATGCAAAATTCCATGATGACCGGTTCAGTAGTTAAGGCGTGAAAAGGTAACAAACAGACAGAGTCACTTTCACATTTGTAAATACTAGATGGTGTCCGCGCCTTCGTCCGCGTTGAAAAAGCAATAACTATATCGCCTGACATCGTTATTGCTATTACACTTAGCCAGGAGTTAGTTTCCTTAATTTTAGATGATCCCTCGGGAATAGTCCTTTTTTCTGGATGAAAGGTACCCTATGTCCTTTCTGGTGTCCCAGACGATGTGTATGCAAAATTTCATGGTGATCGGTTCAGTAGTTTTTGAGTGAAAGAGTAACAAACATCCATAAATCCATACAAACTTTCGCATTTATAATATTACTAGCTGACCCGGCAAACGTTGTTTTGCCAAAAAAAAAAATTGGGGTGAACCACCCTTAACATTTAGGGGTATGGAAAATAGATGTTGGCCGATTCTCAGACCTACCCGATAAGCACACAAAATTTCATCAAAATCGGTCCAGCCGTTTTGGAGGAGTTTGGCAACAAACACCGCGACACGAGGATATAAATTATAGTACGGATTTCTATGGATTAGTTAAGTTGGCAAAAATGGCTCGCTTGATACTCGTTTCTAATATTTTGACTATTCAAACAAAAGAGCCACTCTTCTTACAGCCTGGCTGTCATGAATGATTTTCGAGTCATTATAACTTAGTCACGAAACTCAGTCATGACATGTATTTAGAAGTTCAACCGTATCGATATCGATGTCCGAAGTGGAAATTTAAAAAAAAGTTTGTCTATGGTCCGAATGTGTCTCCTCGACTGTCTTTTGTTAATAATTCGTGACCTCTAGGTTATTAGGCACGGTCAAAAGTCATGAGTGACCATTTTTCTTTCTCTATGTTTTTTCTTTCACTCATTGTCATGTTCCCACGACTTTTGTGCGTACCTAGTACCTACCAGTGTTTTGACAATACAATTTACGGTTCTCGTGACTTCCTATCTTGTTTGGTTTTCCCGGGCGTTAGTTAAATTATTTGTTCACTAGGTTCCCGCCCCTTCTTCGCGCGGATGCAATTTTTTCTGCAAATTATAAACGAAAACTTTCTTTTTTAATCGCTCGTTCCACGAGTGAAAACCGCTACAAAAACCGATGCGTGGTTTTAGCGGCTGATATACAGAAAGACGCGAAAAGAGTTCTCAATATTACTAATGACCCGCTCTTGGCTTCGCCCTTGATGCATTTTTTTATATATCCCGCAGGATATTCGAAGAAATCGGATTTTCAAAATAATACTAGTACGATTGCAAAGGACCGCCTGCCTCATTATCTAAACGCCGTCTGCTGAGCGACAGGCGACAACTTTCTATTTGTGCAATATCACACTAAATCGTGTTTTTGGTATCACGTAACTCATAAACAGTGGTGTGGTTTGCGATAAGCGACGGTGCTGCCTCTTACGGGCAAAAACTACAACTAAAATAACGAACTAATCAGTTCGTCGCTGCTGTAATAACGCAGCGGATAATAGGAAACCAATAACGAATTTTGTAATCATCCGAGGTACTTTCAGAATCTTTGCAAAAATCCCAATTTTTTTACTATGATTTGAAAATGAAACGCTGATTGGTCAATGATGTACAGCTTCTCTGTTCTGGTTGGTCAATGAGCGCACACGTCAGTAAGTAACGTTCATTTCGGCCAATCAGTGGTCAAGGCTTATGACAGTTGAGCGTTTATTCGCGACATGCCTAATAAAACTATTCGGAATTTTGGATTTTTGCAACGATGCTGAAAGTACTTCGGACGATTACAAGATTCGTTGTTAATTTCCTATTATATATCTTCACATATATCTTCACACATTCCACACAGCACCATCTAGTTCCACACTAAGCAACTTAATGCTTGTATTATGGATACCAGACAGTTGACATAATACATAGATTACTTTTTTTTTGTAAATACATACATAACTATTAAACATCCATGACTCAGGTACAAAGGTAAATGTTGACACATAAACATTTGCCCCTAGCGGGATTCGAACCCACGACCGTTTGGTTAACAGCTAGGGTTACTAGCCACTAGACCAAACGTGTCGTCAAATCCGGTCCTTTACAAATCCGATTCATAGATGTACACTTTTGTGTAGGTATGTATATAAAAAATGTTTATTCCTCGTATAATATATCTATCCGTTAGTAAAAGCCGCATAAAAATGAATGGTTCAGAAGTAGTTAGTGGACAAATTGCAGACACTTTCGGCGACGTTCCGTGAAATATTATTTAACTGAAACTAACAATAAAACCGTATCAAAATCCGTTACTTGATTTAGGAGTCTGCGGACATACAGCAGTTGCGACTTTGTTTTATTATACAATGTAGAAAACATATATATTTAGATACAGATAGTAGGAAATATAGAAATAAAATATTGCAACATTGTCTAGATTTAGCGACTACAAAACAGATATTTCAAATTATTAGTCACCGTGGTTTACTATCTAGTCATCTAGTTGGATTTATTGTGCAACGGATATGACCTAGATTTTAAGAATGGGGACTAAGGCTAAATATCTAGATTGAAATCTGAACGGTAGAAATTGTGGAAGGAACGGCTTTAAAGGTACATATTTTAAAACCGGAATTTTACAGGAGTAAGCTGAGAACTAACTCGTAAAAACTTAATTAAGTAAGTAGTTTATGTTACTTACTTAATACAGTATTAAATGAATTCTTTGGAATATAAATATACATCTAATATATTAAATTCTCGTGTCGCGGTGTTTGTTGCCAAACTTCTCTGAAACGGCTGGACCGATTTTGATGAAATGTTGTGTGCTTATCGGGTAGGTCTGAGAATCGGCCAACATCTATTTTCCATACCCCTAAATGTTAAGGGTGGTCTACCCCATTTTTTTTTTTGGCAAAACAACGTTTGCCGGGTCAGCTAGTATTATATATATATATTTGTTGTTTTCTTATGAAGGGTAAACTTAGTTTTCAGATGTAAAATCAATCATAATTAATATTATAAATCCGAAAAAAAGTTTGTTTGTTTGCTACGCTTTCACGCCTTAACTACTTAACTGATCATGATGAAATTCTTAATACACGTTGTCAGAGGTACTAAAAAGGACATAGGATACCTTTCACACCTTTTAGTTGGCCATTTCATGAAGTGATCAATTTTATGATTTGGCCTTGACATCTATATATTTTGCCTCTTTATAAATATTAGTCTATAGACGTGTTGTTCTTTTGTGTATAAAGTTACCTATTTACTTACTTGTAAAGTTTCATCAAAATCCGTCAAGTAATTCTTGCACGAAATTTGTAACATTTTGCATTTATAATATAAATTAATAATAATTAATAAGTCAACTACATAATAACTTTATGTAAATATCAACTTTATCTAAACTTGAACCCAATTAACACAACTTTATTAAGACAAACGATTAGATGTTTATCAAGTTTCGTGTTGTTGAACATAAGTTATTTAATAACCGCAATTAATTAAAATTTGTTTAACGTGCGCCTTATTAATTAGTTAAATTTATTGATATTATATAAATAGACATTTAAACGTTCGCACGGTATGTTTTTTTTATTTTTTATTTATTTATTATTAGACGTGGCTGTTAAAGATTTAAGGGAACTATAATTTTTGTCAGCAAAGTTTATATTTTGTCATCCACTTGTATCATCTGATTAATAGATTTGTTGCCAGCCACGAAATATTTTCATTGTCAGATAAATAAAAGTGTTGCCAGATATGAATTACCAAGTTAATGTAAATATGTATCTAAAATAAGAAATTGAATATCAATAAAAGCGTAGTTTATCCCTTTAATAAAAACTTTGTTGTGAAAGTAATAGGTTTATCCGTCGAAATAATATATCTTTGCAAGCAAGTTCCCTTAAATAATAACTTCGTACTCAAAATGGTAGATCTGTCGCCAAATAAATCGATATCGTCGCCATATTGTGACTTATTTTTATTTGTTATTATGTCATCAGTAACAGTAGTTACATTTTATTATTTCTGTTAACAAAATAATACTATTCGTTAACAATTTAACAGTTCAGTTTATAATTTTTAATGAAAAAAATGTTCAATCAAAGGGTCGGAGCCAAATAAAATTGGCGCGCTACGAAAATTAAATAATCCGTCATCATTTTATTGTGCTCATTTTATTCATTCATTTCACTCATTTTATCTACTTAAATTATAATAAAAAATAAATAAATAGAACACCCAAAAAGTACATCCTAGCTATAACAATCCGGGTATAAATAGACAGCTACCACAGATCTGTAAATATCTGTGACAGGTAACTTTTACTGAAACCACATATTTTACATACACACAACCTGTATAATATATACAAGTAAAGTAAATAGTGGTTAAATATATATATATAAAATCTATATATATATGTTCCTGTAAATAAATAAATAAATAAATAAAATAAATAAAATAAAAAAAGGCAATGTGTGTATGTATGTATTATGTATTGTTCTCCCTATGGACTCCAAAACCGCTGAACCGATTTTGATGAAATTTTCAGACAAGCTTCAGATTAGTCAAGCGGTTAATCCTGTGAAGTTTGGTAGTGATCGGACGCAGACGAAGTCGCAGGCAAAACCTAGTATAGTAAGTTTTTTATTTTTGTTTTTGAAACTATAAATTTTTCAAGTGACATATTTCGTTTTCGATTTTTTTAGTTATACAGTTATCAGGACAAATCAATTATACAATAATATATATATATATATATATATATATATATATATATAAACCTATTTATTTGATAATTGATAATATATCCCGATGATTATATATGATTTATTATGGAATTGTTTTTATATTGTTAAACCTATTATTAACAAAATCAAAATCAAGACTAACTGCTATGAATGCTGTATGAAATATGATACTAGAACAAGTTAATAGATGTAAGTAGTAAGAAGTGTTTTAAAAGGTTTTAACACGATTAAAAGTAATTAAACATAAACATTTCGCTAATTACTTAATTAAAATAATTAATTATTTATTACAGATATTTGACAGAAGAGAATTCATAAAACCAACTATGCTGTATGGAATATGAAACTATGGCAAGTTTAATAAAGGTGTAAGTAACAAGAAGTGTTTTAAAGGTTATTTTAACACGATTAATATTAATTAAACATAAACATTTCACTTATTAATTTAATGAATTAAATTATAAATTATTTTATTTATTAACCAACCTTTCCATTAAGAAAAATTCCTTTAAAATTCAACAAATTCTTCATAGGATTTCGCCGTATTGAATTATTCACATCATACACTAGTCACTGAAATCGTATTAATTCCATCAAAATGTATCACTGGATGTCAGTTAGTTGTTTAGTTTTCGTACGAACAGAACACTTCAAAAGGAATTTTTTCTAATATAACGTTCAAATCTTGAGCAAAAAACGTCCGAACACGTACGCGCTCAGCGCAAGACTGCCCTAAGAAACATCATGTAACTCTGAATAAGAGGTATATCTATCCCGTTCGCACACCGCGAATTGTGTACTATAGAGGGGGACAGATAGATTGGCATGCTGGCGTGGTCGTCTTTTTTCTACCAATGATTTCTTTGAACGGTGGGTCTATAATGATCTATAGATCATTATAGTATGCCGTGAATTATGCCCGTGAAGCGATTCATTGATGACCCTATAATAAAATTATGATCACGTTTGAACCGTGGACTCTTTTAAATGATATTTGTTTAATAAATGTGTCTAATGTGGTAGCCTTATAACAATTATTAGACTACAATATTAGTAATTATTATTACAGTAAAATAAATCATTAAATTGATATTTTGTTTTTAAATTACTTCTAAAACAATTCTTTTTTTTAACAAGCTATAATTGGAAATTATAAACTTTCTATTGAGCCAAAACATCTGCTGTAAGTTGCTAAGGAGTTGGAAACAACGCAGACATCAGGTCAAGGTTTTGCGTCAGACGTCGAGGGTTTAACAAAAGAACATGTAAATAATAATATTATTTTTTCGAAAAACATTTATGTTCTGGAAGCTACTCTAGAATTATATAAATGTTTCAGTAGCAGGGCACAATGTGTCCGCATTCATACAATATAGGCAGTTCTTCTGGCGTCAATAAGGAGTAAAGGACACAGTTCATTCCCGTATCGTATGTCCTCCTTAACGTTTTTGACGTCTAAATTCCACAGTAGGAGGCAACGACAACAAAATCGGGGGAACAGTTTGATACTGTAGCTACATATTATCTTTTTTTTTAGAAATGGGTTTGCTCTTGGTAAACATCCAACCCTGTAGCGAAGACGAGGCCTATGTTGGAGCGAGCTCACCCAGAAGATGCCTATTCACTCGAACTTTGAAAATATTCGGGTTATATGAGCTCGGAAATACAGTATCATATAGCTAAAAGATTAAAGGGTTTTTTTTTAGTATGAATGGTATATTCACGTAAAACACACGTCCGTGTCCACGACACAGCCACAGCCCATTTTTTTTTCTTCATTTGCATCTCCATTATGGAGGTCAATTTCTTAAATCTCTTCCTGTCCTTCGACTATCTGATGTAACGTAACAAAACAACCTTCTTCTTCCTACCTTACGCTTTCTTTCTTATCCTTCTATTATTAATAACGCGAGTAACGTTATTAATAATAAAAACTTGCGTTATTAATAATAATGAGTTTACTCTTGGCCAACATCCAGCCGTGTAGCGAAGATGAGGCCTCTGATGGAGCGAGCTCACCTGGAAGATGCCTATACACTCGAATTTTGAAAAGTTTTGGGTTATATGAACTCGTAAAACAGTGTTGAGTTTGTTGCAAGAATTGAGAATTCCTATTATTTCACTAGACAACTCGCTCGCTAGCATAATGTACATGTCCGTTACATAAGTAAAGAGTAAAAACTTAGTCAATTCTTAACGGTTTAAAACAAAAGGGGCATATATAAAACACGCATAAGCCTCAAGAAAATTAGTAGGCAAAAATAAATCATGAATCACCGAAGAACGCCTTCTAATAATTTAGTTTTTTGTCGGCTGTGTTTACTTAAGATGTAAATTTTCTAGCTGCTCGTCTCAAGTGTTATTTCAACGTCTAAAGAAATGGACAGTCGCACATAAAATTGTTTAATAATTTTATGTGTGTGTTCAACTAGCTTTTGCTCGTGGTTTTGTCGGCAAGCTCTCTTTCTTAGATGTTAAAAAAATATATTCATATATAACTTGCTGAAAAAAATCGTTAGTTTGTAATATTGCTAAGATTAAACCAGCTAACACGGACTAAATTAACTGCACACTATATCGTACTTTGTAGCATACTATATATAATATAGCATATTATAGCATCCTACCACTCCCTTAATTTTAACGCTACTTGGCTAAAGCCTAATAAATATGCTGACCCACCCAAAAAACCTAAATTACTTTCTTCCATGCCACGATAACTTAAAAAGAAAATGTCAATCAAATAATATGTCTTGTAATGCATTTTTGGTTCGTAAAGTCATCAATTTTTATTCTCATTATTGCAAATAAAGGAGAGTTAAATTAAAAATGTTTTAAATAAAACTCATTAATAACCCGGCGTAATGTTTAACAATGCCGGCCATCTTTTCTGCCGGACGACGCGGCAGCCATTTTGTTGTTATTTATTTTTCCAAATCTAATTATATCAATGATTCGGAAATTCGCAATCATGATTGATGAGTAAGGGCACGTACACATTGGTTGAGTTTTTCTTCAAATTTTTTTTCGATGTGTGTGCATATCGATGTGTGACTTAAACTTAGTAAAACTGTGTCTAGATCTTAGCCACATTGTGGTCTGGATGGGCTGGAAAATCAGATGTACTGGCTCTACTAAATATGTAAGAAAACATATATAATAAGTTATTTAAATACAGTGTTGTGTTTCTGAGAATAAATAAGAGATGCCAGAGCCCATTTCCCTATCCCGTATCCTCAATCTTCTATCCTCAATCTCCACTATGGTTGGCAGCACCTGTGGCGTTGCTACGTGTTACGGGCGACGGTAGCCACCTACCATCAAGTGAACCGTCAGCCTGTCTGACGAACTAACATAACAATAAAAAAGTAAAGATAGAGTAGGTACTATCTACTCTACAATACTCTAAGATGAATTTATTATTAAAACCTCTAAAAACAAGTGGCAGGCTACGTCAGTTGTCTTTTGCGACATACTCTAAATATATATTGTATATTATATATATTTTTTATTAAATACTAGACTGACTCACCCCGGCTTCGCGAGAGCAAATGGGGGATATAGAACTATTTAATATGTGATACTAACTTTCTTTATTGTAAACCATCTGTTGCACGCGACTTCGTCCGCATAACTTTATAAAACATAGCCTATGTTAGTCTCTGATATAGCTATCAATAGGTGAAAGAATTTTTAAAATCAGCACTAGTTTTTGAGTTTATTTATTATAAACATATTTATTATAACAAACATAACACTATGTCCATATGGAATAGAGTTCCTTTCAAATAATTTGGCCGTTTTTGCGTTAAAGAGTAACAAACATCCATATATGCTCACAAAAATTCGCATTTATAATATCAGTAGGATATATTCTATAACGCCAATCTAAATGATTCTTTACCCGGGCAGGTGTGAAATCCATCATGCTACAACAATGTTAATTTGACAACGGGCAGGGGGTTCGATTCCCGTGATTATGTAAGTCGGAGGCTGGACGCGAGGGAAAAAAATGTTGAAAAATTGACCGCTCCGGTCAGTGACCGTGTCGCATTTTTGGTTTCGGGCAGAATTTTTGCCGAAAATTTGTTACGTCAGTCTCGTGACAACCAATCGCGTGTTATTCAGATTTACTTTTCCTCTACGTTTTTTATAGATACCAAGCTTGTAGACTTTATAATGGTGATAGACATTATACTTTTGACAAGACTTGGCCCTTTCTTTCATCCATACACTTTCTACACACAGAACTTCCAATACTCGTAGGCGATAAAACAAGATTTCTTTTTACAAAATTTAATACCTACTAAGCAAGCTTCTATCTGTTCATCTACCCAAAGGATTTTGAGACACTTTTAACCCCCGACGCAAAAACGGATTTATCATAAGTTTGACGTATGTTTCTGTGTGTATCTGTCTGGAATCGTAACTTTCTACTGGATCGACCTTTTTTTGTTTGAAAGCTAACGTGATCGAGACGTTTTCAGCTGTAATTTATGAAGATCTATTCAGGAGTTTTAAGCCTATTTCCTAGCTGACGAAGGAATTCCACTAACTTCCACAGGTTCGTTTCATGTGAAATTTGGTATATTATACTGTTATTCCATGACATACATTTCCATTAAATGACGTGGTATTTCTATGACATGGTAACCTTGACCTGATGCTGCAGCATCAAGGAATCAGCAGAACACCCAAATCCTCAGCAACTTACCTATAGCAGATATAGCGTGTTTGGGCTCAATAGAAAGTTAGGGGTTAGTTTATAATTTTAATTATAGTCGTATACTTAGTCAAAAACTATTGGACTGTGGCAGCTCTTGTGTAATTGTCACATTGGAACTTAGAATGGAAAAAAACAAAATGAGGGCTTTACGTTTTTCAGGAAAATTTACTTGGATACTTGCATATACTTGCTAAAAAATTTCAAAACTAGTCCAGTCATTCTCGAGTTTCGCGCTGAGCAATAGCTGTGGCAATATATTTAGCTATTCATTTTTATTTATGTACTAGCTGGTGCCCACGACTTCGTCCGCGTATCCTGTGTCCCGTACGTCCAAATGTTTATCTACCAAGTTTCATGAAAATCAGTTAATTCGTTTCAGTTATGGAGGAACATACATACATACAGAAAAAATTTCTAAAAATCGTCAATTTAGTTTCAGTATCATGTATAAAGCCTATAAACACGATATCTCTGTAAACAAAGTAACTTACTCCATGACCGACCCTTACAGATTTATTATTGGTATTGATAAGACTTAAATAATTAAGAAAGAAATTATAAGAGAACGGGCTAGTTTAGGTTTTCATTTTAATTAAAACACTATTCAACGCGATTGTACAAGCAAACACAACGGCTCGGTTATTTTTCGACGGCAGCAAGCGATGTCGATAACACCTCGAGTACTTGACTGTACCTCAAGTATCATGTCATTATAACACGACAATTTAAAAACAATCATCACACGCGACAGTCTATATAAGTGTATTATGTATTTAGAATCTCAAACATGTTTTATGTTATAATGATCTTTTTATATTAAGTATAGAATCATGTCTATATCTTTTAAAAAAATACATTCATGTCTCGTTCATGTAGACTTTTTAATGAAATTTTACTAGAGGATACAGATGTTGACCTGTTCCACAGTTCCATAGTTAAAACGAAAAATATTATAGCCGATAAATTTTTCAATGGTCAACTATAATATTATCGTTGTTTTAGACTAGTTTGTAATATATAGTTTGTATCTATAAGTGGAATTTTTTTATTAGGTTTAAGCTATTTACTCTGTTTATTGTTATGTATTTGTACCTGTAAATTTCCCCAAAATAAAATAAATAAATAAATAAATAAATAAATAAATACAATGATTCAACTATTCATTCAATCTGTATATGCGTGGTTGTGTGTTTGTGTGTGTGTGTGTGTAGTCGTGGGATAGGCTGACGATAGTGGGTGGCTACCATCACCTACAATACAAGCAACGACACCGGTGCTGACAACCATTGTAGAATAAGGGATAAGGGATAAGAAAGGTATAAGGGCGCTAGCATCCCTTACTCACACCAAAATTCAACTGCACATGTTCTGTTATTTCACGATGGCAAGGGGGTAACACCTGCAGTTCCTACTGCTGCCAGGCGGATTGCTCAAAACGCAATGTTTTTTTTCTCATTAGATCGTTTTTTTTTAAAAACAATGTAATAAATGGATCTAATGCGCATTTACTACATGAACTTTTCAGAGTACGCCCTATAAATAACAGCCAAAAAACAAAATAAGTGCACAGTAAAAAGTATATTTTTCTTAGGTGGATAAACAAAAGTGAATATTTAGGTATTATTGCAAAGATAAAGTAAGTACAAATAGCTGTAGTATTGGTAGACATTAAGCAAAAGTTTTCACCTTCCAGTCCGCCCTCATTTCACATAAAAACACCATACATAATAATTTTCTATTTGTGATTATTTTTTTAATAAGACTGACAGCATACCGAATGAAGTAGTCGAGTCATAACAAAGCTAGCCATTGAATCAAGCAATACTTGAGATGAATCAAAATATTAGTAATCTTAAAGTGATATATGGATTCTGTGTTAGTGTTGTAGTTATAACATTTACTCTAGGTACCTGTAAACTAATTTTGTGTGTGTGTGCCAATGTGGTTTTTACACACACACACACACATACAAATTAATTAGTGAGTAGCAAAATTAATTTACTTATCGAGAGATAAGTAGCAGATTTTGTAAATGATTAGAATAAGTAAAAAGGCTTATTAAACAGGCTGTAATTAAAATTATAAACTGAAACCAGACTTTCTATCACTATACCCGCTGTAAGTTACTGAAAAGTTGGTTGTCCCGCAGACTACTTGATGCTGAAAATACCAATAAACTAACAGTATAAAAAAATTCACATAAATCGAACCTGTGAAAGTGAATCCGATCTTTAACTAGGAAATTGAATGATGATTTTCATTTAAAATATTTACATTTAAGAATAGGATATAATTATCCTTCTATTGCTTAATATAATTAAGTTATATATGGCGTTCCATGAGAGCGGATTAGGGCGTTACTTTTGAATTGAAAAAAAAAAAGAAAAACATGTTAAGTTCGACAGACAGGCTGACGGTCCACTTGATGGTAAGTGGCAACCGTCGCCTATAACACAAACAACGCCACAGTTGCTGCATGTACACTCACCGAAATTAATTCACGGTAGTCTTCTGTAAGGGGGTGGTTACTGCCGCCAGACGGGCTGCCCAAATGACTGAGTAACACATTGTTCCCTACTTCAAAAACTGTGACCACATGATGCTTTCAGCCTGCCTTCTACCTTCACAGGGTTATCAGATGGCCGGCGTACCTCCACTTGCGGGTACGCCGAGGTTCCGACAGGGAGCGTACCCCACGCTCCCAGATCCAACGCTTGGCAGGATTCATTGTTTGTTGGCCAATGTTGGCAGGGCTAACATCGCCTTCCTCCCTGATCGTGACCCAGACGGTGGGCTTGGGGGAGACTGCCGCCCGTCGTAAGGTCGTAAGGTCGTAAGGGTACGCCGAGTTTCCGACAGGTAGCGTACCCCTCCTCGCGCTGGATAGCCGTGGCGGGGCTTCCCCGCGACCCCGCCCTTCTACGGCCGCGCTAGAAAGTCGTAAGGTTTTAGCCGGTAGGAATCCGACATAACCCCGCAGTGTCCCCTACACTGCCGGGTATCCAAGAGGATTTCCCAACGTTAAAAAAAGGGGGAGGGGCATACATAGCCTTATTACCGAATACATCACAAATAGACTGAGGTCACCGGCTTTTTTTACCCAGTTCTAACATTTAACAATATTATCTATCGAGTTACACGGAGATGTAAAAACAAAAAAACAAACACAAGATGTACCATATAGACACACAGTATATCATTAACCAGCCCTCAAACCGTCCATCGCGTCGGTCGCAGAGAATTCTTACCTTTGGAATGTCTTAACACTGTGTTCAGTTAAGGCGAAGTTACATTTCATTATTATTTTGTAAATTTGAATGAGTTTTTTTTAAATTATTAGCTTCTATCTTGTGTATTATTACTATTAGAATACATATTTAATAAATGCTTTTACTTGTTATGTTTTAATATGGAAAAGCATTTAATTTTAATAATAGAATAATTTTATTAATAGGTATATAATAATGTAACTTGGTCCAGTTGCCAAGTTTTTTAATTTTATTTAAAGACGGTTATTGACTGTTAACAAAAAAAATCTAAATATCATTAAATAGGTTTCTCTAAGAAACTCTTTCGATTGTCATTATAAAATTAAATTTTACAAGGGTTTCGGGAAAAAAAGCCAAGATGATGACGGTTCAGAAGAAGCCCCGAAGGAAACTCAGAATATCATTCTTTTTGTCATCTTTATTTATTTCTTTCTTTCTTTCTTTTCAACAAAAACCCTACAGCAAAACAAAATCACCTAGTAAAAGATAAGAGGAATCTAGTCTGGTAACTACTACTCACTTATTGCGCTTTCTTGCACATGTGCTGTTTATTAATATGGTCTTCTACAAGTTTATACAAAAAGATAATGTCAGATCACAACGCGATCCGCAGTTTTTTAAAACCATACCCTTATAAAAGACCTCATTAAGCACAGCACATGTGCTTATGTGTTTCGGTAAGTGAGTACCTAGTGGATTCTATCGTATATCTAACTTCTAATATTTGACTCAATATACTAAAACACAGTAGAGCTTCCCCTTAACAGCCGATGTCCGATGCGCAGGCCTTTTGTTCGGGAGGCTTTGAGCTCCTATCTTTCTGATTTATTGTCTGCCTGTCCGGGAGACATGGTGTGACCACTGTAACAAAACAAATACAATATCTTTATCGATAAACTCTCTTTGTCTATAGTAAGTTTATGTGTAACTTATAATTTTGGTACTGGCACCCAGTGTGGCGGCCGTAACCATTGCTTCTTATCTCACAGAAGACTGTCTTGAAACAAGGTGACTATTGGTTTTGGTATGTGAAAGAAGCGAGTTCAGAGTCCAAAGCTCCCTCGTCTATATTAATCATAAATTTTTCTTGAGCGTTGAAAAATAAGAAATGAACTAGAGAGCCTCAAGTCACAGATTAATAAGTAGTTACTCAAGTAGACTATTAGTCTATCTATCGACTGTATCTAGATAGATATATGTCTATCTATATGTCGAATGCTTACAAACGTAGTAGAGATTGATAGCCCAATTCTTGAGGAAGGTTTTAGGCTATTAACATGAGGCCGAAAGAAAGCTCAGACAAAACGTCGCTCATACCTGTGGTCATACCTGTACTTTGATTAATTTTAAGCTAATCTATTTTTTAAATTAAAATTAATTTAACATTTAACTTGAGTTTAATTTAACTCTAAACGGCAGATGAAATCACGAGGCAAAGTTAGTTAGTATTATACTAAATAAGCGGGTATTGTTTTCAAATTTCAATCAAATCGCTCAGCTCGTCGCTCCGCTTATCGCTGATGCAAGTCAATGTGTTCACGCTATTGTCATCCGCGTCCACTAACATCATTTTTTTCGTACGTTTGTCATAATAGGTGCTTATCTATTTAGTGGCTTGATTTCGGGGTGTGATTCACGATATTTGGGGTTCCATTTCTGTTTTTGATTTTTTTTTAATTTTACTTTCATTCAGGATAAAATATTTATGTTTGGAGAAACATTTTTTTTAACAAATATTAAACTAAGTTCATAGAAAGTTCATACTTTCTATGAACTTAGTTTAATTCATAGAAAGTAAGAAGCAAAGTCATAATACCAAATCTGTATTGGCTGTTGTCAGATATGTATCTAAAAAAAAAATTCATTGAATTCTATATATTATATTTATTTGAATTATTTATTTAACTATGACATAATTTGTAAAGATGGGTGGGCCGGGCCTTATTTAAAAAAAAAAAAAAAAGAACGAATTTAGTTTAGTATGATTACCTAATAAAGTTATATATACATCTTTATTGATTTTATCATTAACATCTTCACAGGATATTAACGTTGCTTATGGTTTTACTAGCACCGTCTATTTAAGTGGTATAATGCGATAAACGACGAAGATTTTTTTTATAAATAATTTGCAGAAAAAATACATCCATGCAAAGCCAGGAACGGGTCGCTTGTTATTAATCTATACTAATATTATAAAGACTATTTTTTTTGTATTGTTGTATGTTTTGTATATTTGTTTGTATTGAATTAACTCACAAACTACTGGACCAATTTTATATATTTTTTCAGCTAAAAAAAAACTACAGTCAGCGAGTAACATAGACTATCTATTCTGTAATATAAAAATGAATCCCTAAATGTGTTGCTAAGCGCAAAACTCGAGAACGGCTGGACCGATTTTAATTCTGTCTTCACTCATGGACAGGGATAATCAGGGAAGGTTTTTAAGTAAAAAAAATGCACCTCGGGCGAAGCCGGGAGCGGACCGCCAGTATTTTATAAAAAGTTATGCGGGCGAAGTCGCGTGCAATGGCTAGTGTAAACAAAATAGATGGAATAAAATGTACGGAACCTTTTACACTGGTGTGTATTAGCCTTAAATTTTATGATGTAACCTTTTATTTTTTACAAAAAAAACTTGTCCAGTAACAGTGAGGTAGGTCCGATTTATGAATTAATTCTTTGAGTTTTGAAATAATATTTTAATATATTTGTGGTAACTTCGCATGATGTACCTAACTTTATTAGTACCGCGTGTTAGTTATATATTACACTAGCTGTTGCACGCCACTTCGCCCGCAGTAACTTTATAAAATATAGCCTATGTTACTCGCTGATAATGTAATTTTCTATAGGTGACAGAATTTTCAGCTTTTGAGTTTATTCGTTACAAACATACAAAATATTCTCTCTTTATATCATATATAGATATGGCTACTGTTACATAGACTGGTTACTGGTTAGTTATATATTTTTATAATTACATATTTTAAAACTAGTAGTTTTTTTTTTTTAAATGCAGTTTTCACTAATGGAAAGAGGGGTAAAGGAGGAATTATTAATAATAATAATAATAAAAGGAGGAAGCTATATATTGCAGAAAAAAACCGTGAGAAGCCGGAATCGGATCGCTAGTATATTGTAAAATAAGGTAGATGTCCGGCTCCGTCTTTTTCTCCGCTAAGTAATGGATGGATGTCTCCGCGACTTTGTATGTATTTTGAAAATCCATTGAATTCTTAAAACTTTTTGTGCTTTATCAAAGCAAAAATACTTCTTGAGAAGTGATAAATCTCAACAAAATTTCTCTAAAGATAGTGCGACTGCGAGGTGATCCAACATTGACGCCCGGATATTAATAAAAAATCATGCTAAAAACATGCGTGCCTAATCCTCACCGCAACCAGAAGCTAGTTAAAAAGAAAAAAAATATGTGACCGCCATTGTTATGGGTTCTGAACCCGGAACCCTGACATCCAGTGACCGCATCAACCGCAACAAGCCATTACTTCACGCGCTCGGTCATGTATTATCGCGAGCCATCGCCCGTATTGCGACATTGCACTTTACGATTCCAAAAAACATCTCATATTAATTTTTGCATTGAAAAAAATATTTTTTATTTATCATTCGTATTGATGAGCGACGCAAAATCAACCTTAAACAGTGATACATTGAGTCTATTTGGAGTTATAAAGACGAAACATGTGATTTTTATTTTAAATTCAAATTGGTCGTTAGAAAAATGTGGATAAGACTTATTTTTTAATACGATAACAAGTATGCTTTGATATTACTCGTAATAGATTCTTGTGTATAATTCATATTTAAGGGTCCCTTACGGCAATCGAGGGTCGGGATTGTAAAAGAATTATATAGTAAACGATGCTCCACAACCTTGAAAAAAATAACACAGCTAGCCAATGAACGTTACTTTTTGTTGAAACATTCGAATTTAAGATAATGCTTATGAATAACTGTAAAAAAAATCCAGAAAATCACTAAAAACGTGTAAATCGCACTCCCGTTTTGTTACAATTGTGTCGGTAAGTATCAAGAATTATTAAATGAATTTTATCAAATAATAAAGTTAAAACTATAAAAAAATAGATGCAATCTTCATTTCTTAATAAACATATTCCTATTTTGTGTAAAAAAATCAAACTTGCCCAATTTTTTCGCTCAAAATCTTCATACAAATTACTATGAAGGCTATTATTATGAAATCACGCTCGGGCCACGGTTCAGTCTGGTTCAGTCGGCCATGCGCCTCCGAAGTGAGAGCACGTCGCTTTGCGCCGCACTGACAGTTCGTGATAAAACCGTGTACTTACACAAAAAATGTCAAATATGTCGTCTTTGATGTTGAAATTATAGCCCAAGAGCCCAAGGCCAGACCTTCGTTCAGTGTGACCATATATGGCAGGATTTCCACCCACATAAGAGACGACGGTAAAGGTCTACCGGGGCAACGAAAAAACAAAAATTTTGGAAAAACCCTTCCCCCCTCCCTTAAACCGCCCTGTCTGTCCGGCGCGACTCAGCCGGGTCGTGTTTGGGCTCATCGGAGACGTCTCGATGAGTTAAAAAATTTAACGCCCCCCTCGGACCCCCCCGGCCGTAACTCGGAAACGACGCGACGCAGCCGGGTCGTGTTTGGGCTCATCGGAGACGTCTCTGCGAGATAAAAAAATTGAACCCCCCCTCTAACCCCCTCAGCCGTAACTCGGAAACGACGCGACGCAGTGGGGTCGTGTTTGGGCTCATCGGAGACGTCTCTCCGAGATAAAAAATTTAACGCCCCCCTCGGACCCCCCCGGCCGTAACTCGGAAACGACGCGACGCAGTGGTGTCGTGTTTGGGCTCATCGGAGACGTCTCTCCGAGATAAAAAATTTAACGCCCCCCTCGGACCCCCCGGCCGTAACTCGGAAACGGCGCGACTCAGCCGGGTCGTGTTTGGGCTCATCGAAGACGTCTCGACGAGATAAAAAAATTGACGCCCCCCTCGGACCCCCCCGGCCGTAACTCGGAAACGACGCGACGCAGTGGGGTCGTGTTTGGGCTCATCGGAGACGTCTCTCCGAGATAAAAAATTTAAACCCCCCCTCTAACCCCCTCAGCCGTAACTCGGAAACGGCGCGACGCAGCCGGGTCGTGTTTGTGCTCATCGGAGACGTCTCGACGAGATAAAAAATTTGACGCCCCCCTCGGACCCCCTCAGCCGTAACTCGGAAACGGTGCGACTCAGCCGGGTCGTGTTTGGGCTCATCGGAGACGTCTCTCCGAGATAAAAAAATTGAACCCCTCTCGGACCCCCCCCCCCGGCCGTAACTCGGAAACGACGCGACGCAGTATGGTCGTGTTTGGGCTCATCGGAGACGTCTCGACGAGATAAAAAATTTGAACCCCCCCTCTAACCCCCTCAGCCGTAACTCGGAAACGACGCGACGCAGTGGGGTCGTGTTTGGGCTCATCGGAGACGTCTCTCCGAGATAAAAAATTTAACGCCCCCCTCGGACCCCCCCCGGCCGTAACTCGGAAACGACGCGACGCAGTGGTGTCGTGTTTGGGCTCATCGGAGACGTCTCTCCGAGATAAAAAATTTAACGCCCCCCTCGGACCCCCCGGCCGTAACTCGGAAACGACGCGACCCAGTGGGGTCGTGTTTGGGCTCATCGGAGACGTCTCGACGAGATAAAAAATTTGAACCCCCCCTCTAACCCCCTCAGCCGTAACTCGGAAACGACGCGACGCAGTGGGGTCGTGTTTGGGCTCATCGGAGACGTCTCGACGAGACAAAAAATTTGACGCCCCCTCGGACCCCCTCAGCCGTAACTCGGAAACGACGTAACGCAGTGGGGTCCTGTTTGTGCTCATCGGGGACGTCTCTGCGAGATAAAAAATTTGACACCCCCTCCAACCTCTCCGGCCGTAACTTGGAAATAGCGCGACGCACCCGGGTCGTGTTTGGAATCATCTAAGACGGCTCTCGGGAAGGCGAATTTTTTAGAGTAGACCAAATTTCAAATTTTGGCAGTTGCGGTCTACTCGTAGGACCACGGTTACAGGTAGACCCCCGTGTTGGGTATCATTTGAAAGGTCTCAACGAGGGTGATCAATTGAAACTAATCCCCTCTCCCTCCCCCTTTTAAGTAAAAGTCTCCTACCCCCAATTCTTTACGAATTACAAAACAAAGACCCTAAACCAAACCAAAACAATTAACTATAGCAAATGACAACACCCAACTCACAACCGCGCCCCCACGGACTACTTGCAGACCGCAGCAGCACGCACGATCTAGTATTTAAATAGCGTAGAACTAAACAACATGCTCTTATTTATAAATTATGAGGAGACAAAGCACTAAATAGTATTTTGAACACTAAATAATAAAAATGACCAAATCCCATTTGCGTATAACGAAACGCATGATGGCGCATCTGTCAAACCTAATATCATTAGTTTCAAAAGATCACGCCAAATTTCAAATACCTATGTCATCTTTGATCTTGAAATTATGGTGTAAACTGCGCAACTAAAAAATTACTCCTCGGAACTATTTATCTCCGCAGCTAGAAACTTTACAGAAAGATTTCTATCAGGCCAGAAACCCACGGCATTCTCGGTGCATGCAAATACGAGATCCGCCTTATATTATTAAATCAATGGAAGAGAGGAAAGCAAGGGTGCAAAGCGAGTCGAAAGATTTGGAACCGAATGCAACTGATGAATAGAAGGTTTGTAAGGAACAGTATGCCATAAGTTCTAATCTAAGGAGATCCTAAGTTTTCTAGGAGTCAGATTTTTTTACATAATCATCATGGTAAATTTACTACATATGGAACGTTCTCGAAAGCCCGAGCGTAACTCTGGGCGCAAGGAAAGTTCCACACACGTCCGCACTTTGAAGACGCAAAGCGTATAATGATTTTACGGCAAATTATACAAGCGTCCAATTAGTGACGACTTTTGGCAAGTTTTACGGTTTTATTGGAAAGTAAATCGTGTTCTTATACCCCTAAACGACATTTTAACTTACCCTGTGCATAACCATATCTATTCTGATTTATACAAACTCATGCTCAGGATCATATAATTGACTCCAGTTTGAAAATTAAAAATGCTTACAAACGTTTTCAGTACAATATATTATTTTTGTAATTGGGAATAACAATTTCATTTTGTATTGTGCAACTAAAATAATAATTATACACTAACTAGATCGTGCTTGCTACCGCGGTCTGCAAGCAGCCCGCGAGGGCGCGGTTGTGAGTTAGGTGTTGTCATTTGCCATAGTTAATTGTTTTGGTTTGGTTTTGGGTCTTTTTTTGTAATTCGTGAAGAATTAGGGGTAAGTAAAAAGGGGGAGGGAAATGGGTTTAGTTTCAATTGGTCACCCTCGTTGAGACCTTTCAAATGATACCCAACACGCAACCGTTTATCTAAAACCGTTGACCATGGTCTACTGAGTAGACCGCAACTGTCAAAATTTGAAATTTGGTCTACTCTAAAAAATTTGTCTCCGAGATGTCCCCGATGAGCCCAAACACGACTTGGCGTTGCGCCGTTTCCGAATTACGGCCGGGGGGGTCCGAGGGGGGTATCAAATTTTTTATCTCGGAGAGACGTCTCCAATGAGCACAAACACGACCCCACTGCGTCGCGTCGTTTCCGAGTTACGGCCGGGGGGGTCCGAGGGGGGCGTCAAATTTTTTATCTCGGAGATACGTCTCCAATGAGCACAAGCACGACCCCACTGCGTCGCGTCGTTTCCGAGTTACGGCTGGGGGGGTCCGAGGGGACGTCAAATTTTTTTATCTCGTCGAGACGTCTCCGATGAGCCCAAACACGACCCCACTGGGTCGCGTCGTTTCCGAGTTACGGCCGGGGGGTCCGAGGGGACGTCAAATTTTTTTATCTCGGAGAGACGTCTCCAATGAGCACAAACACGACCCCACTGCGTCGCGTCGTTTCCGAGTTACGGCCGGGGGGGTCCGAGGGGGGCGTCAAATTTTTTATCTCGGAGAGACGTCTCCGATGAGCACAAACACGACCCCACTGCGTCGCGTCGTTTCCGAGTTACGGCCGGGGGGGTCCGAGGGGGGCGTCAAATTTTTTATCTCGGAGATACGTCTCCAATGAGCGCAAGCACGACCCCACTGCGTCGCGTCGTTTCTGAGTTACGGCCGAGGGGGTCCGAGGGGGGTGTCAAATTTTTTATCTCGGAGAGACGTCTCCAATGAGCACAAACACGACCCCACTGCGTCGCGTCGTTTCCAAGTTACGGCCGGGGGGGTCCGAGGGGGGTGTCAAATTTTTTATCTCGGAGAGACGTCTCCAATGAACACAAACACGACCCCACTGCGCCGCGTCATTTCCGAGTTACGGCCGGGGGGGGTCCGAGGGGGGGCGTTAAATTTTTTATCTCGGAGAGACGTCTCCAATGAGCACAAACACGACCCCAGTGCGTCGCGTCGTTTCCGAGTTACGGCCGGGGGGGTCCGAGGGGGGCGTCAAATTTTTTATCTCGGGGAGACGTCCCCGATGAGCCCACTACCCGGCTGAGTCTGCTGGTCCTCGCTGGTCGTTAATACCTGTGTTGGGGACATGCACCTAGAAACTTTTAGCTTTTATAAAATAACGAAGATCTGGCCGTCGTGGGCTCTTGCTCTATGCATACGTACGTGTGTGCGTGCGATGCGCGAGCCTCGATCGTTGTAAGAGTAACGCTAAAAACCTACACTTCGCGCGGCGCGTCTCCGAAACCGGCCCTTAACGAATTTTCGTAATATTAATATTAATAGATTCTCTTCATTTAACGAGTTTTAGTAATAGACTTAGGGCTTGCAGCTTTATAAAAGTATAAAAATTAGCTGCAGGCCCTAAGTCATACTTAAAAATAGGTCTATAAATTTTTGCATTACTCAAAACACTTTATATGTTTTGCTTCCAGACAGAGTTTCTTCAGTTCTTATATTTTGAATGCGTTTAAATTTCAAATATTAAAAAAAAGGGTCGGCAGCATATCTGCATCCACCTGGTGTTGTTTTAGTCCTTAAGTGACTGTGAGCATCTACCATGACGGTGACGGCATGACGGTGGACCATTGGCCTACCTGCCATGCTTGCCAATCTATAAGCTTCACGTGATCGTTACATTGTCAGAACCTGTCAGAACCTCGGCGTACCCGAAAGTGGAGGTACGCCAGCCATCTCGAGGGACCTTACGACGGGCGACAGTCTCCCCCAAGACAACCGCCCGGGTCCCTGTCAGGGTGCAAGGCGGCGGACTTAGGCCAGCCGCCTGCGCCCAAGACCTGGTTGAAAGCCTAGCCTAAATAAATTATGAGGAACATCCACATTAAGGATTTCTTTATTGTATCCGTACCCTAAAATAAAAGGCGATACATACAGAATGATATAATTGAAAACAGTTTCCACGGATATATAAATAATATTGTATTATCGGTTCACAATATACAAGTGCGATTATTTTTAATATATTTTACCAACTTTTTAGGGATTATATGCGACAGTTGTCATTTACAATCAATTGGACCGTGAGCCTGTCTGTTGCTATTTATGAAAATGTTCTTCAAAATACAAAAACTAAATTTAATTTTTATTATTTAATTATGAAAAATTGAAAAAAGTCAAAATAACAATAGTATTTTGTTTTTTTGAGACAATTATTCTAGTTCAAAATTCAGTGGTAGGTGGTTCCCGTAACCTACAACACAACACAAGCAAAATAGGTACTGCCGACCATAGTAGGATGAGGTAGGGTTATAGAAATGTGCTCTGGCATCCCTTACTCACATACCCAATAATAACACATGCTGTTATTTCAGGTGGTCCGCTGCCGAGGATAAGGTATTGGGAAGGTATAGGGATATTGGTTCTGGAATCCCTCACTCACTCACCGTAACACGACACCTACTATGGTCTGTCGTGTTTCGGTATGGCGAGGCCTATGTCACACAGTGGACGTCCTACAACTGACAATGAGATGATGATTATTCAAAATAAGTTCTGCAAACGAAAAGCGCGCACATTGTACTAGCGCGCAGGTTGTAAGGCTGGCCGAGTGGAATTTATGAACATGTGTTTGTTTAATATTTCTCATACTAACAGCGGGTTCCTATAACTACAGGCGCTTCACCATACAACACGCCTGCAACGTGTCCTTAAAGAAACAATGTCCCTTTTAAATAAGCCCAAAAGAACGACGCCCCCAAAAAATTTTGAATGAAATATTATCAGAAAATTGCCGCCAATTTAAACACATCTCGCTGTTTTATTTTCCGCTTCAACTTTTAAGCGTGCAAGTAGGATACTTCATTGAAGTTTTCTTATGAGAATTGGTGATGGACAAGCAAAGTTCTTTGGTGAGTTTCTTTGGTGGATAGGATCACAAATTCTAAAATTCACCGAAGAACCAAGGTTATCGACATAGCCAAGAGAATTAGTAAGTTGAAGTGGCAATGGACCAATCACATCTGTCGCACACACGCGGCGCACGTCGCGTGACAAACTCAGGGCGTCAGAAGGGGCCGTGTCTGACGCCCTGAAGCACCCGACAAGGACGCGTGGCGACTGACGGTATTCCAGTGGGCCGCCATATTTAGTGAGGCGAAGCCATCGCCTTGAGCTGGGTTCGAAGAGAACGCAGCGGTGTGTGGGGATCCGAGGATAAGGCCTCGCTGTGAACTCGGACCCGCACATCACCGCTGATGGTGGAATCCGGGGGGGTTTTAGTGGGTATTCCCGGTGATGTCATTTCACCGGGCGAGTCCCACACTCCCCCCGTCGACTGTCCCCGTCGACGAGGGATAGTGCGTAAACGTCATTTCCCCTCCTTAAAAAAAAAAGAAAGGGTGGGACACACTGCGGCCAGGTGGACAGAGTCATCTGAAAGGCTTCGCAGGAAGCGGCTGGATGCGAAGAACAGAAGACCGTACGTGGTGGCGAGCCTTGAGACAGGCTTACAACCAGCAGTGGAGAGACACAGGCTGATGATGATGTTGATGAAGCAGATGAGTAAAAGCGCCAATATACCATTTGACACCTTGTAGCATCAAATTGTTCGAATTTTTTAACACCTTTCTATTTGACATCTTGTAGCATCAAATTGTTCAAAATTTTTGACACCTTTCCATTTGACACCTTGTAGTATCAAATTGTTCGAATTTTTGATGATTCAATGCTCACACAGAAAAAGCATAGATTACTAATAAGTTACTTAAAGCACAGATAAAATAAGAGTTACTATCGTAACTTAAAGTTAGAACCCTCTTAGTTTAAGAAGGGATTTGTGTGTTTACCGACTGTAGAATGATGAGTGCTCCGAGTGTTCCGTGTAAAATTTTGCTCCGTTTGTTCATATTTGGTAAATTTTTATGGCTCCTTCCACTTGGATCCACAGCTTGGTAGTATGAAAATCGTCCCCCCTTAATGAAACATATTCCCAAGTGTATGTTTGGCTCCGTTTCCTAAGTTTGCTCCGATTACTACATAGACTGTTTGCGCTATAGGTTTCAAAGCACGTCTCCGCTCTTCACTGCTGAATCTCCAAAAAAGTTTTCCTAAATTTACTCTCCTAACATACTTCAGTGCGTTTAAATTTTAATTATTATAATTTCTACCATACATGAAAAGTATTAAAAGTGTTCTTTCCATATTAAAAATATTATAAGTTGTGTTAAACTCGTTAATACAAGATAAAAGTAATTTTTCGTACGAAAAATCACTCCGATAAGATAAAAAAAAACACCTACTTATTCGTGTGCACATGAAAAAATATAAAAAAAGGGTTTAGACGATTCAAAGGATTTTGTACGTCTAAATACATGCACAAAACGAATGGCTCACATTTGTCTCACTGCGTGCGACGGAACGTTTATTTATTTAAAAAAGGAATACATTTTTAAATTTTAAAAAAAGAACTTACCGTTTTGTTTCTCTTTCGCTTGCCCGCGCTTTGAGATAAAACGATCGGGTGGTCAACTTCGATTGTACTCTCGCATATTCGAATCGATTTTAGAATTCGAATTAATTGTTCTATTGAGATAGTTTTTCATATCACTATGTAATTAATAACTTTTCCACAAAATTTCTGAAAAATTGTTCACTTAACAGAAGTTAAAACTGTGTAAAGACTACAGAGTACAGTTTCTTATCCTGTAATACTATTACTTTGATTTTTATTAAATAAAATTCAGTAAAAAGTAAAAATATAATAACAAAAAAATTATCTATAATTCTACCAGCTTTTTTTTCATGAGGTCTTTAATCACAGTGGAAATATTAAAAAATTAAATCATTTGTATAAATTTATAAAAAAAATATATAAAATTAAATATTTTATATTTTATAAATTTTATATATTTAATTAAATATTTATATTAATATGATATGTTTTTATATTACGTATCATATTATGTTTGTTTACGTATAATGTTTATATAATTATGTAACTCTAAAGTATATGTATGTGTAAGTATTGTATATATGTACATGTAAGTATTTATATTGTTATTATTATTATTTTGTAATAATTAAATTTTAATTCGTCTAACCTTGTAATAGGCTATAGTATAGGTTATATATATAAATATATAATGTATTTGTAAACTGTTACACTCTGTTAAGGTTAGCTGTTAAATAAATAAATAAATAAATAAATAAATAAATAGACACTAATAACAAACTTCGTGCCAAAAAATCGAATTTAATATTCAGGCTAGACCACTAAAGACTCGACTACCTATCTCGCTCTAACGTAGCCAATTAAAAAAGGAACGCAACACAGAATTCTTTTTTTAAAGCCAGTTATGAACTGTCTTTGGTAGATATCATAAAGAATTTAAAAATGATATTACAGTCGTTTGAATGTTTGCTTAGTCTATGACCGTAGTTTTTTTAGGCAAAGATTGCTTCTCATACAGTTTTGTGGTTATAAAAATTTCTTTTGATCGCATCCGGGTGTCCTTTGAGGCGGCCATGATTAAATCTATTTTTATTATTGAATATGAAACCTGATTTTTGATCTTATCTACAACTATATATATATTTAAAATGAATAATGGTGGGATACTGCTTGTATTCGTTTTTATTGATTTGTTTCTTATATATTAAGTACTAGCTGTTGCACGCGACTTCGCCGGTGTAACTTTACAAAATATAGTCTATATGTTACTCGCTGATAACATTGCTTTCTATAGGTTTAGGAATTTTTAAAATCGGTAAAGTAGTTTTTGAATTTATTCAAAAATACAAAAATACAAAAAATGTACTCTCTATTTATAATATTAATATAGATATAGATAAAAATTTTACTAATTATTGTCGGTAGCTTTCTCTACCTTGTGCGAAATCTCATATTTAATAATAAACCTAAAAGGTAAAAAGTCGACGGGTAGTTTTTTTGTTTTTTTTTTTTATGTTAAGGTCGTCAGACAGGCTGACTGTCAAGTGGTAAAGAGATGTGAGCTCTGCTCACTCACCTCACCGAAAGACAACAGCATCGTTCATTGAAGCTGGTATTTGCCACCCCCATAGAATTAGAAACTGTTACTTCTATGGCCACCCCCATTTAGCAATAATTTAATACCTAATAAAAAAAATTAAAAATGTCAAAATAAAAAAGTATAAATACCACATGAGATGCACAAACAAGGATGAATCACCGAAGGTTACCCTTTTTGTGGGACAGAATTAAAAAATGTATATATTTAAAAAAAGAACACAACAAACAAAAAACATATTGTAAAGACATTCCGCCACCGGCCCTCTCATAAGTCACTGTGGCATATTTAACCGATTTTGACATTAAAAAGGTCATCGTTTTTACACGCGACGACTTTGAGACGATTCGGAATAAAAATAGTAATCTATAACTTAATATTATAAAGAGAGAAGATTTGTTTGTTTGTAACTTAAAAACTGGTTGACCTATTTTGAAAATTCTTTCACATATAAAAACCTACATTATCAGCGATTAACATAGGCTATATTTTATAAAGTTACGCGGGCGAAGTCGCGTACAACAGCTAGCTTAAATTTTTTTTTTTTTTTTTTCATTTTCAAACCAGATCTGTTTTCGTGTTGATAAGTAACAAAAATATCAGAATTAAGCAATAGAATTTTGCTTGCTGACATGACACTATTTTTTGCAATACTAATAAAAAAGAGACTTGTGGCGAGTTTATTTTCAATGTATGTAATATACAAAAGGGGACGAATCATCAATCAATCAATACTAATAATAAATCTGTAAGTGTAGTTATTGTATGTATGTATGTTCCTCCATAACTCTGAAACGAATTAACCGATTTTCATGAAACTTGGTAGATAAACATTTGGAGGTACGGGACACAGGATAGGCTACTTAATATTTTTCAACGCGGACGAATAGTTTATAATAAGCCCTTGAATCTCTCCCTTGAATAAGTTAAGGTTAAGGTGTTGTTAAACTTTTAGGTAACTGAATACTCACCAAATGCCTTTAACTTTAATGGACCCAAAATCCAATGATGCTCGACGCCCTAACCAAGTTTGCCAAAAGGTGACTTAAGATGAATATGGACATGACGAAAGGTTATGTTTAATGTCCATGTTGTGCCCAATCCAGTAACAAGTAATGTTTATACCAATAAGGTAAAACCATTTCGAGAAGAAAGTTGAATCCAGCTCTGATGGGCAGCGAGCGAAATACAAAATTAATTAGCGCCTTAAAACAAAAGTTTTCGAGCGATGTGTGTTGCCAGTCATGATGGCGCTGAAAGGTGGTCTCTAACTATGGGCCTCGTAAGAAAGCTCAACGTCGCTCAACGAGCTATGGAGAGGGCTATGCTCGAAGTTACACTGCGAGATCGAATCAGAAATGAGGAGATCCGTAGACGTACGAAAGTAAGCCGACGGATCACATAATATGGAGAGTTCTTGAGTGGAGACCACGGACCTACTACGTCCACCCACAAGGTGGACAGTCGACCTGATAAGGGCCGCGGGTCGACGGTGGATTCAGGATTCTGACCAGTCCTTTGAAAAATTATGGGGAAGCCTATGTCCAACAGTCGACGACTTGCGGCTGAAATGATGATATTCAATCAATCACATTATAATACATAAATTAATGGGTTAATGTGTAAATAAACGTAACGTAGTCGTGTCGTATGCAGTGAAGTGCCTCGAATAGTTTTTGTTATTGATGACTCTAGAGCGGACATGCAAGGAATATTTTAAGCATTTTAAAGAATGGCCTCCATTTTTACAGCGTAACTTGTACATGTTATTTAAAATAATTATTTTAATAAATATATTTAACTGTTGATCATATTTAATCATATTTAATGGTGGAACAATTATTGTTTTTGGTTACACCAAGCAATATTCATCATCATCATATCTCTTATATATAAAAGTCTCGTGTCACGATGTATGTTCGGGATAAACTCCGAAACTACTGAACCGATTTTGACAAAATTTCGTAATTATATGTAATTTGGTCCAACTTAAAAGATAGGATAGTTTATATCTCATTTTGTTTATTATTTTTTTGCAAATTATATAATATTATTAACATAGCGCCATCTGTTGATACCTATTCAATCCAGCAATTATTTGTTAAAATTATCTGTGAGTTCCATGACAATCTAACAGATGGCGGTGTAAGACAATCTAACAGATTGCACCCGTGCGAAGCTGGGAGCGGGCCACTAGTATCATATAAATTTCGCACAGACGAACAGACAAAATCGGATATTTGTTATAGATAGAAAAAATGGACTTTACTTTTTACTAATTAGATGTATTTTCACTTTTTTCTGGGTAATCTGGCCTATCAAAGATAAGACGGTATTTCATTATAATCATCATCAGCCTGTATATCTCCACAGCTGTATGTAAGTAGGCCTCTCCCTAGGCTTGCCACCACGCACTGTCTTCTGTCCTTCGCATCCAGCCGCTTCCTGAGAAGCCTTTTAGGTCTTCTGTCCATCTGTCCGTAGGGCGTCCAACGCTGCACTTTCCAATTCGTGGCCTCCATTCGAGAACTCTTCCTCCCCATTTGTTATCCGCTCTGCCACAGATGTGACCGGCCTATTGCCACTTCAACTTGCTAATTTAAGAAGAGGTAAAGGTATCCATAGATCCACACGTGGATTTAAGAGGAGATAAAGGTATCCATGGATTCACATGTGGATTTAAGAGGAAATAAAGGTATCCACGGATCCACATGTGGAAGGAGTCATTCTCTTGGCTATGTCGGCAACGTTGGTTCAGAATTTCACAATTTTGTGTCCTCATAGCTGGCTCCATTAGCCCGCTGAGCGACCCTAAACTTGTAGACCAGTCCTGCCGTAATGCCACGCTTTAGCACCATATGCCATCACTGGCATGATGCACTGATTATAAAACATCGTCTTCAGACATTGCAATGGTGGTGACGAGAACAAGGGCCCTAGCCAAGAACCAAACCAGCGCAAATGTTTCATTGCGTTCTTACGAAACGAAAGAAATAAAGCCCAGTGATTGGTTGTTGTAACGCCCACATAAAATTTTGACCAATCACAAAGCTTTCTCCCAGCGTAGCGTAGCCTGAGCGTAGCGTTTACGACTGTACTTTGCTCTTGGCTAGGGGATCAGATGACGTAGCTTCCCGAATGCAGTCCAACCCAGCCAGATTCTTCTTTAAGACGGTATCTAGGTATAACTATATCTAATATACCTAATCTACTTTTTGTTTCTTTTGTAGGTACATTATATGTATAGTTATAATTATTGTTTATTATTAATTTACATTGTATATTAACTTTATTAACTTTATTAAAATCGTATACTTCCCCCATAGGACAGGTAGAGCCTATAGTTTGGGGAACAAAAATTTATGTTAAAACTAAAATTTATTGTGAAAATAAATTTCTTCCTGTCTTTGTTCCTTTCTTTCTATCTAAATATTTAAACATATATTTTTAATTTAATATCTTATTCTAATCTGAACAAAATGACATTCGCTTGGCTGAAAAGCCATTATGAATTTATTTTTACAGCCAATAACTTTTCAAATATAAAGCAATAATTCGTTCAATTCGTTTTGTTACATTTTTAATTATAATAAGCATAATATATTATTAATGAAAATTGGCGCATTGATGTCATGTGACCGACGGATGGACGGTTATAAATGACGTTGGAGCATAATTATATTCAGTTAAGGCCAAGTCACTCACGCGACGTTTTCGGAACATCTTGAAAATGATCTATAACATGTAATAAAATCGTAAACGAGCCGTGTCTAACATTAAATATTATTTTCAAAAAGCCAATTTGTACACATTGTACAACATAAAAATATAATAGTTTTTTCAACTTTTGTCTGTTTTTCTGTTTGTCTCTGCACGCTAATCCCAGAAACCAACTAGTAGTAATATAATACTTAATTCTCTTTTTAAATCATATTAAGATCTGTAAACATTTATTAGTACAAATAAAGAATTATGGAATTAATTAATTTATGGATATGATAATAATTGTACCGATAAAACTTATAGACATCATATTGTAAAAGCTTTCAATGTAAAACTAGTAAATTAGGTAAGTACACAAATACATACACTACACATACGTAATTTCTCCTAATATTTTATTTATTGTTTACTAGCTGGTGCCCACGAGTTTGTCCGTGTTGAAAAATAAAAAATTAAACCTGACGCTTGACATCTGAATTGCTGTTACACTTTTGTCAGGCGTTAGTTTTTTATTTTTATTTTTGATGATCCCACGGAAACAGCACTTTTTTCTGGATGAAAGGTACCCTATGTTCTTTTCTGTATCCTTAAAAAGGTGTATGGAGAATTTCATGTTGATTGGTTGAGTAGTAAAAGCGTGAAAAGGTAACAGACAGTTAGAGTTACTTTCACATTTTATGAATGTTGTTTGTGTTCATAGGTATTTTTTATCGTAAAAAGAAGTACGTTATTGGCGTTAAGATTTAAAGCCTACTTATGTATGTATTCATTCCTATATAATATTTGAATTTAAGTACTGTGTGATTTTGTTTTAATCATCAATCAATCAATACTAATAATAAATCTGTAAGTGTAGGTATTGTATGTATGTATGTTCCTCCATAACTCTGAAACGAATTAACTGATTTTCATGAAACTTGGTAGATAAACATTTGGACGTACGGGACACAGGATAGGCTACTTAATATTTTTCAATGCGGACGAAGTCGTGGGCACCAGCTAGTAAAAAAAAATAAAGTAAAAACAAGCTTCCCCTTAACAATACCGTCCGACCTTTCTCGACACACAAACCCGTGAACAATATCGTCAGATTATTTTGATACTTTGGCTTTATTATTGCCAAAAATATAATTAAGTTGCATTCATTGCTCTGGTTCCATACACTGAAGAAAATAAAGAGGATAAATAACCTTCACTAAACTAAATAGTAAAAACGAATTTATGGTGACCTCTGCCACGCAGTCTGGCGAATACTAAATTAAAAATAATAATAATAATATTGTGTTTTGATAATAATAAATAATATAATAATAGTCCAAACAAATGTTTAAAACAAACTATAATTATAATTATAAACTAACCTGAGTTTCTATTGAGTACAAACAGTATCTGTATATGCTGTAAGTTGCTGAGGAGTTGGTTACTCCGCAGACTATACTTGATGATGCAGCACCAAGGTAACCATTGAAATAACAGTAGAATATCAAATTTCACATCAATCGAACATGTGGAAGTTAGTGAGATACCTTCGTCAACTGGGAAATGGGCTGATAGTCTTCAAACGCTTGAAAAGATCTTTATAAATTATAGCTAAGAACAATCCCGATCACTTGAGCTTTTAAACAAAAAAAACCGGGTCGAAATCCATCCATCCGTTTGGGAGCTACGATGCCATAGACAAACCTATAACACTCCATTTTTTGCGTCGGGCGTTTAAAAAATTTAGCAAAATTGGTCCATCTGTCCTCGAGTTTTGCGTTTAGCAACATATTTAGAGTTTTTTTTTAATTTATACTATAAAGCTGAAGAGTTTGTTTGTTTGTTTGGTTGAATCTCCGGAAGTACTGGTTCGAATTGAAAAATTATTTTTGTGTTGAATAGTCCATTTATCGAGAAAGGCTTTAGGCTATATAACATTTTGAACGCGGACGAAGTCACTGGCGCCAGTTAGTATTATATATAAAAGATGACCTGAGAAATTATCAATCAATACTAATAATAAATCTATAAGGGTCGGTCATGGAGTAAGTTACTTTGTTTTCAGAGATAACGTGTTTATAGGCTCTATACGTGATACTGAAACTAAATTGACGATTTTTAGATTTTTTTTCTGTATGTACGTATGTTTCTCCATAACTCTGAAACGAATTGACTGATTTTCATGAAACTTGGTAGATAAACATTTGGACGTACGGGACACAGGATAGGCTACTTAATATTTTTCAACGCGGACGAAGTCGTGGGCACCAGGTAGTAAATAAATGAATAAATAAATAAATAGATACAATATTTGTAAGAAATTAGTAAAGCATATAAACATTCCCGGAATGTGTCCTATGCTTTGAGAACATCATAAATGAACGTTTTAAATCTAATGGGGGTTCCATAGAAATTCTTTTGTAAGCCGGTGGTATTTCGGAATGCACTTACAGCCGACTCTACCGTCTTACCGAAAAACCGAAGCTTACCTGACCAGAGAAAAAGATCGCAAGAAAATTCCCTTAGCACTTTAACTACCTCAACTCACTTCGGAGCCACGAAGAGAAAAAGAAAGAGAATGTTTATTATTTGATACACTTTTTACCATAACTTTCAAGTTACATCCATACTATAATAATATTATAAACTAGCTGGTGCCCACGACTTCGTCCGCGTTGAAAAATATTAAGTAGCCTATCCTGTGTCCCGTACGTCCAAATGTTTATCTACCAAGTTTCATGAAAATCAGTTCATTCGTTTCAGAGTTATGGAGGAACATACATACATATACATACAGAAAAAAAATCTAAAAATCGTCAATTTAGTTTCAGTATCATGTATAGAGCCTATAAACACGATATCTCTGAAAACAAAGTAACTTACTCCATGACCGACCCTTACAGATTTATTATTAGTAATAAACTATCTATGTGCCAAATTTCATCCAAATCCGTTAAGTCGTTTTTGCGTGAAAGAGTAACAAACATCCGTACATTCTCACAAACTTTCGCTTTAGTAGGATGTAATATTAGTAGGATGTGAAAGTAACTTTGTCTATCTGTCTGTCTGCCTGTTCACACCTTAACTACTCGAGTAATCATAATAACATTTTTCAAAAACGTTGTCAGGGATACAGAAAGGACATAGGGTGCCTTTCATCCATAAAAAAAGTCCCTGAAGTCATCTAAAAATAAAAATCCATCGCCTGGAATATCTGTAATGGCAATAAAGATATGTCAGATCTGGATGTTTAGATGGATAGCGTCTAACTAAGGCTGACTAACTAAGACTAAGACTCAGGCTGACTAACTAAGACTAAGGCTGACTAACAAAACTAAGACTCAGGCTGACTAACTAAGACTAAGACTAAGGCTGACTAACAAACCTAAGACTCAGGCTGACTAACTAAGACTAAGACTAAGGCTGACTAACAAAACTAAGACTAAGGCTGACTAACAAAGACTAAGGCTGACTAACAAAGACTAAGACTAAGGCTGACTAACTAAGGCTAAGACAAAGGTTGACTAACTAGACTAACTGACTAAGGGGACTAAAGAGTCCTCTTAATTAGTCGTAGAACACTAGATATAGTGTTATATTTAATTTCATAGAGATTGACGATCGATAAATTCTTATAAAAAAATTGTAAAAAACTATTTAAAAAAAATTGCCAGCTCCATTTGTTTCGTAGATGGATGCGGTGCCAAATATCTTTGTCGTTTATAAGAAACGAACGGGCTAAAGTCATTCGTCAAAAAAGCGACGAATGCCGTCGCCGGAATCAAGACGACTACAATTACTAAGCGAGAGCAATTCGAGAGGACCGGGGCCCCGGCAAACTTAACTTTACAGTTATGATCTTTTCCCTAGGACATTTCATATATTCCGCGAGATGGTAGACATTTTCAGGTACGTTTTGAGGCAAGCTGAAATATTGTCCTATAACTCTACTATAATACTCTTACACAGAAATACAGAACTGGCTGGGGAGTAGTGGGACTAAATCGGGACAACCCTTATATTTTTAAATTGGCGATATTTTTTTGCAAAAAATGTCCTTGAAAATTTTTATACTTGGAAATTTAATATTTAACTTAACTTTAACTTTTTCTAAAACGGGTCTAAAACTGTTTTCAAAAATATACGAAAAAAAATCTGAGGCGTTGAAATTTTTACATGATATTATAGAACCAAACATTTTGGTTTGACTTTCCACCCACCAGGCGATCAGAAAATATAAGGGTTGATTTACATACCCAGAAATATCTATCTCCCGGGACATAAAAAAAAATATTTCAGGCATGGGACTCACGTCGGAAGTGAAAACAAAGCTGCAACTTTTCAATAAAATAATAACTGTTATTTAAATACAATGGTTGGCGCAAGAAAAAAAACATTTAGTGCATAAAGACCGCCCCCGATATCAATTTAAAGTAAATTGTGATCGGAATTTTAAAAGGAAAAACTACTTTTGCTTTTTTGAGCTCGAAATAGTTTAAATTATTTAAAAAAAATTGGAAACATAAAGCACGTGTTGTACCATTATGAAATCCATTTTTTTAAAATAATTTGCTTAGGGAAGGGGGTGTGGCTATAATTTATTTTATTTTTTAAAGACGAAGTGTCAAAGTTGGCTTCAAAAAGATTTTTAATTGTGATTATGTTAAACTTTTTTTTTTTATACAAAACCTATAGAATGAACTAATTAATTTATGATTGAATTCAATAGCACAGTTATTTGGGATTACATGAAAAAAATAATAAGTGCAAAATTGGAAAATTTGTGATCACAGTACACAAAAATGTCGTCCAGGTGGTCGATTTTCCACACATTCAAAATATAGGTATCTCTATTATTTCTTAACCACGTGACTTATTTTTTTTTTCTTATTTTCCCAGAGCTGTCATAACCTAGCTAGTCTATCGCCCCGTGCCCGCTTGGCGTTGATTTATGGGACACCCTGTATATATACTAGCTATGCACGCGACTTATTACGCGCTGAAGTTCGATTTTATAAAAATTCCAATGAAACCTAATATTTTTTAGGAGAAAATGTTATTAATTAAGAACTAATTAAGTACTTAAGACATGTATTAATAACCATTACTAGTTAAGTTAAGTTAAACATGTTAAGTACACTGTTTAGGATAACAATTAATCAATACACTTGTAATTTATAGTTATCATGTATATAATTGTATTCTGTTTGTATACTACATCTAATAAATAAAAATTATCCTATCCTATATATTAATCCATGTAATGAACTATCTATATGCCAAATTTTATCCAAATCCCGTTTGAGCCGTTTTTGTGTTTAATGTATAGCCGTTTTTTGTAACTAAACTATAGAACACTTTTTATTAAATCTTGAAGAAAAATGTTCCTGTGGGATTTTAAAAAAAAACGCGTACGAAGTTGTGGGAACTACAGAACTACAACAATTTGAAAACTGTAAGTATATAGCAGTTATAAGACTACTTTCCATATATTAGCTTCTTAGACTACTAATATATGGATTTAGTAAACTACTAATAAACTATATATATAAATTATTCTACTAAACTACTAATACTACATTTTAACTGTTAAATGGGAGCCACGAATCACGTATGCACAAATTAGAGCTTTCGAGAGACTCTCTCAAGAATTTAAGGAAGGAAAAAGTCTACCCATTCTGACTACTACGTAACGTGATGTCTGTTAACAGAGTGTCATGGGATGTTAGGACATTTTGAACCCGTTTTAACCATCTTAAATCTTAAACAATTTAAGAGCTTTAAAACATCCTCTATAATGTACACTGCCAAGGTTTGGAACTACCTGCAGGCGTCTGTATTTCCGAGCTCATATATAACCTAAATATTTTCAAAGTTCGAGTGAATAGACATCTTCTAGGTGATCTCGCTCCATCATAGGCCTCATCTTCGCTACACATCTGGATGTTGGCCAATAGTAACCCATCTTTAATATATAAAAAAACACATGTTAGATTAGTTATGTAATTTTTTTTAAGTATATCTTAAAAAAATTAAAAATCTAATCTAATAAAATCTAATCATATTATGTAATATATAAAATTCTCGTGTCGCGGTGTTTGTTGCCAAACTCCTCCGAAACGGCTGGACCGATTTTGATGAAATTTTGTGTGCTTATCGGGTAGGTCTGAGAATCGGCCAACATCTATTTTCCATACCCCTAAATGTTAAGGGTGGTCCACCTCAAAGAAATTTTTATATGGCATAACAACGTTTGCCCGGGTCAGCTAGTATAGGTAATATAAAAAGTTTTGTATGGAGATGGTTTAATATTATTTAATACTAGCGGCCCGCTCCCGGCTTCGCCTGGGGTGCATTTTTTTTACGTAAAAAAACTTCCCTGA
This sequence comes from Synanthedon andrenaeformis, assembly GCA_936446665.2. NCBI lineage: Eukaryota > Metazoa > Arthropoda > Insecta > Lepidoptera > Sesiidae > Synanthedon > Synanthedon andrenaeformis. The sequence goes on along the minus strand of OW387804.2, from coordinate 1,812,028 downwards.
TTATCTCTCTATGCATGAGTGAAGACAGAAATAAAATCGGTCCAGCCGTTCTCGAGTTTTGCGCTTAGCAACACATTTAGGGATTCATTTTTATATTATAGACTAGCTGACCAGGCAAACGTGTCTTGCCAAAAAAAAAATGGGGTAGACCACCCTTAAGGCTTATCCTTCCAAAAAATTGAATTTTTGCAACATTTTGTAACAGTATTATTCATTATATATACGCCTTTTCTTCAGCGAAAAAAATATATGTTTATCTACAAGATATGAGGAATGATTTGTTGGGATTAAAAATTTGATTTTATTGAAATTGATTCAGGAAAAAAATTCTAAACTCACCCCTTTTATTTTCAGTTATAACAATCTCACTTCTACAATATTTATCAAAAGATTATGAAATTTTGTACACTTATGAAGATAACAATGTAGCATGATTTGTTGAAAGCGCTTTTTGAAAATTCGTAAAATTGAATTTTATATAATGTTTTTATCAAAAATATTTCCCCACTTACTCAGCGCTAGCCCGTTCTCGTCCATAAAATCAGTGCGGGGCGAGTCGTGATGCTAGACGGACCTGTGCCGTGTTGCGCTTCATCAAATTATTAATTTTTACGTAATAAACAAAGAATAAACATTTTAGTGGCAGAACAGACAGTGCATGATAGTGTATAATGATGATATATATGCATGATACTTTAATAGGTTTTCTTTTTTGTCTTTTTAATTAAATCTTTAAAAAACTAAATATAAATTATGTTGTAATATAATATTCAATTTATTAATAATCTGAAATATTCAATTTGAATATTTAATTAATAATTCATCTGTATATATACTTGTTATCTAAATTTAATAAAGATAGGAAGTAAGCAAAGGAGGCAAAAACGTAATATATCAAAAATAAACCAAACGAGGAAGGAAAGTTTTCATGAATTTTAATTAATTAATTTAATTAATTAATATTAATATTAATTAATTATTAATTAATATTAATAATAATTAATTTAATTCTTAATTAATATTAATAATAATTAATTATTAATTAATATTAATAATAATTAATTATTAATTAATACAATATAAATTAATAAGCCTAATAAATAAATAAACAATAAATAAATAAAGCAACTATAAAGCCGGATTCCCACTCACGTATCTAGTGACTCATCGAATTGTTCTCCTAGAAGGAGCGGTGGGGGGTTTCCCTATTGTAGGTGGTCGCGTAGGGGACGCCCCCGTGACCTCCAGAAAAATCCGATATCCTCGGTACACCGTTCTGGTGAAAAGTTGGTGAGCGGTTCTCGGAAACTATGAGGGATAGAAGGGTGGCGTTTGCAGAATGTCATAGAGGGTGATCGGTAGTCACCAAGGAAAGTGTCATCCGGTCTACCGGGGCACCAAAAAAAAAGCCCCCTCCTTAGACCCCCCCGACCATAACTCGGAAACGGCGCGTCACAGCCGGGCCGTGTTTGGGCTCATCGGGAACGTCTCGACGAGATAAAAAATTTGACGCCCCCCTCGGACCCCCCCGACCGTAACTCGGAAACGGCGCGTCACAGCCGGGTCGTGTTTGGGCTCATCGGGGACGTCTGGACGAGATAAAAAATTTGGCGCCCCCCTCGGACCTCCCCGACCGTAACTCGGAAACGGCGCGTCACAGCCGTGTCGTGTTTGGGCTCATCGGGGACGTCTCGACGAGATAAAAAATTTGACACCCCCTCGGACCCCCCCGACCGTAACTCGGAAACGGCGCGTCACAGCCGGGTCGTGTTTGGGTTCATCGGGGACGTCTCGACGAGATAAAAAATTTGACGCCCCCCTCGGACCCCCCCGGCCGAAACTCGGAAACGGCGCGTCACAGCCGGATCGTATTTGGGCTCATCGAGGACGTCTCGACGAGATAAAAAATTTGACGTAACCATGGTCAACGGTTACAAATAGACCCCCCATGTTAGGTATCATTTGAAAGGATGAGGGTAATCTATCAACACCATCCTCCCAGCCCCCCTCCGCTCCCCCCTTACTCCCCCCCCCCTCCTTTAAAATTACACAATTAATAATAATAAGACCCAAACCCAAACCAAAACAATTAGACATGGCAAAAGACAAGACAAAACGAAAACAAAATGAATTTTTTTTTTTAATTCTATTGACATGAATTTTAAAAATTATAAAAAGGGCTTTTGATAGCTTTTAGAAAAATCAAGCGCTGAATCAAAAATATGGAGAAAATAATAAATGTTAAGTGTGCCTTTTACAGTTCAATATACCCTAAAAAGCCCCACAGAGTTTCCATTTAATCCACTCAGCCGCTTTTTTGTCCCACTCGATAGATTTTTTGAAAAAATTGAAGAAGCAAGATTCTCGCTCTAAAAAGTTCATAATCTTTATCAAAATGAAAAAAAAAACACTTTTTGTCTCAATTTATTGTCACTTCACTCACTTGGTGAATTTGAAAATAAATATCAAAATTAAAAAAAAAATTATTACCGCCGGCATTAGCGTTACCCAAACAAAACGTACCACGCGAAGTTTGCACGGTTGGTGCAAAAACTCAATTGTTTTTATTGAAAATTAAAAAATTTGTTAGTTTTGATAAAAACTTTTGTTTGGCTCTTTTACCATATATTTTATATTCGTATAAAGAAATATACATACATCTATACATATAAATAAAATTGGAGCGTCTGTTTGTAATATTGAAATAACCGTTTTTTACTACATGCATATGAATATATATACGTACATACACCATATATGAGTACATACACCAAAATAAACCAACCACATAACCAAACCAAATTTTTGTCTGTCTGGGTGTCTGTTTGTTCCGGCTAATCTCTGAAATGGCTGAACCGATTTTGACGGGACTTGTATTGGCAGGTAGCTGATTTAATAAGGAGTAACTTAGGCTACGTTTATTTTAGAAAAAATCCAAAATAACATATTTTACCATTTTTGTGTGTCTGTCTGTTTGTTTGTTCCGGCTAATCTCTGAAATGGCTGGACCGATTTTGACGGGACTTTTATTGGCAGGTAGCTGATGTAATAAGGAGTAACTTAGGCTACGTTTATTTTAGAAAAAATACACCCCGGGCCAAGCCGGGAGCGCGCCGCTATACACTCTAAAAACATAACCCTCGTTGTGGCGCAGATGGGTAAAAATTTTACTAGGTAACATAATTTACTACCTAAATAACAAAACACGCTTCATTGTTACTGAATTATCCCTCTACATTGTAAATAACTATAAATTTGTAGTATGTATTTGCAGTAAAGTAGGCTCAGTCGACTATGTCGTGCCTTTGTCGTCTAGTCTCCATACTACTCTTTGCCATCTCTGTGCGGTCGATCTCTTGTAGAGGGTGGCGCGGGGAAATCAGCCTAATAATTCAAGGCCAAATCGGCGTTATACACCTTAACATTTAGGGGTATGGAAAATAGATGTTGGCCGATTCTCAGACCTACCCGATAAGCACACAACATTTCGTCAAAATCGGTCCAGCAGTTTCGGAGGAGTTTGGCAACAAACACCGCGACACGAAAATTTTATATATTACATAATATGATTAGATTTTATTTTGAATAAGATTGATAAATATTATTGATTGTTTTTTTACAAACGTTGCTTAGTTAAAATTTAATTTAATTCATGTTTATTTTTCTCTTCAAAATACGAATGTAAGTTGTTGTTTCATTTTAATAAATATATTTCATTATTTCCTTATTAAGAGGTAAGAAGAAATTACAGATTTTACTGGGAAAATCTCTGCATTGACCGCTAACGCGAAGTTGGCAATGTAGGGTATAATTACAGGGTTGTAATGCAGTTGAAAAACCGGAATCTTAAAAGAAACTCTTAACGTCCGTCAATTTACCGACCGCACAACGCATTTGCGCTTCTCCCAGTTACGCGACGCTCCGCCTTCTTACAATTTTTTGTCTTCCAAAATTGTTATTGACGTGGGTGTGGTTCCGCAGGTGCCGCCCCCAAAAATCGTGGACATTTCACAGATTGTCAAAGAAAACGGTAGTTTTTTTTTTGCACTATACACAATAATTTGCGCGAACGAAAAAGTTTTCTCGGAAAAGTCGAGTTTTCTTGCAAGTTTTTTTTTTACTCTCTCACTAGGTAGGAACCAGAAGTTTAATACCGTTCGTTTAAGAAATCGTATGAACCGTACTTTGTGGGTGGCAAGAGGTGAGTGGTAGACAGGTAGGTATAATGAGTGGTAATTTTTAAAATTATATTATACTAGCTGGTGCCCACGACTTCGTCCGCGTTGAAAAAGAAAAAAGTAACCTATCCTGTGTCCCGTATGTCCAAATGTTTATCTACCAAGTTTCATGAAAATCAATTAATTCGTTTAAGAGTTATGGAGGAACATACATACATACAGAAAAAAATTCTAAAAATCGTCAATTTAGTTTCTGTATCATGTATAGAGCCTATAAACACGATATCTGAAAACAAAGTAACTTACTCCATGACAGACCCTTACAGATTTATTATTAGTATTGATTATATGTAGTGTAGGTATGTGCCCGCGTTGAAAAAATAATAATATATAACGCCTGACATGAAAATGACACATGAGAAATATTTTTTTCGATCTTTATTAACGTTACAGTATTGCCAGGCGGTGGATTTTATTTTTAGATAATTCCTCGGGATCAAATATCTATTACCTACTTGGTTTCTGGAAGAAGGTACCTATGTCCTTTTCTGTATCTGACAATATAGATCATAATAGATATTGACGGAACTTTATTTTATTTTATTGAAAACGTAATAAATAGATACTTACATGTAATACAGAACATTTAGATAAAAAAAATCCCTGACTCTCGCCAGGGGAAAGTGTGAGCCCCGAACTCCTTAAAAAAAAATAAAAAGTGTGTGTATGTCAGCTCTTACGAACAATTATAAAATACATAGAATTAGTAAATGAAGGTAAACGAATGCATTTTGTTAGTTTTTATTAGTTTGTTAATTTATTCAATTCACAAATAAATGTCAATGGATATAAATATATTTTTTTATAATGTATTATATTATATTAATATGTATTGAAGCATATTGTAGCAATGTAACGCGTAACGTGTGACATGTGACATTTGATTTTACTCCCACAAATTTTCATACCCCGGGCTTATATATGAAAATCGATTCTTAAAGAGTAAACTCCAATAAGAACATCGACAACCTAGCTTTAAATTGAAATATACGGCCCGTGGGGCCCGAGGGAAATAATAAAAAAATTGAAAAAATTGATGAATTGAAAATCTTTCCTCTTAGTATAAGTGGTAAGGATGCTTGCCTAACGTCTCAGGTTCGACTCCCGGCCGAGTCAACTTTGCAAATGAACTTTTCAAAGTTGGCTCTGGTCTGGATTTGGAAAGTAGTGGCAGAGCACACTGTGTTTCGCAGTTATTTGGGTAGCCGCTCTGGCGGTAGTAAGGGGGTGGCCCTTACAGAAGACCACTGTGAAGTAACAGAATATGTGCTGTTGTTTCGGTATATGAGTGCCAGAGCCCGTTACCCCAACCCTTCCTTAACCTATCATTAATCTTTCTATGGTCAGCTTGCAGCACCTACGGCGTTGCTTGTGTTATAGGCGACGGTAGCCACCTACCATCAAGTGGACCGTCAGCCTGTCTGTCGACCTTAACATAAAAAAGTGTAGATTTAATATTTTTTTTAAATAATAATATAATAATAAATACATACACATTCCACACAGCACCACCTACTTCCAAAGTAAGCGACTAATGCTTGTATTATGGATACCAGACAGTTAATATATACTACAAATATTACTTTTTATTTGTAAATACATACATGTTATAAATACAAAACATCCATGACTCAGGTACAAAGTTAAAATGTTAAAACATAAACATTTGACCCTAGCGGGATGCGAACCCGCGACAGTTTGGTTAACAGCCACTCAATGACTATAGTGCTCGGTGCAGCCACTAGACCAAACTGTCGTCAAATAAACAGATATAACGGATATTTTATTTTATGCTAATAAGGTAAAAGTTTCGGCCATCTTATACTTGTATTGTATTATATATTTTTCTTTGATAATTGTAAGTTATACCAGCCCTTCGCAGATAAACATTTTCCCTTGCATCAAAGCTCTCTTCAAAATAAATCTCTATCCAGAACAAGGGTACAAAAAATAAAAAAATAAAAAAAAAACAATCCATATACCATTTATTTATAAAATTTAATCCAAGTCGACATTAGATAAATCTTCGGTTATTTTTTTTATCTCCTGGTTCGTTCTTTTCTTCTCTGTCAATTTTTTCGCTTCTTCCTTTTTCAGTCCATAGAGACGTTTCAAGTCTTCTAACACCTGTATGAAACATAAAAACCTATTTAAAAAATTCAAATACAATTGTCGTTACGCAGCATGCGTCACCTGTTGTGAGCGAGTTGTCTAGTGCGAAATAATAGATAAGAAATAAATATGTTCAAGCGAGTTAAATTTCAGCGAGTAGTAGAACCTCCATACTCGACCGCGTTCGAGCATGCACTGTGGAATGGGCCACGTGTAGATGCGTCTATGTGTGGCCGAAAAAACGACACCGACGCCATCCCAAGACCATCGCATACGCCATAAGTCATGCGACACCACTAGGGCGCTACACGATTGCCCATAATAGTGGACCATCGCGATGGCCCATCGTGTAGCAGAGCCACTGGGGCCCTCGCGATGGCCCATCATAGTGGACCATATCGATGGCCCATCGTGTAGAGGAGCCACTGGGGCCCTCGCGATGTCCCATCATAGTGGACCATATCGATGGCCCATCGTGTAGGGAGCCACTGGGGCCCTCGCGATGTCCCATCATAGTGGACCATATCGATGGCCCATCGTGTAGCGGAGCCACTGCGGCCCTATAAGTCAAGATGCAAACGCTTCGTTGCGGAAACGAAGAGAGAACGCTAAGAGAAAGCTTTGTCATTGGTCAAAATTTTATTGGGGCGTTACAACCAATCACCAAAACCATCGTTCATGCATTTGTACCTTCTGCGGAAGATTCCCAGGCCTCGGTTGGTGTATTTCGAATTCTCCCTTCTCATTCTTCACTAACTCCACAACCGAGTCCTCCAAATTGGGCACTTCTCCGGGCCTCGGAGAGGTATGTGGCTTCTTTTGGATTTTCTGCGGATACTTCATACTGTGAGCCCAATTTTGGAGATATTTTCCCGGATCTGATTGGAGGAACTGAAAAAGTAAAAGAAAATAGTAATTACAGTTAAGGTCGCCAAACAGGCGGACACTTGATGGTAATGTCCACCGTCGCATGTGCTCTAATTAGCAGTATTAAGGACAATAGATTTGGAGGAGATTGGCTTTAGCGTGCCTTACTCACTCACTAAAACAGATCCTTAAGGATAAGAAGAGAAATAAGTAAATGCGCTCTGGTATCTCTTAATCACTCACTGAAACAAAACAGCACGCTTGCTGTTATTTCAAGGTAGTATTCTGTAAGCGAGTGGTTACTGCCGCCAGACGGGCTGCCAATTTATGACTGCGGGCGACGCCCCTACAGGTGCAGAGCGTCGGCGGTCGCTGTCACCGATGGTGAATTATAGGCCAAACCACCTCACCCTGGAGAGAGTGGTGTGGGCTGAAGCCCAGCAGTGGGACCATATAGTGTGTAGTAGTACTAGTCATAGAATAAACATGTAATCTAAGTTTGTCTTTGATAGCGGCAACCCAGTTGTCTGTGTTATGTATTGCGTAGTGTATGTAGTCTGTGGTAATACGTAGGTTGAAAACGGTGCTGAGTAATGGCTGTGTATAAAGATTTTATGTGAAGACGTTTAAATTAAGGAATTATTTTTAAAAGTTGCCAACACACTTATTTTTCGATCCCACATAAAATATAAATAGATACAAAATCACCTTCTCCCGATTCTTATTGTCTTTTGACGGCAGTGACGGCGCTTGGCGTTTTGTATTCGTTGGGAATGGTTGACCTGAAATCAAGATTCGTAATATATATCAAAAAATCAGCATAATGTATTCTACAAGTTAGTATATGAAAAAAGAAAGAAAGAAAATTTATTTTCAGAATAAATTTTGTTTAATATTACTAGTGGGAGTAGTGGGTAGTGAAAGTTATTTGAACTTTGTAAAGTTTATTTCTAAAATTGACCCCGCCGGGACTCGAACCAGGGGCCTCTGAGACGTTAGGCAAGCATCCTTACCACTCATCCAACAGGCTTGTCAAATTATGCAGAAATTACAGAGTAAGTATTACAGGAGTACTAATAAATACAGCATCACAGAGTAGTTAAATTACACAGAAGAAAAATTAAAAATATAACTCTTACTTATATTATTCGTGTTAGTCTGTGGTCCCAGCTCGAAGAGTACTTGGAAATCGGCGTGGTTACCAAATGCGAAGCCGAAGCCGACGCGTGAATCAGTTCCTTAAAGAAGTTGAAATTATTTTGAGTTGCAAAATTTTTGACTCAACCATTTAATTTGAGTTGCAGCCGATATAAAGTTAAAATTTTGGTATTTCGCGTTAGTAGCCAAATCAGTAATGTAAAAACACTGGGTTGCGCCGTCCCAGTGCCCGTCTGGCGACAGTCACCACCTATATCAGAAAACCACAATTAAAGTGGATAATTATTTTGTTGTTTTCCCATGATTGGATAAGGGATGAAAATTCGCCTCTATTGTTTATCTCTAAAACCTTATACAAAAAATATTCGCTACACTTACCTCTCTACTGACAGTTAAAATATAGAATTGACTAGTTACTTGTTTTTTTTACACTAAATTTCATTATATGATAATGTAACGTACAGACACCATGACAACTGATTAGCTGCCGCCACCATTTGGAGGTTGAGGTTGACTGTTGAGATGATATGATATACAGGGCGTCCCACGACTATGCCACATGGAGGGAAAGTACCTTGAATATTGTAGATGGAACATTTTACTGAAAGAAGACATTATTTTAATTTAAAAAACAATTTAAACTGCATTCATAGATTTTTAAATAATTACATGGTTGAACTGGGAATCGAACTCGCTACATGAGAAAAAAAATTACCCTGTAACTTTATCATACCGATCGAAAGGCTTCATCATAAGGATTATTTTTTGCTAAATAACATAGTGTCAGAAATAAAAGGAAGACCATGAATTTTAACGTTTTTAATACAAAATTAATCATTTTATCAAATGCTCAAAATGAGTCCCATACTGTTGAATACAAAGTCGCACTCTTTTGATTATTTCACTCCCTGTCGATTTTTTGATCTTGTTGTGGTGGATATTTAGAATAATACGTCTAAGTTCTGTTTGTAGCTCGTGGACACTTTCATACTGGTTCTTGTAAACTAAATTTTTACGCGTATAATTTACGCGTCAGGATACAGCTCGATTTGTTGCATACAACCAGGTACCTACCTACTAATTACATTTTATCATGCACTTAAATTATAATAGGGAAATGATGCGTACTTCTCAAGTGGGTACATTTATTAGTAATAGTAATAGGTACTTATGATAATGCCGTTGTATGTCCTTACGGCAGTGTCAGCTTTTAATTTTTCTGAACAAAATTTCACATCAAATGTTAAAATTCATGGTCTTCCTTTTATTTCTGACACTATGTTATTTAGCAAAAAATAATCTTTATGATGAAGCCTTTCGATCGGTATGATAAAGCTACAGGGTAATTTTTTTTCTCGTGTAGCTGGTTCGATTCCCGGTTCAACCATGTAATTATTTAAAAATCTATGAATGCAGTTTAAATTGTTTTTTAAATTAAAATAAAGTCTTCTTTCAGTACAATGTTCCATCTACAATATTCAAGGTACTTTCCCTCCATGTGGCATAGTCGTGGGACGCCCTGTATATTCCGGTTTTCCCTTACATAGTAAGTATAGCAAGAAAAGGTTGCGGTAATCTGTAAAAAGCTAGTCGTTGTTGGCAACATTACGACTATAATCGCCAACAACATGGACACATCAAGTAAAGGAAGCCACCTCTTCTGGTACCTACTAGTGTACCAGGCGGTGATAGTGACCAAATAACGCCGTCGAAACTGGGACTTTGTGACCACGATTTTTCAGTAATGAGGGACAGATAGTACTTCAATAAAGTATAATGTTGCGTATCTGATATATAGAAGTTATTACCTTTTTTAATTGGTGGAATGTTAGAATAAGCGACAGAAAGCAATGAAGGGAGCTCTTCGGGAATGATGACAGAGCAGGATCCTGAGAACAAAAACATTGATTAGTTTAGCATAGAACAGTTATGTGGCTGTTGAACAGTTATATGCAGTAACTTTGTTCATTTCTACAAAATATGCCCTGCACTATCCAGTAGCCTATCCAGTATCGGTATAGGCCCCTCTGCGCTTCTGTGATATCTTCACTTCAGGTTATGGCCAAATGGCCTTAGTGTGTCCCACTCTGCGTTTTCATCGATAAAATATTACGATTCTTTAAACGTCTTAGTTGCTTATTAGCCTGTTTTTAAAACTTAATCAATAGCCTAATATATGTTTACTAAACTCGTTATGGAAAAATCGGTGATACCTACTTCCATGCCTTCCACGTGCCCATTTTCTAAGAGTATTTTTAATGAATATGGCAATGCCATCTATTGCGCATTTTGCGAACTTAACTAGTATTCGACTGCAGTTACCTTTGACTTTGGCAGTCCGATCAATCGGACCAAAGGGGAAAAAGTCTGCGTCGTTCGATCAATCGGACGAAGCATTCGGACCACGCGGTCTCAGGGCATATTTAATAGAAATGTAACAACAATTTACAGTTAATAAATCTAGAAATAAACAAAATTCGAAGCTTTAAAATAAGGTACAGATGCAGACGACACGTTTGGTCTAGTGGCTAGTAACCCTAGCTGTTAACCAAACGGTCGCAGGTTCGAATCCCGCTAGGGGCAAATGTTTATGTGTTAACATTTACCTTTGTACCTCAGTCATGGATGTTTGTATTTATAATATGTATGTATTTACAAAAAAAAAAAAGTAATCTATGTATTATATCAACTGTCTGGTATCCATATTCCATAATACAAGCATTAAGTTGCTTAGTGTGGAACTAGATGGTGCTGTGTGGAATGTGTGGAGATAAAAAAAAAATGTAAAATCGGGGTACGAAAACCGTCGTCAGTTTTCAAATTCATTCCTTTATCAAATCGTAGACTCTTAGTACCTTTTGATACTAAAGCACTAAGCAAACAACTGGCAGATGCTTGAAATGAAATTTTGGCATAGGTAAATGATGCAGGCATAGGTACCCTGGTGCAAGCAAATGTCGACTAAGGTGACGTACTTTTTCTTACCCAGACTGTACCTGAGTATCCATCTGTATCGAATCTATCACCCATGGTGTGTTAAGTGCTCACCATGGATTCAATTCCTTGACTTAGTTTTAACAATTAAAAAAAAATGTATAAACGTGCCTAAGATTCCAATTGCCTAACGTTAGCACTCGGTTTGAGGTCGTCTTATGTAATAACGAGTTTTAGGTCAATACTATGAGAGAATATACAATAACTTTGTCGTCTCACAAGTAAATGTATTTTATGAAAAACTAGCTTTTCACGCGACTTCGTTTGGGTTATCTTTATAAATTCTAACCCACTTATTATTCTGATGTATAAAACATAATTCTAACTGTGTTTTATAAAAATATTTACTATAATCAGTACATCCATACTTACAACTGTCTAAGATATTCTTAACTAATATATAATATATCTGTTCGACTAAGATTTTGCAAAAGTAAAACTTTTTTGTATCTGTGCTGATTTATGTATAAATAAATAAATAAATAAATAAATAAATAAATAAATAAATAAATAAATAAATAAATAAATAAAACAACATTTTGCATTTACTAGTTATTCTGTCCACGACTTCGGACTCGTTGAAAAATAAACACGTTTTACATAAGTATGTCAGTCATAACAAGGTCATAACGATCTAACATAGAGCATCTCTACTCTAACAATAGCGCCGATTTTTTTTTTTTTATATTATGAAGGTGGCAGACAGGCTGGCGATGGCGGCCCACTTGATGGTAGGTGGTTACCGCCGCCTAAGGACACAAGCAACACCAAGGGGAGTGCTCGTGCGCTGCCTACCCTGTAGGTATTTGTTTACAGCTCGCTTGAAGTAGCCAATATTGTAGCTAGGTGGAAACATATCTTATCTTTAAACGATCCCTCGGGAGCCTAACACCTTCTTTTTCAGGTTTATTTACAAGAAACAGACAACGCTATTTCTTTTAAGAAAAATATATTATTATATTAAACGTGAAAGACAAATTGTATTGTTTTGAATTTTCGTTTAAGTAATAGAAACTCCAAAAATGTGCACATATGAATTCTGCACCGATTAATAAACTTAATGTCAAGTTTAAAAAATTAAATAAATTCTAATAGTAAAAACAAAGAACCATAATTGCCAGGTCTGCGAGCGCAAGCGAGCTGGCGGCGTCGCCAACGCTTGTTTGTATTAAAGGTCAAACGTCAATGTCATTTGCCCAAGTGAAACCCTTAAGAAGTGTCACAATGTCTTGAGTTTGTTTCGTCTTATGTGACAAATGTGACATGTTAAAACATTCTTATTTGTACACATGGGTTTGTGCAATACAACCGCAGGTCATGGACGCAACATACTTCAAAAGATTTACTCATACTGTTTGAAAATTCAAAAGATTTACTCATACTGTTTGAAAATTCAAAAGATTTACTCATACTGTTTGAAAATTCAAAAGATTTACTCATACTGTTAGAAAATTCAAAAGATTTACTCATACTGTTTTAAAATTCAAAAGATTTACTCATACTGTTTTAAAATTCGAGTCATAATGGTCGTAATTAAGTTACTTAATGGATTTTTTTTAACTACATTTTTTGACAAGCACCGTAATGAGGGAGTTTGCCTTAACCCTCCATCTCAAGAGGGCCGGATTCGATTCCCTACTGGGTCCACTATGAAAATAAATTTGGCAACTGAGTTTCTGTGCTACGATAAATCTTCAAAATTAAATATATAGGTATCAAAACCAAAATCGCATGTCTGTGTGTCGCATGTAAGATATATCTACTTTGGAGAGTGTGCTCAAGAGCTTCATGATATCTATATCTATAGATATTATAAAATAAAGTCACTGTCCGCCTATGTCGGTTTCTCCGCTAATTTCTTCTAAACCACTTAACTGATTTTGATAGTGTTTTCACCAATGGAAAGAGCGATAAACGAGGAAGGTTTGTGTCATATAATTTGCAGAAAAAAATTGCTTCCGTAAGAAGTCGGGGCCGAGTCACAAGTTAACTATATATTGGCTATCTAGTTATATCAATAAAAAGAGACAGGTTTTAAAGAACACACAAAAAAAACTTACCCAAGGAAAGTATTGAAGATAAAAAAATAACAATTTTAAAATTCATTCTGACACAAAAATAAAATTCTAAGTTAAACTAAAGTTGAACAATCATACGAGCATTTTAAAAAGCGAAGGTTAAGTCATTGGCCTTGATTTAAAAAAAGATTTAAAATTAAAAAAAAAACACTGTCACTTGAGACTTTTGCCGTAGCACTAACTACGGACACTGGGGCACACACGCCAGCAAAACATTCACAACTTTCACTCACCAAAACAGATTATATCAATATAATCACCATTGCATTTGACGCTTCATTAATTCAACAATTAAGCTCACATTCCAATGCAATAACGTGTAACTTTATGACATTTTAATATATATACCCATTACTACATGCGGTTAAATGTTATTTGACATTAAGTCACAAGAAACAGAAAGTGACGTTCTAAAATAGACTCTAAAACGTATGCAGTTAATTCCATAATGCAACGTCGGTTATTTAATAAAATACGTGTGCACTGTTCTTTCCATTCACCATTAAAGACAGCAACTCACGTGACACATGTGACCAGAAAATTCAAGTGTAAATGAGCTTTATAGTAGTTGAATTAAGGTTTATTTTCGAATGTGTATTTTTGGCATATATCTCTTTTTATTAGCAAGGAATCCACCACTTTCATATTTTGTGAAACCTCGAGAGAGAAGTTAGGAACTGTCCAATTTGTCGCGAACTCTTCCGTGTGTCGTTTGTTTGAATAAAAAATTCTAAAACTTGTAAAAATTAAACTTAGGTCTTCCTCATGCAAGTTTACTTACATAAAAATGCAAAGTAGGACTTTTTCAATTAAAAAAAAACCTATGGTCTATCTGTATGTCCTTTAAATTATTCTAAACTACTCGACATATTTTGATGAGTTATGAGGTTATCACTATTATTTGTAGTGCACACACTTAGGCAGCCAGTCTGGCGGCAGTAACCACCTAGTTATAGAAGACCACCGTGAAATAACAACATATTGTTGAATTACGTGCTGTGTTACTGTGTTAATAATATATAAAAGGCGATGTGTGTATGTATGTTCCCTATAGACTCCAAAACCGCTGAACCGATTTTGATGAAATTTTCAGACAATCTTCAGATTAGTCCAGCGGGTAATCCTGTGAAGGTAGCGATCGGACGCGGACGAAGTCGCGGGAAAAAGCCTAGTTAAAAATAAAAAACTGAGAATTTATTTCCATTCTCCATAAGTACTGCAAAATAGGTCCCAGCCATTCTTTCCTCGTAGACTCTGTTTTCTAAGCGAATCTTCGTATCAATCAATAAATAAGGCCGTATTTCGACAGTTAAAGGCTCCCTTATGACCGGTATCGAATCAGGGGGTTGGGTGGGTTTTCAGGGGTTGGATTCCTGTAAGAACATTAAACTAGACTTTAAACATATGACTTAAAGGTAACTACCTAATTCTGTTGTGCTATTTCTTAAAACTGTCTAATAATCAGACCATATTTTTTCAATAAAATTGTCTTGGGAAAAGTCGGTGACACTGCGACTTTCACACTATACTAGCTGGCGCCCGCGGCTTTGCCCGCGTGGAATATTTAGCCTATGTCCATCCAGACATTCCATTGTAACTAACTGGGCTTCTAGAATTTTTTAAATCGGTTGAATAGCTTCGAAGATTACCTGTCGGAGAAATCTTATATTCTCTTACTTTGGGGAAAGGGTCAAAAATGTCCAAAACGGACGATTTTGGCCATTTTTGACCCATTTTTGGCCATTTATAGAGAATTAATAAACGCCCCTTATATCACCAATATGGACCTATGGCATACAAGCATGGGGCACCTGTTCAAAGTCCAATAGCAACATTGTACAGAGGCTCCAATCAAAAACGCTGTGAATGATCATATGGGTTCAAATGAAATTCTACATAAACATAGAGCAGTGTACACAATTGGGATAGATAAACATTCCAATCGCTTAGCCAAACACCTCATGGCGAAGCCAGAAGACTGAAGAAGAAAATACCACAAGACTTACTATGACTACAATATTTCTTACTTTTTTTTTATTAGTTTTAGGGTTTGCTCTTGGCCAACATCCAGCTGTGTTGCGAAGATGAAGCCTATGATAGAGCGAGCTCGCCCAGAAGATGCCTATTCCTCCAAACTTTGAAATGATTTGGGTTATATGAGACTCGTTGTCACTAATTAAAGTTATAATTATTGAATGTCCCAAAGCCCAAGATAGAGAAGAAAAAAAAAAGTGATTTATCATTTCTATACCTCATATGAAATGGAATAACACTTGGAGATGGAACCTTATTAGTATTCAACCCAGTCTGTCGTTTCGGTAGAAGAGCATTCGTCAAAACTTATTCGTATTATATAAAATACGGTCGCTGTCAATAATAAAATCTTCGCTTTTTTCTTCCTAGTCTTTCGAGTGTTCGACACGATACTATTCTGATAACCCTTTATTAAACATAATATACTGATACGCAGGATTTGCATTATCATTCAACAAGTTAGTTATTCTTTCAATGGGATGTATCTTTACGTCTGTTTCAAATATTTGAAGTTCCGCGAGTACATCTTGCGGTCCAGTTTTATCTCCAATAAGTATATGTTTAGAATTTAATGAGGATAATTTTTGCCTTTTACATTTTTTTGTATCTATTAAAGTTTTCGCAAAATACTTAAAAAACTGTTAACGGGGACAATTTTCACGAAGTGGGGGGGGGGGGGGGTTTGAAGCGGCAAGTGGAAAGGGGGGGGGAGAGTTGTGGGTTTTGATCAGCACACCCAAATGTATAACCTACATAAGTTTCAAAACTTTTTTTTTAATACTTTTGGATTTTAGGGCTTTCACCTTAGAAAGGTATGTCAGCCTCGTCATCCCCTAAACTAATTAACATAACATAAACTATTAAAAGCTTCATTGATGCATAAACATATCACATAAGTCATTTGCCTCATCACTGTGCGGCTCCGCTAGCACAGCACTGAGTGCGCCTATGTTTTGTCAACATATTATGTTATATTTATGCATCAATGAAGCTCTTTCCTTTTTGAATCTGGCGCACTCAATGAGTAAGTGATGGACATCTTCTGTGCTCCCGCATTTAAAACTTTATTAATTAGTATTAATCCCCTCATACATTGCTTACATAGAATGACTGTATTAAAAGTAACTTCAAAGTAACGAAGATAAAAATCAAAATTAAAATATTTATTTATCAATTAGGTTTCTCCAAGAAACTCTTATGATCGTCATTAAAAAAAATAAAGATAAGATAAAGATAAGAATTCAATAAATAAATTATTATACTCACATACGAGTGTGTCTTTCTTTCCAAAACTCGAGCCCTAGTATCAGAATCGATACTTTGTTGAGTTTGTTCACTATCTGCTATAGACTATATACTTAGTCTTCTGCAAAGTGATCACCAGTAGACCAAGCACTTCACCAAGCGGATGGTCTTTCCGTGGATGGTCTTTAAAATGCAAATGCAATGCCCGCACACGACAGTTACTTCACGCAAGTAAAACCTAAATTGTTCAGAAGAATGTTACGGGTAAATTCAGAACAATAATCTTAAACAAATTAATAATTTTCATTTTTTATTTATTTACTAGCTCCCTGCTCCCGGCTGCTTCGTCCGGTGTAATTTTTTTATACATAAAAATGTTCCCCGTTTATCCCTCTTTCCATATGTGTAAACTGAATTAAAATCGGTCTATCCGTTCTCGAGTTTTTGAAGCGTACACAAACCAACTTAACATTTTTATATGTCTATTAATTATTATTATTGTATTTGTGTTGTGTTTGGTTTGTGTATGCTTCAAAAACTCGAAAACTAGCCGACGGATTGACTTTAAATTTTTACACATTGCTAAACACAGGAATAATCTTTTTTTTTTCCAAATATTTAACGGAAACGATTTTTTTTATGAAAAAAAAATATAAAAAACAATAATTTTAATACGAATTTTCATCATCATGATGCGGATACGTATGCGAATATTTTTTTTTAACAGATTTAATTTTTTAATTTTTTTTCTTATGTTATGGTCGGCAGACAGGCTGACGGTCCACTTGATGGTAGGTGAAACCGTCGCCTGTAACACAAGCAGTCACAGACGCTGCAAGTGAGCTGCCGACTACAGTAAGAATTGAGAAGGGATAAGAAAATGAGCTCTGGCCACTCATTCAACGGGCTCATCATACTATTTTGCCTCTTGCTATCTTAGGCAAAGCAAACATAGACCGCCTCACCAACTTTATCTGTAACATGAACATTATATAATTACATGGGAACTAAACAAGTATGTCAAAACAAAGACATGCGTTTTTTTTACAATAAATCTTGCCTATATTGTTTATTAAAACCCAGTCAACTATTGGTGGAGTTAGTGGCCTTTACTTAAATAATTCTAAAATATTATTTAATAAATTATTAAATATTTAAACGTATAAAATGTATTTAACGATATTTCTTTGTACAATTTTAACTTTTAACCGTGAGTATTTTAAGTTTAAATTATATTATTAATTTTTTAACGGTTTTTATATTAATTAACACAATACTTTTGGTTTATTTTTATTTTTTAATGTATTTATTCATTTATATAAATTCTTACAAGCAGTAATTGATCGTATAATATATTGTTGATATGAAAAAAAAAAACTTCTGACGTGCAGTCTTACAACTGACAGTTTTTTTTTTAGTTTTACCTATAGACTGCATCATATTCGTGATCCCAGAGGATGTGCCGACAGGAATGGTAGCAATATATGGCTTTTCACCGCGCATAGTTAAAGGTACATTAAGTAGAAAAAAATAAGAAACACTAGACTTATTAGGCGAGTTTGAAATGGACACTCTAATTTCAGGAAACGATCACCGATTCGGTTTCGGCTTCCGCCTAGGAAACCACGCTGACTTCCAACTGCTCTACGAGCTGGGACCACAGACTATTACGAGACCTATACCATCATTGAGTAAGAGAGTTTTCTCATTAAGTAGCCCATACTATATCGGGCAAGTAAAATGTATGAAATACTGAAATAAAATAAAAAACACCTGGAAAAGTGTAATAGCAATGCAGATGTCAGGTATACCTGCGGTAATGCCCGTGGTCCACCACCCGTTATATAATATTGTATACTAGCTGGTGCCCACGACTTCATCCGCGTTGAAAAATATTAAGTAGCCTATCCTGTGTCCCGTACGTCCAAATGTTTATCTACCAAGTTTCATGAAAATCAGTTAATTCGTTTAAGAGTTATGGAGGAACATACATACATACATACATACATACATACAGAAAAAAATTCTAAAAATCGTTAATTTAGTTTCAGTATCATGTATAGAGCCTATAAACACGTTATCTTTGAAAACAAAGTAACTTACTCCATGACCGACCCTTACAGATTTATTATTAGTATTGATATATTTTTTATTTTTCAACACGGACGAAGTCGTGGACACCAGCTAGTTAGTTTATTTTATTAGTTTTTAGCCCTTTAACCGCTTGGTTTCGTAGAAGTTGTGCCTTTAGCGTTCTACACTTTTTTTTTAGAGAAAGCAACGCAATGATTTAAAAATAAACATTAAACAAGTTGAGGAATTTGTCGTACGAGTTATACGGCTCTGGCGAAATGGATATGAAAATAATTGTCGGATAAATACGACTCTGGCTGCTAAAGGATTAAATATATTATATATCTTTTTAGACACTAATTGTTCAATGTCTGTTCGTGGGTCGGTCGTTACGTGATTTCGCCAAATTTTAAAAACTAGTGATTTTTTTTAATATTAAGGTCAACAGACAGACTGATTTATATTCTTATTATTTTTTTATTTTCAGGAGTTCGTTCAACGGCTAACCACCAGAGGATGATAAAAAGCCGCCCTTTAGTAGATTTCCTTCTAAGAGTAGGATTCATAAAGCAAACATCATATCAACATGATGTGGAAAACGAAGATAGAGATGATGAACCTCGTTAATCGACAAAGTATTTCTAAGCTGTAAAAAGACTACCATTTGCCCACGACAATGGGACAACGACTTCGTATATATAAAAACTAGCGACCCGCCCCCGACTTCGCACGGGTGCCTTTATTTTTCTACAAATTAAATAGATCTTTAATTTCGCCCGGGTTCAAAATAAAAACTATCCTATCTTTTAAGTTGGACCAAATAACAGATACTTATGAAGTTTGATCAAAGTCGGTTCAGTAGTTTCAGAGTTTATCGCGAACATACATCGTGACACGAGATTTTGCAATCCAGCCGATAAATTACTTTAAACCGCCATCTGTGAGAACCTTATGGAACTCACATATAAATAATTGTTGGATTGAATAGGTATCAACAGATGGCGCTATGTTAATAATATTATATAATTTGCATAAAAATAATAAACAAAATGAAATATAAACTATCCCATCTTTTAAGTTGGACCAAATAACAGATACTTATGAAGTTTGATCAAAGTCGGTTCAGTAGTTTCAGAGTTTATCGCGAACATACATCGTGACACGAGATTTTGCAATTCAGCCGATAAATTACTTTAAACCGCCATCTGTGAGAACCTTATGGAACTCACATATAAATAATTGTTGGATTGAATAGGTATCAACAGATGGCGCTATGTTAATAATATTATATAATTTGCATAAAAATAATAAACAAAATGAAATATAAACTATCCTATCTTTTAAGTTGGACCAAATAACAGATACTTATGAAGTTTGATCAAAGTCGGTTCAGTAGTTTCAGAGTTTATCGCGAACATACATCGTGACACGAGATTTTGCAATCCAGCCGATAAATTACTTTAAACCGCCATCTGTGAGAACCTTATGGAACTCACATATAAATAATTGTTGGATTGAATAGGTATCAACAGATGGCGCTATGTTAATAATATTATATAATTTGCATAAAAATAATAAACAAAATGAAATATAAACTATCCTATCTTTTAAGTTGGACCAAATAACAGATACTTATGAAGTTTGATCGAAGTCGGTTCAGTAGTTTCAGAGTTTATCGCGAACATACATCGTGAAACGATGTATGTATATATATATATATAGATTTCGTGTCACATGTACTAGGTTGTAACTAGGTATATGTAATTTGGTCCTACTTAAAAGATAGGATAGTTTACATCTCATTTTATTTATTATTTTTTTGCAAATTATATATTATTAACATAGCGCCATCTGTTGATACCTATTCAATCCAGCAATTATTTATCTGTGAGTTCCATAAGAATCTAACAGATGGCGATGTAAGCTAATTTTATCAGCTGGATTGAGTAAAAAATTGCACCCGTGCGAAGCCGGGAGCGGGTAGCTAGTATCTTTATAAATTTAAAGCTCGTGTGAACTACATAATGTAGTTCAAAATCCGTACAGAAATTTTTGCGTGAGGGTAATAAATATATCTTCAAACTTTCGACTTGTAAAATATTAAAGTTTGGATGTTTGTTACTCGAACACGCAAAAACGTCTGAACGGATTTGGATGAAATTTGGCACACATATAGTTTATTGCCTGGATTTTGTTTTTATCCTGGAAAAATGAGTTCCTGTGGGATTTTCAAAAACTAACTCCAGCGGGTACGAAGTCGCGGGCACATGTTGGGGATATTTTTTATAAACTTTTGTTTTCTTTCATTTTTTTTATTTTCTAAAAAAAAAACTAATTATATGACTAGCTGTTGATTTTTGTCTTTTTTTCCTTCTTTCTGGTTCCTAAGGTTTGTAGCGTGATTTTTCAAAAAATTATAAAAGATTATTACAATAATTTAGAGATTATTATATTATTACAGACAGAATAAAATTAAAAAAAAAATCAAAATGTTTTTAATAAAATCGTATAATATCGTAAACTTAGTTTAATATTAAAACATTAGTCTTCTTACATGGCAATATAAATTTGAACATTACATTTAAAAAAAGAGTAACACCTACTTTTAACAATAATAATTACAGAGCCCTTTCAATTCCGACGACATTTTCATTTCATCATCCCATCGGGCTGAGGACTTTTCATTTTATCATCATTATCATCTTATCCCGAATAATCATTAAATTATCCGATTTTATGAAGAAAATTTGACAGAAGTTTCTGAGGTTATTTAATTTTATGGTCAAACTTTTCAGACTATTTCCTTTTTTTTCTGTCAAATTCCTGATTTTGCTGGACGGGACAACGTCTTATGTAATCTTGTTAACAAACAAAAAGTGCCTCTCACCCTATGATATAATATGTGGGATAATCCATCTCTGTACGCCTTGAGGGCTGCCCGAACAATAAGCGTATGGAATTTACAAAAACGAATGAAAAATATACATATTCGCTTATAAACGACATGACTACCGCAAGCAATCGAAAGTGCAAGTTTTTGGGTACTCGACAACTCTTAGAAACTATACATTGAATATGTTTCTGGAATTTGTCAATTGTATCGTGCATTCAACAATAAATATTACAATTCTAACTTGTGTGCGCGAATCGTGAAGGATTACGGAGCGTTAGTTTTGATAGCTTATAGCTTTTATATAAGCGCTAATCAATTGGCAATTCCCAAAAACTTTATTAGAAATTTATTTCACCCAAAGTACCCCAAAAAAAGGACAAGAAACTTATAATACCCCTCATAAAAGGCTGGCTGGTAGCAAATTTCTAAAGAATGGTAGCGTTCATCCAGCATTGAATACCAAAGTGATGACGACGACGACGATGATAATGATGATGATGATAATCATGATTAAGAGATTGACTCTACGCCTTCGCACAGCTTTGTAAGAACTTTCTACGTCGTTCAACGAGCTATGGAGAGGTGAGGGACAAACGAAAGTCAACGACAAGGAGGCAGGATATTAAAGGGCTGATAATAATGATGATGATGATGATGATCATGATGATGAT
Source organism: Synanthedon andrenaeformis (assembly GCA_936446665.2). Classification (NCBI taxonomy): domain Eukaryota; kingdom Metazoa; phylum Arthropoda; class Insecta; order Lepidoptera; family Sesiidae; genus Synanthedon; species Synanthedon andrenaeformis. Next base: position 1,789,665 of record OW387804.2, on the reverse strand, counting down.
GATGATGATGATGATAATCATGATTAAGAGATTGACTCTACGCCTTCGCACAGCTTTGTAAGAACTTTCAACGTCGTTCAACGAGCTATGGAGAGATGAGGGACAAACGAAAGTCAACGACAAGGAGGCAGCATATTAAAGGGCTGATGATGATGATGATGATAATGATGGGAATGATGATGGTGATGTTGATGATGATAATGATGATGATGGTGGTGATAATCATGATTAAGAGATTGACTCTACGCCTTCGCACAGCTTTGTAAGAACTTTCAACGTCGTTCAACGAGCTATGGAGAGGTGAGGGACAAACAAAAGTCAACGACAAGGAGGCAGCATATTAAAGGGCTGATGATGATGATGATGATAATGATGGGAATGATGATGGTGATGTTGATGATGATAATGATGATGATGGTGGTGATAATCATGATTAAGAGATTGACTCTACGCCTTCGCACAGCTTTGTAAGAACTTTCAACGTCGTTCAACGAGCTATGGAGAGGTGAGGGACAAACAAAAGTCAACGACAAGGAGGCAGAATATTAAAGAGCTAATGATGATGATGATGATGACGACGACAATGATGATCATGATCATGATGATCATATGACGACCACAAGATGGACATACGACCTTGTAAAGACCGCTTCCAAGCGACCTAGATTCAGACTACTTCTGACTGACCTTAGATCCAGGCTATTAGAAAATTGAGGAGAACTATGACCAGCAGTGGACGTCCTATGTCCTATGATGAACAACGAACCTACAATGATGATGATAATGAACTAATTTACTAGAGTTAGAATCTTTTATATTACTTTTGGGGACAGAAAGTGAAATAAATTATCGAACCACGAACCAAGTGTGAGTTCTCTAAACATTATATATATACAACATTTAAAACTACTTTGGAATCTTAGTTAAAAATAATTGTGACGCGCTCTCAAACACTTTATACTAGACTAAAATATATTTACCGGACGTTATCGTTAATCGTTAAGAGTTATGTAAAATTACACTAAATAATTGGCATAAGTATTATATTACAACTATTTGTAAAAACTATAGTCATTATTAAATAATACTAGTGACGACGTTTGGTTTTTTTTTTACACACACCGTGTTAAAAAAAATGCCCACATTATTATTTATGTTCGAGTCATTAGTTACAATTAAAAAAATTAATTAAAGTTTAAAATATTTTTTACAAAGTCACATTAACTATAATTGTCCAGCAGTTGACGTCCCACTGCTGAAATTGTGGTGACACGTCATCAATATTACTCATGGTCATATTATGGTCTCTTTATGGCGACTTTGATGAGTCACCATTAAAATCATTAAAAATGATTTCCAACTCTCTGCTTCTCAAAAAAAAAACTTTCGTTTGTAAGAATTTAATAAAAACCTATATCCACGCAAACCGCTCTGCAAGTTAAATCTTAATTAAATTTATTAGTTCGAAATATTACCTTTTATGGAATGATAAATAATAATATAAAAATTTCGTTACATTTAAAATGCAAATTTAATTCTAAAATGGCAGTTTGACAGAATGTCTTTTTTTTTTCAATAAAATAATTTATTTATTTTTATCATAATATAATTAATAAATGCCAGATTGGATAAAAGTTTCTGTATGAAAAAAATATTAAAAATAAGTAAACTTATACGACGTGTATTGAAGAAGAAGAAGAAAAAACATTACTTCGACACTAACTCCGATAAAATAAGAACTAAAGATGGAGTATGAAAGGCAGAGTGAAGCCGGTAAAACTACGCCTTCGCCGTGTACCTACTTACACGCACACAAATGCAATCAAACTACGCCTCGTCTTCGTCGAAACTGTGAAATTCGCGTGACAAATGCCAAAACGGCACATGAAAAGTACGCTTAAAACGGAATCATGGCGGAGTCAATGGTGAAAGGTGGTAACGACCAACTTGTACTATTCATTTTAAACTCCAACGTGTTAGACATAAGGTCACATTTTCTTTAAACGACAGACGTTCGGTTGGTTTCAAATGACAGACGACAGAGTTTATGCTCTACGCATATGACACTTTTAACTGTTCCCTAAAGTTCCTAGTGTTTTGTATGGCGTGCTAAATCCATAGTTGTATTATATTGATGCTCGCCTTATTAAAAATATTTAGTAGTAAAAATTCAAAAATGCGTAGTTAAACGTTTTAAAAAGCAGTTTCCAAAAAATAAAAAGCACTGAATAGAGGTCACATTTCACAAGTAAAAGTAACTATAGAAAAATAAACAAAAATTCATGTTATAGCTTGGAAACAACTGGGAACACAAAACGCCAACTCACACATGTTTATTATAAAGCCGGCTTCACTATGTTCGCAAAATTCTGTCTATACTTTTTATTTGGTCTGAGGAGTAAAATGTTAAGCTTTGTTTGAACGTTACACATCGAAAAATAATGTTAAAAAAATATTTAAAAAATGCATAATTAATAAAAAATAAATAAATATATAATATAAAACTGATTTAAAAGTTCGAAAACAAATCGACAATATGAAATAATTATTCTCATGCAGGTGTGTACTTACTCTTAGAATAAGTTATTATTATTATTATTATTATTTCTAGATTAATCTAAAATTAATCAATTCCAAATTTATTTATAATAATAATAATTCACGATAATACAGGAGTTGTCAACGTTTTAAAAAGGCAATAAAAAAAGTCTTGAATTTCTTTCTAAATGTCGCTTAACTCACTTATGTGAGTGACTAAGAAATGTCATTATCTCGTTAATTTTTTTTTTAATACAAATACAAACATTTTTTACGCATTTTTTGTACGTCAACTCCTGTACTATTGAACGAAGGTTTATTGGTTTTAACTCTGATTCAATTCATTGACTAAATTTCAAATCATATTCTCAACTGCGAGCCAAAGTCGCGACTTTAGGTAGTGGAAACAAATGTTAAAAAAAAAATCAATCGTGAGCCATTCAATTTTAACCCCCGACGCCCAATGCAAAAACGGAATGTTAAAAGTTTGACGTGTGTGTCTGTCTGTGGAATCTCAACTCCTAAAGGGATAGTCCGATTTTGATCGTTTTTTTTTTTGTTTAAAAGCTGACGTGATAGGGATTGTTCTTAGCTATAATTTATGAAGATCTGTTCAGCGTTTGAAGACCATCAGCCCATTTCCCAGTTGACTTCCACTTGTTAGATTGATGTGAAATCTACTTCGGCGGTTTTTCCATGACACATGGTAACCTTGAGCTGACGCTGCATCATCGAGTGGTCTGCTGGAGACACCCAACTCCTTAGCGATTTACAGCATAAAGTCGCGGGGGGTTTGGCTTATAATTTTTATTTATCTCTTGTATCTCTTGAATAAAACCAGAGTTCCCCAATGCAAAATGGCTAAGTGTACACAGAACAAATAAATGCAATTTATTCGTCATGTGATAATATTGTTTTGTTTCATTTGGAGACATTTTTTTAGAGGCCTCTATCAATATTCTGCCTCTCTATTTCTATAAAATTTTTGATCCAATGGTATATAAAAGCCATTGGATAAAAAACAAACTTTTTAAATCTTAGACATTGGATTTAAAAATGCCACTTTTTAAATCCAAAAGCCATTTAATTTAATTTAATCCCCTTTGTGGATTGTGGATTTCACTTATTTGGCCAATGGATTATTATGGATTTTTTATCCACATTAAGGCCCTTAGATTAAACAAAGCCACTTTCTTAATCCAAAAGCCACTGGATTTAAAAAGCCACCGTTTTAGTCCAAAGGCCATTTGGCATTAAAAAACAACTATTTAATCCAAAAGCCATGGATTAAAAAAGCCACTTTTTTATAATTTACATGCCCTAAAAAGCAACTATTTTTAATCCAAAAACAAGTGGATTAAAAAAAATTAAATTGACAATTTGACTTGCACTTTAAAAGTTATACACATGAAAATTATCGCTTGTTTTGAATTATGAAAATTAACTATTAAAATATTTAAAAAAATGTGTTGAGATCGACAGACAAGCACTTGTTGGTTAGGTGGCTACCGTCGCCACGTGTGAGGAAAGTGCGTTGCCGACCTTAGACGAATAAAGGATAAGGGATAAGGCTCTTCAACCATAAATCAACATCACAGACAGACACACAGAATATTGCTAGGACATTGAATGGACGAAATTTCAGTTGAAGCTTTGATTATTAAAACACAATTATACATCATAGCAACACTTTTAAGGCGAGAGCATAAATATAAAAATCTTAAACGCAAATTTATATTTATATATATGTCAACGTAAATATGATTTAAAAAAATATAAAAAATGAATATTTTCAAAAAATATTACACCTGTTAAAATAACTTCACCTTGATTTTATTTGTGGTTATCGAAAACTTGCCAAGCGAATATCACTTCTATGCACATTGAATGAAGGTTGCATTTATATAATTTTTTACTTTAAAACCCTAGGCGCTATTTTTTTCTTCTCATTTATTTAAGAGCGCTTAACAGTTTAACGCTGTGCGCTTAATGACCGTAGCAATATTTGCTTCGAGCGTTTTAAATAGTGTATTTTTTTTATTTTTTTTTAAATCATATAAAATGAACTTTAGTATTTTATAATGAAATTTATTCATTTTCTTACATATGAAGCATTAAAATTTCATTTGCACGTATTATTTTTTTCAACTAACGATCTCAATTTGTAGAAATAACACAAAATGCAAGATTATTTCATTATTTTTTTTAACGCTTATTTTGGATTAAACTTATAAAAAATCGATTGCAACGTATAAAAGTAGAGAATATTTTTGTAATTGGAATATCTTAATTTTTTTAAATACATTCCTAACAATATTTCCAATTTAAATATATGATCATAAAAGTGACTTGATAGTAAAAGTTAGGAAAATACGAGTCGCTAAAAAACAGAATGATTATTTTTTAATTGCAACAAAATGAATAAAATTGTTCTATCATGTTCCATTTTTTCATTTGTCTATATTATTCTTAGTTGAATCACAATCGTGTTCAGAAATTCTCGTAAAACACCCTCCTCTCTCGAGAGAGTTAGGCTTACGGTTAAGTCTAGTCCTTTGGACGACAATACTAGCTCTCGTCGGCGGGTTCCCTCGCCGCGTTCGGCGGTAAGCTTTGCGGGCTCTGAGAGAACTGATTGACCACTTTGCTCTGCATCATGTTGAGCAGTATGTCGGAGTACTGCTCTATTAGGGATATGGCGGGATTGCTCGATGCGTTGTACGCTTCTGTGGACAAATCAATACATATAATCAAAATCGTAGATATGAGCTGTGTCTGTACCTTAAATATGTATTTAAAAAAAAAATGACGTGTAAGTAAGGGTCCTTTTATTTCTGACACTATGTTATTTAGCAAAAAATAATCCTTATGATGAAGCCTTTCGATAGGTATGATAAAGCTACAGGGTAATTTTTTTTCTCATGTAGCGAGTTCGATTCCCAGTTCAACCATGTAATTATCTAAAAATCTATGAATGCAGTTTAAATTGTTTTTTAAATTAAAATAATGTCTTCTTTCAGTAAAATGTTCCATCTACAATATCCAAGGTACTTTCCCTCCATGTGGCATAGTCGTGGGACGCCCTGTATATTTGGTTTTTAAGTAATTCATTAAGATATAATATGACCAACACAATAATATGTCCGAGTACCTTTGGAGACCAGATGCTCCAACTTCTGCCTGGTGCTGTCCACGTTGATGCCCCGATGCTCTCCATCGGTCGAGGACAGGCTGCTGAGGGCCTCTCCGTTGGTGGCGTTCCTCATCACGGCACTCCTCAACACCTTTTGCGTCTCCAATATGGCCGCCTCTAAGCCTGAAAGGGGATACATGTAATTCTTAATTAAATATTTGTATTTTAATACTAGCTTACACGGCGAACTTCGTACCGCCTCATAAAAAAATATTTTTCACCTCTCCAGCACGAAAGGGGAATACTCGCAGCAAAATCGATTTTTGCTGCGAGCGTGAGGAAAAGTGAACAAATAACTATAATGTTGAACGTGTTGGCCCTTTTGGCCAAAGTTTGGCCAAATGTTGGCGTCGCCAGGCCAACAGGCCAGGCCGGTTTCATCCGTCGCAAAACAAAATATGTTTCACATCAAAAGAGACAAGACAAGACTTATTTTAGGACAGTGGAGTCTTAAATCATTACCGCTAATATCGGCCGCCGAATTCGGTTCCTTCTGAAGACTCCTGTACAGTTGAACAACTTTACTCGCAGTTTTCGTCAACTGTTCGGTGAGGGCGGAACATATCTGCGACGAAGACACTGGAACAGAATTCATTGAAACTGTTATTGTTAACTGTTGAGTTCAAAAATAAAAACAAGCCACAGTCGAGTCGAGTATCTTAACTAGCCTAGTAATATATAAACCCCTCGGGCCGCTCGCCCTATACTAATATTATGAAAAGTGAAAATTTGTATTTTATGTATGTAACTCAAAAACTGCTTGACCGATTTTTTAAATTCTTTCACCTATAGAGAGTTACATTATCAGCGAGCAACATGGGCTATATTTTATAAAAATTAAGCGGGCCAAGTCGAGTGCAACAGCTTTTAAGAAAAGTACAAATTATGCGAGAGAAAGTCAAAATTGCGAAACACACAAAGACGTAGCCGAGTGTAGCCTTTTCCATAGGTCGTCGAGGAACCAACCAAACGTCTGTCGTTTAAAGAAAATGTGACTTTACGTCAACACGGTGGAGTTTAAAATGAATAGTACAAGTTGGTCGTTACCACCTTTCACCATTGACTCCGCCATGATTCCGTTTTAGGCGTACTTGACATGTGCCGCTTTGGCATTTGTCACGCGAAATCCATACTTGTAGTACTTCGATGCAAATTAACTCACAGTTTTCGTCTTGCGTAGAGCTGGTGTCGTGTTTGCGCGTCTGCGGTCGACTGGCGGATGTCAGACGCGCGGTCACTTCGCGCGCTTTCGCCGACAAGTCCCTCTCGCTACCGCTACGACCTTCCAAATTCAACTCTATTACAATAGAATAACGTGCACAGTTCACTGTGCTCAGTTCGCTTCAGCGAAGAAAAGAAAGCTTGACAGGCATAACAGAAAAACAAACGGACCTCAGATAAAATAACAATTAGAGATAAGAGTCCTGTGGACGGCAGACGGCCTTATCAAAATATTTACTAGTGAAAATGGCGAATTGTGTAGTGAAAAGGTGTAAAGAGCAGTTTCAAAAAATAAAATGCAAGATATAATCACATTTATTACGTGTAAGTTAACTTGGAAACTAATATTTTCAATAAAAATAAACACAAATTTATATACCGCACACATGTTTATAAAACCGGCTTATTTTGTTCGCAAAATTCAGTCTATAGTTCTTACTTGGTCTGAGGTTCGGACCTGCACCTCTTATGAGACCACTCTGCTTCAGGAGAATGCCAATCTACAGCGAGATAGACTACTACCCAATTCACACTCAGATACAACTTAATAGCAGCTTTTAAAAGCACCCTTATTATATGCCTACGGTCAACCTATTAACTACTCAACCAATCATAATGAAATTTTTCATACACGTTGTCAGGGATAAAGAAAAGAATATAGGACTGTTAATCCAGTAACTGTTTCTTAGTGATCATCTAAAAATAAAAATTCAAAGCCAGACAAAAATATACGAGCAATAAAGCGCTATGTGAATCTTCGTTCGCGCAGAAAAGAAAGTACGATCGACGATTAACGAAGAAAGTTAAAAACTTACAATAAACCTTAGATGCAATATATATCAGGTTCTATACAATGCATCTGATAGTTTTGTCTCACTCGCACGAGCGTAACATGCCGCTAACATGGCGGCAGCTGGCGAACAATACACAATTTGACGACACGTTTGGTCTAGTGGCTAGTAACCCTAGCTGTTAACCAAGCGGTCGCGGGTTCGAATCCCGCTAGGGGCATATGTTTATGTGTTAACATTTTACCTTTGTACCTGAGTCATGGATGTTTTGTATTTATAATATGTATTTACAACAACAAAAAAAGTAATCTATGTAGTATATCAACTGTCTACAAGCATTAGTTGCTTAGTGTGTGGAACTAGATGGTGCTGTGGTGGAATGTGTGAATAAAAAAAAATTAAAAAAAATTGCAGTTTTGGAAAAAAGCCGCCAAGTGTGCCAATTCCCACGTTTTGAAAATTCCTCTCTGCGCAGTTACATCCTGTGTATTAAGTTTTTGAGTATCGTAATGTTCAAAGGGCTCTAGTCTGCCTGCCAATCCAAATTTACCTAGTGGTATTTTATTAACACGTCCCAATCGTAGTAAAATCCTAGAAAAGTGTCAGTAATTGTGCACAGGGGGGACTCACCTATTCTGCGCTGGTCTACCGAGCCAGCCCTGGGTCTTGGTGGGACAGTCGGCTTGTCCCCGACCCTCTCCTCGGCCTCCGAGCTGGACTCCTCTTGTCCTCCGGTGGAAAGGCTCACTGTGTGCCCGGTTAGGATAGCGTTAGTTTAGTTGTCATTGTTGTGACTTTTTGCTTGCGACAGAAGCTTTCTGTGAGCTCTACGTGTAAGTAAGGGTTTTAGGGTAGATTTAGGGTAGGCAGGGCAGATATTGACTGGACATTTTTATTCATATTATATGTAAAAAAACAAAATAACGAGCATCAAAAAAGCGAGGAACAACTGCTGAACGACAACCAGTGCCTTCTGAACATTTTCTATTTGCTTAAAAATTTCTGAATATTTTCTTGTTTTGTATTAAATATAGGTTCTTTTTGTATATTAACTTCTATTTTTAAACATTTTTTTTTTTTTGTATCTTTGTTGCAAATAAAATTTATTCTTACTTCTTAAAACGTGATATTTACTCGTTTTCTGATTATTTAAATAATTTACACATAATATAATATATTAAATCATTAGACACAATTTTTAGAACCATTATTCTGAACGATGGCAAGTGACTAGGAGTTGGAATTTTTTGGAAATTTTTTTGAAAATAAAATAAACCCTTATTTGCATTTATCTTATGTTAATGTTACTTTTCTAATGTTCTAATCGTCGGCTGTTTAAAAGTGTTTTGCTTGCAGGTTCCTGACTAGGAACCAGTGCATCCATCCACTCACCAGAACTGTAGGCGCTGGCCAGACCTCGTCTCCTGGCTGCATTGGCTGCAGCCTTATTCATGGAGCTGATGGTGGGTCTCATCAGACCTTGGCCTCTTGAAGACTGCTGCCGAGACGGCTGAGGGTCCGATTCGGAATCGCTCTGACAAATTTTTCAAAATTAACGCCACGTTTATTTACAATACATTTGGGGAACATTAGTCTATCGATTAAACCTCGTGGTGGTTTTTAGTGTTATCATTTTACATGTTATTTTCTATATAATTGCCTTCAAATTGTTAAAATTATAAATACAATAAATAAAAAATACATATATATCCGTTTGCAAATCGGCATAAGACTTATAAAAAAAAAATCAAATACCTGATTTAGAACTCCAACGCTCGAACTTCGAGTCATATTTGACTTATTATTAGTATATCTATTCGTTGGCCTCGTGAAGCCACTAGGCGATTTATTCGCGATGTTCGGAGTCGGTTGGGGTTTGGTTGGACCTGAGAATGTTTCGCACAATTTGTTAAAACACTTATATTATACTCGGTTTAATATTTAAAAAAAAAAAAAAAAAAAAAAAAAAAAAAAAAAAAAAAAAAAAAAAAAAAAAAAAAACAGTAAGAGTACCGTAAAAAAAATTTAAAGCCATCAAAATACAGGACCATTAACGAGTTGTGAACGATCAACGTGAAATTAATTTATGGGACATTTAGGATATATCTTTTGACCTGTAATATAAATACCACTGGACAGGTTTTCCCATACAAATGACAGCTAATTTTTTGTGCCATTTTGAAACGCCGACCTCGATTGTCCAGAGAACTGACTTTGACGTTTGCGTATTTTTATTCCATAGATATGCGTATGTATAGATAGGTATGTATAATCACTAATTTTAGTTCCATGGACACTCGTTCTATAGCCTACAGCGCCAACATGGCGTTTTTCAAATAAGCACAAAAATAATTTGACAGCAGCCTGTCCAGTGGTATATTATTACAGGTCAGTGGGATACTTGGTTCAGCATGATTCTATTCGGGCTCAAAATAAGTGTAGTTTATCTTAGATCCGGCTTCGCGTGAATGCAATTTTTTCCTTCCTAGTTTATCGCTCTTTCTAATAGTGCAAACCGTATCAAAATCCATTGGGTGGTTGAAAAGAAGTTAACGGAGAAACTTACATAGGCGGACAGCGAATTATTTCATACCAAGTATATAGATAACCTCAAAATTAAAGGATATATTTCTCTTTTCTTTTAACTCTATAAGAATTAATCAAATTGTCTTAATAATGTGAAAGTTAACCAACATTTCAAACTTGCTTTCGAGAGCTTTTTAAAAGAAATGTGTTTGCTATAATATGAAAATTAAAACATTTTAAAAAAATAAAAAATTTTCGAGACTAAATATATTTTTTACGATTTGCGGCACTGTGTTAAGTAACAATTTCTTTATACATTATTTTAATGGAAGAATAAATATAAATAGGAGATAAACTAAATTGAAGCGATGTTTGTTATGGGAAGCTGATATGATAAATTTTATACATGCATACTAGAAATACAGAATCAACCAGAATGCGGGTTAAAAATTTAATCTGTAATTTATGCTGACTGACTATCGAGCCAAAACTAATAAGTCTAGAAAACTGAAACACGGGCACATGGTTTTTTTTTATATAACTTAGGCATCCGCTAAGAATGAACTTATGAAAATTTCAACTCCTTGGAAGAGGCCTTTGTCTAAGGACACACGCTGTTGGAAAAACCGATCGTTGGCAATAGTAACCATAATTTACTATACCTATTGTATTGTAAATTATTATGGTTATACAGCAATAAAGGCTTATTTTATTTTTATTCATTTTTATTACTTCGCAAGTGTCTATGGCCATTTTACTAGACGTAACGACAAAAAAACTGCATGATTATAATAAAACAATATCGCGGATTCTGGTTTTTTATGTATTCTGAGCACTAATGTCCTTTATTATAAATAATAAAGGACATTAGTTGTATTAAAAGTATTGAAACATGCAATGAAGTAACATTTTAAGTAACGAATGTCAGGAAAGATAGCCAGAAAAAGGGATATTCAATCCCCTGCCACCTGTAAAGCAACCTCCCCCCCCCCCTTTCTTTGTTCTTTCTTTGCTGTGTTATCAGACCTGTCAGGAAATGTACCAGAAAAATAGATAGCCAATCCCCTGATACCTATAAAGCCAAATTAGATTGTTATTCTTTCTATCTTTCATTCTTCGCGGAGTGATCAGACCTGTCAGGGAAATGTGCCAGAAAAATAGATAGCCAATTCCCTGATACCTATAAAGCTAAATTAGATTGTTATTCTTTATATCTTTCTTTCTTCGCGGAGTTATCAGACCTGTCAGGGAAATGTGCCAGAAAAATAGATAGCCAATCCCCTGATACCTATAAAGCTAAATTAGATTGTTATTTTTTCTTTCTTTCTTTGCGGTGTTATCAGACCTGTCAGGGAAATGTGCCAGAAAAAGAGACAGCCAATCCCCTGGGTTAAGAATGCCCGTAAAGCCTGTGTGTACCCAGCCACCGAAACGAACCTTGGGTGGTCCTTGGCGCCGGCATCGGTTTGGCGAGATCCGACAGCGAAATGGCCCTTCGCATCCCGCCCTCCTCTTCGCGATCGTACGGCGATAATGTGTTGCGACCGGCTGACAACGTGTACAAGGTTAGGGCATGCGTTCAGCGATAGCTCTCTCAACGTTAAATTTCTTCCACGTGTGGCAGAAAATACAACTCTTCGGGTTTTATTATTAGAGAAGGGTTTGCTCTTGGCCAGCATCAGCCGTGTTGCGAAGATGAGGCCTATGATGGAGCGAGCTCAACCAGAAGATGCCTATTCACTCCAACTTTGAAAACATTTGGGTTATATGAGCTCGGAAATACATACAGAGCCGGCAAGGCTGTCTTATCGAAATTTGCCAAGGTTTGGAGTAATATCATCAAGTAATTGACAATATTTGGGTCAATTAGTTAAATAATTGAGAGTGCTAATTAAATGTAGTTAAGGGGAGGTTCAAGTATTACGTAACGCAACTTGGGGGGTCTTGTAAAACGTTACAAGGGCGTTACAGGGGCGGAAGGGGGTTTCGTACAATGCGTTACGTAACATTGTTTTTTTTTTATTCAAATAAAAAACTAGGGAATTAAAATCTCCCAAATAAGCATCCCTTTTCATTGTATGTTTTACAGGGAATCTCTCGAGTGTAGGTACTGTACGTCGTGTTTATTTTGTTCTCCCAAGTTAGCAACCCTTTTCGTTGGTAAAAATGATCACGTAACGTTTGTTTAGGAAGGGGGGAGGAAATGTACAGGAACACGTTACGGCGCGTTACATAGGGGTTAAAAATCTTCAAAAATCGTGTTACGCAATACTTAAACACCCCCTAATTGAGCTGGTCACTTTTCATTGCTAGTGTACTGTTCCAGTTAGTTAATCTGGACCACACAAAATGTGATGTATATATTAAGATTTTTTTATCATGTTATCCTAATGCCGTTTGTATGTATCGGGATTTATGTAATCTACATTAATCTTTGAAAGAAAAACACTATTAAAAAATATGTCTGCGTCTAGAAACTACGCGAAACACACATTTGTATATATATCCACATTTAAGAAATATTTTGGAGAAAAAAAAAACCCCGAAAACCTCAAAAGAATTACATTTTCCGCCACGTTGCTCTACACGACTTTCAATATTATGAGAATATGTCATGTATATATATTCGTCATATATCAATAGCCATAATAGTTTTTTTTTTTTTTTTTTTCAATCAAATGTCGAATTACTCTAACTTTATGAACTTATTATCAGATATAAAAATGGCACAAAGCAATACTCATTAGACTTTTTATTTTTAAATTTAAATAAATAAATTAGTTCATGTTTTATTTCAATGAAAAAATACAATCTTTAATAATAATAAATGACAAACATAAGCTATCAAATCATGGTCAAAAAAACTAACGTTTTATATCTTATGAAGTAAGACTTGTGTCTCTGTTTATCATTAAAGCCTTCGCGGCTAAATTACTGAATCTATTTTGATAAAATTTCGCATAGAGATAATTTGAACACTATAGGGAAGACCATATTTTATCACTTTTTTAACTTTTTCGTAAACCGATTTACATATTATGGCTACATTTGTTCAGATCGCCATCACATGCAAAAGCGAAAAAAAAAACACACACACTCATGAATTCATGCAACAATCAAAAAATCAACATTTTGCAAAAAAAAGCATGAGTTTCGCGACGTGTTGTGAAGATGTGCACTGCAAATTAACATTTAATATGAATATCTTAATTTTTGTCTCAAAAAAAAAATCTTAATCTTCACAATCCATCACAAAATCTTAATAAATCTAATCTTCTATATAATATTTTTTTTTTAAATGTAACCTAGAAATAAAATTACATAAAATAATAATATAAATTTTCACAAATACAATAATATAAGTATCTTTTTTTACAATTTATGCAAATCATAAAATTACGTGGGACCAGCACGACATCTATTTACATACATACATACAAATTAATTTGACGTGTGATTTGTATAGCTTCCAATATTAGTAGCAATTAATTTAAAACGTATTCAAAAAAAAACCACATTGCTGGACTTTATTGTGTTAACATAATTTATGATGATGATGATGATGATGATGATGATGACGACGACGACGACGACGATGATGATGGTGGTGATGGTGATGATTATAGGTAAATTTTTCAAAAAACATCATTAGAACAGTTCACTCTTTACACTATGAAGTTATGGTGGTGTGAAAGGAACGTTAATTTTTTGATATAAAAACCAAATCGCTTCCGCTTTCGAGTCCGCACTGACATTCAAAAACAGTTAAAAAAGTCTGTCTGAAAAATGATAAGATAAAAGGAAAAAGGTCTATAATCATATTTAAAGGATAAATGAATATTACGAAGGGTTGATTGTATGGAGAGACATCCACAAAAGATTATGGAGAAAGGCCTATGTCCTGAATAGTGGAGGTACTACGACTGTAATGATGAAATGAATGTTTATATATGGCATAAACATATGAAAATGACCATGAAAGACAAAAAAAGAATACTATAAAAAGAGAAAAAAAATCCTAGTGTTTCACGGAGGGCCAGTTGCTAACCGTGAGGCAATAACAGATTACTCATCTTATTAACTTCCTAACTTATTCGCTACAACTTATTTTTTCACTTACAAACGGAAATAGATGGCACTGAAAAAGTTATAATGCTACTGTTGACTTTATAAATAAATAAATATGAATAATATTAGAAAAACTTGATGTTTTGTTAATGTTTTATAACAACAAACGTATGAATTTGGTTCTAATTTAACTTCAGACTTAATTCAGAACACTTAAGATGAAGTGTTCGTCCAGCAATGCAGATGGATGGAACTCATTCCAATTATGGTGACACAAAAAATAAACCACAATGAAAACTTTAAAAAAGTCAAATCACACGACAAATTCATAAGCACGTAAGTATATTTTTTTTAATTTATTTTACTCATGCGATCCGCACCTTGTATCGGAGTGAATTTCGAAGGTAAAACTGGAGATTGGATGGGAAATTTTTTGGTAAAAGAACCCCTAATCATATTCGCTGGCGCGACAGGTCTAATTTTCGTCTGCAGCAATTTATTTTCCATACAATGTCTCGGCGTTGGAACTCTTATAATTTTTCTAAACGGGGTTTTTGGTCTATTGAATCCGTAGAACATCATTCTTTTTGGCGAATTAGTGCAACTCGAACTGGTCGTTGACGATTCGTAATTTTCGCTGTCCAAGTGAACATCCGTTTTGGGTATAACCATTTCATTGTACACTCTCTGTTTTAGCGGTTTAGACTTATTGACCTCTTGCTCTTTCGCGTTATTCAGCGTTTGGTTGTCTTGCGCTTCTTTATTGACATCAGTTATCAATTCGCCTAATTGATCCGAGTCTAAAATATCGGGTAAACTCAAGTTTCGTTTGATTTCTTTGCCATTAACTGGAGATTCATCATTTGCGTCGGCCTCCTCTAATGTCAAGGAAGCAAAATTGGGCACGGTAGTCTGTTTTGTTGCTAATTTCTCGAATTTTCTGGAAAGAACTTTGACAACTCCCGTTCCGTCGTTGATGTTGGCCTCTAGTGGTTTCATGCGCCATTCTTTGAATATTTTTTCTTGCAACATCTTCCTTTCTTCCATTTCAACTAATTTGTTAATAATTTCAATTTTTCTTTCCAAATATTTATACTTCTTCAACTCGTCTATAACGGCTGAGTTCATATTTTCCTTTGTCGTATCTTTGTGAGTAGTTTTGGTGTCGATTTTTGATAATTTCATATTAATTTTATCTTTCAATGTTTTACCGGACCGACGATTGTCCTGTTCGGTGTAATAATCTAAAGAGTCTTTGGCGAAATCATTATCTTCTATCACATCTAAAGAATCCATGCTGACTTCTTTCTTTCTTTCCATTTTCTGCATCGCATATACCTCTAGACTATCCATTTGCATCTCAGATTTATTTTCATTTATATCTTTTTCTTTAACAAACACATCGAAAGTTTTCTCTGTGTTGTCCAAATTTTCATCAATATTTGAATTCTTGTCTTCTTTGTGCTTATTTAAATAGTTTTTATTTTGTAGACCATCTAATTTGGCTTTGTATTGGGAAGAAATTGACGAACTTAAAGCAGTTTTCTCCATTCCAGCTTTAAGTCGATTATTTATTTTAACGGAAGACGTTCTTTTTATTGGTTTCGGAGGTTTGTGTGGTACAAACTCCATTGTAATTTTAGCATTACTATTTTTCTGGGAACCCCTTTCGAGACTCTTGGTAGTGTTATTAAATTTATTTCCATTAACTTTTTCTTTGTTTAATTGATTTTTATTAATTTTGCTCTGAGCGTTTTTCCTTATTTGCTCCTCGAACTTTTCCAAATTCTTCTGTACGTGAGAATTGCGCTTTTCCATTAAACTCTTCAGAGGATTTGGCTTTGAAGCGGGCTCTAAGACAACTTCGAAGCTGCAGCTCTTCGATTTCACCATAGCATTACTTTCACAACCCTCCATTTCGCTCTTGTATTTGTATTTATCCGCAAATTTGGGCTGCAACGACTTGCTTGTTTTCGCCATATAATCTGTAGTACCCAATCTTGGTATTTCATCTTTTTTATTTTTATTATACTGTTGTACACTACTACTTCCATCGAAATAATATGCAATATTTTTAGCTGGAGGCGGAGCTTGTTTCGTTGTGGAATCATATAAACTTTTCGATCTAGTCACCGTTTTGTGCCCTGAAATCTCTGACGGGGGCACATCAAAACCGTAAATTTTATTTGTAGGAGCTTTGGTAGGAGTAGTCACAACAATCTTCTCTCTATAATTTGGACTTGTGCTTTCTATATAATTGTTATATATATAACCGCCAAAGTTGGGTACATTGTTGGGGCTGGACCCGTAACTTTTAGAGGTATTGTCAAATTCATAGCAACTTTTACTGTTTCTAGGAATATTTTGATTCTGTGACTGTCTTTTAGGTCTAGCTCCCTCGAATAACATTTCAAGCGGAGCACTCTTGGTACATTCTGAATCATCAGACAATACGCTTTCTAATGAGTTACAGTTAGTTCTAGATAACTGATTATCGTCCAAGTACATTTCGTCCGAAAGGACAGATTCTTGACTACAACTGGATTTCATGTATTTCTTCTGGTTCAGAAAGAAACTTGCACTGCTGTGGCGATGTTTGTCCAGGTACTCGGGTTCGTTTAAGTTTTCGTATGAACAATTTTGAGAATCGAGATATCTACTATCTATTCGCGCCTGCTGAAATGCCACCTCGTTACCATATTTTAAGAATATCTCGTTTGAAACACTCGACCCGTTCGAATTATCGCTCAAAACCGACTCAATAGATTGAGTCACGCAACGTTTAGTTAAAACGCTCTGACATCTGTACATCGCATTAGACTGCATTGCGTCCTCGTCCATAATATCGTCCAGATTCGATGGCATATTTCTTGGGAGTGTTGAACTTTTTTGACTTATGTAAGTAGGTTTTGCAGGCACTACAGGCTTTTCCGTGCCATGATAGATCTCATAATTCGAAACCGCTCTTCTAGTTATTTGTTTAGTGTGTTTTCTGCAAACTTTCTTTGAATAGAGCTTATTTTTGCAACTGGCGTCTTGACTCAAACTACAATCCTCCAATGAATCCGAGGAAAAATTTCCATCGTCTTTTTCCTCTTTAGTTGGTTGCAGATCTAAATCGTCGTTGGGTTCGTATTCATCTAAATCACCGTATTTCTTCGTGATTTCGGCTATCATCTTCTGCGTATCACTTTTGATACTATCCACTATACTTTTACCGCTTTCTTTCAACCCTTTATCTAAACCTATGAAGAAACTCAAAGAGTTTCTCTTTTTAGGATCCAAAGAGTTTGTTAGCTGTTGGCCTGGATTTGGATTGTTTTGAACTTTATCAGCCCATTTGCACTCCTCGGAAACTGGAGAAACGGGGCAAGATTTGTAATTTTTAAATATACTTCTGGCGTTTGGTTTTGGCAATTTCTGAGGCTTCTCCTCCTTTAGAGGCAAATGAAAGTTCCTGGATGGAGCTTTGCTCTCTTCCGTTGCCGTCGGAAATAGCCTATTGAATACTTTAGAATTAGGTGTTGTTTTTCCAAGATCCAGTGTGAACGCTGAAGGCTTTTGAGTCTGCTCCTTAAAGACCATAGGCTTCGTGCCGTACGGAGTAAAATTCATGGATCTCCTGTCTTTTTGGGTGGAAGCAATGGTCGCATGAGGTGGAACGTACGGAGCCATGTTTTCTATGTAATCAGAACCATAGGCTCCGTGCAATCTATGGTTCGCCGGGATAGCATAGGGGTTCTTGTGAGGATAGGGATTGAGGCTGTCGAAGTAGCCCGAATTGAGACTGTCTAGAGTCTCCTCGATTGGATTTGGGATTCCTTGTTAGCGTAGGGAGAAAATTTTCACGTTAGTATTTCTGATGAAATTCTATGAGCACTATAAAATATTAATTATGGTTTTCTTGCATCTTCTTGTTTCAATTAATATTTAAATTAAGATTAATTACTAATAAATCGGTACAATAAATGGAAAATTTTAAGGAAATAATGAAATTTATATAAAAATTTTCGTACATAAAATTGACAATTGTCAATTTTTGGGATTCCCCTTTTCTTTTTTTTATGACATATTAAAGTTTGCCCGCTTTTAATACTTTTTTGACTATTTGAATATTTTATTTCAAGGAAAAAAATATTTGACTAAAGTGACTACTACCTTAGTCAAAATAAAACGATATCCCATAAGTTAGTCTTGCTCGTGTACTAACATCTTGCAAACTCTTTGTATCTCTTACCGTAACTCCTATTAGACGGGACTGCCATGGAGACTGGTCTACTCCTTCTGGGACTGTCTTTCTCTGGAATATAGGAGAGGTCTGTTGTCGATTGCGAAGACTTCAGATTTGACTTGAACGCCACCTGAAATGACAAACAGTGACAGATCTATAATAAATCTTTCGGTACACTCTAGTACTGTGTAAAAGAACGACAGGCAGGCTGACAGTTCACGTGATGATGGCTGTCTGCCGTCGCCTATTAACAAAACAATACAACAAGTATTGTTAGTGTCCTGCCGATCTTAGTAGGATTGACCGACGGATTTGTAGGGACTATTTATTTATTTAGGTAAAAACAGTCACATACAATTTTTCATACAAATCGATTAATACAATTATTTACAACCGATTGTACAAATTAATATTAAAAGAATACAATAATAGCATTAGCAGTGTAAAGTGCTGGATATAATTCCAAGCAAAATTACGTATAGCAAATTTTCCAGGCTCTTCCTGAACGTCGAATATTATGAATTATTATGAATACATATTATGAAATCAAGAAATATAGTTACATTTTCGAGTTGCCTCCTAGTCTCGAGTATTCGGCGATGAAGCTCCTCGCGGCGACGCGCCGCGTCCGCGTCGAGAGCGGTGGGGTGCATTTGGGGTGCTTGCGCGGAGTGCATCTGGGGCGCTGGGCGAGGCGGCGCCCGGGGTGCAACCGGGGCGCGCGACGGCGCGGGAGGAGCGCGCGACAGGTGCTGGGACGACAGCGACGTGTGACCTGAATCGGACAAAGCGTTGTGTCACAACCACACTGTGTATTGCCATAATATATGTATGTTTCAAAAGTGTGTCTATTGTTCTCGGGCAGAGGTATGCGCCACCCTAAAATATACATTTGCTTATACCAGATAAACCAGCAATAATAAATCAATTTAATATTTATAGGTATATTTACATATTATATTATTGGTATATTTCGTCATAGTTAGTAGTAGAACAACGATTTGATAATTTTCAATTTTTATTTATTGCGTAAATTGACTTTACATGTCGTGCTTTATCGACCAAAAACATTTTTTGACAAATATTATTTAAAACTTTCTAGATACAGAGTAGGAATACTGACAGATTTGATTTCTAAACACAGTACAATGGCGTATTAATCATTTCGCCAGTGCCATACTGTAAAGTTACTAAATTGCAGAACCGTCGTTGTTCTACGGCTATGACGATTTAATGGTATATTAAATTTAACTTACTAAACGGGCAATAAATTTAATTTGAAAATAGAAAGCAGTGGCAGGGCACACTGCGTTTCGCAGTCATTTGGGCAGCCCGTCTGGCTTCAGTAACCATCCCCTTACAGAAGACCACAGCGAAATAATAGCACGTATGCTGTTTCCCTTTTTCCCTTTCCATTCCCAATCCCTCATAAGTATTCCTACTGTAGGCAGTACCTATAAGCGTTGCTTGTGTTATAGGTGACGATAGCCACTTAAGTACCATTAAATGGACCGCCCGCCTGCCTGCCAAAATTAACATTAAAAAAAATAGCAAGCACGACATTCTTCGACCATTTTCACCGTTAAAACAAGAGATCGTCTTCCCTATAATACATGAAATCGAAGAAACCGAGGCCCGAGATGGTGATACGATATTGATCCTTATATTGAGAGCTGCAAAGTTAATATTACAATGAATGTACCTGCATTGAGTGACGAGTCCATCTCGGCTCCGCTGAGGCTGTCGAAGGCCGATTTGATGTACTTCTCTCTGCGACCGGCCGTGTCTATGGACTCGCACGAGCCCGACAGCGGATTCTTATCCGCATTGTCTCCGGACGGCGTCGACACCTGTGTACCACAATTCATTTATAATTAGTGACCGACCGCAGCTTGGTTTTCGTTTTCGGCCATTTTCGGCCAAAAATCGTGATTCGGCAATATTTTCCTTTTCGGCCGAAAATAAGACTAAAACCGAAAAGCTTCTTTTTCGTTTTCGGTTATGTTATACTGTAGCTAGAAAAGTAAATGGAACGGGTGCCGACCTCGTCATCATCGGAGTCGTGGCCGGAGCCGCTGAGCGAAGTGCCCGGTGGAGGCAAGTCGAGTCTCGGCGCGTCCGCTTTCCATCGCTTCGACCTTCGCACCGACTGCCGCAGTTCTTCCACGTCCATTGCGTTCACCATAAATTCACTGGAAAAACGTCACATTGACCCTTTAACCGCTTGGTTTTGTAGTTGTCGTGCCCCTAGCGCTTGACTCGTATATTTTTTTTATTTATTTTTTTAAGAGAAAGCAACTCAAATGATTTAAAAATACAAATTATACAAGTAAAGGAATTTGTTATATATATACAGCTCTAGCGAAATGGACACGAAAATAATTGTCGGATAAATACGACTCTGGCGGCTAAAGGGTTAAATTCTCACTAATCGACGACTACTTTGACTAGTTGACGAGCAACGTTGGATGAGTGGTAAGTGGTAAGGGTGCTTGCCTAACTTCTAAGGGGCCTTGAGTTCGTTCCACTTTGGAAATTAACTTTTTCTAAGTTGGATCTGGTCTGGATTTAGAAAGTAGTGGCAGGGCATACTGCGTTTCGCAGTCATTTGGGCAGCTCGTATGGCGGCAGTAACCATCACCCCCCATTACAGAATACAGCATATATGCTGTTGTGTTTCGGTGAGTGAGTAAATGATGCCGGAGCCCATTATCCCATCCCTTCCTTATAACTTATCATAATAAACGTATGGACTTTCTCGCGAACTCGATATGTTTTACCAACATCTCGATTAGACCCCTAATTCAATGGACCCTTTGAATTAGGGGTCTAATTCAAAGGGTCCATTGAAAATTTTACAATTGTAAATTGCTTCTATGATTTCTTCAAATAAATATTTTCGCCTGTATCCAACTGTGGAGAGACACGGGCTGATGATAATATATAATGATGATGATGAGCTGCTTCTACTCACCCCGGCGTGTCCACATCATTGTTCCCCGGATAGTAGGTGGGCCGGTTTCTACTCTCCGATGAAGAGGTCCTCTCTCCGTCGGATATATCTTCGATATCACCATCGTGCTCGGTGGACTCTTGATCCTGGAATCAAGGGTATTTTATTGTTGGTTAGAGAGAGAGAGAGAGAGAGAGAGAGAGAGAGAGAGAGAGAGAGAGAGAGAGAGAGAGAGAGAGAGTCTTAGAGAGACGCAACAATAGGGGGTCAAAGTGATAGTATAAACGATTGTAAGTCCGGTCCGATAAAATAAAAATAAAAACTCGAATGTTACGGTAAAAACTTTTACACATTTAGTTCTTAAATTGTCTGGCAAGTTAAAATACATAAAAACACAATTTAAAAAAAAATAAAAAATAAAAAAAATAACCTCATATTTAAAACTGCCCAGTGACGAATCGTCGGTATGATGACGTGTCCTCGCGTCCGTTGTACGCGATTTCACTACATTATTTATCGTGACCTAGTTAAAAAAAAAATTTAAAAAAAATTAAAGAAACTAAATCAAAATTAATAGATAGGTTAGGAGATATTATACATAGGCAATATAGCTTTAATATATGTATTTGATATACGACAGAAAAAACTGTAAAATAACTTTTAGGAACTCTAGCAAATTATATAAAGATCGAAAAGCAAGCTGAAGGTAAGGTACATTTGATGGTAGGTGGTTACCGTCACCAATAAGGATTAAAACTAGCATCGTCACAGGAAAGTGGAAAGAGGTTATCCTTATGTAAAGTAACGGTTACTGTCTCCAGAAAGTTTAAGATTTATTAATTCTAATATAAGTGCAGATATCAGTAGAATAAGAATCAATAGAGCACTTTGATAAGGCAATTGTTGTTTATAAAAAAAAACTTCTTTGGGAGCGTTTAGTACTTTTAATATGGAAAAAAAACACTGAATTCGGCCGTGAAGCTCAGTGAGCGACACCCTCGGTGACGTTTAATTGTATGAAATAAGCGCCATCTAGCCGAATCGGTACGTACTTCTTGGTTAATAATAAGCTTCGTCAATAGTGAGATGTTAGTTTTCACTTCTGACGTCTGCAGTCTTACGAATGACAGTTTTTTTTTTTTTAAATTTTTATTATGATATTATCAGGCAGGCTTAAAATAAATCGGGGCAAAGGACAAAGGGACAAGGCGAATATAAAATGATATCTCAAAGGCCGACTTAAATAGCGATTTAAATAAGAAAATGCAAAGCTCAATTCATGCGAATCCAGGATTAAATAATAAATTTAAAAATAACATGACAAAGCCATAGCAAGCACATTACTATGCACTAACGAATGAACAATGAAAGTTATGTTATAAAACATTTTCTAACTTTTCTAAAAACTGGGATAGCAAAATCCAATTTTTTTTTTTTTTTTTTTTCAATTTATTATATGACAAAAATAATTTAAAAATATATTTAACAAATAAAAAAAAATCTTTCAATACAATTTACAATGTACAATTTCTAGTTACAAGACACACTCTCACGCCATCTAGCGACAAAAAAAGGAATGAACAATGAAATGTTCCAAAGTTTTTTTTTTATGATTTATGACACTCGACGACAAAATGAAACACAAGCAATGACAACAACACAATGCAAAAAAAATTATGCATGTATGTAAAAACGAAAAAAAAAAAAGGAAAAAAGAAACCTTCTCGACCCTCGGAGAGATTGTCAAAATATCGTATGTTTTCCTAATAGTGTCGTCAAAGTTTTTGAATAAGGCTTCGACGCGCGGCAGTTGAGTCAAGTTGAGTGATTTCGGCCGCTACACATCAAAAGCCGATGAGTAAAATTAAGTCAACAAAAAAAAAGACCACAGGTATTATATATATGAGAAAAATCGATAAATTTGTATATTATATATTACTTTGTTAGAGTTAATATTAAATCTTTATTGACACATTTCTTTATTTATAAAATATAGCCTATGTTACTCGCTGATGATGTAGACATATATTTTCGATTTTTCCCATATTAAAGTAAAAATGTGATTAAAACTTAAATTATTACATATATATGTATATTTACAGATTATTTTTAAAAAAAAAACGCACACCAAAGCAAAGAAAAATATAATTTTTGCAAATAATTTTTAATGTTATTTGACCATCACCATGTTAGATGTCATCGAATGAAAAAAAAACGCTAAACATAATATTTACATACTAGCCGGTGCCCGCGACTTCGTCCGTATTGAAAAATAGAAAATAAATTAAGCTAAAAAACGACGGTGGCGCCCTTTTTCTATATTTTTAAACGATGCCTCGGGAAACTAACATTTTTCCAGGATAAACAGTACGCTATATAAAAAAAAAACTAAATAAAAAACTATCTGTGCGCCAAACTTCATCTAAATCCATTTTCGCGTGAAAGAGTAACAAACATAAAAACTTTCACATTTTTAATATTATTATTATTAGGATTTGAACTTTGTTTATTTAGATAAAATTAAAATCTAGGCTTTAATTACGCCCTCTTATAACGTGCGCGTTTCAGTATGAACTGACGCTGTTCTTTTTTTTTTTTTAAATTATGTAGACATTTAAAAAAAACACAATTACCTGTTTGATCCCTGTCTGGTCGCGTCTCTTTTCGATATACCTCGTGTCGGTGCCGCTATCCAACGAACTATCTTTGGATCCGTCCGAGTCTACCCGTTTCTCTGTAACAATTACAAACATCGATACAAAAATGTTGATCAAAGGTTTGACCACATGTTGGCCAAGGTTTGGTCAAATGTTGCTCAAGGATTGGTCAAATTTTAGCCAAAGTATAAAATAAAAATTCTTTTAAAATTGTACAATTTGTTACTACTAGTTACAATATATACACTCTCACGCCATCTAGCGACAAAAATGAGACAATGGAAATGTTCCAACGTAAAAATCGATACAATGGCATTTTGGCCAAGGTTTGGTCAAATATTGATCAAGTTTTGGTCAAATATTAATCAAGATTTAGTCGAGTATTGATCGAGGTTTGGTCAAATGTTGATCAAGGATTGGTCAAATTTTGGCCAAAGTATAAAATAAAAATTCTTTTAAAATTGTACAATGGGGATGGCAACTGTCAAAGTGGCGCCACCGGCGATCTGTCCCAAAACAAAGGCATTTTTGTATTGAAAGTGAAAGTTAATACTGAATTTCATTAAAATGACGCGTTGTAGTGTTCCAAATTGTTCTGAAAATGCTACTCACCAGTTTCCGAAAGACAATAAAATTAAAAAACTGTGGCTTAAAACAATTCGTCGGGTCAATTTTACACCTAAAGCTAGTTCGAGGTTATGTCGGAAGCATTTCAAGGAAAGCGACTGAATTTATTAGTAAATACACAGGTAAACCACATTTTAAATTATGTTAGACAAAATAAGATTGCGCGATTTGAATTCCGATAACCTTATTACTTCATGGGATTCATTTCTACATTATCTCTTTGTCGGACCAAGCGCTTCAGAACATCCTTTATAATGCGCACTGAAAACGTCTGGAACTCCCTACCGGTGTCTATGTTTCCGAGATCATAATTATAACAAATCTTTTCAAAGTTCGAGTGAATAGGCATTTTCTGGGTGAGCTTGATCCATCATCAGCCCCAACTTAAATAAAAAACACTGCTACACAGCTAGACGTTGCCCAAGATCAAACCCATCTCAAATTTAAAAAAAAATTAAACAAAATTAGCCCTCCTCTTGAGTTAAACAGAGAATTAACAAAATTCTCTGATATGAAGCTTAATACTCTTAATTTTATAACAACTATGTACTAAAATATTCAATAGGTACTTATGTATTCCACTAGCACTTATGCATTTCAAAATATTTTAATTTTGATGTTACAGGTGTAGAACATCAGCACAAATTCTTGAAAAAGTCTGCTGTACCTTCAGTATTTTCATGGAATGTAAAACCTGGATTCTTCCTTTAGATTTTTAACTGACCACGTCGAATACATATTTTAGTATATCTTTCAGTTAAAACTCGACAGAAAGCCAGAAATTACTCCAAAAGAACGCCCAGAAACTTAATAAAACAAAAATATCACTCGCTTCAACAAATCACAACATAACCTCGACAATTAGAGATGGGACAGATCTATGAAGGCGCCATCTACAATTAGCTTTCACTTGCCATCCCCATTTGTTACTACTAGTTACAATATATACACTCTCACGCCATCTAGCGACAAAAAATGAGACACTGGAAATGTTCCAACGTAAAAATCGATACAATGGCATTTTGGCCAAGGTTTGGTCAAATATTGATCAAGTTTTGGTCAAATATTAATCAAGGTTTGGTCGAGTATTGATCGAGGTTTGGTCAAATGTTGATCAAGATTTGGTCAAATGTTGATCAAGGTTTGGCCTTATTTGACCAAAGTTTCGCCAAATGTTGGCGTCGCTACGCCAACAGACTGTCTCGACCGCCACAAAAGATATTTCATTTCAAAAAACTGCTTTAAACTTCTATTCTTTTTTCATAATCGAGTTTCATTTATGGTCTCTTGTGTTATTAGTCCTGACCACTCTCGTGGTCTCTTGAGGTATTAGTTTTTATAAATATGCTAGATCATGCACTAATATGTTTCTTTTATATGCTACTAGCTGTTGCACGCAACTTCGCCCGCGTAGCTTTACAAAATATAGCCTATGTTACTCGCTGATAACGTAGCTTTATATGTGAATAAAATTCTGATTGAAAACATACCTGGTACAGGTTGTATCCTCTTGGCCCATTTCCCTCTCGCTGGAATTGAAGGACTGGTGGTCGTCTCCAGCTGGGGAGCATCATCTCCCAAACTCTTCTTCGCCCACGACGGTAGACGTCCTATTCGGAGCCTGAAATTTAATTGGTTTCAATTTCAACATCAATGTAAAGTCTGGGTACGATAATCTTCGTCAATTTTTCAAATTCATTCGTTTATCAAAACGTAGAATCTTATTACCATTTGAAACTAAAGCACTAAAAAGACAAATGACAGACGTTTAAAAATGAAATTTTGACGCGACTAATATAATTGGCCTGGTGCAAGCAAATGTCGACTTTAAGTTGACTAACCTTTTCTTACCCCCGACTGTACTACAACTATGGATTTCGCACGCCATACAAAACGCTAGTAACTTTATGGAACATTTAAAAGCGACATATGCGTAGAGCATCAACTCTGTCATCTGTCATTTAATACCAACCAAACGTCTGTCGTTTAAAGAAAATGTGACTTTACGTCAACACATTGGAGTTTAAAATGAATAGTACAAGTTTGTCGTTACCACCTTTCACCATTGACTCCGCCACGATTCCGTTTTAGGCGCACTTTTCATGTGCCGCTTTGGCATTTGTCACGCGAATTCCATACTTGTAGTACTTCGATGGGTTTCAATTATTTTATTTTTGTGAATAGAGTCTCCACCTGCAGTAACGAAACTGTCACTTACGTGTAGTCCGGTACCAGGGGGGCGGTGAATTTGTCCTCGTACAAATCGGTCGGCGGTGAGTCGCGATGTGAGTCTGTCTCGCTCTCAACGCCAGACATTCCGTTCGTCGATGTCACTTTCCTGCAATTAACAAAAGCAATTAAAAAATTAAAACACATTATTTTACATTTTATTCTACAAAATTTCAGAAACTTAAAACTAATGTCTATTTTAATTACAAACTTTGCTTGGCTTGGTTTCTTGAAAAATCTAATAATTGATAAATAAATATTTTGAAAGAGTATGTTTTGATATTTGTATGTTTGTGATGAATAAACTCGTAAAGTACTGAATCGATTTTAAAAATTCTTTCAACTATACAAAGCTACATTATCGGCGTGTAACATAGGCTATATTTTATAAAGATATATAGCCAAGCTAGTAAGTAAATAGATGATCGAATACTGACTTCCCCTGTCTGATGGCTTGCTGCGCTAGTCGTGCCCGCATAGTGACCACCATGTCGTGTGGCACGCGCCATACAAATATGCAGCCATCGCCCGAAGCCGATATCAGATGCTGGCAGTCCGACGTGAACCTAATAACGAGACACGTCACTATATATTAATACAATATCCTATCAAATGGAAGATTATATTGTCGCTGTGCTTGCAAAAAAAATTATCTAGTTTTTTTAACGTTTTTAACGGCAACATAAGTGGCATCATAGATCACAAACGGATGGACCGATTCTGATCCGTTTTTTTTTTTAATATTGAAAAAGCTGAAGTGATCGAGATGGTTCATAGCTATTTATTTATTTATTTATTTATTTATTAGGAAGCCAACACAGTTACAACCATTCTTACACATATTCACATTTAAACATACTTTTATACTCGTAATATTGAATTTATAAAGAACTATAATTTATGAAGACCTGTTCATCAAGTAGTCAGCAAAACTAGAGAAATTTCTGTCAACAAGGAAATAGACTTCAAAACATTTCAATTTATTGTTTCAATTTTAAAGCTAAGAAGAACGATCCCGATGATGTCAGCTTTCAATGAGAAGAAAAAAAGGATCAACAATCGGTCCACATCCTTTTGTGAAGCTACCATTTCACAGACTGACACACGTCAAACAACAACAACGAACACCCCGTTTTTGCGTCGGTCGTTTTTTAAAGCACACTCTTTTTCTGGTTTTTTTTTTTAATCTTATAAAAGTAAGTCGTACAACGCATACCTGAGGCCTGTGACGATCTCCGAGTGTCCGTACATCGTGGCCATACACTCGCCTGAGTAGTAATCGTACACGCTGAGAATTTTGTCCGTCGACGACGTCGCCAAATAGATGCCCGAGTTATCGAGCGCCACCTGTCGACAAAAAACATAATTAAAACGTTAAGCAGATCAAACTATCATCGGCATGTTAAATATAAAAAACGGCTGCAGAATCACCCAACAAATGAGCTAGCCACATAACTCATCACAATAACTTATAAGGAGGACCGACTCTATGTATTAAAATGTTATCCCAAAATTAAGATGGCGCTGGTGTAGCATAAAGATAGATAGATAGAAGATATCCTACACTAGCGCCATTGCGGCCACTTTTAGAACCCTTATTTTAATGTTGGATTAAATTCATTTTTTCAGTTTGATTGTCACATGAATCGGTTCTTCTTACCTTTAACCCTCCATACTTATGACAAACACGTAAAACGCCACGATATCTAAGTTTTGGATGCTCAAGTTTGGAACTGAGCTAATTGCAAAATAAAAACTCAGCAAAAAAATAAAAAATAAAAACGCGGCGTGTTTCCTGGGGATTCCCCGCTACAGTGTTAATTGAAGTCTAGCGGCCCTAAAATCTGATGGTTACTGAGACATTATTAATACTTGTGATCTCTAAATATTGCTAATACGCTCATCCCGCAGATCTATACTAATATTATAAAGTGAAGAAGATTTGTATTTTTTGTATGTTTGTAATGAATAAACCCAAAAACTGATTGAAAATTCTTTCACCTTTAGAGAGCTACATTACATATACTTTATAAGGTTACGCAGGCGAAGTAGCGTGCAACAGCTAGTCTCATATAAAATGGATAGAGGTTTTTTTGTTTTTCACCTTAATAAGAGTTCCATCCTCCGCAGTGGTCCCTCTGAATGTCTTCGTGTGTCTGCCATTAACGGAACTATAAACTCTCACATTGCGATCCTGAAATATTTATATTAAAAAAATTATAATATTTTTTTTTTTTTTGCGACGGTACCATTCGGTGGTTTTTACTAATACGAGTACATACATTGAAAAAAAAATCATTTATTTATTTATTTAGGTTTTCAGAAAACACAACAATACAACATAATAATACAAAATTTACATACATACGGTTATGGACTTATGTGAGTTCATAACCGTATGTTATACTTTTAAATATCAAAATCTAAAGTTATTACAAGCGAACGCAAATAAAAACGTATAAATATTAAATAGGCGACATATTGACAACAGAATCAATCAACTTCCGCCTTCAATCAATCAACTTCAGTCGAGATGAATGGCAGACGCTAACAATTAGTTAAAATGTTACCTGGCAAGCGGTCAGTATATGTCTTCCGCCGGCGTCGACCTCCATGTCGTACAGAGTGGTCCTCCCAGACACGTTCTGGCCTCGTGCGAATTGAAAACTACCATCTGGCATCTGGAATTATATGTCTGTGTATGTCTGTTAACTCTTCACGCTTTAACTACTCAACCGATCATTATGAAATTTTGCATACATACATGTTTCCCCATAAATATACAAGTTACCCATAGATAGTTAAATATAACAAGTTATCCAGTGCACTCATTCGTGCATCTACAGTTCTCCTCATTCATGATTCGATCTCTTGGTGTAACTCCGAGCTATGGAGGGTAAAGTTAAGGTAGAGACCAACTATGTATTAAAAAGTGATCCCAGAATACCAGTAAATTAAGAAGGCGCTATTGTAGCATTGACGAGTAAATTAGACACAGAGACATAGGTAGAAGCTATGCTACACTAGCGAAATTCTGGCCACTTTTAGAACCCTTATTTTATTGTTAGAGAGGACCCTTTTTTCAGTTTGGTTATCATAATTAAGTGTCGGTACTCCTCACCTCCATACCCCGAGCATAGTCCTCTCTCCATAGCTAGTTGAGGTTTCTTACGAGGCAAAATTGAATATCGCAATGCAATACAATACAATACAGGCATTATGTATTACCGTGTTGAGGTGTCTGAACAGAATGGTCTTGTCTGCTCCGCACGACACCAGACGCAGCTGCGAATCGGCTCCCAGGAACCTCACCGCCGTTATAGAGGACGAGTGATCGTCTAGAGTCTGCACTATCTGGTAACCGGCGTCCGCTCGGAACACGTGTATGAGACGGTCGCGGGACGCGGACGCCAGTAGCGACGGACGCGCAGAGTACTCGAGGCAGAGGACTTCGGCGTCGTGCGCTTCGAGGGTTGTGACTAGCGCGCCGGAGGCTGTGTGCACCCACACGTTGCCAGCTCGGTCGCCGCAAGCTACGTGAGCGCCGTCCGGCGAGACGCGCACGCATCTGCAACGTACAGACAATACGGATGTTGACTGCATTCAAATTAGTATTTGACTAATTAATTAGTATTGGACTAGTTTAAAAGAACTAATAGGTATAAAACTTTCAAAGATAAACCAAGTCTCCGATTATGACAATGATAATCGGAGACTTTATCCGCAACGATATACAACAGTTCAGTAGAAGACTCGTTTAATACCTGACTCCTGTTTTGTCGTCGTACGATTTCAATTTGTCCTTATCATTGGACGCTGTCAAATCTACATCCTTTAGAAACTTCAATTCGGGATCTATGTACACTATTTTATTTAATTCCTGAAACAAGAAAATTGCATATATATTTTTAGATGTTCCATAATAAATAATCAAACAGGTCCATGGTGAATTAGAAGTTAGCGGAGAAACAGATAAAGGCGGGAATCTTCTAAAAACATGTATAGACATACATAGCAATATTTTGCTGAATACATTCGGAATTAAAAAATGTCACCAATTTTAGTTGCTATTTTGATATAAAAGCAAAAAAGATTATTTCGGATTTATTTTATTTAATTCAAATATAGTAATTTTGGAGCAACATTCCACAAGACAATAAACCTGGGACATACAGCATTGGAGCAATATTCCACAAGACAATAAACCTGGGGCATACAACACTATTTTTTTTTTATCTTTAGCTTAGCAGTCATTTAAATATTTAATTTTTTTCTAGTTCTAAGTTTTTGTTTTGTACCTAATACTACTACACTTACGTTGCTGTATATATTAGTGGGCGTTCCTCGGACGTGCCACAACCGGACTGTGTCGTCGGATGAACACGTGAGGAACGTTCCGGCTGAGGGGGAGCCGTCCACCGAGGCCAAGTCCACGCCCCAGATGCAAGCCGAGTGGTACAACGCCGAATGGGACTTGCCCACCTGTGGGACAATAACAATACACTTCGTTTTTAATAGGCCACTTTCCAACTCGAGCAGTAGCTTACCAATTCCACACTACGTAATTCAATGATTACTCATTAGTTATTGGTCGTGGAAATCGTGGCGATGCACTGCTTCAATTATCCATTAAACAAAAAAAAATTAAAAATTAAAAAAAAATCCATAATAGCAATAAATGTAAATAAAAAATTACTTATTTTATAAAAATGCTGGATTATGATTTTTGGAGCGTCAACAAATAACCCCTAATGAAGTCTCTGGACTTAGACGAATTTTACGTGCTTGTCAAACAATTTTAACCGTTTAAAACGGAGCTTGATGTGCTTGACAAGCAAACTACGTGATTGTTGAGGATTTATGAAAAAAAAATTTTTTTTAATGCTTGTCAAGCGTGCTTGATCGTTTGAATGCATGCTTGTCAAGCAACACATTCAGTTGCACTGGTTCACTCTGTGGCAACTGAGATTAAAATGAATGCGGATGCTTGACAAGTATGCTGCAAGCCTCGTCAAGCGTGCTTGTCAAGCGCGTAAATGCTTGCCAAGCGTGCATGTCAAGCAATTTTTTCCTTCTAGGGACTCCATAAGATGACGCCTAAACCTGCTAGGCGCTTGTATACATACTGTTGACTCACCCGTTTGATATCTCTGACGTCCCACACGTAGAGGCTGTGGTCGTTGTATACACACGTCAATTTGTGATTTCTCTCGTCGTAGGTTAGAGCTATTGCGTCCGGATAGTGGGCGTTTTGGGGCTGACTGAACATATGGCTGAAACAAATACATTTTTTTTAAAATATATGTAACGGATTTCAGCAGTTGTAAAAGTGACAATTTGCAGAACAAAAATTGTATTCAGATCGCTAGGTTTACATATAAATAATTATGTAGACAAAATAATTCATTATCTTTTTCTTATTTTTTTTAGTGTATCTCTTGACTGGTTTTAGTGCTGATAAACGAGTTAGATGAAAATTTCAGGCATTTTACTGATTAGCCCAGCGGGTGATCTTGTGAAGTAGTAGCGATCGAATAAACAGAAATTTTATATATATATTTTATAATTTTGCGGTAATGAAAAATTAGAAAATTAATTCAAAAATAAAAATAAGATATTCAATGCTTAACAAAAATATATGAGCAATAAAGACTGAATACATGTTTTAACACTTAAGAAAAATGGGTGCGGACGAAGTTGTGGCCACAAAAAACTAGTCACAAAAAATCATTGATTAAAATTATAACAGACTAGCTGTTGCACGCCACTTCGCCTACGTATTTTATTTTTATTATAAAATATAGCCTACGTTACTCGCTGACAACTATAGCTTTCTATAGGTGAAAGAATTTTTTAAAATCGGTCCTTTAGTTTTTGAGTTTATTTCATTACAAACATATAAAAATACAAATCTCTTTTTTATTATTTTATTTTTTATTATTAGATGGGTTTGCTCTTGGCCAACAACCAGCTGTGTAGCGAAGATGAGGCCTACGATGGAGCGAGCTCACCCATGAAGATGCCTATTCACTCCAACTTTGATACATTTAGTATAAATTAAAAGAAATATTTCTCACCTTATATTAACACCTTGTGATACGTCCACTCCCAAGTAATGCGTTCTCGGCAGCGTCGTTATGTACCTGAGCGAGTCGGGGGCGAAACATCGCACTATTCCCTCCGCGCAGCCCACGAATATGTAGTTCGAACCGATCGCCATACAATTCGCAGATGTAGTCTGAGAAAAAATAATAGGTACAATCACCATTAGGCTAGGACGCTTCGACTGTGTGCGACCCTCATCATTTGGAAAAACATGCCAGCCAAATAGCAGACACATAAATTGTGTGGGGCAATTTGACTATATTAGTGACTACAACTCACATCTTTGGAGTAGTCACGTATTGAGTTCGATTCAAGTGTGCAAAGTTTTGGTGTATTCCCAGTAGTTCGGTTAACAGTTCGGTTGACCGAACTAGTGAGACTTTTTTTTCCCAGTAGTTCGGCTGTACAAATCAACCGGAATAGTGAGACCATTTTTTTCTGGTCCATTCCCAGTAGTTCGGTTAACACTCCGGTTGACCGAATTATAGACTGAGACTTTTTTCCCAGTAATTCGATCCTCCTTTTTCCTCGTTTTTCCTTTAATTTAAGTACAGTGTTCTTTCGCCGTCATAGCCAAATTCGTAAATGCACTTTCCAGAGGTGGCCCTGGTTTGGATATACTCCTTAAATATAACCATCGGGCAAACAAAGAATAAATTATTTATAATTTTGTTTTTTTTTTAAAATATATATGACATGTAAAGGTAATTTTAATTAATAAATTAACAATTAATCTATAAATAAAATTGTATATAATATTAAGCTTCGGTCCCCTAGGCAGAGTGCCAAGCATGCTGGCTGCATAATTGAATTTACAACCGGAATGAAAGAAAAATGGTCTCACTATTCCGGTTGATTTGTACGATCGAATTAGTGGGAAAAAAAGTCTCAGTCTATAATTCGGTCAACCTGAGTGTTAACCGAACTACTGGGAATGGATCAGAAAAAATGGTCTCACTATTCCGGTTGATTTGTACGGCCGAACTACTGGGAAAAAAAAGTCTCACTAGTTCGGTCAACCGAACTGTTAACCGAACTACTGGGAATACACCAAAGTTTTAAGCACTAAGATTTAAAACTTTGCAAAAGTACTTTGCATAGTTAGAAGGAAATTCATCAGGAGTTTTCCACTTGGAGCCAAATTCTATTGGGAATTGTACCCAGTGATGTGGTATGGTATGTTATGATAGTACATGGTGCAGTATGGTGTTTGAATACGCTGACCTCTCGAGCCGTGACTTCAGTCATGGCTTTATCTCATCGATACTAATATTATAAATTTGAAAGTAACTTTGTCTGTCTGCCACTACTTTCCAAATCCAGACCAAAGCCACCTTTGAAAAGTTCATTTCCAAAAGTGACTCGGCTGGGAATCGAACCCGGTGCCCATGAGACGTTAGACTTTAACCACTCGTCAAAAACTTAAGTCATAATGGAAGTGTTTAGAAAAGCCTTACCAACTAAAGACATACCTAATCACAATACACAACACTCACAGAAAGGGACATCATATGTATGAATTTAAATTAATAAGAAAGCACAACATTATTTGAGATTAATTAATTTATAAATGAATCAACAAAATACCTAGGACAACTTACATATTATTATATTGTAATCAAATCAATAAAACAAAAATAGAGGAAAAAATTTAATAATGTCAAAACTAGAAAACATATTTATGCATTACAACGGTACACTGTATATAACCCTTTTAAATGGCGGACCATTTGAATCATTGACGATTGAATCGGATTCTATTTGAAAAAATGTCAATGTCACACTTGTGAAATATTTCATTATAATAACGCAGAGCACAAGAAACCGGCGGTGTATTGCTACCATATATTTATTTTTGCTAAATCTTATATGTAAGTACAATATAAAAACGGTCTAAAGTTGTGTGCTCGAGTATACGTTTTTCATCGATGTGATTGACTGACAATCAATCAATGCTCTGGCTACATAATATCTCACCCTTAGCTCCACCCATTTGTCGAGCAGCCGCCTGCTGTTGAACTCGCAGAGCAGCCCTCCCCTGGTGATGGCGTATGTGCTGTCGGCGGAGTCCCCTCTGCCGCACACCACGTCGCAGAACTCGTTGTCCTTTTGCTCTCCCAGGATGGCCGAGCGGCCCATCAGTGGGACTGGCTCTTTGAACTGGAAATCAGTTAATGATGGGAGCATAACGTCGTCTCATTGTACATCAAAAAAGCGAGGAGCAACTGCGGAACGACACCAGTGCCTTCTGAATATATTGTTACTTTTTCTAGTAGTTTAAATATGGGTGGCTTTGTATAAATATGGGTGTTATATATATATAGATTTCATTTTAATTTTAAATATTTTATTTTTGAAAATTTTCTTTGTTTTTGGAGCTGTTATGTAAAATTAAAATAACAAAATTTAACATCTGACAAAAACACATAAGTATGAGCAATAAATTTTCAATGTTAAATGTTTAAACGACTAAGAAAATGGTACGCGGATGAAGCCGCGGGCAAAAGCTAGTACATGTAACTATTGTATATAGAATGAAGTTATCCACGCACCTTGGCATTTCTCGAGTACTCCAAGTACCAAAACTTGACATGTCTAAAACCGACAGTTACAAAGTAGTTGCCGTTCTCCGAGAAACTCACAGCTTTCACACGTGATGACACCTGTAATTGACATGTCAAACAGTATATAATTATTTATATAAAAACTAGCTGACCCCCGCTCCCGGCTTCGACTGGGGTGCAATTTTCATAATAATTATTTTAATTTAATCTAGCCGTTAAATTTACCTTACACCGCCATCTGTGAGAATCTTATGGAACTCACGGATAACTTTTAAAATAAGTTTTAAAATAATTGTGAGTTCCATGAGATTCTCACAGATGGCGGTATAAACAAATAATTTGTAATAAAAAATAATAATAATATAAATTGAGATAAAAAAACTATCCTATATTTTAAGTTGGACCAAATTACACACAGTTACGAAGTTTTATCAAAATCGGTTCAGTAGTTTAATAAGAGTTCATTGGCGACAAACAACGTGTCACGTAATTTTTATATTATATATATATATAGATATAATTTTTCCCTATTTACAATTTTTTTTAGTAATGTCAGGCATACCAATTATTGAAACACCTACTGTTGCATTGCTGCGTTATAGGCAAAGGCCACCCTATCATCAAGTGGACTACTGTCAGCCTGCATCTTTATATTATTATCATTTGTTTTTCGATAACAATAAGTAACCACCGACTCTCAAAAGATCACTGAACAGCAAGTGTGCTTTTGTGTTCCGGCGAGTGAGTAAGGGATTCCAGAGTCCAATTCTAAAGGAAGATAGGTATCATTTTCCATTATCCTTTAGAATTTATAGTACTACGATCAGTAGCGCACTTGCAACTCCTATCAATAATATTTATAATTACTTGTAGTAATAAACGATGATCGAGTGCCAGTCAGCATTAAGAAAATTACCTTATTACTGGCCAGTTTCAAGTTCCCTCT
The DNA here is from genome assembly GCA_936446665.2 of Synanthedon andrenaeformis. Lineage (NCBI taxonomy): Eukaryota > Metazoa > Arthropoda > Insecta > Lepidoptera > Sesiidae > Synanthedon > Synanthedon andrenaeformis. The sequence goes on along the minus strand of OW387804.2, from coordinate 1,753,016 downwards.
CCAATCCCACACATTGACGATCATATCATGTTGCGAACCCACAGACACTAGATATTTGGATGATGTTGAAAAAGCCTGAAAAATATGTATGTCATTATTTTCATTACAAAAATGGATAGTTAAAAAGTTTCGTTGTCTTAATACTGGCAATAAATTAGTAATACATAAATTTTAATCATATATATGTAGTTTTGAGTAGTGGCGGTTGTAACCACTCTCTTACAAAAGACCACTGTGGAATAACAAGTAGGTACTGTGTGTCAGTGGCTAAGCACGAAACTGATATCAGAGCTCATTTTCATATCCCCTCCTTCACCATCAACGCAAATTGGAGTTCCAGACTATATTGGATATCAGAACACAAGAAAATTTAAAAAAATAAATAATGAATATTCACCACACAACTGACGCCGTGAGTGTGACCGGGAAACTCTGCAATCTGCACCGCACCCGAAGTCGTTGGATCCTGGAAACACATAGGACACACAAGTCAATATCTATATTGCCATTATTATCTTTTTCCGGTAGTGAATACGTGATCTAGACTCAAAGTATGAGATTAACGTCACTCAATCAGCTATTGGAAGGGCTATGGTCAAGTTTACCTTAAATGCCAGTGCAGAAATTTTTCTAAAGTATTTTGGAGAGACAACTCACGCTGCTAATACCTACCTATATAAATATATATATATATATATATATTGTGAACTTTTAAACACCCAAAGAATTTTGAAACGGTTTTATTTAATGGAAAGGGCGATAAACGAGGAAGGTTTGTGTATGTAATATGGTAGCAATAATTTTAGTATAATATAAAGTTGTTCACTATTCGACAATAGATGGCGCAGCCAGTTGCTAAACTAATTCATATTGGAATGAAAACTGAGTTTTAAAGAAATACACATACATATGTAATTTACCGCTTGAGTAGATTTTTTACTGCCAACATGTTTTGAAAATTATCAAAGATTACTGACAAAATTTAGTTAAGTAATTACTGCAAAAAATATACTTTTACCTAATATTAATTATTATGTGTCCACCCAACACTGGTCGCATTGCATCCGGGTAATTATAATTCAATCTAAATTTTGTTGATTAATGCAAATATTCTAAAAACCTTTTTACCCTATCTGTAGCATAGGCGCCCGAGCTGCTTAGCTTACGTTATTTTACACCACTTACTTTTTAGTACCATTTTTCTTTAATAAATCGATAGGGTTATATATATAATGGATAGTAATCGATGAAAAAGCCCAAAGAGCCATTGAAAGAAACCGAGAGGGGCTTAAAATGTTACCACCCACTTAAAATGTTACAAAAAAAATCTTAAATATTAACTTCAATTTCAATATAAGATATATTGAAATTTGGTACTATTTTGGTGAAGGGATAAATGGGCTTTTTTTTTTTAGTATTTATTTATATAATCGATGAAAAGAGAAATTTCTGAGGATGGTTTATGTGTAAAATTCATTTTTTTAATTTTAATATTTGCCGAGTTATCATTGATATTGTCAAAGAGCGCGGGCGCACCGCGCGCAAACTGCAGGGAATCTTGGTCGGGTTTAGCTGGTATATTTACATATTACACAAGAATTACTCGTTCAATGGGATAAATAATAAAAAAATACACACCTGCAAGTCCCATACTCGTACGGCAGGCGCGTGGCCACACTCCCCCGTGGCCAAATATCTGCCATCTGGGGAGAACGCGACGCATGTGACACTCTTCCTGGAGGCGTTCAGCACGTGACTCTGTCTGTTCTTGCGTACGTTGTACAAGACCACCGTACATCTGTAACGTGTATGAATATATTAAAAAATATAACAAAAAAAATTTGCAGTCATTTTTACGTGGCAGGCAGGCTGACGGTCCCCACTCGATGGTATTCGAGTAATAAGAGAATAATAAATATTCACGTAGCATCAAGACATTATCCGGACTAGACTCGTAGTAAATGAATAAATAAATAAAACAAATCTTCATCTGCGTTTCATGTCTACAGGACCTTTTCATATAAAGCAGACGAGTGCATGCCAAAATTTCTAATTGTTATATTCTATTTGTTCTATAGTTGCTTATATGTGAGCATAAAAATCAATACTAATAATAAATCTGTAAGTGTGGGTATTGTATGTATGTATGTATGTTCCTCCATAACTCTTAAACGAATTAACTGATTTTCATGAAACTTGGTAGATAAACATTTGGACGTACGGGACACAGTATAGGCTACTTAATATTTTTCAACGCGGACGAAGTCGTGGGCACCAGCTAGTATTTAATAAAACTTCTCATAATTTTAAATCTTTACCTAATTGATGCAGTTCCAGAATAACTTTGGCTCAACACGGTTCACAACTTTTATGACATCAATAAATTCATCGATTGTCAAACTTTGAAAATGTAATAATAATAATAAGTTAATGAGTTCCGTCTTATTATAATATAAAAAAAATAATGTAGTAGCAATGAATTCGTGTTTCATGTAGGTAATATTTCACACCCTCAAAGTGTATAATGTAGCGAGCATTATTTAATATCACTGTAAAACCATTATAATCTTTATTCAAGAAATAAATAAATAATTAAATAAAACTTCTTCTAAACGGTTTTCAGTAATGGAAAGAGCAATAAACGAGGAAGTCTTGTGTATATAAATTGTAGAAAAAATAAATGCATGCATGAGAATCCGGGGGCGGGTGGCTGTTTATATTATACTCTTGGCTATAAGTAATTTTGTTTCTATTATCAAGTGTACACTCTCACAATAATTGAACCTTTCTTTCAAATCAATGCCACTCCCACAAATACTTCAACACAATCACCACATCAGTCACATGCATACGGAATATTTATGTAAACATTTAGATGGCGTGGGGGAAATCTATTGACAGTTTGTTAACAAGAGAATGGGGTTTGAGCGCAGTTAATAGCGGGGCTTATTCGAACGCCGCCGCTCAAGACTAGTGAACTTTCTAAACGGCCTTATATAATAAATCAGTGATGAAAAATAAATTATGCAAAAAAGAACACTTTATACCTATATCGGCACACATCACAAGCGCTGCTGCAGGTGCAGAGCGGTCTTACTTTAAAATTATGGAGAGGCCTTTGTCCAGCAGTGGACGTCCTGCGGTTGAGTTGATGATGAGATGATGAATGTTTCGTTAAATTTTTTTGTAAGTACTGTAGCATAAATGACGTTAATTCTACAAGAAATACTATGCTGTCTATTGTGTTTAATTTATGTACTAAATTTCACATATATGTAATATGTTTTGTAGTATGTACTTGTAGAATCTTAACAATATGATATTTTATTTGTTCGAAAGATACTCTTTTTTAAAAGTTCCTAAGTAGAGTGGGGTCTGTGTCAACTAGTCCCATAAAATGTTTGTCGGATTAGAGTCCGTATCAAACAACTATTGACCTCTGAAGTTGTTTCGGCGTTAGTTCGCGCAATTAACAGTCAAACGCGCGTTCCCGCTGATATCTGTTTTCAGGGTGATTACAAATTCCATTGATTACAAATTAAATCGCCGCTAAAAATATTCCGCTTACAGAGTCGCCTGTCACTGGGGCCGTACCTCAAATCGTGTACATTACCTTATTCGTATGTACGTCAAACGTGCGCGTGCGGCCTTTCTCACGGTCACGCCGATGTATACTCAACCTAATAATAGCGTAAATTTATACGTGGGTTTTAATATTAGAAAAAATATATTAGTTATTTATAAGAATTGATTAATAAAAACCCACAAGCACATCCAAATAAATAAACGGTAATTCAATTTGATCGATACTAATACTATAGATATAGTTTGTTTGTTTATACGTAGGCGACATTCTTTGATACATATGCAGCGATTCTAAAAATTCCGTGAAAAACATATGCAATTAAATTGCAATTAATGCAATTAAATAATTTTTAATTGCATACCCACATTTCAAAAACTGTAAGGGTGCTTGCATTAGGGCTCAGGGGCCCCGAGTTTAATTCCCGGCGGGGTCATCTTTGGAAATGAACTTTGCAATGTTGGTTCTGGTCTGGATTTGGAAATTATTTGCAGGGCACACTGGCATTCGCAGTCGTTTGGGCAGTCCGTCTAAGACCACCCCCTTACAGAATACCACCGTGAAATAATAGCATATGTGCTGTTGTGTTTCGGCGAGTGAGTAAGGGATGCTAGAGCCCATTACCCCATCCCTTCCTCATCCCTTATCGTTAATCCTCCTAATCCGAGAAATAATTCGGCGATGATTTTTCTATATTTTAAAAAGGTTACCACTGTCCTTTTTAAACAGATATAATTGATATAGGATTGGGTGCGTTGAACTTTAAATCGCGCACTAATGTAATATAGTCGCACCCTTAAAGTCGGGGGTGCGGTGTGACCGCACCTTTAGATCAATAAAATACAACTGGTGTTTTGAGTCGCTTGGTTGATTCGTCATATTTTGTACTGAAACTCTAACTTAACTTACAAGTCTATAACTAATACATACCATAAAACACGAAAATAATTCTGTCTATTTTAGTTAGTTTTAGTTAGTTACGCGTTAACTCTCCTCGACTGAACCACAGAATCGGTTACACTGACATATAAATATATAGATTAACTTTAGATTAGGTACACAAAATATTCAATATCTGATCACTTCCAATATTAGATTTCTTTTTATGTTAAGGTCGACAGACAGGCTGACGGCCCACCAACAAGCAACGCATTGTAGGATTAGTGGATGCCCGCAAATTCGCTGTTGACCATAGAAAGACTATAAGGTATAAGGAAGGAATGGGGTATTGGGCTCTGGCATCCCTTAGTCACTCACCGAAACACAACAGCACATATTATACTGTTATTTCAAGGTGGTCTTCTGTAAGGGGGGTGGTTACTGCCGCCATACGGGCTGCCCATATGACTGCGAAACGCAGTGGCGCCTACCACAACTTCAAAAATTAAAAATTGGTGTTTGCGAGCTCACATAACACAAATGTTTTCAAAGTTGGAGTGAACAAGCATCTTCTGGCTGAGCTCGCTCCATCATAGGCCTCATCTTCGCTCCACGTTTGGATCCTGGCCAAGAGCAAACCCATCTCTAATAAAAAAAATTAAAAAAATTCAATCGAATGAGGCATAGAAGCCAAATCAATATGATGTAGTTACCTACCGCTAAATAATCATCAATGTACTGTCAAAGCATACTGCTGTAGTTAGACAATGGAGTGTTATATCATTACGATTCTGTTCAAGCGGGCAGTGACCCGTGGCTGGAACGCTTATATGTGAAACTGAATGACGGAAGGTGTCCATTTTAAACGACCTACTGCTATAATATTAACTACGTTACCGAGTAATTTACATCTTCAGAGTACTTAACTGCTGATGGATCAACATTTTTATAATAAAAGTGGGTAGACAAGCTGATTGACAACTTTTTGATGTGGATGTGTCTTTAAATGATAGTTTTTGCAAATTATTAAATGATATTTTCCGCTAATCCAAGTCTACGCTTGCCTCAAGTGAAATGAAATGAAATGTTGGTTAAACTTAAAAGTGTTTTAGCCCGGGGGAGTCTATAGTCGATATGCTTCCAAAAGTTACTGGGTCAACGTTAGGTTAAGAATGCATTATGTCTTGGAGGCGGTTCTATTCTATGGCTTCTTATACCCGATTTTTATAGACACAATTTTGCCAATTTCGTGGGCAGTACACATAATGTTTCAGTGCATGAGTAAAATAAACCAGAGCTCATTTCCGTTTCCACTTGATGATCCACTTGATGATAGATGGCTACCGTCGCCTATAAACACAAGCAACTCTACAGGTGATGCAAGTTCACTGCAGACCATCGCAGGATTAAGGGGGTAGGGAAATGGGCTGTGGTATCACTTACTAACTCACCGAAACACAACAGCACACATGCTGTTATTTCACGGTGGAACTTCTATATAGGGGGTGATTTCGGCCGCCAGATGAGTTACCCAATTTGTGACTGAAACTCAATGTGCCCTGCCACTAATTTTCAGATCCAGAGCAGATGCAACTTTTAAATATTCATTTCCAATTATGGCCTTGGCGGGAATCAAACTCGGGACTTCCGCAACAAGGCGTTAAGGCAAGCACCATATCCAATGACCAAAATAATGTTGAACAAATTGTGTTCGATGTTAATGTAAGTGATGTAATGAAACAAAATCAATCGAATTTCAAGATCTATATATGTATGTCTCACTCTAGGCATAACGTTGTCCTTTGCTCTCACCACGCTTCCTCGCATACCATTTCCTGAGAGCAATATATAGTCTCCAACTAGATAATTGCATGTCGGATGATATACCTACCTATACACACTACGTATTTTTATACAAACCTTTGCATTGTATTTATATCTATATATTATCTACCTATATACATTTTATAAAAAAAGAGTCGCTGCCCGCCTCTGTCTGAATGTCACATTTCACTATTGGAAAAAGCGATAAACGAGGAGGTGAACTAATCACATTTTTCCAAAAAGAAACGCGTCACGTGACTAGGGGAGTGACGACGCGTAAGCATTTGCATTTTTCTAGTCTAATCTAGACTTTATAAGCAATTATTTTTGGCTGTCTGTTTGATAGTTGTTAAGAAATTAAATCGATATTTAGGCTGATACACAAAAATTAAATGAGATATTCAAGCTATTTTAAATCAATCAAACTCACCCTGCCGGATACGCAACCAATTCCGTATTAGGGTCGCAATCCAACGCTGCATTTCCACCGACCGTCAGCCCCAGGACACTCTCCAATTTAATCTGAAAGTAAAAGAAAATTACAATTAATAAAAAAAATTATTTTTTGTATAAGACGTCAGACAGGTTGACAGTCCACTTAATTGTAGGTCTTAACACTTTGAAGTGAGCAACGTTATAGCGCGTCAAAATAATAATAAATGTAGTTTTCACGTCACAATAAAAATTGTTCTTATTCGAACACCGTTGGGTCAAGTCGCCTGCAAATAGGATATCTGAATAGCTATGTCACTGTGCCAAAACACATTTTTTTTATAATGTTCGAGGCACATTATATTATTATTATTTTTATCTATACGCGAACAAGTCGCTGGCATAAGCTAGTAAGTATATAATTAAATTTTCACAGAGAAAATAAAGAATCGGCAACAGTACTACCTGTAGTATGTACTACGCAGTTCCTTCCACCATTAGCTACTGAGGGCAAACTATGAAAGAAACCAATTAATTTTCTGTCTAAATAAACTACATTTATTATTTTTGATAAAGCATGGGGAAAAACCTTTACGCGCTCACAATAGGTAATTTGTCTAGTTCATAGAAGCCGTTTTACAATTTCTTAGTGTTTATGGGAACTACTTTACAATATGGAGGTTGTACCGCCTTCTATACATGCTTGCTAATCCATAATCTTCTAATATATAAAATTCTCGTGTCGCGGTGTTTGTTGCCAAACTCCTACGAAACGGCTGGACCGATTTTGATAAAATTTTGTGTGCTTACCGGGTAGGTCTGAGAATCGGCCAACATCTATTTTCCATACCCCTAAATGTTAAGGGTGGTCCACCCTAAAAAATTTTTTTTGGCAAAACAACGTTTGCTGGGTCAGCTAGTACTATTATAAATGTAAAAATAAAGAAGCAACTATGTCTATCTGTTACCTTTTTACGCTTTAACTTCTCAAACAATCATCATGAACTTTTGCATACACGTTCTCACGGATACAGGAAAGAACATAGGTTACCTTTCATTCAGAAGATAAATATTCTTCCCGTGGCGGTATCCAAAATTAAAATTAAATAAATATTGTGTGTCAGCTCCGACACACGACTACATAAGAGTTTACTCTTTACAAACGATTATAAAATTTAAATTTTGCACAATTCGAACACGCCGAAAGTTCTTTTTTAAAATAATATTGTGATAATAATAATAAAATAATCAGATATTCTAAAATATTCAAAAAAATAGAACGTAACTATAACGCATAACATAACGCATTCGTGTAACAATTTTGATTTTACTCCATAAATTCTCATACCACGGGCTTATATATATTCTTAAGGAGTAAACTCCAAAAAACTAAACTGACATAACTGTAATTTTTATTTTTCAAAGCGGACGAAGTCGCGGGCAAAAGCTAGTTCTTATACATTTTGATTTATGTAAGCAAGTTGCATTTGTGAAAGCACTAGAACGTTAATAGAATTGGTTAATATAATTCGTCAAAAACCACAAGATTTAATCAAGCTAGTAAGTACTCCACCACTTTTCTCTTACAAACTCAGGCTTATGTTAGTCTTAGATTAGATTATAAATAAAACGCATTTATTTTTTTCTTTTTTAGAAAATGGATAACTAGCGACGACTAACACCCCTTCTCTTTTGCATCTGGCGTTAAAAATGAAGAGGTTTTTTTTTTATTGTAACAAATGTATAAGATAGCTTAGTTATCATTGCCTCTCTAATTACCTACACAAGTTCGATTTCACAGCAGAAGAAGGTGGAGAATTCCCTTAATTAACCTTTCAGCCGCCAGAGTCGGATTTATCTGACAGTTACTTTCGTGTCCATTTCGCCAGAGCCGTATACGACAAATTCCTCTACTTGAGTAATGTTTATTTTTAAATCATTGCGTTGTTTTCTCTTAGACTAAGAAAATTACGAGTCAAGCGCTAGGGGCACGACAACTCCTACAAAAAACGAAGCGGTTAAAGGGTTAACAATTTAAAAAGAGATCACGATACGCACGGAATTGAACCTGCGTACCGCCCACTCAGCAATCTAGCTAGACAATACATTCACCTCGCGACCTCGTTCCACATTAAGTATGTACCTATTGCAAATTATGTATTTATATATATCAACCGGTTTTAATTTCTTCTGTCATTTTTCGACGCAACAATGGATAATAAAAGGCTTACAAGATAAAAAGCACAATCTTCTACAAGATCTTCTAAGTCTGAGTTTGTTCATATCGTGTTCTTTGAATTACTTTATGCTTAATATTTTTGTAGCCAATTCGACCGAACATTTAGAAAATTAAAATTTTATTTTAATATAATTTATTGTAATTATAATATATTTTAATATAATTTTATAAAATACTTACTGTAAAGTAGTACTAGTTATTTGTTTTTTTTTTTAAGAAAATTAGAAATTCCTAAAAAAGAGGATGAAATAACAAATATTGGAAAATATAATATAAAATAAATTCCTATTTATTTATCAACTGTTTAGATGCCTGTATTTTTTATTACCTACTATTACCGACCGAAAAAATTCCAATAACAATCGAATTTTAAACAAATATTACAGTAAACAAATTCCCACTTATAATATATAACATTTAAGGTTAACAATATAATATCAGCGTGCTTTTTTTATTCTTATTTACTTCACCATGAAGCAAATATAAAAAACAGAACCAGATTAAAGAGCTAAAAGTTAAAAACTTCTTCGGTTGGAACTTTATAACAAATTGGATTACGCTGGTTTTTTCTTTTTATTATTATTAACAAGACATTTTCACAAGCGTTGGCTAAAGAAACAATTTAAAAAAATATAACACTATTTACCAACGGTCAACAGTGACAAATATTTTATAAAAGTTTATGGCATTAGCGAGGGACAGGGCGGCGTGAGAAAATAAACCGTATCGATAGACCATTGAAATTCTAATTAAAATAAAAATATAATAGGATTAAAAAGAATATTTTTAAATTGACCATTTTTGAAATTGGAATCCCTAAATTGCGCACCCGTTGAGTTGTCAAGGTCATCTGACAGCTGATGCGAGGAATTCCAAGATGGCGACCGGGCGTCCTTGCCCGAGGTCCTTGCCGAGTCGCGTAGGTAAGGTAACGCAAGGATGCGCATCGGAAACTAATATATGAACATTACGTACGTTGTTGTTTGTAACAGAAACAGGTTTTGTTTCAAGGTTTTTTTTAAACTATTTTTATCTATGTGATAGCCTAGTTAAGTTGGTCGCTAGTCAAGTGCAAAATTTGGTTAAAATTAAAATTATAAGGCGGCAATAAAACACTTTTAAAACAGTCTCTAAAATATTTTACTGGGGCATACTGCGTTTCGCAGTCATTTGGGCAGCCCGTCTGGCGGCAGTAACCATACCCTTACAGAAGACCTCCGTGAAATAACAGCCTTCGTGCTGTTTTGTTTCGGTGAGTGATTAAGAGATACCAGAGCGCATTTCCTTATTTCTATTCTTATTCTTAATCCTAATATGATCGGTAGCACACTTGAAGCAACTGTGGCGTTGCCGCCTACCATTAAGCGGACGTAAGCCTGTCTGACGACCTTACCATCAAACAGGCATTAGCCATTTAAGCTCCCTTTTGGTAGAAAAATAAACTGCGTTTTTTTCTTTTTTGCATTGATAGTTACTTGACTGAAAAACGGTCAACAAGTGTGACATCACAAATGCACAAAAAATTAACACAGACCTACACATAGAAGGAGGTACATTACATACCACCTACTCTTCGTCGAGTCCTCAGTAAACAAGCAAGTTAAAGTTATTAAGTAAGTGTCAAATGTTAGTGAAGCATTAACATGACATCAAGCGTTTGAGTAAGTGTTCTTAGACAAAATAAAACATTAAAAAATAAAGCTTAGTTACAATTTATCTTATTTCTTGTTCCACTTTTATGTAATTTTACCCCATCTCAATAATTGCGACAATTTACTTGATTCGATAATGCCAAAGAATTTAAATATCTTACAATTATTTTTCTGAAGCTACGTTTTCACTTCTTAACGTGTCCAACGTCTGACATGTATTTTTTTTTTGTACTGATTGAAATAAAATAAACACTAAATGCTATGGAAGGCTTACTACAATACGTCAGTGAAAACCGCATTCAAATCGGTTAAGTCGTTTCCGAGATTAGCGTGCACAAATGTACATACTGACAAAAATTCTGAAAACTATTTTTTCACATCTGTAACGTAAGTGCAACGTGATTTATTTTTTCAATATTTAATGTACAGACACGGGCTCGTTCACGATTTTATTACATACTAGTGGCCCGCTCCCGGCTTCACCCGGGGTGTATTTTTTTTTTTTCTAAAATAAACGTAGTAATATAAAAAGTACTCCTTATTACATCAGATACCTGCCAATAAAAGTCCCGTCAAAATCGGTCTCGCCATTTCAGAGATTAGCCGGAACAAACAGACAGACAGACAAAAATTTTAAAAATGTTGTTTTGGTGTATGTACCGTATATATATTCACATGCATGTAGTAAAAAACGGTTATTTCAATATTACAAACAGACACTCCAATTTTATTTATATGTATAGATGTGTTGATTGATATAAAACTATGTATGCGACTATTTTAACCCAAATAAATATACTGGAATCTACAGTAAGTAAGCTTTTTACAAAAACTGTAGCCAATTCGTAGGCACGAGTAACTTTTTGTTCTATGTACCAAGTAATTAAACTCTTAATCGTGCGATATTACATAATTACTTTTATTATTGTAAAAAAAAACAACAACTTTCGAATGTTTAAAATTAATAAATACTAAAACGAACAGATAACTTTCACTCTAGTGAGCCGCTGATTGGCGAATGATTGATAATAATCAACCACAGGCCGACGAATAGAAAGTAATTGTGTGTCTTTACTGAAGGAAAAATCTGCTCTGTTATAATTTATACAATATATAACATCATTTATTTATTTATTTATTTATTTATTTATTTATGTAATATGTTTCACTAGCGAACCGTCCCCGACTTCGCACGAATGATTTTCTTTTCTGCAAGCCTTCCTTGTTTATCGCTCTTTCCATGTATCAAAATCCTTTTGGGACACTGTTGCTACTACTATTAGTGTTAGCCTGTCATTATTTACATAGAAAAGGCACCTCCATCAGTTAAATGTTAATTAACTATATGAGTAAAAATAGTGAACCGCCCCCGGCTGCGCAATAACGAACCGTTGGGTAGTTTTTAGAAGAAGACTGCGGAGAAACAGACAGAGGCTTCACAGACACTATATTGTATGTAACTATTTTGCATAGATCAAAGTTCACATCAAACGAACCCATAGAAGTTAGTGAAATCCCAAAATGGGCTGATGACCTTCAAACGCGTGAACAAATGTTCAATGTCTATAGCTAAGAAACCATCTCGGTCACGTCAACTTTCGAACAAAACAAAAAAGCGATCAAAAGCGGTCCATCAGTTAGGGAACTACGATTCCATAATCAGACACACAGATATCCATATACAGACCCCCCCCCCACACACACACACACAACAATAAAATGTCACTGCTTGTCCAGTGCAATTAGATTGAGACAAAAAATTCGATTATCCTTACAAACATTCGTCAATGCACTTCATTGATTGCAAATTGATTAGAGTCCGACCATAGAAGGCACTATCGGATCTGCGTCGTAGAATGACGCAAACGCTGCACATTATAATATAGTTAAAGCAATGATTATCGGCATCACTATAATGGATCTATAGATCGAATTGTGAATACAAAAACGACTTTATGTTTGACGATCCTTTTATGTGTGAGCCTTGAACACGTTAATTCATTCATTAATAAATACTTAACAGAAAAATGTTAAATTTTGATATTCTCTTTTCCTGATTATCCTTGGGAACACATCCATTCATGGCAGTCATATTCCAAATCCTGCATGAAGTGCCGGACTGCAAGGCGGACTGCTGTGAATGGCCGGCTTAAATAAGTAGTTTGGTGTTCCCTAACTCTAGGTGTCTGTTGGTGAAAACGCCTGTTTTATGCCTTATGCCATAAAAGAAAATCCATAAGTCTTCCAAGAGATATTGCTTACATTGCGAAGCTTAAGTATATTATTAAAAAAATAACTATCAAGTTATTTTAAGTAAAGGCAGGGGACACGGCGTTTCGCAGTCATTTGAGCAGAACGTCTGGCGGCAACAACCGCCAACATCATGTGTGCTTTCGTATTTCGATGAGCAAGTGAGGAAATGCTAGAGGACATTTGCCTAACCCTTCCTGATTCCCTTATTCTTAACCTACTAAGGTCGGCACCACACTTGCAGCACCTGTGGTGTTGCTTGTGTTATAGGCGACGGTAGCCACATACCATCAAGTGGACCGATAGACTGGCGACCATTTTTAAGTTAAAAAAATAGGTTAACTAAAAAACAAACAGTGAACACGAAAAACTATAAGATTAAATTAGCATTGATCATTTGCTTAATTGCCTACGACTGGGTAAAATCCGCAAGCGAATTATAGCCTCATACATACATACATATAATACCTACATATACAAAAAACTACAAAAGTAGCTTTAATGCAATTTAAGTGTTGTTAAGCCATATGTTATTTTGTAATAAAGTGTACACTTAATAACATAAGTGGTAAATAACAAAAATACCAGTCATTATATACAATTTAGCGAACCAGGCAATATTTTATTTATTACTGGGCAGATTTGCTATGTGACCTCGTCATACGAGTAACTAGGGGGGCGTTCAAGTATTACGTAACGTAATTTTTGAAGATTTTTGACCCACCCATGTAACGCGCCGTAACGTTTTTTTCTGTTCCCTCCCTAAACGTTACGTTGAGGACCAAGTTTAGGTACCAAGTGTCCATTTTACCAACGAAGGGTAAAAAGACAAAAATTGCGTTACGTATTACTTGAACGTCTATATGTACGTACGTACTATGTAGGAAAAGTTTGTACCATTTTAAAAGTAAAATACTTTTCAAGGGGGGCTATCAACAAAACAAAAGTTTTGGTAATTTCCTGTCTGAACGAATACCATAGTATTTTTGAATACCATAGCTGTTTTGGAGATAGTAGGAACGGTTTTGATACTTCTTGTCATTTATATAATAAAGACTGGTGACCCGCTCCCGAGTTCGCCTGTGATGCATTTTTTATATATTTTATGCACGGCAAAAGTTAAACTAACAACAAAAATATATTTCGGTTTCTATATCATGTTTCAAGTCAGAGACAGTATTTTTGTTACCACTTCACAGTGGCTCTAATATGAAGATCTATGCTGTAATAATAATTGTTCTCGCTCATTCAAACAGTAGGTAAATGCAGTCATTCGATATAGGCGAATAACTTAAACAAACTTATATAATATACTCGTATGTTACATAATCATCATAGAAAACCTTCAAACTAGAAGCATATTACATAAGAAACTACAGCACTTAACTACATACGAGTAAGCAAAAAATTTACGTTAAATTATTTAGGAAGAATGATTGGCAAGTTTGTTTATTTAATTTATTATATATTTTTTATTGCTTTTAAACATTAGTCTGCGTAATATAATCTTTAGTGTACTTAATGTTAAGGTCGTCAGACAGGATGACGATCCACTTGACGGTAGGTGGCTAACGGTGGTAGAGGTTTAAAATCGATTAGCGAAGTCAGCGAAATATGAATCGAGGCGAGCTATGCTGGGAGTTTCTTTGGTGGATAGGATCAGACTTTCTGAAATTCGCCGAAAAAAAAGTTGTTGACATAGCTATGAACTGGTCACATCTCTTACAGAGTGGATAACCGATAGGGCAGACGAGTTCTCTTCTCGAATAGAGGCCACGACGAAGCCTAGACGAAGTTAGATAGGCGACCTGAAAGGCTTTGCGGAAAGCGGCTAGGACACAAAGGACAATAGACTGACTACAAATAAAGGACACGTGCTGATTTGTTCAATTAGATGAAAATTCATTTTTGTTTATTTCAGTCATTTTTTTGTATGGCATTCCTCTTTATGTTGTGCCATGCAAGGGGCATATTGATAACGAATTGTTTAAATAGGCCATTAAAGGCAGATGTAGGTATAATTAAGAAACAATTTCAAAACCATGACCTGCTCCATACCACACACCGTTACACGGCCTCACCCATAAATGTGTAGGACATAAAAGCCATAAAATATTATTAAACAAGTTCGCAAACGAAAACGAGAGTGAGACAAAAGCCTACGCATTATGACAATAAAGGTCATATGTGTTACCGAATCCTGCTATTAAAAAAGGTTTCATAATGCATTGTATAAAAGCGCTGATCTAGTTTAGCGTAATCGTTTAATCCTATTTATAAATAATAAACTAACAACCGGTCCCCTGCTTCGCACGATTTTTCAAAAATCCTTTCTTAGCGGATGCTTACTTTATAAAGTAAACCTATGGCTCACTCAGCTCCTATCAGCTTTCTAGACTTAGTAGTTTTGGCTTTATACTGCTTCTATGCAACTATGAGGAAACGGTGTGCATATGATGCGCATGCGCAGGGTTCGGGTCAGCACCAATAGCATCCTGGTACCTAAACCGTTGTTGTTGGTTCAGTTACTGACTAAAGAAAACAGCAGTTGCACTAACTTAAAATGTTTGTACTAACTTAAACTAAGTTAAATGTAACTAACATAATGATCAGACATGGTCGAAATGAGTATTATTATAAGACGCCGTTTTTGCGTCGGGCGTCCGGGGTTAAAAAGGCTATGAGGAAGACATTAAATATTTAGTCAGACATGGAAAATTATTGTAGGTATACATCGTAATACAGCTCATATTACGTAGCCTACTGTGATGCTAGATTCTGTTGGTGCGTCAAGTAATTCATGCCCGATCGGAATGTGAATTGTGGGCGGACAATATTTTGCTGTCCAATTTGTATATTACATGATTATGTCATCCGAAGTGACCGATGCTGTGTCTATTTTTACGGACAATGCATATAAACAATCTAACTAACCTATATTATAGCTATATCAACATTTCTCTCAATCTTTAGTGGACGGCCTCCGCGAGTCTTCTTCGTCTCTGTCTATCACTGGCATATGGCACTACGAGTTCACCCGCTCCATTAAATCATTGGAACTACAACTGATTTAATGGAGCGATTTGGGGACCTATTGGATTTTGAAGACTAGATAGTAGATAGAAAAAAATGTTATATGATGTATACATTTTCAACGGTGTGGGGACAGGCCTGTAGGCTTTCAAAAGCCTGTAGACGATGTATTAAGAAAAATCCACTAAATTATCGTACCCCCATTCATTTATCCATATTAAGAATAAGCACGATCAGCAATTTAAACTGAACTTTATTCATTACAAACATACAAATCTTCTCTCTTTATAATATTAGTATATAGCTAGATATAGATAAATAATTTAAAAAAAACGCAATTTAAACAATAGGACAATTGAAAAATTTCTCGTTGAATTTTTCACGTCAATAACGGCTAAATAAGCCTAGAGACGTCACTGGGCCAAGGTGATGCCTGCCTTCTCTAAACATATGCATGATCTCATACGAAACGAGCGAGCACACCGCGCTTGATGCCTGTGAAATTGAATGTATGTGATTTTAAATTGGCATTATGTGGGCGTGAGCCGGCTCAATAGCAAAACCACACTTAATACGCACTTATTACTTAACTTAATCCTCGAATTGCGACAGATAATATTTAAAAAACAAAAATTTTTATGTAGATGTCGTCAGACAGCTTGACAGTCCATTTGATGGCAGGTGAACTACATTGTCCTATTAAGATAAGGAACGCCAAATGAGCTGCAAATTCAAAGGGACAAAAACCTAATTAGAACAAAAACCAGTCCTTGTGACAACTATAATATTTAAACTTATTATAGCCTGGTGGGTGAACTCGCAATGATTTCCAAATAATAATTTTTATAGGCAAATTTTTGATACTTTGGGTATAAAAACTGGTCTGTCGATCGAATATACATACATACATTCCATCGATGTAGAGATCTCTATTTTTTTTAAAATGAAAACTTCTTTAGGCGCGTTGGGCATTTTTGAGATGGGATAAAATCATGGGACTCGCGACAGTGTCATGTTACTATAAGCGTTGATTTAGCTAATATTAATTTAAAATAATTTTATTAAAGAACAATAAGCAGACAACTGCATATGAAAGTAAACTTACTAGATATGATAACAAGGATCAATATGGTATACACCTCTGACCAATAAACTACTTTCATATCAACATCAAACCTTTTTAATGGTGTCATTATGAAGTTCATGTTAAATAATTATGTTCTATTTAATTGTCATTGTGTATCAGTGTCATATATTTTCTCTTGTATTTCTTGTGATCAATAATTTTGTGAAGCTTAGTTTTTACTTCTGACATGCAGTCCAACGACTGACATGTTTTTTTTTTAATACAACCCATGATGGGTGAATAAATTTTTAAAATCAGTAAAGTTAGTTTTTAAGGTTATCCATTACAAACCAACATACAACTCAATGTAATATTATTAGTTAAGATAACAAAATAATTTATTGAAAACATCGAAGAAATATCAAGTCTTAAATTGGCTATAAATAAAAGCTAACAACAAAATCTGCATATTATAGACTTTTTAGGTGTTTATTAAGCATTCAGTATCATTTTTAGACCAATTCCATGTAAGTAATAAGTTCACTCACCTCATACGCCGGCGTATTAAGACTATCCTTGATGACTGGCATGCTATTCCTCGGTCCAATGAACGCCATCTTCTCATTTTAGTACATAAAACTTCTACATAAAACACACAGCAAAAATTTTACACCGATGCTCTCGCTCAGATTTCTAATGGACTCAACTATTTATTTCTAATAAATTTCCAATTTAAAACGCAAAGTAACTATATTTCACTATAATAGATAATTTTCACTATATAACTAACAACATCAATGCATTCCAATTCTTCACTTCACTTTCTAACCATAAAGCATCCCACACTTTTTTATGGCACAGGTTTTAGAGGTATATTTTACACTGCACTGCGTTTCGAGTCGTTTCTTTTTTTTTTTGGTTTCTTTTTTCTCTTTTTTCAATGCACACGATCTAGAACGTAACGTCAGAGATGAACACTTCCTTGATTTGATGTAATGTGTGGCAAGGTCGCCGATATTATCATCAACTAGTTAACGGCGTATGTAACGCGCTCATAATTCTTACGTGACTTGTTAGCGTCTAACTAACTGATGCATCGCTAATTTGTGATATTTTTTTTATATGTGGAAGTGTTTACTAATTTTCTTCAGCGACTGTACTTTAATTATTTCTAAATTAAAAAAAAAATTATTCGCACAAATACATGTCTGTCTACGGGCTCTTTTATTCTAGCAGTGATAGTATGTTTGCCCAGACAAGGGCATGCAAATACATATTTCTATTTGTTTTAATTTTTTATAACCGTATTTTTCTAATAAGTAAAAGGTAATATGTATGTTTTTTAATGAAGTGATGTGTTTTATTATAAAATTCTTTAAAGTATAGCAACAGCTTTATAGCAAACGTAAACCATTCTGTCAAAGTTCTTGTAAATTTAAGATATTATGGCAATTCCCTTATTATTATTTTTATTGGGTAGTTTATTGTTTGCTTTAATTCCCTTTTTCTTAAATATTTCTATTAGACAGTTCTAGTCTACATTATGGCCTTGCAATAAATTATCTATAGATACTGATTTTTTTTAGAACTTGTCGATGATGTAAACAATTCGCCATATTGCCCATGTTGGATTTTGTCTATGGTTAGTGCATGGAGAAATAAGGACTTAAGTGTTTGTTTACATTGTAGACAAGTTCTAAAAAAAATCCGTATAGGTATTTTTGTGAGAGTGTTGTGTGAATATGTTCAAACCAATGCGCCAGAGTGTCGGCTATGCTACAGTTATCAATGTCATCCGTCGGGAAAAGTTATTTCGGAAAATTATATATAATATATAAGATAAAAAATTATACGGTGGTAGTATGTACTTGTTAGGACCGACGACGAATTGACAAGTGACGAAAGGAGATAATGATAGTACGCAACCAAGCGTAACATAGTCAGGAAAGAGGGAAACTTCTTTTTACAAGAAAGGCATATCAAAATTATCCACCTACACGCTGAGAAAAATGTATTTCTAAGACATAAAATCATATATAGAAAAATAAATTGTTATTCTTTTTTTTAAAGATCGAATTTAAAAATAATAATAATTAAAAGTCTCGTTTATACAGTAGTATATTGCCTAGTATACGTACGAGTATATAACATGTGAACTACTGATACAGTATAATAACATATCATCGTCCATGTAGGATTAAAAAATTCGAAACCAGGTCACAAATTACGAGAAAAAAAACATTACGCGTCATTCTTATCTCAACGTTACCTAAGAGACTAAAGCCATAGAGCGTTTCGGTATCGGTACGAACTAAGTCTATAGCACTATAAAAGGTCCGTGTACCTTCCACCTGTCGCTGTACTTTCTCCGGGAGAAATCTCTCGCAATTTTAATTGGAGATCGGCTTTCACAAGGTTACTAAACTACATTCGCCCGCCCGGTTTCGGTTGCATGAATAGGAACGCGACAATGCACCAGACCACCGGCATAATATCTATTTCGTTTCTCGTTCGCATTTTTCCAGTGCGGTTTCTGCGTGTGAAACATTTAACTATCTCTTTTTACGAATATCGAACGAGACCACAATTTATTTATTTAAGTATGATTACAAAGTAATCTCAATTAAAAATTTTCTTCTTACATTAATATAGCATTTTACTTAATATAGCACTTGGATAATGTATTGTTTTTTTTAAATAATAATGACTATTATGTTGAAATAAATTGAATTTCTGAGTGATTTAAGTTGTGTCATCAACATTTCATTTATAATTTAGTTTTTTTTTTTAATTACAGCTCAAACAAATATTTAAAAGTTTAATGTTGTTAACATTAAACTTTTAAATATTTGTTTGAGCTGTAGAAAAATATTTATTTATATCAAACTAGAGCTGGTGCCACGACTTCTTCCGTGTTGAAGGATGGAAGGTAACCTATGTCTTTTCTTGAATCCCTGACTATGTAAAATTTCATTATGATCGGTTGAGTAGTTAGGCCGTGAAAAGGTAACAGACAGGCAAACAGACAGAGTTACTTTCACATTTATAATATTAGTATGGATAAATAATATATTATAATTAATAATAAATCAATAACTTATTTAATATTATTTTTGCAATGGTGGCTTTGCTTGTTTTATAATAAACGATGGTAGCCACCTACCATCAAGTGGACATAAAAAAAGTACTTAACCGCTCAAACGACCTATTGACGAGTCATTGGACGAGTGGTTAAAGTGTTCACTGACTCTGGAGTCTAGGGTTCGATTCCGGGCATGGTATCCCATAACACAAGCCTATAAGTGCTTATTTTGGGGGCCATACAATTGGTGTCTTTAGACTGCGCTTTATTTACTATTTTTTTTTTAAAATCAGGTATAGTTATATATTTTGTTTCGGGTCATTCGTCCGCCTGTCAGTCATGATTGAATGCTTACCCCTTTTCTCGGGTACAAGTTAAGGTCGCGTATCAAGTTGAAATTTATATCAAGCTCTAAGCTAAGGTTACGTTCCCTTTAAGTAAATCTTTCTATACACACCGGCATATTTAGCGGAACATAAAATAAAGGTTTGATATCAGTATCATATAAGGTTGCTGGCTGGTTTATACATCATTTAATTTAAAAAGAAATATTTTCAAATTAAGAAAGCAACTGAACATCACATTTTATGCAATTGTTTTAATTTTATTCAAATACACCTTATCTGGAGCGAACTTCGAGTATTTCTTCCTTCTGAGTTTGATTTAAAATTTCATTGAAATACTGTTTTTTGTTAGTTTTTTTTAATCGCGTATCTTTCTGGAGTTGAGGACTGAATTATGCCTGACTTAGCCCCAACGGAGATTGCCAGGGCACTCGAAATGCGAAGAAATGGTCAAACCTACAGAGTGATATCCAGAGATCTTCGTCGACCAGTTTCAACGATCCATCGCAGTATCCAACGGTTCAGGGAGACCGGTACTTATGTGAGAAGAGCAGGACAAGGCAGAAAAAGACGCACTTCGAGTAGGGATGATCGTTTCATTCGGCTTCGTGTACGTAGGAACCCCCGTTTGACGGCCGTCCAAGCCCGACATGAGTTAGAAGCAGTGCGGGGTGTAACCGTAAGTGAGCGTACGGTACGAAGAAGGTTCGAAGAAGCTGGTTTGGGTTCATTTGTGCCCGCCAAGGCTCCAAGGCTCGAGGTAAATCATCGTAGAAACAGGTTAACTTTTGCTCAGGAACATCGACTTTGGAACGCGGACCAATGGAGTAAGGTATTGTTTAGTGATGAGTGCAGAATTCTCTTAAATCAAATTGACGGCAGGCAAAGAATATACAGACGCAAAGGAGAACGATACATTCAGACAAATTTTGAAACTACAGTTGCATACGGTGGTGGATCAATAATGATTTGGGCGGGCATTTGTTTGGGAGCTCGCACAGACTTGGTAGTGATTGACAGAGGGAGTCTGACTGCAGACCGCTATATCAGAGAAGTTTTAGAAGAAAATGTCGTACCGTTTGCCCCATATATCGGTGACGATTTTGTTTTTATGCAGGATAATGCTCGGCCGCATACCGCTCGGGTAACTCAAGCTTATCTTAATGATATGAATATCACTGTTATGGAGTGGCCGACGAGATCACCGGATATGAACCCAATAGAGCACGTTTGGGACTTGCTGAAAAGAAAAGTTAAGTCCAGAATTCCAGCTCCTGCCAACGTGGGTGAACTGCGAATCGCCGTAGTTGAGGAATGGCGGAGACTATCCCAGGAGACCATCGATAACATCATTCTCAGTATGCCTAGACGGGTAGAAACTTTAATACGCGATATTAATCACCATTTTTCTAATTTAATTAATTGTTATTTTAATATTAATTTTCACTTTTCCCGGTTACATGAAAAGTTCAAAAATGTACCATTTTTCACAAAAAGCCTTTACTCGCAAAATCTGTTCTTAATGTGATCTCATTTTAAGTAAAACAAATGAAACTTTAAATAACAAAAGAAGTGTAGCAAGTAGATTTTAAAACAAAACCATATTTTTTTAATTATGGACCTTTTTTTTGTGTTCCGCTAAATATGCCGGTGTGTGTAGTTCTATTCGATCAAAAGATAGGGATCGAAAGATTATTATTTATGTCACATGTTTTAAAACTTGCAACATCACATGTCAAAGCCTAGATCAGAGGTTCCCAGACTTTTTTCTCATAGACCACTTTCAAAATTTAGCTCGTTCCGGTGGACCCCCTGCAGCTACATTTCTACCACATTCCCAAAACTCGACAAAAAAATGTAAAATTTATATCTAACTATGAAAAATTTGCGTTGCGGCTGAGTTCCTGAGGGTCCACCTGGACCACTTTGGAAACCAACGGCCTAGATAGTATGTACTTATAATATGTTCTCTTTTGCCTTTATATTAAATAATAAGCTAGACAAATGAGTGTTTAAATTCGAAAAAAAAAAAATTACAGTTATATATATGAGTTATCTTAAACTAGCGACTCGCTCCAGACTTCTATAAGTACACAAACCCTTTTACGGCTATTTCTAATTCCCATCGTCTTAAAAATTGTATCAAAATAAACTGTCACTTATAAGAAATTAGCGGAGAAATAGGGATTAGTCCAAACAGTTCTAGACAGAGGCGGTCAACGACATTATTTTATACTAGCGACCCGCCTACGGCTTTCTACGGATGCGTTTTTTTTCTGCATATTATATACATACCTTCCTCGATACTTTTATTGTATCGCTCTTTCCATTAGTTAAAACCATATGAATATTCGTTGGATAGTTTAGAAAAAGTTAGCGAACGAAGAAACAGACAGAGGCGTATTAGCGACTTTATCTATACTAATATTATAAAGAGAGAAAATTTGTATTTTTGTATGTTTGTAATGAATTATTTATTTATTTATTTATTTGATGAAGTACACAAACAGAATACAATTATATACATGATAATTATGAATAACAAGTGTATTGACTAATCTAAATTGCACTCCTAAACAGTGTACTTAACATGTTTAAATTAACTTAACTACTAATGGTTATTAATACATGTCTTAACTACTTAATTAGTTCTTAATTAATAACATTTTCTTATTTTCTATTTAAATATCAGTCTTAATCTATTTTTGACACGAGAAAACCTGCTGTCAAATATATCAAAAACGTCCTCACACCCGATTACCATAAACTCAAAAACTACTAGGTCAAATTTAAAAATTCTTCCACCTATAGAAATCTATGTTACGCGGGCCAAGTCGCGTGCAACAGCCAGTTTTATAATATGTTTAGATATCTAAACATATAAAAACTGAAACTGTTCAATCGGTTTACAAAATTTGTGAATCTGTAATTCTGTACTATATAGTTGGTTCCATCAATCAAAGATATATCTTGATTGATGGAACCAACTGTGTCTGTCAAAGATAGGATATAAGTTAATTGACCAAGTCCCTCTCTATATATCTTTCGCGTGAAATAACTGTTACCCAGGCTGACATATAAGGCAATGCCGCTAGGGGGTACTTGACCGGAAGCGACGCCATCTTGCACCGGAAATAGCCGAGATGCCATATCAGGCGACGTGCCGCCGCCATATTGATCGTGTTTAACATAATCTACCGTTTAAGTGCAGTTAGGTATCTGTTAGACTATGGCGCTCGTGAGATTTATAAATTGAAGATATATTAAGTACATTTATATTATAAATAATTATAGTCATAAGTATCTATACTAATATTATAAAGCTGAAGAGTTTGTTTGTTTGTTTGTTTGTTTGTTTGTTTGTTTGTTTGTTTGTTTGTTTGTTTGTTTGTTTGTTTGTTTGTTTGTTTGTTTGTTTGTTTGTTTGTTTGTTTGTTTGTTTGTTTGTTTGTTTGTTTGTTTGTTTGTTTGTTTGTTTGTTTGTTTGTTTGTTTGTTTGTTTGTTTGTTTGTTTGTTTGTTTGTTTGTTTGTTTGTTTGTTTGTTTGTTTGTTTGTTTGTTTGTTTGTTTGTTTGTTTGTTTGTTTGTTTGTTTGTTTGTTTGTTTGGTTGAACGCGCTAATCTCAGGAAGTACTGGTTCGAATTGAAAAATTATTTTTGTGTTGAAAGTCCTTTTATCGAGAAAGGCTTTAGGCTATATAACATTTTGAACGCTGAAGTCGCGGGCACCAGCTAGTTACTATATAAAATAAAGTCGTAGTCCGCTTCTGTCTGTTTCTCAGCTGATTTCATATAAAACACTTGAACAGATTTTGATACGGTTTTAAAGCTAGTGGAAAAAGCGATAAAAAAATATGTTTAGTGTGCAAATTCTGCTACGTGCTAAGCCGGGAATGATTCACTATATATAATAGTAATTTATAAGGAGTAAGTTTGTTTTTAAGTGGAAGCTCATTGTATTGCACCTATTTAAAAATTTCTTTCACCATTTGAAAGGTACATTATTTCCAAATGGGCATAGGCTATATAAATAATTATCATTTGTACTAACTCCCCAAATTGCACACGAGGAATGCCTGTGCTAGTTATATTATATAATTAGCTTCCATTAAACATTGAGCCTAACAAAATCAAGTTAATTTGCCCCTAAATAGAAACATAGCGTGTTTTGGTCTATTTGAACAAGCACTCCGTACAAATCAGAGACGATAAATTTCACTTAATCGAGAAACAAGATCCTCAATAATTGAATAATATTGTTCATTTCTCATTTCTTGTAATTGGGTTCTTAAAATAGTTGATTTATCGTTAAGTATTTATCATTTCTATATATCCCAATCCAAAATCCTCAATCCCACTATGTTTAGCCACCTACCATCAAGTCGAGACCTTAATTTTAAAAAAAAAGATATAACACAACTGTCAAATTATGGGATAACTTACACGCAATCATCATTTATATCAAATGCCTGTTTATTATATTCGTTAGTAATGTACCTATCCCATCAAAAACGTAAAATGTAAACGCAAAATGTAACTAACTACAAAAAGTTGTGAGATCTCAGGTAAAAGCAAGACTCAGTTATTTTAGTTAGTGTCTATGGAAGCACCTATTCAACAACTTTGTTATTAATTGTTATCTACTTAATCAATTACCTATCAACATATAACTGTTAACTTTAATTGTAAGTGAAGTTATAAATCCTATAAATACTATGAAAGTTATTACTATTCCAATTTTTGCCTGGCTTCGATTAGAACACTCTTGCCTTATACAAAAACTATGAAAGAATCATAAGTGACAAAAAAACAATGGAGTCTAAACGTGAATCGATAAATATAAGGTTCGTGACCGTTGTGTCACAATCATTAGATGACATATAAATTTGCGCTTGTAACACATGATTGTGTCACTGTCACTGTCAAACGACTGACAGCTCGCCGGTGAAAGTGTTTTATCTTGGCTTTATCGGTCATCGGTCAACACTATGTAACCCGTTTGGGAGAGACATTGAGAAATACTCGTACTCACATTTGTCGTTAGACTAATTGAAAAAGCAAAATCTTGATATTTTATTTTTACCTTAAAAAAATTACTAGTGTCAAATGTAACTTCAGGTGTAGCCATAGGAAAAATCTTTTGAAATTTTTACATAGGTTCAATTTTTTTCATGTATTTAGTCATCATGGCTTACGCAGCCACATCAGGGAATGGACCAGAATCTTCAGTGCAGAACACCTATTCCGTCTGGTTCAAGTTTTCAGAGCTGACAGCCAACCTCATGTAATTAAGGCAGTTTAAGAAGAATAATAACATCAGACAAGCAGACGGTCCACTTCATGGTAGGCCAGCAAAGTAACAGGTTTTTTTATTATTTATTTTTATTAGAGATGGGTTTGCTCTTGGCCTGCATCCAACCGTGTTGCAAAGATGAGGCCAATGATGGAGCGAGCTCACCCAGAAGATGCCTATTCACTCGAACTTTGAAAAGATTTGGGTTATATGAGCTCGGAAACACAGACGCCGACAGGGAGTTCCAATCCTTGGCAGCTAGTGCGCATTATAAGGTTTTAATGCGCTTATTTTAAAGCACTGTTGCAAGTGCGCTTCCGACCTTAGTAGGATGAAGGATAAGAGAAGAGGAAGGGATACGCAGCGGAACACAACAGTGTGCACCCACTATTATTTTTGGATGGTTTTCTGTAAGAGGGTGGTTACTATCGCCAGACTGGCAGTCCAGTGCGGCAGTTATGACGTGTTGTGCCACTAGCAGTGATTGAGTTAATGCAAGTGCGTTGCCGAACCTAAATAATGTAATAATAGTCGGGGAAAAATAAAATTTTGAAGACATTATTTCGTATAGTTCGTTTTTCTTGTTTTGAATATAGTTTAGTTTCATTAGAAATCCGTGTTACACTTTTTCCCCTCCCTCCCAATATCTATTACGAGAAAGAGGGGGTAAAATATTTAATTGCTATATATTTTATTGTAAAAAACCTACAGTAGAGATTTTTAGTGTTTTCATTTAGTTCTGTATTTCGTTAATTGTATTTAAAAATTCCACAATTTTTTTTATTGAAAATTTTAGCTACACAATACGTTAAAATGTTGTTTTTAAAGAATTTCTAATAAACTATCTTAAAAAATCATACACACGGTGAATTTTTGATATTATGATCTCTAGATATATCCAGTAGCCACTATAAGTTTTCACCCGGGTGACTATAAAACATCTATAAAAAAACAGCTATAATGAAGTTTTTTGTCTTTATTTTACTGATATATTAATTGTACAGAAGATATTCTATGACATACACATTTGTATGCATATTATACACACTCAACAAAAAGTCACCAAAATTTTATGACATATTGAAGCAAACAGAATTAATTTAAAATTTAAATGCCAAATTGCTCGTTTAGAAAGTGTCATAATAATACCAAAAACATAAATAAAGCTAGTGGTGTTACATTTCATTCGTAATTACCTATTTTTTTGTATTTTTATTCAATAGGAACTTCAAAATAATCCGTAAAGTTGGAAACCAGTATAACTAGAGCTCCTTACGCAAATGAATTGCATGCTGTCTGAGATCTAACATATTTCAAAATGGCTGTTGTGTGATGTGACTATTATAACTAGAACGCTTTACAAGCGCGATTAGTACGTAGTTGGAGCTCATTATTTTTTTTATTTAAGGACTAGTATAACTAGGCCGTCTGCATAAACAGCATTTGCGCGCTATCGGAGTTCAAATAAAATTGGTCTTTGCGAATCCAGTATTTTTGTAGCGTTCGCACAAACATTATTAATTATTTAATATTTTTTCATTTTTATTTTATATATTATACTTATTATACGATGTAAAGCGTGGAAAAATAAAATGAGAATTATTAATTATAATAGTTTCAACAAAGCTATTTAGCATTAATTTAACTTTACCATTTTTTTGTTTTTTTTTTTTTTATTTTACTATTCAACCTTTAATATTTTATTATACTTAGACTGCAATCAAATATATTGCTTCTTTCGGTAAAACAACATACTCAATTTCGGTATTTAGGCTAATTTAAGGAGAAATGGATAAAAATTATTCAAGATGAACGACGTGATGAATGCTGGTTACCAACGAAATTCAGTAATGTTCCAGTCATTTTAAGTCAGAAGATTTTTATTTTACGGTCGGCGAAAAATAAAATCCAGATCGATACAGATGAGCTTTTACGAAGATATTTGCGACAGTGCATAATTGACACGTAGAGTGAATTGGTGACGACTTTTGGCAAGTTTTACGGTTAAATTGGAGAAGCTCTGTAATATTGGAAGTATTCCTGGTCTGCGAAAATAAATCGTGTTCCTATACCCCTAAACGGCATTTTAACTTACCCTGCGCGTAACAATACTATTGTAATAATCATAATATACCTAATAGCATTTCTTATAAATGTAGACTTTATAAGTCTATAATGTCATAATGTCACAATAAAACTGATAAACAAAAAAAAAGAAAATAAAAAAAAAAGTTCTTTTACTTGCTGACAGTACAGTACCGACCGAGGGGGAGTACGTATTCCAGCTATCGTCACAGTCACGTTTGAAGTAAGGAATTTATGAGCACTGTGTTGTCTGTGTTTAAAAGTGTGTTTAGACAAAAGACTCGCATTGCTATAAAAATGTATAACTGTGAATGTATATGTATTTTGTAACAATGTTTGTAACACAGTTTCGCTAGTAAGGGCACATCTCTCGATTTAAATCTTTGTTCTAGCTGTTGCACGTTACTTCGCCCGTTTAACTTTAAAAAATATAGCCCATGTTACTCGCTGATAATGTAGCTTTCTATAGTGAAAGGATTTTTCATTACAAACATAAAAAATACAAATTAGTATAGATTATTTTTTAATTTAATGTCTAATTTTTTCATCAGACTTGGTATTAATGTATAGATCAATACTAGAGGTACGAACAGTGATATGTTAAACAAGACAGGATGCGCCCTTACAAAAAAATGGTCCTCCAATTTGCACATTTACTAAAAATAGTTTGTTTTCATTGCCATCTTAATACGTATTTTTATTTCTTATTGGCGTATTCTGTTATTGTAAAGTGTTCTCATTGGTTGGTAATTGACTGTGTCACATCTGTGTCAAACTAATTGAATGTTGTAAGCAAAAACAAACCTCTTTGTCTTAACGGCAGTAAAAAACTAAAAACAAACGTCGTGTAGCGCATGCCATCTCTTTCTTCATTGAGATAAATCACGATGTTAGATAGAGACAGCGACATTATTCTTTTGCGAGTCAAAATTTTAACACGTGTAAAAACGGACAGGGCCGGATTTGAGACATGAATATTATTTGCTAAAATACAGGGCCGGATTTCAGATGTGAATATTATTTGTTAAAATACTTATTAAGATTAAGTGCAAGCAAATAATAATAAATGATTTAGTCTTTATTTAATAAGTAATGAAGATTAAATAATTTCTTTGTGCAGAAAATATATGTATTATATTCACGAGCGGCGTTAGGGTAGGGCGCGGTTGGGCGACCGCCCCAGGGCGCCAGATATACAGGGGCGCCGCGGTTACAACTAGACTATTTTTTACAGATTTTTTTTCGACTGCTGACTAGATAGTTTCTTCAAACGCAGTTACCTATTTTTTCGACAAGTTAAGCGAAAAAGCCGTTATGTTGGCAAAATTAGAATGGAACGCAGTGTTCAAGCCGTTCAATCGGAGCACTGCATGCAGTTTATTTTACCGGGAATCCCC
The DNA here is from genome assembly GCA_936446665.2 of Synanthedon andrenaeformis. NCBI lineage: Eukaryota > Metazoa > Arthropoda > Insecta > Lepidoptera > Sesiidae > Synanthedon > Synanthedon andrenaeformis. The sequence continues at coordinate 1,723,857 of OW387804.2, read as the reverse complement.
GACCATAGAGAAACACATTATCTATCCCTTTTTAAAATTGTAGTTAAAAAGAGTTGGCGTTATTTTTGACGAAGCGGCTTATTCTCGTTCATCGTTCATCACATCGATGCAGATGCACGCACTTAAAACACTTGATATCCAATTGAAATTAACTGTAGACTCTAAATCTGATATAGATGGTAGTATGTTGTGTGATGAACTTTTAAGTCTGAAATCTTTTTTGCCTGACCAGAATGTCGTTACTCCTGTTTTTGTTTTAAATTTTATCACAGATCGCAACTTGCAAGAACTGTATCCAAATGTATGGATAGCATTGCGAATATTATTTACTATACCTGTAATGGTTGCTAGTGGAGAGAGGAGTTTTTCTAACCTTAAGCTGATAAAAACCTATCTGCGATCGACAATATCTCAATCTAGATTAACAAAAGGGGTAGCGTGTTAAGAAGGGTCTGGCGGCCCCCACCGGTTTTGATACAATCGTCCCAGAAATCTTGGAGGGCCAAAAAAATTTTTTTGTGATTTTTCCCGACCCCATTTTTTTCCGATATATTATCAAAAAAACACACTTTTCTCGTTTATGGGGTTTTCGTAGGGGTCTATGAGGTTGGGAAAAATCTCAAAAAAAATTTTTTTGGCCCCCCAAGATTTCTGGGACGATTGTATCAAAACCGGTGGGGGCCGCCAGACCCTTCTTAACCCCGCTACCCCCTTTGGCAACTGTGTCGATCGAAAATAAAATTGCTGAAAAAATCGACTTTGATAACCTAATAAAAGAGTTCGCCGATAGAAAGGCTAGAAAGGTAAAATTTTATTAGTTTTTAAGAAATGGTTATTTCTTTAATAAATCGTTATATCATTATGTTCTTTGCCTTTTTTTCGTATGGGTTTGAATTGCAGTTAGGGGGCGCCACAGAAATCTCGCCCAGGACGCTGCTAGTGCTAAAACCGGCACTGATTATATTATGAGTAACATAACTTTATTAAGTCCATATAGTACATAGGTTTGGGACAAAAAAAATTTTGATTAAACACAAATGTAGGGTGTACGCGACTATTACAATCTGAGGTCAAAGGACACAAATCACAAACGCCTTCGATTCTTCAGTTGCAACAACTGTTTTTCTTGATGCCATTCGACAGCTGGACTCTTCGCTTTTGTCGGATTTTTCCCGATTTCGGCTTCCATGGCATAGCCGAAATTCTGCTGGTCCCCACTGGTGGGAACCCTTAGTGGGCCTCCGCGGAAGCACGAAAGGTAACCATAAAAAGAAGAACGACCAGGCGAGTGCACCGGAGAAAAATCGTTCAAATCGGACCAGTAGTTTCGGAGATATCGCAAGATTAAAATATCCCGAAAACTGCCCTGATTTCGGAAATCTGTGTCTCCTCAAGGAAAAAGTCGCGCGGTAGTGATCAACAGTGTGTTACAGAGTGTTTCCTCCTCTATTTTTTGGCGAAAAAAACCAAGAAGATCAGCCAAGAAACCGCAAAGATACAGCCAAAAACATTTTATACAATAATCGGGACAAAATTGTGAAATTTTATTTACGTAAAATTGTTTTAAAAGTCAGAATCCTCAAATCCTCATTTTTATCAAAAAGGCATATACCATCTGATAGCCCATCTCAAAAAGTGGGGATATTGAAAAAATTGTAATTTTTGGACATTGAGGACCAGTGTTATAGGGCACCAAACTTTTTCATACAGAGGAGTCCTGTTAACTGGGCTGTGTCGACGAGTCTTCTGCTTACCCTGAAGTCCAGGATCATCGAAGGAGGAAAACACCACCATCACTTATTCCACTTTTGCCACTCTATCCGACGACACAAGCAGCTCCGGAATCGGACTCGGGCGGGAGCCGGGACACTTCGGGAGAAAATTGTAGTTCCTCTCTAAGTTGACCCGCCGCACTGTGGGACGAAAAGGTCATTCGCGTCTCATAAATGTTTTTATCAAATCGATGGTATTGACCATTTAGCGATTGGAATAGGTTTAGGAAGACTTGAATTACATAATGACTATCTTTTTTTTTTTTCTTAATTATTTCTATTTTTATATGGCTCTAAAGTAGTTACTACAGATTACCTCAAACTAGCAGCATTATATATTTCTCTTTTTGATGATTTTATGTATTTTACTGTTAAGAGTGATTACAGAGTGTTATATATTTTTGAAAAGGTTGTCTTTTCGGGAATGCAAATTGATTATCAGAATACGAATAAATGTATATGCACAGACCGTCACATATTTTTAAAGAAAAGCCTTCCGTTTTTTGTAAAATTTAACTTCTAATAGAGTTTTATACCTTTCCGCTGTCCTCCGCTGCTGATTTATCGGCCTTAATTAATTGATCACATTACACTGAAGTAGAAAAAGTAAAATTGGCTGCTGCTTCTCTGCATTTCTATGCTTTTTAGCGGCAAAAGTGACTTAAGTCAAAACGTCAAACAAACTGAAAACACTATTTAGCGCACTTTTTCTCAAGTTCTATTAAAAACAAATAATTTTTGCATTACTCGATATTTACCAGACGTGTATACTCAAAAGAAAAATCTCTAGAAAGGGCAAAAAAATATATATTGTCACAGTATGGTCGAAGATAAGGCAAAGATAAAAAATCAAACTTTTCTCACGGTAATTTTTTTATTTTTTCAAGTTGCATTGGTTTTGTGGTTGATAACTAATCATAAAAAGTGGTTTTTGCACACCAAACTTTTAATGGTTTTAATTTCTCACATTTGTATTGCACTCAGACCTTAGGGTAAAATAGGTACTATAAAATGCGTGGTATTTTCATTAATGTCATCAGAAGCTCACCAAGCTTTTAATAATATATCATTACTTTCGTTAAGGGGTTTGCTGGTAATTTTGTTCATCATCCTAACGGTGACACAGAAATTCAATAAAATGAGTGAGTTTACAATTTCTAAACGTGATTTGTGCAACTACATATTTAATTAATAATGGAAAAGAAATGGAAGATCTTCGAGTTTCTACACGACAACTTTAACTTGACTGATACAAGACTCGAAATCGTGGTATTATCTATCGATAAAAAATTTATTTCAAAATTTAATGATCGCTGGGCTAAAGCAGGACGATCTAAAGATCGATTCGAAAAAAACAATAAAGAGTGGCTGGACAGTGAATTTATTGTAAGGTTTTATGAAAATGAACCAACTCCATCTTCATCTGGAGAGCGTGGAAGACCTATTTTACCTTATGATGAGTCATCTGAAAAAACAAAGAAACGAAAGAATATGGAATTGATCCAAGAATTTGGATTCGATTACGTACAAAATGCATACGTGCAAGAACTACTGCACAACTTTATGTGGAGAAATATAATTGGTATTATATGCGTTCTTCAGTACATAAGATATTAATACATGGTGAAGCTATAATAAAACATTTCGCAGTATTGCCCATAGGACAGTTATCGGAAGATGCACAGGAGTCACGCAATAAAGATTACAAAAAAATTCGTTTGACACATTCAAGAAAATGTTCTAGGGAAGCAACAAATGAAGATGTTTTCCAGATTGTTATTAACATCAGATCCATTTATTTCAAGCTTTAGAAAAACTAAAGCATCAGTAAGCAAAGATCTTTGGGAAGAAGTTTTAGCACTTTTGGAATATTAAGTTTTTTGGTGATTTAAGTGCTTAGTAAATAATAATAACTTGGTTTTGTGCATAATTTTTTTTTGTATTCTTTACTTTAAAATTTTTTAAAAATTTTTTTAGTATACTTGTACGTAATTTAATTTAAAAATATGTATATTAATATTTAATTTTTGGTTAATATTAAAATAATCTATGATTTATTTTATAATTTCTAATATTTTTAAATTTAAGATGTTTTTACATATATTAAAAATAAATATATGCAACGAAAAACTTTTGTTTAAATGATAGTAAATATATTCAAGAATATGTGTAAAAAAAAATCATAACATTATCTTACTAAACTCAAAAGTTATAGAATTATGAGACGCGAATGACCTTTCCGTCCCACTGTGCGCCGGCCGCTACACTGCTACCATACTACTGCCTGCATCCCGGATGTGTCCACAGAATTTAAAATAGATCTTAAAAAGCTAATATCTCCACAACCAATAGCGCTAAAATTTTGTGAGATACGCCGTCAGGTTTGGAAAATTAACATATGTTTTCCCAACTTGGAGGGACCACTATTATCCTCACCCGACTTCACCTGTAAAAAATTGAAAAACCTATAACTTCCCTGTCCTAAGTAGTACATAGACGTGCGATACGTTGTTGGATAGGCCTCGACGGGACCTGTCTGGGGACCTATAACGCTGGACTAGTGCTACACCCGGCTTCGTCTGAAATTTTAAATTAAATTATTTTTGGCCATATTTATCTAATACTTAAAAATCTTTTCTAAATTCTCTCCCAAGCCGACCTTTGAGAACCTTTCTCCCCCCTTATTTGGCTACCCCCCTCCCGATTTTTTTGCAAATATCTCGTTTTCTATGGGGTTTTCGCTATTTGTATTTATTATCAATATTGTAGAGGATTAAATTCCCTACAACTTTTGTTTCAAAAAAATTTTTAAACGTTGAATCGTTTTCGAGTAAGAGGGTGGAGAGCGCGCGGTTAGAGCATGATCTAAGGTCAACCGGTAGTCCCGGTCAAAAACACGCTATATAAAGTTTATTAATTATTAGATGACCCGGCGAACTTCGTTCCGCCTAACAGTCGATTCTTTTAGGTTCTTCAATATTACAAACAGACACTCCAATTTTATTTATATTAATAATTTTCATTATTATCTTATTAGCTATTATAATCAATATTGAAGTCATAGTGGCGAGTGGTGGAGGAACCTCAGCTAATACCTATGACAGAAACACGTTATACAATTACAATTACCAACTGTTTATTATAATAAATTACAACGACGGGTATGTTATGTAAGGTTTGCCTGCACTTAGACAAGACATAAAATTTGCTACAATTTGAGTGCAACAAGAGCTATGTATGTCTAACAGATCCCCAGATACACTACTTCAAAAATGGGCCATTTTGTCCAAAAAGTTAGGAATTTTCACACTTTTTTTCGCTTATAACTTCTGAAAAGTGCATTCTACGGAAAAGTCATCTTACACAATCTTCAAGAAGATAAAAATTTCTACAATTTAAGTGCAACTGCAGCTCTGTATGTCAAATAGATCCCGAGATACACTACTTCAAAAATCGGTCATTTTTCCAGAAAAGTTAGAAATTTGTAGTTAGCTGTTTACCCCCCCCCCCCCCCCCCCTCGTAAGCGGTTCGCGCGGGTTTCATAGTAAGTTTGTCGAATTCAACTTCTATAGGTATTTTTTATGATTCGAAATAATAAAACAATATAATTTTTTTTGTATGCCATCTCAAACCATCGGAAAAGAACGGAGTTGCCGATTAGCCTCTCTACTACAAAACAATCCAATGCAATGACTATACGCATTCATACTTTGATATGCTTTGAGAATGAAAAGTAAAATAAATTAATCTGGCATTGATTTGCTAACTTTCACTATGCAATTCGATATTTGCGATCTTGCCACAAAAATTCGAGTACGCTACTTCATTTCTTTGTATAGTGAGGTACGTTGCAGCTGTAATCGAACACAAGAAGTAATGTACTTAAAAGTGACAGTAATGACGCGAACTGTGATAACCGTGTTAGAAGTCGACGTACATGTTGAAACTTGAATCGGACCGCATTGACAAGGGCAGCGTCCTACCTCACCGCCCGCTTTACCCTTTCCCCTCGATAAATATTTCATTACTATTTTTTGCAAATACTAGAAACAGTGTTTGTATTTTCAGGTGATAATTTCATTTTGAGACAAATTATCAATTATTATTTTATTTGCATAAAATAAATTCTGTAGATTTACTCATATGTATAAAAAACAAAAATAACGGTTTAAAAAAAAACCGTAGTAGTCACCCGAGTGAAAATTTATGGTATAGTTTTCCATAAATAAATATATGTTATAGTGAAAAATCACCGATTGTCGGGTTTTTATTTTAGAGTTATATTTTTTCTATTCTATTTAAAACCTTTGAGAGCAAAAAACCACCTATTTTTAAGAAAAATCGGTGGATTTTTTGGATTTTATTACTAATATTTATTATAAGTCCCTCAATAAAAAAGTCACCCCTGTAGTATTTACTCTCATTCAAATATTGAAAATTTAACATTCAAACGGCATTTAAAAAAACATCCGGAACGTCACCCTGTGAAAAATTCGAAAATACCATTTACAAGCTAATATTTAATCAAACTACAAAATAAAACCTTCTGTAAGATTTAATGTAATTTTTCCATACAAACTTTTTTTCCTTGCCCGGACTATAAAGGATAAGATAAGAGACAAGAAAAGTAGAGACAATTTCTGTAACTACTGTGCCCAGGCGCACAGCACATAGTTTTTGTCATGTTTGATCAATCTCTAACGCACACACAACTTTCATTCATATATTAAGTTTCAAGCATATATCCGCAATGCAATTACGATATACTAGTTACGGAAACATATTGGCGTTTTCTCCGGTACGTATTCACAGTAAAAAGACAAACAGTAGGTAGACAAAAATACACATCATTTCACATCTAATTCACTCCACAGTATGCGTTTAGCATAAATTTTAAAATACATATGAAAATAAATCTGTCTCACTTTAACTAGTAAATTGAGTCTTTCTCCTTCGCACATATAAATATCAGGCAAAGTGAGTTTGATTTTTAGTTACGCTTTTAACCAGTACCTAACAGATCATCATGATATTGGATACACGTTGTCGGAGGCACAAGCAATGAAATTGCAGAAAAAAAGTATAAAAAAATGTTTACATTAAAAAAAACTAAGTATGCGTCCCCGTGGAATAATAATTAAAATTTACTGCTAGAATATGAATTGGCGTATGAAGCTGCGTTTAATTGTCATATTTTCATATAAAAAAGTGTTTTATTATTAACACTCTCAGCTGATTAACTGTAATGGTTCTTATCGATATAATAGAGTTTATTACAGACTGACACGAAGTTTACCTACTTACTTTGCAAACAATACCGTGGAACAAACATCGGAAGACATCTTGGGAAATGGTGGCAAAAACTTGTTGTGCAACTTGCGTACAATCGGAAATTGTTCGCATAGCACAATGTTCATTTTTATATCACACCTGCTTTTAATTTCACTTTTAGAGAATACTTCTTCTTCGAAACCCACAAGACAAACTCCTAATATACATAAACCCACAAGCAATTCTACAGCAATTCTCAAACTTAAAACCTCACTACTGGCCAACGGTAGCCGCTTTACGATTCCAATACTACGTATAGTCGTAGCAATTAATAAAAAAAAACATGTCAATCGTAGGACTGCACGTCCTAAGTGAAAACGTAGCTTCACAAAAATAATTGTATGATATTTAAATTCCTTGGCATTATCTAATTAGGTAAATACGATTATTATTGATCGCAAGAAATACAACAGAAAATATATGACACTGACACTGACAATTAAATAGAACATAATTATTTAATATGAACTTCATAATGACAAACCATTAAAAAGGTTTGATGTTGATATGAAACTTGATTATTGTTCAGAGATGTATACCATATTGATCCTTGTTATCATATTTAAGTAAGTTTACTTTCGTATGCAGTTGTCTGCTTAGTACATTACGTTACATGACATAACATTGTCGCGAGTTCATTGATTTTTTCCTATCTCAAAAATTGTTCCTTTTTTAAAACGGTTACATTACTTTACATGACATACAGTGTCGCGAGTTCAATGGTTTTTCCCACCTCAAAAATGCCCAACGCGTAATTTTGTGATCGAAATTTGTTTGATTTCTACAAATATACAGGCGTAGATGCTTGCTTTCCTCCGACAAGTTTTAGGTAAGTCGCGAATATACTCTCAACTGCCATCATAAGTCCTGAGCGCTGATTGGCCGAAATGAACGTTACTTACTGACGGATGCGCTGATTGACCAACCAGAACAGAGAAGCTATACATCATTAACCAATCAGCGTTTCATTTTCTACTCGTCCTAAACACATTGGGATTTTTGCAAACATTCTGAAAGTACCTCGGATGATTACAAAATTCGTTCTTAAATTCCTATTATTTGCAATCGTACTAGGATTTTGTCAAAACTCCGTTCTTTTTTTTTATTATACTGCAAAATATACAATACAAAACCACTGTGGCGGTATCGGCGGTGTCGAATTTACTGTTTTACATCTCTGCCAAATTATCTTTACAAACTGCTCGAGCCCGCCTAAAGAAGTTTTGGTTCACTTAAAAAAACTAACAAGTTAATGTAACTCTTCCAAAGAAACCGAGCGAACGTACTCGTGTACCGCATTATAGCGCATAACAAAAAGAAATAGTTCATGCATGACATGAACTGAGTGTCTATTGTTCTTGTTGCGTGTGTGTTTGTTCTTCATATATTTAAATATATATGAAGACATTAACACACATATATATCAATACAATTGTCATTAGATGTCATATTTCACTGGGAGAAAGGTGTGAGCTTTTATGTCATAGTGTCTATGAGTTGACAAGTCACTAACTGTAGCGATTTTAAAATAACCTTAAAAATATCGATGTAAGTACTTATAATTTAATCTATACTAATATTACAAACGAGAAAAAAAAATGTATTTTTATTTCAATTTTATGAATAAACTCAAAAAACTACTGGACCGATTTAAAAAAATCATCTATAGAAAGCGACATAAGCGAGTAACATAGGCTATATTTTATAAAGTTACGCGGACGAAGTTGCGTGCAACAGATATTTATATATAATAATATTATAAATGCGAAAATGAGTTAGTTTGATACATTTTCATATGTTGTCAGGGAAACAAAAAAAGACATACACAGGGTACCTACCTTTCAACCAGAAAAAAAGTACCCGAGAATCATCTAAAAATAAAAAAATAAAAATTGACGCCTGACAAAAATAAAGACTTAAGCAATAACTTTAATGATCTTAAGCCGGATTTACATTACGAAACAAGTTTCATGCATGAACAAATTAATTTCATGACACTACTTTTAGCACTTGTAAAACTAGTTTCATTCAAAATAATAGTGTCGTGAAATCCACAGTATGTCTGTGTTCATGGCTGCGCCAACATCGAAGCTTTATTTTGCATTGCAAAATGTTGTTATACAGATGTTATTGTATAAAATTAAGAAAAGGTTGTCTCGAAAAAAAGACGTTGGTGGATTCGAGGGTGGCTAGCAAGAAAGCATCTGGGTGCGACACAGTTAATATCTGAATTAGCAGATGAAGATCCTGAGAGCTATACAAACTATTTTCGAATGAGTGAAAATCATTTTCAATTTTTTTTTCGACTAACGCCGCCCTCACCACGACAAAAAACACAACGTACTATCAGCGTAGGCGCTTTCGCGGCACTAGTTTCGCGTCGCGATATAGATGACATTAATTGCATGAAACTAGTTTTATCAAAAATCGCGCGACACACGAAACTGTTTCAGTGTCGTGAAATCGATGTATGCATTGTAAAACTTGACGTTTACACGTGAAATTATTGATGAAACTAGTGTCATGAAACTAATTTTATGCCACTAATTTCGTAATGTAAATTTGGCTTTACACTGATCGGGAACAGCGCGAAGTTAAAACCTGGGCTCTATTTCTCTGAATGTCCTGCACATTTATTGAAAAAGGTCGTCTTAGATGAGAGTCATCAGAAAGATCGAAATTTCAACCCTTGTATCTCTTGTAGGTATCAATGTTTGGCAGTATCATAAAGAGGCCTAACCGAAAATAATACGGTCGCTTTTAGAACTAAATTAAACTTGTGAAGTAAATACAGCAGTCGAAGTTCCCTACGTGAAATGTCTACAATTCTTGTAAACTTAACTGTCCAATGAGCGGGCAATTCCATCTTTTTCTTTTTTTAATTATTATACTGCACTGAATCATTATATTAGTTTCTATAACATTCCATAAATCCCTGATGATTGAAAATTAAAGAAAAGAAAAAAAAACTTCTCAACACATGTCAAATATTTGCGTTTGTACCCACGACGAAACCCATCAGACAATACGTCGCTCGTCCCACGTCGACTTTTTCGTAACTTCCTCTAATTAGTCTGCAATTCAAATTTAAACTCGTGCGTTTGTGTAGTCAAACTCGTTTCAAGTCGGGGGAGTTGGAATGGCTTTGGAGAGGATGTAAAATTAACCATTGAAGAGCCCTTAAAAGAGTTATTTGACGCATGCGTGGCCTTTGTCCGGCATGCGACATAAAGAACACAATTTGAACTGCGAATGATGACATATTAATTAAGGGCCTATGCTATGCTCATGACGTTTCTTAAACTATGTGATGACGCGCGTTTTTGATTAGTATCGTATCAAAAACGCGCGTCAACAGCACGTATTAGTAGATTTAGGTTATCAACAAACTCATATTCGTGTTTAATAGTGATAAAGCTCCTAAAAATATGAGCGATAGCTCATTGGATTCGGAATGACGTCTAGAAAAAAGTATTCCAGCACGAAAAAAATTGCAAAAGATATTAACAATTAAAGATTAAAAAAAGGCATTTCTTTTTTGTTAATAACTCTAAATTTAATAATAATATTTTAGAAATGAGAAAAAAAAATTTTAGAGGAGGAAATTTAAAATAAAAAACTCTCAACTCCCGGAATTAAAAATCTTTTTTACATTTTCAAAAAGCTGCCACGAGCTTGCTTTACATCCGAAATAAATAGCACTAAATTGTTTGAAATTATATACCAGATTACCTACATATCATATTATCTACATAAAATAACGAGTAGCCAACTCGGGGCCTCAGTGTGGGTTGATTGGGTTTGATGCATCATCACTTCGAGTGTGCAGTGTCATTTGTTAATTCAAAAAAGACAATAGTAATTAGTCACTTTTTTCTGATATTCCTTAATTTAAAAAAAAAAGTTGGCAAATTATGCGCCTGCGCAAGTTTAATACAAAGAAATGGCGTGAAAGTGTAAAAGCTCATAAAAGCGTAGGCCACGTTAACATATGTTTGAATGTTTTTGAAATACAAAATGAGTCAAAGAAAACTATCAGTTTCATTTAATGTTTCATTTTTATTTTTTACTTTATTAAAGCTGTATCAATATTTCCAAATTCGATACAATTCAAAGGCGTTAGCTAAACAAGGTTTTTCAAATGCAATTTGTCATTTTAAATCAGTGGATTATGTCTGTATTCCTTTCAAATAACATTATTTTTTACTTCGCTACTTGGGAAGTAAAGTAGCTGTTAAGCTCGAAACCGTGTCACGAAGCACTATGAAAATATTTTTAAAACAAAATTAACATTTTAATTTATAAATAGACAACGTTTTCAACGTCAAGTTGATAACGGAGTCTTTTCTCTTTATAATCTTTATATATGTAAAATATTTATATATTGTATATAAAAATTTCGTGTCATGTTGTTTGTCCGCGATGAACTCTTAAATTTTAATCAAGTTTTGCACACTGTGTACAATTACACTGTGTGTAATTTGTAAATAAATAAACACTCTGCTAAATAACTGTGTTTATATCACGTTTATAACAACATCAGAGACACATTTAGTTGTAAAATAGGAAATATGGCTGAATTTGTGCGCAATTAATTGTTTTGATGTCTCTAGACACAATTAAGTTTCTGATGTCTCTAGAATAACTGTGATAAGGACAAATAACTACTATGTACAGTCAGCATCAGATATATCGGATCTGTCTAGGTACTCAAATAACACTACACACTTTGAGGACCGATTATATCTGCACTCCAAAGTATTCTAATTAATGTGAACATTCAAGGCGTCAAAAATATCTAAACAGTCGAATGTCATTATTTTCTGTACAACCATATTTTCATAATTAGGTATACAACTAACCTGCCAGATGGATTACGCAGACACGTCAAATCTTTGATTTGTCAAATGAGGCGTATCTAAGTTTAAATATAGAGAAATTATGAGAGAAAGATTTTTCGAATTTCGAATGGCCCCCGTGCTTTGTACTAGGACGTGTGTTGCTGATTATATAATAAATAGAGATATTCGTCATCTCGAACGAAAAAGACTCGCATTATCGTGCGACTTGGTACTATTCGATTTTATCTAAATAGGTTTATTATTCTTAATTACTCAAGTAACAATAAGATTGATAATTCTTTACTTTTTTACAGGCTGACGGTCCACTTGATGGTAGGTGGCTACCGTCCCCTATTACACAAGTAACGCCACAGGTGCCGCAAGTGCGTTGCTGACTACACTAGGATAACGGATAGGGAAATTGGCTCTGGCATTCCTTATTCACTCCTTATGGTCTTAACGGTGATCTGTATGCCCTGCCACAACTTTCCAGACCAGAGCCAATTTTGAAAAGTTTATTTCCAAAGTTAACCCTGCCGGGAATCGAACCCGGATTCAAGCACCTCAACCACTCATCCAATGGACTAGTCATAAAAACACAACACAATACAAAAATAAGTTCACAATATACAAAAATCAATTAGGTATTCATCTACACTTACACATACAAAACATTGTATTTGTACAATGTTTTGTAATTGTACAAAACATCTACAATTACAAAATATTGTATTTGTATTAATGAAACTTGAATAAGAAATTTTTAAAAAACGAAGGTGCCAAGAGGGACAGTTTCATTCTGCGGCTCCTCAGACTATAAAATTAACTGTAACTAGTATAAATAATTTCGTTGATTGTCCTTTAATGCTATGCTTTGAAGTAAAGCATTAATCATTAAAAATTAAGTTTATGTATTATATAATGTGGGTAGGCATACTAAACGCGCTGCTCAAAATGAGACACACGCTGTTTGTAAGAAAGTAGTGACGAGAGGGAAGATCGGTTAAAGTTTAAAGATACAGTCATATTGATAACGTCTTCCTTTTTTGAATTCGGTTGAAAATGATGTCATTCAAGCGTAATTATGAGACAATGTAAGTAGGTGATTATTGCGACCAACTAAACATGAACCTTAATACAAAGATATCAAAGTTTATTCCAAAAAGTGTTGAGATATAATTGAACATTTTAGTGCTTAGATACTTTTGGCGATCAGATTGTATACATAAGAAAAATTTTCCGTTTGTAATGAAATATATGACATATGTGTTTAGATATATTTGAATTCAAAGAAGCTCACATCAATTTGAAATCTGTTGTTGTGTAGATGTTACTGAAAAATTAAATGCTAACAATTATTTGCCTACTTCAGATGCTCATCTACTTCTGACGCTGACTGTACATATAACTTAATTGGTGTTATGCATATTTAAATCAGCGTTAACACAACAAGGGTTATCGCAACGTAAACGCATTATGTAAATCACATTGTATGCTTAAAGAATTAGCAAACTCGCGAACGAAAGCTAAAGTGGGTTGAACAGCAATCAACAAACACGATACTGAAAACGGAAAGCGTATTTATTGTGTAATTTCACATAAATTTATTTTATTTCCAAACTATTCGGTGGATAATATATCGTACATTAGTTATCCACCGAATCGTTTGGAAATCGAAACGCCTACTTAAAATAATAATAACTAAAGTTATCAATAAAGTTTTATATTAGTATACACTTAGTTTGGTATTTATTATTATTAAGCCTTTATTACAGATAAAAGTAGGTAAATTAAATTTGTTTTCTTATTTCTGTAGTAAAGTACGCTTCATTCTGTTTTTGAGCTAACTTCTTCTAGCTAAACCGAAGGATTTTGATAAGGTTTTTACTATAAGAATAAGGAAAGAGCGATTAACGAGGAAGCTTTGTGTATATATATTATATAATTTACAGAAAAATATTGTATCCATGCAAAGCTGGGGGGCGGGTCGCCAGTTAAGGTTAAGTAAGGTAGGCAGACTATTCAATCAAATCGAGTCGTTAGTTATTTATTACTGTGGAATTTTTATAGATATTTTATACGACTATGTCACTATTTTTTTTTTGGCTTATTTGCAATAAGTCATGAAGTCTATGAGCAAATTTGTTAACTGAAGCTTGTTTTGGTAGAGCAGCTTTCCACTGAAAACATCGACCCATTCTGTAATAAGAAACTAGAGACGGCTGTCCAGTTAGTTCCAGTATACTGTGACGCTTCAATCTTCTGATATTCTGTGAATCAGCCGGTCTTTATACTTACTATCTAAAAATTTTTTTATTATTTTTAACAATTCCTTATCTCTTAAAGAGTTAAATTCTATTATATTGTATAGTAAATAGTAATTTAGTACCTTAAAACGCCTCAAATCAAACAGAAACCTTTACACGATAGCCTCGCGTCTAATCACTAAACAAACAATTCCTACTAGTGTTGAAATAGTTAAGTAATGGCGCAACTTATTCTCTCGGGTTAGTTTTTGCATACCGCTCAGATATTTAGTCGCCACTTTAGATTTAGCACAAATAGCTAAGAACTTCCTTTATATTATCAGGACACACAGGATTAGCTGACATTACACAATGTCAGCTAATCAGAAAAGTTACCTTTTATACAGAAAAAAAAACTGTTCCCAAGGAATCACATAAAATAAAATAAAAAACTAACGCCTGACCAAAGCGTTATAGCAAAAAGAGGTTTAGAAAATAATAGAAATTTAAATAAGGAAATACAACTTGAAGTCTAATGAATATGCCATCATAACAACTGTATAGTTAGTTATTTATGTATATTATATAATTAATACATTAATACATATTAACTATGTGTCAATGATGTATTAAGTCCTTAAGAAGCATGAATAACCTTGGACGAATTGGAGCTAATAAAATCATAAATTTCCATAAAAAAAATAATATAAATATGTACTTCAAGTCTGAGGCCATTTTTATGTTTATATTATAGAAATCGATTGCCACATGTATACGGAGCATCGCTTGAGAGCGATATTGCTGACTTTTTTTAGCATTTTGTAAAAACAAGGTTTGTATGAAAGAAAATTTTTGGAAAAATCCACGGGAAAAGTTCGACATTTGGATGTTTTTTTTTTGTTATATAAAATCAACAGGCGAAAGACTATCTGGTCAGGTCTGGTCGTATTTTTGTTTGTAATGAATAAACTCAAAAAATACTGAACCGATTTTAAAAAATCTTTCACCTATAGAAAGCTACTTTATCAACGAGTAATAATTATAGGCTATATTTTATAAAGTTATGCGGACGAAGACGCGTGCAACAGCTAGTATTAAAATAAAAACCAGCAAACTATTGTGCCATTGTGTCAAATATTAAATATTGCAAACTACGCCAAAATTAGGTTCTCGTAAGAATTTCTTTTTTAAAGGGACAAAAATTCAAATGTATGTAATTATAAAATATTTAGTTATCATATTATATATTTTCTCTATAAAGCCATATTTTGAAAATAAATATCCAAGAATTTAATACTCAGTTTTGATTGGTGAAAATACATTGGGAACCACTGACAGATTAAATGCAAAACACGGCGACTTCGTCCCCGCCGGGGACAAACTCTTGGGGACTAAGTGGAATAATCCATAATTTCCCATTGAAATATATATATTTATTTATTTTTACAGTATATTAGTTAATTTTTTTTTTTTACTAAAAAATTATGTGACATGACAACCCTAACTATGTCGAGCAGTGAGTACTGAGTATGTACCTACCAGGGTTAAATGATGAATGCAATAAACGCGAATAAGATCCGCTCAAAGCAGACAATACATGATCTAACAAACTACATTAAACACACTTATAAATAAATTTAGTGCAAAGTAAAGAGTGACGCCATTGTTTGAAATGAATATTGGTTGTAACTGCTTTTATCTATTTTTTTTAAATGTTAAGGTCGTCAGACAGGCTCACTTTTCGTTGTCTTTGTGACGAGTACATAGTTACACTGACGTGGTTAAAATAATTAACTTATTTGTCTTGTAAACGTAAAGTGGGTACGAGTAGCGTCACTCCATATAACTTGTTTGCATTAACTACTATATACTTATTTTAAAGTGTGACAAATTTTCCTGAACTAAATTGGACTGTGACGCGAGACGATCTGAATTTAGATCTGCACTTTAGAAAAATTTTGATTAATTTTGAAAACAATTTTCTTTTTACTGCTCGCTTGTAGAATCTCAATGCTGTAACTAGGTGGCAACATCTTTGTAAATTATATGTAACCAAACATGTTGAATGTTTGTGAGACACAAACTACCTTTTACATAAATAATCAGTTTCAATAGAATATGGATATACATGAAGATTGTTTCTGTGATTGAGTTATGGCAAAACTACATTTGTATGAAGGTTAACATTGCGTACCTACATACTTGTTTATTTCCTTTATTATTGTTTGGAGTTAGAAATTAATCGGCAGTGTTATTATCATTATCTAATAATAAATTTAAAAAAGAAATTCTTGTATTTATCCTACTATTAATATTTATAATTTCAAAGTTTGTGAGTGAAATTTTTGTTACACTTTCATGGAAAAACAGCTTTAAAACGGATTTTGGCACATGAAACTTGGCACACAGACCACAGTTTATTATCTGAATTAACATCTATACATATAAATAAAATTGGAGTGTCTGTTTGTAATATTGTAATAACCGTTTTTTACTACATGCATATGAATATATATACGGTACATACACCAAAATAATATTTTTTACAATTTTTGTCTGTCTGTTTGTTCCGGCTAATCTCTGAAATGGCTGGACCGATTTTGACGGGACTTTTATTGGCAGGTAGCTGATGTAATAAGGAGTAACTTAGGCTACGTTTATTTTAGAAAAAGTATTTTATTAGAAAAAATACACCCCAGGCGAAGCCGGGAGCGGGCCGCTAGTAATAAATATAGGACACTTTTTATCCTGAAAAAATTACAGGTTCCCCAAGGATCGTCTAAAATTTTTTATTCCATCAATTTCCATTTTTAAAGGTGGAAAATTTAGATATAACTAAGACTAACCTGCTATCTGTCTCCATAGGTAAACCCACATAAATTCCCAGAGGTATATTATTCTTGGCCCTGCGGCTATACCCATACGTCTCAAGAGAAGAAGCTTTACGATATATTTTGTACCTATTTCGGGATAATATTTTACTGCTAACTAAACTAGTTGTTTCACGCGACTTCGTGTCCACGTAACTTTGTAAAATATAGCCTATGTTACTCGCTAATAATGTAGCTTTTTATAAGTGAAAGAATTTTTAAAATCGGTCCAGTATTTTTTGAATTTATTCCTCACAAACAAAAATACAAATCTTCTCTCTTTATAATATAAGTATCTGATAGATTTTTGCAGCAAGTTTGGCAAAGTCGGTAAGATTTTGTTGAAATAACTATCACTTTCATGCTTTTATCACTTATCTAATAGCAGAGAGCTGGTTGATATTTAAACTGTATGTATAGGTAGGTATAACTATACTGTGCATGTGAAATATATAAAAAAGGAAATGTCAAATTTTGTGGAGTGGCAACTGGCAACTTGATCTGATTGTGGCGTAGCCCAAATGGAGAGCAAAGATTTTTTTTTAGAAAAAAAAAAAAAAAAAATCTCGCATGTTTTTAGACTCCCAAACTCGTTTGGTTACCTAACTAGCTCTAAAATTTTTTTGTGAGATTGTGGATCACTTTCTACGAATTTTTATTCACACACACGTCCCAGAGTCCCCATATAATCGATACTGCTGATACGGCAGTTGTCACGCGACCCCAAATTTTAGCCTCCACCTTGAACGTTATCATAGTTACAAGGACAACATCATTACCAAAACGAGTCTTAGCGAGTAATTACCAAAAAGAAAGAAAAAAAAAAAACTATTATTATCATCACCTATTCCGTCTGACAGTTATTAGACAGATTAATTCCAAACGCCTAATGATTCTATTATTCTGTGACCTTGGCGCGCACCTCGTTGCGTTGCCCACATAGATCGCAAATTTTGGTCCCAGAGACAGCCGTGAACTCAATACGAAACCATTAATATTAATGAACAGACGTTTCAAATATGGATTAAACTTATTTATTCGCCGTCAACGGAAGGAAATTTTAGGCGGAATTTAAGCGAATTTTTTTTTGGCAAGTATCCATTTTGACCCCGCTGAGTTTTGAGCTGAGTAGGTACCTAAAATACTATAAGATTTTTACCTATTTCCCTTCGGGGTCGAATATCTAGGTCTTTGAGGTCCCAATGTGTTTAAATTTTTTTAAACTACCAACGTTTGGTCGTTTTATATAAATTATTATTATTCAAATTAATAATTATAGAATTTTTGGGCCTAGTTACCATCAACATATCATAGCCACCTACCATCAAGTACCCATGTCTATAGGGACTTGATGGTAGTAGTAAGCCTGTCTGTCGACTTCAGCATAAAATTATGATAATAGTATTTGACAATAAATGGATCAAAACAATGTATAAATTGTATATATGTAGATCCTCCACAAACATACCAACTTGAGCTAATATTGTAAAGGCAATGACAATTTTAACCTTTATTATCGTATAATCATTCGACACTTACTTTATATTAAACAAAAATATTATTTTCAATAATCCAAACAACTGTATTCTTTGGCATTTTAAAGATATCAATATCATCAGCCAATTAACGGGTTCGTAAGGTCGATTGAAACAAGTTAAATCTGCAAATGATATTTATTTATTTTTAAAAAGGACAGCCTTATTTAACATGTCGTATTTTTTTGTAAAATCTATATGTTCTGTCTTATGTAACTAATATTATAAATGCTAAAGCCTGTGGGGATGGATGTTTGGATATATGTTTGTTTGTTACTCTTTAACGCAAAAACGTCTAAACGGATTTGGATGAAATTTAGCACATAGATAGATTTTTACTTGGATTAACATCTGGGATACTTTTTATCTTGAAAAAATTTTAGGTTCGCGAGGTGTCGTCTAAAAATCTAAAAAACTGTCCACTGTCGCCGTCGTCGTGGCAGAGCGCCACCGTCATCATCACAGCTATAAAGATGACAGATATTATCTTAGTTACTATATTTCACATTTTTCAATGCGGACAAAGTCGCGGGCACAAATAAGTAAAGTCATTATAATTGAAATAAAGTCGCTCTCCATGTCTATTTGTTTCCTCACTAACTTGATACTAAACTTGAACTAACTTGAACCCAACGTACTCTTATACGGTTTTCTGTAATGGACAGAGCTATAAACGAGGAAGGTTCTTTGGTTCATTGTGTATACACAATTTGCAGAAAAAAATTGCATCAGTGCGAAGCCAGGAACGGGTCGCTTGTATAGATTTAAAAAAAAAAACTCAATATGACCTTTGTAAATTCATCTTCAGGGAATATTATATAAGTTGTATTCTTTGGTGATTTTTACGTATATTTTATTAATTATGACTTTTTTATTGTTTAGTATTTTTTTGTACGACTAATTGTATATAAGAGTTTAGCACATACTTTTTTTTATATATTTTTCATTCCTGTTCTTTTAAACATGATTTTATAATATGAACGGTTCTTTTGATTTAAATAAATAGGTGCATAAGTAAATAAATATATACTATTTTCCCTAAATATTTCTATTCAAGTACATGCGCTATTCAATTAAGTTACTATTGAAAACATTGCTTACATTTTCGAGTGTCATGTAAATTACAATTACGCATAACTATAAAAACGACCTCGTAACAATCGCGTAACATACCAAAACCATAGCCAACACCTCCACATAGAAATTCCATATTCCAAACTAGAATCGAACCTCTCACTACGCACACATCACATAGCAAATACAATATAATATATATTTTTAGAACACTATTTACCACAATTATACGAACGCACACCGGTCACATATTACATAATATATATATTTTTTAATTTAAAAAAAAAATGGTATATAATATCGTAATCTCGTTAATAATTCGGTATTTCATCGATATAACGACATATGGTGCAGCGCACAGCACTCGCGTCTAAAGCGCTCTCCGCACTAGAAGTCACTGATTTGATTAGACTACCGCACCAGTATGTGGGTAGTGGGAGCGAATAAATTATTAAGTGCCATCGGACTTCCTACAATGCATTTAAGGGATATGGTACACCAATTCACATGTACGATCGAACCTGCATCTCAGACAACAGGTGTGTAGGTGTAAGGGTCAATTACAAGTTTCCGTCGTCCACCCAGATGAACTTGTCAGGTAAGAAAGATCTCAGTGTTTCCTTTTTAACCTCCGACCCCTGACGTAAAAACCGAGTGTTAAATGAATATTTTGACGTGTCTCAAACGGAATGGTCCAATTTTGATCCGGTTTTTTTGTTTGAAAGCTGTGAAGTTATCTGGATTGTTCTTAGTATAGCTAAGAACTTAGTATTCATGAAGATCTGTTTCATCTGACAGCCTATTTCCTAGTTAAAAAAGGGATCTAATTGTCGAGGTTAGTTTATAATATTTAATTATAGCTTGTTTATATTGCAAGATAGTTCTATTGCATGTTATTTATTGAACTACTTTTGAAATTACACTTTATTAAGAACAGATTTACCGCTACAAGTGGTGCAAATGAGCTGCCGACCATAGGTAGCATTAAGGACAAGGGATATTGTATCTTTGCGAACCTGGAACAAGAATTTGTCTGGAGAGGACTACATTATATCAAATATATCATAGGAAAACTTACCCTATCGGAAATCGCCTCTTCGACCTTGCCGCGTTTCAAGCCGGGCGCGCGAATCACATTCGCCGGTGGCGCCACTATAGTCGGCGGCGGTACATTACCGCCCGATAGGGCGCCACCTGCCGGTATAAAACCGGCTTCCATATTGCCCCCCACTATACACAACGCATCTCCGCCGCTCGACACTAGGTGGCGCTGCGCGTGTTAATAACTTGAAACTTGCAGAGTAATTTTTATTTATTTATTTTTTCAAAAAAAATCACTGACTGTACACTATTTTCACACTAAGCGAGCACAAAAATCAATTCACTTCATGGACGCAACACTTGTAACTAGCCATTTTTAAGGAACTTTGCAACGTTTTTGAGCAATTTTAAGTTTTTTTTTTTAATTTTTATATGAGCACAAACAATTTAAAATATATATTTTTACTAATAACACCACACTCAATACATTAAAAATTTAATAATTTTTTAAAACCAAAATCACAAAAATAGCGCTCTAGTATAGAAGAACGGTTAGCACTACTGATTGGAATTCCTCAGAGGTTGTATGCACCCGTCTCGCTCATCGCCGTATCTGCGAAAAAGAGAGAGAAGACGTCATTAAATGCGATTTAAAAACATCGTAAGTAATTATTATGAATGGAACAGGTTTTCAAAACAACAACTTATCACAGATGATAATAATATTAAATATAATATTATAATCTTATTATAATCCTCGCCTTCGTTAATTATTATACTTTGGAAATAGTTCTGCTGGGTGGCAAAACAATATTTAAATATCTTACATGGTATAATTCCGCGTCGGATTTCGATGCGGTTTTCACCATAAGATCAGTTAGACAATAGAAAAATAAAAATATATTCAACAGGCACTGGTGTTCGTATATATATATATATTTAATTTGTTTAAAATAATTCATAAAATATTTAAAAAAAAAATAGGCGGCGGGTGATATTAAACCTATCTAAGTTTATGTAGCTTCGACAGACCTAAGATTAATCAAAGTAGAAATGACAATTAGACAATGCAACGTCTTGTCATGTCGTTTGACATTGGCCATTAGGTATAAGCATTCATCATGTCCATCAATGAAATCGATTTATTTGTAAGTAGGTATTCATGCATGTCGACTGTCGAGTGAAACCATTGGACCGGTGGCCGCTTCGCACGCTTTGTCCGCTGTGCTGTGACATTATCATAATTTCAATACGGAATTTATTACATTATTGTAAGGACTGAACCGGCGATTGGTCGGTGAGGGAGGGAAGAGACGGTCGCCGTCGCCTGCAGGCATAAGGAGAGGGCTACGGGCTCCACACACCCTTCGCGCGTTTCTCAAGCTCCGATACCTGTGCCTATTTTGCTTTTTTTCTTGCCTTTTTTAATTAAATTTGTCTACTTCCAGTAGGTACTTTTAAAATAAATTTGTAAATACTTTAGAGTGCTTTTACTTGTTTCCTAAAATTATATTTTTTTCACGTAAAGGTCGTCAGACAGGCTGACGGTAGCCACCCAACTAACAAGTGGTAATAAATTTATGATAATGTATGAAAGTGTAACATAATAATATTTTAAAAGATAATAATATTTAAATAGATTTCCATTTTAAATTTTAAATTTTCTTATTATACCTTTTTAGGTAGCAGACAGGCTGACGGTCCACTTAATGGTAGGAATACCGTCCACTATCATCACCTATATTAAGACCAGGAACGCCGCAGGTGTTGCAAGCGAACTGCGACCTTAATAGGGTCAAGGATAGGGTCTAAACCTTAAAAATTCAAAATAATTAAGGTAAAGTCACCAAAAACGCGTCCATAAATATTTTTTGCGCGATTACAAAACTTAGATTACAACATGATTCTTCGAAATGATTTTTATATGCAGAAACTCCAACTTAAAATCAAATTTATTTTTAAATACATATATGTATTTGCAATAAATTGTCAAATAATGATATTCATTATAGTTATTATGTTCATCATTATAGTTATTATGTTCATTATTAACTTATATGCAAAATATTTTTTTTTTTGTACTAATGCAAAAATACGAATTTAGAAATACGATTTATTTTCAGAAAATATGATTTCTTAATTTCCTTTATAGGTAATTTTTATTTTGCTAGGTACTATTTTTGTAGGTATGTAGGTACCTACTATTAAAAAAATCTGCAAATTGAAGTATTGCAGTATACAAACTTTTCTGAACTATTGAAACGAAAGTGGTTTTTCAATTTCAAGCCGCAATTTGTAGAATTTCTTCAACCCCTTGACCGGAAAACTAGTCAGATGAAATTCTAGGCGCACTCAAATCTTGGCTGAACGCCCGGACTATATGTTATATGTATTCTTATAGGCTTATATAACAGACGAATTGTATATATATCTATACACTAGATGACCCGGTAAACGTTGTTTTGCCAAAAAAAAATTGGGGTGGGTTACCCTTATCACTTAGGGGTATAAAAATAGTTTAAACTGTTAACCAATTTAACAGTTAAAGTGCCAGTCAGTATCCTCTTTAACTCCTATAGGTGTCTGTCCTAGATATAATTTATGAACATCTTTTCTGGCGGTTGAAGTTCATCAGCTCATTGCCTAGTTGAGGAAGCGGTCTCACGTAATTCCACAGGTTAGATTGATGCGAAATTTTATATACTGGAACTTCGGTGGTATTTCCATGACATTTGATTTGATGCTGCGGCAATCGAGTAGTCTGTGGGATACCCTCGGCAAAAATACAAAAATACAAATTCTTCTCTCTTTATAATATTAGTAATACAGTAATACGTATAACTAAATAACAGGGCTAGAAAAAGACAAATACTTATAAGTATGCTAGTATCATCAATTTACTACAACTATTATATGGATTTTGCGTCACAAATGCCAAAGCGGCACATAAAAGTACGCCTAAACCGGAATCATGGCGGAGTCTTGCCTTCACGCGTCAATCGTAAAAGGTAATAACGACCAAGTTCTGCTATTCATTTTAAACTCCAATGTGTTGACGCAAAGTCACATTTTCTTTAAATGACAGATGCTTAGTTGGTTTTAAGTGACAACTGACAGAGTTCATGCTCTACGCATATGTCGTTTTTAAATGTTCCATAAAGTTCATAGTGTTTTGTATGGCGTGCGAAATCCATAGTTGTAGTAGATTGATGGTGAGTATATAAAATTTGCACCAAAAATTCCCCAAAAATAGAATGATCTCATACACGCGTTCCACGAACCGTTAATTCTCATAGTCTCATCCCATACCCGTGGCTTACTAGAGCACGGCACAGACAATAAAACTGCATCAAATTGCCCGTGAATAAACGATTTAAGTACAATATTCGATTCGATTCGATCGACGTAATATAATCGATTGTCGATTATGAATATTTTAATACAGTTTTAATGGTGGACAACTCTCTAAATATCTGCCATAGTATTCTAATGCCGCTTCTATCTAAAATAATTGTTCTAAACCAGGCGACAGATTTTTAATATAATTTTCGCTGAGATTTGAAGAATTCAAATTTCTTTCGGAAGGTATCTGAACTAATATGGTAACTAGATGTTGCCTATTTCAAAAAAGATTAAAACATGTTGATCACAAGTATCCAGTGAAAGTATCACATTTCGCTATTATCAGTTTAATAAAACATAAACATTGGAACTTGAACAAAACTTAAACAAATTATCTTTTTTTTTTTTTTGCTTAATTTAAGGTCACTGGTTATTAAATCTTTATCTGGTGATTAAATGACTAGCGAGTTATATTAAACTAGCTGTTGCACGCGACTTCGTCCGCGTAAGTTTCTATAGGTGAAAGAATTTTTAAAATCGGTACAGTAGTTTTTGAGTTTTTGAGTTTCTTTTTCAACTCTAGAGCTAGAGTAAATAATATACTCCACTGCGCCTGGCACAGCTACAGTATGACAGCCCATACTGTCATACTGTCAACGCTGTCAAAGTCGCGGGCACCAGCTAGTAAAAACTTTTCAGAAATTAAAAAAAAACTCAACAGATAGACACTTTCCAACAGATAGACACTACATAGGTAAATGTAAACCAACAAACACCAGTCCATAGCGACAAACCAATTTAGCAATTACGAGAGATTTCACCTGAATCACATTCAGCGGATGGCGAAAAAAGAGGTGACCGTTCGCGACCGCGGTCGTTGACTTTGACCGTGTCGCCTCTTCGACCCAAAGTCGCCATGGATACTTGCCATCATACTATCGACAAAACTATCGGTCGCAACGCAAACCTACACACACACCTTTATCTGTTGCATACAATTTTAAATATTTCGAGACACATCTTTTTACAGAAGGGATACTAGCGGCCAGTGCGACGCTTCTTAAAATTCTTAAAATATTCTTACGCTTATTTAAATAAATAAATAAATATCTTCACATATTCCACACAGCACCATCTAGTTCCACAGTAAGCAACTAATGCTTGTATTATGGATACCAGATAGTTTATATACTACATAGATTACTTTTTTTTTGTAAATACATACATATTAGAAATACAAACATCCATGACTCAGGTTCAAAGTTAAAATGTTAACACATAAACATTTGCCCCTAGCGGGATTCGAACCCGCGACCGTTTGGTTAACAGCTAGGGTTACTAGCCACTAGACCAAACGTGTCGTCAAATTAGTTATATTCAAACTTCTTCTTAAACCATCCAACGGATTTTTATACGGTTTCCACTTATGGAAAAAGAGGAATATGTATATATTATAGTTTGCAGAAACAATATGAATCCGTGGGAAGTCGGGGGCGCGGGCAGGTCAATTGTCTATATAAAAATGTAAAGAAAGAAAAAACATGTCAGGTACCTTATTCTAGTTTCTTTGTGAAGCAGTTTTCCCTCGTTTTTTTTTCTATTGATGAACTTCAGCGTTATAAAAAGGAATAAAAAAAATTTTAGTGTTTATAGTCGAATCTAAATTTAAAAAATGAAGGAAAACTAGTTAATAATAATACGCAGAAAAAATTAACAGTTTTTATATATTTATTAAATTTTTATATTTAGACAAGCAGGCTAACGTCCATTAAATGACAGGTGGCTACCGTCGCCTATAAACACATGCAACGATATATTATAGGTTACGAGTGGCGAGTGTGCTTTCGATAAATGAGCTGATAAGGGAATGTCAGTTATTTTTTTTTTTTTTTTTTCACACATTCCACACAGCACCATCTAGTTCCACAGTTCGTAAACGTTAACACATAAACATTTGCTCCTAGCGGGATTCGAACCCGCGACCGTTGGGTTAACAGCTAGGGTGGGTTACTAGCCACTAGACCACTAGATAAATTTTATATTTAAAATTTATCAAAAATCAAGTAAGCAAAAAAACTAGGGTCATTCTGGAGAAACGCACAGATGTAATTAGTTAATTAATAATATAGTCAAGACAATAATAATTATAGCTTTTCATAGACACAAAAAAAATGTGACTTCGTACGCGCTACGAACAGGTCATTATATATCATGATAAACACGCGTACTTGAATCACTTGAATGCACAACAAAACAAATCCAAATGAATTAAGAAACAATAGACTATTCATGATATTATAAACGTTACTACATAAGTAATGTATTTTCTATTGAATAGTTTATTTCAATTCAATATCTATACATCCATATTACATGCAGGTACAAAATAAAGTCGATGTTTGCCTCTGTCCGTTTCTCCGGTAAATTATTCTAAACCAGCCAGTGGATTTTGATTCGGTTTTTGCCAATGAAAAGAGGGATAAAGGGAATAAAATCATTTGACAGATGTCACGTGACACAAAGCGCGAGAAAACCGAAGGTGGGTCTTCCGATTTTAAAACGAATTAGACTAATATTGTTTCTATGTTTGTTTGTACATCAGCGTGTGGCAATAGGCTATTTGACACTATTAAAAATATGCTACGAAATGTGGTCATCCTATTAGGTAACAACATAAAAAAACATATATATCTCTATTTTATCCGAAAATATTTATAGATTTTGCAAAATAAACAAAATAAATTCAAATTATTTTTTAAATTTCTTCAGCCACAAGAACGCTCTATGGTTGGCTACGCCTCGCGTGACGTCAAACGCAAGTCAACATTGTTTATTGTTATACACTTTGGTACACTAGTTTACTTGTCTGTGACGTCACGCAGATCATATGGCGTCCGCCATTACAGAAACAGCGTTTTTAGCGCGAATATTGTAATTTAAATTTTAACACAATATTTTACGGAAAATACTGCAAATTTCGCAGAAATATACATGTGGTGTATTAATCATATACCAACGAATAATTTAAAACAATTTTTCAAAATCAGTCAAATAGCCTATTGCTAATTCAACGGTGGCCATTATAAAAGCAACAATTCACGCGGTGGAACTTCATTCTCTCGATGCAAATTAATTCAAATGCAAGTAGAGTTATTACACAATCACTTACAAAACACTTTGCGCCAAGGAATGTGTTGAAGGTATCTTATCAACAGTGTGTAGTTGATGTCGTCTTGGGTAATTGTTTAGACTAGACAATTTTGTTAATTAGCTACCTACATTTTTTGAATATATTATTTGACAATAAATATCTATGTATTTGCAAATGTAATTAAATCTAATTTCACATGAATTTTACGATTCAATTATTTTTTTTAATAATAATAATAAATCATTATTAATGTAAAGTTGTTTTTTATTTATAAGACTACAGGGGAATGCCCATAAAATGTCTGAAATTGAAAGAAATTACCGATAGCTCCTACCTTCTATTTAAAATAAAATCTATATGTACATAACTATTTTATTTTTTTAAACCGACGAGTTTGTTTGTTTGCTTAGTTGAAGGCTTAATTTGAGTCTGAAACTATACCATTCATTTGATTCCACCAAAACCGCGAGACACAGCTAGTCTGACAAATAGTTTAAAATGTTTCTGTCCGCCTCTATATGTTTTTTCATCTACTTCTAATGAGCCACGCGTCTGATTTTGATACAGTTTCCACCAATTGAAAAAGCGGTGAACATTAGCGAGGTGAAATTGCATCCGTGGCAGACTGACGGTCCACTACTAAACTTGTGATGGTACGTGGCAACCGTCGCCAATAACACAAGCAACGCCACAGGTTTTGCAAGTGCCGCTGCCGACCGTAGTAGAATTGAGGATATGGAATTGGGGAGGGAAAGTAATACGGGCTTTGGCGTCCCTTACTCACTCACCGAAACACAACAGCATTTATGCTGTCATTTCGCGGTGGTCTCTACTCGACCACGGGTCTCTCGTCGAGTGACTGACTGAATTTTATGATTACGATTTATTAGCAGAGCGAGTTTGGACTAGAAATAATCCATTAGGTATTTAGGCTATGCAATATTCTGTGCGAGCCGTCCTTTAGTGAAACAATTAGCAGAACTAGTTAACTACTCTCTGATGGAATAAGCGATAATGGTCTGAGTAACTACCACGAGTCATACATCCATACTAATATTATAAACTTGAAATTAACTTCTGTCTATCTATTACCTTTTCACGTCTTAACTAACTACTCAACCGATCATGAAATTTTGCATTCACGTTGTCATGGATACGAGAAAGAACTTAGGGGTACCTTTCATCCAGAAAAAAAAAGCACTGTTCCCTAGGGATCATCTCAAAATGTAAAATATGATAGCAGCGCCACAGTCGCAACAATAACGATAACATACGTTGTATTACTCATATATTATGATCTTTTATTTTCTGAGGGGTTGTATTTTTTATTTTTCAACGCAGACAAAGTAGCGGACACCTGCTAGTTAACAACTTAACTATTAACAACCTATATGTATATAGGCAGGTATTGCATATGTAATGCGCACGCGCATCTCATTACTAACTTAAACTACTATCTCATTACGTTTTCCTGTCTTTATGTTGTGAGATACAATACGTACATTACCACCATTGTTAAGAGTCATAATAGTTGCAAAGACAGAAACATCCTTTTTTTTTCAACTTGCAATTTTTGCAAATTTTTAACAAAAATGTGTAAGTAAGTACCTACATATATATAAGAAAAAATCGATTTGCCGTTTTTTTGTACAAAAGTGATGTTGCTGCCTTTTAAAACTAGTTAGGTGAAAGATTTTTTTTAAATCGGTCCACTAGTTTTTGAGTTTATTCATTACAAATATATCGTACAAATCTTCTCTCTTTATAATATTACTAGCTGGTGCCCACGACTTCGTCCGCGTTGAAAAATATTAAGTAGCCTATCCTGTGTCCCGTACGTCCAAATGTTTATCTACAAAGTTTCATGAAAATCAGTTAATTCGTTTCAGAGTTATGGAGGAACATAGAAAAAAATTCTAAAAATCGTCAATTTAGTTTCAGTATCATGTATAGAGCCTATAAACACGACATCTCTGAAAACAAAGTAACATACTCCATGATCGACCCTTACAGATTTATTATTAGTATTGATTGATATAGTAAGTATAGATGTAGGTATATATTTATTTTTGTCGATCATTGAATTTTTTATTTTTAATTTTTGATTATCCCTAGAAGCAGTGCTTTTTTCTAGGTGTGAATTTCGTCCATTTCTGTATGCCTGACGTAACATGGGAAATTTCATGATTATTCATCATTTTGAGTATTGTTAACAAACGTATTTATTTATAATAGATATGTTATCGGTTAAAAAAAAAAAATATTTTTCATACTTTATGAATGCTTTTCATGTAAGAACAAAAGGCATGAAATAAATACACATTTTTTTACAATAATCTAAGTCTTTGTTAACTGTAAATATTTATATATCTATCTACTATTCTTCATATATTCAAAGCTGTAACACGATACTGCCAAATGGGCCTTTTCTATGAGAGTATTTTAAACTGTCACTAGTTAATCGTGTCAAGGAAACTCCGTACTGAAGTTTAGTTGTTGTAAGATCTATTTTATATATATATATACGCTATTTTTTTATTCTTTATGAATTACTCGTATTTAGCTGACCCTACGAACTTCATACCGCCTCAAAGAGCCATTCCATACAAAATGTATGAGAAATTGATATTATTATTTTTTTACATATTTTTCGTCAATATTTCTGTTGTTTTATTAGTTACTAGCGTTTCGTACGCGCTGTAATTAGTTTTTTTTTTAATCCCACAGGAACCGAACATTTTTCGGGGTAAAAAGTATCATATACAATAGTTTAATCATCTATTATCAATGAAAACCGTTTTAAAATCGGTCAAACCGTTTCTGAGATTGGCGTGCTTATAAACGCACAGACAAATGACAGACAAAAATTCTAAAAACAATTTTTTTGACTTCGGTACACATTGTACGTGTACCTACTGATTGTTTTTGAAAAAAAAAATTACAGACATGGCCCGTTTACGATTTTAAAACTATTTTTTTACTTCGGTACACGTTGTACGTGTGTAATTTTCCTTTTTATTTTTTTTTCAAAAAAATATAATGTACATACAGACATGGCTCGTTTAAGATTTTATTATGCATAGATATAAATTTTGCCTTTCGGGGAAGAGGCAAAATCAACTATTCAAAAAAAATAATATAAATATAAAAATCGGTCCAGCCAGCCGTCCTCGAGTTATAAATTGTGTACCTAACGTGACCTAACTTACACGACTTTGTTTTATATATACCTGTAACTATAGAAGATTAAAACACACACACACACACACATATTACATGTATTTAGTATGTGTAGGACTCACTCACTAACACACAAAACTCACTTTGCAAACATTACATTTGATCTTTCATGAGTCAAACCTCTTAAAGTACCTACTTAAAGTGAAATAAAATAACAGGCGAACAGATAAGAAATGCATTCCTCGAACACATTACACGTTCAACACAAAAGTGATAATTTTGAGCATACTGTATTAAACATTTTTTTTTATTAATGTAAAGGTCGTCTCAGACGGGCTGACGGTCCACTTGGATGGTAGGTGGCTACCGTCGCCTATTAAAACAAGCTACGCTGCAAATGCAATTTTATAATTGAGTATTATTCGAAAAAATAAATAAATAAAATAATTAATTATTTAATAAAATAATAATAAATTTTGACGAGCCTTTAACGCTTGGTCTAACTATTCTAAGTGGTCTCAAGGGTACGATTATTATCAGGCAGGGCCAATTTCGGAAATTCAATTTTCCATTTGCTCGAGATAGTCACAATCTGGAACTGACAAGTATAGTTGCAGGGCACACTGCGTTTCGCAGTCATTTGGGCGTCTGGCGGCAGTAACCACCCCCTTACAGAAGACCACCGTAAAATAACATCATGAGTGTTTTGGCGAATGTATAAGGGATGCTACGACCCATTTCCTATCCCTATTATCTTTAAAATGGGCAGCCCGTCTGGCGGTAGTTACCACCCCCTTACAGAAGACCACCGTGAAATAACAGTGACATGTGCGCTGTTGTGTTTCGGTGTGTGAGTAAGGGTTGCCAGAGCCCAATACAGGAGGGAGATGGGTACTTCTACTTCGAGGACCAGTGGTTTCTTACTGGTTTGCTTTCGTTTACTGGTGTGACGTGGCAGCGTGGGGGTCAGGGAGACCCGGTGAAACGGCTGACCGCTGGCCGCCCGCGGAACAGTTGGGGGCCCGAACCCGGGGATTGCCTTATTCTCCGCCCCGGGAGGCTGCCCCGCCATTTCGTGTATAATCCCTAGTTTGTTAGTCGGGCCGGTGAGGAGACCGGTGGGGAACCCGTCTATCATGCTGGGGGGGGACCGGGGGCCCTTCCGTGCCCCATGCTGGCAACTCACGAAACTGGTGGATGTAAGCATTCTCAGTTGCCACGCTTTGCCCATCGTTTTGAAGTGCCCATCTCCCTCTTCTTCTTCTTTTCCCTCTTTTAAAAAACAAATGGCTAAGAAAAGACAACAGATTGGGTATACCTCAGCGGTTCAATCCCCTTCCACCTTTAAAGTTGACTTTTGCAACATCAGGGGATTACATTCTAACATAACCAGTGTCCATCACCACCTGGAAACTACGAGGCCTGCCCTACTTGTCCTTACGGAGACGCAGATATCCTGCCCGGGTGACACCTCTTACCTCCATTACCCCGGTTATAAATTTGAGCATAAATTCATGCGGCGAGCCGGGGTATGCTTGTTCGTCCGGGAGGATATTTGTTGTCGCCGTCTTAGCCAGCTTGAAGATCGGGACCTGTCTATACTTTGGGCGCGTATTGATCATGCAGGTTCTACGCGGATCTACGGTTGCCTATACAGGTCCCATGCTGGTGATACGGAGACAACTCGATTCTTTGAGCGCATTCGGGATATGACGGAGGAAGTTCAAGTGCAGTTTCCCTCTGCTGAAATAGTCCTGTTGGGTGACTTCAATGCTCATAACGTTGAGTGGTTGGGTTCACGCACCACTGACTGTGCAGGTAGAGCTGCACATAATCTCGCCTTGGCACATGGTTTCTCACAATTGGTTTCGGTTCCCACTAGGATCCCAGACATTGAGGACCACTCTCCTTCTTTGCTGGATCTTCTGCTGACCACACGCCCTGACGGGTACACGATAGTTGTCGATGCCCCCCTCGGGTCCTCGGATCACTGTCTCGTTAGGGCGTCTGTGCCAAACGTTAACGTTGTGCGTAACCGCCCCTCGGGTAAGCGCAGGGTTTGGCATTACGGGTCAGCAGATTGGGATGGTTTGCGAGAGTTTTTCGCATCTTACCCTTGGAGGCGGCTTTGTTTCTCTTCAGAGGACATTGAGGCAATCGCTGACTCCATCACTGATGTAGTGTTGCAGGGCATGGAGAATTTCATACCCAGCTCTGTAGTACTTATCGGAGGTCGGAGCCAGCCTTGGTTCAACCGGGACTGTAAAAATGCTCGCCAAAAAAAATTAGTTGCTTACAAAGCCTTCATGGAAGCACGCGTGCTGAACAGTCCTGATACCCCTCTTTTAAGAAGGGGATACACTGCTGCCTTGAGGTTCAGCAAGAAGGTGTACACCAAGGCGAGAAATCATCATATCGGCAGGATTGGTGAGCGGCTAACTAACTACCCCTCCGGGAGTAGGGCTTTTTGGTCGCTCGCCAAGGCCGCTGAGGGCAACTTCTGTCGATCCTCGCTTCCCCCACTGCGGAATCATAATGATACTCTGGCTCATTTGGCGAAGGAAAAGGCCGACCTGTTGTGCCACATCTTCGCCTCCAACTCGACTTTGGACGACCAGAATGCCATTCCGCCGACAATTCCGCGTTGTGACAGCTCCATGCCGCAAGTACGCTTCACTCAACGTGAGGTTAGGCGGGAACTGGCTTCTCTTGACGTTCGCAAGTCGAGTGGGCCAGATGGTATTCCAGCAGTGGTTCTAAAGATTTGCGCACCTGAGTTGTCTCCCGTGCTTTCGTGGCTCTTCGAACTTTCCTATTTAAGCAAGCGCTTCCCGAAAGCTTGGAAAGTTGCTCACGTCCACCCTTTGCCCAAAAAGGGTGACCACACGGATCCGGCCAATTATAGACCGATCGCTATTACTTCCCTCCTTTCCAAGGTGATGGAGCGCATTATTAATAAGCAGCTCCTGAGGTATCTGGAGGATCATCAGCTGATCAGCGACCGCCAATATGGATTTCGGCACGGCCGCTCGACTGGTGATCTTCTCATTTACTTTACACACCGCTGGGCCGAAATTGTGGCAAACAGGGGGGAGGTTTTGGCGGTGGGTCTGGACATAGCAAAAGCGTTTGACCGGGTCTGGCATCGAGCTCTTCTCTCCAAGCTTCCATCTTACGGGTTGCCCGAGGGATTGTGCGATTGGGTCGCCGACTTTTTGACTGGTCGGAGTATCAGAGTCGTGGTTGACGGATGTTGCTCCGACAACATGACAGTTAACGCCGGTGTCCCCAACCGGCGGGAAGGCTCTGTGCTTTCCCCAACACTCTTTCTTTTGCATATCAATGATCTGTTACAAGTCAACAGTATTCATTGCTATGCAGATGACAGCACTGGGGAAGCTTATTACAAAGGCCGCGCTAATATTCCTCTCTCAGACTTGCAGGAGAGCCGCGACAGACTTGTGTCTTCGATTGAGACATTATTATCTGAGGTCTCAAATTGGGGTTGCTCGAACCTTGTGCAATTCAACCCCTGTAAGACGCAAGTCTGTGCATTCACCGCAAAAAAGGCCCCATTTGTAGCGACACCTAAATTTCAGGGCACTCCGCTCGAAATATCCAAGAGCATTGGCATCCTTGGTGTGGACATTTCGAACACAGTCGAGTTCAGGTGTCACCTGAAAGATAAGGCTACTCTAGCTTCCAAAAAAATGGGCGTGTTAAACAGAGCAAAGCGGTATTTCACACCGGAGCAGCGCCTTGTTCTCTACAAGGCCCAGATTAGGCCCCATATGGAATACTGCTCTCATCTCTGGGCTGGCGCGCCAAAATACCAGCTAGATCCATTTGACGCCTTGCAACGTCGAATTATTCGAATTGTCAATGATCCAACGCTCACACAAAAACGGTTAGAACCCCTTAGTTTAAGAAGGGATGTAGCCTCTCTTTGTGTGTTCTACCGGCTGTACAATGGTGAGTGCTCTGATGAGTTGTTCCAACTAATGCCTACCCCAAGTTTTTACCACCGTACTGCGCGTCATAGATGTGGAGTTCATCCGCATTACTTGGATAAGGTGCCACTACGCACAGTCCGGTTGGGTAGAAACTTTATTCCGCGGACGCGCGATCTTTGGAACAATCTCCCTTCTGAGGTGTTTCCACCTAGCTACAATATGGGCTTCTTCAAGCGAGGGGTTAACAAATATCTACAGGGTAGGCAGCGCACTAGCACTCCCCTTGGTGTTGCTTGTGTCCTTAGGCGACGGTAACCACCTACCATCAAGTGGGCCGCCTGCCTGTCTGCCACCTTTATATTATAAAAAAAAAAAAAAAAATCTCTTATCCCCATTTATCCTTTATCCCACTAAGGTAGGCAGTGTCTTTGCAGCATCTGTGTCGTTGCAGCATTCGCCAACCATAAAGTGGTTAATGGAACGTCAGCCTATCTGGCGACCTTTACATTTAAAAAAAACACTAAAATTGTGTGTTCCAGAATAAGTTTGCAATGTATTTAAATATATTTTTTTAAATATATTAAATAAAAAAGTAAAGCGCTTACTTCCCAAGGTTAAGCTGATTAATGATAAAGAGATTACGAATTTACGAAGTAAGTACCTACTTACTTACTACGTATTTGCCTACGTAGGTAATTTGTTGGAAACGCCTCACAAATTTACAACTACAAAATTAATTTATGATAAAACTATTTTTTTTATTTATTTAAAAAAGTTATATATAATTATTCGATATTTAGAAAAATAGAAACAAATAATATAAATTCTCAAATCACTTTTCAAAAAAGACAACAAATACAACACTAGAAATAGAAATAAAATAGAATTGCCTAAAGTTAGAACACAATATGGTAAAAAATATAATATATGTTATATGAGGGAGCACAGATATACAATGCATTACCTGAGAGTATTACTTGAAACATAAATTAAAAGAATACGTATGGATGGACCAATGTTGGAAATACCTATGTAATTAATCTCCGATGAATTAAATGAACCGAAAAATGTAGTTATTAAGCTTAAGACAGCTTGTTCTTTTTTATGAGAATAATTTTTTAAAACCGAATTGGCCACGACGTTTGGGATTGCAATCATTGCAAAAAAATTTATTTTTAATTTTAAAGTTATATCCAGGGCCTGGAAACGTTATTTAAAATAACGTTTTCAAAACGTTCTAAACGGTTCTTTTAGTTTGGTTCGCAACTTTACGTTCGGAACGAAAACGAAATAGGAACATTTTCAAAAAACGGTTTAATCCAGTGGACGCGACCTTGGTCAACGTGTGGCACGCACTGAACTGCACTGGTAAAGCCAAAACCTCAATAAAATTGGTATTATTATTCGTAGCTGCCGAGAAAAAATGGCAAAAAACGTTTTAAAACGTTCGAAAACGTTATTTGAAACGAAAACGATTGAAATTTTGTTCATGCCTAAAAACGTTTTTTTTAATGTTCCGTTCGAACGAAAACAAATTAAACCGTTCTTTAGGTATTAAAGTCGAAAACGTTTCTAAAAAAATAACGGTATTCGAGCCCTGGTTATATCTACATATCTTTATATCAGTATAATTTGAAGTCGCTTTCCGTATTTGGTCTGATGGGATGGTCTTTAACTCCTATAAACCATGCAAAGATTTTAATGTGATTTTCACTGTATTACATTTATTACCTATACATAGAGGACTAAACAATGAATCATTTCCTGTTTTGTTTCTTTTAATTACTCGCAAAAACCTGTGAATCTGTCTATGCCAAAACAACCTGAGAGTCAACAAACTCTATCTTATCTATGTGACGATAAATTTAAGCACTAAAATTATCTTACAAAGCCACGGCCTACAATTAGAAAAATAAACAAAATGTATAGGTACAAATAATTAGTTAGAGGAATAATAAAGATAAACCATGCAAAGTCAACAAATGGGTTTAGTAGTCATCTCGCACATTTTATTTCTTACGAAATGTGCGAAAAGCCAATTTTAAATTTAAATATGTTTTTTTTAGTAGTCCTCTCGCACACTTTGGGTTTTACAAATCAGTACTCGTTGTTCCACGGTTAATATTTTGCGTTGTAGCTGCAAAATTTAAAACATTATTAATAATATAAAATAAACTATAAACTGTACTAGCGACCCGCCCCGACTTCGGTTAGCAACCTATTTAATAATAATAATAAGGCAAAGCAAAACTTTGCCCTAAAACAGTGGTTCTACAATAGCTCCCTTATTACTTTTTTATGTCGGAATAAACCCTTTCTAAGGCGGCTTTTTGAAAGCAACACGCAATATTTGTCTTTGATTCCTGACGATTATTTTGGACACTTCTGGTAGAAGCCACGGGTCATAGGAGGTCATGAGTGTAGGCCACACCTATGACTTTCCTACAATTTTTTATAATATATTTACTAATAAAATATTGAATAGTTTGCACATTTTACAGCGTGATTTTTTAGTAGTCAGGTTTTAATTTTTGAACTTATTTCTTTTTATAACCTAAAAAGATCGAGAGCGCACTTATAATTAATGAAAAAAATTTAGCCCAAGAAGAACCTGCAAAAAAGACTAATAACGAAACATCCAAACTAATAATCCATATTAATATTATAAATATGAAAGTAACTATCTTATCTGTTAGTTTTTCATGTAATAACTACTCAACCGATCATTATGAACTTTTGCGTAAACGTTTTGTTAGGGATAGAGAAAAGGACATAGGGCGTCTTTCGTGTATAAAAAAGCACAATTCCCGAGGGATCATTTAAAAATAAAAATAAATCAACGTCCGATTGAATAAATGTTTTCATACTAACGAACTAACGGACGATAGGTTACTGCCGGTCTACGAGCCCCACTGACTGACATCATGCTATTACCGTTGTACTGTGGGAATCCTAGCACCTACTTAATCTCAAGGCATACATACTTCACATCGTGGATGCAAGACGCCATAACTTATTAAAGTATATAATCGGCATTTAATTTGGCACCTCGGGAACAAGAGTGAGCTATGAGATTTTCGGTTCATTTCAGTTTTGTATAGGGTTATTTTTGTCTATCGCTGCCATTCAATAACTCGTCACCTGTCTTCAGTCGCATTATTGCATTATTGTACATTGTGCGACAGGGAGAACGCTCTACAAAACCGAATATATACGATCTTAGCCGTACATACATCTCGCTCTTGCTCACGACGAGCCATATTAAATGTCGCCTACTGTACAAAACACTAGTCTCGCTTAAATTTAAAAATAAATACTAACTAGTTACGACGATGAGAACGGTCTTTTTAAGCATTGTAATATTTTACCAATAAACATTCAATTTTCTTTTTCACTAATGAAAGATATATTTTTTTACGAATACTTAAGGACTAACATTACCACTTACATTGTCCCACATCTTATCATCAGCCTACCTTCAGATCTATGCAACAATATATGTAACTATTAAAAATAAACACACCGGCATATTTAGCGGAACACAAAAAAAAGGTCCATAATTAAAAAAATATGGTTTTATTTTAAAATCTACTTACTACACTTCTTTTGTTATTTAAAGTTTCATTTGTTTTACTTAAAATGAGATCACATTAAGAACAGATTTTGCGAGTAGGCTATTTGTGAAAAATGGTACATTTTTGAACTTTTCATGTAACCGGGAAAAGTGAAAATTAATA
The DNA here is from genome assembly GCA_936446665.2 of Synanthedon andrenaeformis. Taxonomy (NCBI): domain Eukaryota; kingdom Metazoa; phylum Arthropoda; class Insecta; order Lepidoptera; family Sesiidae; genus Synanthedon; species Synanthedon andrenaeformis. Next base: position 1,685,783 of record OW387804.2, on the reverse strand, counting down.
TTAAAATAACAATTAATTAAATTAGAAAAATGGTGATTAATATCGCGTATTTCCTCCACGTGCTCTTATTAAAGTTTCTACCCGTCTAGGCATACTGAGAATGATGTTATCAATGGTCTCCTGGGATAGTCTCCGCCATTCCTCAACTACGGCGATTCGCAGTTCACCCACGTTGGCAGGAGCTGGAATTCTGGACTTAACTTTTCTTTTCAGCAAGTCCCAAACGTGCTCTATTGGGTTCATATCCGGTGATCTCGCCGGCCACTCCATAACAGTGATATTCATATCATTAAGATAAGCTTGAGTTACGCGAGCGGTATGCGGCCGAGCATTATCCTGCATAAAAACAAAATCGTCACCGATATATGGGGCAAACGGTACGACATTTTCTTCTAAAACTTCTCTGATATAGCGGTCTGCAGTCAGACTCCCTCTGTCAATCACTACCAAGTCTATGCGAGCTCCCAAACAAATGCCCGCCCAAACCATTATTGATCCACCACCGTATGCAACTGTAGTTTCAAAATTTGTCTGAATGTATCGTTCTTTGCGTCTGTATATTCTTTGCCTGCCGTCAATTTGATTTAAGAGAATTCTGCACTCATCACTAAACAATACCTTACTCCATTGGTCCGCGTTCCAAAGTCGATGTTCCTGAGCAAAAGTTAACCTGTTTCTACGATGATTTACCTCGAGCCTTGGAGCCTTGGCGGGCACAAATGAACCCAAACCAGCTTCTTCGAACCTTCTTCGTACCGTACGCTCACTTACGGTTACACCCCGCACTGCTTCTAACTCATGTCGGGCTTGGACGGCCGTCAAACGGGGGTTCCTACGTACACGAAGCCGAATGTAACGATCATCCCTACTCGAAGTGCGTCTTTTTCTGCCTTGTCCTGCTCTTCTCACATAAGTACCGGTCTCCCTGAACCGTTGGATACTGCGATGGATCGTTGAAACTGGTCGACGAAGATCTCTGGATATCACTCTGTAGGTTTGACCATTTCTTCGCATTTCGAGTGCCCTGGCAATCTCCGTTGGGGCTAAGTCAGGCATAATTCAGTCCTCAACTCCAGAAAGATACGCGATTAAAAAAAACTAACAAAAAACAGTATTTCAATGAAATTTTAAATCAAACTCAGAAGGAAGAAATACTCGAAGTTCACTCCAGATAAGGTGTATTTGAATAAAATTAAAACAATTGCATAAAATGTGATGTTCAGTTGTTTTCTTAATTTGAAAATATTTCTTTTTAAATTAAATGACGTATAAACCAGCCAGCAACCTTATATGATACTGACATCAAACCTTTATTTTATGTTCCGCTAAATATGCCGGTGTGTGTATTAAATTTAAGTTAAAGCAATATTTTTAAATTGTAATTAATAGTATATTTAGATATTAAATTCATTTTAGTATATGTATTAATAATTTAAAAATGATAACACAAAATTATACCTCAGTGGTTTTACCTCAGTGATATCATTACATGTATTATATTATTAACTTTTTAAATTGTGAAAATTATAAATAAATAAATCCTTACAATACTAATATTATAAAGAGGTAATCTTTGAAACTACTCATCCGATTCGAAAATATTGTTTCACCTATAGAAAGCTATAATATCAGCAAGTAACTTAGGCTATATTTTATAACGGACAAAGTCGCGTGCAACAGCTAGTCATTAATAAAATCCTCACCGTCAGTCATAATATTAAATAGTATAATGAACTAACAATAACTAAACTGCTGATTTGATAAAAAAATCTTTAAAAAAAAAAAAGGTGAAAGAACACCTAATAAAGTTCTTTATGTAAGTATAGTATACATTGTATACAATGTATGTACAGGTATGTCTTGAGTCCAAAAGTCCTAGGACTTCAAGACATGTGACGACCCGAGACCCAAACCCTAAATGACTGCAAGAAATTATTATCAAAGCTGTCCTTTCCTGACCCCTTTTTTTATTATCTTTTTCATTTGAAGTCCCATTTCCATTCCCATTTCATTGAAAGTTCCACTTTCACCTTACAAAGGTATGTCAGACCCATCATCCCCTGAGCTTAGTAACATAATATGACAATGCTTAAAAGCTTCATTTAAGCATAAACATATCATATAAGTCATTTGCCGCATCACGATTAGGCTCCGCTCCTGATCCCTTATCCTTAATCCTTATATTTGGCCGCACACTTGCAGCACCTGTGACATTGCTTGTGTTATAGACGGCCTAATTGAACCAGGCCCGTTTCACTGGATAAGATTGTAAGAATCAATTATTATAAATGGCATGTTTAAAAAAACTGCAATATTTAAATTTTTTTTATGTTAGTTTCGACAGACAGGCTGAAGATTCACTTGACGGCAGGTCGCTGCTACCATCGCCTATAACTACTTGTCACCACTTGCCAGATTCAGACCAGAGTCAACTTTGAAAAATTCATTTGCCAGGAATCAAACTCGGAGCATTAAGGCAAGCATGTTAACCACTCATCCAATGGGTTCGTAAATTATGAATTAATTTTATTTCACAAGTCATATGTATATGCAGTGTAGCAAAAATGTAATATTAGTTGAGCGCATCTGGTGGCAGTAACCACCCTCTTACAGGAGACCACTGTGAAATAACAGCATTTGTGCTGTTGTTTCAGTGAGTGAGTAAGAATGCCAGAGCCCATTACCCTATCCCTTAATAGTACTATGGTGTCTACAGAGCACTTGCAGCTCCGGTGGCGTTGCTAGTGTTTTAGGCGATGGCAGCCACCTACCATCAAGTGGACCGTCACTTGATTAAAATATTAAAAATTAAAATATTGCAGTCTTTATGGCCAATTTAAAAGAATTTAATTAAGTTACCTTTTAATAAGTGATTACAATTAAATACATTCAATAAATTTCTTAATTAATTCAGTAATGGTTTGCTTGCAATTTGCTTGCTGGAAAATTATACTTAATTTTAATAAAGTTGGCATGTTCATTAGTTTGTATGAATAATTATTAAGTTTTTCTTGATAACATAAATTAAAAAAATCCATAAACACATACGAATGATTTGATATAGGAAATTCCGAGCGTAAGAAGAGATCGGCTATTATTATCACTATAGAATACGAAACATTGTAGTTGAAATGACGAAAACAATGAAACCATTATAAAAGAATTATGATAGAACAAATACTTTCACCGGTTCGAAAAGATAAATATCTCGCAAAATATCAAATCCCACCCACAATAATTTCATTATGCAGAAACATCGCAATGTTAACACAAAAAATACTAAACAATTTAGAATATTATAATGCAACACAAAATTTACCTGTGATCGGTGCATGATTTTTTCACGTCATCAACATTGCAGTAAAATCACTGAATAATATTGTGTGATAAGGCAAATGTAGCAAATATAGTAGGATCTTTGTCTAAACACATTGTACCTACGTTTACGCGGACACGGCACAAAAACACTGTTGTTCAGAATTAATTTACAGCGTACGTGTAAATAAAGGATCAACAAAATAAATAACATAGGACTTTATTCACTGTTCATTAGGATATTTTAGTTTTCAAAAAAGAAAACTCCCACCGAATAAAATATCCGTTTGTAATCGGCACATTCCTTTGATTGATTGATCGTTGCCGTTTCGTTTCGTTCCTCATTCAACGAAGTCAGCGAATGAATGTTTTTACAAAATTACTCTGTGTTATTGCTTAATCACAGACACCTATGGATTATCAGGAATGAGGAAAACTTTTTATCAATGTAGAATTCAGAAAAGATTTAAATGGCTTCACTAATTTATGCATAACAAATTACCTACAACAATGGAAGGTAGAGGTAAAGAGGGCCGATTTACATTGGTGTTAATATGAAAAATTGGCAAGCTATAACAATTAATTAAAATAGCGCTTTTGTAACATTAGGATTTGGTATGAATATCCTGTTCGTAACAGTTACGTAATAAGATATGAATTACTGATTTAACTAATATCTTAAATAATAATTCTGCTATAAGAAACTGTTTAGTTCGTTCAGTTATGTCTGTGAATGAACTATTACATGATTTTGTTCTGTGGCTATTGGGAACTATCCAGTGACCATAGAACACTATATATACTCACCATTTGATTGATTTGAGATCAGTCAAAGTCAGACTGAATTGAGTAGTCCGTAGAGGGAGAATGAATAGTCTATTCTTGTTCTTGTCTGCAATAGTCCTGTGCCAATCGTTCATTCTCAGTGATTCGATCGTTCAAGTACGGTTCAAGTATTGATTAGTGCTACGACCCGGGTCATTTCGATCGATCGTTCTAGTCCTGTGTCAATCGTTCATTCTCAGTGATTCGATCGTTCAAGTATTGATTAGTGCTACGACCCGGGTCATTTCGATCGATCGTTCATTTTGCCGCCGGAGTGGGTCGTTACGACGATCCGTTTCGTTTGTGTTCATTTCACTTGTACCGATTGTGGATTATTGATCGTCTGTCAACAGTTGATCACGTACTTGCGAACGAATTTTTTCCAAAGCTGGCATGACTATCAATACCAAGAGAAGCAGTTTGAAGCCAAAAAAAGCAGAGGAATGCTTATTTTTAAATTCAAATTTATAGTTACTTAAATATATTAAAAAAAATTTCTTTTACTCCATGGTTCCTAAATAGACATTAAAAACTTTTGAACTTTATTAATTTTAATATAGTTAAAACATTAAAAACTGTCATCAACATTAAAAACTTTTGAAAAAAATAATTATAATATATTGTGTGAATGTGTTTTAGTGTGTATGGACTAATATTATCTGAACATATTATTCTGTGAGCGTGCATGAGCTTCTGTGATTCATTGAGTTGGTAAATTTATTCATTTTGTTTTGTTTTATTTGCAATCATGATTGTGTAACCAATCATAGATGATCATAGATCAAAACGATACCAACATTTTTTAGCGATTGGTTGAACCAGATCATTCAAAACGAATGATTGCAATCATCAATACTTTTACGCGACCCGGGTCAAATGATCGTATCGTTCACGATTGACACAGCTCTAGTCTGCAACTTGTCTGTTCTTGTCTTGCTTGAGATCAGATCAAGAGTGGATCAAGATCAACAAGATCAGATGTTGATCAGATGGATAAAAAGTAATAAATAAAAGTTATTTATGTATTTATTTATTCATACTTGTAGTTAAAGTATTTTAAGAATTCTGTGTATAACTAACACTACATTTTGCAACAACAATTTCATTTTACCCGTATTTAATTATTCAGATACAGTAATCGTGTTTCTTGTTTATATGTTTCCCTCCCTACTTAAAATAATCACACGTTACAATAGCAATGGAAGATATAGAGAGTGCTTCTAATGAAAATAAAGAATCTGAATTTAAAAAGCCCATACTCATAGGACGTATAGGAAAATTACCGAAAAGAGCACAAAATTTACCAGATAAAAGTGAGAAACAACCTGAAGTTCCAAAATCAAATAGCGATTCTGCTGAATCGAGTTCATCTATTAAGGATTCTTTGCCTCCTGCTGTTCTGTTAAAGGAGTTGTCTACACCTATACCTTATAAAGAACCCAAATGGTCTGGATTGTCACCTGATGGTAAGCTCTTCTTATAGTTTTCTTATAGTTAAGATTGACAGACAGGTTGACGGTCCACTTGATGGTAAGTGGCTACCGTCGCCTATATCACTAGCAATGCTAAAGGTGCTGCAAGTGATTTGCGGACCATAATAGAATTAGGGATAAGGGACTATAAGTGTAGACTTTCCATTTAAAAATATTTAATTAAGTTTAAAAATATAAAAGTTATAAAATATAAAAATATGTTTTTCTTACATTTTCAGGATCAGGCTATGCATTCGAAGTGTTGAAATCTGGTATTATAATTGAAACAATAGATTTGACCAAAAAGCCATACTATGTGTTTGGTAGACTTTCTAACAGTGATGTGATACTGGAACATCCAACAGTTTCAAGGTAATTTCAATTTCAACGGTTATTTCAATTCAGTTCAATTCAATTTTTTATTGCAAAACCATAATGTATAAAGGTGTTACAAAATTTATAAAGACCAGTGTTATGGACCCTGTTGGGCATGCAACTTAAGGGACTAGGAGAGGAAGCGTAAACTAAATATATAAAAAGAATTTTATTTTATTTAAAATTAAATTAAAAAATATTTACAATTTTATTATTAATATTTAAATAATAATATTAACTATAAAATATTCATTGGTGTTATAGTAACATTTACTATTTAGAATTTTTTTAATTTAAGTATGATCATTAGAAGAGCTGAAGGTATTTGAAGAATTTAGTTTTAATCGGGATAATATTAAATTATTTTTATCTCGTAGCGTATACTTGCATCATAAGTCTTGACATTGTGTATAAAATTGTTTATATTTTTGGACAAATTTACACTTCTCAAAATATATAAGCTGGGCAGAGTTGATAGATAATATTATCAATGCATGTATTATCTGTACATTAAATATTTTTGGATCATGGGCTAAACAAGCTAAGGAAAAGGCTGAACTGTTCGGAAAACACCTTTCCCAAGTTTTTACCCCAAATGAAACTAGTATGCCTGATTTCGATCGGGAGGTGGATTTGATGCTGAACAGTGACCAACAATTAAGCTTACCATTAAAACTTGCAACGCCTAAAGAAATACTTAAAACGATAAGAAGTCTGGAAGATAAAAAATCACCAGGGTTTGATCTTGTAACCGCTGAAATACTTAAGCATTTACCCAGAAAACCAATAGTCTTCCTAACCATGCTATTTAATGCTATATTTCGTATACAATTCTATCCGAAATTATGGAAGGTATCCCAGATATGTATGGTAGCTAAACCGGGGAAACCGCCTACTGAACTTGGTTCATATAGACCTATTAGTCTTCTCCCGGTATTATCAAAAGTGTTTGAAAAAATATTTCTCAGAAGATTACGACCTATACTGGAGAATGACTTAATAATCCCAGATCACCAGTTTGGGTTTCGTGAGGGCCACTCAACTGTAGAGCAGGTACACCGGGTCGTGCACAAAATAAGGCAGTCACTTGAAAAGAAACAATACTGCTGTGCTGCCTTCTTGGACATACAGCAGGCGTTTGATAAGGTCTGGCGCAAAGGATTATTATACAAGCTTAAAGTACTGTTACCCAACTCCTTCTACATGATCCTTAGGTCATATTTACATGAAAGAAAATTCCAAGTGAAATATGAAGCAGAAACATCCAAGTTATATGACATAAAAGCCTCAGTACCACAAGGATCGGTTCTTGGACCAGTACTTTATACAATATATACTGCAGATCTTCCTGTTACTGATGAAGTAGAGACAGCAACATATGCAGATGACACTGCTTGTCTGGCTAGTGATACAGATCCAATAAAGGCATCCCAAAGGTTACAAGGTCAACTAAATAAGGTCGATGTATGGCTACGAAAGTGGAGGATCAAATCTAGCACCACCAAGTCCACACAAATTACTTTTACGCTTCGGAAAGGAGAATGTGCACCTGTGAATCTGGGAGGTGAAACACTGCCAAAAAGTGACTGTGTCAAATATCTCGGCATGTTCCTGGATAAAAGATTAACTTGGGCAAACCACATAAAGGCAAAGAAGAGTGAAGCCAGCTTGAGATTCAAAAGCCTATATTGGCTTATAGGACGAAGATCGCCATTATCACTCCACAATAAGATACTGGTATATAAAGTGATAATTAGGCCAATCTGGACGTATGGTATTGAACTCTGGGGCTCTGCCAGTCAGTCCAATGTGGAAATATTACAAAGATTCCAGAACATCGCCTTGAGATCCATTACTAGCGCTCCCTGGTTTGCTAGAAACACCGAAATACACGAACACCTGGGTATAGAAACAATTAAAGAATCGATTAATGCAGGTAGTGTTAGATATATAAACAGACTGAAAAAACACAGTAATCAATTGGCCAAAAACCTCCTGGACAGAGATGGAGATGTAAATCGACTGAAGAGATGGCAAATCCTTGACTTAGACCATCGAAGTTAATCTTGGGGTGATGTTCGCAGGAACATCAACCATAATCTAAACCAATATACCTGATACCACATCAGATTATGGCTCTGGAGGCCGATTGCTGATATATTTAGAGAAAAAAAAAAAAAAAATTAAATATTTTTTCAACAAAACAATTTGTATACATATTTTGTACTTTGGAAATGGCGGAGTCAACTTTGAAAATGAACTTTTCTTAACATAAAAAAAAAGTACCTAACTGGTGAATTTTCTGAGGCAATTATATCAACTTAATTTGATTTGGTCAGACATCACGCCATCCTTCAGTACAAGGCTTTCGCGGATGAGGGTGAACCGGCATCGGGTTGGTACCTGTATGACCTCGGAAGCACTCATGGCACTTTCCTCAATCGGGAGAAGGTGAAGAGTGCTCATTTCACCAGAGTGCGGGTAGGGCATCATGTTCGCTTCGGAAACAGCTCGAGAAGTTTCATCTTACTGGTGAGTTTTATTTCGATTTTATCTGAAATAATAAATTGTCACGAAGGCAGTCTTCTTCTTTTGTTCGAAAAATATTCTAAAAAAATATTGATTTAGATAAAATGGCCAAATTACGTTCGACCCTATTGATTTAAATAAAATATATAAAGGACGATCGCAGAGCAGGAAGAATTTCGTACATTAACCTGTTATTACCTGTCTCCGTCGCTCCCGCGTAAATATATTACCGTCGCACTCGCACAGATGTAATGACTGCAGTTTTAAGGGATTGCAAACCTTTTTATCTGTGAAAATAAGTCTGTTATTGTATGCATGGATTGCGTTGGCGTTGAGTCCAGGTCAAAAAATTTAAATAACAAAAGTCGAAACGATAAATTTTATATTTAGAACATGGGTGTGTCAATAACCAGTAACATTTTTAATTAGATTTTTTTCTCTTAGAAATCTTTATCTCTATTTTTTTCTCAATCCACCAATTATTTATTATAATTATCTGTGAGTTCCATAAGAATCTAACAGATGGCGGTGTAAGATAATTTATCGGTTGGATTGAATAAAAAATTGCACCCGTGCGAAGCAGGGAGCGGGCCACTAGTTTTATATAAATTTGCACTTTATACAAAAAGTTTGTGACCACTTTCAGTTGGTAATTAGGTACGAAATTCATTCCTGCTCCGAGACCGGACTATACCAGTATAGTCTTTTTTTTTTTAACCTAATTTATATTTTAAAATGTAATAAAACTTAACAACTTATATATTTCATCAACATTGACTTATACAATCTTGAATTTAGATAGACATTTTGTCTACCTTGGCGTTTTACATATATAAATTAACCCTTTATGAACCCCATGTATGTATATTTACCAGGGTCCAGATTTCGATTGCGAAGGAGAATCAGAGTTATCCGTGACTGAAATCAAGAAGAAAACCTTACAAATGAAATTGGAGAAAGAGAAAATGATACAAGAATTGGCAGAGCATAGACAAAGGGAGAAGTTAGAAGCAGATAAAAGGAGAGAGGAAGAAGGCATTGATTGGGGGATGGGTGAGGATTTAGTTTATTATAGTCTCTTTAAACTTTTGTTTCAAGAAGAGGGTTTCGGGACAACCTCTTCGCTACTACTACTAAATTTCGAGTTAAAAAAACTTACTTTGTATGTATTTTTGACCCGTTAAAAACATTACGAGTTCAGATTCAACCAAAGATTTATCAATGCCAATGTAGCCTTGATGTGATTGTGATTTAAAAAGGTTTTGATCCATATTCCTCTGATTTTCCAAGCTCTAATGGTATCTGATGGTCAGTTTAAACATCTTTGCCAGACGGCTTAGGTTAGGTTAGTTTTATACACACACACACACACACACACACACCTTGTCCTATTGTTGGAGAATATTTTCCCAAATTTGCCATCGTATAAATGGTGGGTTTTTATAATAACTTCAGGCGACGATGCCGAGGAAGAGGCGGATTTGGCCGACAACCCTTACGCGTCTACCGCCAACGAGGAGTTGTACCTCGCCGACCCCAAGAAAACCCTCCGTGGGTACTTCGAAAGGGAAGGACACGACCTCACCTACGACTGCGAGGAGAGGGGCGTAGGACAATTTTTGTGCAGGCAAGAAAATTACTATTTATTTATTTCTTAGGAAAACTTTTTTTAGGTAAAAAAAGTACTATACCCCCTTAAATAACTTGGCGAGTTATTAAAATAATGGACAATTTAATCAAGATTTCAAAGCTTTCAAAGGGTTTTTTTTTCTCTGCAAATTATATATAAAAACCTTCCTCGTTTAACTCTCTTTCCATAAGTGAAAATCACATTAAAATCCGTTGCGCAATTTAAGAGATTTAAGGGTACATAAAGAGGGACGGATCGTGGGAAGTGACTTTATTTGCGGGATTCGAACCCGCGACCGTTTGATTAACAGCTGGGGTCACTAGCCACTATACCAAACGTGTCGTCATGCATGACCTTATATTTCCAGGGTAGAGCTGCCAATAGAAGACGCCCGCGGTAGACCGGTGGTAGCCGAAGTCATACACAAGGGGAAGAAGAAGGAGGCGGTGGTCTCTTGCGCCCTGGAGGCTTGCCGTCTATTAGACCGAGCCGGTCTTCTAAGACAGGCGACGCACGGTGAGTTCTGTTGTGTCGTTGTGTTGGAACATCCTTTTTGTTTCTAACACACGCACACGCGCACACACATTTTTAAAGGACAATACAATTTCGTGCGTTATATTATAATTAAATAATTCATATAATCGTGTACATTTATAGAGTCTCGACGGCGTAAGACTAGAGACTGGGGCGCGGAGGACTACTACGACTCGGACGACGACACGTTCCTCGACCGCACCGGAGCGGTCGAGCGCAAGAGGGACATGCGCAAGCGCAGGGACCACGCGCACACCGCCGCCGCGGACCAACCGCTCACCTACCAACTGTTGGTGAGTCCGCTTCTTCTTTCTCATTTATTTATTTACCATACAATGGCCCCGACGAGGCAGGCATCAAACAAAATTGTCATCGTTCAAGTTGGGCGACACACTTGGCGGTTGCCGCCGCAATTACTGAAGGCACAGCCTGCACCAGTGAAAGTTATAAGTAAAGGTGGACTCGATCCGAGCGTCAGTGACACTGGAGTCACAGCGTCACTGATGCTGCGTCAGTGACGCTGCCGCAAAGCGACTCTGGTGACTGGATTCCCACGACAGACGCACATCGATCGCCGACATATTCAATCGTATGTGTTCTGTTATCGTGAAATGGGTCTTGTTTAGAAGAATTAATTAAAGAATAACGAGAAGATGATGATCTTTTGCTTATACAATACCTGAGTTTAAATAAGTCGAAATGAATAGGGATTCTATATGATTTTAATCCAAAAACACATAAATTCAAACGACGATAGATTCAAAAATTTTTAGTCATTTTTACTTATTTTCTTGTAGAAAACTGTATCAGCGACACTGACGCCCTGACGCGCGCGTTACTGCCGCGCTGTTCGAACGCCGCGCGCCGGTCCAAACATTTTCATAGTAACTTATACTGTCGCACTGTCGCAGCGTTAGTATCGCGGCATTACTGACGCTAACGCTCGGATCGAAAGTCTACCTTAACTGTATTGTTTGTGTATCGTAGTGGGCGAATGGCACACGTTATATTTGACTTGAGAAACTTGAAAAAGTGATACCTATTGGGGTAATATAATAATGTAAATTACAGATAGACCAAATAAATGAGATAGAATCGTCAATAGCGGAGAAAGAGAAGATTCTGGAAGGTCTTCGCGCCACAAAGACAGTGGTCAGTACTGAAAACGATGAAGACTCCTTGGACACCTTCATGGCGACCCTCGGTCAGAAGAAAAACATGGCACAGAAGGCAGAGATATCTCAAACTAAGGTTTAGTTAAACTATCTTATTAAAGCAATTTTTTATTGTTAAAAATTAAAATTTATTTATTTTAAGACAAAACTAGACCCAAAATGTTACATTATTTTTAAATATAAATTATATATTTTAGACAGTTCCATATAATTATAAATAAAACATATAAGTAAAAGCGTTTTAAAATAAATAAATATATATATATATATATATATATATATATATATATATATATATATATATATATATATATATATATATATATATATACAAACAGTAATTAGACACAAGATATATTTACACATTTTTTTTAATGTTAAGGTGAACAGACAGGCTGACGGTCCACTTGGTAGTTGGTGGCTACCGTCGCCTATAACACAAGCATAGCCACAGATGCTATAAATCAGATGCCGACTACAGTAGGATTGAAGATAAGGGATTAGGAAGGGATAGAGAGACAAAAAAAGCACATATGCTATTATTTCACGGTCATATTTTGTGTAAGGGGAGGGGGTGGTTACTGCCGCCACTCGAACCCGCGACCGTTTGGTTAACAGCTAGGGTTACTGGCCACTAGACCACTAAACAACTAGTGTGTCATGTTGTTCATAAACTTAGAGACTTTCCCTCAGAGTAGTTTCCTGTCAGCCTGTCTTTCCAACCTTACCATAAAAAGAGAGTTTTTATTCTTTTACAGATGTCTATACAGAAATTAAAAGCGGAGTTAATGAAAACTAAGCGATTGGCGGACGTCGCCAGGCCGGCGCATCTCCCGCCTCTCATAAAGAAGGGCGATGGCAAGATGGCGGTCAAAATGGCGGCCAACTCTGTTCTCTATGGAAAAAGGTTTCGTTCGCTTTCATTTGTTTATTTATTTACATCAAAGATAATCAAAGATGGCCTCTTTGAATATCCCTCTGTATATTAAAAGCTATATCTGTATATCTGATTAAAGACACCCTGTATATGAAAATCGATTATTAAGGAGTAAACTCCAAAAAATTCATAAAAATTGGTCAAGCCGTTTCGAAGTCAAGCCGTGACAAGTGAATTTTATATGTATACATATAGATGTAATCTATCTACTTATATTAATAAAAATACCAATTCGGCCAATTTCCCTTTACAATATTAATAAAATCCCAGGAAGTTTTTACGAAGAGAAAGATTGCCCAAGAAAAAAGGAATCCGTGCAAAGCCCGGGGTGGGTCTAGTTATTATAGTAATATTAAAATGTAATATTTTGTCTTCAGAATAAAACTCAAAGAAGATTGTAAGCGTACAAAACCGAAGGCGGAAACTAGACAAGAGGAAGAAGAATTTGTCGAAGAGGTAGACAGTGACGAAGAAATTACTTCGGAGAGTAAGAAAGAAGAGAGAATTTCAATTGATGCAAACACAGAAGCGAGTGAAATTGAAACAGAAAGAAATACAGAAGAAAGAAGAGTTTCAAAGAAGAGTGAAGGCTCAGCAGAGAGAAGTAAAGAAGACAGCAAAGAAATCAAAGTGTTTGGTCCAATGAGACCACCAGAAGACTATGTGATACCAGAAAACTACTTTGAACAAGAGTCTTCAAGGGATTTACCGGAAGTGTATGAAAAAGATGAATATTCGTGAAATAAATGCAAAGACCATCGAAGTACTACAAGTATGGATTTCGCGTGACAAATGCCAAAGCGGCACATGTCAAGTGCGCCTAAAACGGAATCGTGGCGGAGTCAATGGTGAAAGGTAGTAACGACCAACTTGTACTATTCATTTTAAACTCCAACGTGTTGACGTAAAGTCACATTTCCTTCAAACGACAGACGTTTGGTTGGTTTTAAATGACAGATGACAAGTGTTGATGCTCTACGCATATATGTCACTTTTAAATGTTCCATAAAGTTCGTAGTGTTTTGTATGGCGTGCGAAATCCATAGTTGTAGTATATAGATGGCAAAAACAAATAAATCTGTTTTTTTTTAATTTATTTTGACTTGACATTTTTCTTATGCATTCATACAACTTTTACTCTCATATAAATTTATGTCGGGCATTGATTTTTTTATAAATTCTAACCCATCTGGCGGCAGTAACCACTCCCTTACAAGAGACCACAGTGAAATAAAAGCAAGTGTGCTGTTGTGTTCCTCTACCTACACTTTGGATGGATGGATGTGGATTAATTTAATAAAATAAATAAAATAACAAACGTTTTAAATAGATTTTATTTATCATAGATAATATTATATATTATTACAATTAATTTTATTACTAAATCTAATAAAACCTTATATCACTTGCACCGCTACCGTAGTTCCTATACAAAATTATTAAGACCAAATTCATTATTGTAATGTAGACACAAAATGGTAGATGGCGCTGAATAAGATAAAACTTTGAGATATGTTTTAAAGGTATATTAAACTAAATTACAATGGAAAAGTCTCGTTATGGAATCTGTCATAGTCTGCATACTTGGATTTTTTGTCCAAACTGAACTAATAGTAGAACTAGTTGGACTAACCTAAATTTATTTCAAAATCTGATATAAATCCCTTAAGCAGTTATTACACTTTACAATTTGAAGAATTCCAATTTAGGAAATTGGAAAGTGTAATCGCAGTTAGAACAGATTGGATCCAATTTAGATTTTATCTATTTTCAATTCTATGTCTTCGATTTAGAAATCAATTTAGTGTAGTGTGATCACTAGTTCACTACTTAGGTTCCTAAATTGGTTTACTACAAATTGAAATGTGTAATAACTGCTTTAGACTTAAGTGTAATGAATCGCCATATAAACTTAAAAGGCAAAAAAACAAGACTAGCCTGGGGGTAGTTCGCGTATGGAGATTTTTTTTTTTTTAGGAAAGTTTAATAGGAGTCTTTGTAAGTATTTAAGACTTGGTGTGGATATGACATCAAATTTTTTGTATGAAAAAAATTTTTTTTCGAGAGGGTAGATATGAAATATATTTTTTTTAAATATTTTTTGAAAATATGAAATATATTTGTGGAGTGGGGTATCAAATGAAATGGTTTCCACGAACTGATTCCAAAATATATACCACAACATTACATTTCAGCCAGTTTTTTTGAAAAAATAAAAACACAGTTATTTACCAAATAACTCTATGTTTATATCACGAATATAATTATCAACATTAATTTCTTGTTGATTGAATTATCGCTACGTTACTTAGTAGAAGTTCTTTGTCTACAAAAATTATAGCGTCTCGTGACGTGAACTTTACATTATACTTTCAAACAATATTAAAGCGGTTATCACACTTTACATTTTGAAGGATTCCAATTTAGGAAATTGGAAAGTGTAATCGCAGTTAGAACAGATTGGATCCAATTTAGATTTTATCTATTTTCAATTCTATGTCTTCGATTTAGAAATCAATTTAGTGTAGTGTGATCACTAGGTTCACTACTTAGGTACCTAAATTGGTTTCCTTCAAATTGTAAAGTGTGATAACCGCTTTAGTACAATTTTTTTATACGTATTGAATAATTATTATTACACATCACCATAAACTATACTTCATTTTACATAAATAAACTAAATTACATTAATTTTAACATTATGGTAACAAAAGTCTAAATTTACAATAAATTTATTATTTATGCCTACTTATAATTACTTTATTATTTTTTTAGGCGTAAGTATACCTAAGGGGCCATCCATAAATTAAGTCACATATGCATCAATTAGAATCACGCTGGAGTCAAAATTTATGATTTCAGTATAGTTTCAGATGTTTTAGTTTGCAGATAAGATGTTAACGTCATATTATTTGTAGTTGTATAATCTAGTAAATAGCTGAAAAATATTTTAAAGTGAATTTTCATTAGAACATTTTTAAACAGCCCTTTTTTTAAACTAGCGGTCGACGGCCTACGCAGATTAATATACAAGTTATTAAAAAAATTATAACACAATCTTTTAGAACATTAATGACTTCACATACTAGGTCCAAGAAAAAACAGAAATATCTCAAATTTGATCCTAAAATAACACGTTCAATATCAGGAAAAAATACTAAAAGTGACACTTTTGATTATACTTTTCTTGAATGAAAATTTACAGAAATCATATGTTTATTTCGACTATTATCTAATAAATGATATGAATTTTTGGAAAATCAATATTTTTATAATTTTTCGCATATAATTTTACTAATATCTCGCTTCTGCGTCGGCCGTCGACCGCTAGTTTTAAAAAAGGGTTGCTTAAAAACTGTTCTAATGAGAAAAGTATCCCAATATTTTAAAATATTTTTCGACTATTATCTAGATTATAAAACTACAAATAATATGACGTTAATATGTTATCTGCAAACTAAACACATCATGGCATTATGATCCGCTGGGAATCATAAATTTCTGATTCTGACTCTGTAATGCTCTTAAGGAGAGGGGATCGAAGTGTCACATTGTGTGGTAAGGGGTGGGGGTGTTGTGACATAATTTGGTTATGATACTGGCTGGAAAAGTGGAGTGGGCTTTGCTTATTAAGACAATTCAACTCCAAAACAAATCTACACAAATATTCTAAAGAGAGAAGATTTCTATGTTTGTATTTTTGTTTGCAATGAATAAACTCAAAAATACCTGAACCGATTTGAAAAAAAAATTTACCAATAAAAAGCTACATCATTAGCAAGTAACATAGTAACAATATTTTCTAAAGATACGAGGACGAAGTAGCGTGCAACAGCTAGTGAATGTTTATTGTATACATTTTGAATGATGGAACAGTGGACAACTTTGTATAGGAATATTAAGTTTAAAGTTAAACCTCTTTGATGTGAAGTTCAATTAATTGTACAAATTAAAATATAATAGTTATCATATTCCAAAGCAGGTACACAAGGAACGTATAGAAAATGAATTTTACTATCTGATGTAAATAGTACAATCTGAAATGAAAGAGAAACATTTAATTAATTCATTTTACTATATAAACTAAAGTAAAGCCATGGAGACAACGCAAAAATGTAAAATAATCCGAGTTATATATCTCTGCCCTTTTCACTCGCATGTAAAAATGTCAAATCTGTTTTACGGTACAGGGGGCCTACTATCAACTCTTAATACGATTTAATTTAGGACCTAAACTGAATAGCATTCTTCGTTTTACGATTCAATTTAGGTCGACACCTAAACAAAATCGCATTCCAATATCATTCACTCTTTTAAAGGTAAATTCGTATCATCACCTTACTTTCTTTCCCACTTCGACCCTGGAATTTGTGATTCAGAGATAAATGTGGTTTTTTTTTACGATTTCATTCGTTCTTTTAGGTTCTTTAGCGATTCAAATGAGGCGCTGTTTTACTAAGGTGATGGTACGAATGTTAGCGATTTTGTTTAGGAACCTAAATTGAACTGAATCGTCTTTTAAAAGTTGATAGTAGGCCCCCAGGACTTGACAACACTTGGTCACTTTTTATGAATTTTTATGAATGGTTGTGCCAATAGTTTAAAAAAAAGTTTGTTTAATTAAAAAATGTTATGAACCCCTGAAAGTTTGTTTACATTCTTTCCGTTGTCTCAATGGTCTGGCTTTATGTATGTACGAAGTCAATGGTTCGCAAAGTTATAACTAATATTTAGTTTCCCAATATTATTTATTAAAAGATAAATAATAATAAATAAATAAATATCTTCACACATTACACACAGCACCATCTAGTGCCAAATTAAGCAACTAATTCTTGTATTATGGATATCAGACAGTTGATATACTACATAGATTACTTTTTTTTTGTAAATACATACATATTATAAATACAAACATCCATGACTCAGGTACAAAGGTAAAATGTTACACATAAACATTTGCCCCTAGCAGGATTCGAACCCGCGACCGTTTGGTTAACAGTTAGGGTTACTAACCATTAGACCAAACGTGTCGTCATATAGGTACAACTTACTCAATGTTAAGACTAAAAAATAAGTTCCCAATATTTTACTAAGCAATTGGTTGCTTTATGCAAGTCTACATATTTCATGCAATAGAAATAGAATCGGTCGAGTGGTTAGAGAGCTTGCCACTGCTCTATGCCACTTCGATTCCCGGCATGGCCAATTTTGAAAATGAACTTTTCAAGTTAGCTCTGGCCTGGATCTGGCAAGAAATGGCAGGGTATACTGGGTTTCTTAGTCATTTAGGTAGCCAGTCTGGCGGCAGTGACCACCGCCTTAGTGAACACCGTCGTAAAATAACAGCATGTGTGCTGTTGGGTTTCGGTGAGTGAGTAAGGATGCCAAAGTAATCCTACTATAATACGATAAGGTGGACAGACGAGCTGATCCAATCTGCTTCTGACCTTTCCTATTTGAAAGTTATTGGGGATATCTATTTGACGACACGTTTGGTCTAGTGGCTAGTAACCCTAGCTGTTAACCAAACGGTCGCGGGTTCTAATCCTGCTAGGGGAAAATGTTTATGTGTTAACATTTTACCTTTGTGCCTGAGTCTAGGACGTTTTATATTTATAATATGTATGTATTTACAATAAAAAGTAATCTATGTAGTATAAAACTGTCTGGTATCCATAATACAAGCATTAGTTGCTTAGTATGGAACTAGATGGTGCTGTGTGGAATTAGTGAATTATTATCTATGTCAAGCAGAGGACATCCTACGGCTGTGATGGTGATGATGATGGTGATGACAGAATGAAAAAGATTTTAGTGAGCAAATATTATTTGAAGAGTGACCTTTTCCACCTAAGCCTCGCCTGAGGCAGAGTGTCATCGCTCTCCTTGAAGAGGTAGCGTCGGATGCCCAGAATGTAGTCGTCGAAGTATTCCTCCCACAGGACCTCCGACATGCTGAACGGGAAAAGCTGGAAGAAACAAATTATACTTTCCATTTAAACAATTTTCATATCAAGTAATCAAAATCAAAATATTTATTTAACAACTAGCTGGTGCCCACGACTTCGTCCGCGTTGAAAAATATTAAGTAGCCTATCCCGTGTCCCGTACGTCCAAATGTTTATGTACCAAGTTTCATGAAAATCAGTTAATTCGTTTCAGAGTTATGGAGGAACATCCATACAGAAAAAATTCTAAAAATCGTCAATTTAGTTTCAGTATCATGTATAGAGCCTATAAATACGATATCTCTGAAAACAAAGTAACTTACTCCAGACCGATACTTACAGATTTATTATTAGTATTGATTAGGTTTCTCCAAGAAACTCGTAAAATTGCGTTACATAATACTTGTAAGTAACGCCCCCCCGGGTTGAATTCTTGTAATTATTTACTGGGTGAAAGTCCAATAATGTTTTTCGATGAAAACATCCTAGCCATAATGTACATTTTAAATTGGATATCAAAAGTTATTACCTATTACTAATATGTATATAAAGGTTTTTTTTTCTAAAAATATTGGAATTATTGCTGGAGTTGAATAAGTGACGCGAATGTCTTGCGTCGCATTTATTTGCATTGTAGTGAGTTGAGACTGTTTTGAGTACATCGTGGAAGGGTAAGGGTATGGGTAAGGTATCAAATTTAATACCTGCTTATCTTGTTCAGATATACTAGTCCAGAGTTCCCGTGTCCGCTCGTTGCAGAACTCGATCTCTCGTGTGCAGAAATATTTGAGAACTTCAGAGAACTTATGCACCTTACGATATACTTTGAGCATCCTGCAAAGAAGGCACACTGCAAAATCACCTTTGTTGACATGTGGAATTTATATTATTACTAGCTGACCTGGCAAACGTTATTTTGTCAATAATTTTTTTTTTTTTTTGTGTTGGGCCACCATAATTACTTAGGGGTATAAAAATAGTTTCGGCCTATTCTCAGACCTACCGAATATACACAAAAATTTTCATAAAAATCATATATTCATATATAAAATTCATATATATATGTATGTATAAATCGGCTTTATAGTTTACTAGCTGTTGCAAATATAGCTTATTAGCTGATAATATAGCTTCCCAACAGTGAAAGAATTTTTCAAATCGGTCCAGTAGTTTCGGAGCCTATTCAATGCAAACAAACAAACAAACCTTTAATCTTTATAACATTAGTATAGATTATAGAGATAGATATCTCGCTACAAAAGTACAAGTTTATTTAAACTTGTACTTTACAAGGGAATTGTACAAGATTTGCGAACAACCCCAAATGAAAATAGGAATGAAACACTTACTTTGGTCTCTTTCCAATACAAATAGTGAGGCCGTCAATGAAAGCGGCCGGAATTAAATGCAAGAAGAAGACGTAGAACGCATTCATGGCCGCCGTCTTGTTCATTCGCAGAGACAAGTACCTGAAAACAGTTTTAATTTTATTATACAAACAAAGATGGGAAAATTTAGGGCTTTTTTATAGCATTTTTAAAAAATTTTATTTTATTAAAACGCAGTCACAAAGCACTTAATACAACAACAATCAATACTAATAATAAATCTGTAAGGGTCGGTCATGGAGTAAGTTACTTTGTTTTCAGAGATATCGTGTTTATAGCCTCTATACATGATACTGAAACTAAATTGACGATTTTTAGAATTTTTTCTGTATGTATGTATGTACCTCCATAACTCTTAAACGAATTAACTGATTTTCATGAAACTTGGTAGATAAACATTTGGACGTACGGGACACAGGATAGGCTACTTAATATTTTTCAACGAGGACGAAGTCGTGGGCACCAGCTAGTATAAGAATAAATATCGTATATATTGTGTGCTTAAATCCTATTCACAATAATAACGGACTTCTTTTTTATGATATGTGATTATATGATGATTTGTGTGTGTGTGTGTGTGTGTGTGTGTGTGTGTGTGTGTGTGTGTGTGTGTGTGTTTTTGAATGCCCCTCGTACAGCAGTAGCCAACTGGTATGGCTTAACGATGCGCCTGCGCAGAAGAGGAATTTTGAAAGCGTGGAAATGCTATCGACCTATCCACACACTTGGCGGCTTTTTCCAGTACCGCTATTGGTCGCCAGCTGGCGCCATGTTAGCGGCATGTTACGCTCGTGCAAGTGAGACAAAACTATCAGCTGCATTGTATTATGAACCTTATAGATATTGCATCTAAGGTTTATTGTAAGTTTTAAACTTTCTTCGTTAATCGTCGGAGTCTTACTTTCTTTTCTGTGGGTCCTCGCAAGGGACCCACAGAAAAGAAAGTAAGAGGTACTCCCAAGGGAGCTCCAACACTAAATTCATAAAAAAATAATAGTAAACTCACCACATAGCGTTCGAGAATGGATATCTATCTATCCTGTCTTGATTGATGGTGGAAAATTCGCCCCAAGTTATTTTCTTTTCCGTTGAACTCACGTAATTGAAGATAGGCGGCTCTGACGGCGGACTACTGAAAATTATCATTTTAATAAATGCGTAAGCGTGCATTTAAAAATATAAAAGAATACCTTCCTGAAATATGCCAACTGCTTCTATTTTAAAGATATTTGTTACTAGCTGGTGCCTGCGACTTCGTCCGCGTTCTAAATGTTATATAGCTTTAAACCTTTCTCTATAAATGGACTATCCAACACAAAAATATTTTTTCAATTCGAACTAGTACTTCCTGAGATTATCGCGTTCAAACAAACAAACAAACTCTTCAGCTTTATAATATTGGTATAGATAATTTAAAAAAAAAAAAATTTTTTTAATTGAAACACAGTCACACAGCACTCAATACGACAATAATATAAGTTAATAATATAATTATTTAGTATAAATAATAAGGGTAAGTGCAGATTATTTAACAAAATATGTTATAAAGCATAGTTATATAGCATGTTTTATATATTTGGACAAAGTTATATAACATATTTTGCGCGTGAGTGAGAAGTTATATTGGTGTAGGACCCTTTGGACTCACAAGTTTTGACCCACTCTACGAAAAAGTTCTCGTTTGACCCGCTAGTCTTTTGTATGTCCCGTTTGACCCGATTTTATAAAGGTACAGTCTAACTAGCATTTTAGTTGATATGAACAGTCGTCTGTTATTTTAATGTGTGCAGTCTTGTTAAAGCATTGTTATACAACATTTATTAAATATTAATATTAATATTAAACATTTTAAATAATTTAGAATTAATTAATATTATCATTTAATTAATTTTAATTTTTTTATATTAATATTATTAACAATTAATTTAATATTAATTAAATGTATTAATATAACATATTGAACATCACATTTTGGAAAAATATATAATTCATCCAGGAAATACGACATTATTGGAAATGATACATATTATAAATAAAATTTATTTAAAAAATAGAATGAACCTACCTTTGTTTATAGGCTTTGTTCACACTGAGTGCAGCAGCGATCAGCGAATTCACTACAAAATCAGCTGGAACTATATTTGCTGCGACCTCTTCGTGGCATTGTATAGTTCGAAGAATACCAGTCACTGGAATAAAGTTAAAGGACATTTGAATAATAAAATTTTAGTTTTAACATTAAGTATTAGCATGCACGTGGTTTAATTAATTTTTAAGTGTTTTTATTATTTCTTATTTTTGTTTGTTTAATTGTTAGTTAGTAAATTGGTAGATTAAAATAGTTAGGATAGTTAAGTGATTAGTTACATCAAAAAATGTAATATGTAAATATATTAGGACATTAAATATGTAAACTATAAAAAAAGTAAAGTAAGAAAAAAAGAGTATATAATATTTTAATTATTAAATAATTATAATACGATATTATAAAACAAGCATAAAAATCTTTTCCTCTTTTTCTTTATTAACAAAATTTAAATTGTGGTTTATAATAATAAATAAATAAAATAAAAATAAATAAAAATAATAAAATAAATCAGCTACATTAATATTTTCAGATTATAACAATTATAAGAAACAATTGGGGGATAGCGTCTTTCAAAACATTTTAACTCAAAAATAAGTTAGTTAAGTTAATAAAATAAGTTAAATTAGAATATTTTGTTGTTGTATTTTTTTTTTAATTTTCGAACAGTGCGGAATAAATAGAAAAATATGAAATTAATAATAATAATATAATAACTATCAATAATAAAAATATTTATAATAATATGAATTCATAAGATTTGAATAAAGAAATGAATCAGTTACATTACATGAAAAGTTACATTCAAAACAATTAAAAAATAAGTTATAGTTAAGTTAATAAGTTAAGTTGTGTTATCAAGGTCCACTTATAAGGTGTTATAAGGTAATTTTTTTGAATTTTCGAACACTGGGGATAAGTGGAAAAGTATCTGGTAGGCACAAGTGGAAAAAAAATCAACTTATCCCTACCAAGGGGGGATTAAGTATAAAAATAAGCTATTTCTCATTGATCTACCATTCGAAATTTGTTAACAATATTTAATATTATAAAGGGTGGCAGGAAGGCTGACGGTCCACTTGATGGTAATAAGTGGCTACCGTCACCAAAGGCCACAAGCAACACATGCGAAGTGTATCTATATTTATATTTCTTACCACTTCCTACAGCGACACCTGTCGGCCCATACATGTTGTCTATCCAACACCTCAACGGCTCTTTATATGTTGATATCACTAAAATCAAAGTAATACAAATCAACTAAATACTATATTTATATATCGCTGCTTAAATTCAAAGTACCACAAATCGAAAAATTCCAAAAATATTTTTATTGCAAAAATACAATCACAAACCTTCATTTTGTATGTTGCAAAAAGACTATTATGAATATGAGAAAAATTTTTTTTATTAATCCCAAATTAAACTAAACTAAACCAAAATCAAAAAATTACAAAAAATATATTAATTGCAAAAATACAGTCACAAATATTCATATTGTATGTTGCAAAAAAGACTATTATGAACATGTGAAAAAACACAATTATTAATCCTAAATAAAACTAAACTAAACCAAAATAAAAAAATTACAAAAAATATATTAATTGCAAAAATACAATCACAAACATTCATATCGTATGTTGCAAAAAAGACTATTATGAATATGGGAAAAAACACAATTATTAATCCTAAATAAAACTAAACTAAACTAAAATCAAAAAATTCCAAAAATATTTTTATTGCAAAAATACAATCACAAACATTCATATCGTATGTTGCAAAAAAGACTATTATGAATATGTGAAAAAACACAATTATTAATCCTAAATTAAACTAAACTGAAATAAAAAAAATCCAAAAATATTTTTATTGCAAAAATACAATCACAAACATTCATATTGTATGTTGCAAAAAGACATGGTTGTTTTATTCCATATTTAGTATATTTTGATATTTATTCTTATATTCAAAAGTAACATATATGCTTATATCTCCTCTAGTATTCAGTTTATTATAAAAGTACTTAAAACATTTAATGCTACTCAAAAATACGCTTCTAACGATGTATAATATGCATATATTTGATATACATATATCTAGTAAGAAAAAAATAACAAAAAAATTTTTTTTTTTTCGATTTAATTCTCCTGTAAAAAGTGTAGGTAATTTTGATTTGTGATACTTTTGAATTTAAGCAGCGATATATTTAAAAAAAAAAAACTACTTATGTATGTCAGTAGAAGAAATACATAGGCATATTAATCTTACCTATGGCTGGTCTGAAAATGCCTAAAGGTATATTTTCAGCATTATCCTTCAATTCCTTTTCCGCTAAGGCTTTGGTAAATGTATACGTATTAGGCCATGGTCCTAATATCCTAAAATAAAAAAAATATAAAAAAATAAAAAAATTATATTGGTCTGTCAAGGAATAGTTAATTTTTTTTCTTTAAAAATTAAAGAATTTTTAAATGCGGTCCAGCAGTTTTTGAGTTTATTCATTACAAAAAAAAAATTACAAATTTTTTGACATACTTGGGCAACATTTCCTCCACTTCTTTGTCGTTCAACTTTTCTATGAGCTGAAATATTTGTTCCGAATCCGCCTCCATTGAGTAGAAACATTCTTTTATTTTTGATAGGTGACAATAGGAATATGCCGTCGACACGTGCATTAGTGCCTAAAAAAATTAAAAGATATTTTATTTTTATTAAAGTTGGGCTTGCTGTTGGCCAGCACCTAGCCGTGTAGCGAAGATGAGGCTTAAGATGGAGCCAGAAGACTTCATTCCAACTTTGAAAACATTTGGGTTATATGAGCTCAGGGGTTCGAAACCTTGGCATTCTAAAGTATGGTTTAAATTTAAAGCATGGGTGGCCAACACGCGGCCCGCCGGATATGAACTTGTGGCCCGCGGAGCTAGGTCACATGAACAAAACATTTTTCTATTGTTTATTCACTATGAATTCCTTCTAATTTCTAGCTAAAACTTGTGTTTAAAATCGCCCTTTACGAGATGCGGGGTGTTCATTTTTCTCAAAAAAATTGTTTCATTTTCCTCAATAAATCTTGTTTGCTTTGGTTAAATTAGGTATTGCGGCCCGTTAGTAAATCTCTTGAAAGGCGTTTTTTTTGTCAACTGTTGTTTAATACTTTTAAAGTTTAATTAATCACGAGTAGGTACGATTTTGACAGGTCACTATTTGAATATATTATAATATTTATTACAATTTTTCTATATTATGATTTTGTCAATTTAAAAATTCCTGTCCAAATTTCTTTCCTCATAAGTTATTGCTGTTAAAATATAAATATTGATATTTTATCTTCCAATTTCTCCTAATTTTTTGTTGGCAACTTTACCGGGTTTATAATATTACACTTTTGCAAAACAAAGGTGACCTCAGCGCACTCATTGGTCAAAAGAAATAGCGTGCGTTCTAATACTAATTAACAATACTAAAAAAAAAAAAAAGTTGTAGCTTTAAGACAAACAAAGACAAAAAGACAATTTTAAGGCTGTTATATTAATATTAAAACTTGTTTTAATTTTTAAATTAATTAATTTTAAATAAATTAAAAAAAGTTATATTTGTATAGGATGAATAATAAATTGTATATAACATTTAAAAATATATATTAATATTAAAACTTACATCTAAATGTTTTATATCCCTTGCAAGTCTTAGCATGTGCACTGCAGCGCGAACATTCGTCAGTAGGGCGCATCGCAGATGCTCGTCAAACTTGACTGTTGCTGCCGAATGAAATACTATGTTCACCTGGAAATGTAACCATTTTAAACTAGCTGTTGCACGCGACTTCGTCCGCTTAACTTTATAAAATATAGCCTTAGTTACTCGCTGATAATGTAGCTTTCTATAGGTGAAAGAATTTTTTAAATCGCTCCAATAGTTTTTGGATTTATTTATTACAAACAAAAATACAAATATTCTCTCCTTATAATATTATTATAGTATAGATAGCTGTTGCACGTAGGGTTACCATATGGAAAATTTTAAAGTCCTGACATAAAGCCTGATTTCCATAGAAAAGTCCTGAGATTTCGTAGCAAACGTAATTGTCAACTCAAAAAAAAAACTGGAGTTGCGCACTGGGGGGTCACACCACAAATATTTTATGTTTTTAAATTATGTTTGTTAATTACGTTAATTTGTGATACTATCCAAAGGAAATTATGTTTTTGTTTTAGTTGATTGAAATTTTCTAATAAAAAAAAAATCTTAAAAATTTACTGTATTTTATTGAAAATCGAAAAATCCTGAGATTTCCGAAATCCAGCCGCAATAACTGTGAGTACTCTAAAAATTCGGAAATCTCAGGACAAATCCGAAGATATGGTAACCCTAGTTGCACGCGACTTCATCCGCGTTACTATATAAAATAAAGCATTATGTTGCTGATAATTTAGCTTTCGCTAATAATTACAAGAGATTGGCTCTGGAAATGAACTTTTCACAGTTGGCTCTGTTCTTGGTGTGCAGAGTTTCATCCAAATCAGTTCAGCCGTTTTTGCGTGAGAGTTACAAACATCTATCCATCCATCCTCAAAAACTTTCCCATTTATTTATAACTAGCGGCCCGCTCCCGCCTTCGCCCGGGGTGCATTTTTTTTACGTAAAAACCTTTGCTGATTATCCCTCTATCCATGAGTGAAGACAGAATTAAAATCTGTCCACCCGTTCTCGAGTTTTGCGTTTAGCAACACATTTAGGGATTCATTTTTATATTATAGAATATATAAGTAACACAGATAGTAGGACCACAGTGAAATAGAAGCATTTGTGCTGTTCTGTTTCTGTATAGTTATGCCACAGAGGCTATAGACTTGTGACAATTAAATTAAAGTAATTATAAAGTAACTTAACCACCCAAAAATAGCATGTGTGAGTTAGTAAGGGATGCCAGAGCCCTTATCCCTATTCCTATCCCATCCCAATCCCTTATCCTTAATCCTATTTTAGTTGGTAGCGAACTTGCAACACCTGTGACTTTGCTTGTGTTGTGGGCAGTGCCTTAAATAGGGCGGTGCCACCGGTGCCCAGGCACAGGGCGTATACTCTGGGGGGCGCAAGAATGGCCAGACCAGGCAGGACTATTATTTTTCGGTTTGCTCCTGATAAGTTGCCGCTGCGCCCCTAGTGCTCGATTCCAACACATACGTACCTAAATGCCAGTATTATCAAAAACGTCTATTAAATTAGACAAAACATCGCGCTCATTTTTTTGGCAGCGCACGAGCGTATTTGGCTATCGTGACCCAAAAATTAAATCTTAAGCATCAGGGTGGGCAACGCATTTGCACTAGTGAACTTGCGTCCAACATCAAGTTCCATGTGCTTTATTTTATCACTCTGAATGAAATAAAGTAGGCCTATACATAGCATTGCTCTAGGGTACCTATAATATCTAAAAAAACACAAGGGCGCAGTTATAGAGCTCGCACAGGGCGCAGAAAAGGCTATTAACGGCACTGGTTGTGGGCGACGGTAGCCACACATATCATCAAGTGGACCTTGACATAAAAAAACTCATAAGAAATATCTTGACATGTTATGTTTGACATAAAAAAAGTATAACTACAATAAAGTTCTGAATGATATTGACATATTTTCCAATAATTAGAATTCTTACAAAAAGAAAATTGGCAAATTACTTTTAAAAAAATAATTTTTATCACATATAATATTTCGGTTTTATATTTTTTTTAAATTAATAGATAAATTTAAATATATAGTTTTTTATGATTCTTTAGGCCTATTTGTATATAATCTATAAAAAAAAAACTTAAATTTATGGCTGTATGTAATCTTAATAAAAAAAATTTAAAAAAAGTAAATAAATATTAAAAAAATAATGAATAAAAAAAATACCTTTTCAGTAAGAATTTGTCGATCGCTTAAAGACAACCCCAATCCGGCTGCCTCACAATCGGCTGATATTGGGACGATTTTGTGTCTGAATTTTGGAACTTCTTCTTTCAGACGACTGAAAATCTATATAAAATACAAATCGGTCTCAATATTAGAATATTTTATTTAGAATAACATTAAAATTGCATATTTGAAGGGTTTTATTGTTTTAAAACGTCTCTATTTACATTTTTTCTAGCTATAGCCGTAGTAACTATTATTTAATCTGAGCTATACTTAGCCCGCAACTTCGTCCGCATTGAAAAATATAAAAAACTAGTAGCCCGCTCCCGGCTTCGCCCGGGGTGCTTTTTTGCAATCCAGCCAATAAATTACTTTAAACCGCCATCTGTGAGAACCTTATGGAACTCACAGATAAATAATTGCTGTATTGAATAAGTATCAACAGATGGTGCTATGTTAATAATAATATATTTGCAAAAAAATAATAAACAAAATGAGATATAAACTATCCTATCTTTTAAGTTGGACCAAATAACAGATACTTATGAAGTTTGATCAAAGTCGGTTCAGTAGTTTCAGAGTTTATCGCGAACATACATCGTGACACGAGATTTTTATATATATAGAAGATAGATATAAAGAATAAATTTCTTTTTTCCAACAGTTTCTTGGCCTTGCAAAGATATTTTAAAGTACTCGTGTCCTCGTGTATATTTTTAAAATGATAAACATTGAACAAACGAACCGCTCGTGTGTTGAGTAAATTGAGGAAAATATATTCAAAAAGCCTTTTTGAAAAAGAAAAAAACGAGACAAAATAATATTGAACTTGCAAATGGTCTTTTACATAATGAGTCCAGCTATAGAGATTAAGCTATAAATTTTATTTGCCTTGTTATACATGAGTAAGTATTACATTTATTTATTTATTTATTTTATTCAAGGTTGTCACAGTTGTTTTAAAACTTATTTTAAGTTATCTGTGAGTTCCATAAGATTCTCACAGATGGCGGTGCAAGGTAATTTATTAGCTTGATTGCAAAATTGCATCCGGCAGCGGGCCACTAGAAATATATAATATGTAAATTTATATTATACTTAGAATTAAATGACACATTATAATGTACAAATAGATACTAAATACTTAAGCATAAAAAAAACATGACATTTCACAGCGAAGACAGATGGCAACAGTAGTCAGTTGTGAAAATAAATAGTTTTACTAATATTTTGAAAGAATTTTTAAAATCGGTCTAGTAGTTTTTGAGTTCAAGTATTCATTACAAACAAAAATACAAAAATACAAATTTTTTCTCTTTTTAATATTAGCATAATTATAGTATAGATAGCTGTTGCACGCTACTTCGTCCGCTTAACAACAAAATATAGTCAATATATCTCGTTTGTAATGTACCTTGCTCTATGGGTGCTCTTGTCGTGGCTTCACCTATTTTGTGAAAGCCACGACAAGACTATTAATAACTACTTACACGTATTATTGCTATTGCCTACTATGCAATACTATTATGTAGGTATTACTGTGCAATACAGTTGCAATAAGGTAACACATTTAATTCGGACGTCTGGCAAACAATTTACACAAGATGAGTCATTTGGTAAGTATGTCATCTGAATAAACAAATATTATAAACTAGCTGGCTCCCACGACTTCGTCCGCGTTGAAAAAGAAAAAAGTAGCCTATCCTGTATCCTGTACGTCTAAATGTTCAGCTACCAAGTTTCATGAAAATCAGTTAATTCGTTTAAGAGTTATGGAGGAACATACATAAATACATACATACATACATACATGAAATAAAATGTGTAAAATACGAAGCACATAATTGGTTCGACGTAATAAATAATATTTATTTTTTACTTTAAATGATTTATAACTTATTGTAAAACTCGTGTGAATAATAAAAAGTAAGAAATAACAAGCCAAAAAATATGTAAATAAATTCGAATGGAATATAACTGCATGAAGGTTAAGTAATGTGACATATGAAAATGTATTGTCAGAGAAGAGAAATAAAAATTAAAAGAGCCTTAAAACAGTCGCATATTATGATGTGTAACATCTGACCTCTCACATTGGTTTTATATGATTTTTATGTTTTATATATTTTATATATGTTTTATATGATTTTGACAATTTGAAAGTGTAAATTCCTCTAAGATTATTATTGATGTTCTTGTTTTATTTCAAAGAATAACTCTTCTTCATTTATTGTTCTTTCCGTTAAGTTTTTTTTTTAATAAGAAGTTAAAGAAGAAACGTGTGGAATGAGACTTGTTACTTATAATTTGGAAAAAAATGTCCATCGGCGGCGGGTCGGTAATATACTTAACATATTTCACCTCCCAAAAATATCTGTCAGGCGCAGTGTCGTGAATACACTAAAGGATAATGACCCACACACACACACACACACACACACACACACACACACACACACACACGCACGCACGCACGCACGCAAACGCACGCACGCACGCACGCACGCACTCACGCATACACATTGCCCATACCCTAGTCCAGATCGCTCCCCCATGTATTGTATGTTATTTGGCAATATAGGTAGTAGTATAGTATGTTATTTTGTTTTACTGTAGGGTTTTTGTTGAAAATAAATTAAAAAATAGGAAATACATATTTAAAAAAATCACACTTAAAAAAGAATACTCACCGGATCGTCAAATATCTCCTCGATCCTCGTGTATATGTCTTTCCCGCGTTTCTGTCTGACCAGTAAGTAGATGTTTTCAATACCGGGACAGCTCCTCAGGAGTTTCTCAACCAGAATCTTGCCCAGGAATCCTGAAATCAAAGTTTTACATGGTTGCAACGCAGTTCTTTCATTAGAAAATTTGTAAGATCTCATGTAAAATCAATATCTAGTTTACGATATTTTAGTTGGTGTTTATTGGAATCTTCTTCTTGGCAACATTCTTGCTGGCTAGTGATTATGTGGCAGTAACTATGTGAGTTTTATGTGATAAGCTTGTAGATATGATGTGTATAAGCTTGTAGATGTAATATGTGTGTGTATGTATGTATGTATATAAGTATTTATATATAATATGAGAAGTTTTATGACTTAAATGTATAGTTCGTTTTTTTATATTTCTCATTATTCCATAATGTAAAATCCATAATTGGTTGTTATAGGTATGTTTTGTTTTTGTCTGTAAAATGTATATTGAGAACTGTGTATTTTGAGTAAATGTATATAAATAAAATAAATAAATAAATAACACATTCCACACAGCACCATCTAGTGTTACACTAAGCAACTAATACTTGTATTATGGATACCGGACAGTTGATGTACTACATAGATTATTTTTTTAAATATAAATACATACATATTATAAATACAAAACATCCATGTCAGGTACAAAAGTAAAATGTTAACACATAAACATTTGCCCCTAGCAGGATTTGAACCCGCGACCGTTTGGTTAACCAAACTGTTAGACCAAACGAGTCTAGTGACTAGACCAAACGTGTCGTCAGTCAGTTACAAGCAGGCTGACAGTCCACTTGATGGTATATGGCTACCGTCGCCTATAACACAAGCAATATCAGAGGTACAGTAGGATTAGGAGTAAGGGATAAGGAAGGTATAGGAAAATAGAGTCTGCCTTACTTTTCTTACGCACCGAAAAAACTTAGAATATACTCACAATGATCTCATCAAGAAATTTACATATATATGTTGATTTAAAAAAAACACTAAAAAAAATTAATTTTAATATAATATTCTCTTCTTTTTCGGTTTTATATTTTTTTAAATTAATAGATAAATGTAAATACATAATATATAGTTTTTATGATTCTTTAGGCCTATTTGTATATAATCTATAATATTTTTTTTAAAATGTACCTATGGTTGTATGTAATCTTGATAAATAAATAAATAAAAAAATATATAAATTTTCTAGTGCTTAATGACCTTACCTGTACCACCGCTGACAAGCAAATTCTTTCCATGATAGAACTTCTGCATCTCAGACAACTTGTCGACATTGTCTCTGTCGCTTAAGCAGTCCGTACAAAAGTTTTTATTAAGTTCGTTGTTTTTAGATTTGTTGTTTGCCTCCAACTGGACGTAGTTGTACATTTCAATTTTGTTTTTAAAATTCTCCGACGCGTTATTGGGTAACACTTGCGCGGCGGCCATCTTGTTTTTTAACAAAAAAAACTTATGTTGACATTTTTCTGCAACAAAAATTATGGAAAAAATATAATAAAATAGCTACACGTTCCAGGCTTCGTCCGGGTCCAAAATAAAAACTATCCCATCTTTTAAGATGGACCAAATTAGACATAGTTACGAAGTTTTATCAAAATCGGTTCAGTAGTTTAGGAGTTCATCGGCGACAAACAACGTTACATGAAATTTTTATATTAAAGACTAGTGGCCCGCTCCCGGCTTCGCCCGGAGTGCTTTTTTGCAATCCAGCCGATAAATTACTTTAAACCGCCATCTGTGAGAACCTTATGGAACTCACAGATAAATAATTTAAAAAATAATAATAAACAAAATGAGATATAAACTATTCTAACTTTTAAGTTGGACCAAATAACAGATACTTATGAAGTTTGATCAAAGTCGGTTCAGTAGTTTCAGAGTTTATCGCGAACATACATCGTGACACGAGATTTTTATATATATAGATAGATATCTGTTTTTAATTTTTGTAGTGATATTTTTTTGTTCTTTTATTGTCTTGATGTTTGGTTTCAGTTCCCTCTTAAATATATATGTTACGGCTAAAGATAGGTGTGAACATAAACTTAAGTTTAGCCGGCTAATCTTAAGTTTATCTTCGAGAGGCGGCTAAAGTTCGATATCATGTTAGTTTGCGTCGTGAATTTCCATCTTTAGCCGGTTAATGTGCACATTAACCGAAACGAAACGGCTAAAAATGTTTCGATGGATGCGCCGGGGCGAACATGTCGCTTGAGGGGGCGGAGGGGAGACGATGCCCGAAGACAGACAGGCTGATGGTCCACTTGATGGTAGGTGGCTACCGTCGCCTATAACACAAGCAACGTCATAAGTGCTACAAGTGCGCTGCCGACCATAGAAGGATTAAGGATAAGGGAGAGATGGGGCTCCTTATTATTTTATTTTAATGACTATAGATATTGTTTTAAGTTATTAACACTGCAGAAGTTTTTTTTTGTAATTTTAAATACAGAAGTATCTGTAATGAACAAATGGTTTCTTATTATTTTATTTTAATGAATAGATATTGTTTTAAGTTATTAACGCTGCAGAAGTTTTAATTTGTAATTTTGTATACCTACATAAGTATGTGTAATGAGAGTTATTATTTTTTAATAAAAGTTTTCGTGTCGAAATAGTAAACATTATTATACCGTTTCCTTTTTCATTTGTTTCTACATTTTTAGCCAAGGGCCTGCAGTTAAACTTAAGTTTAGCCGGCTAATGTTAGATGAAACTAACATTAACATCTCCTCGAAGATAAACCTAAGTTTAGCCGGCTAATCTTAAGTTTATGTTCACACCTATCTTTAGCCGTAACATATATATTCGTGGACACGCTTGCCTTTTTACTATATTTTTGTTTTTGTTTCTGTTCGTGTCCCAAAGATTAATAAAATAAAAAAATAAAAAAAATGATAATTTTAATTATTTACATAATAATTATCGGTCCCTTACGCAAGATTCTAAGTATACTTTGTATTGCATTTCTAACAATGATGACTGAAGACAATAGCCAACTCTGGAGTCGCCAGTTGTAGGTACACATCTAAGATTTAGATAATATCTTCTATAATATAAAAATGAATCCCTAAATGTGTTACTAAGCGCAAAACTCGAGAACGGCTGGGCCGATTTTAATTCTGTCTTCACTCATGGATAGAGGGATAATCAGGGAAGGTTTTTACGTTAAAAAAAATGCACCCCGGCGAAGCCGGGAGCGGGCCGCTAGTAGATAATAAATTTAAGATTTATTTGAAAGGATCAACTATGGAGGTTTCATGGCGGTTTTTTCCTCGTTGAATCAGTTTTTCGAAATTAATTGTGGTACATTAATCTACCTTTATTATACTTAATGATTTTTTTATATGATTGTAATAGAGCAATGCGGAAAAACAATAAAGCAGCACAATGTAATGTAGCATGCACAATGTAAAAGGAAAAGTGATCATTATGATATACCTATATATCGTACGTACAGTCGCGGTAAGAAAAGGTTCGTCGCAATAATCCGTCTGGCCAAAATTTCAAAAATATTCAAATGAGAGAAGATTTTTATTTTTGTATGTTTGTAACGAATAAACTCAAAAATTACTGGGCCGATTTTAAAAATTCTTTCACCTATAGAAAGCTACATTAACAGCGAGTAACAGACTATATTTTATAAAGTTACGCGGACGAAGTCGAATGCAACATCTTGTATAATCTTATGTTCACACTGTAATTCTTATTTCATTTCTAGGTTCATTCACTTGCGAAATAATATTATGCAAAGTGAAATCAGCTGACGGGACAACACGAAGTGTATGAACTTGAGACATTATCAAATGTTATTCAATTGCTTGTGGTTTTTTAACTACAGTTATTTATGTATTTATTTTAAATGTACGACTTTGACATAGATATTCATCTTTGTTGAAATTAAGAGGTTTGTCTTTATCGAAAGTTTTGTCATGTCATATTCATTGCCCAGTTCGGGTCTTGTTCTGTCAAGATAAAATACTAGAAGTTATATTGTAATTCTCTTGCCTTAGATCCCTCAGATCATCCGAGTCCAATACAAAGTGAGCTATCGAACGACCGTACATTGATTTTGTGTTGTATGTATTCGATCTTCTTCGATCACTTCGATCGCGACCCATATTAAAATATTTCAAAAGGGATGCAATTTAAATCAAACTATTTCCAGATGATTGGTGGTTTGATCTGTATTAAGAGATTCACTGACATATTGCATTATTTAGTAATTATTGCTAATTGCAATATTTAATTAGTCTTCAATCACACTTTATCCACTTAACTGGTGGTTTATTTTGCATCCCTTGGACACTCGCTGACATATTTCATTGACATATTGTATTATTACATTTATATTTTTATTTATATTATAAATTAATATAAATTATATTATAATTATATATAATATATATTATATTATATATAAATTATATATAAATTTATTATATTATATATAATAAATTATATTATATATTTAATATAAATTATAAATAATATAAATTAATTAATTTATATATATATTAAAAAAAAAACGTATAATTATTTTGACATTTAAATGTATCAAGTCTATTGTCTCAGTGGCATAACTGTAACTAGTTTTGTATGCGGAACGAGCACCTTACAAGGTTAGTGAAATGGGGCATACAATCGCGCTGACTATACGCTTCTACATATGATTAACCTTTTTGTTTAAGTCTGCTGTAATTTTTAAACCCAAAAATTAATTTGGGGACATACGGCGGCTGCACAGATGTGAATTATAAAAATATATAGCACTATAGCTGTTGCACGCGACTTCATCCGCGTAACAATAAAATATAGTCTATGTTACTCGCTGATACAGTAGCTTTCTATAGGCGAAAGAATTTTTAAAACTGGTCTAGTAGTTTTTGAGTTTTTTCATTACAAACATACGAAAATACAAATCTTCTTTCTTTATTTATAACTAGCTGTTGCACGCGGCTTCGCCTGCGTAACTTTATAAAATATAGCCTATGTTACTGGCTGATAATATAGCTTCCCAACAGTGAAAGAATTTTTCAAATCGGTCCAGTAGTTTCGGAGCCTATTCAATGCAAACAAACAAACAAATCTTTCTTCTTTATAATATTAGTATATACATTAGTAGAGATATAGATTTCAGAATACCATCGTGAAATAACACCACTTGTGCTGTTGTGTTTCGGTGAGTGAGTAAGGGAAGCCTTACTTTATTTTACTTGCCAACTCCATACTAGAGCTAACTTTAAAATGTTCATTTCCAAAGTAAGAAGGCCCAGTCGCAAACGAACCCGGGACCCCTGGGATAGAACCTTAACGAAACCACTTTAACTACTTGTCAATAAGGTTTCTCTTGGTTCACCATATCACCAGCCCTTGCTTATCCATTTCCAAGACAAGTGTAGTAACTTTACAGTTATCTATCCTATGCTAACGTAGGTACAAAAATTTTTTTCCTGAAAAAAAAAAACAGGGACAGTTAACAAAATTCTACAAAGCGAACTTGAAATTTGTGATTCGTTGATATCTTTTACTTCTATCCAACAAAAAAAAAGTCGAAAGAAACGGGGTCAAACTGCTAGTATACAAGTAACACAAACATTTCAAAGTCACGGTTGATTACATAAAAACATTAAGCAACTGTTTAACTTTATTCAAATTTGAACGTTAAACGTACCGCAGTAAGGTTCTTTGAATTTGTGTTTAGTTTCTAACAGACATTTTTGTTGGTTTTATTACATAATTATTTTTCTTGTGAGTGGTATATACGACCTTTGTTTCCGAAAAAGCTCTTTACTTACTCCGAAAATACTTGACAATTCAGAGTATTAAAATAATTAAAATATAGTTAAGTTATTACTGAAATGACGGCCTGCTTGGTGTAGTGGACTATAGTATAAAACCTACGTTCCGATCTGAGGGAATGCAGTTCGAATCTCAACGCCACCGCAATTTTTAGCAAATGTCGTGTCATATTTAGCATTTTATTTATATTTTATGTGTCATTTTTAGCAGATATATTAGTAGATGTTGGCCAAGATAAAACCCATTTCTAATAAAAAATAAAATAAAACTAAAAATAACGTTCGCCCGATCCCGCCCATCTGCTAAACACGTTGGGTTTTCGCCGGCAGTAGCCCGGCATAACCTCGCAACGGCCCCTACGCTGCCGGGTATTCATTAGGATTTCCTAACGTTAAAAACGAAGTTATTACTGAAATAATTAAGCTACCCTTTATTTAGCTGACGAGCCTGTTCATGATTGGATGGGCCTCGTAAGAAAGCTCAACGTCGCTCAACGAACTATGGAGAGGGCTATGCTCGGGGATATTTTGCGAGATCGCATCAGGAATGATCCGTTCACAAACGAACGTTACCTATATAACCCGACTGATGAGTAAGTTAAACAACATAGTAAGGCCGCTGAGGCCGGAAGGTTCTTGTACAAGGGCCAAGGCAAGGATCGGCAAGTGCAGTGTAAGATGTCCAGTCCACCCATAAAGTATGTACAGACGATCTCATAAAGGCGTCGACAGTGTTTTAAGTACCTATTGGCGTTCCGCAGAGGGCTAATTTTGATCTATAATTGTTTCGCCTAAAGCGCGATAGTCCGATTACTTATCAAATATTTCAAAAAAAATACAAAAACTAGCGGATTAGAGAGAATAATGGAAAGAACTGGGGAGGACATCTTTTATAAGATGTACTTCGGAGAGTGGGCTCAGGAGCTGCATGAGCACTGCCAAGGTTTGAAACTCCCTACCGGCGTCTGTGTTTCCTAGCTCATATAACCCAAATCTTTCAAAGTTCGAGTTCAACCCAGATGGGTTCTTCTGGGTTCAAACCCAGAAGACCCAGGCATCTTCTGGGTGAGCTCGCTCCATCGTAGGCCTCATCCTTGCTACACAACTGGTTGTCAACCAAGACCAAACCCATCCCTAAAAAGGACTTTACACGAGAGGAGTCCTTACCAACCTTAAGTAACAATAAATAAACAGTATCAGTACATACATAATACACTATAACCGGCAGAGCACTTGCAGCACCTGTGACGTTGCTTGTGTTAGAGGCGACGGTAGCCACCTGCTACCATCAAATGGACCGTCAGTCTGTCTGACGAATCCCTTACACCAATACCACTATAACGGCACCTGTGGTGATGTTTATAACAAGGCGACAGTAGCCACCTATCTACAAGTGGTCAAGTCAGCCTGTCTAAAGATCTTGACATAAAAAATTAAGCTTTTTTAATAAAATGTATGTCGAGATCCCTATCGAGTAACCGAAACAAGTCGAAAGCAAATTTGACCCATTAACCTGCAATATTATACCTACATCAGCTATTAGAACACAAACATAGGCTTGAATAAATAAGTAGGTTATGTATACCTACCTATACTTAATTAACACACATCTCTATAATTCATAATATAAAATAAAATTGCATAACACAACAGTTATTATGATAATGAATAAACTATTTCTGTACGTTAACCGTGTTATTGCAAGACTACAGTTACGAGCTGACTTTGCTTTCTCAATTAATATTTTTTTATATGAGCTCGTAGGATTTTATATTTTTATACTAATATTATAAAGAGAGAAAATTTGTATATTTTTTTTGTAAAAAATAAAAACTAGTGAAACGAAGTCGCATGCAACAATCAGTAAGACTTCTTAAACCGCTTTATAGAATCATAATGTTGTGTAATACTTTTTCATTAGTATAACAGAATTTGTGCTAAGTAATGTACTTAAATAAAATATTTCATATATAAGACATATGTAAATTAAATAGATACTAAATATAAGAAAGAATACCATTTTATCTAAATCTACTAATATTATAAAGAGAAATTTGTACTTTTGTATTTTTGTTTGAAATGTATATTAACTCATAAACTACTGGACTGATTTTAAAAATTCTTTCACCTATAGAAAGCTACATTATCAGCGAGTGACATATTAGGATATATTTTATTAAGTTACGCGGACAAAGTCGCTTGTAACAGCTACTAATTAAGTAAGTATAAGTTTAAAATGATTGAGTGATTATACATTAATATTATTCTGAATAAATATTTTTTATTGTATTTTTTTTTTCTTTAAACATGCAAATGTCTATTTTCACGTAAATATTCTAGTAAAACAAATATCTATAACATAAAGTTCTGTAACATTCAAAGTATTGAAGAAAATGAAGTATTGAAGTATTGAAGAACATTTATTGAAGAAAATGTAAAAACAGACGCACATACAAAGTTAATATTTTCTAAAGACATACGAATGTTGAATAAAAAAAGTAGGAACAGCGCAGTCAACGCGTTTCCGCGAAGCGAAGCTAAAATGGACTTTCACAATACTTGTGTTTATTAAAACACAGAATACCCTTTCAAAATTCAGCATAAATTAAAAAAAAATCAGAAAAGTATAAAAAAGTAGGTAATTAGAAAAAAGGTTGCATAACCAGACTCACCGTATTCCGAATCCCTTCAAAATTCAAACGCGAAACGAAGCACTGGTCGCACAAAATTTAAAATCACACACAAATTTTAAATCTGGGAATGGAACGCACTCGATTGGAAAGCGCGCGAACGCCAACCAACAGTGATGGCGCGTAGAGAACTATTGCAACCGCCAAAATTTGAGGCCAAAATGTCTGTTATGTAATTCTTTATTACAGCATATTACATAAAAATCGCCGTCGGCACTCTTCTCGTCGTATATTATGCAAAGAATGGTCGGATTTCTCGTTGATTTTTAGGTTATACGATGGATGCGTCCTGCCTGTGAAATGTTACCTTTTTAATGGCAAAGACCAACGAGCCGTTATGCCAACTAGAAAGTCAGTATGTGTGTGAGTAAACTCATGTAAAGAGATATATGAATTTCGTTCGATAGCCAATGTTGTCCCCTCTAAAGAATAGTGGGGCGCACGTTTTTCTCACTTCGTATTGGCAAAGGAAATAACACAGACAGCCTCATGAACCTCATATAAATAAGAATCATTTTTGACGTCATTATAACTTGAATCTGTTGTGAGTTTACATAATTTGTAAAAAAAAATTCATAGATTATTATATCGACGAGCTCATTGGGTGAGCGGTTAGGTTGCTTGCCTTGAAGCTTTGTCTCAGGGTCCCGGGTTCGATTCTCGCCAGGGTCAACTTTCGAAACGACCTTTTCAAGTGGTGTCAGGGCACCTAAGATCCCCCTCCCCCCTGTGACCAAGCGTGGTATTTTGCAGACCCCCCTCCCCCTTGAATGGGTCACGTATTATGGGTACGTTCCCTAATATTGGACCACGGTAAATACAATACCTGTTCATCGACTTCCATTTTCAAACTGACGTTATCCGCCCACGGGAATCGCTTAATAATCGCCGGCGTCTAAACACAACACAATATTGCGGTTTCAAATCGCACGATTTGTAATCGCGCTGTTCCCGCGTGTCTGAACGAGCTCTTAGACATTTATGATATTTTTCTTGTGAATTCTCACAATACCTTCCAAAATATGCATATACGGTTTGTATACAGAAGTCAAATAAAAAAAAATACATATCTAAAAAACCGTCCTAGGTACAACAGGTTCCCCTAATTATGTTTGTTCGTTTGTTTGTTTGTTGAGAATCTCTAATCTTTCTAAACCTTTTGACGAGCCTTTTAGATGAGCCATGAGTAGTTAAGGTAGTGTCAGACTTTACCTTTTCACGACATCATCATGAAGTTTTGCAAACACGTTGTCAGGGATACAAGAAAGCACATAGGGTATCTTTCGACCAGAAAAAAAAGTACTGTTCCCAAGGGATCATCTAAAATAAAATAAAAAACTAACGCCTGGCCAGTGTTATAGAAACAAGAGGTCAAGCATTATATTGTATACATATATATATTTATTTTAGTGATAATGGACAATTTACACATTTCGCGAGTGTAAAGGTTAACATACTATTGATTGCCAATTGAAAAAAAAACAAACAAAAAAAAACAAATAAAAAACTCATTATTCATAATATAATATCCCAAAACATATTAACATATTATTATACTTTTGAATACGTCATTGATTTCAGTGCATAAGGAAATAATACAAACTATACTTAAAATTATAAAGTAACCCCCAAGTTTCTATCGAGCCCAAACACGCTACATATAATATGTAAGTTGCTGAAGAGTTGACTATCCGGCAGACTACTTGATGCTGCAGCATCAGCTCAAGGTTACCATATGTCACCAAATTTCACATCAATGGAACATGTGGAAGTTAGTGAAATCTCTTGGTCAACTAGGAAATGGGTTGATGCTGTTCAAACGCCTGAAGAGATCTTCATAAATTATGGCTAAGAACAATTCCGATCACGTAAGCTTTTATATAAATTATAAATATTTGGTAGGTATTTTTAAGAGGAACAACTTTTTTACATATTATTGCAAAGAATAATTTTGTGGGCCAAAAAATGAAAAAAAAAAAACACATTTTCATGCTTTTTCATTACCTAAAATACAAAAAGTAGGTGTGACACCGGTTTGGTCCCATAAAGTCAGAGTTTCAAATGGTCAGACTTTCAAACCGCAAGGTACCTATACTTGATGAGAAACTACGATTTCAAAAATTATAAATATTAAAGCCACTCACGTACTATACGGCATTACCTCAATGACAATAAATTACAGATTTTGTTAGATTTTTTTTCTAAAACACGATTCCGAGAAAAATGCATTTAAAAACTTTTTAAGTTTTCCAAAAACTGGCGGGGAGGAAGACCCCACAAGCTTTTCTCATAAGCCCCTAACGATTTAATTAGTGATTACTGGCTGATTTTTTTTTTTTTGAGAAAACTTACAGAATTACCAAGTAGGTATCCAAAAGGATTTCCCAACTTTAAAATAAGAGTGCCTACCTTAGGAATCCCTGGTTAGATTCCTGGCAAGGTTAATTTTGGAAATGAACCTTTTAAAGTTGGCTCTGTTCGTGATTCGGAAAGTAGTGACAAGGCACACTGCATTTGGCAGTCATTTTCTGATAATAAAGCTTTCTATAGGTGAAAGAATTTTTAAAATCGGTCCTCTAGTTTTTTAGTGAATTATAAACAAACATACAAATCTTTTCTCTTTATAATATTAGTATTATAGATGACGCAAAAAAAGTTCTCGGAAGCCGGAATATATAATTTTTTTTTTAAATTAACACATTATTTTCCAAGTTAACTATAAACGTAGAACCTTGTCGATCGGTCAATGGCGTGGCGTCAATTCATAAGAAAAAAAATTAACATATCTGCCTGTTTTGGGGGATTTTCT
Organism: Synanthedon andrenaeformis; assembly: GCA_936446665.2. Lineage (NCBI taxonomy): Eukaryota > Metazoa > Arthropoda > Insecta > Lepidoptera > Sesiidae > Synanthedon > Synanthedon andrenaeformis. The sequence goes on along the minus strand of OW387804.2, from coordinate 1,643,609 downwards.
TTTTCATATTGATTGTATTCATGTATTACCTCTTTACAGTCGCATTGTGCGTCTGTCTGTATGGCCGTTAACCCTCCTAAATGACGCAAAAGATTTTGACGTGGTTTTCACCATCAGTTAGACGAAGGATGGATGTTGCTACTATCAAGGCGGTTCCTTTTACGGATCTTTATGAGGAACTAGCTGGTGCCCACGACTTCGTCCGCATTGAAAAATATTAAGTAGCCTATCCTGTGTCCCGTACCTCCAAATGTTTATCTACCAAGTTTCATGAAAATCAGTTTATTCCTTTAAGAGTTATGGAAGAACATACATACATACAGAAAAAAATTCTAAAAATAGGGCGTATATTACTTTAATAATTATTACTCGGGAAGCCGAATCCCGTGGTTTTTTTGGAAAAGTTTTGTGAGGGAATTTGTTGTCACCATCAACCGATGTAGGGCGAAACGTTACAACCTGGCGGCCTCCCTCGCGAGAGTCAATATTATTGAGGATTCATCTTGTGCCTGCCTCTTAGGAGATCAGGACCTCAATCACGTCCTATGACAGAGTCCTTTTTATAACATGCAGAGGGCCGAACTCATTGCGGATTTTAAGCGACTCGGTTTTTGTAATCCAATGTGTGCAGATATGTTTTTGGCTAGGCCAAATATTAAAGCCTGCTTGCACATTTGTGAATTTCTCAGTAAATGTGATCTTGCTATTTAATTTTGTGCTTATCTATTTAATTTGTGTTATTATGTATGTTATGCATATAAGTGTATCTATAATATTTGCCGTTATTTGTATAAGCTTTTGTAAGTATAATTAGTCTGCATTGTGGCACATGTACATTGTATTAAGGGCCCTTGGCTCATAAAAAAAAACTCATCAGTTAGATATATTTTCCACGGGTTAGATATATTATCCATAGTTAGATAAGTTTTTTACTGGGCGAAGCCGTATTTTCTACCGATAATATATAGAAAGCTTTTCATCTCAATAGTACCTACATCAGCGTAGTAGGGATAGATGGAAGAAAAATTTCCATGTATCCCTACTGGGGGTAGGTGGAGCGGGCGGTTTATTTCTATGAATAAATGTAGAGCTTCCATAAATTTCCTACCTAAATAAATGCACACATATATTGCATCGGTAAGGCGATAATTAAAAAAAAATACGAACCTTATGATGTTTGCATAAAGTTCAGTAAATATTTACTGAGCAAGTAAAGTCATATTGTTAGGGTGAGAGCAGACTGTATACAGACTCCAAGTAAAGTTTCTATTTATTGACAAGTAATGGCAGATGATACTGTATTTTAACCCCTAAGGTGTACTGTCACTTCGGCGGTATTTCCATGACAGAGAACCTTAATCTAATGCTGCACCTTAACCTGATGCTGCACAATTTATGGATTATCCCTCCCAGACGAGGGCAGTCGCCGAGGGGGCATGTGGTACTCCCCGGCCTTATAATGCTGGGACTACCCACTAAAACGCCTCCATGTTCCACCATCGGCGGCAAATGCGAGATCCTAGATCACAGCGAGGCCTTATCCCCGGGCCCCACAAACACCGCCATGTCTCCGCGACTGTTCTACTCCTGTGGCGACTCACTGGAACATCAATGGGCCATCACACCTCTTACCTGTAGTCCCAGACGCCAGATGCCATCCACTAACGCCCTGAATAACCAGACAGCGACACCGTAGTATCCCAGTGACGCCGACCAGCTCCCGGCCCTGTGTGGGGCAGTCTATTCACAGCCAGCACGCGTAAACCTGGGGGCCAACCGGTATCGTAGCCTACAGGGTCTGATGATCCAGGGCCGCCATTCAGATTATTATCCTAATGAAGTCTTGAAATTAATTTGTTAAAATGTCTCAAGTGTAAACATACCTTTAAGGAAAAAGCATAAGGAAAGGACATCTCGTGTTTTTATTTAATCTGTTAACAATTTAATGTGTATTCTTCAAATGACGTCATTGTTACATTCTGCAGATTTATGTTAGACCTTGTTATCAACCTTAACCAAAACCAACAACAAGGTTCATTCTTAGGATTCTTCATTTGCAATCATTTCTAGGAAAAATTCTTAAATGATAATCCGATAAGGTTACGCAGGGACGAAGGCGGGAGCTAGTTTATAATGTAAGTAGGATAATCCTACGTGTTGTGTACAACACGTGCAGTATCAAGTTGTATTTTGAAACCATATATTAATTATTTAAATACGCATTTTATCTGTTATTAGAAAATTAACAATCAAAATTATACCCAATAATTATAAGGAAAATTGTATTTTTTTCTAATTAAGGGGCTTTACGACTTGACCTATCAGGTCCGTAACTTAACCATAGATCAAGGTCAATAGTTAATACTTTAATTGTATTGTACACAAATAGTGACTGTGTATATGTGCATCTGTCTGTGGCATCGTAGCTCCTAAACGGTAAACCGATTATGATACGGTTTTTCTTTTGTTTTTCAAAAGCTGACGTGATTGGGATGGTTTAAGATTTGTTCAGGCGTTTGAATTGAAGATCACCAGCTCGTTTCCTAGTTAACGAAGGGGTCTCACTAACTTCCACGGGTTCGATTGATTTGAAATTTGGTGTAGGTACCTACTGTTACTTAAGCGGTATTTCCATGACATTACTAACTTTGACTTAATGCAGCATCAAGTAGTCTGCAGGGATACCCAACTCCTCAGCAACTATTATAGCAGATATAGCGTGTTTATGCTCAATAGAATATTGGGAATTAAGTAGATTATAATTTTTAATTATAATTATTAATTATAATTTTTAATTTAATTTTAGTAATAGTTCGCGTCGGTCACTCACATTCGCGCGAATACGCGAACCCGCAAGTGTAGGACGACATTTGCAAATGACTATGCGAAGTTTTTGCTACATTCGCGCTTTTCCGTGCAGTGTCGGTTTTTAACGCACATCAAAGTGCGCGAACCTCAAACCTTCGCGTAGTCTCCCACACATTCGTGCAAGCATTCGTGCGACCAATTTCGCGTACGATTGCGTATTGATTGCGTAGGTAACGGACATCTCGTTTACCATTTTCAGAGTTCGTATCGTGTACTGAGTGGCGTAAATTGAATTTGATCATGGATTGGACAAACACTAAACTGCACTAAAATCATCTTCACCTTCAACGCATTCGCAAATGAGTATGCGAACCCATTCGCATACTCGCTGAGTTTGCGAATGAATGTCACGTTCCTTCACATGCGTGCAAAGATTCGTACAATGTAAGAATGTTTGCACGCATGTCAGTGACCGGGGTAACACACAGACGTGGACAGAAAGCTATTTAAAATACGTGAAAGCAACGTGAAACGAAACGTATAGTTAACAGCAACACCTAGTGTAATCTATTAGCGGCGCCATAGACATAATAGTGTCTATGCGGGGCGTAGTGGGTGGTACCCATACCGTTAATATGAATTCCAACTGATAAAATAGATGGCGCTGTCTTCCGAGGTTAGTTCTTTTTCCTATTTTAGCACACGCATCTCACTTATTAGCCGCTAATGGTACTCAATCCTGTTTGTATTAAATCCATGATGGTTGCTAAAATGTTCGAAGTCTGTGTAAGTCTGTGTCTTTGCTTTTCTACTGACCACAGAACACTTTTATACTCATCATACAGGAGATCGTAAAGGGAGGACACAGGAGATTCTGATTTGATTGATTTGTTTTAAGGAATTTTATGGACTGTGATATGATTTGATTCAATTTGATTGATTCCTGTTGGATTCCTGTATTTATTTTATTTACTTGATAACTTGGTATTTATTTATTATAATATTACATTAATTTCATTAAAATTCTCGCCTTATATAACATTTTTAATATTATTAGATAAATTTAGTCACACCTGTAAGTATTTTTATTATGAAAACCTTAAAGAATGATAATTTTTTAAGGTACGGATTGTTTATTATTGTTTGTGCTATTTTGTTACATTATTAATATTACAGCTAATAAACATGCTACCTCGGCCGTACTTCAGCGAGCAGAACACTAGAAGACGACAAATAGACACATTAAAAATATTTAACGATAATGTCATTGAAATAACGGAAAACGAAGAGTATAGAGTTGAGTTCGATGTTCGCGGGATCAATGCTCATCTTTCCGTGGTCTTATGCCCTGAATTTCCTAACGAGAAACCTATTATATACATCAATCCGGTGATACCACACCCCTGGGTTCGAGAAAATACCAACGAAGTGACAGAAGCACCCGGTTTACTGCATTATTCTCCACATTCTGACTTGGGTCAGATTGTCCAAGCTATAATAAGGGAATTTCAAAGGTCTGCGGCCAAATCCAGCGAAGAGTCCAGTGAGACAAGTCCTCAGTCGCATTATAGCGGTCAGTCCTTGATGTTTCCGGAGTTGTCTGAATTCACTGCTGAAGAATTGCATGAGATTCTTGAGAATCCAGATTTACAGGTGAGAATATAATATAGTTATGTTTTTTTATTGGCAGACAAGCCGATTGATGTTGATAACTTAATACAAATTTATTATATTAAAATGATTAATTTCAATAGTTTATTTATATACTTAAAAATTAAATCTTTTAAAAAACCTTGACATCTGCATTTCTGGGTATTAAAAACTCTGCATCCGCAACAACCCTGCTCAATATTATAAATGCAATGTATGTATGTATGTATGTATGTATGTATGTATGTATGTATGTATGTTTAGATGTTTGTTATTCAATCTCGCAAAAATGGCTGAATAGATTTGGATGAAATTTGACACACAGATAGTTTATTACATTGATTAACATGTAGGTTCCATCTAAAAACTATGAAAATTCGCGGCTACTGTCATCAACAGTGGCGCCGCCACCGTCGCGTCAGGTGATAAGATGTTTTATTGTTATATCAAGTGTTATATTTTTATTTTTTTTCAACGCGGACGAAGTCGCGGGCTCCAGCTAGTTTAAATATAAACTTAAATTTGAATTAATTTCAGGACAGACTACTAGAGAACAGTCCAAGCTTGATCGCCTTGGACTTGGAGACCGAGGAACTCATGAGCAGCATAGAGAGAATAGCCCAAGACAACATAACGAAACAGCAGATGCTCGTTGATTTGAAGACTGAGATCATAAATGGCATATCAACAGTGGTTCAGATGAAGATAAACTATGAAGAGCTAAACAAGAAATATCAGAGATTGGCCGATAGGTACGATCCACACAGAATAAGGGATTGCTTGAAAGCAGCCGCCTTGAAAGCTGATGAAGACGCTGAAACAATAGCTGAAGAGTTCCTGTTAGGTAAGAGACTCTTTTTTTTTAACTCTTTTTTGTGCCACTTATTTTGCTTTGTTAATTAAAAGACTCTTTTTTTAACTCTTTTTGGGCTACTTTTGCTTTGTTAGGTAAAAGACTCTTTAAATGTTATATAGCCTAAAGCCTTTCTCGATGAATGGACTATCCAACACAAAAATAATTTTTCAATTCGAACCAGTACTTTCTGAGATTAGCTCGTTCAACCGTTTGGTTGAACGGAAGCTGAAGAGTTCGTTCAAAACGAACAAACTCTTCAGCTTTATAATATTAGTATAGTATTTATTTGTAATAATATGTAGATTGCTATTGTTACAGGTAATATTCCTGTGGAGATGTTTGTAGCGAAGTTTGCAGAGAAGAGGGCTTTGGGTCAAGCGAGAAGGGCCAGGCAGGAGAGACTGGCCCATCAGTTGGCCCAATTGGACAGGGCTACCACATAAATGGGCGTGCCCATCCGACCGGTGAAGGTATTGGCCCGACCTCGCATCTAATTTTTGGCTACCGTAATCCCCAGTTGTAATCCTTAGCAATATATTCGTACTTTTGAAAGGTCCGCGCAGATGGGGGACTTTTGTTCGTGAAAGATAAAAATCCTCAAGTGTTGGAAAAAACTGCATCGAATAATATATATTCTTTTTAAATAAATAATAATTTTGCTCTTGGCCAGCATCTAGCCGAAGATAAGGCTATGTCTATTCACTCCAACTTTGAAAGCATTTGGGTTTATGTACCCCGAAGGGAGTTCCAATCCTTGGCAGTGCGTATTATGAAAGAGTTTCTAAAACGTTTGGTCCGAAAAAGAGGAATTTTGACAAGACGAGCATGTAAACTTCAGTGTAGTCATAGATAGGGTCATAGGGCTTAGTCTATGGTCATACAATAATAAATAATGATTATACATTACGATAAAACGGGTGTGACCAATAACGAATATGACGAATGTCTAATGTGGTAAAAAGCGAATGTGACAAATGTATAGTGTACTTAAAAAAATATTTGAACACCCTCGAAGTGTAGAATGTAGCGAGAAATATCTATTGTAAAACCATTGTAACATATATTCAGCAAATAAATGATGATGATGATTATTATTATTACGTCTCGTTGGTCGAAAAAAGGAGAAGGCGGTGTGAGCTCATGCATCTTAAGATGTAACATCTTAAGATCTTACTTACATCTTAAGATAGACGCAAAATCGCCTTTCTGTGTGTCTTTTTTAAAGAAGACATCCAGAAAGGCGCAGCTTATTTCCAAAAAGAGCATTGCCACCAATGAGCCTCCTACCTCAATTTACTGTGTACTAAAAGTTCCCCCGAATACTCACTGAGTGACACCCTCAGTAACGTTTAATCGTATGAAATAAGCGCCATCTACCCGAATCAATGCGTACTGCTTGGTTCATATCAAGCTTAACTTCGTCAACAGTCTGTTAAGATGTTAACAGATGGCGTAAACATGTCAACAGTCCCTCGTCTGCGCTGGACCTAAATTTAAAAAAATAAAATGTTGTTGCTTAGAGTTTAGATCGCTAGAAAGTTACCATTATCAGTATATTTTTAATTTATAATGTTACTATTATTATTATTTCGCGAAAATAGTTTCAATATAAAAAAATTTTAAACTAATTTAATTTTTATTTATTTTTAACAAACAGAGATACTAAGTAATCTCAATTAAGTTATTCACATCATCCACTGAGACCTCAGTATTAATTATAAGTAAATTTTCTTACTTACATATATAATATTATATATTTGTTCACTTAATAGTGACGTCACTCGATATGTTACTTAAATATCTAAAGATGGCGTTGGAACGATTATACTCTTAAAAAAAGAAAAAGAAATGAAATTTGTCCGTTTAGGACATTTATTTTTATTTATTTAAGAATAAGTAAACATAAAAAGATACAAACTTAATAATATGATACCACGGTCTTAACATTTCTCTCCGAGATATAAAGGGTAGAAAGCTTATCTTCTATAATATAAAAATGAGTCCCTAAATGTGTTGCTAAGCGCAAAACTCGAGAACGGGTGGACCGATTTTAATTCTGTCTTCACTCATGGATAGAGGGATAATCAGGGAAGGTTTTTACGTAAAAAAAAAATCCACGCCGGGCGAAGCCGGGAACAGGCCGCTAATACATAAATGTAATTATGACGTGTGTCTATTTGATGAATTTCAGTCAAAACAAATATAAATCCAATTAATGCAAGCAATGTTGACACCATATCTAAAAGTGTACGCTTTTATGTTAACTTGCTTAATCTAAACATATCTATATCATTAAAATTCTCGTTGAAGTCTCTGCACGTTCTATTAAGGGGAGCTCTTCGACCTGAATTAGTTCTTCTTAATAGATGCAATCTTTTTTTATGAGAATGTGATCTTAAAGTATATATCCACTTGCGAAGGGCCTAAGGGTAAGTTCACACCGAAACGCGACGCGAACGTGGACCGATGACACTTGAAGAGGTCAGTACCTCTACCATGAGTTATAACGACCGCACTCGCTAGCGAGAGCGTAAAATATTTATATGGAAAATTGTCAATTTTACATTGACAGTTGACAAATTTTCATATATATTTTTTACGCTCTCGCTAGCGAGTGCGGTCATTGTAAACTCATGGTAAAGGATGGGGGGGGGGTAGTGCGAGTTTTACTCGATCAAGCGTAAACGTACTCGCGTAAACGTCAATTTGTATGGAAATGAAGCAGCGCTACACGTTAGCCACTAGGTGGCGCTGCTGCATACGCCTCATGACGCATCTTCGCGTAAACTGTCTGCCTTTTTACTTTTTAAGAATAAGTATAAATTTTATTTGCACCAAAGGACTTATCAATACTAATAATAAATCTGTAAGGGTCGGTCATGGAGTAAGTTACTTTGTTTTCAGAGATATCGTGTTTATAGGCTCTATACATGATACTGAAACGATATTGACGATTTTTAGAATTTTTTTTTGTATGTATGTACGTATGTTCCTCCATAACTCTGAAACGAATTAACTGATTTTCATGAAACTTGGTAGATAAACATTTGGACGTACGGGACACGGGATAGGCTAATTAATATTTTTTAACGCGGCCGAAGTCGTGGGCACCAGCTAGTAAAAACATATAAAAAGACAAACACAAACGTCCGCACAAACCGGCTCCAACTCAGCATAATGCAGGTTATAGAAAACGTGCATTATGTTTTTATCATTATCGTTATTATTTTTATTTAGTAAATAAGATCTATATTATGTTGCTAATATAGATCTTATTCATATTCGTAGGTTTCAACCCTTACGTTTGATTAAAACTGTAATATGCTTGTCTATTGTATTGAACGTATAATGTGTTTCGGCAATATTGTATGTGTGCAATAATTTGTTATAAAACAGTGTATTTGTAATCGAAATTTAAATAAAAGATAAAATTAATAATGTCTGCCTTTTTTATAATTTCGGACGGTAAATCTAGTGGACAGGCTGACAGTCCCTGTCATAACAGCATGTGTGATGTTGTTACTCGTTGAGTTAGTAAAGGATAACAGAAACCATTTATCTTGTGTTATTGCTTGTGTTACAGGCCATGGTAGCCATGGCAAGGGTACTTGTCTAACGTCTCAAGGCCCGGGTTCGATCCCCGGTGGGGTCAAGTTTGGAATTGAACTTTTCAAAGTTGGCTCTGGTCAGGATTTGGAAAGTAATGTCAGGGCACACTGAGTTTCACAGTCATTTGGGCAGCCCGTCTGGCGCCAGTAACCATCCCCTTACAGAAGACCACCGTTTAATAACAGCATATGTGCCGTCGTGTTTGTCACTTCTAAACGAAAGGGCCAGTCTAAACGGGACTTGACAAGTAGCGATGGTTATTATCTTATCTTTAGCAGGTTGAGTTATTCAATAAGTTCACAAGTATCATAGATAACCTCTTACTTCTCTGCTCTTACAAATGACAGTTTATCATAAATTAAAAAAATCAATTATAATAATAATAAGTCGATATAAATTTAAGTAGGTAGGTACGCTCATGTTTTATCACTTACTTGCTCAATCATAAAATAAAATAAATTATATGCATGTTTATAATACTTACATACCGCTTGTTACACCGTCACTACATATTTATTTATTTATTTACCTACTAGCTTTTGCCGGCGACATCGTCCGCGCCACTTTTTCTAAAACTGAAAAAAAAAATCGGTCTATTAGTTTTTGAGTTTATTCATTACAAACGAAAATAAAAATCTTTTCTTCAGCCGTTTTTTATTAAGATCAATTAGGGTTATTATCATTTTTCTGCGTCATCAAGGTCGGTGTGAGATGCGGTCAAAAGATCTATAACGAATTAAAATGTTGTAACAACTGAGTGAGAAACGGACAGTATTTGTTGCGACATCGAATGACTAGCTCATTTGTCGCTGTATTTTATTTTATTTGCGGGTCGTGCAAAGTATTATAATATTAAATTAAAAATGTCTCGAAACTCGTCCGCGATACCGTGTTTCTTATATTTATTTTTAGCGTTGAGCGAGAGCGTTGACACCAACAGGTTTAAATTGAAACAAGTTGTCGTTTTAAGTAGGCACAATGTGAGAGCGCCTTTGATTGATAATCTAGAAAAAGTTACGCCCTACGCATGGCCAAAATGGAGTGCAAGTACTGGCCACTTAACGCCAAATGGCGTTTTCTTGGAGGAATTCATGGGTGAATATTTTGCGGAATGGTTGAAACAAGAGGCATTATTCCCGACAGATTGCCCGGAGGAGTTTGTGAATATATATTCTAATTCGAGACAAAGGACCAAAGAGTCTGCTAAAGCTTTTGCCCGCGGAGCATTCAAAAATTGCGACGTCAAAGTCAATTACAAATATGAAGATGACAGAATGGATTTCACTTTTGATCCAATAATTCACAACTCTACTGTCGAGTTCGCAGAAATAGTTGTTGATACAATGAAAAAGAAATACGAAGATTTCGATTTGAAACACGCTTATAAGATTTTAAGCGAAATCGTCAATATCAAAGAATCTGATATGTGCAGGGATGATGCTATCTGTAGTTTTGATGATTATGAAACCAATTTTTTTTATGAATGTGGCAAAGAGCCTAACTTATTAGGCGGACTGCATGCTGCCAATGCTATTGTAGACTCCTTCATGATGGCATATTATGATGGATTGCCTCTAGAAAACGTTGCATGGGGAAAAATTAATGATTCCAATCAGTGGAAAGTTCTAATGAATCTTAATAAGTACAATCATAACATAAGATTTAATAACACAGTAATAGCAAAGGATGTTGGGAAACCATTGCTTGATTATTTAAAAAATGCATTTCTAAATGAAGTTACCAAATTGATTGTACTGATGGGGCACGATGTGAATATTTATTCAGTAATGGCGGCTTTAAATTTTCATCCGTATGAATTAGTTGAACAATATGAAAAAACTCCAGTTGGGGGGAAATTAGTATTTCAAAAGTGGTATGACGTAGAAGATGAAATCGATTTGTTAAAAGTCGATTACGTTTATCAAACTACAGAGCAATTAAGAAATAAAGTTAAACTATCTTTGGAAATCCCGCCAAAATGGGTTGCAATGGGGATTGACGGTTGTCAAGTTGACAGTCATGGTTTCTGTCTATGGACAGATTTTGTGAGTCTATTGAAAAGTATTAAATAAAATTTATTTTGAGTAAAACCGGTTTCAATTTTGTTAACTCCTTTAAATAGAAACATACAGGTGTTGGATTTTTTATTTTATTATTTTAGTCAAGATCTCCTAAACTTAACGTGTGACTATGCAACTCCTTATTATTTTTCACTGTATTGACCTAACATAGGTAAAAATGGACCATCGACTTAAACATAAAAAAAATCTGATGAATTTTGTAGATGAAGCATGGAAGTATTATATACTAATACTTAGTACGTTAGTACATAATACTTCCATGAGATGAAGCAACGTTTTTCTGACGTGTACAAGTTGATGTGTGGCGTTTGGTAGGGACGTTGGTTGACATACGTTAATCCTTGACAGGGAGGGCGTTGACAGAGGAGTTGTTGCTCTTTTGATGGTAAATTTAATAACAACATAAGCTCCGCTGACGACATACCCCTGCTGCTGGCTCCGTCGGTGAGCGCCATCAGAAAACTTTTAAAGTGCATGGACTCGACATAATGCGAAATAAGTGTAATTTTAGCTTTTCAATATCACGGTAGTAGAGTTGATATAGTACCAAATGTGTTTTTAAACGGAGTTTAACTGCGATGAGTTTAAATTTAGTATCATTTCCGAATGTCGCCCTTACACTTGTGGGTTCAAGTATTTGTGCGAATATGAGCGAATACGGCTTTAAAAGTAGAATAGTCCGCGCCAAACAAATATCGACCTCTGAAATTATTTCCGGCGTTAGTTCGCGCAAGTACAGACAAACGCGCGATCCCGCTAATTTGCGACGCAATAAATCAACGGTCTTCAGACTTCAGAAGTCGATAGTAATTTGACGCGGACTCTATTTAGTATTATATTATATGTAAGCTAAAATCAGCTAAAATTGCCCTATGGCAAATCATCACCTTGGGATGACATAATTACTGTCAATCAAACAAAATGTTGACTCTTAAAACGTCAAAGTCAAACGAATTACGAAATTTTGGTGTTTTTGTTTAGTTTACTTTAATTAAATTATTTTTCTCTACGAAATTGAAAAGATTTAATAATTTTCTAAAATAATGTGACTGTTTAACAGAATCACTTTGCTGTGATATCAACAATTCTAGTCATATTGTTAAATTATGTAATGTATATAAGGTTATATTAGTTTGTTTACTTTAGAACCCACTTTTAAATTATGCGATTGCGTAAATTTTTTTAAGTAATCGCAATTTCAACAGTATCTATATAAAAGCAGTTGAAAAGCTTTAATTAAATTAAAAATGTCCTTGCTCAAGTTATTGCCTGTGTTTATTTTTATAGTCTGTGTTAATTCTTTTGAAAATAGATATGAACTTAAACAAGTTTTGATAATGAGTAGGCATAATGCGAGAACGCCTTTGTCTAAAGACTTAAATCGTATGACACCGAAGCCTTGGCCTCAATGGAAAGAGAAAAGTGGTCACCTGACATCCAGAGGAAAACTTCTAGAGGGATATTTGGGAAAATATTTCTTCTTCTGGCTCTACAAAGAAGGATTATTGCCAGAAAACTGTCCTAACAGAAACGACGTTTTCGTCTATGCCAACACTAAGCAGAGAACAATAGCTTCGGCTGTGGCTTTCGTTGATAATGCATTCCCAAATTGTAACATTACTGTTCATTATAACAGTACAAATATTATGGACCCTTTATTCAACCCCATTATTCATAATACAACAGAAATGTTCAAAGAAATCGCTCTAAAACAAATGAAAATCAGATTATCAGAATTGTTATTGAACGATTCATATAGTCATATAGAGAATATGTTAGACTATAAAGATTCAGATATATGTAAGAATTTACTCGATTGCGACTTAAAAACGGATAAAAATATTATAATTTTTTCAGTCGGAACAAAGCCTAATGTTGTGGGGCCTTTGAAAATTGGCAATTCAGTAATAGATGCGTTCATTATGGAGTTTTATGAGGGCTTAGAAAATGTCGCTTGGGGTGAAATAAGTGAAAGATATAATTGGGATCAAATAATGAGTGTGAGCAGAGGTTATCATAATGTCATATTCAATACTACATTAGTAGCTCGAGATATAGCCGAGCCGTTGATACATTATATGGCGAAACTTTTGACTAATAAAGTAGGCCCTAAAGTGACTTTACTTATGGGGCACGACGCTAACATGTACACATTGCTGAGTGGAATGGGGTTTTTGCCATACAATTTGAGAGAGCAACACGAGGTTACACCAATCGGTGGAAAAATAGTATTTCAAAGATGGTTTGATGTTAAAGTAAATAGAGATTTATTAAAAATTTATTATATTTACATGACTAGTTCACAAATGAGATATGCTCAAGAAATAAGCCTAACAAATCCACCAGGGTTCACATTGTTAGAGTTAAAAGATTGTCCAGTGGACATAGATGGTTTTTGTCCATGGGAAAAGTTTGAAGAATTATTAAAGAAACTGTGATATTTTTGAAAAATAAATTTTTTATTTAGCATTGTGTTAAAAAATAATTCATATGTTAATTGTGATGAAAAATATAAGAATGCAAATGGTTATTTGATAAATGTTTTTTTTTTTATTTTCATTTTTTTTTTCAATGAAAAGTTCAATAGACAGGCTAACGGACCCCTTGATGATAGATGGCTACCGTCACCTATAAGACAAGCAAGTGCAGGTGCTGCAAATGCATTGCTGACTATAATAGGATTGAAGATAAGGGATAGGAAAATGGGCTCTGGGATAGTAATAAAAATAAAACAATAACAGCATTAATAGAACAACTATATTTCCTCAAATATGCATAAACGAAGAGTGTTACAAAAACTTGTTACTAGATGTCGCTACTTGTACTCATTTCAATAAATCTATTAAAAATTCAAATGTCATACCTATAGCTAAAATATTTAGCCCTTAAGGATTGTAATGATTGTTCAGATTTTTAGTCCAATAAATAAAGTATGGAAAAATTAGTGATTTTATATTTTTTGCACAAACCTATACCTCGTTTTATATCGGTCTTGCCATAAGTAAAAATGGTATTAAAACCAATTAGGTGGTTTAAGTTAAAAGAAGTTAACGAAGAAACAGACAGTAGCGGACAGCGACTTTTTTGTATAATATATGTATTAGACATAGTGTAGTATATAAAATAAGACACTACTTAACATTTGTCTGGGGAACTTTTTTTTAAAAAAAAAGATTTACTTTTTTTTTAAATATTTCATTTATGATTTATCCTTTTAATCTTTTTTACCCAAGTCAAGTGGATGAAGAGATTTTTCCTGTTAGTGTCTTATATTATATACTACAATAGAAGATATAAGTATTTCAAAGTCAATAATATAGGTATGGTTAAATTTTTATATACCTACTTAAAAATCACAGTTCACACAATTTTCACTAATCATCCTTTAAATGTAAAATCTTAGGTTACATTTAAATATAATTTTATTCATAGTACATTTTTAATCATAATGCCTAAAATAAACCTTATAAACTGAAAATCGTTGTGGTCAAACCAAAATCTGCTATGTGCATTTTTTGAGTTTCCAACATTTTCACCTTACGTGAATAGTTTACTGCCTTATCTATCGTTTAATTTTTTATTTTAATCAATATCTCAAAAGTATCCTTTTTGCACATAGCAAATTTGACTACGACGATATATCGAAATGAATTATACCAAAACATATCGTAATAGGGACGGACTCTCCAATATATAATGTAGCCACAATTTACAAAAACATTTGTACTTTTTCGTGTACTATACTTCACATTATTTATAAGATACTAGCTGAACTCGATTACGCCTAGCTGTGGCTCAGTCAATTTAAACGTGAAATCGGTTCTCGTTGGCGAGTTAGTTCTCCTCGCTTTCGGCAGATGGCGCCGTAAAACAGAAATTATTTTCCGCGATCGAGATTATAATCATAGAGTAACTTATTATATATTCGATTATTACGCGAAAAATAGATATGATCAATCCTTGAAGCGGATTGCATATTATGTAAAAATTTCAAGTCAATCCCTCAGCTAGTTTTCGAGTTTTTGAGTTATACACAAACCAAAACAACATAATTTTATAACATATATAAAATATACATATATAGACATTGCCAAAAATATTTTGTTAAAATACTTTCGCAGTTAAAACCGGTTTAAAGCTACGATGACGTGTCAACAAAAATTAATGCCAAGTGAAAACGCAATGACACACCATTAGATACACTGTGGCCACACACAAGTGACCCAACATCATGGGGAATCCCAATTTGAAAAATTCAACGAATGTGATCTTGTAGCCGTGTTGTTCGGCAACTCCTGCGCACACCAAATTAGCACTTGCGCCTACTAGTGTGCCGTTGCCTGTATAAATGGGAAAACAAAATTATATAGATATTAATTAGTGATCAGCATGTAATATTTCCTGCAAATTGTGTACACAAACATTATTCCTAACTGTACCTGAGTCATGGACGTTTTGTATTTATAATATTTATTTATTTATATTATAAATAAATTAATTATAATGCAAACCTATAGTTTTTACTTTTTTGTAATATGTACTATGTATTTACAAAAAAGTAATCTATGTAATAAATCAACTGTCTGGTATTGATAATGCAAGCCTATAGTTGCTTAATATGGAACTAGATGGCGCTGTGTGGAATGTGTGAAGATATTTATTTATTTACTAGCTGGCGCCCGCGACTTCGTCCGCGTTGAAAAAGAAAAAGTAGCCTATCCTGTGTCCTGTACGTCGAAATGTTTATCTACCAAGTTTCATGAAAATCAGTTAATTCGTTTAAGAGTTATGGAGGAACATACATACATACATACAATACCTACACTTACAGATTTATTATTATTATTGATGATGATTGATGATATGATTGATTAGTCCGCTATTTCTACTTGACCAATCGTGCCTAAAATGTACATGTTCTTTGAATAATAAGTAAATCTTACCTCCCAAACACACTCCAAATAGAAGTGCCCAAACTAAGGCAGACATGGGCAGGTTCAAAGATGGATTTGATCCCAGTGAAGTCACAACTCTTATCATCATAGTCGTTAAGGGAACGTTGTCCACAAACGCCGAAGTCAACGCCGACACCTGGCAAGTGAAAAAAAATATTATTTTATTGATTTTTGAAGTGAAAACTACTTTAAGGACGTTCCCAAGCAAATCAGTTTTCTTACAATCCTTTAGAAACTTTGAATACACATATCTATGTGTCCTTTATACGTAGAAATTTTGTTATAGTCGTTGAGACACTAAATTTATAAATATTAACTATGCTGAAGCGAATGTTTTATTAAATAACACTAGTTATTTTCTTGCGATTGTTTTAAAAAAACTGAGAATCATTAATTGAAGATAATAACATATGTTTCTGTAAAATTATAAAAAATCAAACGGGATTCATTTTGTTATAAAAAATGTAAAAAAAAGTTTTTTTTTCTACCATTCTTTAACCGCGAATTCATAATTAATAAACTGTTCTAAATCTCCAATATAAATATATAACCAAAAAATATTCAAACTCCGTGGTTTACTCGGCTCCGTTCGGCATCAAGACCTGAGAGTCGTCGCTATATTTTTTAAATATTTTTAGACGATCCTACGGGAATCTAACATTTTTATAGGATAAAAAGTATCCTATATTTTAATCTAGGTAATAAACTATATGTGTGCCATACGTGCCATATTTCATCTAAATCCGGTCAGCAGTTTTTGCGTTATTTTATATCATAGATAAATCTATCTCTATATAAATTACGTGTCACATGTTTGTCCGCGATGAACTCCCAAACTACTGAACCGATTTTGATAAAACTTCGTAACTACGTGTAATTCGGCCCAGCTTAAAAGATAGGATAGTTTTTATTTTGAACCCGGGCGAAGTCGGGAGCGTGTAGCTAGTATTTGTATATGTTGTAGCTTTCAAACTGCCTACGATTATTTATTATTAGGGTTATGGTCCAACCAAAGTTCAGAATGAAAGACCAGTTTGTAAGTAGGTGTAATATTCTACTAACATTATAAATGCGAAAGTTTGTGAGGGTGTATGGATGTTTGTTACTCAATAACGCAAAAAGGCTTTATCCTGGAAAAGTGTAGTTCCCTTCGGTAAAAATCGGCTAAAAAGAAAAATGTAGGTCTCATGCAGGTCTTATTCTACTAATATTATTAGTTAAAATTGAATAATTTGAACTTACCCACAATATGAGCAGCATGGCGACCGTAAGTCTGGCGCCTTCATCCACTCTCATGATGAGAGATTCCGTCCAGTCCCCTATGTACATTATCAGCCCCAACTTGGAGAGAGCCTGTAATTATGGAACAGTGATGTATGTAGGGTTAATCAGACATAAACATATAGGTTAGTTTATTTTAGTTAGTTTACAGCTGGTATTATTATTCTTAGCATAGATGAGAACAATCTCGATCATGTCAGCTTTAAAACAAAAAAAAAGATCAAAATCGGTTCATCCGTTTGGGAGCTATGAATCCACAGGCAGACACACAGATACACGGATACACAGATGCAAATATACACAGATACACGGATACACAGATGCAAGAGACACAGATACAAATATACAAGATACACAGATACAAATATACACGGATACACCGATGTAAAGATACACAGATACACGGATACAAATACACACAGATACATGGATACACAGATGCAGATACACAGATGCAAATATACATATACACAGATGCAAAGATACACAGATACACAGATGCAGATACAAAGATACGCAGGCTAACACGTCAAACTTATGACACCGCGTTTTTGCGTCGGTCGTTAAAAAATGAGAACCTTACCTCCATGAATACGAACAATGCAGCAAAGAATATGAGGGTAGTCCATTCTACCCGATGCATGATGGGCTCCAAGTCTTCCCTGTCTGCGAGGATCAGAAGCAATATGGCGCCCAACAATGCTGTCCAGCCGAGGGATATTCGATCTTAAGGAGTAAAAAGAATTTATAATAATACATATACTAGCTAGTGGCCGCAATTTCGTGCAAAAAAAGCAATATAACACTTGACCTCTTGTTGCTATAACACTTTAGCCAGGCGTTAGTTTATTATTTTATTTTAGAATTGCTGGTGCCCACGACTTCGTCCGCGTTGAAAAATATTAAGTAGCCTATCCTGTGTCCCGTACGTCCAAATGTTTATCTACCAAGTTTCATGAAAATCAGTCAATTCGTTTCAGAGTTATGGAGGAACATACAATATACATACATACAGAAAGAAATTCTAAAAATAGTCAATTTAGTTTCAGTATCATGTATAGAACCTATAAACACGATATCTCTGAAAACAAAGTAACTTACTCCATGACCGACCCTTACAGATTTATTATTAGTATTGATGATGATCCCTCGGGAACAGTTATTTTTTCTGTATGAAATGTACTCTATGTCCTTTCCTCTATACCTGACGACGTGTATGCAAAATTTCATGATGATCGGTTGAGTAGTTAAGGCGTTAAAAGATAACAGACAGACAGTTACTTTCACATTTATAATATTAGTATTGAAGTATGAATCTTTTATTACCCATAAGTGTTAAGTTCCTTTATTTTACCGATAATATTTTAATTTTAATTCATTTACCTAAATATCGGAAGCAAACTATCCCAAGACATATTTAGCAAATTATTCATTACGCACGATAAGGCATATAGATTCGATATAGCGTCCTAGCGTCAACATATGATAGGCATATATGTTGATGCTAGGACCTACTCTAGGTTATACAAGAGTAGGTTCTAGCGTCAACATATAAAAGAAAAATACTTACGAAATTCTGGTATGGCGTGCAGAAAAAATATTAATACGACAAATCCAATCGCGAACGCAGATTTTATCAAGAGATATTTATCCCGGATTTTGTACTGAAAAAAAATATACAAACATATGTAAGTACATATATATTTATACTAGTGGACGGACCTAGAAGACGTTGTCATGCCCGAACTCGAAAAAAAAGTTAGCCGATTGAAACGCCATCTATGTTATCCAACCTGCTACCCAGGTTGGATAACAGGGCACTAACGGGGCACTGCGCCGCCTCAGTAGGCACCTCAAAATAATGGGTCTCACTCTCACCAGTACAGGAGAGTGTCGCTTCTGCCATGAGTCAGAAGAAACACCAATGCATATCCTGTGCGAGTGTGGCCCCTTGATGCGCAAGCGCAGTCACATCCTAGGAAGCCACACAATGGCTTGTGAAGATGTGAGGAATGCCTCTATCAAAAAAGTACTACATTTTCTAAACGCGGTAGGTATAGGTAGAGAGCTTTAGTTTACGTTGCCATCACAATATTTCAGCAATGGACGAAGTGATACTGGTACTCTAGCAGACCAGAAATAGCCACTAAGAAGAAGATAAGATAACCTGCTACCCAACATAAATAACAAAATATGTTAAATGACGTGTCAATAAATTAACTTACTGGAAACTCTTAGAAACTTATGGAACTTTACACCCTTTGTTCTATAAAAAAAAAACATGTCATTTGTAATATAATGGAAATAAAAACTATCCTATCTCTAAATTTGGACCAAATTGATGATAGTTACGAAATTTGATCAAAATCGGTTCACTAGTTTCATAGTTTATCACGAACTTACATCGTGAGTCGTGACACGAGATATTTTTTTATTTTTATTTATTTAGCCGCTCCCGGCTTCGCCCGGGGTGCAATTTATATATCCTACCTTTTAAGTACCTAGGATCAAATTACACATTTTATCATAATCGGTTCAGTAGTTTAGGAGTTCATCGCGCTCAAACACGTGACACGAAATTTTTATATATTAGACTTGCTGTTGCACGCAACTTCGTCCGCGTTACTTTATAAAATATAGCCTATGTTGCTAGCTGATAATGTAGCTTTCTATGGGTGAAAGAATTTTCAAAGTAGGTTCAGTAATTTAGGAGTTTAATCGCGGACAAACAACGTGACACGAAATTTTTATTAAGATATACTCGACCAATAATTGCCTTAGATTGAAGATTCCTTATAGATTTGATTCGCAGAGCCTGTTATGGTAGGCATAAGGGATAAAGACCATAGTAAGAAATGACTGCAAAACGCAGAGCCAATTTTGAAAAGTTCATTCCATGTCAGGAACCGAACCCGGGACTTCTGAGACAGAGCATTAAGGCAAGACTCATCCATCGGGCTCGTCAAACTAATATAGTATTGGCTACCGTAGCCAATACCAGAGGGTTAAAAAGGATAAACGATAAGAACATATTCTGTTACTGTAGAAACATTTGGTTAATGCCTTCAGGTGGTCTTTCTAGTTTATGGTAAAATGTCCACCTTACCTTTTCTTTCAGCTCTCTAAGGGTTTTATCGTAAGTTTCTTTAGGTATAGTCGCCAAACCACCCCTTTTCTCTAAAGACTTTAATTGGCTGGTCAATTTAACTATTTTTCTTTCCAATCTTCTCCTGACAATACTGTGGTCTCTGCTTACGTGCGGTATAGAGTCTGAGGCTTTACGCCACACTGAGATTTGTTTACGAAGATCTGTAGGGAAATGTTGATGTTAGAAACTTATTCAATACGAGGCCCGAAAGTATGTTCATCTGGATACCTCAAGGTATAAATGTATCAATTTACTTAAAAAACTACGCGAATTATTTCCCCTGATTGCCCATATTCGGCTTAATTTTACTGTACTATGTAGGCTGTTTTGGCCAAATTTTTGATGCCAATGAATGGGTTAAATTATTGTAATTTTTGTCGGAAACTCTACTTAAAAAAAATAGCATTCCATAGCTAAAAGAATTTTTAAATCGGATGAGTAGTTTTTGAATTTATCCATTATACAATACAAACAAACATACATAACATCAAATCTTTTCTCTTTATAATATGAGAGATGAAATTTACCCTCCACTTCCTTAGAAACGTTGAGACGCAACTTATTCGGGTTCCTGTACATGACGTAGCGTAGTTGAAAATACGCTTGGAAGCACACAAAGAGTGTGCCCAGTGACATGTGCAGGGTAAAGTTGGCGAAATGAATTCCCTGGAAGGAAACAACCTGGTTTGATGATTTTTCTTTATGTTTAGCTCGACAGAGAGTGACGGTCGATTTAATGGTAGGTGGCTGCCGTCAGACGGGAAGCTCGTCTGGCGGCAGTAACCACCCCTTTACAGAAGACCACCGTGGCATAACAGTATACGTGTCGCATTTCGCCCCGAATTTTATCGTCTTCTATTTTATCGCTCTTAGCACTTCCTTTCTAAAGAGATGTCTATGAGAAAGCTCGTTAGACTTAAAACTTGAACATTTGTTATTCTCTACACTCCCTTTATATTTCAAATAATGTACTACTTTTACATTTACGGCTTGCTATAAGTAGCCAGACAATCCCAAAAGAAATTAGCAATTGCCCCATTTACCTACCTTTTCATGGCTCTGCTACGTTTGCCCTGAATTTTCCCTCGCATCACTACTTAAAGATCTTAAAGAATTATGGTATCTTCCACCCTCCATTAGGTGTCCTAAATATAGCCACTCCATACAAAATTGCTGTTTTCTATGGACAAAAGCTGAATCTAGCTGAATAAATGCAGTCAAGTCACTCCCTTATGTATGCCAAACAAAAAATTATATGTCGAATTTTTTTTCCTGAGCCGTTTAGGTAACACATAAGATGGTAAACTCACCGAGCGTATGACATCTTTGTTTGAAGCTACTATGACATTGGGAGGGTCTCCTATGGGAGTTGTAGTGCCTCCAATGTTGCTGTACAGTACTACCGCCATTAACACCGGAATCGGATCTAAGTTCGTCACTTCGCATAGTCTGTTGACAAACATTTTTTTTTTGAATAAGATTCGATAGGCATAAGAACAACTTATAATTTTATAAATAAGACATTACAACTTTTAAAAAACTTTTAAAACTTTTAGAACTTTTAGAACTTTTACAACTTTTAGAAAACTTACTTTAAGAGGGTATAACAGTTTCAACGCTTACGCGAGTAGTTTAGACGAATTTCTGAATATTATATGATTGAGATTCACGTAAGGATTATGCAAAAAAAAATGGAACAGAATAGCACAATCCTATTTCTATTTTTTTGTAGCAATTAAAAGTAATTGTTTATATGAGTAAAATTCAATTTTTAGCGACGATTTTTTCCTAAATTTTATTATCAAGTAGTCACTTTCGGTCATCTATTTACCTTAGAAAAATTGTATTTTTTAAAATATTCCAATTACAAAAGTATACTTTATACTTTTATTTGCTGCAATCGATTTTTTTAAGTTTAACCCAACAAGAGTTAAAAATAATAATAATGAAATGTTGCATTTTGTGCTTCATATTTTGTGGTATTTCTACAAATTCAGACCGTTCGTTGAAAAAAACAATACATGTACATGAAATTTTAATGCTTAATATGTAAGAAAATAAATAAATAAGGTTTATTTTATATGATTTTTCTTTAAATACACTATTTAACGCTCGCGGTAAGTAATCCACTTAGCACTTACTTGATTGTAATAGGCGTCATCAGTAGAACAGTAGTGACATTGTCCAACAGAAGTGACAGGATCACAGTGAACACCCACAGCAGACTAATCAAAGGCCACAGTCTTCCTTTTGCTACCTGAAATCAAATTTATTATATGGGATCAATACAGTTAGGTAGAAATAACTTTAACAAGGAGGCTGAAAGAAGAAGACAGCTGGGCGCACACACACACACAGAGAGAGAGAGAGAGAGAAAGAGAGAGGGGGGGAGAGAGAGAGGGGGGGGGGAGAGTCGACAGAGAGAAGGATTCATGCAGATTAATAAACACTAACAAATCGGAATTCTTCACGCAATTTCAAATAGGCATGTACCTACTCCAAATGACTACGTTATTAAATATCGTACTATACAAACGAAGTTTTATACTTGTTCCTCACAAAACAAATAGAGAAAAGAATAATAAATGTAATAAATTTTCATTCAAATTAATAATCAATTAAAATCGTCCAAAAGCGAGACATTTGGTCGAGTGGAATATGTCAATGCTCGGTTAAACGCTCGGTTAAAGCTTGCTATTTTTAAAAAATAGCAAGCTTTCTTTTCGAAAACATAGGTATATTTTATTTTATATTAAGAAGATTCGGGTACATCCCAGGGGCCTGAAAATAGCCCCAGGTGCCGTAAGGGCAGCGCAGTAATATTCAGAAGCAGAATAAAAATTACCTGAAACGTGAATACCGCTAAATAGTCAAATATGCCCGTTTCTGTCATGATGGCGACGAGAATCATCATGCTGAAGAGCAACAAAAGGGTCTCCACTTCCAGCCATGAGATCAACTCCTCGAGAGAAGGCCTTTCCCCGACCATAGACAATACGGCCAGTGACAGTGTTGCCATAAACATGGCAGCCAAAGCCCGGTTTATTATCTGTTGACAAAAAAAATATTGATCATAGACGGATTGAAAGCACTTAAATCTTGTATGTTTGTAACGAATAAACTCAAAAACTACTGGACCTATTTTTAAAAATTCTTTCACCTATAGAAAGCTACATTATCAGCGAGTAACATAGGATATATTTTAAAAATTTACGCGGACGAAGTCGCGTGCAACAGCTAGTTATAAATATATTCAAAATAAAAATCAAAAAAATTATTTATCTATTAGGTTTCTCCGAGAAACTCTTATTATCGTCATTATAAATTTAAATTTACCAGGGTATCGAAAAAAAAGCCAACATGATGACGATCCTGAGAAGAAACCTCGAAAGAAACTCAGGATACCATTCTTTTTGTCATCTTATAAAATAACAGTGATAAAGACAAGAATAAAAATATTTCAGTTACACGAAAGACACTTACTTCAAAAATAATTAATGTATACAACGCAAACAGCAAAATGCACGCATAAATAACTCCAGTGTTTCTGTCCAAAGCGTCCAACGTATAAACCATTGAAAAAGATACGGGGTCTTTTGACGTCATATTAATCTTCAAATAAAACTTTCTACTCTCATTACTTTTCATTGTGTATTCGGATTGAAGTTTCAATAAAGTATTACATTTTTGATCTTCGCTAAAATCTATATGCTCCTTTATTATTAAAGACCAGGGTTCTGATTGCTGAAAATGTGAAAAATTCATATTAACAATTTTTTTTTTCGAAATCAGTCTCATTCCTTTGGTATGAGTACTTCGGAATAATAAAAGTACTTTAGAATACTCATCTATATATATATATATAAACTCAAAAATAAACTCAAAAACTAGTGGACTGATTTTAAAAATTCTTTCACCTATAAAAAGCTACGTTATCAGCGAGTAACATAGTCTATATTTTATAAAATTATGCGGGCGAAGTCGCGTGCAACAGCTAGTAGTATTATAAACGCGAAGTTTATAATATTGCTATGAATATTACAATAATAATAATTAATAATATGTTTAGATGTTTGTTACTATTACGCAAAAACGGCTGATTTGAATGGATTTGGATGAAATTTGGGATACAGATACTTTATTAGCTGGATTAACATATAGGATACTTTTTATCCTGAAAAAAGGTTCCCGAGTTATCGTCTAAAAATATTATTATTATTATTTTTTTCCTTTTTCTTGTACTGCAATCTGTCTCATTAAATATGTCTAAAAATATAAAAAACGCCTTACATTCAAATCCATTCATTATTAACTGGATTTCGTCATTTTCCCTTAGAAACGTCTAATTGCACTGCACTAATGACATTTCTGTAGGGGACGCTGGGGGTATATGCACTTTCTAGCGCGGTCGTAGATAGGCGGGGTCGCGGGGACGTTATGACACGACATCGGTGCCCCGCCACGGCTATCTAGCGCAAGGAGGGTTACGCTCCCTGTCGGAACCTCGGCGTACCCGAAAGTGGAGGTAATGTGGAGGTACGCCGGAAGGTGGTCGAACCCAACTGCTATAAATACTTACCTACCTCCACTTTATTAACGCCAGGACCTGTCCAGGTCTCCACCCAGACATTCATTCGATCTTTGTTAATCTTTTGCGTTGAATTCAATTCCATTTCTTCGAGTTTGTTTAAAAATGGTCCTTTAAAAACCAAACCTAAACTTATTCTGTCCCCATCCTCTTCTAGGTGATAGCCTGAAAATTTATAGCTCTGTTATGTTTCAATATTATCTGCGTACAAAGTCCCCATCCTGAGGAAATAGCATCTATGTAAACAAACTATAAGGTGTTCGCAACATTTTTTTACATTTTATATACATAGTATATACGATATATTACTAACTTTTGCCCGCGACTTCATCAGCGCCCCTTTTCTTAAGCGCTGAAAAATAAAAAACTTAACAGGCGACAAAAATATTGTATATAGACAATAATACTTAATTTATTCAATCTTTTACTGATCATATATTCTTGTCAAACTTCAAATTTTTTATACCCTCGGGAATAGAACCTATTTTCTGGATGAAAGGTACCCTTTTGTGTCTTCTTATGTATCACTGACATGTCTAGGCGTGAAAGCGTAGCAAACAAACCCAATCACTTTCGCTTTTATAATATTAGTTAGAATATGTGTGGATATAAATATAAAAGATATCGATTATGTTTTTATTAGTAAGTACCTATGATCTCAGTATCAGATCTTAACGGAAGACAAACGCAGGTTTTTACAATTTGCATTATGCTGAGTTGGACTAAACAATAATAGTAAGGAAATCCGATTTTACAAAAACATAGGTTCCAATATCAGATTAGTAGAACAGATCTGTTTTACTAAACTGTTAAATGTGTAAATAATAAATTTATACATTATTATTATTATTTAACTCGTCTCCTCCTAGAAAAGCCAAGATGAGGGGGAGACGGCCTCAAAAGCCAAAATAATAATAATCATTATTATTATCATTATAATAACAATCATTATTGTTATTATTATTGATTGTATTCCTATTTTTAATGACCCATTTTTGAAGTAGTGTATCTCGTAAAAATTGTAGCAAATTTTATCTTCTTTAAGAGTGTGTAAGATGACTTTCGAAACTGCAAACTTGGTTTTACAATACTGGTATATCTATCCTATTTAACAACATCCTAAAAAAATGAACAGTGCAATTTATTGCGACCTAAGATGTCTTCAGTGACTGGCCTAAGATACAACGATGTACACTATGCTTTAAATAATGTTAGCTTTACATTATTGGAACATCGCACAAGTCTGCGAACTACCATGTTTGTTCTTATTTAAAATGGCGAACCAATATTTAATAACGACAGTTTTTTAGTTTAACACCCCATATAAGTTAGTCCTCTTTAGCACTATTTTCTCCTACAATATGGTCTATTGTAGTGGCACTTTTTTTATCTTAACATTCCACACAGCACCATCTAGTTCTACACTAAGCAACTAATGCTTGTATTATGGATACCAGACAGTTAATATAATATAATATAATATAATATAATATAATATAATATAATATAATATAATATAATATAATATAATATAATATAATATAATATAATATAATATAATATAATATAATATAATATAATATAATATAATATAATATAATATAATATAATATAATATAATATAATATAATATAATATAATATAATATAATATAATAAAATATAAT
Organism: Synanthedon andrenaeformis; assembly: GCA_936446665.2. Classification (NCBI taxonomy): domain Eukaryota; kingdom Metazoa; phylum Arthropoda; class Insecta; order Lepidoptera; family Sesiidae; genus Synanthedon; species Synanthedon andrenaeformis. Next base: position 1,616,967 of record OW387804.2, on the reverse strand, counting down.
ATAATATAATATAATATAATACATAGATATACAAACATCCATGACTCAGGTACAAAAGTAAAATGTTAACACATAAACCGGCGAACCGGTTCGAACCGAACCGGCGACCGTTTGGTTAACAACTGGGGTTAATGGCCACGTAGCTAGACCAAACGTGTCGTCGCACTTACTTAGCGTTAGCGTACTAGTTAGTCTGTGCACTTACTTTTAATTTCACCGGGCAATAGTGTTGATCTTCTGCTTATTTCCTCCTTCTCATTGTACAATACAAAAATGACAGTGAAGAATGCCCAAGCGCCGATCAAAGTCGTCATTTTAACGTAATACTTGCCTGGCGCTAACTGCAAGGTACACAGCAAAATTTTGCATATTGGAATTTGAAATTATAAATTGGCTGACAAGTTGCCCAAAAATGACTGCATGTTATTTTAAATATTCATACCTTGTCTGCTTTATTCCCTTTAATGGTCCTGTAAAAGAAACAATACCTAATTGAATATATTTTAATACTAGCTGGTGCCCGCGACTTCGACCGCGTTGAAAAGCTTATACCTATTAATATTACAAAGAGAAAAGATTTTTATTTTTGTTTATTGTAATGAAAAAACTCAAAAACTACTATACCGATTTAAAAAAAAACACTATAAAAGGACGTCGCCTAACATAGGCCATATTTTATAAATTTACGCAGAAGAAGTCGCGAGCAACAGCTAGTTAAATATATTTAGACTGGACATTTTTGTTGCTGACTGTACCTACTACTGATGAACCCAATACACCCGCGATAATGAGAAATTAATTGCCTGTTGACATGCACTTAATTGCTTCGAGTTTTATCAACATTACTCACCTATCGACCCCAGCGTCTTTCTCTTCTGATTCGCTGAACTGTCCATTGTTACTGGTGTGAACTGAGAATTCGTTTGTATGCGAAGATGGGTCAGTCTCACGCAATTCCATATTATCTTCAGCGTTACCTATATAAAAAAAAACACAGTTTTATATAATGTGTTCAAAACTGAACTTTTTTTCTCACGTTAAGTTCGACAGACCTTAACATCTTTAACACCTTAACAGAAAAATTTTTTTAGACTTCTTCCACAAACCACAAGACTTCGATCTGGACGAATAAAAATTAAGTAGAACATTAGTGACAAATGATATCCTGTAATAATAAAATAATCGATGAACAAGGTTCTGCGATTTTTCCCTCATTTAATGTATATATGTATTTTCCACTGAGCAGTACCATACACACGCAAACACACACACACACACACACGCATGTAAACTCAATGTAAACTCCATGTAACGTCACTCGATTTAACGACAAACTCCCTAAAGCGTCGAAATCACTTGGCTTTGATTGGTTTAGCTTGCCTTCCATACAATGATACACTTTATATAACATTACACCCACTCTCAATAACGACAACAATTAAGTAATAAAAAGTACCTTTTAAGTTGCCAAAATTAGTAAAAACTGCGCAGCTGTGTACATTTTTTGTCGCTTTATTATCCTAGCCCGTAATTAAATCGACTGTCGGCATCATGCATACCAAACTTTCTAAGAAATTCGTTCTTTTGTTTACAAATTGGGATTGTTTGCACATGTAGACTGTTGTTGACCATAACTAATAAGTGCGAGTCATGGATTAAATAAGATTCAAATAAGATGTTTTTTATGTACATAACTACTAGCCTGAAATAATTCTGATTTTTCTTCTCTCAATTTAACGACAACTCTCTATAACGCCATAAAATGCATAGTCCCTTCAGTGTTGTTATATAGAGTTTACACTATATATATGTGTGTGTGTATATATTTTGTTACTTTTTAGAATTACTTGAATTTTTTTTGTGTACTTATAAATTTTAATATGTCTAACCTTGTAATTATTTTTTTTAAACGTACTTGTGAAACGTTACATACTGTAAGGTTAGCTATTAAATAAATAAATAAATAAATAAATATTATTAAAATAAGCCTTATGTAATATTTAATGAATAAATGGCCCACGGGGGCGGTGTAACCTCCGGGGGGGAAACGAAAAAAAAAAAGGTCGACAAACAAGTAATAATGACGGTCAAGTAATAATTTTGTCTGATGTCTATTTAAACTTGGTACCTTTCTTGTAATACATTTCGCTTTGTTACCTCATTCTTTATGTACAATTCCAATTTACATATAACTAATAAGATATATTGTACTAGACTCTTAGGAACTTTTGAAACTAAAGATTAACTAAGCAGACAACGGTGATAGACGATGGAAATGAAATTTTGACTTTAAATTAATTAAATTAAATTAAATTTAAATTTATTTATTTTTAGACAACTGGACCCATATATTACATTATTATATATTAATTATTCTAGACAGTTTCATATTAAAACATATAAGTAAAATATATATTTTTAAATATTCTAATATCAATAAAAAGCAACATTAAGACACAAGATAAATGCTAAGAATAAAAATAAAAATTAATTTAAGGTGACGAACCTTTTTTTACCCCGACTGTACTAGTTTTATTTATTTATAATTTTAACAATTTTAAGGGCTAATATATAAAATAACATGTAAAATGATAACACTAAAAACCACTGAGGTTTAATCTTGTGATATCATTTGTAATTATTAATAATTCTAACTATATACTATTAATTAAAATTTAAAAAATATTGCTATTATTACATAGATCTGAAGGTAGGCTGTTGATAAGGTGTGGGACGATGTAAGCGGTAGTTCAGCGAGTGTCTACGCTTGCAAAGGAGATTACTATGGACGAAGTCGCGGTCAACAGCTAGTGTTTTTACAATTTAAGAGCGTTGCAGAATCAGAATCAGAAATTTATGATTCCCGGCGGATCATAATGCCATGATGTGTTTAGTTTGCAGATAAGATATTAACGTCATATTATTTGTAGTTTAATAATGTAGATAATTGTCGAAAAAGTGTTAAATAACAAGTATTATTAATTAAAACTAAGTAATTAAAACTACTCACTAGAAAATGCTATAAGTAAAAAAAATGCCCCAGGCCATCTCCATCTGGTAGAGTACCTAGCAAACTAAGGGCATTGCCTCGCTGGATAGCGAGGCTTATTCTTTGTGCCATTGTCGAAAAATATTTTAAAATATTGGGATAATTTTCTCATTAGATCAGTTTTCAAAGAGCCTTTTTTTGAAACTAAATAGCTGTCGACGGTCTACGCAGAAGCGAGATATTAGTAAAATTATATGCGACAAACTTATAAAAATATTGATTTTCAAAAATTCATATAATTTATTAGTACATGGCTGAAAAAAACATATAATATAACATATAATCAAAAGTGTCACTTTTAGTAATTTTTCCTGATATTAAACTTGTTATTTTAGGATCAAATTTGAGATATTTCTGTTTTTTCTTGGACCTAGTATGTGAAGTCATTAATGTTCTAAAAGATTGTTAACTTGTATATTTATCTGCGTAGGCCGTCGACCACTAGTTTAAAAAAGGGGCTGTTTAAAAATGTTCTAATGAAAATTCACTTTAAAATATTTTTCAGCTATTTATTAGATTATACAACTACAAATAATATGACGTTAACATCTTATCTGCAAACTAAAACATCTGAAACTACTGAAATCATAAATTTTCCCTCCATCGTGATTCTAATGGATGAATGCTCTTAAGCAAATTTCAAATGTATTAAATTAGTTTAAATATAAACACAGAATACCTACTACTTACCGTCTTCATTTTCGTGGAACTTCTTGAAAACATCCAATGACGAGTCGTACTTCAATTCCTCGGGTAACCGTCGCCATGCATCCACGTCTTCAGCAGTTAACTCTGAACATGAAATCAGCGAGTACTGATTCCTCGTAAGATCTGCTGATGTGGAAGGCATTGTTGGATTCTTCGTCTTATCCATTGCAGATCTTTGTACTTATATACTTAGATCTTATCTTTGAATGTCTTAAATTATTCAACGAATAAGATAATATGGTAAATCATTGTTTTTTTTTTGGATCTCTTGATATTATTTTTTGGGTTCCTTTTTGTACTGTCAGGTTCTCCTAAAATTATTAATACAAAAATTTAATTTAAATTAATTTAATATTATTTTAGATTGAAAATAATAATTTAATCCACTTTTCAAATACAATTTTTTGTTAAGTTATAATTATATAATGTAAGTTTGTTGTTAAGTCTCAACCGTGCGATCAGATTGATAAGTTACCATAAGTGTTTTTTTTATTACTTGGGTTTGCTCTTGAATAAATAAATCTAATATATAAAATTGTCGCGGTGTTTGTTGCCAAACTCCTCCGAAACTGCTGGACCGATTTTGATGAAATTTTGTGTGCTTATCGCGTAGGTTTGAGAATCGGTCAACATCTATTTTTCATACCCCTAAATGTTAAGGGTGGTCCACCCAAAAAATTTTTTTTTATTTATTGCCAAAACAACGTTTGCCGGGTCAGCTAGTTAATATATAAAGATAAGAAAAATTAAAAAAATAATACAAAAAATGTAACTATGTAGTGTATTGGAGGCGGGCTTAATTTGTAATTGTTTAAAAATATTTTTATTGAATTTAAATATGATATTTTAAAATCGACTAATATCAAAATTGAGATTAACAAAAAAAAAACTTACGAAAAATTTGTTTCTACGTGTTTAATCTTTATATAACCATATGAAGCATTAATAACAATACTATTTTTCAACCGCATTATGATAACTGTCATTATCTGCATATATAATGTGGGTATTATTGTCAAATTATGCCACGATTATCTCGGTTATTAAACTTTATAGTTTCTACTTATAGTTTAAAAATAATTATTTTAATGTCTAAATAATGATGTATGTTTAAATATCTAAGTTAAAATTTGTTTGATTGTACTCTGACGAGTTGAAACTCAAAGTCTGACGAGTTGAAACTCTGACGAGTTGAAACTCTGACGAGATGAAACTCTGCCGAGATGGGACCAAACCTTATTATCAATGTCTTTCAGAATACGAAAATTTAAGAAATTGGAAAAATAAGAATATGGAAAATGTAAGGAATTGAAAAATGAAGAATGTGGAAAATATAAAAGCTGCGTACCCACTATGTTCGCGCATCAATCGTGCACCACGAATCTGCAACTGCTCAAGTGTAGACGGTACTGGGGCCCTAGCCAAGATGCAAACGCAGTGCTTTCTACAGTCGTAAACGCTACGCTACGCTACGGACAAAGCTTTGTGATTGGTCAAAAATTTATGTGGGCGTTACAACAACCAATCACCGGGCTTTATTTTGTTCGCTTCGTAAAGTTCGCTAGGGAGCGTTCTCTTTAATGTACATCTTGGCTAGGCCCCCTGGTGTAGACGCATCACTACTAGTGATTAGAGTCCTCGGAATTAGTAGCTAGCGCGGCATATATTTAAATTGATTATTTACTTCACGATTATAAAAGACCTCGTCGGTTTTGGGAATTTAATCTAATGAGATCTATACAAGAAAAGATGTAATAACACATTACATCTTTTCTTGTATAGATCTCAAATCCCAAATATAATGAATGCGCGGTTACTAAGCGTCGGTCGTGATGCCTGACACCTCCACACTATCGAGTTGCTTTGCTCGCGTCCACGAACATCAATATTATTATACTCTTTGACGAACACAACCGCCACCGCGTGGAGTACTCGCTTTGGTGCGTGCAACGTTGCACGCTCCAGGTGCGTGAACGTACACACTACTGAGGCAATTGCAGATGCGTGGTGCATGATTGGTGCGTGAACATAGTGGGTAGGCAGCTTAAAGAGTTTCACAATCGTGCACATTATATCGTTAGCATTTCGTTTAGCAGCGGGCGGGAGGTTACGTATAGGGATCTAGGTGACAATGACGTGTAGGGCGGAGCGCAGTGGCTGAGTGCACTGACTGACCAGACAAACAATGATCTAATTCTTCCCTAATTCAATATCAGAAAAGATTCGCACAAAGTTGAACTTTATCTCCAAAAATGGCGCCAAATTTTAATTTTGTCTAATGACGTCAATTGATGTAGGGAGGTCGTTTTCGGCGTACAAATTGAAACTGACAAACGTCACAAATTTGCGGTAGAAAATTTGGAAAACATACTTAATTGTGTATTGTCACAATAGCCCAGTCAATGAAGCCGTAACTTTGCCATTTTGACCTGGGTGAGTAGAACCAACGGGAAAATGTGCGTTAATAATCCTGCAAAAACATATCAAAAATGCAGGGTCCTAAATCACCGGAATGATTTGCAAAAAAATTGCAAAAAGGTGAAAAAATGACTTTTTCTCAAATATCTCGAAAACTATAAGAGATATGAGAAAATGTTTCAAATAATAGTTGTAGAGGATTTAATTCTCTACAAAAATGATTAGAATGAATTTTTGCGTATCGGGCACCGTTGGCACGGAAATCACGTTTAAAGTATGAAAAATTGAAAAATAATTTTTTTTTGGCTCAAAATAAAAAAATAATTTATTTTCCAAATAGGAGTGATTTTTTCTGCATCCCGCGAACATTTCCTAAGAGATTACCCTTTCATTGTTGTACATTTATATTGTTTATAAACAATTAAAAACTTAATGGAATAGGTGTAATCGATTCAGTTTTGTTCTGAATCGATTAATATATGGGTTAAAATGACGTTTTTCCAGATGAAAAATGAGTCATTTATTAGATAATTTAAAAAAAAAAATTACAAAAAACAATCAAAAACAGGAATAGGTGTAATCGATTCAGTTCTGAATCGATTAATATATGGGTTAAAATGACTTTTTCCAGATGAAAAATGACTCATTTATTAGTTAATTTAAAAAAAAAAATTACAAAAAAAAGTTAAAAATGGGAGTGGGTGTAATCGATTCAGTTTTCGATTCTGAATCGATTGATATATAGCTTAAAATAACGTTTTTGGAGATCGTTTATCAATAAAAAAATTCCGCAACTCGGAGCCGAACGCGATTTTTTGAGCTGAGCGGACCCATGTCGCTCTGTCCTTCTCGCTCTTAAGTAAAAAAAATCTGTCTTTGTCGCACTTATACTCTTAATCGCTGTGCGCACGCGCCTCACTCTATCCTTCTTCCTCTCATTTGGAAAAAGTTGGTCTCTCTCGCACGCATGCTTTTTCGTACGCCGCGCACGCGCAGAAATTTTGTGTGAGTGCGAGCGAGACATAACTATAGTCTTTCTCTCTCATCGCCAGTGTCGGATCCCTGAGAAAGTTCCCCAAAACCCATTTCTAAGCTAAATCTCGATGAATCTTTTTTTGTCTAAAAAAATAACTTAATCTTATAGAAAACTTTATTCTAAATCGATTGGTGTGAAAATTAAATCAAAAAAATAATTTTAAGATGGCTAAAAATGAATTTTAAAGTTTTTAATTGTTTATAAACAATATAAATGTACAACAATGAAAGGGTAATCTCTTAGGAAATGTTCGCGGGATGCAGAAAAAATCACTCCTATTTGGAAAATAAATTATTTTTTTATTTTGAGCCAAAAAAAAATTATTTTTCAATTTTTCATACTTTAAACGTGATTTCCGTGCCAACGGTGCCCGATACGCAAAAATTCATTCTAATCATTTTTGTAGAGAATCCTCTACAACTATTATTTGAAACTTTTTCTCATATCTCTTATAGTTTTCGAGATATTTGAGAAAAAGTCATTTTTTCACCTTTTTGCAATTTTTTTGCAAATCATTCCGGTGATTTAGGACCCTGCATTTTTGATGTGTTTTTGCAGGATTATTAACGCACATTTTCCCGTTGGTTCTACTCACCCAGGTCAAAATGGCAAAGTTACGGCTTCATTGACTGGGCTACAAAAACTGTGCATAATTTTAAAAATATATTTCGCTGTTTTTGTACCGTCTTTAATTAAAATATATAAAAATATACAGAGATGTCATTTACGGTTACAACACATTACATTACGTTACATGATACTTAGTGTCGCGAGTTCAATGATTTTATCCCATCTCAAAAATGCCCAAAGATCTCAAAAATCTCAAACCGCGTTCAATCTCAATGGTTTTTTTGATTTTACATTGTGCATATTTTGGGCATATCAACAATCTTTATTTTAGTGCATATTACGGCCTTTTTTTAGTGCATATAATATGATGTCTAGTCATTATATATAAATATTATAGGTTTATCGTGAGCGCTAGAAATAGCCACATATCTACTCAATTAGCAATAAGGTGATAACATTGTATTCTGAATGCTGAGTAATTGTGGTTAAATGGTAATAAATATCTATACTTATATTAAAAACTCTGACCTTATTCTCTTGTTCTTGCCTAACGACTAGCCAGCCTCTCAATAAGTATAGTTTTAACTGAATCTGTCATGAGGTACATGCATCTACATATAACATTACTGGAATAACCACAAGAATTTTATTGGAAAAAATGTCACTTATTCACAAGTTAGTTTATTTATAGATCAGACTAAATAAGAAGTCTAGATAGAATTTCGCGGTTTTATAACGAAATAGTGAAGCCAGTTTTATAACGTTTTAGGTCGTTGAGGTTTTGTGTTCCAAGCTATATTCTCAATTTTTTTTTTTGAGTCTGACATCTGCATTGCTATTACACTTTTGCCAGGCGTTAGTTTCTTTTTTAGTTTTAGATGATCCCACGGGTTATATGAGCTCGGAGCAAAGTTCCAAACTTTGGCAGTGCGCTAAATAAAAGATGTTTTAAAGCGCTTGGTCCGAAAAGAGGGATTTCGACAATATGAGGATTTCTTTTTATTTTATTTTTTATTATCTTTTTGTATTTTGGGGCTTTTACCTTAGTCCCCATCATCCCGTAAACTAATCAATACTAATAATAAATCTGTAACGGTCGGTCATGGAGTAAGTTACTTTGTTTTCAGAGATATCGTGTTTATAGGCTCTATACATGATACTGAAACTAAATTGACGATTTTTAGAATTTTTTTCTGTATGTATGTATGTTCCTCCATAACTCTGAAACGAATTAACTGATTTTCATGAAACTTGGTAGATAAACATTTGGACGTACGGGACACAGGATAGGCTACTTAATATTTTTCAACGCGAACGAAGTCGTGGGCACCAGCTAGTTAATAATAAGATGAGAATGGTAAATATTATATTCGAACTATATGTATACAGGGTGGAAAAATAAGTCGGGCCCTGGAGGGAAACTACCTTAAATCCTTAAGTTAGCTCATTTTACATAAAGGAGACATTCCTTTATTTTTAAAAAGAAACAAAACTGCATTCAAAGATTTTCTAAATCTCGCTTGGCTCGCCCGGGACTCGAACCAACTAAAATTTAAAAAAACAAACACTCGCTATTTTATTATACTAATCGATAGGATTATTATTCAGGATAAAATTTCTCTAACAAACATTTGATTGATTTTGATAAAATTTCGTAACTATATGTAATTTGGTCCAACTTAAAAGATAGGATAGTTTATATCTCACTTTGTTTATTATTTTTTTGCAAATTATATAATATTATTAACATAGCGCCATCTGTTGATACCTATTCAATTCAGCAATTATTTATCTGTGAGTTCCAAAAGATTCTAACAGATGGCGATGTAAGGTAATTTTATCAGCTGGATTGAGTAAAAAATTGCACCCGTGCGAAGCCGGGAGCGGGCCAGTAGTGTATTATATAAATTATATAAAATTGAAAAATCAGAAAAACCAGTTTGTTTAAGATTTTATAGTTAGCATTAGTTAGCAAGTATATGTCGGCGGCCGATCGTTATCCGGCAGTTCGTGATGTGTCCATTCGACATGCAAAGTGGTCAAAAAAGTGATTATCAAATTACATTTATATTATACTGGTTGACTCAACGCACTACCAAAACTATAAGGTATCTAAGTCTAAAAAGTTAAAATTTAGAAAAAAAAGATTTATTTTATAACTTAGGTATCCGCTTAGAAAGGATTTTTGAAAATTTCAACTCCATCTGAAGCCGGTGGCGGGTCGCTAGTCTAAATATAAACCTAGTTAATATAAAATATAAACTGTAATATAATAAAAACATTAACTAGGTATCTAAGACTACTGTACCTAAGGGGTTTTGTTTTTGTCTGTAACAGAAACAAAACCCCTTATCAAATATTTGTACCGAAACATAAAGTCTCGACATTTTTGGATGAGAATTTGTGGCCACCTGGTATTATATTTAGAAGATTTGTACATTATAATTATCGTGGAGTTAACTCCGATATCGGCCCTGCTAAAGAAACAGATAAATGAATACTAACGTATACAAGTTAGCCTCATATAACTGCAAAAATGTAAAACGTTCAATTGAATGCATTAGAGGCATGTGCAGGTCTTTGGATATAATTGCACTACAGGAAACATGGCTTTATCCGGATGAGATATCATATCTATGTGACATCGATGACAATTTCGGGAGTACTGGGACATCGGCGGTGGACACCAGCGCGGGCATACTGCGGGGTCGGCCACACGGTGGAGTAGCGCTATTATGGCGCAAGTCAGTATTTCGGCAAGTGTCAGTGATTGAATGCAATAATCCGCGACTCTGTGCTATAAAGATTGTTACAGACGATAGACCGTTTATAATAGTGTGTGTTTACATGCCGACGGATAAATTGATTAATTTGCCGGATTTTTCAGATTGTCTTGGAGCGGTAAGTGCAATAATCGATAACGAAAACGTTGAATCTGTGTATGTTTTGGGTGACTTTAATGCACACCCTACTGAAATGTTTTTTAAAGAACTTTTAGTTTTTTGCCAAGACAGGAAGTTAACTTGTGTTGATATCGATAAGCTGGGGTTGTTATCGGATAGTTACACTTTCATTAGTGAGGCACATGGATCAAGGCGTTGGCTGGATCACTGTCTTGTGACTCAGTCAGCATTAATGTCTCTGGTTAATGTGTATATAAAATATGACATTATGTGGTCGGATCACTTCCCCCTTATCATAGAATGCAATATAGGAAATTTGAGACCAAAATTGGTATCGAGTCCTGGTTTTGTTGACAATAGTGTTAAATGGGGAGACAGAGATCAATGCCAGACTAAAATGTACAAGAATAAATGTCACGAAATGCTGGGAAAAGTTGAGTTTCCTACAAAATTGGATTCGTGCTGTAACCACTGTTGTAACAAATTAGAACATCGGGTGTTAATCGATGATTTGTATCATTCTATTGTATCAGCTCTGTCTGTCTCGGCCTCAATTAGTTATAAGTGTAAAAAGACATGTAAAAAAAGGAGGTATATTGTTGGATGGAATAAACATGTTGCTGGTGCACACAGGGAGGCCAGGCTTAAGTTTATTTCCTGGGTGGCAGCTGGCAAGCCAGGGAGGGGACGGATTTATGATGAAATGTCTGCTAGTAAAAAGGTTTTTAAATCTAGATTGAAGTGGTGCCTAGATCACAGAGAACAGGTTCGAATGGATACTATTGCAACTCATCACAAAAATAAAAACTTTGGCACCTTTTGGAAATGCACCAATAAGGTAGCCAGTAGGCCTGGACTTCCTGTGAGCATTGAGGGGGTGAGTGATCACAAAGGGATAGCTGATTTATTTAAGGATCATTTTTTAGTTAGTTCTCCTCGGGGATCTCCCGGTGCGGGGATGTTGGATGTGGGGGTTAGTGACTCTAGAGTTCTAATTTTCTCTTATTGTGATGTGCGGGATGTTATTAAAGGTATGAGCACGGGAAAGTCACCTGGCCACGATGGGCTCAGCATCGAACATCTTCGGCATGCGGGACCGATTTTGCCGAAATTACTTTCTATTTTGTACAATCTGTGCGTTAGCCACTCTTATCTACCGGAAGCAATGATAAAGACAATAGTGACGCCAATTGTTAAAAACAGAACGGGAGATGTTTCTGATAAGACCAATTATCGTCCCATATCGCTGGCTACTATAATCGCCAAAGTACTTGATAGTTTGCTTGACTCTCATATAGATAAATACTTTGAGTTGCACGATAATCAGTTTGGTTTTAGGCCAGGTTTGTCTACTGAGAGTGCAATACTGGGACTCAAGCAGACTGTCAGGTATTATACAGATCGTAATACACCAGTATATGCCTGCTTCCTTGATCTTTCCAAGGCTTTTGATCTGGTTTGCTACGACATTCTATGGGACAAGTTATTTAAGTTGGGTTTGCCTGTAGAACTCATAGCTATTCTAAGATACTGGTACACGAGCCAGATCAACTATGTTCGTTGGGCTGGTATTTGTTCCGATCCATATGATTTGAAATGTGGGGTACGACAGGGGGGGTTAACTTCACCCAAATTATTTAATATTTATATGAATGCATTAATAGTGGCGCTGAGCGAGTGTCGTGTCGGCTGTTACATCGATAATGTTTGTGTTAATAATATTAGCTACGCAGACGACATGGTCTTGCTTAGCGCCTCTATTGGTGGTATCCGACAACTTTTGGAGGTTTGTGAATCTTATGCGGACGGTCATGGTCTTAGATATAATCCTCGTAAAAGTGAATGCATGGTTTTTGGGGCCGGCGGTAGATATCCAGAAATTGTTCCTGTAATAACTTTGGCGGGGATTCCCCTCAGGAGAGCTGAGCAATTCAAATACTTAGGACACATGCTGACTGCCGACCTTAGAGACGATGCAGACATTGAAAGAGAACGCAGAGCGTTGTCTGTGAGGGCGAATATGCTTGCCCGAAGGTTTTCACGGTGTTCACAGGAGGCAAAAATTACCTTGTTTAGAGCATACTGTACATCGTTTTATACTTGTTCTCTGTGGGCAAGATATACGAAAAAATCATTCAGCGCTCTGCGGATTCAATATAATAACGCGTTCCGGGCGTTGTTGGGGCTGCCTCGATTCTGCAGTGCATCGGGAATGTTCGCGGAGGCAAGGGTAGATTGTTTTTTCACCATCATACGTAAGCGGTGCGCGTCTCTGCTCTGCAGGGTGAGGGCCAGCCCCAATCGCGTCTTGGCTATGATAGCGGGTAGACTGGACTCTCTTTACATGAACCATTGTATGATGATGCATGTGGAGAGAGGCTAGTCTTAAGTGAAAATAAAATAAAATAAGTTAAAGTTAAGTTTATGTTGTGTATAAATGTGTGTGTACTAACTATAGATTTTGTAAGATGTATACTAACACTTTGGGTCCAAGTAACCCGAATAAAGAACTTTATTATTATTATTATTATTATTATTATTAGGTACTGTAGTCATAAATTAGTTCCGCAATACGAGTATATATATAAGCATTCACATAAATATACATGGAAAATATTTATATTCTTATCAATCTAATTCACATGGAAAGAAACCTTGGCATTCATCCAGAAATAATCGATACTGTTCTGTGACACTGACATTAATACCTCAAATTCTTAAAAAAATAAATTTCAAACTCCCGCGTTCGAGCGCGGTTATACGAAATCGAACGCGTTTAAATTTTATTTTTTTATTTAAAAAAAAAAAACAACAAACAACACGCGCTCTACTGCGCACGCGAAACACAACTAAACATAGAGTAGAGAGAAACGCGTAGATAGGCCAAAGGCACTGACTGATACTAAATTAACGTCTAAAATAAACTCGTAATGCTACTGCTACACCTGCGTTAATGTTAACGTTAGTGTTAATGTCCAACTACGCGTTAATTAAGGCATTAAGAATACGCTTTGGCTACATTAAGGTTCTAACGCCGTTAAAAGCTAATTCATCCCGTTAACGCGCTAATACAAAATGGAAATTGAAGCAGCTGCACTAGTTGCAGCAATGAGTGTAATTAATGATTATATGCATTTATGCAATTTAATAAAAAAGAAAAAACAAAAAAGAAGAAGATGGTGGATGATTCAAATGCATCGTCGTTGAACTCGGTCTTGCGGAATGAGACGATGTTAAGACGTTAATGTAGCCAACATCGCGTTAAGCGTTAAATTACGCGTTAAAACCCTTTGATGTGTCAAAAAAACCGACACCCGAGCTATTGCTTAACAAAAATCAAATCAAATCAAATCAAAATATTTATTTATCAATTAGGTTTCTCACGAAACTCTTATGATCGTTATTATAAATTTAAATTTACTAGGGTTTCGGAAAAAAAGCCAAGATGACGATCCTGAGAAGAAACCCCGAAAGAAACTCAGGATACTATTCTTTTTGTCATCTTTAAAATATAAAAATTACAATTAAGTACACTTAATACAAACATAAAGTTCATATAGGTACAATACTAAGCAAAACATAGTATGAGCTCCGGATCCAAGCTCTAAATCCAGGCTTCATTGTCACTTAAATAATCAGTGACCTTATAGTAGCCTTTCGAGAGGAGTTTGGCTTTAATGACACCTTTAAATTTATTTATAGATAAGGCTCTTATCATCTCAGGTAGTTTATTATAAAACCGTATACATTGACCCATAAAAGAATTACTTATCTTGTGGAGTCGCGTCTTATGTAAATCTAAATTATTTTTGAACCTAGTATTTATATTGTGTACATCACATTTTTTATTAAACTGACTAATATTTTTATGCGCGTAAATTAAATTTTCATAAATATACTGACATGTAACAGTTAAAATCTTTATTTCTTTGAACTTTTCTCTGAGAGAACACTGCGGATCTAGTTGATAGATGGCTCTAATGGCCCTTTTTTGTAAAATAAAAATAGTATTTATGTCCGCAGCGCTACCCCAAAGAAGAATCCCATAACACATTATACTGTGGAAGTAACTAAAATAGACAATCCTAGCTGTATCGACATCTGTTAGACGTCGAATCTGTTTAACTGCATAAGCTGCAGAGCTAAGCCTTTTACTTAATTTCTCAATATGAGGACCCCATTGTAATTTCGAATCTACGGTAATACCTAAAAATACTGTTGATTCCACAGGCTCCAATTTTTCACTACCCAAAATCACATTCGTTCCAATATTTTTAACGTTCGGGGTACTGAATTTAACAAGTTTAGTTTTTGTGGCATTTAAAAGGAGATTATTAACACTAAACCAATGCACTACGTTAGAAAGTGCATAATTTATCTCATTAAAGCACCCAAGTTGCCTTTTAATCTTAAATATTAATGAAGTGTCATCAGCAAACAAGACAATACTGTGCTTATTCACAGAATGAGGTAAATCATTAATATAAACTAGGAACAAAAACGGACCGAGAATCGAGCCTTGAGGGACGCCCATTTTAACTAAAGAACCCAGAGATTTCCTACCATTAACATCGACCTTCTGAATTCTATGGCTCAGATAAGAAGTCAGAAGATCGAGAGCCTTATTCTTAATTCCATAGTGGCACAATTTCCTTATTAAAGTGTCATGCTGGACACAGTCAAAGGCTTTGGACAAATCGCAAAAAATACCAAGAGCATCCTGCGAGTTCTCCCAACGTCTAATGCCATTAGTATTGCCGTTAGCAAATTAACGCATTAAAATCTTGGCCACATCTGCGTAATGCCTTATTTAACGCATTAATTAACGCGTTAAGACGCAGGTGTAGCAGTAGCATTAGTGTATCTTTCAAATCATTATGAATTTTCATAATGCATGAAGTTTAAATTCAGAAGCATAGGTACACGACCACAGAGCAAAAAAGTTAGGACAGAACGAAATGAGACAATTTTAAAGACACTTTAGAAAAGTGATGATAACAAAATCTGGGGATTCCATACAGTTTGATGCTATAGCTAAATGTATATTACCTACATCCAAAATTTAATTACCCCACGCGATAGCTATAGGATCAAAGAATTTTTTTGTATAAAATGATATATTATTCGAATATTCATGTCAAACGCACGGCCGTGTCCAACTGTCCACCAAACAGCCACACCCCATTTTTTAAGAAATAGAAAAGAGTAGGAACATTTCAAAATATTTATTTTCATAAAATAAATATGAGTAGATAAGATTAAGATCATAAATAAAATACATATCCTTATACACGTTCTGCCTTTAAAAAAGGGATAACTAGCCGCCAGAAACGAAGTGTACCTAAATTAGATAGAAAATTAACATCATCTATGCTAATATTTTAAAGATGTAAAGTTTGTATGTTGTAATCTTCGAAACTACTAATCCGATTTTAAAAAAATCTAAGAATATAATTTCAGGATAGACATAGATTAAATATTCTACGGGGGCGAAACCGTGGGCACCAGCTATTGCTCATATATTTTGTCAGGCGTTATCTATTAGCAATATTAATATACTTATTTATTTATTTATTTTTACAAAACAGCAACAGCTTAGCACACTTATCATTCCAACCCTATCGCTCAACATCTAGGTCCACTCACGTCCAGTGTGCAAGCCAATTAGAGCTGAACACATTATTCACTTTGGTACATAAACTCGCAACAAATAAATTTAAATTCGAAACAATAAAATAAGAAGAAAATAGAATCTAAACTAAATTAATTACAATTAATACAAACAATTTTTTTTATATTCTGTCAAATGTTAAAAAAGAAAGGAAAAAGGAAAATATATGTCAAAGGTAAAAAAATAAATAAATCCAAATTCAAAAAATTCAAAAAACAAAAAAAACAAATCAAAAATTAAAAAAGTCAAATGTTAAGAACACTGAAAAATACATAAAACCATGAACAGTTATAGTAATTAATATAAATTTTGTAGATTTGTTTGTATGTGGGAGGTAATATAATGGAGGGTATCTAATGGGAGGTACCTAATATAATGGGGTACCTATTTATATCTTACTATATAATGGACAATGGATTTTGTTGAAAGAATTTTAAGCGTTTTTAAATGAAAAGAGAAATAATATAAGTCATTAATATAACGAGAAATAACATAATTTTACAAGGCTTTTCAATATTATAAAACAGTGGATAGAGAAAGAACACTATCTTTCAATATATGGCCATACTATAATTTGTATTGTAACGTAATAGTTCATTAAATTTGTTCTAGATGGCGCTATGCAATATTATATTAATAACAATAAACCGCTGCAGTGGTCAATATTTTGTCGCAGTAGATCTTAATGAAAATGTATCAGATGCGTAGAGGGAGGATCCTCCCTCTACGATCAGATGTGCTTATTTAATAATATAATAATTTTAGCTTAAGAAATAGAGATAAACATTGAATTGAGCGTTGACTTTTTTAAATTATACGAATAATTATTAAGAATCACATTACGTAGCTTCTACAGTAAAAGTGAAATGAAAATAAAAAAGAATTAATTCAAACTTTTATATTAGTTTCAATTTTCATAAACGTTATTTCTGGCAACACTGACATAGAGCAAACAAATGAAACCTAACCGTCTAACCGATTTGAATGAACTAGGGAAGCCGAGTGGTGGAGTTCGTTCGTCAATCGTTCGTTTTGTTAATTCATTCATTATTCCAGTTCGAGCGCGATCGCATCGCATCGCTGTCACTTGCGTTCAAGTAATTATATACTCTTTAGTGGTGTGAATGTGTAATTCATGTTGGGAAGTGCCGCAAAGCGTAGTTTTTTTATCATGGCAAATAATAAATTGTATTTACTTTTATTTTTGTGTTTCGCATCAGCTGGTGAGTTAAATCTGAAATTTTATTTTCTTCTTTATTAATTTTAGGCTTTATATTTCATACATTCGCACTAAATTGTTTTAAAACAGAGTGTGAGTACAGCAAGTAGATAGATGCTTAGCCGCTATTGTTGTACCTAACCTAACGTATTTGTGAAAATGACACACCCATTTTATTGTATACGTATTATTGTTTTAATGTTTATTTTGCAAAATAATACAGACAAAACTTATGCATAATATCCATGCCAATGTTTAGTAGAATTTTTTTATTTGTTAAAATTTTAATAGACTGTAAATTAATTGAAAATTTGAAGAAATATGTAATAAAATTGTTCGTTTTTTTGAGGATTTTATTACCGAAAATTTGCTCAACGAGTGTGTATTTCGGCGGGAAGTCAACCCTTGCGTATTTATCGATTCCTCTTCTCGCTTCATTGGTAAAAAACAGGATGTCAAAGTTTAGGGTGATCGTTACGCTATGATACGTGCTTTTATTAAGTACACCAAGTTATAAATTAAAATTGTGAGCCCTTTTATTACTGGCCATTTGTCTATTATAACTAGAATTAGGGTGTCAAAATTTAAAATTCGAATTCAAATTTTATAAATGGAAGCAATAATTATTGCGTTTATATATGAGACCAGTGTTTCACGCTTTGTTAGTTTTCCGCATGAATGAGTACTAATTGAAATTGGGCTAGTAATTAATGACCTTATCACCTTTTTTAACTGATGATGGACTATGGGCAAGTCAACACCTCCATTCTTTATCTTTGTTTTGTATGTAAGATTTAGGGTTGCCAACTATATATCTACATAATATAAAAATGTTTTGTTGATTTGTGTATAACTCAAAAACTCGAAAACTAGCCGAGGGATTGACATGAAATTTTTACACAATATGCTTCAAGGATTGATTATATCTATTTTTCGCGTAATAATATAATCTCGATCGCGAGAAAATAGCTTTTTTTCGGCGCCGTCTGCCGAAAGCGAGGAAAACTGACTCGCCAACGAGAACCGCTGTTACATTTTAAGTGGAAGTTAGCTGTTGTTATGGCAGCCGAGTTAAAATAAGACTGAGCCACAGCGAAGCGTGCAAGGGTTCAGTTGGTAATTTATAATAGGCAATGCATTTGTGTTCTACTTCTCTTACCTTTTTTAAAATAATAAATGCATCAAAATTATTTTATTTAGGTACTTTGTTATGTCAAGGTTGACAGACAGGCTGACGGTCCACTTTACGGTAGGTGGCTACTGTCGCCAAAAATAAAAGCAATGCCACAGGTGCTGCTGTCAAACATAGCAGTACCCCATCTTCCTCTTCCTTCCCAATCCCTTATCCTTAATCGTACTGTAGTTGGCGGCACACTTGCAGCACCTGTGGGATTGCTTGACTTATATAAAACTAGCTGGTGCCCGTGACTTTGTCCGCATTCAAAATGTTATATAGCCTAAAGCCTTCCTCGATAATGGACTATCCAACACAAAAAGAATTTTTCAATTCATATCAGTAGTTCCTGAGATTAGCGTCTTCAACCGAACAAACAAACAAACTCTTCAGCTTTATAATATTAGTATAGATTCTTGTGACACAGTGTTTGTAACCAAACTCCTCCGAAATGGCTTGACTGATTTTTATGAATTTTTTGTGTATATTCAGTAGGGCTGAGAATAGCTCTAAAAACCCAATTATTTTTTGGCAAATCAATGTTTGCCGGGTCAGCTAGTACATATACGGTAAAATACATTGATTTTTGTCTATATTTTGATTAGTTCATCAAAGAATATTGTAAGTTTCTTAATTTTTATTTGTAAATTAATAATAATAATGAATGATTCACAAGTATAATAATGAAATCTTGGGATTGAAAATACAGGATTCAATCTAATTCCATAGTTTTGTGATTGCCTGATGTGATTGCCCTAAAAACTAGTAGTCCTGTGAAATTATCACTACGTAGTGATAATTATGTATATTATGATGTTAATACTAAGTTTATTTAATAAATTATTAAACAGTTTAGTTATAACATTATCTGCACTTACTTCCTTTCGTTTTAACCTTGATAAAATTATGTATTTTATGTAGGTACTCATAAATTTATAATATTATAATGAGAAGAGATTTTTACAAAATGTACTAAATACAAAATGTATGAGAAAATTAATTTTATTCATATTTTTTTTTGTGTGAATATTTTAAATGTTTTAATACTTATTCTGTTATTTGGGGCAGACAAACTCAACAAATCAAAGATCATAAAAATCAGTCCAGCCGTTCATTCGTTATAAATGGTATAACTAACTAACACGACTTTCTTGTGTAAATCTAATATATAAAATTCTCGTGTCGCGGTGTTTGTTGCCAAACTCCTCCGAAACGGCTGGACCGATTTTGATGAAATTTTGTGTGATTATCGGGTAGGTCTGAGAATTAGCCAACATCTATTTTCCATACCCCTAAGTGATATTTTTTTGTATGGCAAAACAATGTTTGCCGGGTCAGTTAGTATGTATTATAGATTTATTGTTGTAACAAGTTAATTTAATGAAATTTCAGTGACCGCTCAACGCACACCTACCATATCGCATATAACTCAAGAGCAAATCCGTGACATTGGAGGGCAAGTAGACTTGGACTGTTCAGTGCATTACGGCCAAGATTATCCAGTCGTTTGGGTATGTATATATATCAGTTTCATATTCATATCCAGTTCAGTTCATATTCAGTTGATAATTCATATACATATGAGGAGTAGGCTTATGAAAGTATCCATTTGATGACGAACTAAAGTTAGCAGACGGAACTATATAAACTAGTTCAGCCAGTTCTATATAAACTACTCATAAATTTAATCTTTATATCATTCATTCTCTTTTGTATTGTTAATAGCAGAGTATCCTTCCTATTGAGCTAATAATTTAATAAATTTAATCCCAATGTATCAATGAACCCTCATACAATTCAAGGTTCATTGGCTCATTGACTAACAGAGGGCGATTGACGAGTAAACACGAAGGATGTTGCTATAATTTATGACATATAGAAGCTCAAAGAACACACGCCCCTTTCGATTTGGTCATAGTTATTGGATCTATGAAATTTGTTTAACATTTTTAGCAAGCATTTTTATTATGTCGGTTATTATTTCAATCCTACTAATCAATGTAATATCTACACTTTTATAAACTAATATTATAAAGAGAGAATATTTGTATGTTTGTAATGAATAAACTCAAAAACCTTTGGATCGATTAAAAAAAAAATCACCTATAGAAAAAAAAAATATCTAAATTTATTGATATTTTTCAATCTTTAGTTTTTTTTTATTATATATTTAGTTATATATTTTGGAATTCATCTTTGAATTAAACATCCGCAACCATATCAGGTTGTCCAAAGACATAGGCCTCCTCCAGATCGAGCCACCTGCTGCGGTAAAGTGCCAGCTGTTTCCATCTTTTGAGATTGGAAGAGTATTATTCTAAAGTATTAAACCTACAGCTAAATGAGAAAAAAAGGTATATACCAAATATAGTAATGTGTGTTTTCAGGTAAAATATGATCGTCACAAGACAACCGAGTCGCTCCCACTATCAACGAACTCTGGTCTCATCATCAGAGACTCAAGATTCTCACTTCGGTTCGATCCAGCGTCCGCAACTTACACCATATCGGTAAGTGTATCACACACACTGACCTGTAACCACTGGTCAGACTGCCCCATACAAATGACAGCTAATTTTTGTGCCATTTTAAAACGCCGCCCTCGATTGTCCCGAGAACTAATTTTGACGTGTCCGTATTTTTATTCTATTTGTTGATGTCTTACGGAGTATAAGTTTATTTGTTCGACGACACGTTTAGTCTAGTGGCTAGTAACCCTAGCTGTTAACAAAACGGTCGCGGGTTCGAATCCCGCTAGGGGCAAATGTTTATGTTATTTGCCTTTGATAAAGGATACACTAGATTCATGGTCTCAAACAAAATCACTGCGAAAACTGGATTTTTTTTATACATGCTATCACTTTCTCGTTAATTTCTGATAAAAAAATGAATAATGTAAATGTTGCATGACTGATTTGAATCTTAACATTTAGTAATAATGGTTCAAGTCGTAACACGTGATCACCCTAAAGACAACTTTGTGCAACTAATTTGAAATACCACCCCAAGCTGTGAGTGCCACTATTCTACTATGCCACTTTTAGTGAAGCAACCCAGAATCTAGTGTATCCTTTATCAAAGGTATTTACAATAAAAATAGTAATCTATGTAGTATATCAACTGTATGGTATCCATAATACAAGCCTATAGTTGCTTTGTGTGGAACTAGATGGCGATATGTGGAATGTGTAAAGGTATTTATTTATTACTAGCGGTCCGCTCCCGGCTTCGCCCGGGGTGCATTTTTTTTAACGTAAAAACCTTCCCTGATTATCCCTCTATCCATGAGTGAAGACAGAATTAAAATCGGTCCAGCCGTTCTGGAGTTTTGCGCTTAGCAACACATTTAGGGATTCATTTTTATATTAAAGATTTATTTATTTCCAGATTAAAGATCTTCAAGAGACCGACGCCGGCTGGTATCAGTGCCAAGTTATTATGTCTGTGAATAATAAAATAACTGCAGAAGTGGAGCTTCAAGTGCGTCGTCCGCCGATCATTTCAGACAACTCGACCAGATCCATTGTGGCCAGCGAAGGGGAAAGTAAGTTTGCCATAAAATCCACTCGAAAACATTTTCAACGCTCCACGCAAAAACGGGGTGTTATAGTCTAGCTAGATCATCTCAAGTCTCGATGTTAATTTTCCACATTATCAATGTACTACAACTATGGATTTTGCACGCCATAAAAAACACTAGGAACTTATTTAAAAGTGACATATTCGTAGAGCATGAACTCTGTCATCTGTCATATAAAACTAACCAAACATCTGTCGTTTAAAGAAAATGTGACTTAACGTCAACACATTAGAGTTTAAAATGAATAGTACAAGTGGGTCGTTATCACCTATCATCATTGACTCCGCCATGATTCCGTTTTAGGCGTACTTGACACGTGCCGCTTTGGCATTTGTCACGGGAATTCCATACTTGTAGTACTTCGATGATTCCGCCATTAAAATCGTAGACTCTTAATACCTTTTGAAACTAAAGCACTAAGGAGACAATGCCCTGGTGCAAGCAAATTTCGACTTAAAGTTTCTTACCCTGACTGTATTGGTATCCTACTGGAGTATCGTATCTGTGTCTTAACCCCTTGAATGCCAATACTAAAAAATCTACAAGAATTGCGTTACGTAATACATGAACACTCCCTTATATATCGTATATGTACATAAATATTTCAGGTGCTCAAATGGAATGTTATGCCGGCGGATTTCCACCACCGAAGATCTCTTGGCGTCGCGAAAACAACGCTATACTGCCCACAGGAGGCTCTATTTACAGGTACTTAAAAACGTCACTTGACACTCGCACCACTAATCACTTATTAGTTCCTTAGTCGCGTCTAGGTCAAGTGACGTCACACGCAACTTTAAAGTCATATAACTTTCATTTCTAGAGATATTTAATAATGATAATAATAATCAACATCATTTTAAACTCCTCATCTTGCATCAGCAGCTCGCTCTGAAATACGGCCTCCTTGAGCAGAGGATGCCTTATTATCGGTACTCGCTAGAGCCAGTCCTTGAGAGCGGCCGTGCCAAGCTCTACTGGGACCGGCCCATCATCACAGTAAGGACTGTTCTAGCTAGACCTGATATTGTGTTGATGGACCGGGAACAGTCGCGGGTGTGTTTGTTGGATGTCATTATCACGTAAGCGAGTCCATTTCGAGGCGAGGTAAAGTTGGACGAGGTAAGACGAAGTGCCCGTCCACACTCTCGTATTCGCTTCGCCTCGGCCTACTTCGCGAGTAGTGTGGGGGCGCAGTATGGCAGCACTCGCGATCGCAACTCGTCTGCTGTCACCTGCTGGCTGTTAGATAATAAGGCAGCCGGTTTGTGGCGGGGGACGTTTGCGTTTGTCTTTCTATATGTTGCCTAATGTATGTTTTTATTATGTCCTTTGCTATAAATAAAATTTATTTTATTCTATTTTATTATTAATAAAGTTTCCAAATTTTTGGGACACAAACAGAAAAAAAAGAACAAAAATATAGAAAAAAAAACATATTCTACAAGCGTCCAAAGATAGATAACTTATGTACACGTATAAGAGAGCTAGAACAGAAACTAACACAAAGACAAAAAAGAACAAAAAATATTACATAAAAACAAACTACGATATACAAAAATTAAATTGTTTGTGTGTGTGATTGTTCTAATTGTTGGTTGGTAATGTTGATATTGTGATTGTGTTATTTCAGAGGCAACGTGCTAAAGATCGCAGCGGTTCACAAGGAAGACAGGGGAACATATTATTGCGTGGCAGAGAACGGAGTGGGCAAAGGGGCTCGAAGGAATATCAACTTGGAGGTGGAATTCGCTCCGGTCATCACGGTGCCGAGGCCGAGGCTTGGACAGGTATGTCCATAAATGGGTGTTCATTAATTGCGCGAGGTGATTTTTGCGATTGGCAACCGTCGTCACAGCGAATAAAAATCTTAGATGTGGTTATATTACTCGTATTTTTAATTTTTCAACGCGAACGAAGCCGCGGGTTCCGGCTAGTGAGTTCATGTATTTGTGTTTTTCGCAGCCTCGCGGTTCATTTTGTTCAATTATAGATTGAATTATTATTAAATTAGAGATTTATTTTTAAATAAATTAAAAAAAAAATTAATGTAATATTTTGCAATCTTGAATATATTTGGTAAATGTACAAATATAATATTTGTACTGTGGGTTCAATAAATTACTCTGAGGCCTGAAACACATGAAAAAACTGAACAGTGCCTTTACCATGACTTTACAAAGACCGCACTCGCTAGCGAGAGCGTAAAACATTTCGACGGTCCCTACGTACATAAAGACACGTCAAAAACCGGGGTTTACAGGAGAGCGTAATTTATGTTCAAACCGCTCTACAAATAATTATATGTATATGTAATTATAATTTTTTTTTTTCTAGAATATTTTATTAGCTTTAGGAACTTTATAATGGCAATCTAAAGACAATTATGCAATAAAAAATAATGCCATTTTTGACAGTTCTTTATGTACGTAGGGACCGTTGATTTATATGAAAAACTGTCAATGTCAAATTGATAATTTTCCATATAAATATTTTACGCTCTCGCTAGTGAGTGCGGTCATTATAACTCATGATAGAGGTACAGGTCACTAACATGTTTGTAGAACTTGTACCGCGCGCGTTGTGCCGGTTATGTAGACAAGGAACACTGTTTTGAGGGCGTCCTAATTGGCCACGATCGTACGAGCAAACGATGCGTTTTCGTCGCACGTCGAAATTAAACACACAAATATCTTATGAGTGTCCTAAATTCCTAATTGAAGCTCGCAAGTCATCGTGCGACCACAGAAAATGCTTAAAACGATCGTATGATGGAAAATGGCCTAGTAAATTTAAATTTATAATAACGATCATAAGAGTTTCTTGAGAAACCTAATGGATAAATAAATATTTTGATTTTGATTTTGCTATAAAGTCAAATGTCAATGTCAAATACCGACTCTATGTAGGTCCCAGAATACGAGTAAATTAAAATGGCGCTAGTAGTAGATGTGCTACATTAGCGCCATTCTGGTCACTTTCAGAACCATTCTGGTGACGTAAACAGCCATTGTTAAAATGGCGCCGCGATGTTGCGATGACATCATCGTACGATGGGCTCGTACGATCGTGGTCAATTAGGACAGCGTGTTGGACCATCGTGCGATCATTAACATCGCGCGACGAAAACGTATCGTTTGCTCGTACGATCGCCGCCAATTAGAACAGCGCCTTTAGTTTGATCTTGTACCGGGTCATCTGAACTTAGCTTTAGTGTTATTGTCTTGAACTTATAAATTTTTCAGGCCCTTCAATATGACATGGACTTGGAATGTCACATCGAAGCGTATCCACCGCCGGCTATAACTTGGCTGAAAGACGAAGTGCAGTTAGCCAACAATCAGCATTACAGGTATAATATGATGATAACATTATGATCAAAATCAAAATGTAAATATTTATTTATCAATTAGGTTTCACCAAGAAACTCTTATGATCGGACATTATAAATTAAAATTTACTAGGGTTTTGGAATAAAAACCAAGATGATGAAGATCTTGAGAGGAAACCCCGAAAGAAACTCAGGATACAATTCTTTTTGTCATCTTTATAATAATTTCATCATAATTATAAACAAAATCAAAGTATATTATATACAATACTAAACATAGTATTTACACGACTATGTTTAGTACATAGTATTGACGATACGTTTGGTCTAATGCACCATCATCTAGTTAGTGCACCATGCACCACTAGACCAAACGTGTCATCAACATGAAATATGACATTAAGGGCCAGTTTTATAAACGACATACCTTTTTCCGGTCATTTAACGGTCCGTTAATAACATTAACTGACTATGGTTCTATAAAAGAAATTAAACATTCGGTAGCTGAAAAATACGCCGATGTTTATAAATATTGTCGATGGTTTCGTTTTAGTCTGTCAAGAACTGTCAAGTGTCGCGTCACAAACACATTTATTTACATAAATAACAAAATAAACGATACGTAAGATAAACCGACCTTATCATAGTCAGTAAAGAGGCAGTAAACGCTAGCTGTCAAATTATACTGTTCACTAACGAACTAAGTTGTTTATAAATACACTACATTGTACTATTAGATCATTTTTCGTCCATTTGATATAAAATTTAACTAATGGATCTTTATAAAACTGGCCCTAAATATATTTAAAATTATACACTTCAGAATATCCCACTTCGCGACAGCCGACGAGTTCATAGACACAACTATAAGAGTCATCACCATAGAGAAAAGGCAGTACGGCATGTTCACTTGCAAAGCGCAAAATAAATTGGGCACAGACGAGGGGAAAGTTGAATTGTTTGGTGAGTTTATTATTTACCCCCACGAAACGTAGCGGTAAAAATGTTACACATCAAAAATATGTAAACATTGTTTGCATGAATGAATTTTAAAGGTTTTTTTTTTAAAGTGAAATATAGAATGATTCGAATAAGCAATTTAAGGTGTTGTAATGACAATTTTTGGAAGTTATTGAGTTGTAGCATTTTTTTATATATATATGCTCGTCACAATTTTATCAAGGATGTAATGTGTGTAGGGGCTTCGTCTTTGTACTTGTTGCCTGTAACGATTTTTTTAATTTTGTTAAAAGTGTACTCACTTAAAATAATTTCATTTTGCGAAAACGTTATATTAGTAGGAATTTTCCAAGAATTGGGCACCAAAACTAGGGAATTTGTGTCTACAGTTCTCAGAACTGATCCGCACAAGTACTTGTTTAAAACTTGTAACGATTGTACGATTGGCTTAAAGTTTGTAACGATTATGTAAGGTCTACGGTTTTACCCCGTACAAAATTAATAATAATCATTGAATGGGGTAAAACTGTAGTTCATAATAATTATTATGAATATCATTGCATTAGAAGCCTGCTATGAAAAAGCATAAAAATAATATTAAATCATGCATCACTGTAATATGTGATCCTTTTTTTATTTGGATCGAGTTAGAACTGAAATCATAACAAATGAATGGCGTGTTAAGTAGTTGTGACATTACAATAAATGAAAAAAAAAAAAAAACTGAACTAGAAAAAGTTAAAATGTGTAAATAAATTAATGTAATAAAAAGTTAAATAAATTAAATAATGCAATAATTATTTGTTGTTTTCAGTTTTATCATGAATCATGATTACTTTTCTGTGGGGTAAATTTGTAGCCACTGTCCAAATCTAAACTTTTATGTTGTAATAAAAAAGAAAAAATATTTTTTCTTTATATAAATATATAAAATGTATTTGTCCAATTGTGTAGTTAAAGTTTTTAAAAAAATCTTTTGCCTAAACTAGCAGCCTAAAAATTTTTTTTTAAATAAAATTAAATGAAACCGAACGCAGCCTTGAGAAATTTAGAAAGTGGTTACAAATTTACTCTGTTTTGCTTTTAAAAATTGCAAAAAAGAATGCTTGAAAATGTTGTATAGGTACATTTGATTTGCGCTAACGCATGGTTGTTCCTTATTTGTACGTATATAGAGACGATAATCCCGGTGTGTCCGCCGGCTTGCGGACAAGCGAGGTATGGGGCCGCTACATCACTAGCGCCCTCTGCACACACCGTAATCGCAATCGGACTCATTTATGTCGTATACGCATTGAGAAGGTGAGTCATATTTGTGCATAGCTGTTTGGGGCACATTGAAACCAACTAACACTGATGCAAGTTTGAATAGAATCCTATCATAGTCACTTATTATTTTTAATTATTTTCAAGTTTTTATATTATTTTGGATTTCATTGCACTAGTTCATTTTAGTGATTCCCAAGGCGTATTTGTGAATAGCTGTTTGGGGTACATTGAAACCCAACTAACAGTTATTCAAGTTTGAATAGAATCCTATCATAGTCACTTATTATTTTTAATTATTTTCAAGTTTTTATATTATTTTATTTTTCATTTCACTAGTTTGTTTTGATCCAAGTCGTATTTGTGCATAGCTGTTTGGGGCACATTGAAACCAACTAACACTGATGCAAGTTTGAATAGAATCCTATCATAGTCACTTATTATTTTCAATTATTTTCAAGTTTTTATAATATTTTGGATTTCATTGCACTAGTTAATTTTAGTGATTCCCAAGGCGTAATTGTGCATTGCTGTTTGGGGCACATTGAAACCAACTAACACTGATGCAAGTTTGAATAGAATCGTATCATAGTCACTTATCATTTTCAATTATTTTCAAGTTTTTATAATATTTTGGATTTCATTGTACTAGTTCATTTTGATGATTCCCAAGTTGTTTTTGTGCATTGCTGTTTGGGGCACATTGAAACCCAACAAACAGTGATGCAAGTTTGAATAGAATTTTTAACACTACACTTTAGAGTTCAATTTGCTGCACTACACTGTTTTGAAATTTTTTATGCCTCATTACCCGCAATTACCCCTAGATCACAACGAATTGTTGTTGTAGAATACTAGCTGTTGCACGCGAGTTCGTCCGCGTAATTTTATAAAATATAGCCCATGTTACTCGCTTATAATGTAGCTTTCTATAGGTGAAAGAATTTTCAAAATTGGTCCACTAGTTTTTGAGTTTATTCATTACAAACAAAAATAGAAATATTTTCTCTTTATAATATTAGTATAGATAGAATTTTTTTATATAAATCTGCCCGATTCAAATTTTTTTTAAATATTAAAATAAATATGAAAAAATATTAATTTTTTTAATACTATGCACTGTATTTAAATCTAAGTTTTAATTTTACGAAAATAACGCTTTTCAGCTAAGTCCTTTGCTTAACTTCCATTGTTATATTTGAAGTAGAGTCAAGTGTTTTTTTTGTTACTTTTAAATTGTTATTACTAACTATATTATTTATATATTTTTTGTTTTATGAAATACAAGCCTACTGGAATGCATTGAACTAGTTAATTTGCTTGTATTCGTAGATTTTACTGCATGACTCAATTTTATTGTTATATTTTTTAACCCTCGACGCCCGACGCAAAAACGGGGTGTTATAAATTTGGCGTGTGGAATAAATTTTCATTTAAGTGGCGTCTCATATGGCCTCAGCAGAGGTCAGAGGTCTCAGCAAACACCTCTCAATGAAATAACTTTATCCCTCTAGATATATTTTATTGTGCTTTGATTTATAGCGCAAAAATCAATTTTGGGTTGCATTTTGTCTACTGGCGATGTCGTTTTTTTAAAAAGTATTATAAACTAACTTTTGTCCGCGACTTCGTCCGCGACCCTTTTTCTCGAAAAGTGGACAATTTTATATAATCTTTACTGCCCATAAATTTTTGTAAAGCCTTTTAATTTTAATTTTTTACTACATACCTCTCTCTGAAACAGTAATTTTTTTCTGGATCAAAGTTACCCCCGTGTCCTTTGACAACTTTTTTCAATAATTTTCCAACAAGTGTGCTAATTTAAACTTGTTTTGTTACAGAATCGCAAATACCAGACATTAACTACCCGGGTTTGCGATATGATTTTAACTTCGAGCACAGCAAAGGTAATAACATATACAAAGGGAAATACATATCGATCTTTCTAATGTTTTTTCTTGTACAAGTTTGGTCATGAATTTTGTATGATTTTTAATGTACACTTAACCCTACATGTATTATTTGATGATTTATGTAAGAATCTCAAGTTTGTTTGTACGTCAAATTTAAAACAATAAAAAATTTAATTTCAAATGAATTATCAGATTGAGAATGTGTTTTTTTTTGTTAATAACATTAAATTTATCCGTGGTAAAAACTGAAGTTTGTAAACAATAGAAAATAAACAAGTTGAACTCAATAGAAAATAAAATTTATCTAGAATTTATACTAGATTCTCGAATAAACTATAAATAACAGTTACACGGATTTTGTACATTCAATTCAGGGCAAATATTATTATTAATTCCCTTTCTCGATACGGTTTTTTGACTACTTTTGTAGTGGTAATAAAATGAATTTTTGATTAAAATGAATTTGTAAGCCTAGTTTAAATTTTGAACTTATTTAAGTGGGAAGTGATTTTTTTTTCATCACTCGGGGGACTTTATTTAGTTCGATACTTGTCATTTGACTAAATTCAGTTAAATTCTTGAAGGTTAGTATTTAATCGCACATCAGAAAAACAGATTAAGCACCTGTGGCGTTGCTTGTGTTATAGGTGAAATCAAATTATTAACATATTGCAGTTAGGGTGACAATATTTTTTAACTTAACTTTTTGGCTGTTTACTAGTTCGCGCCACAAAAATAATTTTGAGAACTCGTAAGTTTAAGAGTTTAGTTTACGGCTTACAAAAGTATAAATGAGTTGCGTCTAAAAACTTGTGA
Source organism: Synanthedon andrenaeformis (assembly GCA_936446665.2). NCBI lineage: Eukaryota > Metazoa > Arthropoda > Insecta > Lepidoptera > Sesiidae > Synanthedon > Synanthedon andrenaeformis. The sequence continues at coordinate 1,586,353 of OW387804.2, read as the reverse complement.
GTTTTTCTAAAAATGTGTAATTATTTGAATAGATCATTAAATACAATATTTTTTTAAAATGATGTGCAATTAAATATTCCCCATTCCTCAACTAGGCTTAAGTAAAAGCAATTTCGGTACAAGTAAATGTGCCTAAATCAATAAAAGTACGTGTATTTACTTACTATCGATTGAATGAATCGCGGGGTAACTGGGGGTAAAAAATGGGTGCCAAAGTACCCCATATGATTATCATGACTTGAAGCAATTATTTTACATTATAAATTAAATTGTAATAATTATGATGACAAAATGCTTTAACCAATTTTTTTTTGTATTAAATTCTGAAGCAATAACTTTTTGTGTAATAAATAATCAAGTTGTAATTATTGTTTTAGTACAAAAAAAAAAAGATTTACTTCTTTTAATATTGTATTCATTGAAGTAGTAAACAAGTATGGAATTCGCGTGACAAATGCCAAAGCGGCACATGTCAAGTACGCCTAAAACGGAATCATGGCGGAGTCAATGGTGAAAGGTGGTAACGACCAACTTGTACTATTCATTTTAAACTCCAATGTGTTGACGTAAAGTCGCATTTTCTTTAAACGACAGATGTTTGGTTGGTTTCAAATGACAGATGACAAGAGTTGATGCTCTACGCAAATGTCACTTTTAAACGTTCCATGAAGTTCGTAGCGTTTTGTATGGCATGCGAAATCCATAGTTGTAGTACATTGATGATTGTATTATTTAATCGTTTTATGATATTTATGTCTAAAATAATTTTTTTTTCTTATTGTTTTTGTACACGAATATTTGTATGTATAGTAGGGGAGTCCACTGTTAGCCAGTTGACTACAAAATATTAAAAAAAAAAAAAAACTTTTTTTATATATTCAGTAAACATTTAAAAAGATTCATAGTAAAAAAAAATACTTTTAATATCAAATTGACATTACGTAAAAATGATTAATCGTAATTTATTAAAAATCATGTTTAGATGTAAGTTAAGATAGCGAGAGAGAGAGACAAAGTGCCCGTCATGAGAAGATATAATTAATATGACAAAAAACCCAATCAGATGTTAGCAACATTTTTTCAATCGTACTAATATTATAAATTGGAAATGTGAATTAAAAACCGTAAAAAACTTAATAATTGAGAAATTATTACAATATGGCCAAATATTGTAATAATTTTTCATTATTAGTAATATTATACTTACTCAACAAATAATAAAATCAGCCAAATGAACTGCAAAATTGGGAAATTGATGATATATTATTATAAATATATATAATTATAGATAAATTAAAATAATTAATTAATTCGACATAAATATAAAAAAATAATAATTCTAAATCAATCATAAAAAACATGCAACAATCATTTAAACAGACACCAGACATTTGAAAAAATTATTCAAAGTTATGATCCAAATGTTGACAACCCGCGTCTTTATAATCCGGACAAATCAAATTGCGTGTGAGCGTTGAAGTACACTCATATACAAAGTGGTTATCATATTTGGCTATTTATTTATTTTAAGCTATTACAAAATGAAATTGAGACAATCACATGGAACAACGTTTTAATAAACCTTGATCTCTGATAGTTATATTATTTTAAATATACACTGTGCTAAGAAGGCGTCAATTTCAAATTAACCTTCAGCTGGGCTACATTGATTTGTGTACAAAAATTAAATTTTCTCATGACGCGACTTCAATGGTCAAATCACACTGAAACGCCACGCGTATTAAGATTTATTAAGATAGCAATGCAATACAATACAATATTATCATCTCAACCGTAGGATGTCCACTGCTGTACCTATGCTGGACCTATGAGGCCTATGCCTCGCTCATAATTTTCCAATAGGACCGGTCAGAGGCAGCCTGGGTCCACCGTCGAACCCTTATAATACCGTCTATCCACACCTGGGATTCTTGATTTCTAGGTTTTGAAGTAAAAACTACTTTAGTCGCGTTGGGGCTTTATAGTATGGGGATAAAAACACTGAACTCGGCCGTCTTCGTGAACGACACCCTCAGTGACGTTTACTTGTATGAAATAATCGCCATCTACCCGAATCAGTACGTACTTCTTGGTCCACAATAAGCTTAACTTCGTCAAAAGTTTGTTAAGATATTGACAGATGGTGAAAGTCATAGCGCTATAATGTTCCATAGTTCTGACGTGGTGCAGTCCTACGACTGACAGTTTTTTCAATTCTGACGTGCAGTCCTACGACTGAGTTTTTTTTTTCACTTCTGAAGTGCAGTCCTACGACTGACAGTTTTTTTTTCACTTCTGATGTGCAGTCCTACGACTGACAGTTTTTTTCAATTCTGACGTGCAGTCCTACGACTGACAGTTTTTTCAATTCTGACGTGCAGTCCTACGACTGACGCTTTATTCACTTCTGACGTGCAGTCCTACGACTGGCAGTTTTTTTCAATTCTGACGTGCAGTCCTACGACTGACGGTTTTTTCACTTCTGACGTGCAGTCCTACGACTGACAGTTTTTTCACTTCTGACGTGCAGTCCTACAACTGACAGTTTTTTCAATTCTAACGTGCAGTCCTACGACTGAGGGTTTTTTTAAATAACTGATCGCTTCAGGCATCGTCGCGTCGCGTTTTGATGTGATCTGACCCTTATACTTTAAACGACTATTCAATTGTATTAGGAGACTAATTTTATATGAAACTTTTAGAGAATTAACTAACGTTCTAAACATAGGCAACCAAGCACATTAATTGTACCCTACCGTTCGAAATGAATAGAAGATTAAATTTAAAATGTAGATTTTAAAGGTAGATTCAAAAAACAGACTGACCAATAGGTTTTTTTTCTCAGACAACAAGACTGGAGATGTAATATTTTAGGAATATAAAATACGCGATTTTCATAATCATAGATTTAAAATATATAAATAGTTTTGAAAGCTTGACATTTGACATTTATGAAGGCTATAAATATACTTCACAATTTTTGCAATAGGCATGGGTATTTAGTTGGGTTCATAAAGTGCCATAAATTTTACCCATGTTGCGGTTTATGTAATGAATTTGGTAATAACCGGTCAGTATTTATGCTTACCTCATTATATGGTAAAAGTGATGAAAACTGAGAAATTATTACTTTTATCAGAATGGGCATCTTTGCGGAGTGTTTATTGCAAAAAAAATGTGACATTTTGCACACAATGGCGTATTAAAAACTGTCCTTTTATGTCTGTAAAGAAATTTTAAAATTTAGACTTTATGAACTCAAATTTAGAGAGCCTAAGATTTCTGACTATAAATTTGAACTACACATGCAATAGTTATTATAAAACCCCAAGTACTTTGATATTTTTATACCTCGAAGCGAAATAATTGTCACATCAAGGATAAGATAGAGTTATTCATACATAACAGTCACAGAAGTGTATATTTCGCAATTTTAATATTGGACATATACCACCCCACTGCTGGGCATGTAGGCATTTTTTTTTCAGTCTGTGGGTTAGTCAGCCTAAAACCGAATTGCTTGACTAAACATGTTTTAAAGATTATACAGACCTTTATTATTTATCGAAGGTAGACAAAGAAAATCCGCCATTGTCCAGTTTTTTAAAATTTTCACGGTAGTTGCAAAACTTAAACTAGTATCAAATATTGTAAATATATTACTGCTAGAGTTATGACAATAACTACTCGGGCTAACGAGCTACGCTTGGTTTGCCTTAAAAGAATTGCTCTTTTAAAGTTATTAGACATATTTATAACACTAGTGACCGGCTACCGGCTTCGCACGCGTGCAATTTTGTCTGTAAATTAAGTATTATAAACACCTTTCTCGTTTATCGCTCTTTCCATTAGTGAAAACCGCATACAGATGGACATACGCCGGGAAGGGATTACTTTATTTTATACTATTGTTAGCACCCTCTAATTCGGGTACATTAATTAAACCACTTCATGTTTAGTCCCAATACTTTTATCGTCCGACCGATATATCAGAATTACAATTCCAACTATAACATACGACATAGACCTCCCTTTGCGGCCGCGTTCTTTTAACTGTCTAATTATGCCACCAAATGAATCTGAATGAATGAGCACCTCTTTTTGGCAACGTCACAGAGTACTTATTACTATACTTTCCGTCTCAATCAATCAACTTCAGTCGACATAAATAGCAGACGCTAACACTGTGTTTAGTGCTTGTTCACTCTTAACTCACACAAGCACTGTCTCGTACGCGCACTCAACGCAGACAGACTCCCGACACGTCTACTCTCGCCCGTGACTCGCACATATCTGACGTGGTGCCGAACGAGACAGTGCTTGTCTATGTGAGTTGCGCAAGCGCATACACTAAACTGTTTAAAGATTTACAAACAGAAAAACTGCACAGTGATGGATTTTTACTTAGATACCTCTTTGAAAAAAAAAATGGCCGTCAATAGACTTACTTTGGGTGCGTCATTTTTAAAAGTTTCTCTGTCTACGCCTAAATGTGACAATTATTTCTACATTAATACTTAAGATTAGTTTTTGTAGTATTTTTTTATATATATATCTTGCATTCGATTTAGCTTTTTAATACATATTAAGAATCTCACAAGAATCTGTTTTGTATAAATTGTATTTTTATATTTTTGTATTTACTTTTTAATGTGGCATTCTTTTTTTATCTAACGGCATTCCAAAAATGTGTTAAGATTAATGTGTTCATAAAAAAAAATATCGATGTTTTTTACAACTGTATGATTCCATCCAATTTTAATATTTACATTATATTTTGTAAATGTTTATTGTGTGAAATATATAATTTGTATGTATATATGAACGTGAATAATACAAATACTTCTATTATAAACTCAGGTAGACCTGTGCGCATACGCATAAAATCTCGAATCGTTCAAACTGAGCTAATTGACACAATATTTCTATCTCGCTCTCGTTTACGTATAGTTGTATTGATAGCGCGCGAGTTGAATGCAGTCGGGGCCTGAGGTGAAGGGCGGGAGCATCTCCCCCCACCGCGTCTCGCACGCCTGTAGTGTAGTGATGTGCGTGCTGTCCTCGACAACTATCATACGCTTACTGTGTTATCGCGTTAATATTCAAGTTGCAGCCGCGTGTTATTTTTGTTTTTAATAATGTCTGATCCGAGTCAATCAAGTTCTGTTACAAAAAAACGAGTTTTTATTCATCGCCAAGCACGGGAAATGGCAAAAAATGTTCCCGAAAAAATGAATGCCAAAAAAAAAATGGGGCCATGAAGGGTCTTTTACAAGTGGCACTCAACGTGAGGCATCGAAAGACCTTTTACATTGTTTTATTTCTAAACTTAAAATGTTAAACTTAAAACAATGTTGAAATTTATCGACACATTGTCATCATTAATTCTAATTAGGTCACAGCACTATCGCATTCCTGAGCTCTGCATTCAACTCGCGCGCTATCAGTAGATGAGTTAACTAGAGTTGGCACGTTCACAGTACTCACAGTATATCAAAATGCATTTTTGATATACAGTATGTTGAAAAAATCGTTATATTTTAATCAATCTTGCGATTTTTCTGAAATCTGTTGGATGGAGATCTGGAATCTCTTGAAACAAAAGACCTATTTTTTTTACCTATTATCTTAAATTGTTACATTCAGGTGTCCTTTGTTATGGAAAAACAAGTTTTATTACTATACTAGCTTTCTACCTCAGCTAAAATAGAAGTCTTTGGAGTTATATTATTATGTTCTTGCGCAAAAGTATTTTTTCTTGGTGGAATTAAAAAAAAATGCATTCAAGCAGCTTTCATAATGTGTAGTGTGTTATTTTTATTTATTTATTTATTTATTTGATGAAGTACACAAACAGAATACAATTATATACATGATAATTATAAATAACAAGTGTATTGACTAATCTAAATTGCACTCCTAAACAGTGTACTTAACATGTTTAAATTAACTTAACTACTAATGGTTATTAATACATGTCTTAACTACTTAATTAGTTCTTAATTAATAACATTTTCTTATTTTCTATTTAAATATCAGTCTTAATCTATTTTTGACACGAGAAAACCTGCTGTCAAATATATCAAAAACGTCCACACACCCGATTACCATATCATTATAACTTCGACACATCCTGACCAAGGGATTATAATAGGATGTGTTGTTTTTATATGCTTCAATGGAAAAGGGACCAGCATGGGGAGAACGTGATCTATATTTAATTTTGATCTTAATCGCGGAGAGAAGACTCGGACAATCCCAGGATGAGTGTAATATTTTATGAAGACAAATGATATCATACCTCCTTCGCCGATCTTCCAGAGATAACAAACCAAAACTCCGAAGGCGATCAGTATATTTGTTGAGTGTACGACCCAGTCCATTTCTATATGAAATTATTTTTAGAAGTTTTTTCTGCAGGGACTCAATCCTATTAATGTGAATAGCATAGAAGGGAGACCAAACTGGGCAGCAGTACTCCAGAACACTTCTCACCAAAGCACAAAACAAGGAAAGAGTGGAAGCTGGCTTTTTGAATTGCTTAGTGGACCTTATGACAAAGCCTAATAATTTGTTGCATCTACTGACAATGTAATCATAATGATCTCTAAATGTAAGTTTTTCGTCAAAGAGAATGCCTAAATCTCTAATCACAAATACGCGTCTCAATGCATAATCTTGAATATGATAATTACTTTTAATTCTGTGAAATTTACTTGTAAATGTGATAATTTGACATTTATCAACATTCAGGGCCATCCTGTTTGCCATGCACCAATCGGCCAAAACATCAAGATCCCTCTGAAGAGTAACACAGTCATTCTGGTTATTAATAGACGTAAACAGTTTCAGATCATCAGCGTAAAGGAGACAGGAAGATTGAAAATGTCCAACCAGATCATTTATGAAAATGACAAATAAAAGTGGTCCCAACAGTGATCCTTGGGGCACTCCGGAGAGGACCGGTTTGGGCGATGAAACAAAACCTTTCAACGCAACTAACTGGCTTCTGTTACTTAGATAAGATGCAATCCAGCGTAAGAGATTACCGTGAAAGCCATACTGTTCCAATTTGTGCTCAAGCAGAACATGATTAACTCTATCGAAAGCCTTGCCGAAACCGGTGTAAACGGCATCAACCTGACCCCCAGCAGCGAATACACCACATAGATAATTTTTATATTCAAGCAAATTAGTCAATGTGGACCTGTTTTTAACAAAACCGTGCTGCCTTTCTGACAAGAATTGCTTAAAATGGCTATATATCGGTGCATAAGCAATAGATTCGAGTACCTTAGCCGGGCAGGACAGGATACTGATAGGTCTATAATTTGAGCAGCTAGATTTATCACCGTTTTTGAAGATTGGTATTACATAAGCCGATTTCCAGCATGCCGGGAAAACACCCGTTTTAATGGATATTTTGTACAGAAATGTTAGCGGTACACATAGTTCACGAGCACACGTTTTATAGACAATAGGGGGTATACCATCAGGGCCGGCACCTTTGTATATATTAAGTTTACTGAGTTTAGCTAAGACCGTGTCCTTGTCAACTTCAAAGTTGGAAAGTGTATCAGCAAACATAACATTTATATTTGGCAATGGAAGGTTTGTGTCCGAATGAACCTCACCAACAACAGAACTGAAGTACTCGGAAAAAAGTTCACATGTGTCAAAGGCTTCAGAGGACAACTTTTCATTATAGTGCATTTTTAGAGGTATGGAGACCCTATCCTTTCTGCCATTTATGTACGTCCAAAATGTTTTTATATTGTCATGTAAGGAGTCCTCTACAGATGATATGTAATTTTTGTGACATTGACGCTGGAGAGTCTTGCATCTAGTGCGAAGTAAAGAATATGTATCGTAGTCACGAGGGTTGCCATATTTCTTATAAAGTTTGTGGTATTTATTTTTTTCCTCAATACATCTAACAAGAGCCGTACTGTACCATATAGGATATTTAAGTGTTTTTTTAGATATAGGTGTGTGTTTATGAATTACACGATTTAACTCACTGTAAAAAATTGTAGTTAATTCATCAACATCTTCACCAAGCAAAAGGTCATACCAGTTAATCTGTTTCAGTTCCTGTTTAATTTTATCGAAGTTACATTTGTAGAAATTGAGTCGTTTTGAAATGTTGGGTTTAACAGATTTGACGCACTTCAGTTCAGGAATATCGATCAAGTAAGCCAAGTGATGCTTATCGAGGTTACATACTGGATCAGCAATAGATATGGAAATCGATCGGAGACTGGCGAGTACGAGATCTAGGTAACGGTCATTGAGGTTAGGTATATGATTAAATTGCGCTAAATTACATATATTCAACGTTTCGACGAGGAGAATAGCTCTCCTGTCTCGTGGATTAGAGGGAGTCATGATATTAGAACTATCGACACTTACCCAGGTAATATTTGGTGTGTTGAAATCACCAAGAACCACAAAGTCAACATTGGATGACGAGTCGAGAATTACCTTCTGACAGTTGTAGTGAAAGGAGGCTACGTCAACAATCGGCAGGTCAGGCGGTAGGTAACAAAGGCATAGAATGAGAGTACGGTTGTCACCATCAATAGCCAACCAGAGATCCTCAACCTTCGATTCGTAGGACAGCAGACGGGTTACATTGAGGTGTTTTTTAGTTGCAATAAGAATTCCTCCACCAGCGGTTTTAATTGATGAGGTGTCATGACGATCCCTTCTAAAAACATTGTACCGCTCATCAATTGCTTCTCTGTCATAGACACTGGCATCAAAGTTAGTTTCAATTAAACAAATAATATCAAAGTCTGAACTAAGCAAGTTTAAATGGATTTCTGTAGTTTTAGATTTGGCTCTTCCTAAGTTTTGATAGAAAATAGTGGTCATGATTTGTGATTAAAATTAAAATAAATTGCAAGACCAAGCAACAAAAACACAAAAGATCTTATAGTAATTAAAAGTCTGTTACAGTCCATTCAAAGTTTGTATATTTTTAACCATGATCGCTCTGGCGGATTCATCTTTGCGCACATATATTAGTCCGTACTTCACCCATACATATTTGTAATTCTTAGCCTTAGCCTCGAGCCTTGTCGCCGCATGAAGAGACTTCTGCTCGAGAGAAAGATGTTCCGATACAAAGATCCTGCGTATATTACCGCCCAAACCCAAGTGGGACGTATTGAGTGCATCATTAACGTGAGTTTTGTTGTATCGATGCACAGCAGATAGCACCTCATCACGAAGTCGGGAACTGGCTAATGAGATTAGTATATTACGTGGTCTAGAGGAAGAAGCATTCATTTTAGCAACTCTGCGACAAGCAAGTATATTGACGTCAGCAATCTGCAAATTCACTGTATCACATAATTTCTTAAATAGACTGACAACATTCTCGTTTCGGGATTCAGAAACAGATTGCAATTCAACGTTACAACTGCGTGATATTTTCTCCACAGAGCATAATCTATTGTTCAGCTTGTTTAAATCCGACTGAAGACGAATATTCTCAGTTTCCAAATTCTTAATAATATTATTCTTCGACTCAATAGCCTGTTTAAGCGTACTCTGTTCAGCGCAGATGAAATCGGTTGTTCTTGTGAATTCGTTCTTTAGTGTCTGAACCTCCGATTGAATTTCGTGCCTGATCATATTTAAGATGTCTTCTTTTAAGGCAACCCGAAAATTCTCCATCAAAGCAGTCAACGAGGCACTTAGTTTGTCATCCAGGAGGGTGCTGATTTTGTCCATGGTCACAGTGTCATCAGCCAACTGAGCATTCGAAGGCACGCATAAGTTAACAAAATCGGTGGGTTCATAGGACATATTGATCGATTCAGACATAGGTGACTCAAGTTCACGGCGCATCGCAAAGCGTTCGGCCGATTTCTGACGTCGAGAGATATTGTTACAGGACGGGCATGTCCACGACTCACGACAGTCGGAAGTCAAAGCCAGAAATTGTTTCTTGACCATGTTAAGACATTGATAGTGATATCCGCACTTGCACAGATGACATTTCATAAATTGCCTCGAGTCTATAGCTTTATGACAGCCTCCGCAAGTTGTTTCACATTCATGCATTTTATTTGTGCCTGATCAATTTTATCAATAGTGATTGGTGATTCTGAGCAATGCTGCTATTATTTTCCCACAGGCGCTCGAACAAAATAATAGATACGTGGGTAAATTGATCGATTGTAAACAATAAAAATTTTGCTTATTAGCTGGCTAAAATCACCGATTAGACCACTGATCTTAACACTTAAATCACCACAAGATGCACAATATTATAAAGTTTTACTGAGATAACGTGTAATCGATAAAATGTGGAGATCAACGATATAATAATAATAAATCAATAACAAAACTTGGAGCAACACATTAGTGCGTGGGTACAAAAAAAGACTCCATTATTAGAAATATCTTTATTATTGATATTTATTAGAAATATCTTTTTCACTTCAATTGCGGCTTAGTGTAGAATTTGTTTATTAAAAACTTTTTCACGATATGTATTTTTTGTTTTATTTATAACTGTATAGGTACTCTTGATTGTAGCAAGAGATTTTGTGTAAAAAAAATTATAACCTCAAAACGTGGATTAAAAAAAAATATGACAAAAAATTATAAATTTAAACTGTTTTGTTAGAAAAATATATTTTTGGGTATAACGTTCAGCGGTACTCTCCCAAACTTGAAAAAGAATGTCATCGAGATAAACCAGCTGACATTTTTATGTATTAATAATAGCAGATAAACTATCATGTGACATATTTTCAACTGAGACGAAATGTGATCGGCTGACGTATAATCCCCAACTTTATAGTCAGCTGCCTTTTTTTTTCTTCAAGATATTAGGTTCACATGAACTTGAAAAAAAAAGTCATCGAGATAAACCAGCTGACATTTTTATTTATTCATATAATAGCAGATAAACCATCATGTGACATATTTTCAACTGAGAAGAAATGTGATCGGTTGACGTATAATCCCCTTTATAGTACCCAACTTTTTAGTCGGCTGATTTTTTTTTTCTTCAAGATATTATGTTCACATGAACTTGAAAGAAAAAGTCATCGAGATAAACCAGCTGACAATTTTATCAATACTAATAATAAATCTGTAAAGGTCGGTCATGGAGTAAGTTACTTTGTTTTTGGAGATATCTTGTTTAATGGCTCTATACATGATACTAAAACTAAATTGACGATTTTTAGAATTTTTTTCTGTATGTATGTATGTATGTATGTTTCTCCATAACTCTGAAACGAATTAACTGATTTTCATGAAACTTGATAGATAAACATTTGGACGAACGGGACACAGGATAGGCTACTTAATATTTTTCAACGCGGACGAAGTCGTGGGCACCAGCTAGTTTATTCATAATAGCAGATAAACTATCATGTGTCAAATTTATCGTATCCTGTACGTCAATCCAGATAATGAACTATCTGTGTGCCAAATTTCATAGAAATCCGTTCAGCCGTTCCTGCGCGAAAGAAACATCCATCCTCAAAAACTTTCGCATTATAATTAACTAGCTGTTACACGCGATTTCGTCCGCGTAATTTTATAAAATATAGCCTATGTTACACGCTGTTAATGTAGCTTTCTATAGGTGAAATAATTTTTAAAATCGGTCCAGTAGTTTTTGAGTTTATTCATTACAAACACACAAAAATACAAAACTTCTCTCTTTATAATATTAAATATAGATTAATTATAAATATTAGTAGGATGTATGTTTTTTTTCATTCTTAAAAAATTGTTGGCGCTAAATTAGTGCTTAAACTTATTTCCATCATGACTGTTTACAAATTCCTTGATAATACGCTGTCGTTATGTAATATAGATAATTTTCCATAAATCTATTTATTTATTACAAATTAGTATACATAATATATTATTATCTGAAGCGATAAAAAAATAAAGATAAAGAGTTCAACGTGTATACTGACACGAAAATATTATTATGATGTGTAGAGTGACCAGAAAATTGTTCCAATTGCGGGACAATGCAATGTAAGGTACACACTAGCGCCACTCCTTTAATTAACCGCTTGGTTTTTTAGAGGTTTGTCGTATTTTATTTTATTTTTTTTAAGAGAAAGCAACTCAATGATTAAAAAAAACTTACAAGTAGAGGAATTTGTCGTATATATCCTGCTCTGGCGAAATTGACAGGAAAAATCCGACTCTGGCGGCTAAAGGGTTAGAAAAATATCTCGTGACTGAGAAGGAATTATGAATAACCGCTCAATAAGGACTCTCGGTTAGTGTGTGTAAAATTTTCTAATGCCTTTTATAAAGTTTTATATTGAGACACGAATGTGGCACTAGTGTACCTTTTTACTCGCTCTAAGGACACCCTATACGAGCGAGTGAAGTCAGTAATAGCATTGATAAATAAGTACTTAAAAGGTAATTACTTATATATTGTAACTATAACTAGCTGACCCCGCAAACGTTGTTTTGTCAAAAAAAAAATTTTTTTTTTTGGGTATAAAAAATAGTTTACAACCTATTCTCAGACCTACCGAATATAACACAAAAAAAATTCATAAAAGACGGTCAAGCTGTTTCGGAGGAGTTTTGTTACAAATACTGTGACACGAGAATTTTATATATAAGAAGATATAAGGTATTCGAGATATTAGATATTGGACGCTTTTATAATTTGCCGTAGCACGGCACGGCACGGCACGTTTTTACCGTCACGTTAAAATAGGAAAGCAAAATGTATGCAGACGCTCTTAATTTATCATTCGCGGCAACGGCATGCCGTGAACGGCAACGGTCTACCGTGCCGTCGCCGTAGCACACTGCGCTCCCCATCAAACCGTCGCGGCAGTGTTGAGAGTGTAGTGTGTACGTACAAGGAATTTGTAGTTGTGTGCGTGCGTTGGGCGGCGCGGGCGCGGGGCGGCGCGGGCGCGGGGCGGCGCGCGGCGCCAGTTTTGCGTAAGTTTTGTTGTGTTCGGCGAGCTAAATCATTATCATTTCAAAGTTCGAGTGAATAGGCATCTTCTGGGTGAGCTCGCTCCATCATAGGCCTCATCCTTATTACACAGCTGGTTATTGGCCAAGAGCAAACCCATCTAATAAAAGAAAAACTGTCACACGCATTTGTTATATTAGTTAGCATTATCTAACCCATTTTGTGTGCTAAGCCTTATGGAACAACAGAATAATAATAATATTTAAAATTATTATAATGACACACGACTTTGATTGTGATAATTGAAATATCTCAATGTTGTTGCGTTTAAATTTTAAATTTAGATAATATAGCTATTGCACGCGACTTTGTCCGCGTAATTTTATAAAATGCAGTTTGAACTTCCTAAAATAGGCTATGTTACAGCTTTCTAAAGGTTTTTTTAAAATAGTTCGAGTTTATTCATTACAAACATACAAATCTCTCTTTATACATAATAATATTACTAGATATATTTTTTTCTCAAGTGTTATATACCTACTTAGTTTTTATTTTTCAACGCGGACAAAGTCGCGGGCACCAGCTAGTTTTTAATACCAGTTTATTACCATTTAGATATTAAAGACTAACTGGAACTTCGATTAAGGGAACTGCTAAATGTTGTTGAATGTTTGGACTATTATGATTTATCATTATAGTCTGTTATTTTATTCCAAGTTATTAATATTTATATATAATATAATATAAAGCTTCTATCCCCTAGGCAGGGTCCCAAGCATGCTGGCTGCATTACCTCGTTGTATGGCAATGCTAATTATAGTCCAAACATTCAATAACATTTACCAGTTCCTTGTTGTTTTCTGATAGTGAAAGAGCTCTTTGATCCTATCACTCCATAATTAATGTTGTATCATGAACAAACAAGAAAACAAACAACAAGTTGCATGAGAGTTTTAGTAAGAAAATACGATTACAAACATTCACTAAAGGTTCAATTATAATATGGAGTCCCTACTCGATAATAAAAGGTTTATCGCAGAGAATGGCGCGATCATTCGACCCGCGTTTAAAACACGCCGAAATCTGCATTGACGAGACCGTTGGATGAATAAATAGAATAGAATAAATTTTATTTGCAGCAAAATACTATATAGAAAGATAAAATAAGATATAAAATAAAATAGAACAAAGATAAAATATAAAAATACTATATACTTCTATAGATAACATATAGAAAGACAAACCCAAACGTCTTTCGCCACAAACTGGCTCCAACGCAGCATAATGCAAGTTATAAAAACTTGCGTTGGACTTCTACTTACTAAAAAAAACATAATAGATAAAGTAATCATGAGTGGTTAAAGTGCTTGCCTTAGGGTCGGCGCACACTTGGCGGGGCACCGATGTCGTGTCATAACGTCCTCGCGTTGGGTTTTAACCGGTACGAGTCCTGCATAACTCTGCAGTATCCCCTACACTGCCATATCCATGAGGATTTCCCAACTTTAAAAAAAAGGGTCGGCGGATACTGGATCAGAGTCGAAGCGCATCGAATCGTTAATCGAATAAAAGTTTACATAGAATATTAACTCTTATCTTCACTATTTAGGGCACATATTTTTATCATGATAAAAAAGTCGCGCGCCTCTCGTTACATCATTTCATAACGATAGAAATATGTTCACTAAATTGTGGTGTTTAATTAGTCCAGGAAAATATACTAATAAATCAAAATTTGAGTCCAATTTTTGTATAAGTTTTTATAATATACAGGGTGTCCCTGGAAGTATGGATCAAATCGAACAAAACCATCGAGGGATCAATTCTGAACATTTTAAGCCTAAAAGTTCTAATTCAATTTTGTATGGTTTAAAAGTTATAATCATTTATTACTTTTTTTCCTTGTATTCACTAATGGCTACAAAAAATTTCATAAAAAAATTATTTGCAGGCCTATCGGCGTATTTTTTTTTAGTATGCTATAGAAAGGTGTGCCTTTCCAGGAATGGTATTGTACTGTAGCAAATAAACATATGTAAAAAATAAATAAACATTTAATGTAAAAAATGAACTTTGACAAAATTTTGTTCAATATTTAAGCCTTTACTGTAAAAAAAATATGTTCTGTAGAAAATTGACCACATATCACAAAAACTTGTCTGTTTTCTGCAGATTCCGGTGACACCAAAAAGACTCGGTTATTGTTATTATTTAAAAAGTTGTGATGGTACTTGTAAAAAAAGTCACGATTTCAAATATTTTCATTATTATGGTCTCAAAGCGACAAAAAGGCGGGGGTGAAGGAGGGAAGGGACAGCGAACAAAGGGAACACTCGCAAACGCAGGTAGAATTTCTTTAGTGACTCGCTTGCAGCTTGTAACTAACGTGCTTATTTCATATTTCCGTGTCTTCTTACGATATTTAACAGATTTTTGGCTTTTTCTTCTTGGACTTTGTTTTTGCTTTTATTTTGGACACTGTTTGATTTGGTTGCATCAAAATGACTTTTGATAGTCGTGAATATGCAGATATGCATTTTGTTTATGGTTTGTGTGACGGAAATGGAAGCGCCGCTGCGAGAATGTATCAAGAAAGATATCCTAACAGAGACCACTACCCGGATTACAGAGTTTTCCAACGTGTACACGCTGCTTACGTAGAAGGCAGGCAACCGGGAAGCAGGCAAGGTAGACCAAATATTCCAGACCTTGGGATAGAAGACGAGGTGCTTGAAATGTTACAAGAAAATCAAGGGACCTGTGTTCGTCGCATGTCAAAAAGCTCTGGGATACCGAGATCTGTGGTACATCGTGCTGTAAAACGAAACAAATTGCATCCGTATCACATTCAACGTGTGCAATCTCTTTTACCGTGTGATTATGAACCAAGAATAAACTTCTGTAGACAAATGTTACGTCGACACCGTGTAGACCCGCAATTTTTGGATCGAATTCTATGGAGTGATGAAACTTGTTTCCGGAGAGTGGGAATATTTAACAATCATAACCTGCATTATTATGCGCACGTAAATCCACGAATTATGAGGCGTGACCACTTCCAGCATCAATTCGGAGTAAACATGTGGGCTGGAATATTGGATGGGAAACTAATTGGCCCTCATGAGTTACCCAATAGATTAAATGGCCAATCCTACTTGCAATTTTTGCAAAATGACTTAAATATTTTATTAGAAGATATACCTTTAGAAACACGCCGAAACATGTGGCTGCAACACGACGGGGCCCCTCCACATTACGCTAGAGATGTAAAAAATTATTTAGACGCTACTTTCCCAAATCACTGGATCGGAAGAGGTGGACAAATTCAGTGGCCAGCACGTTCACCGGATTTAAATCCCATAGATTTTTTTCTATGGGGTTATTACAAAGAAATTGTTTATGAGACGGAGATTGAAACAGAGGCACAACTACATCAAAAAATCAATAATACCTCCATTCAAATAAAAAATAACTTGAGAGCATTACAACGCATAAAAGGAAATTTTATTCGAAGATGCCAATTATGTTTGAGAGTAAGGGGCAGACATTTTGAACATTTACTTTAATTTATTTAAATAAATGTATTATTAAGAATTGGTTGTTTTATTAAACTTGTGACATTAGTGTATTCGCACATGTCTCACTCAAAAGAAATTTAAAAAAAAATTTGAAATCATGACTTTTTTTACAAGTACCATCACAATTTTTTAAATAATAACAATAACCGAGTCTTTTTGGTGTCACCGGAATCTGCAGAAAACAGACAAGTTTTTGTGATATGTGGTCAATTTTCTACAGAACATATTTTTTTTACAGTAAAGGCTTAAATATTGAACAAAATTTTGTCAAAGTTCATTTTTTACATTAAATGTTTATTTATTTTTTACATATGTTTATTTACTACAGTACAATACCATTCCTGGAAAGGCACACCTTTCTATAGCATACTAAAAAAAAAAATTACGCCGATAGGCCTGCAAAAAAAATTTTTATGAAATTTTTTGTACCCTTAAGTGAATACAAAAAAAAAAGTAATAAATGATTATAACTTTTAAACCATACAAAATTGAATTAGAACTTTTAGGCTTAAAATGTTTAGAATTGATCCCTCGATGGTTTTGTTCGATTTGATCCATACTTCCAGGGACACCCTGTATATAAAATCAATGGATGAAAGAAATTATCGATTCCAATCTGTAGAAGCTTTTTTTTTTCAAATAAACAAAAACGGCTAGAGTTATGAAAAAAAGTATTGTATTGTAATACAAATATTGTATAAAATTTAGTTTTACATAAAAATGTTTATATAACTTTTTTTGATAAAATTAAAATTAACAGAGTTATTGAGATTACAAGATAGAGTTGAAATTTTAAAAGAAATCACAGTACAGTGAGTCAAAAAGTATCAACCGTTCATTATCTTCTTCAATATTATAATATCATTATATTATAATAATATATATTATATTCTACAAACTTATATAAAAAATGCTCCTGAGGGACTTGGAAATTACCGCTAGTATTTTTTAAACTGTAAAATACTGGCGGTTAAAAGCCGCCATTGCCAATCGATATTCCGTCCGGATTTTCGTGAGTGTGTGGCAAGGCCTTAACTGATGTTTGCGAATAGTATTTAGACAAAATTATCTTGTCTACTAGTTCAGATAAAATAAAAACGTACGTGACAAAGGACGTTTAATAAAATATCTTGGTATGTATAATTTGTATCTAGTATCATAATCATTATAATATATATTTAATATTACATTTAAGAGACGACAAAAAATATGCAATCTTGATTTTCTTTCTGTTTCTTTCTTCTAAGGATCGTCAACATCTTGGCTATTTTTTGTAATAAGATTTTCTTAAAGAAACTTATTGATAAATAAATATTTTGTTTTTATATTTTTACTTAGATTAATCCTGGAAAAAGTGTTTTTTTTAAACTTCTACCTACGTTACTAAGTTATTTTTATTAATACTGCTAAAAAAAAATTAAAAATTATAGTTTTAAAACTAACTTACCTAAAGAAAAATATTAGAGAAAGTGAAATAAAATAAAATAAATATATTTTTAAATATTTCAGTGCTAATAAAAAAAATTAAAATTCATTGTATGGAATAAAAGTGAGGAGATATTCTTTTTTAAAAATTTTGTGTGTGTTTTGTGCGATCCGCGATGACCCATCTCGGCTTCAACGGTGCTAAATCGGTTTCGAGAGAAAGGACTACGTGTTCGATGCTTACAGATAGTTTTTTTAATTATTTTTAAATGATCAAGGGCTTCTAATGAAATATATATATATATATGGATTATTGCTAAAAAACCGTTTGAAACCAAATCATCATCAATCAATACTAATAATAAATCTGTAAGTGTAGGTATTATATGTATGTATGTTCCTCCATAACTCTGAAACGAATTAACTGATTTTCATGAAACTTGGTAGATAAACATTTAGACGTACGGGACACAGGATAGGTTTTCTTTTTCAACGCGGACGAAGTCGCGGGCGCCAGCTAGTTAAGGGATAAAAGATGAAAAATTGCCCGTTATCTTGATTTTCAGCAAAAATGATAATTTTAAACATTGCCAGACACCATGAAAAAAAAAAGTCGCAGCGCTTTGAAACTCAATGTTTTTTCAGAACCCTTTGAGGTTGAAAAGCTATAGAAAGTATCCTTCGTATCTGCATTATTTGCAAAGTTATTCCAAGGTATTTGAGTATCCTTAAATTTGTAATTTTTTACCTTTTTTCGGTCAACATTTTCGGTTTCAATTCCGTCGAAAATTTTCGACGGTCAGGCGAGCTCTGCAACCGGCCTAACATATCCTTCGCACGTGTATCGATAGCGTTATTAATCGAGCTGCATATTAGTATGCATTTTGTTTAAAAATAATTAATAATAAGCGCTTCAAAAAACGTGTTTTTATTCGTCTTCAATATATAATATATAATAAGTCATCAATATAGAAGCATAACTAAAAATAATGAATAGGGGAATCCCCTACTCACTCACCAAAACACAACATCGCGCAATCTGTAATTTCACAGCTTATATTATAAATTGCTCTATATTCTTATCAATAATATCCTATAATAACTCTAATCTACTATACAACAGTAATAATTATGATATGATGTCTCTTTATGATATCTATTATTTTTTATCACTATGGGAAATCCAGCACATCACTATGGGTAACATGATAGTGATAGCTATTGTTATTTCACATTATCTGATATACATTTATCAGTAATAATATCATTAAAACTAAGTCGCTATCAGAGTTAGTGTATTTATTCTGTCGTCTTCTGAAGTACTATGACTTCGTCCTCGCCCCCTTTTTCTTAGATATTACAAGCATTGTTTTTTTTTTTTTTTTAATGATTCCTCGGGAACAAAACACTGGATTAATCTGAAGGTTGTCTGAAAAATTTTTTTTCAAAATCGGTTCAACGGCTTTGAAGTCCATAAGAAACATACACACATTGAGGGAACATAGTTACATACACACATTGCCTTTTATATAATTAAGAAGATAGATATTACTGTAAAGTTTCATTAAAATCTTACGCATAGTTTTTACTTTTTATTTGGCACTTTATTGTAAAATGTCTCAAATGTCCATTTGATAGTAGCTGGCTACCGTCGCCTATTAAAAGCAAGGATACTTACTTCTAACCTTGACATTTTATGTGGGCGCTGCAATAGGAAGAATGAATATGTCAATGAATTTCAATTAAACGCTTTATATAGACACTTGCATTCATTGCACTCATTCGGATATTTATATCTTTACTAGCTGGTGCCCACGACTTCGTCCGCGTTTAAAAATATTAAGTAGCCTATCATGTGTCCCGTACGTCCAAATGTTTATCTACCAAGTTTCATGAAAATCAGTCAATTCGTTTCAGAGTTATGGAGGAACATACTTACATACATACAATACCTACACTTTCAGATTTATTATTATATATTTATCAATGTAAGCAGTGACAGGTCAGTCGGAGTTCGACTGCTGACTTAGTTCGATCTCCAGTCGAGCCTTGCACATCTAAGGCTACGGTCACACTGTAAAAGAGTATCGCTTAGTCTTAAGAGCCAAGTTACTCTCTTAGTGTGACTGATACTAGTGAAGAATCTATCTCATTATTGCATACTATTGTGTTGGGTTGGTCACACTACAAGCGACGTGCTAAGTGCTAAGGTAGGTGCCTAGTGAGTCACCAAGCGAGTCGCGTAGCGAACGAACGTGTTGGTAAAGTGGCCCAGTGACTTATGAATTACAATAGAAGAAGTTTTAAGTTCTAACTTCTAATGTTCCGAAAATAAATCTTAAAAAAGTATCCTATATGTTAATCCAGGTAATAAACTATAGTAGGGGCGTCGAAGAGGGGATTTTGGGATCTACTCTAGCGCATCAGGTATTGCCAATTGTATAGGTGATAGAATTTTTTAAATCTGTTCTGTAGTTTTTCGAAAAAAACAATTTTCGAAATAAACAAAACAACTTAAAATATAGTTTATATCTCATTTTGTTTATTATTTTTTTTGCAAATTATATAATACTAGTGGCCCACTCCCGGCTTCGCCCGGGGTGCTTTTTTGCAATCCAGCCGATAAATTACTTTAAACCGCCATCTGTGAGAACCTTATGGAACTCACAGATAAATAATTGCTGTATTGAATAAGTATCAACAGATGGAATTTGCAAAAAAATAATAAACAAAATGAGATATAAACTATCCTATCTTTTAAGTTGGACCAAATAACAGATACTTATGAAGTTTGATCTAAGTCGGTTCAGTAGTTTCAGAGTCGCGAACATACATCGTGACACGAGATTTTTTATATATATAGATTATTAACATAGCGCCATCTGTTGATACTAGTGGCCACTAGTGTATATATATATAACTTAGAAAGAAATTTAGTAAAATGTATAGATTAAAATGTGTAATGAATAATCGATGTATTTGCATACTGTGATAACCTTTAAATGTACTCTGTACAATAGTCAAGTTCACAAGTTCAAATTGTTGTTATTGGATTCGGAATGATGTCTAAGAAAAATGTATTAATTTTTTTTATCAGTACAAAAACAATTGCGTAAGTTATAAATAAATTAATATGAGAAAATAGGGCATTTAGTTTTTCATGAACAATAGTAACAATAATAAAATGTTTATAAACAAATGGACTAGTTTAAAATTTTATAAAAAAAAAAACTATCTTGAAGAAACAGTGAAGAAATATTGTTTATAATTGCCTATTTTTGTCGGCGTAACTTTATAAAAAATAGCCTATGTTACTCGCTGATAATATAGCTTTCGAACAGTGAAAGAATTTTTCAAATCGGTCCAGTAGTTTCGGAGCCTATTCAACACAAACAAACAAATCTTTCCTTTAGTATATATAGATAACGCCTGACATCGTTATCGTTGTGACGACGGTGGCGCCGCCACGCGATAGTGGCGCCCAATTCTTTATACTTTTAGACGATCACTCGGAAACAGTACTTTTTTCTGGATGAAAGGTACCTTATGTCCTTTCTTGTATCCCTGACAACGTGTATGCAAAATTTCATGATGATCGGCTGAGTTCACGCCTTATAAGACGTGAAAAGGTAGCAGACAGATAGACAGTTTTACTTTCGCATTTATAATATTAGTTTTTGAGTTCATCCATTACAAAGAAACAGAAAAAAATACATCATTCCTATCTATAATATGACTGTAGATTATATTTATTGCAGAACTTTAATCATGGAAGCTGTCGTGTTCGATGGTAAGACGTTGCAATTGAAATATGAGAAGAATTTTCCTCTGCCGAAGATAGAAAAGGACGATGAGGTCATCGTGAAAGTGGAGTACTCTGGCGTTTGCGGCACTGACTTGCACATTATTCAGGTATATATATGTGTATACTAGCTACACGCTCCCGGCTTCGCTCGGGTTCAAAATAAAAACTATCTTATCTTTTAAGTTACACCAAATTACACAGTTACGAAGTTTTATCAAAATCGGTTCAGTAGTTTAGGAGTTCATTGGCGTCAAACATGTGACGAAATTTTTATATACATATGTATGTATGTAATTATGTAAGGAAAAGTTGGCAAATAAAGGCTAATAATAATAAAAAAATAATATTCTGAAATTGTGACACTTATATGTGTGGGCCACGAAAACAACGTTCCAAGCGTCAGCGTCGATCGTCAAAATTTATATGCTATTTGCAGCGCCGTGTTGTGGCCTCTTGTTACATGAACTACAATCATTTGTTTTTGACGCTCGATGTTGACGCTTGCAGCGCAAAGCGAATTCGCTTCGAGCATTGTTTTCGTGGCCCAGGGGCCTAGCCAAGTGTGCTTTCTACAGTAGTTTACGCTAAGAGAAAACTTGTGTATTGGTTATTATAACGTCAATTACAATAACGTCAGTTAGAGGTCAGGGATTAGTCAGTTGCGGCGGAGTTGCGGAAGTGTGGTCGTCCTACCTCGTAATTTCGCCTATAGCGGACGCGGAGGACGCCAAGAGGTTTAGTCGGTAGTTCAACCCCACTACCATCTTGGGGCGGGAGTCCGACATATCCATGATGGATTGTTCTTTTTTAAAAAAGGGGTTAGATTTTTTTAAGATCCATACTAATATTATAAATGTGGAAGTAACGCTGTCTGTCTGTCTGTTACCTTTTTACGCCTTAATTACTCAACCGATATTTATGAAATTTCGCATAAACATTGTCAGCGATACAAAAAAGAACTTTCATACAGAAAAAAGTAAGAAAGTAAAATAAAGAAAACTAACACCCGGCAAAAGCTTAAAAAATAGCAATAAAGATGTCAGACGTTATATTTCTTATATATATATATATATATTTACTTTTTAATGCGGACGAAGTTTCGGGCACTAGCTAGTCGTTAATATATGTGCACAAACAAATCGATTTTTCATTTCATTATCACCATTATTAGGGACTAAATAGCAAGACACTTACAAGGCATTCTAATGATTTAAATGTCTTTATTTTTTCAGGGTGAATTCCCAGCTAGCAAGGAGCGTCGTCTCCCGATGGGCCATGAATTCAGCGGAACAGTACACGATGTTGGCAAAGCTTCCATCTTTAAGAAGGGCCAAAAAGTGGTTGTGGATCCAAATAGGTAATCATTAATCGGTCTGCCTCGTACCTCGACCTGGTATCCCTTACACACAACAGCACATGTGCTGTTATTTTTACCTTAGCTGTTGTACGCAACTTCACCCGCGTAACTTTATAAAATAAAGGTGAAAGATTTTTCAAAATCTTACTATTCTTATTCTTATTCTTTACTAGCTGGTGCCCGCGACTTCTGCCGCGTTGAAAAAGAAAATATATGAGTAATTACTATACCCGTGCGCCGTACATCGCCATCTGTTAGATTTTTGTGGAACTACAGATAATAAAAACAAATTTGTCCGCTTTGAAAAAGAAAAAAGTAGCCTATCCTGTGTCCCGTACGTCCAAATGTTTATCTACCAAGTTTCATGAAAATCAATTAATTCGTTTCAGAGTTATGGAGGAACATACATACATACATACAGAAAAAAATTCTAAAAATCGTCAATTTAGTTTCAGTATCATGTATAGAGCCTATAAACACGATATCTCTGAAAACAAAGTAACTTACTCCATGACCGACCCTTACAGATTTATATTAGTATTGATTGATAAATAAACATACAAATATTCTCTCTTTATAAGTATAAATATAGATTTGTATTAGTATATAAAAAAAATCTTTTCCAAATTTTTATTTAGTGTATTTAATTAATTAAATAATGTAATTATTTTTTTTTCAGTCCCTGCGACCTTTGCGACTTCTGTCGCAACGGCAACTACCATTATTGTCAAACATCTGCTATACACAATACCGTAGGAATATTTAGAGATGGTGGCTGGGCCCAGTACTGCAAAGTGCCTCAAGCCCAAGTATACGTTCTGCCCGAAGGGATTACAACCAAACAAGGTATTATTTACCACTAGCGGCTCGCTCCCGGCTTCGCCCCGGGGTGTATTTTTTCTAATAAAAGAATTTTTCTAAAATAAACGTAGCCTAAGTTACTCCTTATTACATCAGCTACCTGCCAATAAAAGTCCCGTCAAAATCGGTCAAGCCATTTCAGAGATTAGCCGGAACAAACAGACAGACAAAAATTGTAAAAAATGTTATTTTAGTGTATGTACCGTATATATACTCATATGCATGTAGTAAAAAACGGTTATTTCAATATTACAAACGGACACTCCAATTTTATTTGTATGTATAGAAGATTAACCAAATTTACCTACCTATAAAATTTTATGAGGATCATTTTTAGATTACATAAGAACATGTATTTTTTTCCATCAACACTTTATATGGACATAGTCGATATGTATATAAGATACTAGCTGTTGCCAGTGACTTCGTCCGCGTTCAAAATGTTATATAGCCTAAAAGCCTTTCCCGATAAATGGACTATCCAACACAAAAAGAATTTTTCAATTCGAACCAGCATTTAATGAGATTAACGCGTTCAACCATTTTTTTTTCGATTAACGGATTTACGATTATCCGAATGCCTTAGTACAACAATTAGTCCGGTTAATCGAGTTTCTACTTTAT
Organism: Synanthedon andrenaeformis; assembly: GCA_936446665.2. Classification (NCBI taxonomy): domain Eukaryota; kingdom Metazoa; phylum Arthropoda; class Insecta; order Lepidoptera; family Sesiidae; genus Synanthedon; species Synanthedon andrenaeformis. The sequence continues at coordinate 1,561,769 of OW387804.2, read as the reverse complement.
ATAAGAAAGTCTTAAAATTTACATAGAGTTTTTACAAAATAAACTCATACACTGAGCTCGTAAGTCGTAAGATTGTTAAACGCATACGCATCTAAAGGTACGCATACGCACCCAAATGTTAAGGTGGATGCTCATTTGCTGGATTTTCTTTTGTAGTTGATTGTGTATCTAGTATTATAGTCTATCTATAGACTATTGCTAAAATGATATCTAAATACCTAATTGTTTTAGCTGGACTATGCGAGCCATATTCCTGCGTATCGCATGGATTCGATCGAGCATCCCCCATTGCTGTTGGACAGAAGATACTCATACTTGGTGCCGGCATCATCGGTGAGTATAAGTTCTAAAAGACAAATGACTCTAAAATGCATGTTATTTCACTTGCATGTTATTTCTATCTTTATAGACCGTTAAATTAAAGTAGGTCCTGGCTAGGTCAGCGGATCGGCACATAGCTTACCTACAGATACCCAGGAAACATCGCCAACTTACCGAAGCAATGAAATAACCAAACTTGCCACTAATACCACCAGTACGTCTAGAACTATACAATTTATGCTTTGGGTTTGTGTATTACTCAAAAACTCGAAAACTAGCCAACGGATTGAGTTGAAAATTTTACACAATATGTAACCCGCTTCAAGAATTGATCATATCTATTTTTCGCGTAATAATATAATCTCGAATGCGAGAAAAATATCGCTTTTTTACGGCGCCATCTGTCGAAAGCGAGGAGAACTCACTCAGAAACGAGAACCTCTGTCACATTTAGGCGCGATTTCACCATACTCTGTTAGTATTTAACATCGCTGTTAAGTCATTTAGCGCTGTCACTCGCATATTGTAAACGTCTGTTAAATGACTTAACAGTGATGTCTAATACTAATAGAGTATGGTGAAATCGCGCTTTAAAGTGTAAGTTGGCTGTTATTATGGCAGCCGTGTTAATATAAGACTGAGCCACAGCGAAGCCTGGTCGGGTTCAACTACATAGTACATATTCCATAAATTGTTATTTTTAAGGTAATTTGTGGGTGACCACGCTCCATCATCATGGCTACAGGGAGGTCACTGTCTCCGAATTGAACAAGACCAGGCTCGATATTGTTAAAAGATTGGGTGAGTATTTTTAAAAATGACTAAGTATAATAATAATTTTAATTTTTTCAAAAATTATTATATTAATAATTTTCAATTTTTAAAAATTACTATAATAATTATTTTCTTTTTCAAAAATTATTATAATAATAATTTTTATTTTCAAAAATTACTACTATAATATGTAGTTAATTTCCTTTTTGAAAAATTACTATAATAATAATTTTTCACTTTCAAAAATTACTATAATAATAATTTTTCACTTTCAAAAATTACTACAATAATTATTTTTACTTTCGAAAATTACTATAATAATAATAAATATAAATAAATATCTTAACACATTCCACACAGCACCATCTAGTTCCACAGTAAGCAACTAATGCGTGTACTCGTATTATGGATACAAAACAGTTGATACTTTTATACATACATACACATAGATCTACATAGATTACTTTTTTTTATAAATACATTATAAATACAAAACATCCATGACTCAGGTACAAAGGTAAAATGTTAACACATAAACATTTGCCCCTAGCGGGATTCGAACCTGCGACCGTTTGGTTAACAGCTAGCGTTACTAGCCACTAGACCTAGACCAAACGTGTTAATTTTTACATAATATTTGTTTTATTTCAGACACCGGATTCAGACTTATCACTCCCGATGTCTTGGTGAAAGAGAAAGAGAAAGTGCTGTATGACGTCATCATTGATTGCACAGGTATTTCGTACTATAGATTTTTTGTACGATAGAGTCTACGTCGTCTATAAACACGAGATAAACGAAGAGTTTTGCTACTACAATGAGAAGCAGATATAATGCTAATATATCTGCTTCTCATTGTAGTTTTAATGAAGCCGAGTCTGAGAAGCTGACTAATATTATAAATGCAAAGTGACTTTGTTTGTCTGTTTGTCACTATATGATGACACGTTATCAGTGATGTAAAAAAGGATATATAAAAATCTCGCGTCACGATGTATGTTCGCGATAAACTCGGAAACTACTGAATCGACTTTGATCAAACTTCATAAGTATCTGTTATTTGGTCCAACTTAAAAGATAGGACAGTTTGTTTTTTTTTTTTTAATTATATAATATTATTAACATAGCGCCATCTGTTGATACTTATTCAATACAGCAATTATTTATCTGTGAGTTCCATAAGGTTCTCACAGATGGCGGTTTAAAGTAATTTATCGGCTGGATTGCAAAAAAGCACCCCGGGCGAAGCCTAGAGCGGGCCACTAGTAGTATAAATAAATATGTCTATACAGTCGAGTGGCTAAATAAATAACATTTTTTTCACCCACCAGGTGTTGGTAAGGTCATGGAAATCAGTTTCAACTACTTGCGCGCTGGCGGAAAGTATGTGCTGTTTGGATGCTGTCCGCCCACCCACACAGCTTCGTAAGTTATAGTTTGTGTTTCAATGAAAAAAAATATCACAGGTGACGATACTAGGTGACGACGAAACAAAGGGCACGTCTCTTCACGGTGCTTAATTAATAAATTGCCTGAAGAAATAAAAAATAAAATCGCAAAAAATATCAAAGTTATACTTACTGAACCACATTTGGTAAATTATTGAAACTCAAAATAAAAATAAATTAATAATGACCCAATTAGAAAATCTCATTATAAAAATTCTATGTCAAAACGACAAAATCATGTGACGAATAAATGACATGACATGACGACGAAACGACAAGACATGACGACGAAACGACAAGACGAAGTCATGTCGTCGAGGCGAGACGACGTGATAACAAAATGGCCACCTTAAACCAATCGCACAAAAAAATACTAAAAATATACTAAAACATACTTTGTAAATAATTACAACTCAAAATAATAATAAATTAATAATGACCCAATTAAAAAAATGGCATTATGAAAATTCTACGTCAAAACTGAAAGTCGTCAGACACGAATTAATGACATGACGACGAAACGACAAGACGAAGTCATGTCGTCGAGGCGAGACGACGTGATAACGAAATGACCACCTTAAACTAATCGCACCTTAACTAAAAAATGTATTAAAAATATGCTAAAAAAATACTTTGTAAGTAATTAAAACTCAAAATAATAATAAAATAATAATAAACGAACAAAAAATACTCATTACAAAAATTCGACGTCGATATTACAAAATCATGTGACGAATAAATGACATGACAAAACCACAAAACATGACGAAACGACAAAACCAAATCTTGCTGACATGACATCATGTCGTCATGACGAGACGACGCGATAACGTAATTACCACCTTAAACTATTTTCCTAATAAAAACAAGTTCTTTGTTTTCGCAGAGTGACCCCATTTGAAATATACAGCAAGGAGTTGACACTGATTGGTGTTAAGATTAATCCATTCAGTTTCCCAAAAGCTATCGGTTGGCTGAAAGCCATGGGTGAAAGGTAAATGATATTTTTAGCTTATTTTATGATTTCCACTCCTTGAGCAGATTTACTCGTTGTAAGCGTACATGCATGCAGTCGTTTCTACAGTCGTTTATTTTATTGTCAAAATTTTATTTTGACCAATCACCAAGTTTTCTCTTAGCGAAGAGTAGCGTAAACGACTGTAGAAAGCAGACTTGGCTAGCCCCCCTGGGGACCGTATCCAAGTGTGAGAAAATTTTATTTTGACCAATCACCAAGTTTTCTATTAGCGTAAACGACTGTAGAAAGCACACTTGGCTAGCCCCCTTGGGGACCGTATCCAAGTGTGAGAAAATTTTATTTTGACCAATCACCAAGTTTTCTATTAGCGTAAACGACTGTAGAAAGCACACTTGGCTAGCCCCCCTGGGGACCGTATCCAGGTGTGAGAAAATTTTATTTTGACCAATCACCAAGTTTTCTCTTAGCGAAGAGTAGCGTAAACGACTGTAGAAAGCACACTTGGCTAGCCCCCTGGGGACCGTATCCAGGTGTGAGAAAATTTTATTTTGACCAATCACCAAGTTTTCTTTTAGCCCTGGTTATAATGTTCCTCACTTTTCATACAAGATTACTATCTCGCATGCCGGTCCGAATTTACCGTCTTTACCTCCAACCAATTCTAACAAATTCTCCAATACAAACAACTGTCTAAGCCCGCCTAAAGAAATTTTTACTTCAAAAAACATAAAATGTTTTTAATAAACATAATTTTATTAAAAAAATATATATTTAAATTTCAGGTATTTGAACTACGAAAATCTTGGCATCAAGACATATTCATTGTCGGAGTACGAACAAGCAATAAAGGACTTAAAAGCAGGCAGTGTTGCGAAGGCTATATTCAAAATTAACTAAATATATATGTAACCGTTAATGTTAACCGTTAATAATGTTGACTAGTTTTCCTGTTACCGTTATTACGTTGGATAGTATAGTAAAGTAATATAGTAAGTAAATTATAAATATATCTTCTAAGTAGCAGTGTACTGCATATATATGTGTGAAATGCCAAGAGATATATCTTTCCTTCACATCACAACGACTTTCCTACTAAGTTCACGTTGTTATAATATAATATTACTATATATTTCAGCATAGCCATGACGTTATGAAAATCTCCCGATCCACCTATCCTTGCCAATAGGGATTCTTTTTCACATATCCCTATTGTATTATACTAGCTGGTGCTCGTGACTTCGTCCGCGTTCAAAATGTTATATAGCCTAAAGCCTTCCTCGATAAATGGACTATCCAACACAAAAAGAATTTTTCAATTCGGACCAGTAGTTCCTTAGATTAACGTGTTCAACCAAACAAACTCCTTTATAATATTAGTATATAGATATAGCGTGTGTGGTCACTCAAAGAATACTATAGAAAATAATATATATAGTCTGTTGTGTCTGTGCTATGTCTGTGCTGGTCTGAAAGAGTGAAACCAAATTTAATCTATGCGAAAGCCATTGGACGTCAACAGTTAATTTAAAATTTTTGTTTATATATATTTTTAAAGTGTAAAATACGAATTAAAATAAAAGGTTTGGTTATATTTGTCTTTTTTTTAATTTTTTTTTAATTTATTTATTCGCCCAAATTTCGTAATTAATTAAGCAAATAAATAAGGGCCTATGAAAATTTGTGTAAATTCTCGAGAAGGTTCTCTCGCAAGGAGGCCACAGGGACAGACGACCTGATAAAGGCCAAGGGTCGACGGTAGATCTAGGCTGCTACTGACTGGTCTTATTGGAAAGTTATGGCCTATATCCAGCAGTGGACATCCTTTTTTCACGTTGGGAAATCCTCATGGATACCCGGCAGTGATAGGGGACGTTGCGGGGTTAAACCCCGGCTAAACCCAACGACTTTCTAGCGCGGCCGTAATGGGCGAGGTCACGGGGACTTTATGACACGACATCGGTGCCCCGCCACGGTTATCCAGCGCGGGGAGGGCTACGCTCCCTGTCGGAACCTCGGTGTACTCGGAGGTACGCCGGACATCTCGGGAGACCTCGTGACGGGCGGTAGTCTCTCCCCTAGGACAACCGCCGCTGGGGCTGAAATGATGAATTAGTATACTTAATTCACCTCTAGGTTGAATTAACCCATAGGTGAATTAAGTCTATTGCCCCCTTATAGCTAATAAAACTATTTTTAACTATTGAATTTAAATATGGGAACTAGTTAATGCAGTGTAGTACCTTTTTTCGTCTTGTATCAAATGTGAAGTCGCCTACGCATTTTACAACAATAGAATTTGTACTCCATACTGTGCCTTTAACATACTGACCAATATTTAATATTGTGTGTGAACGTAGAAGCATTGATTCAATTTATCTATTCTTTCTTTTAAATGTTAATGTCGACAGACAGGCTAACGGTCCACTTTACGTCTATAACACAAACAACGCCACAGGTGCTGCAAGTGCCCTGTCGATCATAGTAGGATTAAGGATAAGGGAGAAGAGAGGGATAGGGAAATAGGATCTGGCATCCCTTACTCACTCACCGAAACAAAACAGCACATATGCTACTATTTCACGACGGTATTCGTAAAGAAAGGGGCGGTTACTACCGCCGGACTGACTGTGAAACGCAGTGTGCTCTGACACTACTTTCTAGATACAGACCAGAGGGCCTAGTGCGAGTTTTATACGATCAAGAGCTAGTGCGAGTTTTACACGATCAAGAGCTAGTGCGAGTTTTACACGATCAAGAGCTAGTGCGAGTTTTACTCGATCACTGGCTAACGTGTAGCGCAGCTTCATTCCTATACAAATTGACGTTTACCCGTTCGACACGTTTGATCGAGTAAAACTCGCACTAGGCCCGCTGAAACTTTGAAAACTTCATTTCCAAAGTTGACTATTTTTTTTTAACGTTGGGAAATCCTCTTAGATAGCCGGCAGTGTAGGGGACACTGCCGGGTTATGCCGGATTCCTACCGGCTAAAACCCAACGATTTTCTAGCGCGGCCGTAGGCGGGTGGAGTCGCGGAGATGTTATGACACGACTTCGGTGCCCCGCCACGGCTATCCAGCGCGGGGAGGGCTACGCTCCCTGTCAGAACCTGGGCGTACCCGAAAGTGGAGGTACGCCGGCCATCTCGGGGGAACATACAACGGGCGGCAGTCTCCTCCAAGACCACCGCGTAGAGGGTCTAGTGCGAGTTTTACTCGGAATAAAGAAGATCTATATGTTAGCCACTAAGTGGCGCTGCTTCAATCCCATACACGTCAATCCATAAATTGACGTTTACGCGTACGACGCGTTTGATCGAGTAGAACTCGCACTAGGCCCTTGGGTAATTCCAAAGTTGACCATGCCGGGAATCACAACCGGGAACCCAGAGACAAAGCGTTAAGGCATGCACTGTGTTTCCGAGCTCATATAACCCAAATGTTTTCAAAGTTGGAGTGAATAGACATCTTCTGGGTGAGCTCGCTCCATCATAGGCCTCATCTTTGCTACACTGCTAGATGCTGGCCATGAGAAAACAAATAGCTAATAAAAAATGCACCCAAACCACTCATCCAACGGGCTCGCGAAAAGTTAAGCCGCAGGCACCAGCTACCGCTAGTAACTCTGTCTGTCTGTTACCTTTTCACGCCTTAACTACTTAACCGATCGGCATGAAATTTTGTATACACGTTGTTAGAGATACAAGAAAGGACATAAGGTTACCTTTCATCCAGAATAAATTATTGTTCCCAAGTGATCGTCTGAAAATATATTAATAAATTGGGCGCCACTGTCGCGGGGCGGCGCCACCGTCGCGTCGTCGGGCGTTATTACACACTCATATGTTTTCTTTTTCAACGCAGACGAAGTTGCGGGCACCAGCTAATTTTCTAATAAAGCACCATGAGGATATGTATTTGTTAATTTTTATTTTTATTATCATACTGCACAATAACTGTAATGGGAGAGGCGTCCATCAGTGGGCCGTTAGTTACTACAATGCGGAGTGCCGTTTAAAATGTTTTTTTTTTAAATATACATAATGCACCCAGTAATAATGTCTTATAAAACACATGACAATCCGTTTTGTCATAATAACAAGAATTGATTCTGAATCAAAGTCAGGGCTACTGAACCAGACGTAGATGTTATACGAAATTATATTCTTAATTATTTTTTTATTCTAGAAACATTAATCTTTTTTTATCTAGTAACTTTGTCTTTTTATGAACGTAATTAATAAGCCAAAGCCCATTATCCCATCAGTTCCTTATAATCCTTAATACTTCTATGGTCGGCAGCGTACCTTAACATAATAAAATATTATAAAATAGCACAGAGACTGACCGTCCTCTTGATGGTAGGTGGCTACCGTCGCCTATAACACGAGCAACACCACAGCTGTTGCAATTACCTACTCTGCCGACTACAGTAGGATAGGGGAATAGGCTAATTATTAAAAAAGTTGGAATTTGACTTTGATGTCAACAATGGAAGACAAATATTGACAATTTTGTTTTAAGTGTTTATTTGCCTATTAATACATCATGACATAATAAAATATTACTCCTATTCTCTAAATCAATGTCATATTTTTTTTATATAAATAAAATAAAAAATAAAATAAATATTTTTTACTTTTTCAAGAAGTAAAAAAAAAAATATTGCCAGGCATTTTTTTTTAACAGAAACGATGAATGTCCTAGCCGATGAACAGACCTAGTTTCTGCCCTTAGATGCTTCACAGTTGCGATCGCTATGAGGAAAACCGAGGACAAGAGAGGGTGAATACACAAAAAAGGAATATACTCATTATATAAAATGTAAACATTTTGTTAAAATGTTTCAAACCCCTGACAGTCTCGTCGCATTGTATGCAAGCAACTGATCTGATCTCCGGTACAGTTAATCTTATAAACAGCCAAATGTCACAAACGACATGATTCATCAATGTTTTGTCGAGAAAGTGTGTCGACACAGACCGATATTGTGTAGGGCCCGTTAAAAGAGTTGGAAAAAACTTGCACGTCTACAGGTACCTTAATAATGGGAGGCGGTAGTTAAGGAGGGGGGGAGCACACCTTTTTCTAGAATAACTGTCACACAATAGTTTAATCTATACTTATAAAACTGTTTGTCTTGACTGTCAGTGTCAGTTGACAGACAATCTATAATACAAGAATACTAGCTGTTGTATGCGACTTCGCCCGCATAACTATATAAAATATAGCCTATGTTACTCGCTGATAATGTTGCTTTCTATAGGTGAAAGAATTTTTACAATCGGTCCAGTAGTTTTTGAGTTTATTCATTACAAACAAATCTTTTCTCTTTATAGTATACTAGCTGTTGAACGCGACTTCGCCCACATAACTTTATAAAATATAGTCTATGTTACTCGCTGATAATGTTGCTTTCTATACGTGATAGAATTTTCAAAATCAGTCTAGTAGTTTTTGAGTTTATTCATCATAAACATACAAGTCTCCTTTCTTTATAATATAGTTATAGACAAGTCTTAGCGCAAGCATTTTATGCTAACACTAGCTGGCTATATGAAATGACTTATGCCGATAGTTTCATATAAATTTGACCTCACTATATGTGCCCTAGAAAAGATGTCCATTTTGTCCATTAACATTAAGTACAACTGTGTCCTTTGCATAGTTACAGTAGGTCAAGATTAAACAATGCATTATAACTGATAGTGAAAAACCATTATGCTAATTTAGAATTAACTGAAAACGGGGACACATTTAAGAGGAAGCTAAACTCTAGTTGACATCTTTTTTTTTTTATCATCTAGTCATTTCATTTTATTAGAGAAAACAAACAATTACACCATGTATATATTAAACTATGAAAAAATAATTAATTTTTCAATATTTATTTAAAAAAAATCAATTTTAATAAAAAAAAAAACAATTTTTATTTGAGACTAGCGAACCGTCCCGGCTTCGCCCGGGGTGCATTTTTTTTTACGTAAAAACCTTCCCTGTTTATCCCTCTATCCATGAGTGAAGACAGAATTAAAATCGGTCCACCCGTTCTCGAGTTTTGCGCTTAGCAACACATTTAGGGATTCATTTTTATATTATAGATTTTTATATTATAGATATCGACGATACCAATGGGCCAAGTGGTCCCGGGTTCAATTTCCGACAGGGTCAACTCCCGAAACTAACTTTTCAAAGTGGCCTGGGTAGAGGTAGTATACCTTGGGTTATTTTTAGGAGGGGAAATGACGTTCTATCCCTCGTCTGCTTTTACTATTATGTACCTACTCTATGGTACAGGCCAAGCCACACTGTTTCGTAGTCATAAATTGGGCCGCCCGTTTGGCGGCTACAACCACTCCCTTACAGTAGACCACTGTGAAATAACTGCACATGTACCGTTGTGTTTCCTTTAGCGAGTTAGGGTTGCCAGAAATTATTTCTCTATGTCTATACATGAAACAAATTAACTGATTTTCATGAAACTTGGTAGATAATTATTTAGACGTACGGGACACAGGATAGGGTACTTAATATTTTACAACGCGGACGAAGTCGTGGGCACCAGCTAGTAATGCTAATAAAGTCGTCAAGCGCACACTAGTTGCTTGTACCTGTTGCGTTGCTTGAGATAATAGGCGAAGGTAGCCATCTACCATCAAGTGGACGGTCAACCTGCCTTTTTTTAAATAGAGATGGATTTGCTTTTGGCCAACATCCAGCTGTGTAGCGAAGATGAGGCCTATGATGGAGGGAGCTCACCCAGAATATGTCTATTCACTCGAACTTTGAAAACATTTGGGTTATATGAGCTCGGAAAAGCAGACGCCAGCAGGGAATTCCAAACCTTGGCTGTAACGCGATGGCTTGAAGTGGCTGGGATGTCCAAAACACAGAAAGATGAGAGGAGACAAGGAGAGAGGGAATGGCCCTCTTACCCTACTAAATTGCGCAACATGCGACACAAACGCCAATAAGGTCTCCGATTACGTCGGAGGATGTTTAGAATCCCCCCACATCGCCAAAAATATCAATATTACTAATAATAAATCTGTAAGGGTCGGTCATGGAGTAAGTTACTTTGTTTTAAGAGATATCCTGTTTATAGGCTATATACATGATATTGAAACTAAATTGACCATTTTTAGAATTTTATATGTTCCTCCATAACTCTGAAACGAATTAACTGATTTTCATGTAACTTGGTAGATAAACATTTGGACGTACGAGACACAGGATAGGCTACTTAATATTTTACAACGCGGACGAAGTCGTGGGCACCAGCTAGTTATTAAATAAATTTAATTAGTTATTATGATAGTTATTTTAATATGTATATTTATAAAAATGCAATTGTATATTGTTATTCTTAAATTTTTATAATTTTAATTAATTAATTCATAATAAGCTGTAATATTTTATTACCTAATTGAAAATATACGACCCCTGGGGAAAAAAACCTTGGCTGTACGCTTTATAAAGGATGTATTTAAGGATGTGTTGGTCTGACTACATTTAAAAAAATGTAACTACTAGTTTAAAAAAAATATGTAATTAATTGTATATAAAAAAATATTAATTAATTTACAGCGCTGAAACTTAATCAATATTCATTTCAATGTTATAACAATCAGCTTATACGGGAGATACGCAGTTGATATACGAGTATTACTCTATCGTCCGACATTCGGAAGAGGTACACACGAGATTTGTTATGGAAGTGAATATTCGAAGATTTAATTTATTATATATATATTTACAGCTATAATAAACATAAATTATTTATAGTTTACTTGCTAGTGACCGGGACTTCGGCCGCTTTGAAAAATAAAAATATATATTAAAAAAAGCAATATTCTTAACGCTTGACCACTTGTTGCTATAAAACTTTGCCCGGGCGTTAGTTTTTTTATTTTATTTTAGATGATCCCTTCGGAACAGTATGTTTTCTTTATGAAAAGTAACTAAGTGAATTTGTAAGAATAAATATCTTTCTAAAGCTAAACCTGGTATTTTTATTTATTTTATTTATATTAGGGAAACATACAATATCTCGCTACACATTATAAATATATGTACATACAAGAAGAACATAAATCAGCAAAGTTTCCACTAAATTACTAAAACATATTATAAATTACAAGTCACTACGAGCTGGGAGAAAACACACAAAAAAAGCAAGACAGTTAACAAATACCATATAACATACAAAATAAACAAATAAACTGGCCGTAACAAAAAGGAGACTACACAACTATATTTTCGAGAGCTTGTTTAAGGCTTCATGGCATGGTAGGAGCACTCATTCCCTCTTTAGTGCAACAGCTTCCAAGGTTAAGATAGCCTTGATGGTCGCCAACTTTTGTAGAGGAGTGGCACCTTAAGAAGTACTAGAATTTCATTTACTTCTTTTGAGTGAACGATAATGGCGACGCTACTGATATCTCCCTGGTATAACTCGAGACCAAGCCAGTCATAATTAAACGTAATGACAGCCCATCATCATGATATGTCATGAAAATGTACATTGTACATTTTTATACAATGTACATTGATTAATTTATGAAAAGAGCAACTAGGAAGTTTCTTGCCGAGTTCTTCCCCCTAGAAGCAGCTTTCCGAACCGGTGGTAGTTTGTAAATGTAAAATAATGTTGACGAGAAATAAAAACTTACATCTAATAAATGATTTATTATTATTATACATATAATACATAAAAAAAACGGACTTCGAAAATGTAGCCGACAATTTTTATTTCAGAAAAAAACCTTATTTCACCTTGACCTCTTTTCGCGCGGAAGAGAAATTGAACGGTTCTATTTTTGAATTTGAATTTGACAATGGCCTTTTGCAAAGATGAATCTTCGGATCGCTCCAATAACCTACATGCTCGCGTGTACCTACATGATTATACGCTATGGCATTGTGTGAAAAAAAAAACATTTGGTTGTGCGCTTGTAAAAAAAATCGACACCAATCATTATTGGCTGGTGGACATCTTTCATTCCGTTTTCGTAATTCAAACGGTAAAGACGCATTTTATTTTTTATAAATTTTATTTTTAATAATTTCATACATTTAAATAACGTCATTTTTTTTAAATAAATCACAAGTGAAAGAATCTGTTCGGGCGCGAAAAACTGTAAATTCACTGATACAGTAATTGAAATTTTAAAATTTGAAACGCGTCTATTATTGAAGAAAAACAATTTTGAAAATTAGAATAGTGCTATAAATGTAATGTGAAATAAAAAAGATATACTTACTTAAATATATTTTAAAAATAAATGCGTGTGTTTGGAAGTTTGGAAAATAATAAGATAACAATAGTGGTATAACTGAAATAGGATTACTTAAAAAAATATAATAATTTAAAAAAAAAGGTAATTACTTAAAAAATATTTTCCAAATCAAATGCGTATGTACTTTTTTTTAATAAGTATCAAATGATATTTAAACTTTTTAAAATAAAACGTGTTTATTAAAAAAATTTAATTAACAAAAAAATATCAATCAGTAAGCTTGAAAATTAAAGAAAAATTATTATTGTGCTATAAAAGAACTATGAAATGAAAAGATTTACTTAAAAAAATATTTTCCAAATAAATCACATATTATTAAGTTTTTTATACCTACAATATTTTTATATTAAGTGTCAACTGTAAAAAAATCAATATTAATTTAGTTTTTTTTTCTTGTACAATTTAAAAGTAATTAATTCTCTTTTTATTCAAGAAACAACAACCACAATTAAATCACAACAATAACTAAAAATAAAAAACAATTCTTCTAATAAACACTTAAAAATTAACAAATAATAAAAAAAATAACTAACAAATTTTGAATTTAAACGGAAGTGACACGCGTTTGAAAATAGAACACACAATGATTACAAAGTTGTTGACGTTGATTATTTTTTTAAACCATTCATCGAACGCGGATTTTTTCATAAATCGCGTGAACCACATGGAGTTCTATAGAAATCGTACGCGCCCATCGAAGGCCTTCAGTTTCTCGACGAACTATTTCAATCAGAACACAGTTGCAACTAAACCTGAGAAAAGTGATAAGGTATTGTGCGGCACCAGAACGGTGGAGTTCAATCCGCGCAGAATGGGCAAGATAGTTGGAGGAACGGAGACTCTGTATGGCGCATTCCCTTGGCAAGTAAGTCTCAGTGGTGCTTTTTAAAAAATATATCACAAAGTTAAAAAAAAAACCACAAAAAGTATACAATTTATACATGTTTTTGATGATTTTTAACATTTTTGCAATTTTGCTGGATGCATTACCTCGTTGTATGGTAAGGCAAATTTGTGGGCCACGGCAATAGCCAGCTCTGAAATCGCCAGTTATGTCGACGACCAAACATTTTGACAAAATGCAACAAGGAAAATTACATTTTTATATTTTAAAATAATTGTATTTTATTACCCACTTGCTCAAACATAGGTAATTTTTAGCTGATACCGCCTGGGTGTGCACCCTACCCCCAAGGGGTTTACCCTCGACATTCCGAGGGGTCGCAGGGGTCGGTGGTTCCGTCCCACCGACCTTTGCTCGTCCAATGGGATTGGTTTGTTGGGGACCAACAAGGTCCACATCGTTCAGCGGGCTTCGTTCAGCGGAGCTCGTGGCGGAGTGCACAAAGAAGAGGGCCAACCTCGGCGTCTGGGGCGGGACAAGTATCCCTTCTGCTTTCTCTCCATCTGTCGTCGGAGGAGTGAGTTAGGGATCCTATTTATTATTATTATATCTTAGTGGCTATTTCTGGTCTGCTAGAGTACATACCAGTATCACTTCGTCCATTGCTGAAATATTATGATCGCCACGTAAACTAAAGCTCTCTATTTATACCTACCGCGTTTAGAAACTGTAGTACTTTTTTGATAGAGGCATTACTCACATCTTCACAAGCCATTGTGTGGCTTCCTAGGATGTGACTGCGCTTGTGCATCAAGGGGCCACACTCGCACAGGATATGCATTGGTGATTCTTCTGCGTCATGGCAGAAGCGACAATGTCCTATGCTAGTGAGACCCATTATTTAAGGTGCCTATTCAGGCGGCAGTGCCTCATTAGTTAGTTAGCATGCACCACAGGCATGCACAGATTGCTCCTACTAAGCAACATAGCCTGGTTTGTCACGTTTCGACTATAGGCTTTTATGAGCGCTTTGGAATGGTTCAGACCTGACAAGTTAGTTGCATATGGAACAGCGAGCTAGGCTGTTTGGTAGTCCGCACATATATTCAGGACCTATGCGCTTGCTAGAGCTCGAGTTTGTCGGCATGTTCATTGCCTTCGATCCCAATATGGCCAGGTACCCATCTTAGGACACCATAATAGGAATCCTGGGCAATCCGGGGGGTCCCTGCTCATTCGCCAAGAGGTGCTACCGACACCTGGGTCAGCAAAGGGGTCTGTAAGCTACGGTGTTGGGGGTACTTCCAGGTAAATCCGCCCCCGAAGACTGCCTCACACGGGGTCGAAGAGCCGGTATACGCTGCTGCGGCGGCGGCGTCGTCCGGCTGTCTCAAGCGTCAGAGTAAAGCTGGCGTCTGGTTCCAATATTTTAGAAAAACCTTTATAGATGGTTATAGATATAAAGCCTTATAGTTATTGCCTTAAGACCCAATTTTAAATGCACATTATAGCTGGGATATTTGGCTTTTAGTCAGTAATTAGAAAAATTCAACCAGCTGAAATGGCACAAATTATGCACATTTTAGAAATTAATGGTACTTAGTAAGAAATTAAAATACTGTAGATATTTATTTATTTCGAACTCGTGTAATAATAGAGGGATAGGCAAATGTTTTCAAACGGCAAAGCTATTTTTCTCGTGGTTCCATTATTCCATTTTATATAGGTAGGTACATGTAATAAAAGAATAGCTCATATTTTATTAAGAAATTATTAAATTTTAATGTAAGTAAGTACTTAAGAATGGTACTCTCTGACGACTGTTACATAAAAAAAAAAACACATTTGCATTCATAACTGACATTCATAAGCATTCTTTGAAAATTACATAACGCACCTCCTTTTAGCGGACAAAAACCCCAGTTTACAAAAGCGCGGCAAACGTCAACGTCAGCGTGACACATGACAGATGACTTGAGAAAACGACATACTTTCACTTTTTTTGAATTGATTCTCCTTTGTCTTCATGCGGCGTCTTACGAGAAATAATTACCTATGTTGATTCATAAAACATTTTACAAGCGACTTTATTGTTACATATTTTTCGTTAAAAGAGAAATTTGTTTCTTACCGGCCAGTAATAACAACGAGGGTCTCATAAAAATGCAGTCATAAACAGATCAGCCCATATCGCAATAGTAGTCTTATTTGATATCTACATATATGAATAGTTACTCTGTCTACAAGGCGATTCATTGTTTCAGCCGCTAGTTGTTTCCACTGCTGGACATAGGCTTCCCATAATTTTTCAATAGGGAAATAGGCTCTGGCATCCCTCACTCGCTCACCGAAACACAACAGCACACATGCTGTTATTTCACGGTAGTCTTCTGTAAGGGGGTGGTTACTGCTGCCAGACGGGCTGCCTAAATGACTGCAAAATACAATCTGCCCTGCCACTACTTTCAATTTTTCCATTTAGTTTTGCGTATGGGCTAGTAAATAAAAAATAAATCTTTTTTTCAGGTAGAGATACAAATGTTTGATCCAATCAAACTCGCTTTCGAGCACCATTGTGGGGGCGCTGTCATCGCCGAGAAGCTAGTTCTCTCTGCTGCTCATTGCTTTGATAAGGTAAATAAATAGATAATTGCTTCCTAATAGGTAAGAGATACAAGAGCCCATTTCTCTATATGTTTATACGGTTTTTACCATCAGTTAGATTATTTTTCACGGAAGGTTTATTGCTATTACACTTTTCCAGGCGTTAGTTTTCTTAATTTTAGATGATCCCTCGAGAACAGTATTTTTTCCTGTTCGAATGGTACCCTATGTCCTTTCTTGTATGCATGAAATATCTCGCCGGTTCCGGCGAAATAAATTCCGGCGAGTAGTCTAGTAAGTTGTACTGGTACGGAGTCAACCGTAACAGAAGATATGCCATCGCAGAGTTTTCTTTAGGATTTTAGAAGAACTACAAATCTCTAGTGCACCATTTTTATGTATCTCTTTAGTGTAGCCTACGTGAGCCATGTAAATTAACCGCTAACTCCTCCTAAACCACCTAACGGATTTTGATGCGGTTTTCACTAATATAAAGAGAGATAAACGAGAGAAGAGAAAAGCCCGGGCTACTAGTCACTAGTTCATTTATGTTTTATTCACAAATAAGCAATGTTGATAGCGCCACGCGCCAAGATGAGTGAAAGGGGGTATAATATAATTACAATTCTCTCAGTATTATTGTTTATGCAATTTCAGCAACCATTCCAATTGGAACACCTCCGCTTAGTTGTTGGCGAACATCGTTTGAAAGTACAAGATAAGCACGAGTATCGGTTCTTGGCTGAGAAGGTGGTTCCGCATCCGGAATTCAGAAAGAGTGAGTGTTTTTATTCCTACTATTTGGAGTCCTCCTGAATTTCCCTATCATACTTTTAGCTAGGTTTCGAACACGACTTCGTCCGCGCCCCCCTTTTTTTGAATGGCATTGATTTTTTCATATTTAATTTTGTATTATCCCTCGGCAACAGTACTTTTAATCTGAATAAAAGGTATCCTACGTCATTTTCTGTATCTGAAAATGTGTTAGGTACATGCAAAATTTCTTAACGATATCTGTGTTTGAGTCTTTTCGGGTGAAAGTTTGTTCAAATACGATAAACAACGCACATACACACAACGTTATATTCCTTCACCTGATACACAAATTGATGATAAAAACATACTTTAGAAAATTTTTCAAAATTAAATTAAAACAAGCCGTCTATAACGTGCGGCAAAACAGACCGATAATCATCGACAACTGGCGAAATCTAGTGTCCCCTTTGACAACTACATATTTACACGGTTAAAACGCCTGAACAGTTTGTATGTTGCAATGGACAAAATTCTAAACTGATAATTTTAATTTTGATCCTCAGATGGTCCTCACAGTAACGACATAGCTCTGGTACTGATATCTAGGTCCGGCAACGGCGTTCAATTCAACTCTCACGTCCGTCCGATTTGTTTGCCGGACGGTAGTGAGCCTGCCGGCCGTTGGTGCGCTGTCAGCGGCTGGGGGTATCAGGCAGGTTTGCAATTTTATGGATTTTTTTCCTATACATAACTATGGAGGTTAGAGGTAAAGAGTACCGACTCATATGACAATCAAACTGAAAAAATGGTCCTGGCCAACAATAAAATAAGGGTTCTAAAAGTGGCCACAATGGCGCTAGTATAGTATATCTTTTAACTATCTATCTTTGTCTATTTTACTCGTCAATGCTACACTATAATGAACGCAAACTCTCCTGGTACACAGGGCCATAAATCATTCAAGCGCTAGGGTTGTTCATGTGCCGCACGCATTGTCGATACTTTGTGTGTTGCTAAGAGAGTTAGTTTTTTTTTCAGTTTAATCCACAATCAAGTAAGACTAATTGGAAATGTGTAATTAAAATTTGTTGCAGCTGAAATTGATTGTAAGCATGTTGATTTTTCTTCGTTTTTAGTATGAATATGATGTTTGATATTTTAAATTGTGTATTTTAGGCTGTGGATTTTGTTAAGTAAATAAATTAATATGATTAAAAAATAATAACAAAATATAATAAAAAGTAAAATATATTTGTAATAAAAAGAAAGTTTCGTTTACATAATCGATAGTGATGCGCTTGTCATCACTATTCCGATGGCGAAACTGCTCCAACGTTTTATGGCCCCGTGTGCCAGAAGCGTTTGCGTTCACTATAGCCATCTTAATTTACTAGTATTCTGGGACCACTTTTTAATACATAGTCGGTTCTCCTTACCTCTACCCTCCATAACCCTAACTCTTTCAGGATATTATTACTAACCAACCATACGCTTTCCATACAAATCCATCGTGTCAGGAAGCGATACCGTATATTCTCACCAGGTACATGGCACTGCATCGTTGAGGTTTTGTGTTCCAAGAAAATCTCGACTAGCTTTTTTTTTAAGCTAAAAATTGCATTTAATTACTTACTTGTTGTGATATGATACACAAGAATTTATTTTTCCTATTCACATTTTGCTTTTGATTTATTACATCAAATGTGGCATTTCTATCGCTTTTTTTTTGATAAGGTTTTTTTGATAACTTCACAACGAGCAAAAGAGACTGTCAGTCAAATAAATATAAATAAATAAATAAATATCTCCACACATTCCACACAGCACCATCTAGTTCCACACTAAGCAACTTAATGCTTGTATTATGGATACCAGACAATTGATATAATACATAGATTACTTTTTTTTTTGTAAATACATACATATTATAAATACAAACATCCATGACTCAGGTACAAAGGTAAATGTTAACACATAAACATTTGCCCCTAGCGGGATTCGAACCCGCGACCGTTTGGTTAACAGCTAGGGTTACTAGTCACTAGACCAAACGTGTCGTTGCACCCTGAGTTGCGCTTAGCGCAATTGCGCGGCACGAATATTTTTAATTTGAGCATTCACTTATTATTTTGGTCTCATATCTTTTATCTTTATTTTGTGTCTTATTACTGTTAGAATATTATAAAAAAAGTGTGTGTGTCAGCTCCGACGCACGACTGGAGTTTACTCCTTACGAACGATGATAAATAAATAATTTAATAAATACAATTAAAACATATTAATATAATATTTTATATGTATTAATATGTATTGAAGGATATAGTAGCCTGTAACGCGTAACGTGTGACATGTGAAATTTGATTTTACTCCCATAATTTTTTATACCCCGGGCTTATATATGAAAATCGATCCAAAAAAAATGCTTTTATTTTACTTATACATATTATGTTTTAATACGAAACTGTCCGGATAGAATAAATAATATACGAGTACAATAATGTAACATATGGGTCCAGTTACCTGAAAATAAATGAATTTCTAATTTAATTACAAAATTAATATTTATTTATTTAAATTTTGTAATAAATTATAGGACCCACCCTTATAATATTCACGGATCGTCGACCTGGGGCCTTCTAGGTTTGGGGGCCCTTGATATTTTGCCCTTTCTGCCATACTATTTATTAAGCTGTGTACAACCCACTGTGCTAACACTACTATACTACAGGTCCAAGGGAATGCCTCGCTTTAATATGAATGATGTTTTAGAGAGTGCCGAAAGCTTTGCACCAGCTTTGAGAGCTGCTTCTGTACCGGTACTGGATTTGCCAACGTGCAGAAAGAATCAGATTCTGGGTGGAAGGCAACAACCGATTTTGGACTCTATGATATGTGCAGGTAAATCATGTGCATGTGCGTCTGCGTTGAAAAATAAAAAAATAAGCATTATAGCGCTTGACCTCTCATTGCTATAGCACTTTGGCCAGGCGTTAGTTTTTTTTATTTTATTTTAGGTGATCCCTTGGGAACAGTATTTTTTCTGAATGAAAGACACCCCATGTCCTTTCTTGTATCCCCGACAACGTGTATGCAAAATTTCATTATGATCGGTTGAGCAGTTAGGGCGTGAAAAGGTAACATACAGACCGAGTTACTGTACACTGTGTCAACGTTCACAGGTGTCCTTACTGGAGGCGTGGATGCATGCGGCGGAGACTCTGGCGGCCCGCTGGCCTGCCAAAGTGGCAGCAGGTGGCAGATCCAGGGTGTGGTCTCATGGGGTTCAGGGTGCGCAAGAAAAGCCAGACCAGGGGTCTACACAAGAGTAGCATTCTACATTGAATGGATTAGGAAGACTGCAGCGTCACTAGGACAAAAGATTCCATAGACACAAATTGACTTGTTAAATTTGAGCGAAGTCACAACATTCAAATATTTTGAATAATTGAATATTCACTATGATTATTGAATAATTGAATATCAATATTGAATAATTATATATAGTAAAATATGCCCGAAGTCACATTTAAATATTGAATAATTGAGTGTTAACTTTGAATATTGAATGATTGAATATCAATATTGAATAATTGAATGTACACTTTGTATATTGAATAGTTGAATATCAATATTGAATAGTTATATATAGTAAAATATACCTGAAGTCACATTCAAATATTGAATAGTTGAATATCAATATTGAATAGTTGAATATCAATATTGAATAGTTGAATATTCAGTAAAATATGTCCGAAGTCACATTTAAATATTGAATAATATATTTACTATGATTATTGAATAATTAAATATCAATATTGAATAGTTGAATATGCAGTAAAATATGCTCGGTAATTTAAAAATTTTGAATAATTTAATATTCACTATGAGTATTGAATAATTGAATATCAATATTGAATTTTCAGTAAAATTGAATTATTGAATATTCACTATGAGTATTGAATAATTGAATATCAATATTGAATATTCAGTGAAATTGAATTATTGAATATTCACTGCGAGTATTGAATAATTGAATATCAATATTGAATACTCGAATATTCAGTAAAGTATGCCATAGCTATTAGACGAATGTCGTCACCAGGGGGTAGAAGTCACTCTAGAACAAGTAAACCTCAACAGAATAAGAAAAAATAATTAAAAAAAAATATCTATAATTTATACTCACCTAATGGTACATATACAAGTTTCAACAGTTAAAACAAAAATAAAATTTGGTAAATTTAAATTCATAATAATAAGTTTCTTGGAGAAACCTAATTGATAAATAAATATGTACTTTGATTTTGATTTCACAAAAATCTCATAATCTAAATCTCTAATCTAATTTTATAGTATTTTTAGCATAAATTGCTAAAATTAACATGTAAAGATATTGCAAATAATATACATTTAATAAAGTTAAAAATTAAACTTGCTTTTCAAGTGTATTTGTATTCTACACTATTTTGTTAGAATATATGGTGTAAAAAAATGTGTGATCATAGTTATATAAACGTTGTTTTTGTGACGCTTATACGACTATGAGAAATTATTATTGACATATTTTTATTTTTAGTTTTTAATGCCAAAGAATAGTTAGTTAACGTAATATATCTAAAAGGAAATAATATATATATTAAAAAAAAATTTAAGATATATGTATGTATACTTTCGTAAAAACTATATGTAAATAATATGATTTTTTTTAAATATATTCAATAGTATTTAAATGCAAACATTGTTTTATTATAATATAGAACTGTGCACTTACTGACGGTAAGTGATGGTATGTGGCCACCTTTGTCTAGTAATTAAAAGGCAACATAAAACAATACTTAAGAATAAAGAGTAAATGACAAAAAATATTAAGTTTTTTTTATGTAAAAGTTGTCAGACAGGCTGACAGTCTACTTGATGGTTATGTTAATACTGTAGTCTATTATCATAAGTAATGTCACAAGTTAAGTATAAACTTAAAATATTAAGTAGCCTATCCTGTGTCCCGTACGTCCAAATGTTTATCTATCAAGTTTCATCAGAATCAGTTAATTCGTTTCAGAGTTATGGAGGAACATACATACATACATACATATAGAAAAAAATTCTAAAAATCGTCAATTTAGTTTCAGTATCATGTATAGAGCCTATAAACACGATATCTCTGAAAACAAAGTAACTTACTCCATGACCGACCCTTACAGATTTATTATTAGTATTGACATATCAATGTACATACATACTATAGTATATTATATGTGTATACAGGGTGTAATAAGAGCAATAAATAAAAATATAGACCCTCTAACTGCGAAGTCCGCGTTCAAAATGTTATATAGCCTAAAGCCTTCTTAGATAAATGGACTATTCAACACAAAAATAATTTTTCAATTCGAACCAGTACTTTCTGAGATTAACGCGTTCAACCAAACAAACAAACAAACTCTTCAGCTTTGTATTGTAATACTAAAGTAAGTATAGAAGTATAGATAAATTTTTCAATGACAATTCGGACACCAATAAGATAAATAGCTCTTGTGTACAGTCAGATAAGAAATATTTTTTAAATATTTTAGCAGGAAAAGAGTCTTACCATAACTGACTATTTTTTGATAGATAGATGATAGATATTTTATGATATTTTATGATGATTTTATTTTATGATCCTTAGTGGGATAAAGGATTGGGCTTTGGGCCCTTACTAACGCACCTAAACGCCAAAAGCACATGTGCTGTTATTTCAAGGTTGTCTTTTAAAAATTTTCCAATAAAATTCTTGCTTAAAAGTAATTATTATATAATTATTAGATAAGTTTAAAACCCCTATTTAAAAGAAAAATAAAGATGGGAAAATAGTTTTTTTTTTAAATAGCCAATAATTAATTATAGTAGTTAGTTAATTGATTAAATTGGTAGCATTAAAAATATAATTAATTATTAGAAATTGTGTTTTTTATTTCTGTTTATTTTATCATCCTCACAAAATTTCGCATTTACACAACACTAGCGGCCCGCTACCGGCTTCGCATGGATTTTTTTTTGCAAGTTTCCTTTCTTGTGTAACGCTCTATTTATCAGTGAAAACCGCATTAAAATCTGTTGCTTAGTTTAAAAGATATAAGCGTACATACAGAGGGCGGTAAGCGACTGTTTTATACTATGTAAAGATTTATAATTATTATTAGGATTAATATGGATGGATATTTCAATACAACTGGCAGGGTTTTAGAATTTAGAATTGATATCAAATTTTTTTTTTGTACTAGCAAATTATAGCTAATATTATGTAGTTGCTCTAGTACCATTGGACTGTACCATAATAGTACTAGAGATACTACTTATAAATCTTTAATTTGGATAAAAAAATTACAACCGTGCGAAGCCGGGGTCAGGTCGCTAGTGATGTTATAAAATTATTTATTTTTTATTGTCTCTTTCAAAGTCAGAGGTTAAACACGATAAAAATGTTCTCAGTTTGCATGACCCAAATGTGACAAATTTTAATATTCTCTGGGTCAAATGTCTGTTTGTACACGACATTTGTCACGTAGACTATTACATAACCCTTACTTTAACAACTTAATATATTATATCTTCATATATATCTTCACACATTCCACACAGCACCATCTAGTTCCACATTAAGCAATTTAATGTTTGTATTATGGATACCAGACAGTTGATATAATACATAGATTACTTTTTTTTTGTAAAAACATACATATTATAAATACAAACATCCATGATTCAGGTACAAACGTAAAATGTTAACAAATAAACGTTTGCCCCTAGCGGGATTCGAACTCGCGACCGTTTGGTTCACAGCTAGGGTTACTAGCCACTAGACCAAACGTGTCGTCAAGTTGACAGTAATGACAGGCTGGAATGCAGGCTGACGGTCCACTTGACCGTTAGCCTGCAGTTTATTGAGTTTGCAGGCGGCTACCGTCGCCTGCAAACTCAATAAACACCAAGGTACAACTCAAGATAACATTCTGTTTGAGAGAATAGGGAAATTATGGAATTAATAAAGGGGAGTAGTAAGGCTATATACTTTACTTATTAACAAACATGTAACGTGGTATTATTTCATGATGGTCTTTTTGAAAAGATTGACCTTTTTTAACGTTGGGAAATCCTCTTGGATAGCCGGCAGTGTATGCGGAACACTGCAGGGTTATGCCGGATTCGTACCGGCTAAAACCCAACGACTTTATAGGGCGGCCGTTGATGGGCGGGGTCGCGGGGACGCTGTGACACGACATCGGTGCCCCGCCACGGCTATCCAGCGCGGAGAGGGCTAAAACCCAACGACTTTCTAGCGCGGCCGTTGATGGGCGGGGTCGCGGGGACGCTGTGACACGACATCGGTGCCCCGCCACGGCTATCCAGCGCGGAGAGGGCTAAAACCCAACGACTTTCTAGCGCGGCCGTTGATGGGCGGGTCGCAGGGACGTTATGACACGACATCGGTGCCCCTCCACGGCTATCCAGCGCGGAGAGGGCTAAAACCCAACGACTTTTTAGCGCGGCCGTTGATGGGCGGGGTCGCGGGGACGCTGTGACACGACATCGGTGCCCCGCCACGGCTATCCAGCGCGGAGAGGGCTAAAACCCAACGACTTTCTAGCGCGGCCGTTGATGGGCGGGTCGCAGGGACGTTATGACACGACATCGGTGCCCCTCCACGGCTATCCAGCGCGGAGAGGGCTAAAACCCAACGACTTTTTAGCGCGGCCGTTGATGGGCGGGTCGCGGGGACGTTATGAACACGACATCGGTGTCCCGCCACGGCTATCCAGCGCGGAGAGGGCTAAAACCCAACGACTTTCTAGCGCGGCCGTTGATGGGCGGGGTCGCGGGGCCGTTGTGACACGACATCGGTGCCCCGCCACGGCTATCCAGCGCGGAGAGGGCTAAAACCCAACGACTTTTTAGCGCGGCCGTTGATGGGCGGGTCGCGGGGACGTTATGAACACGACATCGGTGTCCCGCCACGGCTATCCAGCGCGGGGAGGGCCACGCTCCCTGTCGGAGCCTCGGCGTACCCGAAAGTGGAGGTACGAAGGGGCCAGGTGAAAGATTGAACTACCAATAAGGACCTACCAATTATGCAGGAGAGCAATAATTTTACTGTCGTGTATTGGAATAAAGGTGCGATATATGAAGGTTTATATGGAAACAAAAAATTAGGTACCTAATCGTTAAAATTTCAAATTTTCTGTTATGTAAAATTAAATCTTGTGTATATGTTTAATTAACTCTTATATATATTATATATTATATATACAAGATTACAATTGAATAAAATAAATCCGTAATACCTAAATCTCCCTGAAATTGTGTGGTCCGTCTGCTTAAACTATCTGTTTAAGCAAGACGGACGAAGCAGTCGGACTTAAACTATCTGTTTTAAAGTTTTTGATAATCTGAGGTAAAAGTTTATATATTTACTAGCTGGTGCCCACGACTTCGTCCGCGTTGAAAAATATTAAGTAGCCTATCCTGTGTCCCGTACGTCCAAATGTTTATCTACCAAGTTTCATGAAAATCAGTTAATTCGTTTCAGAGATATGGAAGAACATACATACATACATACATACAATACCTACACTTACAGATTTATTATTAGTATTGATTTACGCTCTTTATAAATTTTACTAACAAACGCAGATAAGAAAATAACGTGGTCAAGTAGACTTGTTTAAATTGGTACGTGAAAGACGATCTTCTAGACTGCAAGAAACTATCTAGACATCTAGGGGATTTTGGTTAAAATTAAGCCCTATAAAAGCATTTTGATGTAAGTCTTGCATGTTCGATGTTTTAACCCCCGACGCAAGACGCAAAAACACATATTATGTGTATCTGCGTAGCTATGTATCTGGGTATATATATATGTGTATCTATGAAAATATCTTCAGGTGTATGAAAACGAAGAGATTTCACTCTTCGTCAATTACTTCTACAGGTTCGATTGATTTGAAATTTGTTATACCTTTACTACAGTGGTATTTCCATGATATGGTATTTAAAAAACTGGGCAGATAAAATAATATATAAAATTATATCGGTTTCCTTAAATTAGTGATCCATTGACAAACATGTTTACAAAATAATTGGCACCAAGTACAAGTACCTTACAACGATCCTTCTTTATCAATATGTGTGCAGTGAGACATAATTAGAACTAAAATGTAGCTTTAGATAATAAACTTTGCGTTGCATAGATTAAATAAAGAAACAGAAGTGCCATTTGGACTCTCTCACGCACGCGCCCACGCACACGCACACGCACACGCACACGCACGCGCACACACACACACACACACACACACACACACACACACACACACACCCCCACACACACCAACACACACACACACACACATATGGCAGACATGCTCTGAGAGTTACTTCAGTTTATACCACCCATATAAACTGAAGTTACTCTGAGAGCATGTCTGTCTTTATATCCGCTAACTTCTCCTAAAGCATGTAACCGATTTCGATTATACTTACTTATATTATAAATGTGAAAGTTAACGCCTTAACTACACAACCAATCATCATGAAATTTTGCATACACGTTGTCAGGGATACAGGAAACGACATAGGATACCTTTTATCCAGAAAAATAAAGTACTGTTCCTGAGGGATCATCTAAAATAAAATAAAAAACAAATGACGCCTGGCAAAAGTGTAATATCGATTTACACTGTTAGGTTATATTCCTTATATATTGTTAGGCGTTTTATTGCTTTCAACCTGGACGAAGTCGCGGGCACCAGCTAGTATATAATAAAACCTCCTTAAGTTTTTATGCAAGTAGAGAAAAAAAAAATTTTGCAACCAAGTCACCGAAACTGTTCACGTAAGTCTATTGTGAGCTGTTTTCAAAGGTGTGCAAAATAATAAAATGTCTATTGTGACCAGTCTGTGACTTTGTAAATTGTTACTTAATCTTTGACAACTAAAGACAATGATTACACCGTGGTTCTTGTAGTTTATTGTTGTGATTTACAAAGTTCAAACGTTTTGGTTGCCAAGAAAGCTTTGACTTTTGGCGGAATATTACCGTTCATACTTTTGGAAGTCGAAAGAGTGTTTCATAGGAAACTAGACTTTAAGATGTGTAGTTATTTCGGAAGAGAAGTGATTTGGAAAACGTAAGTGAGCACAGTTTAATTTTGAAAAGTAGTCTGATTCCGGGTTCGATTCTCGACAGGGGTCACCTTTGGAAATTAACTTTTCAGTTGGCTCAGGTCTGGATTTTGAAAAGCAGTGGCGGGCACACTGAATATATTATATTTATGTCTTAAAGGACAATAAGGACCGGACGTTTTAGAGATTTTCAAAGATCTATCTATCTGCTGGGAGGTTAATTATGGTCACCGGTGACCAAAATGCCGATTTCTACTTTGGACAGAAACTTGCATCACCATTCAGCGTGGCAACGCCGCCAGCATTTTGGGCCGCTGCGCTGCCTCAAATATCAGATCGTAAAAAGCAAGGCCGTCGTCGCGTGACCACGCGTTGACACGTGACGACCGCGTAGCTTTTTGCCTATATTAGTATAAATTTTTAGTTATATTTGCAATTATTTTTTGTCCTATTAATAAAAAAGAAAACCATTATATCATATTTTCAACTATAGGTATCAATCAATTAATAAACAATTTGAAACTAGTTGGTCCCCGCGACTTTATCCGAGTTGAAAAATAAAAATATAACATCGCTGTGACGACGGTGGTGCAGTCATGGCGTCATTTTTTATATTTTTAGCCAACCCCTTAGGAAACTAACATTTTATCTAGATAAAAATGGTCCTATATGCTAATCTACATAATAAACTATTTGTGTGTCAAATTTCATCTAAATCTGTAAAGCAGTTTTTGCGTAAAAGAGTAACAAACATCCATACACCCTCACAAACTAATACGATGTAAACTAGCGACCTGTTCTCGACTTCGCACGTATGTAATTTTTTCCATTAATAATATAACTTAGCAAACTTACAACACTTATTTAATTTGGTAAGTATTTTATAGGAGGCCCTCTATCGCAGTGTAAACGCAATAGAGGTCAAAAGTTCGAACGAGAATTTGTTATAAGTAGTCTCTTATGCGTAGTATTTTGTACAGTAATAAGGGATCCTAGAATGATTCTAGAACATTTATAATAGCATTTTTTTTATAAAAAAAAAAAACTATCAACCCCTCTTCAAATTATACACAAACCGCCCGTAATTATCGTTACGAAGCCGGGGCGGGGCGCATCAGTTTGGTATTTAAAAAAAAAGTGCTGTGATGTCTTCATCAATACGCCTGAAGTGAATAAGTAGCAATATTTCTTATTTGCTTCTATTATAATAGTTTCAAAAGATACAGGCGTAGGTATAATTTACATAAATCCAAATCTTTTCAAAGTTCGAGTGAGTGAATCTTCTGGGTGCGCTCGCTCCATCATAGGCGTCATCTTCGCTGCACAGTATGTTGTTGGCTAAGAGCAAACCCATCTCTAATAAAAAAAGAAAAAAAAACATAAACTTACATAATATATTTTACAAAAAATGTATAGTTATAATTAGGTGTAACATATTAGGGAACGAACCCGTACTACGTGACGGTGACGGGGGGACAGGCTCCTCAAAATACCACGCTTGGTCACCGGGGGAGGGAGGGTTCCTGAAAATACCACGCTTGGTCACCGGGTGGGGGGGGGGTTCCTGAAAATACCACGCTTGGTCACCGGGGGAGGGGGGGTTCCTGAAAATACCACGCTTGGTCACCGGGGGGAGGGGAGTCCTCAAAATACCACGCTTGGTCACCGGGGGAGGGAAGGTTCCTGAAAATACCACGCTTGGTCACCGGGGGGAGGGGGGGTTTCTGAAAATACCACGCTTGGTCACCGGGGGGATGGGGGGTTCCTGAAAATACCACGTTTGGTCACCGGGGGGAGGGGAGTTCACAAAATACCACACTTGGTCACCGGGTTTTTAGGTTTTTGTCACGTATTCTGTTTTTACATAAATTTTTTCATCTAGATAATATATTTTTCACTTGGGATTGGGAGGAGGCTTTCACCGCAAAGCCTCCTCCTAATGCCGTTATCCTTAATTCTACTGTAGTCGGCAGTGCACTTGCAGCACCTACGGCATTGCTTGTGTTATAGGCCATGTGAGCCATCACCATTAAGTAGACTGTCAGCCTGTCTGCCGACCTTAACATTGAAAAATTTAAAAAACCGTGCACTGTTCCATAATTCGTTGTTTATCCCCAGCTCATCACAAGTTATGACTAGGGTTATAATTTGTAAATTATTATGTATTGTAAAGACATTTTTGGATTTTATCCAATGTGTGGAGAAGCTTTTCAAAAAAACATTTCATCTTTACTCATGTTATTTGGATATATTCGATGGACCTGCCTCTATGTATATACATTAACGTTGTTTATTTACTTTCTGGCTGCAAAGTTTCGGCATCTCCAATCATAATAATTAAATAATATCAACCATACATAACTAAAAGAATATGTTTGCAAATCCGATAAGTAAATAACATATTTACGGCCAATCCCGGCCGCTTGGCCGCGATAGCTCTCACTCAACCTGGTTTCGATACTAATACCTACTTATGTTACAAAAATATAATATCGTAGTTATCTACTGACAACATAAATGGGCTAATTATATATTAGTGAAATTATATAATAACTAAATAAAATAACACATGTTAATATTATATCTAAATTCCGAACACTATAAAGCAACAACTTAACTTGTTTAAGACTAGCTGTTGCAGGCGACTTTTACGGGCGAAAGAATTTTATAAATAGATCCAGTAGCTTTTGAGTTTATTCATTACAAAGATACAAAAATACAAATTTTCTCTCTATAATTTTAGTATAAAAGTATAGATAAAAAAACTGTCAATTGTAGGTCTGCACGTCACAAGTGTAAACTAGGTCATCTGTTAAAATCTTAACAAACTATTGACAAAGTTAAGCTCATTGTAAAGAAGTGCGTACTCGGGTAGATGGCGCTTATTTCATACAATTAAACGTTATTGAGGGTGTCGCTCAAAACGCGTGACGGCGGGAGTTCACTGTTTTATTCCCCACACTAAAAGTCCCCAAAGCGCCTAAAGAAGCCTAAGATAAACGGTCCATGTATTTTTTTTAACAAAATAGAGCGCTAACAGCACGCAAACCCACATTGAAACGCTTGCGTTCGCTCGCAATAATAAAAGATAAACTTTGACACCAATAAAAAACTCTAAACACGGTTATTTCATTAAAATAAAAATTGTACCAACCAAGTCAAGATTACTGCTTCCCTAGGGCCACATTAAAAAAAAATTATTCGTGCGAGTGTTACATACTTAATAAAATTGATGATTGAGGTAATTCAATAGTTAATTTTTTTTTTTTTGAGAAATATAGATATTTGTTGTGATATATTTTCGAAGAGTGTTCAGGTTTTAACCCCTACTCCCGACGCAAAAACGGAGTGTTATAAGTTTGACGTGTATCTGTGTATCTGTTTGTGGCATCGCAGCTCCCAAACGGAGTTTAAATGCGGTTTTTGGAGTTTACTCCTTAAGAATCGATTTTCATATACATATAAGCTCGGGGTATGAAAATCTATGAGAGTAAAATAAAATGTCACAATATGTCACACGTTACGCGTTATTGCTATTACACTTTTCCGGGCGTTAATTTTCTTAATTTTAGATGATACCTCGAGAAAAGTACGTTTTTTCTGAATAAAAGATACCCTATGTCCTTTTCGGTATCCCTGACAACGTGTATGCAAAATTTTATAATGATGGGTTAAGTAGTTAAGGCGTGAGAAGGTAACAGACAGACAGACAGTTACTTTTACATTTATAATATTAATAAATACTAGCTAGATGGTGCCAGCGACTTCGTCCGCGTTGAAAAAGCAATATATCGCCTGACATCGTTATTGCTATTACACTTAGCCAGGAGGTAGTTTCCTTAATTTTAGATGATCCTTCGGGAATAATCCTTTTTCTGGATAAAAGGTACCCTATGTCCTTTCTGATGTCCCAGACAACGTGTATGCAAAATTTCATGGTGATCTGTTCAGTAGTTTTTGCGTGAAAGAGTAACAAACATCCATACATTCATACATCCATACATAATTCTAAATTGTGAATTCTTTTTTTCAGGTCTACGGACGATAGTGAAGTGAAAATAAGAAACGAAAATTCTATCGGTATAGTGAGATAATTTTTCAATAATTTATAAGTTATTATAGAACTCAATAACTTTTAAAAGTAAAGGGCCAATTTGAATGAATGCGTTTCTTACATTAGTGTTGCGTTGTGGTTTTTTTTTTTAATAATTATTAAGAAACAAACCAAGTGACAATGTATCCGTTAACACGTAAGTAATTTTTTTAACTGTAGTATATAGACAAATTAAGCCGAATATGGGCAATCAGGGGAAATAATTCATGTAGTTTTGAAAACTGTTACAGATGAACTAAAAGTCCTCAAGGGTGGGGGCTGTGCTAAGAGTGTAGGGTACTTTTTTTCAGGTTT
The DNA here is from genome assembly GCA_936446665.2 of Synanthedon andrenaeformis. Taxonomy (NCBI): domain Eukaryota; kingdom Metazoa; phylum Arthropoda; class Insecta; order Lepidoptera; family Sesiidae; genus Synanthedon; species Synanthedon andrenaeformis. The sequence continues at coordinate 1,530,176 of OW387804.2, read as the reverse complement.
TTGCTCATATCGCAAATATCTGTACGAATAGCATTATGATTACTTCTGACAAAAGTTTCTACATAAAATTTTCTACAAATTTGGATATATTTATTTTTACTCTACGATCTATACTTTAGGAGCTACATGCTGTGTAAGTTAACAGAGAGTTAAGTTGTGTAAGATGCTGTTGTTGGGAAGATGTGGATTTAGTAGTTCTTCTAATGACTCTATCACCACCAGCAAATAATTCTTGTCAAGCCAGGAAAAGAGAAAGTGGAAAACAAGAAATTTTCACCACAAGAACTCCAACAACTCTTATTTTGTTGTTCTTTTCTTTTCTTACATAGTTTTAGCAGCTGGTCTAATTAAGGCTCAGCGTCTATTATTGCACCGGCAAAGAAAAGGATCCTTCGGCATCCCTACATGCCTAAGCATCCCTAAGCATGCCGAAGCGTCTCGACATCGTATTTGTAGCTCGCGTCTCTTCGCGTTCTCTTCAAGGCAAGCTATCTCCGAGTGTTGCCTCGGCGTGCCGATGCACCCCGGAGCATCCCGAAGCATCCCGAAGCATCTCGAAGCATCCCGAAGGCTTCCGACTACCGAAGCGGTATTTTTGTTACTACGACCATTTTTTTATATTTGAAATTTCTACTTTATTGCCATGACGTTAGTGTATATTACTATTTGCCACCTAAAATCCTCAGCAGTGCCGATGTCAATAATGGGCGTTAGAACTCGTAACACACATTGTATATATAGTGAGCTAGTCTAGAACTAAGAATAAATATTTTTTCAAAATAATTGATGTTCTGAGAAAATTATAATAATCATCACTGTTCGTTCATTATAAAATAATAAACAAGAAATATGCATAATCAATTCTTGATCTATGTACGAACATAGTAGGTACACATTAAATAGGTGGATTACATACGTAATAGTGACGTCTAGGCTTGCCCTTGCCAATGAAACATTCATAATTTGCTAGTGATGTGACTTCAATGTCGATAATTAACAGAAAATATCGATAAATAAATTCAAATTTTAATTTATATTTAAATACAATTTAACTTTACAAAATTGTGTACTAAGCTTTGGTATAGCAACAGAATATGTATAGTGTTGCAACAAAATATGTATAGCGTAACAAAATACTTAAAAACTTCTTAATAAAAATGCGGATTCACATGTAATACTAGCGACCTGAAGACCTAGTGCGAGTTTTACTTGATCAAATGCGTCGAACGCGTAAACGTCTATTTGAATGGGAATGAAGCAGCGCCACCTAGTGGCTAACGTGTAGCACTGCTTCATTTCCATACAATATGACGTTTATGCGTTCGACGGGTTTGATCGAGTAAAAAGTAGTTTGTACTTTGGAGAGTCTGCTCTCTGGCTGGTTACCATCCTCATCTTGTCGAAATCCCTCTTTTTCGGACCAAACGCTTTAAAACGTCCTTTATAATGCTCACTGCCAAGGTTTGGAACTCCCTGTCGGCGTCTGTGTTTGCGAGCTCATATAACCCAAATCTTTTCAAAGTTCGAGTGAATAGGCATCTTCTGGGTGAGCTCGCTCTGTCATAGGCCTCATCCTTGTTACACAGCTCTAATAAAATCTCTTATAAAAAAAAAATACTCGCACTAATAGGCCCTCTGGTCACTGGTTTCGTACTTTTGTATTTTTTTTTCTGCAAATCATATGTGCAAACCTACCTTGTTTATCGTTCTTTCCATTAATGAAAAGCGTATAAATATCCGTTGGCTGGTTCAGAAGAAGTTAACACAGAAACAGACAGACTTCCACAATGAAAAATATAAAATATGATGAAAGAATATTTAACATTTAAAATATGTAAAGCCATATAAAGCCACATTGACGCCTGACAGTTATACTTTTGCCAAGCATTGGATGTTTATTTTTAGATAAATGGTAATCTATTGGAATATTTATCGATCCTGAAATTCTATTATAACTATTGATGAGACTTCTTTAAATCGGATGAGTACAAACACACAAACTATACGTCTTATAATATTAGTATAAATAAATAAATAAACAACTTATAAATTTTCAAAAAATAATATTATTAAAAAATAATATCACCTATACCAAATCGAAACACGTATCTGTACCGTAACTTAACGATTAACGAAAGTCATTGTGTTAAATCCGAATTTACATCGGTTTGTAACTAGATGGCGCTAATATGAAAACGTACGCGCGAACGATTGTTTCATTGAGTCTTTTATGCCTTCGAATGTTTATTTAATAGATAGATTACTTTCATGCGATTTACCTATTGTATTTCCTGCGTTTTATTATGAGTTAAACCTGGGATCGATTGGTGATTTTTGGGTGCAATTTTTGTACACATTGTTCTGTGGAAATAATTATTGCTCGTCGCGTCACATCACTATGGAACGCTATTATGATTTTGCAGTTATTGTTTGCAACGTAATATCAGTGGTTCCATCAACCCTATTAACTCTGTTTAAATGAAAGCGTATTTTCCATAACGTATTAAAACCTGATATTGAGATATTTTTCATTGTTCTTTTTTCTGGTTTATTTAGAGAAGGCAAATTTTAAACACAGAATCCATACTTACTAATAGTATAAATTTGAAAGTAACTACTGTCGGTTTGTCTGTTACCTTTTCATGCCTTAATTATTCTACCGATTATCAAAAAAATTGTCATAGACATTATCAGGGATATAGGAAAAAGACATGGGGTACGTTTCATCAAGAAAAAAGTTTTGTTCCCGAGAGATCTTCTAAAATTAAGAATACTAACGCCTTTTAAAAGTGTAATAGTAATAAAGATCTTTGGCGTTATATGGCTCTTTTTTTTTTTTTTTTTTTTTTCTTCTTATATATATATGTACATATATAATATATAATATACCCACCTTAATCACCCACAATGTACTGTGTACGTACTATAATTAACAATTTATCTACATATATCCTATTAGATTGAATTTTAATACAAGTAATATTCCATGGAAGTAACCTTAAGCATACAGATATAGTCAAAACCACAAGACCTTCTGGATTCCCCCGTATCTATATCTGACTCTCTCTAACGTCAATCAGTTTAAACGCGAAAGAATGAGACAAAAATCTAATGAGTCACAGTAGAAAATGTCGACCTAGAATGTAATTGACACAATTAATTGTAAAGTTTATTGACTTAATTACTCGTATTAATAGGTAAGTTACTTCTTTATCTTTATAAATAGACTAGCTTCGTCCACGTAACTTTATAAAATATAGTAATACGAGTGGCCCGCTCCCGGCTTCGCCCGGGGTGCTTTTTTGCAATCCAGCCGATAAATTACTTTAAACCGCCATCTGTGAGAACCTTATGGAACTCACAGATAAATAATTGCTGTATTGAATAAGTATCAACAGATGGCGCTATGTTAATAATATTATATAATTTGCAAAAAAATAATAAGCAAAATGTAATATAAACTATCCTATCTTTTAAGTTGGACCAAATAACAGATACTTATGAAGTTTGATCAAAGTCGGTTCAGTAGTTTCAGAGTTTATCGCGAACATACATCGTGACACGAGATTTTTATATATATAGATAGATGTTACTCGGTGATAATGTACTTACTTTTAAAAGGTGAAAGAATTTTTAAAAACGGTCCAGTAGTCATACAAAAATACAAAAATTTTCTGTCTTTATAATCTTAATATATAAAAATTTCGTGTCACGTTGTATGTCCGCGATGAACTCCTAAACTACTGAGCCGATTTTGATAAAACTTCGTAACTATGTGTAATTTGGTCCAACTTAAAAGATAGGATAGTTGTTATTTTAAACCCGGGCGAAGCCGAGAGCGGGCCACTAGTTTAGTATATAAATCGATTTGTGTATGCATGTTCCCTACGGACTCCAAAACGGCTCAATTGATCACCATGAAATTTTGTATACACGTTCTCAGGATTACAGAAAAAGACATAGGGTACCTTTCGTCCAGAAAAAAAAGTACTATTTCCGAGAAACGCGGACGAAATTGCGAGCAAAAGCTAGTTATAAACAAAAATGGCGCTGATGCGCCTAATATTATATATCTCTTTTGCCAAGCGTTGGACCTTTATTTTTAGATAGCTGCACCAGCTATCTATGGAATATAATAGCCTATTCCAAATTTCAGCTTTCTAGATTTACTTAGTGTTTTCTTTGGAGTTTACTCCTTAAGAATCGATTTGCATATATATCAAAATAAAATAAAATATCAATCATCAATACTAATAATAAAGTGTAGGTATTGTATGTATGTATGTATTTTCCTCCATAACTCTGAAACGAATTAACTGATTTTCATGAAACTTGGTAGATAAACATTTGGACGAACGGGACACAGGATAGGCTACTTAATATTTTTCAACGCGGACGAAGTCGTGGGCACCAGCTAGTATATATATATAAGCCCGTGGTATGAAAATTTACGGGAGTAAAATTAAAATTGTCACACGAATGCGTTATGTTATGCGTTATAGTTACGTTCTATTTTTGAAGTGGAACTTCTATATAGACGGGGTATTAGGATTTTTCTGTCACGAGAAAGCGTTACGGTCGCGTGGAGGGGTTAGACGTGTAAGTTTCACTTCTACTATGTCTCCCAGCACACATTTCGATTGCTTTTTTTTTTGAATATTTTAGAATATCTGAAGTTTCAGAGATATTGCTCCATCTACACAATATTAAAAAAAAAGAACAATGTTGTTCTTTCGGTGTGTGAAATTGTGTGAAATTTTGGAATTGTGAAAATTTAAACTTTGTTAATCGTTCGTATAAAGGAGTATACTCCAGTCGTGTGTCTGGGCTTATACATTTTTTTTTATTAGATGGGCTTGCTCTTGACCAGCATCCAGCCGATGAGGCCTGTGATGGAGGGAGCTCACCCAGAAGATGTCTATTCACTCCAACTTTGAAAAGATTTGAGTTATATGAGCTCGGAAACACAGACAGGAAACTCGGACACACAGCAGGGAGTTAAATCGCTTTGGTCCGAAAAAAAAGAAGGATTTCGCCAATAGGAGGAAGGTAACCAGCCTTACGTCTGAATATCCGATGTAAGAAAGGGGAAGATGGTATGAGCTACAAGCAAAACGTACTTGTACTTGCCCAGTACCTACTAACCAGTGACAAGTATGTAAAATGTTAGTTTCATCGCGGATTCTACAAATATAACATTAATCTGTAAGATTGACATTTAATGCATCAAGTGATTACAGCATAATCATTTATTTTATACATCGTGTCGCAACTTAATCGAATTTTAATTGTATTATTAATTAAAAAACAATTATTTTTTGTTATTTTTACTCAAGTCATTTATTGAGTTCGTCGTTGAGTTTAGTTTCCACAGGATTTCGCATTCAAAATAACTGTGACGACAATCGGGAAATGTTTTATAACTGCGATGTGCGATGCTCGCATGTTTTGTGAACACGTTATGTCGCGCAAGGAAGCGGCTGAAAGTCAGCGGGAAGAGGATCCCCTCTCCCAGCCTATCTTGCGTAGAAGGCTCGGGCGCAGGCGCAGGCGCAGGTCACCCTGACCGAGACCCGGGTGATAGTCTTGGGGGAGACTGCCGCCCTTCTTAAGATGCCCCGAGATGGCCGGCGTACCTCTACTTTGGGGTACGCCGAGGTTCTGACAGGGAGCGTAGCCCTCCCCGCACTGGATAGCAGTGGCTGAGCACCGATGTCGTATCATAACGTCCTCGCCCATCAACGGCCGCGCTATAGTCTCTGGGTTATAGTTTTTGGGTTATAGCCGGTACGAATCTGGCATAACCTCGCAGCGTCCCCTTGACGGCCGATCTGCCTCTCTTAAATTCAGCCTACCTTAATAAGCAACCCTAGAATAAGGCAGAGCGACACTCCCTAAAGTCTGCTGGATGTCAGAATAAAAACTCTTTAGTGGACACTAGCTAGTTAGCCATAAGGATTGAATAAGGTATTCCAACGCCTAAGAAAAAAGGACCAGGGCACAGATGAAGTCTCAAACAAAAACTAGATAAAAGAAAATACATATATAATTAGTAAAACATCTGGATTTTGATAAATATATAGCACATTTATCTCATATATCTCATTTTAACTAATACAACGGGGTTCTCAGTCACTTGGGCAAGATCCTTGACTTGGTGCTGTGTAGTGGTGCTGTCAGTAGGTAGTACTGTTTCTGTTAGTGAGTGCCATGATCCTCAGGTTCCTGTAGACCCATCGTCCCATACCATAAGGTCCTATTAGTCTCTGTCGATTTTATGACCATAATGCCTTTGAAACCTTTGTACTGACGGAGATAAGGAATTTTCCAACCAATAACTTGATCATTCAATTCAACTGCGGAACAAGTATATACCTTCTAGGTTGCTCACTCCTAGATTATCTGTTAGATCACTAGATCTGTTAGGTCATACAACCCGATTTCAATTTCAATTGCTTGTTCTAATTATCGACAGAATAGCTTTCTTTGGCGGGCTAGTAGGAACCTCAACATGTTGTTCGGCGGGCTGGGTGATATTGATATTGATATATTTAATTGTAAATCGGCTTCGAAACCGCTGTGAGCGGTTTTCTTTTCATTTCGTTTTCTTTTTGTTATTGTTTCATTTTATTTTATTTTATTTTAATTTAATTTAAGTTATAATAATTATTGTTTAGTTGCTATGCGTATGTTATCGTTCGTCTTAATTTCTAGTTTGTACTTTATCTGTGTATGCCTTAAAATTGCCTTATGTTACCTATATCTATTGTAAATTTTTTGTTTGTGCTGTTGGTGTACCTTTTGGATAATAAATAAATATTAGAATTTTGTAATTAATCAATGGTGCAAACGGTACAGAGTAATTTCAATGCAACATTGATGGTGCTGGCCAATGGTATATTGCACGCCGCGATATTTTCTACTTGATTTAAATCTGTGTATGACATTGTTAACAAAAATTACATTTAAGTTAGACTGTGCCTAAAACGCACAAAGTTTTAATTAAATAGGGGGGCCAAGAGTGATTGGCCAACGACTTTATATCATGGCCATCTCTAAATCGCCGCCATATTGGAATTCTCTAGTTACGATACGTAATAAAACGATAACAAAGCAAAACTAATTACCGATATGAAGAGATTACGCAGTTTCCATAATACCATATAATTATGTGGCTATGTCTAAAGAAACAAGCCTAATAGATCCAAATAGCATTTTCGACATCCCAGCAAAATTACTCGTACAAACAAGCAACTACTCGTACTAATTACCACATCTAGAGGTTCTAGAAACATGCACATGCATTTCACTTGTATTTACTAACACAAGTATAGATACACTACATAGGCATATCTACGTAGGTCAAAAAAGTCTATGTACACGTAGAAATATACACGAAAAAAATAGCAACACACAATATAGGAGTCAGATCATCAATACTAATAATAAATCTGTAAGGGTCGGTCGTGGAGTAAGTTACTTTGTTTTCAGAGATATCGTGTTTATAGGCTCTATACATGATACTGAAACTAAATTGACGATTTTTAGAATTTTTTTGTATGTATGTATGTTCCTCCATAACTCTGAAACGAATTAACTGGTTTTCATGAAACTTGATAGATAAACATTTGGACGTACGGGACACAGGATAGGCTACTTACTATTTTTCAACGCGGACGAAGTCGTGGGCACCAGCTAGTATATTAATAATTATGAAATTATTTTTATATAAAAAAAAAGACCTGAAATTTTTTTTTGAAATCGACTTTACTGCTCTCTGCAAATTCTCTTTTATGTCTTCTATCGACTGAAAACGTGTGTCTTGAAGTGGTAATTTGAGCTTTTGAAAAAGAAAAAAGTCGCTTGGAGTCTCATATCAGGGAACACGTTGGTTGTTCCAAAAGATTTGTTGAGTTTTTATCTCAAACGTCGAATAACGCCCAGTAGCACTACCATGAGTTGCTATCGAAATTTGACGTTAGTTTACTTCTGTCGATAACGAATAAACTACCTTCGAATTGTTTACAATATAAGTCGCACCATGAGTTTCGCTAATGTTTACTTTACTCGCTAACGCTAAATCGATTGTGTCTAACTTCATGCTTAATAAAGCTATCTCTTTTTAAATGTACTTGAACGAAAGAGAAGGATATAGGATTCCCTACGTTCATACCATGGAGAATAAAGGTAAGGAGGCCCAACTCTATGCTTGAGAAAGTGTCCGTCGAATACGCTCAATTAGGCGGCGCTGTAATAGAATTTGGATGTGACACACTAGTAGCATTTTATTTACGGTTATTTCATGAACTACGCAACCAACCAATCATAAAACACCAAAAAATAATTAAGTAGGCATTTCAATCATAATAACAACAATATAGAGTATATAAAAATATATTCACGACTTTTCACCCTTCAATTTGCTAGTGAAACATTTAACTACTAACGTTACGGTATTTCTCGAGACCATCAGTCAAATTTGTAACTCATGGTACCGATTTTGTATAGAAAGGTCAAGTTGACGTTAGTCGCTAGTGACTACATTCGATAGGTTTTTTACTTATGCAACTCATGGTACCGATTTTAGTTCTTTGAGTGACCGCTAGAGGCGCTGTACAATTTTCCATACAAATATTTTACGTTCTCGCTCATCTCTCGCTAGCGAGTTCAGTCATCATAAACTCATGGTAGTGCTACAGATAACACTCCTTATTTACTGTCTCACCTTCTCGCAAGAATTCCGAGTGCACGACACCCAGTGATATGTTAAACAAGACCTTTTGATTGAATACGTTAATGGGCGAACAGAGTCTCTTGAATCCACTGTACCACTCATACACACGTGTTTTTGATAAACTGGATTGGCACACGGCTTCGGCACAAGAAATTCCATTCGCAATGCAAAATTTAAGACATATTCTTTGTTCGATCCATTGTAAAAATAGACACACTTGACATGTACTGGAAAAAAAGCGCTTTGTAAAGCGGTTATCACACTTTACATTTTGAAGGATTCCAATTTAGGAAATTGAAAAGTGTAATCGCAGTTAGAACAGATTGGATCCAATTTAGATTTTATCTATTTTCAATTCTATGTCTTCGATTTAGAAATGAATTTAGTGTAGTGTGATCACTAGTTCACTACTTAGGTTCCTAAATTGGAGTCCTTCAAATTGTAAAGTGTGATAACCGCTTTAATAAATTAAATGACCTATGGTGCTCAAACTCCTCGTAAGTATAGAGGACAGTTTTGTCGACCTAGCGACCAAAATAATTTCAAAAATCCCCTTAAGTGGGCTTTTTAAATAATCAATTCCCGGTACATATTTGACAGAATGTATATGTTACGGCTAGAACCCGAAGTGCGGCTACGCCTAGTTTTAGCCGGTTAGAACTAGGTGTAGCCATTTACTCTTGGTTACATCTAGTATAAGCCGATTGTTTTCAGGTAAAACTAGGTCTAGCTGGTGTCATTCCGGCTAGAACTAGGTCCAACCAAACCCTAGTGGCTGATACTAGATTTAGCCAATATCATGTCGGCTACAACTAGATCCAATCAATCCCTGTTGGATAAAACTAGATGCAAACCAATTCAAACGTGTAGCAGGCGACTAGCTCGCGCGAGTCGCGAGCCCCTGCCGCCCGCCACCCGTTGTAGCCGACATGATATTGGCTAAACCTAGTATCAGCCACTGGGTTTTGGTTGGACCTAGTTCTAGCCGGAATGACACCAGCTAGACCTAGTTTTACCCGAAAACAATCGGCTTATACTAGATGTAACCAAGAGTAAATGGCTACACCTAGTTCTAACCGGCTAAAACTAGGCGTAGCCGCAATTCGAGTTCTAGCCGTAACATATATAAAAGATTGATATTAAAAAAAAAATCGCTTCCAGGAATACTGGAACGTAGTTGTTATCTTGTTTTGTGTGACAAAAGGTTAAAAAAATATTCATACAGTAATATAATTAGGTAACATCCGATAAAAAAGAAAATATAAATGGCGATATACTACGAATAAAGACGATATATAATTAATCTCTTACTATACTACCATAGCATATAGTAAAACTATAGTTATCAAATCAACGGTTAATCGCATGTTTACGATATTGTCCAAGAGTTGACCAAGACTTTCGTACCCCGACTGTACTTAAGTGAAAAGACTGGGCAATGGTATGTAATTTCTTCTATAAGAAGTTATCACTTGTGAATTCCAGTTGTCTATTTAATTTTGTACCTTATATCGATGGTCCTAAGGTCTTTCAGGGATAGGAAACGTGTTTTGGCTCTGTGCGAATTAAAAAGTAAAAAGAGAAACGGGTGAGCAATTCCCGAAAGTTAATCCGGTTCCTTTATAGTGTACCTTATTACGTATAATACACCGAACTTTTCCCAACTACATAGAAAGCGATAGATGTTAAGCGTCCAGGGGCCCTAGACAAAGTAACAATTTAAAACGATAACGAAACGATAACGAAATCAATCTTCATAATCAATCTTGATTATAAAACTATTTTTTTAAACATACACCACTTATTTGATAACAACACTTAAGGCTAAACAAAATTTATATTATATTTACATATTAAACAGTATAAAGATTCGGTCCCCTAGGCAGGGTTTCAATCAGTTTCAATCAGTTTGGAGGCTCCAACTGTCCGGAGTTGGAGCTTCCCTGGTCACCGCTCGTTGGGCTGAGAATCCGTAATCGGCCTACGCTTGTGTTGCCGGTGAGAGAAAGCACCCCCGGTCCTTGTACGTCGGACCGAGGTATGGCTCTCGGTTCTGTGCACGAAGACCGGCGCGGCTCGCAGCGGGCGGATTATTTCGGATGACTCTGTCTGTCGCTCAGCGAAGGTGAAGATCCGGTTTCGGGGGCCGGCCTAGTAACCGCCTTCTGCAGTCGTCCGGAAGAGTGAACACCCGGCCCCGCCACCCGGCTTGGTAACTCTTCCGCGACGGAATCACGAGGTGGAGCCGGTTTCTCGGGCTGCCGCGATTGCTGTGGAAGTATCAGGTGGACACCCCTTTGAGCCGCCCACCCTTAATGCCGTAGAGATGAGCGGCCACACCAGCAGGGGTTGTCCAAGAGTTTCAGGTGGAAGCGGCCTCCAACTCTGCGGTGGGTTGTGCCGCAGGGTTACAGGGTGCTTCAGAAGTGAAGCCCCTCGCTGTCTGCCCGCTGCGAGGGGTGGAGAATAGACAGCCTGTGCCGCTTCGCCCGGGGCAGTGGACATGGGGTCGTCCGAACTGGGCAACGAGGGGAGAATCCGAACATGCTGTGTGTTTCCAGTATGTCTCTTCACGGCGCGAAGGTCACACTCCGCGCCTAATCGAGGTGGGGCCCGCAAGTGTGCGAGCCGCGTCTAGCACAGGAAAAAAGGCAAGGTCCTAAGCATGCTGGCAGCATGACCTCGTTGTATGGCAATGCTAATCTGTTGCCAGCTCTATAATATAAATTTTGTTTAGTTCTATGTATTGTTATCAAATAACCCTATTTAATTAGATAAAAATTAATATCGCCATTCTAATGTCATCGTCTTTCGATACTTAGATACTCGTATATATGGTATAGCAAGTATCTATAATTTTTTGTGGGTAAATTTCGTCATGTACGAGTATCATCGATAGTTTCGCGGATGTCAAATGTCAATACATCTATATGTCAAATCATGACATCTATAAATACATTTTTGATACTTTAACTTACATTATTGCAAAATTCGTAAGGATCTCTATTTATTTTTAAATAAAATACAGCCCATGTTACTCGCTTTCTATTTGGTGAAAGAATTTTTAAAATCAGTTAAAGAGTTTTTCAGTTTATATATTACAGTTCTTGCACGCGACTTCGCCCTACGTAACTTTATAAAATATAGCCTATGTTACTCGCTGATAACGTAGCTTTCTTTAGGTGAAATAATTTTCAAAATCGGTCCAATAGTTTTTGAGCTCATTCATTACAAACATACAAAAATACAAATCTCTCTTTATAATATTAGTAAGTATAGATAAGCAGACATACAAAAAATAAATATTTCCCCTTTATAATATTAGTTTAGATAATCTTTTAAATATACACTGTTTATTCATTCATTTAACTAATTTCAAATAATGCTGTGCTTTCCTGTAATTTAAATTCATACTTGTAATGTTCCTTTCTGTGATTGTTGTATATTGTGATTAAGTATGTCTTTTCAAGTAAATAAATCAATCAATCAATAAATTGATAGTTTTTAAAGGCTATTAACAAATTCGTCTTTATAAAATTGCTATCTCGCCGCATACGTAATAGGTACCTTTTACGTCATCGCTGTTTCAGAGAATATAAGAATCAAAAGCGGTCGCGTGGTATCTTCACTACTTATTATCAAGTAGGAATTCAACCTATTTACAACATTATCAGTCTTAACCTGCCTGTACTTGGTCTGTACTTGTTATGTGAATGAATATCGGTCGATAATGTTCTGTATTATTATTTTTACTAGGGATGTTCAATAAAAAGTGAGAATGAAATAGATACTCCTTGGTAAAAAAAAAATGATACTGGCAGGCAAAACGTAGACATTTGTTATAAGTAATAATATATTAAAAAGTTTTCGATTTTCATTTGTATTTTAAAAATTGTAATTTGTTTTCTAAGTTTCGGAACGTGTTTTCAAAAATGGATAAAATTCAAATAAATTATAATAAATAAATAAATAAACACACATTCCACTCAGCACCATCTAGTTCTAAAGTAAGCAACTAATGCTTGTATTATGGATACCAGACAGTTGATATAATACATAGATTACTTTTTTTTTGTAAATACATACATGTTATAAATACAAAACATCCATGACTCAGGTACAAAGGTAAATGTTAAAACATAAACATTTGCCCCTAGCGGGATTCGAACCCGTGACAGTTTGGTTAACAGCTAGGGTTACTAGCCACTAGACCAAACGTGTCGTCAATTCGCACGGTAATTAAATATGTTTGGTCGACATAACCGGCGATTCTAAAGCTGGCTATTACTTCGGTCAACAGATTAGCATTGCCATACAACGAGGTAATGCAGCCAGCATGCTTGGGATCCTGCCTAGGGGACTGAAGTTTATATTATTCTAGCGGCCCGCTCCCGGCTTCACCCGGGGTGTATTTTTTCTGAAATAAACGTAGCTTAAGTTACTCCTTATTACATCAGCTACCTGCCAATAAAAGTCTCGTCAAAATCGGTCTAGCCATTTCAGAGATTAGCCGGAACAAACAGACAGACAGACAGACAGACAGACAAAAATTGTAAAAAATGTTATTTTGGTGTATGTACCGTATATATATTCATATGCATGTAGTAAAAAACGGTTATTTCAATATTACAAACAGACACTCCAATTTTATTTATATGTATAGATAATTTGTAATTATATACTATACCTACTTAGAATTAAATTTACTTAATATGTGTTATAAATTATGGATAATTACAATGATAGCGTGCATGTCGAGATTGCATTTTAAGAGTAAGTACAATAGGGGTAAGAAAAGGTTCGTCATCTTAAAGTCGACATTTGCTTGCACCAAGGCAATTTTTCAGTCATGACAGTTTCTTTACATAATTATGTCTACGACTTGATAGAGGGATGATAGGGGGGGGGGGGGGGGGGGTACCCCGACTGTACATAATTTGAAAGTTTCGTAGCTTGCTCAGTTGAATCGAAACTTTGTGATGATGGATGTATTAAAATAATTTTTATTCTATAATAATAATATCTATATCTATACAATATTATAAAGAGAGATTTGTATGTTTCTAATGAATAAACTCAAAAACTACTAAACCGATTTTTAAAATTCTTTTACTTATAGAAAGCTACATTATCAGGGAGTAATAATATTTTATAAAGTTACGCGGGTGAAGTCGCGTGCAACAGCTAGAACTATATAAACATATAGATAGATAGATGCAATTTTATGTAACTGCCTGAATCTCACCGGCCTTCTGATTCGTCAACCGCTTTCATATAGTGTACCGAACAAAGAAAACCTTTCGCATCGCTTCCGCAAAACTCAAAACTTTTACGTTCACGGAAAATTCTGTACGGGGCTGTTTTTTGCTCTTTTTTATCCAGGATAAGACCGAAAGGGCATGAGATTACTTCTTAATTTAATTCCGCATTGCAAACGCTTGTAAACGATTTTAATAGACTTTCAATTACTTCATTGAATTTATTTAAAACTAGCTGGTGCCCACAACTTCGTCCGCGTTGAAAAATATTAAGTAGCCTATCCTGTGTCCCGTACGTCCAAATGTTTATCTACCAAGTTTCATGAAAATCAGTTAATTCGTTTCAGAGTTATGGAGGAACATACATACATACATACATACATACATACAATACCTACACTTACAGATTTATTATTAGTATTGATGATGATGATTGATGATTTGCTTAAAACAGGGTCTGATTTTTAAAACTTTCGCTTGTGAAGCCATTATCGAAACTCTGTTTTAATATGCTATTTCCGTCGTTCGACTATATACTAGATACACAGTCTCATACAAATCAAAACCCAGTAAGTGGTATAACGCTTAACTTAACCTATATAATAATAACATAAGAAGAAAAATTCTAAAAATTTACATGCAGTATTTACAAAATGAATCTTAAACACTGAAGTCGTAAGATTGAAAAAACGCATATACACATCTAAAGGATCGAATTATAAGTGCGCCCAAATGTTCAAGTGAGTGCTCATATACTGAGGACTCTTATTTTGTAGCCGATCGACCTCTATTTCAAAACTTTCTTTATTAAGAGCGTTACAGAGTCAGAATCAGAAATTTATGATTCCCTGCGGATCATAATGCCATGATGTGTTTAGTTTGCAGATAAGATATTAACGTCATATTATTTGTGGTTTTATAATCTAGATACCTAATTGTCGAAAAATATTTTAAAATATTGAGATACTTTTCTCATTAGAACAGTTTTAAAGCAATCCTTTTTTTAAACTAGCGGTCGACGGTCAATGCGAGTCGAGTATAAATTATATGCGACAAATTATAAAAATATTGTTTTTCCAAAAATTCATATCATTTATAGATAATAGTCGAAAAAAACATACGATTTCTGTAAATTTTCATTCAAGAAAAGTATAATCAAAAGTGTCACTTTTAGTAATTTTTCGTGATATTAAACGTGTTATTTTAGGATCAAATTTGAGATATTTCTGTTTTTTTTTTGGACCTAGTATGTGAAGTCATTAACGTTCTAAAAGATTGTGTTATAATTTTTTTAATAACTTGTATATTTATCTGCGTAGGCCGTCGACCGCTAGTTTAAAAAAAGGGCTGTTTAAAAATGTTCTAATGAAAATTCACTTTAAAATATTTTTCAGCTATTTACTAGATTATACAACTACAAATAATATGACGTTAACATCTTATCTGCAAACTAAAACATCTGAAACTACTGAAATCATAAATTTTGACTCCAGCGTGATTCTAATTGATGTGCTCTTAAGTTTGTTTAGTATATAACGGTCCTCAAGGTTTATGTATATCTGGCCGAAAATTATAATAAATTTCTCATTTCTAAACCGCACTATGGAAATTTTCGTATTAGATAGAATGTACGTCAGCAGCAAGGCTGACTTTACACTGGGGACAATAGGGGCTAGTGTTCATGGCGGAAAATCCAGAGGCGACAAAATTTGGGTGGCAATACAAGGTATTAGGCCATTCCTCTAATTTTCGCTCAAGCTGAAAGCCTTAAAAAACATATGTTTTTGCAAGTAACTGAGTTCTTAGAGCTTAAAAATCTGATATTAAAATTACTTTTTTTTTTCAATATTTGAGCAGAAATATCTTTAAAAGAACAAAAACAATATTCTCAAACGGATTGCATCAACGGGTTTAGATGGGATTTGCAGCATTCGGCACAGTTTTTAGAGTTTTAGCTTTCTATGATCTGATGAATACCTACTCTATTTTTAAAAATCGGCTTGAAATAACTAAATTACTAATTTTGAAAATTTATGGTCTTTATAGCGGATAGTCAAAAGGTATTCTGAACCCTCACCTATTTTGTGTAAGATATGGGTAATGGGGCAGCATTTTTAACAGTTCCCAAGGCCCACTAAGGCGGCACAAAGGGAACATTAACCGACCTTTAGGGTCTAGCTAGGGTATAGCCTTGGCTAGGGATGTATGTATGCCCCTTGATTGGCAGGTACGACCAGGATTCGAAATAGCGTTTGAAGTTTTTCTGCCGATAGATCGACCCACTATAGGATATCACGCAGCTACATTACATTGTTGTGATAGACATGTTGGTGGTAGTTTTTAGTTTTTAGGCACTTACTTATTAAGTTATTATTATTATTTTTTCTTTTCTTTCATCTTGTATTATATCTTATTACTGTTAGTATTATAAACAATTTGCTTTTATTTTATATATAGGTATATAGTAACTAAAAATGTATAATATGGGTCCAGTTGCCTGCAAATAAATGAATTTGAATTACTAAAGTTTATAACTCGAGGGATTATCTAAAAATAATGAAAAAAAAAAAATTGAGAGCCCGTTGGATGAGTGGTTGGGGTGCTCATCTTAGCGCTCTGTTCTAGGGTTTGATTCCCGGCAGGGCGTCTGGCTGCAGTAACCATCCCCTTACAGAAAACCATCGTGAAATAACAGCATGTGTGCTGTTGTGTTTTGATGAGTGAGTAAGGGATGCCAGAACCCATTTCCCTCTCCCTTCCTAATCTTTTATCGTACTATGGTCTGCAGCACTTACAGCAGTGGCGTTGCTTGTGTTGGTAGCCACCTACCATCAAATGAACTGTCAGCCTCCCTGACGATCTTCAAATATATAAAAAATGTTACTAGCGATCCGCTTCCGGCTTCCCACGGGTATTTTTTTTGTAATTTTTTTTTTCGTAAGAACCTTCTTCGCTCTTCCATTAGTGGAAATTGCATTAAAATCTGTTGCATAGTTTAAAAGATCTAAGCGTAAATATGTACATACAGAGGGACAGACGGCGGGAAGCGGGATGGGAAGTGGGACTAAATCACTATAGGACGCTTTCCAAATGTCAGAAATGTCAAATGTAAATTGACAGTTTTAGTGATGTACCTAATACCCCAAAATTTCAATTTCCCAAGTGACTTCCCATTTGCAAACGACCAGTATAAAATTAAATGGCGCATAGAAAGTAATTTAAAACAAGTTTATTTTTTGAGTTTAATTTTATTTCAATAAAGTAATGACCGTCGCGATGAGGAATTCCTAGCAAAATTGACATGTAAAACAAGTGACAGCTATGCGCAAATGACAGGTTATTTTTAATTACACCTGACCTAGGAAAATTGTAAACAAAGACAATACGGTTTAGAGTGCAGCCTTATTTCTAGAACGCAAGCTAAAAAATACTATATGATACAACTGGCCACAAACAGGTTTTGCAGAATGCCTCTATTATCGTCACATGAGGGCTGGCGCTGTGTGCGTGAATGCGAAATTTTATATAAACTCAAGAAATATACACTGAGGGCTCATTCATTAGTGCGTCCGTGATTGATTCGTTCATTATTCAGTATTTTTTTTCCTAATTAATAGGCTTTGTACTTGAGTGTCGTTGCCGCGTTTAATTAAAAAAAAAATTGACAATCAACGTGAATTTGCGTGTCAGTGACATTTATTATTTTTAATTTTATTTTTAAAAGTGCCATTTCTTTAAATTGAATGAAATTTTGTAAAAATGTATTATCATCACGTCCGTAAAAGAGTTTGAACGCCTGACATTTGTTTTTATTTGTTGTGATACAATTTTCTCGTTATCCTTTAAAGATAGAAGAAGGCTTTAATGTACTCTGTGACATTGAAACAACTGATTTAATAAACAGTGTGTTTTTTTTAATGTGTTTGAAATTAGAACTGTTAGTTTAACTTAATATATTTTAAATTATCGTTATATAATCTAAAACAAGTTGAGAACTTTAATTTATTGTAACAGTGAGGCGGTAGTTGAATATTTTTTTCGTCACAATGAAAGATTTCGCAAAGATATGGAGGAATGTGACTGGCCGAAGATATTCCGCTGTGAATCAAGCAGACCGCGAATTGAAAGAACTATCGAATGTACGTTTGAAATGCGATGTTGACACATTTGAATCGAATCTAGAGGAATGCGAAGGTCTCAATAGGAAGTTTACGGACGATTTCGATTTTAATGAGAGAAAAAATGAGATTATTAATCGATTGTTCGAGAGACGGAAGAGAGGACAGGTAGCGAGACAGCCGAAATGTAAGTTTTTATTTTTTTTATTTTTATTTTTTACCTTATTAAGAGTTAATGCGTGTTGCGAGGTTGAAGATGTAACCGAGCTTATGTTCAACGACCCTTCATCATGTTGTAGATAAAATCTATAATTTAAATGACAAATTCTTCGTTATCAACAAGCCCGTCAGATGAGTGGTTAATGTGTTTTCCTTAACGCTCTGTTTAGGGTTCACGGGTTCGGTTCCCGGCAGAGTCAACTTTGATAATTATCTTTTCAGTTGGCTCTGGTCTGGATCTCAAAGTACTGGCAGGGCACACTGCTCTTCGCAGTCGTTTAGGCAGCCAGTCTGGTGGCAGTAACCTCCCCTTACAGAAAACCAGTGTTTTCTTTCGGCATTGACATTCCTTACTCACTGTAAGGGATGGCAATGCCCATTCCCCTACCTTAATCCCTTATCCCTTATCCTTAATCCAACTGTAGTCGTCCACACAATTACAGCACCTGTGGTTTTGCTTGCGTTATAGGCGACGGTAACCACCTACGCCTTCGAAGTTGCGTGCAACAACTAGTATTTCATACAGCGGGAAATGTGAAGTGAATTAGGTTTTTTTGATTTAGATGTGTAAAATGGAGGAAAATATTTGAAAGTATCAAAATAACTTGTTATGCCTAACATAGATATAATTGGTGAAACAATCATTGACTTGTATTGTTATACATAATGTATAACTTGTAAACCGGTGAACTTCGTACCGCCTCGGAATGAAATAAAAAAAAAGTGATTTTTTTTTAAACTTCAACCCCTAAAATTGGTAAGTGGGAGATGAAGTCGTAAATTTTGAAAATTTAGAAATGTGAAAATGCAGTAAAAATTTATGTTCAGTAAAAATTTTGGAATATATTTTGTAAAAATTTGGTAGTTGTAAAATTGTAAAAATTGTAAAAATTAGGTAGTTGTAAAATTGTAAAAATTATAAAAATTTGGTAGTTGTAAAATTGTAAAAATTTGGTGGTTGTAAAACTTTTTACCAGTTTGTAAAATTGGTGTAAAAATTTGTAAAAATTAGGTTCAGTAAAAATTTTAGAATATATTTTGTAAAATCTAAAGTAAATCTAAGAAGACAGCGCAAAAAATGTTAACAAACCCGTCTCATACTCAGCTCTAAAACATCGATGTTTTTGAAAAATACATATTTTTGAAAAAACTTATACCAATAAGCTCGCCTAGTATCTCAATTCGTGTGATTCATAAAGTAAATCCGTCACGTGACGAGTGCCACTTGATTTATTATTGAATAATATTTCCAAAAACTATGGCCTCCCTTTCCTTTGCTAAATCCAACACCGGGCCAAGGAAATTAACATTGTAAGACACAATTTATGTACTTGTAATATTTGCATAACTTATGTTGGAATTACTAATTATTCTTAGAGCACCTTACCTTGGCAGTGTATGTTAAAATAAGCAGTCATGATGACGGTCCATTTTTATGGTTGGCACTGGCAACACCACCTGTGTTGCCAGTGCGCCAATATTATTAAACCTACTACTGCCTACTTACTGCCTACTTTACTTTACTTGCCTACTTTACTGGGTTTAAGGATAAGGGATAGGGAAATGGGCTCTGGCAACCTTCACTCACGTGCTATTATTTCGCGGTTGTCTTCTGATTCAGATTCAGACAAGAGTTTAAATTGGAAATGAACATTTACGTGATTCCATGAAAATACTATCGGGAAACGTTTCCGGAAACCCTAGAACAGAGCGTTAATGCAAGCACCTATTTTTTTAACGTTGGGAAATTCTCTTGGATAGCCGGCAGTGTAAATGACACTGCGGGGTTATGCCGGATTCCTACCGGGTAAAACCCAACGACTTTCTAGCGCGGCCGTTGATGGGTGGGGTCGCGGGGATGTTATGACACGACATTGGTGCCCCGTCACGAGAGGGTTATGCTCCCTGTCAGACCCTCGGCGTACCCGCAAGTGGAGGTACACCGGCCATCTCGAGGGACCTTGCGACGGGCGGCAGTCTAAACCCTAAACACTCATCCAAATGGTCCCACAATCTTGGTTATGAAAAATGAATAGTATGTAATTTGAAATCTATGTTTTCTTCTCAATAGCACATCTAAAACTTCTATAACGGACGTCTTTTAACAGAAAATGTTATCGAAACACCTTTTGATTGAAGTTTTCCCAAAAACTACAGGAGAAGAAATGTGTTTATGTTTTGTTTAGAGATTTTTAAATAAACATTAAATAAACATTTGTCATTTCAATACACAAGCGTATTAACTTTAAATTCTTTCAAAAATCGATCACAAACCTCCCGTTTCGCATCGGCAAAAAAAAACTGGTTCCCGCACTTCACTTGTGCTTGGGACGATTTCAATGCCCTTTAAGTTCAACTACTTTTACCCGTGACATTGTTACTTCGTGGTGGTATTAAGGGCAATCGATGACGTCACAGCGCATGTTGGTTAAGGGGGGGGTGTGCATTTATTATTTTGAGGTGTTTAGGGAGAAATGTTTATTGAGTTATGGGAAGCAATCAAAGATTTAATTTGTAGTCATCATCATCTCATCCGTAGGACATCGAATGCTGGACATAAGTAGGACTGGACATATGTCCACCGTCGACCCGCGGGCCTTATCAAATCGTCTGTCTACCTTGTTGGAGAACGTCCTATGATATGCTTGCCGGTCCGTGGCCTCCACTGGAGAACCTTCACAGGGCCTAGTGCGAGTTTTACTCGATCAAACGCGTCGAACGCGTAAACGTCAATTTGTACGGGAATGAAGCAGCGCTACACGTTATCCACTAGGTGGCGCTGCTACATTCCCATACAAATTGACGTTTACGCGTTCGACCAAGTTTGATAGTTGACAGCAGCGCCACCTAGTGACTAACGTGTAGCGCTGCTTCCTTCCAATACAAATTGACGTTTATGCGTTCGCTCTCCGTACTTTGTGTATTACCCACTGCCGCCGGGCTATGTCGGTAGCTTTCGTACATTTACGGATCTCCTCAATCCTGATTCGATCTCTCAGTGTAACCCCGAGCATAACTCTTTCCATAGCTCGTTGAGCGACGTTGAGGTTTCTTACGAGGCCCATAGTTAAAGACCACGTTGGTTGAAAACTTTACTTTTAAGGCACTCTCGTCACTCCTTAGCTACTAAACCGATCTTTGTGAAATTTTTCAAACACGTTATCGGGGATACAGAGAAGGAGAGGAATGACATAAATGATACAAATTAATAACAATATTCTTTTATTACTTTATGTATTATGCACATTCTTGTCCTGTGTCAAAGGTCACAGAAGAAAATATTCGTTGCCAAATTAAATGTCACATCTAGTGTTAAAATAACAATTCGATAACCTCGGTACGAAGTTACACGTTGGTTACACGTAATTAAAGAAATTTACAAATATTAATGAATTTTTTTTTAATAATTATTAGCATTTAACAGTCGATTTAAGATAGCAACGGTCAATGAAGCAATATTTTGCATTATTCGTTGTATTACAATCTCCTCGGGTATTTAGTTTTGTAACTATGGTAGTAACGCTAGTAACGATGACAAGATTAATAGTGCGGCCGACATAGACCACCTATTCACCTATCCCTACTAACTGGTGGGGCTAGTGGGGCAGGGGATGTGTCTGACGCCCTGAAACACCTAACACAGGTACAGTAGTACCAAAGCTCTATAGAGCAAGTGAACTTAGTTTATTATTGTAATAGTTTATTTTTATTTTATTTTATTTATTAGGAAGCCAACACAGTATACAACAATCCATACACTTATTCACATTTAAACAATCTTTTATAATATTGTATACTCCACTTATAGGCTAACTCAGCATGCATTAAAAGACATTTTTTTTTTAAATAAAACTAATAAAAAGAAAACAAAAAAATCCAAACCATACAAAACAAAAGAACAAAAGAAGAATAGTTCGTTTACTAGCTACATAAAGTCTCTGACCCTTGTCAGAGGAACCCTAGCAGGTAGGACAAAAATAAAATAGGACCGGTCTGAAGTAGAAGCAGGACCGGCCAGATCCTATAACTTTCTAATAAAAATGTAATTAAATATATTATGACGGATAACACAAAACGAGAAAAATTTATAAAATATTGCACGAAAATAGCGCGGATGTCAATAGACAGTAACAAAAACTGACAGTACTGAATTAATTAATGTACAGTAAATATTCATAGATGATAATAAAATAGATGGAAAATGTCCCTGACTCTCGCCAGGGGAACATGTGAACCCCCCCCCCCCCCGACCCCTCAACATAACATTGTCAACCTAATTGTAAAATTTAAAATTGTGAAATCTAAATATACGGCCCGTGGGGGTGGGGTAACCCCCGGGGGAAATTATAAAAAAAAAAAAACTTTCTAATAGGAGTATGTTCTTTCATACTTAACTCCCATTAGAAATTTGTCTGTGATTTTTCTATATACCTATATGTATATTGGAAAAATATGACGGAGGCCTATGTCTAAGCAATGGACAACCTACGGCTGGCATGATAAGATCCCTGTTAAAAATGACAATTTCTTGGAAACCTATTTAAAGAATAACTGTCTTACTTATAAAAATCAACTAAACGTCTTCTTAGCATCGTATTAACTAATCACTACATATCTTCTTAAGTAGTGTTTGACAGTTCATTAAGACATTGCTAAGCAACAAATTAAAGTTAAGCAACGTTTATAAGTAAAAAATTTTCTTAAGTGGTTCCTAAGTATTACTTAAAATTTAAGTAACGTTTATAGGTAAGGCTGTAAATGTTTTAATTTTGATATAAATGCTAAAGCAGATACAGAAAACCGGAAGAAACAGTTCGGTCGAGTTGACTAACAACTCAGTTATGGACCTTTAGAATCCATGGTTGGAATGATGTTACACTTGGCCTTGACTTTGCTATGTTTTGTAAACATATATATGGAATAAATAAAAAAAATTATTCGTTTATTATCTGATGAATATTCAAATGAATTCTGTCTACACATTAATAGATTCAATAAATCATTTTATTTTTTTATTATTTTTATTTATAATATTATAAATAAATTTTAGTATTCGTTTGACATTCGTCGACATTGTTTGATACTTTATTTTCTTGGATGTAAAATAGTTTTATATTTAAAACATAAAAAAAGGGTTTTTAAAATACGCAAGGTTGAGAGTATAGCTATAATTGTGTAAAAATACTTAAATCATTATTGACGTTAATAGTAAAGATTTAATTTTGCAAAAAAAAAGAGTAACCGATTTGAACTTTCTAGAATAAGTCTGTCTTGACGTATAGTCCAAGCGGCGACCGTAAAATAGGGCGGTGATCCAGAATAAGTACAAAAATAGACTTTATAACTTTTTGGATATTAGACAAATAAAGGTCCTTTTTTTTGAATTTGTTTTCCGAATTTTTTGTAAAATTTATGTATAAAGACATAAGTACAATTACTATTAGAAGGAGTTTTGATCAATAGAATATAAAAATTTAAGTCTGGCACCCCGATTCTTCACATCCAAATATCCAAAATGTTATAAAGTCTTATTCTGTCTTATTGTTCTTATTCTGATCACCACTCATTTTTACAGTCGCCGCCGCTTGGACTAGTAGATACTCGCCAAATTTCTTGTTTTAACTGCTTTTGTAGTAACTCATACTTTCAAAATTCTCTATTTGCCAACTTTTGTAGGCATTATTATTAATATTATTATTTCGTCAATTACAACACCAACATGAATTAATTATTAATTATGTCACTGATTTAACACCTGACATCTTTACTGACACTGTGACTTTAAGACGATCCTTAGGGTACCTATAACATTTTTTCACAATAAAAAGTAGCCTATATGTTAATTCAGATAATAAACTATCTGTGTGCCAAATTTTATTCAAATTCGTTCAGTAGTTTTTACGTGAATAACAAACATCCACACAAACTTTATAATATTTTTTAATTTTGTCAAAAATAGAATTTTGATTTTGTCATAAAAATTCACAACAAATTCAATACATAAAGCCTTGACTTACTATTTTAAAGTTATATTATACGTATTTTTATGTCATTAAATTTAAAAATGTTTAAGTAATTGAAACTTAGAATGAATGTTTATTACATAAAATATTCTCAAGTAATGTAGTTAAATAATGTATATTATTATACAAACGCAGACATTTAGGTACCCAAAAGAACCGGTTATAGAGCTCAGTTAGAATGTACACTTATTTAAGGTGCATAGTGCCGTCAATATTGGGTACATTCTTTAGCCTCGTTTATGGTTAGACCAAAAAGCTTGAAAAAATATATATAAAATATCAAAGTTTAGACAACATTTCATACAATGTTTTTCTTATCACCAAAGCATTTTAAAAGTCACCAAATTCCATACTGCTTCTAAGCGGGTACGGCGTTTGGAAATAAATAAATATCTTAACACATTCCACACAGCACCATCTAGTTCCAAATTAAGCATCTATAGGCTTGTATTATGGATACCAGACAGTTGATATACTACATAGATTACTTTTTTTTTGGTAAAAACATACATATTATAGATACAAACATCCATGACTCAGGTACAAAGGTAAAATGTTACACATAAAAATTTGCCCCTAGTGGGATTTGAACCCGCGACCGTTTTGTTAACAGCTAGGGTTACTAACCACTAGACCAAACGTGTCGTAAAACGTATTTAAACGCTAAAAAATTAATATTCTGTTGTACTTTAAACACAACATAGCATATGTAAAAAAATCAACATTTTCATTCAATACATCGTGATATACTAATTTCAGTATGCGGCGCGGTTGTAGTGGGCTACATACACCCCGTCCAGATTGTCAACGTCATTGAAGACTTCAAGCGCCTTAAAATATGTCCTGTGTTAGGCGACTCGCAGTCGAATATTATTTTTGAAACAAGTTTTTCTTTTTTTTTTTTCGAAAAAAAATTTTTTTTTAAATTCTGTAATAAGTAAATTGGAAAGTTTTAGGCAGTCAGCCTTTTTACGCTTAGTACTTGAAATTCTGACAATTTGAAACTCTGACGTTATGGGACCAAACCATTATACTACGTGGCTGAAGTTTAGACATAATATATTTAAAAAAACGGAAAATCAGTAATTAAGTTACTGATTTTCCATTTTTTTTTTAAATAATATAATAAATTATATTTTTAAGTCCTTTTTATTTAACATTTATTATAATTCTGTCAATTGAACTAGTGAGACTTTTTGTTTCGATAGTTCAATGAATTAATGCAATCAATTCAACTCGCAATAATGGAAATAGACCGTAGTTTTAAAACTATATACACTATAAATACTACTAATAATAATAATAATACTGCTGCTAATATATAATAATATATATTGTAGTTTACTGACTAAGTACATACTTATATATAGTAATAGCGCCATTCGCGTGTCCGTTTGTGGCCTCATCACAAAATGGTCATTGCACATTCCTCATAGACATCCTATTAATTATTTTTTATTATATTTTAATTGTTTAAATCGCATCAATCATCATTAACACAATATAAAAATTCAATACGCAATAAATTATTGGATATTTTTCCTTTGAAACAAATTAGTATTGAAAACTGTATTCGCCTCTATACGAAGGATTCATTCAGGAATCAATTTTGTACATCATAATTCTATTATCTACTAGTGGCCCGCTCCCGGCTTCGCACGGGTGCAATTTTTTATTCAATCCAGCCGATAAATTACCTTACACCGCCATCTGTTAGATTCTTATGGAACTCACAGATAAATAATTGCTGGATTGAATAGGTATCAACAGATGGCGCTATGTTAATAATATTATATAATTTGCAAAAAAATAATAAACAAAATGAGATATAAACTATCCTATCTTTTAAGTTGGACCAAATAACAGATACTTATGAAGTTTGATCAAAATCGGTTCAGTAGTTTCAGAGTTTATCGCGAACATACATCGTGACACGAGATTTTTATATATATAGATTTCTATACTAACATTATAAAGGGAGAAGAATTTTGTATGTTTGTAATGTATAAACTGAAAAACTACTGTACCTATTTTAAAAATTCTTTCACCTATAGAAAGCTTCATTATCAACGAGTAACATAGGCTATATTTTATAAAGTTACGCGGGCGAAGTCGCGTGCAAAAGCTAGTAATATTATAAATGTGAAAGTTTTTAAGATTGTGCGTTTGTTACTCAATCACACAAAAACGTGTGAACGGATTTAGATGAAATTTGGCACACAGATAGCTTATTACCTGGATTAACATATAGGGTACTTTTTAACTAGGAAAAATGTTTTTTCACCTATGCCTAGCCGGACAAAGGCTCGCCAGTAATCAGTACAGCTTAAGTTACTAATCAAGTTATTAACAAGTTACATGACTTCAAATTACACATACTTAACAATTATTAATCCTTCAGTCGCCAGAGTCGGATTTATCCGACAATTATTTTCGTGTCAATTCCGTCAGAGCCGTACGACAATATATATATACGACAAATTTCTCTACTTGTATAATGTTTATTTTTAAATCATTGCCTTGATTTCTCTTAAAAAAAATAAAAAATACAAGTCAAGCGGTTAAAGGGTTAAATTTGTTAACAAAGCACTAGATCTAACTATTAATGAGACTATAATGATTTAATTGGCATGTTTAATTTAAATAATAACAATTCAAATAGGACTGCTGGTTACCGATACAAATTTGTATTTAATTACTTAGGTATGCTTATTAAATATTAAACACATATTTAATAACAGAAAAGTTTCTTAATTATAAGTAGTTCTATTTAATTACCATTAAAATTTATGGAGCGTTCGTATTTCCATACTTACATAGTGTATATTGAAGTCGCTGACGGCGTCTGACTGTATAGCTGCAAATGTCTCCTAAACCATGCAACAGGTTTTAATGCGGTTTTCATCCACCATCAGTTAAATAATTTCCCAAAAAAGGGTTTCTTTATATGCAATATGTCGGCGGCCGATCGTATAATCTGGCAGTTCGTGATGTGCCTAGGTAGGCACATCGTGTTATGGCGGTGTTCCGTGATGATGTTCTAAGTGATTAAAAAAGTGCTTATCAAATTACATTTAATCAAAAACTAATTACAATGTCAAAATTAGTAATCTCACAAAATTAGAGCTTTTACTGGTGCAGATTGTGCTTCCTATAATTGCGGCGGCATCCGCCAAATGCTACTTAATTTAAACATTGCGATATTGTTTGATGCCTGCCCTGTTAGAGGCCTTGTATATTTAAATAAAAATAAAATACATGAACATATATGCCTCTAATGGGCATCCAAATCGTTGAACGATATCTTCTAACGATCTGACTGATATTAGTTAGGAACTTCATGAAACGGCGCCTTATCACGATCTACTAGGCGCATCACGAATTGCCGGATTATATGATCGGCCGCCGACACATTAAACCTCTAGTTAAGTTTTTATGTACGTAGAAAAAAAAGACAATATTTTGCAACCAAGTCGCCAAAACTGTCCGCTTATTTCTGTTTCTCCGCTAACTATAATACTTATAAAGCACCTAACAGATTTTGATACGGTTTTCACTAATGGAAAGGGGTATAAGCGAGGAAGGTCAAAAACAAAGGTTATTATAAAAATCATCCCAGGCGAAGCCGGGAGCGGATACATATAAGAAAGTGTTTGCGGTTGCTATGTTGTCTTCTATAGACTTTTCGAGAAAAGAGTTCTAAAAGAGTTATCTAAAAGTCTTGTTTTCCAAATAAAGATTTTTGAAATTGCAAATGAGCAAATCCCTATATACAAAACCTTAACTTAGCACAGTTTTTTTCAAGTTGACTGCTATGTTAGGTTAAGCCAGGTGTGCCGGAGAAAACTTGTTTGAATGGCTAATTTAAAGGCTGCATAAAAAACTTGCTATGCCAAATATAACTAAGGCCATTTCCGATTTTAACTGTGGTTTAACTTAACTACGATATATTTTTGTTAATCGTTGCAAGTTGATTATTTTTGAATTTTCTTTGATCGATTATCTATATCTATAATAATACTAGCTACACGCTTCCGGCTTCGCCCGGGTTCAAAATAAAAACTATCCTATCTTTTAAGTTGGACCAAATTACACATAGTGACGAAGTTTTATCAAAATCGGTTCAGTAGTTTAGGAGTTCATTGCAGAGACACAGCGTGACACGTAATCCTTATCTATATATATAAAAATCTCGTGTCACGATGTATGTTCGCGATAAACTCTGAAACTACTGAACCGACTTTGATCAAACTTCATAAGTATCTGTTATTTGGTCCAACCTAAAAGATAGGATAGTTTATATTACATTTTGTTTATAATTTTTTTGCAAATTATATAATATTATTAACATAGCGCCATCTGTTGATACTTATTCAATCATTTATCTGTGAGTTCCATAAGGTTCTCACAGATGGCGGTTTAAAGTAATTTATCGGCTGGATTGCAAAAAAGCACCCCGGGCGAAGCCGGGGGCGGGCCACTAGTATATATATAAAAATTTCGTGTCACGTTGTTTGTCCGCTATGAACTCCTAAACTACTGAACCGATTTTGATAAAATTTCGTAACTATATGTAATTTGGTCCAACTTAAAAGATAGGATAAATTTTATTTTGAACCCGGGCGAAGCCGGGAGCGGGTCACTAGTTTTTATATATATAAAGATTATAAAGAGAGATGTATTTTTGTATGTTTGTAATGAATAAACTCAAAAACTGGTGGACCGATTTTGAAAATTCTTTCACCTATAGATAGCTAGACTAGATTATCAACGAGTAACATATGCTATATTTTATAAGGTTAGGCGGGCTAAGTCGCGTGCAAGAGCTAGTATAAGTATAAATTAAAATCAATTCCTTTTTCATCATCTGTAATACATAATAATAATAATAAAATCGTAAACGATCTGTCTGTACGTTAAATAGTTAACGTACCGTGTCTGTACGTTAAATATTTTTTCAAAAATGAATTTGTACACATTGTACTTACTTAACGCTGCCGAGGTTAAAAAAAGTGCTTTTAGAATTTTTGTCATTTTTTGTATGTCTGTGCCCGCTAATCTCAGAAACGGCTTAACCGATTTGAATGCGGTTTTCACTGATACATTTACGATTAACTGAATTAAGCTATAGGGTACTTATTATCCTGAAAAAATGGTAGGTTCCTGTGGGATTTACAAAAGAAACTATAGCGCCATTATGAACATTTCTCTATGCCTTAAGTAATGCCAGCTGTAATTAACATGTTTAGTTAACTAATGCGATGGCGTCATTGCGTAATTGTGACTTCTCAATAATAATTTACAATAGAGGCTCTTTAATGAATTGGAAATTACCTACTATTTAATAGTTATTACTGCGCCATAGGTTGATAGTAGTATAACGATATTGTAGACAAGACGTGACTGCAATTTTGCCACTGTTTATAGTTTTTTTTTTATTCAAATGACTATTTACTCGTAGATTAATTCTAAACTTATTAAGCTTTTTTTTTTATTTTATTTTTATGTTATAAGTCGATAGACAGGCCGATGGTAGCCCATCAAGTTCTTCACTTATTAACAACGAAGAAGTACAACCATTAGCAACTATGTATCTATATATTGTACTTCGTTCTTGAACTTTATAAAATATATATAAGCCAATGTCACTTGACGATAATGTAGCCTTCTATAGGTGAAAAATATTTCAAAATCGATCAACTAGTTTTTGAGTTCATACATTACAAATAGGTATACAAAAATAAAAATCTTCTCTATAATATTTTTTTTTTAAATATAAGATTCGATTTGTTGAAAAAAACATAGCACCGTTTTACCTTAAGAATAGGTATATTATATTTTTATTAATAATCATAAAATGACCCAGCGTTTTATGTGTCTTGTCACATAAGTCTGTATTATTACAAATACACATTTATTTTTTCCTTATAATGATAACATAGTTGGATAATATTACGACATACGAGTAACTGTATAGTATATAGTCTATAGCTCAATCTATAACTTCGTCCGCGTTGAAAAAAAAAATGATCCTTCGGGAACAGTAACATGACGATTTCACGATGATCGCTTAAGTAGTTAAGGCGTGAAAAGGTAACAGACAGGCAGACAGAGTTACTTTCACATCTATAATATTACAATAGTATGAATAATAACTTGCCATACCGAGTAAGTGCTACATTTTTTTTTCATACATTGAAAATATATGAAAATATCATTTTTAATCAACATGTCAAAGTTGATTAAAAATGATTTTTTTTTTAAATTTCACGAAATGTATTATTTTTAACCTCAAGGGTTGCAATAAGTTGATCCCAAACACGCTATATCTGCTGTAAGTTGCCGAGGAGTTGGTTATCTTGCAGACTACCTAGTTGATGCTGTAGCATTAGTTCAAGGTTACCATGTCATGGTAATATCACCGACGTAACAGTATAACAATTTCACGAAATATATTATTTTCAACCTCCAGGGTTGTAATAAGTTGATCCCAAACACGCTATATCTGCTGTAAGTTGCCGAGGAATTGGTTATCCTGCAGACTAATTGATGCTGTAGCATCAGTTCAAGGTTACCATGTCATGGGAATATCACCGACGTAACAGTATAACAATTTCACGAAATATATTATTTTCAACCTCCAGGGTTGTAATAAGTTGATCCCAAACACGCTATATCTGCTGTAAGTTGCCGAGGAATTGGTTATCCTGCAGACTAATTGATGCTGTAGCTTCAGTTCAAGGTTATCATGTCATGGGAATATCACCGAAGTAACAGTATAACAAATTTCACATCAATAAAACACGTGTAAGTTAGTGAAATCTCTTCGTCAACTAGGAAATGTGCTGAACATTTTTCCCCTTCATCCATGTTCGTAAATGAAATTACCTAACCATATTGCATCAAACGCTGAATAGAACAGATCTTCATAAATTATAGCTATTAACCATCTCAATCACCTCAGCTTTCAAACAAAAAAAAATTGGTCCAATCGATACACTGATACACAAATACACACACACACAGACAAACTTATAAAGCCCCGTTTTTTCGTCGTTTATTGAACCTTACCTATCTATAGGTATCTATAATTATCTCTCTGTTTCTCCGCTGACATCCTCTAAACCACACAACGGGTTTTAATACGGTTATCACTAATGGAAGATTTGTATAAGTATATAAAATTTGCAAAAAATGCATCAGTGTAACGCCGCGCACTGGTCTTTTTTTTTTTTTTCAAAATTACAATTTTTAATTTTCTTAATATTTTTCAAATTTTCAATTTTTAAATTTTTTAATATTTTTCAAATTTTCAATTTTAAATTTTTTTAATATTTTTCAAATTTTCAATTTTTTAATTTTTTAATATTTTTCAAATTTTCAATTTTTAATTTTTTTAATATTTCTCAAATTTTCAATTTTTTAATTTTTTAATATTTTTCAAATTTTCAATTTTTAAATTTTTTAATATTTTTCAAATTTTCCATTTTTAAATTATTTAACATTTTCCATTTTTTCCCATTCAATTTTCAATTTTTTAATTTTCTTTTCTATTCAATTTTAAAATTTTAAAACTTTTTCAAAATTACTTTACCTACTTTTTTTTTTTCAAAAATGTTTTCCAACGCATCTTTCCAAGTCTTTCATTAAAGTATACTACAGTTACGTCACAGACGCAATTTGACCCACCACATACTTACTGCTAATCATAAATGTTGTTTAATTTGTCTCTTAAATGTTTGCCGTGACCCTGCCATTGATTAATTTATGAACATACATTATTTTAATAAGAGTATAAATAGTTAAAAACAAAATTAACATAAATTTGTTAAGTACAATGTTTTCATATACACAAAAAAAGACGTAATATTTTTTACGGAGTTAAAAGGTTGTAATATGTTGTTGTTGGACTTTACATTCATTATTTGTTGTAAATTTAATGTGTTTAACCTTTCAATGAAGAAGATACTGTGAGGCGCGAGTTGACCCAGAAAATGCCTATGACCACAAAATGCCATTATAAGCGTAATATTTAACTTGAGAGTTATTAAAAAAGTACTAAAACTATACTAAAAAAATCCGAACTATATCTTTAAATACTAAAGACTAGCTGTTGCACGCGACTTCGCCCGCGTAAATTTATAAAATACTACCTGACCCGGCAAACGTAGTTTTGCAAAAAATTTTGGGGGTGGACCACCCTTAACATTTAGGGGTATGGAAAATAGATGTTGGCCGATTCTCAGACCTACCCGATAAGCACACAAAATTTCATCAAAATCGGTCCAGCCGTTTCGGAGGAGTTTGGCAACAAACACAGCGACATGAGAATTTTATATATTAGATAGCCTATGTTACTCGCTGATAACGTAGCTTTCTATAGAATAGATATATATATTTTTAAATCGATACAGTAGTTTTTGAGTTTATTTATTACAAACATACAAAAATACAAACTTCTCTCTTTATAATATTAGTTTAACTTCCGTATGTTAATGTCGACAAAACTCGAAAACTAGCTGATTGATTGACTTGAAATTTTTATATTTAATTGACATTTATTTATTTCATTTTATTCATTTTATTTTTTCATTTTTTTATTTGAATTTGACTTTATATTTAATTTTACAAGAGGAGTGTTTTTATATACTTTGTATTCCGAATTAATCTTTCAATAAAGAAGATACTGCGACGCGAGTTGACCACAAAATGCCACTACAAGAATTTTAGAAGATCTCTCGGGATTATAACCCTTTTGCAGGATAACAAGTATCCTATATGTAAATCCAGGCAATAAACTATCTGTGTGCCATATTTCATCCAAATCCGTTTAGTAATTTTTAAGTTATAATGATTGACAAACTTACAAATTTTCGCATATAAATGTCGGGATATTTTACATATTTTACTTTATATCTATATCTATATCTATATCTATATCGATATCTATATCTGTATCTGTATCTGTATCTGTATCTGTATCTGTATCTGTATCTGTATCTGTATCTGTATCTGTATCTGTATCTGTATCTGTATCTGTATCTGTATCTGTATCTGTATCTGTATCTGTATCTGTATCTGTATCTGTATCTGTATCTGTATCTGTATCTGTATCTGTATCTGTATCTGTATCTGTATCTGTATCTGTATCTATATCTATATCTATATCTATATCTATATATATATCTATATCTATATCTATATCTATATCTATATCTATATCTATATCTATATCTATATCTATATCTATATCTATATCTATATCTATATCTATATCTATATCTATATCTATATCTATATCTATATCTATATCTATATCTATATCTATATCTATATCTATATCCATATCCATATCCACATCCACATCCACATGTGTATTTTTATAAAGGACATTTAATTTTTCATGAAAAAAAAGTTTTTGGACATTTAATTCTTCAAAAACTTCGAACACTAGGACTCGTAACGCATCGCTACGAGTATTAGTAACAACTCGTCCATGCGGACAAGATTATTTCGCTCGAGTTGATCGGTTAGTCAACTCGACTTTTTATTCGAATTCAACATACGATTGATACGAGTTTCCTATATATAATTTATGAAATCATTGACGTCATTCTTATAAATATTGTACAGTTGGAATATTTTATTCCATTAATTTGTTTTTGAATTTTATGACGTAGTTACAACCTACCTATAATATGCATTTTTTGCGTAAATCTCGATTCAAATAGATGATGTCACGCTAATTAGATACACGTCTATAAAAATAAAACGTGAGCGCCGAAAATAGATTCTAATTTCAAATAAATGTGAAAAAAAAAAAACTGCAAGTAGTTCCAATAAAGCACATCAAGGAGTTTAAAGTGCCCCAAATCTCAGTCTCAGGTGTTCCGGGTTCAATTCCTGGCATGGCCAATTTGGAATTGAACTTTTCAAAGTTGGCTAGCACTAAAAATCCGTTGGTCAGCTTAGAAAAAGTTATAGCGGAGAAATAGAAAGAAGCGAACAGCGAATTTATTTGTGAAACCATATATAAGACTTCATATTATGTTTACCTATCCTACTCCATCAGAGTCTATCCTCCTATCTATAAATAAATTTAAAAGTGTATCACTGATTATTTAAGCGACAATGAAGCCTGGTTTTAAGCTATTCGGAGCTCATATTATGTTTAGTATTATATATATATATATATATTCCGAAACCTTGGTAAATTTAAATTTACGAGTAAGTATAATGACGATCATAAGAGTTTCTTGGAGAAACCTAATTGATAAATAAATATGTTAATTTCAGATTTACTAATATTAAAAACGCTGTGATCGATGTTTATGGATGTTTGTTGTTACTCTTTCACGCAACAATGACAACGGATTTGGATGAAATTTGACAAACAGATAGTTTATTGTCTGGATTAACATATAAGATACTTTTGTCCTAGAAAAACGTTAGATTCCCGAGGTATCGACTAAAAATATAAAAAAATGGACTCCACTGTCGCCGTGGCGGCGCCACTCGTCTCAGTGATATCTGTCAGTGATGTCTGGGGTTATACTATATTACTCGTCTTTTGTACTTTTGTTAAAGTCGTCATACATGCTGACGGTCCACTCGATGGTAGGTGGCTACCGTCGCCATAACACAAGCACTGACCATAGCAGGATTGAGGATTAGGAAGGAGTAGGGATTTGGGGTCTCTCATGCCTTACTCGTCGAAACAGCACACTTGCTGTTATTTCACGGAAACCTTCTGTAAGTGGGTGATAACTGTGAAACGTCATGTGTCTTAGCGCTTCTATATAGTTATAGAAGACTAGCTGTTTCACGCAACCTGGTCCGCATAACTTTATAAAATACTAGCTGGTGCCCACGACTTCGTCCGCGTTGAAAAATATTAAGTAGCCTATCCTGTGTCCCGTACGTCAAAATGTTTATCTACCAAGTTTCATGAAAATCAGTTAATTTGTTAGAGTTATGGAGGAACATACATACATACATACATAAATACAATACCTACACTTACAGATTTATTATTAGTATTGATGATAGCCTATGTTACTTGCTGATAATATCAGCTTCCCAACAGTGAAAGAATTTTTCAAATCGGTCCAGTCGTTTCGGAGCCTATTCAATGCAAACAAACAAATAAACAATCGAATCTTTCTTTTATAATATATACTAGTATAGATAGTATAATGTTATTATCTGATATTGTAGCTTTCTATAGGTGAAAGAATTTTTAAATTCGGTTTAGTAGTCCTAGTCTAGTCTCCTAGTCCCTTAAGTTGCATGCCCAACAGTTTTTTACATGTTTTTTAGTTTACAAACAAAAATATAAATATTCTCTCTAGAATAATGTATTAGCATAGATAATATAATAGATATCAAATTAAAATGGTATATTATTGGAAAATTCTTATCTAAATAAATGATTAAAATTCAATGGCTTACAAATTTGTGGCTCACAAAGTAAATATCGAAATATTGACTTAAATAATGATGATTTCATCATAGTAAGTAAATCAATAGATTTTTTTTCTTCTTTCTATCCATGTTTGCCTATCTATTGACGTAAATGCGATCACATCAATGAGGTTTTTACGCTGAAAAAAAAAACTAGTCATACTGCATAGTCATCTAAAACCATTGAACTATTATTACTAGCGTATAAAACAAGTTATCTTTGATGCTATTTAGCAAAAAAGATGTAGGTAATAGATAGATACTAAGGGTGGATTGCACCGTAGGCTTGGTTATTGTTAAAGTCAAAACTAACTTTAGCGGTGACTTTAACGGTGACAGTCGAAATTAACAATCGCATGTTGCACCATGATATTGTTCGTCACTGTCAAAGTTAAAGGGGTTGCCAATATAAAAACATATAATTTTCGTAAGTTATAATAAAAAAAATAATAATCGCAACAAACTCATCGAAAACAAAATCTGTGACGGAGATCTCAAAGGTGCCGCTCGCCTTTTGTTCTCCAACGACGTGCTATCACCAGATACCTCTGACACCCTTCAGGCCTTACGGACAAAACATCCTCCAGCTCCAGCAAACCCATATTTTCTCGACCCACCAACAGCAGGGCAAGCATGCCTTCAAATTCAAAACAAAGATGTTACGGATGCCATTTTATCTTTTAAACCAGGTTCGGCTGCAGGTTTGGATGGAATCTCACCCCAACATTTGAAAGACTTAACATCGCATTCTGTGGGTGATGCAGGCGAGCAACTTGTAAATTCGATCACTAAATTAATCAACTTTATGTATTCCGGTAATGTCAATCCAGAAATTGTTCCCATTCTTTTCGGCGCGAACCTCATTGCCCTCACCAAAAAGGACGGAGGGGTGAGACCAATTGCTGTTGGATCAACACTACGACGTCTGGCCTCCAAAATTGCTGTTCGACATATTTTACCAAAATTAAATTCGGAATTTGAACCCGTACAGTTAGGCTTCGGTGTAAAACGAGGGTGTGAGGCAGCCGTCCATGCCCTACGCTCTTTCCTAACTTACGGACAGCCTGACGTGTTGCTCAAAATTGATGTTAAAAATGCATTCAATTCGGTAAATAGGGATACCCTGCTGACGGAAATAAAACAACATATACCGGAAATATACAATTATCTTCTTCTCAGTTACGCTGACCCAACAAAATTGTTATATCGTTCTAATGAACTGTCTTCGGAAGTAGGTTGTCAACAGGGTGATCCCCTTGGGCCTGCAATTTTTAGTTTGGCTATAAATCCGATAATCAAAAATTTAAATTCTAAATTCAACGTTTGGTATTTGGACGACGGAACCCTAGGAGGTGATGTGAATACTGTGTTTTCGGACCTTTTTTTAATCAAAAATAAATTTGAAGCCATTGGTTTGGAGCTTAATTTTAGCAAATGCGAACTTTTTATAAATAACTGTGACTTAAATTTAAATGACGTAAAACAAAAATTTAATATTTTGGCTCCAAATATTAAAATAGTTAACAGTAATTCCCTTTACCTTTTAGGTTCTCCAATTTTTGATGAATCTATTTCTGAATATATTAATAATTCAATTACTAAATTTCAAAATACTGCTGACCGTCTCCTTGAAATTAGTCCACATTATGCACTTTGCATCTTAAAATTCTGTCTTTTCGTCCCAAAATTTATGTATGTGCTCCGGTGCTGCTCCTTTTGGAATCACCCAGATCTTTTGACACAAGTAGACGACTTAATCAAAATTAGCTTAGAATCGATTCTTAATATGCAGCTGAATGAGCAATCTTGGACCCAAGCATCCCTACCCATCCGTTATGGTGGTTTAGGGATTCGCAAAATTTCCAGTGTCGCTTTACCAGCCTTCCTATCTTCTGTCCATAGTTCAGCAAATCTCATAAGTAAAATTTTAAGGGCATCCCCTTCAAACTTTGAGATTGCTGGCTTGGAAGAAGCTAGAAACGCTTTCTTAATTGCATGCCCAGGTCAAAATTTTCCAGTTTCTCCAAATTCACAGAGGATCTGGGACGACATAAACTGCAAATTGACATATGACAATCTTTTGAGCTGTAGTACAGGTTCGGCGCGTGCTAGGCTTTTGGCAGTGGGTGCGCATGAGGCCGGCTACTGGCTTCACGCGTACCCTTCGTCAAATACAGGAACATTTCTTGAGCCTGACACGCTCCGAATCGCAACCTGTCTACGGCTTGGGGTTCCGGTCTGCGCTCCTCATAAATGTCCCTGTGGCAGTGATGTCGACAAGCTAGGACATCACGGACTGTCATGCCAAAAAAGTGCAGGCCGCTTCTCGAGACATGCCGCACTTAACGATATCATACGCCGGTCCCTTGCCACCGTCAACGTGCCAAGTCTACTTGAGCCGCCTGGGATCGCAAGAGACGATGGCAAGAGACCGGACGGTATGAGTTTGATTCCATGGAAGATGGGTCGGGTGCTGGTATGGGATGCAACCTGTTCAGACACGCTGGCCCCTTCCCATCTACATGGAACCAACAACAGAGCTGGTGCGGCTTGTGAAGCGGCTGAAAAAGCTAAAGCATGCAAATACAGGGGTCTAGGCTCCGAATATGATTTTGTCCCATTCGGTGTCGAGACCCTTGGTCCGTGGGGTCCTAGCGCTATAAGGCTTTTTAAGGAAATAGTAAAAAGGTTAGTCGACATCACAGGAGACCGAAGAGCTGGCAGCTACCTCGGACAAAGAATTAGTCTAGCTATTCAAAGGGGGAACGCTGCCAGTATCTTCGGAACCTTGCCTAAAGGGACTTCTTTTAATAATATATTTTAATTATTGTATTATATTTTTTAAGGTTTTTAGTTTTAGGTTCAATTGATAATAAAACAATTTGTCCATTTGAAAAAAAAAAAAAAAAAAATTTTTCGTAAGTTGTTGTGGTAATAATTTTTTTATTATGGCAACATTCAGTCACCTGTCACAAAACAAATTCGAATATTTGAGGTTTTGTGTTTTTAACGTGTTGAAGGAGTAAATAAAGCATTTTATTTTGTACATCAAAATAATGGACCGTGCCGGATCGAGCACCGATGAAATTATTATGGCAGACTACCGATTAAAGTTCTACATTTTTCTAATGTGTTGAACCTTGATTAACTAGATTTATTTACTTACTTTAGATATGAGTGCAATAAACGCCACGCGTATTAAGTTGTAGCTTTATTATAAGCTTAATTATAAATTGATCTTAATACACCAGCTGTATTTAATTTACAATAAAATACATTAATATACTATATTGCACACAGACATATTACGTACCTTCATAATCCGGTACATCTACTCTACTCATTGTTTTACATTATTGGGTTTTAGAGAACGCAAGGAAGAAGTTAATAGACTTCAAATAATTGTGGACATTGGATAAACACAAAAATGTATACATTTTCGGAATCGATCAATTCGAGGTTGATAAACTTTTTTCTTTCGCATTTCGGCCACTATATTGTATTCACTGTCATCATCAGAAGAACTAGATTCCCATAGTATATCACGGACTAAAGACATGATATCAAAATTTTCAGACAAAAACAAAATACTTAAGTTGACAGTTGACTTAACCGTAACAATAACATTGACCGGCCAATATCGAGCGGTTACGGTTGTCGTTAAGTTATGACGTCATTTTTACCGTTGTAAAAATGGTGCAACGCATATTATGCTTAACCGAAGATTTAACGACTGGTTTGGATATGGTTACCGTTAAAGTTAGATGGTGCAACCCACCCTTAGATACTTAAGCTAAAAAGATATCTAAGAAAAAATCAAATTAACATTAAAAATCAATATTTTTTTAAAAGTATTTACTTAATAAGTAGGTATTTGGTGGTCAAAAAATTTAATATAATATAACTTTACTAACATTATCCGGCGACTTCATCCGCGACTCCTTTCTAAAGACATTGTTACTTGCTGTTTGGTTCGCTCCTCATAGTGTAAAAATAATCTGTAAAATTTTGATTATCTATTTGTATTTTGTATTATGTATAGGATTTTGTTTCAGTACTATACCTATGTATCTATTTTGTTTAATATTTGTTTTTGTGTATGGAACTCTGTCTAGATATTTATGGATATTGTAAAAAAATTATGTATAATGACCGTTTGTTTCCTGAATAAATAAATAAATAAAATCTGTCGAAATAAGAATATGACAAACTAGCTGTTGCACGCGACTTCGCCCGCGTATAACTCTATAAAATATATGTTACTCGCTGATGACGTAGCTTTCAATATATGTAGGTGAAAGAATTTTTAAAATTGGTTCTATAGTTTTTGAGTTTATTCATTATAATCATCTACAAATCTCTCTTTATAATATCACTAGTGGCCCGCTTCCGGCTTCGCACGTGTGCAATTTTTTACTCAATCCAGCTGATAAAATTACCTTACAACGCCATCTGTTAGAATCTTATGGAACTCACAGATAAATGATTGCTGTATTGAATAATTTGCAAAAAAATAATAAACAAAATGTAATATAAACTATCCTATCTCTTAAGTTGGACCAAATAACAGATACTTATGAAGTTTGATCAAAGTCGGTTCAGTAGTTTCAGAGTTTATCGCGAACATACATCGTGACATGAGATTTTTATATATATAGATTAAGTATAGATGTCTTGAAATCCGTCTTTTCTTAATATTGTATCTAAAGAAGTTAAAAATATATCTGTTATTCATTTGCGCGGTAATTCCCCGCGTTTAGTGGTCGTTATTGTTAAATAAATAAAATTGTTTCGCCCTTTAAGAGTCGTATTTTAAACTGCACGCAAAATATTTTAATGGTGAAACTTTAAACCCATTTAACCGCTTCGTTTTGTAGTTGTCGTGCCTCTAGAGTCTGACTCGTATTTTTTTTAACTTGGATTATTTTAATTTAGTTGTTATTATGTGGAATGCATTTAAAATTGTGAATTCTATATTTAACTTAATTACAACTAAGTTTATATTACAGATATTTATTTAATGAGAGCGCTCGGTTAAATTATTAATTGAAATTTCAGTGAAACGTAATTTATTATTGAATAAGGATTCACATAATCATTTAATTGTGTTTTTATTTTTACCTGGGTCTCGGAAAAATTGAATCTAAGAGCATGATAACAAGCTATAATCTTAGCTATAGCTTGTTATAAACCCATAAGCTATATAAAAAATATATAACTAGCTTTTGCCTGCAACTTAGGTATTAAAACATTGATTCATTTATTCAATACTAGCTTGTGCAGGACTTCGTTTGCGATGAAAAATAAAAAATAAATAAGCAATATAACGTTTGATCTCTTGTTGCTATAACACTTTGGCCAGGCGTTAGTTATTTTAGATGATCCCTCGGGAACAGACCTTTTTTTCTGGATGAAAGGTCTATGTCTTTTCCGGTATCCCTGGCAACGTGTATGCAAGATTTCATTATGATCGGTTGAGTAGTTAAGGCGTGAAAAGGTAACAGACAGACAGACAGAGTTACTTTCACATTTATAACAATAACTAGCTGGTGCCCACGACTTCGTCCGCGTTGAAAAATATTAAGTAACTTATCCTGTGTCCCGTACGTCCAAACTTTTTTAATTTTTAATAAACATTATACAAGTAGAGGAATTTGTCGTATATATACATACGGCTCTGGCGAATTGGCGTGTCCAATTGTCGGATAATTGTCGGATAAATCTGACAGATGGCGACTAAAGGGTTAAAAATGTGAGAGAAATTCGTGTAATATTTATTGTAAACGTCTCATTAACTTCTCAACTACCTGTCAAGCGAACGAAAATGCCTCCGTTAAAATTAAACACAGTTAAAACACTGTCTTCGAAGCAATTACAACGACATAATTGCAGAGCTCGTTTTAAAATTTACTCAATATGTAATATTATTTTTAAAAAAGGTTGTAATCATCAATACTAATAATAAATCTGTAAGTATCGGTCTGGAGTAAGTTACTTTGTTTTCAGAGATATCGTGTTTATAGGCTCT
This sequence comes from Synanthedon andrenaeformis, assembly GCA_936446665.2. Lineage (NCBI taxonomy): Eukaryota > Metazoa > Arthropoda > Insecta > Lepidoptera > Sesiidae > Synanthedon > Synanthedon andrenaeformis. Next base: position 1,488,333 of record OW387804.2, on the reverse strand, counting down.
ATACGTGATACTGAAACTAAATTGACGATTTTTAGATTTTTTTTCTGTATGTATGTATGTTCCTCCATAACTCTGAAACGAATTAACCGATTTTCATGAAACTTGGTAGATAAACATTTAGACGTACGGGACACAGGATAGGCTACTTAATATTTTTCAACGCGGACGAAGTCGTGGGCACCAGCTAGTTATAGTTATGTATATGCATGTGTTATAGGCGACGGTAGCCACCTACCATCAAGTGGACCATCAGCCTGTCTTTATTAGGGTTAAGAATAGGGGATTGGGAAGGCATAGGAAAAAGGCCTCTTACATATATTATGTACATCCCTTGTTCACTCACCAAAACACCAACAGGACATATTCTATTATTTTACGGTGTTCTTCTGTGACGGGGTGGTTACTGCCGCCAGACGGGCCACTACTTTCTACATCCAAACCAGAGCCAACTTTGAAAAATTCTTTTTTCAAAAAATTCAAAAATTCAAATTCAAAAATTCTTTTTTCAAAAAATTCAAAAATTCAAATTCAAATTTAAAATTTTTGAAAAAAAATTTGTAAAAAAATTCGAATCCGGATACCCTAAAATATAACTTTTTAAATTGGTATGTTCTAGAGGCGCTATTATAAATTTATTAACACGAACAAAAACAAGTTCAAAAGATTAATAATTCCTACAACAGTAATCATTTTTAAACGAACTCGAAGTTATGCATTGACGTCAATCGGAGAGCCTTGATGTTAAATTGGTATTATTTTAAAGTGGGATTGGGTGCAATCAATCGACAGAATAAGCAGAGGTACTCAAACTTTCAACGTCTCGTTCGAACTAAAAGTTGTAACATTTTAATACCATAATTTAAACACAACCTCTCTCTTTCTACGTGTCTTTTACCATTTCATTTGAGGTCGACCCAGTCGACGGTAGGGTTATACATTTTTAAAAGAATCTATATTTAATTTATACAATACATATTATCTATAACTAGCTGACCCGGCAAACGTTGTTTTGCCAAAAAAAAAAATTGGGGTGGATCACCCTTAACATTTAGGGGTATGGAAAATAGATGTTGGCCGATTCTCAGACCTACCCGATAAGCACACAAAATTTCATCAAAATCGGTCCAGCCGTTTCGGAGGAGTTTGGCAACAAACACCGCGACTTGCATACACTTTGTCAGGGATACCGAAAAGGACATAATGTACCATTCATCTAGAAAAAAAGGACTAAAATTAAGTAATCTAACGTCTGGCAAGTGTGATATCAATAAAAATGTCAGTCTTGTTTTGCTTTTTTTTTTCAACGCAGACAAATTCGCAGGCACCAACCAGTGAATAGATATCCTAGACATGAGTGTTTGTGCAAATAAATATTTATATATTAATTTACAGAAATTAATATTTCTTCCTTTATTTTTATGAAAAATATGCATGTATACGCTGCGGTATGTATATTCATAAATATATAATGTTTGTTACAAAATACAGCAAATTAATATTATGATTTGTATAAACTTACTTTTATGTCTTAGATAAAATTTATATTTGAAATCAAAAGTGATATTAGGGCTACATTACTATCACGAACTGGACTGGGCCAAATATACTTAATAAACTTATATATTTATATACTTAATAAACCTATTATTTTAGAATGTTAATATTATTTAAATTTATATGTTAATAACATAATCTACATAGTTATCGTCTCTTAACTTATATAGGAGACACATTATCTTATTGAAATTTTGCATGAGTTTAACCGAATATTAGACAAATAATTCATTTAAAAAAAAAATCTGTTTTATCATCCGCCAACAATTCCTGTTATAATTTAATAACTAACTAAATTACTAATTATAAATAATTATTCTTAACCTGTCTCGACTTGACCTGACCTGCCTTTAAATTACTCTATAGTCTAACACTATGGTATCATTCATAATTATTAGTACGTGCTCGTTTTAAAATTTTGTTTTGCTCTTGTCTTTGTTTATGGTTATGAATAATGTTATGTTATGAAGCGTTTCGTGTCTATTCTAGTCTATGGGCTCTGGCATTCCTCAATTCTCAAATGGGACATTTCCTGCGAGACATGTTGAGAACAGACCGTGGAATAGACCACTAACTTACCGAAACACAAAAAAGTGTACGTGCTGTTATTTCACGCTGGTTTTTTGTAAGAGGGTGGTTACTGTCGCTAGACGGGTTGCCCAAATTACTGCGAAACGCATTGTGCCCTTAAAACTGATTTGATTATCAGTTTGATTATTGATTGATTGATAAACTGATATTAACCTTAAAACGTACTTGATTATCAGACCTTAAAAAACCTTGACCACTGTAGCGTGTTCATACACTTCATACATCACTGCTGGATGCGCTACTAACCTGGATAACGCCTCAGATCCTGTATTTTATATATTTTTCGGCCTACATGTCATTCACGTATCATTTACATCACATTTTTCCCTTGTTTCCTTATTATCTTACCGACAGCCTGTTTTCAGAATGTCTGGTATACTTTTTCCTACATTTTCTCATACGTTTTACATGCATTTAGTCCTCATATAATTTCAAAAACGTAAATTTATATATTTTTGACATAATCTCTTTGTTTATTTATTTTGTCGCCATAGTTCCCATAATATTTTGACATCATGCTTTCTCATTACGTTGTTGCTTTCTCGCTCATTTTTTATTCCTTTTTATATACAACCTCACCTCTAAATTCGAAATGTCCTGGCCATATATATTTATTATTTTCTAAATTTAATTTTTAAAATATTATTTCGAAGGTTTTCCTCTCTAATGTAGCGTGTTCATACACTTCATACATCACTGCTGGATGCGCTACTAACCTGGATAACGCCTCAGATCCTGTATTTTATATATTTTTCGTAATTCTGACAAACAGATAAAAGAGCATTGATTGTAGTGCAATCTTTCAGAGCAACAAAGACTGAGTAGCAAGGTCTAATGTTTCTCAACATTATTTCCAGTTGTTCAGCTTCAGAGAGTTTTTTAGAGAGACGAGAAAACATACCAGACATAATTGAAATATAGATAACTATAGGTTCGTCAAGGCCTTGGGTTCGATTCCTAATTGCCTCGAGGAGCTTGTAGTCATAATCATGAGCACCAAAATCTTTAATAAGAAGTTGGGAAGTTTCTTCCCATGTTAAATTGGGATTTAGGTTAAGTTGGAATCTAAACCAATGAAGAGCATTATCAGTAAAGATTTCAAAGGCTTGCTTGATAAGCAAATCTTTGTTTAAGCACCTAGATGTGCAAAATTCATCCAACCTTTGAAGGAAAAATCTAGGACATGTTTTACCATTAAAGACATATTTTTTTAAATCCTTAAAAATATGATGATTGTGCGACTGAGGGGAATCTTGACAATTTGAAGACGGAACTACCGGAGCACCAGGCTGTGAAGAATTAGAACCCTCAATTGGTTCTGCATTAAAAAGTTCAAACTGTTTAGTTAAACAAATAAGATTTGACCTTCTGAACAAATCAGAGCTAGAATACGAAATTAAAATAAGGCTTGAGGAACCAGCTGATACCGTAGTCGGTTTGAAAAAACAAATTCTTCAACTGTCTTCTACATTTCCGTCGGAAGAAATTTTGACTTCTTCACTTCCTATCGAGGAAGATCTTTCTGAACTAGACTTTACCTTGTGTTATATAGAAAGGAAAATACAGGGTTTGTTTCAAGGAAATCATAAATATGTACGATTAATTAAAACTTATCTTAACCATGTATATTACAGGATAGATCGTATTGACATTGACTTAGATTCCGACCGTTTGGATACATTTAATGTTCTTAAGTCGAAATTTGATTCTTTAACTAAACAGTTTGAACTTTTTAATGCAGAACCAATTGAGGGTTCTAATTCTTCACAGCCTGGTGCTCCGGTAGTTCCGTCTTCAAATTGTCAAGATTCCCCTCAGTCGCACAATCATCATATTTTTAAGGATTTAAAAAAATATGTCTTTAATGGTAAAACATGTCCTAGATTTTTCCTTCAAAGGTTGGATGAATTTTGCACATCTAGGTGCTTAAACAAAGATTTGCTTATCAAGCAAGCCTTTGAAATCTTTACTGATAATGCTCTTCATTGGTTTAGATTCCAACTTAACCTAAATCCCAATTTAACATGGGAAGAAACTTCCCAACTTCTTATTAAAGATTTTGGTGCTCATGATTATGACTACAAGCTCCTCGAGGCAATTAGGAATCGAACCCAAGGCCTTGACGAACCTATAGTTATCTATATTTCAATTATGTCTGGTATGTTTTCTCGTCTCTCTAAAAAACTCTCTGAAGCTGAACAACTGGAAATAATGTTGAGAAACATTAGACCTTGCTACTCAGTCTTTGTTGCTCTGAAAGATTGCACTACAATCAATGCTCTTTTATCTGTTTGTCAGAATTACGAAAAATATATAAAATACAGGATCTGAGGCGTTATCCAGGTTAGTAGCGCATCCAGCAGTGATGTATGAAGTGTATGAACACGCTACACCACATGATGCTCTGCTTTCTACTTCACGTGAGATGGGCTCTGCCCATCTTTTTTGCGTGGGAAATTCGCCAACCGGATCCCCGCCGACCGTGTGGAGATAGGTGGGGTATGTGGGACTTCTACCCACTAAAAAGCCCACGGTGTTTCCTCGCGCTGTCTATGGGAGGGGGTTAGGGATCGTTAAGACACGCTACTAATTCCACCCGCCAGACGAGGCCCTCAAACTTGCGGACTAACTAAACAGTTTGAACTTTTTAATGCAGAACCAATTGAGGGTTCTAATTCTTCACAGCCTGGTGCTCCGGTAGTTCCGTCTTCAAATTGTCAAGATTCCCCTCAGTCGCACAATCATCATATTTTTAAGGATTTAAAAAAATATGTCTTTAATGGTAAAACATGTCCTAGATTTTTCCTTCAAAGGTTGGATGAATTTTGCACATCTAGGTGCTTAAACAAAGATTTGCTTATCAAGCAAGCCTTTGAAATCTTTACTGATAATGCTCTTCATTGGTTTAGATTCCAACTTAACCTAAATCCCAATTTAACATGGGAAGAAACTTCCCAACTTCTTATTAAAGATTTTGGTGCTCATGATTATGACTACAAGCTCCTCGAGGCAATTAGGAATCGAACCCAAGGCCTTGACGAACCTATAGTTATCTATATTTCAATTATGTCTGGTATGTTTTCTCGTCTCTCTAAAAAACTCTCTGAAGCTGAACAACTGGAAATAATGTTGAGAAACATTAGACCTTGCTACTCAGTCTTTGTTGCTCTGAAAGATTGCACTACAATCAATGCTCTTTTATCTGTTTGTCAGAATTACGAAAAATATATAAAATACAGGATCTGAGGCGTTATCCAGGTTAGTAGCGCATCCAGCAGTGATGTATGAAGTGTATGAACACGCTACACCACATGATGCTCTGCTTTCTACTTCACGTGAGATGGGCTCTGCCCATCTTTTTTGCGTGGGAAATTCGCCAACCGGATCCCCGCCGACCGTGTGGAGATAGGTGGGGTATGTGGGACTTCTACCCACTAAAAAGCCCACGGTGTTTCCTCGCGCTGTCTATGGGAGGGGGTTAGGGATCGTTAAGACACGCTACTAATTCCACCCGCCAGACGAGGCCCTCAAACTTGCGGACTCCACATCGATTAGACGCGAAGTTTGAGCTCCGCGCCGTGAAGAGATGTGCCGAAAGAGACGTGACGTCTCCCATCATTGCCCGATGACGGGCGAAAGACCCCACATACAGGCTGCCTAAGTGACTCTGCCACTATTTAAATCCAAACAAGAGCCGACTTTGAAAATTCATTTCCAAAGTTAACCTGCCGGGAATCTAACCCGGGATCCGTGGAGTGTTAAGGCAAGCACACAAACCACTAATCCAACGGGCACGTCATGTAACAAGTATCCGACTTCGTGATTAATCCGGATACCGTAATTAAAAAAAAAACTTTTTTCATATTCATATTCAATGACGTCATGGAAAGTTATCAAGATTAAATTTGATTTCATATCATGACGTTAAACATCCAATTAATAAACAAACACATTACATGCGTATCGTGTTATGGTTTTTATTCGTTGGATTTCCTTAACAGATACGTCACAAGTAAGCGATGTGAGTCGTCATGGCGTTTCCGGCAATCATTCTACCCTACAAAGTGTGCGAGATGACTATGTACTAAATATAAATTTAAAGTTGTCTTTTCGACATAAAATTGTGCGAGATGACTACTAAAATTACTTATCATTATAAATGCCAAAATGAGTTTGTTTCGTTACTCTTTCGCGCCTTAACTACTCTATTGATCGTAATGAAATTTTTCAAACACGTCGGTGGTACGGAAAAGAACATAGCTTACCTTTAATCTAGATAAAAAGTACCTACTGTTCCAGAGGGATCATCTAAAAATAAAATAGAAAATCTACGACTGACTAAAACATGTTTGTGAGTAAAAAAGATTGACGAGCCCGTTGGATGAGTGGTAAGGGCCCCGGGTTCGATTCCCGACAGGGTCAACTTTGGAAAATGATTTCAAAGTTGGTTCTGGTCTGGATTTGGAAAATAGTGGCAGGGGCACTACTTTTTTTATACGTCCGTGGTACCTAACTATAACGTATAAACACATTCGTGTAACAATTTAGATTTTACTCTCATATATATAGTATATGCAAATCGAAAAAAATCTGAGAAAATTACAAGATTTAAGCTATTTACAGATTGGATTCTATTTATTTGGTTCCCTGAGTAATTATAGCTTATATTAAAATCATAAGCCTAATTATCACTCACTAACATATACTAATGATTGTTGCAGGTCTCTTCATCCTGTTGATGCTGGGCTTCATGGCTTTGGGAGCCGGCTGTTTCATCCTGTTCCTACACCCATACGACTTCATGTTCAGACAGGTATAGGGTACAAATGTAACACTGTTCTTAAAATGCAACAGAGGCTTAAAATTATATAAAAAAATAGAAGAAAAAAAAATGTTTATTAACTGTCAGAAAACTCGTTTTTACAATAAATCCGTGATTGAAGAATCCTTTTGAGCTGGAGCCTGTGCCAGGAGCCATCGCTCTTCTATAAAATCTAGTAACCAAAATTAAAAAAAAAAAACCATTTTGGCACCCTCTACTTCGGGTATATTAATTACTAGCTGGTGTCCACGACTTCTTCCGCGTTGTAAAATATTAAGTAGCCTATCCTGTGTCCTGTACGTCCAAATCTTTATCTACCAAGTTTCATGAAAATCAGTTAATTCGTTTCAGAGTTATGGAGGAACATACATACATACATACATACATACATACATACAGAAAAAAATTGTAAAAATGGTCAATTTAGTTTCAGTATCATGTATAGAGCCTATAAACACGATATCTCTTAAAACAAAGTAACTTACTCCATGACCGACCCTTACAGATTTATTATTCGTATTGATGATCATACGATGGATCTCTCTTCGCGAACGCGTTCACTTTTCAATCAACTTCAGTCGACATACGAGTTAGTAAAAAGTAGACGCTAACAAAAGAAAGAAAATTTGTTTAAGTAGAATTAATTTGTTAAGTAAAAATTGTTAAGATAGTAATTTGTTTAAGTTTAAGTGGAAGTGTGTGTGCCTGTGTATGCTTGTATGTATGTGTGTGTGTGTGTGTGTTTATTGCATTACTATTAGTAGGTCTTCCACTGCGTCACAGTTTTTAGTTTTAAGCCAATCCGTGATAAGTTTTTTTCACATTTGAATTACAAAATACACTATACAGTTTGTAAAACAAAGTGATAAATATTACCCCATGGGAGCTTGTACCTTCTTCTTAAGAAGCCTCTCCATTACTGGAGTTTGGCCTTTAGCTTTGAGAACCTGTGCATGTCCTGGGCCAGGTGGAATAATGTTCAGCACTTGGAGATCCGGTCCCATGGTATGGGAACTTAACCCAGTATAAGACATCCCAGTATCCTGTGGGATAATATGTTTTAATTCATGACGTGGACAGCTTTTGTGTTTCTGTGCTTGATTAAGGGATACCATATATCCTAATCTAAATGTATCCTATCACGGTCGACAAACATGTAGACCGTGATAGGATAGACAGGCTGTCTACCGCTTTTTATAATGAAAAAAGGGTATTTTTTTTACAGAAAATAGTGCTTCAAGACGGAGGCGAAATCTTCGAAATGTGGAGGAAGCCCGAAGTAGAACTGTACGTTAAGATATATCTTTTCAACGCAACTAATGCTGAAGAGTTCATGGCTGGTACTGATAGCAAACTCAAGTTAAGAGAAGTCGGACCGTATGTTTATAAGTAAGTTACTATAAATATAAGTAAGTCTGCTGTAATATAAATTTTTTAATTTTTTTTTTTCAATAATTTTAACACTAACTTTTGCCCGCGACTTTGTCTGAACTCCTTTTTCTTAAGCGTTAAAAAATAAAATATATAATTCCTGACAAAGAACGGAAATTTATTCAATCTTTGTTGCTTACATATTTTTGTCACGCGATGAATTTTAATTTTAATTATTAATTTGATGATCCCTCGGGAAAAGTATATTAGTACTATATTCTGGATGGAAGGTGTTTCTGTATCCGTGACAGAAAGACAGACAAAATCACCTATTGTGAGCGAGTTGTCTAGTAAAATAATAGGTAAAAAAAAAACATATCACCGGTTCAAGCGACATAAATTCCAGATAGTCTAGTATTTAACTCAAAAAAAAAACCTTGGTAACATATCTAAGTACCTACAAAGTGTACAATTTAATGCCTACCAGACACATGCCGTTTTTACGATTTTAATATGTGGATAGAAATGTATATTATATTATTAAAATAATCTGAACTTTTGCTTCCCTAAGGCGACACCAAAAATATCATTTTCAAATGCTTCGCAGGGAAACTCTAGAGCACAAAGTGTCTGGATTCAATACCAACGGGACCTTGTCAGCAATACCTCTCCATCCCCTCACCTGGATGGAAGAACTATCTGAGGGTCATCAAGAAGATGAAGTACTGTACTTGCCACACATAGCTTTATTGGTAAGTTGAAAGACATATTACGCGCCAAGTGTGGCATTTGCATAAGTCATCAATCTACTACAACTATGGATTTTGCGTAACAAATGCCAAAGCGGCACATGAAAAGTACGCCTAAAACGGAATCGTGGCGGAGTCAATGGTGAAAGGTGGTAACGACCAACTTGTACTATTCATTTTAAACTCCAATGTGTTGACGTAAAGTCGCATTTTCTTTAAACGACAGACGTTTGATTGGTTTTAAATGACAGATGACAGAGTTCGTGCTCTATGCATATATGTCATATTTAAATGTTCCATAAAGTTCGTAGTGTTTTATAAGGCATGCGAAATCCATAGTTGTAGTAGATTGATGGCATAAGCCTCTTTTATTTTATGTAAGCGAACTAACATTTTAGTAGGTGCTGAGCACATAGCGTTTCGCTGTCATAAATTTGGCATACCGTCTGGCGGCAGTAACCACCACTTTACAGGAAACCGCCAAGAAATAACATCATGTGTCTTTTTGGGTATCAATAATTTATTTTCAACTATTATATAACGATGGTGCCCACGACTTCATCCGCTTTGAAAGATAAATTATATACTTATAAGCAATATAAGGCCTGACATTTTCACTGCTATAACACTTTTGCCAGGCGTTAGTTTTCTTAATTTTAGATAATCCCTCTGGAACAATACTTTTTTTTTCTTAATAAAAGGTAAGTATCCCATACTCATTCCTGTATCACTGACAACGTGTATGCAAAATTTCATGATGATCGTACCCTAATTGGGTGTGAAAAGGTGACAGACAGACAGAGAAACAGAGTTCTACAGGTCACCCATGTGACATTTGCATTACCTATGCACTAAGAAGGACATTGCAAAATTGTTAGCACTATTGCATGGAAATATTGCAAGTGTTTATTATGCGTTTGACCAATATTAGCAAGTATGCTGTTTTAATGAGCGGAGCGTTATTGAGTTGTCCTAAATTTTTAGTGCTATTTTGTTTTATAAACAAACCGCTTTCTAAATCTAAAATTAGTTTGACAATGAAAACATTAGTTTGACGAGCCCGTTGGATGAGTGGTTAAAGTGGTCGCCTTAACACTCTGTCTCCGGGTTCGAATGCCGTCAGGGTCAACTTTGAAAATTTCAAAGTTGGTTTTGGGCTGGATTTGGAAAGTAGTGGCGCTGCATTTCGCAGTCATTTATAAAGTCAATTTAAATGTTGCTATAATACTTTGGACAGGCATTCGTTTTTTCTTTTATTGTATATGATCCCTCAGGAACAGTGGTTTTTTTCTGGATGAAAGGTACCCCATGTCCGTTTCTGTATCACTGACAACGTGTATGTAAAATTTAACTATAATCGATTGAGTAGTTAAAGCGTTAAAAGGTTAATTTCACAGACATACAGAGTTACTTTCACATTTATAATATTAGTATTTATAAATTTATTATAAAGAGAAATTGTATCTTTGTATAAAGAGAAATTGTATAAGGAATAAACTCAAAAACTACTTGATCGATTTTAAAAATTCTTTCACCTATAAAAAACTACATTATCAGCGTGTAACATATAAAAATCACACTGCTGTCCTTCCTCCTAGCAACAGCATTCCAAACCGATGATATAGCTATTAATGATGACATTTCTCCCATTACGTCAAATAAAATGACGGATAATTTAATATTTTCCGCACCTAATTTTTACTTGTGTCGACGCAAACAAAGGAAAAAGCCGTCGAATGACTGGCTGGATTAATTCATCTATAATTATCCACATGCACAATACGCCGCTTCCTATAATTTGCCTGTGGGTGGTGTAAGACACGTATAACAGGTATAGATATCTCTTAAAGCGGTATAAAGGTCAGATAATAATTACACGTGCACGGAAACACTCTTCTCTGCTTTACTTTTTTAAATTTCTTTTTGATGTGATTAACGTCTTTAAAGCTTTCATAGTGAGAGGCAATTCAGAAAACTTCAGTGTAATCAATAAAATAAGTTACTTAATTAAAAATTAGCCTTTTTCCTCCAATTCGACCAATGTGCGAACACCTTGAAAACACTATAGGCATAATAAAATCATTATAGCTGTGTGCACTTTCACTTCAGTTAATGTCTACCAATGTTAAAAACCTCATAAAAGTTATTTATGGTGACTTTTAACAACAAAACACAATTAATATCAGTGGTATACAATATATTTATTATTTATAGCATGAAACGGTTCCGCGTATTTCTGTAACCTTCGACGGTTTTCTAAAAAATAAAAATTGGCTTGAATTTTATTGCCATTATAATATATATATAAAAAAAATGTTAAATAACTGAATTGGTCCACCTTTTACACAATTAGCTATTAATTTTATTGTTTATATAGATTAGAAATTGAAAATAAATTAAACTAAGTTCTGTGGAGACAGAAAATAAATAATAATCAGTACAATGACAATATAAAGCAAGGAAAAACATCGAATTTAACTCAACAACTTTCACAAGGATCGCCTGAGCGCCCATCATCAGAACTACGTTGGAGCTCCCCCGCAACCTGTATCCGTAAACATTGCAGATGTGTTACAGAAGTGTGGGAGTTTCAATAAAACACTGAACGCCTATTGCCTCTTAGCCATATAATATAAGCCCCTCAAATTGATAATGCGCCTGGCCGCCATCTTGGTGACGTAATCTCGTGACAAAAGTCAGTACCGTTAGTAACATTTACCGGCGAGTTTACAGTTGCGGATGACGTCACTTTGTTTAACATCCATGTGACAAGGTTTCTAAAACTACATTTCTAAAAATGCGGGTTGGGTTTGAATGTATACTTATTATTTATAAAATTTTGTTAATAAAATATATATTTATAAATAACAACTACATATGAGGGTTTTTTGACGGTTTGTTCACCATAGGAACCGGTGGTAGACAAATTTACTTTCCTTGTGTTTGATGATCTATAAATACATACTTGTAAAATTTTATATGTAAAAGTTTTACTTTTAAAAAGTAACCTTCTCATTTGTTTAATCTTTGTCCAAAACAAATTTTATCAAAATCGATTAGACTTGTACTTAAAGTAACAGACAGACGTTGCATTAACATTCTATGTATATATTTTTTATTAATTTTTTTATATGAATTTTCTTTTCAGAGCATTGCCAACGTAGTGTCGCAACAATCTTTCTTAACCCGAATCGGACTTAATAACTTGATATCCGTAACTTCAAGCAAACCGTTGGTCAAGATGACAGCCAAGGAGTTCATGATGGGCTACGAGTCCAAGCTGCTGTCCCTGGGCAACACCTTCATGCCTGGTTGGATTTACTTCGATAAACTTGGGCTCATTGATAGGGTAGGTCGATGATTCGCGTACATGATTATATATTTACACATTTATTTGAAATTATTAAACTGAGCAGCCTCTCTGGCTCTTTTCCCTATTCCTTCCACTTAACCCTACTACAGTCGGCAAATCACTTGCACCACTTACCGTCAAGTGGATCGTCACACTGTCTACCGCCCTTAACATAAACAGTTTCAAGAATTCATGATTGTTTTATTCACAAGTATAGTAAATCCAAAGAGACAAAGCAAACATTGTAAACAAACCCAGCCTTCTGTCCTTTTCCCTCACACGAAGTGGCCGGTGCTACCTGTTTCATGCTATCTTGACAACCCTTGAAATTTCGTTTACACTTTTGTGTTGTCTCGTTGGCCTTGCTTTATTCTATTCTCCCTTCAGATGTACGACTTCAAAGGTGACTACGAAACAATTTTCACTGGCGAGAATGATGTCCGTACGTCAGGCCTCATCGACACTTACAGAGGTTCCACTGATTTGCCCCAATGGGAGGGCAAACACTGTTCCAACGTGCAGTACGCTTCAGACGGCACCAAGTTCAAAAGTGGCAACGTTAACAATGAAACTCTTCTGTTCTTCAGAAAGAGTCTTTGCAGAGCCGCCCCTTTGGTAAGTGCTAGTAGGAATAATTCAAGCATGTTTTCTTTTTGAGACCGTCTAGGGAGAAAGAATAAGAATAAATTTCATTTGTAGCAAAGGGCATATAAAAACATACATAGATAACATACAGAAGAACACAAACGTCCCCGGCCTAAACCAGCTCCAACTCAGCATAATGCATGTTGTAAAAACCTGTGCTGTGGTCTTTCTTTAGAGCCGATAGTGAGGTCCAGCAATTACTAAAAAGAAAACATATAAAATTTAAAAAAAAAAAAAATATTCAGAAATAAAACAAATATAAAACCTATACAAAGAAAAACTATGTTTATAAAATTATGTTTATACAAAAAAAAAGGTTAGTGCAGGTTCTTTTATGGAGACGTGGAGAATTTGATAGAAAGTAAAACAGTTAATTCGGACCGCGGACACTCATGCGACACGCGACACGCGACATGCGACATTCAAAATCATCCGAAATCTTGTTTGAAAAGTTAATGTCTTTTGAGGAACGAAACGATAGCGCGTCAGTACATGCCGGCGGCGCACAGAGACATGTTTTTAAAGCAATATTACCCAGAGCGAGTGAGAAGTTATTGGGCAATGGAGACGGACCAATCAAATCCACAGGATTTGTTCCTTCTGCGTATCGCCAATAGTCTGGCCCAATCTATAATATAAAAATGAATCCCTAAATGTGTTGCTAAGCGCAAAACTCGAGAACGGCTGGACCGATTTTAATTCTGTCTTCACTCATGGACAGAGGGATAATCAGGGAAGGTTTTTACGTAAAAAAATGCACCTCGGGCGAAGCCGGGAGCGGCCCGCTAGTTATAAATGAAAGTAAACTTAATTCAGTTGATTCAGTTAAAGTTCAAGTGAATATGCATTTTCTGGGTTAGCTCGCTCCATCGTCAGCCTCGTCATTGCTACACGGCTAGATGTTGGCCAAAAGGAAACCCAAAATAAGTTAAAATTAAAAAAAAAATCTACTGTTTAGATACCAACTGAAGAGGGAGTCAAGAGTGGTCTGAAGGCGTTGATGTACACATTCCCTGACAACATGCTCGACAATGGAAAATATAATGATGAGAACAAATGCTTTTGCAGAAAAGGTATTGCTTTGCTCCCTCGCACATATTATATTTAAACTGTGTCATCAAATTTTTATTTAATAATCAAAGTTTCATTTAACCCTTTAGCCGCCTGAGTCAGATTTATCTGACAATTATTTTCGTGTCCATTTCGCCAGAGTCGTATATATACGACAAATTCCTCTGCTTGTATAATGTTTTGTTTTAATCATTACGTTGCTTTCTTGTGATGAAATGACTTATGTGATATGTTTATGCATCAATGAAGCTTTTAATAGGTTAAGTTATGTTAATTATGTTTAAGTTCATATAAATTAGTTTAGGGCAGGGGTTCCCAAACTTATTTTGTCTACTGCCCACTTTGAGAGTAAATTATTTTTTAGCACCCCCATCCTAGTTAAATGAAATTACAAATCACCCCCCAAGCCTCTACACAACGCCCCCATTTTTTTTCTGGGTCTCTTACCGCCCCCCTTTTGGGCCTGCAGCGCCCACAAGGGGGCGTTATCGCCCACTTTGGGAAAGACTGGTTTAGGGGATGATGGGGCTGACATGCCTTTCTAAGGTAAAAGCCCCAAAATACCAAAAGATAATAAAAAAAATAAAAAATAAGTTGCTTTCTTAAAAAAAAATCTGTTTTCGAGTCAAGCGCTAGGGGCACGACAACTACAAAACCAATCGGTTAAAGAGTTAACCAGAGATTTGACGTCTGGTTTGTCTTTGGTTAGCGTTATAGTTGCATGGTGCAACTCACTCTTAAAAGTGTCAACAAATTTATGATTTTTCTATGTTTATTAAGAGCGTTCATCAATTAGAATCACGCTGGAGTCAAAATTTATGATTTCAGTAGTTTCAGATGTTTTAGTTTGCAGATAAGATGTTAGCTGAAAAATATTTTAAAGTGAATTTTCATTAAAACACTTTTAAACAGCCCTTTTTTTAAACTAGCGGTCGACGGCCTACGCTGATAAATATACAAGTTATTAAAAATATTATAACACAATCTTTTAGAACGTTAATGACTTCACATACTAGGTCCAAAAAAAAAAACAGAAATATCTCAAATTTGATCCTAAAATAACACGTTTAATATCACGAAAAATTACTAAAAGTGACACTTTTGATTATACTTTTCTTGAATGAAAATTTACAGAAATCGTATGTTTTTTTCGACAATTATCTAGATTATAAAACTACAAATAATATGACGTTAATGTCTTATCTGCAAACTAAACACATCATAGCATTATGATATTTTACAGGCAAATGTCTGCCCGATGGCCTCATAGACGTCACAGATTGCTACTACGGGTTTCCCATAGCACTCTCCTACCCTCACTTCTACAAGGGTGAGGATGTCCTCTTCAGCAAGGTTGAGGGTCTTACACCAAACAAAGAACTCCACGAGACTAGGTGAATCTATACTAATACTAGTGGCCCGCTCCCGGCTTCGCACGGGTGCAATTTTTTACTCAATCCAGCTGATAAAATTACCTTACATCGCCATCTGTTAGAATCTTTTGGAACTCACAGATAAATAATTGCTGGATTGAATTGGTATCAACAGATGGCGCTATGTTAATAATATTATATAATTTGCAAAAAAATAATAAACAAAATGAGATATAAACTATCCTATCTTTTAAGTTGGACCAAATAACAGATACTTATGAAGTTTGATCAAAGTCGGTTCAGTAGTTTCAGAGTTTATCGCGAACAAACATTGTGACACGAGATTTTTATATATATAAGGATTAATATTTAAAGAAAAATATTTGTATTTTTGTTTGTATGGAATAAACTCAAAAACTACTGGACCAATTTAAAAAAAAATCACCTATAGAAAGCTAAGTTATCAACGAGTAACATAGGCCATATTTTATAAAAGTTTCTCGGACGAAGTCTACCGTGAAATTGATTGTTTTATGACTTTTATCTTTGGACGATTCCTCTGAAACAGTGGATACTTTTTTCTGGACGAATGGATGAAAACTTTTGTTCCAAGGCTCCATGGAATGTGTCCAGACAATAATGTATGTTTCTTTCCAGATTTTGGGTACAACCCGAGTCCGGTCTTCCTCTCGACGTGAGCGCCAAGTTCCAGATCAACATGGCCCTGGGGGACATCACTCCCATCACCAATTCGGACAAATTCGCGAACATGCATTTGCCACTGCTCTGGTTTGATATTGTAAGTAGAGGTTTTTGTTTTATTAGAGATGGGTTTGCTCTTGGCCAACATCCAGCTGTGTAGCGAAGATAATAATAAAAAAAAAAATATCTTCACACATTCTAAACAGTACCATCTAGTTTCAAAATAAGCAACTAATTCTTGTATTGTGGATACCAGACAGTTGAAGGCATGATGACGGTGTTAAAAAATCACAGAAGAAATAATTTTAGAGAAAAATATACGTTAAAAGAGTTTCAAAAAATTGCGTAATTTTAATATAAACATTACGATTAATAAGATTTTCAATAAAATAAAAGTATAAAATGCAGCAATCGGCCATGTTAACTGAAACACCATTCAGATCGAATGACGTCATACCTATGTAGATCTCACAGAGGCCCTTATTAATATATTTTACTTTACTCTATGCTATATATATTACTTTACTCCATAGAGTAACTTATTATATACCACAGAACACTATTACTCTGTCCATGAACCTTTGTTGTGATTTCGCGTTTCAATTTAATTTTTGCGTAATTTTATTAGTTGTTTTGATAATTTTATTAGTTGCGTAATTTTATTAGTTGTTTTGATAATTTTATTAGTTGCGTAATTTTATTAGTTGTTTTGATAATTTTATTAGTTGCGTAATTTTATTAGTTGTTTTGATAATTTTATTAGTTGCGTAATTTTATTAGTTGTTTTGATAATTTTATTAGTTGCGTAATTTTATTAGTTGTTTTGATAATTTTATTAGTTGCGTAATTTTATTAGTTGTTTTGATAATTTTATTAGTTGCGTAATTTTATTAGTTGTTTTTGATAATTTTATTAGTTGCGTAATTTTATTAGTTGTTTTGATAATTTTATTAGTTGCGTAATTTTATTAGTTGTTTTGATAATTTTATTAGTTGCGTAATTTTATTAGTTGTTTTGATAATTTTATTAGTTGCGTAATTTTATTAGTTGTTTTGATAATTTTATTAGTTGCGTAATTTTATTAGTTGTTTTGATAATTTTATTAGTTGCGTAATTTTATTAGTTGTTGTTTCGAACACAGACCTAAATATTTTTACATAGGTGTGACATCACAAGCGGACGCCATGACACCTATGAGCGTTTTCGCGCTTAAATTAAAAATATATAGAAAAAAATGCAATAATTTGCGTTAAAAGTTAGTTTATTGCTGAAATATTGTTTTTTTCGGAAATAGTAAATATGTACCTACGTAATGGAAAAGAATTTCAAAATCAGTCATCATGCCTATTAGATACTGTTAACCAAAAGGTCGCGGGTTCGAATCCCGCTAGGTGCAAATGTTTATGTGTTAACATTTTACCTTTGTACCTGTGTCATTGATGTTTTTTATTTATAATATGAATGTATTTACAAAAAAAAGGAATCTATATATTATATCAACTGTCTAATATCCACAATACAAGCATTAGTTGCTTAGTAAGGAACTAGATGGTGCTTTGTTTAATGTGTGTGAAGATATTATTTATTTATTTATTTATTTATTTATTTATTAGTTCATTGCTGTTTTTGTCTTATTGACTTGATTTCATTTTGTGTGATCATTAATATTTGTTGATTCATTTATAACATAATAGGTATAATTTAATTAATCTCTAATAATGTTGTGCTTTCCTATAATTTAAATTCATACTTGTAATGTTCTGTAAGTGTTGTATGTTGTGATTGAGTATGTCTTTAGTTGGTAAGCCTTTTCAAATATACTTTTCTTATTCAGAGAATGTACAACTTGCCACCCTCAATGGAGGCGAGATTCCGTTTGTACCTCAACGTGGTACCAGTCGTCGAACAGAGTGCCATGTACATCCTCTTCATCACCGGCGTACTCTTCATCATACTTACCGTCTACCGTCTCACCTTCAAAATTATGTTCAAAACGTTCGACGGCAAACAAAACTTCGTCATCAACACCGACATGTGGATTGACAGAGAGAAGAAAAACAAAAGAGACAACTCAATATACACACCTTGCGAAGCGCCAGTAGACTCTGAGAGTGATTCGGATCCAAATTTTGAAACAGAGAGAAGACCTTCATTGATGGCAAGTAGAATCAAAGAGTTAAGTAATAAGTTAAGTGATAAAGTGTATGATAGTGTTGGCAGTATGAAAGATAGGGTTAAAGAAATAGCAAACGTTAAAAGTATATTTGGTGATAGAAACGTTAATTTGGTGGTGAATGATGATTCAATGACGAATGATGCATATAAAAGTGATTCATGTGAGTCTGGTGATGATTACAATTATAAATCAGTTATTCAAAGTGATAGTGATGATGAGTGTAGATATTTGGAAGTAGTAGACGATGGTAGCGGGTTCGATGATGTGTCTTTTAAAAGACAAGACAAAGAAAGATGTGAAAATTTAAAATGTTTAGACAATGATGTTGCATTGGGCGATGATTGAATTCAGATTTTTTTTTGGGATTACGGATTTTCAGACATGATTGTGTTCATACGAGACCTGATTTTTAGACTAGTTTTTTTTTTTTAGTCCAGGCATTGATTCACTAGATTAAATAGAAAAAAAATTAACCCTTTAACCGCTTGGTTTTGTAGTTTTCGCTTGACTCGATTTTTTTTTAAGAGATAACAAGGCAATGATTTAAAAATAAACATTTTACAAGCAGAGGTATTTGTCGTATATATGGACTCTGGAGAAATGTACAGGAAAATAATTGTCGGATAAATCCGACTCTGGCAGTTAAAGGGTTAAGGACTGATTTATGTTTTTTAACATCTAACATTGAAAGGCCTACAAAAAGCATTGAAGATTTAATAATAATTGGGTAAGAAGAGGTTGAAACTTTTCGTTGTTGTCAAACATAAACCTGCTGTGTGCAAAAAATTTATTTTTGAAATATTAACAAAATAGAAACTTTTGTTTTTTAAACATGAAAATTTGATAGTTCATTTTTTATTTTTTATAATAGAGTAAATTTTGCAAAATTCTAGCTGGTCCATATTCTAGCACATATTCTAGCTGGTGCATATTCTAGCACATATTCTAGCTGGTGCATATTCTAGCACATATTCTAGCTGGTGCATATTCTAGCACATATTCTAGCTGATGCATATTCTAGCACATATTCGAGCTGGTGCATATTTTAGCACATATTCTAGCTGGTGCATATTCTAGCACATATTCTAGCACATATTCTAGCTGGTGCATATTCTAGCACATATTCGAGCTGGTGCATATTTTAGCACATATTCTAGCTGGTGCATATTCTAGCACATATTCTAGCTGGTGCATATTCTAGCACATATTCTAGCTGGTGCATATTCTAGCACATATTCGAGCTGGTGCATATTTTAGCACATATTCTAGCTGGTGCATATTCTAGCACATATTCTAGCTGGTGCATATTCTAGCACATATTCTAGCTAGTGCATATTCTAGCACATATTCTAGCTGGTGCATATTCTAGCACATATTCGAGCTGGTGCATATTTTAGCACATATTCTAGCTGGTGCATATTCTAGCACATATTCTAGCTGGTGCATATTCTAGCACATATTCTTGCTGGTGCACATAGCATGTTTTATTAGGAGGTCTTAGGGCTTGCGCTCGATCGGCATCGACACGGCTGAGGATTTTAGGTGGCATATACATTAACGTCATGGCAATAAAGTAGAAATTTCCAATATATATGGTCGTAGTAACAAAAATACCGCTTCGGTACACTTGAGGATGCTTCGGGATGCTTCGACATGCTTCGGCACGCCGAGGCAATACTCGGAATAGCTTGCCTGCGAGCGTACGGGGACCCCGGGGACCCAAAATCTCATTCTTGATTGATTAAATTTCTCTTCTTCTTCGGCAAAAGCTGCTATGAGCACTAGATCCCAATCCACCATATTAAATACGATTCAGACAACATGCTTGCAACAACTCAGACTTATTACAGACTGTTTTAAAAAGACGCGAGCTACAAATACGATATCGAGACGCTACGGCATGCTTAAGGACGGCGCGGCATGCTTAAGGACGCCTCGGCATTCCTAAGGACGTTGCAGCATGCCAAGGCATAGTTTCCGACAGTGTGCGCTTGCATGTAGGGTTGCCGAATGATCCTTTTCCTTGCCGATGCCGATAATGTGCGCCGGGCCTTAGTTCGACAAATAGTGCTCATAAGCCCTTAGCAGTCTTTTTATACTGCCATAACGCAGTGAACTATTCACTAAGATCAAAATGTTGGAATCTCATAGAAAGTGCACATATTAGATTTTGTTTTGACAACGACTTTTTATCCATTATACTTTAACCCTCTGTAAGGTGTCAGCCATAAAGTGAATGTCAGCCTATCAGATACCCAAATCATTAAAAAAAATCATCATCATAGGCTAGTGTGACCTAATCGTATGCAGGGGCGTAGCTACCTCTATAATTATTATCCATGTCAATTATATGGATCAATTATATTAAATAATTGATATGGCTAATATATATAATGCCTAACTATTGTTTTTCGATAAACATATAATTTAAATGCAAAAAAAAATACATTCCAATAACTAAGGTTGACTTCCCTAATGTCATTATAATTATGTATATCAAATTTTGTTTAGAATGGAATTAGGCAGATAATTTTTCTCGTACTGATTTGTATGACTGCTTTTTCTTGCTCAATAGTTAATAATAATTAAGTAACATAATTATTATTATTTAATTAATTATAAAATATACCTATCTCCATTTATTTCAATTCAAATCTAGGCGTTGTATAAAAGTAAGACTTTGCGTAATACTATTCGTATGCGTTGTTCCAGTAGACTGAATAGCATAATAAAAATCGCAACGAAAATCGCAAAGTCGCAAAGTCGATTTGTCACACTACACTACAGGCTTTTCTTATTATTATTTTTTTAAACATATTAGCGTTAAAGTTTAACCATTATCTACCTGATGTAATATAAGAATTATTCCTATCATAGTATTCTTATGTATCATAATATGTACTATTCTTTTAATTATTTCAAATGTCTGTCTACAATAAATCATTTAATTAATCTGAATTGGTTGTATTTAAGGAGCCTATTGATAACTCTTTGACTATATATTGCAATGTTGACTAATTATTTTATTCATCAATCTACTACAAGTATGGATTTTGCGTGACAGATGCCAAAGAGGCACATGAAAAGTACGCCTATAACGGAATTATGGCGAAGTCAATGGTGAAAGGTGATAACGACCAACTTGTACTATTCATTTTAAACTCCAATGTGTTGACGTAAAGTCACATTTTCTTTAAATGTTTAAGATGTTCGGTTGGTTTTAAATGACAGATGACAGAGTTTATGCTCTATAGTCCAAGCGGCGACCGTAAAAAGGGTGATGATACAAAAATGGACTTTATAACTTTTTGAATATTAGACAAATAAGGAACCACCGGTCTCTAACTTCAATTTTTTTTTACCAACAAAAGACTTTTTAATCGTGGTTTGGCAGAGCTTTGGTCAAGTATTAATGTGCCAGACCAATTCTATTCAAAAGAGGGATTTAAAAAAAAACATTTAATTTTTTCTTATACCTTATATAGAAAATTTATCATTGTAACAAATATTTTGAGGGTGGTCTAGCAAATATTTGTGTTAAGAATCGGGGTGCCAGACTTAATTTTTTATATTCTATTGATTAAAACTCCTAATAACAAAACATTGTACTTATGTCTTATACATCAATTTTACAAAAAATTTGGATTGGTCAAGTTACAGGTTGCCAAACCGTTGGTTCCTTATTTGTCTAATATTTAAAAAGTTATAAAGTCCATTTTTCTACTTATTCTGGATCACCACCCTTTTTTGCGGTCGCCGCTTGGACTACTACGCACATGTCACTTTTAAATGTTCCATAAAGTTTGTAGAGTTTTGTTTGGCGTGCGAAATCCATAGTTGTAGTACATTGATTTTATTTTAAAAAAAAAACCGCTCAATTTATTTCCAAGGCAAGTTTTTTGTTTCATGTATTTGTGAGTGTCGATGGCGTCCTGTTTTGGAATTAATAAAAAATAATAATAAAATACACTTCATCACAACCAAGATGGCTTCGGTCCATAGGTTACACTAAATTTATTTCCTTTGAATATTACACTAAGACAAATTTAAGTCGCAGCGATTATCGCAATTGCGACTTCTTCCTTATCTTTTGTGTATATCTATATATGAATATGATAACATTTTATTAAATACAGACTCAATTATTGTGATAGTATGTTATTTAAAAATGTTTAGTTTATAATTTTATTATTAACAATTTTTTTTTAATTATGCATAGGGTTATTACATAGGTAGCAATTACATAGAGCTAAGATTAAAAGGTTTCCCGTACATTAGTTAGACTGTTCTTACAAACATTTTTTTTTTAATTAAAAATGGTGTGGCATAGATATAATAATTGCTTGAAATTTAATATAATTTTATATGGCAATAAAAATCTATTAGTAGAAATAAAATAAACAATAATTGCAAAAATTTTTTTATTTAAAAAAGGGTTCTCAAGTTCAACTTTTAAAGATATTTTAAGCAAATGTTCTATTTTTTTATTGAAATTGGCTTATACATATAGGTATATAATATGAACTATATTATTCAATCGTATCATGACATGAAATTAATCTTAAATTTATTTTAGATATTAAACTAGGTAGGTTGCGACGCCATTTTCTATTTTTTATATCATATATTCGGGGAATCTCTGATTTTAAGACTTTATTATGTTAATTATTTTTTTATTAAAATAACTCAGAATACAAATCAAATAGGAAGAAGCGTTCAATCGAAATTGCTCTGTGTCTTAACCAAGTCTTAACAAAAACAAAATGGTTGCCTAAGTTAAAATTATTATATAAAAATGAAGACACCCAAGGCCACATTTTTATATAATTTTACTAGCTACCCGCTCCCTACTTCGCAAAAATGCAATTTTATTTTGAGGTCAATAATTAAGATAAAAACTAATTACACCGCCATCTGTTAGAAACTTTTGGAACTTTATACTCTTTGTTCTATTTTAAAAAATGAAATTTGCAACGTAATCTGAATTAAAACTATTATATATTTTAAGTTGGACCAAATTACAGATAATTAGGTTAAATTTGATCAAAATCGGTTCTGTAGTTTCTGAGTTTATCCCGATCGTGACGAGATTTTTATAATATACAATTTTATTTTTGTAATATAGTATAATAATATAGAGTAAAATATAGAATAATTTATAATATAGTAATTTTTGTAGCTTTGTGTTGTGCATGGCAATTTTTGTTAAAGAAGAGTAGTTTTTAGTTTTTGCAACTTTCTAGTTTTGTTATGTATTCTGAGTTTTTTTTTTAATGATGGTACTAGGTAAACTACTTACAAAGCAATTCTTGCTGTAATTGTAAAAAATTGTAAATAAATAATATTTTTATATAAATTTTATGTAATTTTATTTACCTATATAAAATGTTACCTACCAGGTAAGCTTGACAGTCAGGTTTTGAGAGTAATAATTAATTTATTAATAATCAATTTTAACAAATAAATAATATTTATACGCCACTTTTAAAAGAAGAACGTGAACAGGACATAATTTAATTAGGAACTTTTTTCTGGGGAATACGAAAAAAAATTCCTCGACCAATTTATTATATTAGCAAATTATTGAACACTACAATGAATAATAATTTTGGACAGAGTTGTTAACAGTGTCAAGCTAAAATCGGAACATCTCAGAAATTATCCAAAAATTTTAATCAAATATTATTATAATCATGTATCCAAAACATCGAAGTACTACAAGTATGGAATTTGCATGACAAATACCAAAGCGGCACATAAAAAGTACGCCTAAAACGGAATCATGGCGGAGTCTTGCCTTCGCGCGTCGATGGTAAAAGGTTGTAACGACCAACTTCTATGTACTATTCATTTTAAACTCCAATGTGTTGACGTAGTCACATTTTCTTTAAATGATAGATGACAGTTTATGCTCCACGCATAGTGGCAACATCTATATAGGGATATTAGGCACAGTGTGTCAGCCATTTGTAATTGCACTAATTGTGCGATTTTATTTCAAGTCAAGGAAAATCTAAATATTTTATATTTTCTGTAAATAAATTTGAAAAATCCATGAATCCAACCAACTACCAAGAGTAATAGTGTTCTGTTATCCAAGACAAATAAAATAACTGAAACATAAATAAACACAAAACAGTCAGTCACAGTCACACTGACGGACCATGGACGGACCCATGACGGACCCACTAACTACGGTACTGTCTAGTACTCTAGTACTAGAGAGTATGTAGTTATATTCTTTGGACAGGCCTATGACGGACCAATTTGTACCAGCAGTCCTTCGGCCAAAGCTAATGTTGCTATATCCGCCAATCCAGCACTCCATTTATTGGATCCGGAGAAGACAAAGGTAAGATTTTGATTGCTCTAATAGTTCGCCCTTTCCGGGCGAACTATTAGAGCTAGTTATGATCTGCTAGGCCATAATAATTTTTCTACCAGTTGAATTGGCCTAATCTTGAATGGCGCTATCAAATGCAGACAGATTTATGTAAAATGATGCCTCTTTCGATTATAAATTAATTATACCGCTTAAAAACACTGCTGTCAAACTCAAATTCTGACAGAATATGCTAAAACTAGTTGTTATTCTGAAATAAATTTATTTATTTATTTCTTTCCTTCTCTCTTTCTATTAGGTCGTAGCTCTATTTCGTAACTCGTACGAGCTCGTACAATATTTGTCCAAAAGAACTGCTATAGTTGAAATCCCAGACCAGAGGGCCTAGTGCGAGTTTTACCTATCAAACGCGTCGAGTCAAATGCGTAATGTCAATAGGTAACTCAATTCAATTTGTATGGGAATGAAGCTGCGCTACCTGGTGGCTAACGTGTAAGTAGAGCTGCTTCATTCCCATACAAATTGACGTTTATGCGTTCGACGCGTTTGATAGAGTAAAACTCGCACTAGGCGCCTCAGAGCAGTTTATATTTCGTCCCGTCAGCCTGCACTTTTCTATTCTGTGGTGACAACAAACAATTTTCGTATTGCAGGTGTGGCCTATTTAGTTTCAAAAACTAAATATTTTGTAATTTGTATTGTAATAAACAATTGAGGTATTTACACGAATGTAATACAATATATTACATAAAAGTTAACATTTATCAGCTTTTTAATGGAATAATATGTTTTTTTTATTCAAAACTGTTATTACGTTTTGAAATCAAAGCGAGAACACAGGGAGGGCGTCGACCGTTCATAGTATTCAGATTTTTTGTGATAAAATAAACATGTACGGACGAAAAACGCCTTCTACATATCGCTCAACGCCTTCAGTGTATTCTCATTACACTGGAAAGTAAGTGAAAATTGTTTTTTTTAAAGTTATATACTGATCCTACACATTTAAGTACTTATATGAAAAACAAATTTACTTTTTAATTAGCTTCGAAAGAAAAAACTGCAAAGATTTGGGTTTTATTAATTGACATGCCATAATTTTTTAGTTTCACATGTTGTACATCTGTTTTGTTGAGCTAATTTTCATATTATACTAATTTATTATTTATATATACTACCTTTTTCTGCTTTGTGTTCTGAAGTCTACACTTTTCAGAGGATCTCTTTTTTTATTGCTGTGTCTGTGTTATGACGTTAAGCAGAACTTTTTTTATGTCTAGTTTAACAGACAGACTTACAGTCCACTTGATGCGAGGTGGCTACGGTCGCCTATAACACAAGCAACGCCAAAGTTACTGCAACTGCACTGCCAACTGCAGTAACATTAAGGGTAAGGGGATTGGGGAAGGGATAGGGAAATGGGCTCTGGCACATCCCTTACCGAAACAACAAACACACATGCTATTATTTCATGGTGGTCTTCTGGTAAGGAGGTGGTTACTGTCGCTAGACGAATTAAATGACTGTGAAACGCAGTGTGCCTTAACAACAATAATGATGATTTAATACAGTTTGTACGTTAAGAAAATTCACTGTGATAAATATACTTAATCCTTTAGCCACCAGAGTCGGATTTATCTGACAATTATTTTCATGTCCATTTCGTCAGAGCCGTATATATGCAACAAATTCCTCCACTTGTATAGTTTTTTTTTTTTAATAATTGCATTGCTTTCTCTTACAAAAATATTTGTTTACGAGTCAAGTGCTAGGGGCATGACAACTCCTACAAAACCAAGTGGTTAAAGGGTTAAGGAGAAAAAAATCACAAATCTTTTGTTGTTCTATTAACAGTCTCGAGTAAGTTTTAATGATTATTAAGTTGTGTTTTTGTCAAGAGAATATTTGATATACAATATGTACAATAAATACATTTTTTTCTTTATAGATCAACGTCAAACCTCCGTTCCTCAAAATCAGTGCGCTCACTGAAACTGCCATGGTATCAAAAGCCGATACTGCATGATGCTTTTGTATTGGATTTGCAAAGAGGAGCATTACTTACAGGTTTTATATCTGTGGTGAGTATTTTCAACAGACTTCAAAGAAGATGTTTGTTACACTGTTACTCTGCCAATTATGAATTGATTTTGATGATTCTTTTTTGTATGATAGGTCATACTTCAGTGGGACCTACCATATAAATTTTATCAAAATTGATTTGACGCTTTTTATGAAAAAACATTAATCAAATATACACTTCCTTCCCACTAAAAATTTAAAAATAAAATTATTTTTATAAAAAACTTAAACTGACTACAAGTGCACATACAAACTTAAACTAAAAACTATTTTAATTACTTCAAAGCAAACAGCATTAAAGGACAATCAACATAATTATTGATGCTTTATACTTATATACCTGTTTACAATTTATAATCAGTTATTTTTGGAGTCTGATAAGCTGCAGAATTAAACTGTCCTTGGCGACTCCAAAATTACAATCTCTATATACATAAAAATTACGTATCATGTTATTTGTCGCAGATGAACTCCTGATCTACTGAACCGATTTTGATAAAACTTCATAACTATGTGTAATTTAGTCCAACTTAAAAGATAGGATAGTTTTTATTTTGAACCCAGGAGTGTGTAGCTAGTAATTTATAAATTGTAAATAGGTCTTTAAGTATCATATTATTTATATGAGGAGTGAATGTAAGTGAACCATCACACTCGGGTTGGTGATGCTGAATAGTAGTACCCAACTGATTATGGCTTAGGGATGTAACTGCGTAGAAGAGGCATTTTTAAAGTGTGGGTAATGCTATCGACCTATCCACACACTTGGTGGCACTTGGTACCGCTATTGGTGGCCAGCTGCCGCCATGTTAGCGGCATGTTACGCTCGTGCGAGTGAGACAAAACTACAGCTGCATTGTTTTATGAACCTTATAGATATTGTATCTAAGGTTTATTGTAAGTTTTAAGCCTTCTGCGTAAACCGTCGGAGCCGTACTTTCTTTTCTGCGCGAACGAAGATTCACATAGCGCCTTATCAAGTGTGTACTACTGTACCGATGAGGTTAAGACATTTAGGCGCGATTTCACCATACTCTGTTAATATTTGACATCGCTGTTAAGTCATTTAACAGACGTTTACAGTATGCGAGTGACAGCGCTAAATGACTTACCAGCGATGTTAAAGAGTATGGTGAAATCGCGCCTTAATTTTTTTTTTAATTTTCAGTTTATTGCACTGTTCACATTCGCCCAGAGTATATTCGATCTGTACTGCCTAGGAATGGCAACACCAGGATCTTTCCACTATGGATACTATGTGATGAGCTTCCAATTTGTCTATGTAGGAAGTGCGCCGGGTAAGATTTAATGTTGTATGTCATGGCTCTTTTACACGATGGGCCATCGCGATGGTCCACTATGATGAGCCAGCGTGTTACACGATGGGTCATCGCGATGGTCCACTATGATGAGCCAGCGTGTAGACACGATGGGCCATCGCGATGGTCCACTATGATGGGCCAGCGTGTATTCTTAAAAATGACGAATACGTGGCCTCATAATGAAGTAATAAAAAATTTTAAAGCTATATCGGGGAGAAAGCGTGATATGGAATCCCATACATAAACATTCCCAAAATTCTTCTACGTCATTTCTTTTCAATAACTTTATTCCTGTGCACATTAAGAAAATAATGGTACGCGCTGTATAGATGTGTATTGCCGCAGTGACTAATGGCTTCCACGTCCATCTCGAAAAACGTTAAGATCACAACTGAATTTCTTCTTTCTTTCTTTCTATTAAATCGTCGGGTAATGTTCCTATAGCAACTAATTTTTAGGCTGACATTGGCTACCTGATGATAAAAGTATCATCAGAAAGTTGGCTGATTTGAACTCTGATTTGAATGTAAATATATGTGAATGTTCGCCTATTGGTTTTTGGCGACAGTAGCAACATATCACCGAAAAATCCATTAGCCTGTTTACTATAAAAATCACTTCAATGTGTGTTTCAGTTCGCAATGTCCTGATAATATTCTCTCTCTTCTCTTGGATTGGATCCGTAGCAGTTCTGATAACCAGTATTATTCTGATCATTGCTTTAAGAAAGGTAAGGAAGGGTCTTAATGACGTGTATATTTCTTTATGTTCAGCTAGAGTTTTCTCCATACACATATACACGTGATACATATTCATTTATCACTTTAATGGGAATGTAGATTCATTCGGATGAAAATAATAAATGATTAGTTAGATCACATTTACATAACATGAATTAATCAATGATTAATTAGATCACAATCACATCACATGAATTAATTAATCAATGATTAGTTAGATCACATTTACATAACATGAATTAATTAATCAATGATTAGTTAGATCACATTTACATAACATGAATTAATCAATGATTAGTTAGATCACATTCACATCACATGAATTAATTAATCAATGATTAGTTAGATCACATTTACATAACATGAATTAATTAATCAATGATTAGTTAGATCACATTTACATAACATGAATTAATCAATGATTAGTTAGATCACATTCACATCACATGAATTAATCAATATTTGAATTAATAAAATAATTAATTTTGTAAATCAATGATCAATGTTAAAATGATCTGCCAGTTATCAGTATTTAGTTATGATCTTCTCTTTATCTTATTCTAAAAAACAGTCCTAGTCTAATATTGAAATAATCATATGGGTCAATCAATGATTAATTAGATCACATTCATATCACATGAATCAATTACTTTAAAATTGTCTGTTAGATATTAATATATTTATTTATGATCTTGTTCTTACCTTATTCTAAGAACCATTTCTAGGTTAATATTGAAATAATTAAGTACCTATATAGAGATTATCTTTCACATGAATTAATCATTGATTAATTCGTTAATCAACGGTTGAGTTGATTTTAAATTTATCTGCTAGTTATCCATATTTAGTTATGATCTTGTCTTTATCTTATTCTAAGAACGTTTCCTAGTTTAATAATGAAATAATTACATATTTATTATTTATTTCAACACACATGGGTACATCATAACAGGAGCAACTCCAATTCGATGTACATTTTTTAAATTATGTACTTAAATTTGAATTATTAATTAACTTAAATTATAAATTTATGAATTTCATTCATCACCGTACATTTGTGTTTCATTCATGCCGCCTCATTCTGGTAGTTAGTGCAGAAAAATAAAAATAAGGTATCATTTTCATATTGACTATGTGTTTTAGCATTTTTCCTTTTTATTTTGCTCGCTTGTTTTTTTCAATTCGGGCAAAGCTTTTTAGTGTAATTATTGTCGATCCAACCTTTTATTTCACTTTCGACAAGCACGTCTGTCGAGTTGCAAGTTTCTTGACGGTAAAGGTCACATGAAAAAAAAAAACTTTCTTTAGTAAGAAGTGAAAACTTAGCACGAGTTCAGTGTTTTTTGCCCTGTGCCAAAAGTGCCCGCGTCTAAATAAGCCATGAGTTTTGATAGTTGAAAAGTGACAGCTGTCATTCGTTTCGAAGATAAAACACTGTGGAGGGTAGAGGTAATAAAGGAGTGCCGACTCATATGACAATCACACTGAAAAAATGCTCCTCCAAAAGGGTTCCAAAAGTGGCCACAGTGGCGCTAGTGTAGCATGTCCTCTATCTATCTATCTTTGTCTAATGCTACACTAGAGCCATCTTAATTTTCTGGGACAACTTTTTGATACATAGAGTCGGTCCTCCTAATACCTCTACCCTTAATGACTATACATGAGAAAGTGTCCGTCGAATACGCTCAATTAGGCGGCGCTGTGGTAGCACTGGTGAATGAATTTATATTATTGGTTGGTTTCGTAGTTCATGAAACCACCGCAAATAAAATGCTACTAGAGCGCCACGGCCAACGCGTCCAATTTAATGGTGGTCGATGGACACTTTTTAACTTTCTAATGTATACATGATGTCTCAAAACTATGCGACATGAAGGGAAAGTACCTTAAATATCATAGATATTTTGCTGAAAGAAGACTGTTATTTTTAAAAGTTAGTAATACTGCATTCAAAGATTTTCTAAAAATTATGTGCTTCGTCTGGGAATCGAGACGACTTAAATGTGAAAAAAAAAATGGCAGACGAAGTCGCGGGCACCAGCTAGCTGGTCTCTCTTGCAGCTTTTTAAGTCTATTTTTAAATAATAGCTTGTCTCTCTTGCAGGAGTATGAGAAGAAGATAGTGCCATGGCTGTATTCGTTCGGAGTGTTCATACTGTTTAGATTCGTGGCTTTCATATTCGCATCGATTGTGAACGACATGATATTCGCATACAACATACTAATGTGCCTGTGTTGGATTGTGTTTTGCGTCGTAGGCGCATACGGTTGGGTACTGGTCTATAGTTTGTATTTGGAGCTATCCGATCTGACCAAGCTCGAAGATTTGGCGCATTTGAGGGTATGTATGAATTTTTGTGGTTTTTCATTCGAATCTACCCTCCCAGATGATTAAAATTGTATCGTATTTGTTATAATTTTTTTTCTTCAAAAGTTACTTCAAAAGCTACTCTACTTTAGTAGCCTAAATTGTTCCTTACTAGCCGTTGCACGCGACTTGGTCCGCGTAACTATATAAAATAAGGCCCACGTTACATATAGGTGAAAGTATTTTCAAAATCGATCCACTAGTTTTTGAATTTATTCATTACAAACATTCAAAAATACAAACCTTCTCTTTATAATATTAGTATAGATAACTTAACCTATCTGCGAGTGAAAAGTCTCGTCGTAATAGGTCCAACAGTTTCCGATTTCCGAGATTGGCCAGAACTAATAGACAAAAATTTGGTTTTTATCATCATTTTTCTGATTTTCCCTAAACAATGGGATGGTTCATTGAGTGCTCTAACTGCCACTACTTTACGATGATATGGATGGTTTATTGGGTACCCTGCCAATACTCCACGATGGGATGGTTTATTGAGTGCCCTGCCACTAATTTACGATGGGATGGTTTATTGAGTGCCCTGCCACTAATTTACGATGGGATGGTTTATTGAGTGCCCTGCCACTAATTTACGATGGGATGGTTTATTGAGTGCCTTGCCACTAATTTACGATGGAATGGTTTATTGAGTGCCCTGTTACTAATTTACGATGGGATGGTTTATTGAGTGCCCTGTCACTAATTTACGATGGGGTGGTTTATTGAGTGCCCTGCTACTAATTTATGATGGGATGGTTTATTGAGTGCTCTGCTACTAATTTATGATGGGATGGTTTATTGAGTGCCCTGCCACTAATTTACGACGGAATGGTTTATTGTATGCCCTGCCACTGATTTACAATGGGATGGTTTATTGGGTGCCTTGTTTGCCAATACTTTACGATATTAGCAAACAAGAGCAGGATTTTCATGATTTTTCCTAAACTATCTCAGTGTATTAAGTGCCCCGCCCACTACAATGAGATAGTTTCTCAAGCAAGACCAGGATTAAAACGTCTGCCACTATACAATTATTCCAGATGGGCACAATGGCTTCACTGAACGCGTCGTTAGCGGGTTCCCGTCCGACCACGCCCCACAGCACCGTGTCAACAATGCCAGCCTCGCAGATATGATGCCAGGACGCCAATCAAGATGGCCGACACAAAAATGGCGACCACGACAAAATGGAGGTCGACGAGTCGACCCCGTTGAACGACACAAGTCTAGAGACGCCCGTTTAATAAAAAAAAAAAACTATATTACAGTGACAATTGCAACACGTGTTGTCATGAGTTTTGACAGTTTAAAGTGACAGCTGTCATTCGTTTCGAAGTATGGAGAGTAGAGGCGAGGACTACCAACTCGTATGACTCATATCAGACTGGAAAAAATGGTCCTCTCCAACAATAAAATAAGGGTTCTAAAAGTGGCCACAATGGCGCTAGTGTAGCATGTCCTCTATCTATCTATCTTTGTCTAATGCTGCACTAGCGCCATCTTAATTTACTGGTATTCTGGGACCACTTTTTAATACATAAGTCGGTCCTCCTAATACCTCTACCCTCCATATTTAGAAAATAAAACAAGTGTCGCCATGAATTTTGACAGTTAAAAAGTGACAGCTGACGCTCGTTTCGAATTTCTAGTGAATTTCAACAGAGGTCACCACCATCGCATGTTCCGTTAAAGATGTAATGTAAAAAAAACGCCATCTAGCAAAGTCTTAATGCCTTAAATATAGCTATACTAATGGTAAACTACAAAACTTGGTAAGTGACATTAACCATCTCTTCTCTTTCTCCTTCTGGTCTCTGAAGAAGGTCTCCTTCATACAAACATTTTAGGGTTTAATATTATTAACCCTCTAGCCGCCGGAGTCGGATTTATCCGACCATTATTTTCGTGTCCATTTCGCCAAAGCCGAATATATATATATGACAAATTTTTCTACTTATATAATGTTTATTTTAAAAACATTGAGTTGGTTTCTCTTTAAAAAAAAATATTATTTTATTTTGTAGGTATTATTATTATTAATAATAATAAAGTCTTTATTTAGTATTATTAACCATTTAACCGCTTGGTTTTGTAGGAGTTGTCATGCCCCCAGCGTTTCTTGACGCGTAATATTTTTTTTTTATTTATTTTTTTAGAGAAAGCAACGCAATGATTTAAAAAAAAAAATTATACAAGTAGAGCAATTTGTCGTATATATACGACTCTGGCGAAATGGACACGAAAATATTTGTCGGATAAATACGACTCTGGCGGCTAAAGGATTAATAATAATAAAATAAGCGTCACTCCAAGTCGGCACAACACAAATTAATATGTAATACTTTTTGTTATAAATATTTTTTTTTGTCACTTACCATGTTTCACTTAACAGCAATAACCACCGTATAATAATTATTATTTTTAAACGTAGCCCTTATTTGTTATTATAAATTCCGTCCAATGGATTAATTTTACCAATTTTTATTTATATTGTATAATTTTTATATTTATTAGTTTTTAGTGTAAAAAAAAATTTGTAATTGATTTTTTTTTTTTTTTTTCATTATATATTATATTCTATGCTGAAGGCATAAAGTTTTTTGAAGCTTTTCTTGTCATTTTAAACAAAAATAAAATGAAATAAAACATAAATTACACTTTCTAAAAAATTAGGCATTTTTTATATTTATATATTTTTTTATTAGTCATTTATTAAAAACATATTAAATTTATATAAAACAAATAAGACGAAATACACTTAATTGGCATTTCGCTACCAATTGCTGCAATTTTAGAATTAGTATTATATTTTAATACAATTAATGAAATTAAGAATATTTTAGCCTTAATTTAAGTAAAAAAAAAAACGACTAAATGATATTGCATTTAAATTATTATTACTATTATTTTATATATACAATTATAAAAACATGCTTGCTTTATCTAAAAATATCTCGTATTTTGCAAAAATATGAATCTCAAATATCAAAAAACACCACGAGAGGCAATTTCACTATAATAAATTAGGTTAACAGACAGTTTGACAACATTATTTTAACAACTAATAGTTAATTTAACATTGATTAAGGCCACAGATTAAAAAGTTTAATGAAATTGAGTCTCAGTTCGTATTCAAAGCTTCTCCTCATAGATTTGACCATTCGTCAGTGTCCGGTAGAACAGTGGCGCCCTCTTGGTAGCCTGTAATGACTACCAGAAGTCCCTTTTTTTTAATACAAGACGATTCCTCTTGTCATGTCAATGTCAAATTTCAATTTTCCATATAAATATTTTACGCTCTCGCTAGAGAGTGTGATCATTGCAAACTCATGGTAGAGGTACTGGTCACATTAACATACACATGACGTCATTCGCAACTAAAGATTGCCGGCTAGTTTTGCTAACGGTACTGAGTGTGTCACGTGATGACGTCACCAAAATGGCGGCCAGGCGTATAAGCAATTTGCAGATTATACACTAAGAGAATTGAAGCAACGCCATAGAACGTGTTCATTGTATACAAAAGAATGTACAAGAAAAAGTATGTTTGTTTTCCCCATGAAATTGATATTAAGAGCGTGTCAATGTGTCTCTTTATTTATATACTAGCTGGTGCCCACGACTTCGTCCGCGTTGAAAAATATTAAGTAGCCTATCCTGTGTCCCGTACGTCCAAATGTTTATCTACCAAGTTTCATGAAAATCAGTTAATTCGTTTCAGAGTTATGGAGGAACATACATACAGAAAAAATATCTAAAAATCGTCAATTTAGTTTCAGTATCATGTATAGAGCCTATAAACACGATATCTCTGAAAACAAAGTAACTTACTCCATGACCGACCCTCTAAGATTTATTATTAGTATTGATTATAATAAGAATTGTATTGTATGCGAAGTGCACTTAAAATACACAACCGTCCTTATGTTCTTAAGGTTAGAGTTCGAAATGCAGTTGTAACAAAAACAGTTTGTATTTTTTGTAATTAAATTATAACTAACGGAATATAGCGTTTTTATTTCTCTATTATATAGAGTTTACAGTTTTCCCTAACAAAAGTACACAGTCAAATAACAGCATTTGTGCTGTTGTGTTTCAGTGAGTGAGTAAGGCATGTCAGAGCTCATTACCGTAATCCTAATATGGTCGGCAGCGCAAAAGCTGTGGCGTTGCTTGTGTTATAGGCGAAAACTTAAAAAAAAAAAAAGAGTTTCTTGTAAAGGTTTCTGCTTAACAATGCAATTTTTTAAGTTATTTATAGGTCATACTTAAAAATGGTTAAAGCTTGCTTTCTCAAAAGTTCCAGGTTCAATTTCCAGCAAGGTCAACTTTGGAAATTAACCGTTCATAGTTGGATCTGGCATGTTGCGGCAGGGCACACTGCACTTCGCAGTTGGTCAGCCCGTCTGGCGGCAGTAACCAGAGGCCCTAGCCAAGAACCAAAACGTTTCGTTGCGTTCTTACGAAACGAAAGAAATAGAGCCCGGTGATTGGTCAAAATTTTATGTGGGCGTTACAACAACCAATCACCGGACTTTATTTCTTTCATTTCGTGAGAACGCAACGAAACGTTTGCATTGGTTTTGTTCTTGGATAGGGCCCAAGGTTATTCCGATGTAGTTGCTCTATTACCCATTAATAGTACTAGTGATACTACAAAGTATCGCCAGTACTACTATACAACTAATAGTAGAACTGTTTGGACTAACCCAAGACCACAGTGATAACAGTAGCCAGTAAGGGATCCCTTCCAAATAAATCCCTTAACCTCAATCCTACTAAGGTAGGAAGCGCATTTGGAGCATCTGTGGCGTTGCTTTTGTTTCAGGCGACGGTAGCCATCTAGCATCAAGTGGACCGTCAGCCTACGTGACGACATTTATATTAAAAAAAAAAAACCACTCATGGACTACTCCATGAGTCCATAAATCTTTGAGAACCGCTTATCGATTTAGTACATATCCGTCGGATTCCACTTACGTCATAAATCGAAATATATGAAAATTTAGTTCGCTTTGGTCATGAAAGACGAATGTGGAAAACCAAAAAAAAAACAGGCTATAATTTATCCTGACGAAAAAGGAATCTGACGAATGTGTCTTAAATCCTTTCAACAGCCCTCATGCCTCTCCTAAATCGTTTTAAATAATAAGTGCCTGACTACGCATTTTACATTTTGAAAACTAAATTTATTTTTGTGAAAATGGATGGCAAAAGCAAAATAATTATTTTATTTAATTAGCTCTAATTTAACACTAATCATACCATAACGGGTCAAATGACCCATTTTGAACTTTTGCATTGATAATGCACGTATTATCTTATTACTTCTCCAAATTTAACTTACTGACTTTTTCTGACTAATTAAGTCTACTGTTCTTATACTATTTTTATAATTTTTTGTTTTGTTTATTTTGAGTAATAACTGTCGTATACCGTTGTCTACCACATCGGGTCATTTGACCCGGAGAACATTTTTTTTTTGTTTTATAAGCTTATCAATACATATTGCTTATCTTATTGTATTCAGTAAACTGCAAATGTATGCAAAGACTGTTACGTAAAGTAGTTCAATCAAAATAGCTGAGAATAATTCAAGAAAATATAAAAATTTTAGATTGAAACTAGATTTTTGTGTAAAAAAGGTAGCAAAAAAAGAAAAGTTTGGTACATAGTTTTTATTTTATTTTGATAGCTTTATTAGTGATACAGGTAACTATTTACCCATAAAATGTCGAAACGAACGAGACAGTCCAAATTCTTAGAAGTTATAAATGATATTGGAGAAGTTTTCGGAAATCGGTGAAGATGAATTTTCTGAAAACGAAGATATATTGGTTACAAACGAAAATGAGTCTGAATGTACAGGTACTGACAATGAAGAGGAAAATATTGTGAATATCGGTTATGGACGAAAAAGAAGAAAATTACTCTCAAGTTCTGAAGAAAGTGAAGCAGAAATAAATGAACAACATGTTGCAATTGATGGATCTGTTTGGGAAGAAATACAAATAGGTGGTACACCTGGAAGACCACCACTTCATAACATTTTCAGGCAAGAAGTAGGCCCAACAGGATATGCTAAACGTCATATAATGAAAGGTAAAGTTAGTACTGCATTTTCATTGATAATTGACCACCGTATTATGAACCATATAAGAACATGCACAATAGAAGAAGCAAACAGAGTGTTAGGATCCGATTGAAGTTTATCTCAAGAAAAACTTGCTGCATTTCAATAGGTCAATTTCAGAGGTGTCAAATAGGATACTGCAAAGAAAATAAAACTAATAAAATTTGCTCCAATTGTAAAAAATTTGTTTGCGGGAAATGTGCGACGGAAACACTTATGTGTAAAAAATGTGATGTATAAAAACAACTCTTATTTTTTGCGTTTAAAATAGAAATTGTAAAAATACTATTTCATATAATTATAATACATATTTTATTATCATTATATTTTTATTTCCTTTCCAACATCCATATTTCATACATAAAAGTAGGAAACGTAAATTTCGGGTCATTTGACCCGCTATGGTAAACTAGGTATCTAATAAGTGTTGGTATGATTAGTGTTAAAAAAGGGACATGTGGTCCGTTCTGTTACACTATCAGTTATTGTTACACAATAACTGACGAATGTGTCCTAAATCGTTGAAAGCGAGATTAGATATTATGAAAAGTTCGTCTAACTAGTAATCTGACGAAAGCGGAATCTGTCGAATGTGGAATTACAATAATTGCCGTTTCATCAGTTTTAAAATTCTGACCTATACGGAAAAATAAAATGATCTGACGAAAGCGGAATCTGACAAATGTTTATACTGAATCCGCTTATCAACGAAACTAAATAAATAAAAAACATACATTTTCAATATAATATCTTTATTATAATTTACAATACAGCGTAAATTTAACACATTTATTAAGATTAAACGCTGACATTGGATGTCTTATAAAAACTTTATTGGCCCAAATTTCAAGTAGATAATAATATCTACCTAATTTTTCGTCATATACACAACTAGTGAAGAAAAAAGAAAAAAAAAATCCTTTGCTTTGTTATATTTTTCATTTTTAACGCGGACGAATTAACTGGTCTATCTATAAGCATAGACTAAATAATACTTTAGTACTATTTACTCTATGCTATCTTAACTTTTGATCTGCCAAACGATATCTCAACTTGAGCCAATATTTTTTTTTAAAACAACAAACTGAGCGCTGCATTCTAAATACAAAATAACAATGTTTGTACAATTCAAACAAAATTCTTCTTCGCGCATTTAATGTGTGTGTACTTTTACTTATAAGTACTCTATTTACTCTATGGTTTTTATAATGCGCATGCTAACGACTGTACTTAGTACATTTATATCATTGTAAATAGTGAAATGTATTTGCATCTCAATCTTTTTTAGGACATCTCTTTCTGTTATAAGTTTTTTAATCCAGTTTAATAAACATTACATAAATTCATAGTTCAATTACCCTCCTAGGCGTAAGAGCGATAAGAAAATAGATGAAAATGTTTTTACACTTAAAGTAGGTAGGTTAAAAATGCATTTTTTTTTAAATAAGGCAACCCTATCTATACAGTCAGTCTATGTTTATGTAGAAAAAAAATCATAAGAATACTTCTTTAGTTTATTACAAAATGTTTAAATTCTCATATTTTTTGAGAAAATATTCCATGGCTGAAAAAATATTACTACTAGAGCTTTGTTAGTTATAAAAATAAGCAAACAATAATTTGCTCACACTGAAAAGCCATACAAATCCATGTCATTATTGCAATATCTAAAAAATTCATGTTAATGAGGACTTTAAAAAAGGCACAAACTTCACAAATATTTTTGGTTTTTTCAACAAAAATATTATTATATTTCCATGCACACACGTAAAACAAAAGATTTAATAAATAAAAATAACACACTTATTTAAATTTAAATACTTAAAAAATAAAAATGAACAATAAATTCTCTAAACCCTTAATATCGTAAGAATCACTTGAGCATTTAGTAAATTCAATGTTTTTTTTTTTTTTTTAAATAAATACTAAGAGTACATCGTATAATTTTAGAAAATAATAATAATAAGCATAATATACTATTGACAATAAGTAATGCAATTTGCATAATACTTCTGGACATATATGGATCTAATTAATTCTTGTACCATTAATTCTTGTGAAATAGTCCAGTTTTCTAATTAACATTAAAGTTATATGTAAACTTTAAACCAACATACAAGAAAATACTTTAAAAAAATATAACACTTCTTACACACGACAAAAAAATAGTAACAGCCTGTATAAAGAAAATCATGTGAGATATTCATATTCGTTTAGAAAACAACAAAATGATTCATTTTTGAAAACGATACGATATACATTATTTTTGGTTTTGTTATGTAATTTTTTTTTTACAAAAATATTAAAAATTTGATCACACTGATGCGTGATTAAAATTTATACATTCTTCGTAGGTACATTGTTTTTATATTAAAATAGTAGTCTGTATAATCTAGTATGACGGATCCTTACATTTTCCATGAAGATTTATAACGAGCACACGTAGCTATAATGCAATTCATATTATAATGTTAATACGTTAGTTAATACGTTAATACGTGAAGCTGACTATATGAGTACGGTGTACTGGGCGCTTAACATAAGTGACGAAAGTCATGCTGTATACCAAGACATTGATCCTTCAATAGACGGAAAGAAAGGAGAGGCTACAGCAGTGGGTCAGCAATTCACAGCTTTCATGGCCTTAGCCACGCTCATGGGATTCCTGAAAGATGTAAATACAGCAAACGGAGATGCCGGGCTGAAGAGATGGAAAGACGGGTTGGCATCACTTCCTCGG
Organism: Synanthedon andrenaeformis; assembly: GCA_936446665.2. Lineage (NCBI taxonomy): Eukaryota > Metazoa > Arthropoda > Insecta > Lepidoptera > Sesiidae > Synanthedon > Synanthedon andrenaeformis. The sequence continues at coordinate 1,448,199 of OW387804.2, read as the reverse complement.
CCTGACATGCTAGAGGACCGCATAAAGAAGGCCATCTGGACCCGGCTGAGCGCTGTCAAGGTCCAGATATACTCCGATGTGAGGTGCAGAGATATCATATTAAGTACCTGGTAATGCGCAACAACCTGACGGGTCAGTCATCCCTTATTAGCGCTCTCTTTACCCAGCTTAACCTAGTGTATGACTTAGCCTACCTGAAATCAGTCCAATGCATGTACGACTTCATTATCAGGGAACCAGGCTTTGAGCCTCCCCAACGTACGACGAGACGCCAAGAAGTTTAAAGAGGAGGTGGACAGAGTAAGGATAAGAGAAGGGGCCAACTTTTACTTGTGTAGACTTATTGACAACACCAAATATCTGGATCTAAACCATGGAAACTACCCTGAGTTGTAAGCAGTCACCGTACAATGGGCTAAGAAAACAAAGAAGGTTCAGAAGAACTATGTGGGCAGCAAGACAATCACGGACAGAACTGTGGACCTTGATCAAGCCCGAAAACTGATCACCCTGCAAAGCGCCCATGGCCTACCAGCCATCAGCCCCGAAGACAGAGCCTGGCTTGAAGATGTGGGATGTCATCTGAACGAAGACGAAATTCAGCGCGCCCTAAGAAAGAGGGACTCTCACCGAAGAAGAAGAGAATCCTCCACCGAGTCCTCCGCCAGCGAAGAGGAGGACGATGGAGACGTAACAGATGAGCTTCGCAGGAGGAAGAGGGCTCGGAGAGGTCATACAAGAAACTAGCCCACAATACCCCATGATGTTAATTAAAAATTAGTAATGCTCTTAGCATTACTAATTTTTAAGCCTCGAAGAAAATGAAAAAACTATTTCGATTTACAGCAAAGCATACTAGATATTCTAAAGCAAAAAATGGGTTTAAACTACAATGAGAAAAATATAGAAGGGGTGAGACGCATGGGAATAAGAAACGATGGAAAGAGAAGACCTCTTGTTGTAACTTCTTGCAAGAGGGCGTGTTGCGGGTTAGTCCGTAGAATACGAAGATCTTCGCTGGCAGCGAGATCGTGCCTGGGCTGAATACTTCTTGTTAAGGGATAAATAAATAAGTAAAAATATATTTGTTGTTTTTAGTCATTTATTACTCTTTAAATACTATCAAACATATCAAAATCATCATAAGTATTGGTATTACCTGTACGGAATTAAAAAGCAAGAATAAAAGAACTACGTACGAGGAACAGATTTCGAGAATATTTTTTTCTTAAAATATTATAGATGGGATATTTTGATCGGTTACCGTCACATTCACAGGTTACTTAACGAAGAAATATTTTGAGGAACTAGTTTATCAAACCTACGATAATTAGCTTTTTATATGCGGGTTATATTAACCACATACAGGGTGGAATTTTGTAATGCCACCTGAAGGGAAAGTAATCTTAATGTTGTAGATAGAAAATTTTACTCTTTATTTTTGAATAGAAAGAAAACTGCATTCAAAGATTTTCGAAAATTCGCTTGCCACACCCGGGAATCGAACCGACTAAAATCTGTAAAAATTACACGCTGTACTTTTATTGCATCGATCGTTAGGATCAATTATAAGGATGAAATCTCTATAACAAACTTGATAAATGAAATGAAAGGAAAAACCATGAAATCTGGACTTATAAATTCAATGAGTCAAGTAACTCAAATATCCATCTGTTTTATGTTAGTAATTAATAATTATCATTGACGTCATTTATCCATTAAAATGACGAATTACTTTTAGATAAGACGATTGCAATTTGGACGTGTTTGTAATGCAGACTCCTTTCTTAGATGCGACATGAACTGCGTGTTTGAATGAGGTAGTTTAAATATGGAATGTTACATTTGAAAATAGATTATCATATTTGTTATTCACCTTCGATTGTTTTTACAAATCATTTCATATTTGTCTCACGGTAAAAATGGCTTATCAAGAACAATTTGATTTAATGGAAGCGTATTTTTTAAATAACAAAAACGTGAATCTAGCTCTGTGGTGGTGTGGAGAGAGATATCGAGACCGACAGGCACCAACTCGGTTCGTATTGAAAAGAATGGTAGAAAATTTAAAGAATACGGGTAGTTTCAAAAAGCGACGGCAAACTCTTCAGCATAACTATTTCGATTTTGATCTAAATGTTTTAACATACTTTGAATCATTTCCGAAGGCTTCAAGCAGAGATGCTGTCGAAGAATTAGGAACAACCCACACTCGCGTACTTAAAGTGCTGAAGAAGTATAAGTATAAACGTTATCGTGAAGGTCGGTTGGTGCAAAAATTGTATCCTGGGGATTGTGAGAGACGATTACAATTATGTCAAAACATGCTGAGAGAAATTGACCGTAACCCTAATTTTTGTGTAACATTGTATGGTCTGACGAAACCAACTTCAGCAATAACGGCATGTACAATCGCCGCAATAACCACTATTGGTCTCGAGTGAATCCTGTTCGTGTTCATGAAACTAATAGTCAAGTACGATTTTCTTTCAATGTTTGGTGCGGAAATGAGAAATATGGTTGTTAGTTCACGTTTACGAAGGTCATTTAAACACTGTCAAGTATCTTGAAATATTGGATCTCTTAAGAAATGAGTTAAATGGTTTCCCCGAGGAAGAGCGAAACCAAATAATTCTACAGCAAGATGGTGCTCCAGCCCATAACAGCAGAATCACTACTGCCTACATTAATAACCATTTTATTACCTGGATTGGTACAATGAGATGGCCTACGAGATCACCAGATCTCACCCCTTTAGATTTTTTTTTGTGGGGATATGTGAAAAATCAAATTTACATTAAATCTTATGCGAATGTAAACAAGTTGAGAGTTGAAGTTCAGAATAATATTTATTTTCACCACAACACGTTATTAAAGATTACTAGAAATGAATTCTTTAGAAGAATAAATATGTGCATCCAAGAAAATGGAGCCCATTTCGAGCAACTAATTAGTTAGTTTACCATTTTTTGTAAATAATTAAAATAATTTAAGATTTCATGGTTTTCCTTTCCTTTAATTTATCAAGTTTGTTAGAGAGATTTCATCCTTATAATTGACCCTAACGATCGATGCAATAAAAGTAAAGGGTGTAATTTTTACAGATTTTAGTCGGTGCGATTCCCGGGTGTGGCAAGGAAATTTTCGAAAATCTTTGAATGCAGTTTTCGTTCTTTTCAAAAATAAAGGAATGTTTTCTTTGAGTAAAATTTTCTATCAACAGTATTAGAGTATTTTCCCTTCGGGTGGCATTACAAAATTCCACCCTGTGTATACGATAGTGTATACAGAATAAATCAGAAAATAGGTGATGTCTATTAATACGCTTCAAAAACTCGGAAAAGTTCTGCCCCGATTGAGCTCAAATTTTGCCACAATATACTCTGTTTTTTTGAATTTTAAATATCTATGTAAATTAAAAAAACGAAATAAATAGAACTAGATATTTGAAATGAGAAAACAAGTGAAGGAATTTTAATTGTAGACTTTTGATGTCAGTGTAATTTGTGCAGTATATTGAAATGATGTTTATAAGAAGTTGTATTTTTGATATGTTTTGGTGATGCACAATTTGATAAAGTGAAGAATAAATAAACAAGAAATTATGATGTGTTGCACGGGATTAATAAAGTTTTATTTAATCATCTTCATCGGTCCCACAGCATTTGAGAAAAGATAGAATGAATTTACACCTTCAAGATATAAAATATGCTTCAAGAATTGATTTTATTTACTTTTCCATACGCGAGAAGATATCTGCCGGAAGCGAGAATTCGCCATACGAATATCATTGCCTGATAATTTTTGTAATTCAATAACATCGAAATAAGAACTGATGGAAAAAATATTTCCAAATATTGAAATTAATTATAGGTATCCGATTGACTCTGTGAACGAGCTATCCATGCCTTGATGAATTACCAGAAGCAATCAATTATCCAAAGAGACTTTTCAACTCACTCCATGTGCCAGTGATACCACCGCGCATATTAAAATTGAAAATAGGTGTGCCAATTGCAGAAAATGAAAATTAATACGAAAATATATGTACCTGCTGCTTCTGAATCGTTTACATGTTTAAGAGACTGACTTGCGATGGTTTGAAGCACAACGATGAAAGCGACCAGTATCAGATATATGTCATGAAAAAAGTAATTCATTTAGCTGCGAGTAAGAGTAAGAGTAAAGCCAGAAATCAACACTTATTTATTAAAACTCAACAAAACGCGGAGTAGATATGTTGCTGATGAGCTATGCGCTACGTATAACGTGAGTCGCAATTCAAAGAAGTGGCCTCTAACAATTTTTTTTTTATGCCATTTTGAACTTGTCTGCCGTTAATGTACTCATAATACAACGACTTAATAATGATTCAAACCAAAAGCGACATCGATACTTTAAAAACCTAGGCCTTGCTCTTGTGGGTGAACATTTGAAAATCCGGCACTATGTGTTTTGCCCCGAGATACACGAAAAAAAAATCGGAAAATTTATTAGCCATTAAACCAATTAAAAATTAAAAACTGTTGATATATGGGAATTAAAGCGAGATTTAGGTTAGGTTAGGTTAGGTTGGTCAGAGTTTTTCCGTGTGCGGTTCCAGATCCGCCATCGGACGCGTCCCCAGGTTGCGGATAGGGGAACGCCCTCCAGATATGGGGGGTACCGGTTTCGGCCGGCGCGGACAAAAACTGGCATGTGGCTGCCTGCTCTTTCTTAAGGGCGGGCATTGCACGGTCACATGAACCCGTAGCCTCACTCCGTGGGGTCGGGGGTCCGGCGCACGGAGCGTCGGATCGCGAGGAAGAAAACCTCTCTAAAAAATCACACTGAGGGTGAAGCCATGGCTTCTTGATCAAGAAATCATCGGCTGTCACCAGTGGACCCTTCATGGGTCGTGGGTTGGCCAGCAGGAGCTGGCGGTCCGGCTCGTCCGGACACTGAGGTGGTGCGCACCAGCGCAGTTGGAGTGGCCCAGAGATGGGCCAGCGGAGCTTCGGCTCGTGGAGGCGGGCCTGATAAGGTCCGCGGGCGCGGCGCGTGGCTTAGGCCACCGTCGGGCAAACCGTAACCCCGCACTCGCGGGGCCGGGGGTCTGGCGCACTGAGCGTCGGGCCGCGTGGAAGAAAACCACTATAAAAAATAACCCGAAGCCCAAGCTTAGCGTGCCGAGGGGCTGCATGGCCGGGGGGAACCCGGTCCCAAGCGCTCCTGCGGTCTGTTGGGAAAGGGCCGCAGGTACGCTTCCCAACTAATATGGAAAATGTCGAAAAAGGAGATTGATATGTCGTGCGATCCGGCTAACGCCCGGCGCTTGGGGGTAGCTCGGCCTTCAAGTGTTAAATGTGATACGAGCGGCACATGTGACCCGCCTTGCCAGCGGCGTCGACCGGTATCCGGGCCGGTCGATGTGAAATCGGTTACCGGCAATTGCGACTGTGACGAGGCGCGTCACCCCTGCGTCTGGTGCGAGGCCAGACAGCAGGAGCTCCAGGCAGTGGATCCCAGGCTGCCTGGTAAGCAGAAGGTTACTGGAGTGTGCACGCGTGCGCAGACGAAGGCAGGGACGACTAGCGCTCCCGACAACGGTGGGAGCAGTGGGACACTCAGCCCCGTTGTCGTCCTGCGCCGTATGGCGACGCCGATGGTGACGCCGGTGGCGACACCGGTGGCGTCGCCTAGAGACGGAAGTCCAGTGAGCGGGCTGGCGGGGAGTGAACTTAGCCTCTCGGAGTCCTCGGCGTCCGACATGGACACAGTGCTGTCCGCCGACGCCGACAACGATTCGGAGCCAAGGTCGGGAGATCGGCTCCGAAGGAAAAGGAGCAAGGCCCCACCGGTGCCGTCCCCGGTGGTCTCTCCGGAATCCTCCGGAGAGGAGAGACCCGCCATCGCTACTGGCCTGCTCCAGAAGCGTGGTCGCGGCCGCCCCCCCACCACCGGGGAGTATGTCGGGCTCGCTGAGGCCAAGGCTGAACTGGCCCGAGCGAAACAGGAGGAGCTGAAGGTCCTAGCGGAGCGGGACTTGCTCGCCTCGATGGCCGAGGCTAGAGCTACCCGCTCCCGCCTCTCGGAGATGGAGTCCGGGGACGAAGCCGCTGAGTCGTCCTCGCTCATCTTCGAGAGGCTAATGACGAGGGTGGAGGCCATCCGAAAGGTGGCCAGCACGAGTAAAAACTTGAAGGGGACATTCGTAAAGGCGCTCCGCGACAACATCGAGGCGGTTGTCGCGGACGCCAAGAATCTGGTGGCTTTGTCCACAAACGAGGAGACAGCTGCTCTGCGTCGCGAGCTAAAGGAAGCTCGGGCGCAGAACAAGCTGCTCCAAAATGGTTTGGAACAACTTCGGAGGGAGTTTGCGGAGTTTAAATCCGCTGCTCCCTCCGCTGCCACCGGGACTCCGGCTACACTGGAGCACTTGGAGGCAATGGAGACGGCGATTATGGACCGGGTGCACACTCGGCTGAGCGCGCGGTTCGATAACCTGGAGCCGCGCCTGAATACGGCGCCGAGGGAGTGCCCGCCATTGGCCGTTCAGAGGGGTCCCCCTCCGAAACCGGCGCCCCGGAAGGATCCACCCCGTCCTTCTACCGCACCACGGAAGGATCTGCCCAAACCCTCCACCAGCGGGCAAAAGGCAGCGACACAGGGGGAAGGACACAGGAGGAAGAAAAACAAAGGACGCAATGCGGCCGGCGAACGGCCGGCCCGTACGGGACCGCGCCCTCTTCCCCCCGCCCCTGCTTCCATGGATCGGCCGTGGAGCATGGTGGCCAAAGGGGGGAAACATAAGGAGACGCCTCCGAACCCCCCGAAGACGAGGCGGGCTCAACAGCCCACCCCCAGGAAGCCTCCGAAGCCTCCTAAGACTGCGGCCGTGGTGCTCACCCTACAGCCCGAGGCCATAGAAAGGGGAGTGACCTACGCCGACGTGGTGACGGAGGCGAAACAGAAGGTCAGCCTGGAGGAGGTGGGCATCCCTTATGTCCGACCTCGTAGGGCAATCACTGGCGCTGTGATCTTTGAGATCCACGGCACCGACCTGGCGGAGAAGGCGGACGCATTGGCCGCCAAACTGCGGGAGAGGATGAGTGCGGAACTCGTCAGAGTCTCAAGACCGGTCAAACAGACCGAGTTGCTGGTGTCGGGGCTCGACGATTCCGTCACTCCTGCAGAAGTGGCGGCTGCCATTTCCAAAGTCGGTGGCTGCACCGTGGAATCGGTGAGAGTGGGCACCATTCGCTTCCCGCGCTTCGGCATGGGGACGGCTTGGGCGAGCTGTCCGGCGACAGCCGCAAAAAAGGTGTTGGAAGGTAGACTGCTGGTGGGGTGGACGGCGGCGAGGGTTAAAGCCCTGGAACCCCGTGAGCTGCGCTGCTTCCGGTGTCTCGAGTCGGGACACGTCAGGGGGCAGTGCACCGCCACCGTCGACCGTAGCCAGCAGTGCTACCGGTGCGGCAAGGACGGACATCGTGCGGCCGACTGCCGCTACGAGCTCAGCTGCTTCCTATGCGCCGAGGCCGGGAAGCGACATAACCACCGCTTGGGAAGCCCCAAATGTTCGGCTCCCAAGCGGAAATGGAATAGACGAAGGCCAGCGAATCCTGAGGCCCCGACCCAGGATGTTGCTGACCGCCTACCGGACAGGACAAACGGAGCACTTATGGACGTACAATAAGTACGCCCATTAATGTGCTCCAGGCGAATATTAACCACTGCGCCGGAGCCCAGGACTTACTGGTCCAGACCCTGGCGCAGTGGGGGATACACGCGGCGATCGTCTCGGAGCCGTATTTGGTTGTCAATCGTGACAACTGGATCGGCGACCGGGACGGAGCCGTCGCCATTGTCTTGGCTACGGGGGAGGGAGCCCACACCGTCGATCGATCGTACAAGGGTCGAGGGTTCGTCGCCGCCTTTTGTGGCGATATTGTGTTCGTGGGTGTCTATTTCTCGCCAAATCGTCCGCTCTCGGAATTTGAGCGATTTTTGGCGGGACTAGACATCCTCCTGAGACGGTGTCGTCCGCATCAGGTGCTCGTCGCGGGCGACCTGAATGCGAAGTCGACGGTGTGGGGTTCCGCTCTCACCGACGCGAGGGGCGCAGCTCTGGAGGAGTGGCTCTCCAGCAACAATTTATGCGTGCTGAACAGGGGCACGGCTAACACGTGCGTGCGGCAACAGGGCGGATCAGTCGTGGACGTATCGTTTGCGTCTCCCGCCCTGGCGCGCCGTGTTCGGGGCTGGGTAGTTGAGGAGGGGGTCGAGACGCTCTCGGATCACCGATACATTCGGTTTTCCTTCTCCCCCCACCCGACAGACCCGAACAGCCCGAGTCGTGCTCCGTCGGAGATTGGGCCCAAATGGGCGCTCAAAAAGCTGGAGAGAGACGCCTTCATAGCGGCGTCCCTCGTTGAGTCGTGGAACAAGAAACCGGAGGTGACCGATGCGGACACGGAAGCGCGGTGGTTCCGCGAGGCGACGACGCACGCCTGCGACGTCGCCATGCCTCGCGTGGGCAAACCCCAGCCCCGTCGGCAGGTGTACTGGTGGTCGCCGGAGCTACAACAGCTCCGGACGACATGTGTCAAGGCACGACGCCGGTACACTCACGCTCGTCGACGCCACAGACCCGCATCGGTCGTGGCCGAACTTTTTGCCGCCTTCCAAGGGGCCAAGAAGGCGCTGAGAGCCGAAATAGGTGCAGCGAAGGAGCGCGCCTGGCAGGAGCTGGTGGACTCTCTCGAGCAGGACCCATGGGGCAGGCCGTATAAGCTTGTAATGAGCAAGCTTCGCCCCTGGGCCCCTCCGTTGTCATCCACGATGAACACGGAGACGCTCGGGAGAGTGATGGAGAACCTTTTCCCTGCCAGGGCGGAGGGCGACGCTCCCTTGCCGACGCTGCAGATTCCGGAGGAGGATCCCCCCGAGGTGTCAGAGGGTGAACTGGACCGGGCGGTTCTTCGTCTCAGCGCGAAGAACACAGCGCCCGGTCCCGATGGCATCCCGGGGAGGGCGTTGGTCTTGGCCCTCAAGGAGGGCGGCTTAGGACAGAGGTTCCGCGAGCTGCTCACAACCTGTGCGAAGGATGGCCACTTTCCCAATGAATGGAAGCTTGGAAAGCTTGTCCTCATCCGCAAGCCCGGGCGTCCGGTGGACTCACCATCGGCTTATCGCCCCATTGTCCTGTTGAGTGAGACGGGTAAGCTGTTCGAGCGGGTTATCGCTGCTCGCCTCACTCAACACTTGGAGGAGACCGGGCCGAACCTGTCAAATGTCCAGTTCGGCTTCCGGAGGGGCAGGTCCACCGTTGATGCGATTTCGCGGGTGAGGACCTTAGCGGAGGAGGAAATTGGGAAAGGCGGGGTCGTCTTGGCGGTGTCCCTCGACATCTCCAACGCGTTCAACACTCTGCCACATAGAGTGATCATGGAGGCAATGGGGTACCACGGCTTCCCGGAGTACCTCCGACGACTTGTCGGGGATTATCTCTCGGGTCGCTCGGTTGTGTACCCCACGCGCGTTGGAGATCGTCAGCGGGAAGTGTCGTGCGGTGTTCCACAGGGGTCGGTTCTCGGGCCGCTCCTGTGGAACATCGGCTACGACTGGGTGCTGCGGGGCGCTACCCTGCGCGGGGTCGACGTCACGTGCTACGCGGACGATACATTGGTGACCGCCCGCGGCGGCACGTACCGTGACGCGGCCCTGTTGGCAACCGCTGGAGTCGCACAGGTTGTGATGCGCATACGGCGCTTGGGCCTGACGGTGGCCCTTGAGAAGTCCGAAGCGATCTGCTTCCGTGGGCCTCGCAAGGCGCCACCGCCGGATGCCCACATAATTGTCGGCGGAGTCTCCATCGGCGTCGGGTCGACGCTGAAATATCTCGGCGTCGTACTCGATAGCCGATGGAGCTTTAATGAACATTTCAGGAGCTTAGCTCCTAAGCTCACAAAAGTGAGCTTTGCCTTGAGCAGGCTGATGCCCAACCTGGGCGGACCTAACGCTGGGTGCCGCCGCCTCTTCGCGGGCGTGGTGCGCTCGATGGCCCTGTACGGGGCGCCCATCTGGGCCGACTCTCTGTCGGCTCAGAACTTGACCGTTCTGCGGCGACTGCAGCGGGTCATGGCGTCCCGGGTCATCAGAGCGTATCGCACCACCTCGTGGAGGGCGGCATGCGCGATCGCCGGCACGCTCCCCTGGGAGTTGGATGCTGCGGTTCTCGTAGCGGTCTACAGCAAGACCGCGGATGCGAGGGCCCGCGGCGCGAGTCCACTCCCGGACGAGGTGCAGCGGTGGAGGAGGGAGCTTCAGGAGGAGGCACTCGAGCGCTGGCGCGATGATTTGATGCAGGCGGGGTACGGTTCCCGCACCACGTCTGCGATCGCGCCGGTGCTGAAGGAGTGGGTGAGCAGGCGGACCGGCTCGCTCTCTTTCCGGCTTGTGCAGGTGCTTACGGGGCATGGTTGCTTCGGAAGGTACCTGTGCAACGTCGCGGGGAGGGAGCCGACTACCGTCTGCCATGAGTGCGGAGCTGCCGATGACACGGCGCAACATGTCTTAGAGGAATGCCCAGGTTGGGATACGGAGAGAGCGGCTCTGACGGCAGTCGTGGGACGGGATTTGTCCCTACCCGCTGTCGTCAGAGCAATGATTGACAGCCCTGACGGCTGGAACGCCGTCAGGACATTTTGTGAGGCGGCCTTGAGTGGTAAAGAGGCCGGGGAGCGGTCCCGTGAAGAGGACCCCCAGGCGGACCCACTCAGGCGCCGCAAACTTGGAAGGCGTCGCCGCGTTTACGCCGCGACGCACACGAATTGATGACTACCGGGCGTCAGGTAGGACAACTGGCGCCCGGCTAACCCGGATTGACGGAGTGGCGACCTAAGTATGCTCCCTAGGTCGCTACCAAAGAGCCGAGCCCGGCGACGGGCGTAGCGGTGTGCGGGTTCCGCAGACATGGCCTCGCTGTTATTCGGACCCGCACATCATCGCTGATGGTGGAGCATGGGGGGGTTTTAGTGGGTATTACCGGCACCTCTGCCGGTCGAGTCCCACACTCCCCCTCGTCGACGCGTCCTACGTCGGCGAGGGGGGCCAGTCCGTAAACGTGATTTCCCCTCCTCAAAAAAAAAAAAAAATGTCAGAGTTTTAAGGAGGGCGGCTTAGGACAGAGGTTCCGCGAGCTGCTCACAACCTGTGCGAAGGATGGCCACTTTCCCAATGAATGGAAGCTTGGAAAGCTTGTCCTCATCCGCAAGCCCGGGCGTCCGGTGGACTCACCATCGGCCTATCGCCCCATAGTCCTGCTGAGTGAGGCGGGTAAGTTATTCGAGCGAGTTATCGCTGCTCGCCTCACTCAACATTTGGAGGAGACCGGGCCGAACTTGGCAGACATCCAGTTCGGCTTCCGGAGGGGCAGGTCCACCGTAGACGCGATTGCGCGGGTGAGGACCTTAGCGGAGGAGGAAATTGGGAAAGGCGGGGTCGTCTTGGCGGTGTCCCTCGACATCTCCAACGCGTTCAACACCCTACCACATAGGGTTATATTGGAGGCAATGGGGTACCACGGCTTCCCGGAGTACCTCCGACGACTTGTCGGGGATTATCTCTCGGGTCGCTCGGTTGTGTACCCCACGCGCGTAGGAGATCGTCAGCGGGAAGTGTCGTGCGGTGTCCCGCAGGGGTCGGTTCTCGGGCCGCTCCTGTGGAACATCGGTTACGACTGGGTGCTGCGGGGCGCTACCCTGCGCGGGGTCGACGTCACGTGTTACGCGGACGACACACTAGTGACCGCCCGCGGTGGCACGTACCGTGACGCGGCCCTGTTGGCAACCGCTGGAGTCGCACAGGTTGTGATGCGCATACGGCGCTTGGGCCTGACGGTGGCCCTTGAAAAGTCCGAAGCTATTTGCTTCCGCGGACCTCGCAAGGCGCCACCGTCGGATGCCCACATCATCGTTGGAGGAGTCTCCATCGGCGTCGGGTCGACGCTGAAATATCTCGGCGTCGTACTCGATAGCCGATGGACATTTAATGAGCATTTTAGAAGCCTTGCTCCTAAACTTACTGGAGTAGCTTTTGCCCTGAGCAGGCTAATGCCCAATCTGGGCGGACCCAACGTTGGGTGCCGACGTCTCTTCGCGGGCGTGGTGCGCTCGATGGCCCTGTACGGGGCGCCCATCTGGGCCGACTCCCTGTCGGCTCAGAACCTGACCGTGCTGCGGCGTCTGCAGCGGGTCATGGCGTCCCGGGTCATCAGAGCGTATCGCACCACCTCGTGGAGAGCGGCGTGCGCGATCGCCGGCACGCTCCCCTGGGAGCTGGATGCTGCGGTTCTCGCAGCGGTCTATCGTAAGACCGCGTATGCGAGGGCCTGCGGCGCGAGTCCACTCCCGGAGGAAGTGCTACGATGGAGGCGAGATGCCCAAGAGGAGGCACTCGAGCGCTGGCGCGACGAATTGATGCAGGCGGGGTGGGGTTCCCGCACCACGTCTGGCTCGCTCTCTTTCCGGCTTGTGCAGGTGCTTACGGGGCATGGCTGCTTCGGACGGTACCTGTGCAACGTCGCGGGGAGGGAGCCAACAACCGCCTGCCACGAGTGTGGGGCCAATAATGACACGGCGCAACATGTTTTAGAAGAATGCCCAGGTTGGGATACTGAGAGAGCGGCTCTGACGGCAGTCGTGGGACGGGACCTGTCCTTACCCGCTGTCGTCAGAGCAATGGTTGAGACCCCTGACGGCTGGAATGCCGTCAGGACATTCTGTGAAGCGGCCCTGAGTGGAAAAGAGGCCGGGGAGCGGTCCCGCGAAGAGGACCCCCAGGCGGACCCACTCAGGCGCCGAAGAACGGGACGACGGCGCCGCGCCTACGCTGCGGCGCACACCGACTTATGACTACCGGGCGTCAGGTAGGACAACTGGCGCCCGGTTTACTTGGATTGACGGAGTGGCGACCTAGGTATGCTCCCTAGGTCGCTACCAAAGAGCCGAGCCCGGCGACGGGCGTAGCGGTGTGCGGGTTCCGCAGACATGGCCTCGCTGTTATTCGGACCCGCACATCATCGCTGATGGTGGAGCATGGAAAAAAAAAAAGGGTTGGTCAGAGTTTCAGATCCGCCATCGGACGCGTCCCCAGGTTGCGGATAGGGGAACGCCTCCCAGATATGGGGGGTACCGGTTTCGGCCGGCGCGGACAAAAACTGGCATGTGGCTGCCTGCTCTTTCTTAAGGGCGGGCATTGCACGGTCACATGAACCCGTAGCCTCACTCTGTGGGGTCGGGGGTCCGGCGCACTGAGCGTCGGATCGCGAGGAAGAAAACCTCTCTAAAAAATCACACTGAGGGTGAAGCCATGGCTTCTTGCTCAAGAAGCCTACGGCTGTCACCAGGGGACCCTTCACGGGTCATCCGTTCTGACCGGACTTTGAGCGGGCGCGGCGCGTGGCTTAGGCCACCGTCGGGCAAACCGTAACCCCGCACTCGCGGGGCCGGTGGTCTGGCGCACTGAGCGTCGGGCCGCGTGGAATAAAACCACTATAAAAAATAACCCGAAGCCCAAGCTTAGCGTGCCGAGGGGCTGCATGGCCGGGGGGAACCCGGTCTCAAGCGCTCCTGCGGTCTGTTGGGAAAGGGCCGCAGGTACGCTTCCCAAACGTATATGGAAAATGTCTAATAAGGAGATGGATATGTCTAGCGATCCGGCTAACGCCCGGCGCTTGGGGGTAGCTCGGCCCCCAGGTGGGAAATCAGTTACGAGCGGCACATGTGACCCGCCTTGCCAGCGGCGTCGACCGGTGTCCGGGCCGGTCGATGTGAAATCGACTACCGGCCAATGCGATTGTGACGTGGCGTCACCCCGGCGTCTGGTGCGAAGCCAGACAGCAGGAGCTCCAGGCTGCCTGGTAAGCAGGATGTTACTGGAGTGCGCACGCGTGCGCAAACCAAGGTCGGGTCGACTAACGTCCCCGACGACGGTGGAAGCAGCAGGGCACTCAGCCCTGTTGTCGTCCTGGGGACCTACTCCGAAATGACACATCCGAAAGTTCGGGACCGACCGAAGCCCGACCGAAGTTAATCCCGATGAAGTATATTTTCGTACTCTGAAATATAATCGGATTGAAAATCGTGGTTCGGAGTCACGTGACATTTTTCGTGAACGAATGAATAGTCACAGAACAAAATAGAGCCACAGAACAGATTATCGTAAACCTACATAATTTAAATTTCATTCAAGTCAACGGTCTACTTTTTATACTTAAAAACTTAAAAATGACCGCCCCAACGTCGGAGCAGTTGGAATTATTATTTAGTTTTTTGGAGGACCATCGGGAGTTGGCTCGCGGAAGGTTAAGGAGTGTCGAAGGCCGGCTGCAATCCCAGCGGCTTTGGATCGAAATGTGTAACAGCCTAAATGCCCTGGGCGGTTGCACAAAAACTGTGCTTCATATGAATAACAAAAGTTATCTTATTTACAGATGATCCCCAACCCTCAGACAGTGGAAGCCAAGCCACTGCATTACCTGTCCCACAGCGCAGTAAGTAAAATTTTTTTTAAGAAAAATATTATGCAGAGGTCCATGTTGGCCAACTGATATAAAGTAAAAAGAATAATTTTCTTTGCAGCTTCACGTTCCCGCAGAAGAGCTGCTGGCGAATCTGCCAGAAGCAGGTATTTCAGAATAGAAGAGGAACGTGCAGAACGCGAAAGGGAGGGCAATAGGTTATTGGCTTCCATTAGTGCTTCACTTGTGGAGCTATGCGCTATAATGAGGGAAAGAGGGCAGCGTAATCCACGTGAATAGTTGGATATTTCACGTAGGAGGGGATAGGGAAATGGGCTATGGCATCCCTTACTCACTCACCGAAACACAACAGCACACGTGCTGTTATTTCACGGTGGTCTCATCCAACGGGCTCCAGTCTTCGTCGAATTTCACCTGTTTTTGGAATGTCAAATCACGTGTTAACACATGCCATTAAATTACGAACACCTAATGTATGTAAGAAGTTAAATCAGTATTCATTTGCTTTAAATAAGTTGAGAAGAGTAGTCGATCAATCTGCTGTAGTTACTGCCTACCATGGCCAAGCGGCTGCAACCATAAGACATGGTGTCATTTTCTGGGGAAACTCTACTGATAATCAAAGAGTATTTAAAGCTCAAAAAAAGAGTATTAGAGCAATCTGCAATTTAAAACAAAGAGAATCATGTAAGATATATTTCAAAAATCATTGTTTATATTTGAGTGTATAGTGTTCGTAAAGGAAAATTCTAACTTATTTAAGTTCATGGAGCGTCCACGTCATAATGATAAGCTTTGTATGGTCCCTGCCAAAACTAGAATGAAAAAAATAAGTGTCTTTTGTATGGCACCACGCTTATACAATAAAGTTATAAGAAATATTGGAAAACTGTCAGTGTTCAAGAAACTATGATCTTTTAACTATGATCTTAGATGTCTTTTATATTAGATAAATAATAAAATTTGTCCTTTAGATTTGCATACCGCTTGTCGGTTGAATATGCGGACAAACCTATATATATACAAAATTTACAACTTGTGTATACCATATTCAGCAAATAAATTATTTTGAATTTTTGAACCTACCATTAAATTAAAACTTATGATGATGAAACTATGGCCCTTGACACGGTGATGTCCGCCGACGCCGACGCGGGCAGCGACGGCGACAATGATTCAGAGCCAAGGTCGGGTGACCGGCTCCGAAGAAAAAGAAGTAAGGCCCCACCGGTGCCTTCCCCGGCGGCCTCCCCAGAGTCCTCGGGAGAGGAGCGTCCCGCCATCGCAAATGGTCTTTCTCCAGAAGCGTGGTCGCGGGCGCCCTCCGACGACCGGGGAATATGTCGGCCTCGCTGAGGCGAAGGCCGAAGTAGCTCGAGCTCACAGGGAGGAGCTCAGGCTCCTGGCCGAGCGGGAGATACTCGCCTCGATGGCTGAGGCCAGAGTTACCCGCTCCCGCCTCTCGGAAATGGAGTCCGAGGATGACACCGTTGAGTCGTCCTCGCTCATTTTCGAGAAGCTGATGACGAGAGTGGAGGCCATCCGAAAGGTGGCCGACACTTCTAAAAACTTAAAGGGGAACTACGTTAAAGCACTACGCGACAACATTGAGGCGGTTGTTGCCGAGGCTAGGAGCCTGGCCTCCCTATCTACGAACCGTTGCCTCCAGGACAACGGTAACGCCGGAGTCCTTGAAGGCGTTTGAAAGGTCTATAATGGACCAGGTGCACGCTCGGCTGAGCGCGCGGATCGATAACTTAGCCGCGCCTGAATTCGGCGCCGAGGGAGTGCCCTCCAATGGCCGTCCAGAGGGGACCCCCTCCGAAACCGGCCCCCCGAAGCCGGCAAAAGGCTGCGCCGAAGGATTGGCAAACGAGGAGGACGAAGACGAAGGGACAGAGGGCGGCTGCGAAGCGATCGGCCCGCCCGGAACCTCGCCCTCTCCCACCCGCGCCCGCTTCCATGGACCGACCGTGGAGTACGGTGGCCAAAGGGGGGAGACACAAGCACAAGGAGACTCCTCCGGCTCCCCCCGCTAAGACGAGACCGAGACGGGCCCAACAGCCCCCTCAGAGGAAGGCAGCGAAGCCTCCGAAGACCGCGGCCGTGGTCCTCACCCTGCAGCCCGAGGCTGCCGAAAGGGGAGTGACTTACGCCGAGGTCGTAACGGAGGCCAAGCAGAAAG
This sequence comes from Synanthedon andrenaeformis, assembly GCA_936446665.2. Taxonomy (NCBI): domain Eukaryota; kingdom Metazoa; phylum Arthropoda; class Insecta; order Lepidoptera; family Sesiidae; genus Synanthedon; species Synanthedon andrenaeformis. The sequence goes on along the minus strand of OW387804.2, from coordinate 1,431,490 downwards.
TGAGCCTGGAGGAGGTGGGCATACCATATGTCCGGTCTCGTCGGGCGATAACCGGCGCGGTTATCTTTGAGGTCCATGGAACGGACCTCACCAAGAAGGCGGACGCCCTGGCCGCCAAACTTCGCGAGCGGATGAGTGCGGAGGTCGTTAGAGTTTCCCGACCGGTCAAGTTGACCGAGTTGCGTGTGTCGGGGCTCGACGACTCCGTCACTCCCGCCGAAGTGGCGGCGGCCATCGCTAAGGTCGGCGGCTGCGCCGTCGAATCGGTGAAGGTGGGCGCCATACGCTTCCCGCGCTTCGGCATGGGGTCGGCTTGGGCGGGTTGCCCCGTGACAGCAGCTAAAAAGGTTTTGGAGGGCAGACTGCTGGTGGGGTGGACGGCGGCGAGGGTTAAAGCCCTAGAACCTCGGCAGCTGAGCTGCTTCCGGTGTCTGGAGTCGGGACACGTCAGGGGGCAGTGCACCGCCGCCGTCGACCGTAGCCAGCAGTGCTACCGTTGCGGAAAGGACGGCCATCGCGCGGCCGACTGCCGCTCCGAGGCCAGCTGCTTCCTTTGCGCCGAAGCCGGGAAGCGGCACAACCACCGCTTGGGAAGCCCAAAGTGTTCGGCTCCCAAGCGGACATGGACTCGACGAAGGCCGGCGAATCCTGAGGCTCCGTCCCAGGATAACGCTGACCGCCCACCGAACGGGACGAACGGAGCACCAATGGACGTATAAGGGTCGAGGGTTCGTCGCCGCCTTTTGCGGAAACATTGTGTACGTGGGGGTCTATTTCTCGCCAAATCGCCCGCTCTCGGAATTTGAGCGCTTTTTGGCGGAAATGGACATCCTTTTGGGACGGTGTCGTCCGCATCAGGTGCTCGTCGCCGACGACCTGAATGCGAAGTCGACGGTGTGGGGTTCCGCTTTCACTGACGCGAGGGGCGCAGCTCTGGAGGAGTGGCTCTCCAGCAACAACTTGTGTGTGCTGAACCGGGGCACGGCTAACACGTGCGTGCGACAACAGGGCGGATCAGTCGTGGACGTATCGTTTGCGTCTCCCGCCCTGGCTGTTTGAGCGGGTTATTGCTGCTCGCCTCACTCAAAATTTGGAGGAGACCGGGCCGAACTTGGCAGACGTCCAGTTCGGCTTCCGGAGGGGCAGGTCCACCGTCAACGCGATTGCGCGGGTGAGGACCTTAGCGGAGGAGGAAATTGGGAAAGGCGGGGTCGTCTTGGCGGTGTCCCTCGACATCTCCAACGCGTTCAACATAGAGTCATCATGGAGGCAATGGGGTACCACGGCTTCCCGCAGTACCTCCGACGACTTGTCGGAGACTATCTCTCGGGTCGCTCGGTCGGTCGGTCGCGGACCTATGGTTGGTCCGCGGGCGCGGCGCGTGGTCTAGGCCACCGTCGGGCAAACCGTAACCCCGCACTCGCGGGGCCGGGGGTCTGGCGCACTGAGCGTCGGGCCGCGTGGAAGAAAACCACTATAAAAAATAACCCGAAGCCCAAGCTTAGCGTGCCGAGGGGCTGCATGGCCGGGGCGAACCCGGTCCCAAGCGCTCCTGCGGTTACGCTTCCCAAACAAAATGGAGAATGTCAGATACGGAGAATTGTTTGTTGAGCGATCCGGCTAACGCCCGGCGCTTGGGGGTAGCTCGGCCCCCAAGTGGGAAATCAGATACCAGCGGCGTCGACCGGTATCCGGGCCGGTCGATGTGAAATCGGTTACCGGCACTTGCGATTGTGGCGCCTCTAGTCACCCCTGCGTCTGGTGCGAGGCCAGGCAGCAGGAGCTAGAGGCCCCAAGAGTGCGCACACGAGCGCAAGCGAAGATGAGTGGGAGCAGCAGGGCTGATAGCCCTGTGGTTGTTCTCCACCGAGCCCAGAAAGCGGAGCTGAAGCTGCTGGCGGAGCGGGAATTGCTCGCCTCGATGGCCGAGGCTAGAGCTACCCGCTCCCGTCTCTCGGAGATGGAGTCCGAGGATGACGCCGTTGAGTCGTCCTCGCTCATCTTCGAGAGGCTCATGACGGTTGCACTCTCGGCTACCGAGGAGACCGCTGCGCTGCGTCGCGAACTGAAAAAAGCTCGGGCGCAGAACAAGCGGCTCCAGACGGGGCTCGACGAGCTGCGCAAGGAGTTTGCGGCTTTTAAATCCGCCGCTCCCTCTGCCGCCTCCGGGACTCCGGCTACGCTGGAGCACCTGTAGGCCATGGAAACATCCATAATGGATAGGATTCACGCTCGACTGAGTGCGCGGCTCCAGGGTTTGGAGCCGCGCCTGAACCCAGCGTCGAGGGTGTGCCCTCCGTTGGCCACTCCGAGGGACTACCCCCCGCAGCCGGCCCCACGGAGAGACCCTCCTCGTCCTTCTGTCGCACCGCCCAAAGCCTCCACTAGCGGGCAAAAGGCGAAGGCGCCTGCCGGAGGGACATCGGCTCCTCCGAAGAAGAAGGCTTATAGAAGCAGAGCGACGCGAGGTCGCAAGGCGCCCGAAAAGTCGGAACCGCGTCCACTCCCGCCTGCCCCCACCTCTATGGACAAACCATGGAGTCTGGTGGCTAGAGGTGGGAAGCACAAGGAGCGTCCTCCTGCTCCGCAAAAGAAGAGCCAGGCACAACAGCCTGCCCCCCGGAAGCCCAAGCCCTTCAAAACCGCGGCCGTTGTCGTCACCCTGCAGCCAGGGGCTTCCGAGAGAGGAGTGACGTACAAACTGGTCATTGAGGAGGCCAAGAAGAGGGTGGATATTGCGGCGATGGGGATAGACTCCGTTCGCTTCCGCCGCGCGGTGACGGGAGCAGTAATCATGGAGGTCTCCGGCGCCGACAACAATGATAGGGCAGACGCGCTTGCCGCCAAACTCAGAGAGGTGCTGAGTGCGGAGTCGGTGCGTGTCTCGCGGCCTTTCAAGGCTACCGAGATACTCGTATCGGGCCTCGATGAATCCGTCACCTCAGACGAGGTCGCGGCGGCCATCGCTAGGCTTGGCGACTGTCACAGGGATACAGTGAAAGTGGGAACAATCCGTAACTCATACTACGGCATGGGTTCGGTTTGGGCGAGCTGCCCTGTAACAGCCGCCAAGAAAGTTGCGGATGGCAAACTGCTGGTCGGGTGGACGGCAGCACGGGTTAAGGTGCTGCAGCCCCGCGAGTTGCGCTGTTTCCGGTGTCTGAACACAGGACACGTCAGGGGGCAGTGCACCGCGGCCGTCGACCGGAGCCAGCAGTGCTACAAATGTGGAGATACGGGTCATCGCGCATCCGAGTGCCGGGCTGATGCTCGTTGCCCTCTTTGTGCCGATGCCAAAAAAAAATCAAACCATCGCTTGGGGAGCAAACAATGTTCGGCCCCCAAGCCCAAGATGAATAGACGAAGGCCTGTGGGTCCTGCGGTTTCGACCCAAGACTCCACGACCTGCCCACCGGACGGGACTACTGAGACACTCATGGACATACAATCAATATGTCCATGAGATATCTACAGACAAATGTTAACCACTGCGCCGGTGCCCAGGACCTGCTAGTCCAGACACTGGCGCAGTGGAGGATACAGGTGGCGATCGTCGCGGAGCCGTACCTGGTCGTCCCCCGGGACAACTGGGTCGGCGATCTCGACGGCCTCGTCGCCATTATTTTGGCCACAGGAGAGGGAGCCCCCGCTGTCGATCGCTCGTTCAGAGGTCGAGGGTTCGTCGCCGTTTTATGCGGCGACATTATGTATGTGGGTGTCTATTTCTCGCCAAATCGTTCGCTCTCGGAATTTGAGCACTATTTGGCGGAAATGGACATCCTACTGGGGCGGTGCCGCCCGCATCAGGTGCTCCTTGCCGGAGACCTGAACGCGAAGTCGACAGTGTGGGGCTCGGCTCTTACTGACGCGAGGGGCGCAGCTGTGGAGGAGTGGCTCTCCAGCAACAATCTGTGTGTGCTGAACCGGGGCACGGCTAACACGTGCGTGCGGCAACAGGGCGGATCAGTCGTAGACGTATCGTTAGCGTCTCCCGCCCTGGCCCGCCGTGTTCGGGGCTGGGTAGTCGAGGAGGGGGTCGAGACGTTATCGGATCACCGATATATTCGGTTTTCCTTCTCCCCCCACTCGACGGACCCGAACAGCCCAAGTCGTGCTCCCTCTAAGATCGGACCCAAATGGGCTATTAAAATGCTGGAGAGAGACTCCCTCGTAGAGGCGTCCCTCGTGGAATCCTGGAATTACAAACCGGAGGAGACCGATGCGGATCAAGAAGCGCAGTGGTTCCGCGAGGCAATGACGCACGTCTGCGACGTCGCCATGCCTCGCGTGGGCAAACCGCAGCCCCGTCGACAGGTGTACTGGTGGTCGCCGGAGCTACAATAGCTCCGGACGACATGTGTCAAGGCACGACGCCGGTACACCCATGCCCGTCGACGCCACAGACCCGCATCGGTCGTGGCGGAACTTTTTGCCGCCTTCCAGGGGACCAAGAAGGCGCTGAGGGCCGAAAGGGCTGAGGTGCAGCGAAGAAGCGCGCCTGGCAGGAGCTGGTGGACTCTCTCGAGCTGGACCCATGGGGCAGGCCGTATAAGCTTGTAATGAGCAATCTTCGCCCCTGGGCCCCTCCGTTGTCATCCACGATGAACACGGAGACGCTCGAGAGAGTGGTGGAGAACCTCTTCCCTGCCAGGGCGGAGGGCGATGCTCCCTTTGCAACGCTGCCGTTCCCGGAGGAGGATCCCCCCGAGGTGTCAGAGGGTGAACTGGACAGGGCGGTTCTCACAGCGCCCGGTCGTGTACCCCACGCGCGTTGGAGATCGTCAGCGGGAAGTGTCGTGCGGTGTCCCGCAGGGGTCGATTCTCGGGCCGCTCCTGTGGAACATCGGCTACGACTGGGTGCTGCGGGGCGCTACCCTGCATGGGGTCGACATCACGTGCTACGCGGACGACACCTTGGTGACCGCCCGCGGTGGCACGTACCGTGACGCGGCCCTGTTAGCAACCGCTGGAGTCGCACAGGTTGTGATGCGCATACGGCGCTTGGGCCTGACGGTGGCCCTTGAGAAGTCCGAAGCGATCTGCTTCCGGGGGCCTCGCAAGGCACCACCGCCGGATGCCCACATTATTGTTGGCGGAATCTGCATCGGCGTCGGGTCGACGCTGAAATATCTCGGCGTCGTTCTCGATAGCCGAGCCTAGCTCCTAAAATTACGAGTGTGGCCTTCGCCTTGAGTAGGCTAATGCCCAACCTGGGCGGACCCAACGTCGGGTGCCGCCGTCTCTTCGCGGGCGTGGTGCGCTCGATGGCCCTGTACGGGGCGCCCATTTGGGTCAACTCCCTGTCACCCAAATGACCTATCATGTCACCATGACCCGTCTGCAGCGGGTCATGGCATCCCGGGTCATCAGAGCGTATCGCACCACCTCGTGGAGAGCGGCATGCGCAATTGCCGGCACGCTCCCCTGTGAGTTGGATGCTGCGGTTCTCGCAGCGGTCTACCGTAAGACCGCGGATGCGAGGGCCTGCGGCGCGAATCCACTCCTAGAGGAAGTGCTGCAACAGGACGAACGGAGCACTTGCTCCAGGCGAATATCAACCACTCCGCTGGACTTACTGGTCCAGACTGGGGCAGTGGGGGATAGACGTGGCAATCGTCTCGGAGCCGTATCTGGTTGTCAATCGTGACAACTAGATCGGCGACCGGGACGGAGCCGTCGCCATCATTATGACTGCGGGAGGGGGACCCCACACCGTCGATCGAACGCATAAGGGTCGACGGTTCGTCACCGCCTTTTGTGGCGACATTGTGTTCGTGGGTGTCTATTTCTCGCCAAATCGTCCGCTCTCGGAGTTTGAGCGATTTTTGGCGGGACATAGTCTAAGATCCCACTGCTTGATCCTGCAGCATATCTGTTTTTTTGATGAAATTAATTAACAATTTTAAATAAATCTTGAGAATGTATGCAATGGATTAAGGATAGGTTTCCTTGTAAAAATTAGCCGCAATTACCTGTAATTAATTTTAATGTCATTAATTCACTAATATAACTTGCAGCTATATGTTTTTAATTTCATGTCATTTGAAAGAAAATGATGTAACGAATTGAAATAAAAATGGTTGCCAGCTCTCAGTCGGCCGCAGCGTTAGGGTTGCCAGGTGTGTGGAGAGCAAGAGAGAAGGTGCACGCATTGTTACGTGCAATAAATAAGGACAAAGCATGGCAGCTGCGACACTTATACAGTTTATGTATAGTATAGATATTTCCTAGCTTACAAAAGGTGAACACGCCACTTTGTCTCGTTTACGAAAGATGAACACTTAATTTTCAATTTATTAGACATTGTTTGTTGTTCATATTTGTGATTTTCAAAAATGAAAACGTGTTTTTTGAGCCACGAGAGTGAAAAATTGACTGACTTTAATAGTGAATCATTTAAAAAGTGTGAGCTTATGTCATTGTTTCGTAAAAAGAAAAACTATAAATACAACGACATAACCTTCAATAGTGATATGATGGAAGCATATGGTTATCATCTACCATGATGATCAACGCTTCCACGCAACGAATCAAAATATTCACCATGAGAGTCCAGTGGGTTCACATGGCATGATGACGCAGGAGAGATATGCTGATATGGCAAATGCGGAGTGGGATATTCAAAACAGAAGGGCGGAGGGCGATGCTCCTCCCGTGCACGCACGGACAAGGCCGCAGATCCCGGAGGAGTATCCCCCCGTGGTGTCAGAGGGTGAATTGGACAGGGCGGTTCTTCGTCTCAGCGCCAAGAATACAGCGCCCGGTCCTGGCCCTGAAGGAAGGCGGCCTCCTTAAATTAAATTGTAATCTTTGTTAAAGGTTTCCTCAGGATGAAGTCAGAAAAGATAAATGGATTAATGTGGTTCGTGAAGACCATAATAATGTTCACTAGGTACCTTGCAAATCATCTGTAGTTTGCAGCAATCATTTAAATAAACAAAGCGATTTAAGTTGAAAAAAGATGCGATTCCGACAATAGTAAGTTTTTAGTTTTACTAATATTATTGTGATAATCAGCATAAAAATTTCATAATAAATGTTACTTTTCATTTTATCAAAATAAAATTGTAACACCAAGTAATTCTTTAGAAAATTTAAATATATCAGATTTAGAATCCGCGTTTGACGCTCCGAGGAAAGTTGATAAGCATACGAAACGCATTAAATAATTGAAAAGGCAGTCAGACCGGTTAAAGAAAAAGAATATTTCGTTAAAAGAAATTATAAAGACGTTGAATGAAAAGAACTTTATAAACCCAGATGTCTCTAGTTTATTATCATCCAATGTAGATTCTGCTGAATTATTTAATACGTTATATTTAAAAAGTAAAGGTGTAAAGTAAAGTAAAGGTAGGTAGAGTAAGAAAATACAGCCCCATGATTAGAAAATTTTGTTTAACATTAAATTTTTATTCGCCCTCAGCATACAAATATATACGTCGCAAGTTTAACACCTGTTTGCCGCATTCTCGCACTTTAACTAAATGGTATGAAAATATTAATTGAGAGCCCCAGGGTTTTCACAAGGGTCATTCCAAGCATTAAAATTGAAACATATAAGTAGCGGTACACAAATTTGTGGGTTAACGATGGACGAAATGTCGATTCGTCATCAAAAAATTTGGAACAACCGCAAATTTACGGGAGTAGTAGATACTGGTTTAGGTGGGACAGATAATAATGACGAAATTGCAACACAAGCATTAGTTTTACTTATAGTTTCCCCTGATTCCCTGAAAATTGGAAAATTCCCATTGGCTATTTTTTTATTAATGGTCTTTCACATGAGGTTAGTTAGAGCTAGAATAATTAATATTTCTATAGAAAAATGCCATGAAGTGGGAGTTAATGTAGTTTCTTTAACATTCGATTGGTGCGCAGTAAATATTGCAACTGCTAGAGTTTTAGGGTGCGAGTTAGAGGAAGTTGATAACTTGACCTCCAAAAAAAAAGAAAAAACTTAATTTTGCAAATAAATTATCTAATAGGCACATTTATTTTAAAAATTCAATTATGAAAGTTAATCTAGCTGTTCAGCTTTTAAGTGTCGCTGATGCTTTAATTGTGTGTAAAGAATTATTAAAATCTAGGCATTTCAAGTATGTTGATGCGACCGTAGAGTTTATTAACGTTGTAACGGACGCGTACGAACTGACTCAGCGGTTAGGGCGCCTCATCGAGGCAGGCCCGCGCCCGCGCATTCAGTCGTTCCACAAGCGTTACGTAGACTAGACGTAATTCGTTCGGTCGTCCGACGAGCGCTCCGCAGAGCAGGCCGCGCACGTCGCCCGTTCCATTCCTCTTGCCGTTGCATATTTTGCCGTGTAACTTTATAACAATATAAACTCAGTCTGGCTAGTTACATCTTTTATTTTAGCACCTGGAGTCGCAACCTTCTGGAGTCGTAATGTCCAACATATATAATATTACATAAACATTACAACGTCTTTAACAACTTATTCCACATAATTATTTAATTCTCGTAAATTTCATAAACTTGGATTAAAAATAGCTTTATATTCTGGAAACAAAGAAGAAATATTTAAATTTTTAGATTTTGCAGCTAATTTTACATCAAATCATTATCAATCATTATCAATCATTATTAAATATAAAAAAAAACAATACGACGCAAAAAAAATATTTAACCCCAAATTAGTTCTAATTACATCTTTAAAAAAGCCAATAGGTGAATCGAAAAGTAAAATAGGCTATATAGGTTTTCTTTTGAATCGAAAGCTTGAAATTTATATTTATACTAAACCAAATTGAAAATGAAAAAGAATGTAGTTAGTTATATTTCAACTGACAAATTCAGTCTGGACCACTTAGAGCTTTTTGTGCAGCTTAGCTCTTTGTGCACTCTGCCACGAGCTCTACTGAACGTAGCCCGCTGGGAGCACACGGGTGTGGGCCTTGTTGGTCCCCAACAAACCAATCAGATTGGACGAGCAAAGCTCGGTGTCTGCGACCCCACCGGCCCCTGCGACCCATCGGATTGTCGAGGGTAAGCCCCTGAACCACGACAAGGTGCATGGCCCATCTAGTCGTGAGCATTGGGGGGGGGCGCATAAGAGGTTAAGTTGATTTTTGAAATAGTGGACGGATTTTGCTTAAACTCAGTTTGCCTTTGTTATTTTTGGAGCCCTTTCGGACAGTGCCGGAACATTGGAAATTTAAAGACTGTTTTATCAAAAACAGTATATGAGGAAATAATTGACATTATGGGCCAACAAATTATAACTCAAATAAATAACGACGACACAAAGTATTATTCAATTGTGATGGATTCTACCCCAAATCTGTCTCACAATGATCAACTTGCTATTGTATTACGATACTGTTTTCGGGGAAAAGTGTATGAAAGATGTGTATCCTTCCTTCATTAAAATTAGTAGTCATACTGGCTTACATTTATTTAATATTCTAAAAGAGTTTTTAGAAACAAATGGACTACTACTTGATAATTGTAGGGGACAATCTTATGACAACGCTACCAATATGGCGGGTCATTACAATGGTTTACAAGCACTAGGTACTAAAACAAAAAAATAAATCCGTGGATTATGTGTCATGTGCTGCGCATTCTCTTAACCTAGTTGGTGTAGAATCTGTTAAAGTTGCAAACGAAATTGTAACTTTTTTGTAGTGCAAAAAATATACGTTTTCTTTTCTACTTCAACCCATAGGTGGGAACTGTTAAATCGTGGAACAAAACTAAAATTTACTTTAAAAAGTTTAAGCCACACCAGATGGTCTTGTGTCACCATGGTGCTGTCAAAGCTTTAAAAAATAATTATGATAAAATTATGAAAATTTTAAAAATTTTTAGCGAAAATGAGGATGAGAAAGTTGATTTCCGAAAAGAGGCACGAATTTTATTCAATAAAATGGCGAAGCTTGATACTGCAATGTTGATTATTTTTTGGGAAGAAATTTTGGAGATTTCATTTTGTTAAAAAAAAAAATAGAGCCCTGGTTTAGATACTTGTGAAGGCAACAAGTTAATTGTGTCATTAAAAGACTTCGTAAAAAACATAAGGCACCAATCAGATCAAGAGCTAAAGGAATACGAAGAGAAAGCTAAAAAATTGAGTACTAATGTGGAAATGGACTATAATGACATGAACAAGAGACGTATTACTCCAAATTTTTCAAATAAGTCTACAGAAAATTTTAAAAAAGACACGCTAAACGTTGCGTTGGATAAGCTGATCATGGATTTAAATAAAAGGAGCCAAGTCTGTGAGACATACAGCACGAAATTTAAATTTTTAATGGATTTGCAAGACAAAAATGTGGAAAACATATATCTGGAAAGTGTACGTAATATTATTGATTATTATCCAGATGACGTAGACGAGCATTTAGTGAATGAGTGCATTCGATTAAAATCTTAATTATAAGCCAGAGTTTTATACCACTTGCAGTGAAATTTTTAAGCTTATTTATGAAAAGAAACTTGATGTTTTCCCAAATTGCTATACCATCTTAAAGATTTTTTAACTTTGCCAATCACTAGCTGTGAAGCGGAGCGCTCTTTCTCCAGGATGGCATATATAGAAAACAAATATAGGACAACAATGTCGAAGAACCATCGACTAAATTATTTGTCAGTTCTTTGTATAAATTGTGATTTAACGAAGGACAGTGATGAGCAAATAAAGGAATTTGCAGCAGAAAAATGCAGAAAGGTTGCTTTATAATTTATATATCATAACTACACATAACCTGTCTAATGTTGCAATAATGTTGTACAGTTGCTGTCTGTATACAAAAACACTAACACCCGTATTCACAAACAATACTTGTTAAAGTGAAGTAGCAACACTATGCAAACTAAGGCATTTCTCACTGCGTTCCTCGTGGCCAGCCTTTTGATTCATAAACAATACTTGAGTGGCCCTTTACTGTGAGAACACTCAGTGTTGAATTCTGCCATCTGATTGGTCGCTGTTGTGTGGCGCGGTTCACTCCATACTGTTTATTGACAGGTAAACAAATGACAATTGGCATTTACATTATATTTAATAGTTAGGCGGTTGTAGATACGTATAAAGTTATTTTGTTTTTCTCTTTTTGAATTAAATTATGGAAAAAAGGTAAGTATTATTTCCATTTCATTATATTACAGGCTCAGTCCATATTTGACTATAACCTAAAAGCTTGATAACACAATTTATTTAATTTCAGTCTGAAAAAGCTTCCTTTCACTTCTGCCGAAAGAGAATTAATCGTTGCATTAGTGCGGGAGCATCCTATTATTGAAGACAAGCGTACTAATGCTAAGAATATTGAATTAAAGAAGCATGCATGGGAAGACTTGGCAGTTGCGTACAATCAAAATCAAAATATTTATTTATCAATTAGGTTTCTCACGAAACTCTTATGATCGTTATTATAAATTAAAATTTACTAGGGTTTCGGAAAGATGACGATCCTGAGAAGAAACCCCGAAAGAAACTCAGGATACTATTCTTTTTGTCATCTTTAAAATATAAAAATTACAATTAAGTACACTTAATACAAACATAAAGTTCATATACAATAAAAAGCAAAACATAGTATGAGCTCCGGATCCAAGCTCTAAATCCAGGGTTCATTGTCACTTAAATAATCAGTGACCTTATAGTAGCCTTTCGAGAGGAGTTTAGCTTTAATGACACCTTTAAATTTATTTATAGATAAGGCTCTTATCATCTCAGGTAGTTTATTATAAAACCGTATACATTGACCCATAAAAGAATTACTTATCTTGTGGAGTCGCGTCTTATGTAAATCTAAATTATTTTTGAACCTAGTATTTATATTGTGTACATCACATTTTTTATTAAACTGACTAATATTTTTATGCGCGTAAATTAAATTTTCATAAATATACTGACATGTAACAGTTAAAATCTTTATTTCTTTGAACTTTTCTCTGAGAGAACACTGCGGATCTAGTTGATAAATGGCTCTAATGGCCCTTTTTTGTAAAATAAAAATAGTATTTATGTCCGCAGCGCTACCCCAAAGAAGAATCCCATAACACATTATACTGTGGAAGTAACTAAAATAGACAATCCTAGCTGTATCGACATCTGTTAGACGTCGAATCTGTTTAACTGCATAAGCTGCAGAGCTAAGCCTTTTACTTAATTTCTCAATATGAGGACCCCATTGTAATTTCGAATCTACGGTAATACCTAAAAATACTGTTGATTCCACGGGCTCCAATTTTTCACTACCCAAAATCACATTCGTTCCAATATTTTTAACGTTCGGGGTACTGAATTTAACAAGTTTAGTTTTTGTGGCATTTAAAAGGAGATTATTAACACTAAACCAATGCACTACGTTAGAAAGTGCATAATTTATCTCATTAAAGCACCCAAGTTGCCTTTTAATCTTAAATATTAATGAAGTGTCATCAGCAAACAAGACAATACTGTGCTTATTCACAGAATGAGGCAAATCATTAATATAAACTAGGAAGGAACAAAAACGGACCGAGAATCGAGCCTTGAGGGACGCCCATTTTAACTAAAGAACCCAGAGATTTCCTACCATTAACATCGACCTTCTGAATTCTATGGCTCAGATAAGAAGTCAGAAGATCGAGAGCCTTATTCTTAATTCCATAGTGGCACAATTTCCTTATTAAAGTGTCATGCTGGACACAGTCAAAGGCTTTGGACAAATCGCAAAAAATACCAAGAGCATCCTGCGAGTTCTCCCATGCCTCAAATATATTTTTCAATAGTTCAACACCTGCGTCCGTAGTTGAACGCCCCTTTGTGAAACCAAACTGCTTATTAAAAAGTAAATTATGGTCATTGAAATGTTTAAGTAATTGACTCAAAATAATTTTTTCAAAAATTTTACTAAGGGTCGGAAGTATTGAAATCGGTCTATAATTAGCGGGATTAGTTGCATCATTCGATTTAAATAAAGGCACAACCCTACTAATTTTCATTAAATTAGGAAATTCGCCACATGTAACACAGCAATTGAACACAGTTGCTAAATGAGGTGCAATTATATTGATTACAGAGGCAACAGTTTTCACTGACATACCCCAAAGATCTACAGTTTTTTTTATTACAATTGTCTTAAAAAATTTCACAATGTCACCTGGGCTAACAAATGTAAATTCAAACGCTGTATCACATTCTTTTACATTCTGTTTAAGTAGATTCTCAGCAGCAATTGACGATGAGTTTAGTGTCCGAGTAAGATTAACAGGAATGCTGGAAAAGAAGTTTTCAAACTCTGAGGCCACATCCATATCTGCCTTAACGACCTGATCATTTATTTTTAAATTAAAGCTGCCATTATGAGTTTGGTTTCTTCCAGTTTCCCTGTTAATGATGTTCCATGTAGTTTTTATTTTATTTGTCGCACTCATAATTTTATTTTTTACATGAATAGATTTTGCCATATAACAGACTTTTTTAAACAATTTTGAATATTTTTTTACATATTCTCTAAACTCTGGATTATGGTTATACTGTTTCTGACCATACAACTCATAAAGCCTATTTCTACTTGTGTAGATGCCATGAGTTGCCCACTCATTAAATGCCATAAAATTGCTAACTAAATGAGATTTTGTGGTAAAGACTTTACTAAATTCATCACTAATTAATTTAAATAAAGAGCCATACATTTCATTAAGAGTATCATGATATGGCAACCCAGGTAATTTATTATTTAAATTAGCCCTAAATTGTTGAATGCGATTCTGAGTAATTGGAACAAAATTAATATGCTTTCTTTGAGATTGACTTATATTTGAATTAATTGACACAAATAAACCACAGTGATCAGAGTCTAGTACATTCAGGACTGATTTGTTATATGATTTTACATTACAAAATATGTTATCAATACAGGAACCACTTGTGGCAGTTATCCTTGTTGGTTCATAGAAAACGTTGTACAAGTTAAAGGACCTAAACAGATTTAGAAAATTAATAGTAATTGTAGAACCATCTAGTATGTTAACATTAAAATCTCCACAAATTACGACACCTTTATGAGATGTGCATACCCTTAACAATACACTTTCCATGATCTTTAAAAAGCTATCAAAAGGTGCGCTAGGGGGTCTGTATACACATACTACTGTATAGTTGGTCCAATCATTTATTTAACTTTTGACAGCTGAGTATTATAATCAAATAGTGATACCCTGATGCGTTACCGATTCGATTTCTTTTAACAATCGATTTTATTCATGAAGAAGTTTTAATCGATTTAACATATTTTATTTTTGCTCAACATTTTACATTATTTTATAAACATTCACAGGTGTTTAAGTTACTTTATATTATATATTAAAATAAACCACTTATGTTAAGTTAATATTTTTTTCACTTCCGACGGCAATTTAGTATTTTGTCAATTTATGAAACGGCAACACTGAACGCGGCGGCGACGCCATTTTGTTGTCACTCACAACGAGACGCCCGTGGTAGTCACTGCATTTTCCGTTCGCTTAGTGTTAATCAACATTTTTCATACGTCGAGTTGAGTATTTTATTCCTCCGTATTGGTTTACTTACGTTTGGTTGAGTTGAGCGTATCGTTCCTCCCTTCATTACTGTCAAAATGCCAAAAAGTAAGGTGCTTAAAGGACAAACAAGAGAGTTTATATTGCGACTTCGTGACTACTTTGAAAAGGAAAGCCGTAATGGTGGACCACTTATACCAGTGACTCAAGTTAGAGACCGTGTTGCAGCAGCATTAGGTATTAGTGCTCCAACAGTAGCAAAAATAACAAAAGAAGGCTACGGCAGCAGTGGCATGGAACAGAACAAGCTATCTACACCTAAGAAAAAACGTCAGCCCTGTAAAGTGACAGCAGTTGACAGTTTTGACACTGATGCTATTCGTCGTCATATATATGACTATTACCAAAGAAAAGAGATTCCAACTTTAAGAAAACTAGTACAATCTCTACGAGATAGTGATTTGTTCCGTGGTCAAAAATCTTCTTTGGCAAAAGTATTGAAAAAGATTGGATTCCTATACAAAAAATGTGACAAACGAAAAATATTAATGGAACGCAATGATATTGCTTTGTATCGATGTCAATTTTTAAGACAAGCGAAAAAAATAGAAGACTGGTCGAATGTTGTTTTCACAGATGAAACTTGGCTCAATGCGAATCATACGCTGTCAAAAACTTGGACTGACAACACTGCTGGCTCCACTTCTGCAGTGCCAATGGGAAAAGGCGAACGACTCATTATTTGCCATGCAGGAACAGTAAAAGGATTTGTGCCAGACGCTCTATTAGCTTTCAAATCCCAGAAAACAGGAGACTATCATGAGGAAATGAATTCGGACGTGTATGAAAAGTGGTTCAGAGAAATGCTTACATCACTCGAAGAGCCATCAATAATATTTATTGATAATGCACCCTATCACTCTCGTCAAATTAATAAAATGCCAACGCAGGCCAACAGAAAACATGAAATCGTAAACTGGCTCCGTGACAATGGCGAGGAGGTGGACGAGTCCCTACTAAAAGTAGAGTTACTAAAAATATTAAAAACAAAGAAGCAGCCCAAACGATACGTAATAGACGAAATGGCAGCAGAGCATGGGCATACCGTCCTCAGAATTCCCCCATATCACTGCCAATATAATGCAATTGAACTCATCTGGGCACAAGTTAAAGGATATGCTGCGAGGAACAATACAACTCCTCCTTTCACCGCAAAAAAAATGCTGGATTTACTTAAAAATGCGTGTGAAAATGTGACGTCTGAAAACTGGGCTAGTGTAGTGGAAAAAACAAAAAAGGGGATAATGTCCGATTGGGATCGGAATGTTGCATTTGACAATTTATCTATTCAAGAATTGGTAATTAATGTTACTGAGAACTCGAGTGATGATGATTCCAGTTCATACGGAGAAGAAACAGACGATTCTTTATAATTAAAAATAGTATTACAGTACCTATTTTAGTTGTTTTATTTTAATCGATTTATTTCAAAACGGTTTTTATAGTCTGTGGTCATTCATTAAGAATCGGGGACATCACTAAGTGGGCGGTGCCCGTCCATGAAGTACGCTATTCTCTGTAGTACATTGTACCGAAAATTATTGTAAAACTTCACGTGCGTGATCTGTCAAAAGTTAAATAAATGATTGGACCAACTATAGTCTGCTCCAATTCAATACATGACAGTTCAGTAACTCCCTCAACAGATAGATTCATAATATCTTTCCTTTCCTTACATTTAAACTGCTTCTTAGTAATAATCAAAGAACCTCCTCTCAAAATATTTTTTCTATTAAAAGAGCTTACAACCTGGTGGTTACTGAAACTGTATATGTATTGATATACAGTTTCAGTAATGCACAACCGTTTGTTTCACAAAGAAACAGTTTACAATTGAAGAGGTGTTGGGAAAACATAAAAACACAGAGAAAGAAGGAGCTTTCCGATGAAACAAAGAGTTTTATACGTACAGGGGGAGGACCTCCAGAAGGTGGCCCGTCAGCCTCTGTTGTTGATGAGATTTGGCCCTTTATAAACCTAAGAGTTCCAGGTGTCATCGACTCAAATACAATAGTAGGTTAGTATTTTAACTTAGGTATATTATGTTGCACACATTTATATTATGAATACAACTATTATTATGTAAAATCTAAAAAGTATTTATTTTCTTTAAATATTTGAGCATTATTAGGTGAATATAATTTATATAAGTTGTTATACTTCAAAACAATTTCCTTTAGATAACTTTTGCTTTATTTCATGTTTTATTTTCTATTTTCAGATGTGAAGGTCCCTGATCTAGAAGTGGAAAAAGATATAGGTACTTTTTGACATTATCTATCACTGTCATTAGGCGCTAGCATGGTTGCCCAAATAATATGAGTAGCTTTATTTTTGCTGGAATATGAAAACTATATATATGTTACGGCTAAAGATAGGTGTGAACATAAACTTAAGATTAGCCGGCGAAACTTAGGTTTATCTTCGAGGAGATGTTAATGTTAGTTTCATCTATCATTAGCCGGCTAAACTTAAGTTTAACTGCAGGCCCTTGGCTAAAAATGTAGAAGAAGCAAATGAAAAAGGAAACGGTATAATAATGTTTACTATTTCGACACGAAAACTTTTATTAAAAAAATAATCACTCTCATACTTATGTAGGTATACAAAATTACATTAATATAATTATCAAATTCTTCTTCACTACTATAATTCATTGCTCTAAAAATTAAATGTTCTAAAACTGCAAAAATAGCCTAATTTATTTAACTATATCGGAACTCGATTCGATTTGACATAAGATCGGACACTATGCGCTGCGTAAAATAGGTCCGAAGCTATAGGTACCGTCACGAGTTATGAGCGCTGACCATAAATGCGCAATAGCCGATTTTTGGGTCTATTTGGTGGGGTGAGAGGGGTGCGACGGGAGAGGCGGCCAGCGCCGACGCCGTATTGGCTCATCAGTCGCCCTCCGCTCCCGCGTACCGTCTAGACGTCTGCGTCCGTGTCTGCGCTACCCTGAGTACAGTCGTGCACACATTGTTCGTACGTTATTTATTTTTTCACCTTGAGGAAAAATGCCGAAAAAAAAAGTGTTAACTAGACAAGCAAGAAAAATGATTTACGATGTGAGTTGTTTTTTACAAAAGGAGACTGATATAATTGTTTCTAAGTTAAAAACGGTAAAAAGCGCAACAGCTGCAGAAAATACCATGTTGCAAAAAAGCATTGATTCAGCTATTCAAAGTTTACACCAAATTGAAAATAGGATAACAAGTGTAGCTGACAAATCCGTATTGTCTGACATTTGCAATAACTTAAAGAAAAGTCGAGAAGAAGCGGTACAAACTAATAAAATGAATGAAAATGAACTAAATGGCTTCATAACTAGCGTCAAACAGTGCCAGAAAAGAACAGCACTTGCAACAAAAGCATCTGTAGCAACAATTAGAAGAATTATGACAGAAGCACGCAATTCAGAGTTTGTTGCCATATTTAGAACACCTGGGAAAAAAAGACCGCGGGAAAAGCCAAGAACTGGAATTGAGAGCTTCGACCAAGGCGTCATCAAAAGATGCATACACAATTTTCACATAACAAATAAAGAACTACCTACTTTGGAGAAACTTAGAAGAAAACTACAGGAAGATATTAATTTTCAAGGATCAGAAGCAAGCCTACGACGCATAATACATGATTTAGGTTTTCCATGGAAAAATGTCGAAAACAACCGAAAGGTTCTTATTGAAACCTCAAATATCCGACTCCAACGAATTGAATACCTTAAGAAAATTAGGAAGTATCGTCAAGAGAGACGACCTGTAGTTTATACGGATGAGTCGTATGTTGATTCAAGCCATTCCAATCCTAAGGGTTGGACAGATGGCTCTACAAAGGGTCTTAAAAAGCCTATTTCAAAAGGGCAACGCGTGGTCATTGTGCACGCTGGATCGGAAGCTGGATTCATTCCGAATGCATTGCTAACTTTTAAAGCTGGTAGCAAATCTGGGGACTACCATGATAACATGAATCATGAGAATTACGTTAAATGGCTACAAACACAATTAATCCCCAATCTTCCTCCTAATTCGGTAGTGGTGGTGGATAACGCCTCCTACCACAACAAACAATTTGACATCGCAACCACGTCACATACTAAAAAGGCGGACATGCAAGCATGGCTCTCGGAGAAAGGGATACAATACGAAGAAAACCTGTTGAAACCGGAATTATATAAATTAATTAAAGCTAACAAAGAAAGATTCAAAACATTTTCAATAGACAAAATTATGGCTGAAAATAATCACAACATTCTAAGACTTCCGTACCATCCAGACCTAAATCCAATAGAGATGGCCTGGTCTACCATAAAACAGTACGTGGGTAGTAAAAACGTGAAGTGGAATATTAACAAGGCTATTGATTTGGTAAAGGAAAAAGTAGAACTAATGGGACAGCAAGAATGGGAGATATTGTGTAAAAAAGTAAAAAGTATTGAGGAAGAATACGTAAAAAACGACCACGTGATCGACGATATGACAGAACAATTCATTATTCGCGTTAGTGATGAGAGCTCCGAAAGCGAAGATGAAGATTGTGAAATGAGTGACGACGACGATGAAAAACCTTCAACAAGTAGTTCTAGCTGTATACATTCACAACCTTCAACTTCCTTGATGAACGAAGATTTGATGGAAGGAATTGAATTATTGCCCGATGATTAGTTAAGAAAAAGATTCAATAATTACCTACCATATTATTATACTGTTCAGCAAAATAAAGAAAAAAATTATAATGTATTAGAATGTGATTTCTTCCCTTCCCTATTTAACAAGTGTATTTGTCAAGCTTTAAAAAAACAACAGCTGCGTCAAAATAGGGGCATTTAATTGGCGCTACGATACGACGCCACATATACCTATACAAACAGAACTTACATGGAGTCCCTCTTTTTACTTCGGGGTTTAAAATAAATAGCATATTACAGCTTTCTAGTACTTATAGTCTTTGAGCAAAAGCGCGGACAGACAGACAGACAGACAGACATAGCGAAACTATAAGGGCTCCTTGTTTACTACAGAACCCTAAAAAAGTGGTCGTCATAAGTAACAATTAAAGTTGGTAAAGTATTATGGGCGCGAATGTACATATGCGCAAGACTCCCCGCCACTTTCGCCGAGCGCTCAAAACTCGTGACGGCACCTATACTTTTGCTGAGCGTTCGTTTTAACGGACGCATAGTACTCTCCGTCACTCAAGTATTGTCTGTGAATAGGTTTATATCGCCCTGTGCGTTCGATCGCACTGTAAGACCTCATAGTATCGTTTGTGAATACGGCTGTTATCCGTTTGTGACATTTCCATAGTTTTCTGGGAAGCATACCTGCGGCCCTTTCCCAACAGACCGCAGTCGGCCACCTTGCGAATTGCCTCCACCCTGGTCATGAGCCTCTCGAAGATGATCGAGGACGACTCAACGGCGTCGTCCTCGGACTCCATCTCCGAGAGACGGGAGCGGGTGGCTCTAGCCTCTGCCATCGTGGCGAGCAATTCCCGCTCCGCCAGCAGTTTAGCTCCGCTTTCTCGGCCATTTCTTCTAGGGCCATTTCGGCCTTCGCCTCAGCGAGGCCGACGTACTCTCCAGTGGTGGGGGGGGCGCCCGCAACCACGCTTCTGGTGGGTGGGACGCTCTTCACTGGAGGACTCCTGGGAAACAGCAGTAGAGCCTTTGCCTCTCTTGCGTTAGAGTCGGTCACCCGTCCTTGGGACCGACTCGTCGTCTTCACTCTCCCGGCTCACTGTTGACGGACACAACCGTGTCCGATGTGCCCAGCCAATCTTAGCGTGATGATCGCGAGTAGCCGAAGAGAAGTTTTCATGGAATATTGCAAGAAGATAGTGATGAAAGTTATTAATAGGAATAAGACATAGGAAGAACTGAATTGTTATTATGGGTTTTAATATATTGTACACGAATGCTTCAATTCAATGATTTAAATTGTTTAATGTTTTAAATTTTAATTATAATGTTTTAATTGTTAATTGTGGATTGTTTAATTGTTTTAATTTTCATGCATAATCAAATTGTTGTAACTATTTAATGTTTAATTTTAATTGTTTAATTATTATTAAACATTGGTCACAGGGCTATCAGCCCTGCTGCTCCCACTGATCTTCTTTTGCGCACGTGTGCGCACTCTTGGGGCCTCTAGCTCCTGCTGCCTGGCCTCGCACCAGACGCAGGGGTGACTAGAGGCGCCACAATCGCAGGTGCCGGTAACCGATTTCTCATCGAACGTCCTGGATAACGGTCGACGCCGCTGGCAAGGCGGGTCGCATTGGCCGCTCATAGCTCACTTCACACTCGGGGGCCGAGCTACATCTAAGCGCCGCCGGGCGTTAGCCGGATCGCTCGACATACTCTTTTCCTTATTATTCATGCTCATAGTTGTTTGGGAAGCGTACCTGCGGCCCTTTCCCAACAGGCCGCAGGAGCGCTTGGGACCGGGTCCCCTCCAGCCATGCAGCCCCTCGGCACGCTAACCTTGGGCTTCAGGGTAATTTTTTATAGTGGTTTTCTTCCACGTGGCCCGACGCTCAGTGCGCCAGACCCCCGGCCCCACGAGTGCGGGGTTACCGTTTGCCCGACGGTGGCCTAGACCACGCGCCGCGCCCGCGGACCTAGGATCCGCAACCACGAGCCGAGGCTCCGCTGGCCCATCTCTGGGCCGGTCAAAAGCGCTGACGCGCGCGCCTCCACAATGTCCGATCGGAACGGACCGCCAGCTACCGCTGGCGGGGCCGCTGGACCCGCGAGGGGTCCACTGGTGACAGCCGTAGGCTTCTTGACCAAGAAGCCATTGGCTTTACCATGACGAGAAATAGACACCCACGAACACAATGTCGCCACAAAAGGCGGCGACGAACCCTCGACCCTTACGCGTTCGACGACGGTGTGGGCTCCCTCTCCCGTAGCCAAAACAATGGCGACGGCTCCGTCTCGGTCGCCGTTCCAGTTGTCACGGTTGACGACCAGATACGGCTCCGAGACGATCGCCACGTGTATCCCATACTGCGCCAGAGTCTGGACCAATAAGTCCTGGGCTCCGGCGTCCCAAGCGGTGGTTGTGTCGCTTCCCGGCTTCGGCGCACAGGAAGCAGCTGACCTCGGAGCGGCAGTCGGCCGCACGATGGCCGTGATTGCCGCATCGGTAGCACTACTGGCTACGGTTGACGGCGGCGGTGCACTGCCCCCTGACTGTCCCGACTCGGACACCGGAAGCAGCGCAGCTGCCGAGGTTCTAGGGCTTTGACCCTCGCCGCCGTCCACCCCACCAGCAGTCTGCCCTCCAAGACCTTTTTGGCTACTGTCACAGGACAGCCCGCCCAAGCCGACCCCATGCCGAAGCGCGGGAAGCGTATGGCGCCCACCTTCACCGAGTCGACGGTGCAGCCGCCGACCTTGGCGATGGCCGCCGCCACTTCAGCGGGAGTGACGGAATCGAGGAGCCCCGACACCAGCAACTCGGTCAACTTGACCGGTCGGGAGACTCTGACAACCTCCGCACTCATCCGCTTGCGATGCTTGGCGGCCAAGGTGTCCGCCTTCTCGGCGAGGTCCGTTCCATGGACCTCAAAGATAACCCCGCGCCGGTTATCGCCCGACGAGACTGGACATACGGAATGCCAACCTCCTCCAGGCTCACTTTTTGCTTGGCCTCCGTTACGACCTCGGCGTAAGTCACTCCCCTTTCGGCAACCTCGGGCTGCAGGGAGAGGACCACGGCCGCGGTCTTTGGAGGCTTCGCTGCCTTTTTCTGAGGGGGCTGTTGGGCCCGTCTCGGTCTCGTCTTAGCGGGGGGAGCCGGAAGGTGTCTCCTTATGCTTCCCCCTTTGGCCACCGTACTCCACGGTCGGTCCATGGAAGCGGGCGCGGGTGGGAGAGGGCGCGATTCCGGGCGGGCCGGCCGTTTGGCGGCCGCCTTGCGTCCTTTCTTCTTCTTCTTCTTCCTCCTGTGTCCTTCCCCCTGCTGTGTCAATACCTTTTGCCCGCTGGTGGAGGGTTTAAGCTGAACGGTGGATGGACGTGGGGCCGGCTTCGGGGGGGGTGATCCCTCGGAGTGGCCAATGGAGGGGACACCCTCGGCGCCGGATTCAGGCGCGGCTAGGATCTCCCGCTCGGCTAGGAGCTTCAGCTCCTCCCTATGAGCTCCGAGCCACTTCGGCCTTCGCCTCAGCGAGGCCGACATACTCCCCGGTCGTCGGAGGACGCCTGCGACCACGCTTCTGGAGTAAACCAGTAGCGATGGCGGGTCGCTCCTCTCCAGAGGACTCTAGGGAGGCCGCCGGGGACGGCACCGGTGGGGCCTTAGTCCTCTTCCTTCGGAGCCGGTCACCCTACCTTGGCTCCGAGTGATTGTCGCCGTCGCTGCCCGCATCGGCGTCGGCGGACATCACCGTGTCCCTATCGGAGAACGAGGGCTCCGAGAGGCTTAGTTCTTCTCGGATCCTCGCCAGCCCGCTCAATGGGCTCCCACTTCTTGGCGACGCCGACGAGGCGGCCATTTTTAATTAAATTGTAATCTTTGTTAAAGATTTCCTCAGGATGAAGTCAGAAAAGATAAATGGATTAATGTGGTTCGTGAAGACCATAATAATGTTCACTGGGTACCTTGCAAATCCATATATATATATATACAGTAAGGTGCAAAACTGAGTCAGTTCTTTACATTTTTTTATTGTATCAAATATATATATTATATTTATTAAAAGCTTTTTAAATCAGATGTGTTATAATTTACAACTACACTCGAGAGCAATGAATCCGGGTCACTTAAAAAAACCTATAAATCTCGGAAACTAAGAATGCTAGCTTAATGAAAAAATTGTGTTTAGTAGACAATTAAATACTCCTTAAATTAAGGTATTAAAACTTCTTAGTTACTGCAAGGTTATGTCATAAAAAAATCAAATTTGAAAAAGGGAGACTTTTCGAAATTACTGCATTTGATTTTGCTTTTGTTTCCAATCTGTCATTTAAGTGGGTATATAAACCATATTGATAGTGTTCAATATTTATTTTACAACCTGTAATAATGTCGCTTACAACTGAAAAATGCACCAGAATCCTCACAATGCTGGAAACCGGCCGGAGTCAGCGCGATACAGCCAGGACTGTCGGTGTGTCGCTGTCAACAGTACAAAGAGTTCTCCGACGTTACGAGGAAACTGGCTCTAACCAGGAACAGGCAGAACTAGGTGTACCACAGCACGAGAAGATCGATACTTGGTGAACACCATGCTTCGTAATCGCTTTCTCACAGGAACTGAACTTACAAATCAGTTTCGACGCCTCGGAGGAAGTAACCCAAGCGCATGGACAATAAGACGACGACTTGCTGAAGCTAACTTGAAACCACTTAGACCTGCAAATGGTCCTAAACTGAAGCGTGGTGATCGTATTTCAAGACTAAGATATGCCCAGAACCATTTAAATTGGACTATTGAAGATTGGTCGAAAGTTATGTTCTCCGACGAATCAAAATTTATGCTCTACAAGCACGATGGAAGACACAGAGTGTATAGAAGACCAGGGGAAAGATTCAAGCAAGCATGCATAGAAGAAAAAGTAGCCTACGGTGGTGAGTCTGTACTTGTGTGGGCCGGAATTTCATCTCAGAGTCGCACAGAACTGGTGTTCATAGAAAACGGCTATTTAACTAGCGTAAGGTATGTGGAAGAAATCCTAAATGAACACGTTGGGCCATTTATGGTCAATTTGGGTGAGGATGCTATTTTTATGCATGACAATGCCCGACCTCATACAGGTTTCATTGTGAATGACTACCTACAAGAGATGAACATTACTCGTATGGAGTGGCCAGCACGCAGCCCGGATATCAACCCGATCGAGCATGCATGGGACGAGCTAGGGAGATGCGTAAAACAACGAAACCCTCCCCCAATCACGCTTCGTGTGCTCAAAATTGCTCTCACAGAGGAATGGGAGAATATTTGCCAAAATCGTATAAGAAACTTGGGGTACAGCATGCCAAACCGCGTAAACGCAGTAATGGAAGCACGAGGAGGCAATACAAAGTATTAAAATTCAAGAAAATCATATTGTTTTACAAAAAATGACATATTTCCTATTTTTGTTTTAAGTGACCCGGATTCATTGCTCTCGAGTGTATAACTCACTAATAACTTAACCCGTATAATTATTGTTCAATCTTTGCTTTAAAACTTCGAGATAATCAACATTGATTGACTCAGTTTTGCTCCGTGTTTAAAAACGTCTTCGCGCTAATGTAAACAGAATTTGTCGGGATTAATGTAAACAGAATGATTTCGCTTTGTTTATTACTCAGTCTAGTTCAATACAGCGCAGTGAACGATTCAACTTAATATATATCTTTTCAAAACAACTATGAAACCGATTGTTAAGAATATTATAGAATTTGTAGAAGAATTACTTAAAACTGGGAAATCGACAAGACATATTGCTCAAAAGTTGAACGTAAGTCAATCAACAATACAAAGAATTAGCGCCAAATGTAAATTTCCTATACCAATTAATGTTGGCGGTCGCACTAAAAAATTATCTGATAGAGACGTAAGAAAAGTTATTCACTATTTAAGATCTAGTGAGGCGTCTTCAGCTTCAGAAGCGGCGGCAATTTTAAAGCAAGACACTGGAACATCGGTGAGTAAGTGGACTGTTCGTCGAGCGTTAAACACAGCAAATATGCGAGCTGTCTAGAAGAAAAAGAAACTTCTTCTTAGCAAAAAAAATATCAAAGCCAGACAAAAATTTCCGAAACAATGCATTAACTGGACTGAAGATGATTGGATGAGGGTTATTTGGTCGGATGAGACCAAAATTAATAGATACAGCACAGACGGTCGAAGATGGAGCTGGAAGAAAAAAGATGAACCATTTCAAGCAAATGATTTTATACATCTTTTTCACAGGTTCGGGTTGTTTCACAGCTTATGGCGTTGGACCAATTCACAAAATCGAAGGAAATATGGATGGGAAAATGTAATGCAATATTGTTAAGACACATTTATTGGAAGTTGTTGAAAATATACCGTACCCTGTAAATGAAGTAGTATTCCAGCAGGATAATGACCCGAAACACACATCAAAAATAGTAAAAAAATTGGCTAAACAAGCAAGAGTTTCAAGTTCTGTCCTGGCCATCTCAGAGTCCGGATATCAATCCGATAGAAAATAGGGCATACTTGAAAAGCATGCTTTTAAATGAATATGTCACCACCCATCGAACATAAATATTCTTTGGGAACGTGTACAAGAACAGTGGTACCAAATTCCACCTGAGTATTGTGAAAGACTCGTGAAAAGTGTAGAAAACAGGTTATATGCTGTTAAAAAGGCAAAGGGTTTTTGGACTAAATACTAAAATTATAAAATCAGTATATTTTGTAACTGGTGCAAAAGTGAACCAATTCTATTTGCAATAATTATAGAACAAAGTATATTTGAGATTATCAGACTTTCTTAATTAAAGTAATAAATAAATGTAGTTTATAATGAAATAATTTGTTTGCTATTTAATAATGAATCCTGAATTTACAATGCTACTTTTTATAAAAAACGTAAGGTACTGACTCAGTTTTGCACCTTACTGTATATCACAAAAACAAAGCGATTTAAGTTAAAAAAAAGATGCGATTCCGACAATAGTAAGTTTTTAGTTCTACTAAAATTATTGTGATAATCAGCATAAAAATTTCATAATAAATGTTACTTTTCAGGAACGTTTAACAACGCCATGTAATTCTCAACCAGTTGATCAAAATAAAATTGTAACACCAAGTAATTCTTTAGAAAATTTAAATATATCAGATTTAGAATCCGCGTTTGGTACTCCGAGGAAAGTTGTACTTAAAGACGTATTAAGAAGTTAGAACATTTTTTCGACAAGCATACGAAACGCATTAAATTATTGAAAAGGCAGTCAGACCGGTTAAAGAAAAAGAATATTTCATTAAAAGAAATTATAAAGACGTTGAATGAAAAGTACTTTATAAACCCAGATGTCTCTAGTTTATTATCATCCATTGTAGATTCTGCTGAATTATTTAATACGTTATATTTAAAAAGTAAAGGTGTAAAGTAAAGGTAGGTAGAGTAAGAAAATACAGCCCCATGATTAGAAAATTTTGTTTAACATTAAATTTTTATTCGCCCTCAGCATACAAGTACGTCTCAAGTTAACACCTGTTTGCCGCATCCTCGCATTTTAACTAAATGGTATGAAAATATTGATTGAGAGCCCCAGGGTTTTCACAAGGGTCTATCCAAGCATTAAAATTGAAACATATAAGTAGCGGTACACAAATTTGTGGGTTAACGATGGACGAAATGTCGATTCGTCATCAAAAAATTTGGAACGACCGCAAATTTACGGGAGTAGTAGATACTGGTTTAGGTGGGACAGATAATAATGACGAAATTGCAACACAAGCGTTAGTATCACTTATAGTTTCCCCTGAAGGAAAATTGGAAAATTCCCATTGGCTATTTTTTTATTAATGGTCTTTCATATAAGGTTAGTTAGAGAGCTAGAATAATTAATATTTCTATAGAAAAATGCCATGAAGTGGGAGTTAATGTAGTTTTTTTAACATTCGATGGGTGCGCAGTAAATATTGCAACTGCTAGAGTTTTAGGGTGCGAGTTAGAGGATGTTGATAACTTTTAACATCCTCTAAGTAACTACATTTTTAAATCCTCCTTCTGGTAATCATGTCGCCGTGTTTCTTGATCCCTGCCACATGATTAAATTAATACGTAATTCATTCGAGTCAAAAAAATATATTTGGAGAAATAAAGATAAAATTAATTGGGAACATTTACAAAATTTGAATCACCTCCAAATAAAATGAAAAACTTAATTTTGCAAATAAATTATCTAATAGGCACATTTACTTTAAAAATGTTAAAGCTGTTCAGCTTTTAAGCAAAAGTGTCGCTGATGCTTTAATTGTGTATAAAGAATTATTAAAATGCCATTTCAAGGATGTTTGATGCGACTGTAGAGTTTATTAACGTCTTTAACAACTTATTCCACATAATTATTTAATTCTCGTATATTTCATAAACTTGGATTAAAAATAGCTTTATATTCTGGAAACAAAGAAGAAATATTTAAATTTTTAGATTTTGCAGCTAATTTTACATCAAATCATTATCAATTATTATTAAATATAAAAAAAACAATACGACGCAAAAAAAAATTTAACCCCAAATTAGTTCTAATTACATCTTTAAAAAAGCCAATAGGTGAATCGAAAAGTAAAATAGGCTATATAGGTTTTCTTTTGAATCGAAAGCTTGAAATTTATATTTATACTAAACCAAATTGAAAATGAAAAAGAATGTAAGTTAGTTATATTTCAACTGACAAATTCAGTCTGGACCACTTAGAGCTTTTTGTGCAGCTTAGCTCTTTGTGCACTCTGCCACGAGCTCTACTGAACGTAGCCCGCTGGGAGCACACGGGTGTGGGCCTTGTTGGTCCCCAACAAACCAATCAGATTGGACGAGCAAAGCTCGGTGTCTGCGACCCCACCGGCCCCTGCGACCCATCGGATTGTCGAGGGTAAGCCCCTGCACCACGACAAGGTGCATGGCCCATCTAGTCGTGAGCATTGGGGGGGGGGGGGGGGGGGGGCATAAGAGGTTAAGTTGATTTTTGAAATAGTGGACGGATTTTGCCCTTTCGGACAGTGCCGGAACATTGGAAATTTAAAGACTGTTTTATCAAAAACAGTATATGAGGAAATAATTGACATTATGGGCCAACAAATTATAACTCAAATAAATAACGACGACACAAAGTATTATTCAATTGTGATGGATTCTACCCCAAATCTGTCTCACAATGATCAACTTGCTATTGTATTACGATACTGTTTTCGGGGAAAAGTGTATGAAAGATGTGTATCCTTCCTTCATTAAAATTAGTAGTCATACTGGCTTACATTTATTTAATATTCTAAAATAGTTTTTAGAAACAAATGGACTACTACTTGATAATTGTAGGGGACAATCTTATGACAACGCTACCAATATGGCGGGTCATTACAATGGTTTGCAAGCACTACTAAAACAAAAAAATAAATCCGCGGATTATGTGTCATGTGCTGCGCATTCTCTTAACCTAGTTGGTGTAGAATCTGTTAACCCTTTCAGACCTACCGTGCGCAATTGAAGACATAAGATTTTTATGAAATTATCATACTAAAATTAAATTTTACGTAACTAGAAACTGTTGTTATCGCTTGCGAACATTTTAATTTACTAACAAATATACCGCTAGCGCCATCTATTAGTACGTGTATGCACTAGTCAGCCACTTTCAGCGTGACCACTTTTAGTAGATTTCTACTTTTTTAGTAGATTTAAGGGCAAAGGAGCAAAGATTTAGTAGTGTAAAATTGTATAGTAGATTCTAGTAGAAATTCGGTATTTAAGAAAATTTGGTGAAAAATGTATGAATCCAGGCCAGACAAAACGATCTAAGCATTGATTGAAGGGGATTCCCCATACTACTATTAAGGTTTTGGAAAATGAACTTTACTGATTAATAACTAAGGTTGTTTTATCAAATTAGTTATATCACTTAAAACATTTTGTTGGTAGTTGGTAAATGGTACCAAGTATGTTTTATTTATTTCATAACTAGCGATCCGTTCCCGGCTTCGCACGGGTGCAATTTTTTTCTGCAAATTAAACGTAGAAACCTTCCTCGTTTAACGCTCTTCCCATTAATGAAAACAGTATAAAAATCCGTTCGGTAGTTTTTGAGAATCGCAAACATATAGACAGACAGACGCAGCGGGGGGACTTTGTTTTATAATATTAAAAAACGTAAATTTAATAATGTTGTCTTCGTGAGCGAATTGATTTTTGTTTAATTGTGCGTTACTTTGTCTTTTTCCTGTGTATATTAGTTCCACTGAGATAAGAGAACGCAGTTCGGCGAAATATGGGTATATTCTATCTCAAAACTTCGATGATGAATACTAAAGCTGTCTATCAAGCTGATAGTGATGATCGTTAGGCAGAAAAGATAAATGTTTCAACTTATTCGTGTACATAGACTTTTCGAGTTTAATGAGAATGATGCTTATGCATTAAGATAGCCTCACTCTACTTCCTTCGAAATAAATATAACAAATCACCCATCAGGTTTAACAAATTTTTAAATTTCTAAAAATTTTGACGATGTTCTGAAATTTCAAAAAATCTTATTAAATTATCTGAAAAAGTGAAGAAAGTTTTCATAGAATTTTCTAGAAACTTCTGGAATTTTCTAGAAACTTCTGAAAATTTTCGAGAAACTTCTAGAATTTTCTAAAAACTTCTAGAATTTTCTATAAACATCTAGAATTTTCTAGAATGTTAGCAAAAAAAAATCCGTTCCTATTAATAATACATAATGAGCGACTTAGCCAAAGAAAAGATATGCCGCAAGGAGCTCATCGTATTGCATGAACCTTCGTTTCAGTTGTTAACAACAAATGCAATTGTTATGAACGAAAAAATTCTTTTTTTTTATTGTCACAGGGTTAGTAACTTTTTTCAGTAAAAGAAAAAATATCGCGTTTGAAAAAATCGAATATATTGCATAGATCCCGTTTTTTATTGTTTATGACGCTTGGAGAACCCTCTGGAAACTAAAGGAAGGGCGAAGAATGGAAGCAAACAAACAATCTGTGCGAGCAAATTCTAGAACACCTTTTTTAACACGTGTACATAGACTTTTCGAGTTTAATGAGAATGATGCTTATGCATTAAGATAGCCTTACTCTACTTCCTTCGAAATAAATATAATAAATCACCCATCAGGTTTAACAAATTTTTAAATTTCTAAAAATTTTGACGATGTTCTGTAATTTCAAAAAATCTTATTAAATTATCTGAAAAAGTGAAGAAAGTTTTCATATATGCGAGAATTTTCTAGAAACTTCTGAAATTTTCGAGAAACTTCTAGAATTTTCTAAAAACTTCTAGAATTTTCTATAAAATTTACATAAACAAAAAGTAGCCTATGTTACTCCTGACGACCCCCTCTTCATGTCTGCAAAGTTTCATCGAAATCGCTTCAGCCGTTTCTGAGATTACCCCGAACAGACAGACAGACAGACAGACAGACAAACAATTCTAAAAAAAGTTATTTACGTTTTAACAGCATGCGAATGACTCTCTAAGCTTAGTTTGAGGCAGTTTTTCGCAAATCACAGACAGACACTCCGATTTTATTTATATAGATAGATTAATAGAAACGGATTTTTTTTCGCTAACATTCTAGAAAATTCTAGATGTTTATAGAAAATTCTAGAAGTTTTTAGAAAATTCTAGAAGTTTCTCGAAAATTTCAGAAATTTCTAGAAAATTCCAGAAGTTTCTAGGAAATTCTCGCATATATGAAAACTTTCTTCACTTTTTCAGATAATTTAATAAGATTTTTTGAAATTTCAGAACCTGATGGGTGATTTGTTATATTTATTTCGAAGGAAGTAGAGTGAGGCTATCTTAATGCATAAGCATCATTCTCATTAAACTCGAAAAGTCTATGTACACGAATGCACCCGGGCGAAGCCGGGAACGAGTCGCTAGTCTAAAATAAACGTAGCCTAAGTTACTCCTTATTACATCAGCTACCTGCCAATAAAAGTCCCGTCAAAATCGGTCCAGCTATTTCAGAGATTAGCCGGAACAAACAGACAGACAGACAAAAATTGTAAAAAATATTATTTTGGTGTATGTACCGCAATTTACATAAACAAAAAGTAGCCTATGTTACTCCTGACGACCCCCTCTTCATGTCTGCAAAGTTTCATCGAAATCGCTTCAGCCGTTTCTGAGATTACCCCGGACAGACAGACAGACAGACAGACAGACAGACAGACAGACAGACAGACAGACAGACAAAAATTCTAAAAAAAGTTATTTACGTTTTAACAGCATGCGAATGACTCTCTAAGCTTAGTTTGAGGCAGTTTTTCGCAAATCACAGACAGACACTCCGATTTTATTTATATAGATTCATTAACAGTCGTTTAGTTAGTTAGTCCTTTGTTTAATAATTGCGAGCGTTACTAAAATTAATCATGAAAAGGAAATACGAGCAACACTATCGGGCCGAATGGGAGGAAAACCCATCGTTTTCAGCGTGGTTGTGTAAATTTCGAGATGACAATCACAATGCATTTTGTAAAGCCTGCAGCACGAAAATATTGCCCCGGCTTGCATCAATCAGGGAGCACAGTAATTCAACCAAACACACGAAAAACATGATTGGGTTTGCTGGATCATCTCAGGTATGTGATTCCTTCATCTTTGATATTATATTATAATAAGTAAGTAATTAAAGTTCAAATAAATATCTGTAATGCAATATGCATATTTCTTTGATTTTGAAGCGATAAATTTAAATAAAACTACAAATTTCAATATTATTAGATTCAATAGATTCTGCAATCAAAACGTGCGGGCAATTTTACACGCCAAGGAGGGTGTAAAAGAGGCAGGAAACTGTACTCATTTTAAACCCGAATCATCCATGATACAAGCGATGAAAAGTGATGCAAAACTATACAAAAATGTAAAGAAAGTGGATGATGAATATTAATATTAAAATATAAAAACAGACATTTTAATTTAACATGTGTGCCTTTTATAAACTATTTTATTTTATCTAGAACGACATATCTTAGTAGATTTTGGTAGATTTTGGCAGTGATTTTGGTAGATTTTCTGACGAAAAAGTGGTCACGCTAGCCACTTTCGGTCAGTAAACCGGCGAAACTTTGAAGTGTGTAGGTAAGTGATTTATTTTCTTTAGAAATTTCAAGTGTTTCTGTTAGATATGTCTTGAAATAAATATATATCGATAAGTTATGCTATATATGCAAAGAACAACGTGTTTTACAAACAATTATTTAGTTATTTGTACAAATTAATCGCGAATATTCGTTATGTCTACAAACGCGGACAATAGGTTTTGATTAGATATTTTTTCCAAACGTTCATAGGCTGCAGTTAGAGAATAGTTTTTTTTTTGCAATAAGTGTTATAATATAAACTAAATTTCGCATCGTAAATTGTTAAATAGCGTCTTTTTTCAGATTCATTTATGATCAGATCATGTTCTCGAGGGATGCTTTGAGAGCTTTGGAAAATGGTAACCTATCGGACTTGGAGCTGTCTTCGGGTGATGAGGATGTGGGAAACAATAGTAATGTCCCATGTACACGACATGTTCGGTTGGGTGCCGATATAATAGCTCAGAATCAAAGAGAATACACCCCACCTGGCCCTCCTGATGAATATGAAGACGAAAATGAAGGTAGGTTAGCATTCGATTTCGAGCCTGAGCTCGAGGAGCCAGGAGAGCCGGATATTGAGGAGGGCGAGGAGGAGCAAGCTACGTCGAATAGTGAAATTTTCGATTATCTTACACCAAAACTGAACATCAAGTGGAGGCACAGACAAATAAATAACACAATACCAACGGATTTCCTGCCACCAATAGCTTTTGATCCCGTTGTGCAAGACCCTCTTGATTACTATTATAAATATGTTCCTATAGGGCTTTTTCAACAGATGGCTGAAATGACAAACTTATATGCTGTGCAGTCAGGAAAAACCAGGTATAAGCCTACGTCCAGCAAAGAAATTGAAATATTATTTGGCTTACATATGGCAACGGGAGTATTCAACTTGTTACATTAAAATTTTCGCACCCTATGGTTAGTTGTGCCGGTCGTACAGCTTTCGGTAGAATCGCTTCTGGGTGTCCTCGCCTGTTAACATAATATTTCTATTTCGCTCTTACCACTCGTTGCATAGTTCGTTTAATTAAAGTGTGATATATCGGAACGTTGTTTGTCGCCTTATACTGCAATTTGATTGGTAGTTTCCTCGTTTAGTTCTGACCATACGCAACGACTTCAGAGTGCCGTTGCTAGTTCAATTGTGCACTTTAGTCGCTTGACTTAGGGTCGAAATGAATAGGATTCGCTTTAGATAGGTCATGCTACATTTCAAATGCAATTGAATGGCTTAGACCGGCGTAAGAGACAAATAATCATTGACTTGACATCGCGAGCCCACCAGGAAAGGTCGACATCAGGAAGCTGTAGAAACCACAAAGGGCCGCTGCCATATTGATTTTCATCTGTCCATATCGAAGGAATCGTTTCTCAGTTTTTTAATTTTATTTCGATATTGTGTTAATTGCCTCCATTGCAGAGCATCGGTAAGTTTTTTACATAATATTTCTCGATTTTAGGGTTTTTTCTATAGGAATTTTCCATAGGTATGTCCGCCGCATGCCATGTTGTTTTTTTTATATAAGCAATCAGTGTTCTTTTAATAGCCGATTTTAATGTTAATAAGTTGTTTTGAACGTAGGATAGTGAAAGGTGAATTTTGCATATTTTCAATAAGCATATTTTTTTTAGCACACGTGCTGGTATATTTAATATTTTACGATGGCGTCGGTCACCTATTTTCTTTTATATTAATTTTCTTTGGCGACGGCCATCGCTTTATTATTAGAACGGTTAATCCGTCTATTTGTTTTATCACGTGCAATCCAACGGACCCACGTGACTTTTTCTTTTTTCTCATACCAGATACGTGTGTGACCTTAATTAAACCTTTCACTGCATTTCCTATTATTTGCTAAATAAATTGGACAGTTTATATAAATTTTCCCTGAAGGAATTATGTGTGATTTCCACACTTTTTATTAACGATCACGTGCGGACCGTGATTCAATTATACCTACATTCTTTTTCTTTGATAATTCTAATCATTTAAAGTTTAACCTGGAGAAGGCACGTGGACTCGCGTAGTAAATTTCACTGTACAACATACTAAGGCGTGACTGCGCGTGTACTTTCCAGTGAGGCTGTATGGGGCAGGCTGTTTTGGGCAGGCTGTCTGGGACAGGCTGTTTTGACAGGCTGTTTAGCAAGGCCGTTAGACGAGCCGTTTTTCACCGTTCGTCCGAGACAAGCCGAGCAGATTCGCCGAGCGACGCTAGTCTTCCGCGTCGCTTCGGGCTAGTCAACGACTGCGAGTAAACGCCCTTAACAAGTGACGGTTTTCTTTATCCCCATTACACCCGCGTAGCGTCGATTGCAGTTAATATACTAATTTAGGCATAATCCGGTAACATTAGGGTTAGGCACTTTAGGGTCTACGGCTCTCTTCCGGTGCTACAGTTTGGTTCTGGTTCACTTCTACAATCTTCACAAATTCCCTGGCCTAATTTAATGAATATTTACTTTTTTTGTGTGTAGAATCTTTTTTTTAATGGTACAAATTGTATCAAATTGTGTTAATCTTTTTAAAATCTGCTTTCTTTATTGTATAGAAGCCTTTTACGAAAATATACGATTTTTATTGTACTCTAAAAGGTCTTTTATTGATTTTATTTAATTGTCAACCTGTCCGCACTACACAGCGGGAAAAAAGGTAACAAACTATCCAGTTTTGAAAATGTACTGGGAAAACCACGTTAGCATTCCTCTTTATACAAACAATATGGCAAGAGATAGATTCTTTGAACTTCGCAACAATTTACATTTAGTGGATAATATGAAAAAGCCCCCAAATTGCAAAGATGTGTTCTATAAAGTACGACCAATCTATGATGCAATCCGAAGCCGATGCTTAGAACTACCACTAGTAAGAGAACTGTGTGTTGATGAACAAATAGTTCCTTTTACAGGGAAGCATTCTGCTAAGCAGTATGTAAAAGGCAAACCTTGTCCATGGGGAATGAAGCTATTCTTCTTGTGTGGGAAAAATGGCCGTGCCTATGATTTTATAATTTATCAAAATTCCATTCCAGAATTAGACAAGACAAGTATCAATAGAAGCGCATCCAACGGTGTAAATTTCATGAAAATCGGACTTAAAATAAACGCACAATTCGACAAAAACCCCGGAAAAGTGAAGTGTTTTTTACGTTCGGCTTAGCGCTGCAAAAAGTAGCCGAGTGACCCCCATTTTAAAAACTGTCGCGAACACCCACATCTATCCAGCTTCACACCTGCACCTTCACCAGGAATTTTCATCATCACACGGCTTCAATATAAGCAAAACCCCGAGACTCTACGAGCCCAGGTCCCACTTGTGGGCAAGTGGGACCCTCTCCGTTTGATCAAGCAGTAACGGTTCATTACTTCACACCATCCACCTTTTGAATTTTCAAAATCGGTTCAGTGGTTCCTGAGAAATCGTAAGTTTAATTTTTCCAAAAGTTTGAGGAGCTGCTGCTCCTCAACCCTCGCCACCAGCTCATCCGGACTAAGACGACAAATACCAGTATCTCATAAACTTTCCAACGACACCTCAATCTTTAATTTCCTACAAGTGGTTCCGAAGATACAGACGTTTTTCTGAAACAAGTGAAAATATTTCCGTTTGTACTTTCGTCTATATTTAGAAAAAAATATGTAGGACACGGAGCGCGGCCCTGCGGCCTTGTACAATTAAACTAGTGGTTCCACCCGGTAGTACTGTGACAATTTAAATTTTTAAGTCTTGTTTTGCTCACAACTCTGTAATTAATTAAGGGAAAAATAAGTGCAATACTTTTTTAAACTGTGAATTCCTAGCTTTCCGCCCATACATAACAATCATACCTGACTTCACCTCCTCCCACAACAATAACCTCATATCGTTCCCTAAGCAGCATTATTTTTACCACCTTGCCTTTTCAACACCTTTACCTAATTTTAAATTATTTAATTAATTCAATTTATTTTATTTAATCTCCCCCCACTAAATTCTTACTTAGTATTCCCCCTTTCTTTTTATCTCTAATAATCAATATAATAACAAATACAGTACATACAATATTCATTCCGTAATATAATATATTAGCCAAACAAACAAAGAAACACTGTGTCAGGCTTATTTCACTCCAAAGAACAAATATTACTATGGAAAATTTTATGATTGTAGTAGTTCACCATTAATCAGTAGATGTCGCAAAACTATAATTTTCATATAAATATTTTTTGATAATTGATTTAACAACCAACTTTGTGATAATTTAATAATAATAATTACGAGAAAGTATATTTATATAAAAAGAAAAGAAACAATATACTTAAAAAAATAACTTATGCTATTAAAAAACTGGTCACACCTTTTACTTGGCCACACTACATTATCCAAATAACGTTTCGGTTTATGCAAACAGTAATTTCTTTGCAATAAAAAAAATATTTTTTTTTAATTGAAAACATGAATGTAACAACTAATCAACAAACTCACTTAATTAATTAGTAAGAAATTACAACAAACTTACTTAATTAATTAGTTTTTGTCAATATTACACCTTTTATTGGAATAGTTTTTATTCTTTTTTTTGTTGTTGTTCAGTGTGAGCAGCGGAACGTGACAAGTCGCCATGATTGAAGAAATTTGTTTTGTTTGACCGATTCTGTACCCGTGAATGTGCTTCTATTGTGATTTTTATTATATTTCTTACGAACTGGCTATTCCTCCTGACTCCGAAGACTGTATAATACGTTAGACCTTTGCAAGAAACCCTGGTACCTGATTTGCTCGACGTTTTGGACTTTGTTAACTCGGAAAATGGCTGCATCTGATAGAATTTGTTGTGTTCCGAGATGTGGTAAAACTCGTAAGTAATGTTACTTTCTAATTAAATCATACTAAATTGTAATAGTTTCACATCAATCATCACGTCCAAAACTTAGCAGAGAGCATTAAAAATATATGAATGTTTAATTGATATTTTAGGTTATGTAAATCTTATAAAACAACCACAATGTCTTTTCATTTCATTGTCTCACGTGCACATTTAATTTTCACTTTACAACAAAATCAACAATAAACTCTCATTCTAAAACAACTCTATAAAATGGTATTCACAGAAACCAAACCTCAAGACTAAAACGTTTTATAATTTTGTCTGTTAGAGATAAGAATTTGAACTGTATGTACATAAAACTTTGAATAGTTTTTAAAACAATAAAAAAAGAAGATAAACATTATTTGAAATACAATTACATTTCTTTTTAAATCATTCAAAGTTTATTTGTCCATAGACAAAACCAGTCAAATTCTTTTCTATAACAGTAAATTCATGTCTTAGCTATTACATACGCTATTAACGTTGAGGATTATAGCATTAGCTTTGTGCATTCCATAGAATTTGATATAATTGCCTAAATGCATACAAATTGTTGCTATGTAATGAATATTTTTATAAGCTGTCTTTACGAGTGATCACAAATAGTCTCGAGCTATTAAACAGATATTTTTTTATATTATGTCATAAAATGTTAGAGAATAGAATTTAACTGGCTGGAAAACTTTGTATCGGTTTAAAAAAGTTGATTAGAGGAAAAGAAATGTCAATCTAAAAATAGAATATTGGAATGAGTTTATATAGAAGTTTTGATATGATAGGTACATGATTTTAGTTTTATAATGAGCATTAATTATTTGGATTTTGTAAAGTGAATATTAAATATAACTAAATGCAGTGAAAATGAACTTCTTTGTTTAAAGTGACTAATAAAATTAAAATGTCTTACTTTTTATAGTGCTTGTTTTCTACCCTTTGATTCCAGTACATAATTAAAACATTTTCAGGTGCAGATAATATTATCCTACATACATTCCCAAACCCAGACAAGGATACGGAAAGGTTTCTTGCCTGGATACAAGCAATTGGAAGAGAATATAGAAAGAGTAAATGTTATATAACATATCCTAACAACAGCGTAGTGCAACTTTTTTCAAAAATACAGGATCTGATTACTTATGTTTTAAAAAAATATTGTATAATGCAAAACCTCAAAACATACATAAAAACGCACAGAACTGTCTTTCGACTTATTTACTTGTGATAAACACAAATCTGATGTAACAGATTATTTGTTCCAACTGTCCTGTATATTTTTCATAAGCAACTGGTGTAAAGATGTCAATAAAATATTGAACGGTGCAAAATTAGAAGCCGATGAAGATGATGAAGTTAAAATGATGGCTCTTAATTATTTCAAGAAAAAAAAAAACAATAAAAAGTAATTAGCATCAAAATTATTGTTTTATTGTTTTTGAATTGTTTTACATTCTCACCAAAAATCAAATTGAAATTAATTAACAAGGTATTTTAAAATATATATTAATATTTTTTAAAGTATTTTGTTTTATGATTTCAATTTGATTTTTGGAAATTGAATAATTTTTGTTTAATATAATTCCATGTCCCGTGGTCTGGCTTGAACCACTTTCCGATAGATGGCGCTAGTAGCTTAGATTAGACTGATGTCTCTATCTCCTGTATGTATAAGTTACTCT
Source organism: Synanthedon andrenaeformis (assembly GCA_936446665.2). Classification (NCBI taxonomy): domain Eukaryota; kingdom Metazoa; phylum Arthropoda; class Insecta; order Lepidoptera; family Sesiidae; genus Synanthedon; species Synanthedon andrenaeformis. The sequence continues at coordinate 1,392,593 of OW387804.2, read as the reverse complement.
ATGCACTGTGTCTTGCCGCATTACACGGCCAAACACAGTATCCGTAGGCCTCCCGACCGCGCGGCCCGCCCCGTACCACCGTACTCAATCCTTCCTTAACCAAAACCAGCCCAGCCAGACCCTCCGCTTACGGTCCCGCGGTACCGGTTGCACGCGCTGTCGCTGACGTATACGTACTCGACCAGAGCGCTCCGATACTCTCAACCGCCTTAAAGGATCTAACCAGCTCACAGCAGAGCCCGCCAAAAAAATTCTCCCCCTCCTCATACTTAAAGGCATCACAAACTCCACTCCCTCCGCCGATCTCATAACCACTATTAAAACCCAAAACCCCCAAATCTCCGAACTCCTCACCGACAACTCTGATCTTCAGCTGCGCTTCAAGCGCAACAACCGTAACCCAAATTTATACAATGCTGTGCTATCCGCCTCCCCCTCCATCCACAAACTCATTTTATCCCTTTCTCGTGTCTGCGTGGACCACCAGAGGGTCCACGTCAGCGATTTTTCCCCGTTTAAACAGTGTTTCAGGTGGCCTGCAGTTCGGACACCTGAAAACCAGTTGTACCAAAGAGGCCCACTGCGCTCACTGCTCTGAGACAAGCCACGAATCCCGCAACTGCCCCCTAAAAAACAAACCCCAATCACTTAAATGCCACAACTGCTCTACTCAACGTAACACCCAAGGACCCAAAACCAACATTAATCACTCTGCCATCTCCTCTGACTGCCCAATCCTCCGAGCCATGAAATCGCGCATCACCACCTGCATCGAATATGGATAATACACCCTCTCCCCCTAATAATCCTCTTCCAATCAACCTCAGCGTAGTACAATGCAACCTCGACCGGTCGAAACACTCTCAGCACGAATTCACCGTCGCTTTCTTAGCCAGCCCTAACACCTTTGCCCTCGTGACGGAACCCTACACTGGCAACTCTAATCACGTCAAACCCATCCCCGGCATCAGTATCCACCAGTTTCCCTCTAACAACCGCCCCGTCAAGGCGTGCATCTTTGAAAAACCCGGCCATCCCTCAACCCTCGGCCTTTCCCAGTTCTCCTCCCCTAACTTCTGTGTCGTCCAAACCACCATAGGCCTCCAAAATCTCACTCTTGCCTCGGCGTACGTCGAACCTCACCTCACTTTGGATCTAATTGACACTTTTCTTGCGTCCAACCCCAACCCTAACCACAACCTTGTCATTGGCGGCGACTTCAATGGTTGGCACCCCACCTGGGGCTCCTCCACCATGAACCGCAGGGGCCAGGCGGTCCACGACCTGATCATGGCCCATGACCTCTGCGTGAGCAATGCCGGTGACACGCCGACCTTTGAAGCCGTCACCCACGGCCGAATCCACACTTCCATTATTGACCTCACAGTCACTCGCAGCAGCTTCCACAACAGACTCATCAATTGGAAGGTGAACCTCGAATTGTGCCCTTCCTCACAGCACAACGCTATAGAGTTCTCCATTATACCCACACTCCCATCTCGCGACAACTCACACAACCATTCTCCCCCATCCACCAGTACATTCCGCTACAACAGCGGCAAAGCAAACTGGGCCGTCTTCCGGGACACCCTTCACACCGTAATTGCTAATTCCGACATCCTCGACAATGACATCACCACCCTCAACCCCACTCAGCAAGGCATGCGATGCATCCATGCCAATAAAAGGCACCAACGGCTCCAGGCACCGACCCCCATGGTGGTCGGATAGCCTGGAAACCCAGAAAAAAACAAATCATCCAACTCCATCACAGGTTGCATCGCCACAAGAAAACAGGTCTCCCCACTGATCACCTGGCCGATGAGCTCCTCACACTCAAAACCAATTACGCCAACATGCTAAAATCCGAGTCAACCAGGAACTTCCGGGAATTTTGTGAGCTCCAGACCAAGGAAAATGTCTGGTCGCTCACACACCGTCTCCTGAAAGCCACAGCCCCCCGCCTCCCACCCTCCACCATATCTACCACCAACAACGACTTCACTCACTGCCCAATAGACACCGCTACTACCATCCTTAACACATTTTATCCCGACGACACCAGCAACATGGAGGAAAGACACCTCCTTCTCGCATCCACATCTCACATTCCCCCCGACACTCCGGACGACATCCCCTTCACCCAGGGAGAAGTCCAGGAAGTGCTGAAGAAAATGAACCCCAAGAAAGCACCGGGATTAGACCTCCTCACCTCCGATATCTGCCTCCAATTCCACCTCAACTACCCCGCACTGCTCACCGACACCCTCAACCGCTGCCTCTCCCTCCAGTACTTCCCTAAGCCATGGCAAAAAGCCTTTATTAAAATCATACCCAAACCTGGCAAACATGACCAATCCTGCCTCTCCTCCCTCCGGCCCATTGGTCTACTCCCGGTCTTTGGTAAGCTACTGGAGAAGCTTTTCATCAATAGAAATCACCTATAACGCAGCCGGCAAAAACAAAGTCAACAACCGCCAATTTGGATTCAAGGAACACACTAGCACCGCAACTGCTCTCCACACAGCCATACAAACTGTCAGAAAACTCAAATCACAAAATCAGCAAGTCCTGGGCGTCTCCTTGGACATCAAGGCGGCGTTCGACAACGCGTGGTGGCCTGCCCTATTCCACCGTCTGCGCGTTGTCGAGTGCCCCAAAAATATCTTTGGACTTGTCCAGAATTATGTCACTGACCGAGAAGTCATTCTTAACCATGCAGGCGCCACAGTTTCCAAAATCACCAACAAAGGGTGCATACAGGGATCCACGTGTGGACCCACTATGTGGAACATAATTCTGGACGAGCTCCTCGAAACCCCTCTCCCCACTGGATGCCACCTCCAAGCATTTGCCGACGACGTGTTCCTGGTGTCGTCGGGCCCCACCATTGCCGCACTCGAAAACAATACTACCCAAGCCCTATCCATCATACACGACTGGGGCCGCAGTGTCAAGCTTACCTTCGGCCCCTCCAAAACTCAATGTATTCCCTTCACTCAATCCGCGAAAAAAGCCACAGTCAGCCTGAATGGCACCCCCCTCCCCCTCTCTAGGGAAGTCAGACTCCTGGGCGTCACCATCGATGAGAAATTACTATTCAACAGTCACATCCGCTGTCAAATAAACAAATATCACAAACTATTTAATAAACTCTGCCTTTTTACCCGTCCCACCTGGGGTGCGCACCCCGAGAACATCTCCGCTATTTACCTCACGTCATCGTCCCCACCATTACCTACGCTGCCGGGATCTGGGGGCACGCGGCCCAGAAAAAGTGGGCTCGCAGATCCCTCGGATCCATGCAGCGTGGGTTCGCATTACGCGCCACCCGCGCCTTCAAAACCACATCCACCCCTGCCGTGTTAGCTTTGGCACAGTTCATGCCCCTCGAGCTTGAAATCGCCGCAGCCCGCGACAGGGAAGTGACCCGCCTCACCGGCACCTCTGACTGGCTCCCCCATGACATCACCTTAGAGAAACCCACCCTCTCACATCTCCTGCTACATCCCGCTCTCAGGAACCCCATCCGCACAGCCAAGCCCGAGGAGTCACTCGGAGACGCCGAGTCCCCCGGACAAGTCCACTTGTATACCGATGGTAGCAAGCTGGACTCCGGGGGGGTCGGCGCCGCCGTAGTGGCTTATCAAAACAATAAAACCATACGCTCCCTACGTTTCAAACTCCACGACAGCTGCTCGGTCTTCCAGGCTGAGCTCTTCGCCATTTTAAAAGCTTGTGAATTCTTCTCCTCTTCCAAATCAACCTCCGCCCACATCTTTACTGACTCCCTCTCCTCCATCTCTGCCTTGGAAGACCGCTCCAATCAACATCCCCTAGCATCCTCGATCCACAATATTCTACATAATATCCAATCCAGCGGCCGCTCCGTCTCCTTCTCCTGGGTCAGGGGCCACTCGGGCATTCCTGGCAATGAACGAGCGGACCTTGAGGCAGGAAGAGCGGCCACGGCACACAGAGCATTTGACTACTCCTCCTTCCCCATTTCCCATGCCAAAAACCTCACCCGTCTCCGGATGCGTGAACAATGGCAACAAAAATACACCAGTGATCCTCGAGGTGCGCACACCAAGACACTGCTCCCTCTCCTCTCCGATATCACCACTCTGTTCAAACAGGTTCCGATTTCCTTTTACCTCACTCAGGCTCTCACCGGCCACGCCTATACCAAGCATTATCTCCATCGCTTTAAGATCATCGATCACGACACTTGCCCATGTGATAACCATACCGTTCAAACCTTCGAGCACCTTATCCAGCACTGTCCCCGTTTCGCCGTCCAACGCCTTGAACACACTTTTATTTGCAACAATCAAAACCTCCCTCCCTATAACCTTAAACAACTCCTCACCGACTATGACTCTACCAAATCCTTCTGCAAATTTTGTATACACATCTTTAGCCATCTTAAGAAATTCAACAATCCCCCACCGCAACAAAATACACCCCCCTAATGCAATCTCTTCCCACAATCTCGACTTAACTCTCCCTACCTCCATTTACTCTTATACCTGTCACTATCGGTATGGCACTCGCCGACTCATTGTTAGTTTTAGTTACATGTTAGTCTTAAGTAATATTAAGTTTCATAGTAGCACTAAGCTTTAGATTATAGTTTACCGTAGGGGCCGTGGGGGGGGGGGGGGAGACATTGTATCAAATCGCATACTCCCCCCCCCCCCCGCCCCTCTTAGCGTTAAAACTACATTTAAGTACCCTAGAGTAAATTCTTTGATGTGTAAAATTTTCACTAATATACTCCCCGTGAGGGCGGTGTACCCTCCGCGGGAAATTTAAAAAAAAAAAAACCTGTCTACATCAACATCACTATCGAAAACAGTTTTTTGACAAAATGGCTATTAGTTGAGTAATTTGGTAGGCCCCACAAATTCACGATCCGCCCATGGTCGTAGTACATGTTATTGTTAATAATAATAATCATCATCAGTGAATAGACTCTTTTATTCTATTACAATGAAAGTTTAATAGTATAGGTAAATCCAGTTAAAATATAACACGTAAAAATGGCCGAAAGTATGAATCCGTAGTAGCGATAGATAAAATACAACCATGGATGAACTTCAAAAGGAACTTTGGTAGTAGCTCCGATGATTCAGACAATGACAGGGATAATTAATTCAATTGTTAATTTAAACAATTATAGCATTAAACTAGAGTTATATTTTCTATGGTTACTTTATGTTGATATATGATAACTATTTTACTTTATCCTGTGTTATAATTAATATATAGTTATGAACACAAAAAAAATGGGAAACAGAAGATACTAACTACATTAAACCTACTGATAAAAAGGGTTTAGAATAATATTTTTAATATGTTAGTCAATATATTTAATATTAATTTTAAAGTAAGTAGGTACAGAAACTGTATTTGAATCAATAAGTTACTATTAGTTTTTTTTTTTTTTTCATAGCAATTTATAATTTTTTTCCCATGTATACATACATATACATTAATAATAAACAGCGTGTGAGACGGTAGTGGTAAATGGTGGATAGTTTAAGTTTATGTAATTTCAGTATAAGTGAAAGATTGTAGAATAAACCATATAAGTGAAGAAGAACGATTGACTTTTAATTTATCATATAAGAAGGCAAAATAATATTATATATCGGGTGTTCGTAATCTAGATGTGCAAGTGATCCTCTTAAGGATTTAACTGAGACCGAGTTTAAAAACCAGTATCGCCTCATTTAAAGAAAGCATTTAAATTCTTGTCCAAAGAGGTAAGGTGTATTACCAATCTAAGGTCTACTCAGCAGGCCTATTCTCTAAGTGTAGTTTTGCTGTGGTTATCGACTCGATGTGGTTATAGACTCGACAATTGTCTACTTTGGTATTCACTAAGCAGCTGTCAAAATGTCGATGACGTTTTACCGTGGTTATGACGTTGACATGATGTCGATGAAATTATTGGCGCGTTATTGTGTGGTTTCACTGTGGTTTTTACTCTGCTTTTGAAACTTCGAAAGTATTATTTGCAATTTATGATTTAGTGTTTCGGAAATTCGGACTTTCAGTATTTATTTCGTGAGAATGGTAAGTAATTTGTACGTTTTTTAATGTTTTTATTAGAAGTATCACTGTAAGAAAGTAATGAAGACACGTTTAAATTAAAGAACAAGAAAATATGCTTCGCCTCGTCAGATAAATGCTCTGATAATTTTTTTTGCGGAGCACAGAGACATTGCCGGTAATTAGATATAACTCCTCGCATGGTCGGCTAGACATCCATGATGCATGGGCTGATCTTGCTGAAAAGCTTAATTCCATGGGAGGTGGTGCAACAAAGACGGTGGAAAAGTGGAAGCAAGTATGTATAAGTACTGAATACTTTGAATACTATTCGCGAAAACGCAAAAATATACCAAAAAAAACTTGTAAATATTTTCACTTCATGTGTTTTAAAAAAAAATACTATAATTTTAGACATGGCGAGACTTGAAGTCAAATGTTAAAAAGAAGGCTGCTAATATTCAAAGAGAGAGGCACAGGACTGGTGGTTGTGTGTCCAAACCAAGATAATCTCACAGAAATTGAAGAAAAGGTTCGATGTCATATTTCTTTACACTTTCTTTCCAATATTTTTAGAATCCTTTTAATAATTTTTACATGTTTAGCATAAATGATATGTAGATTATACATATATACATTTTTTATTACTTGCAGGTGGTGGCAATTATTGGCCTTGATGCCATTATAGGCATTGAAGAAGTACAAGAAACACAGGTGGAAGTAAGTATTAAAACATATTAAAATTACTTAGTTACTAACTTAGTGAATTATGAACCTATTATTTATTGTGTATTTGTTTGTAGCTGCTTTTGCTCAATAGAAGTAGACACTCCAATAGAAGTAGCAGTAGTTAACCCTCCTGCACAGCAGGAAGTGATTATTGAGGCAACTGCAGCTACTCCTACAGTAGCAGATGCTGCAGAAGAGGCAGAATTAACTGCTACTTCTTGGTCTCAGAGACGCCTGAACCAACGTCGGAAAAAAGAAAAAAAGCTATCGGTAAATAAAATAAAGACTCATGTAAACATTACTCAATGTATATATTTTGTAGTAATATCGCATTTTTAATCTATCAGTCTTGTATCAATACTATTTTAATAAAAGAGTGTGATATTGTTTGTTTGTAAAAATTACTGGAGTTGTAAACTTTTAAGGATGAAAAGCTAGTAAAATAGGGAATTATTATTATTAGTTGTCTATTATAATTTTATTAAAATGCATTTTAAATTTTAGGCAACATTGAAGAAAGGGCTTTAAAACTGGAGGAATTGACAAATTGACTCTTGAAAAAGAAAAATTTGTGTTCATGAAAAATTATAAGTCTCAAAAATTGGAAGTCTTAAAAAGGTAAAATACAAAACTACAGTAGCTTTTTTAAACTAATTATTGCGACTTTCCCACAAATTTTGTTACAAGGGAATTTAGTTCCGGTACATTGTGTATGTTTGCATTATGAAGGAGCATGTTTTCTTCCGGAAGAGGAACTTCCTCTTCTTCTTCTATTTGTGGTGCCTATGCACCGCTCAACACAGTTCCTCACAACAATATGTTTTTTTTTGTGTAATATGCTTCGTGTGACCCTTCCTCGGTATTTAAAATTGGTGTCATTAACCAGGCTCGCTGGGGGAATCCATGTGTATTAAAATCCTAATAATAATAGTATCAAAACAACACTTTGTTACCATCTGAAGGCTTCCTAATTTATCATTATAATATTTTACCTAAAAGCCATCCAGGTTCGCTCCACTTTCATATTATATTTGCCTTATATAAGCGTTTAAGGATACAATGGCATTCCATATGTAGAGGTGTCATGCGTTGCACCACCAAATCTTGCATTTATACACATAATTAAGAGGTCACTGTCACATAGGTGCAAAATTGAGAATTGTATATTGATAAGTTTGTAAAATATTGCCAAAATGTAACATATTTAGTTATAGATAATATAATAACTTATTATAACAATTTACTATTAACAGCGTTTATAGAATAGTAAGCCCTTTGTGTTAAAAAAATGATGGTTCACTGGGATGATTTTTTGTTGCAATTATAGCTATGTGTGTATAATTGCATCCGATCACTCCGGGCATTTAAAATTTTCTATAAAACCTAAAATTAGTAATTCATTGTTCCAGATCAGTAGCAGCACAAGAAGCATCATTAATACAAAATAATAGTAATAATATCGCTACACCTGTCGTGCCATGGACTTAATTTAATAATAATAAAAGTAAAATCTTGTATAAGGTGCGGCGGGGCAATCTTGACTGCGGGAAATTTCAACTAATCGCAATATCTTCCGTATTTTACATAACTCATTAAAGTGTCATCTATGTCCGGAAGACGGAAAAGCGTTTTTAAAATTACACTATAGATGGCGTCGATTGCCGTAATACTGTTTGATTAACGCAGCCATTTTGTTTTAGACGAAATTCTTTATATGCACGTGCGAGTTGGCTTCTTAAATTTTCTATAAATCAAGTGATTTTTAATCTGTTTTCCAAGTTTTTTAAAGGGTGAGTTGTATATTTATAGCGTGTTACATGTTACTAGCTTAAGTATTTTGCTGTAGCTTTCGTTTTAACAGTATTTTGGCGACAGTTTAAGTAACCCCACTAAAATTGTGATGTCGGCTAATTTCAACTATTTGATAGTTGAAATTACCCCTCCAGATTTTGTATGAAAATGAACAAACACTAATGATGTGTAATAGCTTAAATTCTTTATTATTGCAGATGGTTCGCCACTATAAAAAAAAAGCCGATAAGTCATACACTGTGACAGAATTAAAGCAAGCTGTGCAAAATGTGAAAAATCAAACTATGACGAGTTATCAAGCTGCAGAAATTTACGGTATACCAAGGTCGACTATTTTGAGTAGAGTTTACAAAAGTGACATGAATGACAAAACTGGTAGACCAATTGTTCTTGGAGAAGAAGTAGAGAAAAGCATTGCGGATAGCTTATACACATTATGGAAAAACATGGTTTTCCATTAACGAGAAAAGAAGTGGCAGTTCTAGTGTCTCAATTTGTGAGCCGAAATGGAATTAATAATCCATTCAAAAATAATGTGCCAGGAAAGGATTGGCTTCAGGCATTCCAAAAAAGGAACGGCCTTTCAATAAAAAAACCTCAATCATTTGAGATAGCAAGACGAAAGGCTTGTGATCCCTATATTGTTTATGATTATTTTAATAAATTAGAAAATGTTTTAACGGAACTGGGATTAACGGAAAAACCAGAACAAATATATAATTTGGATGAGACCAGCATATGCAACGATCCCGTCAAAGGTAAAGTGATCGGTAAAAAAGGATTCCGCTCCACTCGGACAACTTGTGGTACCGGAAGAAGTAATACTACGGTTTTATTGGCGACGAATGCTTCCGGAAAAAAAGTTCCGCCGTTAATAATTTTCCAAGGCAAACACCTTTGGAGTGAATGGATGTTCAAAAATGAGAACATCGAAACAGCCTATGCAGTAAGTGAAAAAGGCTGGATGCAAACCAGTATATTTGAAAAATACCTCAAATCGGTGTTTGCTCCTGCGTTGCGAAGTGAAAGGCCGATATTGCTCATATACGACGGGCATGTCACGCACGTCGATTTAAACGTTATTCAGTACGCGGCCTCTGAAGGCATCACAATTTTAAAACTCCCTCCGCACTCATCGGATATTTTGCAACCTTTAGACTGCAGTACTATGAAACCCCTAAAAGACCGCTGGGAAGACGAAATAATTAAGTGGCAGAGACTTCATATCGGCGCGAAGTTACCAAAGTCTGAATTTGCTAGAATATTAACTAAAATATGGGATGATTTGGATCCTATTATCTTACAAAATGGATTTCGCAAAACTGGCATTCATCCATTAAATCGAAATGCTATCCGAGAGGAGATTTTTGACCCTTTAATTTTACAAAAATGGAAGAATTCTCAGTCCAATATCATACAAGTGAACCACTTAACAGCACAAGATACACATGATGTCGAAACACAAGAACTTACGGAGGACGTCATGCCTGTTGAAACATCGTTTCCTAGTTTGACTACAATTCTACTAAGAAAAATTAATGAGCTAATTATTAAGGGCCCAATGGTTAAGAATTTCGATCAGGAGATAGGGTGTCATAGTCAAATCAATAAGAAATCAAGTTCTTCAGGTTTTTCTGATATTAAATTCGATCAGAAGAAAGCGTGTCATAATAAAGTAAAAATTCAAAATGCACTTACCGTTGTTAAAAAAACGTCTAAGCTGCCGATACCTAAAAAAATTGCCGTAAACCAATCATCACATTTAAAAATTTTAGATTGCAAAATAGTGAAACCTGCAAATAATACAATTCAGCCCGTTGTTTCGTTTGAGGAATTATTGCTTAAAACTATATCCAAAAACAATCCTCCTAAAACTCAGAAAAAGCGTGTTACTAACAGCAACGCCGAAGTTTTGACTTACAAAGACGTTATTAACCGTATGAAAAAAGAAAAAGAAGAAAAAGAGGAGAAAATAATTAATAAAGAAAAGCAAAAAAAGTTAAAAGAGATTAAGAAGCATGAAAAAGAAAAAGAGGAGAAAATAATTAATAAAGAAAAGCAAAAAAAGGTAAAAGAGATTAAGAAGCATGAAAAAGAAAAAGAAGAAAAGCAAAAAAAGCTAAAAGAGATTAAGAAGCATGAAAAAGAAACCATCTCAAAAATCAAAAAAATCAAACCATCCTAAAAAAAAGAAAAGAGGAAAAGGACAGGTCGACAAAAGTACAAAAAGTTTTAAAAAATCTGATAAAAAAAAAGTCTTCAAGCGACAGAAATACAACCCAGACAGTGATTCTTCTTGTTCATACGTATCTCTTAGTGAGACTGAACCGGAAGAAGATATAGAAAGTTTTTACGGACGCGTGATACATGACCAAAAATCGGATTCAGAATATGAAAACACTCTTGTTGATATGGACGTAGAAAAATCTATAGTTTGTTCCACTTCTATAGATTTTAGGTCTAGAGGAAACCCAGTTCGTCGTTCTCTACCTGTTTTTCTTACAAAACAGACTCCTAAAGAAGGGAAATTTATTTTAGCCAAATTTCGTTCATCTAATGGAAAGAAAACATTTAAATATGTGTGTATGATAGAAAATGTGACTCAAGGGAAAATTGTAGTAGGTACAAGGATTTAACTCTTTAAAAAAGAATAAAAAACAATTTCGTATTATTGAAAATGACCAGTCAATTATTGACGAAGACGAGATAATTGATTATCTCCCTGACCCTGAAGTGAAAGGCGTTGATTATATATTTCCAAACGATATTGACATTGAAGAATTTCGTTAAGATAAGAGTTTACCAATATTGATCTCAAAGTGCTAATAATACTGAGTATATAATTAAACTCTAATGGATATAATTACGTTTTGAATTTTAATGATTAATTATTTTTGTATTTGTTAAGTAGGTATACTCACTCCGTCTAAGACTGATGTTTTGTGCCAATTGTGCCTATAATTAGGAAAGTTCCTATGCTTGATATTTTTGATTTTGCCAAAAGTTATTTTTAATTTTAAGGAATACTCTACTTACGTAAACTCATAATTATGTTGATAACAAAATATAATTTTCATGACATAAAAAAGTAGTTTTTCTTGTATGAATTCAAATAAATAAAAAGATGTGTACACACATCTATCGACTTATATTTTTATCACAAGTCACATCACTATTTACTACGAGGAACAGTTGAAATTACCCCGCTAAAATATTTAATGTTTTTTTTGCAACAGTCCACCTAGTTGCATAAATAATAGGGTTCAATTTAGATGACAGACGCTGTGACTAAACTCAAGTGCTCAATTTAAGCAGTGCAAGTATATTATAACGGCGCTCAAAATCAACAGTTGTAATTGCCCCTCCGAGGGGTAATTAAAACTATTTGTTCGGGACAGCCTATTGTACATATCGTGAAATATAGTGAAATTATAGAACTAGTGTATAGTGAAAACAGTGTAAATGAAAGAGACAGATAATAGACAGAGACAGATAGTGTTCACTTTAGTTATTATTATTTCGGGCGGTCGTGTCGCGCTTGCGCGCCATTGGCGCAAGCTAGTTCGGCACATGGCACGACCGCCACTAGTTCTATATGTAATATTTGTAATATAGATAGGCATTTTTGTAAAATAAATCAGTCTTCTCCTTGCTTCGGCATAGTAAAGACCTTTGTACCAGTACAACTTGTTTGGAAAATACAACCCTCTCCTCCTCGACTAACAATCGCAGGCTAACCAGTGAGCCCTCCTTAGCCGGAGGCCCTGCCCACTTAAAGCCATAACAGCCAGGCTATATAAATGCGCGGGTGCTACAGGCCCGTACATTTTATGGTCCAAACGAGCCGGATATAGCCGTTTGTTAGTTGCTGTCTGTCGAGGAGTGAGGGTATAGGTCTATAGTATAGACATGCCGATTACAAGGAGTAACTCAGCTCGGGGCGTCGGGAGGTCCATAGCTCCCACGCCCACTGTTCGGGACGACGGAAAACCAATCGCTTCCGCGTCCGCCCCCGTAGGGTGCACTACGGCACCCACCACGTCGTCAACCGACACGTGGTCAGCGGGAACCACATCGATGGCGTCACCGACGACGACGACAACTTCGACGTCGACGGCTGCGACGCTCACTTCGGCACCGGCGGGAGAGGGACACCAATCGGTCCCCACGCTCGGTGCACCCGGCACGGAAACCGTGCCACTTCGTTCGGACGTGCGCTCAAGCAAGAGAGCCACGTCACATCGGTCCAAGAAGAGGGCCCAAATAGAAAAGGCTAGAATCGAAATAATGGAACTTCGATTACAAATTGCTACCGCGAAACTGAAACAGATGGAAGAAGATTCAGACGCCGATTCCATAGACGACGACACCGTCGAAGAGTTCGAAGTCACGAAGGAGAGGGTCGACAATTGGGTCAATAGTCAAGCGCTTCTAGCGCCGGGTGCGCCACCTATAGAAACCTGCATAATAGAGCAGGCCCACGCGTTACCCACCACGACCACGCCGGCTCCAATCCCCGTGCAACAAACAGAGGATCGGCCACCGAACGGAAGCAAGCCTACAATAGGAGTGATACCCGCTGCAGCGCCCCCTAGCCAGAGTATAGGGCTATCGGAATTGGCCGCAGCGATCACTATGGCCACAAGGTCGGGCCAACATCAAGCTCCACGTTACTATACGGAGCTACCATCGTATAGCGGGTCGCATCAGGAATGGCTAACATTCAAGGCGGCCTATGAAGAATCTCATCAAAACTACAGTGACAGTGAAAATATAGCAAGACTAAGGAGGAGTCTACAAGGGAGAGCCAAGGAAACAGTCGAAGGCCTCCTCATTCGCAACGTGAACATACCGGAAGTGATGAAGACGTTGGAAGACCGGTTCGGCCGACCGGATTACATCGCCTTATCCGAACTCGAGCGTTTGAGGACACTTCCAAGGCTGACAGACTCACCACGTGACATCTGCAACTTCGCCATTCGAGTCACCAACATAGTCAGAACACTGCAAGCGCTGGAGAAGTCGCACTTCCTCTACAATCCAGCCATCTTGAGTGAAACAGTACAGAAATTTCCTGCCACAATCAAGAACAACTGGGTCACCTTCCTCAGAGATCAGCCGAAGGAACAACCGGACCTGTTGAAACTGTCGAGATTCTTCGAAACCCAGGCGCAGCTCTACAGTCCAATTACGCTACCGGAGTCCGCAGCACCTAAAGAGGCAAGCTACGCACCCCGACGGACTCAGAAGACCTACGCCGCAACAGAGATAGAAGTGTCTGCATGTCCGGTATGTCAAAGTGCCGAACATAAAATTGAAAAGTGTTCGAAATTCATAGGAGCAGACACGAAAACGCGATGGAACATAGCGAAGGATAGACAATTGTGCTTCAAGTGTTTGAAAAATAGATCGAGTAAACACAAGTGCCGAAAATCGGAGTGCAATGTGAATAAGTGCCCGCGTTTTCACCATAGACTACTTCACTTCGTAAGAACAGACAATAGTGAAAATAGTGATCGTGTAGAAGTAGTCAGCTCTACTTGGCAGCCATCGGAGACACAGTCATATTTGAAGTTCGTTCCTGTGCGCGTCTCCGGTCCCCAAGGGAGTGTCCACACCTACGCCTTGCTCGACGACGGCTCGACGGTGACCCTGATAGACAATGATTTGGCGCAACAAATAGGCGCAAAAGGGCCCGTCGACCCTCTACATATAGAGGCGATAGGAAATACCGAAGTGGACGTAAATAGATCGCGCCGTGTGAAAGTCACTTTACACGGCGACCGAAACAACTGCACAATTCGAGCGAGAACCATCGATAACCTACAGCTCTCCGCTCAAGCCGTATCGGAGCGGGACCTGTCCAACTGCAAGCATCTCAAAAGCATCAGAGAACATCTCAAGTATCCACGAGTTCAGCCAAAACTTCTAATCGGGCAGGACAACTGGGACTTGCTGCTTGCCAAACACGTCAGGAGGGGACAGCGACATCAGCCGGTCGCATCCCTCACTACGCTCGGATGGGTGCTACATGGGTCACACGCGCGCATGCTCGGCCGCCGTGTAGACACCATAAACAACATCGTCCATCGACAAGAAGATAGCATGGACGAACAATTGAAACAGTATTTCTCTCTGGAGTCGTTGATGATCACCCCGAAAAGACCATCGAACGACATAGAAGAGAGAGCCATCAAGACGCTTGTCGACAACACTCGACAGAATAGCGACGGACATTACGAAACATCGTTACTTTGGAAATCGGACGAATTTCAGATGCCCGTCAACTACGACAACGCGCTTCGACGGCTCCACACAACAGAGAAGAAAATAGATAGAGATCCACAACTTCGAGATCGCTATGAGCAGCAGATGGACGCGCTCATAGAAAAGGGATACGCAGAGAAGGCGCCTCCCCATAGAACGCCGGGAAGAACATGGTACCTGCCACACTTTCCCGTGCTCAACCCCACCAAACCGGGAAAGGTCCGTGTAGTGCATGACGCAGCAGCTAAGACGATGGGACGTTCGCTCAACGACTACCTGCTAACCGGACCTGACCTCATACAGTCGTTACCAGGGGTTCTAATGAGGTTACGACAACATCGATTCGCCGTGTCTGCCGATATAGCAGAAATGTTCATGCAGGTGAAAGTACGACAGCAAGATAGAGATGCACTTCGGTATTTATGGAGAGGAAGACAGCGAGGTAATGAGCCTCCAATAGAATATAGAATGACCTCTCTCATATTCGGAGCCACGTCGTCGCCTGCATCAGCTATATTCGTCAAAAATAGAAACGCCGAAAGATACAAAGATAGGTATCCGGAGGCGTACACGGCGATAGTTCGGAATCATTACGTAGATGATTACCTACAGAGCTTCGATAGTGAAGAAGAAGCAATAGAAACAGCACTTCGAGTACGTCAAATTAATAGGGAAGCCCACTACGAGCTACGCCAGTGGACTTCAAATTCGCGAAAAATACTCGAAGCGCTCACCGAAGACTCCACAGTGATAGAAAAAAGGAGTATAGACCTCGACAATAGCAAGATAGAGCGTCTCCTGGGAGTGATATGGAGACCTGCTACTGACGAGCTCACCTTCGATCTCAACATGGCTCGATTGCCACCTGGCGCCATAGACAACACGCAACCGACGAAGCGGGAAACTCTGAAGATCATAATGTCCCTCTTCGATCCGCTTGGACTCGCATCGCCTGTCACCACACGAGCCAAGCAAATATTCCAGGAGCTATGGCGCAGAGGAATAGACTGGGATCAGAAAATAGATTTTGACCTCGCTAGCCAATGGACAGTGTGGCTAGAACATTTGAAGAGACTACGCGACGTGAACATACCTCGCTGTTACCACAATTATAGCAACGCCGCGACGATAGAACTGCACGTGTTCGTGGATGCGAGCGAAAATGCATACGCCGCAGCCCTGTACTGGCGCATCACTAGGCCGGACGGACAAGTGTCGTTGGCATTCGTAACAGCAAAGGCGCGAGTCTCACCCCTCAAATTGATGTCGATCCCGCGACTCGAACTGATGGCTGCAGTTATGGGAAGCAGGATGGCGACAACAGTAATAGAAGAGCACGACAGGAAACCTGACAAGAAGGTTTTCTGGACTGATAGTAAAACAGTGCTCACATGGCTGCAAACAGGCGCTAGGTCCTACAAACCTTTCGTCGCACATCGTATCGCAGCAATAGAAGAACATAGCAAGATAGGCGAGTGGCGCTGGGTACCTACCAAACTGAACGTTGCTGATGATGCAACACGGGACGTACCCACCGATTTCGACTCGCAACACAGGTGGTTCAACGGGCCGAGCTTCCTGCTGGAAGCACCTGATAGATGGCCACGAGAGAGAATCGTAACCACCACACAGACCGGAGAGGAGAAGGTGCACGTGACCACCGTAAAGCGGACATCGAAAATAGAACAGTGCGTCCCCAATAGTGATAGATTCTCCAAATGGGAGAAACTTGTTCGGAGCACTGCACGTGTGCTACACTTCATCCGACTCTGCAAACAGAAGAGGGAACGTGTAAATTACAAGAGGACGACGAAACGACCTGAAACCGATCCTGTATGGCGGGAGCATAAAATGAGACGGGAGCCACAGAACAAACTTCCGAAAGCTCCTAAACAACAGCAAAAGCCATACACACCAATACCTACGGACCTTCTACACGAAGCGGAGCGAATCCTCGTTAGAAGCAGTCAGGAAAAGGCGTTCTCTGACGATTTACTCAACCTGAAAAATGATAGGAAAATAGCTCCACATAGCCGTCTACGCCGTTTAGCGGTGAAAATAGAAAACGATGTCATCACACTGAAGACACGTATCGGCGCCACGCAAGACGTAACAGATAGGCAGAAGAGCCCTGCAGTCCTCGATGGCAATGACCAAGTCTGCAAGCTCTATATAGAATACGTCCATAGGCAACTGCACCACGCTGGCGTCGAAGCAACGATAAATGAGTGTAGACAATTTTATTGGATTCTTCGGTTACGCCCGGTCACGCGTATGATAGTGAATAGATGTCTCCCATGTAGGATTCGTAGATCGCAGCCACCAGTGCCACCTACAGGAGACTTACCACCGTGCCGGCTAGCACATCATAGACGTGCGTTCACGTTCACCGGGCTCGACTACTTCGGGCCACTTACAGTTGCGGTGGGACGCACAACACAGAAGAGGTACGTCGCGCTGTTTACTTGTTTGACAACGCGCGCCGTACACCTGGAGATCGCCGCCTCATTGACTACAGATTCTGCCGTTATGGCACTGCGACGCATGATAGCGCGTCGCGGCTGCCCAATAGAAATTTGGTCGGACAACGGTACGAACCTTCACGGCGCAGAACGTGAACTGCGGCGAGCTTCGGACCAACTGCTTCAAGAGGAAGCCAATAGGAAAAGGATCAATTGGCGCTTCATCCCTCCCGGTGCCCCTTTCATGGGTGGGGCCTGGGAACGTCTCGTGCGAAGCGTCAAGACATCCCTCAACACTGTACTTGAAGAGCGGCGCCCTACAGAAGAGGTACTCGCCACCTTGATAGCGGAGGTCGAGTACACCGTCAACAGTCGGCCGCTCACACACGTCTCGGTTGATCCTGACGATCCCGAGGCATTGACACCGAACCATTTTTTGATGATGGGGTCGGGCCGAGATCCGCCCATAGGAGCCTTCAACGAGGAAGACACCATAGGACGCACGCATTGGCGTGCCTCACAACGTCTCGCCGACTTGTTCTGGCGGCGCTGGCTTCGGGAATACCTCCCTGAGCTTCAGCACCGGCGGGAGCCCCAAGGAAGAGGGCGACAAGTCACCATCGGAGACGTCGTGCTCATCGCGGACAACACCCTACCTCGCAACACATGGCCGCGAGGAAGGGTCATAGCGGCCTACCCCGGACCCGACGGAGCTGTGAGGACAGTCGACGTCAGCACCAAGGCTGGCACTCTGCGGAGGCCCACCAAAAAGTTGGTGGTCCTATCGACGGAGCCGGCTGCCCTCCAGCACATAGAAACTGCGTCGCCCTGAGGACGACGCACGGCGGGAGAATGTTCGGGACAGCCTATTGTACATATCGTGAAATATAGTGAAATTATAGAACTAGTGTATAGTGAAAACAGTGTAAATGAAAGAGACAGATAATAGACAGAGACAGATAGTGTTCACTTTAGTTATTATTATTTCGGGCGGTCGTGTCGCGCTTGCGCGCCATTGGCGCAAGCTAGTTCGGCACATGGCACGACCGCCACTAGTTCTATATGTAATATTTGTAATATAGATAGGCATTTTTGTAAAATAAATCAGTCTTCTCCTTGCTTCGGCATAGTAAAGACCTTTGTACCAGTACAACTTGTTTGGAAAATACAACCCTCTCCTCCTCGACTAACAATCGCAGGCTAACCAGTGAGCCCTCCTTAGCCGGAGGCCCTGCCCACTTAAAGCCATAACAGCCAGGCTATATAAATGCGCGGGTGCTACAGGCCCGTACACTATTTGTGTCTTTTTTTAAAAAGAAACAATTTTTAAGTTTATATAATCTAAATTTTTAATTTCCAATCTGTAAAAATAAAACATAGATAACTACTCTTGAGCATGAATGCAATCAATTTTCACTTAAGTTAATTGATATATACTCTATCCACGGAAACGAGTTAGTAGAGCGCTATCTCTTTTGCACAAAATTTTAACTGTGATTGGTCGGCGATTTACACTAAGGCAGTGTACACAGAGCGAAACTTTTTTAGTCTACTCGTGCTGTCCGTACTGTGCAGACGTGTTCTTTCTTGCAATATTTGCTCAATAAATTTCCTCTACCTGTGACTCGGCTTGTTTATGGACTTTGTGCTCGATTGCTTTGTGACGACTCGGCGACTTGTATAACGGACATTTGATTGCGTACTTTGCGTAGTGACAATGGCGGATCTGTCGGATAATGGATCTATTGTAAAAAGAAAACGGCGAGCTTTTTCGTCAACCGAAAAAGCTCTGATATTGCATAGTTTTCATTCCAAGAGGAATGAAAACCCTTTGGCCTCGACCGGTCAAATTTTAAAAAGTGTTGCATTGGAAGTAGGTGTGCACTGGATGTCTGTCCATAGAATTGTTAAAGAAAAGAAGGATTGTGGTGTGCTTAAATCGCCCAAAAAGTCGAAGATACGCGTGCCAATCGTCGATAAGATCGATGACTTTACAAAGACTGCTATCCGATCTATAGTGCATGGTTTCTTCGCGCAGAATGAAATACCTACATTGGACAAGATTTTAAAGAAAATAAATGATGATGGTACTTTGGGCACAATCAAGAGATCGACGCTACATAAAATATTGAAAAAAATTGGTTTCAAGTACAGCAAGAGAAGCAGAAATAGCATGTTGCTGGACCGTGACGACATTTTTTTTTGGCGAAGAAAATATTTACGATCTATCAAAACCGCTCGAGAAAATAATCAAAAAATTTATTACTTGGACGAAACGTGGGTGAATGAAGGTCACACTACTTCAAAGGCATGGACCGATTCAACAGTGAACAGCAGTCGGAGCGCTTTCATTAATGGATTAACGACTGGCTTGAAAACACCTTCAGGTGTGTATTTATTTTCTCATTATTATTGTTATATTTTTGTTACACACGTACCATAAACATTGCCTGACCGGCTTAGGTACGTTAATGACAGACACTGTTGTCTGTTTGTATCATTGTTATTTTCTATCTTTTACATCTTATTGTTTGATGCGCCCAGGTGTGCTAATGACTTTGTTTGTATTGAATGTTATTATGTTTTTGTTACAGGAAAAGGCAAAAGACTTATTATAATGCACATCGGGAGCGAAGACGGGTTCGTTGAAGATGGTCTACACGTGTTTGAATCTAAAAAACAAGGCGATTATCATAAAGAGATGAATGCCGAAGTTTTTGAAAATTGGTTCAGCGAAATTTTAAACAAACTCCAGGATAATTGTGTAATAGTTTTGGATAACGCCTCGTACCACTCTAGAAAAGTTGAGCAAATACCAACGGCAAAATGTAAAAAACAGGACATTATAAGTTGGTTACAAACAAAAGGAATTAGCTTTGAGGAAGGTATGTTAAAACGAGAATTATTAAACATTGTTAAAAATCATAGACAGCGGTACGAGGCATGCGTTATAGACGAATTAGCAAAAAGACAAAATAAAACAGTATTAAGACTCCCGCCGTATCACTGCGAACTTAATCCAATAGAATTAGTTTGGGCTCAAGTGAAGGGTTACGTAGCGGCCAACATGAAAACATTCAAAATGGCTGAATTAAAAGTTTTATTAAATGAGTCCATACAAAATATTGACGCTGAAAAATGGAAAAATGGAAAAAATTCATAAGGCACGTCACAGAAATAGTTGAGCCCAAAATGAACGCTATGGACCATAATGTAGAAGTCATGACTGAAAGTTTAGTAATAAATGTAGGAAATGACAGCAGTGACAGTGATTAATCGGAGAGTGAAATTGAATACTAAATTTATTTGAATCTGTCAATTTTATTAATTGTTTTGCTTTTATTTATAAATTTTCAACGTTGTAATTTTATTTGATTGTTTCAATTGTATTTCATGCATGCATCTACAATAAATAAGTATGATATTAAACTGTAATTTTTATTTCCTTCATAAATATTTTTTACAAAGAAAACAATGTAAAAACGTATGTATAAAAACGAGTAATACAAAAAGCAAAATTATTTTAAATGCGCAATTGTGTTAAAAAAAGTAGTCTAAAATAAGTCGCTCTGTGAACGCGCCTTTACTTTTCTACGGATTTGTTTACGCCCACTGTTCATTTCCTGTCCTTGTCATTTGTATGAAAAATTCAGACAGAGAAAGCGCTCTACTAACTCGTTTCCGTGGATAGACTATTATTACTAGTTACTAGTATTTACTAGTCTTTAAAGTCGGTCTTTGTAACTCACCAGTTGAAATTGCCCCGCTCCACCTTACACTTGTTTTATTTTTGTCATGTCATGCGGTGTGCATGGAAAGGTGATGTATTGATTTAATACCATGTTCAATGCATCCTGTACCACAAAAAGACAGTGTAGCTAATATCTTAGGACAAATTCAATAAAAAATGAAGTAAGTGTAGGTAATGTGAGTCATACATATAAACAGAAATATGTCTATGTAATCATAAGTTTTATCAAAAATTAAATACTGTATAATATCTTTGCAATAGTAGCTTTTTGTTACCCACAACACAATCGGTAATAGGTAACTATAGTACAGTTCAGAAAATCTCAATATGTTACATACTTTTTTAGGCACAGTGAGGACACTAATAGATACACATTTATCAATATAATATGATTGAAAACCCCCTTTGTGAGGCAGGCGTGATAATTTGTATGTATGTTATGTATATTATTTTTATTACACTAAATACTAACATAAAACCTATACATAACATTCTTAATTACTTTCATTTCAAATGATATTGCTGTGGACCGTTGTGCCATGCGCATGAGAGGATGGAGTAAATCACAAAGATCCAGAAACAGCATGTGATTTAATCGATATCTCCTTATAAATTCATCTTCTGGGATATCTAAAGGATCTGAGAGATCTCGCATACGCCGTCTTTCTATGTTCATCCTACGTTGACTATTTCTTTTTAACTTTCTGATATGAAATAAGATACTCATTTTGTACAGTTAGGTATATTAATTTACTACTTTATGTTATTTAAAACGATAATCAAACAATAACAAAACTTAAGTTGACATAAATGAGTGATTGATTTAGGCCCGGTTCCTATATTCCAACAACGAATCGTTTTTGCCTACCAACGGTACTTATAGCCACGAGTCGTAAGGGTGACGCGTTCCTATATTCATCTACTAGTAGATGTAACTACCGAATCTTTTTACTAACGGATGGGAGGACAACAGATAACGATCCGTACGTCCGTTGTAGGGCAATGAGTGTTCGGTGCGTTCCTATATTATTTTCGGAACGTCAGTGAGCTGTCAAATCAACCACTCGTAGTAAGAATTTTTACCGCCCGATTTTGGTCGATAATTGCAGTGCTTATTCTAAAATTCATAAATAATAAAAATTTGTTAGCAACAGAAATATGAGAATTATTCTTGCTCTTAATTTATGATAATATGACTTTGTATTCATTACGTATAATCAATTTTTAAGTTAAAATGCTTACCCGAATTATGTCCATATTAAAGTTGTTTCAAACTAAATAACTACAACTGTCTAGCGAGAGTTTAAAACACAAACAAAAGTAATAAAAAAAAAGTTTGAAAGTGTGTTAAAATAAAAATATAACCAATTGCCGCCAATATGACAGCCTCAATCACAAACAATAGACAAGTTGTCAATTTCCATCGGTGACGTTTCGTTACACAACAAATAATTAAAATATAACCCTTCCAGGCAATGTACTATACAGAACCACATTAGTTTTGAATGTTTTAAACGGGTAAGACGCACATGTGGACCACAATATGTCAAACAACCATAGACAAGGAATATTTTTATAATTTGGAAATAATTTGCTAAAATGAACGCATCCAAAAAAGAAAATAACAAAGAATTGGTGTGACGTTTGTCACTTTTTGATCAATGTTGACAGTTAATTGTATATCACATGCAATAAAACGCCGATAATGTCGAAAAAAAATCGTGTAAGTATTCGTGTGTTTTTAAACATATATTTGAGAGTTTTGACACAATTTGAATATAGTTTATTGTTTGTAAACAGTGTTTTGCTACTTGTAATGATCGATTGAATTATGTGGTCCCTATATGATCATAGCCCATTGCGCATATTATTATGTGAGTTATATTTTCATGAATATTTCTTTTTTTTAGTCCCGGCCGTTAACAGTCAAGGAAATTGAAGCAGAAATTCAAAAACTGATGACATCAGATTATGAAGACACGGATGATGATAATTCAGATGAAGATTTTGCTGACATCTTGAACAAGAGGCTGGATGAAATCCAGAATATTACTACTGGTGATCTACTAAATATACTTAACACTGAAACTGAACGTGAGTCGAAGAATACTGTGAACCAAGGTGCTGTTTCCCCGTCTATTCACTCTGCTGAGCTTTTAAATAAAGCAGATCAAGAAAATCAACTAATACAACCTCAAGACTTAGGAATTGAAGCAAATCATTCATCATTTGGTGCAATTTCATCTCTTCCAGTTGCGCCACCATCACCATCATCTCCTACAGTAAGCGAAACTGTCACCTTAACTCAACTGAATCAAAAGGAGAGATATTGGTCAATGAGTATTGAAAATGAAGAATTCCCAGTCTTTGAAACTAAAGCTAAACCTACCATCGCTTACAAAAATAGACATTTACCTATAGACTATTTTCAACACATGTTTACATCTAATATAATTGATATTCTGGTGGAAAACACTAATCTATACGCCATAAAAAATCAGTCAAAATACTGGACAGAAACCAACAATGAAGAAATGCTTGCTTTTCTTGGTGTGATTATAATGATGGGCTTAACACCATTGGCCGATGTTGAACTATACTGGTCAACTGACGATTTTTATAACCCAATAATTAGTAGGGTAATGACACTAAAACGTTACAAAAAGCTCATAGAAAACTTTCATATAAGTAACCCAAACATTGAATTAGCACGCATTGATCCAAATTATGATAAATTGTCAAAAATCAGACCATTGATTGAAATTATTAACAATAATTTTTCAAACATGTGTAGTCAATCATCTTCGCAAAGCATTGATGAAAGCATGGTCAAATTTAAAGGACGAAGTAGCATGAAGCAATACATGCCAAACAAACCAATTAAGCGTGGATATAAAGTTTGGGCACGTTGTGACTCAGTCAGGATACCTGTACTCATTTGACATTTACACAGGTAAAGCTACTTCAACCAGAGACATGGTACCTAATAACTAGACTGTGCGCCTAAAATGAGATCTATTCCTTGATCATACGGTAGCTATTTCTGTATAAGCGGTAACTAGCTAAAAGCGGTCCTAGTGAGAGGCAGGTGAGAGGGCTCCCGACGGTAGTGTGTCCTTGTCTAAAGTCTTGCCAGCTCGACTAATCATTTGGTTTGGTAGAAATGGTAGATAATGTTATATTTTTCTTTTGTATGATTTACTAAAACTAATGAGTCATAATCTATAGAACGTGTTGAAAGGTATTTAATCAGTTATACCATGTCTCTGATTTAAATATTTCCACTGTTCCTATCATTAATAATTAATTTGTTGTATTTAAAATAATATTAATTAGTACTAGGTAATTGCTCATATTTGGGCCTGGTAATACTAAATGCAATATGGTGGTTTGCTAGAATTTATGTTGTTTGGTTGATTCTCGTGCTTCAATTTACAATTGTGTAAATTTTCATATTAAAACTGTTTGTTTTTCAT
Organism: Synanthedon andrenaeformis; assembly: GCA_936446665.2. Taxonomy (NCBI): domain Eukaryota; kingdom Metazoa; phylum Arthropoda; class Insecta; order Lepidoptera; family Sesiidae; genus Synanthedon; species Synanthedon andrenaeformis. The sequence goes on along the minus strand of OW387804.2, from coordinate 1,368,036 downwards.
GAAAAATGGTGAATTCATGTTGTGTGGCAGGGTGCAAGAATGAGTCTTATCCCGGTAACTGCTTTTCTTTCCACGGGTAAGTAAAAACAACAATTGTATTGTTTAGGGTGACAATGAATTTAGTGCACCAAAGATTCTAAAATCTCGTAGTAAGATCGTAGTAGTAGGTAGGTAGATGCGTACAGAATGTCTTATATTGGAGTTGTACCGGTCACACCATCAGAGTTTACAACAAAAGGGGCAAAACTCGACACGTTGTTTTTTTATATTACGAATTTCTCTTTGTTGTTATCGTGTCCTGGGACTTTGCATCGATGACGTTTGTTGTTATTAAATTATGTTTCTTGTGTTGTAGATTTCCAAACAATGAAAACCAAAAAATGAAGTGGGAAAATGTAGTGCCCGGAAAAATCACAAAGTCATCTGTTGTGTGCAGTGCGCATTTTAAATGTGACGACTTTATTCCTGGTTATACTAGGAAAATGCTGAAAGCTGATGCTGTTCCATCAATATTTCCTAAGGTGAGAATATATTATCTGAGTAGGTATCTAATAACCTTAAGGGTTCAAATTTGTGACACCTTTAGACCATAGTTCTACTGTAACGATTTTCATAAAACTACTTTTGTCTTCTCTCGTTAACATCTTTTTTTTTACAGGTCGTGCCCTGCAACAAAAGAGTACATGTTTTAAGCAATATATGCATAGAGGAAGGAGTAGCACCAAAAATGATGAAACTGCAAGAAAGTGGCACAAAGGAGATAACCACTACCACGGAAGTTGTTTGTAATGTACTTATACACTTACTAAACAGAACCGATTTATCAGGCTATAAAAACAATATATTGTACTACATATCTGGCTACATTGTAATGAAAATATTAGACAAACTAACATGTCAATATTGCCGATCTTTGCTCATAACGGATCGTACACATAAAGACCATGACTACTTGATTGATGTTTGTGAATTTTCATCATTTACAGCTTTTGTAGATAGAGGAGGGCTAAAATATGCTTCTACATTTGTGTTTGATGTAGTACTTATTTTTCCCGTTTCATTTTAATTTTCTTTTATTAGGTTTTATACCAAATATACGATAAAATAACTGGAGCAATTGGATTTATCGATGGAACACATATTAAAATATTTAAACCACTCAAAGATGAGGAGCATTGGTACCTACTATTGCCCGAAAACATTATCATTCCCTCAATGTACAAATGGTCAATAATGAAGCTTTATAAAAAATAATAAAGACTGTTGTTAAATAGATAATAAATAGAAACCTGGATAACGAATCAACTAAAATCATATTTAAAAAAATCTAAACTAATTTGTATTAGGCATGATGACTGATTTTGAAATTCTTTTCCATTACGTAGGTACATATTTACTATTTCCGAAAAACAATATTTCAGCAATAAACTAACTTTTAACGCAAATTATTGCATTTTTTTCTATATATTTTTAATTTAAGCACGAAAACGCTCATAGGTGTCATGGCGTCCGCTTGTGACGTCACACCTATGTAAAAATATTTAGGTCTGTGTTCGAAACAACAACTAATAAAATTACGCAAAAATTAAATTGAAACGCGAAATCACAACAAAGGTTCATGGGCATAGAGTAATAGTGTTCTGTGGTATATAATAAGTTACTCTATGGAGTAAAGTAATATATATAGCATAGAGTAAAGTAAAATATATTAATAAGGGCCTCTGTGAGATCTACATAGGTATGACGTCATTCGATCTGAATGGTGTTTCAGTTAACATGGCCGATTGCTGCATTTTATACTTTTATTTTATTGAAAATCTTATTAATCGTAATGTTTATATTAAAATTACGCAATTTTTTGAAACTCTTTTAACGTATATTTTTCTCTAAAATTATTTCTTCTGTGATTTTTTAACACCGTCATCATGCCTATTGTCGGGTGTGTGATTGACGATCGTCAGAGCTATGATTAGTAGCCTTGACGGCTGGATTGCCGCCAAGAAGTATTGTGAAGTGGCCTGAGCGGCAAAGAAGCCAGCCAGCCATTCAGGCGCCGAAGAGTCGGCTGACGTGCTCGGGCATATACCGCGGTGCAAGGCCTCGCTGTGATCTCGGACAGAACACATCACCGCTGATAGTGGAATGCGGGGGGGCTTTAGGGGGTATTCCTGGGGATAAGACTTCGCCGGGTGAGTCTCACACTCCCCCTCGTCGACTGTCCCTGTTGATAGTGCGTAAACGTCATTTCCCCTCCATAAAAAAAAGGTATGTGATAACGAGTACATAATTCTAAACGTAAATGCCAAATTTGGGGATGTGCAAACCATGATGCGTTCATTTGGGATAACAGTGATGTTAACTCTTTTAATAGAGTCCTTGCACTGCAATGGAGAAAGTGCGTGGCTTTTAGGTGAAAGTTCATATTAATAGCTGAATGAAATGAGAAAAAAATAAATAAATTAACACCAATTTTAGGTATCGCTCCAGGCACAGCGGAAGCCACGTATAATGAGATAAATTGTGCAACACGAGTAGTGATAGAAAATACATTTGGAAGGCTGAAGAACCGTTGGCGTTGCCTCAACAAGGATCGGTTTCTTCATTACAAACCTTTAAAATGTGCAACAGGCTTGCTGCGTGCTGCATAATTTTTTTATTGCATGTGGGGCATCCCAGAAATGGTATGTGACATAGGGGGTATGTATTGTATATTGTTTAACTTTAGAGTGACATCATACATGAAGTTCAAAAATAATCACTCCATATTGAAATAAGCGTATTTTACTACATGCATATGAATATACATATACGGTACATACACCAAAATAACATTTTTTACAATTTTTGTCTGTCTGTTCCGGCTAATCTCTGAAATGGCTGGACCGATTTTGACGGGACTTTTATTGGCAGGTAAGCTGATGTAATAAGGAGTAACTTAGGCTACGTTTATTTTAGAAAAAAATCTTTTATATAATATAAAAATGAAACCCTAAATGTGTTGCTAAGCGCAAAATTCGAGAATGGCTGAGCCAATTTTAATTCTGTCTTCCCTCATGGATAGATGGATAATCAGGGAAGGTTTTTACGTAAACAAAACGAAAACACAAAAACCCCCCTACTAGACTTTTATATATGCTTTCTTATATGAAACAGAACCGCAAAAGGATTATCGCACAGGGAAAAAAGCACGCCTATACCTATCTGCTTCTAGCAAAAGCAAATCGAAATAATGTGAAAAAGTGCATTCAGCGCAGGTCTGAAATTAATAAAGAAAATGTTCCTCCTGCACAAACTACGTAAGTTATTTTTACTACCAATACATCACTGTTACCGGTATTTTGTGACATCGCTTTCCTACATATATATACCTAATTCTTACTTATTTTAATTTCACTGATTTTGGTTAATTTGATACATGTATAGTATAAAATAACTGATAATATATTTAATAACGATTGAAAATAGTTTATTTTTAATAATGTTTTTTGTCTCTCCTGTAAAATTATCTAAGAGTGTGTTAGCAGGTTTACACTCTAAGCCAGTCTTTCCCAAAGTGGGCGATAACGCCCCCTTGTGGGCGCTGCAGGCCTAAAGGGGGGCGGTAAGAGACCCAGAAAAAAATGGGGGCGTTGTGTAGAGGCTTGGGGGGTGATTTGTAATTTCATTTAACTAGGATGGGGGTGCTAAAAAATAATTTACTCTCAAAGTGGGCAGTAGACAAAATAAGTTTTTGAACCCCTGCTCTAAGCCAGGACTAACTGTATATTATTTAACTAATATTTTTTGTTTTAGGTCACCTCAAGAATCATTTCTACAAACGGTGGTTCAAGCAGACGTACAATAATCAACCTTGTGTTCCCTCCATCAAAGATAATATTAAGACTCAAACTAACTGGGATGTCATTGAAACTGATGCTTCAGCTTGTAACATCTCAAATTTGTAAGTAGAATACAGTCATTCTCTGTAAGCAATGAATGGGGGAACTTCTAACTTCTAAACAGAAAGTCATTGCTATTAATGCATTTAAAACCATTCGAGACTCAATGTCAACCTTTCCTTATAAGCAAGAGGTAGTGAAGAAAGTTGCCGAAGTTATGGGCACTTCCCAAGTGACAATCCATAGGATCATTTCAGAATATAAAAGGCAAAGTTTCGTCCCCCATACGTCGCACCAACTACATTAGCAAATTAAAGAAATTGGACGATTTTGCATTAACAGCAATAAGGGGAAAAGTGCACGAATTTTATTTTAATAATGAAATACCCACAGTGGACAAAGTCCTAACGGCTGTTAATGAAGACGACGATTTGCCTTCTCTTTCAAAGAGTTCTTTAGAGTTATTTTTCTCATGTGTTACAAGAGCTTGAGGACGAGCGAATGAACCCAGATGCCATTCAGTGCAAAATACTATTTCGCAACAGCGAAGTATCAATTTATCAATGCTAACTGTACGGATGACAATTATGAATATTCACCTATATGTACTTGAGTTTAGGAGCGAAAAAAGATCGCAGTCCACTTTGCAAGTGTTCAAGTTCTGAACAAAACGAAGACATTATCGACTGTTTCGTGCAGTTGATAGAGAAAACAAACGTTTCAGATTTTAAGAACAATATTCTGTATATTGTGGGAAATATTACAGCCAAAATATTATGTGAGTGAGTATTGTAAAGCAGTCTTGCTTGCTAACAAAAAGAAATCATAATGACCATAATTGTGACATTTGTAATTTTTCATCGTTTTACTAAATTCATCGACAGAGGTGGTCTTAAGTATTATGCTTCCAGAATTGTGTTTGATATTGTAAAATTCACTGAAATATTGTTTATTACCATATCTCACCTATGTGAACAAAATTTTACGAAAAAATATAATATGATGAACGTAGTCATACATCAATTTTATCCTCGCTTAAAAGATATTCCTCATCCAGTAAAATCTCTGATCACTGAATCAAGGCATGAATTAGAACTAATTAAATGTATCGCGAACAGGTGTTTTAAGCTTAAGAATGAAAACGTACGCGAAAGAGAAAACCCTAAAAATAATGAGAAATAACATTTCGATTCGACAACGGTTGCAAAAAACCATTTTATTTAGTAATGATCATTTATTTTGACCTTACAAAAAAAAACTTCAAAAATCACATGATCAACGTTTGTCTCTATCACAAAGTACTTCTTCCTATTGCATTTTATGTAAGTCTTTAATGTTTTGAATATCGATAGTCAACTAGAAATTTCGATGATAATGATAAAATGTAAGGATGTGTTCACACGCAACAAAGCTGAATATTTTTTAGGCATAGTATATATAATAGTACACATCTTGATCTGTATGAAATTTCGTTTAAAAAAAAAAAGAAGTTTCCTCTAATGGAAAATATAAGGACGCGTCCACACACAAAGTAGAATAATATTTTATATCTTCACCTGTATAAAAATTCCTTTGAAAAAAAGGTTTCTTCTAATGATAAAATGTAAGGATGTGTTCACACGCAACAAAGCTGAATATTTTTTAAGGCATAGTATATAATAGTGTACACCTTGACCTGTATGAAATTTCCTTTAAAAAAAAGTTTCTTCTAATTGAAAATGTAAGGACACGTACATACACATCTTCCTGTGTATGAAATTAATTACCTCTGAACAAAAAAAAAATAATGGAAAATATAAGGACGCGTCCACACACAAAGTAGAATAATATTTTAGGCATAGCACACATCTTCATCTGTATAAAAATTCCTTTGAAAAAAGGTTTCCTCTAATGATAAAATGTAAGGATGTGTTCACACGCGACAATGCTGAATATTTTTTAAGGCATAGTATATCTTGACCTGTATGAAATTTCCTTAAAAAAAAAAAGTTTCTTCTAATGGAAAATGTAAGGACGCGTCCACACAAATAGTATATACGACTGAATACATTTTTCTAAGGCATTATCAATCGTACACAAATCTCACCCTAACTTTCTAGACCGTGGTGTCTCCTCTTGATCCTTGCGTACGGTCCTATATCTGGATCGGTGACGAAATCGTACAGTACACTCGACCAACTGTTGTGCTGTGGCAACTCGTCGTAGAACTCTGCGGCTATCCTTTTCACCTGTAAGCCGAAATGGAAGAGTTTAAGGCTAAGTACACATGAACGCGAGCGGGTTTTGATTGATCATAATTTGATTGATTCCCATAGATAGAGATCGTTCGTGTGTTTATAATACACAAAATTAAAAATAAATATTATTATTATTATTATATCTAACAACCATCCCAAACACGTCTGCTTTCAAACGAAAAAAAAAAACAGATCAAAATCGGTCCATAAGTATGAGAGCTACGATGCCACGGACAGACTTAATACACATGTCAAACTTATAAAACCACGGTTATTGCGTCCGAGGGTTAAAGTGTTTTTCATACCTCGGGTAACCTTCTACCAGGAACAGCTGGAAAATCGTGATGTTCATTGTGATAACCCACGTTGAACGTGATCCAATTGAGGGGACCGTAATAGGAATATGTCTCGAAACCTTTCTTGAACATGTAATGTTCTGACACGAAGTGACCTGAAATGCAAAAAAAAACTTTACTTACATGGTTCAGTGGGGTTAGGTCCCCTATATCAAATGGCGTTAGTAGGTCCACTATATCAAGTGGCGTTAGGTCCACTATATCAAGTGGCGTTAGTAGGTCCACTATATCAAGTGGCGTTAGGTCCACTATATCAAGTAGCGTTAGTAGGTCCACTATATCAAGTGGCGTTAGGTCCACTATATCAAGTGGCGTTAGGTCCACTATATCAAGTGGCGTTAGTAGGTCCACTATATCAAGTGGCGTTAGGTCCACTATATCAAGTGGCGTTAGGTCCACTATATCAAGTGGCGTTAGGTCCACTATATCAAGTGGCGTTAGTAGGTCCACTATATCAAGTGGCGTTAGGTCCACTATATCAAGTGGCGTTAGGTCCACTATATCAAGTGGCGTTAGTAGGTCCACTATATCAAGTGGCGTTAGGTCCACTATATCAAGTGGCGTTAGTAGGTCCACTATATCAAGTGGCGTTAGTAGGTCCACTATATCAAGTGGCGTTAGGTCCACTATATCAAGTGGCGTTAGTAGGTCCACTATATCAAGTGGCGTTAGGTCCACTATATCAAGTTGCGTTTGTCCACTATATCAAGTGGCGTTAGTAGGTCCACTATATCAAGTGGCGTTAGTAGGTCCACTTATATCAAGTGGCGTTTGTCCACTATATCAAGTGGCGTTAGTAGGTCCACTATATCAAGTGGCGTTAGTAGGTCCACTTATATCAAGTGGCGTTTGTCCACTATATCAAGTGGCGTTAGTAGGTCCACTATATCAAGTGGCGTTAGGTCCACTATATCATAATGACCACTGTCTATATTACATTTCATTAACATAACATTAATTAACATTACATGAGGAGAATATACTAATGATTTGGATAGAGTGCACTTTTTTGTAAATTGAATTAAACATTATTGTATTATAGTAATAAATAAATAAAATAAAATAATAAAACTTATTATCACAAGCACAGATTAATAAGTAGTTACTACCGTAACAGATAAATCACTCTCTAACAAAAAGACCATCACAACTTTTTTAAATGCCTACCGTTTTGCCTCGCCAACTGCTTAGCGGAAAAATATACCTTATAGTTCAAACGTTGAGTTGTTATTGCTCTGCAGCCGCACGCGCCCGCGTGACATTGAAGTAATAGTAATAAAGTCAGGGCTACTACTACTGAGTTTTTCTAGGCCGTCCCAAAATACAAAGCTAATTAAGCTGCTAGTAACTATTTATTAAGTAATTAACTAGTAACTATAAGCTTACAACTTCTCAGTTCAAGTTGATCAGAATAACATGATTTTTAAGATGTAAATAAGTACTAGTAGGTAACGAGCAATGATAAAAAACCTTGTAGGTACCTAAAGGTTTTCATATTGGTAGGTACTTATTCCTATTTCCACTGAAGAGACCAAATAAAAAAGCTTAAATTGTGTATATTATTAGTCCACAAATCCACACAACACAAAGTCGACCAAACATCCAGTTTTGATGAAATAGTCGGAGAGCTCGCTGCTAAATTGTTCTCGACATAAAATTATTTGGCGATACATTATTGTTCTATAGTGAAAAAAATTTTGAACAACGGCGGAGAGTATTTATGTAAAGTATGTAAGTATTGAGTAAAGTAAGTATTTGTTATGTTACTAAATAAAACTGTTTTTACAGATTTAAATTGTGTATTGCTTTATAACAAAACCCATCGTTTCGACACCTTTATAGCAGCCGTGGTAGTTGGGTTTATTAAAAATCAATACACAACTTAAATCCGTTAAAATAGTTTTATTTAGTACAGGGAGTTGTGACAGATAAAGAAATGTTGTTAACTAAAATGTTGTTAAAGAAATGTTATTACGAGGCATAATACCTATTATTCTTTCCGAAATGTAAATCAAAGACACGGAACACAATTACTCCTGGCGGAGACCAAAGAAGAAAAAAATAAATGTGAATGCGCGCGCTCGCGTCGGTGGCAACCGCGTGAATGTGTACCTTGGAAAGTACAGCGGCGCGTAGGCACTTAGCGCGCGCAAGTACATGAAGTGAAAGAGGCCTGTCACAAGGCCACAAACGAGGCAGGCGTCTTCTTCTTCATCTAAGTCAAGTCAAGTCAAGCGGACGAAGCCGCGTGGAACCGCTAGTTTTTCGTAGATTAATTAATTTTAAACCTATTTGAAGAAAAATACTACTCACCAGCTACCGGGTGCACTCCCATCGCCATTAACGATCCAAATATTAAATATCCCAATACCTTCCATCCTGAAATTTATTAATAATTTTAATTAATTTTTAAACAATCCATCCTACCTATATTATAAATGCGAAAAATTGTGAGCATGTCTGGATGTATGTTTGTTACTCTTTTAACTACTTAAACACAATACAAATGTTTAAACGCAAATAAAGATTTCTTATTTTTTTTTTTAAAATAAACATTTAAAAAAAATAAAAAATATTTTACATAAAATTATTTAAATGTGTATTTTAAATTTATATTTGAATAATTTAGATTTTCATTTAAACAATTTAAATTTTCATTTGAATAATTTAAATTTTCATTTAAACAATTTAAATTTTCATTTGAGTAATTTAAATTTACATTTAAACAATTTAATTCTATATGTTACTGAGGAATCATCTAAAAAAAAAAAAAACACGCCTGGTCAACGTTGTATAGCAACAGAGGCCAAGTTTTATATTGCTTACATTTTTTTTTTTTCAACGCGGATCAAGTCGCTGGACACAAGCTAGCACACATAATATTTTAGGACAGAAGCCAACTCACCAAAAATCTTAACGACAACCATGTCAAAGAAGAGCTGTATGATCAAATTGACCAGCTCGAGGGGTGTGGGAGGCTTCGGTCTCACCATGAGAGGTCTCAGGGCGTAGAAGAACGGCTGCAGAAACAACCAAATCAGCTTGCCGAATGTCGTACAAAATAACTTCGCCTCCAAAAGTGTGGGCAGATCCGTGTCTATTACTTCGTCGCCTTGGTACTGTAATACGAAAACTTCGATTAGCCTAAAAGTCCAATTCCAATTTTGATGTTATGTTATGGCGCCCATCTACTACAACTATGGAATTTGCGTGACAATGCCAAAGCGGCACATGAAAAGTACGCCCAAAACGAAATCATGGCGGAGTCAATGGTGAAAGGTAGTAACGACCAACTTCTACTATTCATTTTAAACTCCAATGTGTTGACGCAAAGTCACATTTTCTTTAAACGACAGATGTTTGGTTGGTTTTAAATGACAGATAAAACAGAGTTCGTGCTCTACGCATATATGTCATATTTAAATGTTCCATAAAGTTCGTAGTGTTTTGTATGGCATGCGAAATCCATAGTTGTAATAGATTGATAGAGCCTCATCGGATTCTCCGATGATTCTGCCAGTGTCAAAATCGGGCGAAACAGCGTTTTTGGAAAATATCCTCGTTTAATTAACCTAATATTGTAGCGAGTTATTTTCTAAAGGCTGAATTTTAGACAATATTTAAATTTTTTAGAATATACGCTTGTATATACGCTTTGTAAATTATATATATAAAAAGAAAACCTTTCACGTTTAACGCTATTTCCATTGGTGATAACCGCATTAAAATCCGTTGCATACTTAAAAATATCTTATCGTACATACAGAGAGTGACAGTCGAGCTACAATACTTTGCTTTATACTATGTAAAGATTATTATTACAAAATAATACTTCGCTATCTATAAAGTATAAAGTGATACACTCACTCTATGATGTTCCAGGTGATATTTCTTAAAACTTATAGATATTGGTATCCCGATGGGCAGGTTTGCGAAGAAGCCGAACAAGCGATTGTGCATCGGCCTATTGTGTCCGAAGGCTAGGTTGTGTGCGATTTCGTGGATCGCTGGGAAAATATAAAACAACACCATTAGAGGCTGACTGTCATCACGATGAACATTGTTCACTATTGTAGACACTGATTAGTTGGATTTTCTAAAACGCACAAAGGAATAATTATCGAACCAATGGTAAAAACCGCATCAAAATACGTTACGTGGTTTAGGCGGAGTTAGCGGCCACAGAGAAAGACGCGAAAGGAATCAAATTATACTATGAAAAGCAGATTTCTAATCTCCGCAAGAACATCAAAAATAAATAAAAAATAGATTCAGAGAAATCTGCAGAAGAATGTTCATCATGTTACCACATTATTATCAGCTTGTACAAACTATCGCTCCTATTTAAATTATAGCTAATCTTAAGTACTAATACTACTAATTATTGCTTGATAACACTTTCCGATAATATTTTATCGTTATTTCAAGTAATCTATTGTAACAAGATTAGATTACTAAAAATATTATAGAGTGGGATGACGATTTTTTCAGTTTATTTATACTTATGTGAAGGTAATTCACGATATCACTGCGTTTAACAGTCATTTGGGTAGCCTGTCTGGCGGCTGTAATCACCCTATTATAGAAGACCACCGTGAAATAACAGCATAAGGTAAAAGCACCAGTCATGGACACTTTTAGACAGTTGTATGTATATATTTTTGTATACAATACATGTTTTAGGGTGCAACTTATTTCAATTTGTAAATAAATTCATAGCCTACATGTAAGGGTATATATATGAAGCTCAAATTATTTATAATAAAATTATAAAAAAAATATAAAAGTAAACCAAGCCAACTGCACTAGTTAAAACTAGTAATGTGAAATCCAATAATGGACATATCTCAAGTTATGAACACTAAAATCTAAGTCGAAGGTAGTGAATATCTTAAGAGAAATAAAAACGTCATCGTTTTGAAAATTCTATTATGCAAGGTTCATTTCTGGCACCATGTCCAACACTGATGCCACTACTTTATGTGCTGTTGTGTTTCGGTGAATAGGGGATGCTAAAGCCCATTAACCACATCGTTATCCCTTATCCAGAGCAGAGCCAATAAAGTTCATTTCCAAAGTTGACACTGCCGGGAATCGAACCTGGAACTCCTGAGGCAACGTTAAGGCAAGCAGTCTAAGCAATCATACACAGGGTTTGTCAGAAAAACATTGTTATCACTTCTTACATACTTTTTTTTTTAATTATTAACAACAGGTTTGCTCTTGGCCAGCATCTAGCCGTGTAGTGAGACGAGGCCCTTAATGAAGCGAGCTAACTCAGAAAGTGCCTATTCACTAGAACTTTTAAAAGATTTGGGTGATATTAGCTCCGGAACACAGACATAAAGGAGTTCCAATCCTTGGCAGTGCAGTGTGTATTACGCGGAAAGTTTTTTTAAACGTTTTGTCCCAAAAGGAGGAATTTTGACAAGATGAGGACGGTAACATGTCGCAAGTAGGTACGTCAGAATGCCCGATGGAAGTATACTTTATATGTACTTTAAAACAAAAACTCTTGCATACTTGGCCATCTGCTAAATAGGACCAAAAAAAACCTTTCAAATTCAAATAAAATTTTTTGCTTAATATGGTTATTTATGCTTAAAAACATACCTCCCCAACAGCCAATTACGGATATTACATTTGTACAATGAGAATAATAAAAAATAATGGGAAGAAAAAATAAATAAAATAAAACTAGGTACCTATACGATTAGGTCACATATTACATATAAATACAGTTATACATACATACATACATATATACACATGTAAGTTTATCTCACATACCACTCACATACAACTGCCACACAGTGCTCACTGTCTTATTATACTCACCCAACATAAGAGAATGGTTGATCACACCGCCGAAACAGTATGCGAATAGCAACAACACCGGCCAGCTGAGGTGCTGCACAATTGGCAGCATCGCCAATTGTATTAAAACCATTGCAGTCACCACCCATTTGAACAGCGGGTCGTATCCGAAGAGCTGTTTGATTTCTGGATACTTTTCTGAAATTAAAAAAAAGGTACTCAGCAGGGTCCTAAACATTTTCTTATTCGCCTTCTTCGCTTGATAAATGTTTTTATAGTGTGAATGCCTACCTTGACATTAAATAACTTTTATATTCAGACATTTTGACTGATTCTTTTTTTTTATAAATAATAACACTACTATACACGGTTTTCATACCCCAGCTGAAAGTTGTCATTTTATTATTCATTAAGGTAAAATTATCCAGAAAAAATAATTAAAAAATTCTGTCATGTCTGGTTTAAGAAATATTTATTAATTCAACTGAAATACATAGTTTTGGTATTAATACTAAAAAGAATTTTTTTTAAATCAAAAATGGCTAATTTTGGCCTTCTTATAGTTTTGTGAATCAGTTTCTCTTATAATGGACCAACAGTAATCCCCTAACATGTTTTCATCCTAAAATACTTGATGTCGTTCTTCAAAAACCTTTAAATCTTGGTAAAATCGTTCCCCTTGTTCGTCACTCATACTTCCTAAGTTTTCAGGGAAAAAACTCAGATGCGAGTGCAGAAAATGAATCTATGGGCTTAGTAACAGAAGGAACTTCGGCATATATGATACTTGCCTTATTTTTTTTATTATATCCCAATGTCTTCGTAACACAAAAGTAACAATCATTTTCATGATTACTAGGTATCATTTTCATGATCTCTCCATAGCATTGGTGAACCAAATGGAAGGTGAACGTTTTCTCCTGATGACCATTTGAGTAAGACGATTCTACAGCTTTCGCAAAACACATGAGGCACCCACTTTTTATCTTGATTTGCAACGGGAAATCCAAAATAATGAAGATATGCACTTTTTAACGAATCAACAATGGGTATTCTCTTTTTTGAAAATATAAACTGCCCACAAACATAACAAAAACGATCAGAATTTTGTTTACACTTTCTACTTGACATTTTAAATCAATTTGAAACAAGATAATAGTGGTTTCAAGCGAAAGAATGAATAATAAACTGTCGTCACCACGTTAGGTAGTTAAAAAAAAACAATTGACTGCAGGAAAAAATTGTGACGTGATAAAATATTTCTGTTAACACTTTTAGGTTTACGGAAGCTAGATTAACATATTTATATAAATTTATTTTGGGGTATAAAAAAAAGTTCAATTTTGTAAACTAGTGTAATTATTAATTGACTGTGTTAAGGGCGGAAAAAGGAAAAAGACTGAGAAAATATAACGATGTATTTACAACAAAATCTAAAACGCTAATGAAAAACATTAAAAAAAACCAATCGACAATTATTATAAAAAAGACAGTATTTCAAAAAGAGAATAAAACAGAAAACGACTAAATAGTAAAACTGCTATTTTTAATAAAAGGTCGTTAACATTTCATTTCAAACAAAACAGAATGTTGCATTGACGTTTGCAATAGGCTAGTTGACTGACAGGTCAACAGTAACTAATAATGAATGTTTTGCTATCGGGAAAACAAGAAAACTACGACTAATCCCGAAATCAATTATGATATTAAATTATTGACATTTATATGTCCATATTTATTATTTTATATTGTTTTTTTAAATAATAAAATGAATAGTACTAATTAGTTATGGTAAAAATTATTTAAATAAACAAAACTATTAAAATATATATTAAAACGAGAATATCCGCCATCGCATCAATCACAAATTTTAGTCGCTTTCGCATTGAACCAACAAGGCAAGAGCATAATCCGTATAGTAGTAAATTATTGCATCTGTAGTAATTAATTATGATTTAAAGATATTTCGCTAATATTTTAGGCAGTTCCATGATCTGCATTAATTGCAGCTCTTTAATGGATACTAAATTCCTTGGCATTATCGAATTAGATAAATACGATTATTATTGATCGCAAGAAATAAAAGAAAAAATATATGACACTGACACACAATGACAATTAAATAGAACATATTTGACGTGAACTTCCTAATGACAGACCATTAAAAAGGTTTGATGTTGATGTGAAACTATTTTATTGTTCAGAGGTGTATTACATATTGATCCTTGTTATCATATCTAGTAAGTTTACTTTCATATGCAATTGTTTGATTAGTGCTTTGGTTTCAAAAGGTACTAAGAGTCTCTTACATTAATAAAGGAATGAATTCGAAAGCTGACGATTGACGAAGGTATTCATACCCCCACATATGTGTTAGAGGTTTGAATTTTAAATACTGGTTAGTTAATTTCTAACAAAATTAAGAAACATAATTTAGAATGTAGTTTAAAAAAACAAACGAAGGGTTTTTTTTTTATAAATGTAGTAAGTTGATTTTAAGATATTAAGAAGTGTGTTTTTAGAAAGTGTTTTGAGATAAAATTATACATAGCTATGTAAAATAAAGTAAATAAATTTGATATGGAAATATAAGAAAATTTATTTAATATCTTATGGGTCCTGTGAAAAAGTCGTAAAAAGAATACAGAAATAAATAAATAAATTTTTATATCTTAAGAATATGTACAAGCAAATAAATGATTTGTTTTGATTTTGATTTATGTCAAGGTAGAGAGACAGTCCGACGGTCCACATGATAACACAAGCAACGCCACAGGTGTTGCCAACTATAGTATAATTAAGGATAGGGAATAGGGCAATGGGCTCTGACATCCTCTACTGACTCATCGAAACAACAGCACACATTCTGTCACTTCATGGTGGTATTTCTGTAAGGGGGTGGTTACTGCTGCCAGACTGTGAAACGCTGTGTGCCCTGCCACTATTCAAATCCAGACCAGAGCAAATTTTGAAAAGTTCATTTCTAAAATTGGCTCTGTGAGAAATTTATTAATATCATTAGGATATTAAAATTAGGATTATATTCTATAGTTAAATTATGCTCTTAAATTTAGTTACGAAAAAAGAAAATGAATCACTCTTTCCTATCTGGTTATGAAACAGTGAAGAAACTGGCTGTGAAAAATGGTTAAATAGTTATTTGGAGTAAAAGGTGATTTTCTTTTAAGTAGGTATAGCGCAGGTCGATTGGGGTGTATCTAGATTTAAATCTTTGGCTATTATTACATCAAGTATTATTTAAAAAAGTTATTATTAAAATTATCATCTATGTAGACAAATCAACGGACGAAATGAGTCATTTAATATTGTAATAAATATATATCTTACTCTGGAAATTTATACGTGAACGATAACTATCGAGTATGAAGTATGTACCTATCTTCAATTAATAATAATCATGTTGATTTATCACAAGTACACTACTTAAATATTGATTTTTAAGTAGCTCACAACATAATAAACCATGTCTTTGCATTTAACACGAATAATGGAGTTGTTATTATTCCCCCCAAAAGTTTCCACTCTTTCTTTACAAGATAAGTATATCTGGAATTAACTAGATTGTGACGTGACAACAACAATACAGTTAAATCGATTTTTATTAAGAGAGCTCATAGGGAACTTAATAATTTCAAAACATCTTAAATCAAGTCAACATTGATGTCATATTAAGTTTTAATTAAATATTGTATAATTATGAATATTTTACTATTATTGTATATTTATTTTACTTGGCATATAAGGGCTAAAACGTCTCCCAAATAAACGCTGACTTCGTTACTGATAATGGTCGCTTGAAGACTCGTTTCTTGGACAATCTATTAATAAAAAGTACTAAACAATAGAAGGATACATTTAACTCTTATCCTAACTAAGTTCAGCAGCGCCCATACTGCTACATCTTGTGTTATCTCAAGTCGAGCATCGGCTTGTTGGGCGATCTTTACATTTAAAAATAAAAAACCTTTCATGTAAACTCAAGGCACTGGCATACACACAACTCTAGCCCAAGTCCTAATTGCCGCTAATTGAAGTCACAGCATGACGTAGAATAAGTTAATATTGTCGTGGGAATACAGATTCAAAATTTATTCAAGTATAATTTTGAAACAAGATAAAGTTAGGTTACTTGAACCTTGAAATACACTTATATACAATACTAGCTGGTTCCCGCGACTTTATCCGCGTTGAAAAATAATTAAAAAAAAACAAGTGATATAACACCTGACATCTTTATTACGCAAGACGTTAGTTTTCTTAATTTTATATGATAACTGGGTTACAGTACTTTTTTCCAGATGAAAGGTTGTTATCGCTGACAATGTGTATTTCATGATGATCTGTTGAGTAGTTAAGGTGTGAAAAGGTAACAGACAGATAAGAGTTAACTACTATCACATTCATAATATTAGTATGGAGTAACTATTCAATTCAATTCAATTCATTTATTGCTAAACCATAATGTATATACAAAGATGTTAAAAAATATATAAAAGACCAGTATAATTATGGATAGTGTATGGATCTTAAAATGAACTCGACGCAAACGAACTAGTTTGGCAAAGACTAGTGTAATTATGATTATCTATCTATCTACATATCTTATAATATAAAAATGAATCCCTAAATGTGTTGCTAAGCGCAAAACTCGAGAACGGGTGGACCGATTTTAATTCTGTCTTCACTCATGGATAGAGGGATAATCAAGGAAGGTTTTTGCGTAAAAAAAAAAAGCACCCCTGGCGAAGCCGGGAGCGGGCCGCTAGTTTAATATAACTCTATAAGTGAGTTTGTGTGGAACCAAACTTTTTTGGCAGAGATTTTTTGCCATATCATTAAATTAGGTATGTATATAAAAATATCAGCTTATGCATACACTATCAGCTGTCAGTTATTCACACAAAAATAACAAACGCAATCTCGTCTACATGCGATAAGGATGTTTCACATAGCGGCCAGCCAGTGTTAAATGTTTACATTTTAGCGACTCACTAACAATGTGTAATTTAGTACCACTAAAATTAGACACCCAGTATGAGAAATAACTGACTCGTTAATAGATAACATTCTTATAAATCTATTATTATGGTTGTTTCGGTAATGTATTAATCATGCAGAGACTCCAGAACTCGATCCTGAAGTGGATATCCAATGCCCCGTGGTTCATCAAGACCTCAGAACTGCATGAACACCTCTCCATACCACCAGTTTCTGAGGTGATTAAGTCGAATGCAAAATGATGTAAACAGCGACTAACGAACCACCCTAACCCTTTGGCCGCCAGACTCACAAAACCAGACCATATTAGGAGATTGAAGTGGCGGGAATTTATGGACCTGTCTAAATAAAAAATTCAAAAAGAAAAATTAATAACTAAGTAAATGTATAATCAACAAAGATAGAGTGACCCTCACAGGAAGGTCAATCTCCGAGTGATTCTGGCACTGATCAGACTCATCTGCTTATAGTTGACAGACTGACTGCAGATTTAATGGAAAAAAAAATCGTTGTTTCGGTATCCAACAGATTCATAATTATAGGATTGGATATTGTTAAGTTGGAAAAAAATATTCAACATTTCCTATAGATAAATTAGGTTTTTTTTTAATAATATTTTCATGTCAAGGTCAACGCGGGCTAATAGTCCACCACTTGATGGTAGGTGGCTACCATCCATACTAATATGCTAATAATATTATGAATGTGAAAGTAACTCTGTCTGTTTGTTACCTTTTCACGCCTTAACTACTCAACTAATCATCATGAAAGGACATCACCCATTCTGGGCTAATTTTTTTTTTGGCGGCCAGCTATATTTTACACATTATTATTATTTAGTATAACGATCCAAACATTATTTACTATGGCGCAAAGGTTCTAAGCGTTTTCTCCGAGATGATATTCTGGTATAAATAATGAAAACACTTACTCATTCGACAAGTGGACGATTACAAGAAAGATTACTAACGGTCTTTATTGTTTTATTAATAATGTCCTTATGGCACATTAAAAGTAGCTATGATCATTATGATCATGATTTAAAGCTGATCATGATTTAAAAAGGAATATTAAAAGGCAAAAAGATATATTATGTATTATATTTCCTTATAATTCTCCCAACGTCACAAAAATGTCTTCTAAACCTTCTGCGGGAATGTTTATCACAGCCTCATGCCTTGCGTATGCCATGTACCACACAATACACATGACATGTGAGCAGCAACCAATGGTTCTTCTGCCAATATGGCAAGTGCAATAATAATGTGTAATAGCTTGTCGCCCACGGAGAGCTCTATCCAATGCAATATACACGTAATAGGTGCGTGACCGGACATGTCGTGATTGGATGCGACCCCGAAGCAAGTAGAGATCGTTACCTTCCAACTCCTGTACATGATCATCAGGTATTAGACCTCCGAGTTCAATTACAAACATGCCACGAGGCAACAGGTGCTCTGCATAATAGCTCCGTGCCTGTTTCAATTGATACACCCCAAGAGCAAAAAGAACAAGCTCTTCCTCTGTCATATTAGGGAATGGAATGTCGTGCATATTCGCATTAACTGCTTGAAAATCTGCGCGTCTTCTATTATAATTATATCTCTGTACTAGGTCGCCCAATGTGTTTGGTATGTTCATTCTTTCTCGAATGATTGCTAAGAATGTTGGGGCCCGTACATTGTCTACAATGACTGGACAATAAGCATTTAATAATGCTGCACCAATTCTAAAATAATCCATCATATGGGGCAAAGCGCGATTAGAATGGACAATCCTCAGTAATCGGAAATCTCTTTTAAATCGTCCGTTAACGGCTTCCACCACCCAACGACATATGGTTACAAGTCTCGATTTGTTTGCTTGTTCTGTAGTAAGTTGTGTTTCATTGGGATGTTTTATTTCAGGCATATGCACCGTATATCCATGAGATTGTAAATTAAGTGTTGCATCTCTGAAACCACGGTCAAGTATGAATACATCTCCCTGTCTAAAAAACCAATGAAATATGTTTTCTTCGTTGTCAATAATTCCGTTGAATATTTCCGCGTCAGAAGTAGTTGCAGCATGTGGGCCGGAAACCTCAATAATATGCCCATCGCAGCATACAAACAAGAAAGGTTTTGTCAAATGTCTGTATTTGTGGTGGCTGTACGAAAGTCTCTGGAAAAAGTAATTAGAGCTTTTCTGATTATATACGTATGTCCCATCGCATATAATAATAGCGTTCCTTTCTTCTAAAGGGCTTCCTGGATTTCCGAACAATGTCTCTGGAAGCATCAAGTTTTTCTGTGCCACTTGTTCACGATTTAAATGATCAAATCCCACATGCAAGGGAACAAAATCATTTATCAGTGCATCACGTCCCAAAGTCAATAGCCGTTGAAAACGGGACTCACTCGTTCGGAAAATCAAAGCTAGCCTCTTATTGGAGTCGCCTGATCTGAGTTTAACTAGAACTGCAGCGAGTATAGTTTTCTTATAGCGGTTATTGTCTAAACTTGGCGTGGATTCCAGTAAATCAGAAAACTGATTGTGCGTAAGTCCCGTCCAGTCGTGGAATTCGTTGGGGCTTATATGATCGTATTCCTCAAAATTCAATACATCGTCTGTAATATGATTTCTCATGATAGTCAAAGCACTCACTATTTGAGAGGCCGAAAAACGATCTATGAGATTATCTTGTAGAGGAAGCAGATGCCAAAGGTTTTGTTCCAAATGTTCTTGACACACGCGAGCATTTTCTGGTATCAATAAATTATAGCGCACAATCAAACGAATAATCACATTATTGGGTATTCTTAGTCGGGTTATATTTTGACAATTTTGAAAAACACAAATCGCAGTTGAATTTGGTGTACGAACAAATCCCGGTAATGTTATTGTCGGATTGTTATAATTAACTACTTCAACAGGCTGGTCCATTAAAACGTCGTTTGCTTGACGAACTTCACGTACGCGTTGTTGAAAGGTCCTTTCAGCTCTCTGCCAACACGGTCGGCAAATGAAGTCTGTAGGCTCTTCCTAAAAACAATATTAACCAAACATCTAACTATTTCTAAGGCTAAGGTTTAACATCAAAGACGTGCGTAATCAAAAAAGGTATTCTGATATTTAAAGTAATAAAAATCGACCTCTCGATTACTCGACCAAACTCTTAAGTAAAATATTAAAAGTAATTCTTGAAAACCACATTAGAAATATTTTAAAATATATACCTGTCTCGCTATCAGTTCTTCGATAACGATCTGCGCTACATCGATGTGATATTCTTCACGAGAATTCCACGTATATCTCCTGCGACCTTCACACGGTTCACGACAGTTTATACACAACATGTGTGCCATGATAACAAGTAAAAAACAACAATAACAACATTAACAGTAACAACAAAATTAAACAGAAATGATAACAACCAGAAACTAAGAACACAGTAAAGTAGCCGTTGCACGGAGAACCGATTGAACGCCAATGACGCATTTATGGTGATCGGCACTCGTCCCCCGCACATTTCCAAAACCCGTTTTTTCGAATGGTGCGAGCGAGATAGCGTGGTGCTTTTTCAGTCTCTTTTATCTACAAACAATGGCATAAACCAACCGGCAAAATCGTTCTTTTACCTGCAGATCCTTTTGTGTTACTTCAAGTATAATTACGTAATTATGTTTTTTTAGTTAACTTTTTACATATAAATATAATAGTTAGAACTTTGTTGTCATATTGAAAAATGTTTAAAATATTGTGTTCTATTATAATAATAAGTTTAATTTTGTTGGCCGGCACTTTCAAAATTAGCCCAAAAATGTATGGAGGCTGGGTGATGTCCTTTTGCATACACATTGTCAACGATAACAACCTTTCACCCGGATAAAAATTACTAATCCCGTGGGATCATCTAAAATTCTAACAATAAAACTAACGCCCGGAAAAAGTGTAATAGCAATACAGATGTCAGGAGGTGTTACATTGCTTAGGATATATATTTTATTTTTCAACACAGACTAAGTCGAGGGCACCAGCTAGTCAGCTATAAAACAAGCAACGCAATAGTTAATGCAAGATTGCTGCAGACCATATTATGATTAAGGATGCAATGCAATCCAAATAATCCGTAAAATCCAGATAAATTTCCTCACATTTTCACTGGGCTTTTATTAAATCAATTTGCTATTTGCTAATTTTATGTTCATGAAATTGTGTGATATTTCATTTTATTTAATTTTGATTCCTTCTTAACCATTTTTGTTAGAATAATTTCAGTCAGAAGTTCCTTTTAATTTTAAATAGTCTAAAAGCAATTTAGGTATATGTAATTCTGGTTGATAAGACCGATAAGAATTTAAAGAAACTAGAAGTAAATCAAAATTCAATGCAAAGAAGCATCCTAGGAATAAAAATTAAAGATAAAAGTAAGATTGATAGACATAAGGGAAAAAACATATGTAATAGGTAGGTATTTATTGTTAAAACTATAAAGAAATTCAAATGGAGACGACGGGTCATATGACTAGAGACCCACATAAAATGGTCACACAAGTTTACCCATTGATACCCCAAAGGAGAGAAACGAAAAAGAGGAAGACAGAATCTTAGATGGGAAGATGATATAAGGAAAAGGGAAAAAAAAGGAGGAAAAATAATAAAGAAAATGTTGTTCCTTAAAATAAAGGCTATCTTTATCTTTAATCTTAGTATGTAAAATTCGGAGCAAACTGGGGCTCCGACACGCGACTGTTACGAATATTATACGACGAAGTTTACTTACGAACAATTATAATTATAATTACAATTTAAATTTTCATTCAAACACGCCTAAAGAGCAATATTGTTCTTTTTTTAAATAATATTTTTTAGATGACGCAATATCTTTGAAACTTCCAAGATATTCTAAAATATTTAAAAAAAAATTGAATGTAAATATAACGCATTCGTGTAACAATTTTGATTTTACTCCCATAAATTTTCATACCACAGGCTTATATGTATATGTTACGGCTAGAACCCGAAGTGCGGCTACGTCTAGTTTTAGCCGGTTAGAACTAGGTGTAGCCATTTACTCTTGGTTAAATCTAGTATAAGCCGATTGTTTTCGGGTAAAACTAGGTCTAACTGGTGTCATTCCGGCTAGAACTAGGTCCAACCAAACCCTAGTGGCTAATTAATAGGAGTAACCTATACAGGTTGGTTACCTTGGGTAGAAGTTGTTCTACTACCGTTGTCGTTACATTCAACTACAACCATTAACACATTAGGAAAGTCTCCTCTGCCTCTATCCACGTTAGGAATTTTTACTCGCACCGTATCACCAACTTTACACTGATGAAGCCGTCATTTTCATAAATATATTTTACCAATATCCTGTGCGCCAGGAAAGGCGCACAGTCAATTAGTGTCAATTTTTAGTGTTTTTTCACACAGCTCACATTTTTTCTTCTCATTCTGTTGTTTGCATCTAGTTTTATCCAACAGGGATTGGTTAGATCTAGTTGTAGCCTACATGATATTGGCTAAACCTAGTATCAGCCACTAGGGTTTGGTTGGACCTAGTTCTAGCCGGAATGACACCAGTTAGACCTAGTTTTACCCAAAAACAATCGGCTTATACTAGATTTAACCAAGAGTAAATGGCTACACCTAGTTCTAACCAGCTAAAACTAGGCGTAGCCGCACTTCGGGTTCTAGCCGTAACATATATATAATATGCAAATTAATTCTTAAGGAGTAAACTCCAAAAAAAAACCTATACAGACTTCACTCACCCAAAGGGAATCCTAACCACTGATCCAAAGTGCCCATCACAATTTATGTATATTAGTTCAAATGTTTCATATTGGAACCAGTAAAAAGCAAAAGCAATGACATTTTTTAAACCATTAGATTAGTTTAACCTTTGATTTTAAATGCTCCATTACGTCTGCCGCCTGACTCATTGTCTGATAGCGAAAATTCAGTTAATAAAACGAATAATGACTGTACAAAGAAACTGACGGTCATAACCGTTTTTTTTTTTTTCGTTCACTTTCAATATCGGGGTGTATTCATGTACTAGCAGACATAAACTTATATAAATAAAAATCAATTGCCTCATGTATGACGGAACAACGACATAACTACGAAAGTTTGACAATTGTGTCTAGAATATATAAAAGAAATGTACGTGGTATTTGCGCCGCCTCTTGAAAACAGCTTAGGAAAATTTTGTATTCTCCGCATACAATAGGGAATAAAAATAGATAAGCGGAGGAAGGTTAGTTTAAAAACAAATATTCTTTCGAAAGATAGCCATCTTAATCTTGCATTTAATGTATTTAAATGAATACGTGACGCAATAACTTACCTAAAATGATCTTCCGCCGGCTAGCGTGCGGCTCTTCGGTGTAGACCCACTCGAAATCCGTTCGGGAAACATGCGCACCCATTTTAAATTATTTCTATGGAAATAAAAAAAGCCGCCTGCTGGATACAGACCAGTGCAAAAGCATTAGTTCACGTCCAAGAGTCCAAGAAAATAATTACAATAAAAAATATTGCACTAATAATATGAACTTGTAGCAAATATTAGTAACGCAACGCAATACGCAACACACATACGTGAAAACGTGAACGCGTTATTAAGTGAACTGAAGTTTGAACTGAAGTGCACTGAAGTGAATGGAAGTGAACAATCAAATCAAACTGAACTGAACTGAAAGAAAAGTGGTGAGTGATTTGAACTGAACTGAAATAGAGTGAACTGTGATGTGGTTATCATCCCTCTACGGTGATGTGAATTGAAGTGTGACTGACTGTGCATGGACTGTGCCCACAAGTGATTATAATTATACTCTTTGGTGCCCATACGGCATAGAATAACATGAACCCTACAAGCTGGACCGCCCAATTCGATATATCATGATTACAAATTTGTACTCTACGGTTATACACATAAAGTTATTTTTTCTCTATCAAAGATAAAAGTAGGAAATCGAGCCAGGCGAGAAAATAATAGTGTGTCCTTGTCTAACAAGTTTGCCAGTGCTAAATAAAATGTGCTTTGGTAGTGAATGGTTGATTTCTCAAAATTGGAAATATTACATTTTAATTATTATTGACTGATAAGTGTTCATAAAATGATGTAATAACTATAATGTAATTATTTAAGATTTGTTGACTGATTTGTTTGTACAAAACATACAATAAAATAAGGATTATATGATATTATATTATTAATTGAATTTTTTCAACCTAAAATGACAACTTTGTCTATACAAAAAAATGGCTGCTCTGCTGCTCAAAGAGTATGTAATCATTGCGTTATACTGCTACTTTTCTTTGTTTACGATGCGTGAATGATTTTCGGTGCTGTTTTTGTTTTCTCAGTATACATTTGTCAATATGGTGTATTTTTGTTGCGTAAGTGGACGTAAAAGAGAATGGTATCCCGGCTTCAACTTATCTTTTCACATATCAGTAATTATTTAGATTTTCTTGTCGGTTATACTGTAGGGTGTCCTAATAAATAAATAATAAATAAACAAATATAGTCACTGTGAGTACAGGCACTTCAACCCTTCAACCTAACCACCCGCACTAACTGCTCTATTTCACAGTATAGAGCACACCTATACTGTGATGGGCTTAGCAGGTGACTATACATAAAATCCGTTTTAGATAGTTTTTAATCCAGTAGGGTTATTGCACGAGAATCAAGAAAATAATTATAATTATAGAAATAATTAATGAAAATTATATTTTATGGACACCCTATTAGAAAAGGACTGCGTAGTCCAGGTTTAACGAAGTTAATTTATACGTCCGTGACTGTGCCAAACTGTGATTGACTGATCTGTGTTCTTTTTTTATATGGAAAATTATCTATTTAACATTGACAATTTTCAATTTTCCTTACAAATATTTTACGCTATCGCTAGCGGATGGACGTAGGATAATATAAACCGGACTGATTACTTGAAAAAAATTGGATATACGAAAATAAGCTGTATTACCAATAGTTCAGGTATATTTTAATTGCGCCTCATACAGAGACTAATCCGAGCAGAGAGAGAGAGAAAGTTGAACGGAGGCCATGTGTCTCCTAGTCATTAAAAAACTTAGTTTATTAAAAATTTAGATTCAAAATCTTAGTTGTAACACTTCTTTGTTAATTGTACTTCAATTATAGTAATAAATTTGAAGTTAACGTATTATAATTACATTAATTTCATTATATACCTATTCCTAAATTACTAAAGTTAATATTTATTGTTTCTGGCCTATTTTATATTTTATTTTCTTCTGGTATCCCTTTTTAAAGTGACATGACTAGCTTACTTGCTTATATAAACTCTATGGACATGACGGTAAATGACAATAAATTTGTAGCGTTGGTGGATATGATTATGTGTACAATTGGTGCAAAACTATTATAAGTAAATATACATATACATGCCAGATACTCAAACTATTATAAGTAACAATGCGAAAGTTACAACTGATACATAAAAGTGTTGGTTAATTTGGCAAAAAATTTAGGCAGTCAGTAAACTTACACTAGACGTAACTTTAAATATTCTCATAAGTATATTTGACCTGTGACACGCCATTTAACCGCCACAGACAATTCTAAGTTAGTTAGGTGCGGATAACGTAGTGCACAAAGAGTATATAATCACTACGTTACCCCGGTCACTGACATGCGTGCAAACATTCTTACATTGTACGAATCTTTGCACGCATGTGAAGGAACGTGAAGGAACCGACACTGCACGGAAAAGCGCGAATGTAGCAAAAACTTCGCATAGTTATTTGCAAATGTCGTCCTACATTATGCCGGCATTATGCCGGTCACTCACATTCGCGCGAATACGCGAACCCACAAGTGTAGGACGACATTTGCAAATGACTATGCGAAGTTTTTGCTACATTCGCGCTTTTCCGTGCAGTGTCGGTTCCTTCACGTTCCTTCACATGCGTGCAAAGATTCGTACAATGTAAGAATGTTTGCACGCATGTCAGTGACCGGGGTTACAGTAGTGCACGTAGTGATTATATACTCTTTGGTGCGGATTTGATTGTGGTCTGTGAAGACAACCCAACAAAACAGCGTTGCCAGAATGTTACTTTTGTAACATTTTACGTTACTTTTGACCCTCTCATGTTACCTCTATGTTACACGACTTAAAATGTTACTTTTAGGACTTATAAATATTTTCCAGTAAACAAAAAAATATTGTGAAACGGAATGCATCCAAGAAAGTTTTCATTCGTTGTGTTGGCGCACTTGGTTCTGTGACGACCACTCGAAAATCTGTAACTTCATCATATCGTATCTCTCGCGTGTATTCCATCTTCCATCCCGCTTACTCAGGCAAGCGAGCGAGCGTCGTATCAGTCAGTTTGTCTTTGTTTTGTAATTTTTGTATTGTAGTTTGGTGTCAAAGAGTATAATAATATATTGGGGAATTTGATGTGTTGTACAAGTTGTGTCTCTGTGTTTGTGTTAAATGCACAGAACCCTATTACTCCTAGGTTAAATGGATATTTTTTACTTACTTCGTAGATAGATGTTCGTTGTTTTTCGTGTCGTTATTATTGACTTTCGGCTAACATTACTTGGTAATAAATGTTGTAAGTACCTATTTATTGTAGTTTTAATTAACAAGGCAGTATTTGGAGAATCCGTAGGTAATTAAACACAAAGTCGTTTTTGCGACTGAAATAAGTTTATTTATGTATTAATTGTCATCTAAGTTTCAAATCAAATAGCACTGCACATTAGCTTCAAGAAATTAATGTAGCTATTTTTTACTTAATTAGTAATAATAACTTTGGTTTCGTTTATTTACAGAAACGAGAGTAGGCTGATATCGGCCGGTGGCCTAGAATTTCATTTTGTTTTCTTCGATCTTTTTGCTAATCCGACCTATTAATTGCTAATAATAGGGGTTAAAGTATGAAATTGCCGTTTTATTGTAATAGGTACTTCGAATTGACATAGAACCTTCATGGTTTGAGATTTTTGAGTGAAACTTTTTTCATACGGTACCTATGTAGTTCCTCTTTTCAAAAATGTGCAACATTCGATTATCAACTTTCAGTTGTTTTTTTTATTCAGCTTAGACAATAAAGATGGATACTTCGAAAATTCGTGTGATTTTTGAATACGAGTTCCGACGCGGAACTAACGCGGCAGAAACAGCTCGCAATATTAATGTTGCGTTTGGAGAGGGGACTGCTTATGTGCGATTTTGGTTTAAACGCTTTCGTGATGGAAACTTCGATTTGAAGAACGAACCACGTGGAAGACCGCCCACACAGGTGAATAACAATGATTTGAAAGAGATGGTGGAAGTCGATCCGAGCCAAACTACCCAGGAATTAGCGGCATGGTTTAACGTTACCTTACCAACAATATTGACTCATTTGTGTCAAATCAATAAAATAAAAAAATATGAAAAATGGGTGCCTCATGATTTGACTGATCTGCAGACTCTACAGGAACTGCAATTAGAAACCATTCGTCACCCTCCGTATTCGCCAGACCTTGCTCCAACGGACTACCATTTTTTTCGTGATTTGGACAATTTTCTGCGTGATAAAAAGTTTTCTTCTCAGGAGGCAGTGCAAAATGGTTTCACACAGTTTGTCGAATCTAGATCACCAGAGTTCTATCGCAAAGGCATAAATGAGCTTCCTATTAGATGGCAGCAATGT
Organism: Synanthedon andrenaeformis; assembly: GCA_936446665.2. NCBI lineage: Eukaryota > Metazoa > Arthropoda > Insecta > Lepidoptera > Sesiidae > Synanthedon > Synanthedon andrenaeformis. The sequence continues at coordinate 1,340,037 of OW387804.2, read as the reverse complement.
ATAGATAATAATGGTAATTATTTTGATTAAATAAATATGTTAAATTAAAAAAAAAAACGAATTTTTATTTTTCAGTACAAATCGGCAATTTCATACTTTAACCCCTAATATTATATTAGTGTCATTTTCTGTATAAAATAAGGAAATGTTACTTTTCTCGGGAAAACGTTACTTTTTGAGCTGTGTCATGTTACATTTGACTATCTGCCACTGGCAACACTGCAACAAAATCTCTTTCTAAATTTTGAGTGAATATGGCGGTCGGTAAAAATAAGGGCCTCTCGAAAGGAGGAAAGAAAGGTGTTAAAAAGAAGATGTAAGTTCAGAATATGGCTTGAATCTATTAATTTAAACTATGAACTATTACTCAAACATATAATTTGTTCGCCGACGTTTAAGATTGGTAATGTATTTCTCGATATATGTGTGATGTCTCGTGTCGAAGGTTTTCTCGAAATCACTTTAAAGTTACTTAATTTAAACATACTTAACAAGGAAACGCGCTGAAGTGAATATGTTTTAGGAATTTAATAATTAATTACAGTTTATTCTATTATAGAAACGGGTAAGTTTAATTTTTTGAGGTTAAGTTTTGTATATTGTTTTCCAGTGTAGATCCCTTCACGCGTAAGGACTGGTATGATGTTAAGGCACCGTCGATGTTCACCAAGAGGCTGGTGGGCACCACCCTTGTCAACCGTACCCAGGTTTGTGACTTGTTTATTTGATATTTGTATAACCTGTTAAGGTGAGTATTGCATGTTCAAAGTAATAACATTGACGAAGTCTGCTATATTATGTGTTAACTCTTTAAAAGTAACGATCGTGACTTCTTCCATTAGATTATTACGATGATGTACATAAATAAGTGGCTTCATGATTTTTTTTTCGTGGCCTTTAAGATACACATCGCCACAGATGATACGAGCCTTCATTATGAAGGAATAGGGTAATAATGGTCTTTGGAATCACTTACTCGCTCTCCGAAACACGAAAGCACACGTGCTGTTATTTCACAGTGGTCTTATTCAAGGGGGTGGTTATTGCCACCTGATGGGCTGACTTAGATTTACTTATAATTTTTGTAAGTTTTAATACAGGATTGTATAATAATTTGTACTACCAGTTGTACTTCTAATTAGTAGTACTACTACTCTACCTGGTATTTTACTAAATTAATAGAATTAAAACTTAATATTTTATAGAAATTGAAACATTATGTAGGTATTCCAAGTAAGCAGTGTGTGTAAAATAGGTTATGTTTTTGACATGTAAAATGCTCATATAACAAAACATATTTTATTAAAATCTTTTGTTGTCCATGTTATCCGGTTCACATATTATAGTAGACTTAATGTGTATTACATAAAAATTAAATAAAATATTGTATGAATGATGATCCACCTAGCTCGCAATGACAATGAACTGATGAAAATTTGTTCCCTTTTGATTTATCGCTGACTGTACCACAAAAGAACAAAGAGATTATGATTTTATTTATTTTAATAGTGACGATAGATTTTTTTTGTATTTAGGGTACAAAGATCGCTTCGGAGGGTCTGAAGGGTCGTGTCTTTGAAGTGTCGCTGGCTGATCTTCAAGCGGACACTGACGCTGAAAGGTATGTACTTAGATGAATATAAATAAATGTACTTACACCTACTTTAAAATTAATATAAGTAAAAAATTAAAATTAAACTATAATTTTTAATTGTCAAGGCCCTTGTAAAAAAAAAAAAATTCTAAATAGCCTTTCCCAAATAATTAATTTAACTGCAGTTTTTTAATATAATTTCGCTTTTAATCATAAAAATTATAATGGGAAAATCTTCCTACTTGGCCAAAAAACAATTTAATAAATAAAATCTTAAGTTTTTCTTAAGAAAAACAAGTGTTTGCAAGTTTTTCGGTTTCAAAGTCAGTTCCTGTCTTCTATAAATGAAGGAATGAATGAATGAAAGAAAACAATGATGTGTTAACGTGTTGCCATTCTGTTTCACTCAAAAAATTCATTAAATGAATATTCTATGTACATCTATACAAATACGAATAGTCGTAATAATTTGCGAATAATAATAATAATTGTATTTGTATTCGTTGCATCACCCCTACAAAGAATATTGGAGAGTTTTAACACTGACCACTTTGAAATTTTTTTCAGGTCTTTCCGTAAGTTCCGTTTGATTGCTGAGGACGTTCAGGGTAGGAATGTGCTTTGCAATTTCCATGGCATGGACCTAACCACTGACAAGCTCAGGTATGAAAACATTTGTCGTTTGAAATCTACATTTTAAGTAAAAAAAAAAAATGGAGAAATTAAACTGAAAATTTTAAAATGTCTAGTACTATTTCTCTAAAGATGCAGTCCAGCTATATGAAGGTATACCTTTTGGTCTTCGTATCGTTTCAAACTGCAAATATTAATGCTCTTTACACGATATAAAACTTCTAATGTTATGAGCAGGGAAGTTATTTGTGTGAATGCTACATTTTATCTTTTGATTTTTTTTTTAATGTTAATTATAGAGGGTAGAGGTAAGTATGGAGAGTACCCACCGACAAATATAACGATCAAAATTAAAAAATTAATTAAATAAATGGTCCTCTCAGACAATAAAATAGGGTTGCTAAAAGTGGTCAGAATGGCGCTAGTGTAGCATATCTTTGTCTAATTTAATCGACAATGCTACACTAGCGCCATCTTAGTTTACTGGTATTCTAGGACCACTTTTTAACCCTTTAACTTAACCGCTAGGTTTTGTACGAGTTGTGCCCCTAGCGCCTGTTTGCTATTTTTTTTTTTTTTTTAAGAGAAAGCAACAATGATTTAAAAATAAACATTATACAAGTAGAGGAATTTGTCATATACATCCGGCTCTGGCGAAATAGACACGAAAATAACTGTCGGAAAAATCCGACTCTGACGGCTAAAAGGCTCCGACTGTATATTGGGAGGACAGACTTATGTATTAAAAAGCGGTTCCAGAATACTAGTAAATTAAGATGGCGCTAGTGTAGCATTGTCGAGTTAATTAGACAAAGATAGATAGATAGAAGATATGCTACACTGGCGCCATTGTGGGCACTTTTAGAACCCCTATTTCATTGTTGGAGAGGACTTTTTTTCTTTTTTTCCAGTTTGATTGTCATGAGTCTGTACTCCTTACCTTACCTCGACCCTTCCATAGTTTTCTTTATGATTTAGTCATCAAAATACTACAAGTATGGATTTCGCACGCCATACAAAACACTAGGAGGAACTTATTTAAAAGTGACATATGCGTAGAGCATCAACTCTGTCATGTGTCATTTAAAACCAACCAAACATGTGTCGTTTAAAGAAAATGCGACTTTACGTCAACACATTGGAGTTTAAAAGGAATAGTAGACGTTAGTCGTTACTACCTTTCACCATTCACCACTCCGCCATAATTACGTTTTAGGCGCACTTTTCATGTGCCGCTTTGGCATTTGTCACGCGAATTCCATACTTGTATATACTTCGATGGATTAATTAGGTGATTCTTGTTAGCAAATGAAGTAGTAGTGACAAGAAAGTCGCTAAGTGATTCCCCTTTTTAAAATCCGCAACAGATGGATGGTGAAAAAATGGCAGACCCTAGTGGAAGCCAACATTGACGTGAAGACCACAGACGGCTACCTGCTCCGCGTCTTCTGCATTGGCTTCACCAATAAGGACTCGCTCAGCCAACGGAAGACTTGCTACGCTCAGCACACTCAGGTATTTCAAACTTTTTTTATTATGACCTTGTTTGTACAGTATGTAGTTTGTGTTTTTAAAAAAAAAAATCCTACAGGAACTTGAGGTTTTTACAGGATAAAAAGTATCCTACATGTTAATCCAGCTAGATGAACATCAAAGCAATCAGTGAAAACTGCATTCAAATCGGTAAAGCAGTTTCTGAGAATTGTAGTTCTGATATATCGGTCGGACTATAAAAGTATTTGGACTAAACGTAAAGTGGTTTAATTAATATACCCGAAGTAGAGGGTTCTAAAAATTGCTATTGAAGCAAATTTCCATGCAGCCCAGCTATATGAAGGTCAGCCTTGTGCTCTTCGTATCGTTTCAAGCTGCAAACATAATTCTGCTACCGCACAATGCCAGCGCCTCTTTGCCACGTGCATAGAGGTCTTTTGTGTAGATGCTACAAATTCAAAGAAATCTTGATTTTAGAACTATTGTACATATATAGGCAAAACATATAGGCGCCTATAGTGTTGTGTAAGCGAAGCCGATTTATAAATAATAAACGAGTTATTATTTTATTATTTATCTGGACCGGTTTTGATTCTGTCTTCACTTACGGATAGAGGGAAGGTTTGTAGGTAAAAAAAATTGGTCGCCGGGCGAAGCCGGAAGCGGTCACTAGTAATAATAAATATTTTCACACATTCCACACTAAGCAACTATAGGCTTGTATTATGAATATCAGACAGTTGATTAGAGATGGTGCTGTGTGGAATGTAAAGATATTTTTTATTATTTTATTTATAATTGTTTAAATATTGAAGTTGTGAATTTATTGTTTATATTTGAATTGCAGGTGCGCGCCATAAGAAAGAAGATGTGCGAGATCATCACTCGTGACGTGACCAACTCTGAACTTAGGGAAGTTGTGAACAAGTTGATTCCGGACTCCATAGCCAAGGACATTGAGAAGGCTTGCCACGGCATCTACCCACTGAGGGATGTGTGTGTCAGAAAGGTGAGGGTCTTTCTGGTCTTTTTTTTTTAATCATCAAATTGTATAATATATCGTCGATATAAAGCCAAAATTTACTAGGTGACAAAAGATTTTTTAAGCGGGTTTGGTCAGTTTATTACTCGGTGACATGTTCGGTGAGCCTCTTGCTCAATCTTGTATGAAAAGTGTAGGTGAGGTGCGGTGTGGTGTAGTGCGACAAGAAAAATCGTGTTGAGGAACGAAACAATAGCGCACGCAGCGACATTTGTCGCCGAGAAAAAAAAAATTTTTTTTGTGAAGCTACGTTTACTTCTGACATGCTGATTCTTTTTTTTTTAATCATTAAACTTACAGATGGTCTTTTCACTTGATAGGTGATTTCCGTTGCATTGCACGAATTTACTCCCAAAAACCGAGTGGGGTAACATGTTCACATCAAAAACTATATTAATAGGTTGAAATGATGACACACCTAGCTCGCAATGACGTTATTCATGATGATAACTCATGTTCCCTTTTGATTTAACGCTGATTCAACCTCTTGAAGTTTTGCCTCGAAAAATTACCAAGTGTAAGTGCAAATTTGAACCTTATGTGCGTTGTTTTAAAGGTGAAAGTGCTGAAGCGGCCGCGTTTCGAGATCTCGAAGCTGATGGAGCTCCACGGCGAAGGCGGTGGCGGCAAACGAGGCGAGGCCGGCGATAAGTCGGAACGCCCCGAAGGCTACGAACCGCCCGTTCAAGAGAGCGTTTAAACTTTAAAATTAAAAACTAAAAAGAAAATTGTTTTTTATTACCTATATTTCTCCCCTGTTAAGGCCATAATGTTGATTTATAGATATTAGTTCCTAATGGTGATGTGCACGATTTATTAGCTGACCGATAAGCGCCACTGGATTAGGCCGAGTTCACATGACCGCGGTGGAAGCATTCACATGACAGAATATGTACACGTAGCAGTCTGGCATCAACATTTCTTTGATCTATGCGTCCGTCTCAACTGAGCAGGTCGATACATGTTTGTAGAACTTTTACCGCACGTAACACACGGGTCGCAGCGCGCGGTCATGTAGACAAGAAACACTGTTCGAGTTTGATCGTGTACCGCGCGGTCATGTAGATAAGAAACAAACATAGTTTGATCTTGTACTGCGCGGTAATGTGAACTTAGCCTTAACCAGTCCCAACACGTGTTGCCAACGTTTACGTATTCCTGTGTCGTTACAGTCAAACATTGTGACCTAACGTAGTGTCTTCTTATGTCAAGTATTTCAGTTTTAGTGAAGGTGGTATAATATAACCTTTGTATTGTGGAAAAAGAAAAACGGATTTTTTTTGTCTTATTTTTAGATGTAAGCTTTTGGCAACTGAATGGCCTTGGTCGAGCTTGAAGTAATTACTAACGAATGTCGTGACTCCTAATTACCTATGCAATACAAAAAAATCTGCGCGAAGGTTTAACAATAAGAAATGATATTTAGAAAAAAAAAATTTATTTCACTATGTAAGGCAGTCATAAAAGTTAAGTCATTACACTAATTATAGGTTTATCTATACACGTCTGTTTCAACTCTATAGTAAAGCCAAGGAGACAACGCAAAGAATGTAAACAAAGCCGGCCTTCTGTCCTTTTCCCTCACACGAAGCAGCCGGCACTAAAGCCATCTTGACAACCCTTGAAAATTTGATTACATTCTTTGCGTTGTATTTATGGAGGGTAGAGGTAAAGGAGTTAAGGAGGACCAACTTACATGGGTTTAAAATAAAAAGTGGCAAGCTAAAAGCATTAAATAGTGGTTCATAAATTGACCGGAATGTCGCTACTGTAGCATTGGTGTGATATGATCGGTTGGTTGCGTAAAATAAAATGCTACTAGTTCGTCACACCACCCAATGCTACTACAGCGCCGCCTTATTGAGCGTATTCGACGGACACTTTCTCGTGTATAGCCTCCTTACTTCTATTCTCCATGGTTGTATTGTTGGCCTTGCTTTAGTAGGAATGCTGCGAATTGGAATGCTCACGAGCCATTGACCAAACAAAAATGGTAAAGCTACACCAAAGAGGCTGTACAAAGTCTGCAGATGTCAAAAGTTTTGTTACTCATTTGTTAGAATGATTTTGCTCTAAACTGCGTTACATAATTTGATGAAGTAATTTGACAGGTCCTAATGTCAAATTATAAAATAATGTTACCAGCGTTTATTCCGTAGTGCTGTTATCGGTTTTATTTAAATATTTATACTTTACGGTAAAAATATTTTTTATCTTGTTTTATTAATTTAACATTCGCATTATTATTTTAAGGTTTGAATTTCGTTTAAAGCAGGATTGCCAATGTCTAGGTCGATTTGGATTAATAAAAAAACAATTCAAAATTTTGTATGTGAAGTCAAATTAAAAAAATATATAGTATAACTGGTATAACGTATTACATAGCTATTATTTTGTGATATTTTTATGTCACCTATGAAAATATTCTCATCATAAAAATTATAATAATCGAAAAGAATTGCGACTTATAGAACGGACTTTGCAAAAAAATATAATTTAAACAATTAAATAATAATTAATATTAATTCTAAACTAATTAATGTTCTATAAAGCATTGATTACGGTTTTATAAAACCGTAAGTTTTTTAATAAGTTCGATTAGGTGACATCACTATTTTTGTACAGTCAAAAACCGGCAACCCAGGAAATTTTAAATTACTCCATCGAATTAAGAAACAGATTATAATATATATTAATAACCTATTTACTTATGGCAACACATGGGTATCACTTGGTGGCCTCAAAACAAACCAATCACTGGAATTAAAATTATATTTCATTTTGAATTATTACTTAAAAAATATAAAAACCATTCTCCCGATTTTTAAGCTTGTATAAAATAAAAAACGCGTTGTGATTAAAAAAGAGATTCTTTTTTTTTTCGACTTAATTATTATTTTTGGTTTGAGGGACTGTCAATTAAGGTCTCGATTAGCTTTCTACTTATCTACACTGTTGAGATCTAAGGTCTTTTACTCAGAAACACTACTTATAGGTACTTATTAAGAGATACCTCATAAGATTCTCGACATCTTTAAGTAAACCGCCAGTCTGTCTGACATCTCTAATAAAATAAAAAAGTAAAAAGAAAATGATATATTTTTTTGTTACTTTTAATGAGATTTTCGATTTGTATTTTTTAACATTTCTAAACAAACTTTTCACAATTGTTTAAATAACTTTTTAAGTTTGATCAAACTTTTTATACTTAGATTTATGCCTTTTAGCTTCTTGACATTTTATCTAAATATATTTCAACTTACTTAATCATATTAATTAATTAAGTCAAATAAAAAATGCTCCAAATTTGACGAAGGATTTCATTTTACTATATTATACTTATACTTAAATTAAATGTAAATGTTTATTTAAAATTATCTTTAATTTAAAATTGTTAATAGTAGATTTATTGTCACTGGTTTATTAAAATAACTTTTTTCTCACACCGATGTAATTAAGTATAAAACAAAACTGTCCACTTGAGACTCAACATTTTTTTATATAAGTTTCTAGAATATATCTAATATCGATGGGTGAAAGAAATTTTCGATTACAACTTGGTAGAACTTGAGATGTGTATACGACTGTACCTACATGTAGGTACTTTTGAAAAATTTGGCCCAGCTGCCAAAAAGGTTGGCCACCCATGCCTTAAAGGCTGTAATCACAGAGCAGAACATCGTCGCACCACCCGCTACTAGAGACGACTAATAATAATATTAGTTCTGCACAATTGCGCTGAGCGCAACTGTTTCTATTTGCACGCTGTGGAGTAAAAATTATCTGTGTATAAAATTATATATATAGTATACTAGCGACTCGTTCCCGGCTTCGCCCGGGTGCAAAAACTTTCCCCGTAAAAACCATCCCTGATTATCCCTCTATCCATGAGTGAAGACAGAATTAAAATCGGCCCAGCCGTTCTCGAGTTTTGCGCTTAGCAACACATTTAGGGATTCATTTTTATATTATAGATAGGTATGTATGTATATAGTAAAATTGTGCTGATTTGATCTAATCAACTGTGTAGTTTAACATTAAAAAAAGTAAAAACGTTAATAAGCCATATACCTCCTTATCTATCTATATAAATAAAATCAGAGTGTCTGTCTGTGATTTGCGAAAAACTGCCTCAAACTAAGCTTAGAGTCATTTGCATGCTGTTAAAACGTAAATAACTTTTTTAGAATTTTTGTCTGTCTGTCTGTCTGTCCGGGGTAATCTCAGAAACGGCTGAAGCGATTTCGATGAAACTTTGCAGACATGAAGAGGGGGTCGTCAGGAGTAACATAGGCTACTTTTTGTTTATGTAAATTGCGGTACATACACCAAAATAACATTTTTTACAATTTTTGTCTGTCTGTCTGTTTGTTCCGGCTAATCTCTGAAATAGGTAGACCGATTTTGACGGGACTTTTATTGGCAGGTAGCTGATGTAATAAGGAGTAACTTAGGCTACGTTTATTTTAGAAAAAATACACCCCGGACGAAGCCGGGAGCGGGCCGCTAAATGTATTGCTAAGCGCAAAACTCGAGAACGGGTGGACCGATTTTAATTCTGTCTTCACTCATGGACAGAGGGATAATCAGGGAAGGTTTTTACGTAAAAAAAATGCACCTCGGGCGAAGCCGGGAGCGGACCGCTAGTTTAACATATAATAAAATAAACGATTACTTGTGATGATACACAATCACATATATCACAAATATGTAATTAAAAAAAATGCAAGTCGAGATTTTCTTGGAACACAAAACCTAAACAATGCGTATATCGTGCGTGTACCTCTACTGGCCTTGTGACACACTAGATTTGTATGGAAACCGTTGACCATGTTGATTCCGTCTCTAGTATATTGGCGGCGCGACCATTCTTTACTCTATAGCTGTAATAAAAATCTTCCAGCAAAACGCGAATGGAGCTGAATGATCTATTCGTAAAGCGGTTATCACACTTTACAATTTGAAGGACTCCAGTTTAGAAACCTAAGTAGTGAACTAGTGATCACACTACACTAAATTGATTTCTAAATCGAAGACATAGAATTGAAAATAGATAAAATCTAAATTGGATCCAATCTGTTCTAACTGCGACTTACTTACATACTTTTCAAATTGTAAAGTGTGATAACCGCTTTAAACAAAATGCAGATAAATCAATAATTTACACAACATATGTTATTTTAACATTACTATTTAAAAAACAAATCTCGTTAAAACAATCAATGGTTGAAACAGTTTCACGATAACGATTGATTCTTCAATTCCGTTGATGTCAATTTTTTCAGGGTTGCGCACGGCTTCTGTCTTCTCCTCACAAACATGATGAACAGGCACACCCCTGACACAGTCAGGGTTATCAGACACATGGCGGTCAGTCCCAATTGTGCTGCCGCCGTCGAGTAAGTCCCGTGGTACACCAGTGACTTGATATTCTCCGGTAGCTCTTCTACGCTCTGAAAAGAAATATATTACTTGAATTTATTTATTTATTTATTTATTTATTTATTTATTATACAATTTTATTTTATTTTATTTATATTAGGGAAACATGCAATATCTCGCAACACATTATATACATATACCTACATATAATAAAAAAAAATCAACAGTTTCCACTAAATTACTAAAAATATATTATAAATTACAAGTTACTACAGAAAATTGGAGCAATAAAATAAAATAAACGTTTATGTTTATCTTTCTATTTATATGTTACTTACGTATGTTTTAAATGTCCTTTGCTAGAAATAAAATCTTATTCTATTCTATTCTATTGTATCCTATTCTATCATGTTTTATCCTACTCTATCATATTACATCCTATTCTATTCGTTCTATCATATTCTATACTATTCTATCCTATTCTATCATATTCTATTTTATCCTATTCTGTCATATTCTATCCTATTCTAGCCTATTCTATTCTATCATCTATTCTATCACATTCTGTCCTATCCTATTCTATCACATTCTACCCTATTCTATCATATTCTATCCTATTCTATACTATATTATTATCATATTCTATCATATCATATTCTATCTTATCATATTCTATCCTATTATATCACATTCTATCCTGTTATATCATATTCTATCCTATTTTATTCTATTCTATTTCCCTATCCCTTCCTAATGCCTCATTTTTTATCCTACTATGGTCGGCAGCGCACTCGCACCACTTGTGGCGTTGCGTGTGTTATAGGCGACGCTAGCCACCTAACATCAAGTGAACCGTCAGCCTGTCAGGCGACCTTAACTTAAAAACATATGAAAGTAATATTCAATAGCTAATGAAAATGATATTTTTTGACGTACCATATCAAGCCAGGCTACCGGCAAAATGAGTCCTTGCTGCAGATATCTGGCCGGCGTGAAGCTCGAAGTCTTTTTCACTTGAATGTTAATCTGTAATCTGTGATACAGAGATTGAAATAGAAGTGAAGTGAGTACGAAATTATCTTTAGTTTATACTAGCTGTTTCACGCGACTTTGTCCGCGTAACTTTATAAAATTAGCCTATGTTACTCGTTGTTAATATAGCTTCCCAAAAGTGAAAGAATTTTTTAAATCGGTCCAGTAGTTTCAGAGCCTATTCAATTCAAACAAACAAACAAATTTTTCTAATTATAATATTAATTATAGATATTATACTAGCTGTGCCCACGATTTCGTTCGCGATTGAAATCGTTTTTTTGAAAATCACTTGGGAACCTAACATTTTTTCAAGGAAAAAAGTACTCGAAATATTAATGCAGGTAATAAACTATCTGTTTGCCAAATTTCATCGAAATAAGTTCAGCCATTTTTGCGTGATTGAGTAACAAACATCCAAACATTAAAACTTGAAAAATGAAAAATATAACCTCTGAGAAAATAATTGATATCTTTGTCGCTGTGACGACGGGGTGGCGTCCTTTTTTTTTAAATATTTTTAATCGATCCCTCGGGAACCTAACACACACATTTTCGAGTTTTTGAAGAATACACAAACCAACTTAACATTTTTATATTTATACTAGATGACCCGGCGAACGTTGTTTTGCAAAAAAAAAAATTTAGGGTGGACCACCCTTAACATTTAGGGGTATGGAAAATAGTTGTTGGCCGATTCTCAGACCTACCCGATAAGCACACAAAATTTCATCAAAATCGGTCCAGCCGTTTCGGAGGAGTTTGGCAACAAACACCGCGACACGAGAATTTTATATTAGAATATAGGTAAGGTAAGATAGTCAACTTCAATCTTCTAGACTTTCGTTTTGTAGACCCTTAAGTCAGGTGAAATTAACACTTACGCTGATTTACCAGCGAGCGCAATGCCCAGAGTGGGATGTATATCTAAGAAGGAGTCATGTTCCTTTGGATCTGGATGAAGACCTGTGATTCTTTGTCTTAGTGTTTCGTTTCCCCTGTAGAAGTGTGGGAACGACGCAAGGGCTGGAGCACCTGTAAGCGATATATTCAACATCAGCGTCATGATGCTCAAGATTATCAAGACTACATGCTGAGCGGAGACCATTTTGGCATCAATTTTTTATTATAAACTAGCGGCCCGCTCCCGGCTTCGCCCGCCTTTTTTACGTAAAAACCTTCCCTGATTATCCCTCTGTCCATGAGTGAAGACAGAATTAAAATCGATCCACCCGTTCTCGAGTTTTGCGCTTAGCAATACATTTAGCGGCCCGCTCCCGGCTTCGTCCGGGGTGTATTTTTTCTAAAATAAACGTAGCCTAAGTTACTCCTTATTACATTAGCTACCTGTCAATAAAAGTCCCGTCAAAATCGGTCCAGCTATTTCAGAGATTAGCCGGAACAAACAGACAGACAGACAAAAATTGTAAAAAATGTTATTTTGGTGTATGTACCGCAATTTACATAAACAAAAAGTAGCCTATGTTACTCCTGACGATCCCCTCTTCATGTCTGCAAAGTTTCATCGAAATCGCTTCAGCCGTTTCCGAGATTACCCCGGACAGACAGACAGACAGACAGACAGACAGACAGACAGACAGACAGACAGACAGACAGACAGACAGACAGACAGACAGACAGACAGACAGACAGACAGACAGACAGACAGACAGACAGACAGACAGACAGACAGACAGACAGACAGACAGACAGACAGACAGACAGACAGACAGACAGACAGACAGACAGACAGACAGACAGACAGACAGACAGACAGACAGACAGACAGACAGACAGACAGACAGACAGACAGACAGACAGACAGACAGACAGACAGACAGACAGACAGACAGACAGACAGACAGACAGACAGACAGACAGACAGACAGACAGACAGACAGACAGACAGACAGACAGACAGACAGACAGACAGACAGACAGACAGACAGACAGACAGACAGACAGACAGACAGACAGACAGACAGACAGACAGACAGACAGACAGACAGACAGACAGACAGACAGACAGACAGACAGACAGACAGACAGACAGACAGACAGACAGACAGACAGACAGACAGACAGACAGACAGACAGACAGACAGACAGACAGACAGACAGACAGACAGACAGACAGACAGACAGACAGACAGACAGACAGACAGACAGACAGACAGACAGACAGACAGACAGACAGACAGACAGACAGACAGACAGACAGACAGACAGACAGACAGACAGACAGACAGACAGACAGACAGACAGACAGACAGACAGACAGACAGACAGACAGACAGACAGACAGACAGACAGACAGACAGACAGACAGACAGACAGACAGACAGACAGACAGACAGACAGACAGACAGACAGACAGACAGACAGACAGACAGACAGACAGACAGACAGACAGACAGACAGACAGACAGACAGACAGACAGACAGACAGACAGACAGACAGACAGACAGACAGACAGACAGACAGACAGACAGACAGACAGACAGACAGACAGACAGACAGACAGACAGACAGACAGACAGACAGACAGACAGACAGACAGACAGACAGACAGACAGACAGACAGACAGACAGACAGACAGACAGACAGACAGACAGACAGACAGACAGACAGACAGACAGACAGACAGACAGACAGACAGACAGACAGACAGACAGACAGACAGACAGACAGACAGACAGACAGACAGACAGACAGACAGACAGACAGACAGACAGACAGACAGACAGACAGACAGACAGACAGACAGACAGACAGACAGACAGACAGACAGACAGACAGACAGACAGACAGACAGACAGACAGACAGACAGACAGACAGACAGACAGACAGACAGACAGACAGACAGACAGACAGACAGACAGACAGACAGACAGACAGACAGACAGACAGACAGACAGACAGACAGACAGACAGACAGACAGACAGACAGACAGACAGACAGACAGACAGACAGACAGACAGACAGACAGACAGACAGACAGACAGACAGACAGACAGACAGACAGACAGACAGACAGACAGACAGACAGACAGACAGACAGACAGACAGACAGACAGACAGACAGACAGACAGACAGACAGACAGACAGACAGACAGACAGACAGACAGACAGACAGACAGACAGACAGACAGACAGACAGACAGACAGACAGACAGACAGACAGACAGACAGACAGACAGACAGACAGACAGACAGACAGACAGACAGACAGACAGACAGACAGACAGACAGACAGACAGACAGACAGACAGACAGACAGACAGACAGACAGACAGACAGACAGACAGACAGACAGACAGACAGACAGACAGACAGACAGACAGACAGACAGACAGACAGACAGACAGACAGACAGACAGACAGACAGACAGACAGACAGACAGACAGACAGACAGACAGACAGACAGACAGACAGACAGACAGACAGACAGACAGACAGACAGACAGACAGACAGACAGACAGACAGACAGACAGACAGACAGACAGACAAAAATTCTAAAAAAAGTTATTTACGTTTTAACAGCATGCGAATGACTCTCTAAGCTTAGTTTGAGGCAGTTTTTCGCAAATCACAGACAGACACTCTGATTTTATTTATATAGATTAACAAATATCAATTACTTTACAATGTACGAGTATATACAGTGTACCAAATAAACATATTATTTTTTCTTTCTTTCTTACTTTATAACGATATTCACGACTTGATGGCAAGTAGCTACCGTCATCTATCTGTAGGAATCTGTGTTATATTACCTATATTACATCATATCGTCATTCGTCGTTCTCAAACCATCTGCTATGCGCTGTAGACAAACTCCTACAGGGTAGGCGGTGCACAGATTGCCTCCTGGTGTAACTTGTGTCCTTAGGCGACGGTAACCATATACCATTAAGAGGACCGTCAGCCTGTCTGCCACCCTTTGTAACATGTAAAAAAGTGCACTTCTTTGAGTTTCCAACATTTTGACCTTACTGAATAGTTCACTGCCTTATCTATCGTATAAATATATAAAACATGCTACGTTCCCCAGTTAGAATCTGTTATGCGCTAAATTCTGTCTATTATCAAAATAATTAAATTAAATTTAAACAAATTAAAATATTAAATTTAATAAGTTTATGTAAGTATAACAACCCTATGTTTCTATTTTTTTTTTAAATTAAATTAATTTTATTATATTATTTTAAAGATGACAAAAAGAATATTCTCAAGATCGTAATCATCTTGGCATTTTTTTTCTGAAAAAAATGGTTTAATTTAAATTTATAATCACAATCGAAAGTCACTTGGAGGAATCTATTTTATTAATAAATATTTTGTAATAAATATTTTGATTTTTATTTATTTATAACCACATTATGCCGAGTCAAGAGACCTTTTGAGGACGCATCACTACTTGCGCTTTTATTTCATATGACATATAATGTATTTGTGTGTATTGTATACTACTATGATGCTTTATAATATATAATGTGTAAATATATATAATTTAAGATTAGATTTTATTTTTTATTTTGTAATAGATATAGTTTAGATATATTAGATCCAATTGTTATAGCAGTTTAATCAAATAAGATGTAGTGAATGTTTTGCCATCGGAAACTATTGTGTATTATGTGTACGCAATAAAAATATTTCTTTTTTTTATAATATAAAAGTGGCAGACAAGCTGGCGGCTCACTTGATGGTAGGTGGTTACCGTCGCCTAAGGGCACAAGCAACACCAAGGGGAGTGCTAGCGCGCTGCCTACCCTGTAACTTATCTTCCTTTATTTCGATAACTGCACACCTTAAGGAAGTGTTTTAGTAGTATCAACTCACCCATAGCACAGGCAGTGACATTGATGACTCCTTTTGGTGGACAGGTCGCCGACTCGATCTCGCAATAGCATTGGTTATAAGGATTAGTGTCTGGAGTGTCGAATACGTCTCGTGGCATTCGGTATCGGTATAGTTGAATTCCATCTTCAGTCTAATAACAAGCAAACAAAGTAAACACTTGTTGGGGCAACATGAAACTAAATTTTATAAAGTTTTGATTAATTTGTAAAATGTGCAGAATTTGCGACATTTTCGCGTGTTGATTTCTTGTAATTACTGACTAAAAGGCAAATTTGTTTTTCCATGAAAACATCCTATCAATAATGTACCTACATTTAAAGTTGGGTGGTCAATAGCTACCCTATGTGTTATTGTAAATTATATTCGCATATTTTCGAATTTCTATTAAAATGTTCAACGCGTCTATATACTTATATAAAACGACAGCAATAATAAGGTGGTATATAAAATACTTGTGGTAAAACAAATGTTACGTTACCATAACATCTTTTTCGTATTGAAATGGAAGTCGTCTGCAGAGGTTTGGAAAGAAGACGCTAAGAGTGTGCTTTCTGTCGAGAAGTGCCGGTGGAAACATACTGCCGTCTGACGCTTCGACACTGTAAGTGAAAAAAAAACCATCATAGTATATTTTTCTGTGTGTTTCCAGTGATGACATGTGGCGCTGAAAAGAGGATTTTTAGGTGGCAAAAGACATACATTAACGTCAAGGCTATAAAGTTGAAATTTCCAATAAATATATATATATATATATGGTTGTAGTAACAAAAATACCGCTTCGGTACGCATGAGGATGCTTCGGGATGCTTTGGCATGCTTCGGCACGCCGAGGCAACACTCGGGATAGCTTACCCTGCGGGGACCCCTCGGACACAAATACTTTTTTTTTTAAATTTATTCAGGAAACAAACAGTCATTATACATATTATTTTACAATATACGTTAATATCTATAGACTTAGAGTTCCATACACAAAAATAAATATTGAACAAAATCTTCTTCTTGAACAAAATCTTCTTCTTAATTGATTAAATTTCTCTTCTTCAGCTAAAGCTGCTATGAACACACGATTCAGACAACAAGCTTGCAACAACTCAGACTTATAACAGACTGTTTTGAAGAGACGCGGGCTACAAATACGATATCGAGACGCTTCGGCATGCTTAAGGACGCCCCGGCATGCTTAAGGACGCCTCGGCATCCTTAAGGACGTTGCAGCATGCCAAGCCATAGTTTCCGACAGTGTGCGCTTGCATGTAGGGATGCCGAAAGATCCTTTTCCTTGCCGATTCCGGCAATGGACGCCGAGTCTAGCTCGTAAGAGAGCTCAACGTCGCTTAGCGAGCTATATTTATTTACTTATCTAACACGTATTTCTATACAAGATGATGAAAATATCTGTAAACATTTATTACGTTTGTCAATACACTATTTCACGCCATGATTCAATATGTCTGCCAACCTTAATATAAAAGAAAAATATTTTTTGGATTAAGAAAGAAGTGAATTACTTCTTTCTTAGTAACTATTTCAATAGTAGTATGATAAACCTGAATAGGGCTTACTTATTTTTTGCTTAAAAGATAAACTTTAACCTAAAAGATATGGATTATTTAAGTTTATTTCCAATGTTTTCACACTGGAGACATATTTTATTTGCTGTTTAAATAACATGTTGTTATATGTTTTAGACATAATATATTATGTTGCAATAATGCTAAGTACCATATTAAACAATCTTACAATTTATATATTTTTTTCAAGTGTATAGGTATCTGTTTCTCCTTAAGTTTTTTTATTAGTCTTTGGAAAAAGAGGGAAAAACGAGGAAGGTTTGTGTACATAAAAAAATTGAATCCCGGGCGAAGCCGCGAGCGGGTCGCTAGTCAATTTATAATATGTGGATATACCTGTTGCATTCTGTACTGCCCCAATGCGAAAGGTGATCTTCCGAGTTGAATTTCTCTATAATATTTATTCTGTCCTTTTCAAAAGCTCCCGTGTTTATGGTGAAGCGATCATTCCCGGTGCCATTTTTCTGAAAAAGGCATTTTTCTTTAATGTTTTAATGTTACAATAACCAATCACCAAGTTTTGTCCTAGCGTAGCGTAAACGACTATAGAAAGCACACATGGCTACGGGCCATGTGTGCATGCGCACATTGCGGGCCACCTAATCGAGGTGGAGCCCGCAATGTGCAGGCCTCGTCTGGCTGGGAGGGAGAAGGTCACGTGTCTTAACGATCCCTAACCCCCGCCCATAGACCACGCGTGGATACATCGTGGGTTTTTTAGTGGGTAGAAATCCTACATGGGCTAGGTAGGACTTCTATCTCCCCATGTAGTTGGAGATCTGGTTCGCAAATTTTGCTTCGTTACTGCTGCTACTGCTACTGACTTACTGTTACTGCTACTGTTGGTTACAGTTGGTAACCAGCCTGTTACGGATGACCATAGTGAAACAACAGTATTCAACCACAGCCTAGTGAAACCATAAAAATACTCACAGCTGCTAAAAGTCCAAATCTGTCAAAATTCAACTGTCCCTGCAGGCTCAGGATCGGTTTGGCTGTACTTATAATGGTGTCATCGTATCCCCAAAGGAATCTAGAAAAGATAAAAAAAATTAACGTATCAAACGCCATCAACGGCTAACAAAAATATAGGATCAATAATTAGACGACACGTTTGGTCAAGTGCCTAGTAACCCTAGCTGTTAACCAAACTGTCGCGGGTTCGAATCCCGCTAGGGGCAAATGTTTATGTTTTAACATTTACCTTTGTACCTGAGTCATGGATGTTTTGTATTTATAATATGTATGTATTTACAAAAAAAAGTAATCTATGTGGTATATCAACTGTCTGGTATCCATAATACATGCATTAGTTTGCTTACTTTGGAACTTAGCTGTGTGGAATGTATATTTATAAAAAAAAAATAAAAAAAAAAAGTTTCTAGGCTTAATATAAAGAAGTGCGGAAGTAGTCGCGGGAAAAAGCTAGTTTAATGAAAATACTTACGAATGCACTGGCAGCTTGATGAAAGCGTGCGGATGATCAATGAACTGCAGGGCTGAATTCAATGAAAACTGCATCAAGTTGTTTAAGTTTTTGTCTATCGCCAATGAGTACACCGTCTGTAACAAAAAGCAAGAAAAAAATCATGCAATGCAATGTAACATAACTAAATTAACTATTTCCTTTATTCTCTCTTATTAACCATTAACCAGGCCTTCATAACCCTAGTCGGGCTAGGTTCAGACTTCCCCCTGAGCTGGTTTCGAAGAGAACGTAGTGGTTTGTGGAGGGGATCCGAGGATAAGGCCTCGCTATGATCTCTGACCCACACATCACCCCTGATAGTGGAATCCGGGGAGGTTTTAGTGGGTATTCCCGGTGATAAGTCACTTCACCGGGCGAGTCCCACATATCGAGTTATCGAGAGTGCCTAAACGTTATTTCCCCTCCTAAACAGAAGTTCAGACTTCAGTTTTATATGTAAACTGTAACTATAGAGCATTTTTAGCATTTCGGAACTGCAGTGGGAGCTCATTACTTATTAAATATCCTCTTAAATTATATAATCATATGTACAATCTTGTACAATGTATGTATGCACAAAATCTTGCAAGACTTGTACATTTCAAGCTATTTAAGGAAGTTCCTATAAAGTGTAGTATAAGTAGTTCAATCTAAAATGAACCTAAAGTTGTTGGTAAATAAATTAGTGTAATTGTGATCTGTCTCGTTTAAATATAATTAAAAAAAATCTCCAAAATCGTGTACATCATTCATATTAAGTAGGCCCGATATCTTCTTTTTGTCTTGTCGAAATTGCCTTCAGGCCAGCTTCGCATAAAAGGTCTCTTATCTTGTCTGCTTGTTTGACCTAAGATAAACTCTCGTTGTTGCTAAAAACCGTACTATCAAATCAGTTTTATTGTATGTGTGGTGGAATTAAAACATTTTTTACTCCATTATTATACTTAAACTAGTGGCCCGCTCCCGGCTTTGCCCGGGTTCAAAATAAAAACTATGTTTTAAGTTGGATCAAATTACACATAGTTACGAAGTTTTATCAAAATCGGTTCAGTAGTTTAGGAGTTCATCGCGGACAAACAACGTGACACGAAATTTTTATATATTAAGACTAGTGGCCCGCTCCCGGCTTCGCCCGGGGTGCTTTTTTGCAATCCAGCCGATAGATTACTTTAAACCGCCATCTGTGAGAACCTTATGGAACTCACAGATAAATAATTGCTGTATTGAATAAGTATCAACAGATGGCGCTATGTTAATAATATTAAATAATTTGCAAAAAAATAATAAACAAAATGAGATATAAACTATACTATCTTTTAAGTTGGACCAAATAACAGATACTTATGAAGTTTGATCAAAGTCGGTTCAGTAGTTTCAGAGTCTATCGCGAACATACATCGTGACACGAGATTTATAGATAGGTTTTTTCCCGTAGCTTTGCCTGTTTGGTTAGTAAACAATTAGTAGTCCATGTCTTTTCCTAAGTTTCACAGAAGTCCCACATTAACTGTATAATCTATAGTAAAGCCAAAGAGACAACGCAAACAATATAATATAATAATATAATATATCTTCACACATTCTACACACCACCATCTAGTTCCACACTAAGCAACTTAATGCTTGTATTATGGATACCAGACAGTTGATATATATATATATATGTAATACATACATTACTTTTTTTTTTTGTAAATACATACATATTATAAATACAAACATCCATGACTCAGGTACAAAGGTAAATGTTAACACATAAACATTTGCCCCTAGCGGGATTCGAACCCGCGACCGTTTGGTTAATAGCTAGGTTACTAACCACTAGACCAAACGTGTCGTACAATGTAAGTAAACGCGTTCCTCTGTCCTTTTCCCTCAAACGAAGCGGCCGTTATATCGTATTTTATGGTATAGGAAGTCATTTTGATAGACCTTGAAAGTTTGTTTAAATTCTTTGCATTATCTCGTTGGCCTAATCGATGGATGGCGAACCAAAACATAATTGGATGTAAGACACCATCTAGTTCAGGAAATATAGTGTGAAATTCTCTCTATATTATATAACCTATGTTTTAGGCACAGCCACGTGTTCCATTGATGGGAAATTTGGTATACTGTTACTTCGTTGGTATTTCCATTCATGATAGATAACCTTGACCTTATGCTGCGTCATCAAGTAGTCTGCAGAACACCCAACTCCTGAGCAAACTTACTGCAGATAGCGTGTTTGAGTTCAATAGAAAGTCGGGGGTTAGTTTATAATTTTAATTCTAACTTGTAATGTTCTTTGTGTAGACAATAACATGAAAAAAAGTACAGTCATGGTAAAAAAAAGGTTCATAACCTTAAAGTCGACATTTTCTTGCACCAGAGCAGTTATCAGTCATGCTAAAATTTCATTTCAAACGCCTGTTAGTTGTCTGCTTAGTGCTTTAGTTTCAAAAGGTACTAAGAATGTACGACTTGATAAAGGAATTAATTTGAAAACTGATGGTCAGTTAATAAAAATAAAATTTATGCGTTATTTACAAGGTAAGTAAGATATACTTATAGTGATAAAATTTTTGGCTTGGCAGACGTTGTTTTGCTTTTCACAATCATACTTATCGTACTTTTTGGTTTGTGGTTTTTTTAATCAGTGATCCCAGAATTTGACACTGAACCTGACAACACTAACTATCACATACAAACGCAGGAGGACGTAAGTCGGGAAATACAGATGTAAGACCCTTTTATACTTTTGGATATCTTACTTAGTGAATCTTTATCTTTACATATTATTAAATAAAGTCGCCTCCTGTCGTATGTCCTTCTGTATGTACGTTTAGATATTTGATTTAAACTACACAACTGATTTTAATGCGGTTTTCACTAATGGAAAGAACGTTAAACGAGGAAGATATATATAATTTGCAGGCGGCCCGCTAGTTAAATCTCTAATATATACATCTATACATATAAATAAAATTGGAGTGTCTGTTTGTAATATTGAAATAACCGTTTTTTACTACATGCATATGAATATATATACGGTACATACACCAAAATAACATTTTTTACAATTTTTGTCTGTCTGTCTATCTGTCTGTTTGTTCCGGCTAATCTCTGAAATGACTGGACCGATTTTGACGGGACTTTTATTGGCAGGTAGCTGATGTAATAAGGAGTAACTTAGGCTACGTTTATTTTAGAAAAAATACACCCCGGGCGAAGCCGGGAGCGGGCCACTAGTAGGTATATAAAATTCTCGTGTCACAGTGTTTGTAACCAAACTCCTCAGAAAGGGCTTGATCGATTTTAACACATAAAAATCGCTCCCTAGCGGGATTCGAACCCGTGACCGTTTGGTTAACAGCTAAGGTTACTAGCCACTAGACTAAACGTGAAATAATATAAGATATTACTTACAAGAAGAGGTAAGTTAGGCACATAAATTTGATCGTACTGAGCGCCTTTCGTTTTCTCCGGTAGATATTTGAATGTGTTCTTCTCCTGGTAAGTGAGTTGGTCGTGCTCATTAAATTCTATGTTCACCCTTTCAATTGTTTGTCTGGAAAAGAAACAAAAATCGTTATACTATGAGCATTTTGCCGTCAGCAGCAAAGAGGGTGTCAAATGGGCACTTTTCCGTAGGTAGGGTCAAAAATTGTGGGTCCAAAAGGTCCGAAACTATTAAGATTAGATAAAAAGGTAATATAAGTACTATAGCTAGTAGTATGTACCTATGGCTTACACTTAGTATACCCTAGATCGAGTCTAATACGAACATAATGTCGAAGGTTATCTCTCTGAACTTTAATCTTTTACCATTCTAAGTTTGTAGATATTGTGTGTCCGATTGTTTTTGTATTTTACCAAAGACTGTTCGCGTAGAATTAGTATACTATATATGTAGTTTTAACAGAACCGCTGCACCAGATATATACAGGGTGGTAAAATAAGTCGGGCCCTGGAGGGAAACTACCTTAAATCATTAAGTTGGCTCATTTTACATAAAGGAAACATTCCTTAATTTTTAAAAAGAAACAAAACTGCATTCAAAGATTTTCTAAAACTCGCTTGGCTCGCCCGGGACTCGAACCAACTAAAATTAAAAAAAAAAAACAAACACTCGTTATTTTATTATAGTAATCGATAGGATTATTATTCAGGATAAAATTTCTCTAATAAACATTTGGTGAACGTGCGCGCGCGCGTGTGTGTGTGTGTGTGTGCGTGTGCGTGCGTGCGTGCGTGCGTGCGTGTGTGTGTGTGTGCGTGTGCGTGCGTGCGTGCGTGCGTGCGTGCATGCGTGTGCGTGTGCGTGTGTGCGTGCGTGCGTGCGTGTGTGTGTGTGTGTGTGTGTGTGTGTGTGTGTGTGTGTGTGTGTGTGTGTGTGTGTGTGTGTGTGTGTATGTGTGTGTGCGTGCGCGCGTGCGCGCGTAAGCAGATCATGATGTGACACAAATTAACAAATGGATCCATTTGCTACGAAAATGACATCATTTTCGTATCCCTGAAAACGTGTATGCAAAACTTCCCTATGATCGGTCTAGTAGTTAAAGCGTGACAGTCAGTGTTACTTTCACATTTATAACATTATTATATGTGGATAATATCGTTCAGAATTTTTTAAGCATTGCATAATGTAAAAAAGAAACTAGTATTGTGTTTAATTTTGGAACACACGACTGACTAGATAGTCTATTATTATACCATTTCCTGCCTGTATGTATCGTCCATGCAAATATGTAATTTACTATATTTTTGTTAGTCAAGCACTTGAAGATAAAAATGCGGCGAATGAAACGAGTACCTTATACTGTTTTTACGATACAATAAATATTATCATAATAAACATTCTGTAAGAGAGCCTGTGTTGGTTTATTGAGAACTAGCTGGTGCTTTATTATCTTCCTAGCGGCTATTTCTGGTCTGCTAGAGAACCAGTATCACTTCGTCCATTGCTGAAATATTGTGATCGCCACGTAAACTAAAGCTCACCTACCTATACCTACCGCGTTTAGAAACTGTAGTACTTTTTTGATAGAGGCATTCCTCACATCTTCAGAAGCCATTGTGTGGCTTCCTAGGACGTGACTGCGCTTGTGCATCAAGGGGCCACACTCGCACAGGATATGCATTGGTGTTTCTTCTGCCTCGTGGCAGAAGCGACACTCTCCCGTACTGGTGAGACCCATTATTTTGAGGTGCCTATTGAGGCGGCAGTGCCCCGTTAGAGCCCTCGTTAGCATACACAGATTGCTCCTGCTAAGCGACATAGCCTGGTTCGTCACGTTTCGACTGTAGGCTTTTATGAGCGCTTTGGAATGGTTCAGACCTGGCAAGTTAGTCCAGCGTTTGTAAGATTTAGTAAAGCACTGGTTCCATATGGTCCAGCGAGCTAGGCTGTTAGGTAGTCCGCACATAGGTTCAGGACCTATTAGCCTACCTTTTGCGCCTGCTCGAGCCAGTTGGTCGGCACGTTCATTGCCTTCAATCCCCATATGGCCAGGTACCCATCTTAGGACCACTTTATTCTTGCGCCCTAAAGTATTTAAGTAGTCTACACAGTTTCGCACCAGCTTTGAGACTGTAAAGTCCGAGTCCAGTGCTTGAAGTGCAGCCTGACTATCCGAGTGAATATAAATTACATGGTTGACGTAGTTTCTTCGCAGGTTGATTTCCGCACATTCTAGGATGGCGAAGACCTCTGCTTGGAAGATGCTGGCGTATTGTCCCAAATTTACACTGGTCCTGTAATTCTGGTCCCTGCCATACACTCCACAGCCTACGTCAGGTCCTGATTTGGACCCATCAGTATACCAAGAAAGGCTAACTTCCTCCCAAGAGATTTTATTTTCTGACCAGTTTTCTCTTGAGAGTAACTCCACAGTGTAAGATTTTTCTTCGATATACTGTGGTAACATTGTATCAGTGGGCATGCCTAGAATGGGATCCCTTAGTACTGAGTCTTCTAGAGCTCTGAGTACCTCGGACAGCCAATTGTGTTTACCCCGATTCATCATCCTGTGCATACTGGTTTTCGCCTCTTTCTCTAAAAATAGATTTAGAGGCGGTAAGCCCAGGATTGCCTCCAGAGATGCTCCGGGGGAACTCGACATGGCTCCTGTTATCATCAGACATGCCAAACGCTGTAGGCCATTAAGCTTATCCATAGTCGTCTTCTGGTTGGCTTTTCTATACCATACTATAGAGGCGTATGCGATCATCGGCTTCACAATAGCAGTGTACAGCCAGTAGGTGAGCTTTTGACACGGGCCCCAACTCTTCCCTACCATTTGACGACTGATACATAAAGCTGCCTTAGCCTTATTAATCACATTTCCAATGTGTGCATTCCACGTTAGTCTCTGGTCGAAAGTAACTCCCAGATAGCTGGTGCTTGCGACTTCGTCCACGTTGAAAATAAATAAAAGTGTGTGTGTCAGCTCCGACGCACGACTGGAGTTTACTTCTTACGATAAAATACATAGTAAAAATTATGAAAACATTTATCATAACGAATTAATATCAGCGCCATCTCTGATTACCGGTGCCATCTAGTTTTCGCAAGGATGTATTCTAGTTTCAGAGATATTGTGTAGATGGCGCTAAAATTAAAACTAACTCGTAACGATGTGACAATTTTGATTTTACTCCCATAAATTTTCATACCCCGGGCTTATATGTGAATATCGATTCCTCCAAAAATATAAGCAATCAACGCCTGACATCTGCATTGCTATTAAACTTTCACTAGGCTTTTTTTAGACTCGTTGGGCTCATTAGTTATGGAGAATTTTGTATGGGGATAAATGGGATAAATCACTGAACTCGCGAGATGACGTCAGCGTCACCCAAGAAATACAATTCTTCGACGTTAGATGGCGCTGTGGTTAATGTTCTAGGACTAAATCGTTAGTTGGCGCTGCAAAAACATAGTAAAATTGTGCCTCAAAATATTTATATTTTACATATTTACATATTTAATTCAATTAATGATTAATTGAATTTAATATGTACCTAAGAATTAATGAATATGTATGCTGTGGTAGCCTGTAGCTGAATTGAATTGAATTGAACTGAATTGAATTGTGCAAGCTGAAATGTGTTATGCAATTTGTTTTTGAATTTTATATGTACACTATTACGTTGGCTAGCCATAATATAAATAAATAAATGAATAAGTAAATAAATAAATATATTGTTGAAATTGCAATTGTTCGACGTTAGATGGCGCTGTGGTTAAAAAATAATTCCTAAAAACATATTCATAAACATACTAAACGTTTTATTTCTTAACGTGAAATAACAGCATATTATGTGCTTTTGTTTTCGGTGAGTGAGTTAGGGATGCCAGAGCACATTACCCCATCCCTTCCTTATCCCTTAACCTTAAGCCTTCGCACTTGTAAGCACTTGTGGCTTTGCTTATTATAGGCGACGGTAACAACCTACCGTCAAGTCGACCGTCAACCTGTCTGTCAGCCTTAACATAAAAAATAATAATATATGTTTACAAGTTTGTGAAGCTAGAATTTTTCACTTCTGACGTACAGTCCTACAACTGACTTGTTTTTTTATTATTATAATAACATATTTTATTAACAGTATTTACCTATAGGTAATTGTTTATAAAAACAATTTCTTATTTCATTTACAAAAATAACTAAATAAATATCTAGCATGTCATATTTCAATCTGCAAACAGTACTTTTTGTACAATGTTTATAAGTATATACTACTAGCTCTTGCAGGCGACTTCACCCGCGTAACTTTATAAAATATAGCCTATGTTACTCGCTGATGATGTATCTTTCCATGGTGAAAGAATTTTCAAAATAGGTGCAGTAGTAGTTTATTCATTACAAATATACAAATCTTTTCTCTTTATAATACGCATACAAAGGATGGTTACATGTTTAGCGACTTTGTTTAGTAAGTAGGTACTAATTAGAGATGAGGCTAACCCCTGGGCCACGAAAACAACGCTCGAAGCGAGTTCGCTAACCATTCGCTAACGCTCGACACTGACGTCGCGTCGCAGTGCAATGCGAATTCGCTTCGAGCGTTGGTTTCGTGGCCCAGGCATAAGACTTACGAATAAACGAATGGGCCGACATCTTCCACGTGCAGTTTCTCGTCGTATCCATCCCTGACGCGTTCCCAGTTCGTATAATTAAATATATGAACTTTCATGACGGGTGTGACTGTCGGCGTCTTCCACATTTCGAAAGCTATTGAATTATTCCTTAATGCCATGCTCTGTGGACATAATTTATTCGTTTGAGTACATTATCATTCTAATAATTATTTATATATTACATTTCTAAAATTCCGAAATTTATTTATTTATACATAGCCAGGAGAATCAGCCAAGTTGAAGTGGTAATGGACCGGTCACATATATCGCAGAGCGGATAACCGATGGGGTAGAAAAACGAATTCGATTTGGCAGCGTGGGACGCCCTGCGGTCAGATGACCTAACTAAAGGGCTTCGCAGGAAGCGGATGGATGCGAAAAACTGATGACTGTGCGTGGTGGCGAGCCTTGGGAGAAGCCTACATCCAGCAGTGGAGAGATTCAGGCTGATAATGATGTATTAGCTTCGCGGAAAGCGGTTGGATGCGAAGGACAGAAGACCGTGCTTGCGAACCTTGGAAAAGCCATAGGGCTGTCCAAATGTGTATCTCTCTAAAGCTGATCTAACCTCTAGGTAGGCATAGGCCTACCAGCTAAAGGGCTTTGCAGGAAGCGGCTGGATGCGAAGAACAGAAGACCGTGCGTGGTGGCGAGCCTTGGGAGAGGCCTACATTCAGCAGTGGAGATACACGGGCTGCTGATGATGATGATGATGATTTATTTATTTACACATTATATTACTCTAGCGACCCGCTCTTTTCATTAGTGAAAACCATATCAAAATTCGTTGGGTGGTTTAGAAGTAATTAGCGGAGAAAATGAAATGAAAATTATAGCGGCAGGGACTAGGAATGTTTAAGAAAATGAACTCTGGCATCCCTTTCTCACTCATCGAAACACAAAAGCACACATGCTATTATTCTGTAAGGGGGTGGTGGTTACTGCCGCCAGACGGGCTACCTAAATTACTTCGAAATGCAACGTGCCCTGCTTAATATTTTTAGTTTATAAACAATTTTACTTACCGACTGTACAGCGTTGTTGATGATATTCGTGAAACAGAAGAAACTTGTGCCGATCAGACTCAAGGCGAATGTCGTTGACAGAAATATTAACACTGCAACAAGAAATAAACAAGAATAGTTTCAATTTGCAGACATGATCTAACTTGTCACATTTTAGCGGTCACTTGATAATTGATGAAATGTTATGTGCCTTAAGCCTGGTATAGACGGGGTCAGTAACAAGGCAGTACAGTAACCCAGTCCAGCGCTGACTTGCTACTGGGCTTGTATAGACACTAGTTTCAAGTCAGTCCAGTAGCACTACCATGAGTTTATGACGACTGAACTCGCTAGCGAGAGATGAGCGAGAACGTAAAATATTTGTATGGAAAATTGTACAGCGCCTCTAGCGGTCACTCAAAGAACTAAAATCGGTACCATGAGTTGCATAAGTAAAAAACCTATCGAATGTAGTCACTAGCGACTAACGTCAACTTGACCTTTCTATACAAAATCGGTACCATGAGTTACAAATTTGACTGATGGTCTCGAGAAATACCGTAACGTTAGTAGTTAAATGTTTCACTAGCAAATTGAAGGGTGAAAAGTCGTGAATATATTTTTATATACTCTATATTGTTGTTATTATCATTGAAATGCCTACTTAATTATTTTTTGGTGTTTTATGATTGGTTGGTTGCGTAGTTCATGAAATAACCGTAAATAAAATGCTACTAGTGTGTCACATCCAAATTCTATTACAGCGCCGCCTAATTGAGCGTATTCGACGGACACTTTCTCAAGCATAGAGTTGGGCCTCCTTACCTTTATTCCCCACGGTATGAACGTAGGGAATCCTATATCCTTCTCTTTCGTTCAAGTACATTTAAAAAGAGATAGCTTTATTAAGCATGAAGTTAGACACAATCGATTTAGCGTTAGCGAGTAAAGTAAACATTAGCGAAACTCATGGTGCGACTTATATTGTAAACAATTCGAAGCTAGTTTATTCGTTATCGACAGAAGTAAACTAACGTCAAATTTCGATAGCAACTCATGGTAGTGCTACTGTGCTGACTTCGCGCCCTCAAGTCAGTCCAGTTGACTAGCCTGCCTGTCTATTTTCGGGCCCAGTAGCTTCCCCCACCTACATTTTTAAGCAATGCAATAATGTCACGTAAATTAAATGACTTACTGGCGATCCCGTCCACATTATAACAGTAACTGGGTCCGAAAATTCGAGTCACTGGGTCCAGTCACTGACCCCGTCTATACCAGGCTTTAAAACAAAAGTTTTCGACCATTGACCTTTTTCACTATGCCCATAATTAGACGGTCAAACGTAGTCTAGATATGGGCATAGTGAAAAAGGTCAATGTCACTTAACGTGCTATGGAGAGATCTATGGTCGGTGTTACACTGCGAGATCGAATCAGGAATGCGGAGATATGTACCTTTACAATGAGTTTACAATGACCGCACTCGCTAGCGAGAGCGTAAAACATTTATATGAAAAAGTGTCAACTGTCAATGTCAAATTGACAATTTTCCATATAAATATTTTACGCTCTCGCTAGCGAGTGCGGTCATGGTAAACTCATGGTAGAGGTACAGTAGGCGAACGAAAGTTACAGACATAAGCCGACGGATCAGTAAGTTCAAGTGCCAAGTGACAGGAACAGGACATATAGTACAAAGAGCCTTGGGCCGCTGAAGCAGAAAAGTTTTCGAGTAGAGTGTCAACTGTCAATGTCAAATTGACAATTTTCCATATAAATATTTTACGCTGTCGCTAGCGAGTGCGGTCATTATAACTCATGGTAGAGGTACAGTAGACGAACGAAAGTTACAGACATAAGCCGACGGATCAGTAAGTTCAAGTGCCAAGGGACAGGGACAGGACATATAGTACAGAGAGTCTTGGGCCATTGGAGCAGAAAAGTTTTCGAGTGGAGACTGCAATTGATTCTCGAGTCCACCCACAAGGTGGATTAGTCGACCTTATAAGGGCCAAGGGTCTGTTGGAACCTATGTAAACTACTGGTTGTATATTAATGTATAGTAATAAAATAAATATGTGACACTACTTATGTGCTCTACGGATTAAAAACACACTTTTATTAAACTCAAGTGTTTCTTTTTTCCTCTAACAGGGTCGACGGTGGATCCAAACTGTTTCTGACCGGTCCTATTAAAAAATTATGGAGCAGGCCTATGTAGGTATCAACACAAAGATTTGTTTTTTATATATAAAAATCTCGTGTCACGATGTATGTTCGCGATAAACTCTGAAACTACTGAACCGACTTTGATCAAACTTCATAAGTATCTGTTATTTGGTCCAACTTAAAAGATAGGATAATTTATATCTCATTTTGTTTTTTTTATTATATAATATTATTAACATAGTGCCATCTGTTGATACTTATTCAATACAGCAATTATTTATCTGTGAGTTCCATGAGGTTCTCACAGATGGCGGTTTAAAGTAATTTATCGGCTGGATTGCAAAAAAGCACCCCGGGCGAAGCCGGGAGCGGGCCACTAGTACTAATATATATTTCCATATATGTATTATCTCTAAACATGTACTATGTTTCCTTATATATACATACATGTATAATGTTTCTAAACATGTACTACGTTTCTATATATATGTGTAAACTTTTTTCTAGTTGTAAGTTTGTGAGTTTATGACGTAAAATCAAAAAACTAATTGATTGATTTTTGTAAAATGACCGTCCGGCAGTTTTTAAATTTCAAAACTACTTACTCGACCAACAACTTTTTATTTCTAGACTGAGCAATAATGTACTATATCAAAAAAAATCTGCAATCTTTTAAAATATGTAGTATTATAAGTTAATATGAAAGCAGTACCGATAATTTTTTTCTTATTATATAAAAAAATATTTTATAAATATATTATAAATGACAATTCACAAATAAAATCTGTCATTTTATCTTTAGTTTTTTGTTGTTGAAACGAAGGACGTGTTTACATAATGCACACGAATTGATAACATAGACCTAATACAAAATAATAATGAGGCAGATAAGATGGTTTTGAGGCGATCATACGATGTTGTTTTAAAGTTGGACGTTTTTGTTGATAGCAACACCGACTGAGATAGTTTAAATAATTTAAACATTTTGTTAGAAATTGTAATATTCCATATGTGGACGGTTTTATTACATTTTTCTGAAGCTATGTACAATTGCACACTGCTACAAAAAAATACCCTTAAATATAAATTTATAAATACATATAATTTCTAAATACCTATTAGGTTAGTTAATAATGAACGGTTATCTATACAGCATCTTTTTTTTATTTTTTTATTTTTTCATCTTATTTTATGATCATCTTTTTCTATTTTATTTCATTATCATCATCATCATAATATTGACATTTTTAAATACTTTTACATATCATCATCATTAAGTCTGTCTCTCTAAGGCGCGATTTCACCATACTCCGTTAGTATTTAACATCGATGTTAAGTAATTTAACAGAAGTTATCATACTGTAAACTTCTGTTAAATTACTTAACAGCGATGTCAAATACTAACAGAGTATGGTGAAATCGCACCTTAGAGAGACAGGGTAATGATGATGTGATATGTAAAAGTATTTAAAATTTCAATATGATGATGATGATGATGATAATGAAATAAAATAGAAAAAGATGATCATAAAATAAGATGAAAAAAATGACACATTTGGACAGCCCTATGGCTTTCCCAAGGTTGGCAAGCACGGTCTTCTGTTCTTTGCATCCAGCCGCTTTCCGCGAAGCTAATACATCACTATCAGCCTGAATCTCTCCACTGCTGGATGTAGGCTTCTCCCAAGGTTCGCCACCACGCACAGTCATCAGTTTTTCGCATCCATCCGCTTCCTGCAAAGCCCTTTAGTTAGGTCATCTGACCGCAGGGCGTCCCACGCTGCCAAATCGAATTCGTTTTTCTACCCCATCGGTTATCCGCTCTGCGACTTATGTGACCGGTCCATTGCCACTTCAACTTGGCTAATTCCCTTGGCTATGTATAAATAAATAAATTTCGGAATTTCAGAAATATAATACATAAATAATTATTAGAATTATAATGAACTCAAAAGAATAAATTTTGTCCACAGAGCATGGCATTGAGGAACAATTCAATAGCTTTCGAAATGTGGAAGACGCCGACAGTCACACCCGTCATGAAAGTTCATATATTTAATTATACGAATTGGGAACGCGTCAGGGATGGATACGACGAGAAACTGCATGTGGAAGATGTCGGTTCATTCGTTTATTCGAAGGGATGTCCAGAATGAGAGGCTTCAGTGGCCAATTTAGGTCGCAAGTACTCATAGGTGAGCTGAACAGCACCCTGGCTTTCCCGTTATCCGATGATGCCAGGGAACTGTACAATAATATATTTACTGCTCTAGTTAGTCATAAGTTATAATTTAGTAAAGTAGTATTTTAGTTTAGTTATAATTTAGTAAAATAGTCATGTAATGACCTTACTCAATGAGACTACATGTCCTCTAGGGAAAAGTCTCGAAATAAAGATAAAAAAAAATTTAAGTACTTAAAAACTTACATCAAGTAAGTAAAATTGAATGATTGTTGATGGTATGTTTTATTACTATGTGATTATTCTGATTATGCCATGATTATGCTTTGCTTTTTGTAGGTTAACATTAATTGCCTAACTATTACATTGTTGTTAAGTTTACTAATTAGTGATCAGTAATAATTAGTAGTTACATAAGTTAGTATCAATTTAATCGATTTTAAAAATCATTGTCCATTGTCCTTAGTAGGTAGGTACGAGTACCTAAGTATCGAGTGATGACATTGCTAATCATTGTGAAACCATGATGTTAGGATCGTTGAAAAAATTAACTTAATCCTGTTTCCTTAATCCTGAAATTTACTTAATCCCGTTTATTTACTTTAGTAAGTTACTTAAGTACTTTACTTAAGTTTAATTTTTTAATAATTAAATTTATTTATTTCTTCACAAATATAAAACAAATAAAACTATTGTTATTAATTAAAACTAAGAAATTAAAACTACTCACTAGAAAATGCAGTAAGTAAAAAAAAAAATTATTTATTTATTTATAATAAAAATCATAATCAGACGAAATCTGTATTAATGACGGTTATTACTGGTTATTGGTTGCCCAATATTAATGATGAGCCACGTAAAGTTTTTAATCAATTTCTTAGTTAAACTAGCTATAATTAAAAAAAAGTGTATCTGTCAGCTCCGACGCACGATTGGAGTTTACTCCTTACGAACGATAAATAAATAATTTAATAAATATAATTAAAACATATTAATATAATATATTATATGTCTTGAAGCATATTGTAGCCTGTAACGCGTAACGTGTGACATTGATTTTACTCTCATAAATTTTCATACCCCGGGCTTATATATGAAAATCGATTCTTAAGGCCAGGCCCTATGAAACTAAGGGAACTTTAAATAAATGTGCTGAGTCAACCATATATCTGATCAATGTGGAATTTACAAATATGTATTTTGAGACCTTTATCTGTAGATTATCAAGTCAGAAACATAATTAGGTGATTTTCATTCGATACATTTTTTGATCGAAATCGGCGCCTTTTCCGGAGAATATTACATTTTTCTACTAAACGGCTTGAGTTATATCGCCAAAAAACTGCTCGTAGCAAGGAAACATTGTTTACCAGTGATTGTCAAAATAAAATAAACTTAGGTTTATTTTTACTCCTATAATTAACGAAAAAAATTTTGAGACTTACGTTGTTTAGTTCCGAGTTAGTGCACACCAAATCATGCTTCAAATAATGTACGCAATATTCAACCTTACGTAAGCTGTATCTTGCGATATATTAAAAAAAATCCTAGAGAGCCGCCGAGCAACTTGTAACTCTCGGGCGGCGGGACGTGGGCGGAGCGAGCGTAGGAATTTTTTTCGTGGGGCCTGCTCTTAAGGCGTAAACTCCAAAAATATAAACTAACCCCCGACTTTATATTGAGCACAAACATCCCCTATATCTGCTGTAAGTTGCTGAGGAGTTGGGTGTCATAGACCCCATAGACTACTTGATGCTGCAGACTTGATACTTGAGCTGTAAACAAACTCCTACAGGGTAGGCAGCGCACTAGCACCCCCCTTGGTGTTGCTTGCGTCCTCAGGCG
Organism: Synanthedon andrenaeformis; assembly: GCA_936446665.2. NCBI lineage: Eukaryota > Metazoa > Arthropoda > Insecta > Lepidoptera > Sesiidae > Synanthedon > Synanthedon andrenaeformis. Next base: position 1,305,621 of record OW387804.2, on the reverse strand, counting down.
ACGGTAACCATCTACCTACGAGTACCATCAAGTGAGCCGCCAGCCTGTCTGCCACCTTTATATTTAAAAAAAAAGCATCAGATCAAGGTTACCACTTCATCTTTTGCCATGCAAACTTTTGCATTTATAAAATAAGTGTTTGCAGGATATATAACCCACTCGCTTTACGCCATATCTAATCCGAGTTCAATAATATACTGTTTCATACGATATCATGCATGCTGACTACGTAGTAAACAATATATGTCATTATTTCTCACTGAGAAGCGAGTCACTTGAGCTAGTCTAAGAATGTGTAATTATAACTGATTAAATGATCCACTTAGAAATGTGTAACAATTGCAACCAAGTCATTCAAACGGAGATAAGGCTATTACTATGTACTTCGATTCATAATATTTCTTCATTAAAAACTGCGATCCAGTTATGGTAGGGGAGCCCACGATGCTAAATACCACCATGTAATGCTAATGCACCAGTACGCCCACGGTACTGGTGCGTAAGCTACAAATAGCCGGTATACACGGGGATCTTTTACGATGGATAACATCCTATCTTCGTGAACGAAGCCAAGCAGTGACAATTAAAGGGTTTTGCTCCTCCTTTCTTCCGGTCACATCTGGCTTGCCCCAAGGCTCGCATCTGGCTCCTCTATTTTTCAACTTATTCATTAATGACATTGTAAATGTTTTTGACCAGTCCAATTTTCTATTGTACGCTGATGATATGAAGATTTTTAGAAAAATTAAAACAATATCTGATTGCATGGCCCTACAAAGGGACCTTGATAAATTTATGAGTTACTGCAAAAATAACTATTTGGACCTTAATATTAAGAAATGCAATGTAATTACTTTCTCTAGAAACCCTAAGCATATTAAATATGAATACAATTTTGACCACGTTACTTTAACGCGTGTTATAGTTTCAAAAGACTTAGGTGTTCTACTGGATGGTAGATTGACATTTGACGAGCATCTTGACTACATAATCTCCAAGGCCTACCGCATGCTCGGATTTGTTCTGAGAGTCAGCAAAGATTTCAAAGCCGGTTCAACCCTCTCTCTCTTATTCGACTCCTACGTCAGACCTCTACTCGAGTACGGGTCTATTGTTTGGAACCCGCAATATAAAACTCAAATTAAGAGGTTGGATAGAGTGTTTAACTTGTACTTGAAACATCTTCAATATAGATTTAACAATGTACCTACGTTTGCATCCCTTGGTCATAGACGTGTTCAGAAAGATCAACTGTTTTTATACAAGATTATGAATAATTATATTGATTCACCATTCTTATTAAGCAATATTGGATTGAGTTGCCCTCGAATAAATTCGCGCCGCAAGTGTTCGTTACACATTCCGTTCTGCAAAAGGAATTATACAAGTAATACCTTTTTGTATCGCTCTTGCAAATTTTATAACGAACACTTGCTAGATCTGGATATTTTCAGTTGTCCTATAGGAGCCTATAAACGAAGCCTTAAACAAGCTCTCGAAAATATAGTTGTGTAGTCTCCTTTTTGTTATGGCCTGTTTATTTGTTTATTTTGTATGTATATGGTATTTGTTAACTGTTTCTTGCTTTTTTTTTTTTTTGTGTTTTCTCCTAGCTCGTAATGACTTGTAATTTATATGTTTTAGTAATTTAGTGGAAACTTTGCTGATTTATGTTCTTCTTGTATGTATATGTATAATGTGTAGCGAGATATTGTTTGTTTCCCTGATATAAATAAAAAAAAAAAAAAAATGTGGAGTTACTCGAGCGTCGTGGGGACCTATTGGATTTTGAAGATTAGATGGTAGGAAGAAAAAAAGGTTATATGATGTTTCCCTTTTCAACGGTGGCGTGAGCGTCTACAGGCGTTCAAAAGTTTGTAGACGCTGTATTAAGAAAAATCGTCATTTTAAGAATCCGCACTATCAGGAATTCAGTCTGAACCGTCTGTATGAAAATCTGACCCGCTCAAGTATTTCAAAATGGCAATCGCCAAAAATATTTTCTGCATGTTCAAAAAGCTGCCACGAGCTTTTGTTACTTCCGAATCATATATATTTTAAATGGGAGCTTAGTATTGGGTTCACTTGACAGGGGATGTTAAGTGAAAATCTGACGCGCTCGAGTAGTATTTAAATTTTTACACCAACCCCCACCAACCCCAACATCCAAACCGGCAGATTAACACATATCCCTTATCGGAAACACATGGGGGTATATATATTGGCAATATCTGACGCGCTCGAGTGAATCCCAAAATCCCCTCTTGGGCTCCCCTACTATAATGAATTTTTCAAAAATCCAATTGAAATTTTTCAAATTTTTTTTAAAACTGATATGATCAAAATGGTTCTTCTTACTTAGCTATAATTTATGAAGATCTGTTCAGGCGTTTGAATGAAGGTCATTTTCTAGTTGACGAAGGAATCTCACTAACTTCCACAGGTTCGATTGATGAGAAATTTAGTGTAGGTACTGTTACTTCAGAGGCATTTCCATGACATGGTAACCTTGACCTGATGCGGCAGCAATAAGCAACTCCTCAGAAGCTTACAGCAGATATAGCATACTTAGGCTCTTAATAGAATGTTGGTTTATAATTTTTATTGTGTTATGTATGAAATTTTTTCCTTTTAGATACAAAGTTTTAAACAAAGCAATAAAGTTTAAATTTAAGTATATTTTTTTAATATTTTTAATTTTAATTTAAAAATGCAATGAACGAAAAATTTGTTTTATAAAATTATTAACATCACCCCACAAATTACCGGCCAACGTACCTGTTTAGTTATAATAGGGTTGGCACTTTGTACTTTTTTTAATATGAAATTACAACTACGTTTTTACTTGATTTAAATCAACTTTTTGGAACTTAAGACATACTGTTTCCATACCTAGTATTAAGTATATTCATCATCATCTCAGCAGCAGGACATCCACTGCTGGACATAGGCCTCTTCTATAATTTTACAATATGACCAGTCAGAAGAAGTCTGGATACTTACTATTACTACATCTATATATATGCAAACCAATATCAACACAATAAAAAAAAAATAAAGCATACACAAATAATATAAAATCGTAAATAATAAATATTTTTTTTGTAAAAAGAAAACAATTTGTACACATTATCTTTTATGTTACCGAGGTGAAAAAAATAGTTTTTAGAATGTTTTCCTGTTTGTCTATGCTTTTGTGCGCGCTAATCTCAGAAACGGCTAAATCGATTTGAATGCGGTTTTCACTGATGTACTGTAGCAAGCTTCCTGTAACATTTAGTTCATAAAAAAGTGTGGTCAGCTCTGACAACATGACTATAACATTTAAATACGACCACGGTACGACTATAAAGTCAGCTATAAAATTTAATTTTTCACAATTCGAACACGTGGAAAGAACAACATCGTTCTTTTTTTAAATAATTTAATATATATGAAACTTCAGATATTCTAAAATATTCAAAAAAATAAGGCATAACATAATGCATTCGTGTAACAATTTTGATTTTACTCCCATAAATTTTCATAATACATACCAAAAAGTTTGCTTTGCAGATTTTCTCACGCAAAAAAGGCTCTGCGGCACCTGTGGCTTTGCTTGTGTTATAGGCGACAGTGATACAGTGATAAAAATTGATACAGTGGCAACCCTACCGTTTAATTAGTTACATGCAGTAAACATATTATTTTATCTTAAATTTTATTTCTATCTAAATGCAATGAATTGTCCTTAAACTTGTGAGTAATCAACAAAAACCCAAGTCTGGCTTCTTCCATTATCGATATACAGACATTTCAAAATTATTCATACAAATAACAAGTCCTACAAATTTATTATTTTATTATAATTCACGATGATCGATTGAATAGTTAAGGCGGGAAAAGGTTTTAGACAAACAGACAAAGTTACTTTCACATTTATCCTATCATAGGACATAAAATTGTACTTTACTAGTTAAGTAAAGTAAGTAAGTAAGTAAGCTTCAAGTAGGTCAACATTAGTTATATAATTTTTCACGGATTATTAACTTTTCTTAATACGAGTATATAAAAGGCGTGTTATAATGTGTGTTATAATATAATATGTGTGTTTGTGTGTATGTTCCCTGTGGACTCCAAACCCGCTAAACCGATTAAACTATCCTATCTTTTAAGGTGGACCAAATTACATATAGTTACGAAATTTTATCAAAGTCGGTTCAGTAGTTTCAGAGTTTATCGCGAACATACATCGTGACACGAGATTTTTATATATATAGAAGATAGATAAGATATAAAGATTATAAAGAGAGATGATTTGTATATTTGTTTGTAATGAATAAATTAAAAAACTACCGGGCCGATTATAAAAAATCTTTCACATATAAAAAGATATATTATCAGCGAGTAACATATTGGCTATATTTTATAAACCAAGTGACGCGGGCGAAGTAACTTGCAACAATTAGTCTTAAATAAAACTCCCGGATGGCATATCTCTCTGTTACGGTTGACCCACAGTAACTATTACCTTCATTGAAACTTTAATATCTACATATTATAAATTTAGCTCTATGGAATGCAACTCTGGGGTAGTGCCAGTAATACAAATATCTCCATGCTCCAACGCCTGCAGAATATCATATTGAGACCCATAAGCAATGTTCACTGGTTTGTAATAAACTCAGAGATATACATAATTACTTGCGCATGAGCACGGTGAAAGAGGAAATTCTCTCAACTGCCAAAAACTACAAAGAGTCATCCAAAGAGTCATACAAAAACTCATCCAAATGAGTTGGCTGTCCAGTTGATGCAACAAAAATATTTGAACCGTCTCAAAAGGCAGATGTAGCTGAACCGAGCAGATGAGCAGCTATCCTCGTTGGAGCGCTCGACAAGTGTAACCCGACAAATCTATACATATAAATAAAATTGGAGTGTCTGTTTGTAATATTGAAATAACCGTTTTTTACTACATGCATATGAATATATATATACGGTACATACACCAAAATAACATTTTTTACAATTTTTGTCTGTCTGTCTGTCTGTCTGTCTGTCTGTCTGTTTGTTCCGGCTAATCTCTGAAATGGCTGGATCTATTTTGACGGGACTTTTATTGGCAGGTAGCTGATGTAATAAGGAGTAACTTAGGCTACGTTTATTTTAGAAAAATTCTTTATTAGAAAAAATACACACCGGGCGAAGCCGGGAGCGGGCCGCTAGTTTATAATATTAAGTATGGATATTGAAACGCGTCATAGCCTTTGGTATATTTATGGCCTTTGGTATATGACAGACAGACAAAAATTGTAAAAAATGTTATTTTGGTGTATGTACCGTATATATATTCATATGCATGTAGTAAAAAACGGTTATTTCAATATTACAAACACACTCCAATTTTATTTATATGTATAGATGTGAAAGTAACTCTGTCTGTCTCTTTGTTACCTTTTCACGCCTTAACTACTCAACTGATCGTCATGAAATTTTACATACACGTTGTTAGGGATACAAGAAGGGAAAATTCATCGAGAAAAAAGGTACTGTTCTCGAGTTATCGTCTAAAAGTATAAAGAATTTGGCGCCACTATCGAGTGGCGGCGCCACCGTCGTCACAGCGATAACGACTAGTATACTATAAAATGTGGTCATTGTGGAAAATATTAATTTGTTTCTCTTGTAAATAAAGTTTAAGATGTAAGTAAATATTGTCGACTACTGTAAAATTCCAAATTGACAGAGGAAAAACACATTCACAACGCAGTAATATATTGAGAGGTGTTTTTAAACTCCTTTAATCATAATAATAATTTATTCAGAGGTTTTATTTTTTATTTTTTTATTAATATTCGCTCTTGGCAAACATCTGGCCGTGAAGGAAATACGAGGTCAACTATGCAACGAGCTAACCCAAAAATGTCTATTCAATCGAACATTAAAAATATCTTTATTAAAGACTTTACTTGATTAAATTGTATATTTGAAACATTGATTTGATTATGGGATGAAACTATGTAAAAACTAAATTATTATTATTATATAAAAACTAAACTAAAATTATTATGTATTATGTAAAAACTACACTTTAACTTACATAAAGATAATGCTGCTTCACATACACATTCATACACTCACATATATACTTTTACACACACACATACCCTTACATATTTTATTTTATTCTAATATTGTAGATATTCTAATAGTTTTTTCTATCCTAAATTAGCCTAAGATTTAAGTACGGTGTTGGAGGAGGTCCCCTACACCCTTTTTGTAACTAGGCTTAAGTTTGATGAATAAATTATTTATTATTATTATTATTATTATTATTTATTATCTGAGTAATATGAGCGATTCGTATAATATGAAATTAAATTATCTGAGTAATATGAAAATTAAATTAGCACTGAATGGGCAAATCGACACTTAATTATATATATATATATATTTAAAATTACTTTTCAATCTTTTAGCTACAATATCTAGTTACATTATTTTTATGTATCTATATATACATATTATATACACTATGATTTAGTACGAGTTAGCGGCCATACGTAAAGACGTGGAAAGAGACTTCAAATAAAACAATGTAAAGAAATTGACTGAATTTTTTTTAAACTGTCGATTCGTCAGTAGCAAATAAATAAATAAAAAAATTTAAAAAATAAAAAAAAACGCACTCGTTATGTTATTTAATATTTTGACCCTCCAAAAATACAATGACTCAAAGAATGAATATAAATATTCCAAGAAAAATATATAAAAAAATAATCGTAAATAACTATTTGAACTTGATAGCAAAATAACAAAACAATGAGCCAAGCTGACGCATTTGACAATTGTTGTTGATCCAATTTCTTTTGGTATCATATTATACAATACTAACTGGAGACCGCGACTTTGTTCGTGTTACTTTATAAAATATAGCCTATGTTACTCGTTGATTATGTATCTTTATTTATATATGTTTTTTTTTAAATTGGTCCACTAGTTTTGGAGTTATTAGTTTAGTTTTTGAGTTATTAGTTTAGTTTTTGAGCTATTAGTTTAGTTTTGGAGTTATTAGTTTAGTTTTTGAGTTATTAGTTTAGTTTTTGAGCTATTAGTTTAGTTTTGGAGCTATTAGTTTAGTTTTTGAGTTATTAGTTTAGTTTTTGAGTTACTTGTTTAGTTTTTGAGTTACTTGTTTAGTTTTTGAGTTATTAGGTCCATTAGTTTAAACATTACAAACAAAAATACGAATATTTTCTCTTTATAATATACTAGCTGTTGCACGCGACTTCGCCGGCGTAATTTTATAAAATATAGCCTATCTTACTCGTTGATAATGTATAGGTGATTTTTTTTAAAATCGGTCCTGTAGTTTTTTGGTTTATTCATTATAAACATAATTACAAAATTACAAATGTTTTCTCTTTATAATATTAATGTATATTATAGGACCACTAAACAGAAATAAATCTATAGTAATATTATAAAGAGAGAAGAATTGTATGTTTATAATGAATATACTCAAAAAATACTGGACCTATTTTTTGAAAAAAAATCACATATAGAAAGTTACATTATCATAGAGTAAATTAGGCTAAATTTTATAAAGTTAAACAGGCGAAGTCGCGTGCAATAGGTAGTTAGATATAACTTGTCAACTTACAGCAGTAATATTTCTTATCGGACTGCTTGCCCCAGCACAAGGCTGACCACTGCTTCTCGACTCCAGCGCAAGCAAACGGAGTTCTGCCGCATCCAGCACATCCCTGTATATTGGCCAGGATAGTGTCTTCCCTGATGAGAACTTTGCCAACACCTCCACTGCCGGTGGTCATCATGACAACCTTCTCCTCATCCTTGGGTAGGATGGGAGATGTTGAAATCATTTTCTCCAAATTTTGATGGTCCATCGCAAAAAGTTTTCGAGTTTGACGCGGTGACGCGATATAGCGCGTCGCTCGCTCGGGCAGTACTGACTTTAATAGATTACGATTCAGATGAGTATCTTTTAGTGAGGCGTATTGTGACTCCTGACTCATGAGTGTACTCATAAACTTACGATGCATGTGTAAGTTTCAATTTTGATCACTTTATTATATAGCTGCTTAAATTCAAAAGTGTCACAAATCAAAATTACACTTTTTTACAGGAGAGCTAATTGAAAAAAATTAAATTATTTTTTGTCTATTTTTTTTCTTATTGGATATATATCAAATATATGCGTATTATACATAGTTAAAAGCATATTTTTAGGTATCATTAAATGTTTTAAGTACTTTTATAATAAACTGAATACTAAAGGAGATGTAAGGATATAAGTTACTTTTGAATATAATTTTTTTTATCAAAATATACTAAGTATGGAATAAAACAACCATAAGACTTTTTGAAACAATATGAAGTATTGTGATTGTATTTTTGCAATAAAAACATTTTTGGAATTTTTTGATTTGTGGTACTTATTTTAACATTAACATCTATATTGCTATTATACTTTTGCCAGGCATTAGTTTCTTTTTAATTTAGATGATCCACGAGAACAGTGTTTCTTTATGGATGTCCTCTCCTGTACTAGCTGATGCCCGCAACTTCGTCTGCGTTAAAAATTGAAAAATAAATAAGCAATATAACGCCTGACTTCTTTATTGCCATTACACTTTTGCCAGGCGGTTTTCTTAATTTTAAATAATCCCTCAGGAGCAGTAATTTTTTCTGGATGAAAGGTATCATTATGTCCTTTTCTTTATCCCTGACAACGTATATGCAAAATTTCATGCTGATTGATTGAGTAGTTATTAAGGCGTTAAAAGGTAACAGACAGACAGAGAGTTACTTTCACATTTATAATCTTAGTATATAGTATGTTTGAATATATATTAATCACACACCCAAGATGATAGTGTATTTTGCCTTTGTTAACGGTGGTACCATTACATAGTTCCATGGATGGAACGACCTTTTTTTTTTTTTTTATTAAATCAAGGCAGCGCTTGGCCGCGATCTCACTTGATGTAAGGTGCAGATGCGGCCGAAGGTGGACCACGCTTACCTAGTAAATGCCCATTCACCCTTGACTTGAAGACCCCGAGATTATAATTATGCGGAAACACGGACGCAGGCAATGAGTTCCACTCCTTAGCAGTTCGGACAAGGAAGGTGGAACTGAACCGCTTCGTGCGCGAACGTGGAACGGCAACCACGAATGGATGAAACCCCTGCCCGCGCCTCGTGGTCCGCAAGTGGAACGGTTCCGGTTGGATCAAATCGAACAGAACAGACGCACACTCTCCATAGTGTAGACGATAGAAAATCGATAGGCATGCTACTTTTCGGCGATGCTGCAGGCTTTGAAGTTGAGACTCCACAAGGGCGTTGTTGCCAATAAGTTTCTTAGCTCGCCTTTCAATCGAGTCCAGTGCAGCCAGTTGATAACGGGCAGACCCATCCCAGAGGTGGCAGCAGTACTCCATGCAGGATCGGACTTGTGCTCTGTATAAGTCAAGGAGCTGTCTCGCAGTGAAGTACCGCCTAACCTTGGAAAGGATGCCCAATTTTCTGGCGGCCGTTTTGGCAATGGACTCGATATGCCTACCAAAGTTCAGATCGGCAGTAAGGTCTACACCAAGGAGTTGGAGGTGGTCAGTGATTGGAACGGTCACTCCCCGAAATGACGGGTTCAGGTCAAATTGACTCCGTTTCGCCGAAAAAAGACACGCTTGGGTTTTTGATTCATTGAATCGCACCAAAATGGCGTCTCCCCAGTCGGAGACAACTTTCAGGGCCTGGTCCAATCTACAGACCATGTCTTCCCTCAGAGAGTGGATTTCCTGGGTACTGGCTCGTGCGTCGGACATATACCTCTCAACCACTGTGCTGTCGTCGGCATATCCAAATGTTCCAGGCATTGCCAACAGGTCATTTATATGCAGCAAAAAAAGAGTGGCTGAGAGTACGGATCCCTGGGGGACACCGGCATTGACACCCAAAAGATCAGAAGAGCATCCGTCAATAACCACTCGTATTGATCTTTCCCCCAGGAAATCAGATATCCAATTACAAAGGCCTGGAGGGATACCGTAGGAAGGAAGCTTGCCTACAAGTCCATCGTGCCAAACCCTGTCGAAGGCCTTTGAGATGTCGAGAGACACGGCAAGTGCCTCGCCGTGCCTCTCGATGGTCTCGCTCCATAGGTGCGTGGCGTATATGAGGAGATCACCAGTAGACCTTCTCTGGCGAAATCCAAACTGGCGATCATTCAGGAGGTCATTATGCTCAAGATACGCAAGGAGTCGTTTATTCAAAACACGCTCCATAGTCTTACAGATTATGGAGGTGATTGCAATAGGGCGGTAGTTATTAGGGTCAGCACGACTTCCTTTTTTAGGTACAGGTTGCACGTTGGCAAGCTTCCAAGATTTAGGCACAATACCCACTCTCAGAGACAGGCGGAAGAGGTGCGTAAGGATAGGGGACAGTTCAGGTGCACAAGTCCGCAGTACTATTGCCGGAATTCCATCAGGGCCACTAGCCTTGTTCACGTCCAGAGATCTTAAGGTCCTAAGTACCTCGGACTGGCGAATAGATATCTCCGGCATTGTGTATTCGCAACGGGGTAAAGATGGTGGAGTATGGCCGGAAGAATCTAGACGCGAATTACTCGCAAACAAGGAGACAAAAAGATCAGCCTTCTCCTTGGCGGAATGAGCGAGTGACCCGTCAGGCTTTAGCAGTGGCGGAAGCGACGAACGACAGAAGTTCTCTTCCACAGTCTTGGCAAGTGACCAAAAAGACTTGCTTCCCGAAGGATAAGAAGCCAATTTGGCACCAATACGGCCGATGTGGTTGAAGCGAGCCCTTCGCAATACTTTCTTACTGAACTTGGCAGCTTGATTAAAGGCTTTCTTTAGGATTTTAGTCTCCGGAGATTTGCGAGATCGAGCGTCAGCCCATTCGGTATAAGCGGAACGCTTCAACGCTTCGGCATTAGCGCATTCGGCGTTAAACCAGGGGCGAGCTTTGTTATCGGTTGAAAGTTCAGAGTGCGGAACAAAGTATTCCATAGCTTGAACAATCACCTCAGATATGGCATTCGCACAGCTCGACGGATTCGCAGAAGTAAAGCACACTTGCCGCCAAGGATAGGATGCAAAGAAATTCCGCATCTCATCCCAATCTGCGGACTTGTACCGCCATACCCTCCGCATGCCCTTTGGACAAGAGTCTGATGGAGAGTAGACCGATACAGATTTAACCAGACAGTGGTCAGATGACCCTAACGGTGCTGTCACTACCACTTGGTATCGGTCTGGTTCAGTCGTCAGCAGAAGGTCCAAACAGTTTGGAATGTGCTCGTCAACATCAGGAATCCTAGTGGCACAGTTAACAAGCTGAGAGAGATTTAACGACAGAGCACATGTCTGCGCCTCTCTCCCAGCGTGGTCGGTCTTCTGGTATGGGAACAACCACTCTTGGTGGTGGGCATTAAAGTCCCCCAGAAGGACAAGTTGTGCCGTTGGATGCCGATGCTGAGCCTCCAGTGCAGCGTCCGTCAGGTGATTAAACAGCCTGGTTGTCTCCACATCTCCGCTGTGAGATCTATAGACACAGGCATAGATAATTTTTTCAAGGCCCGTGTCGACGATCATCCAGAGTACCGAAAGATTACGGTACTCTGGATTACGGAGACAAGGTCCTCAAGGTTACGGATTACGGTCCTCAAGGTTACGGAGACGTCGGAAACAGAGGTCATCGCGGGCGTACACACAGACCCCAGAACGCGGTTTAAATTTGTGTTCCAGAATATAACCTGGGTAGTGAAGGTACGCTCTGTCCGCTGGACTCTTGATTTGAGTCTCCGTAAGCATGAGCAGGTGAGGCTTCTCAGTCTCGAGGTGTTGATGGACTGGAACGAGATTGGAGTGCAGACCTCGAATATTAGTGAGATGCACTTTTAGTGAAAGGACGTGCTTCCGCTGTAGAACGTTTCTTCTATTTTTGTGCCTTACCATGTTTAAATAAAAGGGGGAATGGGCGAGGATTAGGCAGTTGAGCGAGGCGCTACACAAGTTAACCCACAGCGAAACAACACCACTGCCACATAAAGAGGCTGAAATGGAGCGCGCGGGGACGCCCGTGCCCCCCCAGGATGGCCATCGGGTCCTTTCTTCCGGGCGCCAACCGGCACGATGGAGCAACCTGGGATTTTTCGCGAGGTGGCGGGGCAGCCTTTCATAGATGGCTAGTCTACTACTTGGGCCCCCTACTGCCTGCGGTCGGCCAGCGGAAAACCGTGCCACGGATCCCGCTACCCTCCAAGTTCAGCCACCAGAAGCAGCAGATATGGATCGATGTAACTAGTAAAAAAAATGCGCAACGCAACTGCTCAGACCCTTTTCCTCAATGGCTACTCCAAGCTACATGCCGGAACACGGTACAACGACCATTTGGCGACTTGACTTAGCCGGGAGGGTGGTAACCAGCCACGACCTTAGTCTACCACCGGAGAAGATGTCACTCATTTAGCACTACCCAGGGGACACGTATGGGGTATCTAGAGTCTAAGCCCATGGACGCGAGTAACTTTGCCCCCCAAAGTTTTAGTTTTTATGTTTTTCCATGGTTCCACTGAGGGTACTATGGTAATTAAATTAAATTATAATAGTATCATTATAACTTAACCTGATATTGATAACTTTAACATAAATTATGCAATTAATTGCGTATTATTATGTCTAATGTAGGTGGGGACTTGACGTCAACTTTTCTTTAAAAAATTGTCATATAATCGAGAAAAGAATAGTAAAAAAAATGTTCAAGTAATTAACTTGTTTAAATTTAATAACTAAGCATTTTCTTGTCATCTCAAAAGAGATACTGACATGATGAGACGTCATGTGAACACAAAAGCAAGAGTTATTAAATAGGGCTATGTATAATTGTAAATACGGTAGCGATTTTTATGCTAATTCAAAACTTATTTTGAAAAATAATTAATTAATTATCTAAGTTATTTACAACTGGCTGGTGCCCGCGATTTTATCTGCGTTGATAAATGAAAAATATAGGAAACACCTAAGAAAATACTTATATCTGACATATTCATGGCTGTGATGACGATAGCGCTGCTGCGGCGACGGTGGCCCAAGTATTTTGACGATCCTTCGGGGACCTAACACTTTCCAGGATGAGAACTATCATATACCTATGTTAATCCAGGTAATAAACTATCTGTCTGCCAAGCCAATGTAACAAACATCCATCTATACGTGCATTTTAATGAACCGGCTTTATGAGAGGTTATGTTTCTTTCCAGGTTCGATTACTGGCTCTGGTCAGGATCTGGAAAGTAGTGACACTGCGTTTTGCAGTCATTTGGGCAGCCCGTTTGGCGGCAGTAACCACTTCTTTACAGAAGACCTCTGTGAAATAACAGCACGTGTGCTGTTGTGTTACGGTGAGCAAGTAAGGGATGCCATAGCTCATTTTCCTATGCCCTCCCAACCCATTATCCTTAATCCAGATCAAACCCGGGACACCAGACACTTTAACCACTCCTTCGTTTTTTCCTTTTGCTCGGCTTCTAAGAGTCATAGCGTTATACAACATATCCTATAACCTTCCTATTTTATAAAGCGTTATGAAATGGAAAAAATATTTATTAATTTTAGTTTTTGCATTTAAGTTAGTTCATAGTTTAAAGCGTTCAACCAAGAAAACTAACAACAAACAAACTTTACCATCAAATGGACCGTCGGCCTGTCTGTCGACATTGATATCAAAAAAGATGTCTCTGAGCTTCCCAAACGTTGCGCCTCGAAAGACGTTCATGAAACACAGTTATTATTGTTAAAAGAAATGTCAAAGTTAATTACAAAACTTCATGGACTTTCAAATGACTCATTAACATCCCTTTTAAGTAGTTTACAAGTCTTGTCCTCATTTGAGGACAATGGCCTCAAAGTTGAGGAGCGATTGAGTGAATTGAACTATAGGGTCAACCCGTGTCGTTATATCATGCGTGTATTTTTTTTTCTTTATATTCCCAGTAAATGGGTTATCAATGCAGTAAGAACTTATGGAAATAAATTATTGTTATAAGTAATTATTTTTTTGCTTTCTTTTTTAAATTACAAATACAAATAAAATTTATAAATAACTTACCTACTTACTAACTAATTTGTACTTAGGTATAAGATAAAGAAATAAACTAATTTGTATTTGTATTTGTACTAGCTTTTGCCCACGACTTCGTCTGCCTTTGAGTAATATTAGTTAGTTAGGTACTGACATGGCGGCACCACGGCGATTGTGGCGCCATTTTTTATTTTTTTAGACCATCCCTCGGAATGCTAACATTTTTCAAGGATAAAAAGTATCTATTTAGTACCATAGTAGGCATGTACTTAGTACATATTTGTGTATAAAATAAGTTTGTAAGGTAAACCTTTATTTTTTTGGGTTTCCTCTTGGCCAGCATCTAGCCGTGTAGCAAGACGAGGCCTTTGATGGAGCGAGCTAACCCAGAAGATGTCTAATCACTCGAACTTTGAAAAACTTTGGGTTATATGACCTCGAAAACACAGACGCTATAAGGGAATCCAATTCCAATTCCCACAGACGTTTTATAACATCCAAAGTGCATAATCATCAATCAATCAATACTAATAATAAATCTGTAAGGGTCGGTCATGGAGTAAGTTACTTTGTTTTCAGAGATATCGTGTTTATAGGCTCTATACATGATACTGAAACTAAATTGACGATTTTTAGAATTTTTTTCTGTATGTATGCATGTTCCTCCATAACTGAAACGAATTGACTGATTTTCATGAAACTTGGTAGATAAACATTTGAACGTACGGGACACAGGATAGGCTACTTAATATTTTTCAACGCGGACGTAGTCGTGGGCACCAGCTAGTAATATTATAAAACGTTTGGTACGACCTGCCGTACGTCTGAATGTCCAAACTAAGTAGTACCTAATTATAATAATAATTATGAATGAATGATTTAGTAAACACAGTAACAATAAGATCAAGGCAGAAAGGGCCGATAAACGTGTTATCATTATCACGTTCGGATGTAACGTCTGTCGTGCCATGACAGTTTGTAATCGCTTTAATGAGAGATCATTAGATGCTGTCTCGAGAGTACTTTAATAAATTTTTGACCTTGACCTTCAATATATTTGAAATACTTGCTCTATCTGACTTTTTGCTGCACAAGGCAGTGGAAGTACTTTGGAAGTAGATGTTTGTAAGTAGTGTATATAAATAAAATTTTGAAAACCGTTGTTCAATGATTTTTAATTAAGATATTCTAAAAAATGAAAAACAGAATCAGCTGGTCCGGTTCACTGTACTATCCAACTGTACTAACACCAAGCAACCATGGTTACTATGCCGGCCGTGGCTACCGGGTCTTCACTACCCTCCACAAAGCCACGATTGCAGTATTCTCGCACACGGCTCTTCCCTGCCGTAGAACTCCGTCTTCTTGTGCGTTTCTCAATTAGCACTGAGTGCCAGAGCTATTCGAGAGAATTCACCCGCTGCGACCCGCAGCCGTCTCCGTGCGCAGAACCGCGACACATACCTCGGTCCGACGCACAAGGACCGGGGGTGCTGTCTCTCACCGGCCAACACCCGCGTGGGCCAAGGGGTGACCAGTGAAGCTTCAATAGACAGCTGGAGCCTCCAAACTGGTCTGAGCCAGGTTTGTTCCCCAGCGACAGTCTGATCAGCCAAGCGAAGGCAGATGACATCAACGGATCACCGATGATCCCTGCAACCGCCAAGATTGCCCACAGTTAAGCCCCCAAGCCCCAGAGTCAAGGTCATGGCAGACCTAGGAAGGGAAGGCAAACACCCTAACCACTCATCCAACAGCCTCGTCAAATGCAAGTCTATGCCTGATCGAAATTTGAACTGAGCCTGTTCTTTTTAAGCCCCGATGCCCGAAGCAAAAACGGGGTGTTATAAGATTGACATGTGTGTCTGTGTATCTATGTATATGTCCGTGGAATCGTAGCTTTCAAACATAAGGAGCAATTTTCAACTGGATTTTCTTGTTAGAATTCTAACTGATCGAATTATTCCTAGCCATTTAACAGTAAGCCCATTTACTAGATGACGAAGGAATTTCACTTACTTCCACGTGTTTGATTGATGTGAAATTAAATTTAATATAACTTTTGTGTTTGTTACTTTTGTGTTATTCCCATGGCATGATAACCTTGACCTGATGCTGCATTATCAAGTAGCCTGTAGAATATCTAACTCCTTAGCAACATACAGTAGATATAGCGTGTTTTGGGCTCAATAGAAAGTCTGGGGAAAGTTCATAATTTTTAATTATAAACTCGTTAGAGCCCTACTTTGCATTTGTAACTATTGTATTATGTAACAATTGTTAATTATACTTAATTAATGCTTGTAAGTAGCAATATTAATCAATAAAATCGAACTTAAAGTGGGACAGAGTTATTTGTCAATTGTTCAGAGTTAATTAACTACTCTTACTGATAACTTGAATGGGAACAATGAACTGAAGATTTGCACAATTACACGAATATTATAAATGCGAAAGTTTTTGAGAATACTTAGACGTATAAATATTAACACATTTCGATGTGGTTTTCCCTAATGGAAAGAGCGATCAATGACGAAACGTTTGGTCTAGTGGCTAGTAACCCTAGCTGTTAACCAAACGGTCGCGGGTTCGAATCCCGCTAGGGGCAAATGTTTATGTGTTAACATTTTACCTTTGTACCTGAGTCATGGATGTTTTGTATTTATAATATGTATTATTTATAAAAAAAAGTAATCTATGTAGTATATCAACTGTCTGGTATCCATGATAAGAGCTTAGTTGCTTAGTGTAGAACTACATACCTAGATGGTGTTAAATTATATTCTATAATATAAATTAATAATTATGGAAAGAGCGATCAATGACGACACGTTTGGTCTAGTGGCTAGCAACCCTAGCTGTTAACCAAACGGTCGCGGGTTCGAATCCCGCTAGTAGGGGCAAATGTTTATGTGTTAACATTTTACCTTTGTACCTGAGTCATGGATGTTTTGTATTTATAATTTGTATGTATTTACAAAAAAAAGTAATCTATGTAGTATATCAACTGTCTGGTATCCATGATAAGAACTTAGTTGCTTAGTGTAGAACTACATATTATATTACATGTTATATTATATTACTAGCTGACCCGGCAAACGTTGTTTTGCCAAAAAAATAAATTTTGGGGTATGTAAAATAGATGTTGGCCGATTCTCAGACCTACCCGAAAGCACACAAAATTTCATCAAAATCGGTCCAGTCATTTCGGAGGAGTTTGGCAACAAACACCGCGACACTAGAATTTTATATATTGGATATTCTATAATATAAATAAATATAATAATATAAAATAATAATAAATATCTATTTATTATTATTATTTACTTTCTAAAATGCATCTAATGCCGAGCAGTCAATGGGAGTCTAAACATTAGATAAAATTCGGTGAATGCTGCCACCGATCGTCCGGAAAAAGGGAATATCAAATCCAAACGCTGGACAAATAATCGGTTGAAGAGGTCAGACAGTGTTGAAATGTTATTGGCTTTATCTGTGTTTGTATTTTATTACTTTAAAAAAAAACAATAGATATTAGAAGTTCATTCATATATGTATGTATGTACTCATTCACAATAGACTGGTTTAGACATACCTACACATTTTTCTCATAAATTATTTTATTATTATAAATACTAATTTTGGCCGCGAATTCATTCGCATATATATATATATATAAACATATGTTACGGCTAAAGATAGGTGTGAACATAAACTTAAGATTAGCCGGCTAAACTTAGGTTTATCTTCGAGGAGATGTTAATGTTAGTTTCATCTAACATTAGCCGGCTAAACTTAAGTTTAACTGCAGGCCCTTGGCTAAAAATGTAGAAACAAATGAAAAAGGAAACGGTATAATAATGTTTACCATTTCGACACGAAAACTTTTATTAAAAAATAATAACTCTCATTACACATACTTATGTAGGTATACAAAATTACAAATTAAAACTTCTGCAACGTTAATAACTTAAAACAATATCTATTCATTAAAATAAAATAATAAGAAACCATTTGTTCATTACAGATACTTCTGTATTTAAAATTACAAAAAAAGAACTTCTGCAGTGTTAATAACTTATAACAATATCTATAGTCATTAAAATAAAATAATAAGGAGCCCCATCTCTCCCTTATCCTTAATCCTTCTATGGTCGGCAGCGCACTTGTAGCACTTATGGCGTTGCTTGTGTTATAGGCGACGGTAGCCACCTACCATCAAGTGGACTGTCAGCCTGTCTGTCTGCGCGCATCGTCTCCCCTCCGCCCCCTCATGCGACATGTTCGCCCCGGCGTATCCATCGAAACATTTTTAGCCGCTTTGTTTCGGTTAATGTGCACATTAACCGGCTAAAGATGGAAATTCACGACGCAAACTAACATGATATCGAACTTTAGCCGCCTCTCGAAGATAAACTTAAGATTAGCCGGCTAAACTTAAGTTTATGTTCACACCTATCTTTAGCCGTAACATATATATATAAATTATTAGCTGTTGCACGCGACCGCGTAATTTTTTTTTTTTTTTTTTTCCAGTTATTACCATTTTGACAAATATATAGCCTATGTTACTCGCTAATTAAATGTAGCTTTCTATAAGTAAAAAAAAATTAAAATCGGTCCATTAGTTTTTGCGTTTATTCATTACAAACAAAAATATAAACCTTCTCTCCTTATGATATTAGTATAGACTAGGTTAAAGAATTTTTTAAATCGGTTTACTAGTTTTTGAGTTTGTTCATTACAAACAAAAATAAAACATACAAAAATGAAAATCTCTTTATAATATTAGTATAGATATACTAGCTTTATAAAATATAGCCTATGTTACTCGCTGATAATTCAGCAGAATTTTTAAAATCGGTCTAGCAGTTTGTGTAATTGGCGACGGTAGCCAACTAGCCACCACCATCAAGTGGACCGTTAAACTATCTAATCACTACATGGAAAATAAAATAAATAAAATAAGGGGCAGAACAGAAAATACAGTTTAGTATGTAACATTTTTTTTTTTTAATACTTTACATTACTTAACAAACATATTGTTTACAATGAGTATTAAATTACTTACTGATTACTTAAAGTATTAACTTACATAACACGATACACACAGTCGTCACGTGACGGCATTGTCAAACCAAAAGTGTGCAAAAAGTATACTTTTGAGATACTGACAAAAAGGTCCTCAAAAACTGTACATGGATATTTAAAAAAAAAAAAACATTCCTTAAGCTTAATCTAAATAAATAAATTGGACTAACTAAATAACTACTTAACATGTTAATTGCCAAATAACGCGACGTCGCGTGACCCGGCCCACTATGATGTGGTCGATAACGCGACGTCGCGTGGTGGTGCCTTACAATAATGTACGAACCATAAAATAGCAGCCGCAGCGAATTGGCTTCTGGTATTTGTTTTGGCCGGGTATTGCTTGTGGTCCACCTACTTTGTACACCTGGGTGGACCACGGGCACTAAAAATTGCCCGTGGTCCACTGTCAAGAATTTTAAAAATTTTGAAGCAATTTTGAAAATTCTTTCACCTATAGAAAGTTACATACCTATAGAGCAATAAAGGCTATATTTTTAAGAAAGTTACGTAGGCTATGTCCCGTGAAACAGCTAGTAAATTATAAAATAGTTACTGTAACTTAAATTTATTTATTTATTTCCTAATTTGTTGTAATTGCTGTCTTCTGTTTCTATAAAATAGAAAGACTGCAAGTGCTTCTTCATCATTATAGTCACTCGACATAATTAAAATGTGTTGTGTAATTAGAAATGAAAAAGAAAAAAGTTCATTTTCAGTCGCGTAATGTAGGTACAATCCTCGAGTAGCGAACGAGTAAGCAACTGCTATGATATGACAGGTGGACCACGGGCAATAAAAAAGTCCCCGTAGTACACATAAGGTGAACTGGTGGACCACGGGCAATTTTTAGGGCCCGTGGTCCACCCAGGTGTACAAAGTAGGTGGACCACGGGCAATACCCGGTTTTGGCCACTAGGAAAATACATTCAATGATTTTATTATTTCGGCAACATTCGTAAGTTCAGCATTTCGGCTTGGCAATTAACGTGTTAACTAACTAAAACTAACGTTGACAATTCAATAAATCATGATACTTTATGTCTAAGTTTAATTTATATCGATATATTATAATAGTATTATGTAATTACCATTAGGTACATTTAAGACAAGAAAATTACAATAATTGTAGACGCCATGTTGTTTAATGAGTTAAGCAATCGGTATTTGGCTTTACAATTTGGCCAGTTAAAATAAAGTAGGTTCAAAAAATTATTTCTCTTACGCTTAACTTAACAAGTAGGTAACTAAGTAAGTAACTTATTCTTACGCATTTAACTACACAAGTATTATTATTTTTAAATTGTCATGATTTGTAATCTTTTCGCTTCTCTATCTACATTAGTCCATTTAAAAATTATATTGACGAACTATTTATTGGTCCACAGAGTAATTAAACGCTAATAAGAAAACCTTAGAGTAATTTATTTTGCCTTCTTATTGCTTGTTCTGTAATCTGATCGATTTAAGATGACAAATGTCAAATTCAATTTGACAGGCAATCGAAATCACGTGCGTTTTTAACCGTTTCTTTATTACTCATTTCTACTGATACACTATATTAGCACTGTTAGCATCGTCTATATAAAATTGGATAATATAATTTTGTATGTCAGTGCGTCGGAGAAGGTGGCCGTTGAGAGACGGCTACATGGGCGTCGAGTCCGTCAGAAGCGCGCGAATGACGACGCATCCATGTACCGCCGACATCACGGTCTAGATTAAAGAAATCTAATTATTATTATTATTATTATTATTTAAATTATTATTATTATTATTTTTATAACATATGCTCGGTAGGGAACTGGTTCTTTTAAAGTAATGTTGTCATGTTTATTATTCATGCAAGCAGTTGTGTTTTTGACATATTTTTATTGTATTTTTATTGTATTATTATTATTTTTTATTTTATTTTCATTTTTATTTTATTTTTATCTGTATTCATTAGATTTTAAGGTAATGGTGTATGGCCGTGTGTGTGTAACTCTAAGGGTTCCTGCGGAAGATCAGTGCTGGCCTATGCCAGCAAAACACTGAGTGGGGACCTTTTTGTAACTTGTAACTTTTTTTAATTTTTTATTTCTTACCGTTATTGTTTTTTTTTCTTTTCTTTGTATGTTACTAAGTTGCCAATAAATAAATGATTGATTGATTGATTGATTGATTGATTGATTGATTGATTGATTGAAATCACCGTCATCATTATCATCACCACCACCATCATCCTGCTCATCATCGTCGTCGTCGTTGTCATCATCATCGCCATCACCATGAGCCCTCAAACGTCCACTACTGGACATAGTCCCATTTGATTGAGAGCCACTGAACTGAGTCCTCTTCCCCTGAGCTCTCCACTACAAAACTCGTCTACCCAACTCCATCAGCTGTAGCTTCCCTATAGTTTTATCTATAGAATATCGCAGCTGATAGGTTATCGCTGACTTCCTAATCGCATATAAGCCGACTAATTCTTTGGGCTATGTTGACCGCCTTGGTTCTCCGACTACGTGAACATCTCTCTCTTTATACATAAACTATTGGCCCGCTCCCGGCTTCGCACGGGTGCAATTTTTTACTCAATCCAGCTGATAAAATTACCTTACATCACCATCTGTTAGAATCTTTTGGAACTCACAGATAAATAATTGCTGGATTGAATAGGTATCAACAGATGGCGCTATGTTAATAATATTATAAAACAAAATGAGATATAAACTATCCTGTCTTTTAAGTTGGACCAATTTACATATAGTTACGAAACTTTATCAAAATCAGTTCAGTAGTTTGGGAGTTCATAGCGGACAAACATGTGACACGTAATTTTTTATATATAAAAGGATATATAAAGATTACGTGTCACGTTGTTCCTATCCTGCCAGCGACCTAGAGTAGCATGTTGTATCGTTTTACTTAAACTTGATTATTTTTGTCCTAGCTCTGCAACGTATTTAGTTTTGGTCATTATCAAAATGAAGCAAAACTTGTACTTAGGATAGCTTTTTTAGTAAATTTTAACTGCTTATATATTTACCGCCAGTGTCACTCTTCTGTGTGATTAGTTGTCTGTATTCAGTTGACAATCTTCTCCGGCCATGTTCGTATTTCGCCTCCTTGGCGAGTAAAGCCTCCCTCTGTATTTGAGTTTTAAGTTCGGACGGAACATCCGGTATGAACAGTTGCATGAGACCAGTGAGACCGAAGACCACGTGCTGCAATCATTGGATTAAGTTCAACTTTATTTTTTACTTTTTTTTTGGTATACTTACCTATTACCATTAATGTATTTTTATTTTTTTATTTAATCGAAATACAAACAGCACGTCAAAATTTACTGTCACATACATAAGTTATACATTTGCGTACCTACCAATTATGTACTGTCTACATGTCTGTTCAAAATTTATAAAAAAACTAGTGGCCCGCTCCCGGCTTCGCCCGGGGTGCTTTTTTGCAATCCAGCCGATAAATTACTTTAAACCGCCATCTGTGAGAACCTTATGGAACTCACAGATAAATAATTGCTGTATTGAATAAGTATCAACAGATAGCGCTATGTTAATATTATTATATAATTTGCAAAAAAATAATAAACAAAATGAGATATAAACTATCCTATCTTTTAAGTTGGACCAAATAACAGATACTTATGAAGTTTGATCAAAGTCGGTTCAGTAGTTTCAGAGTCTATCGCGAACATACATCGTGACACGAGATTTTTATATATATAGATAATAATAATTAATAATACATATATTATACCTACTCAAAACTTAAGCATTGATAATAAAAAAATAAAAAAATTGAGTACAATAGCATATAAAGATAAGAAACGGAACGTTCACTTAAAAATTAATTTATACAAGTCAAAGAAATGTCTAACAATACAATATTCGTTTGGTTGACGCGTAAATCTCAGGAACTACTGGTTCGAATTGAAAAATTATTTTTGTGTTGGATAGTCCATTCAACGAGAAAGGCTTTTAGGCTATATAACATTTTGAACGCGGACGAGGCCGCCGGCAACAGCTAGTATTAAAATAATTACATAGAAGCTCTATAAATAAAAATATATCTCACCTCGAAAACTACGACAAAAGCAAGTCTAGCTGCGAAAACGTGCCAGTAGTGAGGCGAAAGACCGTAAGGGTCTTCGTGATTAGGAGAGTTCCTGTAGCCTCTGTACGCACAAGTCGGTGGATCCACTTCGTTTTCATCAGCACCCCAATCCTCACGGTAATCCGAAGTGTTGAACACTGAAATAGATAAAAGAAAATTGAAAATTAAACATCAATCAAATTGACTACACGTTTGGTCTAGTGGCTAGTAACCCTAGCTGTTAACCAAACGGTCGCGGGTTCGAAACCCGCTAGGGGCAAATGTTTATGTGTTAACATTTTACCTTTGTACCTGAGTCATGGATGTTTTGTATTTACAAAAAAAAAGTAATCTATGTAGTTCCACACTAAGCAACTATAAGGCTTGTATTATGGATACCGGACAGTCGATATACTATATAGATTACTTTTTTGTAAATAAATACATATTATAAATATAAAACATCCATGACTCAGGCACAAAGGTAAAATGTTAACACATAAACATTTTCCCCTAGCGGGATTCGAACCCGCGACCGTTTGGTTAACAGCTAGGGTAACTAGACACTAAACCAAACGTGGCATCAATTGTTCAAAATTGTAATTGCAAAAGTTTATATACAGTGATTTGTGTTGATACAGTTGAAGATAATGCAACTTACATGACAAAGAGTGATCTATGTAACCAGCGAGCGTGTTGTCAGGCGAATAAACGTATTTGTAAACCATACGAGGAATATAATCACTCGTGTACGCTATCACAAATGCCTGTAACAAATTTATTTATTACATAGCCTTTTAATAAGCTTAAAAATTACTTATATTACTCCTCAAGCATCAAGCTAAACTTGACGTCATCGAAATCAGGTCAGTAGTAAAACCACATGGGATCCACAATCACAAATACTTGATTTTGCACTATCAGCTGTGGAAAGACTTTAAGTACGAAGATATGGAAATACGAAGATGCTTAATAAGATGCTTAATATTGCTGACACATGAGAAAGATTCATCAGAAATATCGTAAAAAGATCGACGCCATTGAAATGTGGTGTTGGAGGCGTTTGCTGAGGATAAAATGGACTGCTCATGGCAACAGTCTCATCCTGAAAGCTTCAAGCTCTTCAGCTCTTACTTATAAGCTGGATCCAGAAAGTTATTAATGAAGAGATGCTAGCTTACCGATATTGCCCAGAAATTGTTGCAAACCATCAAAAAGAGCAAAATTTAATGTCTGAGGCATGTGTAAGCAACACTGATATGATCTGTTTCGAAAAAGCAAGGAGACGCACCATGGAAGGCGAAATGAAACCTGGCTACATAACATTAGCAATATTTAATGAAGAAGGCACTTTAAGAAGAATAAAGCTCTATTAATCACCATTTAATAATAGAATATTCACATCGAAATAATATTATATCTTTGCGTTCAAGTTCGCTGGATAATACTTATTAAATTATCAGTTATAAATCAGATTATAAAGTTTATTCAGAAAAGATTGATTTTCTTTAATTAGAGCATAACAATCCAAAATTTTCGAGTGACATCGAAAGAATAATTTACTTACATTAGAAACAACAGCAGCGTAAGTGATTCCTCTTAGTATTCCGTACCTTAAAAATAAAATTAATGAATGTATTCATGGATACAAAAAAAGTTAGGTGAGTAGTTAAGGTGCTTATCTTAGCGTTTTAACTTTTTAAGAGTCCTTTTTGATTTTCAGCAGTGTCAACTTTGGAAATAAAGATTTCAAAGGTGACTGACTCGTTCTAGGTATAACAAGTAGAAGGGTAGGCACACTACGGTTGCTGTCATAATTTAGGCAGACCATCTGGCGACAGTAGCCACCCTTTTACAGAAGACCACCATAAAATAATAGCATGTATGCTGTTGTGTTACGGTGAGCGAGTAAGTGATGCCAGAGCCTATTACCTCAACTCTTTCTTTTCCCTTATGCTTAATCATTCTATGACCTATGGCGTTGCTTGTGTTACAGGCGACGGTAGCCACCCACCCTCAACTGGACCCTTAACCCTGGCTGACGACCCATACGTGAAAAGAAACTTACCAAGCCCCAATATCTTCAGCCCGTTCAGCTAATGGCCTCCTCGCTTGGGTCACCATTTTGTAAGCATCCAGTCTTATTTCAGCTATGTTGTTCAGCAGAGCAAACAATGGGGCCAGAGGAAACGCTGCTACGAATAGCGTTACGAAGCCATATTGAAGAACTGTAAAGTAATTTTTTTTTTGGAAAGGGGCGTTTGATCTCTTTCATTCACGCGTTATGTTTTTTACGCGTGTTTTTGCGGTTTTTGAGCTAACGCCTTTGATTGCTATGCCACGGTCCCACGGCCTGTCAAACTTCAATATCACCTGATGGTAAGTGTAGGTGAGGTAGAAAATGAAGTTCGCTTCGTTAATAGCCTATTCACTCTGTTCTTTAGAGTCCCAAGTTGTATGTTTCTGATAACATTTTTTTTACAGATGGGTTTGCTCTTGGCCAGCATCCAGCCGTTAAGCGAACATGAGGTCTTCTGTGTTCACCTCAGAAGACCTCAGGAATTCAGGAAGCAATTAATTCATTGCGTCATTAATTCAGGAAGTCACGAATTCACGAAGTCATTAATTCATTAAGAAATTAATTCTTTAAGTCAATAATTCATTAAGTCATTAATTCAGGAAGTCACGAATTCACGAAGTCATTAATTCATTAAGTCATTAATTAATTAAGTCATTAATTACTTAAGTCATTAATTCATTAAGTCATTAATTCATTAAGTCATTAATTCGCGAAGTCACTAATTCATGAAACTCATTACTTAATTAAGTCATTAATTTACGAAGTCATTGATGAAGTCATTAATTTATGACGTCATTAATTCATTACGTAATCAATTCATTAAGTCATTAATTCATGAAGTAATTAATTCACGTAGTCATTAATTCATTGTCTTTAATTCATTAAATTAAGAAGTCACTAATTCATGAAGTCATTAATTCATTGTCATTAATTTATGACGTCATTAATTCATGAAGTCATTAATTTATGGCGTCATTAATTCATGAAACTCATTAATTCATCAAGTCATTAATTCACGAAGTCATTAATTTATGACGTCATTAATTCATTACGTCATCAATTCATTAAGTCATTAATTCAAGTCATTGAAGAGGTGGAGGAATTAACTTACTCATTTCAAGGTATTCGTCGAACAGAGCCAGTCGTCCGGGATCTTGGAGGTGATAATCTTGTTCCCAGGCCATGTGCGGCTTGCTCAAATCCCTCGTGACGGCGCGGTGGGAGCGTTGTCGCCACCAATTATGAAACTTACTGAGCAAATAAAACATCCATACTATATTATTAATGTGAAAGTAACTCTGTCTTGTCTGTCTGTTACCTTTTCACGCCTTAACTACTTAACCGATCATCATGAAATTTTGCATACACGTTGTCACGGATACAAGAAAGGTTATAAGGGTACCAAGAAAAAAGTAATGTTACTAAGAGATCATCTAAAATAAAATAAAAAAAACTAACACCCGGCCAAAGCGTTATATTATGAAATAAAAGTGTCATTACTTCACTTTAAAGAACATATTTTCATTACTAGTAACGCCATCTGACGTATTAGTCTTGTATTAAGTGGGAGTTGATCAATTTAGAAGAGAGTACATACTTTCTGCAGTACGCGGGTGAAGTAAAAATTAATAAAAATAAAAATAGTAAAAAGTGTCGGTGGGAAAGAGAATAGGCTCTTGGTCGACAGATGTGATAAGAAGCGGTTGTGCATTTTGTAACACACTGATAAGACAGATTGTCGGAGATAATAAGTAATTTAATTTCCAAGTTTGGAAAAATTAATACTACGATTTTTAATCACGGTTGAGCGAGCGGCGTCTGTATGTAAGGGGTGTTACAGGCAAATTCTGTCTGTAACTAATTGCGATTTATTCAACGAGCTTTGGCCTGACCACATGCGTGGCCAGTGAGCTACTAGCCAACTGCAGCTCCGTGCTTTTGTGCTCTTGCGTCGGTGGACGGTGAGGTGGATGGCATTGGATGGTGAGGCATCCTGCGAAGACCATTCATAGCGTCTCATAATCTCGACGGCGCGGCGGCGGTGACGGCGACCTTCATCAGAGGTACCCCCTTCACAATTTTATTCTCCCAATCACACACTTCGGTGTGCTTATCAAGTGCAAGTGCAGTATAGTGTCGAAGGAAACTATATTTTCGTCATACGTTTAGATTAAATTGTAAATAATTTGTAAAGTAGTATAAGTAGTTCTTTTGTTTGTAATGTTAGGAAGGTAATTAATAAATGTATTGTAGCTTTCGAAAGCATTTTTATTGAGGTATTCCCGCTGATCATTAGGTTCTTCAGTAGCTGGCGCCCTGGGATATTCATGCTGTGCTGACTGTTTCTAGTTGGTAAGTAAGGGAGACAGTCAAACCCGACTGTACTCGTTACAAGTGTTTCGGTGAGTGAGTAAGGGATGCCACAGCCCATTTTCCTATCCCTTATCCTTAATAGCACATTTGCAGCCGTTGCTTGTGTTAGCCAGGCTATGTTAGCCACCGACCACCAAATGAAACGTCAGCCTGTCCGCAACATTTTATCTTAAAAGTAACGAAATAACACGACAAGACATACACAACACACACGTACGTACGGGTATCCCAGCTCCAGGAAGTTGTTGAAGCACTGTTTTCCTATCATGATGATTGCCAACTGGATACAAAGTTCGGAGAGACATCCCGCTGGATCACAGATGTCGCCTTTCAGTTTGAAAAACTCCGATTTTCGAGCTTGATCGTCGCCCGGATAGTCGTAGAAGCGACCCTGTAAAAGAGATAGATGGCACTGTAAAAACTCTGATTTTTAGTAGTGCGAAGCGACCCTGTAAAGAGATAGATGGCGCTATAAAATCTCTTGAGTATTAGTGGTGCGAAGCGACCCTGTAAAGATAGATGGCGCTATAAAAACTCTGATTATTAGTGGTGCGAAGCGACCCTGTAAAAGAGATATATGGCACTGTAAAAACTGATTTTTTAATAGTGCGAAGCGACTCTGTAAAGAGATAGATGGCGTTATAAAAACTCTGATTATTAGTGGTGCGAAGCGACCCTGTAAAAGAGATATATGGCACTGTAAAAAACTGATTTTTTAGTAGTGCGAAGCGACCCTGTAAAGAGATAGATGGCGTTATAAAAACTGATTTTTATTGATACGAAGCGATCCTCTAAAAGAGATAGATGGCGCTATAAAAACTCTGATTTTAGTAGTGCGAAGCGACCCTGTAAAGAGATAGATGGCGTTATAAAAACTCTGATTTTTATTGATGCGAAGCGATCCTCTAAAAGAGATAGATGGCGCTATAAAAACTCTGATTATTAGTGGTGCGAAGCGACCCTGTCAAAGAGATATATATGGCGCTGTAAAAACTGATTTTTAGTAGTGCGAAGCGACCCTGTAAAAGAGATATATGGCGGTGTAAAAACTGATTTTTAGTAGTGCGAAGCGACCCTGTAAAAGAGATATATGGCGGTGTAAAAACTCTGATTTTTAGTAGTGCGAAGCGACCATGTAAAAGAGATAGATGGCGCTGTAAAAACTAATTTTTAGTAGTGGCAGGGCACACTGCGTTTCGCAGTCATTTAGGCAGTCTGTCTGGCGGCAGTAACCATCATGACAGCGGAACGCCGTGAAATAACACCATAATATAGGCTGGTGTGAGTGAGTAAAGGGATGCCAGAGCCCATTACCCCATCCCTTACTTTAACCCATGTTCTTAATCTTTCTATGGTCGGCAGCTCACATGCAGCACATATGGCGTTGCTTGTGTTATAGGCGACGGTTGCCACCTACCATAAAGTCGACCGTCAGCCTGTCTGTCGACTTTAACATAAAAAATATATATCTTTTTTTTTATCAATATCTCAAGTAGCAATGCATGTTTCCATTTATATTTTCTATAGTATTTTTCAAGTGACCACACACTCTGTTATAAATATACACTTTAATTGCTAAATAGTAATAGCCATATTTTTTTCGATACTTACTTTGAAGAAAGCGATGTATATGAGAGAAGAGTAGAAGTTCATGAATTCAAAGAAAAATATTTTGAATGTGTAAGAATCTTCGTACTCCGTTTGTGTTCGTGGATTTTCCATGTTTGTTAAGTAAACAGCTACTTTGGCGTATATCTGGAAATTTTAATACAACCTTTTAAATTATAAGGGATAAAAAGGTGATGTTAGTATAAATTACATAGTTTTTGTCTTAAATTAATTTTATTTTAAGCTATTGGTGTTTATTTATGTTAAGATCGACGACCACTCGATGGTCCTCTCGATGGTAGGTGGCTACAGTCGCCTATAACACAAGCAATGCCATATGTGCTGACCATAGAAGGATTCGGGATAAGGGATAAGGATGGGATAGGGTAGTTTATGCTGTTATTTCAAGGTGGTATTCTGTAAGATGGTGGTGACTGCCGCCAGACGGGCTGCCCAAAATGCGAAATGCAGTGTGCTACTACTTTCTAAATCCAGACCAGAGCCAACATTGAAAAGTTTATTTCCATTATTCAACAAAAATAAATAAATAAATATAAAAAGGTTATCAAAATTAACTCTTACCCTAGTTAAAATCATGATAATAGTCAAGTTAATCAAAGCGGCAGTCATTGCGGTAAAAATTTTGGCATGTTTCTTAAGAAAGAAACCACTTCCACCGTAAATCACTGACACCATGGAAATGCGATAGATTATGGTGCCCAATACGGCTCCCATTACAATTGCGATCTGAAAGGTAACAACAATCTTTATATATGTACTAGCTGGTGCACACGACTTCGTCCGCGTTGAAAAATATTAAGTAGCCTATCCTGTATCCCGTACGTCCAAATGTTTATCTACCAAGTTTCATGAAAATCAGTTAATTCGTTTCAGAGTTATGGAGGAACATACATACATACAGAAAAAAATTCTAAAAATCGTCAATTTAGTTTCAGTATCATGTATAGAGCCTATAAACACGATATCTCTTAAAACAAAGTAACTTACACCATGACCGACCCTTACAGATTTATTATTAGTATTGATACATATAAGAATTACGTGTCACATGTTTGAGGCCAATGAACTCCTAAACTACTGAACCAATTTTTGATAAAACTTCGTAACTATGTGTAATTTGGTCCAACTTAAAAGATAGGATAGTTTTTATTTTGAACCAGGGCGAAGCCGCGAGAGTGTTGTTAGTTTAAAATAAAATTCGCCGCAAATTTCCTAGCAAACGTCGCAAATGAATATAACAATAGAGCTGATTGTTATTGTTAAGTTACTTTAATAAATAAATAAATGTTACAATTCACATTTTTTCGAAATGTTATTATTTTTGACAAATAAATCGCAAGGTATTTTTTTTGTTATCTAGAGATTATTTAAATTACTTTTTTTTTCTTATATAAACCTTCAATATTAAAGTTTTAAAATCATTTATATTATTAATTGTGGCTTGTAGTCAATCTTGAACCAAATTTTTAGAGTTTTTTAAAGCTTCGGCGATAGCCGATTAATTGGCTTCGGCTTCAGCCAGAAATTGACAAAGAAATATTTTATAAAAATTGTTCGAAAATGGATACACACACACACACGCACGCACGCACGCACGCACGCACGCACGCACGCACGCACGCACGCACGCACGCACGCACGCACGCACACGCAGACGCACACGCACACGACACGCACACGCACGCACACGCAGAATAACAACTTTGGTTTTAGCATATTTCTGTCCCCCACACTAGGCCCTGCCTGTCCTATGGAGGAATGAATATAAGATGGCCCTAGCGAAGACGCTGCAAAGAGAATACAGATAAACATGAAGCTACGAAGATTACCATAAACAAGACAGCAGAACTTGTCGCTACATATCGCATGGTTTTCTGCCAAGTGGGCAAATATGGCTCCTTTTCCCTGGTCACAGGATTAGTGCGGAACGTTTTCACCGATGCTTCAAACTCTGGACGTGGCTCTTCATCCTGAAAAAAAAAGAGCACTTATTAACATTCGTTGTTTTATTTTGATCATTTTGTAACAATTCCAAAATGTCAACTAAGTCTATTTTTATATAACACTAGCTGACCCCGCAAACGTTGTTTTGGAAAAAAAAAAATTTTTTTTTTTTTGGGTATTACGACCTATTCTCAGACCTACTGAATATACACAAAAATTTTCATAAAAATCGGTCAAGCCGTTTCGGAGGACATTGGTTACAAACACTGTAACACGAGATTTTTATATGTAAGATATATTATATATATTTATATACACTTATAAAATACTAGCACATTTTTAGACGATCCATCGAGAACCTAATATTTTCCAGGATAAAATTTTTCCTATATGTTAATCCAGGTAAAAAACTATCTTTCTACCAAACAAATTTCACCCAAACTCGAATTTGGATTATTGTTGTTATTGAAATCTTATACAGACATAGCTTAGAGTCATGGACTAACTATGTACTTTTTTTAATTTTACGAGGACAAAGTCACGAGCTGAAGTTGTGAATTTAATCAAAAATTGTGTTTTCCTTCACGATTTATTATTTTTACTCAATACATACATGGTCAACTCCTCCCAAATCCCACTCCCATTTCAGAATAGATTGCTTCCTCTTCCACAGTTCCAGAAATGTTGTAGCTGCAAAAGAGATTAATAATAATAATAATAACTTTATTTCAGACATTTGTGTCCATAGTTTTTTTTTTTAATTATAAACTAAATTATGTTACATATTATACAAAAAATAAAAAGTAAAATAAAAATTTAACACAAACTGACTCCAGTTATCACTTTCTATACATAATATTAATACATTTCTATTGCTATATCCGGACAACTTGTTGGAGCCAGTCGTCTTCTTGACTTCTTGGGTGATATTTTTGCGGTTTTCGAAAAAAAATGTAGGCTTTTGATGAACGACGTGATATATTGTTAGATAAAATTACAAAAGGGGCGAATAGAATTAATAATATGTGAGGTAGTAAGGTGACACATGTAGTATTAAACGATTATGGGGGGTAGACGACACACGCATTGCCTCGGTCTATCAACAGATATCGCTGTAGGTCTCGAACACAACTATCATTTGTTTATCTGCACATTTTATAAACAAATCCCTGACTTTCTATAAAGTTATCGACTCTATTGTAAGTTGCCAAGGAGTTGGGTGTCTCGCAGACTACTTGATGCTGCACCATCAGTTCGAGGTTACCATTTCATGGAAATATCACCGAAGTAACAGTATACCAAGTTTCACATTAATCGAACCTGTGGAAGTTAGTGAAATCCCTTCGTGAAACTAAGAAATTGGGCTGATGATCTTCGCTTCGATCACCTGAACAGATATTTATAAACTGTAACTAAGAACCATATCAAGCATGTCACCATTTAAACAAAAAAAAACCAAATCAAAGTCAGTCCATTCGTTTGGGAGCTACAATTCCATAGACAGAGACACACAGACTCACACGTCAAACTTATAACACCCAATTTTTGCGTCGAGGGTTAAAAAATAAAGTCGCTCTCCGCTGCTATCTTTTCTCAGCTAACTTCTTCTAAGCCAGCCAATAGATTTTAATACGCTTTAATAATGTAATATGAAGACGCTATCGTGCAAAACCGAAGTGGGTCGACAGATTAATAATTGTAAATGCGAAAAAAAAAAGTAACTTACCCCAGAAAGACATGAAAATGGCGAAAAACACAGTCGCCGGATTGTCGAATAGATACGTCAATTTGGCGAACAGACACGAATCCGACAATTGCTGGTACTGACATGCCTTGTCGCACAATGGGCATAAAGTTGTATTGCCTTGCCCATTAGTATCACAGATCTCTTTACTGTAAATAAAAAAATACATATTTTCGATTTATTAGTCATTTCGCACGAAATGTGCGAAGATCCAACTTCAGTAGTCGTCTCGTAACAACAACATATATTGTTTAGTTGCGTGTGACATGACACCTTTAGAAAATCTCAGTAGGTGTTTTTCAGATTTATAATATTAGTATTGACTAGTATGGATATTTTGTAATATCTGATCCTCGAATTATGACTAATATTTTCAATGATTATTTTATAGATTAAATTAAACCATTTACAAGTATAAAACCATCGACCTTTAACTCAACCTTAAGAAATAACTCTATCTTTATAAATCCTTGTACTCCAATAGATATAAACAATATAGTTAAGACACTAAAAAACACAAATAGTGTTGGTTGTGATGGCATTGTTACAAAAGTAGTAAAATACACAATAAACAATATTGCGGGTCATCTTAGCCATATCATAAATCTCTGTATTAGTGAAGGGCTGTATCCCGAAAAATTAAAGAAAGCAGTTATAACACCTATATATAAAAATAAAGGGGACAGGAACCTTTTGATAAATTATAGACCTATAGCTCGGCTCTCAGTTTTCTCAAAAATATTTGAAAAATACATATATAAAGAAATAAGTAACTATATGGAAAAATACAATATTTTAGCCGATGAACAATACGGATATAGGAAAAATAAAACAATAAAACAATAATTCTTAGATTTAATTATGACAAATGTAGATACAAAATCCCCTATATGTGCTGTGTACATGGATATGACACAAGCATTTGACCATGTAGACCATAAAATTCTTCTTAAAAAACTTGAAGGCTATGGAATAAGAGGTAATATACTAAATCTAATGAAATCTTACCTATGCAACAGAAAACAAATTACAGAGATTGCTCGAGTGAATAAAGAGAATAATACACACGAAATATTCTTATCTAGGGAACGAACTCTGATTTATGGTGTCCCACAAGGCAGTGTTTTGGGGCCATTATTGTTTATAGCGTACATTAATGATCTGCCAAGAGCAGTTGAGCACCCCATGTGTCTTTTTGCCGATGATAGCACTATGGTAATAAAATGTAAAGAAAAAGATACTTATTCTAATGACATTAGTATTGCTTTGACAAGGATTATAAATTGGTTAAATAATAATAATTTAAGAATTAATTTGCTAAAAACGAATATCATGCACTTCAGTCAAAGGGTACCTGCCATGCCATACCAGGACATACATTATGATGACCAAATTATAAAAGAAATTCAAGCAACGAAATTTCTGGGGTTAGAAATCGATAATAGATTAAATTGGAAATGCCATATAGAAAGTGTCAGAAAACGTTTAAGCAAACAAGCATATGCCCTGCATGAATTAAGTAACACTTTAAGCGTTGACGCACTCTTATTAGCATATTATGGACTTGTTGAATCTGTGTTAAGGTATGGGCTTCTATTCTGGGGCAACTCGACAAACAGAAATTTTGTTTTTAAAGCACAAAAGAGGTGTATTAGAGCCATGTTTAAATTAAAAGTTATAGATAGTTGTATGCCTTTTTTCAAAAAGCATAAAATTCTGACACTTCCCTCGCTTTTTATATATGAGGTCGTTGTTTATGTTAAAGCCAACCCTAACCTATTTAAGCGAGTCTCTGACAATAGTAAAAGAGCACAAAGAGATCCCAATAGATTATGTATTCGAAAAGCTCATACAGCCCTGATGCATAAAAGTGTTTTTTGTCAAGCGCCAGTTATATATAATAAAATTCCAAACACCATTAAAGAACTCAATATTAATTTATTAAAGAAGAAAATGAAGAAATTACTCGTCGAAAAATGTTATTATAGTGTTAAAGATTATATGTCTGACAATTCAATGTAATAATTAGCAATATTAATTAGTTTTATTCTTATGTAGTGTACTTAAAATATTTGCACACCCTCGAAGGGTAGAATGTAGTGAGAAATATCTTTTATAAAACCATTATTGTAACCTATATTCAGCAAATAAATCATTATTATTATTATTATTATTATTATTATTCACATATATTTATTTCCTATCTTAATTTTAAATTTTTACAATATATATATATATAAAAACAATAAATATTATAAAAACTTAAAACTAGTTTGCCGCTGGTAGCGGGGCAGGGCCCAAACTACCGGTGGTTAGGGCTGCAGACTGAGGAACCTCCTGACAATACGCGCCGTGTCAAGGAGTACTGCCTTCTGTATCTGCCCCTTGATCCAGCCATCTAGCGAGAGCCTCTTGAGGTGCTGGTCGAGGCTCTTCGCAATGAGTCCATTCGCCGTAACAACTATCGGGACAATGATTGTCGAATCGACATCCCACATGTCGGTCACCTCATGAGCCAAGTCCAGGTACTTACTTAACTTGTCCTTTTCGGCTTTCACGAGGTTTCCGTCGTGCGGGACAGCGACGTCGACAATCACTGTCCGGCGTTGAGATCGGTCGATAACCACGATGTCAGGCTTATTGGCGACAATAGTCCTGTCCGTAATTATAGAGCGATCCCAGTAGAGCGTGGCATGACTATTTTCGAGAACTGGTGCAGGAACGTATTGATAATATGGCACCTCGGTATCTACAAGTTGATATTGAAGAGCAAGTTGTTGGTGGATAATTCTGGCTACTTGGTTATGTCTGTGCAAATACTCTCCGTTAGCAAGATGAGAACAACCGGAAATAATATGTCTCAGTGTTTCTCCGGGACGGTGGCATGCTCGACATATGTCGACCGTACCGTCCTTGAGAATATATTTCCGGTAGTTTCTTGTCTTGATAACTTCGTCAGCTATTGCACAGACAAAACCTTCGGTTTCCCCAAAGAGGTCACCAAAGCGTAGCCAGTTTACCGAAGCGAGTGGATCTACGTCGGGCCCGGTGAGGGCTCCATAGAACCTCCCGTGCAACTCCTTGCTTTTCCATATCTCCTTGCGGTCCTCGGTGCTTAATATTATTGGTTTTTGCCAGTTCTCGACAGATAAGGAGAGTGGAGTGAAGTGTCTATCAATTGCCACAACATCCTGATGTATCCCGCACTCAATGTTAAGGAAATATTCCCTAAGGCTGCATATTTCTCGGTTATGGAGGTTCTTGGCATTCAAGAAGCCGCGACCCCCCAATTTCCGAGGAATATACAGTCTCATAACAGACGAGCGCGGGTGTAACATCCGGTATGTGGTGAGCAGTTGACGGACCCTTCTGTCCACGGCATCTAGTTCAGTCTGACTCCATCTTAGTATGCCAAAGGAGTAGGTTAGCAAGGGCATAACCCAGCTGTTGAAAGCTTGCACTTTATGGCCCCCTGACAAAAGACTCTTAAGTACTTTTGTCAGGCGGCAAAAGAAGCGATCCTTCATCATCTGTTTCATGTCCCTGTCAACGATACCCAATGACTGTGACATACCAAGATACTTATAGGTTTCGGTTTCAGAAAGAGATTTAAAGGTCATCACATCATTAAGTTGTAAATTGGAAGAATTTACAACTTTACCCCGCTGTATATGCATGACCGCACACTTATCCGTACCAAATTCCATCTTTATAGAGTTACTGAAATTTTCTGTTATTTTCAACAACTCCATTAGATCTTGGTGTTTTGGTGCGAATAATTTGAGATCATCCATATACAGTAGGTGAGAAATGACCTCTCCCTCTCTCCGTAACCGGCAGCCTAGAGTTGAATCTTTAAGCAATGTGCTAAGGGGATTCAACGCTAGGCAAAACCAAAGTGGACTCAGGCTGTCGCCTTGAAAGATGCCTCGCTTAATCCTTATCTGGTCCTGTAGGCCAGAGACACTCCCTCGACTGCCCGGTTGACGAAGAACTGTGGTCCACTGCGCCATGCATGTACTTAAGAAGGATTTCAGAGTTGGATTAATCTTATACAACTCCAGAATCCTTCTCAGCCATGAATGGGGCACTGAATCATAGGCCTTCTTGTAGTCAATCCAGGCTGTGGATAGAGCTCCTCTGTTCCGCCTAACTCTTTGACAAATGGTCATGTCTATGAGGAGGAGCTCCTTAGTACCACGGGACCCAACTCGACATCCATTCTGAGCTGAGGCCAAAATGTTATTAGAATCGATGTGCTTATTAATTTTTGATCTCAGAATGTATGTGAGCAGCTTGTATAACGTAGGTAAACATGTAATGGGTCTGTAGTTCTTAGCTTCCGTGGTACTACCGGACTTGTGGAGCAGGAAGGTGATGCCAGTTGTCAACAAACAAGGTAGCGTACCGAGGTCGAGGGCATTTTGAAATTGCATTGCCAAACATTCATGTGAGCATCGAAACCACTTAATCCAGAAGTTGTGCAATCCATCCGGTCCAGGACTTTTCCAGTTCTGGGCCGTTTGGATAGCACAGCTAACGTCATGAGGGCTGATGGTAACAACCCCCATGGGTTCGGTGGTTTCACACGTCTGCTTGACAATGTTTATCCAATCGTCCTCGGTGTGTTCGTCGGACACCGACCAGATGCCACGCCAAAAATTTTTCATAGCGTCTGCATCTGGTAGCTGTTCAGCGTCCACACGTGTATCGGCTCCATCCCATTGCCTGTACACCTTCCTTTGGTCACTTCGGAAGAGGCGGTTCTGATGAAATCTGTCCACACGTTTTTTGTATCGGCGAATTCTGTTTGCCCACGCATAGACTTTCTGTTTCAGGAAGTCAATGCGTTCAGTGACACAGGTTATATAGTCTTTAGGTTTGATGCCTGTGTCTGCAAAGGCCTGTGTCACGAAACGCATGACCCGAGGTCGATGGTTTCCGTTCCTGAAACAGTGCAACTTTGCAATGAGAGTTCTGAACGAGTCGATACGCTTCTCGATACGTATCTGCCACGTCGGAGCTCCCGCGTCACGTCTCGGAGCCTTGTCAGATTCCGGGAATCTGACGTGAGCAACTTGACATACCGCGATAGCTCCACAGTATAGTATCGAGTGCGTATCAATTAGATCTTTGCTGGTCTCTATGTACGAAACCAGCAAAGCGTTCATGGCTCCCATTAAGGCAAAGCTACGTCTATTCGCGGGCAAACGTGGTAAGCGCGGTTTACATTCACGTGTGGCATGATATCTCAAAATCGTCTCTTCCAAAGCCCTCCTCAATTGCTCTTTTACCTCGGTACTTACTTGCATATTTGCGCAACCTTCCGCCTTGTCAACGCGATCCCTAGGCATCGCTGCCGATGACGGATGATTAGTAGGCTCCGATGTCGGCAACGTAGCATCTGAGATCACGGGCGATGTGGTAGCTACGCGAACAGGCAGTGAGTCCAGGCGTAGCCGATCAAGTGAGGACTCGTCTAACAGCTTGCACCGTTGGATAGCCCGCACCTGATCCGACAGTCGTTGCGCGGAGACGGTGACGGCTGGTTCAAGGGCCTGAAACAGAGACAGCATCCTGGCTCGGTACGCAGTCAGGTTAGTTCCCCCTTCTGTAGCCCCGTAATAGGCGCGCATGCAGTTTTCATTTATGGACTGAGTCCATCGCATGCGGCGCACTACACCACCGGTAGCGGGGGCCGGGCGCGAGGCAGCTTGCCTCGCAGGCCCCAAGCGTGCCGGCAGCGGAGGTCGTCCTCGTCGCGCAGGTCGTGGTGGCGGCGAAGAC
The DNA here is from genome assembly GCA_936446665.2 of Synanthedon andrenaeformis. Lineage (NCBI taxonomy): Eukaryota > Metazoa > Arthropoda > Insecta > Lepidoptera > Sesiidae > Synanthedon > Synanthedon andrenaeformis. The sequence goes on along the minus strand of OW387804.2, from coordinate 1,266,763 downwards.
GGCTTCGGCCCGTCATCGTCACTCGACGTGCTCTTGTCGTCGGCAGTCAAAAATTCCTCCGCCGTTGAGCACGGAGACGACGAGACGGGCTGTGGTGGGGGGCGTGCGCTACTTCCATCCGCTACGGGTCGTCTTTTTCGCAGTTTCATTTTCTTTAGTTATTATCTTCACTTAAATTTTGCGTGTCTGATTTGTCATTTTTGACCAAAATATTTTGTTTGTTTTCGGTTCGCATGTTGAATATTTTTGTTTATCAGAGTATTTACAATCTTCTAAATGATATTGCTAAATTTATGTATATATATTTATTGTATTTACAATTTTCCACTGATAGTTCCAGGTATATATTTCCAATTTTCCAGCGAAATTTCCAGTACCAAAATGATACGACTGTTTACTTGTCACTTGTGTTTGTCACTATGCAATTTTTTATTAAAACGTTTGCACTTTCAAAAGCGATCTGCTGTTAATGTTTTAATATTATTATACTTTACAATTTGTTTATTTTACACATAAATAAGTATGAAAACTAAGATTTTATAAAGTATATGTAAATTATAAATAGAGATACAAAAAAAGACGTCCGTCAGTGTCAGCGGTACTTTTATTATTTGTAGTTATTTTTTATTATTTCATATTATTATTTTTTATATTGTAAAATAAAATCACTTCTGCCTGTCTCTCCGCTAACTTCTAATTAAACCACTAAGCTGATTTTGATACAGTTTTCACTAGTGGATAAAGCGAAAGCTGTATCAAAATCCTGTTTTTTGCAAGAAATAAATAATTGCAATAATTTGCAGAAAAAAATGCATTCGTGCAATATTCGAGGCCGGTCGCTTTTAAATTAAAAAATAAAGTCTCTGTTCGCCTCTCTCTCCGTGTGTTTCTCCGCTAACTTCTTCTAAATCGCTAAACGAATTTTCATACAATTTTCACTAATGAAAAGAGCGATAAACGAGGAAGGTTTATGTGTATTGAGAAATGCATCCGTGCGAAGCCAGAGGTGGGACGGTAGTTGAACATAAAAAAGTCTCACCTTGGAATATTGTCCTCAGATTCCATACTAAAAAGGCCGTATAAAAAGCACAATGTGCCAACAATCGCAGGAGCGTAGAGCATTTTTGTGTAAAAACCGAGCCAACAGAAGTACAGTCCGATATTGTCTCCGAAATACCTCCTAATTAACCATATAGGTTGTTTCTTATACCACTTGCAAGGTCTTGCCCATTCTAAATAAAGTAGCTGAAAAGTAAGTGAGTAAGTATAGCAAATAAGTAGACTTAATTATTATTGATATAATAAGTCAGGAAGCGAGGAGCAACTGCGGAACGACACCAGTGCCTTCTGAATATATATATTCAGAAGGCACTATATATATATACCACACCAAATAATAAATATCTTCGCATATTCCACACAGCACCATCTAGTTCCAAAGTAAGCAACTAATGCTTGTATTTTGTATTATGGATACCAGACAGTTGATATACTACATAGATTACTTTTTTTTGTAAATACATACATATTATAAATACAAAACATCCATGACTCAGGTACAAAGGTGAAATTTTAACACATAAACATTTGCCCCTAGCGGGATTCGAACCCGCGACCATTTGGTTAACAGCTAGGTTTACTAGCCACTAGACCAAACGTGTCGTCAAATAAATATATAGGTAATATATAAATGTTAGTTATATATATATATATATATATCGTAGATAAGTATAGAAGTATAGATGAAAATAATTAAGTAGAGGCAAGAGAGTTGGGTAGTGAGATATAAAGAAATAAAAAAATTACCCGTCTGTCTGTACGCGAACCATCTGACATGTCAGTATCGTATCTACCTTCGTGTAAAGAAAAACACGCCAAATATGTCCCGTCATTAAGAAGACGACGTATTCCCATCTGCAACAAAGGGACAATATCGATTCTGTATTGTAATTTACAGGTAGATACAAATATTACTTACATAATAAACAATTACAAAAAATGTAACAACTTACAAAAAAAAAATCAGTAGGGCTTAATAGGGTTAAATTATTTATAAGTATTTTTTGAAAATAATTAGTTAGTTTTTAAGTTTTTATGTTAAATTTGTATCTTCATTAAATAACTCAAAATTTTTGTACATATTCAAATTTAATTCAGTGAAATGTCATAGGTCAATATTCAAGTCAAAAAGTACCATGTGTAAACTTCACTGGATATGCTATAAGATTTATAGCTAAAAGATTTCAATAAACCAACCGGCATTGTGGTGAAGCAAATATTGAAGTTACAATTTAAGGTATTAAGTAAATTGTTGCACGCGACTTTATGTGCATTCTTCTTTGAATACCAATGACTTTTATATAGTAGAAGACTCGCTGAGGGGAACGCAGAAATTGCGCATTTATTAAAGCGGTTATCACACTTTACAATTTGAATTTAGGAAATTGGAAAGTGTAATCGCAGTTAGAACAGATTGGATCCAATTTAGATTTTATCTATTTTCAATTCTATGTCTTCGATTTAGAAATCAATTTAGTGTAGTGTGATCACTAGTTCACTACTTAGGTTCCTAAATTGGATTCCTTCAAATTTTAAAGTGTGATAACCGCTTTAGTAAAGGGTAATTCCCCGTGCAAAAGTGCACATAGCAGATTTTGGTTTGACAACGACGATATTATGTATGAGTTTGATTTTGCAAAATAAATTGAATTTGGTTTTGACATATTATGTATGAGTTTGATTTTGCAAAATAAATTGAATTTATTTCTGGAACATTCTGGAAACTTCTTGTATTTGTGCTTACCCTAGTGTCGTTGTTATCGTATTTGGCTCTCAACAGAATCTGCATCACGAGAGAGCTTCTCTGAGCAGGGGAGAACTGGGTATGTCTGTCTTTTACGAGGAATCTGAAATTTGAATACATTATGTACTTTTGTGTCATTTTTCTTCTTAAAATTGCAACAAACTATTAGATAATTTGCCTAAAACTTTCATTTGCATACTGAATGTCTATTAAATGTCAGCCGTTGTAATGGCAGGGCATACTGCGTTCCCCCGAGATGGTCGGCGTACCTCCATCTTCGGGTACGCCGAGATTCTGACGTAACTATAACGCATAACATAACGCATTCGTGTAACAATTTTGATTTTCCTCCCATAATTACCACGGGCATATATATACAGGGTGTGGCCTGTAATAAGAGCAATAAAAAACGATGATTCTATAGAGTATACGCAGTTACCTTAACCTAATCATAATGCTCCAAAGTTCTCATACTCAGAGATATAGCAATCCAAAGTTACAATACATAATCAATGGATTTCCTGATCGCTAAATTGTCGGTTCAGTCGTCAGATGTCTTGGTACAGGGTACTGAGGCGAGAACGATCGTAAATGTCAATGTCAAGTACTCTGACTGGACACATTATGTCTGTAGTAGTAGTACATTGCTGGCTTGATTCATTTTTTTACAAAATAACAGTAAATTTGTTTTTCATTTTAATTAATTGAAACCATTCGAAATTAATTACTGATTCGTTAAAGGGTCTATATTTTAATTTATTGCTCTTATTACAGGTCACATGCTGTATATATATGTATATGCAAATCGATTTTTAAGAAGTAAAGTCCAAAAAATGAAAAAGAAATTACTGCTCCTCTCTACGGACTCCCTTCTGTTCTGTGGCAGCGTAGAACGATGGTTCCGGTTCTATGCGAGTGTGTTCATACTCGTAAATCTGTTTCCATCTTCGACGCCACTTCGAGTGCCACTTTTTGTCTTTTTCCGCTTGCTTTTCCTCGTTCTGAAATGTTTACATTCGTTTTAAAACCACTTGAATGGTTCTTGACTAATTCTAAACTGGAATAACAATAATATAATATATTATTATTATTATTCTAGATATTTTTGATATTTTTGATCTCATTAATATTTGTTGATTCATCTATAATATAAAAATGAATCCCTAAATGTGTTGCTAAGCGCAAAACTCGAGAACGGCTGGGCCGATTTTAATTCTGTCTTTACTCATGGATAGAAGGATAATCAGGGAAGGTTTTTACGTAAAAAAATGCACCCGGGCGAAGCCGGGAACGAGTCGCTAGTTTATAATATAGGTAATAGGTATAATTTAATTAATCTCTTATAATGTTGTGCTTTCCTATAATTTAAATTCATACTTGTATTGTCCCTTTCTGTATGTGTTGTATGTTGTGATTAAGTATGTCTTTAGTTGGTAAGCCTTTTGAAATAAATAAATAAATAAATAATCCAACATAATCCAAGAAATAATATACAGTATATAATATAATCCAATGCAATGGAATATAATCCAAGAAATTGGTTATATTATTCTACACGTTTATTTATTAATATTCTTAATTATGAATTTATACTATATAATATTTAAAAAAAATTAAAACTACATATATAGTTTGCTGGATGTTTGTTACTCTTTCACGCAAAAAGGCTAAACAGATTTGGATGAAATTGGGCACACTGATTGTTTATTACCTGGATTAACATATAGGATACTTAATTTTATCCTGAAAAAATATTTGGTTCTCGAGGGATTGTTAAAGAAATATTTAAAAAAATTGAGTGTCACTGTTGTCAGGGATACAGGTAAGGATAGCTGTTAACCAAACGGTCGCGGGTTCGAATCCCGCTAGGGGCAAATGTTTGTGTTAACATTTTATTTGTACCTGAGTCATGGATGTTTGGTATTTATAATATGTATGTTATGTATTTACAAAAAAAAAGTAATCTATGTAGTATATCAACTGTCTAGTATCTGTCTAGTAGTCAAGTAGATAGTGTTGTGTGGAATGTAAAAAAAAAGTCATCAGTAATGAAGGTTCTGCAAGTTGCAACCCTTACCCAAGCTCTAACAGATATCGTTATGAATCTCTTTGTTGGCAACTTCATTCCTATAACTTCTGCTAATCTCATTTCGGTCTTCCAAGGTATGTGAATCTTAAGAAACCATGTCTTCTCGTCAAAAGAGAGGCACTTATTCTCCAGCTCTAATTCTAGGCCCTCCTTTATTAGGTTTTCCTGAAAGAGGCAAGTTAAAATTATTATTTCTTTACGGTAACGGTCGTCAGATAGGCTGACGGTCTACTCAGTCTACTCGATGGTAGAAAACTGCCGTCGCCTATAACACAAGCAATCTATCACAGTATAATTTGTAGCAAGTAATTTTCTAAAAAAAAAGAAAAAATATAAATTTAAAAATATGTTTATTAAAATCATAACACTTGAAAAATCTGCATTTTACTTAATTTTACTTAAATGTAATACTTAGATTTACTTAGATTTATAGTTAGATACTTAGATTTACTTTACTTAGATTACTTAATTTTAATTAGATGTAATTATTTAGCTCTTTTATAAATATTGCAAATCTTAATGGGCTCTGACCTTGACCGGGTATCTTTCGTTTGCGCATGTACAATAAAATTGCGAACAATACGGCGCACCTGCTTTCTCTCGTACAAATGTTATCATTGCGTCTCACTCACTCCGTGACTCCCCCATCCCCGCGTCGCAATACCTCACAAACAGTCCCAAAATCGGTTCCTGCGCATATTTGACACTTGACATCGCCAGAGCCCATTAAGATTTGCGCTGATTATACGTACATAATTTTACATAGGCGCCATATGACTATATGTATGTAAGCGTCATAAAAATACACGTAGCACCATCTAGGTTTTCACTTTCACTTAGTTAGAGTATTAATGTTAATCCTAACATACCGCCTCTTAAATGTCGATAGAATTTTCAAAGAAAAAAAAGAACTTCTGAATAACTCAATCTATTGTTATACCTAGAGTTTTTTGAATTTTAAATATCTATGAAAATTAAAAACGAAAAAAAATAGCACTAGATTTTGAAATAAAACAAGAGAAGGAATTTTACATTTTCATGTCAGAATTTTTTTAGTGTGTATTAGGAATTGTATTGATATAATATATGTAATTTTGATTAGTATATTTATTTATGTTCGTAAACTAAGTACCTACTAAGTTTGATATAATAACAATGTAAAACAAGAGTGAATGTAAATTTATGATATTCACATTTTGGAAAGTTTTATTATTTAATCACTATCTATAGATTATTGTAGTTCTGATAATATTGGTTGGGCGATGAAAGTATTGGGACTAGACATAAAAATGTTTTAATTAACGTATCTACCCGAAGTAGAGAGTGCCTAACAGTATGTAATATAATAAAATATGTTAACCTGAAATATTTTCCTTTGTTCACGTCTCTTCGCTTCAGCCTCTGTCATGACACCATAGTCTTCTTCCTCATACGCTAACACCATGTCAATTTTTCTTCTACCGTCTCGAAACATTAATGACTCCGGGTCTAAACCCTGTAATGAAGTTAAAACAATACAAAATAATTGCCTCATATCTAGCCAGGGTATGAAATTACGCAGATGCGTAGTGTTAAAATTTCACGAATATTATTCACCTACATAATAACTGGGCCATCATTGGAAATGAACTTTTCAAAGTTGGTTCTGGAGTCTTAGCAAAAGTAACAATTCAAAACGATAACGAAAGGAACACGAAGTTCGAGAGACATTCCACACAGCACCATCTAGTTCCACACTAAGCAACTGTATATTTTTCTTTGTGTATAGGGCTGGTTGTCACATAAATATAGGATTTTCATATCTTGACACTTTATTCACTATAACTTAATCTAATTACAATAAAAACTTATTATTTGTGAAAGACGTGTATGCGCCGTGTTAAATGTGTTAGGAGAGAGAGAGAGAGAGAGAGAGATATAGCTTGCAAGCGAGACAGCATACCTTGTCATAGAATATAATTTAGTTGAAAACTAAACAGCAACTATAGGCTTGTATTATGGATACCAGACAGTTGATATACTATATAGATTCCATTTTTTTTGTAAATACATGCATATTATAAATATAAAACATCCATGACTCAGGTACAAAGGTAAATTTTAACACATAAACATTTGCCTCTAGCGGGATTCGAACCCGCGACCTTTTGGTTAACAGCTAGGGTTACTAACCACTAGACCAAACGTATCGTCAAAATATATAATGTCAAAATATATACATAATAGGATAGGTACTTACTTCTGAACTAGTTTCTCCGTCATCCTTCTTTTCTGAATTTCCTTTTTCATTTGAATGCTGCGGGATTGAGGGCTTTCTGTTTTCTTTGTGTGGGTATTCTGAAGTCTTGTCACTTTTTGGCTGAAATATTTAAAAAAAATAACTAGAACTAGGATTTAATTGCACTGCAATGGGATGAAGTTCATGAAATGATAGGATTGAGGGTAAGGGAAAAAGTAGATAGGCTTTAGTACCCTTTACTCGTTCGTTATTATTATATGATATTTTGTAAAGGGGATGATTCTAGGGCTGAGTGGCGTTGCTTGCCCTAGATTGGCTCATATTTTGTTGAGGGGCCCTTCTCCTGACTGTGGCGAAGACCATATGTAGGGTATTTTTTTTTTACAAAAGAAACAAAAAAGCTTGCATATTTTCATGGATGCATTAATTATTATTATTACTTATTATTATTATTATTATTATTTCTTTTCTTTCATCTTGTATTATATCTTATTACTGTTAGTATTATAAACAATTTTCTTTTTTTTATATATATATAATAACTTAAAACTGTATAATATGGGTCCAGTTGCCTGCAAATAAATGAATTTGAATTTGAATTAATGCATTTAGACTTTTTACTCTAAAAAGGATAAACTTTTATTTAGATTTTGTGTACCTACAGACTGAAAACTTAAGTGCGATTGTGGACATTTTACGAATTTTGATTACACACGTCGGAGTTTTTTTTTTAAATAATATAAGGGTGGCAGACAGGCTGGCGGCTCACTTGATGGTAGGTGGTTACCGTCGCCTAAGGACACAAGCAACACCAACGTTTCGTTGCGTTCTTACGAAACGAAACAACAACCAATCATAGGGCTTTATTTGTTTTGTTTCGTAAGAACGCAACGAAACGTTTGCATTGGTTTGCTTCTTGGCTAGGGCCCCTGTTCGGGTGCCAAAAGGTAAAAAATACCTTTGCTTGTTTAATTAAACATATGTTAAACATACCTGAAAATCAGGCAGTGGTGTACCAGGTAAAGCGTTGATAGACGGGTCTTTTAGCTTTGGCGAAAAAGCTCCGGCTGCTGACGCCACATTTCTCACCAACCTCCAACCGATTTTCGATCTTCTTTCCTCTGAACTGTCGGAGCGGTTTGATCTGATGTCATCTCGAAGGTGAACCTGTTAATAGAGGATTCAACTTTAATAAAAATATTATATTTTATATATATTAATATTATTTAAGGTCCACTAGAAGGCCCCTATGGCTCGTTATGTTCGTTTACATAATTTGAAACCGATACATATCATTGGGTTGGTTCTTTTTTTTTTTCATATATATTTGTATGAATTGATGAAATAAAACGAGGTCAGTCATTAGATCTGAAATCACTGAAGTTTTTTTTTACAGTCCCATCGGTGATTTTGGTATCAGTTAGTGTGAGTACCCTCTCAAATCTCAATTGTACAATTATTCCTTGACATATTTTTATTATGTTTAACTAAAGCGGTTATCACACTTTACAATTTGAAAGATTCCAATTTAGGAAATTGGAAAGTGTAATCGCAGTTAGAAAAGGTTGGATCCAATTTAGATTTTATCTATTTTCAATTCTATGTCTTCGATTTAGAAATCAATTTAGTGTAGTGTGATCACTAAGTTCACTACTTAGGTACCTAAATTTGATTCCTTCAAATTGTGAAGTGTGATAACCGCTTAAGATAGTTATAAGAGTGCATGTGGTTGTTCTCTAAAATGGTGCATCTCTAAAACGAGTGAGTACAGAGGCAGGTGCGGCCGTGGCTAAGAAAAAGATACACATTTCTAGTACAACATGTTGACAACGAAATAAGTACCTTTTTCTCGTTCAAATTGCCAAAAGGCTCGCCCTGAAACATTTTTTCAATGTGTTATTTTTCAGTTTAAGTGTTGTATGACAAATGGTCGTGTCTTATTTATCAAAGTAAGTTCCATAACTTTCGCGGTGTAAGTTAGTTTATTAAGACAAAGAATTCAACATCTTTTTGTTATCTAAGCCTGACTTCAAACTTAATTGTAATATTTTTTGCATTTTTATAACATTATATTATACTATAGGCTGTGCTATAGGGGGAAACTATATATAATTCTTCTGTACGTGTGTATGGCACTGAACCATTAATCTACTACAAGTATGGATTTTGCGTGACAAATGCCAAAGCGTCCTGTAGTGCTTCCTGCTTTTGCAAATCTGACTCATCGTTTGAATCAATTAAACGACTAACATATACATCGAAGTATTACACAAGTATGGAATTAGCGTGAAATATTCTAAAGCGGCACATGTCTAGTACGCCTAAAACGGAATCGTGGCGGAGTCAATGGTAAAAGGTGGTAACGACCAACTTCTACTATTCATTTTAAACTCCAATGTGTTGACGTAGTCACATTTTCTTTTGGTTGGTTTTTAAATGACAGATGACAGAGTTCATGCTCTACGCATAATATCTCACTTTTAAATGTTCCATAAACTTCCTATGTGTTTTGTATGGCATACGAAATCCATAGTTGTAGTAGATTGATGCGCTGAACTCTAAAGCCACGGACTGGCAAGCGCAGCGTAGGACCGACAAGATGGACAGGTAAACGCTGCTTCTGACCGGTCCTATTTTAAAATTATAAGGGAGGCCTATCCAGCTTTGGACATAGGCCAAAGACAGTTTTTATAGAACTTCAATCTTATATACATAAAAATCTCATGTCACGATGTATGTTCGCGATAAACTCTGAAACTACTGAACTGACTTTGATCAAACTTCATAAGTATCTGTTATTTGGTCCAACTTAAAAGATAGGATAGTTTATATCTCATTTTGTTTATTATTTTGTTTATTATTATTTTTTAAATTATATAATATTATTAACATAGCGCCATCTGTTGATACTTATTCAATACAGCAATTATTTATCTGTGAGTTCCATAAGGTTCTCACAGATGGCGGTTTAAAGTAAAGCTAGCGGGCCACTAAGTATACATATATAATATTACAATAGGGTGTGTCACCTTGTTGGCTGGGCTTTCAATGATGTCAGCTAATGACGTTCCGAAGGCAGATTCCGGTGCAACACTGTCAGTTGATTTCCATGGTGTTTGGACATGTAATGGGGTGCCAGGCAAAGGAGATTCATGGCTCCGGCGACGTAAACGCTAAAAACAAGACCGTGAAACGTTAAAAATAATGTAGTATCCAAAAAAAATTGCTATCTTTAACCTTTGACGCCCGAACAAAAAACGAGATGTTATAAGTTTGACGTATTTGTTTGTGTGTCTGTCTGTGGAATCGTAGCTCTCAAGCGGATGGACCGATTTTGATCAGTTTTGTTTTGTTTGAAAGCTTACATGATTGGAATGGTTCTTAGCCATAATTTATGAAGATCTGTTCACGCGTTTGAAAAGCATCAGCCCATTTTCCTAGTTGACGAAGGAATTTCACTAACTTCACACATGTACGATTTCCATGACGTGGTAACCTTGACCTGATGCTGCAGCACGAAGTATTCTGCGGGACGCCCAACTTCTCAGCAACTTATAGCAGATATAGCGTGTTTGGACTCAATAGAATGTCGGGGGTTTAGTTTAGTGTTTTTAATGAGAGCTTGTTAAATAAGCTTATTAATATATGTCGAATATATTTTCCGATTTTTTTAAAATTAGTTCAGCTGGTTGAACTTTGAGTTGAACTTTCTGGAATAGATCTATTCGGGCCGTAAGCTGTCGTAGCACGTAGCAACAAAGTCGTAGCAGTCGTAGCTAAGCTACGAGAAGCTTTGTTGCTGTGTGCTACGAGAGTCTACGGCGGGATAATAGTAAGCTTCCTTATTATACTAGCTATTGCACGCTACTTATTGTGCGTAACTTTATAATATACTTACTCCTTGTTACTTACTTAGTTACTTAGCCTATGTTGCTCGCTGATAATATAACTTTCTATAGATGAAAGAATTTTGAAAATCGGCCGAGTAGTTTTTGAGTACAAAGCGTCTCTCTCTCTCTACGTATATATTATATAACTAATAATAAATCTGTAAGTGTAGGTATTGTATGTATGTTCCTCCATAACTCTTAAACGAATTAAGGCCAGGCGGATTCACGAAATGTGACGAAAAGATTGATGTTTGAACTTCAAGTTTGATGAAATGATGCAGAATTGTACTACACAAAAATTAATGTAGGTTGAAAAAGAAAAAAAGAAACACAATAACCGAAACGAATATTGAAAAATGGCTTGGTAACTCTGTAAAAAAAATCTAATCATCACCATAAAAAATTAACTTCCATGTTGACCATTTCGTAATTTTCAACGAGTGATATGATTTTTTTTAAAAAAAGGAAAGTCTTTTAATGGTTCTAACACAATAACCGGTTAGATTTTTAAAAAAATATCCAGAATTCAAACAATTAATTATAATGTTCTAAATAGTAGTAATATTTTCGTTCGTAAACCTGACGAAGAGCTATACAATAATCGACCATATTGACGGAGCGGCAAGCGTTACAATTAGATACGCGCGTTCATTTAGTTTTCCAGCGACGCGGGCCGTGAACTGACCGGGCTTTAACTGATTTTCATGAAACTTGGTAGATAAACATTTAGGCGTACAGGACACAGGATAGGCTACTTCTTTACTTTTTCAACGCGGACGAAGTCGCGGGCGCCAGCTAGTATATTATATGAGAGAAGCGAAGGCTTGCCTATGTGGGCAAGCCTGTATCGTGTGGGCCGGGGTTTGTTCATCAAGTTTCAATGTCTTATTATAATAATAAATTATTTGAATTTGAATAACTCACCGGCTCATCAATTGCGCTGTCAGAGAAACTGAGTTCTGTCCTTGTTGTTGAGGTGGAACTGTGGAGCTCGTTCCACAAGTTGAAGTTTGTGACATTTGCCGTTGGCGGTTCTGAGTTCGTGCCGTCTGAAAGATAATTTATATCTATTAAAAAAGTGGACTGTGGCTGTATCGTGAACACGGCCGTGTGTTTTACTTTTACGTGAATACGTGTGATGTATACGTGTGATGTATAAGGGATTATCGCACATATGTATAGGGCCTTCATATCAAAAACTTTCATAATATTTCAACCTACCTCCTCTGTAACCCTCCCTTTTAGCTCTACCCCCATCGTCGCTGTTTCTTCTCGATGACGCCTCACTGTGACTGGTCTTCAATCTTTCGCTTTCGAAGCTTATTTTGTCCAAACTCCTGTGACCTTTGTCAAATGTTTGACCAACTATTTGGCCAACCTTCTCGAGACCCTGGCCCAACTTCTCCAAGTGCTCGAGAGTTCGCCGCGGCGCTCTTTGGTTCAAATGCGAAACTACCTTCTGGACGGAGATTTTCTCTTCTATTTCATAAGGGTCGCGATCTTCCATTGCTTAGTTAATAGCAGCAGTAGGGCTGTGGGCATCTGTAATAAGAAAAATATTTTTCAATAAACCTCTTAATATTATTAATGCGAAAGTTTATGGGGATAGGTCCGGTCTTTCACCTTTAGAAAGCTACGTCATCAGCGAGTAACATAGGCTATATTTTAGAAAGAAACGCGGGCGATGTCGCGTACAACAGCTAGTGAGCAATAAAGATTGAATAAATGTTTTAACATCTAAGAAATGAGGGCTTGGACAAAGTCGAGGGCAAAAGCTTGTTGAAATATAAAAGTAAGTGACACAGATATTAATTGTTAGTATGTTTCACAAGTTTCTTGGTTTTAATGTCGTGTTGTTTGACACTGTGAACTTATGGAATAAACCCCATACGAGGCGTGTTTTATTTCCCATTACGAGGACACGAAATTATTGACCGCTTAATGAGAGTGTTTGATAATATTGATTGGTTATAGTTCCGGTATTATCATTCTATTGAAAGTAGGTCAGTACGGTTACGTCACAAATGTTTAGGACTATGCCATAAAAAAACTTATGGGAGAAGACAGAGTCCGTCCTTATTACCTAGCTGGTGCCCGCGACTTTGTCCGTGTTAAAAAAAATATATAAGCGATATAACGCCTGACAAAGGTATTACAGTTTTGCCAGGTGTTAGTTTTTTTTTAAATTTTTGATGACAGTACTTTTTTTCTGGATGAAAGGTATGTATGCAAAATTTTATGATGATTGATTGACTAGTTAAGGCGTGAAAAAGTAACAGACTTACTTTCATATATATGTATAATATTAGTATGGATATTATGGAGTATGGATATCATAGATACTCGCTACGAGCCTACGAGTTCTTTGAAAGAAGAAAGTATTTCTTTATTTTAGTTTGTAATGTAGAAACTTAAAAACTACTAAATCGATTTTTAAAATTCTTTACCAATAGAAAGCTACATTATCAGTGAGCAACATAGGCTATATTTTTTTAAATTACGCGGACGAAGACGAGTGCAACAGTGAGTGAGTTATAACGCCTGACATTTTATGTCACAAAAATTCGACAGTGGGGTCAAATTTTTGGTTTGTTGTTTACAACTCGTCCTAGCATATGCCATTGAAAACAATCGATTAGTCCAAAATCAAAAACAATCAATTACAACTGACAAGATTGTATTTGCGATATATAGGTACTTTCGATATATGAATGTATAAATGTATAATATAAAATATACTACGCACACACTGTCAAAGTCGCACGATACCTATCTTTTAAATTATTAATCATGTGGATCGATAGAAGCGGCAAGCTCTTCAGTACATAGGGCACGTTTTAAAACTACCCTTTCCAACTACAGTTTATAGAATCGTAAATTACTAAGTAAAAAAATTTACATGGGCTGTTTTCGTAAACGAACATCATTCGTGTTAATTTATATAGTGTGATCTAGAAAGAATGAAAGAAAGAAAGAAAGAAAGAAAGAAAGAAAGAAAGAAAGAAAGAAAGAAAGAAAGAAAGAAAGAAAGAAAGAAAGAAAGAAAGAAAGAAAGAAAGAAAGAAAGAAAGAAAGAAAGAAAGAAAGAAAGAAAGAAAGAAAAGAAAGAAAGAAAGAAAGAAAGAAAGAAAGAAAGAAAAGAAAGAAAGAAAGAAAGAAAGAAAGAAAGAAAGAAAAGAAAGAAAGAAAGAAAGAAAGAAAGAAAGAAAGAAAGAAAGAAAGAAAGAAAGAAAGAAAGAAAGAAGAAGAAAGAAAGAAAGAAAGAAAGAAAGAAAGAAAGAAAGAAAGAAGAAGAAAGAAAGAAAGAAAGAAAGAAAGAAGAAAGAAAGAAAGAAAGAAGAAGAAAGAAAGAAAGGAAAGAAGAAAGAAAGAAAGAAAGAAAAGAAAGAAAGAAAGAAAGAAAGAAAGAAAGAAAGAAAGAAAGAAAGAAAGAAAGAAAGAAAGAAAGAAAAGAAAGAAAGAAAGAAGAAAGAAAGAAAGAAATAAGAAAAGGAAAGAAAGAAAAAGAAAGAAAGAAAGAAAGAAAAAGAAAACAGGTTTATTTGGTACATTGTACATTGTAAAGTATTGGTATTTTATAATTTACTAGCTGACCCGGCGAACTCCGTTTCGCCACCAGATGGCTGTTCTGTTGACCCGCTTTTCTGTTGAAATTTTTCCTGATTTTCTTTGCTATAAACCTCACGGAGCCCGAGACCTTTCCAACGAATGCAAAACCGTGGAAATCGGTTCGTGCGTTCTGGAGTTATAGCGTCAGGAAGGAAAACCCGACTTATTTTTATATAGTAGATAAGTGGCCCGCTCCCGGCTTCGCACGGGTGCAATTTTTTATTCAATCCAGCCGATAAATTACCTTACACCACCATCTGTTAGATGCTTATGGAACTCACAGATAAATAATTGCTGGATTGAATAGTTATCAACAGATGGCGCTATGTTAATAATATTATATAATTTGCAAAAAAATAATAAACAAAATGAGATATAAACTATCCTATCTTTTAAGTTGGACCAAATAACAGATACCTATGAAGTTTGATCAAAGTCGGTTCAGTAGTTTCAGAGTTTATCGCGAACATACATCGTGACACGAAATTTTTATATATATAGATATTAAGTTTTTGATGTGAAATCAAATAAAGGATTAACAAGTAAAGCCATATATTATTTAAGATAAAGTAATTAGAATACATCCGTTTACAGACAGATAAAAGAATTAATAATAACAATTAAGCAGTTAATACACTTTTCAATTTGTAGGGAACCAATTTAGGGAATCGGAAGGTGTAATCGCAGTTAGAACAGATTGGATTCAATTTAGATTTTATCTATTTTCAATTCTATGTCTTCGATTTAGAAATCAATTTAGTGTAGTGATCACTAATTCACTACTTAGGTTCCTAAATTGGTTTCCTAAAAATTGAAAAGTGTAATAACTGCTTTAATATCCATAGCAACGTAAAAACCATAAACACATTGACTAACATATGTATATCCTCTTTACAATTTACCAGCTGGTGCCCGCGACTTCGCGTTGAAAAAGAAAATATATGACATGAGTAATAACGCCTGACATTGTTATCGCTGTGACGACGGTGGCGCCGCCACGCGACAGTGGCGCCCAATTCTTTATATTTTTAGATTAGACGATAACAGTACTTTTTTTCTGGATGAAAGATACCCTATGTCCTGTCTTGTATCCCTGACAACGTGTATGCAAAATTTCATGATGATCGATTGAGTAGTATGAAGGCGTGAAAAGGTAACAGACAGACAGACAGAGTTACTTTCGCATTTATAATAGGTATTAGTATGGATAAAAGAAGGGTAGAATGCTGAGCGTAGACCAAAATGGTCTACGCTCAGCATGTAGTCTTGATGATATCTACAATATCTTTACATATTATAGTATAAAACAAAGTCGCTTCCCGCCGTCTGTCCCTCTGTATGTACGCTTAGATCTTTTAAACTACGCAACTGATGTTAATGCGGTTTTCCAAAGTTACAATACATAATGAATGAATTTCATGTTCGCTAAATTGTCCGTTATCAGTCGTCAGATGTCTTGGTGCAGGGTATTGGGGCGAGAACGATCGTAAATGTCAATGTCAAGTACTCCGACTGGACACATTATGTCTGTACAATAGTAGTATACATTACTGGCTCGATTCATTTTGTTACAAAATAACAGTAAATTTATTTTTCATTTTAATTAATTGAAACCATTTGGAATTAAATTACTGATTCGTTAAAGGGTCTATATTTTAATTTTATCTTATTACAGGCCACACCTGTATATAGATAAAATAACTATATTAAAATCTACAAACTACAAGTAAAAATTCTAAAAACATTAGTCTTATGTGAAATTAAAAATAAATATTACGACGATGAGAACGGTCTTTTTAAGCACTGTAAGTTTTTACCAATAAACAATCGGGCTTCTTTTTCACTATTGAAAGATTTTTTTTAAACGAATCCATAAAAAAACTGATGGAACATCCTGTATGCACTAGAGCAATTTCAAAAAAGCGGTTGCGTACAAAGTGCGCCAATAATACGTCCGGCGAACGAACTACCGTTTCACCTTAACAACACCCTATCAACAGCCTACCTTCAGATCTATGTAACAATATAACGGTTAAAAATATTAAATTTAAGTTAAAGCAATATATTTTTAATTGTAATTAATAGTATATATATTAGTTAGATTTTATTAATAATTACATATGGTAAGATAAGATTAAACTTCAGTGATTAAAATTGTTAAAATTATAAACAAATAAATAAATATAAGAAAGTCTTTAAGAAAAAGTCTTAAAAATATATATAAATAAAACTTATACACAAGTCGTAAGTTTGTAAAACGCATATACATCTAAAGGAGCACTGTGGCATGTTTGCGATTGAACGAATCGAATTATCAGGCTGGCGCAACTCAAAGGAAAGAAAATGATGTATGAAACAGGTGGATTGGGTAATGCCGGAATAACCCGACTAAGTCAAGGCGATTGCGAAACCCATTATGTTATTAGACATCACCGATTCTCTAATTTGGTCGTATTATACATCAAAACCACAATAAACCTGTATGTATAAGTTACTCTATGCAATAAACCATCGGCGGCCATATTGATGTGTTGCAATATGGCGTCTTTCATTTCAACTGCTTTGTTTGTTTGTTGTTTATTTTCGGATTTTTCTGCAAGCAGAGTATTGATTTTTATAAAACTTGCCAAAATTTTAGTGTTTAAATACTCTTTCTTCGTAGTGTTATATTTGGTGTATCGTGTTTAGTGTTCTAGATGCCGAAAGTAAGCTGCGAAATATGTGGCCTAAGAACGAGTCGCATTGATAATAAAAAACGAATATTTTTGGCCCAATTCCCGCTGGATGAAGATAGGTTAGTACATATTATATCTTGCTGCTGTTCTAAAACCATGTACAATATAGTTTATTGGGAGTTTAGTTCAAATTTTCGAATAAAATTGTGTTGCATATGTGTTGCATGTAAAATGTAAACAATAGTGCAGTGCCATTTTTTATCGACAATCGGCAAAAATTTCTTTTTGATTTTATTGCACTGAATGATAAGAAATGAACACATGCATACACCCCAATGTACCAATTGGTTTGTTTTAGTTTTATTTTGCCTTTCTTTTTTATTTATATGTATATTTAACTAAAAAATAACATTTATTATTCATTTACTTTCTAGGTGCAGGCAAGACTTTGAAAAGAAAAAAACAACAAGTGAAATGCTGTTCCATGTATCGGAATCTCTGCCAATCCATTGAACGATGAAGTTTTCAGTGAACTCCCTCTCCATATTGCTAAAAATGCTGTAAGAGATGAACTCATGCATACACCCCAATGTACCATTTGGTTTGTTTTAGTTTTATTTTGCCTTTATTTTTTTATTTATATATTTAACTAAAAATAACATTCAATATTCATTTACTTTCTAGGTGCAGGCAAGACTGAAAAGAAAAAAAAACAGCTGTACATACAACAAATGAAATGCTGTTCCATGTATCGGAATCTCTGCCAATCCATTGAACGATGAAGTTTTCAGTGAACTCCCTCTCCATATTGCTAAAAATCCTGTACAAACAACAAATGAAATGCTGTTCCATGTATCGTTCCAATCCATTGAATTACTTTATGAAATTATTATTACGTTATACATGACATAATCCAATTTTTATGTGTGTTACAGAACCTTCAACGTCGACCTTGGATACTGCCGTAATTAACTTAAAAAATAAATAGATCCTGCAGTCCTCAAAGATTTTATGTGAAGTTACTCTTGTGGCTAGGGAGCTGGGTGCCAAAATTTCTATATGATTTGTTCGTGTTAGGATGATGTACCATAAAAAAACATTAAGGACCGCGTCTGCCACCATGACAGCCCTGCGTTGTCAATTGAACGACGAACTAATCTCCTGGTATCAGTAATCCGGTTGTTCACGTCACTCGAACTGTTGAGCCTCCTCTTGTATCAGTAGTTCGGCGCTGGTGCTTTGTTTTCTAAGGTACTGTATGTACACATAAGGCTCTTATAATAATATCAAGGAACTTCAATAAGTGTCCATTATTCAACCTCTTTATTTAATTAGCCACTTGTTATCAATGTATTTTGTAGAGATTCCTTGTGCATCAAATGCTCTAAGTATAGCCATATCGATTGACAGTGTAACTCTTCCTAGCATTTGATTTACAATTTGATATATCTTTTTTATATTTTTAAAGTTATTATTAATATACATATTTATTCCTCTTATCTTACTTCGAAATGTAAAACAATCGTCATGTGTGTACATACATCAGTACTTTAGAAAACAAAAGTTTTTCACCAGCGCCGAACTACTGATACAAGGGGGCTCAACAGTCCGGGTGAGGTGTACAACCGTACTACTGATACCAGGCGGAACAAATCATACCAAAATGGCACCCAGCTAACCATTGTTTTTTTCGTTCACTGCTTCTCTGCTACTCCGTCAGTCGGCGATAACCGTAAACTGTATGATAGTAATAAAGCGATGATTGTAATTATTTGTTTTTTTATTTGTCAATAAATAATATTTAAAATTATGTAAGGCCTTTTTTTGGGATTTTCATAAAACCATAGACTATAGAGTCAATTATACTATCGACCTTATTTATCGAAATAATAGCACATCCTTATTTTTATGTTCGTTATGTTGGCAGCATCGTACTTGTTAATTTTGGTTAGGTTGGTATTGGAGCAGTCCATCTTTGTCATAGAACAGTGGATTTCATTTTCATTGTATGGGAGTCCCGTCTCTTAAAACGTAGTGATTATATACTCTTTGCGAATTATACTAACACAAAAGCGCACCCAAAATGTTCAAGTGGGTGCTTATTTGCTGAGAACGTTTTTTTGTAGATGATTATTTTTTATTTTATTTTTTTAAGTAGAGATGGGTTTGCTCTTGGCCAACATCCAGGTGTATAGCGAAGATGAGGCCTATGATGGAGCGAGCTCACCCAGAAGGTGCCTATTCACTCGAACTTTGAATAGATTCAGGTTATATGTGCTCGGAAATACAGACGCCGGCAGGGAGTTCCAAACCTTGGCAGTGCGCATTATAAAGGATGTTTTAAAGCGCTTGGTCCGAAATAGAGGGATATCGACAAGATGAGGATGGTAACCAGCCGTATGTCTGTATGTCCGATGGAAGAAAGGGGAAGGCGGTATGAGTTCATGCAGCTCTTGAGCACACTCTCCGAAGTACATCTTATAAAAGACACATAGACTGGCAATTTTGCGTCTATGTGCCAGGCTCTGCATCTTAGTTTTTAAATTATGTATCTATTATAGTATTATAGTCGATCGACGTAAGTTCCTACAAAAAACTTTTACAAATTAAATTCTTATACATAAGACACAGCTTATAGTTAGTATATTGCTGTTCCACTTCCCAGATTAAAATTCTTATGGCATGCGTGATCAAATATCAATATTCTGAACGAGGTTATTGAAGTATATTATTTTTTCTTCCAATATTTATAATAGTGTCATAGAGTAGGCGGACTTTAGGGCACCCACGCTTAGGTCTTCCATTGACTGTTAATAATATATGTTAACAGTTCGGGGCTGTATCGATGTAGGTACTATTATAGCCTTTAAACTTGTTTTAAACAATAAAAAACACGTATTGATGTACTGCTATCACAAAGCGTCGTAATACTAAAATTATAAAGAGAAAAGATGTTTTTGTATTTTCGTATGTAATGGATAAATTTGAAAACTATTAAAAACGCATACATACGGCCCTAAAATCGGTGACAATATCGGGGAAGTGGTGGGGAGCCCCCTAGGTCGCTCCCTATATCGCCTAATTATGTTTACGATTTGCCTACACATGAAGCGATCATGGGAGCCATCTGGGGGACTCCCCACTACTGCCCCGATATTTCCACCGATTTTAGAAAAATTTCAAAATGATGATTTCAAAAAAAATCTTTCACCTATAGAAAACTATTTAGCAGACAGAGTTTATAATGTTGGTATGGGGTATGGATATTATGGATACTAGCTATGTCTACCTACGACTTCTTTGAAAAAAGAAAATATATCTATACAAATATTATAAAGAGAAAAGATTTTTTTGTATTTATGTATTTTTTAAATTTTGATTTTAAAAATTCTGTAGAAAGCTACATTATCAATGAGTAACATACGCGTGCAACAGATAGTAATCGACACGGCTGATACAGATGCTTTTTAACTTTGGGGTTCCTCTTGAATACCCCGTAGTGTAAGGGACATTGCAGGGTTACTGCTAAAACCCAACGACTTTCTAGCGTGGCCGTTGATAGGCGGGGTCGCGGGGACTTTATGACACGACATCGGTGCCTCGCTACGACTATCCAGCGCGGGGAGGGCTACGCTCCCTGTTTGAACCTCGCCGTACCCGGATGTGGAGGTACGCCGGCCATCTCGGGGTACGAAGGCTTGCCATGTGTGGGCAAGCCTATATCGTGTGGACCGGGGTTTGTTCATCAACTTTCAAAGTCTTGTGATAATAAAATAAATTATTTGAATTTGAATTTGAATAACTCCCTGTTTGAACCTCGGCGTGGGAGACATTACGACAGGCGGCAGTCTGGTCTGCGACGACCCTGCTTTTTCCTGTAGTAAAAACCATGTCAAAATCTGTTTTGTCTCACGTCTCAGCGCTATATGTCATCACTTGCAACATACATGGTCGAAAACATTTGTTTTGAGACACTGAGGAATTTTATATATTATTGCTTGTATTATGCATACCAGACAGTTGATATAATACATAGATTACTTTTTTTTTGTAAATACATACATATTATAAATACAAACATTCATGACTCAGGTACAAAGGTTAACACATAAACATTTGCCCCTAGCGGGATTCGAACCCGGGAACGTTTGGTTAACAGCTAGGGTTACTAGCCACTAGCCAAACTTCTCGAACGTTACCTATCGAAGCTGCACAAAATTTTAATGCTTAAATTAAGTTGAGTTGTTAAATTAAATTAAGTTAAAATTAAGTAGAATAAAGTTCAAATCATTGTAATGTCTTTTAAACAGGTAATATGTAACGTAAATGTATAGAAATTACAGCCAGTAATCGCTTTGACCGGAATGGATCGCTGTACATTCATATTTAAGTTTTGTGACATAAATTACTAACGCCTACGCTTTAATAGGGCGGTGCCAGAGTGGAAGCTATATTTGTCTTTTGTATAGGGCCTAATGGAACATAATTATAGCTACTTTAATTGACATACAAATTTTAGTGAATTTTAAATGACTGAACATTTTTAGTGCAGAAGGGCGGTTATTTGAATTTTTAAAATGTAAACTTCTTTAGTAGTTCTTTAATAATTTGATGGGGGGGGGGGGGGGGGGTAAAACAGTTTTGGTGGGGCGAGAAGGTAGCGTGTCTTAACGCCCATAGACGACCCCATTTTCGTGGGTAGAATTCCCACATACCCCAACGATCTCCCCATAAGCGGTTATCACACTTTACAATTTGAAGGACTCCAATTTAGAAACCTAAGTAGTGAACTAGTGATCACACTACACTAAATTGATTTCTAAATCGAAGACATAGAATTGAAAATAGATAAAATCTAAATTGGATCCAATCTGTTCTAACTGCGATTACACTTTCCAATTTCCTAAATTGGAATCCTTCAAATTGTAAAGTGTGATAACTGCTTTAGTCAGACCCATAGTCCCCATGGTAAAACAGTCCGTGTCCGCGTGGAGGCCACGGACCGACAAGTACAGCGTAGAACTTCCACCCACAAGGTGTACAGACAACCATAATGGATGCGAATCGATGGTGAATCCAGGCTGCTTCTGAGGGATACATATAGTCGGGTCGGCATAGCCGGGCGGTAGAATCGAATACATATATCGCTGCTTAAATTCAAAAGTGTCACAAATCAAAATTACACTTTTTTACAGGAGAGCTAATAGAAAAAAAAAAAATTTTTTTCTTATTAGATGTATATCAAATATTGCATATTATACGTCGTAAGAAGCGTATTTAAGTACTTTTATAATAAACTGAATACTGGAGGAGATATAAGTATATAAGTTACTTTTGAATATAAAAAAAAATTATCAAAATATACTAAATATGGAATAAAACAACCATAAGTCTTTTTGCAAAATACAATATGAAGGATTGTGATTGTATTTTTGCAATAAAAAACATTTTTGGAATTTTTTGATTTGTGGTATAAGTGTCGCAGTGGTTTATGAGCAGTGCCGTCTTAAGTCTATTCGGCGCCGGGGTGCGGGGCTCAGCCTGCGCCCTCGTTTTCTTTTACACTGCAGCGTGGCACGCGACCGACGACACACTGCAGTATGAAAGGGGTCCTAGTCAACCAAGAAAACACAATACACGTAATTTTGATAATTTGTTTATTTTTCTAAAATACAAAACTAAAATTAAACTTAAATTATACAAATTAAACCCAATTATACAAATAAAAAACAAAACTATTCTCCATTCGAGACATTATGTCCAGTTTCTGGAATTAACACTCTAGAAAAGGTACCTACTTTTTCAAAAAAGTGAAGAATTATACTTTTATTTTAACATGAAAAAGAACATGATGCAAAAACAAAGAAAAGAAGGAACCTGTTAGTTGAGAAATCAATAGAATTATGAGTTAATTACAATTAACAGTGATTGTAATGGCGAAAAACACCAGCAATCCAAGTTCCAACTCTCGTTTATATTATTATTTAATTGCTAAATATCTATTTATTGTATGTACATACATCAAACAAACTCAATTTTTCTTGCTTTTGAGTCGGCAAAGATTTTAATTAAATCATTTATTTTTATATTAATTTTGGATTCTATACTTATAATAGCTAAGTTTGTCAGTCTGTCTTGGGTCATGGTTGACCGAAGATAATTTTTTATTAATTTTAATTTTGAAAAGGATCGTTCACCTTCAGCTACTGTAACAGGCAGTGTTAAATATATACGTAGAGATGTTGAGATATTAGGAAATGAGGAGATTAAATTATTAGAATATATATAGCTTAAAATATTAGTGGGAGTGCTTGTTGATGCATTGGGAAAAAACATTGGTAACAATTCTAATTCATTATATAAATCCTCCCCGTCAATATCAAATCTATTTTTAAATGTTAGTTTTTGTTGGAGCCGAGAACATTGAGATTTTTTTTCATGCAACTCTAATTTCCTCCAGCATTCAATGTTTTGGAAGAGTGAAAAAACTGAATTGTGTTCCGTCAGCAAATCGAATCTCTCATTTAATTTAGAGATAGCAGTGTCCAGTATAAAAAAATAAAAACATACTTTAAATTTGTTGGTTGGGTCTAAAATGGGCTCATCTGCAGCCTCGTAATCAAAATGTCTTTTTCGGGGACGTGGACGAACAGTTTCTTTAAATTCTGTTTCGCATTCTAATTCTTCAGCAATTAATTTTGCATCAGATAACAACTGTTCAAACGCACTATCGGTGCGGTATTGCTCCAAATCTTTTTTAACCAGATTAATCATTTTGGTAGCCTCTGAAATAATTACGTCTGATTTTTGCAAATTTTTGCTTACAATATTAATCTTTAGTAAAATATTGTACCATATAACTACTGAACATATGAATCTATAAGACTTTAATTTGGCTATTAATGAACTCGCTATGTTTTTTGTGTCGCTATCATACTTGTTATTTGTAAAAATAGAGTATAATGCATCGTAAATTTTATCCATGTTAAAACGTAGTGCTCTAAGAGCATCAAATCTACTTTCCCAACGCGTATTTGAAAGAGGTTTTAATGACAAAGTAGGTATCTGTTTCATAATTACATCATTTCTCTTTAAGTGCGAGCGCTCGGACGGCTATATCAAAGGGAGCAATTACTCGCCTACGAAAGACGCACAGGTGCCGCTCCGCCGCCGTGCGCCCATTTCAAATGAACTTACACTTTATTGACTTAGAGATCATTTTGCTTCAAGTGCGAGCGCCCGGGCGGCTATATCAAAGGGAGCAATTACTCGCCTATGACAGACGCATAGGTGCCGCTCCGCCGCCGTGCGCCCATTTCAAATGAACTCACACTTTATTGACTTAGAGATCATTTTGCTTCAAGTGCGGGCGACCGGGCGGCAATGTGCCAAGTTTTATACACTCTCTTTGGATTAGAGATTTTGCCGCGCGCGTGTTGTATTAAATAAAATTTTTATTTGTGTAGTAATAAGAGTCATTTTAGCTTGCACATCATGAGCGGTATGACAAGCGCCGAAAGCGTAATAAAAGTAAAACAATGATTATTTTTGATGACTATTTTTTTTATATTTACTTTTGGGCATACGTATTTGTCGTAACAAGTATATTAAACTGTGCAATGGCGTTAAATTCAATGAAATATCTAAATATTCAGGGTTCGGCAAGGCGCCCCCGGGCGCTCTGCGCCCGGGTGCACCGCACCCCTTGCACCCCCGGGTAAAGACGGCCCTGTTTATGAGCGCTGACCTTGAATGCGCAGTATTCATTTTTTGGATCTGTTATGGCGGGAGTAGAGTGTACACCTGCGCAGACATCCCCGCCAGTTTTGCCGAGCGCTCATAAACCGTTGCGACACTTATACTTTTGAATTTAAGCAGCGATATGTAGTGTAGATGAACGTTCGGCAGAAAGGCGCGCAGTGCAGTGGTACTAACACAAAATCCGGCTGATTTTGCCGATCGGGTAAGCGAAAAGAAAGTCGAACATAATATGTAGAAGGTACTTCGGGTCGGCTTTGTTGTCACAAAAATTGCCGAATGAAATGTGCCCGCCCGACCATACATATAGCAACCCTAACCGATCCTATTGGAAAATTATGGGGGAGGCCATTGTCTAGCAGTGGACCTAGTACGGCTGAGATTATGCTGATAATGATAATACATTAGGAAGCGATACGACATACCTTGCTTTTTACATTTAGTTACATATTTATGTACATATTTGATTCAATTAACTCACTATCGACTCTAACGGAAGACCAACGCAGGTTTTTACAACCTGTGGTTTTTACAAGTTGTGGTTTGTGGCTGTCATTTTATATGTTACTAGCGGACTTCGCTCGGGGTGCATTTTTTTTACGTAAAAACCTTCCCAGATTATCCCTCTATCCATGAGTGAAGACAGAATTAAAATCGACCCAGCCGTTCTCGAGTTTTGCGCTTAGCAACACATTTAGGGATTCATTTTTATATTATAAATTATATGTCCTTGTTTTTATATGTCCTTTGCTACAAATAAAATTTATTCTTATTCCTTAAGTACCTACGCAATTAAGCCCCAAACAATTAATTGACACCTTAATTGCGAATTTCAAAGTCCAGACAAAGTCGTGAGTGAAATATTGCTAACTAGCTTTTACACGCGACTTGGTCGCGAATGTAGCTTTATATAGGTGAAAGAATTTTTAAAATAGTTCCAATAGTTTTTGAGTTTATTCATTACAAACAAAAATACAAATATTTTCTCTTTATCATAGGAGTATTACTTATAGAAGTATAGATAAATCGAACCTGCAACACACGGTCCGCGTAAATGAACGTTCAAACCGCTTGCGTGACATGATAACCTATTAAGTTAGACCTACCGCACCTCTCGTTCCCTTAGTATATCGCTTCTAGAGAGGGGTAATTGTATGAACTGTGTGAGGTCACGTTATATTGGATTATTAAGTGCGGGATGTAAAGTCAATTAAATATGTTACCTTGAATGCGTTCAGAATAGAATCAGTGAGCATTTAATGGAAAAAATATATATGTAACAATTTAAACGAACTACGATAATAATAATAACTTATTATTTTAGATAATTTATCCATAGGTAATATTAACTTTTAAAAAAATAATAATACCCACGTGATGTGAAAACTTTGGATCCCTTTTAATTAAAATTAAAAATTTAATTGTATTTTGGATCCTTATTATGGTTGTCAAATGTCAAAACACAAATTGAATGATTTTATTTTCACGAGGCGATAGTCCTCTACTAATGTTGTTAATGCTAAAGTTTGTGAGAATGTAAGTATTGATGTTTGGATGAACGGCTCAAGGGTTTTTTATTTGAAATTTAGTACCTACACAGAGCCAACTTCGAGAGGGGGGCCAATCGTCGAATCCAGCTCGGATGGGCAGCGTTCGGGAAGCACCGAGACATCTTCTTGTCCAAAATTCCTCGCAGTGTCTCAAGACAAAGGTTTTCGACCGATGTGTGTTGCCGGTGATGACATATGGCGCTGAAACTATGGTCTCTAACTATGGGCCTCGTAACGAAGCTCAATGTCAAAGGGCTATGCTTGAGGTTACACTGCGAGATCGAATCAGAAATAAGGAGATCCGTAGACTTACGAAAGTTACTGACATAAGCCGGCGGTATAGTACGTTGAAGTGGCAATGGGCAGGGCATATAGTACGGAGAGCCTTGGGCCTTTGGGGCCGGAAGGTTCTCGAGTGGAAGCCAAGGACCAGCAAGCGCAGCGTAGGACGTCTACCCACAAGGTGGACAGACGACCTAATTAAGGCCGCGGGTCAACGGTGGATCCAGGCTGCTTATGACCGGTCCTATTGGAGAGTTATGGAGGTGGCCTATGTCCAGCAGTAGACGTCCTGTGGCTGAGATTATTATTAATTAGATGATTATTTAAGCGACAATGAAGCCTGGATTTAAGCTTGGATCCGGAGCTCATACTATGTTTTGTTTAGTATTGTATATGGACTTTGATTATGTTTGTATTAAGTGTACTTAATTGTAATTTTATATTTTAAAGATGACAAAAAGAATAGTATCCTGAGTTTCTTTCGGGGTCTCTTCTCAGGCTCGTCATTTTGGCTTTTTTCCCGAAACCCCAGTAAATTTAAATTCTTGAGTTTCTTGAGAAACCTAATTGATAAATAAATACTTTGATTTTGATTTGATTTTTGATGACGACACAGATAGTTTATTACCTGGATTAACATATAGAACAAAAAGTGTCTGTCTAAAAATATTAAAAAATGGGCGCTAACGTCGTCACAGCGATAAAGAAGTTTGGCGTTATAATGCTCATATATTTAACTATATTTTCATGTGTTTTCCAATATATTTATATACTCGTACTTACTCCATATATTAATCCCACAGAAACCTAAAAATTTTCCAGGATAAAAGTATCCTAAGTTTAATCCAGGTAATCAATACATTAGTGTAAATCGCATTCAAATGGTTAAGTCGTTTCTGAGATTAGCATGCGCAGACAAATTGACAAAAAAACCTCGGTAATATAAGTACAGCGTGTACAACTTGTTCTTTTTTTTTCTATAATTATTGTATAAAATTGGAACAATAAGGTCAATTAAAACTACAAACGTTATACACACACCGGCATATTTAGCGGAACATAAAATAAAGGTTTGATATCAGTATCATATAAGATTGCTGGCTGGTTTATACGTCATTTAATTTAAAAAGAAATATTTTCAAATTAAGAAAACAACTGAACATCACATTTTATGCAATTGTTTTAATTTTATTCAAATACACCTTATCTGGAGCGAACTTCGAGTATTTCTTCCTTCTGAGTTTGATTTAAAATTTCATTGAAATACTGTTTTTTGTTAGTTTTTTTTAATCGCGTATCTTTCTGGAGTTGAGGACTGAATTATGCCTGACTTAGCCCCAACGGAGATTGCCAGGGCACTCGAAATGCGAAGAAATGGTCAAACCTACAGAGTGATATCCAGAGATCTTCGTCGACCAGTTTCAACGATCCATCGCAGTATCCAACGGTTCAGGGAGACCGGTACTTATGTGAGAAGAGCAGGACAAGGCAGAAAAAGACGCACTTCGAGTAGGGATGATCGTTTCATTCGGCTTCGTGTACGTAGGAACCCCCGTTTGACGGCCGTCCAAGCCCGACATGAGTTAGAAGCAGTGCGGGGTGTAACCGTAAGTGAGCGTACGGTACGAAGAAGGTTCGAAGAAGCTGGTTTGGGTTCATTTGTGCCCGCCAAGGCTCCAAGGCTCGAGGTAAATCATCGTAGAAACAGGTTAACTTTTGCTCAGGAACATCGACTTTGGAACGCGGACCAATGGAGTAAGGTATTGTTTAGTGATGAGTGCAGAATTCTCTTAAATCAAATTGACGGCAGACAAAGAATATACAGACGCAAAGGAGAACGATACATTCAGACAAATTTTGAAACTACAGTTGCATACGGTGGTGGATCAATAATGGTTTGGGCGGGCATTTGTTTGGGAGCTCGCACAGACTTGGTAGTGATTGACAGAGGGAGTCTGACTGCAGACCGCTATATCAGAGAAGTTTTAGAAGAAAATGTCGTACCGTTTGCCCCATATATCGGTGACGATTTTGTTTTTATGCAGGATAATGCTCGGCCGCATACCGCTCGGGTAACTCAAGCTTATCTTAATGATATGAATATCACTGTTATGGAGTGGCCGGCGAGATCACCGGATATGAACCCAATAGAGCACGTTTGGGACTTGCTGAAAAGAAAAGTTAAGTCCAGAATTCCAGCTCCTGCCAACGTGGGTGAACTGCGAATCGCCGTAGTTGAGGAATGGCGGAGACTATCCCAGGAGACCATCGATAACATCATTCTCAGTATGCCTAGACGGGTAGAAACTTTAATAAGAGCACGTGGAGGAAATACGCGATATTAATCATCATTTTTCTAATTTAATTAATTGTTATTTTAATATTAATTTTCACTTTTCCCGGTTACATGAAAAGTTCAAAAATGTACCATTTTTCACAAATAGCCTTTACTCGCAAAATCTGTTCTTAATGTGATCTCATTTTAAGTAAAACAAATGAAACTTTAAATAACAAAAGAAGTGTAGTAAGTAGATTTTAAAATAAAACCATATTTTTTTAATTATGGACCTTTTTTTTGTGTTCCGCTAAATATGCCGGTGTGTTTAGTTATTTTAGTTAGATAATAGAATGTTGGTTTTTATTCTATTGTTTTCAAGAATCTATTATCAATTGAAACAAATATTGAAATCCGATTATAATAGAACAAGAATATGTTATTATTTTTTAATGACTAGCTGTTACACGTGTCGTTCGTAACTTGTCTTTGTCCTCGTAAATTTATTAAATACTAGCGGCTCGTTCCCGGCTTCGCCCGGGGTGCATTTTTTTACCTAAAAACCTTCCCTGGTTATCCCTCTATCCATGAGTGAAGACAGAATTAAAATCAGTCCACCCGTTCTCGAGTTTTGCGCTTAGCAACACATTTAGGGATTTATTTTTATATTATAGATTGCCTATATTGTACTCGCTAATAATGTATCTATCTCTAGGTGAAAGATTTTTTTAAATGAGTCCATTTTTTTTGAGTTTATTACAAACAAAAATTTAAAAAAAAAATACAAATTTTTTCTCTTTATAATATTAGTACTTATTAGTCTAATGCCGGTCACTCACATTCGCGCGAATACGCGAACCCACAAGTGTAGGACGACATTTGCAAATGACTATGCGAAGTTTTTGCTACATTCGCGCTTTTCCGTGCAGTGTCGGTTTTTTAACGCACATCAAAGCGCGCGAACCTCAAACCTTCGCGTAGTCTCCCACACATTCGTGCAAGCATTCGTGCGACCAGTTTCGCGTACGATTGCGTATTGATTGCGTAGGTAACGGACATCTCGTTTACCATTTTCAGAGTTCGTATCGTGTACTGAGTGGCGTAAATTGAATTTGATCATGGATTGGACAAACACTAAACTGCACTAAAATCATCTTCACCTTCAACGCATTCGCAAATGAGTATGCGAACCCATTCGCATACTCGCTGAGTTTGCGAATGAATGTCACGTTCCTTCACATGCGTGCAAAGATTCGTACAATGTAAGAATGTTTGCACGCATGTCAGTGACCGGGGTAAGATCCGGCCGCAAGGATGCGTATCAATCGAGTAGTAAATAAAAATCATTTTTTTATGTACAATTATAAAAGGGGCAATATGTTTTGGGCCTATTAAAATGTGCCCGCTAATATTTTTTATTAAATTAATAATTATTGACTGAGTGGAAAAAATTATTTACTAGGTATCAATCAATACTAATAATAAATCTGTAAGGGTCGGTCATGGAGTAAGTTACTTTGTTTTCAGAGATATCGTGTTTATAGGCTCTATACATGACACTGAAACTAAATTGACGATTTTTAGAATTTTTTTCTGTATGTATGTATGTTCCTCCATAACTCTGAAACGAATTAACTGATTTTCATGAAACTTGGTAGATAAACATTTGGACGTACGGGACACAGGATAGGCTAATTAATATTTTTCAACGCGGACGAAGTCGTGGGCACCAGCTAGTTAGTAAATAATTTGCTTTTGCTCTTTTAGGCCTAGCCTAGCTCATCTAGCCTTGCAGCAAAGACGAGGCCTATGAGCGAGCTCACCTAGAAGATGCATAGTTCCAAGTTTGAAAAGATTTGGGTTATATGAGCTCGGAAACACTCTTCCAAAACTTGGCAGTGCACATTATAAAGGATGTTTTAAAGCTCTTAGTCCGAAAAAGAGGTATTTCGCCAATACGAGGATGGTGACCAGCCACGCGTCTGAATGTCCGATTGAAGAAATGGGAAGGCGGTATGAATGAATTTATTCCAACAAATGAAATATTGTATAAAAATTGTGTGGCTCTACATATTTCTTAATAAACAATAGCTTATTATTAGAGTGCAGAAACTCTCCCGCCACGTTTAGTCGTCTGTGGCACTTTTCACTTTTTTTTTAAATAATAATAATAATATCTACACGTTGTAGTTATGTTACCGAGGTGAAAAAAATAGTTTTTAAAATTTCTGTCTGCTTGTCTGTGCACGCTAATCTTAGAAACGGCTTAACGGATTTGGATAAAATTTGGCACACAGATAGTTCATTATCTGGATTAAAATATAGGATATTTTTTATGCCACAAAAATGTTAGGTTCCTGTCGAATTTTAAAAAAAAAAACTAACTACAGCGCCTATGAAGTTGCGGACACCAGCTAATATAATTGAATATTTACACATACTTACTTTATGTGTAAATATTAATTCAAGTGATTTAGTTTTCTCTGTGAACATTTAAAAATCTAGTTAGATTTTTCAAATTTCTAATGCATATAGTTCCAATTATAATTTAAGACACACACAATACTGAAAATTTCCCTAAGTTATATTATATGCGATAAAAAAACCGCAAAAACACTAACATAAAAATGAAACATGACTACGGCACTTACCTAAAATGACTTTTCCGGTACTCTTATAAAAAGAAAATTAAAAAAAAAAACGAGGAAAACTATATAATAACTGGCAATTGTTGGCTCAATAGTTATAGTAACCGTGGCGTATTTAAAATCTATTGAATTTTTTTTTTAATTCCCGCACTGAATGACAATATGTACGCGCGTTGCCACCAGTGTTCAATTTTCAAATAAGGTATCCAAGATGGCTGATGTGAATTGACATTGTTAACACTAGTGAAGAGACTGGGATCCTGAAAAATTATCGATAATTTTCATTGAGTTTTCTTGGTTAATTTCATCGAAGTACTAAAACTATGGAATTTTCGTCACAAATCACTATCACAAAGCGGCACATAAAAAGTACGCCTAAAACGTTATCATGGCGGAGTCTTGCCTGCACTTGTCAATGGTAAAACGCAGTAACCACCAAGTTCTACTATTGATTTTAAACTCCAATTTGTTGACGTTAAGTCACATTTTCTTTAAATGACAAATGTTTTTAAATGACAAACGACAGAGTTAATGCTCTACGCATATGTCACTTTTAAATGTTCCATAAAGTTCGTAGTGTTTTGTATGGCGTGCGAAATCCATAGTTATAGTACATTGATGGTTAATATACTTATTAAAATTCAATTTTTTTTAAGCTTACACTTCTTATTTAAAAAAATCGATCATACCTAAACAATTGAAAAACAAATCGAGTAAAATAATTAGTAGATGTTTATTTGAATCAGATGAGTATTCCATAAATTGTATATAACAGTCAAACACTGGCAATAATAATTATAATAATATGTAAATGAAAAAGGAAAACACATTATTAGGTACATAATTAAAATAACCTGTTTACTTTTCTTACCTATCGATTTTACCCGGCCTCCACACTACTCGCGAAGTAGGGCGAGGCGAAGCGAATACGAGTGTGGACGGGCACTTCGTCTTACTTCGTCCAACTTTACCTCGCCTCGTGCTACTTCCATTTGTTGTCGGTTTTTGCGCCCGATCAAAGGACTCGAAGTAGCGCGAATGAGTTCCTCGCGAGGTTGAACGAGTGTGTAGCCACGCACTTCGTACTTCGGTCAACTTTCCCGAATAATTCGTCGAGGCACTTCGCGAGTAGTGTGGAGGCGCAGTTACTTTGGGTATTTGAAATTTTATCGACATTTCAATGCCCATCACTACCAAGCAGAACCGTGTAATTTTGATGACATTTACGATGTAATTATTCAATGGAAACGACAAAATGCATTTTACGGTTTGAAACCGACGTATGTATGTACATATACATAATCGCAGTTACATTGTTTTTGAAATAGTCTCAAAAATCTATAATTAACATTAGAAACAGACGCTTAAATTTAGTTTTTTTTACAATAAGTTATTATATGTATATAGAATATTTTTGTAAATATATTATATCAAAATATAACAATAATAAATACGGTTTACAAGTGTTAAAATGAATTGTTAAAATAAATTCCCACTATGATGCTAGCTCGTAATTGTGGGAACGAAGTTATTAATATTTATATTTAAACTAGCGGGCCGGCTCTGGGTTTGCACGGGTTTTTTCTGCAAATTATATACAAAAATCTTCCTCGTGTAACTCTCTTTCCATTAGTGAAATCTGCATTAAAATTGGCTGAGTAGTTAAAAAGATCATGTACTCTATACAGAGGTACAGACGGCAGGTGGCGACTTAGTTTTATACTATGAGCAACTTAAACTAAACTTAACCGCTTGCCGACTTACCTTTAACCGCTTGGTCTCAGATTAAATAATACGTTACGCTTGGTTTTGTAGTTTTGTAGCCCTAGCGCTTGACTCGATTTTTTTTTAAAGAGAAACCAACGCATTAATCAATACTAATAATAAATCTTAGAGGGTCGGTCATGGAGTAAGTTACTTTGTTTTCAGAGATATCGTGTTTATAGGCTCTATACATGATACTGAAACTAAATTGACGATTTTTAGAATTTTTTTCTATATGTATGTATGTATGTTCCTCCATAACTCTTAAACGAATTAACTGATTTTCATGAAACTTGGTAGATAAACATTTGGACGTACGGGACACAGGATAGGCTACTTAATATTTTTCAACGCGGACGAAGTCGTGGGCACCAGCTAGTTTAAAAATAAACATTATACAAGTAGAGGAATTTGTCGTATATATACGGCTCTGGCGAAATGGACACGAAAATAATTTGTCGGATCTACTCTGGCGGTTAAAGAGAGTGATCACACCGACTAGGTAACAGTGACGTCATTAGATGACGTCATACCGTGTATGACTGAAATAGGTTGCCATATAAATTATTGAGTATGTGAATGAATGGAAGGAGATTAATAATTTCTTTAGCTTTACCACGACGAGGCCGCTACGTAAAGACGGGCGAAGTCGGGGCGCATAGTGTAGTCCCAAACTACACTTATGCGCCCCGACTTCGCCCGTCTGCTGGTAGTTACAGGAAATGTCGACAATTGGAATACCTTTGGAAAGTTACTCTGTCTGCCTGTCTGTTACCCTTTCACGCTTTAACTACTCAACCAATCATCATGAAGTTTTGCATACAAGTTTGTAGGGTTACAAGAAAGCACAAAGCACACATACCTTTTATCCAGAAAGATAGGACTGTTCCCGAGGGATATCTAACATTCTAATAAAACTAACACCTTACAGGTGGTTACTGCTGACAGAAGGGCTTATTATTATTATTCTCTTTATTTATCTTAATTCTTAATATTAAATTTTTTACAATATAAATTTTAAAAAAACAATATTATAAAAAAAAAATTAGTATGCCGCAAGTAACGGGGCAAGGCCCAAGGTACCGGTGGTTAGGGCTGCAGAGTGAGGAACCTCCTGACAATTCGTGCCGTGTCCAGAAGTACCGCCTTCTGTATCTGACCCTTGATCCATCCATCTAGCGAGAGACTCTTAAGATGTTGGTCGAGGCTTTTCGCTATAAGACCATTCGCCGATATGATTATCGGGACGAAGATTATCGAATCGAGATTCCACATGGCGGTCACATTATTATTATTTTTTTATTATTTTTTATTTTTATTTTATTTATATTAGGGAAACATACAATATCTCGCTACACATTATACATACAAGAAGAACATAAATCAGCAAAGTTTCCACTAAATTACTAAAACATATAAATTACAAGTCATTACGAGCTAGGAGTGTACGGGCTTAAAGCACGCACACAGTTGCGCGGGAGCAGGCCGCGCACATCGTTCAATAAACATAGCATTTAGTCCGCTTCGGTCCGCGTTCCGCAGTACATGCGACCAAGCGTGTACTCATTAGCATTGTATCATTGTTTCTATCATTAACATTACTTATCAATATATGTACGGGACACCGTACAGTTAAATGGTCCTTCGACAACCTCGCGAGTGAAATACAAAGTGTTGTGTTCATATAGTGAGGAACCAGTGAACATTGGGATTACAGTGTACATTTACTTATCAACAACCGTTTGGTCTTAGCA
Organism: Synanthedon andrenaeformis; assembly: GCA_936446665.2. Taxonomy (NCBI): domain Eukaryota; kingdom Metazoa; phylum Arthropoda; class Insecta; order Lepidoptera; family Sesiidae; genus Synanthedon; species Synanthedon andrenaeformis. The sequence goes on along the minus strand of OW387804.2, from coordinate 1,231,427 downwards.
TAGCAGCAAGGCCAGAATCAGCATCAGCATCAAGCCAGCATCTTATAAACATATCAAGTAAAATCATTCTTTAGTAAGCAAATCAACACATCAATCCTAATCAACCTTCAATTATGACGTCAAAGTCGACTACAAGCAAATTGGAGGAGATGTATCGTAAACAAAAAAGCAATTTCAAAGCACTATCACGTACTATATCATCAGTCAATCTTGAAGACTTATCAGAAAAGTGGGAATTAGAAGACCACTTAAAAACCATTCAATCGCGATGGTCAACAATCGACTCCTTACACTGGGAGATCGATAGCGAGCAATACGAAGTCAATAACGAATACGATGAAGCATTTACCAAATATGAACAAATGTTTAATTCTAACAAAAAATCAATCAACAGCAAAATATGGACTTGTTATCATCGTGAAAAATCAACACCTCAAATCGAATTACCGCATTTCAGCGGCAATTATTATCAGTGGTTATCATTTAAGGATTTATACGTTGAATCCATTCACAGCAACAGATCAGTCCCAAACGCACAAAAAATGCAAATACTTAAAAGCAAATTAAGGGGAGAAGCAGAGAAGTTAGTATCTCATTTAAACATCAGCTCAAATAATTATCAAGCTTGTTGGGAGCTATTAGATCATAGATACAGCAATCAAAAACTTATCTTCAATTCTCATCTTAGCATCCTCTTATCATTACCTAACATACAAAATCAATCATCAACACAAATAAAAAGGATGCATGATACGGTGAACGAATGTTTAAATGCAATCAAAAATTTACAAGTCGATATATCAACATGGGATCCTATTATCGTCTATATATTGGATCAGAAGTTAGACGAAGAGACCCACAACGACTACATAGAATCCTTATCAATAGAAAATCGCCGTCAACTACCATCATTATCAGATTTCATGAACTATCTTGAAGGAAAATTCACAGCATTAGAATCAGCTCGTCGGAAACAAGCCCCGACAATACCAACATTGTCAGCAAAAACAACGAACAATTATCGTGGGAACAAAAACCATATATCATATAACACACCTACTTACCCACGTGAAAATAAAAGCAAACCATTTTTCAACAATAATTATCAACAAAAAGGTTATTACGCAATCACTCCGAAGTGTCCAATTTGTAATAAGACACATGGGATATTCAATTGCAACATTTTTCTTGAAGCAAAACCTCACGAACGAAAGAGCTTAACAACCAAAAATAATTTATGCGAAAACTGCCTCTATAGTCATAATGGAAAGGATTGTATTTCCAATAAAGTGTGCAAATTATGTTCCGCAAAGCATAACACTCTGTTACATGATTCCTATGTGAACAGTACTAATACCTACAATCGCACGCTAAAGCAAAATGAGCATTCTCAGCGCAAAAATGTTACTCACATTTCAAAGGAAAATATCACAGAGGTACTTTTAGCAACTGCACTTTTAAATATACAGGATGTATATGGATCATATCATACCATGAGAGCACTAATTGATCAAGGCTCACAAATTTCCCTTATTTCAGAAAACGCCTCTCAGCTGTTAAAACTGCCACGTAAACATTGCAAGGGAGTAATACTAGGAGTTGGCGCAAAGGAAAATAGGTGCAAGGGAATCATTAATATCACATTATCATCCACCGATAATGAATTCTCACTAACAACAGATGTTACCATTGTAAACAACCTTATCAATCGATTACCCAATCACTCATTTAGCAAGCCATGCTGGCCGCATATAGCAAATATCAAGTTAGCTGACGACGACTTTTACAACAGTCGTCCTGTAGACATCTTACTGGGAGCAGATGTCTACCCTTCTATTATAATGAGCGGTATCATACAATCAGAACCTAATCACCCTGTAGCACAGCAAACCCGCTTAGGGTGGATACTAAGCGGTAACGTAAAATCTTACCATTGCAATGTTGTTCTAACAGACTTACAAAACATACATAAATTTTGGTCAGTGGAGGACATATCCGAAAATTCAGAAATATCCGACGAAAGTGATAAATGTGTAAAACAATATGAAGCAGAAACAACCCGTCTTAAAAATGGACGATACGTGGTTCGATTACCGATGAAAGAAGGTTATCAAGAAAAATTAGGGGAGTCGAAAAGAAAAGCATTAGCACAATTTAACCAAATCGAAAAGAAATTTACAAAAAATCAAACATTAGAGCATAAATATAAATCATTTATGAGTGAATACTATGACCTTGGTCATATGATGCCTTGTTCTAGCAAACAAACGCCCGTCTGTTACTTACCACACCATGCAATACAACGAGCAGATTCCGCAACTACGTCACTCCGAGTAGTTTTTAACGCTTCAAACAAAACATCCACAGGGTTTAGTCTTAATGACTTAATGTACAGCGGTCCTAATTTGCAAAAGGACTTGTTTTCACTAATACTCAGTTGGCGCCAGTATCCGATAGCATATGTAGCAGAAATTGAAAAAATGTTTAGAGCAATCAGTATTCACGAATCAGATCAATTTTTACAAAAAATAATTTGGCGTAACAGCTCAGCATCACCCTTACAAGAATACAGGCTAACAACGATAACTTATGGCATGAAAGCAGCGCCCTTTCTCGCCATGATGACTCTCAAAAGGTTGGCCAGGGATGAAGGTCATAAGTATAAGGAAGCAGCACATGTCCTTGAAAACTGTTTTTACACTGACGATTTGTTGCACGGAAGACACAGTATAGAATCAGCAAAACAAATGAAGTCAGATCTTATCAATCTATTAAAACTTGGGGGATTTAATCTCCGCAAGTGGTCATCAAACAAAACAGAACTACTTGAAAACACATCTTATAATGAAATCTTCGATTTTAACCATACAACTCAGGAGTCTACTAAAACCCTGGGAATAAGCTGGAACCCAAAGGAAGACAGCTTTAACTTTAAGCTAAATATCAACACCCTATCATTATCATCAGCACATACAAAGAGATCTCTCTTATCAGATATATCAAAGATATTTGACCCCCTGGGGTGGCTTACTCCAGCAACTACTAAACTAAAAATACTATTCCAAAAGGTATGGCAGTTGGAATTAAAATGGGACGACGCCTTACCGGAAGATATCAAAAAAGAATGGGATACAGCAAGTAAAGACTTAGCATACATAAATACTATCAAAATACCAAGGTGGTTACAATCCAAAAAAGGTTACTCTCTAGAGTTACATGGTTTTTGTGACGCCAGTAACAAAGCATATGGCTGCGTAATATACTGTAAAATGTCAGAATATCAGAAGGATTCCTCAGTGGTTATTATAGCAGGGAAATCACGGCTAGTGCCCATCAATAAGAACATTTCTCTCCCAAGGTTAGAATTGTGTGCAGCATCATTATTAGCAAAACTTATGAAAACAGTTAAAAACAATTTATCAGAATATAGCATCAAAATATTCGGATGGTCGGACTCGACTGCGGTGTTGGGTTGGCTTAACGGAGAGCCGAACCGTTGGAAGACCTTCGTCGCGAATCGGGTCAGAATGATCACCGAAATAATACCAACAGAGTGTTGGCAATATGTTACCTCACACGAAAACCCAGCAGATGCTGCGAGTAGAGGATCAAGTGTTGAGCAATTAATTAAAAATCATCGATGGTGGACAGGACCTTCATGGTTAATATCATACGATCATAAAAAACGAAATACGAAACAAAACTTTTCTACAAATGAAGAATGCAAATCAAAACAAATAAATGTCTTAACGACGACATTACCTTATCAAAACAATGTAATTGATCGCATAATAATGAGTCATAGCAACTACACACGCCTTACACGTGTGTTAGCATGGGTTCTAAGAATGAGCTCACGTAAACATAAACCTCTTACCCTTACAATCGAAGAGATAGAAAAAGCAAGAAATATTTTGATCAAGCATGTTCAATCAACAGAGTTTTTAGAGGAAATTACAGCCTTAAAAAATAATCAAAGAGTGAATAATAAAAGCAGATTACTTTGTCTTAATCCGTTTTTAGACAAGGATGCCATGCTAAGAGTAGGAGGTCGACTTAAGCACTCAAACATAGAAGAAAATATGAAGCATCCACTTATCATTCCCAGTAATCATCATTTAACTAACCTCATCATTGACTATGGCCATTTAAATACGTTTCATGGGGGAACTCGGTTAACGCTAAACTGGTTACGACAAACATATTGGATTATGGGAGGTAACAGATGCGTTAAAAAACACCTTAGAAGGTGTGTCACATGTAGAAGGCACGATCCAGTAAAACACGAACAATTAATGGCCGATTTACCAGAAGCACGCATTAATCAAAGCAGACCTTTTTATCATACAGGGGTAGACTTTACGGGGTATATGGAATATAAAGCAAGCAAGGGAAGAGGAATTAAGACATGTAAAGCCGTCTTCGTCTGTATGGTGACAAAGGCGGTACACTTAGAATTTGTATCAGACCTTACCTCGTCTGCCTTTATAGCATCTTTACGACGAATGTCAGCCCGCCAAGGTGCGCCGCGACACATATACAGCGATAATGGCACCAACTTTGTTGGGGCCTGCAAAACTATCAATCAAGAATATCATGATCTTCGAAAAATAACAGACGAAAATTTCTACAATAACATAACTGAAATGAAAATCAACTGGCATTTTAATGCTCCGAGTTGGCCCAACGCAGGAGGACTGTGGGAGGCGGCCGTAAAAAGTCTCAAATACCATCTAAAAAGAGTGCTCGGCGAACAAAAACTCACCTTTGAGGAGTTTACAACGTTGTTAGCTCAACTTGAAGGCTGCCTTAATTCACGCCCTCTCTGTGCTTTAACAGAAGACGGAGACGATATAAATGCACTAACACCCTCGCATTTCCTCTCCAGTGGCCCAATATTATCAATCGTCGAAACAGAAAAGGATGAGCGTACTAGGTGGCGACTCACCCAAAAAATCTTTCAAGATGTATGGGATAGGTGGAGAACGGAATATCTGTCCCAATTAACAGCAAGAAGTAAGTGGAGACAAGTAAAAGAAAACATAAAAGTGGGAGACATTGTAATCGTACACGATACCAACTTACCAGCAGGTAGATGGCCTCTTGGTCGCGTCATATCAACCCACCCAGGTGCTGACGGACTCGTCAGGGTCATCAGCATTAAAACTAAAAAAGGCACCTTTAAAAGACCTGTATCAAAAGTATCAATTTTACCTACTGCAACAAATAATCAGCAGAAAGAAACAGCAACCATACCAAAAAGGGTAAAAAAGAAGACTTGCAACTTCATATCACTATTGCTATTATCATTTATCATGCTAATCACATCAGTAACTTGCACTCAGCAAGTTACAAACATAAAAACAGATCAAGGTTTCTATTTCGATAAATTAACAAATTTACACTTGCAACGAGATGAATGGAAACTTATTGTTTACTATAACATGACTCCGTATTGGCATGCTACAAACTTACTCAATCAATACTTAAGCAGAATTGAACCAATATGTAACAAATCAGCTGCTAAATCACAATGTGAGATCATTTTACTACAATTGCGTCACCGCTACGTCAATCTCGAGCATTATAATAACATTCTACTCAGTCAGCAATATCACGGTAACTCAAGACAACGCCGTGGGCTTATAAATGGGGTAGGTTATATAGCTCATAGCTTATTTGGGATATTAGACGACGACTTCGCAGAACAATATAAAAAGGACATAGAGTTAGTTAGAAATAATCAACAACACTTACTGAAATTATGGAAAAACCAATCATCAATCATTGAAGCAGAATATAACGTAATGCAAAGAATGGAAAAGACTATAAAAGAACAACACGAAATATTTACCAACCACTTAAATAATTTATCAAATGCAGCAATATCATTAAAATTAAGAATAGAAGATATCACCACAATCAACGACTTCACGTTATATTCTTTTATTATCAACAACATATTATCAGAACTTAAAAATATCCAAGACAGCCTAATGGATACAGTGACAAACATATATCACGGCAAACTTAATATACATTTATGGAAACCAGAGCAACTTCGAAGCGAGCTAAGCATTATTTCAGATCAATTACCAAAGGAATTAAGCTTGCCACTTAACAACATACAACTAGACCTACCAAAAATATACAGTTTATTAAAGGTTAAAGCAAGTATCAGAGAAGACTATTTCATATTTGAAATAAAAATACCACTAGTAGAAAGGGATACCTACGAATTATTTAAAATTTGGCCTATACCTAAGCAAAGGGATAGCAAAATGATCAAGATAGTTCCGATAGCTAATATAATAGCATTTAATGTGAAAAAGGACACATATATACCAACGACGGAAAGCGACATACAACAATGCCTACACTATGACGCCACTTCCATTATTTGCAATCTTCAAACAGCAAAATACCAACTACAGGCTGATGAGGATTTATGTGTCAAAGGTGAAAACTCATCTAATTGTAAAACCACAACATCAAGCTGCAAAAATACGTGGAATACCCTATCCCCTCTGAACACTTACCTATTCTTTTGCTGTGACACTTGTAAAATCAAAACGATATGTCAGCAGGATATAAGAGCGACACGACTCAGCAAGGCTGGCACACTTACGCTCGGAATGGGCTGTGTCATCAAGGGCGACACGTTTACAGTAATTTCGCATCAACAATATCAGAATCGGCTAGACATCGAACCAGACATTTTGTTACCTGAGATCCATTCAATTAATAACATCATAAATATAACAATTCCGTCTCATATTGACATGGACCATAAAACATTTGAAACGCAGAGCGAATCATTAGAACAAATAGACCAAAAAATAAAGATCATGAAAAGGGATGAAGAATTGGGATTATCAAATAAGATGTCATACCACGACGTTCATCATTATGTATCATTCTACGTCGTGTTGGGAGTAGCGGGAGCTGCAGCCCTTACCTGGTGGTGGAGGCGCCGCCGCGCGGTGGGACCCGCGCCGCTCGCCTGCCCGTCGGTCCACTACACAGCTCAAGGCAACACCAGTGATATAGTGCCAACACCAGTGATAAAGTGCCAACGCCAGTGAAAAGTGTAAAAGCAGAGCATAGTGAAATGTGTATTGATAGCAATTTAAGTGAAGTGTTCGGAGCTACGCAACCGAACACCGTCGCGCGACCATTTTTATGCTTTTCGTGCATTTTCGATTTACAGCCGTTTAAATGCACGCTTTAAAACCAGTGCGCGTTTGGCTACCGTAGCGACCAGTACGATAGTCAATTTTACCAAAGTACTTTGGCGTGTACTCACATTTCTATCTCGGCCCAACCAAACGGTAAACCAGCACCACCATAGCGTGCACACCGTTTCATGGTCCTTCGAGCATTTAAACCAGTGTTAGTGAACATTACCAGTCTTCATTGCATTTCAGTGTTTTACTGAGCTACATCGTAAGGAGAAAACCAGGTCAGACCAAACCATATTTTTTTATACATATTGTAAATAAATTTCAGCAAAATGGAAAATTACTTCCTCAACCAGACTGAAATTTATGAAGCTTTAAAAAAGCTTCTAACCAACATCAAGAAAGATGGGCCAGATAGAAAAACCATTGATTATTGTAACCGTAAATTAGAACTTTTAGAGTCTTATTGGAAAGACTACGAAATCAACCACCAAAAAATGTGTGCGATAGCAGAATTTGACCATATTTATTTTAAAAAGGGTTGTTTCGGCATAGCCGAAGAACTCTATTTCACCATTAAAAAATTAATTACGACCACAATGAAACAGTTAACATCAGAACCTAAAAAACCAGAGGAGGAAGAAGGAACTTCATCGCGTGCTGAACTATCCCAAAAGCAAGATGAAACCACGGCGTCTGGCAGTCAATTACACAATATGCTTAAAAAGCAAACTATTAACTTCAAAGCCTTCATGCACACTGTAGGCACCATAAACGTGAACCAGATGCAAAACAAGTGGGAATTCGAAGATGCTCTTCATTCTCTTCAAACCAGGTGGTCGATAATCGACAGCTTTCATTGGGAGATTGAAAGCGAGTCCAATGAAGAAAACTTGTGGTACCAAAATGAGTTTATCAAACACGAACAGTTATTCAACCAGATAAAGAAATCGATCAATAATGAAATGTGCAACATGTCTCATAGAGAGAAGTCAACACCACAAATGGATATACCAAATTTCAGCGGTAACTTCCATCAGTGGATATCCTTTAAAGACTTGTTCAATGAGACGATTCACAAAAATCCTTCGGTGTCTAAAGCCCAAAAAAAAGCAATATGTCCTACATACAAGACTTCATATTATCTGCCATGGCTGGCAACAACTTATTGCAAAGTTTAAAACGGTTACAAGAAACTCTGTTAGATACGATTACAGATATTTACCATGGTCAAATTAGCCTGCATTTATTAACACCAAGGCAACTGAAAGCAGAACTTCAAACCATACATAGCCAAAGTTTGGGCGAACTCACCTTGCCTATAACCAACATAGAGACAGAGCTTTATAATATGTACCAACTACTCAAAGTAAAGGCAAGAGTAATCAAAAGGTTCATTATATTTGAAGTCACATTTCCTCTCATCGGTTTAGAGAAATTTCAACTGTACCGAATTTTACCCATTCCACATCAAATTCTTAACAATATGGTCACCATAGTACCCGTATCTGAGTATGTAGCAGTAAATCTTAAAAAAGATACCTACTTCAGCGTAACCATTCACGAATTAAGCACATGTTTTTATCGAGAGGAATCTTATATGTGTCAACTGCTCAAACCAATACTCACTATAGAAAATGACGAAAGTTTTTGTGACAAAAATACTCCTGACCAAAATTGCAAGACAGAAAAATCAATGTGTGTAAATAAATGGACAGAACTACACACGACGTCACAATATCTTTATTTCTGTTGTGACGTGTATAATATTAAAATTATATGTGACGATCAAGTTACTGCTCGACAGCTGACTCGAGCCGGGGTCATTAGTATGACTCATAAATGCGTAATAAAAGGGAAAGATTTCGTACTTTATTCCATGCAACATCAATCCAATACAGTAACTTTGACGCCAGACATTTACGCCCCAAAAGTTGATCAAATAAACCACTTAATAAACATAAAGTTACCAACTGAGAAAACCATTCTACCAGAGGGCTCCAATCTAAGCACACTATTTGAGAATCTAGGTCAACAAATCACTTTTGTGAAATCGAACAATGCGGAATGGGACGAATTGAGTTCACATGACATCCACCATTACGCCATCAGCTACGTCCTAGTCGCCGTAGCCTTGAGCGTGGCAGTAGCCTGGCTGTGGTGGAAGGGATGCTGCCGTCAGTGTTCGAGAGCTTCTGGACGACGAGAACATCAACAACAAGGGTCGGTAAGGCCCACTCCGCCACCATGTTCAACGAGTGTAACCGCTAAGTGTGTGTCGCGAAAGCAGAGTACAGCTGACCCGTGTCAGCTGAGTGCTGTGTGTGATGGTGAGCAAAATAGTGAAGTCATCTCTAGTGAAAGTGCAGTGAAATTACAAAATCTGGCCAATCGTTGGCCTAGTGTTAGAATTATGAAAAAGACCATTGACGATACCATAGTTTAATTTCTCTATGTTAAAAAAAAAAAAAATTATGAATCCATTTTGTATAAGATTAAGACGTATGTAGTTAACCAATGACCATTTTAATTTGTATTTTACTATTTCTAGTTGTTTTTTCGATGTTTTTGTATTTTTAAGATCATCTCATCTCATGCTTGGGAATATGTTCGGAGCTACGCAACCGAACACCGTCGCGCGACCATTTTTATGCTTTTCGTGCATTTTCGATTTACAGCCGTTTAAATGCACGCTTTAAAACCAGTGCGCGTTTGGCTACCGTAGCGACCAGTACGATAGTCAATTTTACCAAAGTACTTTGGCGTGTACTCACATTTCTATCTCGGCCCAACCAAACGGTAAACCAGCACCACCATAGCGTGCACACCGTTTCATAGCGTGCACACCGTATCATGGTAGAAGAAGGAATTTTCTTCTTCTTTGAGCGTCAATAAAGGAACTTCGCCCTTATTATTCCGTAATGAGTTTAAGGAGTGATTAAATTACTACATTCTTTTTATCGCGAAGTGATTAAATCATAAAGACATTAAGCAAATCAATGCGTACATATTTTTAATTTGATGTTTACCTACTTTATTTTTTTGTTCTTATGTTTACTATCATTTTCATTTGTATTTAGCAGTAGTTTTTTCTATCTTTTATCATGTTATTTTACATTTAATTATGATTGACTTTTGAATCTTGTCCGCCTGGGAGCATGTACGGGCTTAAAGCACGCACACAGTTGCGCGGGAGCAGGCCGCGCACATCGTTCAATAAACATAGCATTTAGTCCGCTTCGGTCCGCGTTCCGCAGTACATGCGACCAAGCGTGTACTCATTAGCATTGTATCATTGTTTCTATCATTAACATTACTTATCAATATATGTACGGGACACCGTACAAGGAGAAAACACAAAAAAAGCAAGAAACAGTTAACAAATACCATATAACATACAAAATAAATAAATAAACAGGCCATATAAAAAGGAGACTACACAACTACATTTTCGAGAGCTTGTTTAATTGTCAAAATTGATAATAATAATAATTATTATTATTATCAATTTTGACGTAAACCAAAATCGATGACGTCACAATATGACGCTTGTCCGTTTCTATTCTTATTTTGATCGCATAGTAGATAGCTATATAGATATATAAGTAACTTATATATAGAACTATAGATTTATAGATATAGATAACTTTACCTTTGATTAAAAAAAAAACATTAATACCTATGACCTATTCGACAAGTAACAGCTGGGTGGGACAATAATAATTAAAGTAACGTCACAATGACGTCATTACATTTCTACTTATACTTGACAGAAATAGACCATCAAGGAGGGGACAAGAGTATAAATAATAAAATGGCTACGCGAGTCAATGGAACGGAGCATGTCTGTTTGTTTTACAGCAATAAATAAATAAATAAGGCAGTTAAAAATAAAAAACATTAATAAACCCGGTATTGCCCCTGGTATCAATATAATTACCGTTCGTAGCAGTACATATTTAAGTATAGAAATATCTTCATAATTGTCTTCATTTTGTTTGGACATACATACCTACCTACCTAGGACTATTTATAGACGTTAAAATAAAATAGATAAACAAATTGCTACTAATATTATAAATGAGAATGTTTGTAAGGATGGATGGATGTATGGATGTTTGTTATTCATTCACGTAAAAACTATAATACTGAATTGAGACACAGACAACTTATTACCTTTTTTTTTACAAGGGGAAATTGTCATGAATACCCGCTTTCACCTGAGAATCCGGCGGACGACTTTCTTTCGATCGCGGCCGTTGATGGGCGGGGTCGTGGGGACGTTGTTACACGACTTCGGCGCCCCGCCACGGCTATCCAGCGCGGGGAGGCCTGTGCTCCCTGTTAGAACCTGGGCGTACCCGAAAGTGGAGGTACGCCGGCCATCTCGGGGCCGTTGGAGCCCCCTACCGATGCTCCGCTTGGAGTACACGCATGTGGGTCTTGTTAGTTCCCCAGTGATAGTCCGATTAGTCAAGCAGGCGCTGGTGGCCACTCCAGTGCCTGCGACCGCCCAGACCACTGAGGGTTAACCTTTATAAGCCCGATAGAACTTTAAATTGTAAAAAATAACACAAAAAATTAAATTTTAATCCAATTTTTTTTTTATTCGAAAGATGGCCATTTGGAAATGTTTTCGGCTGTTCTTTGACCACTGCGGCTGTTCTTGAGAAGCGCATTCTAGACGTCCAATTTTGAGCCACTTTTTCGAGCATTGCTGGCCGGGCCGTATCACGAATAACACGAACAATGTTGGCCTCCAAAGCGTCAATTGTTGTGGTTTATCAGCATAAACCAGTGACCACGTGGCCCCACAGGAAATAATCGAGAGGTATCAGCCCAACGCCAAAAATGAGTCTCATCGCTGAACACAATTTTGTGATAAAACATCGGATCAGATTCCAACTGCTCTAGAGCACAATCGGCGAAAGAACGACGCATAGAATGGTCTGGTGGCATTAATTACTGTACCAGCTGGATCTTAAACGGGTGTAGGCCAAAATATTTGCGGAAAAATTTCCACGTAGTGGACGGACAGAGACCCAATTCGTGCGAAAGACGACGAATCGATAAATTTTGATCTTCTTCCTGCTTCTTCGACACTATCGTTTATAACGGCGATATTCTCTTCAGTACTCAAATTCCTTCGACGTATTGGTTTTATTGCATCATGTAGTTAGAGAGTATGAGTTAGACGGATGGCTTCCAAAATTTGTAATTAACAAAATAAACAAACTTTAAATAATTTTATGACGTCATGTTATTAAAGTACACACATAGAAAACTCCCAAGGAGTGAAAAATTTATAGGGGGATTATTTAATTTAAAAATGTATGCTGTTTTTAATGAAAACGGAGGTACGAAAAGAATTCCTTAGTTAACAATAGCTTTGCTTTTTGAAAAATGCATTTAATTTTTTTTTTCCAACGAGACTTCTTTCAAGTGTTCAGATGACACAATATTTTTTTTAAATTTTTAAACAAATATTTAATGCTTTGAAAATAATATTTTAGATGTGGTAACTCGGTTTCATGGCGGTGTACTCATGCCGAAACGGCCGCGCGGAGCCCTACTTTCAGCAACAATTTAAAAATATAAATATTAGAGATAGAGATCCGGAAGTTGGGAGTTTTTTATTGGAAATTTCCTCCTCTTTCAGAATCTATTTGGCGGTTTTCGCTATCATTTATAGTTTTTAAGTTATCATCAAAAATCTAATGGCCTTTTTTTTTTTCATTTTTTGTTAATAACAATTGCAATTTCATTGCCAGAAAAAAATCCTGAAAACGCCTTTCTGAAAATTACATTCCGCGTCGAATGAGCTATCGCTCATATTTTTAGACTTCTAACTATTTAACCCATTTCGTCGATATTATCGAATCGTATTCGTTAATTATCATTATTTATATACAAGAGGTGTTTCATAATACTATAATTTAACATATAAATGTTTTAATTACTAAAATGTTTATTTTTATAAATTAAAATGCTTATTTCACTGAAAGGGAAATTTTTACTTTATTTTATAAACCAATCCTAATACTACCTCAACAACTTTAAAAAGCTGTCTCTCAGAAACTATCAAGTCTATGTAGACTTATCTATCTCATTTTATTGGAAATTTAGTGCGCTTTAATAATCTATGAGACAACTTTTACTGTAAACCCATTACTTTGCAGTAAAATTGTCGAAAACTAAAAATAATTGTAAAACATCCATTTTTTTAGAAATTTTGCGAACTTTTGAATAGCCGTTATCTTTAAAAGCATTTGGCCTACCAAGACTAAATTATTCTCATTAAATTGCAAATTAAATCTACTTAAAAAGTGTTCAGAGTGACTTTTGCCGTAACAAGTCCTAAGGCAGTAAAAATCGACAAAAACTGAAGAAAGTCCAACATTTTGATGAATTTAACAATGAACAGGCTTACGAGGTGGAAAAATTGGATTTGTCATTGCCATTTCATCAGTACCAACATATAAAAAAAAAACAGAACTAACATATTTGATGTATATTGATGCGATTCGTATCTTAACGAATCGCAACTACGATAATTGTATCGTTACTAGTGATGTTCCGGATATTCGTATCTGTTACTTTTTGACGGATCTTTTACCTTATTTAATTTTAATTCATAGATGAAATTCTATATATAGGTAATAAGATAGCAAAGAAAAACTATTTAATTCCATTCAGATTATTTTTATTTCTTAAAATCAAACAATTGGCACCTTTATAATGCAAGCGTCAAGTGGCGGGCATAAACTATCGTTTCAAGGTCACGCGCACCGACACCGATTGAGGTACCGTATCCGCGGATATGCATTTTTAACGATCTGGCACATCACTAATATTTATGAACCATTATATAAGGGTTGTAGATCACCTATCTATACCATAATAATAGTTTTTCGATCTTCCTCGCCTCTAATCTCTCTGGGCGCGCTCCTTGCGTTACATTCGTTTTACTAGCATATACTATTATAATCACAAGGAGGAGGATATATAGTGTTCTGTACTATCGGCTTAAAGATCTAGTTACCAGGCCATACAAATAAAATAAAAATGTCCGCTATGCTATTATTTGAATAAATTTCTCTTCTGTTTTGTTTTTATAATTCATAAGATAAGGACCATAAGGACTATATAAAATGAACAAGTTACAAGTAAAAATTAGAAAAAATAAAGGCGCCAGTCGAGAAGACTTATTGGAATTAAGCCAAAATGTGTGTAAATAATATTCTTATTGTACGATTTGTTGTCATAACCTATTTGCAATATTTTCCTTTTCGCATATTATACAGGAATTGGTTGAAAGAATAATACAGTTGGAAGCACAAACCACGCAATTAAAGAATGTAATTAGTAAAAGTCTATCAAACAACGTTAGTGACACTCGAGGAGGTAATAAACAGAAGCGGAAGTTTGACTTTTCCAAGTAAGTAAAGAAATATCTGTAAGTTAGGAAGAAAGACTGAACCTATTTTGATAAAACTTCGTAACTATATGTAATTTGGTCCTACTTAAAAGATAGGATACAGCACACATGCTGTTATTTTTATTTCACGGTAGTTCTTCTTTAAGGGGGTGGTCACTTCCGCCAGATCGGCTGCACAAATGATTGTGAAACACAGTGTGCCCTGCCACTACTTGCCAGTTCCAGACAAGAGCAAACATTGAAAAGTTTATTTAAAAAATTGGCTCTACTTGGAATCAAACCTGGGACTACTGAGACAGAGCTACTAAGGCAAGCATCTTAACCACTTGACCAATAGGCTTGTTACAAATTTGAACTGCATAGCAACCAAATTTTCCTCTATTTCGGACCAAGCGCTTTAAAACATCCTTTATAATGTGCACTGCCAAGGTTTGAAACTGTGTTTCCGAGCTCATATAATCCAAATGTTTTTAGTTAGAGTGAATAGGCATCTTCTGGGTGAGCTCGCTCCATCATAGGCCTCATTTTCGCTACACAGCTGGATGCTGGCCAAAAGTAAACCCGTTTCTAAATTTAAAAAAAATCCTAAATAAATTTCAGGTGTAATTTTCGTAAAATATTCCTACGCATTCTATACTTTGGATGGAATTACCAGGGTCTTGCAGTGCAAGAAGACTCCAACCAGACTATAGAGCATCATTTGTTCCATGCACTCACCAAGTCTTGTCTGATAGAGAGTAGAGAAACTTGTAACTACCACAGATGCGGACGGACAGACAAGGGGGTCAGCTCTTTTGGACAGGTACATATGTTCACATTCCAACCTTATATTTTATATTAATGTAATTAAATTAATGTTAATGTATTTAAATTAATTAAATTAGTGCTGTACTAATATCGGTTTTGTTTGAATAGTTATGATTTATGGTAAAAATATTTTTTATCTTGTTTTATTGATTTAACATTCGTATTATTGTTATTTTAAGGTTCGAATTTCGTTTAAAGCAGGATTACTAATGACTAGGTCTATAATTTTATTGTGAAATTAAATAAATAAAAAATAATATAACACAATACATACCTAGCTGTTACTTTGTGATAATTTTATGTCAGCTAACTATGAAAATATTCTCATCAGAAAAGTTATACTTAATAATCGAAAACAATTGTGACTTATAGAAGAGACTGCAAAAAATATAATTTATACAATTAAATAATAATTAACATTAATTCTAAACTTATTAATGTTCTTTAGAGCATTGATTACGGTTTTATTAAACTGAAAGTTTTTTAATAATTGTACGATTAGGTTACATTTCACTATTTTTCTATGGTCGAAAACTTGCAACACAAAAATGACAAATTACTCCTTCACATTATGGAACGCACTTTAGTTACTATTACTTAAGTTACTTTAGTTAACGACACATTTGGACTAGTGGCTAGTAACCCTAGCTGTTAACCAAACGGTCGCGGGTTCGAATCCCGCTAGGCACAAATGTTTATGTGTTAACATTTACCTTTGTACCTGAGTCATGGATGTTTTTGTATTTATAATATGTATATATGTATTTACAAAAAAAAAAGAGTAATCTATGTAATATATCAACTGTCTGGTATCCATAATACAAGTATTAGTTGCTTACTGTGGAACTAGATGGTGCTGTGTGGAATGTGTGAAAAATATTTACTTGTTTATATATTTATTTATAGTAATAGTAACTACAGCAGAAGAATAAATTGTAGTAAAATAAATATACATTCATAAAAAGTTGTTTATTTTTATGTGATGTGATATATGTGTGTGTGTAGTGTTCATAAATCATTACCGAATCCTAAGTAAAATAATTATAGGTGTACAATATATTTCCAGGTTATATCTATAACATTGCGCAGTAGTTTTCCACTGGAACAACAGTTTTCAGAAGATAACATAAGAAATGAAATGGCTTATTGCAAAATTTTAAATAGACTACTTCCTAACGATATAAGAGCCGTGTCGTGGATGCCAATACCTGATGATAGACAGGATTATAGTGCCAGGTCAGAGCAAATCACTTTGTTATATAATAAGCTTTTCAACTAGTTAGTTAGTTTTTTAATTATATTCCTTCCCTTATAGGTTCAATTGCAGGAAACGCCAGTACAAATATTATTTCCCGCGTTCCAATTTGAATTTGGAAGTGATGAGGGATGCTTGCTCGCACCTGATTGGCTCGCACGATTTCCGCCATCTTTGCAAGATGGACGTCGGAAATGGCGTTGTCGAGTTTAACCGGGAAGTGTTTCACGCAGACATTGTCAGCGTTGATGGGGATTCGAGTGAGCGTATGTATGATGTGTTTATTTATATTACAGCTGCATTCATGATGTGTTTCTTTATATTACAGCCACATCCATGATGTGTTTCTTTATGTTACAGCCACATCCACGATGTGTTTCTTTATATTACAGCCACATCCATGATGTGTTTCTTTATGTTACAGTCACATCCGTGATGTGTTTCATTATGTTACAGCCACATCCATAATGTGTTTATTGATGTTATAGCCACATTCACGATGTGTTTCTTTATGTTACAGCCACATACATGATGTGTTTCTTTATGTTACAGTCACATCCATGATGTGTTTCTTTATGTTACAGCCACATCCATGATGTGTTTATTTATGTTACAGCCACATCCGTGATGTGTTTCTTTATGTTACAGCCACATCCATGATGTGTTTTCTAATAGAAGGAAACGCTTTTCTATGGCATCAAATCAGATGTATCATGGGAGTGTTGATTTTGATCGGACAAGGTATGGAGAATCCAGACATTATTAAAGAATTACTGGACTTCAACAAAAATACAAGGTACGAATTTTTAACTATTGTTAGTTAAAAATTGTTAAAGATATTTTAATTTGAATGAATATGTCCTTAAATTTTCTTCCACACTTGGGTGCAATTCAGAAAACTCATGTTAACAAAATCTCATTCATCACACAAATTATAACTGGGAATAATCAAGTATAATAACAA
This sequence comes from Synanthedon andrenaeformis, assembly GCA_936446665.2. Lineage (NCBI taxonomy): Eukaryota > Metazoa > Arthropoda > Insecta > Lepidoptera > Sesiidae > Synanthedon > Synanthedon andrenaeformis. The sequence continues at coordinate 1,213,782 of OW387804.2, read as the reverse complement.
ACAATAGTATAATAATTAGTCAATACTATAATTATAAAAAAATGTGAAAGTAAGTATGTGTGTCTGTTACCTAATATTCATGCAACTATTGAAATTTTACAAAATACATAATATAATACGTTGTTCCAATAAAAATGTACCATTCTTCCAAATAAAAATGTAAAATTCAACGCTTGAGAAATAGAAAATAGAATAGAGAAATAATAAAAACAGGGGGGTAGCAAACGAAGTCGCGGTCACCAGCCAGTAATGTATAAATAAAACAGATAAGACATAATATATTGATTTCTTTCCATAGGAAACCTCAATACAACATGGCTTTGGGTGCCCCGTTGAATTTGTTCAAGTGCTCGTACGATATCGAGGATGAAAATCAATGGATTTACGATAAGGATGAACTGAGAAATGTTATTTCTCAATTGCAATCGGACTGGACAATGGAAAGTGTGAAGTGAGTCTTATTTTTTTGATTACTTTTATTTTTAAAACTTTTATTAAGAATACCTCCTTAATACAGCTTTCATAGTTCAAAAATTTTTTCAGTGATTTATTAGTTTTCATATATATTTTAACTCCATAACGTTGATGAAACTTGTACATTCAGAGCGACAATGATAAAGGATACGTTCGAGACATTGCAAGGAAAGTACACGGAGATGTGTGCGAGCGAGACGGAAGATACGAATGCTAAAGCGAGAGAAAAGGACAGCGTTGCCAGTCACGCGGACTGTTTACTGCAAGGAGTCAAATCCAAAGTCTACAAGCCGTTGTTGAAGAGAGAAACTTGCTGTAAGTTATACCTTTATATATGGCATCAATGTTCTACAAGTATGGATTTCGCACGCCATACAAAACACTAGGAACTTTATGGAACATATCTTCTTCTTCTTCTTCTCTTTTAATGTCTTGGCTCCATCAGATCTTCTCCGATGATTTTGCCAGTGTCATTAGTAAAAGAAGCAACTTGTAATAGACTTTTTTAAAATAAAAAAAAGCAAAATTGAAATTAAAATCAAAAGTAGCAGATCCCGAGACTAGTCAGTCAAGTCAAGTCTATAATTTTTCTTAGATTTCCAAGACAGGTTCGTCAAATCCAAAGCAGTCAGGTCAAATCTCAAATATAGAACATTTAAAAGTGACATATGCGTAGAGCATCAACTCTGTCATCTGTCATTTAAAACCAACCAAACATCTGTCTATTAAAGAAAATGCGACTTTACTTCAACACATTAGAGTTTAAAATGAATAGTACAAGTTGGTCGTTACCACCTTTCACCATTGACTCCGCCACGATTCCGTTTTAGGCGTACTTTTCATGTGCCGGCTTGGCATTTGTCACGCTAAATCCATACTTGTAGTAGATTGATGTGTTATGGGATTAAATAGTACAAGAAGGTTATATACCTACTTACATATTATTATATTAGTTACCACCAAATAAACTGAATATAAATTTTTCCTAATATTTATAATTTTTTAAATTCTATTTTCTCAATAAGTGTACCCTGCGGTTTGAAAGTCTAACCATTTGAAACTGGCATTATGAGACTGTACTTCTGAAACTCTGACGTTATGACACTGACATTGTGAAATTCTGACGTTATGAAACTCTGTCCTTCTGAAACTCTGACATTATGAAACTCTGTCCTTCTGAAACTCTGCAATTATGAGACTGTTTCCTTCTGAAACTCTGACATTATAAAGTTCTGATGTTATGAAAGTCTGATATTATGAAACTCTGTCCATCTGAAACTCTGACGTTATGACACTCTGTCCTTCTGAAACTCTTGACATTATGTAAATCCGTCTTTCTGAAACTCTGAAGTTACTTCTTTACTTTACTTCATTACTTTTTTTAAATGTTGAGTTTGGCAGACAGGCTGACGGTCCACTTGATAGGTGGCTACCGTCGCCTATGACACAAGCAACGCCAATTAGGTGCTGCAAGTGCTCTGCCGACCATACAAGGATTAAGGATAAGAGATTGGGAAGGGATAAGGAAAATAGGCTATGGCATCCCTCACTCACTCACCGAAACACAACAGCACATTAATATGCTGTTATTTCATGGTGATATTCCCTAAGAGGGTGGTTACTGCCGCCAGACTGGTTGCCCAAACGCAGTTGTCCCTGCCACTACTTTCCAAATCCAGATCAGAGGCAACTTTGAAAAGTTCATTTCCAAAGTTGACCCCGTCAGGAATCGAACCCGCGACCCCTGAAACGTTAGGCAAGTACCCTTACCACTCATCTAGCGTGTCAGCCTGGTCGTACTTGACGATAGGTGACCACCGACGCTTAAAGCCTGTCTGGCCGCAGTAACCACTTCCATACAAAAGACCGCGGTGAAATAATAGCATATATGCTGTTGTGTTTCGGTAACCATTTCCCAATCCCTTCCTTATGGTCGGAGCACTTTCAGCACCCATAAAGATGCTTGTGTTATAGGCGATGGTAGCCACTTACCATCAAGTAGCACGTCAGCCCGTCCGTCGACCTTAACATAAAAAAAGTAATGAAACGATTGCTTCTTTTCAGCAACATTGGATGAAAGGATAGAATTCTACAAACGGAAAAGAAAATTGGTAGAAGTTAAAGAAGAATGTATATAAGTGTTGCTTTTATATGAATAAATTGGTTAAACTGTGTTTCCTGTATATTTTTTGTTTTAATTTAATTATATTTTCATAGGGGAGTCTTAACCCATAACCCATTCTATGGGACAAAACCCGATAGGACACATAGTAAAGCAGACTAAGGACCTTTTTTGCACATTTTTGAGATTACAACATTTTGATTTTAGTGAATAGTTCACTGCCTCATATATCGTATAAAAAACTGCTAAGAACAAATATATCTTAATAAAATATGCTATATGCAACAGCTAGATGAGAACTTGCTCTATCATCAATATAATAAATAAAATATTAAATTTCGCTTAACCACAGATGACGCTGATTGATTTTCTTGATGTTAATAGACATTTTCTAATTTTTTTGATATTTTTGATAAAAAAAAATTATACTTAATTTTTTTTTGGAGCGGTTTTGATACTTCTTAACATTAAATAAAATGCGAAATGAATGGATTTATGAGGATGAAAAGATGGATGTATGAATGCTTGTTAACCCATTTGCTGCGGCGGACGCCAATCGGCGTTTTTTGATTTAATATTCAGGTGCGAAATACGCCCATCGGCGTTTTTTTTTAATTGCTTATATCTTGGCAAAAACAAGTCACAAAAAATTATACTTGCAATATATGCACATTTTTTTTAAATACAGCAAGGTACTGCTCGCCGTTTCCGAAATTTTAACTTTTTGAAAAAATGCGAATTCTTTCCAAGGTGCGGAAGACGCCTAACGGCGTTTTCCAGGATTTAAAGGGTCTTCACACGACCCTAAAATCGGTGGCAATATGGGGGCAGTAGAGGGGAGCCCCATAGAGCCTAACATAAAAAATGTTAGGTTTCCGAGGGATCGTATAAAAATCTAAAAAATTGGGCGCCACTGTTGCCGTGGTGGCGCCATCGTCGTCACAGCGATAAAGATGTCGAGCGTTATAATACTTATATTTTTTCAAGTGTCATATTTTTCATTATCCACCGCGGACAAAGTCGCGGGCACCAGCTAGTTACCAATTACCCCACACAACTTTTTTAAACCCCGACTCTAAAGAGGTGTGTTATGAGTTTGTCTGTATGTCTGTCTGTGGCATCATATCTCCGAAGCGGATAGACCAATTTTGATTCGGTTTTTTTTTATTTGAAAGCTGACGTGATCGAGATGGTTTTTAGCTATAATTTATGAAGATCTGATCTGTCTGATCAGGCATTTGAAGATAATCAGCTCATTTCCTAGGTGATCTCACTAACTTCTACAGGATCGATTGATTTGAAATTTGGTGTACTGTTACTTGGGTGATATTTCCATGACATGACAACCTTGCCCTGACGCTGCAGCATCAAATAGTCTGCAGGATACTCAATTCCTCAGCAACTTACAGCAGATATAGCATGTTTGGGCTCATTAGAATGGTTTTTAATATGTCAGCTTTAGTTTATAATTTTTAATTATAGCTTGTTGAAATATTCATTCAAACTATAGATTAACAATTCATAAAATAGATTCTATTAAAAACGTGAAGTAAGCGTTAACCCAATTGGCCTAACGCTCTTGTGACGTAAGTAGGTGCGAATCCCACTTAGCCTAACGCCTGATTCTTTTCAATAACAGTGATTTTAGAATGACGGTTATTTGTTCTAACACGAGGTATAATAGGTATAGCTGACGTGAAGCTATTGTACCGACAGCATTGCACTTGCAGTAATTACTATGGCATTGCAAATGCATTGTTAATCTCTAGTAAGTAAGTAGTTGCTAGTTGCGTTATTATAGTTAACTAAACCGGCTATGTTGAAGCGAGCGGCAGTCGACGATATTACTTGATAGTCGACCGTTTTGGCCGACAGTATTAGAAGGCCGCCTATGCGGTTTAGCGGTCTCGCGCCCCGCTCATTCGATATTTAAATTCAAAACAAAATTTAAAAAAAAACCATACCTAATAAAACTAAAACAGTACCTACAATTTTTGAAAAAAAAAATACTTTTTTTTTTATTCTAATAAAAATTATAACCTGCCTAAAAAGAAACGTCATTCAATGTTTGACATATGAATTATTTATTCTGGATTTAAAAAAAAAGTTGGTTAAGTTTTTGACAGTTCGTTTCGTTGTGTGAATGTGAAATGAAAATATTTTGGAATTGTCTGTTTGGATGACGTTTTCGCGATACGATAGTTTTCCTTGCGAAAATCTTTTTGATATGTATTTTATTTGCAATGTAAAACTTAACTAGTACGTGTGTGCAAATATGTGATTTAAAAAAGTTGTTTTGAGTCGATTGAATCGTAATCGAAGGCGGTACAGGTATGTGTATTAATAATTAATAATTTATTTCTCTAATTATCATTTACGAACCAGTTAAATGAAATAACTTAGATTTTGTTGATATACGGTAGTTTTTTTAAGGTTATACGAACGAAACAAACTTCTTTGGATATACTATGCCTAAGAGTTATTTAAAACTAATTTTCTTGTAAATTTTTTAATAAAAGTAGTTTATTTTTTGAACATTTATTAAATGTTATTCTTGAAAAAATTTCATTTTTACGTTCTTGTTATAAAATAACAAACGCGAAAACTTTGTTGTAAAGTTTTTAATGACTAACGTGTATCTAATAATTAAGGTGAATGGGCAATCTTTCTATTCTAGCAGGTTAGCAGATCTGACTGTTGTTGCTCTGTTAATTTTACATAATAACTAGCTGTTGCACGCGACTTCATCTGCGTAACTTTGCATAAAATATAGCTTATGTTACTTGCTGCGATAATGTAGCTTTCTATATTTGAAAGAGTTTTCAAAATTGGTCCAGTAGTTTTTGAGTTTATTCATTAGAAATAAAAATGCAAAATTCCTCCATACAAATCTTGTCGTGATGATTACTAACACAACTGCAAAAAAAGGGAAATCAGTTTTGGTATTCTCATATGTATGATGCTCCGTCATACATGATTTGTATTTATATTGATTATACATTTTAAAGGAGAGTAATGAAAACGCAGATCCAAAATGTTAATAAGAATGGTTGCAGTAGTAACATAGATAAGGAAAGTGTGGGAGAGAAATAGAAATATTTCGGTGGACGAACTAGGAAATATTATATATTTTTATTATTATTATTACTTAATCTATAGTAATATTAATAAAGAGGTAAAATTTACATGTTTGTTTGTAAGTAGGAGGTAATCTTCGAACCTACTCATCTTATTTAAATAATGTCTTTTACTAATATTTCATGTATGATTTCAATTATATTCCAATTATAAGACATGATTTTTTTGTTGCCATCTTTTAAATTATAATAATAAAAAATAATTCTAAATTTAATATGCTCTATTATGTTTTGGAATACTTTTAAGGCTTCTATATGCCTTTTAGTTAAAGCCCATGTTTGGCAGACATCAGTCATGCAAGGCAGTATATACATATTGAATATTTTTGGAGTTTATTACTTAAGAATAGATATATGGGAGTAAAATCAAAATTGTCACACGGAATGAGAGCATGAATGCGCTACATTCTATTGTTTTGAATATTTAAGAATATCTGAAGTTTCAGAGATCCACGCCATCTACACAATATTATTTAAAAAAAAAACAATGTTGTTCCTTCGGTGTGTTTGAATTGTGAAAATTTAAATTTTATAATCGTTCCAAAGGAAACTCCACTCGTGTGTCAGAAGCTGACACACACAAAATTTTTATTCCTTGTTTTGATTGAAAACTGATGATTTTTCATTATCCCCTTGAGGTTTTGGTTTATTTATTTATTATTATTATAAACTACCTGATGCCCACGACTTCGTGTGCGTTGAAAAATATTAAGTAACCTATCCTGTGTCCCGTACGTCCAAATGTTTATCTACCAAGTTTCATGAAAATCAGTTAATTCGTTTCAGTTATGGAGGAACATACATACCATATATACATACAGAAAAAAATTCTAAAAATCGTTAATTTAGTTTCAGTATCATGTATAGAGCCTATAAACACGATATCTCTGAAAACAAAGTAACTTACTCCATGACCGACCCTTACAAATTTATTATTAGTATTGATTGATAAATAATGTTTAAGTAAATTGTGGTTGACAGCGCACTTGCAGCACCTGTGCTGTTGCTTGTGTTAATAATGCGACAGTCGCCACCACCATCGAATGGTTTTTTCAAATTAAGTTTGTATCAGAAAAAAAAGTGATAACACCTGTTTTTAATAAAATTATATCAAAATCATAGTAAGAAGTTTTGGTACTTTTCTATACTAATATTATAAACAGAGAAGATTTGTATGTTTTTAATGAATAAACTCAAAAACTACTGGACTGATTTTAAAAAATCTTTCCCCTATAGAAAATTGTTATCAACGAGTAGCATAGGCTGTATTTTATAAATCTGTATTTTATAAGTCGAAGTCGCGTGCAACAGCTAGTATTAAATAAAGTTTCTTTCTAACTTTTATCCTTTTTTTATTAAAAAAAATTAATTGATATTATTATTTTTTATTTTTGTTTCAGATCACAGCATGAACTTTAAATGTCGCAGTGAAAAGAAAATATATAAAACATCAGTCATGTGATTTTGAGTCAGTATTTTTTTTAAATAGAATAACATAGCACCCAATAATGTAATCATACAGTTACGTCCTATATCAAGGCCAGTACTAGTTTTTAAAGTGTAATTATGATTAAAAGTAACTAAGTATATTTTCTTTGATTCACTATGATATCATCAAATACTGGGACATATTGTGAGTACTTACTCTTTTTTTTTTTTCTAGTATAATTAATTATAATTATAAACATTTACCTACAACAATTTTTTTAAAACTCGCTGTTGTACAGAGTTATATATACCCTTGACCATTATTTCGTCTAAAATCCGTCTGCGTTAAAAAATGAAAAATATAACACCTGATAAAGTATCTTTATCGCTATGACGACGGTGGCGCCGCCACGGCGACAGTGGCGCCCAATTTGTTATATATATGTATTTTTAGACGATCCTTCGGCAACGTGGCTCACAGATAGTTCATCCAGCTATCCTGGCTAACTTACCTAGATACCCACATCCTATATCCTCACAAGTTCCTGACATATTATTTGGATTAATTTTTAATTTCACGTGTGAAGTAGATAAAAAAAATGCCAGTGACTACACTACTCATATATTAATTATTGTACACGCTTGGTTAAAACTGCTACTCGAAATGGAAGTAGCCATCTCTCTCTTTTCTTTCTTTCTTTCTTTCTTTCTTTCTATGTGTGTGGTTAACGTGGCTAACGTGTGGCTCTACTTCATTCCCATACAAAATGACGTTTACGCGTACTACGCATTTCGACCGAGTAAAACTCGCACTAGTACCTCTACCATGAGTTATAATGACCGCACTCGCTAGCGAGAGCGCAAAATATTTATATGGAAAATTGTCAATTTGACATTGGCAGTTGACAGTTTTTCATTTAAATGTTTTACGCTCTCGCTATCGAGTGCGGTCATTATAACTCATGGTAGAGGTACTGTACCTTTTTTACTCATGAAATAGAAAAAACCTTTTCTCCGACCTATTACATTTAAAGCAGTTATTTTTATATTACAAACTGATAACTTTAATTTTATTTATTAGTAGGTATAAAAGCATAGATTAGTTAGCATTAGATTTCAACGGGGTGCCATTTCGCGTGTGTCGATTTACATATTAATGTTCTGTATTTCTACTGTAACTATCAATATCTATATTTTTATGTTAAGTTCGTCAGACAGGCTGACGATTCACCTTGATTATATTAGGGGCTACCGTCGCCTATAACACAAGGAAAGGAACGCCACAGATGTTGCAAGTTCGCTGCCATATAAGGATAAAGTGTTAGGAAAGTGGGCTCTGTCATCCCTTATTCACTCACCGAAACACAAAAGCACACGTGCTGTTTATTTCACGGTTGTCTTCTGTAAGGGGGCGATTACTTCCCAGATCCAGACCAGAGCCAACATTGAAAAGTTCATTTACAAAGTTTGCCTTACCTGGAATCAAACCTGGGACTACCTATTGAGACAGAGCTCTAAGGGCAAGCATCTTAACCACTTGACCAATGGGCTTGTTAGAAATTTGAACTGCATATAGCAACCAAATATTTTCCTCATTTTCGGACCGAGTGCTTTAAAATATTTCATTTCCAAAGTTGATTCCCATGTAGATCCTTGTCGGTAATCTAACCCGGGACCCCTGAAGCAAGCACCTTAACCACACGACCATATCAATCATTAATTCACTAGCCGGTGCCCGCGACTTCGTCCGCCTTGAAAAATAAAAAATATAACGTATGACAAAATATATATAACTAGCTGACCCGGCAAACGTTGTTTTGCCATACAAAAAAAAAATATCACAGGGCCATGCAAAATAGATGTTGGCCGATTCTCAGACCTACCCGATAAGAACACAAAATTTCATCAAAATAGGTCCAGCCGTTTCGGAGGAGTTTGGCAACAAACACCGCCACACGAGAATTTTATATATTAGATGAAATCTTTGTTGCTGTCCATTGCCAGGCGTTGGAATTTTATTTTTAGATGATCCCTCGGGAACAGCACTTCTTTTCAGGACGAAAGGTACCCAATGTCGTTTTTTGTATCTCTGACAATGTGTATGCAAAATTACATGATGTTCGGTTCGGTAGTTAAGGCGTGAAAGGGTAACAGACAGGGGTACTTTCACATTTATATTTATTATATATTTTATCAGCTGATGCTTCCGCGATAACTTAATAAAATATAGTCTATGTTACTCGCTGATAATGTATAGCTTTCTATAGGTGAAACAATTTTTAAAATCGGCCCACTAGTTTTTCAGTTTATTCATTACAAACATACATACAAATCTTCTCTCTTTATAATATTAGTATCGACTAGCTGGTGCTCGTCAGCGTTAATAAAATAAAAAATATATAATGCCTAAATAACACCTGACCTGACATCTTTATCGCTGTGACGACTTTGACGTCACCACGGCGACAATGGCGTCCATTCATTTTGTATTTTAAGACGATCCCAAACATTTTTCCAAGATAAAAAGTATCATATATGTCAATCCAGGTAATTAACTATCTGTGTGCCAAATTTCATCCAAATCCGTTCAGTAGTTTTTACATGAAAGAGTGACAAACATACACACATCCATACATCCTCACAAACTTGCGCATTAACTTATTTTAGTGCGATTTTAACTGTCATAGGTTAATTTTTGGGATTCGCTATTGTTTTTTTTTTTTTCTTTAACAGTTCACGTGAGCAGCACATGGCGGTAATTGGTGAAACGTTGCTTGATGGTTTTCATGGTAAGTGATGGCAATTATTAGAGTTAAATTTTTAATATATATTTTTGTCTAAAATAAATGTTGCCTAAGTTACTCCACATAACATCAGCTATATGCCAGTGAAAGTCCCGTCAAAATCGCTCCAGCCGTTTCGGAGATTAGGTGGCACAGACAGACATAATAAAAATTAAAAAAAAAAAAATTTTTTTTTTGTTATTTATAAGTACTCTGATATAGGTACATTTAGTAAACGGCAGTTATTTTGACATTATAAACAGACTCTTAAATTTTATTTATTTAGTAGATGTAGATTATTATGTATATACACTACTAGTTGGTGCCTGCGACTTCGTCCGCATTGGAGAATAAAAAAAAAATAAAAAATAAAAAAAATAAAAAATGTTGCTTACACTTTAAGCAGGCGTTAGTTTTATATTTTATTTTAGATGATCCCTTGGGAACTGTACTTTTATGAAAGGTATATCCCATGTGTCCTTTCTTGTATCCCTCACAACGTGTATGCAAAATTTCATGGTGATCGGTTGAGTAGTTAAGGCGTGATAAGGTAACAGACAGACATGCAGATAGACAGAGTTACGGATATATATTTCACTTTATAATATTTCACTTACTTAACATAGTTACTTTCACATCTATAATATAAAAATGAATCTCTAAATGTGTTGCTAAGCTCAAAACTCGAGAACGGGTGGACCGATTTTAATTCTGTCTTCACTCATGGATAGAGGGATAATCAGGGAAGGTTTTTACGTAAAAAAAAAATGCACCCCGGGCGAAGCCGGGAGCGGACCGCTAGTTTATAATATTATTTAATGATATAATTAATTCTAAATATAGAAATTTTGTGCCTTAAAATTGTAATTAAAAACTTGCTTTTCTGCTACTTTTTGTCGGTATCGCCTTTAACGGATTTCCACTATGTTAATATGTTAGTAGATATAATTTGACATATGTAATTCTAATTATCATATAATTTGCGTAATGATACACTTGTATATATGTATCCCACTGGTTTTAGAACAGCATATATATAATATTTTTTACGAGTTAAGTGACAGTTTGTTGCTAAAGCCAATTTTGTACTGACCTTGCAAACATACCATCACCGCACGACGATCTAGTGTTTTGTTAAGGGGAAGCACTTCGAGACATTATTGTTTTAAAAATTTAAATTGCTTCTTGTGACTTTTTGACTGTGTGAATGAATACTTATTACTGATTATTATTTACTGACGACCCGCCTTTTTTCTGCATAATTGTTACGACGGTAAATGTAGTGAATGTGGTAAGTACCTATCAATAATAACTGGTTAGTGTTAATATACCAACGTACTTGTACTTTTACCACCAGTCGTTATTAATATGTCACTGCTGTTTTCGGTAAAAGTGAAAGAGTGTTTTAAAAGTAATAAAAATAACAACAAATGGCTGAAAAAATCTCAATGTCTATTGGTAACTAAAAGATGATTATGTGGTAAATCATGCTAATACTCATTGTCATTAAAAAAAATTGCATCCATACTAAACCGGGAGCAGGCCGCTAGTTATTAGTCATTTTCTATTAATCACACTAACGAAAAAAAAAAACATAAAAAAAACTAACGAGCGGAGACGTACTCGCCAACTTTCTTGTTTTCAATACTTTTGTAGTTACTCGTACATGTTGTCCTGTTTTGCCAACTTTTATATATCTTCATAGAAAAAGTTCCATGTTGTTAAATTTCTTATTTCGCCAACTTTTATTTATGTTAATATTAGTAATTCCGAGCATGCAGTAGTAACCTTCCTCGTTTATCACTTTTTTCACCAATGAGACCCGAATCAAAATCCTTTGGTTTAGAAGAAGTTGGAGAAACTTGGGAGAATCACATAGAAGCAGATAACGACTTCGTTGTCTGCTTGACTAGATAACATCGATAGTAGATACAAATGTTTTATTTCCATATCCGATTACTAAAATAATGAATCGCGGTATCTATATTTTAATTAATTCAATATTATTTTTTCTGTTAATTGAAATGGAAATAGGTTTTATTTAAATGATACAACGTCATTTCTAATCTTTTTGTTATTTCAGATATGAAATACAAAAGACATTATAATTATTTATCACACGTTATTTTACACGTCTGCCTGCGAAATTAAGTAAAACGTGAATTTAACAGTGAACTGTATCTTATTACTATGGTACGAACGTTTCTTTTGTAACATAGGCTTGTCACATAAATTTAGAAGCAATATTCATAGTCATGCAGTGCCAATTTCATGTTATATATTTTGTACGATAAAATAGTGAGTTTTAGTGAGTTTTAGCCGGCGAAGCGCTTCCCCTTAAGATGAGCGAGCGCATCGTGCGGGCGTGTCGCAACTTGGTTTGATTAATACACGCCCCGACCTCTTTAAAGACCTCATGCGCTCTAATAGGTCACTTGCTGTGAGGTCGTCCGTTCAGTTCCTGGTGGCTCTAAATTTCACACACTCGCAAGCTATACTTATCTATATAAATAAAATCAGAGTGTCTGTCTGTGATTTGCGAAAAACTGCCTCAAACTAAGCTTAGAGAGTCATTCGCATGCTGTTAAAACGTAAATAACTTTTTTTAGAATTTTTGTCTGTCTGTCTGTCTGTCTGTCTGTCTGTCTGTCCGGGGTAATCTCAGAAACGGCTGAAGCGATTTCGATGAAACTTTGCAGACATGAAGAGGAGGTCGTCAGGAGTAACATAGGCTACTTTTTGTTTATGTAAATTGCGGTACATACACCAAAATAACATTTTTTACAATTTTTGTCTGTCTGTCTGTTTGTTCCGGCTAATCTCTGAAATAGCTAGACCGATTTTGACGGGACTTTTATTGGCAGGTAGCTGATGTAATAAGGAGTAACTTAGGCTACGTTTATTTTAGAAAAAATACACCCCGGACGAAGCCGGGAGCGGGCCGCTATAAACAATAAAAAACGGGATCTATGCAATATATTCGAGTTTTTCAAACGCGATATTTTTTCTTTTACTGAAAAAAAGTTACTAACCCTGTGACAATAAAAAAAAGATTTTTTTCGTTCATAACGATTGGATTTGTTGTTAACAACTGAAACGAAGGTTCATGCAATACGATGAGTTCTCCTTGCGGCATATCTTTTCTTTGGCTTAGTCGCTCATTATGTATTATTAATAGGAACGGATTTTTTTTCGCTAACATTCTAGAAAATTCTAGAAGTTTTTAGAAAATTCTAGAAGTTTCTCGAAAATTCTAGAAGTTTCTCGAAAATTTCAGAAGTTTCTAGAAAATTCCAGAAGTTTCTAGAAAATTCTATGAAATTTTTCTTCACTTTTTCAGATAATTTAATAAGATTTTTTGAAATTTCAGAACATCGTCATCTATATTAATAAAATCAGAGTGTCTGTCTGTGTGTTCCGGCTAATCTCTGAAATAGCTGGACCGATTTTGACGGGACTTTTATTGGCAGGTAGCTGATGTAATAAGGAGTAACTTAGGCTACGTTTATTTTAGAAAAAATACAGCCCGGACGAAGCCGGGAGCGGGCCGCTATAAACAATAAAAAACGAGATCTATGCAATATATTCGAATTTTGCAAACGCGATATTTTTTCTTTTACTGAAAAAAAGTTACTAACCCTGTGACAATAAAAAAAAAAGAATTTTTTCGTTCATAACAATTGCATTTGTTGTTAACAACTGAAACGAAGGTTCATGCAATACGATGAGTTCTCTTTGTGGCATATCTTTTCTTTGGCTGAGTCGCTTATTATGTATTATTAATTCATTCTAGAAAATTCTAGATATTTATAGAAAGTTCTAGAACTTTTTAAAAAATTCTAGAAGTTTTTAAAAAATTCTAGAAGTTTCTCGAAAATTCTAGAAGTTTCTCGAAAATTTCAGAAGTTTCTAGAAAATTCCAGAAGTTTCTAGAAAATTCCAGAAGCTTCTAGAAAATTCTCGCATATATGAAAACTTTCTTCACTTTTTCAGATAATTTAATAAGATTTTTTGAAATTTCAGAACATCGTCAAAATTTTTAGAAATTTAAAAATTTGTTAAACCTGATGGGTGATTTGTTATATTTATTTCGAAGGAAGTAGAGTGAGGCTATCTTAATGTATAAGCATCATTCTCATTAAACTCGAAAAGTCTATGTACACGAATAATCTATATAAATAAAATCAGAGTGTCTGTCTGTGATTTGCGAAAAACTGCCTCAAACTAAGCTTAGAGAGTCATTCGCATGCTGTTAAAACGTAAATAACTTTTTTTAGAATTTTTGTCTGTCTGTCTGTCTGTCCGGGGTAATCTCAGAAACGGCTGAAGCGATTTCGATGAAACTTTGCAGACATGAAGAGGGGGTCATAGGCTACTTTTTGTTTATGTAAATTGCGGTACATACACCAAAATAACATTTTTTACAATTTTTGTCTGTCTGTCTGTTTGTTCCGGCTAATCTCTGAAATAGCTGGACCGATTTTGACGGGACTTTTATTGGCAGGTAGCTGATGTAATAAGAAGTAACTTAGGCTACGTTTATTTTAGAAAAAATACACCCCGGACGAAGCCGGGAGCGGGCCGCTAAATGTATTGCTAAGCGCAAAACTCGAGAACGGGTGGACCGATTTTAATTCTGTCTTCATTCATGGACAGAACGATAATCAGGGAAGGTTTTTACGTTAAAAAAAATGCACCTCGGGCGAAGCCGGGAGCGGACCGCTAGTTATAAAATAAAGTAGCTGTCCGCCTCTGTCTGTTTCTACGATAACTTCAACTAAACCACTCAACGGATTTTGATAAGGTTTTCACTAACGGAAAGAGCCATAAACGAGAAAGGTTAGGCATATCTTCTTATATATAAAAATCTCGTGTCACTATGTATGTTCGGGATAAACTCCGAAACTACTGAACCGATTTTGATAAAATTTCGTAACTATATGTAATTTGGTCCAACTTAAAAGATAGGATAGTTTATATCTCATTTTGTTTATTATTTTTTTGCAAATTATATAATATTATTAACATTAACACAGCGCCATCTCTTGATACCTATTCAATCCAGCAATTATTTGTTAAAATTATATGTGAGTTCCATGACAATCTAACAGATGGCGGTGTAAGACAATCTAACAGTTTGCACCCGGGCGAAGCCGGGAGCGGGCCACTAGTATATATGTACCTATATATAAATTTGCAGAAAAAAATTGTATCCATGGGAAGTCGGAGATGGATCACCAGTATATAATAAAAATAGTAGATTTTGATAGTTCCTGGAAGGAGTCCTTAGAATCCTTGGAAAGTTTTTATCATACACCAGAAACGTCCATATAGTTTTTACAGCGCACGCCAAATAATGACTTTTATGAGCAAATTTTTTATATCTTGGATTAGTACATTTTTGTAATTTTACGAAAATTAATTTTTCTTATCTTTAATTTTTCTTAAAATAAATCCCAGCCTGCTCATGATGATTAATGAAGCTTTCTATATATTATATGTGAAACAATTTTTGAATTTTGAATAGTTTTTGAGTTTGTCCAAAACAAACAAACATAAGAAAATTAAATTTTTTCTCTTTATAATATTAATGTAGAATAATGTAACTTGTCAAATCATGTTTCCTAGAGAAGTTAATAATAATGGTGGTAAAGTTTAATTGACCTAACTACAAGTTTGCCCGAAACATGTAAGTAAAGTGTTTGACCTATTGAAACTGGCCTAGCCAAAGGTGATCATGTGAAGAAGATTCAGGTGAAGGCTAATGCGGCATAGAAATCACTTCTTCTTACTTATACATATAGGCGTTATAAGTGCAAGTCTTTTGTGTAGTAGGCGCAAACAAAAGCTTGAAAATTGCGACCATAACGTCACACAGTAAGCGTCAGTTCACACCCGAACGCGACGCGCCGCGAACTTTTTAAGGCGATACACACACGTCAAACTAAAAACACACCGGTTTTGCCTCAAGCGTCATTAGTCTCTGTGTGGTACAGGCGTGAGCACTACTATATTGTCCTTTAAGCCCGGTGTACACGGGTAGAGTAAACGGTATAGTAGCATTGTAGTATACTAACTTTCTTACTAACTATACTAATGTAAACAGTATTGGTAGAGTATGAGTAGAGTACTAAAATATGGAAGAGTATTAGAGTAGTTACCATCGCGGGCAAGCTACTCTACTACTTGCCTTCCCCCACTCCTGGTTTTTTTACAATTTTTCGATGAGTGTTCATAGTGTTTGATCAGTGTGACGTACCGGTTTCTATAAAAGACTGATGATTCTCGTGTAAACAGTTACTCTACTAAAACTGGTAGAGTACTTGGAACTGGTAGAATAGTACGCTAGTTGATTCTACCGTTTACTCTACCCGTGTACATTAGGCTTTAACGCCATTCGTACTATAATGGTGTTTGTACACGATGCAAGTAGCTGTAGCAAGTAATGCGGCCCGCAGTCCTTTTTTTTTTGGTGGGCTTGCGTCGTCGCTGCGGCGGCGTAGCCGGTGACTTTCGAGCCATGCGTTTGTGGTACGCGTCATATACGGTACATGCTGACCGTATATGATTTCGTCTGCGTTGAAAAAAAAAACTTAAAAAATATATTATGAGTATTGAGTAATATAACGCCTGCCATATTCATTGCTGTGACGACGACGGTGGCGCCGCCACCGCTCTGGATGACTTTTTTTTCTGGATGAAAGGTCTTTCCTGTAGCCTTGACAACGTGTATGCAAAATTTCATGATGATCGGTTGAGTAGTTAAGGCGTGAAAAGGTAACAGACAGACAGACAGACAGACAGAGTTACTTTCACATTTATATTGTGTATATAATAAACACATATACAAGGTGTGGCCTGTAATAAGAGCAATAAATTTAAACGACGATTCTATAGAGTATACGCAGTCACCTTAACCTAATCATAATGCTCCAAAGTGCTTATACTCAGAGATATAGCAATCCAAAGTTACAATACATAATCAATGAATTTCACGATCGCTAAATTGTCGGTTATCAGTTGTCAGATGTCTTGGTACAGGGTACTGAGGCGAGAACGATCTTAAATGTCAATGTCAAGTACTCCGACTGGACACATTATGTCTGTAGTAGTACATTGCTGGCTCGATTCATTTTGTTACAAAATAACAGTAAAATTGTTTTTCATTTTAATTAATTGAAACCATTTGGAATTAATTACTGATTCGTTAAAGGGTCTATGTTTTAATTTATTGCTCTTATTACAGGCCACACCCTGTAAAATACATATAATTATTATAGATTTGGAACTTGTTTGTTATGTTATGATGCGCAAGTTGCTCGTGCGAGCTACTGGCGTGAGCTACATCGAATTATATGCTTGTACATTAATTGTACATGTTGCACAATCCATGTACAACTATTATATTGCATATGTTGTGTCAAGATGATACATAAATTTAATGTACAGTCGGGGTAAGAAAAGGTTCATCGCCTGAAAATTGCTGATACTTGCCTGAAAAATGCCTGATATTTGCTTGCACCAAGGCAGTTAAATATCAGTAGGTAATGCCAAAATTTCATTTCAAACGTCCGTTAGATTGTCCGCTTAGTGATTTAGTTTCAAAAGTTTTGAAATGACGAAGGTTTGCCTGCCCCGACTGTACTACACGTTTATAGTAGGTACTCATCATTTCTTACAAAAAGTCAATAATTCAGTCTCAAGAACCATTTTTTTTTAATTTATTTATTTATTAGGAAGCCAAAACAGTATACAACAATCCATACACTTATTCACATTTAAACAATATTTTATAATATTGTATACTTACTCCATTTATAGGCTAACTCAGCGTGCATTAAAAACGAACACAAAAGACATTTTTTGTTTACAAAATAAAGCTAAGAAAAAGATAATAAAAAACCAAACAAAACAAAAGAACAAAAGAATTATAGTATACAAATACTAAGCCGTAGAAGAGTTACTAAGCCGGGTGGTGGGGCTGGGTGTTCACTCTTCCGGACTACTGCGGAGGGCGGTTACTAGGCCGGCCCCCGAAACCGGGTCTTCACCACCCTCCACAAAGCCACGATTGCGGTACTCTGCCAGGCGGTCCTTCCCTGCCGCAGAGCTCCGTAATCGCGTGCGTTGCCCAACTACCACTGAGTGACAAAGCCATCCGAGAAAATCCGCCCGCTTCGACCCGCGCCGGTCTTCGTGCGCGGAACCGAGACCTATACCTCGGTCCGACGCACAAGGACCGGGGGAGCTGTCTCTCGACGGCCAACATCCCGTGGGTCGAGGGGATGACCAGTGAAGCTCCAACGGACAGTTGGAGCCTCCAAACTGATGCTCCGCCACGAACTCCGATGATCGGAGCCCGCTCGGAGCACACGCACGTGGGTCTTCTCAGTTCCCAAGCGACAATCCGATCAACCAAGCAAAAAGGCCGGTGACTCCCCGGCCCTTGCAACCGCCCGGATTGCCGAGAGGTAAGCCCCCCCACGACTGCACGGTCTTGACCCACCTAGGGGGGGTAACATACCTAAGCCTATCGTTTACCTCATCTCAAAATAGGCCTACGCGTAACACACAAGGTTTTAGGCAAAGATACACACGGCCTGTTCGTTTATCAAACCTAAGTTTCCAAAAAATAAATGAATGTTTCTTTTTAAATAATAATTAAAAAAATGTCGTCAATAGTCATAACTTGTTTTATGTTAAGGTCGACAGACGTGCTGACGGGCCACTTGATGGTAGACGTCTAAAGCACAAGCACAAACACACAAGCATAAACATTCAAAAGCACTCGATTCGACTTATTGTATAATAAAATAAATAAATAAGTCGAATCAAGTGCTTCGGAATCTTCATATTTGTCACAGCGTCATCATAAATTGTCTCGAGAGCCAAAACACCAGCGTCCACGCCGCACGCACAGCGCACACCGAGGCACCTTTGAGCATGGAACGTTTACCGAGAACGCATGGCTCGGGCCCGAGGCACGCTGTGGCACGTCCACACCGACCGAGCATTTGACTCGAGTGGCTGCCGCGCGAACCCATCCGCCCTTTTTTTTAACGTTGGGAAATCCCCTTGGAGACTCGGCAGTGTAGGGGGCAATGCGGGGTTATACCGGATTCCTACCGGCTAAATCCCAACGACGTTATGACACAACTTCGGTGCCCCGCCACGACTATTCAGCGCGGGGAGGGCTACGCTGTCTGTAAGAACCTCGGCGTACCCGAGAGTGGAGGTACGCCGGGAACCCTTTCGCCCCGTGTGGACGCGGGTAATTTGAATTGATAATCTGATTTTTACATGAGTATCGCTTTGCGCTCGCCACACCCTACGGCCGTGTATCACGGTTAGAAGGTGCGCAAACGCGTGCGATCTCACGCTCACTAACTGTATCGTGGGAACGTAACATTTTGTGCTTTCACTGGCCGATGACTGCCCGCGTCGGCCAATTGGTCCTTGTAAGATGGACTTCATGTAGTGTTTGAACATTCGTTATTCGGTCCCCTTTACTGCTGTGAACATTTTAAATGGTGCACTATCTGAGTACCGTGTAATACTGTTTATCCATCTGTTTAGTAAGAGATATATCGGTATATCGGAAGCAAACTATCCTAAGTCACATTTAGCAAATTATTCAGTAAGCACGATAAACGTCTGAGCGTAAGCATTTAGCCAGTTGGATTTGTAACATAATTATAATCAAAAGCAAAACTTTTTTGTTTTGTTTGACAGGACAAAAAAGTATCAGTACGTAAAAATACTTATTCTAATTTTTTTTTTTAATTGGCTTAGGATGATTTATCTTCGGTATACAGATATAAGCTTACAAAATTCGTACTAATGGTATAACCAGTAAACGAATGTATCTCTACTATCTTGACTATTTTATTGTCGTTTACGACCTTATTCCCAATCTTTATAAAAGGTGACTAATATGCTTCTTCACCATGGTACAATCTGTTTTTGTGTCAAATTTCTTCATAATCAGTTCAGTAGATTAGACATGAAAACATAAAAGACAGAGTTACATTGAACGAGCCTATTGGTCTAGTTATTAAGATGCCTCAAGTGGCCTATCTCTAGCATTGGACGTCATACAGCTGAGATGATGATGAATGTACGTTATTTTAGACTCTGTTTTGTAAGAGAGGTGTTAACACAGTGTTTTATTATTTTTCTTTTTTCAAAAGAAACTTTTTTCTTGTTGCAGGATGAAAGGGAGGGCGCGGGGCGTCAGGACGGCGCCATGCTGCCCAACACTATGGAGGTTAGTATTCAATTACTTAAGGGTAGTCACAAGCGCTATAACCGAACAGACTTCATGGAACTAAATATTAAAAATATCTCTCTCTCTCTCTTTGTGTGTGTGTCTCTCCCTCTCTGTCTGTCTGTCTCTCTTGAGAAGATTTGTATTTTGGTATGTTTGTAATGAATAAACTCAAAAACTATAGTGGACCGATTTTGATTTACATTATCAGCTACTAACATAGGCTATCAATACTAATAATAAATCTGTAAGGTTGGTCAGGGAGTAAGTTACTTTGTTTTCAGAGATATCGTGTTTATAGGCTCTATACATGATACTGAAACTAAATTGACGATTTTTACAATTTTTTTCTGTATGTATGTATGTATGTATGTATGTATGTATGTATGTATATTCCTCCATAACTCTGAAACGAATTAACTGATTTTCATGAAACTTGGTAGATAAACATTTGGACGTACGGGACACAGGATAGGCTACTTAATATTTTTCAACGCGGACGAAGTCGTGGGCACCAGCTAGTATTTTATAAAGTTACGCGGGCTAAGTCGCGTGCAACAGCTAGTAACATATAAAAAAACAAACAGAAACGTCCCAACCTGTCACAACCCGGCTCCAACTCACCATAATTGCAGGTTGTAAAAACCTGAGCTGGTCTTCCGATGGTTTGTGTTCAAAAACCTCTAACGCATAGTGGTGTGACCAGCAAATTAGTGAAATATGTTTTTTTGCATCAAACGCTTTAAATTATCATATTCTTTGTGCCCTGTAAAATTATTTAAAAATATCAAATAGTTTCTAAGACATGTACATCACATGTTACATTACATATAAACTGGTGCAAGAGACGTTATTTTATACAAGCGTTCGAATCTTTAAACCGCTCTCCTGTAAAGTTGTATTTTTGCACTTGCATTATACTATACGTAGGACCCATCGAAGTGACCGTCATACTGTCAATAAAAATACTAGTAAATTACCGTCACTCTTGGATAATTGACAAATACAATAACAGCATCAGTTTTCGACTATAAACATAATTGCTTCCATATATATCGCGTGTGTCAAATTAGGTCGTTTCAAATTCAAATGGAGACCATTCAAAATGGCGTTAGGAAACCGATTGTTTGGAAATATCCTCCATTTTGCTGTCGAACCGTGTTACCGTTTTAAATAGTGTTATCTTTTCGCTAGATCTCTGAACTACGAATTGAATCTCTATATAAACTTTTCTTCCTAAATTGGATTCATTAGTATAACATTCAAAATATATTTACATTACTGGTGCCTGCGTTGAAAAATAAAAAACCTTAGAAAATATATATCCCTAACTCTGTCTGTCTGCATGTCTGTCTGTTACCTTTTCACGCCTTAACTACTCAACCGATCATTATGAAATTTTACATAGGTATCTACTCGTTGTCAGGGATACAAGAAAAGGCATTGTTCCCAAGGGGTCATCTAGATTAAAATAAAAAACTAACACTTGGCCAAAGTGTTATAGCAACAAGAGGTCAGGCGTTATATTGCTTATATATAATTTTTATCAACGCGGACGAAGTCGCGATCAAGTGAGTAATATAACGTCTTTTTCGCTGTGACGACGCAACGGCTATATAACGTCACGCTGCCACCAACAGGAGCGGAGCGTCAATGGAAAATGTTGCCTAATCGGGAAAAATTACGCAAAAATCACGTATGATTAAAATGTTCCTCTTTAAAGGTACCATGCCGCGCGGCTCAGACGCGTGGTTGGCTCCCTACGGAACGGTTGTGCTCAGCGAACTGAGTTTTTAAATTTGTTTTTGCGATATCGGCGCCACCGTCGCGTCGTCACAACGATAACGATGTCGGGCATTATTTTATTACTCATATATTTTCTTTTTCAACGCGGACGAAGTCGCGGGCACCAGCTAGTAATATTATAAAGAGAGAAGATTTGTATTTTTATATGCTTGTAATGAATAAACTAAAAAAACTCCTGGACCGATTTAAAAAATTATTTTATTTATAGAAAGCTATACTATCAGCGACTAACATAGGCTATATTTTGTAATAAAAGTTACTCGGGCGAAGTCACGTGCAACAGCCAGTTTAAAATATTAGGATAGATTTGAATTGTTGCTGTCAACATATTCAACCGACAAACGAGCAAATTAACAAACAAATAATTACTCGTTAATTAGACATTAGTACACATCGTTCGCACTACATACATAGTCTAATCATATTTAGGAACTCATTGACTAATTAATGAGCTTTTTCCACTGGAAGATTGCGTAAGTGATGTTTGAACAATGGCAGATTCCTGATTTGAATTGGGATAAAATCATTGAACTCGAGACAGTGTCATGTTACGTAATGTAACCACTGGGAATACCCACCAAACACCCCCCCCCCCCCCACCACCCCCGGATTCCACCATCAGCGGTGATGTGCGGGTCCGAGTTCACAGCGAGGCCTTATCCTCGGATCCCCACACACCGCTACGTTCTTTTCGAATCCAGCTCAAAGCGATGGCTTCACCTCACATTAAATGTGGCGGCCCACTGCAATGCCGTGAGCCGCCACTCGTCATTGTTGGGTGTTTCAGGGCGTCAGAGACGTCCTCTTCTGACGCCCTGACGTTGTCACACGACGTGCACACAAAAAAAAACGTGTTTTCTTTGTTAGGCCCGGGACTTTTCAGCCCATGTGTTAACGAATGATGAATAAGTTGAGTCAGCTTTACATTAAGGCGTGTGTACACTTGAAAGTATAGACTAGTACCCAAGCAGGTTGCTAGCGATTTCCGTGGGACTCAGTGAGTTCCTAACAATTATTGGTATGCACTTATTCAGCATGCTCTCCTGATCACGAAAAGTGCGGTAGTAAAACGATAAAGGTGTGGGGGGGTAGTTACGACGCGACGTCACAAAGATGGCGTCGAGCCTATTCTATTTAGCAGTTTTTCTCGATAACTACTGAACCGATTTACTTGAACAAGGTGTCGAATGAAAGAGAATAGAATACACAATATTTTATCTCATACATTAAACCTATTATTTTATAAAGAAAAACACAGAAAACTGAATTTTTACAAATATATACTATTTTATCTTGTAAATATCTCGCTAACTATTGGGATTTGGAAAATTTAGTTTATTTTAAGAAGTACTCCCACGCTTATCAGAATTATAATGATGCTTGAATTATAAAGATAGAATGATAAACGACGAAGCTATAGTCATTTATGTGAGCGTCGGCAGCGTTAAGATGGCACTTGAGCCGCCTGGCGCGGGTGCGGCGGACGACGGTTTTTTACCTTATTGCGATTTTTATTAGCCAACTAGCGATCCGTTCCCGGCTTCGCACGGGTGCAATTTTTTTCTGCAAATTAAATGTAGAAACCTTCCTCGTTTAACGCTCTTCCCATTAATGAAAACAGTATAAAAATCCGTTCGGTAGTTTTTGAGAATCGCAAACATACAGACAGACAGACGCAGCGGGGGGACTTTGTTTTATAATATTAAAAAACGTAAATTTAATAATGTTGTCTGCGTGAGCGAATTGATTTTTGTTTAATTGTGCGTAACTTTGTCTTTTTCCTGTGTATATTAGTTCAACTGAGATAAGAGAACGCAGTTCGGCGAAATATGGGTATATTCTATCTCAAAACTTCGATGATGAATACTAAAGCTGTCTATCAAGCTGAGTGATGATCGTTAGGCAGAAAAGATAAATGCTTCATCTTATTCGTTTACATAGACTTTTCGAGTTTAATGAGAATGATGCTTATGCATTAAGATAGCCTCACTCTACTTCCTTCGAAATAAATATAACAAATCACCCATCAGGTTTAACAAATTTTTAAACTTCTAAAAATTTTGACGATGTTCTGAAATTTCAAAAAATCTTATTAAATTATCTGAAAAAGTGAAGAAAGTTTTCATAGAATTTTCTAGAAACTTCTGGAATTTTCTAGAAACTTCTGAAATTTTCGAGAAACTTCTAGAATTTTCTATAAACATCTAGAATTTTCTAGAATGTTAGCGAAAAAAAATCCGTTCCTATTAATAATACATAATGAGCGACTCAGCCAAAGAAAAGATATGCCGCAAGGAGAACTCATCGTATTGCATGAACCTTCGTTTCAGTTGTTAACAACAAATGCAATTGTTATGAACGAAAAAAATCTTTTTTTTTTATTGTCACAGGGTTAGTAACTTTTTTTCAGTAAAAGAAAAAATATCGCGTTTGAAAAACTCGAATATATTGAATAGATCCCGTTTCTTATTGTTTATGACGCTTGGAGAACCCTCTGGAAACTAAAGGAAGGGCGAAGAATGGAAGCAAACAAACAATCTGTGCGAGCAAATTCTAGAACACCTTTTTTAACACGTGTACATAGACTTTTCGAGTTTAATGAGAATGATGCTTAAGCATTAAGATAGCCTCACTCTACTTCCTTCGAAATAAATATAACAAATCACCCATTAGGTTTAACAAATTTTTAAATTTCTAAAAATTTTGACGATGTTCTGAAATTTCAAAAAATCTTATTAAATTATCTGAAAAAGTGAAGAAAGTTTTCATAGAATTTTCTAGAAACTTCTGAAATTTTCGAGAAACTTCTAGAATTTTCGAGAAACTTCTAGAATTTTCTAAAAACTTCTAGAATTTTCTATAAACATCTAGAATTTTCTAGAATGTTAGCGAAAAAAAATCCGTTCCTATTAATAATACATAATGAGCCACTCAGCCAAAGAAAAGATATGCCGCAAGGAGAACTCATCGTATTGCATGAACCTTCGTTTCAGTTGTTAACAACAAATGCAATTGTTATGAACGAAAAAAATCTTTTTTTTTATTGTCACAGGGTTAGTAACTTTTTTTCAGTAAAAGAAAAAATATCGCGTTTGAAAAACTCGAATATATTGCATAGATCCCGTTTTTTATTGTTTATAGCGGCCCGCTCCCGGCTTCGTGCGGGGTGTACTTTTTCTAAAATAAACGTAGCCTAAGTTACTCTTTATTACATCAGCTACCTGCCAATAAAAGTCCCGTCAAAATCGGTCTAGCTATTTCAGAGATTAGCCGGAACAAACAGACAGACAGACAAAAATTGTAAAAAATGTTATTTTGGTGTATGTACCGCAATTTACATAAACAAAAAGTAGCCTATGTTACTCCTGACGACCCCCTCTTCATGTCTGCAAAGTTTCATCGAAATCGCTTCAGCCGTTTCTGAGATTACCCCGGACAGACAGACAGACAGACAGACAGACAGACAGACAGACAGACAGACAAAAATTCTAAAAAAAGTTATTTACGTTTTAACAGCATGCGAATGACTCTCTAAGCTTAGTTTGAGGCAGTTTTTCGCAAATCACAGACAGACACTCCGATTTTATTTATATAGATATGGTCTTTAGGTGTTTCTTACTAATTAGAATACATTTCTGGATATTATGATTTTCAAATATACGTGTGATGTTACGATTAATATTAAGAAATGTGTAATATTAAAAAATCGTTTTAATTTTGCTAAGGTTCCTTATATCATCAAGATTACAGTAATTTCGGCTAAATTACTTAATTACCTGCGCATATAAACACTAGAGTATGACGCTCGCGCTCGCTGCTTTGGTTTTGGCAAGTAGGTAGGTACCTACAATTAACGGATCAGCCACCCCCACCGCGCCACGGTCTTGTCGCCGCCACTATGAGTTCTTTGGAGTGAGTATTATTATTATTATCTTCTTAGCGGCTATTTCTGGTCTGCTAGAGTACCAGTATCACTTCGTCTATTGCTGAAATATTGTGATCGCCACGTAGACTAAAGCTCTCTACCTATACCTACCGCGTTTAGAAACTGTAGTACTTTTTTGATAGAGGCATTCCTCACATCTTCACAAGCCATTGTGTGGCTTCCTAGGACGTGACTGCGCTTGTACATCAAGGGGCCACACTCGCACGGGATATGCATTGGTGTCTCTTCTGCCTCATGGCAGAAGCGACACTCTCCCGTACTGGTGAGACCCATTATTTTGAGGTGCCTATTGAGGCGGCAATGCCCCGTTAGTGCCCTCGTTAGCATGCACAGATTGCTCCTACTAAGCGACATAGCCTGGTTCGTCACGTTTCGACTGTAGGCTTTTATGAGCGCTTTGGAATGGTTCAGACCTGGCAAGTTAGTCCAGCGTTTGTAAGATTTAGTAAAGCACTGGTTCCATATGGTCCAGCGAGCTAGGCTGTTAGGTAGTCCGCACATAGGTTCAGGACCTATTAGCCTACCTTTTGCGCCTACTCGAGCCAGTTGGTCGGCATGTTCATTGCCTTCGATCCCCATATGGCCAGGTACCCATCTTAGGACCACTTTATTCTTGCGCCCTAAAGTATTTAAGTAGTCTACACAGTTTCGCACCAGCTTTGAGACTGTAAAGTCCGAGTCCAGTGCTTGAAGTGCAGCCTGACTATCCGAGTGAATATAAATTACACGGTTGACGTAGTTTCTTCGCAGGTTGATTTCCGCACATTCTAGGATGGCGAAGACCTCTGCTTGGAAGATGCTGGCGTATTGTCCCAAATTTACACTGGTCCTGTAATTCTGATCCCTGCCATACACTCCACAGCCTACGTCAGGTCCTGATTTGGACCCATCAGTATACCAAGAAAGGCTACCTTCCTCCCAAAAGATTTTATTATCTGACCAGATTTCTCTTGAGAGTAACTCCACAGCGTAAGATTTTTCTTCTATATACTGTGATAACATTATATCAGTGGGCATGCCTAAGATGGGATCTCTTAGTACTGAGTCTTCTAGAGCTCTGAGTACCTCGGACAGCCAATTGTGTTTACCCCGATTCATCATTCTGTGCATACTGGTTTTCGCCTCTTTCTCTAAAAAGAGATTTAGAGGCGGTAAGCCCAGGATTGCCTCCAGAGATGCTCCGGGGGAACTCGACATGGCTCCCGTTATCATCAGACATGCCAAACGCTGTAAGCCATTAAGCTTGTCCATAGTCGTCTTCTGGTTGGCTTTTCTATACCATACTATAGAGGCGTATGCGATCATCGGCCTCCCAATAGCAGTGTACAGCCAGTAGGTGAGCTTTGCACACGGGCCCCAGCTGTTCCCTACCATTCGACGACTGATACATAAAGCTGCGTTAGCCTTATTAATCACATTTCCAATGTGTGCATTCCACGTTAGTCTCTGGTCGAAAAAGACTCCCAGATATTTGACCTCTGTGGAAAATTCAACTCGTTTGCCATTTACTAGAGGTGGCTTTAATTTGTCCAGCAGCATCTTTTTGGTAAACGGTACTATAACGGTTTTGTCACCGTTTACTGTCAGTTCATTTGCTGTGCACCATTCGCAAATGATATTTAGAGCTTTCTGTAGTAGGGCCGAAATTGTGCTTTGGTAGAAGCCTCTTATGATCACCACTAAGTCATCAGCATAACCTAGGGTGTCGATTTTATGTTCTGCCAGCCTACACAGAAGCTGATCAACTGCAAGAGTCCAAAGCAGTGGCGATAGAACACCGCCCTGCGGGCATCCTCTTGTAGTTGCTACAGTAAGCGCTGTATCGTGTAGTTCGACTTTCGCTTTACGTTTGGATAGCATGGCCTTCACCCACCTAACTGTAGTCAGGTCCACATTTAGTGAGTGAGTGAGCTTGGAGTGAGTATGCTCCTGTTCGTTGTAACGGGCTGACTCGAGAGAACCTACCTCAAAGTGCCTCAATTGCGTGAAATTTCGTTTATTAATTCAAGTTTACGTAGATAAACATGGATTTGGAACATGTGTTTAGTGTAGGTGTACACCCGAGACATCCAAACGACTGGAATTTGTGCATTATTTGTAATAAAAAAGCAAAAACTAACCTAAGCAAAGCCACACAAAATGGATTACAACGATTTCAAGAATCATATGATATTCGCAAGAAGTATGATTATCCAACTTGCCAAAACCAAAGCAGCGAGCGCGAGCGTCATACTCCAGTGTTTATATACGCAGGTAATTAAGTAATTTAGCCGAAATTACTGTAATCTTGATGATATAAGGAACCTTAGCAAAATTAAAACGATTTTTTAATATTACACATTTCTTAATGTTAATCGTAACAACACACGTATATTTGAAAATCATAATATCCAGAAATGTATTCTAATTAGTAAGAAACACCTAAAGACCATATTGGCTAATAAAAATCGCAATAAGGTAAAAAAACCGTCATCCGCCGCACCCGCGCCAGGCGGCTCAAGTGCCATCTTAACGCTGCCGACGCTCACATAAATGACTATAGCTTCGTCGTTTATCACTCTATCTTTATAATTCAAGCATCATTATAATTCTGATAAGCGTGGGAGTACTTCTTAAAATAAACTAAATTTCCCAAATCCCAATAGTTAGCGAGATATTTACAAGATAAAATAGTATATATTTGTAAAAATTCAGTTTTCTGTGTTTTTCTTTATAAAATAATAGGTTTAATGTATGAGATAAAATATTGTGTATTCTATTCTCTTTCATTCGACACCTTGTTCAAGTAAATCGGTTCAGTAGTTATCGAGAAAAACTGCTAAATAGAATAGGCTCGACGCCATCTTTGTGACGTCGTAACTACCCCCTCCACACCTTTATCGTTTTACTACCGCACTTTTCGTGATCAGGAGAGCATGCTGAATAAGTGCATACCAATAATTGTTAGGAACTCACTGAGTCCCACGAAAATCGTTTTTAGAAGACTTTTTCGAATATGGTTACTAGACTAGTATGGGAATCCTGCTTTCAAAAAGTTGTCGTTTTAGGACGACATTTTAAAAAGTTGTCACCTGGAACTACTCGCCTAATCTGACTTAAGGCCGTGAATGGTGGCCTTAAGTCAGGTTAGGTGAGTAGTTCCAGGGACGTATAAAATCTTTGATTCTAAATTTGCCGTCTTCGCCGCAAAAATGATCAATATCTGAGCAGTTAAAGTAAAATTGAAAATACCGCTTACGTATGTGTATCGCGAAATAATATCGCAACAGCTTTTACCGCAATTCAAAACGTGGCTGTTCTGCTAACCAACTAGCCTCGGGCTGGCACCCAAATACAAATCCTGGTTGAGCCACTGGGTAGTTCATTTCTACCGTGGTGTTTTAGCTTCTCAAAAACACTGTTCAATTGGAACGCACCTTTAAAAATGATTTCGCATCCAAAACGGAAATGTTATAAGATTACCCTACAATGTAAACATGCTCATGTGTCTGTTAGTTGCGCGTCATGTCGGTTTTTTATATGGATTGCTGTAAGCAATTATAAATTAAGGAGGTGGATATACAAATTATACGCTCATTGAACATTGAACGTTCACTTGACGTCTGATTTGCGATGTTAACCCGTTAATTATACGTGCAGTTTTTCAAATAGAAAATGCGATAGACCGGCACACAATGCCTAATAGGAATAAATAAATTTATTAATAGGTATATTACTAAGTAGGTTCGTTGTAAATTTATTATAATATTGCAATAAATTATTTTTTATAAAAAAAAAAAAAAACGTTAGGAAGCATTTATGTATAGCGAGTCATTCGGCATATATTTTAGAAAAAATCATTCAGCCGTTTTCTGTCAGGAAGAGTGTCAAACTTAAGTGTTTTTAAAACTTTTTTTTTATTTTGTACCTACGCATATTTTTGTAAATGTGTGTGGTTATTTTTTTTTTAATCAAGTCATGGAGCCCTTTCAGTGTCTTGCAGACTACATCACCACCGAATTAACAATATACCTACCAAATTTCACATCAATCAATCTTGTGGAAGTTGATGAAATCCCTTCGTCTACTAGGAAAAGAACACACGCGTCAAAATTATAACACCTCGTTTTTTCGTCCGACGTCGGGGCTTAAAATCGAGTTTGTGCCCTTTGTCCATTTAGCTATGTACTTACATAGCTTTACTTTTGTCACCAGGCTTGCTGTCCACCTGAGCAGCAGGAACCGGTAGACCTCAGCGTGAGAAGACATTCACCAACGCACCGCAAAACAAGAGTCACTGGCAAGTACCTATTCATTTCTTACTGTCCTATTATTTATATGGTGGTACACAACTGTCCATAAAGCCCACGCCACTTATAGTACTGGTCCTGACTGCAGTCCTGCAGGAAAATTAGGGATTAACTATAGACGACAAATTTAACTGGAACCCTCATATCGAACTAGTTTGCAATAAATTAAGGATATTCCTTTCAACTATTACAATATAAAAAATCGCATACAATTCAAGGTGAAACTTATGCTTTATTATACACTGGCAGAACCCCATATACAGTATAGACTTAGTAGTTATGGACGAACCTACAAAACTTATTTGAACAAAATCTACAAACTACATGTAAAAATTCTAAAAACATTAATAGTCTCATCTAAAATTAAAAATAAATACTGCGACGATGAGAACGGTCTTTTTAAGCAATGTAAGTTTTTACCAATAAACAATCAGTTTTCTTTTTCACTACTGAAAGAAAGAAAATGGAAAAGAAAATACATTTTTTTTTATTCTTATAAAAAAAAGAAAACAATCATTTTTTTTTCCGTTTTTCTTTTCATTGCCTTTAGATATGAAGATATAACGAGTCATTCGGCGTATATTTTAGAAAAAATAATACAGCCGTTTCCTGTCAGGAAGAGCCCAAACATGTTTGTGTGTTTTGAAAATGCTTTTAGTTTTTTACGTAACAAACTGGCTGAAATTTAACGGTGTGGTATAATCAGATACCCCACTTGCTAGGTTTTTAATTTAAAAAAAAAATACATATATACATAAAATTGATGACGCCACCCAAGTCTAAAATACTTACTAAGACTCGTACTACTTTCATGAAAAAAAAAAAAATCTCCATACCCGAATTTTCCCACAGGACTGCACTCAGTTCCTGGATCAATATTGCTCCGAAGGGTTTTTTTTTAATATAAATGCGTGAAATGGATGAAAGAAATAAAATATCCCCGTACTCAAGCTATGGGAAAAAACGCAATAACGTTGCATAAAATCACGAAGAGACTGTAAGGTCGACGAGATGATGCGGACATTAGGTGCCGGACCTTCGTGACTGATTTGAATTATACAAGCAAACACACACACTCAGCTATAATATTGTTTGTACCTTGAACTATCTGATGGTCTATATCTATATGTAGTTACTTACTATCGGGACCGTACCACAACTATATATCCTTTTTATGACTTTACTTTAGGTCAAGGATAGCGAACATCTAACCTGACCTACGTGCAAAATTTAACCAAAAATTTCACCAATGATCAAGATTTTATTTATGCCAATCTGGTAACGCTTTCGAAAATAGGTGATTACCATCTCATAGTAATTATTTTTGTAAAAAATATTGCTCCATATTTGACCAAACTGCTTTTACACACAAAAAATTATCAGATTATACATGGGGTAAAAACCCCTGAAGATAATATATATATATGTATATATCAATATCAATACTAATAATAAATCTGTAAGGGTCGGTTATGGAGTAAGATACTGAAACTAAATTGACGAGTTTTAGAATTTTTTTCTGTATGTATGTATGTATGTATGTTAAGGTGGTCCACTTTTGTATGAAAAAAAAAAACACTGTCGAATCTTGCCTCCACATAGCTTATTTTTGTATGTGATCATGTAGTAATTATTGTACAAAATTTGAACCCCCTAGGTCGCAGTTTACTGGTCGCCCAGAAGTCTATGTAACCTTTAATTTCACTCGTTTTCAGCAAAGCTTGGTCAAACAGAACACATTATTACTGCTGTAGCGCTGTTTTGTATTGCACTTTACAAGCACAAACCTGTCACGTCACAGTGTCACACAGATCAAGCGTGCTATAGGTACCACTCTGTACGCGCTTTGTGTGATTGACAGGTTTCAACTCGTTCAGTACGATACATTACGCTACGTTGTGCAGGCGCGCCGCAACGCGCGCTAAGAAAAGTTGTGTTTGGACAATATTTTAAAATGTCTACAAGATCTGCTCCAACTAACTGGCTTCTCGGAAAGCCAATTTCAAGTTTTTCTACTGCACGACTTCCTCGTGGATTAGATGTGCTCCGAGTTGTTCAATTTCACCATTTAGAAGAGGGCAAAACTTTACCTGTGAGTTACAAAGAGACCTGTGAAGCAGTTTTGACTATTTGGCAGCGAGCGAGGATTCCTACTCAGCGTATTGATTCATGTGTGAGAAAACTGTCAAAACTATTTGAACGATACTTAGCTCTCAAGAAGCAGAATCTAAAGAGCAGCTCTAAAGAGAAGATGTGTTTTCAAGTAGCACAAGTAGTAGTGTTGACTTAAAAACCACAGCAAGGGAGAACAGAAGGAGACAGCGGGAAGAAAAAGAGAAGGAATTCAAAAATAAATATGCTAAAAGGGAGGGTGCTTCTGAGTCTGGGGCAACTTCACAACTGTCTTCGACATCTTCGTCTCCTTCTCAGAACTCAGAAAATGAAGAGGACTTTCAACCTACGCCATCATCATCTTCGGCATGTTCTTCATCAAAAACATGTAAAAATATTTTTACATCTCCAGAAGTGGTTGGCGCGTTAGATCGTGTCAATCTTCCTGATAGAGGAGCCGTTTTTGTAGCTGGAGCCATTGCTAAGGCACTAGGACACGATATTTCTGATATAACCCTCTCCCGGAGCTCTATTAGACGTAGTAGAAGAGTTGAAAGACAGGAAGCCGCAGCAGCTGAACAGGACATACATCAAATAGAAGGCCCACTTCTTCTGCACTGGGATGGAAAACTTTTACCTGATATTGATGGAACAAAAAAAAAGGTTGACCGCATTGCTATACTTATTACCGGAAATGATCAGGAAAAGCTTTTGGGTGTTCCAAAAATTTGTAGAGGAACAGGAAAAGCCCAAGCACTAGCATGCGTTGAAGCAGCTAAAAAATGGAATGTAGAATCGTTCATTAAAGGCATTGTATTTGATACGACAGCGAGCAACACTGGTCTTCACACTGGGGCTTGTGTTGAAATCGAAAAATCCCTTGATCGTGAACTAGTCTGGATTGCATGCCGCCATCATGTCATGGAGCTTATACTTTCAGCTGCTTACTTATGCATATTCGGCTCTACTAGTGGTCCGGAAAGTGGACTATTCAACCGATTTCAGAAAGCGTGGCCAACTATTGATCAGACTAATTATAGCGCAGCGGATACAGAAATATTTCAGAATCCTGTATTAAATAGTTTGAGAGAAGAATTACTGGAGTACTTACCGAATGCCCTAGAAAAACAGCAACCAAGAGATGATTATAAGGAATTTTTGAGCTTGTCTCTTCTGTTTCTTGGTGGAGGAAAGGATGCTAACACATTCCGAGCTCCTGGCCCTACACATCACGCCAGATGGATGGCAAAAGGAATTTATGCTCTGAAGATATACCTTTTCCGAAATCAGTTTCATTTGACAACTCGTGAGGCAAGAAATGTCGAAGATTTAGCTCTATTTGTGAGCTTAGTTTATGTGAAATATTGGAATGAAGCACCACTTGGAATTAGAGCTCCCTATAATGACATTCAGTTTTGGGCGTGCTTAAAAGCTATCCCAACAAAAAGATCAGTGAAAAAACATACACTGCTTTTGCGAGGCATCTTTGGTTTCTTTCAGAGCACTTGGTAGCCTTTGCATTTTTTGACGACAGGGTGGCAACGAAAACCAAGGAAATGATGGTAAAAAACCTAAACCGTCCAAAAATACCTGATTGTCCACGACGAATTGATATAACTAAAGCAAAAAATGATCTGTCTCTAGATAATTTCGTTACGAAAAGAACAAGCGTCTTCTTTGATGTCCTCGTTACCGAAGGAAAAAGCAAAAGTGAAGAATTCTTAAAGGTGCCACCTCAGGATTGGCCAAGTAATCCGGTTTTCCAAAAGTTTCGTGAAAGGTGTTCCCAAATGAGAGTTGTTAACGATACTGCCGAACGGGGCATCAATCTAATTCAAAAATACAATCAGTCGCTAACCAAGGATGAAGAACAGATGCAGTACATTCTTCGTCTAGTTGCAAATCACAGAAAACAATTTCCTGAACCAACAAAAGCGTCCCTTAAATCATAATAATTAACTATAGCATTTATTTCCATACTTTTGCTGAATACATTTATGTTTCATTTTGGGCGACCTCTAAATGTTCATCGATTGCGAAAAAAAATTGCATGCTACTTATTTAGACCCCGTATAATAAAAAAAAGCTTGTGGAGACACAATATTCAGCATTTTTATTTTTTGGACCACGCTAATGTATGTTCCTCCATAACTCTGAAACGAATTAACTGATTTTCATGAAACTTGGTAGATAAACATTTGGACGTACGGGACACAGGATAGGCTACTTAATATTTTTCAACGCGGACGAAGTCGTGGGCACCAGCTAGTTAATAAATAAAATTGAAGCGTCTATTTATGATGTCAAAATTATTGATTTTTACTAAGTGCACGTCAAAGTATATACAAAGCAATGTATACAACAAAGAAAAATATTCTTGTCCGTTTGATCCATAGAATAGAGCAGGGTTCCCCAAACTATTTTGGACAAGTGACCCCTTTTCAACAATGAACTGTTACCTCAGACCCCCATGGTCAAATTACCTACTTTTAAGACCAACCCCCTTATTCATAATGGTCCGCTAACTTAAAGCAGCTATCTATCTTAGTCTATCTTTAGTTTTTTCCTATTGGTACAAAATACCTAGGTACTAAGGTGCCAATTAGAAAACTTTGCACTTGGTTAAGTGAGTGAAGTTGATTTCATTTTCTCGTCAAAATTTAACAAAATAAAAAGACAATCCAATTCAGTAAATATCAAGTTTAATTTATAATTATTACAAATTAATACATAAAGCATCTTAAGTTGGTAGGAAATTATATTTTAAAAACTATTAATTCGCAAAGAGAAAATAAAACATTCAGTGCGATGGATGAACCTGGTGACTATCTACCAATCTAGCTACATCCGGTTCAATATTAGTGAGTTGCAGCCTTAAATCTCCACGTTCGTTGATTTTCAAACGGTTTCTTTGTTTTGTCAAAATGTTTGTTACCACACTGAAGCTTTTTTCAACTAGATATGATGATGGAAAAGCGATAAGGTATTTTTCAGCAATGTTCCACAATGTAGGATACTGTGTTTCAATTTTGCGTTGCAACCAGAACTTCTGATAGCCTTGGTTGAACTTTTGCTTAAGCTCTTCGTCTGTGCTGATGGTAATCAACTCTTCTTGCATTATCACATTGGCTTCTTCTATGGCTGTGGTGTTATACGGATTTATTATCCATTGAGGAATTTGTAAATTTAAAAGATCATCAAACCTCTCCGTAAAATCCTTGTGTAATGCGTCCAAGTGAGTAACATATAATAAAATGTCATCATCTTGAAGCATTTTTGGTAATTTTGACAAATGCGGAAACTGCGAATATTCTTTTCTGCCTAAATTTTGTTTATAAAGAACTAGTTTACCCACGAAGGCCGATATTATTGATTTTGTTTTAATCAAGTTAAGATCATCACCCTGTAGTTGCAAATTAACTTTGTTGAACATTCCAAAGATATCAGTCAAGTAATAAATATCTGTTTTACAATTGTTCAGATTTTCTTTCAAATTCGGATCTTTTTCTTGTAAAAACTCCAACACAGATTCAAAAAGGGCTGAAAATCTTTCTAAGCAAGAGCCTCTTGATAGCCAGCGAACTTCAGTGTGCAGAAGTAACCGAGTAAAGACTTCGTCGTTTTCGTCACATAGTTGAGCAAATAACCGAGAGTTCAAAGAATTGCTTCGAATCTTGTTGATAGCATTTATTACATATTGTAAAGACTTATGCAATCTAGGACTCAGCTTTTTTGCTGCTAAATGCTGCCTGTGAATCACACAGTGAATAACCAGTACATCAGGCAGTTGTCGCTTTAAGTGAGCTATAAAGCCACGATGACGACCAACCATAGACGGTGCACCATCAGTCGCAACAGAAACAATATTCTTCCATGGAATAGCTTTATCAGTAAAAAAATGTTCCACGGCCTGAAAAATCGATTCTCCTCTAGTATCAGTCTCTAAATATGCAGCAAAAATCAGTTCTTGGCACATATTTTCATCTTTGATAAATCGAACATATCCTAACAATAGAGCTTCATTGCCGGGTAATGTAGACTCGTCCAACTGGAGAGAGAATCTGCGGGTCTGTAAGAACTTGCATAAAATGTTTTCCACATCGCGTCCCATCTCATCTATGCGTCTCTGAACGGTGTTGTTGCTCAAAGGTATTCTCTTTAAAATATCATGTGCGGGTTTGTGCAATACATTGTTAAGGACCTCCGCAATGGCTGGTAAGATAAGCTGCTCTCCAATTGTATGGGGTTTCCCCGACTTCGCTATTAGTAAAGATATATTATAGGACGCTCGTAAACCATCATTGTCTCGAATAGATGATGACGCAAACATCGATCCTATGGATGGCCTTTTGTCTAGTTTTTCTTTCAGTGCTTGAAAATATGACAAGGGCTTACTTTTTTTGTTAGCATGTACTCTTGATAAGTGGTCATCCATTTTTGAAGGCTTCATGGCATCGTTACTAAATACTTTTTCACATATGAGACACATCGGGAAGTGTTGATTTGATGGAGATGCAATAAATCCGAACTTCAAGTAGTCCAAACTGTATTATCTGCATTTTTTTTTCGTGTCCGCCATCATAAAACTTTCAGTAATTCTGCAAACAAAAAAATAAGGAACCTAAATAAAAAACAATAATAAACTGTTAAATTTGCACACTATCTTATTTTTATCACACTCAGTTAATGGATTCTTGTTAAGTATTACTGACTTACTCTTTGATAAACTTTGATACCTATATTGGGAAGTAACTACAGTAGGTAATTAGGTATAGAAACTTCGTATTAGGTAATTAGGTAGAATAAGAACGAAAACCAAAGACTTAAGTGTTAGTAATTTTTACAAATACAATTATACATACCTATTTAAAATATGTTGTATGTTGTGTTTAACACTTTTTCAGTCACTTTACTTCACTTAATTTAGCTTTGTAATAAGTTTGTAATCTCTTGAAATAAATGAGTACTTAGCTATATGAGTTTTTATCGTTCAAGCTCCAACGAATTTCAAAACGCAAATGAACTTTCAACCTAAATGCAAGCTCGTTAAATAGTAAAATATCAGGAACATGTTTGGACTTGATCATGAATTCGTTCGTCTTAATTCGCGTAAAGCCGCTATCACACTATTCAATTTGAACGATTCCAATTTAGGAAATCGGAAGGTGTGATCGCAGTTAGAACAGATTGGATTCAATTAAGAGTTTATCCATTTTCAACTCTATATCTTCGATTTAGAAATCAATTTAGCGTAGTGTGATCACGAGCTCACTACTTAGATTCCTAAATAGGAATCGTTCAAATTGAATAGTGTGATAAGCACTTTATCGTCAAATAGAGAGCAAGTCAAAACGCCGCTGAAAGACGTACGCTCCAACTCAATCTTGCACAAACTTGTCCACATAGACTTGCCGAGTTTTTCATCTTGTACGAACTTGAAACTTTACATTCCTGGAACATTATTTCCTACAAAAATATTAATTATTCTTAGTACACGTAACACAACATAAACAATACAGTAACTACCTACTTACCTATCTTGAAAGTTTTAAATAAGAACTTGTGTTAATATAATAGGGGTCGATTTTTAGACCTCGTCGACCCCCAAAATCACTTTTCGTTTATGTCGACCCCTAGGAAACCGATATCGACCCCAAGGGGTCGATATCGACCACTTTGGGAATCCCTGGAATAGAGCAACGGGGTCGCCCCGTGAGTGACGATCGCATTTCTCTAACTAAATCTAAGGTTTGATGTAGCTAATCTATGTAACGTCTAGACCGATTTTTAGCGAGACTTTCACTGGCTAATAAGAACGTTTTTTTTTCAAAATTAAAAGTAACCTAAGTTTACTTTTATTTTAGAAAAAAAAAAGTATCTATATCTTACTAGCTGACCCGGCAAACGTTGTTTTACCATACAAAAAAATATCCCTTAGGGATATGGAAAATAGATGTTGGCCGATTCTCAGACCTACCCGATAAGCACACAAAATTTCATCAAAATCGGTCCAGCCGTTTCGGAGGAGTTTGGCAACAAACACCGCGACACGAGAATTTTATATACTCGTATTAGATATATAAAATTCTCGTGTCACAGTGTTTGTAACAAAGCTCATCCGAAACGGCTTGACCGATTTTTATGAAAATTTTTGTGTATATTCGGTAGGTCTGAGAATAGGTTGTAAACTATTTTTTAAACCACAAAAAAAAAATTTTTTAGCAAAACAACGTTTGCTCGGTCAGCTAGTATACCTATATAAGTAGTTTCCAGTATTGCACTCGCCTCGGGTAGGCCCGAGAGACAGGGTAGGATAAAAGCCATTCGAACAAAGCAAACACCTAAACTGTACACTATTATTATTATTATTATTTCAACTTCCTGGTGTCGGTGGTGGGTGTCTGACACTGTTTATTAATTATTATTTATTAATGATCTGCGACATTATTGGAGCGCAATAAATCAAAAACACTGCGTGAGAGTTAATAAATTTATGCAACGTTAGGTACGTTCGTACAGTCGGATTTATTTGATTTACATTTTAGAATTGAAGAATTCCAAATAAAAATAAATAAAAAAATTATAAGAATTAAATTAAGAAAATATACAACTTGGGGTCTCTTTAAGAGCAGAGTGAATAGGCTACTAACGGGCAAGCGAACTCCATCTTCGACCTCATCTTCACTTTCCATAAGATGATAATTTGAGTTAAAAATAAAACATTGATTCGTTTTTTTTTATTTTTCAACATAGTCCCATTGTCCTTCGATACTCTTTCGATTAAATTCTTTTATTGCTTCATAATAAAGAAAGTTTTTTTCATGAGTATCGAACAACTCCTCTACGGCGGCCATGACTGCCGGATTCGTAGCGCGTATTTCTAGTACGTAATATACTTGTTTACAAGTAGATATATGTATATACATATTTTTACGTGTATTAACAAGGATATTAATTATACATATCCTCGTACCTCAAAGAACGCATGATTATCCGTGCTTGAGTTGCTATTCTTTCAGTGAGGTTGCTCCTGTTATGATGTGTGTATAAAAAAAGTCTATAATAGTTTTAGTAATATTCTAAAGTACTCACAGTACATACAGTACAAGAATGTGTGAGCGTCAACAGAAGGTTTATTCAAGCGTAATATATATGTTTTTAATAATATCTGTCTGTATATAAATAATAATATAATAAATAAATATCTTCACACATTTCACACAGCACCATCTAGTTCCACACTAAGCAACTAATGCTTGTATTATGGATACCACACAGTTGATATACTACATAGATTACTTTTTTTTTGTAAATACATACATATTATAAATACAAATATCCATGACTCAGGTACAAAGGTAAAAATGTTAACACATAAAACATTTGCCCCTAGCGGGATTCGAACCCGCGACCGTTTGGTTAACAGCTACGGTTACTAGCCACTAGACCAAACGTGTCGTCTATGTAAATATATATATGTGTGTGTGTGTGTATCTGAATGTATATATTTTAAATAATTCTTGAATATGAACATGGTGTACGGTAAAACTCTAATGAGTTTGTGTTTACACCTTTGTAAAATAATAATAATAATAATGTGATATCATGCTGTATGTTTCACAGATCCCTGTTAATTAAAGGAGAGAGGCGTCAGTGAAAGGGACGCTTAGCTGTACAAAAGGACCGCTTTGTACTCGGTAGGGTCAGTGTAAAAAAATAATGTGTTTATTTAAATGTGAACAAATTAAAAAATATATATCTTTTTTTTTCTCGATATAAAAACAAATTTGGGTTTTGAACAATCTCTAATTTGACAAATCAAGGATTTGACAAGTGTCTGCGTAGGATCTTCTTTTGAGATAGGTACACAGTAGTGTATTAAAGTAGGTTCATATCATTTAAACAACAGATTTAATTAATTATTTATTGTGTCAAAAAAGGTAATAAAACAAAATGAAAAGCATTTTAGCCTAAAGTGACACTTATAGAAAACAACAATATTTTAGTCATATGTAATATCGACGGATCCACCTGGTGGATAGAAGAGGAAAAAGAAATATCCATGGATCCACACATGGATTTAAGAGGAGATAAAGGTATCCATGGATCCACACGTGGATTTAAGAGGAGATAAAGGTATCCGCGGATCCACATGTGGAGCCAAGCTGTGGATCCAAGTGGAAGGAGCCCTGATTACTTAGACAGCGTCTCTTTTTCTTAGGCTTTGAAACGTTTATTCAATCTTTGTTGCTCATTAGCTGTTGCACGCGACTTCGCCCGCGTAACTTTATAAAATATAGTCTATGTTACTCGCTGATAATGTAGCTTCCTATAGGTAAAAGAATTTTTAATATCGGTCCAGTAGTTTTTGAGTTTATTCATCACAAACGTACAAATGGGTTGGAAAGTCGATGGTACAAATCTTCTCTCTTTATAATATTAGTATAAAAGTATAGATATATGCATATATTTTTGTCAGATGTTGGATTTTTTATTTTATTTTTAGTTGATTCCTCAGAAACATTTTTTTTTTCTAGATGAACGTTACTCTTCTGTATTTCTGACAACGTGCATGAAAATTTTCATGATAATCGTTTGAGTAATTCAAGCTTATTAGTATAGATAGACATCTATCTGATTATGATCATACTTTAGCAACATACTCGATTAAATGTGGCATTTATGATTGTATACTTGTATTCTTTAACATTATAGTACATATGTAATTATCAGCGTAACAAACAAACTCATTTTCACGTTTATAATATTAGTTAGGTGATAAATAAATTAAAGCGTGATTTTTCTATGCTGTGCTAACTGAATCGCAACTTGCATTCAAGATAACCAGTCATGTCGATAAATTGTAATGTTGTCATCATTATTACTGTAATATTGTCACGGAGTGAACTAAATGTCTAGACTCTAGACAAACCTATGCCCTTCGTCCACGAGTGAGAGAATAGAGAGAGATTTACTCTCGTAGAGCAATCTATATGTGTACGCAGAAGCGAGATCAAACTAGCTAGAGTATCTCGGCAGTCTATGATAGATCGATAGAGCTAAACGTGTACGCAGCTGCGAGAGTGAGACAACATTATCGGTAGGGCGCTCTACGAGAATTCTATTTGTTTTAAAAACTCTCGGCAGTCTCGCTAGGTCAGCCGTTAATATCTGCACAATTTATTTATTTATATTATAATACATATAATAAATCTACTATATAAAAATAAGTCGGGTTTTCCTCCCTGACGCTATAACTCCAGAACGCACGAACCGATTTCCACGGTTTTGCATTCGTTGGAAAGGTCTCGGGCTCCGTGAGGTTTATAGCAAAGAAAATTCAGGAAAAATTTCCGAACGAACGAAGCCATCTGGTGGCGAAACGGAGTTCGCCGGGTCAGCTAGTAAATAAATAAATAAACGGTAAGGCGTAATATTTTACTCGATATGTTCTTATTAAAGATTAAAAAATGTATGGGTATTAAAATAAATAATTAGTTACCTGTGGCCAAAAATCGTAAAGTCACTGCTAACCGTTCCTCGCAAGTAATAGCTTTTCGCATAACAGTATCGTGCTTTTTTATTCGTGGTGAAATTAGTTCAAGAAAAAATTGAAAATCGG
Source organism: Synanthedon andrenaeformis (assembly GCA_936446665.2). Lineage (NCBI taxonomy): Eukaryota > Metazoa > Arthropoda > Insecta > Lepidoptera > Sesiidae > Synanthedon > Synanthedon andrenaeformis. The sequence continues at coordinate 1,171,796 of OW387804.2, read as the reverse complement.
AAGGTGCCATTCGAATAAAATTCTTATAATAAGTTTCATCCTTGGCTTCCAACTGACGGAATAAATTATTATAGGCACCTTGTTGAGAACGTTCTTTTATCCAATCTCTCACCCAACATTTTCGTTTTTTATTCTTTTTATGCGACGCTAAAATAATGAGTGCGGCGGCTGTGCGTGATTGTGACATGATTGTAACTGAGCTGAGAGAGATCTCGATTTAAAATAGTCTCAGCGTGGACGCAGTGTGTATACTAGTCTATGGTAGAGAAGTCTACTATGATCTAGAAAACAACATAGAGCGCTCTCACAATAACACCGTGGACGTACGAAATAGAGATAGAGTAGATAAATCTCGTATGTGTCTCGCTCTATAGTCTCGTAGTGGACGAAGGGCATAAAGATTCACAGACATTTTTATCATCTTGTGTTTGAAATACACATTAGATAATAAATAAATAAATAAAAATATTTATCTGGTTAGATTTTGTAAATAGTTTAGAATCGCTCCGTCTACAGCTTGGCTCCACATGTGGATCCAAGCTGATCTATAATACAATTGAGGGGATTGTTTCAATAATATCCAAATCAAATTATTTATTTGCATGTATTTACATGGATGTAAGACCAGATGTCATAGATAAAACAACCTCCCAGCGTGTACTACCACATTTGGTGTGCAAAATATAATATCACACGTCAATACAATTAAATCAAAGTCAAATTTAGTTTAAAATGCATCAGAACACTATTCTGGAACGAGTCCTTTAAAAACTCGTCCAGAGCATAATAAGCTTTCCATACCAAAAACTCCTTTAGTTTTTTCTTAATTAATTTTGTATTTGAAATGCTTGTAATAGAATGACAATTCCAAAGATTTTTGTTTCTTTTGAATAAAACTTGATAACAGTATTATTCCTGTTAGTTGTTTCCTTTTCTTCTAACCGTACCTCGATAGAGCTACGTTATAGCTGTCGTCTCACTACACAACACGGTACAAAGATATACGGCCTTTCTAAATCGTGTTAGCTCGAATTAGAGCACATTTGTATCGGAATCTTATGTGTTCAAATAGATATTTTTTTACTTTGTTATTGTTAATGTCTCCAAGACTTTTCTTGTTGTGAAAATTAATCTACACTATAATATACTTACAACCCATACCCCTACAGAACTCTTACAGTACCCTTACAGAACCATATACTTACTAAACCTTTACAGAAGACCACCGTGAAATAACAGCAACATATTTAATCAGGAATTATATCTGCTAGTATATTAGCATTGTTATAAATTATATGTCACAGAAAAATTAAGGGTGCGGGGGGTGCTCTCTATGGAGGAGTTTTAATCATCAATCAAATATATGTTGTAAAAGGATAAGTCACCGCTCTGGAGATTCCTACATCCGACGCATAGACGGGGTGTTATAAGTTTGATTTATGTCTATCTGTGTATCTTCGTGTCTGTTTATGGAAGCTCCCATTTTAGCTCCCAAACGGAATTAGTTCTCAGCTATAGTTTATGAAGATCTGTTCCGGCGTTTTCCTCCCATTTCCTAGTCATCGAAGGGATTTCATTAACTTCCGTTGCTTCGATTGATGTGAAATTTGGTATACGGTTACTTCGGAGATATTTCTATGACATGCTGCAGCATCAAGTAGTCTGCGGGACACCCAACTCCTCAGCAACTTAGCAGATATAGTGTTTGGGCTCAATAGAAAGTCGGGAGTTAGTTTAATTTTAATTCTAACTTGTTTTTTTACTATCCTTACTTGGTCAAATCCAATAGTTTATTTGCAGTCCGTACACACATACAAGAGTGGTCCGATGTACACCGGGCTTTAACCGTTCGTCCGTAGCCTTGTTTTCTCTTGTTAAACTGTTATCTGAACGCGGTTTTATATACACGCCGTATATAAATCAGGTTTTGCACCTGAACTGTCTACGGTTTAGTACTGTAATTAAACAGTATACATACAACAGTTTTATGGTGGTCGGTAGAAAGCATAAAATGGTCGTGATAAGGGGCGCCGTAAACGGGCGCCAATTTCTATATATCACGAATTATTCTGTGGACTTTGTACACGTATTGAAATCTATGTTACCAGTAGAATGTATTAGGAAGTTAGCAATGGCAACGCATAGCCCTTCCAGCGCTGGATAGCCTTGGCGGGGCACCGATGTTGTGTCATAAACGTTCCCACGATCCCGCCTATCTACAGCCGCGCTAGAAAGTCGTGGGGTTTTAGCCGATAAGAGTCCTGCATAATCCCGCAACGTCCCCTACGCTGCCGGGTATCCATTAGGATTTCCCAACGATAAAAAAAGGGCCGGTGATGATCAACGTTATTCCACTGCACGGTACAGCGAAGGATTTTTATCCTAAACATATTATTTTTCACATTATTGCAAACCACGAATCTATTTAATTTATTTTTAACTGCAACTTCAATATTTTTAAAGTTATTTTTTTACAATATTTTGTGAAGTTTTGTTTACAAAAAATTAGAATTAGAATGTTAGAAGAAAATATTGGCACTTCGCCGTCGATTTCTATTATTACTCCTACCTACTAAAATAATAATAAGGTTTTTTTATAACTGTACTAATTGATTATAAGAAATACGTTTTCAGTGGAAAAAAAAGCAAGATGCGCGTGCGCAATTAGCATTGTGACATCTTTCCGTTAATCACGAGCAGATAGGACTGATCTATTCACTGATCGAACACGAAGACAGAATCACAATGTGAACGTCGCGTGCGCTGCACCAAAGGAAATTATCATCTCGTTATGTTGTCAGGAGTGTTCGCGTTTTTCGTTTGTGGGTGACACAGTTTTTAAGAGGCCGTAGATAATCTTATTACTTATATTATATTGTGAGATTTACTAAACAAACAATTCCCATAAACAGTTTAGTAGTTCAGGCAGGCGCTTTCAGTTCTTAAATGAAGGATTTAAAACAAAAAGTAACGCGTCATACTTAGTCACGTAACGACCGCGTTGATTTTTGATTTAAAACAATGACTTCGTCCGCGTTGAAATATGAAAAATTAACGTCTGACATCTTTATCGTTGTAACGACGGTGGCGCCGCCACTATTGACGGCAGGGGCGCCTTATCGATATCTGTATCTATACATATACAATATTATAAAGAGAAAAGATTTGTATGTGTAATGAATAAACTCAAACTCAACTGAACCGATTTTAAAAAATTCTTTCAAGTATAGAAAGCTACGTTATCAGCGAGTAACATAGGCTATATTTTATGAAGTTACGCGGCGAAGTCGCGTGCAACAGATAGTTGTTTTCTATTTTTAGACGATCCCTCACTAATATGTGTTATCACAAACCTGCCTCGTGTATGGCCCTTTCCGTATTAATATTAAAATCGTTTGGATATTTTGAAGAAGTTAGCTGGGAAATAGACCGAGGCGGACAGCATCTTTATTTTATAAGATGTACAATAAATAGATTTGCATGAAGTGTAGATGAACCTTTAAACCACCGTACGTTTTAATAACGTGATATTAGACAATATTGCATTTGTAGGATACCGAGGTGAATTTTAAATTTATGATATTAAACGCAGCGGCGTGCAAAAGCGAAGTAGTCGCCGTCGCGTGCCGTTTTATAAATTTACATTGTAAATGTATTGTTCTTTGGCTTTTTATACTAATCCAAATACTGCATTTGTTTTTGTTGACGCAAGCGTAAAGAGGACAACTCGCAAGTGTCTCTATGTGGGTGCCTACAAATTAGACGCTCGAATAAGCGCTACTGTGACGCCACTGTAGCGCGAAACACTTGCTTCAGTATTGTTCTACGTAAACTACCTCACTAAAGTAAAGTCATTTTAATAGGTAACATTTGACAATTCATCAAAATTCAACAACGTAACCTTGTAACGGCGGACATAAAATAATATATTTTTTCGTTTTGTTAGAACTGCACAATTGCTTAACTTTTTTCAATTACGATTACATATTTATTGTAATAATGACCGATACGAGTAATTTTACGATTTGCTTTCACTAATAAACCATTCTAAACATAATAAACAATTTCTGATCTAAAGAACTGAACGTCGTTACAATGTTGCGTCAGTTAACCCTTTTTCTTTTTAAACACTAGGGATGTTACTCTAAAAATCGAAAGCTGATAAGTAGAATCGAATGCAATGATTACTTGTGAAGAAATATCACTATAAATTAATAACCACGTTGTGATTATAAATTACGAAACTTAAATTTACGACAGAAAAAGTAATAATGGGACAGGGATTCGCCTGATGATTTTTAAAATTCACATATATTTGAAGTCCGTATCGATTCATTCACTTTAATCGATGTTTTTAAGCAGGACACCTCACTATGAAGATAAAACTGACAGACGTCAAATGTTACCTATTAAAATGACTCCACTATAGTTCAGACCGACAGTGGCGGTGCGACAACGTTTCTAGAAATTGTATTGAAATGACGTAGTCGCGCCTCGGCAACGAGCGACACAGTAGCGCTTCTTCAAGCGTCTAATTTGAAAGCACCCTTAGAGTTATTTAGCAGCCATATTGCAATATCACCGCTCCTCATTTTCCCAAGATTTAAGGCCGTTTACTCTATTCACAGCGTTCTCTTTCAAATCAAATCAAAAAAATTATTTGCCTGTACATGAGTGTATAACCAGACCTTACAAAAATCATATTAGCGTCCCAGCATGTACTGCCACATTTAGTCAATTTTATAGTCAATTATAAAAATAAAAAATCAATTAACACAGTCAATTAATAATTATTATAAACAAAAATAAGTCACTGAAAATGTCTTAGTATAAAATTTACTTAAAAAAATATTTTATCGAGCAAAGAGGGGTACAAAAAATCTCCTAAATTTATATAAAGTTAATGTTTTAACTTCTTTTAGTAATAACTTATTATAAAGTTTACTGCCATAGAATAAGCATTATTTTCACAAAGTTTTAAACGGTTTATGGGTTTCAAACTCATAGGCTATCCTAGCCAGTGTTATTGAGAACGCATTTAAGCGTATAGATAGAGTCTAGTTGTGACCATATTTTATAATTTTTGATTTATTTATAATTATATATTCATAGTACCTAAATATCACACACAAAAATAAAATTCATTAAAGTTAAATTTTTCTATTATATATAGTAAGTATAAAAAAAAGAGTGAACATTTTCACATTTACTTTACCGAAACCGAAATTACTTTCTTACCCCAATAATTACAAAATGAAAAACTTTCTATAAAATCTTTTAAGAAATGCATTAAAAATTACCCACTTAGGATTCTCATGGAATACTTTTAAAACACGTGTTTCGTTTTGTTATTATATCCTATATCTGTAAAGATTACAACCAATGTTGATGTTTTAGGGTATGGTCTAAGTAAGGAGAATAAGGTATTTTTTAAAGTTAAAACTGCCTTAGGCGCGTTGGGGAAAGTATGGTAAAAGTAAAAAACAGTTTACTCGCGACTCCCTCAGTACTTACGTACTTCTTGGTTCATAATAAGCTTAACTTCGTCAATAGTTTGTATGTTAACAGATGACGTATTTCTTACTTCTGACTTGTACTGACTGACAGTTTTTTTGTATATATATTTTCTTTCTACTAAATCCAATAGGTCCCCACGATGCTCGAGTAACTCCACATTTAGTATCGTGGGCTCCCCTACCAATAACAGCATATGATGTATGGCGATGAGTGAATGAGGGATACAACAGTCAAAAAATATCAATCAATCAAAAAATATAGTACAATTTAAACCCTAATCATCAAGTGGACGATCAGACACTGTCTGGTGACTTTTAGTGAAAAAAAAAACTAAGACAAAATCGTCTTAATCTTGTCTCACAAAATGCATAATCCGTTAACTTAAAAAGAGTATCCGTGATAATTCGACAGTACGCCGCCGCCGCCGCGCCGCCGCCGCAGAGGTCACAACCGACGTCACTTTATAGACTTTGTAATTACGCGGCTCAAGCAATTACTACTACGACAGCTAATCGTTCGGATTATCGAATTATGTAAATATGCAAACGATCCTGTTGGCGCCTTAAATATTTTTAGAATGTCGTTTATTGTTAAAGTTACAGTCATAAAAATTGATACACTAGCGACGCGCTCCTGGCTTTGCAAGGATATAATATTATTTATGCAAATTGTCTACGCAAATGTGTTGTGCCATTTTGAAATCTTGATTAAATAGGCAAATTTAAATTTTTAAATTGCCAAGACGAAGTATCAAAGTTGGCTGCAAAAAAAATTTTTTAACTATGTGTCAAAACTAACAGAACTAACATTTCATTATACAAAACAAAACTAACAGAATGAACTTTTGAATTTATATCTGCATTCAATAGCACAAATATTTAGGATTACAAAAATATATATATGTGATCACAGTACCCAAAAATGTCGTTTTCCCCATTTTCAGATGTATCTATATTATCTCTTACCAAGGGGACCCTTGTTGATACCATTAAAATGGAAAATTATTAAAGAGAAAATTACAATATCATTTGTGTGTCTCTGTGTGTTTGTATTATGGTCTAGACTTCTAGAGTCAAGATATTGCACTAATTTATTACACCATGATCTGTCCATAAAGTAAACTTGCATTGTCAACTTGAATGCTAATTATAATATTTTGCATAATTTAACCGTTTCACTCAGCTATTTGGGTTTGTGCCTAATTTGGTTCGATATGGAGACTGTGATGAGCGGAGCGACGAGCGGGGCGATTTTTTTAACTTACATTCTCTTTTAAAAAGTTATGAATCCCAATAGCACTCTAGTTATTAATAAGTACGTTCTATTAAGACACTCTATCGTTTTCATTTAGAGAAAAAAAGTGTGTGTGTCAGCTCCGACGCACGACTGGAGTTTACTCCTTACGAACGATTATAAAATACTTAAGAAAAATTATAAAAATATTTTTTATAACGAATTGACATCAGGGCATCTCTGTTCGAATGTTTACCAGTGCCATCTAGCTTTTGCAAGGATGTATTATTACGTAATATATTCTAGTTTCAGAGATATTGTGTAGATGGCGCTAATAATGATAATATTGTGTACATGGCAAAAATATCTCTGAAACTTCAGAGATATTCTAAGATTAAAACTAACGCGTAACGCATACTGTGTACAATTTTGATTTTACTCCCATAAATTTTCATACCCCGTCCTTATATATGAAAATCGATTCTTAAGGAGTAAACTCCAAAAACGTTCCAAAATCATCCATGTAAAAATGTCTGCATAAAATAGCGAATTAAAAATTCGACTGAATAAAATTCAGGTTAGGTAATAAAAATTAAAACTCCTTCAAAAAAAATGTTAGTCTGTCTAATTTATGTTAGTGGACCTTAACATTAAAAAAGACCTAAACGGGTAAGACTTTTTGCTATGGCGCAATACACTCGCTCCGTTCAACACTCAACTCGTTACCTAAGTAGTAAGATTAAGTTATAAATAACCTTTGTCGTGGCACTAACAAGACCCTAACTTATAAGAGACATAATATAACAAAGCATTGTACTCGCAACCACTTAGCGATGCACTTAACGGAGTTAACAATAGATATATATAATTTGCTAGGGTTGCCAACCAAAAAAAATATAAATACACGCTGCTTTTTTTTCTTATTGCAACTTAATATTTTTACAACCTGTAATTATCTCTTAAATTTCGTATTTCGTCCACACTGTATTTCGTTTCGAAGCACTCGTTTTGAAAGGCATACTTTCGTTGCACTTTATTATTAGAAAGTATCGACTCGATCCCGGCTTCGAACGGATGTAATTTTTTTCTGCTTTATATGCCTACACAAACCTTTCTTTTTTCGTTAGTGTAAACAGTATCAAAATGCGTTGAGCGGTTTAGAAGAATCGCGGAGAAACAGACAGAGGTGGGCGACGACTTTATTTTATATTTTATTCATAACTAGTTGTTACACGCGAATCCGTCCGCGCTGCTGTTACTCGTTGATAATTCTATAGATAAAAGCTGTCTGTAAGTGAAAAAATTTCTTAAATCGGTCCAGTAGTTTTTAAGTTTATTCATTACAAACATACAATAATACAAATCTTTTCTCTTTATATTATTAGTATAAACTAGCCACCCGCCCTCGGTTTAGCACGGATTGCATTTTTGTCAGAATGCCTTGCTAATGGAGGTGCTAGAAAATGGAAGGCAAATATATTCACAATAATAAAATCGATCCACAAAAGGTAGTCTAGGATACGCTCGATGTAAGAGATACAAAACGCTATAAACGATAAAGAATGACCGGCCATAATAACATCGGTGATACATATCTACTGTACGCTTGTGTCAGTTGTCCAGTGCAAAAGCTAAGATATTGAGAAGATAATGTGGCGCTGATATTTTTGAATCTGCACCTTTAAAGAATCGCGTTGCTACGCGTTTTTCAACCCATCTTCAACTCAACCACCACTTCAAAATGTTCAACCTAGCCGGAAAATTCACTCACCTATTATTCTCTAATAGGTGGAAATGAGGTACCGGCTTAGAATAGTACCCCCCCTCAAATGATGATTATTAGCTAAGACATAAAAACCACTCAAGAGTGGGTAGCTGCGCTGTATAAAATTGCGCTCGCCAACCGGCCTATCATTTTTAGCGAGTGTTAGCTTAGCATAGTCCTTTATGATGATTTTCTTAGTTTATGTCGAAATATATATATTAGACTATAGCATATTAGCCTGACTAGATATTCCTGGAATGCCGCGATAGTCAATGATGACCAAGTCAAAGTACAATTAAATCACTTACAACGATTATTACTGTTTACATGATTATAATATAGTTTTGTCAATAGCTATGTCCTAGCTTTCTCTGTGGTATACTATCGTAAATTTCGTAACAAAATGCCGTAACAATGCCTACCGAATGTATAAATTCACGCGTAATTGTAGAGAGTACAGTGTGAGAATCAATTCGTGTGTGGTACATGTTATAGGAATCGTACAAATTCATAAAATTTTTAAGGTCTGAAAACAACTATTATTAAATAAACGATGGCGAGTAGCCTTGTAACATTCCTTGACCAATAGTAGTATTGGTCTACAGCATGCAGTACTCAAACTTGAACAGTGCTACTGATCGACCTCAAAATGGTTAACTACTCAGTGGATGCCGCAAGTATGTATGATACACACACACACACACACACACACACACACACACACCTACAGTAGTGTAGGTGGATAGGGTGTATCAAGGCGTATGTAGATGAAGGTTACTGCCACAACTATAATGAAGAATCGTTGGGAATCAAAGACCCGCGACTTTTCTTTGACAAATACCGCGCGTTCCTTTGACAAAGCTTCCTTTCACCGCAAGGGGTTATTACGATCTAAAACTAAATAATTAAATATTTCATATAGTATTTTGGCTTAAATATGAATCATATCGCCGTCAAACAGACATTTTGAATCGACCGGTACCTTTAATACTGTCTTACAATGTAAAATTAATGTCGAAGGTAATGGAGAGTTGCTATTGAAGTATCTGCGCATAATGGACACTAAAGTAATTATTGTCCAACGAGCTCAGTCTTAAAGTGTTAATTCACTCTCGAATTTAGAACAACATTACTAGCCTTTGCCCTCGATTTCGTCATTTTTGCATAGTATTCCAAACTTAAAAATCGCTGCGCCTATGAAATTGCACCACACCCGCCCTTCCAATCAGAACACCCAATCGCAGCAGTTAGCAGGCTGTAGCACTAACCAATAGCCTGGCTGAAATGTTACCTATGTAGATCCAGATCTAAGTGTAACTGGAGAAAGTCTTGATTTATATACCTACTAGCATAGTAGGTGATGGCGTTGTTGGGAGAGCATTTATCTTCCAAAGACAGAGATTTTGCTACATCCTGTTTGGAGCTCTTAAGATAATTTTAAAAACCATATAAAATTTGACAAACCATATAAAATTTCACAAGTGGTTGGGGTGCTTGCCTTAACGCTCTGTTCTAGGGTTCTCGGGTTCGATTCCCGGCAGGGTCAACTGTAGAAATGAAATATTCAAAGTTGGCTCTCGTCTGGATGTCAAAGTAGTTACAGTGCACACTGCATTTCTCAGTAATTCGGGCAGCCCGTCTGGCGGCAGTAACCACCCCCTTATAGGAGAACACCGTGAAATAAAAGCAAGTTTGCTGTTGTATTTCGGTGAGTAAGTAAGGTATTCCAGACCCAATTTCCCTATCCCTTCTCAATCCTTTATCCTTATTCCCTATCCCTTTATCCTTCCTTATCCGGCTCCGCTATATCATATTATTTGTTAATGAAAAGCCGCGTCGCAAGAAATCCTTAATTTTCGGAAATTTCTGGAAGTAAAGTGACCTACATACACCTATGACCTATCTAGGCTACTTAAGTGTCTGCGTCATACATACACCTGCGGCATCTACAGTAATTCGTTTGCAGTCGTTGCAGTTTTGAAGTAATCTCTTATCCTTAATTCTACTAAGTTTGGCTGCGCCCTTGCATCACCTGTGATGTTAATTGTGATAATAAGCGACGGTAGCCAACTACCATCAAATGTGGACCGTCAGCCTGTCTCACGACCGGAACCGTACCCAAGCAATCATCAACACCTTAGGAAAAAGAAATCCAAGAAACATTGAACAAAAATACTTCAACACCTCAGAACAATGGAAGCAGACGAAGTCGCGGGCATGACTAGTTATAAATAGCTACGTGTCGTGTTCATACAGAGATTTTGCTTCGGAATCGAGGTAATGAATGCGCAATAAAAGCTGTATCGGCTATATATCTACACTAACAGTATACATCAGAGTATCTGTGCATTTACAAAGTCATCCGATGCACGCTGCGAGGGTGTGTCACAACATACTGCTAAACGCAGATATATAGATGAGCAAAAACTGGAAGAAATCTATCTAATTCTTAATTAATATTATAAATGCAAAAGTTTGTCACGATGAAAGTAGATAGAAAGAAAGAATTTTATTCACGCAACACAAAGACACAAACATAATACAAAAATAGCAAAACAGAAATTAATAAACAGGTAAAAGATGTGTGTGTCCTCGCGGCAGTAAAACGGATACTGGCTCAGCATTTTGTTGAGATGCTAGCACCTGCAGCGCTGATTTTCAGCCAGCACCGATGAATGTATGGACGTTTGTTACTCTTTCACACAAAAACTGCATAACGGATTTGGATGAAGTTTGGCACACAGATAGTTTATTACCTGTATTAACATATAGCATACTTTTCATCCTGGAAAAATGTTAGGTTCCCGAGGGATCGTCTAAAAAATACAAAAAACTGGGCTCCACTGGCGCTATTTTCTCAGGAGTTTATATTCTCAGATATTTTTAATTTTTCAATGCGGGCGAAGTCCGCGGCATAACAGGCACCAGCTAGTCGTATATGAATCTTATGAGGTGTTTATATAGGGGCGTTGTCACTGTGTCGTTTCGTTACCTGAAATTTAATTTGATTTAGTTTTTACACAAACTGTACCTTTTGTTCGTGATTTTCTATTATATTAATAATATTATAATTATACTTACCACTTTTTTGGTGGTATATTTAAGAGTTTAACATAATTTGTATAAGTAGAGATGTACCAAAAAGACCGCCTGTCTAGTCGTTTATATTATTTAAAAATTAAATTGAAATTATTTATTTAGGATAACTTGTATTGGTTTAGTAGTCGTCTCGCACAATTTTATTTTGTACGAGACGTACGAAAAGGCAATTTTAAATTTAAATTTTATTTTTAATAGTCGTCTTGCACACTGGATTTTATAGAACAAAAATAAATATGAAAATACAGTCGTGTATGACAACGAAATAGGTAAATTAGGTAAATCGAAGATAGACGACTACTAAACCCTTTTATCAATTATTTTATAATTGAGGTCTCATCGTTTATAGCTTATAGAAAGTTGGTTTATAATTTTAATTATAACTTGTTTAATTTAAGTCGTCTTTTCTCACTCTTAAAAAACTCAAAGGTTGGTCACATCCAGCATATGCTAAGTCGGTTGTAAAGCCATCGCCATGATTATGGTCATTAGAAAGGACGTCGGTTGCGTTCGACAATACCGCTCGCTGCCCTTCTACTAGAGAGCCGAAGCGCACTAATTCGGTGCGTTCTCCACTGTTCACGACCATGATGCTTTTTTATACAATTTTATTGGACTAGTTTTGATTCTATTTATATTTCACAATGCATCAAATATAATCGAGTCGTCCTCGATGTTGCTAACGTCCTGAAACTACAAGCTACGTAAGGTCAAGGAACCGTTATCCTGCCACATTTTGTTGGTATTAAAAATTAACAACAATGACTTATTCTTTTTCCTAATATGGTCGACAGTTGACAGTGCACTTGCAGCACCTGGTGCAAGTGCAGTGGTGTTGCTTGTGTATTAAACAACGATAGCCATCAACCATCAAGTTAACTGTCAGCCTAATCTGTCGACATTAAACAAAAAAAATTATTTATAAAAAAATGCAGAAGTTTTTATATATTATATGGATATAAAAATTATAATAGTTTTTTTCTTGCCAATAGTGAAAACCGTTACAAAATCCGTTGAGTGGTTTATAGGATGTTAGCAGAGAAACATACAAAGGCGGACAGCGACTTTATTTATTTTATAATATTTATAGTTATAGAAGATAGGTAGGTATAAATCGTTTTTTTTTGCCTACGTTCGCTTTGCCAGAGTATCTTGTGTCGGCGCCAATGGAAAACGCATGCGTAATTCGGTGGCTAGCGGCTCGTCGCGATTCACTCATAATGACGGCCTCCAGTATCTGTGTTACGTTATAAGTATGGGCGAGGCATTAGCGCGGTGTTCACTCACATGCGCCTGGGCACGCTTGCTATAAGGTGTGGCATTAGAGGGGAGGGCAGAGTACGCAATGTGTAGGAAAACTTGGTAATCTACACTTCGTATAAAAAAGTTTGTCCTGACTGATTATCAACGCACAGCCAAAAATCTAGAAAGCTGACATTTGGAATATTTATTTTATAATTAAGGTTTATTTTATAACGTAAGCATCCGCTTAGAAAATTTCAACTCGGTTCGCAAGTGTTTTGACAATACTTGTTATCATCATTTCAGACGTAGGCGTTCACTGCTAGACATAGGTCTTCCATGTCCATAGTGGAATTTTTCATATTTTTCATAAGGACTTGTTACAGCCTGGATCCACCTACGTTTGCTGCGATTTTCCTATCCCATCCAAATCCGATCACGCAGATATAAAAGACCGCAAGCAGGCTTACATTTGCCGTCGCCTATTGACACTTGCAAACAACGCCACAGGTGCTGAAAGCCTACCTTAGTAGGAATAATCCTTCTAATGAAACTAAGGTCTTACTCACTCACCGATACATAACAGCATACATGCTGTTATTTCCCGGCATTGGGATGGTTACTACGGCCAGACTGGCTGCCCAATTTATGACTGTGGGACGCAGTGTGCTTCTGCCACTACTAAGAATGATAGACTAGTCATTCTCTATTATTCTTGGGTAGGGCCTTGGGCTTTTTTTTCCGCACCGACCACAACGCATGGAGTAGGTATGTGGTAGCAATAGATTTATATCAACCGCGGCGTATGTAGCCCCTTAAGGAAATGGAGTGAAGTTAAAAAACTAGCTAGCAGACTTATCGCCTTAAAAGTGATGGGATTCACCAATTATCCAATTTACGTGCCCCACAGATTCAGTGGAAACTATTCTCGAACAAAAAGTTCCAAGTTCAATCTCGCAATGCGACGTTGAAGATAAATCCAGAAGCGGTTTATCTAACTAACTTGTTCGGTGGTAAGAAACGTTTGATAAAAAACTTTGTTGCTGTTTTCTCTATACGAGTAGGTATGTCTATAGTTTAGCCCCCTTCGTGATGATAAATAATAAATAAATATGTTGCCTATATATTTAATTTTTCTTTTTTCAGGTGGCCCATACCCGACCTCATCAAAGAACAAGGAAGAGTCGCCTTCGACTTTTATATCATTTGAGTAAGTACCTAACTGCCTAAATCTTTACTAAATAATAGTTTTAGTTGCAACAATATTTTATCTACTCTCTCTATCTCTATCTCTCTTTCTCTCTCTCTATTGTAACCGACTATAGTAAAGCCAAGGATACAAAGCAAACGACGTAAACAAACCGGGCCCTTCTGTACTTTTTCCTCACACTAAACGGCCGCCGCGCCGGCGCTATGTGTTTCATGGATTAGAGCGTTAAAGAAGGAAGATTTTTATATATAATTTGCACAAAAATTGGTGCGAATCCGGGGGCGGCTCTCTAGTATAGTATAACTTAAAAATTAATTCATTCTTCAATGGAAAAACTAATAAATTTCAGGTCAAGTCGTCAAGCGGGCAAAATAAAAGTCGGTCCAGATCTTCGGAGTGCAAGAAAACAGAAATATCAGATTCATAAGTAAGATTTTGATTTATTTAAGCGACTTAATGTGTTTTGATATTTTCTGTGCGAAACTTTACAACAACAAAAAAATACTAATATAAAATATCGACAATGAATGTAAAAATATTTTGACAGCCTTAGAATTTAAGTACTATGAATATTATATAAATCAAAATAAAAATTATAAATAAACAATTATAATATTAAACGCTATACGCTTCTGCGTTCTCATTCACACTCGCTAGAATAGAGAGTACCTACGGCCTTAATTTTTACATTTCTCCATTTCAGAATCAAGCACGTCCCGCAGATTTCATCCCCCGACCCGCCGTCCCACTTGCGAAGCCTTGAGATGTCCAAGCCGCCGTTCATCTCTCCCATCCTCCCCCCGTTCACCCTACCCCACCATCCCCCCATGAAGCCGACCGCGAATCGCGAAGTGGAAATCAAGAATTTCCTACTCAACACTGCTTTACAGAACGCCCTGACCGGTTCCCTGAACCAGTTGGCGAAAACGAAACCGACCGTCACGAAAGAGACGGATGTATTACAGAAAGGGAGAGAGAAAGAGACACACAGAGAGAGAGCGGAAATGACGAACAACAACGAAGAAGTCCTGAACAGAAAGCGCTTACACAAGTGCGACGTTCTCGGATGCCATAAGGTCTACACGAAGAGTTCCCATTTGAAGGCTCACAAGAGGACTCACACCGGTAATAAGATTGGTTTTTATTGACGCCCGACGCAAAAACGGAGTGTTATAAGTTTTGACGTAGCTCCCAAACGGATGGACAGATTTTGATCCGCTTTTTATTTATTTATTCATTTGTTCACGAAGACCATCAGCCCATTTCCTAGTTACCTATGAAGTGGTATTTCCATGACATTGGTTCTTGACATATTCCTTGATCTGATGCTGCAACATCAAGTAGTCTGCGGAACACCCAACTTCTCAGCAACTTACAGCATATATAGCGTGCTTATAGCGTGTTTACACTTGACAGTAGGTGGCTACCGTCGCCTATAACACAAGAAACGCCATAGATACTACAAGTGCGCTGCCGAACTTAGAAGGATTGAGGGTAAGGGATAAGGAAGGGATGGGTGTAATGGGCTCTGGCATCCCTTACTCACCGAAACTATGAAGAATAGATGTAAGGAGGACCAAAACTATGTAATAAAGTGGTCCAAGACTACCAGTAAATTGAGATGGCGCTAGTGTAGCACTGTCGAGTAAATTAGACAAAGATAGATAGATAGAAGTAATAGAAATAAACAAAGATAGATAGATGGATGATTATACGCTACACTGGCGCCATTGTGGCCACTTTTAGAACGCCTATTTTATTGTTGGAGATGATCATTTTTCAGTTTGATTTTTCATATGAGTTCATACTCCTTAAAATACTTTCTTACCTCTACCCGCCATTAACCGAAACAACAGCTAAATCAAATCGTAATTAAAAACGCCATGGAGGGGGCATGATGACGGTGTTAAAAAATCACAGAAGAAATAATTTTAGAGAAAAATATACGTTAAAAGAGTTTCAAAAAATTGCGTGATTTTAATATAAACATTACGATTAATAAGATTTTCAATAAAATAAAAGTATAAAATGCAGCAATCGGCCATGTTAACTGAAACACCAATCAGATCGAATGACGTCATACCTATGTAGATCTCACAGAGGCCCTTATTAATATATTTTACTTTACTCTATGCTATATATATATTACTTTACTCCATAGAGTAACTTATTATATACCACAGAACACTATTACTCTATGCCCATGAACCTTTGTTGTGATTTCGCGTTTCAATTTAATTTTTGCGTAATTTTATTAGTTGTTTTGATAATTTTATTAGTTGCGTAATTTTATTAGTTGTTGTTTCGAACACAGACCTAAATATTTTTACATAGGTGTGACGTCACAAGCGGACGCCATGACACTTATGAGCGTTTTCGCGCTTAAATTAAAAATGTATAGAAAAAAATGCAATAATTTGCGTTAAAAGTTAGTTTATTGCTGAAATATTGTTTTTTTCGGAAATAGTAAATATGTACCTACGTATTGGAAAAGAATTTCAAAATCAGTCATCTATTGTAGTAAACAAATGTACAATCTCATTTTCAGGGGAAAAACCGTATTCATGCGGGTGGGCCGGTTGCGAGTGGCGTTTCGCACGATCCGACGAACTCACCCGACACACTAGGAAACACACCGGGCTACGTCCGTTCACTTGCCCGCTGTGCAGGAGGTCGTTCGCACGATCCGACCACTTGGGACTGCACATGAGGAGACACTGATTTGATGGAGGTGTTATTAAATAAAGTAATATTAAGGTGCATACACACCCGAGCACTTGTAGCGTTACGTAATGTTGCGCAACAAAAATAACTTCGATGTGAATGTGCCTTAGCCTTGTTGCTGTTGACTTAATGACGGTGTTCTTTTATTTTATTATATTAATATAAAAAAGGGGTGTTGCTCCCTAAAAGAAAAGCTACATTCACACCTGAGTATACTTGTCGAGTAATGTTGACTTCGGTGTAAATGTGCCTTAGCCCTGTTGTTGATTTAATAACGTTTTTATAAAAAAAAAATGAATTTCCTTCCACTAATTTAAATACGAGAAAATAAAGTCATTCGGTGTATATTTTAGAAAAAAAAGCCTTGTTGATTTAATGACTTGTTTTAAAAAAAAAGGTGCGTTCACACCTGCGTACTTATCGCGTTACGTAATGTCGCTTCGCAAAAATAATTTCTGTGTAAATGTACCTTAGTCTTGTTTTCTTTATTTAATAAAAAAAGGTGCATTCACATCTGAGTTGTTATCGCGTAGCGTAATGTTGCTACACAAAAATAATTTCGGTGTGTATGTGTCTTAGCCTTGTTGGTGTTGATTTAATGACGGTTAATTTAATGATTTAATGACTTGTGATCGCGTATGTACTTAATGATGCACTTTAATTTTAGTTATTGTCCGTAAGAGGCCTTATCGCAAACCACACCTTTGTTATTAAAGTGGAGTCATTTTAATAGGTAACATTTGACGTCTGTCAGTTTTATCTTCATAGTGAGGTGCTGCCAGCAACATCCCACCTAAATTCTACCTAACATCAATGATTTTTCTATTTAGTTATTTTTTGTATTTTTATACTTTTGTATTTTAGTTAAAAGAATAATAAATATAATTATGTTTTATTATAATCACAACGTGGTTATTAATTTATGATGATATTTCTTTCACAAGTAATCATTGCATTCGATTCTACTTATCAGCTTTCGATGTTTAAAATTCCCTAGTGTTTAAAAAGAAAAAGGGTTAACTGACGCAACATTGTAACGACGTTCAGTTCTTTAATATCAGAAATTGTATATTATGTTTAGAATGATTTATTAGTGAAAGCAAATCGTAAAATTACTCGTATCGGTCATTATTACAATAAATATGTAATCGTAATTGAAAAAAGTTAAGCAATTGTGCAGTTTAAACAAAACGAAAAAAATATATTATTTTATGTCCGCCGTTACAAGGTTACGTTGTTGAATTTTGATGAATTGTCAAATGTTACCTATTAAAATGACTAACTAAAATGAAATTTTTAAAAAAAAGTGCATCCACACCTGAGTAGGTACTTAATGTTACGCAATGTCGCTACACAAAAATAATTTCGGTGTGTATGTGTCTTATGCCCGGTTTCTGAAGTTCCCAGTTAAACTCTCACTTACTATTGATTCGATAAAGTTAAACGTAATATAAACGTCGGATAACTGTCACTGCGTTTCTGAATACACAATGTGCCGTTCAATAACTATGAAACCGATAGCCAGTTCCTCTACTTGCCACTAGATGGGTCAGGCCAACAAAATAAGTCTTAAATTGATTTTATCATTTCAATTCATCTTTAATAGCAGTTATAGTAATAGCAAAAAATATTCTGATATAAATAAGTTACCAAAATCTAATTTTTATTATAAATTACTTTAATTCGTTATTTATCATGAATGACATCGTTGTCAAGGAAGTGTAAAATACGCTAGCATATTGTAAGCGTCAAATAAAGTTATGGAACCGATAAACGGCACACATTGGCCAGTTAACATAAACGGAGTTTATCTTACATTGGGGTACTCGGAAACGCATTTTCAAAAGTTATCGAACCGATAGCGCTAACGAATGGATAAACCACCAATAAAAGCACCTCAGAAACCGGGCATTAGCCTTGTTGTTGATTTAATGTCGGTTTTCTTTATAAAAAAAAGGTGCATTCACACCTGAGTATTTAAAAATGTTACGCAATGTCGCTCCGCAAAAATATGTAGTTTCTGTGTGGATGTTCCTTTTTTTTAAATAAGGTACATTCACACCGGAGTACTTATCGCGTAACGTAATGTTGCGGATTTTCAGTTATTTTTGGTTTTCGTGTTGGTGATTTTGAGATGCGAGAAATATGTTTTTTTAAGCGAAAAAGAATTTTGCTAGCTTCGTTTGCAATATTTTTTTTTTACATTTAAAAGAAAGAATCTTTTAAAAGTAGAATAGTTTTTATGTCCGTTATTAGAGACGTGGAGGTTTTTGTGGCATTATTAAAACTTAAGGGCCAGTAAGAGTTTAACATTTATTATATACTTAAGTTAGTGTGATATTTTTAGTTTTTTTTTTTATTATTTTATTTTTTATTGTTACTTAATACGCAATAATTTTATTGAATAATATATATACATAATAATAACATATTTGTTAGTTGCACTGGTCGGACTCGAAAATTTTGAGGAAAATTCGTCTGTGGTTTTTTGATTTTATCAAAAAAAAAACTACCTTCAATCTTTTTTCTTTTTCTACCTTTTATCTAAGTAGTTTTAACACTATAAATGTTTGTTGGCAAGAACAATTTGTTAACAATAAAAAAAATTAGACTAAATAGTAGCACAGTGCTGCCACCTATTACAAAATAACATTTTTAAGTAAAATTTTGTCGCTATCCAAATATAAAGGAATAAATAATAATAATGTCCAAGTTATTGATATATAATTTGGGTCCTAACAAAAAATTTAACCTTTTTAAACCCTTTTTAGCCTTTTTAACGTCTTCCCCTTATTTTTGCTTTTGGATGGGGAGATAAATCAAATTTATCTATGAGAAATAATAATAGTATTAATAATAATAAGGTATAAAACCCATTTTTTTTTAAATAGACACCAGATTCAATATTATAGTTTTTCTCAAAATTTCCGAGTAAGACCCGTTAGGCGTTAAGACGTATTGCTCAAAAATAAAGTTCCGAAAAGATTTTTCACTATATATTATATTATTTACAGGGAAATCGTGGCAATATTAGAGAGTAAAAAAAATATATATTGTATATTTTTCTATCTATCTATATCCATATAGATAGATGAATGATTTGGTGCGTAATAGATAGTCCAAATACTTTTATCGTCCGACCGATATAACAGAACTACAATTCCAACTATAAGATGCGTGGACATACGACGACGACCTCCCTTCGCGGACGCGTTCGTTCAACTGTCAGATTACCCCTCCAATGTCATGCCACAGAGCACTCTATATTGTAACGCCACAGAGCACTCCAAATTGCAACGTCACAAAATGGTTTATATTGTAACGTCACAGAGTACTCTATATTGTAACGCCACAGAGCACTCCAAATTGCAACGTCACAGGGTGCTTTATATTGTAACACCACAGAGAACTCGAAATTGTAACGCCACAGAGCACTCTAAATTGTAACGTTACAGAGTACTTAATATTGTGACGTCACAGAGTGCTTTATATTATAAGTCACAGAGTGCTTTATATTATAAGTCACAGAGTGCTTTATATTGTAACGTTACAGAGCACTCCAAATTGCAACGTCACAGAGTAATTTATACTATACTTTCTGCCTCAATTGATTAACTTCAGTCGACATAATAAATAGCAGACGCTAACAGTGATGACTAAAAGGCACAATTTCTTCTCGAGGCTAAATTTCTCAGTTTTGCTTAACTATTTTTTTTTAAATGTTATGTTTAAAGCCATTGGCAAGACAAAACTTGGATCGAATTGGAATATTGAGGGTTAATTTGTTAAATAGAGATAAGGATGGTTAAAAATAGGGAAATCCTTAATGCTTTTTGCTTTTTTTCGTTGAATGACCTGTCGAACCTTAACTCTAAAATGTTTAAAGGGACTTCATTATCTGTATGCAAAGAAACAAATCATTCATCTATGCATGCATATAGTTATGTTTTAATGAATATTTTATTAATATTTATTTTAAATACGCTGTAGATAATATTAAGAGAGGCCGCAAAAGTAAGTTATTAAATTAGTACCTAGTTAGGCTTAGGGATGCGCCTGCGCAGAAGAGGAATATTTAAAGCGCGGGAAATGCTATCGACCAATACACACACTTGGCGGCTTCTTCCAGTACCGCTATTGGTCGCGAGCTGGCGCCATGTTACGATTTCGCACGCCATACAAAACACTAGGAACTCTATGGATCATTTAAAGGTAACACATTATGCGTAGAGCATCAACTGTCATCTGTCATTTAAAACCAACCGAACATGTGTCGTTTAAAGTAAATGCGACTTTACGTCAACACATTAGAGTTTAAAATGAATAGTACAAGTTGGTCGTTACCACCTTTCACCATTGACTCCACCATGATTCCGTATTAGGCGCACTTTACATGTGCCTCTTTGACATTTGTCAAGCAAATTCCATACTTGTAGTACTTCGATGCAAATTAACTCACAGTTTTCGTCTTGCTTAGAGCTGGGGGCCTACTATCAACTTAAAAGACGATTCAGTTCAATTTAGGTTCCTAAACAAAATCGCTAACATTCGTACCATCACCTTAGTAAAACAGCGCCTCGTTTGAATCGCTAAAGAACCTAAAAGAACTAATGAAATCGTAAAAAAAAAACCACATTTGTCTCTGAATCACAAATTCCAGGGTCGAAGCGGGAAAGAAAGTAAGGTGATGGTACGAATTTACCTTTAAAAGAGTGAATGATATTGGAATGCGATTTTGTTTAGGTGTCGACCTAAATTGAATCGTAAAACGAAGAATGCAATTCAGTTTAGGTCCTAAATTAAATCGTATTAAGAGTTGATAGTAGGCCCCCTGGTGTCATGTTTGCTCGTCTGCGGTCGACTCGCGGCTGTCAGACGCGCGGTCACTTCGCGCGCTTTCGCCGACAAGCCCCTCGCTACCGCTACGACCTTCCAAATTCAACTCTATTACAATAGAATAACGTGCACAGTGAAGCGAAGAAAAGAAAGCTTGACAGGCATAACAGAATACTTCGATGCTTGTAGCCAATCTTCGGCTTCGGCTTCGGCCAGAAATCGAACTTCGGTCGGACATTATCTATTGTACTAATTTGTTTTGTGGATTGAAACCAATTCAAACATTTGCGGCCTTGACTAAATATTATCTGTAACCCAATGAACGAATGGGATAATATATTATTCCTTATTAAGATTGTAAGATATATTTTTTTTGTACTTAAAATATAATTATGATGTATATTTTTTGTTTTGTTTTCAGATGTTTATAAAATAGATTGTATATTTTACGCAGTTAGTTTTATATTTTAGATTTAAAAAAAAAAAAGAAATGTGTATATCGTAACTTGGGGGCCAGTATTTGAAATTATTGAATAATTAATTAAGGTAAAGTCGAGTTGTGATGATCCTTTAAAAAAAGTTTTAGTATTTCTATAGTATAAGGTATTTAATTAGTAAATCTCTGCAGTAAAAGACTGCTCTGCAAAGGTGGCTAGTGTTTATAGAATATAAATAAATAATCACCCAACCTTTTTTTCATCACTTTTGAAATGTTACAAAAATATGTAACATGTTTTTTTTTTTGCTTTAAAAAAAAACGATGCAACTTTCATGCATGTCTTCAGGATCATAATGGCTTGGCCGTACCATAAGATAGTTGTAAGTAATATAGTGACATATATATAATATATGTATATTTAAAAAAATATATATATTTGTACCCAAATAAGACTAAAAACAGAGGATGTGCTTTAAAAAAAAATTAAGTGTCAAAATATTGAATTTTCATTTTGAAAAATAATATTCAGTTGAAATACCTAATATGTTTCATCTTCTTCTGTTGGATTATATTTTTTAGATTAATGGGGACGAGATTTTATTGTTTTTTTACTTAGAAATATTCACTAGCGACCCGCTCCCGGATTCGCACGGATTGTCTTCTTTTAAAAAAAAAAACTTCGGTTGGTCCCATAGGGTCAATTGATCCTTATAAGTATCAGAATCTATTGGCGCCATAAAAACAAAACGTAAAAATTGACTTTTTTTTCTCGCTGACTGTACCTACCATTTTTCCAAAATCTATTAAAATAATTGTGGATAGTCTCCTAAGCTAGAAATAAATTCTAGCCTATTATAATGGTTTCTGCTATTTCTACAAATTGAGACCGTTTTTTGAAAAAAAAAAGAGAAAAAAAAACAATACACGTACATGAAATTTCAATGCTTAATATGTAAGAAAATAAATAAATATTATTATAAAATACTAGTCTACTTTATATGATTTAAAAAAAAAAATACTATTTAACGCGTTAAACTATTAAGCGCTCTTAAATGTCTGAAATTATCTGAAATATTTTCTAATATTTTTCAAAAGAAAGCCAATATATTTGACACTATTTTTTTTTTAAATCAGATTAAGACTATTTTATAAAGGCACAGTATTTGTAGGATCGTGTTTAATGTTTAATAAATCCTTAGATAAGAAAGGAATCTCTATATTTGATAGTGTCCGACCGACCGTAGGTCAATATCTGGCCGAAGCCGAAGCCGAAAGCTCGTAAGAAATTTTGTTCAAGATTAGTTTCAAGCAATAATTAATAATATAAATGATTTTAAAACTTTAATATTGAAGGTTTATGAGGTTTATGTCGACTGTGTAATATAAAAAGGTAATAATTTAAATCATCTCTAAAAGTTGATAATAAAAAAATGACCTTGCAATTTACTTGTCAAAAGTAATAAAATTTCGAAATAATGTGAATTATATAACATTTATTTATTTATTTAGGAATCTTCGGCGAAACTTTCGGCCGAAGCTGAAGCCGAAGGTCTCACCGAAGGCCGAAGGTGGCCGAAGCCGAAGGTTTCACCGAAAATGTTAGGGTTTTTTGGCCGAAGGTGGCCGAAGCCGAAGGTTTCACCGAAAATGTTAGGATTTTTTGGCCGAAGGTGGCCGAAGCCGAAGGTTTCAACGAAAATGTTAGGGTTTTTTGGCCGAAGGTGGCCGAAGCCGAAGGTTTCAACGAAAATGTTAGGGATTTTTTGGCCGAAGGTGGCCGAAGCCGAAGGTTTCGCCGAAAATGTTAGGGTTTTTTTGGCCGAAGGTGGCCGAAGCCGAAGCTTCGGTCGGACACTAACATATGATATATAAATTATTTGATTGATCTCAAATCGGACATTTCTTCTCTCTACATTGTATTTTTGATCTCATTTCATTGTGAAAAAAAAAAAAATTGAAATGTATATTTTTTTTATATATTATTGTAGGTACGCCTAGTAATTAGTTGTAAGAAGTTTTTTTTTAAGAAAATGTGGAAGTTTTAAATAATATATTGATTGATACGTTTGTATGAAATGGAATGATTGTTTTTCCGTGCATTTTGACGGCCAGTAAATAAAAATATTTTTCTATATACTTAATTTTATTGTTTTTTTTTTTTGTGTTTTTGTCGGTTGTAATTTTTTTTTATTTTTATCTTTCTTTGGTGTCCGCTAGACTTAACCGTTTTCAGAGTAGATGGTCGACACAAGTTAGTCCTTTAGCCGCCAGAGTCGTATTTATCCGACAAATTCCTCCACTTGTATAATGTTTATTTTTAAATCATTGCGTTGCTATCTCTATAAAAACAAGCGGTCAAAGGGTTAAAGTATCGTTTTTAACGTAACGCCCGACGCAAAAACGGGGTAATAAGTTTCACGTGTGTGACTGTCTATATGTGTGTATCGTCCTAAATTTCTTTTGGTTGAAAGCTGACCTGATCGAGATAGTTCTTGGCTATAATTTATGAAGATCTATTCACTCGTTTGAACAGCATCAGTCCATTTCCTAGTTGACGAAGGGATTTCACTAACTTCCAAATGTTCGATTGATTTGAAATTTGGTATACTGTTACTTTGGAGGTATTTCCATGACACATGGTAACCCTGACCTGATGCTGCAGTATCGAGTAGTCTACGGGATATCCAATTCCTTAGCAACTCACAGCAGATATAGCGTGTTTCAAGGACGTACCCAGAGGGGGGGGGGGTCCTAGGGGTCCGGACCCCCCCCGAAAGTGTTATCGTTATAAAATAAAATAAATCGGTAAATACACCAATTCCGATATGCAGGGCGGGTTTTGGCCACTACAGAATACTTTGTTATCGCGCACCGTAGCTTGTGTTTTTCAAAATGGGTAATGAGCGTTTAACGGGGTTGGCGTTGATGTCCTGTTGTTGTTGTTGACCCCCCCCCCCCCCCCCCCCCCGACAATAAAAGCTGGGTTCGTGCTTGGCGTGTTTGGGCTCAATAGAAAGAATAATTAAAAATATAAATTAACCTCAGTTTATAAATTTAATTATAGATTGTATTATGTATGTACAATGTACCAAATAAACATTTTTGGGGTTATATATGAAAATTTATGGGAGTAAAATCAAATGTCACATGTCACGCGTTACACGTTACAGGCTACAATATGCTTCAATACATATACATGATATGTTTTAATTATATATATTAAATTATTTATTTATTCGTTAGTTCGTAACGAGTGAACTCCATTCGTGCGTCGGAGCTGACACACACACTTTTTCTTTCTTTCTTTCTTTCTTTCTTGTGTCACTATGAAATCACTAACAGCATGTGTGCTTTTGTGTTTCGGTGTTAGTACAGGATGCCATAGCACATATCCCTATCCTATTCTAATTGCCCTATCTTTAATCCACTTGCAGCAACTCTGGCGTTGCTTGTGTTATAGGCGACGGTAGCCACCTCCTTAAGTAGAAAAATAGTACTGGCACAAATGAAATATATGTATGTCAGTCCCAATAAGGACAATCATACTGTCAAATTTGTGTGCCACAGACGAGCTCGGCTCAATTTTCTTATAAAATGATATAGAAATCCGAAAAAAAGACACCAACATTACTATCCAAAATGGCGTAAGTACTCTTTTTTTACGAAAAAAGACCACAAACAGGCAGACTGTCCAATTGTTTGCACATGGCTACTAGGGAGATGCAAGTAGGTAGGTACATTCTACTGACCCTGAGAGGATAAAACCCGGAGCCCATTGCCGGCATCGGCAAGGAAAAGGATCCTTTGGCATCCCTAAATGCAAGCGCACACTGTCGGAAACTATGCCTTGGCATGCTTCAACGTCCTTAGGGATGCCGAGGCGTCCTTAAGCATGCCGATGCGTCTCGCGTTCTCTTCAGGGCAAGCTATCCCCGAGTGCTGAGTGTTGCCTCGGCGTGCCGAAGGATGCCGAAGCATCCTCAAGGCTGCCTCAAGCGTACCGAAGCGGTATTTTTGTTACTATATATTGGAAATTTCTACTTTATTGCCGTGTCTCAGACAGCTGACAGATAGTAGGCGCCGGCCCAAGACAGTCAAAGTCATCACATCCTCTTAGGGAGAAAGGGAAATTAAGAACTTATCCTTTTTAAAAAATATACAGGGGCAGTTTTATTTTGAGTAACACAATATTTTTTTCTGTAAAAAATGTTCTGTGATGGTTTCCATCGCCAGGTCAGACACTCAATGCCTGAATGTTAATACATTGATACTGTCAATATCCAAAGTCTCCTCAGGACTGAATCATACCCATCTCGAGGTAGTTTTACTGTGGTAAAAAAAAAACTAGAAACTGTTCTGTCCTGAGACATAGAAATCTTTATTATTGACAGTCAAAGAATATAACCTTATAACTCTAATGACTACCGTGACATGTGTAGGCGACATCATTTGATACCCCTTAATATACGCCGTGAAATTTCTGACATTTCTTATTTAATCAATATTATTAATGGTCGTGTGGACTGCCCTGATATTCTGTCCCTGATTAATTTTAATGTGCCCACTAGGTCGGTTAGGTCATACAACCCAATTTCAATATCAATTGCTAGTTCAAATTATCGGCAGAATAGTTTTCTTTGGCGGGCTAGTAGGAACCACAACATGTTGTTCGGCGGGCTGGGTGCTGATATTGATATATTTAATTGTAAGTCGGCGGAAGTTAAGAGTAAATTGACGGCTATACTGTTTAGCTGAGCGGTTTTCTTTTCTTTTCATTTTTTCTTTCCATATGTTATGATTTTATTTTAATATAATTTAAGTTATGTTTCGGTTTTAATATTGATTGTTTAGTTGCTATGCGTTTGTTATCTTTCGTCTTAATTTCTAGTTTGTAGTCTATCTGTGTATACCTTAAAATTGCCTTGTGTTGCCTATATATATTGTAAGTTTATTGTTTGTGCTGTTGGTGTACCTTTGAAAATAAATAAAATAAATAAATAAAATCTACTTAAGTAGAAAAAACTAATATTTTGCTACCAAGGCTTACGTAGGCTACACCTTAAGAGATTAAGAGATACATAAAAATGATGATGTATGATGTAAAAATTGTAGTTATTCTAAAATCCCAAAGAAAACTCCGCTATAGTATATCTATCTTTTACAGTTGACTCACAGTAGGTAATCATTTATTTCATTAAAACTTGTAATATCTAACTACTTCTAAACAACCCAACGTATTTTAATACGGTTTTCACTTATGGAAAGAGGGATAAACGAGGAATGTTTGTGTACATAAAAAATTGCATCCCGGGCGAAGCTGGGAGCGGGTCGCTAGTATACAATAGGTCTAAAATGTTTTACAGTTGTGAGGTGTGTGAACACTGCCAAAATCCTTTGAAGGAAGAACAGAAGGTTATCACCAGAGATGAACATTCTTACCACAAAGAATGTCACAAGTGTTGTAAGTTACATCTGTCTATACATATTTTTCATTAATTTATTATTATTGATATTTTGCGACGGGTGAGGCTGGCTGTTGGCATGGAGACGCCAACGTTTGGCCAAACTTTGGCCAACACTGTCGGAACTCGAAATTCTACCCCACTGAGTTAATATTACCTTAAAGCGATGTAATATAGAGACTACACTGTGTACCTATATACTTAGATTATAGCTGTAGATTTCAATATAAATTTTGATTATTAAATTAAGTTAATAATCAAAATTTAATATAATTTAATTTAATATATCAAAATTTAATTTAATTTAATATATCAAAATTTAATATAATTTAATTTAGTATATCAAAATTTAATTTAATATGTCAACATTTAATATAATTTAATTTAATATATCAAAATTTAATATACCTATTTGGCGTAATTGTTTGTTTTCCCTAATAAAATAAAATAATAAACCAACCTGCATACTTTCGATACAAATTAATACTTCAACGTTCATGTTTCATATCTGCCAGGTGTCTCGCGTAGGCTCAATTTTTTTTTTTAATGCGTCGATTTTAAGTAATTTAAAATTTTTATGAATTTTCCAATTAAATAATTCCGCATTGATCGTAGCGAGACATTTTTTTTTTTTTTTGGATAAAAACGAGTTTTTTATACAGTTAAAAATTCGTATAATAGTTATGACAAGTAGTATATAACATATAAGTATTGTTTTTCTTATTTCAGACGTATGCAGTGAAACTGACTTAAAAAACGCCGAACTATTCAAAGGCGTCATATTTTGCTCTGAATGTTCACAAAGGATATTTCAAACTTGTTCTACGACCCGTCGACAGAAGAAGATTAATAACAGGTTACCTACTTCAACACACGAATTTTTGCTGAGGTTCTTTCTAGACAGCGTCTCCTTAATGAGTTTGATATATGATCTTGAATTCATATATCAAACCAGCTGGTGCCCACGACTTCGTCGACGTTGAAAATTAAATTATATAATAATAATAATATCTTCACACATTCCACACAGCACCATCTAGTTCCACACTAAGCAACTTAATGCTTGTATTATGGATACCAGACAGTTGATATACTACATAGATTACTTTTTTTTATAAATACATACATATTATAAATACAAAAATCCATGACTCAGGTACAAAGGTAAAATATTAACACATAAACATTTGCCCCTAGCGGGATTCGAACCCGCGACCGTTTGGTTAACAGCTAGGGTTACTAGCAACTAGACCAAACGTGTCAATATATAAGCAATTAATTTTAATTTACTTTAACTTGTATTAATTTTAAAAATGTTATTAATTCATTTTAATAAATCTTATTAATTTTTCGCCTCAGGTCAAAAGATAGAAGCCAGGCTAGGAAACGAAAGCAGAGGACTCCAACGCGCAAGAGGAATTTAAGAAGAGATGTCGATCGTGTCATAGAATTGGCGACGCTGACCAGCTTGCAACTTTCGAGCGATTCTGGATCTCAACATAAAAAGTCACCGTGAGTTATAAATATCTATATACAGGGTGTGGCCTGTAATGACAGCAATAAATTTAAACGATGATTCTATAGAGTATACGCAGTCACCTAAACCTAATGATAATACTCCAAAGTGCTTATACTCAGAGATATAGCAATCCAAAGTTACATAAATAATCAATGATTTTCATGATCGCTAAATTGTCGGTTATCAGTCGTCGGATGTCTTGGTACAGGGTACTGAGGCGAGAACGATCGTAAATGTCAATGTCAAGTACTCCGACTGGACACATTATGTCTGTAGTAGTATACATTGCTGGCTCGATTAATTTTGTTAGAAAATAACAATAAATTTGTTTTTCATTTTAATTAATTAAAACCATTTGGAATTAATTACTGATTCGTTAAAGGGTCTATATTTTTATTTATTGCTCTTATTACAGACAACACCCTGTATATTAATTTTCTTCTTTATCTTTTTTTTTATGTTAAGCTAGGTCAACGGACAAGCTGACGGTCCACTTGTTGGTTGGTGGCTACCGTCGCCTATAACACAAGCAAAGCCATATGTGCTGCATTTGCACTGCAGACCATATTAGGATAAGGAAGAGATGGGGTGATGACTCACTCACCGAAACACAGCAGCACATATGCTGTTATTTCACGGTGGTCTTCTGTAAGAGGGTGGTTACTGCCGCCAGACGGGCCGCCCAAATGACTGCGAAACGCAGTGTGCCCTGTCACTACTTTCCAAATTCAGACCGGAGCCAACTTCGAAAAGTTCATTTCCAAAGTTGACCGCGCCGGGATATTGAACCCGGGATCCCTATAACGTTAGGCAAGCGCCCTTACCACTCGTCCAACGGGTTCGTCGCAATCTCTACTACTAGGCTAGTGCCCGCGACTTTTTTTTTTCTTTATATTTTTAGACGATCAATCGGGAACAGTACTTTTTTTCTGGATGAAATAGTTAACCTATGTCCTTTCTTGTGCCCTGACAATGTGTATGTAAAATTTCATGATGATCGGTTGAGTAGGTAGTTGAGGCGTGAAAAGTTAGCAGACAGACAGACAGACAGAGTTACTTTCGCATTTATAATATTAGTATTGATTATTCTTATATTCCTGAATATTTACCAAGATTAAAAAAAAATAGACGGGGATGGGGTGTATACATAACAAATCAAATTTTTAAATGTTGAAAACGGTGATGTGATTGAAATATTTTTTAATTTGATATTTTCAGAAAAACCTTAGTTGAATCTGTCGATTCTACTCATGGAGAAAGCAGAAATGTAAGGGAGCCTATTTTATATATGTATTTTTTTTGCTAATTAAGTATTTTTCACGACAGCTTGAATTGTTGTCTGTTAACAATAATTTTAGTCGTCTTAGACAATATTTTTTTCAAATAATAAAATGACGGTGATATTGACATAGGTTATAAATTTTTGTTTAGTAGCTATTTTTAAATATAGTATTAGTTACCATGTGGCTATTGAGTAGACTATCTATACAAATATTATAAAGAGAGTTTTGTATGTTTGTAGATTTTGTAATGAATTCACTCAAAAATTACTGGGCGAATTTTAAAAATTCTTTCAACCATAGAAAACTATACATAGATAGGCTATCAATACTAATAATAAATCTGTAAGGGTCGGTCATGGAGTAAGTTACTTTGTTTTCAGAGATATCGTGTTTATAGGCTCTATACATGATACTGAAACTAAATTGACGATTTTTAGAATTTTTTTCTGTATGTATGTATGTTCCTCCATAACTCTGAAACGAATTAACTGATTTTCATGAAACTTGGTAGATAAACATTTGGACGTACGGGACACAGGATAGGCTACTTAATATTTTTCAACGCGGACGAAGTCATGGGCACCAGCTGGTATTTTATAATGTTATATACACTTACGAAGTCGTATAAAATAAAATGGTTAGTTTGAAATTTTAATACAACGTAATTCGAGTTTAAAATAAAATAGAGCGCTTTATTTTTCAGACGTGGATTGAATCTGAAAAGAAGGAACTTAAGAAAGACAGTATTGGTAAGTAAATGTTCTCTTAATTAAATTTATTTTTGTCAATCACTTAAGGGCTTCCTGAAAAGTAATAATGATTGTTGCCTTATAGTTGTATGACGACACGTTTGGTCTAGTGGCTAGTAACCCTAGCTGTTAACCAAACGGTCGCGGGTTCGAATCCCGCTAGGTGCAAATGTTTATGTGTTAACATTTTACTTTTGTACCCGAGTCATGGATGTTTTGTATTTATAATATATATGTATTTACAAAAAAAAAGTAATCTATATATTATATTATATTAACTGTCTGGTATCCATAATACAAGCAATAGTTGCTTACTGTGGAACTAGATGGTGCTGTGTGGAATGTGTAAGTATTTATTATTTATTGTTATTATTATTTTTGCCAATAGATGGTACTAGGGGCGCTGCACTAAGTTAAAATGGTAACTAAGTAACTAGGTACAAAGTTAAAATGTTAAAACATAAACATTTGCCCCTAGCGGGATTCGAACCCGCGACAGTTTGGTTAACAGCCAGAGTTACTAGCCACTAGACCAAACGTGTCGTCAAAAATCGGAAAAATACATTTTGATATCCACCTATTATATGTAATTTTTTTTTTTATTCCAGAAACGGGGACTTGTACAGAAATAACGTTGGAATTGTTGAGACAATTCAATCCATCTTCAATTAAATACAATTGGTTAGTACAATAACTTGCTCACGTATAGTGTATTACCATAGAGTAAATAGTACTGAACCAGTACGGTTAAGTACTATTTACTCTATGATATTACCTAGTATTTTGTTTCACTTGACATAGATATACTTACAAGCTTGATTATACTTATATCTCCCATAGAAACAAAGGGAAGAGCGATATATATTTATAATTTATAACCGTGTCTATTGAAACATTATATTTTATGTGTGTCTATGTAATTTAAATTTATTAATTAATTTCATTAATAAATCTGTAAGGGTCGGTCGTGGAGTAAGTTACTTTGTTTTCAGAGATATCGTGTTTATAGGCTCTATACATGATACTGAAACTAAATTGACGATTTTTAGATTTTTTTTCTGTATGTATGTATGTTCCTCCATAACTCTGAAACGAATTTACTGATTCTCATGAAACTTGGTAGATAAACATTTGGACGTACGGGACACAGGATAGGCTACTTAATATTTTTCAACGCGGACGAAGTCGTGGGCACCAGCTAGTCAATAGTAAATTAATACTTATTCAAACCTTGCTTATATCTATCGTAAATTTATGTTCAAACGTTCGCAACAATTCTTCCTAAGTTTTAACCTAGATGGCGATTTATTGATGTTTCTCTTATAACTTCTCATGAACTGATTTTGATACGAATTTCACTAATGAAAGAGGGATAAACGAGGAAGGTTTGTTTTGTGTATATAATTTGCAAAAAGAAATTTCATCTGTGCGGAGCTTTGACGATTTTAAATATATTTTTTTAATGATTTATTCTAATAATATATTATTCTGAACTAATTAATGACTATTGTTAATATAATGAGAAATAATCGTTTATTATTTCACCGTTTAGCATTCAAAATTCGCCGCCGAACAAGCCACAGAGGAAAAAAAGAGACATACAAAAACAAGCAAGTGTTTTTTTTTAAATCTTTTTTAATAGATTATGATATCTTTATATACAAACTAGCTGACCCGGCAAACGTTGTTTTGCCATACAAAAAAATATCACTTAGGAGTATGGAAAATAGATGTTAGCCGATTCTCAGACCTACTCGATAAGCACACAAAATTTCATCAAAATCGGTCCAGCCGTTTCGGAGGAGTTTGGCAACAAACACCGCGACATTTTATATATTAGATATAAAAAATTTGCTACCTTATGCGTCCACGAAACTCGATAAACTAGCAGATGGATTAACTTGAAGATTTTACACAACATTTCATTTTAACAGAAAAGTGTTTTTATATAAGTATAGGTACTTTTTGTTCCGAAAATAAAAAAAATAAAAAACGAGCCATAACTAAGCGTTGCCGGGTTCATCTAGATTATCAATAAAAACATTGTCATGTTTTTTTATGTATTTCTTATATAACAGTCGCCAGATAGGCTACCGGTCCACTTACAGAAGTGCTTATTCTACTAAAAAGTCATTGAAAAGGCCTAAGTCCAGCACTGGATTCTATTCTATGGCTCAAATTCAAAATATGATGTTAAAATATTTAACTTGGTACCTACCTACTTATGGTATCAAAAATTGATAAATCAAAATACATAGTTAAAGTGGAGTCATTTTAATAGGTAACATTTGACGTCTGTCAGTTTTATCTTCATAGTGAGGTGACCTGCTTAAAAACATCGATTAAAGTGAATGAATCGATACGGACTTCAAACATATGTGAATTTTAAAAATCATCAGGCGAATCCCTGTCCCAATATTACTTTTTCTTTCGTAAATTTAAAGAGCAAAATAAGACAAGTACATAATTTAACAAAAAAATTGCATTTATTCTTTTCTTTTTCTTCACAAGTAATCATTGCATTCGATTCTACTTATCAGCTTTCGATTTTTAGAGTAACATCCCTAGTGTTTAAAAAGAAAAAGGGTTAACTGACGCAACATTGTAACGACGTTCAGTTCTTTAAATCAGAAATCGTTTATTATGTTTAGAATGATTTATTAGTGAAAACAAATCGTAAAATTACTCGTATCGGTCATTATTACAATAAATATGTAATCGGAATTGAAAAAAGTTAAGCAATTGTGCAGTTTTAACAAAACGAAAAAATATATTATTTTATGCCCTCCGTTACAAGGTTACGTTGTTGAATTTTGATGAATTGTCAAATGTTACCTATTAAAATGACTTTACTATAATAATAATTTTACTTAACTAGCTCTAAAAACATTTTAATTAAAATGTATTGCTGGAGTATCATCGTCGTCATCATCATCATCATCAGTATCATTGTCGTCATCATCATCATCATCAGTATCATTGTCGTCATCATCATCAGTATCATCATCATCATGATCATCAGTATCATCGTCGTCGTCATCATCAATATCATCATCATCATCAATGTCATCATCGTCATCATCATCGTCATCATCAACAACAACAACATTGTCGTTGTTATTATTATTATTATTATCGTTATCGTAGGCTTTTAAACGTGTACCACCACACTCGAAGATTACTAGAGAAACTCATCACATAATCTTCACATAGCAATTTTTGAACGAGTTTTACAATTATTATTATTTTTCAGTTGAACAAGCAAGTTCCTTATTACAGCGATTTAAGGATAGCAGGTAATTGAAAATATATACGAGTAGGTATATCTTTTTTATTTGTAAAGTAAATAACATAAATTACTTTAACGCTACGCTAAATAACCTACTCGCTAGCTGGACCGACGAGCTGTGGTGGCACTCAATGAAAAATGCCTTTGTCCAATGGAAGCTTATGGATGAAAAATAAATATGTATATTTAACATGTTTTCAGAGCTCGGTACGTCTACGGAAATAGCCCATATGGCGTTACGGAACAAATCCGAAATGCCGGTCCTTATAAGTTCGGTGTAAGTTTTAGCATTTATTCCTTTAGTTAAAAGTAAATAACTTTATGTTCTCTGACAACAGAGAGCTAAAGAGCTTAACTTTCTTTAACTTATGTATGTTTTACAACTTCCTTTGATGATGTGTTGTTCGGGAGTAATATTAGGAAAATATGAAGGAGGTATTGGGAAATGAAAGTGCAAACGAAACGACAGTAAAACATATTGCTTATGTTCTATATATTATATTATAAATAACTAGCGACCTTTTCCCGGCTTCGCACGTATGCCTCCTCCTTATAACTCCTCCTCCTCGTCGTTAACTCCATCCTCCTCCTTTATAACTCATCCTCGTCGTCGTTAACTCCATCCTCCTCCTTTATAACTCATCCTCGTCGTCGTTAACTCCATCCTCCTCCTTTATAACTCATCCTCGTCGTCGTTAACTCCATCCTCCTCCTTTATAACTCATCCTCGTCGTCGTTAACTCCATCCTCCTCCTTTATAACTCATCCTCGTCGTCGTTAACTCAATCCTCCTCCTTTATAACTCATCCTCGTCGTCGTTAACTCAATCCTCCTCCTTATAACTCATCGTCGTCGTCGTTAACTCCATCCTCCTCCTTTATAATTCATCCTCGTCGTCGTTAACTCCATCCTCCTCCTTTATAACTCATCCTCGTCGTCGTTAACTCCATCCTCCTCCTTTATAATTCATCCTCGTCGTCGTTAACTCCATCCTCCTCCTATAACTCATCCTCGTCGTCGTTAACTCCATCCTCCTCCTATAACTCATCCTCGTCGTCGTTAACTCCATCCTCCTCCTTTATAACTCCTCCTCCTTGTCGTTAACTCCATCCTCCTCCTTATAACTCATCGTCGTCGTCGTTAACTCCATCCTCCTCCTTTATAATTCATCCTCGTCGTCGTTAACTCCATCCTCCTCCTATAACTCATCCTCGTCGTCATTAGCTCCATCCTCCTCCTTTATAACTCCTCCTCCTTGTCGTTAACTCCATCCTCCTCCTTATAACTCATCGTCGTCGTCGTTAACTCTATCCTCCTCCTTTATAATTCATCCTCGTCGTCGTTAACTCCATCCTCCTCCTATAACTCATCCTCGTCGTCGTTAACACCATCCTCCTCCTATAACTCATCCTCGTCGTCGTTAACTCCATCCTCCTCCTTTATAACTCCTCCTCCTTGTCGTTAACTCCATCCTCCTCCTTATAACTCATCGTCGTCGTCGTTAACTCCATCCTCCTCCTTTATAATTCATCCTCGTCGTCGTTAACTCCATCCTCGTCGTCGTTAACTCCATCCTCCTCCTATAACTCATCCTCGTCGTCGTTAACTCCATCCTCCTCCTTTATAACTTATCCATCCTCGTTTATAACTCTTAACGACATCTCTAATTATTATTTTTCAGACCCACTTTAAATCAGAATGATTCACAAAGTGTGAAAACACCCAATGAAGCATCAGGTAGGTATTTGTTAGTCACAACCATATCTCAACTAATATTTGAAATGCGAATGTGAGTTTCTTTGTTTTTTTTTCTCTTTCACGCCTTAACTACTCAGCCGATCATCGTGAAATTTTGCATACACATTGTCAGGAGCACAAGAAAGGACACAGCATATCCATCATCCAGAAAAGTAAGGAAATCTATCAATAAAATCTGTCAATAAAAATTGAATGATCAATAACAATAAAAAATATTCAAGGTTGAATTGAATATTTATTCAATTAAGTATTCGCGAACAAAGTTGGTTAGATTCTCGGCAGGCTCTGGTCTGGATATGGAAAGTAGTGACAGGTAATTTGGGCAGCCAGTCTGGCGGCAGCAGCCACCCCTTTACAGAAGACCACCGAGAAATAACAGCCACGTGCTGTTATTTCTCTGTCAGTCATACGATTTGTTGCAACACCGATTGAGTCTATGTCATTTTGGCTGTCCGTTTGGCGGCAGTAACCACCCCCTTACAGAAGACGGATGCCAGTACACATTTCCCTATCCCTTCCTTATCCCTTATACTTAATCCTATAATATAGTCGGCAGCGCACTTACATTATAGGGCGACTGTAGCAGCCTACCATCAAGTGGACTGTCAGCCTGTCTGCAGATCTTAACATTAAAAAAAAAACATGTACACTCAATTTCAGATATATTTGAAGAAGACGGAGATTGGACGCAGGATTCAAAGAGCACAACGGCACTATCAAAGTTATTAATTTATTTATTTATTTACTAGCTGGTGCCCATGACTTCGTCCGCGTTGTAAAATATTAAGTAGCCTATCCTGTGTCCCGTACGTCCAAATGTTTATCTACCAAGTTTCATGAAAATCAGTTAATTCGTTTAAGAGTTATGGAGGAACATACATACATACAGAAAAAAATTCTAAAAATGGTCAATTTAGTTTCAGTATGATGTATAGAGCCTATAAACACGATATCTCTGAAAACAAAGTAACTTACTCCATGACCGACCCTTACAGATTTATTATTAGTATTGATTTATTTGAAAATGCTTACCAACTAAAGACATACCTTGCGCTCCTAACAAACTGCAGCGCGGATAGATGGCGCTGATTTCTTAAATTGATGTCTTTAATTTTATTTTATTTTTATTGAAAAAGCGTATAATTTAATTGAAATAGGGTACATGATATTTAATAATTGTAAAAAATTGTAATTGTAATATAATTTAAAGTTGACGAAAAAAAAC
Organism: Synanthedon andrenaeformis; assembly: GCA_936446665.2. NCBI lineage: Eukaryota > Metazoa > Arthropoda > Insecta > Lepidoptera > Sesiidae > Synanthedon > Synanthedon andrenaeformis. The sequence goes on along the minus strand of OW387804.2, from coordinate 1,134,446 downwards.
CGGAGTTTCGTCTCAGGGTCGTCGTCGTCATTACTTATTATTATTATTATTTTCTGAAATTCTAGTGAAAATGTAATTAAGATTAATGTTCACAAGAACAAAGAACGTTTCTAATTTTTTTTTTCTTGTATAGTTTTACCTGTTTGTTTTTTCTTCAGGTCAATCTCAAAGCGACTGTACCGATTTTATTTAAAAAAAAAAAAAAAAAAATTACTTTAAAATATACACTTAAAATGTCGCATGTGATCGCTGTGTGATTATTAAATATTATAAAATTATTTTGAATTTCAGAAAAATTCTAGACAGACACGTGGGAAGTATTGTGAAGTTACCGCTCGACTATTGTAAGTATCTTAACACACCTATAATGTAAAGAATTAGCTCTAGCACGCGACTTCGCCCGCGTGACTTTATAAAATATAGCTTATTTTACTCGCTGATAAAGTAGCTTTGTATAGGTGAAAGAATTTTTAAAATCGGTCCACTAGTTTTTGAGTTTATTCATTATACAAACATACAAAAAAAATTCTCTCTTCATATTAAATTACTAGCGACCCGCTCCCGGCTTCGCCCGCGTACGATCGCTACCAAACTTCATAGGATTACCCGCTGGACTAAACTGAAGATTGTCTGAAAGTTTCATCAAAATCGGTTCAGCGGTTTTGGAGTCCATAGGGAAAACATACACACATATATCGCCTTTTATATATAAAGATTATAGTATCTAGATAGATTAATGTTCTATGTCTATACCTACATATTACAAAAATAAAGTCTTTGTCCGCCTGTGTCTGCTTCTCCGCTAATTTCTTCTAAACAATCCAATGGATTTTGATACGGTTTTCACTAATGAAAAAAGAGATAAGCGAAGAATGTCTGTGTGTTCAATAGCCAAAAATAAAAATGCCACCGAGCGAAGCCGGGGGCGTTTTGTTAGTTAGTTATTAAAATTCAGATACTTTTTGCATGTTTTTAACTGTACCTATAAGGAAAGTTTACAATTTGCATAAAATATATAAAAAGAAAATTAAGTACATATTAGGAAAATTTTTATTTTGGAAAATAATAATGTGGAAATTAAGAAAACGTACTAATTATAAGCATTAGGAATAATAATAATTTGGAAAATTGAGAATTTGATATTAAGGCCGGCACCGTTCTCTAGGTGCTACTAGAAATACTAGAAAATCTAGAAAATAATAAAAGATTCTAAAAGTTTTATTTATTCCTCTATAAGTGTTAAAACGAATTATGCTGACAAAAAAACCTTTTTATCTAATAACCTTTTTTTTTTAATAATAATAATATTATGAATTATGAGTAGTTATTATAGATAAAACTTTTTATCTAGGTAGATATGAATTATGAATAATAATAATATTATGAATTATGAGTAGTTATTATAGATAAAACTTTTTATCTAGGTAGATATGAATTATGAATAATAATAATATTATGAATTATGAGTAGTTATTATAGATAAAACTTTTTATCTAGGTAGATATGAATTATGAATAATAATAATATTATGAATTATGAGTAGTTATTATAGATAAAACTTTTTATCTGGGTAGATATGAATTATGAATAATAATAATATTATGAATTATGAGTAGTTATTATAGATAAAACTTTTCATCTGGGTAGATATGAATTATGAATAATAATAATATTATGAATTATGAGTAGTTATTATAGATAAAACTTTTTATCTAGGTAGATATGAATTATGAATAATAATAATATTATGAATTATGAATAGTTATTATGAATAATAATTATGAAAATATTCTCGCAGTTAAATACAATATACTGCGACGCAGTTCCTTGGTGAGCATCATTATGGAAACGGATGAATACAATTTGTGAGTACTTTGCTTTTTAATGATAATGTGTGTTAGACGGGCAGACGCTTCGGGTGTCCTATATGATGACTTCACTTCTCCTCGCCTTAGTGTCAATTCCCCTATCCCTTCCTTATTCCCTTATCCTAAGGCACCTGTGTTAATAGGCGGCGGTAACCATCACTTACCATCAAGTGGACAGTGCCACCAAGTGCCTGTTTTGACTACTTTTATCTTATCTATATATATAAAAAAAATCAATTGCTGTTCATTTGTCTCCAAAACTCGAGAACGGCTGGACCTATTTTAATTCTGTCTTCACCTATGAATAGAGAGAGGAATAATCAGGGAAGGTTTGTACATAAAAAAGAAATTGGTCGCCGGACGAAGCCGAGAGCGGTCACTAGTTATATTATGTAAAAAAATACAATTTATTTATTTTTCAGTCCACTTGTCCAGAAAATGAAATCGTTGTTTCAGGACGAAATAAATGAACACCAAGGTGTGTATATTTTAACCCGTCGACATAGAAAATATTAAATTAATATTAAAATATTAAATATGATTAAAGCCCGTCACACACGTAACTATAATATATATTAATATGTACTTATAAATTATAGCAAGGCATATATTACGATATATTTTCTATACAAATATTGGAGTGAATACACACGCAGCTATAATATATATTTCTATGACGTCACCAAAATATACCGTAATTTATATTATTGCATATTATGGTATAGCAAGACATATTATTACGACCATCAATGAAATGAAGGCAAAATATATACATATTATAGCATCGTCTCCGTGTGTGGTAGTATAGCTTGCTATAATATATATTAAGTATAGCACGGTGTATTAATATTTGTATATTATAGCTAGATACGTTTGTGAGGGACTTAAATCATAATATATAATATTTACCATAAATTGTTAGATATTTTATATTCATATAAAAATTATTAATGTGAAAGTAACACGTGTATCTCTGTTCTGTTTGTTTAATTCATTTCCTTTTACTTAATTTAAAATTGTATCTAGATGTCGCTTTACCTCTGGTGTTCATGATATCGGTTTTATAAATTTGTTACACATCTATAACACCCGGTACATAGAAAAAGTGGTCCTTCAGCACGGATTTTGGCAAAAGATTATGGACAGTATAGTGGTGAAATGTGGTTTAAGTGGCGCGCTAAAAATAAATAAAATCAGTGAATAAGTGATACACATTTTAAATAAGAATTAATAAACTTTGAAAATTTTCATAAAATAATTTGGACTTGTAAGGTTTCGGTAATAATAGTGTTAAATAAAAAAGAAAAAAATAGAACAGAACATTTAAAAATTAGTGAAATTAATTACTTAACATAGACATTGAAGATTTTGAAGTGATAGTAATTCTACTTCTATGCCCGCTTCTATTTCTTATTCTACCCACTTGGTAAATTTATTGTGATAAAAACTTATAAAATTAAGACAAGTTTTTTTGAAAGACAAAAGTGCAATTCAGTGTTTCTTATTAACAAAATTTTAGCAATTTCCTATATATAAAGAATAAATAAATAAAAATAAAATAAAATGGAAATATTTGGTTTAGTTGAACAACAATACGACACATCAAAATTAATAGAAAAGGCACTATCAAACTACAAGAAAACGCCTAAAGAAAGATTTACTCGTGGATATGTTTCAATTAGAATGGAAATGTTAGCAGAATATTGGAATACTTTTAGAAAGGCTCATTTAGAAATTATGAAAATATGCACAAAGGAACATAAATCAACACTGGAATACTTTAAAAATGAAGAATACGAAAAATGCGAAGAAATCTACTTAACATACAAATCAAATATGACTGATGTCTTACAGACAAAGTTTTCAAACACAACTACTCAAAGCGAACATGTTGGCAATCCGTCTACTTCCCAAGAAATAAAATTACCAAAAATAAATATTCCACAATTCTCTGGAAATTATCAAGAGTGGACCTCCTTTTATGATATATTTGATTCTTTAATTCACAAAAATAACAGTTTGAATGATGTACAAAAAATGCATTACTTAAAAGGTTCCTTAACAAGTGAAGCTGAACAACTACTGAAACACCTGGCTATAACAGAGGCCAATTACGAGTTAGCATGGAGTGCCCTGCAAAAAAGATACAACAACAAAAGAATCATAGTAAACGCCATCCTGAGCCGTCTGGTAAATCAAAAGAAGATTTCAAATCTACAATCAGCTAAAGCAATTAGAGAATTATTAGACACAACGGTAGAATGTTTAAACCAGCTTGAAACACAAGGTGTAGACACTAAAACATGGGGAATACTCGTAATCTTTCTTGTTATAAATAAACTAGACCCAGAGACACATAAACAATGGGAAGAAGAAGTGAGTATGTTGAAAGTCACGGAATTGCCTAAACTTGATAACCTAATAGATTTCTTAGAGAAGCGTTTCAGAGTACTAGAAATGTTGAACACATCATCAACAAATGCTACTAAAATTAATTCATTACAAATACAACGGCCAGTTAAGAGTTTTCATATTTCATCAGGATATAAATGTACATACTGTCAAGATAATCATGCTATTTATCACTGTAAAGAATTTTCTAAGTTGGAAGCAAACAAAAGAATAGAATATATACAGAACCAACGGCTTTGCTACAATTGTCTAATACCGGGACATTCAGTCAAATTATGTAAAAGCACATCCCTGTGTCGACGCTGCGGGAAGAAACATCATACATTGCTGCATGGAAGTTCAATGAGTTACAATAGTTCACATACACCCAATATAAAAAATCAGCCTCAAGAAAACACAATCATTTCACACCTTACTTTGAGTGCAACCACTGCATTATTGTCAACAGCTATGGTCGAAGTAACCAATACATTAGGACAAACCCTATCATTGCGAGCACTTCTAGATCCTTGTTCTGAGGAGTCCTTTATAACTGAATCAGCAGCACAGCTCATGAAATTAAAGAAGAACCATGTTTATGGTCAAGTAGTTGGTGTCAACCAGATGAAAACCCCTATAAAAGCTGCTGCAGTAATAGAAGTTTTGCCAAGAATAGATTTAAGGAAACCGGAAACAAAGAAAATAAAGATCACAGCCTACATAGTTAAAAGAATTACGAACATTTTGCCTATGAAGAAGATACCGATTCAACATTGGGAACACTTGAGAAATTTAACACTTGCCGATCCGACATACTATCAACCAGGCCACATTGACCTCTTACTAGGTGTTGATGTTTACAATGAGATTTTACAACCTGGGTTGATAAGGGGCATTCCAGGATCACCATTAGCTATACAAACACACCTGGGATGGATCCTATCAGGGAAAGTTACGGTCGGGGAAGAAGATACAAAAAGATTAGACATTGTTACCATGCATTTGAATCTCGACTTAAACAACATGCTCAAACGATTTTGGGAGTTAGAAAACATAGAAGACAAACGAAATACACTAACTTCTGAAGAAAGTCAAGCGGAAGAAATATATGAGAAAACTACAACAAGAGACGAGCATGGACGTTTTGTTGTACACTTACCTTTGAGAAATGATTCACCGGTCCTGCCGACACATAGTAGAGAAATAGCGATAGAACGTTACAAATCAACAGAAAGAAGACTTAATAAAAACACAAATTTAAAAGAGGATTACAATAAAGTTTTAGAAGAATATCTTACATTAAACCACATAGAAAAAATAGAACCAGAGGAAACAAATAAAAAAGATAGCGTATACTTACCTCATCAAGCTGTTGTTAAAAGAGAAAGAGAAACAACAAAAGTACGCATAGTGTTTAATGCATCATGTGCAGGTTCCAACGGAGTTGCGTTAAATGATTCTCTTCTTGTGGGTCCAAGATTGCAATTAGAACTAAAAGACATCTTGCTTCGCTGGAGAAAACACAAAATTGCATTTGTAGCTGACATTGAAAAGATGTACAGACAAATCAGAATTTGTAAACAACACGCTGATTTGCAAAGAATTGTTTGGAAAGCAGATTCAAACAGTTCCATTCAAGATTATAGACTGTTAACAGTAACTTTCGGAATGTCATGTGCACCTTATTTAGCGGTTAAAACCTTACAACGAACAGCATTTGAAGAGGGATCAAACTGTCCAAATGCAAAAGAGACTATCTTGAACGACTTTTACATGGATGATTTACTTTCTGGAAGACACGACGAGGAAGAAGCTTTAAGGGCACAGAAAGAAATCAAAAAGATTTTAGAGGCTGGGGGTTTCAGACTGCAAAAATGGTGTTCGAACAGTTGCAGATTTATGGAAAAGTTAAATGCGAGAAAATCTGACGAAGCTATTGTAGAAGTGCAAAACACAGATTCAATTAAAATACTGGGCTTGACATGGGACGTGAAGGAAGATATGCTTTCTATCAATAACATTATGAAAGAATCCAATGAAGATAATCCGACTAAGAGAACTGTTTTATCTGAGGTAGCCACACTATTTGACCCAATGGGTTGGATTGCACCAATCACTGTTCTGGCAAAGATATTTTTACAAAAGTTGTGGAAATGTAAATTAAGCTGGGACGACAAACTAACAGAAGAATTGAAGAAAGAATGGCTACAGTTTAAACGAGAACTAATGAGCATTAGAAAAATAAGCTTAAAAAGATGGATTCACATAAAAAAGAATACAGTATTAGAATTGCATGGATTTGCTGATGCATCAGCCGCCGCTTACGCTGCAGTCGTTTATGCCAGAATAATCGACGAAAACGATGTAGTCAAAGTTTCGCTTCTCACTTCCAAAACAAGAGTGTCGCCTATTAAGCCACAGACCACCTTACCTCGATTGGAGTTGTGTGCAGCCTGTCTTCTGGCCCTTCTGTTAAAGCAAGTCTCTTCTGCTCTAGAAGTAAAAACAGACGATGTATATGCTTGGTCCGATTCACAAGTAACTTTAGCCTGGATACACGGTGAACCTACGAAATGGACTCCATTTATAAGAAACCGAGTTACTCAAATCACAGACAACATAAATTCAAAACAATGGTTTTATGTTAATACCAAACAAAATCCTGCTGATCCAGCTTCTAGAGGGGTTACCCCAGCTAAACTTGAATCAGTTGAGATCTGGTGGAATGGACCGCAATTTCTGAAATCAAAGTATATAGATTATACTAAAGGAAACAATCTGGATACATGTTTGGAAAAAAGGAAGGAAAAGGAAATACAGTGCACAGTAACAACAAGGGAACTTAAAAAAGAGCAACTTAATGAAGAAAGACTTACCTTGATGCGCCGCTACTCTTCTCTTTCCAAGCTTACCCGAATAGTGGCTTATTGCAGACGGTGGCTTCTAATTCTGAAAAAGAAAAGAAACAATGAATACTTACCTACTTACCTTACTTGTGAAGAACAATTATTTGCGTTGTCAACCTGCATTAAAATGTCGCAAGAGGTTGAGTTTTACGACGAAATAACATGTTTGAAGAAACAGGTCCCTTTAAAGAAGAGAAGCCGTTTACTTCCTCTGTGTCCTTTCCTGGATGAGCTGGGAGTGATGAGAGTTGGTGGTCGGCTGAAACATGCGGATATTCATTTTATACAGAAACACCCCATAATAATCTCAAGAGACAATGAACTATTACCACTTGTACTTTCAGAAGCCCACGCCAGTACATTGCACGGTGGGCCACAGATGATGCTTACTTACCTACGATCCAAGTACTGGTTAATAGATGCCATGAACACTGTGAAGAGATTTGTGCGAACCTGCGTCGTTTGCATCAGAAACTCAGCAAAACAAAAAACTCAGATGATGGGACAGCTGCCGAAAGCTAGAGTGACACCAACTCGACCATTTTTGAAGAGCGGAGTCGACTATGCGGGTCCTATAAACATTCTCACGTCAAGAACAAGAGGTGCCCGAACGATCAAAGCCTATATTGCACTCTTTGTATGCATGAGTACAAAATCATTTCATTTGGAATTGGTGAGCGATTTAACAGCAGAAGCTTTCATATCTGCATTCAAAAGATTTGTTTCTCGAAGAGGTAGATGCCAAGAAATTTGGAGTGACCAAGGTACGAATTTTAAAAGTGCAAACAAAGAATTAGCAAGAATGTTAAAGGAAGCGGGTAGAACCTTTCCCAAGGATGTTGTTGAATCCTTAGCAAATGATGGAACTCAGTGGCACTTTATACCCCCTTACTCACCCAACTTTGGCGGACTTTGGGAAGCCGGAGTGAAGTCAGTCAAGCATCACCTAAGACGAACATTCAAAACTAACATGACCTTTGAAGAGCTTTCAACAGTACTTACCCAAATTGAGGCTTGCCTTAACTCTCGACCTCTCGAACCACTACATAACTCTGATCCAGATGTATTGGAACCATTGACACCGGGCCACTTTCTGATCGGAGAACAGCTTATTACTATACCAGATCGAAGCTACTCTGAAGACAATTTGAAACGTTTAACAAGATGGCAGTTAACCAAACAAATGGTACAACAATTTTGGAAACGATGGCAAAACGAATATTTAACTCGCTTGCAGTCTAGATCAAAATGGCGGTTACAATCAAAAGAGTTCGAGATAGGAGAAGTGGTGTTGGTCAAGGATGATAACTTACCTCCTAGCAAATGGTCCTTAGCTAGAATACTTGAGAAACATCCAGGACAAGATGGAGTTACCAGAGTTTACACAATTAAATGTAAAGGGAAAAGCACGAAGAGATCAGTTTCAAAATTGTGTCCGTTTCTCAGTGATTAATTTAATTTGAATCTTGGTCTTTTAGAGTACACATCAGTTCTTTTGGCGGGAGAATGTTCTGTTTGTTTAATTCATTTCCTTTTACTTAATTTAAAATTGTATCTAGATGTCGCTTTACCTCTGGTGTTCATGATATCGGTTTTATAAATTTGTTACACATATAACTTTTATGATTATTTAATAAAGAGGAGAATTTCTTGCAGTAAATAACAGAGTCTTAATTCTATAACACCCGGTACAATCTCTGTTATCTTTTCAAGCCTTAACTAGGTATATACTCAACCGATCATGATGAAATTTTACATAGGTACACAGGGATAGAGAAAAAGTACATAGGGTACATTTCATATGTATAAAAAAGTACTTACTTAGTGTGTAGTATGAGTTTTAAACGTAGATTTGTATGGGAATGATGCAGCGCCATCTAGTGGCTAACGTTTAGCGCTGCTTCATTCCCATACAAATTGACGTTAACGAGTTCGATGCGTTTGATCGAGTAATGGGGCGTCCTAATTGGCCACGATCGTACGAGAAAACGATGCGTTTTCGTCGCACGACGAAATTAAACATCTCTTAAGAGTGTCCTAATTGAAGCTCGCAAGTCATCGTGCGACCAAAGAAAATGCTTAAAACGATCGTACTATGGAAAATGGTCATGCTATAAAATCAAATGTCAGTGTCAAATATTAAAAATTATGTATTAAAAAGTGGTCCCACAATACGAGTAAAATAAAATGGCGCTAGTAGTATACAGAAGACGTGCTATACTAGCGCCATTCTGATCACTTTCAGAACCATTGTGGTCACTGTAAGCCAGCGTTGCCAGAACGTTACTTTTGTAACGTTTTACGTTACTTATGAAAACTATTCTTTAAAGTGGAAAGCTTTATTTCTTATTTTACTAGAACCAATGATACCACTTGTTTGCTTTTGTAATCTTGATTTTATTTTAATTTCAAACTTATTATAGTAACAATGTTCACAGCTCTTTTTTTATGATTATCATCTGTCTATTCTCTATTGTCGCTGCTGCCATCTATCCTTTTAAAACTAACTAAAAACTAAACACAGAACACTCCATATTAACACCCTCTCCTAATTTTACAAATTACACTTATTTAATATAAAAGAACATAATATTTAAATTTTATATACAAGACACATTTTATGTTTATGAAACTTAACTCTATCTAATGATTTTGTAAAAATATCAGCTGTCTGACATTCTGTAGTACAATACTGAATTTCAAATTCTTTATTCATATACAACTCATGAATATAATGATATCTTACATCTATGTGTTTGGATCTTTTATTAAAAATACCCGTTTTTATCAATTGAATAGCGCTTTGGTTATCAATTTTAATTATTATCTTAATTTCAGTATTGAGACTCAGTATTAGAGATTTTAGAAACATAGCTTCTTTGCAGCATTCTGCAGCAGCAATAAATTCTGCTTCTGTTGATGACAAAGCTACTATTGGCTGTCTTCTGGAACACCAAGCTACTGGTCCATCCATCAACATTATAACATAGCCTGTTGTACTGCGTCTCGTGCTCACATCTCCAGCGTAGTCTGAATCACAGTACACAGTCATATTCAAATTAACACCCTTTTTATAGCACAGACCCTCTCCCAAGGTGCCCACCAAGTATCTAAAAATCCTTTTTAATGCAATTACATCCTTATTTTTTGGATTTTCCATGTATTGACTGGCTTTGCCGACTGCATAAGCAATGTCTGGGCGTGTTTTTGTTGACAAATAAAGTAAACTTCCCACAGCTTCTCTGTAAGGGAATTGTAACTTTATTTCTGTTTTATCAATGCTCTCTTCTATGTTCTGACAAGGTGTTTGAACAGATTTGCAATTTTCCATTCCATACTTTTTCAAAATATAATTTGTATATGCTGTCTGTGTCAAATACAAACAATTTTCCTCTTCTTTTATCTCCATACCTAAAAATGAAGTAGGTCTTTCAGAAATTTTTATTTCAAATTTAGAATTTATTTTCATTAAAACACTTTTCATTTCTTCTTTTCTTTGACCTATCATTAATCCATCATCTACATAAATGGCAATTATTATAGATGAATTGTTGTTTTTCAAAATACAAGGTTCATTTTTAGTTTGCATGAAACCTAATTCTGACATAGTTTTTAGAAATTTCTCATTCCATCTCCTAGGTGATTGTTTAAGTCCATACAAGGATTTTATTAATTTGCATACTTTGCCTTCTTCTTCTTTCATTCCTAAAGGTATATACATATATATTTCTTCTTCTTCTTTTAAAACTCCATTTAAAAAGGCAGTTTTTACATCAAAAGTCATAATATTGTAGTTTCTTGCGGCAGCTAATGCGAACAATGTTTTTATAGCGGACTGTGAAGCTACAGGGCTGAAAATTTCATCAAAAATCATTCCTTGCTCATTACCTCTCACTACTAGCCTTGCTTTGTAAGTGCCATCATCTTTTACACGAAAGACCCATCTATTTGTAAGTATTTTATGTCCGTTAGTGATATCTTTATCTACAAATTTCCATACATGATTCTCTTTTAATGATTCCAATTCTTCTTCGATTGCCCTTTTCCAGTTTTCTTTTTCAGGAGTCTTCATGGCTTCATCAAAAGTAAGTAATACATAATCCTTATATTTTTCAGGCAATTTCACTTTTCTAGTATATCGGTTTCTTAATGTATTATTTTCAATTTCTTCTTGTTCTAATTCTTTATCTTTATTGCCTTGTTCTCCATTTGTCTTTAAGTCCTGAATGCCATCCTGCAATTCAGATTCATTATAGTCTGTTATTTCTAGACATTGAAGATTTTCATCAATTTCTGGCTGTTCTGTTGTCACATTTTCCTTGCGCTCTTGTATTACCGTTTTTATTTCTACATCATGACTTAACACTTGTTCGGAAGATGTTTTCCTATCACAGAATATAACATCACGTGCAATCACTATTCTTCTTTTTATATTATCCCATAAGCGATAACCATTATTTGTATATCCAACCATGATGTATTTATTAGTTCTAAGGTCCAGTTTTTTAAGAGGTGTCAGTACCTTTGCATATGCATAACATCCGAATTCTTGTACATTAGACAAATTTGGTTTTCTATGATTCCATAATTCAAATGGAGTTCTGTCTTTTATGCTTTCACTAGGAAGCCGATTTAGAAGATACACTCCACAGTAGAGAGCTTCTCCCCACATTTCTTTATTCATTTCTCCATTGAATAACAATGATCTGACCTTTTCCAGAATTGTTCTGTTTAATCGTTCCGCTTTACCATTTAATTGGGGTGTATATGGTGTTGTATAGTCTAATTTTATTCCCATGTTTTTACACCACATCTTAAGTTCATTGGAAGTATATTCACCTCCTCTGTCACATCTTATTAATAACACTTTCTGATGTTTCTCCCTTTCTGTTTCATTAATGTAACTTTTTAAATGATATAGCACTTCACTTTTATTTCTTATAGGATATACCTTTGTATAATGACTATAATCATCCATTATGGTGAGAAAATAACTTTTCCCATCCCATGTTTTAATATCTATTGGACCACAGACATCTGTATGTATTATTTCAAGCAACCTAGTTGCTCTTTTTCTTTCAGTTTTAAATGGTAGCCTAGTTTGTTTTGCTTGGATACATATTTCACATTGAGCCAATGTATTTTCTTCACCCTTTTTTATGTTATCTATTTTTATGCCATCGACTACTTGTGGCAGTATTTTCAAAACATGTTTTCCCGGATGACCCAATTTTTTATGCCATTTTATGGCCGAGTTATCACAAACACTATGAGCTAATAATGTTGCAACATCTTGTTCTTCTTGACTTGTTTTACTAATTTTTACTGTATATAAACCTTTGTCATCCTCTACACCTGTTATTATATTATCTCTAATACTGATGTCAACACTATTCCCTTCAAAATGAACAGCGCCTCCCTTTTTTACTATTTGTGAAACTGATAACAAATTATGAGAAAGATCTGGAACACATAAGACATTTTTTACAGTACAGTTATACCCAATAAAGTCACCTTCACATACAGCTAGCATATTATTATTTGATTTGGCCACACCTATTGTTGTATTGTTATATTTTACTTTTGTTAATAAGTTACTTTTATTGACCATATGACTAGTACAACCTGAATCAACTATAAAGGTAACACTTTCATCATCACATTTTTTTGTTAAAAGAGCCACATTTTCACCTTTCACATTTAATTTGTTACATTTATTTCTGAAGAAACAATTTTTTTCTTTATGATTATTTTTTTTACAAATTGAACAACAGTTTTTACAGTTCTTAGCAAAATGACCTGGTTTATTACAGATAAAACAATTTTTATTGTCCTTAACATTTTTAGAATTAACAAAACTAGTATTAGATGAAAACTTAGAATTATTAACAACTCTCTTTTTGAGCGAAGAAGGAGCAGCAAGAGCAACAGCACCCTCACTCTCATTTCTTCTTTCTTCTTCTTTAATGAGTCTCACTTTCAAGTTTTTAAGTATTCGTTCACTGACCGGTGTTGACTCCCAAGCCGTTATAAAATTTTGGTAGCCATCTCCCAGAGATGTTAATATTTTAGATTCGACCATATTATCATCTATACTGACCTGTAGCTGTCTCAATCTATATGATAAATTTTCTATTTTTGATACATTTTCTGTCATTGTTAGGTTACTTTGAAATTTAAAATTGTAGAAGTCTTGTAATAAGGACATTTTCTGTCGTTCTTCATTCCCTTCAAATAAATCACATATCTTAATAAACATTTCACTCGATGTTTTACACTCATATAACTGTGGAACAAACTTTTTATCTATTGTTTGTAGAATAAGGTGTTTGGCAATGGCGTCCATCTTATTGAATTCGTCGGTTTTTATTGCATCACTTTTTTCCAAATTTTTCACGATTTTTAATAAGCCCTTGGCTTCAAACATTATATTAATTTGGAATTTCCACATTTGAAATGATGAAGAGTCACTGAGAACTTCGATTCTTGATATTTCTTCCATCTTTTTATTGTGGGGCTAGCCACGTTTTCCTTTGTTTCAATATTTTATATATGGTCAGAGGCACTGGGCCAATAACCTGAAAACTATTCTTTAAAGTGGAAAGCTTTATTTCTTATTTTACTAGAACCAATGATACCACTTGTTTGCTTTTGTAATCTTGATTTTATTTTAATTTCAAACTTATTATAGTAACAATGTTCACAGCTCTTTTTTTATGATTATCATCTGTCTATTCTCTATTGTCGCTGCTGCCATCTATCCTTTTAAAACTAACTAAAAACTAAACACAGAACACTCCATATTAACAACTTATTGACCCCTTCACGTTACATTTAAGTTACACGAGTCAAAACGTTACTTTTGCGTTACATTTCGGAATAATGGACTTATACAACAAAAAATTTTAGACTTGAAATTTCAATAAAATAAGTGAAACAACTCAGGCTCAGGCGCTTGTGTATATCTGTCACAGTCACAGAACACTATTAATTACTCCAAGAGAGATATCTGTGTTCGTATCGAACGTAATCTGCGTAATGTTGGCATTGTATTGCCAACTTACTAAAGTAATTTTTTTATATCCTATATTCATGTCTCTATCGCACAGTTATCTGGAATGGGCAAATAGAAAGAGCAAGTTGTAAGTGTGGTTGATTATACAATACCGCTCGTAACGTAACGAGATTTGAAATTTGAATTTGAATTAAATTGAGCCGGAGCAGCAACAGTGATTATTTAGGTGTTTTGTTGTTTATTTATTATTCATTCAAGTTTTCTTTTGCTAGTTCTATTGTGTTTTATTGGAGTGCAAGTAGATGTTAAAAATTTAAAGGATCAAAGCAAAAAAGCCCTTTCTTATCGATAAGGTAAGCTATAAGTAACAATATTCAGGCGACACTCAGTCTCTTACTAAACCGCACATATACCTAGTTTATTTTTTAGTTTCCAGTAGGTCAGGTATTGCGTTTATTGGTACCGACCGACATAGAAACCACATTCATAGCGCTTGAATTCACTCTACTAGCGCAGAGTCGAAGCGCATCGAAGCGTCAATCTAAAAATTTACATGGCATATGAACCCCTATCTCCACATTTTACGGTACATTTTTTTATGTCAAGGTCGGCAGACAGGCTGACGGTCCACTTGATGGTAGGTGGCTACAGTCGCCTATAACACAAGCAACGCCACAGGTGCTGCAAGTGCGCTGCCGATTACAGTAAGATTAAGGACAAGGGATAGGGAAATGGGCTCTGGCATCCCTTACTCACTCACCGAAACACAACAGCACACTGCACACGTGCTGTTATTTCACGGTGGTCTTCTGTGAGGGGGTGGTTGCTGCCGCCAGATGGGCTGCCCAAATGACTGCGAAACGCAGTGTGTTCTGCCACTGCTTTCCAATACCAGACCAGAGCCAACTTTCAAAAGTTCATTTCCAAAGTTGACTCGAACCCGGAAACCCTGGAGCGTTAGGCTAACACCCTAACCACTCATCCAACGGGCTCGTCAAATTTCTATCATGACAAAAAAAGGCCCGCGCAGACGCGCAAAAGCGCGGACTCTCAGTCACCCCTCATTTCATCAGTTTATCGCCATAGAAATATTAGCTCAGTCGAATTAGAATTTCAATATTTTTCGATTTAGACTCGAAAAGAGGGGGTGAATTTTTCATTTATTGAATAACGCGTTTATTTTCAATTTTACACGAAAAATTGTTAATACCGGAGTTGCTTGGAATTAAATTTCCTACAATTTTAGGAATTATCAATTTTTCCCGAGGATCAATGTTTTTCGATTTAGACCCGAAAGGAGGTGGGGGGTGCACCTAAATATTCTATTATCTCGTTAATTATTGATTATTTATTTATTATTAATCAATAATAATTATTAATATTACTATTAATATTATTTTTTTCCGTGTCAGCCCCTTTTTTGCCCCAAATTGTGGAGATAGGGGTTCATAAGCCATGTAAAATTCTGCTGCTTCGATGCGCATCGACTTTAATTTTAATTAAAGACATTCGACCCTAACATTTATTTACATTCGACCCTAACATTATTTAATTTCTTTCTTGCATGTTTTTGGTGCTGATATTACATGGTTGTGGTGCTGATGTGTTATATGCAAATGCATGATGTAGGTACTAGTAGTAGACTAAAATGTACAAGTATTTGAATGTGGCGCCTAAAGCTAAATCCAAGGCATCTACTTCAAGGGAAGAAAAAGAAGATAGCGATAAGAATGACGATCTCGAAGCGACATCGACTATCGACAATGTCGATAGTTGTAGTAGTAAGGAGATACCTCCTCGAAAAAAACAAAAAAGAACATACAAGTTTAGCGATAAATGGCTCGTCGACAAAGAGTTCAAAACTTGGATTTCAAGGAAAGATCAAGAAAATGGTTCAGTTACTGCCTTTTGTAATTTGTGCAATTGTATTGTATTAAACCATAGACCGGCTCTTGTTAAACATATGATGACTTCGAAACACAAGCAAATTGCTAATTCCATAAGTAATACACCACATATAGAGCAATCGTTTAAACCAAAAAAAGAAGAAGAACTGCAGAAAAGAGCGGAGTTAAAATTATGCGCTTTCATTGCCCAACATAATTTGACACTTTCCTTGTCAGATGATTTGATACCTTTTTTGAAGAATACTTTTCCTGATTCTGGAATTTTAAAATCGGTTTGTTTGGGGAGGACAAAAACAACTAATACAATAAAAAGTGTACTTGGACCGATGACAACACAGGAACTTGTATCAAAACTAAAAGCAACACCATTTAGTATAATAATGGACGAAACAACGGATATTAGTGTAAAGAAGCAGTGTGCCTTGGCAGTAATTTTTTGTGAGGAGGATGACTTAATAGTTCGCACCCAGTTTCTTGATATGTATGAAGTAAAATCCGGGAAAGCCGAAGATCTTACAAATGGTTTACTAACTTGGCTTGAAAACAGGCAAATTCCTTTAAAAAACTTTGTAGGATTTGCTTCAGATACAACAAACAGCATGGTCGGCCCACACAATTCTGTATTTACCCATTTAACAGAGAAAGTACCACACATATTGTGCATAAAATGTAGCTGTCATATGATACACCTTGTTGCTTCCAAATCGTGTCTCAAGTTGCCAAGATCTATTGAAGATTTATTGAGAAGTGTGGGTTCCCATTTCAGTCGCAGCTCTTTAAGACAGGAAAAGCTGAGGGACTTTCAAGCATTTTTTAAAGTTGAAATACATAAAATTTTAAGTCCAGCTACAACAAGATGGCTATCTTTAGAGGCATGTGTAAAAAGAACTTTAGAGCAATATGATGTTCTTCAAGAATACTTCAAAGTCGAGGTTTTTGAAGACCCTAGTAAAGTTACAGAAGACATACTAATAACACTTAATAATAAATTCACAAAAATTTATTTAGAATTCATGTCATATGTTCTGGAAGAGTTTAATAATTTTAACAAATTATTTCAGTCTGAAAAACCATTGTTGTATCAGTTAAAACCTGAGGTTCACAAATTAATAAAAACGCTAGCCAGCAGTTACATGGAATTCAATTATGTCAAAACTACGGATGCCTACAAAATTGAGTTTGCCAATCCACGATTCTTTGTGCCATTAGAGAAATTATATTTGGGTATACTAGCAAAGGAATCAATGGATGAATTAGCTAAAGAAATTCCAGAACCTAAAACTCAACTTATTGATTTTAAAAAAACATGCTTGTCATTTTACATAGAAACTCTGAAACAAATAAGACAACGCTTCGATTTCTCTGACCCAATCTTTAATATAATAGGAGAAGTCGTCGATTACAACAGAGCTCAAAAATTCGAAGTAAAAGATCTATCAAATGTAATTACAAGATTTCCAAATATTAAAAGTTATATTAACGTCGAAGAGCTACATAAAGAGTGGAGGAAGCATGCCTTCTTAGAACACAGCGAATTATTCCCGAATATAAACTTGCCCGTGGAGGAATACTGGAGGAATGTTTTAAAGATGAAAAATATAGCAAAGGAACCAGTGTTATCCTAATTTAAAAAAAGTTATAATGCTTTTGCTCGTGTTGTCTTATTCAAACGCCAGCGTAGAGCGCGTTTTCAGTCAATTAAAATTAATAAAATGTGACAATAGAAACAAACTTAACACGGAAACCATTTCAGCTTTGATGGCAACTAAAAGAAGCATCAGAGATGCTACAAAATTTGAGCCATCAAAAGCCATGTTGTTGGCAAAAATAAAATACGGTAAAGAAGGTGAAGGTGAAAATAGCTTAATATTTTATTTAATGTACAAATGTAAAGTTAAAGTCTGAAATGTTTTTGTACTTAAAAAACTTTTCTTTACATTTCAGATGGTAATTAAGATAAAAATATAACCCAAGAATTATTACCTACATTTTGTATACGCATCGTAAGTATGTATAGGATTATGATCACGTAAGTAACAATGATTAACTGTTTTATTGCAGCATTGATCTTCTTTTGCAGATTTTACACCCGTCGATTTGGTTTAAGGATTTAAGAAACTTTTAAATAATGGTTGGAACCTTTGAATACCATTAAAATTGTGTTTATTATATTGAAATATAAAAATTACATAAAGCGTTACTTTTCTTGGGAAAACGTAACTTTTTGAATGCCCTTAGGTAACTTTTGAGTACAGGGCACTGGCAACACTGCTGTAAGCAGCCATTGTTAAAATGTCGCCGCGCCGTTGCGATGACATCATCGTACGATGGGCTCGCACGATCGTGGCCGATTAGGACAGCGTGTTGGAACATCGTGCGATCATTTCCATCGCACGATCAAAACGCATCGTTTGCTCGTACGATCGCCTAAAACTCGCACTACCCACTCTGTTCCTAAGGGGCTATAAAAATATAAATCCAACGCGGGGTATAGGTATTTATAATTTTATCGACACTGAAAATAGGTATTTTCGCGCTCCTTGAATCTTTGAACTAGACTGTGGACTAAACTGGATGATTGTAGAATATGCGTCTTTTGTTATTATTACATTCTTGCAAAGATTACATTGAGATTCGTTTAAGACGCTTTTAAATTTCTGTCTCACCGTAACAGGTCGCGGTGTGAGAAGATTGTATTCGACAATAAACCGCAGGAGAGTTCCATATAAACTTGGCTGGTGAATATTTACACTGTGCTTGTGTTACCCTATTTATTTTCTCATTTAGTACATTAGATTAGCTTAGATTAGATTTAGGTTTAGTACATTGGATGTTGCTTAGAGCTTTTACTGGTGCAGGTTGTGCTTCCTATTAATTGATCGATCGATCACATATTTATAAACTTGTAACAATAATATCAAAGTTACAAAATGGATCCCTACTCAGCATTTTGCTAGTACTGATTTTCCTTAGGAATCCTTCCCACAACGCACTACTTCGATATTCTTTATTGTTGTACAAATATCTATTAATGTAAAGGATAATTCTTTATTGTTTGACAAATATCTATTAATGTAAAGGATAATTCTTTATTGTTTGACAAATATCTATTAATGTAAAGGATAATTCTTTATTGTTTGACAAGTTTTTATTAATGTAAAGTATAATTCTTTATTGTTTGACAAGTGTCTAATTAATGTAAAGGATAATTCTTTATTGTTTGACAAGTGTCTAATTAATGTAAAGGATAATTCTTTATTGTTTGACAAGTGGCTATTGATGTGAAGTATAATTTTTATTTCAGGCTTGCGGTGAATAGGATTTTGACTAATCCACCGGAAGTTAATTCAAGGTAAGAAAGTATTCAAGTTTAGTCATTTATCTCCCCTATACTAATATTATAAAGAGTTTACTTACATGTTTGCTTATAATTGTATAGAGGAGGTAATCTATGAATCAAAGGTCCATTCTCAGTATTATAGTCTAGTTCACCGAACTCGTGAGACTTTTTTTTACCAGTAGTCTCAACCGGAATAGTGAGACCGTTTTTCCTTCATTCCGGTTGTAAATTTAATTATTCTTTTGATACGGTTATTTTTTTTGCCCGATGTTTATATTTAAGGAGTATATATTGAAACTAGGACCACATCTGAAAAGTGCATTTACGAATTTGGCACTGAACTTAAAGGACTTAAATGTTTGCGCTAAGAAATCTTAATAGCTCGAGCTTACGAGCCTTCAGCGGCCTTCTATAACAAACAAACTCTATTTCTTTAAATATTTCTTAAAAATAGACTAGTTGCTCAGGACACCATGTATAAAGCAACTACATATATTTAAAAAACACTAAACACTAACTTCATTCAAAATTAATTGCATTTGAGCATTTTGCACAAAATTATCTCTTTCAATGTCTCCTATTTCTTCGTTTTTGTAATGACTTTTTTTTTAATTTATTTGATCAATTCGAAGATTTGATAAAGCAGGGGTTTCTTTTAAAACGTGTAAAATTTGTAAAATAAATCTCCTCTGCTAATTTTTCTGTCTGTTTGTCTGCTAGCTTCTTGTAAAACCCCCCAACCGTTTTCTTATCCCTTATCCCTCATAGGTCCTTCATAGATCGGCAGTACATTTGCAAACCCCAGGGCGTTGCTCGTCCTTATAGGTGACAACTGACGACATCTATATAATAAATCAATTGCTGTTCGTTTGTCTCGTTGAAACTCGAGAACGGCTGCACCGATTTTAATTCTGTCTTCACTTATGGATAGAGGGATAATCAGGGAAGGTTTGTATGTAAAAAAAAATGGTCGCTGGGCGAAGCTGGGAGTGGTCACTAGTAAGTATAAAATATATTTTTATATTATAAAAAACTTATTTTATTTGTTTCAGGCGTAGCCGTCAGTGTGTGCACAAAAGGAAAGTTATATTACATTTCAATCTTACATTAAAAATATCTCGTTTCATATCGGTTGACACTGCGCAGCAAACTTTGGCTGAATGCCCCGAACGCCGCTCCGTCTCTCGTCGTGAGCGCCGACCTCTCGCTGCCGGCAGTCGTAAAAGCGTTGGTCGGCAGTGAACTTGCGTGGCAGGCGATGCTCGCGTTTTGCGAGCACGTCATGTCGCGCAAGGAAGCGGCGGAAAGGCAGCGGGAAGTGGATCATCCCCTCTCCCAGCCGATCCACCGGAAGAGGCTCGGACACAGGCGGCTGGCCTATGTCCGCCACCTTCCACCCTGACCGGCTGCCTTATTATCTAACAGCTCAGACGAGTTGCGATCACGTGTGCTGTCATACAGAAATGATGCACTTTAATTTTATTCATTTTCCCTAAGAGGCCTTATCGCAAACCACACACCTTTTTTATGAGTTACTTGATACGAAAAACACGATTTAGTGTGATATTGCACAAGTTGATAGAAAGTTTTCACTTGTCGCAAGTTGGTCCAAAGTCGTCTGCTGTTAGATAATGAGGCAGCCGGACGCGGGCGGTGGTCTTACAGGGGACTGCCGCCGGTCGTAAGGTCCCTCGAGATGGCCGGCGTATCTCCACTTTCGGGTACTAAAGTCCCCGTGACCCTGCCGCCCGTCGTAAGA
Source organism: Synanthedon andrenaeformis (assembly GCA_936446665.2). NCBI lineage: Eukaryota > Metazoa > Arthropoda > Insecta > Lepidoptera > Sesiidae > Synanthedon > Synanthedon andrenaeformis. The sequence goes on along the minus strand of OW387804.2, from coordinate 1,113,260 downwards.
TCACTCGAGATGGCCGGTGTTACCTCCACTTTCGGGTACTAATGTCCCCGCGACCCCACCCGTCAACGGCCGCGCTAGAAATTCGTTGGGTTTTAGCCGGTACGAACCTACACTGCCGGGTATCCAAGAGGATTTCCCAACTTTAAAAAAAAGATACGTAGTTACGCTTTACCTAAACTTCAAAACCGCTCAACCGATTTTATTTCGGTTCTCACTTGCGAAAAGGCCAATTAAACGAGGCAGATTTTTTGTATATAATTTGCATAAAAAAAAATGGATCGTCAATTTATAGGAGTAATATTTTGATTTTCAGATGTAAACACTTCAAGCGCTCGCACAGTTATCGTTGCATGCGAGCCAAAGTGATGAGACTGGCTGGACCTACGAAAAGCGAGTTAGTATGTAAAAACTACATAGGTAGAAGGCAGTTTTTGACATTGTTGCCTTACTATATAGACTATAGACGACCTCTTAAAAATTAAATACTAATTGTTTTAATGATTTATTTCCATTGTATATATTTCAGACTCGCCAACTACAGGTTGAAAATCAAGGGGGCATTATTACCTAAATGCATGCATAACATGATCTATTACAGTAAGTAGTCATCTATTTTAATGACTTGTAACTTGTATAAAATGCTAAGAATCCGAAAAAGCCTATTTCGGCGCAGGGGGAAAGATATTTTATTATTTTTATGGCTAAGCGTTTAGAGTATAGTCCATAATAAATTTCATAAAAATTGGTTCAGTAGTTTATCCCTGAACACAAATTGTTGCATTTAATAGGCAAAAACTATGCTAACAGTTCAAAAAGCCTATGTCGGCCTGTGAGAATAGTACTTTAGTCTTTATTATTTTTATGGCTGCGTTTAAAGTTTAGCCCATAATAAATTTCATCAAAACTTGTTCAGTAGTTTATCACTGAATACGTAAAATTGTTAAATTTAAAAGGCAAAAAGTATGCTAACAGTTCACTTCATTTTAGCTGGAACACTGGCAACATTCAGGACCAGGAGGGATGAAATTGTGTCTTAGATTCATTAGGATGAAGGGTACCTAATGGGAAAAATGAGGACTTTGGCATCTCTGACTTTTGCACAGAAAAACAAGAGCACACGTGCTGTTATTTTACCATTATTTTCTATAACGATGATAAATTGATCGTCAAATCAATAAATCCACTTGGTCTACAAATCATTTTGCGAAAGTGACATTGTGCGAACGTGACATTTTGCGAAAGTGACATTGTGCGCCGGGAAGAAATCAAAATAACCACAAAAAGTTTATATTTTAGCAACTTTATTTCACATATGTATATGTCTCACTGCGCTGCATTGCCTCTCTAATGAAAATCTTGTGAAACATTGAGTGCTTTCATGTAAAGCAGAAGTTGAAGTCTGATTATGATCATGATGTCAAATTATCACAATAACAATACAGTTTGAGCTGATAATCGTGAATACAAATGCTCTGATCTCCGTAAACGTTGAGGCGACTGACAGTTCCGACCACATGCCACTTGTGACAGTCGTAACGTACGGTCGCTTCGAAAACACCATTTCCAGGTACAGTGCTCAACACCACCACAAATTCCCTCCAACCGACTTCATTATCTCTGGCTTCCCCGATCAACATCTCATTAAAGTCCAAAATCTTCTTCAAACTGAGCCTAGCGCATTGCGGGTACAGTTTCACTAAGTCGTTTAGGTATTGTACAAGAAAACTTGACACTTCATCAGCTTTTAAGCTCGTCCTTGAAATTTTTGTTATATTGTGACATGTACACCAGTGATCCTCAATGTTTGCCGAACGACAAGTCCTGTTCTCGGGTATTCGACGAAAGAGGCTCACACCTCTTGAAATTGTAGACTTCTGTCTATCCAAACTGTCTAAGGTTTTTAAACTTTCAGAGTCTACAAGGTCCAACAAAGTTGCGTGAATATCAAATGGTGTGGTGAGACGAAGAGAGTTGATTTTCAGATTGTCGTAAGCTTTAGAGTAATTACTCTTGAAAGAAGTAGGCAGAAGTACAAAAACGAATGGTAAACGCTCCTCTAAGCGACCTTGTTTTGTGAACCTGATATCGCCATATCTGATACCGTGATCGCTAACTAGAAATAATACAGTCTCTTCCAAATAGTTCCTGCTGTCCAACTGGCGAAAGAAATCTTCATAATCCTGATCCATTACCATTGGATAATTCAAATGATCGTGACTCATTGAAATCTCCCAGAAAAATCCAAACAATCTCGAAGTATTCAAGGTTTCCGTGAGGTCTTGAATGTAGTCTAACATAATTTTATAAACATATTTGTCGCTCAGACACAAGTATGAGTTAAAATCTTTATTATTGCCCACAACCTTCTCGGCTTCGCTTATAAAGGTGTGTATGTAATAATCTGTTGGAGATTGTAGAAAGCCATTTCTTTCATAATTGAATGTGCCCATCCAAGCGCTGTCTTCGGCCAGAGCCGTGTAATATCCTGCGTCTTTATACCTTTCCCATACAAAAGGGCAGTTGTCAAACGAAGACATTCGATTTGGTAAACAAATGCTCTTTAGATCTTTATCATTGACACCCAATAACATTGGAATCAGATTTGGAAAAGTATTATCGCCGACTTTGTTGTAACCGAGCAGTTCCACCGCGCCTTTGCTTTTCAATAGAGCCACTGTTTTGGGCATAGTTCTGTGCAAATTCAATCTCGACACTCCATCTATGCCCATAACTATAACATTGTAACCGGACTTTGTTTCAACGTTGGCATTTATATCTTTTTTCGGGGCGAAAGCGAAAAATTTTTGAAACAAATGTCGAGTTTTATAATTTTTGCATACAACTCTAACAAATTCGTGTTCAACCTCGACTATATCGTCGAAGTATACGCATTTGTTGTACGTGACTCTCTCGTCGAATTGTCTTGATTTGAGATTGACCATGTCTGGTCTGTAAAAGGACTTGTAGCAACAGAGAAATTTGCTGTCCTCTGTTACAGAATTGTAACTTCTAGCGTCTTTTTTAATCCATATATGGGTTCGATTGCTAAACAATAACGCATGACTGCTATTGTTACAAGGTTTCAAAGTTTTTGGTGATCCAACGAATTTCTTTATTGATTCGTCTACAGTGTGCATAAATGGTATACTGCATCCTTCTGTGCTAATAGTAAATCTATTGTCTTTAATTTCTCCATTATCTTGCAACTCTATAGAGGTGAAATTGTCTAAGATGATCGTGAAATAACCGTTGAACGAATGAAGTAAAAATATTCCTCCGAAAATTGCTATGAAGATTATTACGTGTTTTAGGCGAAATCCTCTCGCGTTAAAGTTGTGTGCTGGTACAAAACGCATTCTGAAATTTTATAAGAAAAAATATCTTTTACTTAAGATTAAAAGTAAAAAGACTTCGTTCGCGCTTTAGTTTGTTTTTTTTTTTTGAAAATTTCTCGTGAACCTAAAATTTTTCCAGGATTAAAAATAATTTTTTTTTTATTAAGTGTTAAATAACAAGTATTATTAATTAAAATTAAGAAATTAAAACTACTCACTAGAAAATGCTATAAGTAAAAAAAATGCCCCAGGCCATCTCCATCTGGTAGAGTACCTAGCAAACTAAGGGCATTGCCTCGCTGGATAGCGAGGCTTATTCTTTGTGCCAAATAGTTGCCGGCTCTGGGGTCGCGGGTGGTTTCCGTTAGTTTTTTTGAAATTTCTCTAAAAAGTTTATACCCCCCGTTAAAAGTTTATAAGTTTAACCTTAGGCACCCGGGCCCCATGTGCCTAAGGTTTCAACCCCAAATGGATCAAATATGAAATCTCCGCTGAGGTTCTCATACTTGCGCCGCTTGAGGTTCTCCGCATGGTTTGCGGCTGCGCCAGCAATACTAGAAGTGCCTTGGAGGTGGGACGGGGCAAGCGTATCGACACAAGTAGCATCCCATACAAGAGCCCGTCCCGCCTTCCAAGGGACCAGTGTCATTCCATCCGGTCTCTTGCCATCGTCGCGAGCCAGGCCAGAGGGTTCCAGTATAGCTGGCACTCCAGCGGTGACAAGAGCCCGGCGAATGAGATCATTTAAAGAGTGATGTCGGGAAATGCGACCAGCGCTTCGTTGGCAAGACAGCCCGTGGTGTCCGAGGCTGTCTACGTTCGTGCCACAAACACATCGATGAGGGATGACGTGGGGGGCACCAAGATAAAGGGCAGTTGCTAAACGGAAGGTACTTGGGTCCAGCAAAGTATTCGGTGATGGTAGTGCCTTTAACCAAAGGCCCGATTCCCACTTCCCAACGGCCAAAAGACGAGCATGCTCTGCAGGACTAGAAGACGTGTTAATAAGATTATTTTGCAACAGTCTGCAGAGAGGCTCATCCCAAAGCCTCTGAGAAGAGGTATTTACAGGTACGTCACTATTTGCACTCGCAATTCTCCAGGCATCCTTGGCCTCATCCATATATGGAACAGGTAGTGAACACGATGAGCGCTCCAATATTTTATAAATTAGTGTATGGTTTGCATGTGTCGAGGACAAGAACGCCGGTAAGGACACATCAGATGTTTTTCGTATGCCCAGGCCACCGAACCTTACTGGAAGCGTGGCTTGAGTCCAAGAGCGGTGATCAAATCTGATGTTCAAAATGGAAGAAAGCGTATGTCTTATAGTGTTATCTAGACATGAAAGGAGCTGGGGGAACTTCCAAAGTTGACAACACCGTAAGACATACGTAAATTACGGAACAAACAGGCAATAACGTATTAAAGAAAAAGCCATGTGAGAATTAATTTTCAAAAGCCGGTCTAATATCTCACTAAAATTTTGTAATTTGGAATTTATAAATTCTGGTAGTGATTCGTCTAAAATCGGAGAACCTAAAAGATGTAATGACTTTTTATCAATGACAGATAATTGTGGCGCTATTTCTTTGAAGCTTGATATAACGGCGTCTCTGTCTACACAATTATCTGGCACAAAAAGTTCACACTTCGCAAAATTCAAATCTAAACCGATGTTTTGGAACTCATGAATTAAAGTACGAAAATCCGAAAGTCGCTTCCCAGAGTCCCATCATCTAAATACCAAACGTTAAATTTTGAATTTAGAAGTTCGATGACCGGGTGTATGGCAAGACTAAAAATTGCTGGACCCAGAGGGTCGCCCTGTTGGCACCCGACCTCAGATGAAATGAGGTGGTTCTTATATAGAAGTTTAGTGGGGTCATTATAGCATTGGATCATGAAGGGCAAAATTGCAGGAGCTTTTGATTTTATTTGAGCCAACATGGCGACTCGGTTAACGGAATTAAAAGCGTTTTTAACGTCGACTTTTAGAAACACATCACCGCCTTGATTTAATATAGCGGATCGAAAAGAGTGCACGGCTGCCTCACAACCCCCTTTGCAGGCGAAGCCTAGCTGTTTTGGCTGAAAGTATGAGGAGAGAAAATTAACAGATTTACATGCTATTTTAGCTGTGAGGCGCCGGTATGTCGACCCAACAGCAATCGGACGAATACCACCATCTCTCTTCTTCAAAGCGCAGAGGTTAGCTCCGTATAATACATCAACGACGTCCGATGCAACCTCGCCACGCAGCATCAGGTTGCACAGGTTCGTGAGTTCTTGTAGGAGAGTCTCGCCAGCTGCTCCGCAGCAGCCGCTGGTGAGATCCTTCAGATGTTGCGGGGTGAGACCGTCGAGACCACCGGCCGAACCCGGAAGAAAAGAGATGATAGCTCCACGTACTTTCTCTGCAGAGGTTTGTAAAGGTGGCGTTATTATGTCATCGTTGGCTTGAAAAAAGTTAGGTGGTAATTGAAATTTAGAAGACTGAAATCTAGGGTGTTTGTTTTGCAAGGCGGTGAGTCTCTGAGCAGTCGGAAGCGATCGTGTCATTGGAAAAAAGCAGACGAGCTGCGCCCTTAATATCTGAAAAATACTTACTAAAATTTACATACAATCACAGGGAAAACACTAATAGAAAAATAAATAAAATAAAACTGGATAAGTCAGTGTAAAACGGGTATCTGCGCGCGCACGTAGTCTCAAGAAAGCGAACGGCGGGGCGTCTTGATGATGTCAAATGTATCATAAATATTAATCCAGTTAATGACCTGTCTGTGTGCCAAATTTCATCCAGATCTGTTCAAGCCGTTTTTGCGTGATTGAGTAACAAACTTTCGCATTTATGATATTAGTTATGATTGTGTATCATTGTTGTCTTTTTTTTATGTTAAAGTCGACAGACAGGGTGACGGCCCACTTGATGGCAGGTGGCTACAGTCGCCTATAACACGAACAAAGCCACACATGTGGTAATATAATGAGGAGAAAGAAAAGTGGGTTCCGGCATAACCTTACTGACTCATTGAAACACATACTTTTATTTCACGGTAATAATTCTGCAAGAAAATGGTTACTGTCGCCAGACGGGCTGCTCAATTTATGACCCAATACTAAATTAAACTTATTTTATTATAATTGAATACACATACCTTTATTTATATTTATCTGTTGCGCGGACGCCTTAATTTGCTAATTTTCGTTATAAAATTAACGAATTCTATTTTTGTATGACTGTAGACGATAGCGTTTGTTTATCAACGTTCATTTCCTATGGCGTTTTAACAGTAGGCAATTTTAAAAAAGTTTATCATATAAACATAGTTGGGTCAATACTAATAATAAATCTGTAAGGGTCGGTCACGGAGTAAGTTACTTTGTTTTCAGAGATATCGTGTTTATAGCCTCTATACATGATACTGAAACTAAATTGTCGATTTTTACAATTTTTTCTGTCCTGTGTCCCATACGACAAACATTTGGACGTACGGGACACAGGATAGGCTACTCAATATTTTTCAACGCGGACGAAGTCGTGGGCACCAGCCAGCTAGTATCATATAAAAAGCGAGTTTGTGACGACTGGATGCTTGTTAGGTGCTACTGATTGGATTTTAGTGAAACTTTACAGAAATATACTTAACTAGCTGTTGCACGCCACTTCGCCCGTGTAACTTTATAAAATATAGCCTATTTTACTCGCTGATAAAGTAACTTTCTATAAGTGAATAAATTTTTTTGAAAATAGGTCCAGTAGTTTTTGAGTTTATTAATTACAAACATACAAGAATACAAATCTTCTCTCTTTATAATATTAGTATAGATAAATCATATAGAAATATAGGCTATGTTTAATAAAGATATGTGGACGAAGTCGCGGGCAAAAGTCATTTTATTTTATTTTAAATAGTTACCTTACAACCGGTGAAAATTTTGATAAGATTTTATTTACAGTGCCACAAGCCAATATATTTTATTAATATAACAAAATAATCGCTTCCGATACTCACTTCAACACAATCGCTTTCAATTAGTAACTGGTTTCATTTTTAACTGAAATACCTATTGAAAGGAAAATAACAATTTGCGGTATGTACGGTTGATTAAAAGTAAAACATGTGTCCTTCATTTGTGACAAATAAGACATTGTGTTTATGTAAAATTCTTGTTATGCAGTTTAGACAACAAATTTCACGGTAATTCATGATTATATATTTGGTGTCTTATTATTTGTACGACCATGTGGCTCTATCAAGGCAGTTATGGGCCAGTGTGGACGAAAATATTTATACGACCATGTGATGTGGCTCTATTAAGGCAGTTATGGGCCAGTCTGGACGAAAATTACTTAGATAGACAGTATGTTATTAAACAGTATGATGACTTACAGAAGAACAGCATAATATTATGTGCTGTTGTGTTTCGGTGAGTGAGTCACCGGAATGCCAGAGCCCATTACCCCATCCCTTTCTTATTTATAACTTATCCTTCTATAGTTGACAGCACCTATACCGTTGCTTGTGTTATAGGCGACGGTAGCCACCTACCATCAAGTGGACCGTCAGCCTGTCTGTTGACCTTTCAAAATTTCAAATGAATTTTTTAAAAAAAGGGATTTGATTGGACTGATCAACAAACCAAATCTCAAAATGATTAGAAATGTTTAACAACAAAAAATCCACATTTAGCTACCTACTATATTAAAAGAAACGAAAATCGGTTCACAAATTGTAAAAACGGACCCGAAATTTTCTCTATAATTGATTTAGTACACATCCGTCAGATTCCACTTTCGTCATAAATACAAATTTATGAAAATTTAGTTAGCTTTGGTAATAATTAATGACGAATGTGGAAAACCAATAATGACACTATCGTCAGTTTCTACCAAGTAGTGTAACAGAACGGACCACATGATCGTTTTTAACTTCGAGCTAGTTAAATTAAATAAATCTTTTGCTTTCAACAAAGACAATACCATCGTTATCAATTTTCAAGAAAATAAATTTAGTTTTCAAAATGTAAAATGCGTAGCCAGGCAATTATTATTGAAGTAGGTGTTTACAACAAAACGATTTAGGAGAGGTATGAAGGCTGTTGTTGAAGGTTCGTTCAACTAGTGACTCTGACGATCTGACGAAAGCGGAATCTGACAAATGTGTACTGAATCCTATAATTTTATTAATAACAATCAAATTTACAGGACGTCGTCACGCCATCATGAGATCAGAAGCGTGTGGGCAAAGTGAAACTAAAGACTAGAACGATAAGGTTGATTTTTAAATGACATTAACTTTAATGTGTACTCAATAAATGAAGACATAGCACAAACTTTGTTTTTGTTTTTTTATATATAAGCCCATTACTTATTTTGGTTGTATAAAAATTTGCTATTCTCTACACAGACCAACTAATTGGTCAGTAGGGAATTTAGAAAAAAACTGAAAAGCATTCAAAAACTGACTATTTTTGTAGGACTAACGGACTAACTAGAAATGAAAATTATAAATGAGTTGATAAATTTTTTTAAATATTCCCGAAGCCAAAATGCAACAACACTTATTTTTTCAATTCATTGTATAATTTGAGAAGATTTTTTTAAACCTTTTTCTACCCCTTCTACTGGATCCAAAAATTCTTTCACGCGTCAATCAATCAATATTAATAATAAATCTTAGAGGGTCGGTCATGGAGTAATTTACTTTGTTTTCAGAGATATCGTGTTTTTAGGCTCTATACATGATACTGAAACTAAATTGACCATTTTTAGAATTTTTTTCTGTATGTATGTATGTTCCTCCATAACTCAACGAATTGACTGATTTTCATGAAACTTGGTAGATAAACATTTGAACGTACGGGACACAGGATAGGCTACTTAATATTTTTCAAAGCGGACGAAGTCGCGGGCGCCAGCTAGTATTATATAATATTCTAGAAAATTTTATCAAAAATGTCCTCGAGGGACTTAAATTTTGATATGTTATTAATTTTCATGGAATATATTACAAAATTATCATACTTTAACGTGGTAATTGCAAATAAAGGTTATTTTGCACAAATCTTAACAAAAGATTAAACGTGGGTTTTTTTTTTGTATTAATTATCATTCTAAATGTATTTAATTATTAGTTTTAAAATTGTTAACCCTTTAACCGCTTGGTTTTGTAGAATTTTTTTTTTTTTTTAAGAGAATGCAACGACCATTTGAAAAATAAACATTATACAAGTAGAAAAAAATGTCGTATATATCCGACTCTGGATGGACATCAAATGAAAGCTATGGGATTAAAATTATATATAAATAAAAAATCTTATTAAAAAATACTGAAAATATAGATAATCAGACATGACCAGTACCCAAACCTGCTATGGTCTTTTTGGCAATCCAATATATGGATTTATGGCATAAATGCAATCCAATTTATGGCCTTCGTGGCTTCAAGTAAGTATATGTAATAAACAATTAAAACCAACCATTGAATTATGAATAATTTATTTCTCTTACAACATAAAAATTTACATAAACTCCCTACATGACCGTAGTACGCTAGTGTTGTACCGCGACGTGTCGATAACGTGTCGAATAAATTATCGATCGATTTCACCAAACACTACGTCGAGCGTTCCTATTATCGCCACAATGTCCGCCAACATTGAATTCTTTCCGATTTTCTCTAGAGCAGCGAGGTGAGCGAATCCGGGCGCCTTTATCTTGCATCTGGGGACAAACGAACGACCAATTTTTATACGCTTTTATTTGTATAAACTTTATGAAATACAGCCTATGTTAATCGCTGATAATGTAGCTTTGTATAGGTGAAAGAATTTTCAATATCGGTCCACTAGTTTTTCGAGTTTCAGCAGATTGAGTGCCAGTACCGCGCACGCGCACGCGCACGCCGCGGCGAAACTTTTATTTTGATTTGTAGACTAGAAAGATGATTTGTGGACTAAGATGATTTATGGACTAAAAAGATGATTTGTTGACTAGAAAGATGATTGGTGGACTAAAAAGATGATTGGTAGACTAGAAAGATAATTTGTTGACTAGAAAGATGATTGGTGGACTAGAAAGATGATTGGTGGACTAGAAAGATGATTGGTGGACTAGAAAGATGATTGGTGGACTAGAAAGATGATTTGTTGACTAGAAAGATGATTTGTGGACTAAGATGATTTATGGACTAAAAAGATGATTTGTTGACTAGAAAGATGATTGGTGGACTATAAAGATGATTGGTGGACTAGAAAGATGATTTGTTGACTAGAAAGATGATTTGTGGACTAAAGATGATTTATAGACTAAAAAGATGATTTGTGGACTAAAGATAATTTGTGGACTAGGAGGATGTTTTGTGGACTAAAGATGATTTGTGGACTAAAAAGATGATTTGTATACAAAAATGTGTTTGGTGGACTAAAAAGAAAGCCTTTGTGGTTTTTTTTAGAAGAAAGACGTACCTGTAAGGCTTAGATCCCCCGTCGGAAACCAGGTAGACCCCGAATTCTCCCTTGGGAGCCTCGATGGCGGTATAAGTGGCGCCCGGCGGCACTTGGTAGCCTTGGGTGAACAATTTGAAATGGTGGATCAACGCCTCCATTGATGTCTGGAAGGTGAAAGAGAATAATAATAATAAAACTTTTTATTTATCCATATCACAATAAAAATACAGAGAAAAAAACAAATTGAATTAGTTGATTTATGATATGGCCCCTTGTAGGGTGAAAGCCTCCCCCTAGTTCTTATTCTAGTTGGTTTTGTTCTTTGCCATAACCATCCAGACAATATACAGATGATAGGCCATATACACGCAATGGAAAGAGAATAGCGTTTAAAAAATATTCTATTTTCGAAAAAAAAAAATTAATAAAAAAGTGTGACGGTAATAAAAATTTTCAACTGCTACTGTTAGCATTTACTATTTATGTTGACGGAAGTATTGTATAAATTACTCTGTGGCGTTACAATATAAACTAAGTACTCTGTGGCGTTACAATATAAACTAAGTACTCTGTGGCGTTACAATATAAAATACTCTGTGGCATGATATTTAAAAAGTAATCTGAATATGACAGTTTAACGAACGCGTCCGCGAAAAGAGATCGTCGTCGTATGTCCACGCATCTTATAGTTCTGATATATCGGTCGGACGATAAAAGTATTTGGACTAAACATAAAAATGGTTTTAATTAATTAAGGTACCCGAAGTGGAGAGTGATAATGCTACGTTTGTTAATAAACTTATTAATTAATTTAGGACTGCGCCTAAATGAGCGTATAAAATGGTCAAGGAAAATTTATTATAATTACTTATCCCAACATTTATGTACCTTCATTTCCTCCCTCGACGGTGGACAAAGCTTGGCATCGTCCGTTTTGATCTCTCCCGCTGGCATTTGGTTGAGGCATTGGTCTATTATGCGCAACGACTGACGCATTTCTTCCAAACGACACAAATACCTTAAAAAAAAAAACAAAGATCCATATTAATCCATACTTATAAATGTGAAAGTAACTATCTGTCTGTCTGTCCGTCTGTCTGTTACCTTTTCACACTTCAACTACTCAATCGATCATCGTGAAATTTTCCATACACATCGTCCAGGGATACAGGAAAGGACATAGGGTACGTTTCATCCAGGCCCAATCGCGCATTAGCTACGATAGCGGGTAGGCTTTGGACTCTCTTTACATGAACATGAGAGAGGCAAGTTTTTAATAATAATCTATATGTATAAAAATCAATTGCTGTTCGTTTGTCTCGCTAAAACTCGAGAACGGCTGGAACGATTTTAATTCTGTCTGGATAGAGGGATAATCGGGGAAGGTTTGTAAGTAATAAAAAAAATTGATCGCCAGGCGAAGCCGGGAGCGGTCACTAGTAATAGATAAATTAAATTAAAGTGTCTGTAACATTTATGCATACATACTAACATCAATCTACTAAAACTATGGATTTCGCACGCCATACAAAACACTAGGAACTTTATGGAACATTAAAAGCGACACAATATATGCGTACAGCATCATCTCTGTCATCTGTCATTTAGAACCAAACAAACATGTGTCGTTTAAAGAAAATGCGACTTTACTTCAACACGTTAGAGTTTAAAATTAATAGTACAAGTTGGTCGTTACGACCTTTCACCATTGACTCCGCCACGATTCCGTTTTGGGCGTACTTGACATGTGTCGCTTTGGCATTTGTCACGCTAAATCCATAGTTGTAGCAAATTGATGCATACTAACAATAGATTTTTTAAAGATTTTACCAACACTTTGGGTCTATACTCGCCTCAATTTGTCGCTGCAGGTTGGGTCATAAAACGTGTGAGCGGCGCGAGGAGTATTGCGCGCTAACTCGCTGTCGCGTATTACCTACGCGAAGAGTCAAATTCATTCAAACGTATCACGTATTACCCACGCGATAAGATTCATATCCCAGTGTGTTGGGTTGAATGGTGGGTAGGTTGCAATGTATTGAAAATTATTAAATGCCTCCGCAACTCAGTCAAACTTATCGCGCGTTACCTACGCAATAAGAGTTAAATTCGTAAGTGTCGATTGAAGTGCGGGTAGATTATAATTTATTATTAAAAATGAGAAGAGCCGTCGTAACCTTCTCGGGCTTCACTTCACTTCGCTTGGCGCGGCCGAGCCAGACGGACGTATGTTTGTACAGTGAGCGTGTGACTAAATATGTTAAGTGATTACCATATTTAACCTCATTTCTTGTGCCTATTCATTTGTGTACTTTGTTACCAGTGTTTTAAGACTTTATAGTGTAAAATTATACTAGCCATGTGTAATGATCGTTGCGGCAGTCTGAAAACAGAGTTTTATAGTAGAACCGATAGAATAGCGAACATACGTTATTGTTGCTTATCAGAAACAGGCTCAGGCTGGCTCAGGCTGGCTCAGGCTCAGGCACAGTTTCAGTATATCAGTTCAGTATCAGTTTAGTATCAGTTCAGTATTAGTTCAGTATAAGTTTAGTATCAGTTCAGTATTAGTTCAGTATAAGTTCAGTATCAGTTCAGTATCAGTGCAGTATCAGTATCAGTTCAGTATCAGTTCAGTATCAGTGCAGTATCAGTATCAGATCAGTGTCAGTGCTGTATCAGTTCAGTATCAGTGCAGTATCAGATCAGTATTAGTTCAGTATCAGTTCAGTATCAGTGCAGTATCAGTATCACTATCAGATCAGTATCAGTGTCAGTATCAGTATCAGATCAGTATCAGTTCAGTATCAGTTTAGTATCAGTTCAGTATTAGTTCAGTATAAGTTCAGTATCAGTTCAGTATCAGTGCAGTATCAGTATCAGTTCAGTATCAGTGCAGTATCAGTATCAGATCAGTGTCAGTGCTGTATCAGTTCAGTATCAGTGCAGTATCAGTATCACTATCAGATCAGTATTATTATCAGTATCAGTTCAGTATCAGTATCAGTTCAGTATCAGTGCAGTATCAGTATCAGATCAGTATCAGTTCAGTATCCGTTCAGTATCAGTATCAGTGCAGTATCAGTATCAGTTCAGTATCAGTATCAGAAATTAGACCAAGCTGAGAGGACAGGGAAGGCTGTAAGGGGAGGAAGGAGGCCTTTGCTATCAGGGTCGGTGGACCCGCCAATTAAGTTATCAGTTAAGCTTGTCTGTGGACTCGCCTATTCAGTTATCAGTTGAGCTTGTCTGCGGACTCGCCTATTCAGTTATCAGTTGAGCTTGTCTGTGGACTCGCCTATTCAGTTATCAGTTGAGCTTGTCTGAGGACTCGCCTAATCAGTTATCAGTTGAGCTTGTCTGTGGACTCGCCTATCCAGTTATCAGTTGAGCTTGTCTGAGGACTCGCCTATTCAGTTATCAGTTGAGCTTGTCTGCGGACTCGCCTATTCAGTTATCAGTTGAGCTTGTATGCGGACTCGCCTATTCAGACATCAGTTGATGATTCGCTTGTGTGAAGCGGTACTACCAGTAAATCAGCGAGGCAGATACGTGTGTACGATATGTACAGGTAAATACTTCTATTAGAAATTCGCCACTGCTTGATTAAACTGTTCTATGAATCATGCAGTTCGCGACACTCGCACTTACAGCTCTTATGGTAACGCATAGTGACGTACAGCGCTCGTATCGTAATATTGTCGACAAGTGAAATACAAAATTAAAATGAAACAATTTTATGTTCTCTGATGTTAGTATTTATGTTATGACTTATGATTCTATTGTTGTTGATTCTATGATTCGCTTGTTGATTTATATTTACACCAACGGATTTAATACTGCTTGCAAAAAACACTTCCATGTCGCTAAGTAAGTATTCTAGTATTGAATGAGTAAACATAAGTAATGACTCGTTATTTATAGCAACAAAACAGAGTGTATAGTAGGTAATTAAGCGCGGGAGTGATTCACCGCTACATTGTTATCGACAGCGCGTGCTTGACGGGCACATCACTACGCCGAATATGATTTATGGCCCGCGGGAGTGATTCACCGCTACATTGTTATCGACAGCGCATGCTTGACGGGCACATCACTACGCCGAATATGATTTATGGCCCAACCTGCAGCGACAAATTGAGGCGACTATAAGTAACCCCAAATAAGGAACTTTTAATTGCACAATAGGAACGATCGACTGTTATTAACTTTGAAAAATCATTTTATGAACATGTATTTTGGAGTATTATGAGACATATTCGAGTGGGGGGAGGGGGGGATTTTTAAAAAATGTATTCCCAATGTTTCCCAAGGCACTGACCTGTCGTAGCAGTCCCCGTAGGTGCCGATGGGCACATCAAAGTCCACTAGGTGATACGCGTCGTAAGGCTGAGACTTGCGAAGGTCCCACTTTATGCCCGAACCGCGCAACATTACTCCGCTGAAACATAGCAGCAAAGGACATATAAAAACATATATAAAACATATAGAAAGACAGCATAATATAATGCAGGTTGTGAAAAAACCTGCGCTGGTCTTCCGTTAGAGCCGATGGTGAGGTCATGCACATATATTTCTTATGTTAAGATCGACAGACAGGCTGACGGACCACTTTTTTAATTTTATTGGGCCGTATATTTCTATCACATAAATTAACATAACATACATATATACACGATTCGGGGAATTGTAGCCTACATGTACCCCTTGCATATATATGCAAGGGTCCACTTGATGGTAGGTGGCTACCATCATTGCCACGGGTGCTGCAAGTGCGCTGCTGACCATCACTTACTCACTCACCGAAACACAAAAGCATCTGTAAGGGCCACTGTGGTTACTGCCGCCAGACGGGCTGCCCGAGTGACTGGGTCTTCTTTACTTCACGGTGGTTCATCTAATAATTTTTTTTTTATTTTTTTTCTTTAAAAAAAAAAATTTTCTGACCTTACTACTGTCTTCGTTTTCTGGAGCGTTTCCCTGATATTCTACTTGACGACACGTTTGGTCTAGCGGCTAGTAACCCTAGCTGTTAACCAAACGGTCGCCGGTTCGAATCCCGCTAGGGGCAAATGTTTATGTGTTAACATTTTACATTTGTGCCTGAGTCTAGGACGTTTTATATTTATAATATGTATGTATTTACAAAAAAAAGTAATCTATGTAATATATCAACTGTCTGGTATCCATAATACAAGCATTAGTTGCTTATTGTGAAACTAGATGGTGCTGTGTGTGGAATGTGTCAAGATATATGTATACATATATAAAGATTATATCTAATCTACCTGAATCCCCAGTTGAGGGCATCCTCAGCGGTGACCACTCCGATGTCCTTGGTCCTCTGCACCCAGATCCTGTTGGTGGTGAGGACGTCCTCCACCTCGTCGAGACGTTCGGAGAACTTGCTCGCGAACTCGTATATGTCATCCATCAGCCCCAGTGGCATGTCCTGAAAAACGTTTCATTATATTGTTACGCGCAGGGTACGTTAAAATTCCGTTTAGGGGTATAGGAACACGATTTATTATCACAGACCAAGATGACTTCCAATATTACAGAGCTTCTTCAATCAAACCGTAAAACTTGCCAAAAGTCGTCGCTAATTCACTCTACGTCTCAATTATGCACTGTCGCAAATGTCTTCGTAAAAGCTCCCAAGTGTTGTATTCGTATCGCTAGTTATCGCAGTACTGTTCTCTCGAGCGACCGCACCCGTATTTATACTCGCGCAGAAAGTTGTGGAAATTACTGGAAACTTTAAAAGTCGTAAACAAGTTTATCAAAGCTTCTCGAAGGCTATTGGTGTTAATGTAATCTGAACCTTATGTCGCAAACATAAGGAACAATTTGCTTTCACACGAATCAAAAAGGGGGCGTGGTCACCTATTCATTGTGGGGGCGAGCGCGACTAAGTGTGTGGAAATTTCCGACGTCCAGATCTTACGCTATTTAGAATGTTCCATACTCTGATCGTAACAATATTATAATAAACTAGCTGTTGCACACGACTTCGTCCGCCTAACTTTATAAAATATAGCCTACGTTACTTGCTGATAATGTAGCTTTCTATGGGTGTAAGAATTTTTAAAATCGGTCATCTACTTTTTGAGTTTTTTCATTACAAATAAAAGTACAAAATGTTCTCTCTTAAAACATTTTTAGTTGTACGCTTCACGTGGTATACCCCATTGTCCAATTTTAGTAAATATTTAAAAGTAGCTCTTGCACGCGACTTCGTCCGCCGAACTTTATAAAATATAGCTTACGTTACTCGCTGATAATGTAGCTTTCTATGGGTGTAAGAATTTTTAAAATCGGTCAACTACTTTTGAGTTTATTCATTACAAACAAAAGCACATCTCTTTATAAATATTAAGTATAGATTGTTTACACCTTGGCTTACATTATTGGAGTTTTCGTGTGGATCCTTAATTTAACTCGATTAACAATATAGCCTATGTTACTCGGTGGTTATGAAGCTTTCTATGGGTGAAAGAGTGCTCAAAATCGGTCTACTACTTTTTGAGTTTATTCATTACATGCATAGAAAAATACGAATCTTCTATCTTTATAATATAATATTAGTATATAGAAAAAGAAAGTATAATTACAAAGGCAACACCGCCCGGCCGAATGTAGGCCGCGTGCATCCTCGCCCCGCTGACTCTCTCGTAGAACTCCATCATCTTCTCTCTCTCCTCGAAGAGCCAGAAGAACGGAGTGAGAGCTCCCACGTCCAGCGCGTGAGTGCCCACGGCCATTATGTGGTTCAGGATTCGAGTGATTTCGGCGAACAACGCTGGAGACGGAGGCCACATTTCACTTTAATTGGGTTTTGAATATAGTTACACTTTAACAATGAGCCAATTGTTGGTAGTTTTTTTTTTCTTCTTCTTTGGATATCAAACATCCATTGATCTTCTATCTCTCAATTTCAAATCTGTTATTCAGATTGGAAACATTGAAACACTGTACTATGAATATATATATAATTAGAAATAAATCAAAAACCACAAATTTTTGTCACATTGGCTGTCTCAGAAAGTAAGTATATGTAACAAGAATTACTAATATTAACATAATTAAAAGTTGACCCAATAAGAAATTCGACAACATGCAACCTTTTCTATGAAAATATATAAAAGTTGGCAAAACAGAACAACATGTAATAGTTACTACAAAAGTATTCAAAACAAGAAAGAAGAAGCGTACACACAAAGGGACAGTGGGAAGCGACTTTTATATATTATGTAAAAAATGGTAGAAAGTTTCCAAATACCTAAGTCAAAGTGAAGATGAAATCGTACTCACTCCTGATATATTTAGCTCTTATTGGTGGGTCGATGTTGAGTAGTTTCTCGACAGCCATACTGTAGCATTGCTCGTTGCACATCATCGATACATAGTCCAAGCGATCGAAATAAGGCAACGCTTGTGTGTAGGTCTTATACTCGATCAGCTTTTCAGTGCCGCGATGTAGAAGACCTATGTGAGGATCTGCACCTCGTACAGTCTATTGAGAAGAAAAAATCAAATCACATGGGTGATCATCATTAACCAGTCCTTAAATCTTACATATTAGCGTCCCAGCATGTACTACCACACATTTATTTCGGTGTGCAAAACATATATATATCAGGAGTCAAAAAAATAAAGCAATTCACAGTCAATTAATAATTACTTTAAACAAAAAATTTAAAATCACAATAAAATGTCTAGACAAACCTAATAAAGGTTTACAGACATTGTTATCATCTTGTGTAGGATTAAATGTTAGATAATAAATAAAATTAAAAGAAAGAGTCACCATTAATGTATGAACATAAAAGTTATTTAAAATTAAGATGATAGGCATTCACACTATAAAAACATTTATCGAGCATAAATCTTCTAAATTTACATAAAGTTAATATCTTAACATCTTTAGGTATCTTTAATGATAAAGTTTGACTGGCATAAATAAGCATTATTTTCACAAAGTTATAAACAGTATGTTGGTAACAAACAATTTCTAACAATTTTCTTTTAATTTTTGATTTTTTGAGTCCCAATAAGATCCCAATAAGATTAATACCCAATTAAATCTTATTGGGATCTTCATAGTTTTTTTTATCCTCGATGGACCCAGCTGACGGTTCACTAGATGGTATGTGGCTACCGTTGCCTATAACACAAGCAAAACCACAGTCGCTACCTACTACAATAGGATTGAACATGGGGGATTTGGATGAGATAGGGAAATAGCAAATTTTGTGATTAAAAACTTTAATAAAACATATTTTTCGAAAACTTTTTTACTATTTTAACTTTATTTCAGGGGTTTATTTGATTATCGAAGCTCTATTTCTTTTCTCTCATGTTAGCATGGTTTAGCATACCATTGCATTTGAAATTTGTGACACAATGTCAACTCGGCTTCCTCATATGTACCATATTGCAGATCTTACCTCTCCATCTAACTCGAGCACAAGTCGTAACACACCGTGAGCAGCGGGATGTTGCGGTCCAAAGTTGAGGATCATATTTTTCACTTGTTTCTCAGATGGAGTGATAACACCTGTAAATAGAAATACAATTTTTACTATTTTGACACAAGTCTGTTCTATTGTACCAAAAAAGGCTCCATTTGTAACTACACCTAAATTTTAGGACAATTTCCTTGAAATATCAGAAATATTATGGTGCATATTAGCATTGGATGACCCAGTTTTTTCAAGATTAAGATTTGTAGAAAAGTTGTATTATAAATAAATAAAGCTTTTATTGCTGTCATTTCGCACTATTTAATAAGTTACATTTTTGTTTTTCTATTTATATTTTCTTTTTAAGAAAAGTACCTATTTTTTTATACAGAAAAGTTGTATTAGTTAAGTTGAACCATAAATTGTTATTGAAGCTTGAGTTTGTTCTATATTTTGTTAATTCTCTTTATAGATTTCTTGTTTTTGTATTTGGGTTGATGGTCCTATATAGGTGGTGTGACACCATACAAACCTTGAGTGTTGGAGTCTAGCAAAGACAGGTAATTAATATGCAAAATATTTAGGCTGACACAGCTTAATATGATGAGAATTCTGAACATGTACTCCCAAATTGTTACGTTCTCAAAGAAAATGATATTTCATGTAGTTTGATATTTCATTTTACTGTCGAAAACTTTTAATTGAATTATTTATCTATACTAATATTATAAAGAGAGATTTGTATGTTTGTAATGGATAAACTCAAAAATAGGTAGACCGATTTTGAAAATTCTTTCACCTATAGAAAGCTACATTATCAGAAAGTAATATAACACTATATTTTATAAACTTACGTGGGCGCAGTCGCGTGCAACAGCTAGTGTTTAATATTATTATTATTTTAGCAGCAATATTCTGACATCGAATAATAATTACCATGATACGGCGGATGTTTCATTAGTGCCGTAATTTCGTCGGGATACAGAACGGCTCCTTCGAATTGTTTCACAAAATCTATGTCCGGAAACCACCGGTGAGCTTCGCGTTGAGAGCTGAAAATCACCGGAGCAATTAACGCAAAACAAATTAGTAACCTCATTTGTTACATAATTTTTCAACGCAATTATAAGCACATATACACTAAAAACTTGTAGTTTAATGTAGACAGACACTCACTTCACATTATAAACCAATGGTATATTTTTTATTAATGCTTTCGTTTGGCCAAAATTGCTCGTTTTTCGCAACAAAACATTAAGCAAAGATGCCATTTTTCTACGACTGATCAATTTTGAGTTTTGATTTGACTTGCTTGACTGACACAGTGACACAGTCGCAATATTTAAATATTTTTATCTTGTATGATTTGACATTTGACAGTTGTTGCCACAGAATACTTTTTTTTTTTAAATAGAGATGGGTTTGCTCTTGGCCAACATCCAGGTGTGTAGCGAAGATGAAGCCTATGATGGAGCGAGCTCACCCAGAAGGTGCCTATTCACTCGAACTTTGAATAGATTTAGGTTATATGTGCTCGGAAATACAGACGCCGGCAGGGAGTTCCAAACCTTGGCAGTGCGCATTATAAAGGATGTTTTAAAGCGCTTGGTCCGAAATAGAGGGATATCGACAAGATGAGGATGGTAACTAGCCGTATGTCTGTATGTCCGATGGAAGAAAGGGGAAGGCGGTATGAGTTCATGCAGTTCCTGAGCACACTCTCCGAAGTACATCTTATAAAAGACACATAGACTGGCCATTTTGCGTCTATGTGCCAGGCTCTGCATCTTAGTTTTTAAAAACGTACTGTCGCCAATGAGTCTCCTAGCTCTGCGTTCCACCGAGTCGAGTGCGGCAAGTTGGTATTTGGCTGAACCATCCCAAAGGTGGGAGCAATACTCCATGCAAGATCGAACTTGCGCCTTATATAAAGAAAGGAGCTGTCCAGGCGTAAAGTATCGCTTCACCCTATTTAAGATGCCCAGCTTTTTGGCTACTGTTTGGGCTTTGGACTCGATAGAGGTGCCGAAGTTGAGGTTTGCGCTCAACCTCATGCCAAGAAGTTCAAGATCATTGGCGACAGGTACGGATGCACCTCGGAAAGTTGGAGCCAGGTCAAAAAGGCTCCTTTTTGCACAGAACAAACACGCTTGCGTTTTGGTGGCGTTAAAACTAACCAGGTTCCTGTCACCCCATTGGGATACAAGACTCAGGGTAGAGTCAATTCGCTCAACCATTGCTCTTCTCTCAGAATTAATTTTATCGCGAGTGGCCCCTGCGCTGGACAAATATCTCTCCATGACCGTGCTATCATATTATACAGAAAACACTACAGTATAATATGAACACACTACACCGCTCCGGCACCGCAGCAGGTCGAGTTCAAACGTCTAAATTGAAAAAGCCCTTATTAGACTTTAGACTAGACATTGGGAGTAGTCCAAGAGTAGTCTATGTATATGTATAAACATTTTAGGTTATGTTTTAAAATCTTTATAAAATTAATTGTGAATGAATTTCCTCATCATAAAAACTATATTTTTATAAAACTAAAATCTATTGCTAATTAATCTCGCTCCCAAACACTTTAAAAGCCTTCTATACAGTAGTATAGCATATCAGTAGATATGTATATATTTATTTGTATTGTAAACAAAGTTAGGGTATGTTCTAAGATTTTTATTAAATTAATTGTAGACTGATTTTCTACCATAATAACTATATTTTTATAAAACTAACATCCATTCCTAACTAATTTAGCCTTCGCATACCCTAAAATCTTTCCACACGATTCTAAAGCCAACCGCAGGGCACTTGCAGCACTTGTGGTTGTGCTTTGTTACTTATGTTATAGGCAACGGTAGCCACCTACTATAAAGTGGACCATCAGCCTGTCTGCCGACCTTTACATTAAAAAAAGCCTAAAGGTGGATTATGTTATAGCTCATCAGCATCTTAAACGGGGATCGTGAGTCATTCAAGACGTTGACCACTCCAACCAAAGAATATAACTACTCTCTAACGAGAGACCGTGACTGGCATTCGATGACTGTCTCATGGAGTGAATATAGCTCGGCTTGGATTACCGTACAGTATAAAGCTTAGTACAATTTCCACTTAGGTGCCAGTTCATTTTCCTAAATTTTCGTTTACAAATATTATGTACTAACGATCTGGCCCCGGCTTCGCACGGATGCATTTCTCCATTGAAGTTTTTACATGTGTTCTCTTCATAAGAACCTTCCTCGGACTTAAATGAATATTTATTTAAAAAAACATAGCTTCATTTATATTGATTCGTATCAGATTAAAATTCAGCCTATAGAACTCGTCGATATGTAGCTTTCCATTAGTTAGATAATGAATAAAATACTGATTCCAATATTAAAATTGGATAGATTTTTTGGTTTAGACATGTCAAATCTAGTATTAAGATCAAAACTAGATAAACTTTTACCTAACATAGATAAATTTTTGCTACAACCTTCATTGACTTGCATTTTTATATTTAAATTAGGATCTTAAATGTTTTCGTAACTTAAAATTTTACAATCTATATAGATGAATCACAATAAAAAAAAATCCAAAAATGTGAAAATATTTTTATTAAAACTTACATAATTATGTAGGTCCATTGAAGTTTATTTATACACATATACATTTCTGTGTATATATGTGTGTAAACTTTATACATTACATACGAATTTTATTTTAACACCATCAATGCATATTTTTACTTTATAAACAATTATTATAACTTTATATATAAATATAATGTGTGACAATTTTTGTTACCATCTAATAAACTGACATGTTACCAATTTCATTTAATCAGGGTTTGTAAAAATCTGATATTTATAATAAATATCAAACTATCCTAATATTAAAAAATGAACTTCATTATTTGATTTATATTTGTATTATATGTATTTTTTTTTTGAAAAAATATTTAATGTACATATTTTATTATATGTAAGATGTAAGTATATATTATATAGACAAATATCATATACATCGTAAATCATTATATATGTCACAATATACATTATATTCGCTGATATATGTATAATATATTATGTATATCTGTGAACCTTGATCTCAATACAAGTTACTCATAAAATGAAAAATAAAAATATCATTGAAATCCTTAAAATAAAGCGAAAATTCTATATCGTCTAAATATTATACTAATTCGTCATTAAAAAACCGATTTACTTCATCACTACTTGTTGTAGGGAATAAATGGGGGACTCATATTGTCAAAGTATCGATAAAAAAAAACTAATAATAGTTATACTTATTTATATGTATAACTAGCGACTCGTTCCCGGCTTCGCCCGGGTGCATTTTTTTACGTAAAAACCTTCCCTGATTATCCCTCTATCCATGAGTGAAGACAGAATTAAAATCGGCCCAGCCGTTCTCGAGTTTTGAGCTTAGCAACACATTTAGGGATTCATTTTTATATTATAGATAGGTCATCCAGATAGGCTTAAGCGAGATGCATACTGAAAGGTAAGCTAACTTAGTTTAGCTTAGCTCACATATCTGATAGTTTTTCATACTTGCATGCAGATTTCAAACTTTGTAAACTTGTTTTTGAAGTGATAACTTCTTTAGGGACAGTTTTGGTATGGAAATTTGTAGGGGAGTAAAACAGCGAATACGAAGCATCACACTCAGTGACGCTTAGTGACACTCAGACGTTTTCACTTCTGACGTGCCGGCAAAACAGTGAACTCGAAGCGTCACACTCAGCGACGCTCAGTGACACTCAGCGACGCTCAGTGACGTTTTCACTTCTGACGTGCAGGTAAAACAGTGAACTCGAAGCGTCACACTCAGTGACGTTCAGCGACGCTCAGTGACGTTTTCTATTCTGACGTGCAGGTAAAACAGTGAACTCGAAGCGTCACACTCAGTGACGTTCAGCGACGCTCAGTGACGTTTTCTATTCTGACGTGCAGGTAAAACAGTGAACTCGAAGCGTCACACTCAGTGACGTTCAGCGACGCTCAGTGACGTTTTCTATTCTGACGTGCAGGTAAAACAGTGAACTCGAAGCGTCACACTCAGTGACGTTCAGCGACGCTCAGTGACGTTTTCTATTCTGACGTGCAGGTAAAACAGTGAACTCGAAGCGTCACACTCAGTGACGCTCAGTGACACTCAGCGACGTTTTCTATTCTGACGTGCAGGTAAAACAGTGAACTCGAAGCGTCACACTCAGTGACGCTCAGCGACGCTCAGTGACGCTCAGTGGCACTCAGCGACGTTTTCTATTCTGACGTGCAGGTAAAACAGTGAACTCGAAGCGTCACACTCACTGACGCTCAGCGACGCTCAGTGACGCTCAGTGGCACTCAGCGACGTTTTCTATTCTGACGTGCAGGTAAAACAGTGAACTCGAAGCGTCACACTCAGTGACGCTCAGCGACGCTCAGTGGCACTCAGCGACGTTTTCTATTCTGACGTGCAGGTAAAACAGTGAACTCGAAGCGTCACACTCAGTGACGTTTTTACTTCTGACGTGCAGTCCTTCAACTGACGTTTTTTTTATGTTAAGCTCGACAGACAGGCTGACTGTCCACTTGATGGTAGGTGGCTACCGTCGCCTATGACACAAGCAACGCCACAGGTGCTGCAAGTGCGCTGTCGACCATAGTAGGATTGATGATAGAATAAGGATTAGAAAAATCCCAATCATGTCAGCTTTTGAACAAAAATAAAACCTGATTCCACAGCAGATGACACACGTCAAACTTATAACACCCCGTTTTTGGGTCGGGCGTTAAAAAGTTAAGGGATCATGAGGGTACAGAAAAATGACCTATTCCTTATTCGCTCATTGAAACACAACAGCACACGTGCTGTTATTTCACGGTCGTCTACAAGATCTGGTCTTATTCTTCTTTTTCTCTTTTAATGTCTTGGCTTCATCAGATCTTCCCCGATGATTTTGCCAGTGCATTTTTTAGAAGTAGCAATTTGAAATAGCCTTTTTTTAAAATAAAAAGGCAAAATTCAAATTTAAATCAAAAGTAACAAATCCCGAGACTAGTGAGTCAAGTCTAGTCCACAATTTTTAGAGTTTACTCCTTAAGAATCGATTTTGCATATACATATATATAAAAGTTATGTTATGCGTTATAGTTACGTTCTATTTTTTTTTTATATTTTAGAATATCTGAAGTTTCATATTGATGGCGCGCGAGTTGAATGCAGTCGGGGCCTGAGGTGAAGGGCGGGAGCATCTATCCCGCCGCGTCTCGTACGCCTGTAGTGTAGTGATGTGCGTGCTGTAATCGACAAATATCACGCTTACTGTGTTATCGCTTTAATATTCGTTGCAGCCGCGTGTTATTTTTGTTTTTAATAATGTCTGATCCGAGTCAATCCGAAGTTGTAATGTATGTAATAAATAATAAACATTTGTATGAAAGTAATACAGCCTTACAGCGACGAGCACATAACCTCAATTTAACCAAATCCAAAACTAAATATTTGCATAATAGTGTTTTCTGTCTGGCTCCTAAATTATATAATAAGATACCTGTCTCTATTATTTGCATTTCAGATACAAAATTAATAAAGAAAAAACTAAAGGAGTTTTTGGTAGGCAAAGCATATTATGCTCTGGATGAGTTCTTAAAGGACATGTTTTTAGAAGTGTTCTGATGCATTTTAAATTTGACTAATATAATAAGATGTAATAATTATATGTAATAATTTGACTTGAATTGACTGAATTGACATCTATATTATTTTGCACACCAAATGTGGTAGTATATGGTGGGACGTTGTTATTGTTTGGTATCTGGTTTTACACCCATGTACATTCAAATAAATGATTTGATTTGTCAATCAAGTTCTGTTACGAAAAAACGAGTTTTTATTCATCGCCAAGCACGGGAAATGGCGAAAAATGGAATTCAAAAAAAAATGGGGCCATGATGGGTCTTTTACATGTGGCGCACAACGTGAGGCATCGAAGACCTTTTACATTGTTTTATTTCTAAACTTAAAATGTTAAACTTAAAACAATGTTGAAATTTATCGACATATTGTCATCATTAATTCTAATTAGGTCACAGCACTATCGCATTCCTGAGCTCTGCATTCAACTCGCGCTCTATCAATAGATATTGCGCCATTTACACAATATTATTTAAAAAAAGAACAATGTTGTTCTTTCGTTGTGTTCGAATTGTGAAAATTTAAATTTTACAATCGTTCGTAATAAAGGAAGTAAACTCCAGTCGTGTGTCCGGAGTTGACACACACAAATTTTTTCTTTGAGTTTTCCAAAACGTGTTCCGTCAAGTCCAAGGCAGTCGGGTCAAGTCAAGGTCTGATTTAAGTGAAGCGGTAGTAGTAGCCATTAAGTCATTGTTTAAGCTTATTGTTTAAAATTTATATGAAACAAGTGAGTTTATTTGACACGTTTCTGCTGTCGCTGCCTGTATATGTCATTGACCGGTGGGGCAAAGCCGATGTCGTCGTCGTCTGAATCCTCGCCGGCCTTCCTTCGTCGTGCCTGGAAAAAATAGACTAGTTAAAACATGTTTTTAGCGTCCGCTATTGAAAAGTGCTCTGTGACGTTTCAAAACAGGTGCAGACTCACTCATTTGTTCATTCATTCAATCTCATTCGATGGTAGGATATAAAAAGGGTATCACTCACTCACTCTAAATATTAGACTGAAACATTTCTAGGCATGAAGTTAAATTAATATGACATCTAGTCTGCAGTTGTTCACAACGTCCACAAAGAAATAGCATGCTACAGACTACAAGCTATAAATTTTTAGCGCGCTATTAAAAACCGCTACGTTATAGCGCGCTATTTATTAGGAACCGTACGGGCGGTCGGCACGCGCGTTGAATATTGCAGCACGCTAAATTACGTTATATTACATGTTGTTGTTGTTAAATATGTATGCATAATTCTTTTTCTGCATGCAGAGTTAAGAGCGTTCATCCATTAGAATCATGCTGGAGTCAAAATTTATAATTTCAGTAGTTTCAGATGTTTTAGTTTGCAGATAAGATGTTAACGTCATATTATTTGTAGTTGTATAATCTAGTAAATAGCTGAAAAATATTTTAAAGTGAATTTTCATTGGAACATTTTTAAACAGCCCTTTTTTTAAACTAGCAGTCGACGGCCTACGCAGATAAATATACAAGTTATTAAAAAAATTATAACACAATCTTTTAGAACATTAATGACTTCACATACTACGTCCAAGAAAAAACAGAAATATCTCAAATTTGATCCTAAAATAACACGTTTAATATCACGAAAAATTAATAAAAGTGAAACTTTTGATTATACTTTTCTTGAATGAAAATTTACAGAAATCGTATGTTTTTTTCGACTATTATCTAATAAATGGTATGAATTTTTGGAAAATCAATATTTTTATAATTTGTCGCATATAATTTTACTAATAATCTCGCTTCTGCGTCCACCGTCGATCGCTAATTTTAAAAAAGGGTTGCTTAAAATCAGTTCTAATGAGAAAAGTATCCCAATATTTTAAAATATTTTTCGACTATTATCTAGATTATAAAACTACAAATAATATGACGTTAATATCTTATCTGCAAACAACACATCATGGCATTATAATCCGCTGGGAATCATAAATTTCTGATTCTAACTCTGTAACGCTCTTAACACCGCCACTACCACTTCTTGTCGACATTTTCAGATATAATAAGGGAGATTTGGACTTATAGATATAAAAAAAGTTAGCTATATAAGGATAGAATAATGTAGCGCGCGCGCGTCTGCTACTGCTAGTTGCTATGTTATAGCTACGCAGTTGCAGGGCGCGATCCTTCCCTACTAAAAAAGCGGTATCTCAACAAAAAAAAATCATGCCATAGGATAGCCTTAAAAAATACGCATCTAGTAAACTAAAATCCTTTTGGCGCTATCTTGTTCAAAACATATGAAAAAAACCTTAAGAAAGAATTCCCTATCTCAATTGTAATAATATAGTAAACTTTTAACTATTTTTATAACAAATAGACCCAATATAATATATAAATTATATTTAAAAGCAAAAAATTCAAATATAAATATTAAAAAAACTACTTTTACATCACTTCAATTATCTCAAAACTCGCTTTCATTTAGATACCGCTTTTGCGCTTAGTTGGTCTGCATAGCGCTATAGCGTTATAGCGTCTACTTACATAGCTCGCGCTGTGCGCTTTGGAAAAATAGCGTGCTGTAATATGACGCTAGGCGCTAAATTAATCACCTCTAAATCTAGTCGTAACGTGATTTAGTCCATTCACGCATTAGGTGAACCTATCTCAACGCTTTATAAGCTTATCACACTGACAAAGCGACGGTCCCTACGTACATAAAGACATGTCAAAAATGGTAATATTTTTTTTATTGCATAATTGTCTTTAGATTACCATTATAAATTTCCTAAAGCTAATAAAATATTCTAGAAAAAAATATATTTATAATTACTTATACATATAATTATTTCTAGAGCGGTTTGAACATAAATTACGCTCTCCTGTAAACCCCGGTTTTTGACATGTCTTTATGTACGTAGGGACCGTCGAAAGAGGCGAGGCGGACAATTTAAATTTAAAATTACGAAAAATTTGTTGACCATCAACAAATAGAAACCCACCTTGTTGGTGACCGTCGTGATACCGTCGTCGTCGACAATCCAATGAACTGAGTGCGCCAAATCAAATAGCTTCGTGTCGCATCCGTTCTCTTGGGTCGGCGCTGGCGCTGGAAATTTAGAAATAATATATATGTATTACATTTGAGTACTTGCTTATAGTGCATAGTACACAGCTTATAGTATACATATAGTACATAGCTTACAGTACATAGTACACACAGAGCTTAGTTAAAAGTAGCCACAAGTTTTCCAGGTTTTTAAGCAACACCCATTTCAAATTAACGACAGTTTTTTTATTTTTTTATTTATTTACTAGCGACCCGCTCTCGGCTTCGCACGGGTGCTATTTTTTCTGCAAATTATATACAAAAACTTTCCTCGTTTAATGCTCTTTCCATTGGTGAAAACCGCATTAAAATCCGTTGCGTAGTTTATAAAATCCAAACATATATACCTACATACAGAGGGAAGAGAGAGAGAGACTTTGTTTTATACTATGTAAAAACGGCTATGTTGACCTGTCTGGTGACCTTAATATAAGAAGACTTAATATAAAAACTCACGCTTATCGGGTAAGGAGATCCTGTTGAAGAGTTGTATGAGGGAATCGACGACCACGAACGGCCCTCGGAAGCTGGTGGGCGGTGGCATCCTTGTGCACAACTGCGCGGCGCTCGTTGGCATTGGAAACGTCCCGCCTTAGAATAGAATAATAATACATTTTGTTGATCATAATAATATGTACATGTAAGTATTTCAAATGATCCATATGACCTACGTATGGCCAAAGTACTAGATCGCTGTTTCGAGCCGCCGCCTCGAGGGTTAGGATAGCCATAATGATAGCCAACCTCCGATAGGAGATGGTACTACAAGAAGAATATGACCTACCGTTACTAGTGGCATACATAAACTTTAATTTAACGTAGTA
The DNA here is from genome assembly GCA_936446665.2 of Synanthedon andrenaeformis. NCBI lineage: Eukaryota > Metazoa > Arthropoda > Insecta > Lepidoptera > Sesiidae > Synanthedon > Synanthedon andrenaeformis. The sequence goes on along the minus strand of OW387804.2, from coordinate 1,083,410 downwards.
AACTTGCGAGCGAGCGAAGGAAGGAAGGAAGGCGCTTACGACGTTTTTGTCACAAACTTTAGTGTATTTGACAAACAATTTTATTCCGATCACCTAGTCTAGTGGAATACATATAAGTCGATGGACTCATCAAACAAATTTAATAATAACAATTTATTTATGGAGTATAGGTAATTACAATGGTTTTATAATGAATAAGGATCGCCACATTCTACCCTTTGGGGTGTGCAAATATTTTGAGAATATTACATAACAATAGGTACTAAGTATCGTAATTAATGACTACTATCCACTAAGTTATCAGACATTAATTATAATCTTTTAAATAAAAGTAACATTTATCAACTAGTAATTATTTAATTTTCTTCTTAAATATATTAATATTGATCTGTTTAATATTCTTCGAAATCTTGAGTGTACAAATGTTGCGATTTCAAAGATACTAGGAAGTGTTAATATATTAATCACCAAATTTAACCTTATTAACGGAGAAGTTTCATTATGTTTTTAATAGTATATTTAACGTAAGTTATTAAAGTATATATCCAAACTAATAAATATATTTTTTTTAATCTATCAATAAATGACTTAAGAAATAGATTATTTAAGTTTTTAGCGCGGATCGAATCGCATGTGACGTCATTTCGTCGTATAGGCCGAGTGACGTCACACGCTATATAACAGCGCAACTTTAAAGTCCCATAACTTTTTAATTACAAGAGACACTTTAATAATTCTTTCACACTTTTGTTTCATTTTACTTGAATTTTTATAATCGATTCATAAAAATAAAAAAATTGAAACTTCTGGAAACATTTCGCAATTGTAGTAGACATTGAAATCTCCAGTTATGCTGAAATTATCCAAGTTCAGTTGGAAAATGGAGCAAACTAAATCTAATAAACTAGTTGAATAGAGTTCAATTTGTCTCAACACTGACCTGGTATCGGATGTTCGCCAGGCAGAGGGTTGACCTTCGGCTTGTAAGGTATCATCTGACTCGTGTCCGGTCGAGCTATATCTTTGTTTGGATCGTTGTCCCTGAAATCACATGTGTCACATATAAGTACATAGTTGTCTTTTAAATCTTTAAAATTAAATAAATATGTATATGTGTGAAGAAACATACTTCTGTCCCAGTATAACTGCGGCCAATTCCGGAGATATTCCAGCCAGTGGGCCACCGAGCGCCCAAGACTTGTTAGACATCGATGCCACCTGAAAATAATCATAGATTTAATATTTCAAAAGATGTTAGTGGGCGTTCAAGTACATATTACGAAACGCAATTTTTGAAGATTTTTTATCCCCCCCCCCTACCCCTCCCCCATGTAACGCGCCGTAACGATTTTCTCTCCCTCGCCCTCCCTAAACGTTACGTAACAACCAAGTCACCAAGGGATTTCCTGATTCCTGAAAGCTGATTTGGGAGATTTTAATCCCCTAGTTTTTTATTTAAAAAAAAAAAAAAAAATGTTAAGTAACGCGTTGTTCGACACCGCAACCCCACCAGATTTAGCGTGGAATCAATTTCACGCTAAATCTGCTCCAATTTTTCTGAGGAGTTTGGTGTCCCGCGGACAACTCGATGCTGCAGCATCAGATCAGTGTGCGTGTGCGTGTGCGCGCGTGCACGCGCGCGCGTGTGTGTGTGTGTGTGTGAGCAATTTTCCATCAATAAAGGCCCTACTAACCTCAGTATATCCTATGGACTTTAATTCAGCAATACTGCAAGGATACAAGTCCAAAAATTTGTATCTGTCCACGAGTTGGGCGGTCTCTTTGCCCTCGAACTCTTTTATCTGGAAACAAGTGTTTACATTTTTCACTTTATCTTGTCCCTTTACTCTTCCTTGCGTCACTCGGGACCAGAACTTTTTTCCTGGATGAAAGGTACACCCTATGTCCTTTTCTGTATCCCTGACAACGTGTATGCAAAATTTCACAATGCAAAAGTTCAAGTAATTAGTGCTTGAGAAGGTAGACAGACACACAGGGTTACTTTCACGTTTACAATATTAGTATCGAAGTATGCATAAACACAAGAACATTCATTCACGTGGTTCCTTGAAACGACAAGACTTGGCGTTGCTTGTGTTGTAGGCGACGGTAGCCACTTACCATCGAGTGGACCGTCAACCTGTCTATCGACCTTCACATTAAAAAATATATATTGTAGATAGACATATACTAATATTATAAAGAGAGAAGATTTGGGTATTTTTTTTTTCAATGTTTGTAATGAATAAACTCAAAAACAAAAACCGATTTTAAAATATTCTTACACCAATAGAAAGCTACTTTATCACCGAATAAAATAGGCCATATTTTATTTAAAGTTACGCGGACGAAGTCGCGTGCAACTGTATAATCCTGACTTATTAAATCACAACTTAAAGTCACCTTTTCAAGAACCGCTTGCCTTCGCTTCTCGACCTTGACGATGCTGACCAGATCGCCAATGTTTGATTCAAACTCCAGAAACCTGTTCCATATGTCCACAGAACTCTCTGGCTTCAGACTGCCCGAAGATAACACCCTTTCAAACAGCACACGAGTGTTGTTGTCCTCTGATAAATAAATAATTGTCAATTGTCAATAATTGTCAACTGAAATGCATCATTTCTGTATGACAGCACACGCGATCGCAAGTTGTCTGCTGTCTGCTGTTAGATAATAAGGCAGCGGAGAGGCGGCCAATGGCCGGGCGATTGGTGACGTCATGAGTATAGAGAACGCTCGTCTATCGCACGCTCACTTCATCTTATTATTATAATAATAAACGAGGAATTCTTGTATGCCACGACGATCTCGCAAACGGTTCTAACGATTTTGACGAAAGTCTAGGTTCAGGGGTTTTTCAGGTCTAGGAATCGATCTGTCTGGGTCTTATCTTCGAGAAAATTCGTTTTAGGTAGTTTTCTTAATGGAACGGTTACAAAATTAATACCGCTTGCTCGTTTTATAATATTTTGAATTATTAATTATTATAATTCAAGTGTTCCTGAATATTGTTTTTTTTTCTATGTTCATAGATTTTCTTTCTTACATGTATAAATGTTTAAATTATGTACATGTTAACTTTTTATTTATAAATAATACTTTATATTATTAAAAAAAATACAGGAGTTTTCGCAGGAAGCTGCAGAAGACCGTACGTGGTAACAACCCTTGGGAGGAGCCTACATACAGAAGTGGAGAGACACAGTCATCGTGCTGATGATGATGATTTTAAAATCTACCACCTGGTTAGAAATATTTAGGGATATGGGCTCTGGCATCCCACACTCACTCACTCACCAACCAATGTATGAATAAAAAGCATTAATGTACTACAACTATGAATTTCGCACGCCATACAAAACACTGGAAACTTTATGGAACATTTAAAAGCGACATTTGCGTAGAGCATGAACTCTGTTATCTGGCATTTAAAACCAACCAAACATCGGTCGTTTAAAGAAAATGTGACTTTACGTCAACACATTGGAGTTTAAAATGAATAGTACAAGTTGGTCGTTACCACCTTTCACCATTGACTCCGCCACGATTCCGTTTTAGGCGTACTTTTCATGTACCACTTTGGTATTTGTGACGCAAATTCCATAGTTGTAGTATCATTATTTTACTACAACTATGGAATTTGATTATAAAAACTATTACAAATCTTACCATTCAAGTGAGACAAATAGTCTATGTAGCATAAAACATATTCGGGTATGTGAGAGAACTTCTTCAATCCCAATTCGAAGATGCGAAACGCGATGTTCTTGTCCTTGGAGCAATAGTATTCCATCAGTGCGGCGGCCACGAACACGTGGTATCGCGATCTGGAAGAACCAATAGATGGCGCTGTGCTATACAAAAGTAACCATAGACATGGAGAGTGCACTGAGCGCTCCCTATCTTATCCACCTTGAAATTAAACTAGCTTTTGCACTCGAATTCGTCCGCGTGACTTTATAAAATATAGCCTTTGTTGCTCGCTGATAATGTAGCTTTGTATAGGTGAAAGAATTTTTAAAATCGGTCCACTAGTTTTTGAGTTTATTCATTACATACATAAAAAAAATACAAATCTTCTCTCTCTTTATAATATCAGTATACATATGGGCAAAAGTGTGAGAGAGACGAAGCGAACGTGCGGCCAATAGTTGAAGTTATTAAAGACCTACAGGAAAGAGATAGATTTGACCGCACTATCGCTTTTTCTCTTTCTAAAGAGTAATTCAATTTATCTATGTCTATGATTGTAACTAGGAAATGGCTGAATAGATCTTCATAAATTAAATTATAGTTAAGAACCATCCCAAATACGTAAGCTTTTAAATAAAACAAAAAACGATTCCACAGACAGACACACACAGGTAAAACTTATGACACCACGTTTTTGCGTCGGACGTTGGGGTTTAAAAATTAGATCCAATCTTACCTGGCGTCCTCTCTGGCTCTCTTGAAGACAGTCCTGGCCGTTTTGATGCCTTCAGCTCTGCGAGCGAACTTCATGTACTGCACGTAGGCCAGGGTCGGGTCGATGTCTTCCATGTCCAAGTAACGGGTGTACACTTGGTGAACCTTTCGAGGGGAAAAAAAAACATTTAAGACAAGGGCTAAAACCTCAGAGTGAACACAATTTTTACCAAAATTTCAGATTTTGGTAAAAATTGTGAACCTCATACCGAACATTTTTTCCCTGAGAGCAACCTAATAACCTACGTCATCATCATCATCTCGGCCGCAGGACGTCCACTACTGGACATAGGTCATATTGGGTCCAACCCTTGGCTCATATCAGGTATCCTAATATGTATCCTGCCACACACAAAAACTTTTGATCCTTCGAGTCGTGTCGGTAACTTTCGTCCCGCTACGGATCTGTTCATTCGTCGAGCTCGTCGAGCGACTGAGCTTTCTTACGAGGCCCACAGTAAGAGACCACGGTTCATTACCAGTAACACACATTGGTCGAAAATTTTCGTTTTGAGACACTGTGATTAATTACCTACGTGTTAAGGTGCAATATTGCACAGCAAATTTTTGTAGCTTCTCCTAGATAACCGAACAGAAAAAAACCTACCTTGTTATAATGGAGTCTGCTCTCCTCGTAGTCAGCGTGGGCGAAGTGCAAGAGAGTGGAATGTTTGAGTGGCCCACTGGTGGCCCTTTCGTAAACGGCTGCGGCCTCGTCGGAGAAAAGACGCGCTGCGTTCGAGTCCTAAACAAAATAAATAAAATAAATAAAATCAAAACAAATAAATAAAAAATAAAGACACACTGCGTCCAGCTGCGCGTTATAACGTTATAACGCGCTATCGTTTCGGTCCTCAACGCGAATTACACTTTTCATACAAGATTTCCATTTTCGCAGTGTTTTGACGACAGATGTAGCGGCGCCGGCAGATTATAACGCGCTATCGTTTCGTTCCTCAACGCGAACTACACATTTCATACAATACTTTTGTTTTCGTATAGTTTACTATTTCGGCGACAAATGTCGCCGCGACGGCAGGTTATAACACGCTATCGTTTCGTTCCTCGACGCGAATTACACTTTTCATACAAGATTTCCATTTTCGCTTAGTGTTTCGACGACAGATGTGGCTGCGCCGGCAGGTTACAACGCGCTATCGTTTCGTTCCTCAACACAAACTACACTTATCATACAAGATTCCTATTTATTTATTTTTCAAAATAAAAATAATCAAATCGTATCAACTTGGGTGTTGTTGCTACAAAATACAAATACATAACCACCGTGACAGTAAGACAGACAGTGTCGCCGGTGTCAAATTCACTTTTTCACCCCCCTCTGTCAAATTCTCCTTATAATGAACTGTCCTAGAGAAGTTTTCACACAATGAAAAGGTCACTCACCCCCTTCTCCTGTAGCAGTTTGGCGCTCTGATCGAGGAACTGGGCCGCCTGGTGCCACACGTCCGGGTGGTGGGCGAGGCACAGCAGGCACTGCTCTATGGCGAACATCACCCTGCGCGCGACCAGGGCCGTGTCCTCCGACCTCAGCGGGTTGCCGCGCTCCCACCATATGTACTTCTTCCACAGTTCCACCTGCCAATGGATGGGGGAGGATGGGGAAAAAATGAAAAAAAATATTTGTTTTTTTTTTTTTGTTTTTTATTGTTTATGTGTTAACATTTTACCTTCGTGCCTGACTCTTGGATGTTTTATATTTATAATATGTGTGTAATTACAAAAAAAAAGTAATGTATGTAGTACATCAACTGTCTGGTATTTATTATACATTATACAAGCCTATAGATGCTTAGTGTTGAACTAGATAGTGCTGTGTGGGATGTGTGAAGATATTTCTTTATTTCCGCATAAGAGAGGGTTCGAACTTAAGTTATATGACGCTCAGTGACGTCAATTTAGTAGCTTCTTAAGCTTACTTAAAAGGGTATAACAGTTTCAACGCTCACGCGCATCGTTTTACACGAATTTCTAAACATGATTGTGATTCACGTAACAATTATTGTAAACAAAACAAAAATGGAACAGGATATATAGCACAATTCTATCTTTATTTTTTGTTGCAATTAAAAATTATTGTTTTTATATAAGTAAAATTTTGTTTTTTAGTAACTCGTATTTTCATAATTTTCACTATCGAGTCAGTTTTGGTAATATATTTACATTAAAAAAATTGTTAGAAATTTATTTTAAAATTTTATTTGTTGCAAACGATTTTTATATATTAAGTTTAATCCAAAATAAGCTTTAAAAAATAATGACACATATTGCATTTTGTTCTTTATAATTTGTACTATATCTAGAAATTAAGACCGTTTGTTGACAAAACAATACATTTTTCTATACTTTAAGCGCTCTTAAGGAAATGTTCTTTTTTAGTAGTCATTCGGAAAAAAAAAACTATTCCATAGGCGTATTAATATATCTTTTATACCTGTTTCATCTCTTCCCTGTCGACGGTGGGCGGAGTCGCAGGCATGTTCCTGTTGAGACCTCTGGTGACGGTCTCCAACTCTTTGGAGACTCTGCGCGCGTTCATGTATTCGCGCGAACGCTCCATAGCCATGCGCTCAGCTGAAAAACACGCATTTTTTGCCATTTAATCTTTACATAGTATAGCTTCCGCTTTCAATAATTACAATAATTGGCAAACAAGATACACAAAAACGATGAACCAGTTACTAGACAATTGTAATTTTTTTTAAATTATAAACAAAAATATTCCTTCTGATCCCGGTCGGACCTAAATCTCAAAATAATATTTATCTCTAAGGTGACAATAAAAATTATATCTTTAAATCCCAATGAAAACATCATACAAGTGCTCTTATACTACACAATGGATAATCAGCCCTATTCCGTATCATTCACTATAGACATATTATTAACCTTTAAAATCAATGCGATATGTCATTTTAAAGGTTAAATATGTCTATAACGGTTGCGTTATCCATGAAGTGAATGATACGTAATAAGGCTGAATGATAGTGAGTCTCAAAACCACAAGTCTTCGGTGAAAGCGAATTCGAGTGTAACATATGGACCAGAAACTCACCAATGATGGGGTTGATGCTTTGTTCGAACGCAATGTACTCCTTCCACATAGTTTCTATGCCAATAATTGGTGTGATCACAGCCCTTTGGTACACCTGTAATGTATTGAAAAATAATTTAATGACGTGTGAGCACTGCTACTGTTTTTGAACTATTGAAAAAAAAATTAGGGTCAACCAGGGTAATTGTAAATAGGGTCAACCTGGGTAATTGTAATTACGGTCAAGTTGGGTAATTGTAGTTAGGGTCAACTTGGGTATTTGTAATTACGGTCAAGTTGGGTAATTGTAGTTAGGGTCAACTTGGGTAATTGTAATTAGGGTCAACCTAATTGTAGTTAGGGTCAACTTGGGTAATTGTAATTAGGGTCAACCTAATTGTAATTAGGGTCAACTTGGTTAATTGTAGTTAGGGTCAAACTGGGTAATTGTAGTTAGGGTCAACCTGGGTAATTGTAATTAGGGTCAACTTGGGTAATTGTAATTAGGGTCCACTTGGGTAATTGTAATTAGGGTCAACTTGGGTAATTGTAATTAGTGTCAACCTGCGTAATTGTAGTTAGGGTCAAACTGGGTAATTGTAATTAGGGTCAACCTGGTCTTAGTGTGCAGTGTGCAGGGTTTTACCCCAATTCCTATGTGGTTATGCCATAACATGTTTTGCTTACTTTGGAGGTCATACAATTGATTAGTTTATTCTTGGCAATTTATTTATCTATTTATTTACCTTTCTAACTGCAGATATCTTTTGGTTTTCCGCGTAGGAGCCCACGGCGTCGACACTCTTAAGGAAGGTGACGTAGTCGTTCCATATAGGGTAGGCGTGTATGTCTAGACCTATCTTGTCTAATGCGAAATCGTAGGCCTGCGCCATTTTTTCCCTGAAACGAATTAAGTTGTGAAATCGATAGGCTCCCTACTTTTCGGCGATGGTGAAGGCTTTGAAGTTGAGTCCACGCGGGTGTCGTTGTCAATCGAGTCCAGTATAATGTTATCTAAATATTTTATCAAGTACTTTGTGATTGATTTTGTATAAAATTACTTACTTGTACGTCGGCAACATACTCTTGGTCTCTTTGACGTAGTTGAGGTATAGCCGCCACAATTCGATGTTGAGGATCTTCATCAGGCACCGCTGGAACAGCTACACCGACAAATTCAAACTCTCATATTAATTACAATAACCAATGAACACGCCTATCTTTATAGTCTATGGTGGCTCCAAGGTAGCGGTTCTACAGTCGCCGCTTCATACCGTTAAGTATCCGACCGGCTTAGGCTTCAGCCAAAAAAACCACCTTCGGTGAAACCTTCGGCCTGATAAGGGTTGATGTAGTCCCACTACTCCCCAGCCAGGTCTGTAGTTCTATATTAGAGTATTATAGAACAGTTATAGGAAAAGTTTTCAGCTTGCATCAAATACCTACCAGCAAATGTCTACCATATCTCGGAATAAAGTGAGCTAGGCACGGTTCTAGCGGTCCAACTCACTCCAGTATATATCTCTCCCTCCTTCTATAAATTAATTCTATTCTAATTATTAATTCTAATTCTATGAAATAAGGAGCGATTGTGTTGTGTGCTTCTAAATAAATAAGAGTTCCATTCCATTATCTATTTTATATAACTGTAAGTGGTACCGAATCCGCCATCTCGCGGTTTTTCTAGATTGTAGTTTTGAATTTTCAATCTCGCATAATCTAGGGGGTTTATATGCTGACAAAGGTTTATTTTATTTTCTTGAGCTAGCAGCGCGGGAGGTAGATGCGTAGTAAGGCGTGGGAGATAGACGCGTAGTGAGACGTGGGAGATAGAAGCGTAGTGAGACGTGGGAGGTAGACGCGTAGTGAGACGTGAGAGGCAAAGGTGTAGTGAGGCGTACGAGGTAGACGCGTAGTGAGGCGCGTAGTAACACGTATTTCTACACAAGATGATAACAATGTCTGTAAACCTTTATTAGGTTTGTCTAGACATTTAATTTCACGCTATGATAACATTGTATTGTTGAATACCATAGTTATCTATCATAACGTTTGTGAAGATTCTAGGAACGGTTTCGATACTTCTTATCATCCATACTTCCATACTAATATTATAAATGTGAAAGTAACTGTGTCTGTCTGTCTGTTATCTTTTCACGCCTTAATTACCCAACCGATCATCATGAAATTTTGCATACAAAACAGCAACTGTCTTTAATTGTTAAATCATTCATCAAAAGAAAATATTGTACTAAGGCCTACTACTATATCATAGCAAACTATCTTTTGTCAGGTGTTATATTGCTTATTTATTACCTGTGTATAGAAAACCTTCCTCTTTTAACGCTCTTTCCATTAGTGAAAGCCGCACTAAAATCCTATACGTAGTTTAAAAGATCTAACAGTACATACGGAGGAAAAGACAGACAGACGCGGCATACAAAATGAATCTTAATAGTATTTGTTTAATCAAACTATGTAATATTCATTTTGTGGTTGATATTAAAGTTCGATAGATGGCGTTAGCGATTTGCTATGATCTAGAAAGCAAAGTGTAACTATCTGTCGCTTTATATAACTCAAAACTCAATTTGGTTGTTTGTTTTTTTTAACTGATAGCCCAGTGAATAGAGAAAGAAAGATATGGAACTGGAAAATATGTCTATTTATTTTGAACCAAAGTGATTTCGATGTATTTTGAGGCGTTCTTTCTTATGGGAACAAAAAACGATATACAATCGTCTCTAAAGTACCCAAAATGTTATATATTTAAGCCGCAGGTACCATCTACCTTCTAAAAATAAATATATCAAACGCCTGGCAAATATATAACAGCAATAAAAAAATGTCAGACGTTATAATTACTTTACACATTTCGTCTGGGGCTAAATCGTTACTTTTCAATGGTGACGAAACGAGCACCTAACTAAATTTAAGTTAGAAAGACGAAGTAGTGGCAGGGCACTTTAAGTAGTCTGGCGGCAGTGACCACCTACCATCAAATGGACCGTCAGCCTGTTTATCGACCTTAAGAGCATTCATCCATTAGAATCATGCTAGAGTCAAAATTTATGATTTGAGTAGTTTCAGATGTTTTAGTTTGCAGATAAGATGTTAACGTCATATTATTTGTAGTTGTATAATCTAGTAAATAGCTGAAAAATATTTTAAAGTGAATTTTCATTAGAACATTTTTAAACAGCCCTTTTTTTAAACTAGCGGTCGACGGCCTACGCAGATAAATATACAAGTTATTAAAAAAATTACAACACAATCTTTTAGAACTTCACATACTCTGTCCAAGAAAAAACAGAAATATCTCAAATTTGATCCTAAAATAACACGTTTAACATCACGAAAAATTACAGAAATCGTATATTTTTTTCAGCCATGTACTAATAAATTATATGAATTTTTGAAAATCAATATTTCTATAAGTTTTTCGCATATAATTTTACTAATATCACGCTTCTGTGTAGACCGTCGACCGCTACTTTCAAAAAAGGGCTCTTTAAAAACTGATCTAATGACAAAATTATCCCAATATTTTAAAATATTTTTCAGCCATTTACTAGATTATAAAACAACAAATAATATGACGTTAATATCTTATCTGCAAACTAAACACATAATAGCATTATGATCCACCGGGAATCATAAATTTCTGATTCTGATCCTGTAACGCTCTTAGCACCTATTAACGCAAATTAATTATTGATCTTAAATTTTTTTAATAATGAAGTGGCTAAAACTACATTTTTTTTTTCACATTAACATAATAGTAACAAGATTTTAATTTAAAAAAAAAAAACATTTCTAAGGGATATTACATGTCAAAAGTGATCTTCAATAGCAATTAAACTGTAAAATTAAAAATAAAATTAATTCACTAAAAATATTGAATAACGGAATTTAATCCAATAACAATAAATATTTATAAAATTATTGTAACATTTTCAAAAGTAATTCGAGATTAAATTTTCAAGCGATTGTCTGTCTGTCTGTCTGTTGACCAAAAAATAAACAAAAAATTGTTTGTATTAATTAAATAGTCATTACAAAACATTATTATTTTCATTTATACTTACTATAAGGTATCTGAATTGAAAAGTTCAGAACTGTTTTAAAACTGTTATGAAACCTAGATTATTTGCTTTCTTTGATTGATATATAATACTTTTAAAAGCTAAAGAAAATCACCTCCAACATGTCTGAACACAACGACCCTATCCGAAAAAAAAGATTAGGTTTTCAATTTGTTTCGCATTTATTTAAACTTACATCTAACTCTTAATTAAGTATATTACTAATTAAAATTACCCTAAAATCAGACATATTGTATATAACAGCAAACCAAGATGTAGAATTCTATTATTTTCATTAATCCCCTCTGTTATTTGACCAGTGATTGTTAAATTTTTTTTGTCAAACAAATAACTCCCACTCATGGTTTTATTGTTGTTTTTTTTTTGACATAGTTTCATGTAAAAAATTCTTTTTCAATCCTGGACATGTTTCGATAAAGGAAATTTCAACATTGAAATACGATTTATTATTTAATAATAATGCTCAATACCTTTTTACCTGATATTTTACTAACCTTTTCGACTTTTTCAAAATTTCTTGCTTTCATCTGGAATTAAAAATAATCAAATATTATTAAATATTTTTAAATGCTAAACATTTGTAAGACAAGGTTTTTTTTTTTTAATTATGAACAGGTGTAGCGCTCCTAATTCCAGTCAGTCTTCAAAAACAAAATTAAATGCCTTGTCTTACATATTTATAAGAATAATAATACACAATACTGAGTTTGTAATAAGTGTGGGATAACATAGTCAACATTTCAGACATTGTTCTGGTTTTCTTAGTATTTCAATAAAAGCCCAAGATCCCACGGCGCCCAGAATATCCTATATTCTAAGGAACAAAAGTTAAGGATAGGGATTAGGGAAGGAAAAGGGCTCTAGCATTCCTTACTCAATACTCACTCACAGAAACACAACAGCACACGTGCTGTTATTTCTCGGTGGTCTCCTGTGAGGAGGTGGTTAACGCCGTATGCAATGCAACTAAAACTTAATACTAATAAAAATCTAAACATTCATACCTCTTGTTCGATATATATCTTCCAAAAACGTCCTGTAGTAGAAAAAGCTGTGATAAGCTTCTCGTACATTGACCGCACTTCATTAATGGGTCGTGTTTGAGCCTCACGTATGAGAAGTGACCACGAATCGACATCGTAAACGTTGGCTTCAACAGCCTTCTGAGCCCTTGTCAACCTCTCGTTGCCCCAATCCTAGAATTTTTTGTAAAAATACAAGCGTGGTTTAAGTATCTCGACAAAACTATGAAAACGTGCCGACACGAAAACAGGATCAAGTAGAAAACTTACAATTTCTGCGTTTGCGTTCTCTTCGGTGACAGACATTTTAGAGTTATTCCATAAAAGAATCTAATTTAAATAAGTAGTATTAACTATTAAGCAACAAATCACAAGGAATAATTTAATAATAGTTGGGGAAACAGACGAAACTTAGACGAAAACAGCACGCCAAACGGCAGACAAAGAGTATATAATCACTACGTGACGGCAGACCACAAGTGATTATATACTCTTTGGCAGACCACACGGCAGACCAACGGCCAACGGCAAACGGTTTACTATCACAGAACACTATATATACTTATGTGCCACAGAAGAGCCAAATGTAAGTATTGTCACCACGCTATCCAGACTCATTCGGAAACTAGAACTAGTACCTACTAGATAGATAGATAGATAGATAGATAGATAGATAGATAGATAGATATACTTTATTGTACACAGAGTAACACAAAAAAAAAAAAAAAAATGCAAAATATGACAATGTACAATGGGCGGTCTTATCGCTAAAAGCGATATCTTCCAGACAACCTTTACTACTAGATGCATGATGATTTTATATATGGCTAAATTATCATGGAATAAATAAAATGAGGAGTAGAACATGTATTGTATTTATTTTCTTAAATATTAACATGGAATTTAATATATATTTACAATTTGTGAAAATTATTTTGATTTAATTTGATCAGATGGGTACCCCTGAAAAAACCTTTTATATTTAATTTCCTCATAATTAATTAACGACCGAGTCATTAAAAGTTTTTTTGTTCCTCTGTGGTGATCTACTACAGGGTTTCTCAAAGTGGGGTACGCGAACCCCTAGGGGTTCGCCATTCGACGGTAGGGGGTTCGCGACAAGATTTACGTAATGGCGCGTGGCGGCTTGACGACTAACAGGGACGTACGTCAGAATTAAGGTTAAAATTGTACAAAATTACTCCTAACTCCTAAAATTGACTCAATTTGCGACAAGAAACAAGCCCACCCATCACATTAATATTATTAAAAAGATAATTCTTTTGGTATTTGTTACCTTTTATTGAAATAAAAACCGTATTTTCTTTAACAGTCGTTTTTATTATTTGGGGGGGGGGATTTAATTAGTTAGTTAAGGGTTCGCTGCCATCTGGAAACTAACAGGGGTTCGTCGAGCCAAAAGTTTGAGAAACCCTGCTCTACTACATATACATACTGCTCGGCTCGCTTTTTAGCTGCAACCAAGCTGCAACTGCAAGTAATAAATTCTTATTAAATAAGATCCATGGTTGAAGTTGACTGTTGACATTATATTTTGTATGACACTAACACTGACTGTCACTGACATACATGCCGGTGATGCCTAAAACGTAGTGATTATTTATATACTCTTTGGTGATAAAACGTAGTGATTATATACTCTTTGGTGATGCCGGTGAAATAGTTCTCCTTTCTTTAGCATTGCAAATCTATATAAGTTTATAACCAAACTAAAAACTAAACAACCATTGAAATAAATTTAACTATTTGTTAAATTTGGTGACAAATTTAATCAAACAACAATGTTGTTTTACTCGTTTTTCAAATCATTAATAGGAAAAGATGTGGTGGTCGAACTGAAAAACGATCTTAGCATTTGCGGAACATTGCACTCCGTCGATCAATATTTAAATATCAAATTGTCCGAAATAAACGTCATCGATCCTGATAAATATCCGCACATGTTGTCAGTGAAGAATTGTTTCATCCGAGGCTCCGTCGTGCGTTACGTACAGTTACCGGCAGACGAGGTTGACACCCAACTTCTACAGGACGCAGCACGGAAGGAGGCCACAGTATCCACGAGATAGTAAGGTTTATAGTACATAAACCTTTGTATGGAAAAATGTGTATTCGGACATTTTAATAATTTAGTGTAAATACTAATTTAAGTAATAAGTACTCATGTGTTGGTTTAAAGAAACTCGTGTGACGAACAACAAAAACTCGATAGCATCTCGAACTATTTCTCATTTTATTACCTCTTATTTGTAATTCGTGGCAGGCGTGGCGCTGATTTAAAAACTAAAGAAAAAAAAATTTTGGCGTCTTTTTAAATCTTAACATTCAATTAAAGAAAACTTTCCAAGACATCTAATTTTGTATATGTCTTATTCAAGCATCTCTTTTCAGTAATCAGAATCAAATTAAGTATAGGCAAATATTTTTCCAGACTTGGTCCAGTCATGAACGTTTAGGGAGTAACTAAACTTACACAGTTCCATTTGTATAACCTTCCCCGTTTAATGCTCTTTCCATTAGTAAAAACTGCATTAAAATCAGTTGCATAGTTCAAAAGATTTAAGGGTATATACAGAGGGACAGACGGCAGGAAGCTACTTTATTTTATACTATCTAAAGATTATAGGAAGCTGTAACTGTTGATTTGTCTTTACAAGGTTTCTTAACTTGTCAATTTGTAATAAATTCTCTGCAATATTGTGTATTTAGTGATAACGCATTATTAGGCATTATTGCATCTATGATTTACCTACTCAAAAACCCTTTTTACATGAATTGTAAAAACCAATTTTTGTTTTCTATTTTTTGTCATAAATTTCTCATGCTTTCATAAATTCTCAAACATTCAGTGTTGGCAAGGTGAACTAAATTTATATTCCAAATTGTATGAAATTACTTAACAATCTTTAAAATATC
The DNA here is from genome assembly GCA_936446665.2 of Synanthedon andrenaeformis. Lineage (NCBI taxonomy): Eukaryota > Metazoa > Arthropoda > Insecta > Lepidoptera > Sesiidae > Synanthedon > Synanthedon andrenaeformis. The sequence goes on along the minus strand of OW387804.2, from coordinate 1,067,823 downwards.
AACTGTTTGTCAACATCTATTTATTGTTGGGAATTAATAAATAGTAAGACACACTGTTTTTTTTTTTAATGAAGTCGCAGAAGTCTTGGGCTCGGTTCCCGTCACGGCTATCTTTGGAAAAGGTTTAGCCTGGATCTGGAAAGTAGTGGCAGTGCACATTGCGTTTCACAGTCATTTAAGAAGCCTGACTGGTGGCAGTAACCTTACAGAAGACCACTGTGAAATAATAGCATATGTGCTGTTGTGTTTCAGTGAGTGAGTAAGGGATGCCAGAGCCCATTTCACTATCCCTTGCTAATCCCTTGTGCCCATTGAAAAATGAAAATGAATGACATTTTTATCACTGTGACGACAGTGACACTTCATTTTTTAATATTTTAAAATGATCCCTCGAGAACCCTGGCGTTCTTTTTACCCTGGAGGGTAAAAAGTATCCTACAGGTTAATCTCTTGAATGCCGGAACACAGATCTGTGTTTGAGCCTCGTTCGGGCATTATTTTGAACAAAAGTATGAAATGTCAAAATGGATGAATAAAGGAAGCATTTCAACATCATTTCAAGTAATGTTTTGTGACTTTACTTATCGGTGACTTGTACTTATTACTTTTAGTATTGGCATTCAAGTATGACTTTTGTACTAATATAGCCGTTTTGTGTGAAAGAGTATCACACATCCATCCTCACAATATCTGCATTTATAATATAATAGCTGTAGCAATAGCGGAACCTTATGAAATATAGCCTATGTTTCTTGCTGATGATATGATGATATAGATTTCTATAGGTGAAATAATTTTTTAAATCGGCCCAGTAGTTTTTGAGTTTATTCATTTCAAGAGAGATTTGTATGTTTGCATACAAAAATACAAATCTCTCTTTATAATACATATTAGTATAGATGGGATAAATTGTAATAGGTTGTAAGCTTATAAGTGATGACCCAATCGGTCCAATAAATATTTACAGTGGAGTCGGCGAAAGAATGCGCTCCTGACAGGTCGTGATCGAACAGACGACATAACTTTGAAGTGGCGTTGATTTAAATCGTAAAAAAAATTGTTTATTTGCCATATTAACAAATAATTATCTTAAAAAAAATATCATTATGTGAACTTAAAATAAATGTTATATTTTTGTGCTAAATTTAATGTTAAATAAATAAGAAAATAACATTTTTTTAAAACCATACTACGCTGTTACAAGGATAGATCAACTGTTTATTTTTGTAGTGATGTGCCGAAAATAGCAGGTAAAAATAACGTTATTTGTCGTTATACTATACAATAAAGCGTTTTTCTTTTGAATAATTTGATAATAAAAGAATATAGTAATAAAGTTAATACAGTCAAAACCGTTTATGGCGTCATCGTTTAGAACAACATACCGGTTATATTAACCTAGAACAAAGATCCCGGCTGAATGCTATATGACCACCTTATCAAAAACATTGCTTTTTACGACATTGCTTATTACGACATACCTCATTAAACGACTACATTTAACTAATATTTACAGAGAATTAGATCTGTTAGAACGATCAGCTAAGTTGTATTGTAAACAATTTGAATAGTTATCCACATCTGGCACAGCATAATGGTCAATGGCTATTAAAATCGTAAAATTAAACAAATAAGTGTCCAGTGTAAATCTTAGAACAAATTCTTAGAACAAACTTTTGTAATTCATATCTCGTTGCAAAATTTACAAAATATTACAATGGATGGGCGCTCCATGGCCTCCATTTTGTGACGCTGAATCAGTCGTCTGTTGTCGTTTCGTGCGCATAGACCGACCCGTTCTTGGACAGATGATACACAAGCGTCTACGTCGAAAGTAACAATGGGTAAAGGCGCCCGGCTTATAATATGCCACGCCGGTTCTGCAAAATACGGTTTCGTAGAGAACGGCTTACTGGCATTTGAATCAAAATCTACTAATGACTATCACGAAGAAATGAATGCCTGTTATAACTATAACGTTTTCACCCAAATAATTAAACAGAAAATAAAACGATGTTATAATAGTAACAGCAAATTTTCATATATTTTATTTTCATAGAAAAGTCATGTCTATTTTTTTAAAAAGAAAAATAGACAAAACCCAAATTAACAAAAAAGGACGCATATCACTGGCCCTTAATCCAGCAATCATATGTTTCATATGTGCGAGATTACAAAACATAAAAGTAATATAAAGTTTAAACTAAATCTAAGCACTTCACAAAGAAATCATGTTTCACCTTAGATAAGGCTTTTGTAAAAATATCTGCCTCTAATTCACCTGAAGGCTTGTAAGCTAAACAGATTACTTTGCGTTCGACACATTCCTGTATAAAATGATGTAAAACATCTATATGCTTTGTTCTACGAAAACATTCATTCTCTACCATTTTGAGTGTACTATGATTATCATTATAAATAGTAATCAAATCTTGTTGTGACTCATTCCTGCAATTCAACTCAAATAAGAAATTTCTTAAGAATTTTGCCTCTTTAGTAGCATTACCAAGAGCGTAGTATTCAGCTTCTGTACTAGAGCATGCAACATTTTGTTGCTTGTGACTATGCCAATTTATAACACAATGACCAAACCTACTCACGAAACCAGAATAAGATTTTCTATCGGTTATATCCCCCGCCCAATCTGCGTCGGATGAAATTTTAACTTTATTGCTACCCCTCTTAAAATTGAGTCCGTAGCTAGTTGTCCCTGATAAATATCGTAGTACACGTTTAGCAGCGAGCCAATGCGATTCATTATAACAAGTGTTATATTGGCTAAGCTTACTGCACGCAAAAGCTATATCCGGACGTGTGCATACAGCGAGATACATTAAGCTTCCAATAAGTTTCTGGTAAGGAAACCTTTGGTCGACTGTTTCTGCTTTCGGCAGATTGAAATTGACCTCCATAGGAGTCGCTATCTTGTGACAATCTTCCATGCCCAACTTGATTAAAAGGTTTTTCACATATTCTGTCTGTGTCAATTTTAAAGTTCCTTGTTCTCTGTCCCTTTCAACTTTCATGCCCAACGCATGTTTCACTGGTCCAAGCAGTTTTATTATAAAGTTGGAACTGAGCAATTTATATAGCATTTTCTTTTGACATTTATTGGAACTAAATACGAAAAAATCATCAACATATAACGCTATTATTACCTTGTCTTTGAAGTAGACACATTTTTCAGTTTTTAATTGCGTATATCCATCGTTAATGAGAACTTTGTGAACTTTTTCATTCCAAGCTCTACTGGCTTGTTTGAGACCGTATAAACTCTTTTTCAGTAAACATACTTTGTTCTGTTCCTCAATTGCAAATCCAGTAGGTTGTTCCATATAAATACGTTCACTTAGGTTTCCGTTCAGAAATGCCGTACTTACGTCAACATGTTCGATATCCATGTCATTTTCAATTCCAATTGCAAAAAGTAAACGTAAAGTGCAATGTCTCACAACAGGTGCAAAAGTTTCTTCATAGTCAGTTCCATATTGCTGAGTGAAACCTTTAGCAACTAAACGGGCTTTATATTTTTCCAAGTTACCACTTGGATCTACCTTTCTTTTGAAAACCCATTTACATTTAATGACATTTCTATCTTTTGGTCTATTTACAAGTTCCCAGACACGATGTAACATGAGAGAATTATATTCTTCTTGCATAGCTTTCAACCATTCGTTAGCATTTGCACATTTTATAGCTTGGCTATATGTTATAGGTTCATCTTGTCCGTCAACCAGTTCAGTAAAATAATTCAATTCGTAATCTTTGAACCTTATAGGAGGTTTCCGATCACGAACTGGTCTGGAATTCTCAATAATTTCTTTATCTTCAACAATATCAGAATTGTTAGATAAAGTATCAGGTGTAGCATACTTATCACTGTCAAGTTCATTGACATTTTCATGAGAAGTATTCGAATTATATACTGAAACTTCAATATTACTCAGTAAATCTTTGAAGTTATCATAAGATTTTCCATTTTTAAAATTAATTCCATTTACATTTTCAAGGAATTCAACAGAACGTGCTTTAATCATTTTTGTGCCATCATCTGGATCACCAAGTCTGTATCCTTTGGTGTGAGCACAGTATCCTAACATAATGTAGGGTTTTGATTTAGGATCAAGCTTATTACGCTGAGATTGAGGAGTGAGAGCATATGCTGTACTACCAAAAACTCGAAGATGACTGAGGTTCACTTTGGATCCAGTCCATAACTCTTCAGGAGTAGCTTTAATCAAAGCAGCACTTGGACTACGGTTTTTCAAATAACAAGCAGTGTTAACCGCTTCTGCCCAATATTTTCTCTCCAAATCAGCATCTTGTAACATGGCTCTAGCTTTTTCCATCAAAGTTCTGTTAAGACGTTCAGCAACGCCATTTTGCTGTGGTGTGTATGGAACAGTAGTTTCATGAATTATACCGCATTGCTTAAAATAATTCTGAAAACTTTTATTACAATACTCCGTACCGTTATCACTCCTAACACGCTTAATCTTCAGATCGGTTTGATTTTCAACTAATGTTTTAAATTCAATAAACGTATTCAAAACTGTTGTTTGATCTTTGCGATGAAGAAAATAAATGTAAGATTTTCGCGTAAAATCATCAGTGAAAGTAATGAAGTATCGACAACCACCCCAACTATCAATCGACATAGGTCCACAGATGTCCGTATGGATTAAATCTAATTTAGTCACGCTTCTACGTGCCTGACCACGGGGAAACGATTTACACTTTTGTTTTCCTTCAATGCAAGGAGGACAAGGATTCAAATCTCCATTTGAAAAAACAATACCACGGGCCAATGAATCACGAAGGGTTAACATACCTTTCAAACTTAAATGTCCAAGTCGGCGATGCCATAACTCTAATGAATTAGTTTTGGACATGAAAGCTTTACTTTTTGTGCTAATACTAGGCTCTTGGTTAAATGCATAATGACATTTCTGATCAATTTTGTAAATACCGTCCACATTAGTAGCTGTCAGATCACAGGAACCAGTCACACATACATTGTCCTTCCTGTAAACATTACATTTGTTAACATCAAATATTAAGACATAACCTTTGGCTGCGATTTTACTAACAGACAAAAGATTAGCTGCTACTTTTGGTACATACAAAGCATCAGTAATAACTTTTTCTACATTATTATTCAACGTCATATTTACATTACCTACACCTTCGCTATATATTACATCATTATTGGCAGTAGTTATTTCGGATTTAATACTAGGAGTGTAATTAACCATCCAGTCTTTCCTATTAGTCATATGACTAGAGCAACCTGAATCTAGAATCCAATTATCTTTATTACAAGCACCACTAACTAAGACAGTTTCTGTAGAAAATAAATTTGTATTTCCCTTCTTTGAAGATGATGCATCAAGAGTCGAACCATTATTGGAAATCTTCGGATTCTTCTTCAACTTAGGACATTTTGGTCTAATGTGTCCTTTTACATGACAGTTGTGACATATTGGAACAAATTTGTTTTTCGCAATAAGAATCTTGTCAGACTGTTCCAGATTTGATTTGCCTATCTCCCTTTTAAATTCATTTTGAATCAGCTGGCATTTGACAAATTCAGACGTCAGTTTGGCTCTCGTGGCTTCCATCGCCATAATCAATGGATCAAACTCAGCTGGCAAACCAATCAGCATCAATTCGGCTAATTCCTCGTCTTCGACGACGCAGCCTATATCAGCAAGTTCTTGCGTAACGGAAATAATATTTCCCAAATAGTGATCAAATCAAATCAAAAATCAAAATCAATGCCGCCACATTTAAAGAGTGGTTCCAGAATGTGCTATTGCCCGGCCTGCCAGAGCCTTCTGTAATATTTATGGATAATGCCCCTTATCATTCGGTGCAATTACAGAAAGCACCTACTCAAGCCAATAGAAAAGAAGAATTGGTGGCTTGGCTACAAACAAACGGCATTGACGCAAATTAGTTAAAGACAACAAGCCGGCAAAAGCGCATTATGAAATAGATGAGTTGGCTCTGGAATATGGTCATCGCGTTCTCAGAATCCCTCCCTATCATTGCCAGTACAATGCGATTGAGCTAATCTGGGCTCAAATAAAAGGTTACGCAGCCCGCCACAACACTTCTGCGCCATTTGGTACAAAAAAGATGATGAGCTTATTAAAAGAAGCCTGCGAGAAAGTCACAAAAGATGACTGGGCGAAGGTCGTTGAAAAAACGAAAAATGTTATTTTCGAAAACTTTGATCGAGACATCAGAATTGATAATATAATTAATAATGATATAATTATACAACATAATAACGAAGACAGCACTTCCTTAAGCGAATCGGAATCAAATTAAATTTGTTTGTTTTCCAGTCGCGCAACTCTTTCAAGATATTGTAATATTTTTTAGTAAATATTTCTGAATATTATTACTGCATTTTTATTTCCTTTATTACAATAATAATTTACATGAATAGATTTTGCCATATGACAGACTTTTTTAAACAATTTTGAATATTTTTTTACATATTCTCTAAACTCTGGATTATGATTATACTGTTTCTGACCATACAACTCATAAAGCCTATTTCTACTTGTGTAGATGCCATGAGTTGCCCACTCATTAAATGCCATAAAATTGCTAACTAAATGAGATTTTGTGGTAAAGACTTTACTAAATTCATCACTAATTAATTTAAATAAAGAGCCATACATTTCATTAAGAGTATCATGATATGGCAACCCAGGTAATTTATTATTTAAATTAGCTCTAAATTAATTATATAGTCACCCATAAATCTAGTTCATGGGTGACTAGGGCGGAATAATTAAATAAGTCCCAAAAAAAAAAAAATACTGTTTAATAATAAAGTAAATAGCAGGATTAAAAAGGTCATATACATATAATATGTTGTCTTCTAACATGTTATATGGTATTTAATTTTAATACATGTAGGTACACCTTCATTGCATTTGTTGTTGTTCATTGCACTTCCCGGTGCAACATTCCGCAAGCAATAATTTGCTTTTGACATTTCAAGAACAGATTAAAAATAGAACAGTTTTTTTGAAGACGAGGAATATGTTTAAAATTAAACGGTAGAAATTATCAGATGTCAACTGGCAATATTCTAATGTTTTAAAGCTTCTGTGGCTGCTTATGAGTATGTAGTGATCTGTAATATGTCTGTATTCTGTGCTTGGACTGTGGTTTATGTATATTCCAAAGAGTATTATAATATTGGTTTTGGTTCCTTGGGTTCCATCGCTAGCTTTATTTATCGTATCGTATACTGTGTATTCTTTTCTTTCTATAAAAAGCTTTCTTGTTCCAAGTTCCAAGTTGAGGCTCGGCTAATAAACTGTGTTGTTAAATTACGCCCACGGTTATTTATTTTATATCATTTGCGTTGCCTTTTCATTAATAAGCATATATTTCTTCTTGCCGTGAGTGTTCCAAATTGTAATCGATGTGTCTCCCTTATATTATAAACCAATTTTCCTATCAGTGAGTCTTCGCTTCATATATTATTCAGTGCTTATAACATGTGATTACAAATGTAAATAATCATTTGAATTTATCGCACAAAATGGACGTGAAAGGGTTTAGTGTGCCGTGGGTGTAGTGTGATGTGATTTCTTCATTTAGTTTTAACGATTGAGAATTTACTTTTGATTGGAGCCTTCAGACTCGGGATGGAATCGCTATGTAAATGTAAGCTTTTTTATTTATTTATATATTGAAAGTTGTTTTATAGATATATAGCTCAAATCGTACACAGACAAATCCTTATATATAAAAATTCAGCTTCCTTATGTTTGTGTCCATAAACCTCGAAAATTAGCCCACGGATTTACTTGACATTTTTACACAACATTTAACTTTTCGAAAGAGTTTTTTTATATCAAAGTTCCACGCATGAACCTAGAACCTTTTTTCTAGGTTCATGTTATCACGAAAGAATTCTTTTAACTAACTTTTTTAAATTTTAAAGTCCATGCAATTCTTATTTGAACAAGGATATCGAAATTTTTAATGATTTTTTTAATGTTAAAGTCGGCAGACAGACTTTTTATCCATAATATTTTTCATTTCAAGTTCTAATATTTACCATAAACAAAGCTTGCTTGTAATATGGAAAATTTGTTGACAATTTACATAACACACCACGATTTATGTAATTAATTATGTAGCAATGAAAAAATAATGTCGATTGTGTAAAAACAATAATTGAAAGTGTGAGAATGAAGTAAGAGCAACTGTGAACAGAATTTTGTCAAACAATAGTGTTGTATGTCTTTGTTTAACACTCAAATCACACCATCTAAAATAATAAATTTGTTGATTCTCAAGAGAGTTGCAAAATATTAATATTAATCCTGAGTGTGCTCAGGAGCTGAATGAGCTCATGCCGCCTTCCCATTTCTTCCATCGGACATACAGACATATGGCTGGTTACCATCCTCATCTTGTTGAAGTCCCTCTTGTTCGTACCAAGAGCTTTGAAACATCCTTTATAATGCGCACTGCCAAGGTTTGGAACTCCCTGCCGGTGTCTGTATTTCCAAGCTCATATAACCCAAATCTTTTTAAATTTCGAGTGACCAATCATCTGAGATAAATGCTCTTAAGAGTTTGCATCTAAAAGCTTGCAAACTTTATTATTTGGGCTTTGCCACAGTCAGGTACAAGTAGGGTTGCCATCTCTAAAATCTACCAACCAGGACAAAAAACATGAAAACCCCGAATTTTGGAGCCAAAAACCCGGACATGACAAAAAAGTTTTTTTTAAGTTAGTAAAATAAAAAATAGTTTTAATTATTATAAATCAACTTTTTTTATTTGTTTTCATACAATTTTAGACTGAATATTATATTCTAAAGAAACAAAACAGAATCTTTTTAAAGTCTTAAGGAACTATTGAGACTAATTTTTTCATACATTTTTCATTTCTTTTGATAAAACAACAATTATACTCTTTTAACACAAAAAAATCTTGAAGTTTTTAGAAGTTATTAGCAGTCTTACATTTTTAGTTTTTTTAAATAAAACATAAATTATAATCTTTTGACAAAAAAATCTTCTTAACCTTTTAAGAAACTTAAAAAAAATATACTCTTTTAACTGTCCAAATTGGGCAGCCCGTTTGGCGGCAGTAACCATCCCCTCACGGGAAGCCACGGTGAAATAACATCATTGTGCTGTTGTCTTTTAATGAGTGAGTAACGAATTCCAGAGCTTATTTTGCTGTCACTTCCAAATCCCTTGTCCTATTAAAATTGGCAGGGCACTTGCTTAAGTAACATTTCCGTGAGAGATTTATCAGATAGGCTGACTGTCCACTTGATAGTAGGTGGGTACCGTCGCCCATAACACAAACATCGCCACATGTTCTGCATTTGTGCTGACTAACATAGTAGGATTAAAGATAAGGTATTATATCACAGTGGTCTTCTGTAAGGGGGTGGTTACTGCCGCCAGACGGGCTTCCCAAATGACTACTAAACGCAGTGCTTTTTAAAATGTTAAGGTCGGCAGACAGGCTGACAGTCCACTTGATGGGAGGTGGCTACCGTTGCCTATAACACAAGCAATGCCACACATGGTTCAATTGCGCTGCTGACTACAGTAGGATTATGGATAAGGGATTGTGAAGGTATAAGAAAATGGGCTCCAGATCCAGACCAAAGCCAATTGTGAAAAGTTCATTTCCAAAGCTGGGAAAAAACCCGGGATCCCTGAGACAGTGAGTTAAAGCAAACACCTTAACCACTCGATCAAGGGGTCATTCGCTATAACGAGCTGCGCAATTATAACTGCGTAACGCAGTTGGCTCTCTTTCTCTATTCTTTTATCTAGATTAATATTAAGAGATAAGATTTGTATTTTTGTTTGTAATGAATAAACTAAAAACTATTTAAAAAAATTGCTGAGCGGCGGCAATTTGAAAACTTTAAAACCCGGACTACAAATGAAACCCCGCCCGGACGCTCCCCGGACACCCTGTAAACTAGGAAAAATCCGGGGAAACCCGGATGGATGGCAGCCGTAGGTACAAGGGCCCCAAGACAAAAGACTGATCAAGGGCAAGCTGGCCCACTGGACTGATATCTAGCTGATAAATGAAGTATTCTTTTTATTTACTAACACTACAGGTTCTCAATACCTACTAAGTTAAGGAAAATTGGTTCACAAAAAAAAAACAAGTATAAAAAAGTATAAAATAGATTGAAAATTGTGGTGGAATTCCAGGTGTATTGTTTTTATTTTTTATTTTTCCCCATCTTCATGGGCCGTATATTTCATCACATAATACAGACACAAAAATCACAAAATCATTGACATTACTTAGTTGGGGGAATTATATAAATTCCCATTGCATTAATTTTGTATAATATACAGGTTTCTCCAGAACTACTAAAGATATCTATTATCTATATTCTTAGAAAACTGTTTGTCACTGATTGTCTGATTTATCAATGATTAGATGATACTACTAAGTTTAAAAAGATAATCATTAATGTTAAAGAGTAAATTATTAAACTTTAATACAAATCATGTGCAAAAATATACACAGAAATATTTTGTGATCGAGTGGCAGTAACTTGTACCCTACCAAAATTATTGTAGGTAGACATTGCAGACAGACAGATAGACAAGTGTCTAAACTTGCGTTTATAATCAATTTTAAAATTATCTCTAAATAATACGAATGAAAGTCCCTCATTTCATTCAGATCTGCCCCTTGACCAACATGTAGTTCTTGTTAAAGACACAAGAGATGCTTGATGCAGTTCTCACCTACGTTTATAGAAATTCAACTTACATAAGAGCTTTATAACTAATATACGTTTATAAAACATAGCCTCTATGTTACTTGCCACACTGATAATTTCTATAGGTGAAGAATTTATTAAAATCGGTCCAGTAGTTTTTGAGTTTATTGACTACAAACATACAAAACTTCTCTCTTTATAATATTAGTATATTAAGAGATAATTTACGATATTAGAAAATATCTAAGTAGTTGATCATTTCAATGACTAAAACACAATGGAACACAGAATAAGATTAGTTAGTATTTTTAAATCTGTTTATTTATACATGTCACAGTCAGTATGAATAATGTATGTTGTATGTAAAATGTACAGCCTTGTCTATTTTTAAGGCAATGACTCCTTGAGTATACAAATTGTTATCATCAATATAATATGTACTTCCTCGTAATGTAGTCACAGCAACGATAGGAAGCTTATCACATATTGTTATTATTATTATTGTGAAAATATTGAAATGATCAAGTTTATGTTATAAATAAATAAGAGAATAGAAATATAGAACACATTTCATTATTTATGACATCTAAAAATAAGCCATTTTTAGGATGTCTGAAATAATGTTGGTGAATTCTAATTATGTATTATACTAGCTGTTGTCCGCGAGTGACTTTGCATTGAAAAATGAAAAATATGACACTAGCTGTTGCATGCGACTTCGCCCACGTAACTTTATAAAATATAGTCTAGTTACTATCTGATAATGTAGCTTTCTATGGGTGCAAGAATTTTAAAATCGGTCCATTAGTTTCGGAGCCTATTCAATTCAAACAAAAAAACAAACAATAAAATTTTCATCTATATAATATAGACAAACATAAAAAATGCAAATCTTCTCTCTTAATAATATTAGTATAGAAGTATAACTAGATGAAAAAATAAATGAGTAACTAATAGGTATAACGCTTGACATCTTTATCGCTTTTTAGACGATGGTGGCGCCGAATTATTTATATTTTAAGATTTTTAAGACAATCCCTCGGGTAGGCTCCCGGACAAAATGAATCCTGACATTTTTCCAGGACAAAATGAATCCCACGTGTTAATCCAGTATATAAACCATCTATTTACCATTAATAAAGATGTCAGGTGTTATATTGCTTATTTATTTTTGTTGCGGCAGAACGTTCACATAAATAAATTTGATGGGAAAAATAAAACATTGTTCAACTATTCAATAAACTATTGGTGAAGCCGAAAATTAAGCCGAAATGAGTTCTTTCAAAGTAGACTACGAGCATTAAAAACCAGCGACCTTCCATCATCTGTGTCCGCTATGGTAGTTAGTTTACGACGGCTGCCTCATCTCTTATTAAAAATGTGTTTGTAAATTTTAATTAAATTATTTATTTTATTTAAACAATTTAAATTTTTATTCTTTGGTATTTTAGGCGTTTTGTCGATGTAATAATTTTTTTTTTACAATAAAAATAAATGACAGCGGTGGGATTCGAACCCACGCCCTTTCGGACTGGTGCCTAAAACCAGCGCCTTAGACCGCTCGGCCACGCTGCCGTTGCGACTTGCTAACGAAATAAATGTATGCAATTGTTATTTTGTATTCATTCTTAATTGGTTTTGTTTTTAAATCTCTTTTATCAGTAAGTATTTAAGAATACGATATTTAAAAAAAAACAATTGACGTTTCAAAGAACACAGAAAAAATGTGCCTTCGTTTTAGATGTTACTGCACTTAATTATTTTTTTTCAACTAATCATATAAGTACACCTACACGTGTTTGGTTTCATTCTAATCTCTTTGCAAACAAAAATTCCGAATACAACGTGTATGAATTGGCGGGCACCACTACCGAGCTTAAATACAAAATAAAATAAGAAAAATTATACTAAAATAGCTATGTACCTACATTCATAAGCCTATGAACGTAATTCATAACTTAATGTAACTAAGTTCATAAGAATATTAAAAAGTTAATAAAATTGACAATCCATAATAAAATTAATAATAATATAAAGTGAAGAGTTTGTTTGGTTAAATGCGTAAATCTCAGGAACTACTGGTTCGAAATGAAAAATTATTTTTGTGTGTTGGATAGGCTTTAGGCTATATAAAATTTTGAACGCGGACGAAGTCGCAGACAACAGCTAGTAAATAAATAAAAATTAAGTTTTATTCCTTAAGGTTAAATATCGTTTTTATAATATTTTTTATATAAAAAGTAGTTAATGTAGCTATAGTTAGTTGTTTTCATTTCTACTTCCGTGCTCAATAAATCAGATATTCTTTTAAAGGTCAATGTGATCCGGTACTGAGTTACCAAACAATGTTCAACAAAATAACACTATCAATGACTAAATTTTAAATTATTTATCAATTGAGAATTGTTTACTAGAGCTTATATAATAGTACTATATAAGCTAGTAGTACACAAAATAGCGTAGTATATTTGTTATTTAATAGTTAAATGTAATGTTATATTATTGTTAATTATTAATTAATATTCAATTTATTTAGAACTAGCAATCAAAAAAACATTGGTAGGGGAACGAGCTAGACTTGAACTCAGTTCTATTCTAATTGTGCATGTCAATGACTCGCGACCGTCCCCTAATGAACTTTGAAGCCTTAAAAAGTAAATATGGCGACCGTCTGTCACCCCAGACTGTGTCCAATCAATATTAAGGGTCTATGAGATTCCAATGTTGAGACTGGGGTTCAAGTCTGTTCGTTGCTTCGGCGCACTTTTAGGCCCGCGACTTAGTTCTTTTTTAACACCTGACTCAAATACGGAGTGTTAATAAGTTTGACGTGTGTGTGTCTGTGTATCTGTCCAAATGTGTATCCGTCTATAACTTCGTATAACCCATACGGGTGGACCGATTTTGATCAGGTTTTCTTGTTTGAAAGCTAACGTGATCAAGATGGCTCTTGTTAATTTATGAAGATCTGGTCAGGAGTTTGAGGATCATCAGCCCATTTTCTAGTTGACGAAGGAATTTCACTAAATACATGTTCGATTGATGTGAAATTTGATATACTAAGTACTGTTATTTCGGTGATATTTCCATGACATGATAACCTTGACCTGATGCTGAAGCATCAAGTAGTCCGCGTAACATCCAACTCGCACATAAATACCTACTTTATAAATTCCCTAAATTAGAGGTACATAAGAAGAGCGCTATAATACAAGCCAGAAAAAGCCTCCCCCCCACCTTAACTCGTGGCTTCCGTTATATTCTCTTTGAATGCAGTTTCCCAATTAAAATCTTAATTGGTAAGCTAACCCTAACTATACGTAGCCTCGTATGCGGTTCTTTTACTAGAAATTTAAAAGTAAAAAAACATTTTGTGCCTACAAACAGCTGTTGTGTTTGAAAGGTTAACTATATTTATTAATAGTTTATCTTCTTTACATTGTACGGGCACTCCTATCTATATTTAAGTATAAAATAGTTGTATCATTTAAATTATGCGAATCGGAGCTTTCGTTTATATAGAACTTACGAGGGGTATAAAAATGCTAAAAGAAAAAAAAACCGCGCTGTGAGCGGACAGTCCTACATTATCTATAAAATTCACACACCTATACAAAGGGACTATTCTAGGTATCATGATGGATCAGAAACATAAGCCTCACGATTCAGTACACTACATTAAAATAATTATGTTACTTTACATAGTGTCATAAATATTATGTTTATTATTACTGGCTGACATTCGGTTTACACACAGGATGAGTTCATTTATGATCGCACCATGAAAACGCTTGCGTAACACAAAGACGACAAAGTTAAATATTGAATGATACAAGCCAATTTCTACTCTATTCTTTGCACGATAAAGCCTCTAGTCGTCTGAAAAAGCACATAGTTAGTCGTTTCGTAACACCGATATCATGTGGGTTCAATAAGCCGAGCCGGGACGATTTGAACGTGGAATTTTAAAAACTGGCGGGAAAGTTGAAGATGTTTTCTATTTTCGAACTTCAAACCGTGAAGCGAGATTTCTTTGTATTCTTATGGTATTCTTCAAATACATCAAAATAACTAAAGGGTATTTGTTTATGCGATTATAGAATGTTTTCTTTTTTTATGGTAGACTAGCTGTGCCTGCGCCGCGACTTAATAAGTAAGCGCAGTAGTTTGTGTTCTGAAAATGCCACAGGAACCTGATAGTCATGAAATTATTCATACATATTGTCAGGGATACAAGAAAACCTTTAATTCAGAAAAAAAAATCTGTTCCCGGGGAGCGTTTACAATTAAAAAAAAAACAGTGGCACAGAAGTGAAAACTTGAATGGTATTTTCCCATCTTAAAAATGCCCAACGCGCCTAAAGAAGTTTTCACTTCAAAAAAAAAAAAAAAAACTAATGCCTGGCAAAAGTTAAATAGCAATGCAGATGTCACAGGTGTTATATTGATTATAAACGCAAATAGATATATATTTTTATTTTACAATGCTAGTCGATACATAAACGTTCATGTAAAACCCGGTGCCTTGTTACTAATGCAACTGAAAAAAGAAAACAGGTCAATAGTTCTAGCTCTCTTTTAACGCGCTCTGTTTATAAGAACTCTCAGTCGACACTGTCTATGTGTATGTGTATGGGATGTATGCAATCCACGCTCTTGCCATACACACGTGCAGGCGTCCTTTAAAAAAAAAAGAAAAGAAAAAAAAAACCGCGGGAAAATGAGCGCTTCGTGCCTCGCCATAATAGAATAGACTATGGAGTGCTTTCATTCAAACTTTGACTAGCCACCAAGTTTGAAACGAACTCGCTGCATAAGGATTTTTGTTTTTTGTTTTTTTGTTTTTAGAGAACGCTCCTCTTTGTGAGATTCTACATTAAGTAGTTAGTGGGCAGGGTGCATTGAATTTCGCAGTCAATCGGGCAGCCCGTCTGGCAGAAGTAACCATTCCCTTACAGAATGCCACCGTGAAATGACACAGCATTGTTGTGCTGTTGTGTTTCGGTGAGTGAGTAAGGGATGCAAGAGCCCTTATCCTTAATCTCTTATGCTTATCCTTAATTCTACTAACTATGGTCGTCAACTGTCTAATATTAATAACCTTATTAGACTGTTGCTATTAAAATTCAGTTTTTTTCTTGTAAATGTAGGATCTGGCAAATCTATACCTAATACGATATAATAAAGAGATAAGATTTTTATGTTTATTTTTAACTAGCTGGTGCCCACGACTTCGTTCGCATTGAAAAATATTAAGTAGCCTATCCTGTGTCCCGTATGTCCAAATGTTTATCTACTAAGTTTCATGAAAATCAGTTAATTCGTTTCAGCTATGGAGGAACATACATACATACAGAAAAAAATTGTAAAAATCTTCAATTTAGTTTCAGTATCATGTATAGAGCCTATAAACACGATATCTCTGAAAACAAAGTAACTTAGTTACTCCATGACCGACCCTTACAGATTTATTATTAGTATTGATATTGATGAATAAATTCAAAAACTTGTGGACCGATTTTAAAATTTCTTTCACCTATAGAAAGCTATACATTATCAGCGTGTAACTTTTTTAAAGTTACGCCGACGAAGTCGCGTGCAACATCTAGTCCTTTATATCATTGGGTAGTTTATTGTGTGCTTTAATTGCCATTACATAAACATTTATATATTATATCGTAGTTCTAGTCTACATTTTCGTCTTTAAATAAATTACTTTTTGTCTTAATGTAAAAAAAGCCTCATAAAATATAATTTTTTTAGCTACTAGTTAATATCTCTAGTCTTATGTGATTGTTTATAATTGAAGCTGATAAATAACTAGCTCTAGTTTAAAATGACTAGACATTAATAACTGACTGTTATGTAGGCACTAGTTAGCTTAGCCCAAGGCAAAACTCTCCAATGAGTGTTTCTGACGTCAAGCGTGTCCATTATCCATTTTTAAATTTATTTATAACTAGCGTTTGCCCGCCACTTCGTCCGCGCCCCTCTCAGGTGTTGAAACGTTTAATCAATACTTATTGCTCGTGTATTTTTGGCAGGCGTTAGATTTTTATTTTTAGATTATCTCTCAGGAAAAGTACTTTTTCCAGCGGATATATTGTAGTAAGTATTTGTCTCCACCCCGAATAGCGGAATAACAGTATGTAGGTATTAAAACATGGACAATATTCACGAAAAAAAAGACATACACTGTGTATGGAAAGGCGTTTTAATAAATTAGATAAATAAATATAACTATAACACCATAAGGGCACCCTCTTGCTGATCAGCCTGTCAACCTTGTTAGGGCAAAGACGAATCTGGTATCACTTACAAGAGAAGACGTGTTGTTATTTCTTAGAGGTCTTCCTCAAAGAGGACTGGCTGGTTTTCGATTTGAAAATTAGTAAAATTACTTTAGAGCTGTTAGGTAGTCTATTAAACGTGGGGTGGATGTAGATAAATGACGGTGTATAAATATATAGGGGAACTCGGGCGAACCTAGACTATAAATATTAAATGTATGTAGGCATGGCAGCTGACGCCATCCATTCGTAGGTTCTATGAATATTCTATGAAGTCATGCGATACGTAGGTAAATTTTGAATTTAATCTAAGATTATAAAACTAATTTATTATTTAGTCTTTTAATTCCACTTATTTATTAGTTATACACCTATTTAATCGCACAACACATAATAATAGGTATAATAATAGGATATATTTTGTTAGTTTTTTTTTTTAAATCTTCAACACGGACGAATCCACGAGCACCAGATAGTATTTAAATAATAAATAAACATTTTATCGGACCTTTTAGCAGGTTTCTATTTATAAAATAATTAAAAAATGAAATGCGAAAATTAATATTGTTCATAGTTTATTTATGTTGACAATTTTCCAACGGGACTGTTGTTTCAAAATCTCCAGTGGACATTTTGAAACTGTGGACATTTGGTGAGTTGATATTTTGATACAGTGGACCTAACACCACTGAACCGAACAGAGTATGTATACAATACGGGCTAAATGTAAACATCGGTAGTAAACTATAATTTATTATCAAGGAAACAAAGTTGAAGTTTGTCTAAAAAGTTTACCTCGTCTTCTGGTGTTTCCGGCAATTGAGCATAAGAAGGAAGTTAATTTGAAAAGGGTCACGTTCTGTCTTTAATGGAGTTTTCCTTTTCTAAGTATCAAACCTATTTATGAGGGTGATTAGTTAATCGAATTTTCGCTGAACTTAGTAGGATAGTCGTATGTATGTCAAGGCAAAATATATAATTTACTAGTGGCCCGCTCCCAGCTTCGTCTAGGGTGCAATTTTTATATCCTATCTTTTAAGTTGGACCAAATTACACATAGTTTCGAAGTTTTAACAAAATTAGTTCAGTAGTTTAGGAGTTAATCAGCGAAAAACATGTGACACGAAATTTATATATGTATGTACTAGTGGCCCGCTCCCGGCTTCGCCCGGGGTGCTTTTTTGCAATCCAGCCGATAAATTACTTTAAACCGCAATCTGTGAGAACCTTTTGGAACTCACAGATAAATAATTGCTGTATTGAATAAGTATCAACAGATGGCGCTATGTTAATAATATTATATAATTTAAAAAATAATAATAAACAAAATGAGATATAAACTATCCTATCTTTTAAGTTGGACCAAATAACAGATACTTATGAAGTTTGATCAAAGTCGGTTCAGTAGTTTCAGAGTTTATCGCGAACATACATCGTGACACGAGATTTTTATATATATAGATAGATAGTCACGTCTGTGCTATGCTTTAAGATGATTTTAAATCGATCTTCAGAGTTGCAAACTTATGTATTATACAAGTTTATCTCCCACACTATCAACACAAGGAGTGGATGAACGAGGCTTCCCGTGTACAGTTTGCAAACAAGAAACACCTGAGCCATTGTTACTGGGTGTACGTGGTTGTTGAGACGCGGTTTGTTGAGGCGTTTAAGCGAGATAAAAGGATGGCTCTGTAGGCGTAAGCTTGGGTTTACACAACACGTATAGAAGATTGTATGCGCATATATTACAATATACGAAAGCAAATAGTTATGGCTATTTTCTCGTCCCAGTCTGAGCCCGATAGGCTCATGTTTGATGCTACCGTAGCCTGTTAACTAGCAAGCAACGTCACGGATAGTAGCAGCTACAAGTGCTCTGCCAAACCTAGTAGGATAAAGGATAGGGGTTAGGAAGGGATAGGGAAATGGGCTCTGGCATAGCTTATACTTACTCACTGAAACACAAGGCACACGTGCTATTATTTCACGGTGGTATTCTGTACTACGGAGGTAGTTACTGCCGCCAGACAGGCTGCCTAAATAGGGTGAGTTCACCAGGATCTGAATTCTGAACTGTATCCCCCAGAATAACTATAAAATGCATCGTGCCCTAGTAGGATTGGATAGGAATCATATTATTATACTTTTTATCCTTGCTTATACTATGAGTTGCGGAATAATCCGGCGGATTTTAAAGTCGTGGTGGGCAGGAGATAAAGTACGGCGGGCCTTGGGCCGCTGAGTCCGGAAAGTTCTTAAGTGGAGGCCACGGACCGGCAAGCACAACGTAGGACTAATACCCACAATAAGGAAATACGTGAAGAGGGCCGACGGTGGATCCAGGCCTGCCTTTGACCAGTCCTATTTGAAAATTATGTCCATCTGTGGACGTCTTATGGCCGAGATGATGACGGGTAGTTACTTCAGTAGGAATGGATTTGTTAGTATTCTTAATATTTTTTTAACGTATCTTTTCTCTGTTACAGATTGAATGCAGAAAGTATTATTCAATTTGGAATCTTGCCGCTCAAGAATGAAGAGTCATAATCGGCGTACATGATAGAAATTAGGTCGTACATTTAAAAAAATGACCTGAATCTCACTGAAACCTCACAACTGTTGTGATAAATCTCCCGCGTCTACGTACAGAAACCTTATTTTCTTAAAACTATTTAGATAATAGGAGTACTCATTAAAAAAAAATGTCCGCGTTCCTGTAGTTTAAAAAGTCAATTAGATACCAAAGTCGTTTCCTGTTAAATTAGATAAGTGTATAAAATACCTTTAGTGAATCATTGAAGAGCGATATTTTCAGCCAAAGCTTTAGTTATAATGTCGAATCAGATGCCAATTTATAGTCAAGTGGTCCCGAAGTCTCAATATAGGAGTTCGAAAAATTCGAAAAATGTGAACGCACGCGATCGTCAACAAAATTCGCCGCGCACAGAATTCGATCCGTTGAACTACAATCATGGCGGCAATATTAATATTTTAAACGCACCGTTGGAGGCGAGAGCAGAAAAACGCGAGTCGAGGAGGTCTAAGGATGAAGCGAGCCGTAGAAGAACGCAGAACAGAAGCGAGGCGAATGAGGGAAAGGTCGAGGCGTACTTGAGGCAGAATCAGATTAGCATCAGGCAACAACAACACCGGCATTCCGCCGTTAGACAGGCCGAACATAGAGTAAATCTGAGGTAAGATTTTTTGTCACTACACTTTAAAAGCTTTTATTTTTGGTCTTAGCCTCAGTTTACATCGAATCGTGATGCTACGTGATGCAGCGCCTATGTTTTAAGATAGCGATACAATATATAAATTATTTACTACACTCGTATGCGTAAGAGTCAATTCAGACCGAAAAGCGACGCGAAGATGTTCGAAGAGGCAAGATGCTCGACGTTGCGACGCCAAGAGACGCGCATTCTTCACGCCGCGTTTCGGTGTGAACTGTCCCTTAAGCAGCAAGAATTAATTTGGATTTTAGTGTTGAAGGGCATAATTTTCAAACGCAGCAGACATTGTGCGTCCTCGCCCATGGATTATTTCTTGGCAATTTTTTGAACACAAGTTACAATTTGCCATAATTGTTTTTAGTCAAGATATTTTTCTCAGGAATTTCACTGTTTTGAATTTCATTAATGGTATTTCTTAAAATGTTTTCTAACAGAATCATGTGATCCTAGGATGCATATGTTTAATAAACAGCATAACATATGAAAGAAATTTTAATGATTTCAGATCTCTGCCACTCACGACTGAAGTGACGTCTTCTCGTGGCCACGATAGAACACCAACTGAACGACATCGCGGCTTTCCTGAGCGAGAGAGAGAGAGCACAAGAGAGCATCGACGCGAGCGAGACAGGGACAGGGAGAGAGATAGGGATAACTTTGATTTTGAAGGTTAGTCAATCCATAGCAAACCTATTTATTGTAATTAAATTGTGATGTTGTGTAAATAAACTTTAGGACAATGTCTGCTGGGTCCGCTAGTAAATTATAAAAACATAACACATCTATATGCTATAAATATTTCTAAATCGACAAAACAACGGTTGGGAGTTCCTCGTATATAAATACATATGGCACAATTCTGTCATCGACCCCAAAAATAATTGCACTACCATACGGTTGATCTAATTACAGATTTATATTTGGATTTAATATTTGTAATGTGGATTACATGTGTCTAGTAGGCCTCTAACGGTCCACAGCTTCACGTGTTTTTTAGTCAATAAGTTAAGTACTGAACGATAACTTTACCGTTAAGCTACCTTGACCTTGATCAGGTCCTAATGATTGATTAGTGCTCAAGTTCCCCATAAGGTATTAAGTCGGCCTAAATTGAAGTATGTACTTCTATATCACTTCAAGTTTTTAGTACTACTGCATCTATATTAAGTTTATTTGAGTGTTATTTTATGATATATGTACGCAAAGTATAAATTAAGCAGCGATATAGTGCAGTGAATCGTAAGCTTGGCTTACGAATTCCATTCCCAGTCGGATAGGCACCGCTGAGTGACTTTCAACTTCCATTTGTGGGTAGTATAAATGTTTACTCGTTGCAAAGATGGTTTTTAGTAAGGTAGATTTACAGCCACCAGACAGTTTGCTCATATTGTTGTAATACTTAGTTATTCGATGAAAATTAAGGGTAGTTCTATATTTATTTTAGATAATGAGAATCCATATCTGCCTGTTGTACAATTTTCAATACAGTTAGTAAAGAATATTGAAATGTAGTGAATCTTATTTAAAACGTCGATGATAATGTTACAGCAACTCGCATTATTGTCCATTTTTCTAAAGTTAAGTGCCTACCGTCGCCTATAGCACAAGTAACGCCACAGGTTTTACAGGTGCGCTAGCAACCATACTAGGATTAAAGATAAGGGATAGGGAAAGGGTAGGAATCGACTTTGGAATATATACCTTCTACTCAATTGCAAATGCATTATGGAGGGTAGAGGTAAGGAGTACCGACTCATATGAATCGAACTGAAAAAAATGGTACTCTCCATCAATAAAATAAGGGTTCTAAAAGTGGCCAGAATGGCGCTAGTATAGCATATCTTCTATCTATCTATCTTTGTCTAATTTAGTCATCAATGCTACACTAGCGCCATCTTAATTTACTGATATTCTGGGAACACTTTTTAATACATAGAGTCGGTCCTCCTTACCTCTACCCTCACTGACCTGTAATATATCCTTACCTCTACCCTCACTGACCTGTAATATATACTACCACTGGACAGATTGCTGTCAAATTATTTTTGTGCCTATTTGAAAAATGCCATTTTGGCGTTGTAAGCTATAGAACGAGTGTCCATGGAACTAAATTAGTGATTATACATATCTATACATATAACGTATCTATGGAATAAAAATACGCAAACTTCAAAATTAGTTCTCGGGACAATTGAGGGTGGCGTTTCAAAGTGGCACAAAAATTTAGCTGTCATTTGTATGCGACAGCCTGTCCAGTGGTATATATTATAGGTCAGTGTCTAGTCTAGTCTACTCTCCATGAAATGCATACATGTGAACTTTTTTTTCTATCGATTCTAGCGACTCCCCTCAGTCCCATCGCGTCTCGGGCCGAGAGAGAGAGCAGCCGTCCCGTTCGCAAGTCCACGTCCGCCCACAGAGTGACAGAGACGGCAATAGCGACCGACAAGCGGCGCTTCTTCTGCCGCGAGTGGGCGTTCCAGAAGATCGCTCACTGCTTGGAGCAGAGGCCCGTTAGCAAGACGTGCGGGGCACTTATACTAGGTGAGATGTGTCTTGTGTTGGGCATACAGTATTTATATAGGAACTAGATGGTGTCCGCTACTCAGTCCCTGTCTTACTTATAAAAATCAACTAATCATCTTCTTAGCATCGTATTAACTAATCACTACTTATCTTCTTAAGTAGTGTTTGACAGTTCATTAAGACATTGCTAAGCAACAA
Source organism: Synanthedon andrenaeformis (assembly GCA_936446665.2). NCBI lineage: Eukaryota > Metazoa > Arthropoda > Insecta > Lepidoptera > Sesiidae > Synanthedon > Synanthedon andrenaeformis. The sequence continues at coordinate 1,044,816 of OW387804.2, read as the reverse complement.
ATTAAAGTTAAGCAACGTTTATAAGTAAAAAATTTTCTTAAGTGGTTCCTAAGTATTACTTAAAATTTAAGTAACGTTTATAGGTAAGGCTGTCCGTGTTTAAAAAGTGCAAAACCTGAGAAACGCCTTACATCTCTATAGCTGTGACTTGGTTGAAAAGAAAGAAAAAGCTAGCTTATTTTAAACAGCGAATTTAGCTTTAGCTTTGCCTACTGTATACTAATTATTATGATTTATTCGACAGGTGATGCGGGTAGTGGCAAAACAGCCCTCTGCCAAGAGCTCAGTGAGCCCGGACAAGGTCCTCAGGCCAGACAACAGAGGGCGCTCAATAGGAGATTGCTTGCGAGACACTTTTTACAAGTGAGTTGAGTTTCGTTAGTTTGATTTTTTTTAATTTTAAGGCTAAGGCGCGATTTCATCATACTCTGTTAGTATTTGACATCGCTGTTAAGTCATTTAACAGACGCTTACAGTATGCGAGTGACAGCGCTAAATGACTTAACAGCGATGTTAAATACTAACAGAGTATGGTGAAATCTCGCCTAATCTAGCTATTAAGTTGATATATCTTTAAATTTTCTTAATATAAGCCGCCATTTCAGTCACATTTGTCATATTTGTTTAGCTGTCATTTTTTAGTGGCGGATGACGTCACGTCAAGTTCATAGTGGGCCGTATATTTTTTGAATTTTATTTTTAAAACATGCCATGATTTCGTATTACTGTTTAGTTGTAAAGGTCGCCAGACAGGCTGACAGTTTACTGGGTTTTTTTTTTTACGGGGGTGGTTACTGCCACCAGACGGGTTGCCCAAAAGTCTATGAAACGCGGCGTGTATCAAAAGAATTGTGAGACGCGATAATAAACTAATGTTGTATGTTTGTTTGTAGAGTGACAACGAGTGCAGCCTCCGTCCGGGAGACTTCATAAGGTCACTCGCGATGCAAATACTTGGTCACTCTACTAGGGCCAGAGCCGAAAACGGCGACAAGGATTCGCCCAAAGACAGCACACCGCATAGTCACAGGTGAGATCTGCTAAAAATAATGATTAATTATGTAACATTATTTGACGACACGTTTGGTCTAGTGGCTAGTGACCCCAGCTGTTAACCAAACGGTAGCGGGTTCGAATTCCGCTAGGGGAAAATGTTTATGTGTTAACATTTGACCTTTGTACCTGAGTCATGGGTGTTTTGTATTTATAATATGTATGTATTTACAAAAAAAAAGTTATCTATGTATTATATTATATTAACTGTCTGGTATCCATAATACAAGCATTAGTTGCTTACTGTGGAACTAGATGGTGTTGTGTGAAATGTGTGAAGATATATTTTTATTTATTTAATATGTAAGCAATTGGCCCTTAACTCGTTAATATACATATATATGTAATATATTCTTTTCAGACGTAATTCAGACGAGGAGAGACTAGTCAATCGTTTCAAAGACTTGTGCGACGACGCAGAGGAAAGTTCGAAGCCACTTTTAGCCGACAGTGAAGGTAAGTGTTTAAAAATGTAAGTTAAAAAGTTACAGCCTTACCTATAAACGTTACTTAAATTTTAAGTAATACTTAGGAACCACTTAAGAAAATTTTTTACTTATAAACGTTGCTTAACTTTAATTTGTTGCTTAGCAATGTCTTAATGAACTGTCAAACACTACTTAAGAAGATAAGTAGTGATTAGTTAATACGATGCTAAGAAGATGATTAGTTGATTTTTATAAGTAAGACAGTTGTGTTTAAAATGTGTAAGAAAATAGTTTCAATGAACTCGTAAAAATGCGAGAAATGAAATTTTAAAATGGCCCCCACCCTTTGTATGGTTTTTTGTTAATAAAATTTAGCTTACAACACATATGTAAAGTATCGGAATTTCGATCCCTAACACACTGCATAAATGATAGTATTATTTATTAGATGTGCAATTAATAATATCCTTATAATGATGTCCCAACAGACCAGCGCACGGACGAAGAGGAAGGGGCCGCGAACGGAGTGGAGGGCGTTATGCGCACGCGCACCATCCACCGCATACACGAGAGGGACGACTACATGGACTCCATGGGGGACGCCGCTCTCTCTCGCACAGACGACGTGAGAATAAAACACATTTTATCATAAATTACTCCTACAATATTCTTAAGTACTTCATTGTAAAAACACACACACACACACACACACACGCACGCACGCACACACACACACACACACACACACACACACACACACACACACACACACACACACACACACACACACACACACACACACACACACACACACACACACACACACACACACACACCACACTCACTTAAAAAAAAAACAATATATTCTCTTGTTGTAGCTGCCAGAAATCTTGCCAAAAGCGACCGTCAAACCTACGAACCCGTTCATAAACAACGAAGACAATTCCGACTTTAGACTGTACGAGAATCACGAAAACCTTTTCCTCCGTAACATATCTCAGAGACAATCGAAGGAGGCACGAAACTCTAGGCTCTTGCGTCAAAGCTCCGAGCCTTTGACGGAGAAGAAGCCTTCCGTGCTCCAGAAAAGCCTATCCACCGAACAAAGGGAGGAAGAGAAATCCAGTCCGCCCAAATCTAGAATACCCGTGGCGAACTTTCGCTATCCGAACAAGAGCGATTTGAAACCGAACTCTGCAGAAAGCTCTCCCAAGAAAATCGACGATAGAAAGGAGGAAATACCCGAGGAGTTGCCCGAATATCAAAACGTGATTAAAAATCAAGATGAGATTGTCACAAGGAAGAATCAAGAGGCGGTAGATTTGGAGCAATTGCTGGAGAAAAAGAGGTCTCAAAACGACGATGTTCCCCCACCGATACCAAGTTTGCCAGTGAATCCTAGGACTTTGATCGCCAACGCGTACTACGAGAAGTTGCTGACCGAACCGGAGGTTCAACAGGCTCTGTTACCGCAAAACTTGGAGCGAAATCCGGACGAATGTTTCAAAAAAGCACTTTTGTTTCCCCTGTTAGAAATTGATCCTCCCAAACAGTGCCTGTTTTTGCTGGTGGACGCGGTTGACGAGGGAATAACTAATGGTAAGAAGATATTTGTGTTTAATTAACGTCTAGCTAAATTAGCCATTCGTGTCCATTTAGCGTCTAGCTAAATTGGCCATTCGTGTCCATTTAGCGTCTAGCTAAATTAGCCATTCGTGTCCGTTTAGCGTCTAGCTAAATTAGCCATTCGTGTCCATTTAGCGTCTAGCTAAAGTATCCATTCGTGTCCATTTAGCTTCTAGTTAATTTAGCCATTCGTATCCATTTAGCGTCTAGCTAAATTAGCCATTCGTGTCCATTTAGCGTCTAGCTAAATTAGAATAGAAGAAGAAGATCAGGCCGTCAACATTCGTTTTAAGAGCTCTTAACAGCGCTTTAACGCTGCGCGCTTAATGACCGTAGCATTATTTAATTATATTTAATTAAACAAACCCTAGTATTTTATTGAATTTATTGAAATTTCATTATTTTTTTAACGTAAATGTTGGATTAAATTTATAAAAATCGATTGCAACAAATAAAAGTAGAGAATATTTTTATAATCGTGATATTTTTTAAAAGACATTCCTAATAATTTTTCTAAGGTAAAAAGATGACCAAATGTGACTTGGTAGCAAAATTTAGGAAAATACGCTTCTAGGATAGAATAAATTAAAATAATTAAATATTTGAATCTTTCAGGTCTCAACGACAGCGAAGAAGGTTCCAGAACGGTGGCGTCGCTGCTGTCTCGACATCAGCATTTACTGCCCCAGTGGTTGTTGCTGGTTGCCACCGCCAGGAGACACTCCAAATCTTTCACCAAGATGTTTTCAGGTAATCGGGTTTGCCTAAAAAAAATAGAAGTTAGCAATTACATATTAGCGATTAGTTAGTTACTCTGTAGACAAACTTGAGTTCTGTCCAATGAATTTTCATTTAAATTTAATTTAATTTCAGTTTTAAAATGAAATTTTATTGGAATTAACGTATTTTTATATGATGAATACTTGACATTGACATTGTGTAAAATAACTTTTTTCTTTACTATTTTTTTTAAATAAAAAAATACTATTAAAAATACCATTTTTAATTTTAAGATTGTAGTTTCGCGTGTGGGAACTCGACGAGCTCATTTTTCGACAACTTTTTTTTTTCTTAAAGTGACTGCTTTAAGAAAAAAAAAGTTAATGGAAAATTGTATTTTCTATGCAGGCTTCAGGAAAATAACATTGGACGAGTTGCAACGCGCCCACGTGTCAAGTGATGTTCAGCGTTACGTGCTCTGGCGTCTCGACACCGAACCCAAACTGAGGTAAACTGAACACAAGCTGAAGTAAACTGAACCCAAGCTTAGGTAAACTGAACCTAAGATGAGGTAAACCGAATCCAATCTGTGGTAAACCGAACCCAAGTTTAGATAAACAGATCCCAAGTTGAGATAAACAGATCCCAAGCTGAGGTAAACCGAACCTATGTTTAGATAAACAGATCCCAAGCTGAGGTAAACCTCACCCAAGTTTAGATAAACAGATCCCAAGTTAAGGCAAACTCGACAGACAGTCTGACTGTCTACTTGATGGTAGACGGCTACCGTCGCCTATAACAAAAGCGACTCCACTGATGCTGCAAGTGCACTGCCGACCATACTAGGATTTAGGATAGGAATTAGGAAGGGATAGGGTAACGGGCTTTGACATCTCTTACTCGCTCACCGAAACACAACAGCACACGTGCTGTGCTGTTATTTCACAGTGGTTACAGCCGCCAGACGGGCTATCCAAATGACTGTTAAACGCAGTGTGCCCAGCCACTACTTTCCAAATCCAGACCGGAGCCAACTTTGAAAAGTTCATTTCCCAAAGTTGACCCTGCCGGGAATCGCACCCGGGAACCCTAGACAGAAAGTTAAGGCTTACGCCCCTAACCACTCTACCTTTAGGCTCGTCCAATTATGAAGGTTATGATGAAGGATTGGATTCCAGGGCTCGTGTGTCGAGCGATTCTACGGCAGCCGCTGCGGCCGCCGCAGCCTTAGACCATCTGAGGATCAAGAGTGACGGATGTCTTCTGTATTTGGAGAAGGTACGTTTTTAACTATCTACTTATTTATTTCATTTATATTAGGGAATCTAGTTACTACAGACATAATTTATACATATTGTAATTTATATGTAAACATATTGTTAGCGTCTGCTATTTATGTCTACTGAAGTTGATTGATTAAGGCGGAAATTATAGTAAAAAGTGCACTGTGACGTTGAAAATAGAGGTGCTCATTCATTTATGCCGGTCACTCACATTCGCGCGAATACGCGAACCCACAAGTGTAGGACGACATTTGCAAATGACTATGCAAAGTTTTTGCTACATTCGCGCTTTTCCGTGCAGTGTCGGTTTTTTAACGCACATCAAAGCGCGCGAACTTCAAACCTTCGCGTAGTCTCCCACACATTCGTGCGACCAGTTGCGCGTACGATTGCGTAGGTAACGGACGTCTCGTTTGCCATTTTCAGAGTTCGTATCGTGTACTGAGTGGCGTAAATTGAATTTGATCATGGATTGGACAAACACTAAACTGCACTAAGATCATCTTCACCTTCAATGCGTTCGCATATGAGTATGCAAACCCATTTGCCTTATCGCTGAGTTTGCGAATGAATGTCACGTTCCTTCACATGCGTGCAAAGATTCGTACAATGTAAGAATGTTTGCACGCATGTCAGTGACCGGGGTTATATTCATTCGGTTACATGATATTGAAAGGGTATCAGTCAGTTGAACGAACGCGTTCCCGAAGAGAGGTCGTCGTCGTCGTATGTTGGCACATCTTCTAGTTGGAATTGTAGTCTGACGATAAAAGTATTGGGACAAAACATAAAGTGGTTTAATTAATATACCCGAAGGAGAGGGTGCTTTCACCTATAGAAAGCTACATTATCAGCGAGTAACATAGGCTATATTTTATATTAAAAAAAATAAAAATACTCTCATGGTTGTGCGTTATTCGTGTATACGAGATGGTATATTTGAATTTCAGGTACTGGACGGTGTCGCCGAAGGGTTCATAGCGCTCCGCGAGATCAGAGAGATACCGGGAACATTGAACGGATTGTATTTGTGGTTGGCTCAGAGGCTGTTTCATGGGAGGCGATTTACAAAGGCAAGTTCCTTATGTCTATGTAAAATTAAAATTATTATTAATAAAAAAACTATTTTTCGACTCAAAATTCGGGATAGTAAATTTGAAAAAATGTTGATGATGTGATGTTGTTACAAGAGCAAGATATCCCGGTTGAAGAATTTAAGAAAATGATTTGATTTAAAATTAAGAAAAATATTAAGAAAGATTAAGAGAATGATTAATTTAAGAATACGAACCTTCGCTAATTCTTTCGTGCATCAGTTCAGCTTCTAAGGTTAATTTCACCTGATCATAAAATATACCGAAAACAGGGGGATTTTGATAGTTTTACTCGCGAAAAATATGTAAAAAATAAGTAACAATGTTTAGAAGAAGAATATTTAATTATATGGCTACTTTTTTAATAAAACAATTTTTAATTTTTTCCTCAAGAAATTCTCTCAGCCTGTTTCTTAGTAGGAGGCTCGAATATTAGTATTTTATTTTAGATGATCCCTTGCGAACAGTACTTTTTTTCTGGATAACAGGTACCCTATGTCCTTTCCTGTATACCTGATAATGTGTATGCAAAATTTCACGATGATCGGTTGAGTAGTTAAGGCGTGAAAACTTTATAATATTAGTATGGATTCATAAGTTTTTTTTTTAAATCTTTCTTAATGTGACTACTGAACGGAGTGTAATCTAAATTAGGTCCGCCTCTTGCTGGACGTGTTGCTGGCGGCTCGGTGCGGTGTCACCGAGGAGATGCTGTACCGCTGTCTCCTCACGGAGGAGTACAGCGTCACCAGGGACGACTTCAACCGACGGCTGCATCTGTTGCGCAGGTGATTTTATACACAACACAGATACTGCTCTTATATCCCGGCCACGAAACCAGCGTTGGTTCGAAGCGAATTTTGCAAAATTGCATAGAAATGTTTACAAAAAACATATAATGAGAAATTTTATGATATTTTTAATAATATATTGAAACTTGTCCATTTGATGCGGGTATTGCACAGTCCATTCTCTATGTCTATGCTTCTGATCAGACCTCAGGAAAAAGAGGAAAGAGATAGGTACTCCTCGCACAATCGATCTCTCTCTTTCTAGAGAGTGGCCGATGCGCGTATTGCTCAATATAGAGTGGTTCGATGCGGGTATCTTGCTCAGTCCATTCTCTAAGTGTATGAATGTTGCAGGATCGTGGTGATGGAGCGCGGCAGCAACCACCTGTCGATATTTCACCATTCGTTCGCGGCTTGGCTGGTGGACGTGAAGCATTGCACGCGTCGATACCTGTGCTGCCCCCCGGCCGGGCACGCCGCCCTCGCCATGTACTACACGCTGCACGCCACCAGGTAAAAACCTCAGTGGTTTGTAGTGATACCATTACACCCGACATTTTATTTGTTCATTTATTGGACATTGTTATGTGACAGTATCACTTTGCGTAGATTCACTCTGCCTTTATAAGTTCTTATTTTATCTATCTCATCACGAAATTCTACCGATGACTATAAAACCTGTACATGTCATAAGAATCTGTATATTATGTAAATAAAACATTTAGGGGTTTGCAACATTTGGATCTAATAATAATTTTAATGTAAATGTACATAACACATTAATTGACAAATAGCTATATTTAAAATTATAAACTAACCCTCCGACTTTCTATTTAGCCAAAAAACACCATATCTGCTGTAATTTGCCGAGGAGTTGGTCACTGCCGCCAGACGAGCTGCCCAAATGACTGCCACATCTGATTTGTTTGTTTACATAATTTACAGCTACTATTTTTTTATCTTCACACATTCCACACAGCACCGTCTAGTTCCACACTAAGCAACATAGATTACTTTTTTTTGTAAATACATACATATTATAGATACAAATATTCATGACTCAGGTACAAAGGTAAAATGTTAACATATAAACCTGTTTGCCCCTAGCGGGATTCGAACCCGCGACCGTTTGGTTAACAGTTAGCATATTAATAACGACTAAACAAAACGTGTCGTCATAGTAATGTTCTTGTTGCAGATTGACCGCCCTCGAAATCCACAACTACGTGTACCACATGACCCAATTGGAGCAACACATGGCCGCTCAGAAGAAGGACAAACAGAGGCAAGTGCTTTTCCCACACTACCTCTTCGCGTATTTTCAGCACAGGTCCATACTAAACTTTCAAATTAATGTTTTTAGCAGCGACCTAGACGATGTGCTAGACCTTCACACGCTCGTATTGTTATGGGTGTTGGACTCGGGGTGCGACGTAGACGCGGCGTTGCGTCGCGACGTTGACGTACTGGCCGCTAGGGGCGCGCAAATTGACGAAAATCCGGTGAGTGGGGTTACGCAAAAAAGCAACATAAACATGGCCTCATCATAAGGTCATGTTTATGTTGCGCTTTTTAAAGCAGAATAGCTGTGTATGGTATCGAGTTACAACATGACGGAAATATTTCAAATGACGCTTCGCGACCATCTGTTTTAATTATACAATGTAAAAATATTCCTCGTTTAACGCTCTTTAAAATTTAAAAATAAATAGATAAAAATTGAGATTATAGCTTTGAACCATCGAAGTACTAACTATGAAAAAGCGGCACATAAAAGTACTACTTAAAAATCTTCAAAAAATGCGACATCAAGTCGTGGCGATTTTACAATAAGACACGCTTATTTTCAGAAGCCTGAAATCAAAATCGAGGACAGAGACGGTGAAGTGGATTCGGAAGGAAAGGAATCGATCTCGGGTAAGTTTGTTTTATATATTATATAAAGTTAGGTATAGTTTTTTTCCGCGACTTCGCATATAACCCGAACGCACTCAGTTCTGCTGCCTAAAATAGAAGATGAATTATTGTGGTTTTTTATTATAAATATATATTTTTTAAATCATAATAGCAACAGTCCAATCTCTCGGAATTCTTGTAAAATTAAGTTTTTTTTCTTGTTATTTTTTTAATTATTTAGATAGCCGAACGTTTTGTCTGACTGGGCTCTTATGCTTATTAGGCATTTCCGTAATTTATCACTCAATAATAAAGCCTAACGCGTCATACTTTAGGTTCAAATTTTAAAAATAGACGGAAATTACCCAATGGGTTTATTTTTAAAGCGTCGCGGAAAATATAATGTTGAAATAGTAAAGTACATGTTAGCTTTTCCTTCATAGCGAATGCGGTCATAGAAAGGTTAAAGATAGGTTAAAGATGGATTATGTGTTATAGGATTGCTTTTCTGCCTTTTGGACTGTAAATAGGACGGCTATTAGGAGATAGTTACTGCAACCAGATAGGCTGCCCATATTTCAGTGATATCCCCTTTTCATTGGTTAGTGCATATTGCAATTAAAAAAAAAAAAAAAAAAAAACTAATGATGCATATTGTTTTATAAATCTAGAAATGTTTTTTTGTAATAGATTTTTTCATTTTTTTATTTTAAAAATTTAGAAATAGTTTTTTAAAAACATTGACTTTACTCACTTACTTATTGACTTTATTGACTTGACTCACTTGAGTAACCGCTATCTAATACTCTAATTTTATACTGATTTTGAAATAAATAATTACCATGTTATTTTTTTTATTATTTGGTGTTTTTCCATGCACATTTAGAGCTTTTTATGTTTGCTTACAATTCTATCTTTATTTATTATAAATGCGAAAGTGAGATTGTTTGTTTCTTTCACTTCTTAACTATATTACTCACGTTGTCCATACATCACGAAAAAAACTAAAAATCAAATTAAAAAATGCAACGCCAAACAAAAATATATGAGCAAGAAAGATTGATTTACTTTTATCAACTAAGAAAAATTGGCGCGGATGAAGTCGCGAGCAAAAGCTAGTTGGAAATAATAATTTATTAGGACGTAATACTCTATAATTTCACTGCAATCGTCATAATATGGCAAAAAAAGAATCTACATACACAATGTTTTTTCCGTTATCAATTTTGAACACGTTTCCCTTGAATATTATTATCAATATATAATTATGCAGAACGCATTATCGCATCCCGTCATTACGAGGCGAATTACTTGTACTTATTTTAGTCCGAGAGTTGGATGTCAAAATATTTGGACCTTATCTCGATTGATGATTTCAACTATTTTTTATGTATTGTATCGAGATACATTTTACGTGTATTTTAACTAACTGCACTAACGTAGCTTTGTGCGTTTTGACATGTGTGAAGATATTATTATTATTATTATTATTATTATTATAAGATTTGATGCCTATTTTGTAATAAATAAACTATTAAACTTTCAATAAGGGGTCATGACAAAGTCTAACTATGTAAGTAGTTAAGTCTCCAGAGAGTTCTGCTTCCAATAAGCTTCCAATACACTTAAAAAGTAATTTATACTTACACTATGCTTTAAAAGTAAAAAAAAATATTCGAAATCTCTAAAATTGTAAATATGTAAAACAGAGTAATTTTACACTAAGCTAGCTCCTGTACTATAATTTTATTGAACAATTATGTCTATTATTCATACCAAAAATAATAAATCATTACAAGAAGTACAGGAAAAGAGTGTTTTTAATAACCGTGAAGTCGTGACTAACTTGTTGAACGGTTCGTTATAGTGGAATGAATATACTTTTTAAATAAATTTTAAATAAATATAAAAATAAAGTGTTTGTCAAGTGTCGTGTGTGTTTTTTTTATATAATGGACGTGAAGTTATATGTTCACAAATGCTCGTACATGGGTACGTTTCTTTCTATTAAATTCATATGTTATTTAAACATTAATAATGAAGTTTTGGATTAATTCGCAAATTAAGTCTTTTTTTTTCTATATAATATGTGTATTAAGAAAAAGCACTAACTAATAATTAAACACGAATATTGATTATTGAGATTTTCTATAGAAGAAAATCTCTTTCTATAGTTTGAATTAGACAACCCTAAAACCGTAGATAGAAACAGAAAAAGAAAGATACATTACTAACTATCCTCGCGTTGTCCTTATAAACTGAGTCCATGGACTCACTGTCATTCGGTCGCTCAAACAACACTCGAACAGAAAGTCGTTTAGATTTGTAGTAATTGACACTTATACATCTTTTATTGCTATGCTTATGCTTTTATGCTATCTTTTATGCTTCAATGAAGCTTTTAAGCATTGTCATTATTATGTTGTCACTTAGCTCAGGGGATCATGGGTTTTTGGGACAGTTACCTTAAAAAGATAATAAAAAATATATACTTACTAGTGGCCCGCTTCCGGCTTCGCCCGGGTGCAATCTGTTAGATTGTCTTACACCGCCATCTGTTAGATTGTCATGGAACTCACAGATAATTTTAACAAATAATTGCTGGTTTGAATAGGTATCAACAGATGGCGCTATGTTAATAATATTATATAATTTGCAAAAAAATAATAAACAAAATGAGATATAAACTATCCTATCTTTTAAGTTGGACCAAATTACATATAGTTACGAAATTTTATCAAAATCGGTTCAGTAGTTTCGGAGTTTATCCCAAACATACATCGTGACACGAGATTTTTATATATAAGAAGATTTTTCGATATTGAATTGTAACTGTGAGGATGAGTTGTAACCGGTGGTAACGCATACAGTTGTATGTAGCCTATTTGTCTATTATGCTATGTAAGAGCGTACCGTATCTTCATTTTTTGCTTCTATCTACGTATAAAACTATGTTTCTGTTTTCAGTTGATCATTCGGCATTGGAATCAATAATGCCTTCTCTGATATCGGGCGACAGCGAGTCAAGATGGCCGCGTGACCGTCGCGTGATGCGAGCACTGTTAGAACTGAGTCGAACGGATTCGATTCCCGGCGAGACTGATGCCGAAGAGATGAGAGATCTGGTAAGTTAAGATATCAACTTATCTATTGTACATCTAAGCCGGCCTATAAATGCTTATAAAGCAGATAATGAAAAGAACGGTACGGTAAACGTATATTTCAATCTTGATTTCATGATTTATATTTTAAAATATGTTTGCTGTTTTTTTTACATTTGCCTCTAATCACATATAACATAAGAATTTAGAATACCAATCACAATAAAACCAGAAATGCAAGTAAAGTATGAAGCGAATTAAATATTAAGGTATGGTCCTAGAATGTAACCTTGTGGGACGTCATTATTTTTCTTTGGAAATTCCTTTTGCGTGGCATACTATCACAATCAAACGCTTAGCTTAGACGACATATTTTTCATTTTGTATTTTTTTAAGTTGATTTTTTATGTTTACTTATACTGCAGTTGTTATTTCTCCTTAAATAAATAAATGAGAATGAGATTTTAATTAAGGTATTTAGTGATATTTTTGATTATTTCAATAGTTAACAACTGAGCAGCCATTGGAAAGCGAAGACAATAACGAAGGCAGTGCCGAGGAACAAGATGAATCAATTTTGTTGGATCCGAGCGCAGTGTTTGAACTCGCCTCAAAGGGTGACGATGAAACTTTAGCGGCTTTACTTAAGGTATTTATTATAACTGTACTCGTATTCATTTGAACACGAGATTTTTAAATTTTAAACTTACTACTACAAGTAGTAAGTTACTCAATTTACTTTAATACTCAATTTCAATTTAATACTACTCAATTTTTATTTCGGAAAATTATTAAGAAACTAATACCGCACTTAATAGAGGAATTAATAGATGTTTTACAAGGAGAAGAGGAACGCCCAACGTCCTTGGACGAGGCCATGCATATTAAGGAGACCTTATCTTGATGTCATAAAAATTCACGAAATAATCGACAGCGAAATTCGGCAACAATACAGTTGACGCGCAGATCCTAGCGAGAGCGAGTAGCGAGTGGCGAGTAGCGCTCGACATGTGTTTTTATCTGCAGAGTGAGTAAGCGAGACAGTACGGAGTATACTGAAGGGGGTGGGCACTCGGCCGAGTAAACAAAACAAGGTCCGAGTGATTGTCTCCGAGTGCTCTTCCGAGCACTCGTTAAAAGGGTACATGCCAAACAAGCACTAGGCCGAGAGCACATTCGCCACTCTGCTCGGCACGTGTGTCATCAGTTTAAAATGTAACGTTTCGTTCGTGTGCAGCGATGTCCGCTAGCTGTAGAGGCGACGGACGCGACGGGCGGCACGGCTCTGCACGCGGCGGCCCGCGGCGGTCGGGCCGGGTGCGCGGCCGCTTTACTGCGAGCGGGCGCCCGGGCCGACGCCGCCGACGGTGACAGCTGGACTCCGCTACGTGCGGCCGCCTGGGCTGGACACACCGAGGTCTGTATTCCGCACATTTATTATTCACAAATCGGCTCGGGGCAAAGGATCCTTAGGTTTGCACAGCCCTTAGATAATCCCTCGGAAACTGCTTTTTTTCGGGATGAAAGGTACCCTATGACCTTTCCGGTATCCTTGACAACGTGTATGCAAAACTTCATGATGATCGTTTGAGTAGTTAAGGCGTGAAAATGTAATAGACAAAATCACATTTATAGAATGGATTATATATCTACCATTATATTCGTGTATTATAATTTACTTGAGTTTTTTTCAGGTTGTGGAAGTGTTGCTAGAGTTCGGATGTGACGTTGATTGCGTGGACGCCGACAACAGAACGGCTTTAAGGTACGTTTTTATGCTTTATACTAGCTGATTAAAAAAAAAACGAAATACAGTGCGAGCGAAGTTGCGGCCACTGGCTAGTTGTAGTAATAAATAAATTATCAGGGCCGCCGCGTGGTCGGGCCACGAGGCGGTGGTGGCGCGTCTGCTAGCGGCCGGCGCGGCACCCGACGCGGCGGACGCCGAAGGGCGCACCCCGCTGATAGCCGCCGCGTACATGGGCCACGTGGACATCGTGCGTACGCTGCTGGACGCCGGCGCGCGCGTCGACCACGCGGACGCCGACGGCCGTACGCCGCTGGCGGTCGCCGCGCTGTGCGCCAGCGGCGCTCAGTGCGCTCAGCTGCTCATAGAGCGAGGCGCCGACGTCTCCAAGGCAGACCGCGATCGCGCTACACCGCTGCTGGTCGCAGCGTTCGAGGGACATACGTGAGTCACTGTGTTTCGAAATAATTTGGGTAGCCCGTCTGGCGGCAGTAACCGCCCCTTTACAGAATACCACAGTGAAATAACAGCATGTGTGCTCTTGTGTATCAGTGAGCGAGTGAGTGATTACTATGTAGTTCTTTAGCCTTAACTTTACTATAGTCCGCAACGCACTACCATCAAGTGGACCCTCAACCTGTCTGCCGACATTAACATAAAAAAAGCAAGGACCGGACTGTATATTTTTAGCATTGTAAAAGTGAATGAAGTGTGGTGACATATTTTTAATTCCAATTTACTAATCACAATTAGAATTATACAAAGAGTCTGGACTCCCTTTTAAGTTTATGTCTGTATTAGGAGAAAATTCGATACATATACGAGTGCGATTACTAAAATGGTCGTGTTTTTTTTAGTGATATAGTGGAACAACTATTGGAAGCCGAGGCGGATATAGAGGCGGCAGATAACGCGGGCCGCACTGCCCTGTGGGCGGCCGCGGCCGCGGGCCACGCTCGGACCGTACGTCTGTTGCTGTTTTGGGGCGCGTGCGTCGACAATATGGACGCCGAAGGGAGAACCGTTCTCAGTGCGGCCGCCGCACAAGGTAAGCTCGTCATAACTTAACTATCTTGTTATAATTAGGTCAATCGACGAATGCAGCTCGGATGGGCACTGTTCTGGAGAATCCGAGATATCTTCTCAGTGCCTTAATGTGCCTTAATGTTAATGTGTGTTGCCAGTGATTACATATGGCGCTGAAACGTGCTGAACTGTGGGCCTCGTAAGGAAAGCTCAACGAGCTATAGAGAGGGCTGTGCTCGAGGTTACAACAAGAGATCGAATCGGAAATGAGGATATCCGTAGACGTACGAAAGTTAGGTTTCCCAGTCCGTTGCGTGGTTCCGTTATACAAGAAGTACTCTTTGTTTGCTTTTCTGGCATTTTTTCTAATATATAAATTTTGAAGTGGCCTTATTTTATAACGAATTGAGGCCGTTTGAATCCGTGTAAACAAATATATTTATTAACATAAATCTTAATATTAATAAATTCCAGGTAACGTTGAAGTTGTCCGTCAACTGCTGGATCGAGGTTTGGACGAGCATCATAGAGATAATTCCGGCTGGACTCCCTTGCACTATGCAGCTTTTGAAGGTAAGCCTGGTTTTACTAGTATTGGTAATTTATAGTGGTTTAAATAAATATGTTAAGACAATAAATAAACAAATAATAATAAAGTTTTTGGTCCTTCGAGCTGATTTCCTGATCTATCGACATCTAGCTAGAGACTATAGTTATGTCTCCTGCAAATTTTGTTGTAATTTGTGGCTTTGATATTAGGACCTAGTAAGTCTTTGCCATTAAAATATCTGTATGGTTTTTCCTAAGTAAAACCGAGTTTTTACTTAGTATGCTTGATGGTCAAGCGGGCCATGAGCCTGTCCGTCGATCTTAACATAAAATTGGATTCCAGGTCACATAGAGGTGTGCGAAGCACTTCTAGAAGCTGGTGCTAAAGTAGACGAGGCAGACAACGACGGCAAAGGGGCGCTGATGCTGGCCGCTCAAGAAGGTCACACGAAGCTGGTGGAGTGGCTGATAGACGAATGGGGAGCTCCGGTAGACCAGCATGCCCATGATGGGAAGACCGCTCTCAGGTACCATATGCCCTGCTTATATAAGTTCAATAACCGCCATATTATGCACAGTTTTACAATCCATACAGTCGATATGTACGGCTAAGATCGGATATATTCGGTTTTGTAGAGTGTTCTCTCTGTCGCACAATATACAGTAATGCGACTGAAGACCATCTAAAGACAGATAACTTGTTATTGAATGACAGCGATAGACAAAAATAACGCTATACAAAACCGAAATGAACCAAATATCTCACTCTTGTTCCCGAAGTGCTAAATTACAAATTAAATGCCACTAAATGCCGATTACTGTACATTCGTCTTGCATCTGTATGGATTCTTAAACTGTGCCCACAGGACAGCTCGTAAAATAAAAAAAATATCTCTGTATCTTTTTGCTGAATTTAAATTTAGATTAATAAAAAACGAAGATGTTCGCAATAATTCGTGTGTGATGTGTATGCAAATAAATGTTTTATCTATCTATCTAATTTTGAATAGGAATGCATATATGATGGGGGTTTTGTTGATCAGATTGGCGGCGCTCGAAGGGCAGTTCGAGGCGGTGCGCGCACTGCACGCGCGCGGCGCTGACGTGGACGCACTGGACGCCGATCGGCGTTCGGCCCTTTACGTGCTCGCGCTGGACAACAGACTGGCGATGGCGCGCTATCTCGTCGCCGAGTGCGGGGCTCGCGTCGACACCACTGACTTGGAGGTTTTTATTTTTTTATTTTCCCCGGGGGTTACACCACGGGGTTTTTTTATAGCATATATAGCGTGTTTGGGCTCAATAGATAGTCGGTGGTTAGTTAATATTTTTTAATGATAGCTTGTTATGACATCGTTTCAGGGCCGCACGCCTCTCCACGTGTCCGCTTGGCAAGGACACACCGAAATGGTCAAACTACTAATAGCTGTTGGTAAGTGTAATAATAACTTTTTATTTTATATTTATGTTAAGGTCGTCAGACAGGCTGACTGTCCAGCTTTTTTTTATATTTCCCCTAAAGGTTACACCACCTTCAGTAGTTGTTTATTTCCCTTTTTTTTATTTAATGATACTTCTAATGTCATTTAATGTTTACATTTACAATATTATCGAGAATATTTTTTTTTAATATAGTTATTAATAATATAGATTGGGGAATATGAATCTGGCTGTAATACTTGCCAGATTAAGATCTGAGATAGAGGTCGTCGTCGTATGTCCACGCATCTTATAGTTGGAATTGTAGTTCTGATATATCGGTCGGACTATAAAAGTATTTGGACTAAACATAAAGTGGTTTTAAATTTTAAACGGATATTTGGCCATTGTTCTTTAAGTTTTGACAAAATTGTTGTACGACAGGCGGCGCGGAAGTGGACGGGCGAGACAGATGCCTGCGCACGGCTTTGCACGCGGCGGCTTGGCGCGGTCGGGCAGCCGTCGCCAGGGCCTTGCTCGAGCACGGCGCGTCGCCGGCAGCCGTCTGCACGCAAGGCGCCACGCCCTTGGGTACGTCTATACTTTTTTTCATTCAAAAGGCACAAACAAAAAAAAACAAGGCAATCCTAAGGCACACACGGATAAACTACAATATAGAAATTGAGACGACCGATGACACGCGAATAACTGAAAGCAAAGCAAAGAGCAAAGGCCAAAATCAAAGACAAAATATCATGACAAAATGTATAATAAATTATTTTATAACCCCCAGGGGTCACGCTAAATTATTTTATAACCCCCAGGGGTCACGCCACACCCCAAAGGCTGTATACTGTCAGTACCGTTTAGTTGTATAATTTTTTTCCTTTCTATTCATACATTTTTAGATAAGACATTATCATTACATCATTATGGAAAATATTGAAAATAAAAATATAAGAAAATATATGAATTGTTAATAATAGTCATTGAAGGAGTTACTTTATTAGTTACTAGATGTTGCACGCGACTTCGCCCGCGTAACTTTATAAAATATTTGTATGGATAATGTATGGCTTTCTATAGGCAAAATCGGTCTACTAGTTTTTGAGTTTATTCATTACAAACATACAAAAATACAAATCTTCTCTCTTTATAATATTAGTATAGATTAATTGTTCCAATTCGAACTTTATTGTTTTAGCCCCATCGGCTGTGGATATTTTAAAAAAATGTTTAGAAATCCGAAGGTGATTTCAATACAAAATTGAATTATTATTATTATTATTATGTTATGTACTTACTATAGCTTTTTGCCCGCGTATTTTGAAAATAATATATTAAGCGATATAACGCTTGAACTCTTCACTATAACGCTTTGGCCAAACGTTAGTTTTTTTTATTTTAAGTACTTTTTATTTCTGTATGAACGGTTTTCTATGTCCTTTCCTGTATATATATATATATATAATATATATATATATATATATCTCTGTCAACGTGTATGTCGGTTGAATAGTTAATAGTTTATGCGTGAAAGGGTGACAGACAGCCAGACACATTCACATTTATAATATTAATATAGTAATAATGGATTAATGTGATAATGACAGGCATCGCAGCGCAAGAGGGTCACGAAGAGTGTGTACTTTGGTTGCTTCAACATGGCGCCGACCCCTTGCAGGCCGATCATTGTGGTGAGTTGTTTTTTTTTTATATTATATTATACTTATAAAGTTGATTTTTACTTTTATGTCAAGTTCTTTACACAGACTGACGGTCCAATCGCTTAAAATTTGGCTACCGTCGCCTATGAAGCAAGCAACGCACACGCTGAAACAACAGAACACGCGAAAATATTTTAATATAAACTTTTGTTTATATATTTATTTTATAGTAAACTATTGATATCCTAATTTTTAATGTACATTAAAACTAGGATTTTTTTTCATAGAAAAAACATTTGGTCATAGTTACTAGAATTTAATCCGCGAAAATGTAACAAAATTCCGCACATTTTAGAAATTAATTGCACATGTAAGTACTAGATTTGTTTCCATGCAAACTTTCAATATTATGTCTCAGAAATGTCTTTTTTTATGTATTGCTTACGACCAATAATAACTAAAGCTGCTCGATATTGAAAGTGTCCTCTTAAAAGCAATAATTTGAGTACAAAATCGATTATTAAGTTAGCTCTGTTTTTCATTATAATATAATAGAATAAATAAATAAATATCTTCACACATTCCACACAGCACCATCTAGTTCCACAGTAAGCAACTAATGCTTGTATTATGGATACCAGACAGCTGCTCCAAAGTGCTTATACTCAGAGATATAGCAATCCAAAGTTACAATACATAATTAATGAATTTCATGATCGCTAAATTGTCGCTTATCAGTCGTCAGATGTCTTGGTACGGGTACTGGGGCGAGAACGTCGATGTCAAGTACTCCGACTGGACACATTATGTCTGTACTAGTGCATTGCTGGCTCGATTAATTTTGTTAGAAAATAACAATAAATTTGTTTTTCATTTTAATTAATTGAAATCATTTGGAATTAATTACTGATTCGTTAAAGGGTCTATAGTTTATTTTATTGCTCTTATTACATGCCACAGCCTGTATAAATTACAGGACATATATCGTATAATAACATTATTACAGGCCGTACTCCGGCCAAGGTGGCGTGGCGCGCCGGACACGCCAACATCTGTCGCGTGTTGGAACGGTGGCCGACGGCTGCCCGACCATCGGCGCCGCCGTCGCATGAACACCGCACCAGTGAGTACCACACCACATGCCATCACACCACATGCCATCACACCACATGCCATCACACCACATGCCATCACACCACATGCCATCACACCACATGCCTACACACCACATGCCATCACACCACATGCCATCACACCACATACCATCACACCACGTGCCGTCACACCACATACCATCACACCACATGCCATCACACCGCATGCCATCACACCACATGCCATCAAACCGCCTCTTTCTTGGACAGTTTGGCCTTTTAACAAAACATTTAACCGCTTGGTTTTGTAGGAGTTGTCGCTTGAATTCCTATTATTTTTTTTAAGAAAGCAAGGCAATGATTACAAAAGTAAAGGCTCTGGCCAAATGGACACGAAAATAATTGTCGAATAAATCTGGCGACTGGCGGCTAAAGGGTTAAAGCAAGGCCAACGATACAGCGCAAAGAATGTAAACAATCTTTCAAAGGTTATTATACCATGAAACAGATCTTCATAATCATATTCAAATTAAAATAATTTACTTACATGGGTCGATGTGAACAAGTTCTTATCAGTTTGTACTTATACGAAGCCTCATGTCACGTCTGGCGTCTAAAATTATAATTTACAGTTATCTATTTCTAATTTAATAAAAAAATCTTATATTGTGTATATTCGGTAGGTCTGAGAATAGGTTGTATTTTTTTTTGTAAAACAATGTTTGCATGGTCAGCTAGTGATAATATATATTTTATTGAGGCTCTGTTTAACGCTTCTTGAGAGCAGACGCACGCCCAATCGATATAACGTGCTCCCCACGGCTCTAAAATAAAGAAAAATCAATTGTGCGTGCAAATCAAGTGTTATTACAAAGTGCAATACATCTTTAAACGCGCCTTTTCACGGGCAATCTGAAGGTGCTTTCTGCTTTAATATCGAACAAAAATTGCAGAAGTTATAGAATTTTAAAACGAAGAAAAACTTTTAAAAAATCTTCAGAAGCAAACGCTGCGGATCTTTCTGGGCCGACACCCGCCATTTTGGTGTCATTCGGTAGCTGGTCGCCTTGTCTGTACTTCACGGCTAGTTCCGGATTTTTTCCGGCCTTGGCTTTCGCGGAACAGCCGGATATCCGCCGGTCCCCACTAGTGGGAACACTTAGTGGGCTTCTGTGGGAGCACTGAAATAGACAATAAATAGAAGAGGAACCGGGCGAGTGCACCTGCGAAAAAATCATCCAAATCGGACCAGTAAATCCGGAGAAAACTTAAAAGTAAAAACTCCCGAAAATTGCCTAATTTCGGGAGCTTAAAGAAGAAAACGCGCGTGGTAAAATTCGGCAGTGCGGTGTAGAGGGTTTTCTCCTCTATTTCTTGGAACAAGAATCAGCCAAATCGGTCTAGTATACGTGAAGTTATAGCCAAAAACATTAGATGTGAAAAATTTGTATAAAACTCGTTGACGTAATTTCAAAATTAAAGTAAAAATTTTATAATCTACAAATTGGAAAAAAGACGTATACCATCAGAAAGAACTCTAAGAAAAAGTGTAAAAAACTGAACACACCTTGAAATTTGGGCATCAGGGACCAGAGTTACAGGGCACCAAACTTAGGGGTCCTGTTCACTGGTCGTGAAAAGAGGGTTTTTCGCCTTATCCTGAAGCCCAGGATCATCGCAGAAGAAGAACACTGGAACTGCCGCATTACTCTCGAAAAGCTGTATCTAACAACACAAGCAGCTCCAGAATCGGACCATCGCAGATGCCGGGACACTCCGCGAGGACTTTTGTATTCTCCACTTTAAGTTGATCCGCAGCCATACTATTGCCTGCACCTGGAGCGTGTCCGCTGAATTAAAAAGTAAGATCTTTTCAGGCGCATATCTCCGCGACTATCAGAGCCAAAATTTAGTGAGACGCGTCGTTGGACTTGGGAAATCACCATCTTTACTCCCAACTTGGTGGAGCATACTATTCCTCCACCCGACTTCGCCTACCAAAAAAAAAAAAAATTCCTATTCCTACGCAGCACGTGGACGTGCGATACGTCGTTGGGTAGGCCTCGACGAGCCCTGTCCGGGGACCTATCGTGTTTGACTACTGCTGCACCCGGTTTTGTCTGGCAAATTAAATTAATTTACTTTTGGCAATATTAACTTAATTGCTTCAAAAATTTTTTCTAAATTTATTCCTAAACCGACCCCCCTCCCTAAACACCCCCCCCCCCCCCTATTTGGCTAAACACCCCCCTCCCCCCAACCTCTGGAGTGTCTCGGTGGCCGGGGGTCCGATTTTGGATTCTGACCAAATAGATTACAGAGGCTTAGGTTAAGTTAGTTAAGTTAGTCTTAAGATTTTATTTAAACTTGTTAGACTAGTTGCCTTAACTAGTGCTAACTAAGATCTATTTTTAAAACTTTTGACAGAGCCCATATACAGCTCAAAATTTTATAATTTAAATTGACATTGTGATTGACAATATTTTAAATTATTATTGTGACTGTTTACTGTATAAATTGACTTTTTAATTGTAAATTTATTTTAACATTTTATTTTGTGAATATATTGTTTTTATTTTATTGTAAATTGATTTTAACTTTTATTAATATATACACCGAGCCATTATACAGCTCGCATTAGGATAAGTTTTATTGTATATTTGCTGACATTTATTTGACAATTATTTATTGTAATTATTGACAGAGCCCTCTTACAGCTCATTATTTTAATTTATATTGATTTTAAATTTGACAATTTTATTTAATTTTACTGTTAGGTTAAGTTTTAACTAAAGGCCCTTATACAGCCTATAGACATTAAGTAGTATTTTAAGTATTCTAAGTTTTAACCTAACGACGCCAACCCCCCCAGCATTATGCTTCGGTCTCCCGTAGGTAAGACTGACATAGGACCCCAACCCCGCGACTCCCAGAAATCCCCGCTCCCACAGCCGAGCGTCAGGAGGAGCATAGGGGAGTGGGAGACGGGGAAGCTCTCCGTCTCTCCCCTGGCCTCGGCTAAAAACCAAAAGGGCCTTTCAACAACGTCAAAGAGAGAAACGATAAAAGTAGAATACAAGGACAAAATTGATGAGGCGAGGGATTGCCTTAAAAAAGCGAAATTCTATCTTAACAGTTCAAAGAACCTCAAAACGGACTTGAAGGAGGGAATACTGCAGGCCGTCGACCGCCTCTTCAGCCTGGTTGGGGAGGCGGTCGCCGAGGTGGGTGGAGCAGGGAAGGGGTCAAACAAGAAGGAAGAGGCCCAGCCAACCAAGGGCCTATTAGAGGCCCTGGAGAAAAATAACAAATTACTAATTGAAAGCAACAAGAAGCTAGAGGAATTAAAGGAAATAAAGGAGCAGTTAACTGGACCAAAAGTCATGTCTTACGCGGGGGCCGTAGGTAGGAGGGACAAAACGGTCAGCAGACCGACGCTCCACTCCGTTGTCGTTACGTCTGAAGACGTCAACGACACCGGGGAGGAGGTGCTGGCCAAGGTGAGAGAGGCCGTTGCCGCGAAAGAGGGCTGGGTGAAGGTCGAGCGAGTGCGGAAAGCGAAGGACAGGAAAATAGTAATGAGTTGTGGAAGCGAGGAAGAAAGAAGAAAAATAAAATAAAGGATTGAAAAATCGGGGAAAAAACTGATTTGCGGTGAGGTCGAGAACAGGGACCCACTATTGTGCCTTTGGGATGTCCTGTCGGTCCATAGCGATGAGGATGTCCTAAGGGCCTTTAGGAACCAAAACCGGTCCCTGTTCGACGACCTTACCACGAAGGAAGGAAGAGTACAAATAAAGTACAGGAAAAAGGCCAGGAATCCCCTCACGGGGCACATCGTCCTCAGCACCTCTCCGGAGGTTTGGAAAAGGGCGACGGAGATCGGAGCACTGCACATCGACTTGCAGCGTATAAGAGTCTCCGATCAGTCGCCCCTAGTACAGTGCACGCGGTGCCTGGGCTACGGCCACAGCAAAAGGTTCTGCGGGGAGGCGGCGGACCTGTGCAGCCATTGTGGGGAGGCCCATCTTAAGATGGAATGCCCCCAATGGCGGGCAGGGGCGCCGCCCTCCTGCCGAAACTGCGCTGTGTCGAGGCTCGGTAGCCGGGAACACAATGCCCTGAGTTCGGTGTGTCCAGTGAGAGCAAAATGGGATGCGATCGCCCGTTCTGCCACTCAGTACTGCTAAAGGCGCCCCTGGCACTAGCCCTACTTACGGGCTCTTGCAAGCAAATTTGCAGCGAAGCAAATTGGCTACCTCCGAGCTCCTAGTGGAGGCAGAGAAGAGAGGAGTAGTCATAGCGCTACTTCAGGAGCCCTATGTGGGGGCGGCTCGTGCTGTTCGGGGTCGCAGGGGGATGCGAGTCTACCAGAATCCCGTCCCGGGGGAGGGTACTGTTAAGGTTGCTATAGTAATTTTCGATAGCAGCCTTAAGGTTATACAGTACCCGGAACTCACTACCAACTACATCGTGGTGGTGGGGATCCGGACGGGGGCCTGGCGGATAACGCTGACCTCCTTTTACTTCGAGCCGGGCCAGCCAATCGAACCCTACATCGGGCACCTGAAGCGGGTAGAGGCCAAACTGGGAGCTGGGAGGTGGCTGATCGGCGGCGATGCGAATGCGAAGAGCTCGTGGTGGGGTAGCAGCAAGATCGATACCAGGGGTAAAGAGTTTTCGGGTAGTCTGGAGGAGCTTGGCTTACAAGTACTCAACATAGGAGACACTCCGACCTTCGACACAATCCGGGGGGGGCGGCGTTTCTGTAGTCATGTGGACTTAACAGCTTGCTCCCATGACCTGTTAGACCTGGTGGAGGACTGGAAAGTCCTCACTGATCTCACGAGCTCCGACCACAACGGCATTGCGCTGAAGTTGAAGCTGAAGCCTTCTCGAGGAATGGAAGTGGTCAGAACGACCAGAAAGTACTCGTACAACACTAAAAAAGCAAATTGGCAAAAGTTTGGCATCAAAATTAAAGAACTAATTGAAAAATATAAAATTAATAATGGTGTTGTACTAAATAAGGAAGAAATTGATTTGGCTATTCAAAATTATACAAAATTAATAATAGAGGCGTGTGACCACGCCATTCCGAAGAGAGGGTCGAAGGAGAGACTGGCGCTGCCGTGGTGGTCGGAAGATCTTGCGATCATGAAGAAAGAGGTCGCCACCAGGAAGAACAGAATCAGAAACGCTGCTCCGATCCGGAGGTCGTGGGTCGTTGAGCAATATCTCGCGAAAAAAGAAGAGTACGAATTGGCGGTGAGGCAAGCTCAGACAGACTCCTGGAAGTCTTTCTGCGAGAGGCAGGACGGCGAAAGTGTCTGGCAAGGTATATACAGAGTGATAGGAAGGACCACCGTCAGGGACGAGGACCAGCCGCTAGAGCGAGATGGCGTGGTTCTGGACGCGAAGGGCTCGGTGGAGTGGCTTGCGGAGGCATTCTACCCGCAAGACCTTCCCGATTCGGATGAAGAAGCTCACCGCCAAATCAGGAAAGCGGCGGACGGAGTGAATGTTGGGGAGCAAGACTCTTTTTGGGACCCTCCATTCACTCTGACTGAGCTCGAGATGGCGGTGAGGTCCTTCAATCCGAAGAAGGCCCCCGGTGCCGACGGGCTCACTGCTGACATTTGTTCCAGGGCCATCAGTTGTAACCCTAACGCATTTTTAAATTTAGTAAACAACTGCATGGCCAACCATATCTTCCCGCGGATATGGAAGGAAGCAGCAGTGATTGTCCTTCGGAAACCGGGAAGGGATAGTTATGCCATCCCCAAGTCATTCCGGCCCATTGGTCTGCTTCCCGTGCTTGGCAAAATGTATGAAAAAATGCTCGTGGCACGCCTGAAATATCACATCTTACCGGGCATAAGCGCACGTCAGTATGGCTTTGT
This sequence comes from Synanthedon andrenaeformis, assembly GCA_936446665.2. Lineage (NCBI taxonomy): Eukaryota > Metazoa > Arthropoda > Insecta > Lepidoptera > Sesiidae > Synanthedon > Synanthedon andrenaeformis. Next base: position 1,019,419 of record OW387804.2, on the reverse strand, counting down.
GCCCCAGAAGAGCACGGAAGACTCCCTCTATGACCTTGTATCGCATGTGCGCAGGTTGATTGGTAACAAAAAACTTGTGACACTTGTGTCCTTGGACATAGAGGGAGCCTTCGATGGCGTCTGGTGGCCAATTATCAGGGTCAGACTGGCGGAAGCGGGATGCCCTGTGAACATCAGGCGAGTCTTCGACAGTTACCTCACCGACAGGACGGTAAACGTCAGATACTGCGGTGAGGAATTCAGCACGATGACAAGCAGGGGATGCATCCAGGGGTCTATAGCCGGCCCTCTGCTCTGGAACCTCACTCTCGACACATTGCTGCGGAGTTTGGAGGGTAGAGGTGTCTACTGCCAGGCTTTCGCGGACGATGTTGTCCTCGTCTTTGACGGGAACTCAGCCCAGGACATAGAGAGACATGCCAATGCCACCCTAGCGCATGTTCTGGCGTGGGGTGTCAAAAATAAGCTGAGGTTTGCACCAAGCAAGACAAGTGCGATGGTGCTAACCAAAAAGCTTAAATTTGACACTCCGCGCCTGAGCATGGGCGGGGTCGACATTGGCATGCAAAAGGAAATTAAATTGTTGGGCCTAATTATCGACGACAAGCTGACCTTCAACAGTCATGTTGACAGGGTCTGTCGGAAGGCCATCGGCGTTTACAAGCAGTTGGGGAAAGCTGCCAAAACTAGCTGGGGACTTCACCCCGAAGTGGTTCGCTCAATCTATATCGCCGCGGTGGAGCCTATAATTACCTACGCTGCGAGCGCGTGGGCGCCCGCAGTCGGCAAACTGGGGGTGGTCAAGCGCTTGAACGCTGTGCAGAGGGGTTTCGCTCTAAAATTGTGTAAGGCCTACCGCACGGTGTCTCTCCACTCGGCTCTGCTATTTGGCTGGGCTGCTCCCCCTTGACCTACGGGTCCGCGAAGCTGCTTCGCTATACGAGGCCAAGAGGGGAGTACCTCAGCCGGAGCTGTGTGACAGGGACGTCGAGCGGATGGCCCCAGCAATCGAGGGTCCCCATCCCGCCGAACACACCAGTCTTGAGTTCGGAAGGCTGGTAGACGAGGATCAACTTAAAGAAAATAGCGATCACCAATTACGCATATATACGGACGGCAGCAAGATTGACGGCCGAGTTGGGGCCGCACTATCCATATGGAATAGCGAGGCTGAAACGTCGGCCGTCAAACTTGGTCTGCCGTCCTACTGTACCGTCTACCAGGCCGAGCTCTAGGCGGTGTGTGAGGCGACGAGGGTGATCCTGCGACGTAGCGAAACTACCTCTGCAATCTACAGCGACTCAATGGCCGCCCTCCAGACCATCGCGGCGAATAGTTGCTTACACCCTCTGGCGGTGGAGGCCCGGAAGAATTTGAGGACTGCTTGTTCTAAGAACAAGTGTGTCAAATTATTTTGGATTAAGGCCCACGCCGGCCTAGAGGGTAATGAGCGGGCGGACCGCCTAGCTAGGGAGGCAGCGCTGAAAACCAAGAGCAAGCCGAAGTACGACCTGTGCCCGGTCTCATTCGTCAGGCGAGTCATACGCATGCGCTCGCTTGAGGAATGGGACCGCAGGTACGTGCAAGGCGAGACAGCAGCAGTGACAAAACTGTTTTTCCCCAGTGCTGCCGGGGCCTTCCGAATTATTAGGAAGATTAGGACCAACAATATTTTAACGCAAGTGTTCACGGGACACGGTGGATTCTCCGAGTACTTGAGTCGCTTCAAGTGCAAGGAGAGTCCATCGTGTATCTGTAGACAAAGCGTAGCGGAGACGGTCCCTCACCTGCTGACCGAATGTCCAGCAAACGAGAAGGATAGAGTAGATTTAGAATTGGAAATAAACATGGAAATTACTCAGGAAAACTTTAAAGAAATAATAATAAGCGACAAAAGGGATAAATTCCTTAATTACTGCAAAAAAATAGCAGAAAGGGCCATAAAGAGGAACAAAGACTAAAATTGTAAATATTTAACTTGTGATGAATTTAATTACATAATGTTCTTTTAAATAATCCAATAATTTATTTAATGTTATTAATGTGTGTGATGTTTTAATGCTGATATCTAATGTTTCTTTTAAAACTGTTATAATGTCTTTAATGAGTCCCATTAAAAATTTGTGTACAATTATTTAACTAAACCCCAAAACTGCTTAATTAAGGAAAAAAAAATTAAAAAAAAAAAAAATTGTATTAGTAATAAAGAACAGAATAGGACAATTATAGGCGGGAATCCCACCCGCAATGGAAAACGAATGAGGATGGATGAAAGAAAGATCAAGTATGTAGAATGAAAGTGCGAGAGGAAAGCGAGCGAGAACTGGTATGAATGAGTAGTAAAAATAGGCTTCAGCATAGTGCTGGAGGGATTTTAGGAAAAAAAAAAAAATATATATATATATATATTTTATTAAATAGCAATACTTACAGATTCACCGGAGTACAAACGCCGCAGTGTACATTCAAACTCGACAAAATCGTCTTCGAACTTGACTACGGGGTCAGGAACCCACGACCAACAGGACAACGAACCGCCACCACTCCACGAAAAGGTATTTTTATTACTGACAATAATAAGAATTTATTTCCTTGAATGAATAAGGCTCGCCACATTCTACCCTTTGGGGTGTGCAAATTTATTTTGAGAATATTACATAACAATACTTATTAATTAATGAATACTATCCACTACTAAGCTATCAGACATTATAATCTTTTAAATTATAGTAACATTTATCAACAAGTAATTCTTTGATTTGAATTTACTTACTATACTTTAGCTTGTAGGCAGAAAAAGCGATTATCCATTGCAAATAAGTTAATTTCATTTTCATGTATTAAACAATTTTTTTTCTTTCTTTCTTTCTTTCTTTCTTTCTTTCTTTCTTTCTTTCTTTCTTTCTTTCTTTCTTTCTTTCAGGCGAATCGTTCCAATCTATCCCTCTCTTTCGCTCAGCAAGTCGCGCGCGTCGGTCGTGGCCGCCGCGACAGAGAAAGAGAGAACACCATACCCGAACACCACGTGGTCGAGAAGGACGCGAAACTAAGGTGAGCACTGCATCATTTACGACACTTAATTCCCCAGACAGGCTGACAGATTATAGTACAGTAGGATTAAGGACAAGGGAACCTGCGGAGGTTCCCGAGTGGAGTGAAAAATCTGTAGTTTCTTGAAGTCCAATCTAACCATCTATGTAAGATCAATTGTTCGTAGTGGAACGTAGTGATTTCAATTAAGAACCCCCTTTGTAGGAGTTACATGGCGAACGAGCGCGACGCCGATATCCGCGGGTACGCGTGCGAGCGAGACAGACGACGCGACGAGCGACACGGCCACGCGTACGACAGGGACAACATGAGTCCGCTGTACGCATCGCCCCCGCGCAGTCCGGTCAGCGACATCTGCAGTCCTACACAGCCAAACAACGCCTTTGGTAATTTGCTCCCTTCAAAGTCAGATGCCTAATTTACACCCCAGCAACGCTGCAGTACTAGAATGTAGCTTTTTGTTCTTTCTTTTTCAGGTTCCCAACCGGGCAGTCTGACCGGTGTACAGCCTGTACTGACAGATACACATTTCAATCGGGACACTCACATGCGAATCATTCTCGGACGTGACTGCAAGCAGCCACAGGAGAGAGGCGAAAGGTGATTATTCATTTACATTATTATTGTTTGGAGCTTCTATGTATATATATATTTTTATTAGTAAGTGCCTGAGCTCACTATCGAAATTCCAGCGCAGGTTTTTATAATATGCATTATTCTCAGTTGGAGCCGGTTTGTGTCTGTCCTTTTATATGTTACTGGCTGTTGCACGCGACTTCGCCCGCGTAACTTTATAAAATATAGTCCCACGTTACTCGCCGATAACGTAGCTCTCTATAGATGAAAGAATTTTCAAAATCAGTTTATTCATTCATTACAAACATACAAATCTTGTCAAGATCTTCAAAATTATTCTTGTCAAGAATATCTCCCAGCATTTTTTTTTTGCATTATTTGTTTCTATGAAAATTTTGGGAAGTTTAGAATGATTGATTTTATATATATATATATATATATATGTGGTTAGATATATGTACGCAATTGTATTGTATATAATACGTAGTGAGGTGTTGTGGAGGAATCGTGGTCGAGTGGCATACAACAAGTTAGTGGGGAGTATCGACAAAGCGAGAGGGAGGATATTTAAGAAAACGTGAGTGAAAGAGACAGATAGATGTCTGTGCGAGCGCGCTATTACTGTGCCAATTACTATTTTCAAAAGGTAAACAATACTTGTTGTGTTGTTTTTCTTGATTTGGTGTTTCACTTTTAAGTTTTTCGCTTAAGCAATTAACACGATTTTTTTAAGTGTTCTAAAAGTTTTGCTAGCTTTGTTTTTTTTATTTTATTTTAAATAAAGTGATACAAAAGTTTTATATAAAACCGAAGGTACTAATAAAGTCTTATCAGCTTTTGCCCGCGACTTCTTTTTCTTAGGTGTTAAAACATTTATTCAATATTTTTTACTTACATACTCTTTAGATGATTTCTCGGGAACAGTGCGTTTTTTTTTTCGTATGAAAGGTAGCCTATGTCCTGTTCTGTATACCGGACAACGTGTATACAAAGTTTCAAAATGATCGGTCTAGTAGTTAAGGCGCGAAAGCGTAACAAACATCTTTAATAAAATGCAAGGATTGCAAAACAATGTAGTTATCTGAAATTGGTAAGTGGCTACCGTCGCCTGTATAAAACGAGCATCGCCACAGGTACCGCAAGTGCCCAGACGACCGTAGCATTATTAACGCTCTAGCCGCCAGAGTCGGATTTATCCGACAATTATTTTCGTGTCCATTTAACCAGAGACGGATATATACGACAAATTCCTCTACTTGTATGATGTTTATTTTTGAATGATTTAGTTGCTTTCTTAATAAAAAAAAATAAAAAAATAAAATAAAAATAAATTACGAGTAAAGCGGGGTTAAAGGGTTAACGATATGGGATTATGATAAGGGATAGGAAAATGGGCTTTGGCATCCCGAAAAAATGGGTCGCCAGACGGGTCACCAAAATAACTGCGAAAAGCAGTGTTACTGCAAAAAAAAAAGAAATTGAAAAATGTCAGTGATTATAATTTATTAGGCCTTTTTTAGGTTTTGTAGTTGTCGTGCCCCTTGACGCTTAAAGTCGTAATTTTTTTTATTAATTTTTTTTTAAGAGAAAGCAACGCAATGTTTAAACGCATTATACAAAAGTAGAGGAATTTGTCGTATATATCCGACTCGGGCGAAATGGACAAGAAAATGATTGTCGTATAAATACGACTATGGCGGCTAAAGGATTGACACATTAGCGATTATATATCTTATATATAAATTTCTTACTGTAACATAATGTAATAAAAAAAAATATAAGATCACTTTTTGCAGAAACATATTTCTTAAAATATGGACATTTAGTATCTTCGGTTCTACAAGTCTAGGATTTATTTAATTTCAGACATCTCACTTAAAATCGGCGCTTATAAATAACATCTATACTATCCATACTAATATTGTAAATGTAAAAGTAACTCGGTCTGTCTGTCTGTCTGTTACCTTTTCACGCCTCAATTACTCAATTGATCATCATGAAATTTTGCATACACGTTGTCAGGGATACAGGATAGGACATAGGGTACCTTTTATCTAGAAAAAAAAAAAGACTGTTCCCGTAGGATCATTTAAAATGAAATAAAAAAACTAACGCCTGGCAAAAGTGTTGCTTATATATTATTTTCTTTTCAACTCGTGGGAAGTCGCGGGCACCAGCTAGTATAGTTTTAAATATATCGTATTTGTTACAATTTAAATGACAGCAAATTTGATGTCTAACATTTGGTTAGGTTGACCTAACCTAATGGGTTAGGTTGTTTTGGTTGTTCTGTATTATCTAAAATTCTAAATCAATAGTAAAAAAAAAAACATATAAATTTTGATATTTTCTCATTATAAAATGCATCAAAATATTTTTAAAGTCACAATATTTATCTATCATTTTAAAGGTAAACTTTTAGAACTTTAAAACAAAATGACTTTTGTATCCAAAATAGCTGGATAAGGATATATAGCTATACAGGGTGTGGCTTGTAATAAGAGCAATAAATTAAAATAAATATAGACCCTTTAACGAATCAGTAATTAATTCCAAATGGTTTCAATTAATTAAAATGAAAAACAAATTTATTATTATTTTCTAACAAAATGAATCGAGCCAGCAATGTACTACTACTACAGACATAATGTGTCCAGTCGGAGTACTTGACATTGACATTTACGATCGTTCTCGCCTCAGTACCCTGTACCAAGACATCTGACGACTGATAAGCGATAATTTAGCGATCATGAAATTCATTTATTATGTATTGTAACTTTGGATTACTATATCTCTGAGTATAAGCACTTTGGAGTATTATCATTAGGTTAAGGTAACTGCGTACACTCTATATAGAATCGTCGTTTAAATTTATTGCTCTCATTACAGGCCACACCCTGTATATAGTAGTTATTTTTAATGATTATTAATGTATGATATATTAAAAAATAAAAATATATAGTCAGTAGTCTGAAATATTGTAGTTATAATATTATTATTATTATTTTAAAATCACTATGTCGAAGATTTCAAATTTAAAATATGGTAATTTTTCAAGCGAAAGATATTTAAGTGTTGCTTTCAATTCTCATAATAAATGTTAATGTTTTTTTTACGCTTTTTTTTCTATCACAAAACATCAAAATCATTGGCACAGTAATGTTTTGCGTTCGTGCAGTTTTTTTTGTTGTTTAACAATCGCTAATAGAAGTCGCCAGGGTAACGGTCACCATTCATCATTGTCATTAATTATTAGTTTTTATAACGTGGTTGCAATTTGAAAATTTGGTCGCAATTTGCAATACATAAGGTCGTAAGGTCTTATTGTTATTATTACAATATAGCCTAAGGTTGATAAGTACTAGTGATGTGCCGGATCGTTAAAAATGTATATTTATCCGCAGGATACGGATCCGAATCCGAATACGGATATTTGGTGTCAAGATCCGTGGATACGTATCCGCGGATACGTATCCCCGAATACGGATCTTAACTTTCATCTTGACAGTATCACAATGATTTGTGATTGATATCAATATAAAGTAGATTATATAGTTGATTTTGTACCTCTCGAGTTATGTACTATTGGTATGTTAACTCATTGTGATTTGATTTTTAGAAATAAAAATCAATCTGAAAGGAATTTAATAGTTTTTAATCAAAAATTAAAATCAAAATATTTATTTATCAATTAGGTTTCTCAAGAAACTCTTATGATCGTCATTATAAATTTAAATTTACTATTTACTAGGGTTTCGGAAAAAAGCCAAGATGACGATCCTGAGAAGAAACCCCGAAAGAAACTCAGGATACTATTCTTTTTGTCATCTTTAAAATATCTAATCAAATATATGAAGAATGTTTCATCTATGAATTGAAATTAATAAGTTAAAAGATCTCCAAAAGGATACAGTAAAGGATACGGATTTTTCTTTTTCCTCGGATATCCGCGGATACGGATACGGATCTTTCTTCTCCCTCGGTTATCCGCGAATACGGATACGATTATCCGGCACATCACTAGTTAATAAGTAATATTATTTTAACCTAGATTTCTAATAAATTATGTCTATAAGCATCGAGTCCAATGGTCATTGTAAAAAATTACTGTTTAAGGGTAACGACATTTGTTCATATATTAGCACTATTATTTATTTATAATTTCACTAAACTTTACTACCCTAACTCGAACGATTTTTGCCTAAACATTGGCGTGATAGTAGAGTCTGTGTTAATAATGGAAATAATGGTTTATGACCTGTTTTTTAGTAAGCGTCATTCCTCACTAGGTCGCGTTTTTATTGTCAGTTAGTGTTTTTTAAAAAAAAAAAAAAATGCTTTATGCTTAATTTTTAACGCAGAAAGAAATAAAAGCCGAGTTAGATGTAGTTCATGTCAAATCTACCCCTTTATTTGAAACTATTTACAATTTTTGTGTACATGGTTTGTGACAAAATGTTGGTATAAGAAAATTTGTACGTCTGTAAGGCCCTTATATGCAGTAATTTTATGCTTCTGAGTTGATCTGGTGGTTACGTATATGGTGGTGTGATGATGACTTCGCCTTACTAATAGTTAACTAAATAACCCACTAAAGCTTCGACTAATAACAGTACTATTTTAATTACTGTGTGATTAATTGAACATAAACTTGAAGTACGAATTGGCTTGAAAGTTATGAGCCTTTTCTATATGGTAGCTTCTTATCGTGCGATATTATCCAAACGCATAACCTCTGGGCCACGAAAGCAACGTTCGAAGCTAATTAGCTTTGCGCTGCAAGCGTTTCGTGGCCCAGACATAAGCGAATTCGCTTCGAGTTTTGGTTTCGTTGCCCAGACATAAGCGAATTCGCTTCGAGCGTGGGTTTCGTGGCCCAGGCATAAGCGATTTCGCTTCGAGCGTTGGTTTTGTGGCCCAGGCATAAGCGAATTCGCTTCGAGCGTTGGTTTCGTGGCCCAGACATATGCCTCAGTTCCCACCGAAACGCGACGCGACGCTGCGCGCACGCTTTAAGGTAGAAATAGAGAACTTATTTACTACAAAAAAAGGTATACACAGTTCAGTGAGTAGACGAAAGTGGTGTCGGTGTCACAATTCGCTCTGCAACGTCGCGATACGCATTGTCAAGCATAGTCGCTCGCGTCTCGTCTCAGCGTGAACTGACCCTAATCTTAAGCGTACGCTGGTCTTCTGTAAGGGAGTGGTTACTGCCGTCAGACGGGCTGCCCAAATGACTGCGAAATACAGTGTGGCTTACGCAGGTAGCCACCTACCACCAAGAAGACCGTCAGCCTGTATATCGACCTTAACATAAATAAATTAAAAAAAAAACTTCCTATACAATTTTATACTACATTTTAAGACCTCCAAAAAGTTAAAGATGCATAAGCTTACGCCTTTAGGTTTATATCGTATGAGGCCTAATTATGTTCCAGGTAAATGTGAAGGTTTACGATTTAAAATTGTAAATAGGCGTCGAAGCCTACTTACCTGCTCAAATAGAAGTACCTATTGATTTACTTATTGATTAAATGTTATAAATTATATTAACTTTTAATTCCAGCAAAAACAAGAGAAATGGCATAGTCACCAACCCAGCCATGAGACTCGTCGCTAACGTCAGAAATGGATTAGGTAAGAGTAATTTTAGTTAGTGTCTTTGGAAGCATTAGAAATCTTTATGGCATCATAATTATGAAAGAACTGGCTGAACCCTTGCTCTCTTCGCTGTGGCTCAGTCTTATATTAACTCAGTTGCCATAACAAAGGCTAACTTCCATTTTAAATGTGATAGTGGTTCTCTTTGGCGAGTTAGTTCACCTCGCTTTCGGCAGATGGCGCCGTAAAAAAAAGCCCAAAAATCCTTGAAGCGGATTGCATATTGTGTAAAAATTTCAAGTCCATCCGTCGGCTAGTTTTCGAGTTTTTTAGTGATACACAAACCGACACAACATTTATATATATATATGATCAGCCAATTTGATTACTAAGTAAATGTAAGAATAAAGTACTTTAATTGGTAGAAAATTTTGCTTATTGTTTTGAGTGTTTGTTGCCAATCGACTTGGCGGGGGGCACTGCCGTGTCCCCAGCTGTCGCACGCGACTTGGACCGCGTAATTTTATAAAATATAGCCTATGTTACTCTCTGATAATGTAGCTTTCTATAGGTGAAAGAATTTTTTAAAATCGTCCCACTAGTTTTTGAGTTTATTCATTATAAACATAAAATATATATAAATCTTCTCTCTTTATTATATTAGTATAGATAGAAAATAACACTTTTACAGTTCAAATATTGTTTGTGACATAATTGTGTTTCGTGACCATCAATGTACTAAAACTATGGATTTCGCACACCATACAAAACACTAGGAACTTTATGGAACATTTAAAAGTGACATATTGTGCGTAGAGCATCAACTCGTGTCATATGTCATTTAAAATCAATCGATCAATCAATCATTTATTTATTTGCAACTTAGTAACATACAAAGAAAAGAAAAAAAAACAATAAGGGTGGGTTGCACCATCTAACTTTAACGGTAACCATATCCAAACCAGCCGTTAAATCTTCGGTTAAGCATAATATGCGTTGCACCATTTTTACAACGGTTAAAATGACGTCATAACTTAACGCTAACCGTAACCGCTCGATATTGGCCGGTCAATGTTATTGTTACGGTTAAGTCAACTTCAGTATTTTGTTATTGTGTGAAAATTTTGATATCATGTCTTTAGTCCGTGATATACTATGGGAATCTAGTTCTTCTGATGATGATGAGTGAATACAATATAGTGGCCGAAATGCGAAAGAAAAAGTTTATCAACCTCGAATTGATCGATTTCGAAAATGTATACATTTTTGTGTTTGTCCAATGTCCACAAGTATTTGAAGTCTATTAACTTCTTCCTTGCCTTCTCTAAAACCCAATAATGTAAAACAATGAGTAGAGTAGATGTACCGGATTATGAAGGTACGTAATATGTCTGTGTGCAATATAGTATATTAATGTATTTTATTGTAAATTAAATACAGCTGGTGTATTAAGATCAATTTATAATTAGGTATTTATAATAATAAAGCCGCAGCTTAGTACGCGTGGCGTTTATTGCACTCATATCTAAAGTAAGTAAATAAATCTAGTTAATTAAGGTCTAACACATTAGAAAAATGTAGGTAAACTTACTTTAAGCGGTAGTCTGCCATAATAATTTCATCGGTGCTCGATCCGGCACGGTCCATTATTTTGATGTACAAAATAAAATGCTTTATTTACTCCTTCAACACGTTAAAAACACAAAACCTCAAATATTCGAATTTGTTTTGTGACAGGTGACTGAATGTTGCCATAATAAAAAAATTATTACCACAACAACTTACGAAAATTATATGTTTTTATAATAGCAACCCCTTTAACTTTGACAGTGACGAACAATATCATGGTGCAACATGCGATTGTTAATTTCGACTGTCACCGTTAAAGTCACCGCTAAAGTTAATTTTGACCGAAACGATAACCAAGCCTACGGTGCAATCGACCCTAAGGGTAAGAAATAATAAATAAAAAAAGTTACAAGTTACAAAAAGGTCCCTACTCAACTAAAAAAAACTACAAAAAGGCCCCTCAAAATCAACCAAACATTTGTCGTTTAAAGAAAATGAGACTTTACTTCAACACATTTAGAGTTTAAAGTGAATAGTACAAGTTGGTCGTTACCACCTTTCACCATTGACTCCGCCATTATTTCGTTTTAGGCGTACTTGACATGTGCCGCTTTGGCATTTATCACGCAAAATCCACACTTGCAGTACTTCGATGTTCGTGACTCAATATTTCATAAAAAAATTTGGCATTTCAGATAGCGCTGCCGCCAACATACGTCGCACTGGCGTCGCTCTAGCGGCTAGTGCCAGTTCCGCCAATCCCGCCGTCAAGACCAACGCGTTTCAATGGAGGAAAGAGACGCCGCTATAATGCTGCCAAACGGGTGCGAGCGAGACGGCGCTATTCACAATTTCACTCGTTCAAATGAGACTCGAGAATGAATATTCAAGTCAAATCAAGTTTTAAAGTCCTCTTTAAAAGATTTAATCTTTCTATAGCATACAAAATCGTGTAAATTCATATTTGAGTTAAAATTAAGCCATGAAACTCAATTAGTCAGACTAGTCTACTGAGTTGACGAAAAAATAAAATAAAAGGGTAATGCAAATTTAACAAAATATAAAGGTTGTATAAAAAAGTTTAAAAAAAAACCTCAATAATAAATAATTCTGTATATAAAAAAAATATGATTCAAAAACTTTTTTTTTATAAATCAATATTACAAAAGATTAAAATAAAAAGGACGAAATTAAATGAATGACATAAATTTAGAGGCTTTTTAAAATGCACGAAATTGTATAAATTATTATAAATAAAAAAATAAGACGGATTCTTTAGTCTCTTTCAAATGTTTAAATTGTTTGCATTGTCTCGTTGGCTTTACTATAGTAATGTTAAAAATTTAATTTAACTTTAATTTATATTCAACTAGGCGGAATTTAAAAAAAAATCGGACTTAATTTAACAAAAAAAAATTATATACATATTAATATTATTTATTTTATTTCGCTTTATTATCAATAATACTCTAAAAAAAATCTGATAATCAATTTTATTTGTATTGATTGACATTTTTGTATCTTATTCCAGACGCATTTATTATTTAAAAAAATTGTGTGAGCATTTCTCTCAAGGCGAGTTCTTATTTTTTATATTATATGTGTGTGTCCCTCTTTGTGATGTCCCTTAATTTGAAAAGGCATAAAAAAATCAGCACTTATATGGACATTATTAATCTGTTAATCTATCGCAGAATATGTGGACATTAATCTATTAAATCAAATAAAAATTAAAATGTTTACTCATCAATCAGGTTTCTCCAAGAAACTGTTATTATAAATTTAAATTTACCGGGGTTTCGGAAAAAAAAAGCCAAGATGACGATCCCGAAAAGGAACCCCGAAAGAAAATCAGGATATTATTCTTTTTGTCATCTTTAAAATATAAAATTACAACAATTACACCTGATTATAAACAAAATGAAAGTATATATATACACAATACTAAACCTAGTATGAGCTTCGAATGTCCCTAAAAAATAAATGTCACGAAATATATTTCCCTAAAAAATGAATGTCTTGAAATAAATGTCCCTAAAAAATAAATGTCACGTGAAATAAATTTTCATAAAAATATATGTCACTTGAAATAAATGTCCTAAAAAATAAATGTCAAGTGAAATAAATTTTCCTACAAATATATGTCACTTGAAATAAATGTCCTAAAAATAAATGTCACGAAATATATTTCCCTAAAAAATAAATGTCTTGAAATAAATGTCCCTAAAAATAAATGTCACGTGAAATAAATGTCCCTAAAAAATAAATGTCACGTGAAATAAATTTTCATAAAAATATATGTCACTTGAAATAAATGTCCCTAAAAAATAAATGTCACGTGAAATAAATTTTCATAAAAATATATGTCACTTGAAATAAATGTCCCTAAAAAATAAATGTCCTTAAAATATATGTCACTTGAAATAAATGTCCCTAAAAAATAAATGTCTCGTGAAATAAATTTTCATAAAAATATATGTCACTTGAAATAAATGTCCCTAAAAAATAAATGTCACGTGAAATAAATTTTCCTACAAATATATGTCACTTGAAATAAATGTCCCTAAAAATAAATGTCACGTGAAATAATTTTTCATAAAAATATGTCACTTGAAATATAAATGTCCCTAAAAAATAAATGTCACGTGAAATAAATTTTCCTACAAATATATGTCACTTGAAATAAATGTCCCTAAAAATAAATGTCCTTAAAAAATACATGTTACTTGAAATAAATGTCCCTAAAAAATAAATGTCACTTGAGTGGATTAGTTAGCTTCTAAGTCATTCTAAAAGTGCTGAGTTGGTTTTGGGAATTTTAAAATATTTTTTCATATATTTTTGAATATAATAAATAAGGTGAAACGAAAATGTATTATTTTATTGTGATAGAAAAAGAACGCGCCTTTAGATAAATTATAAATAAATAGATATATACAAATCGTTTACAATATAAACAATTGTGTGGTTTATTTGTTTTAAAACGTGTGTATGTTTTTATACGGTCGACATCGAAGTACTACAAGTACGGATTTAGCGTGACAAATGCCAAAGCGGCACATGTCAAGTACGCCTAAATGGTGAAAGGTGGCAACGACCAACTTGTACTATTCATTTTAAACTCTAACGTGTTGACGTAAAGTCGCATTTTCTTTAAGCGACACATGTTTGGTTGGTTTTAAATGACAGATGAGAGAGTTGATGCTCTACGCGTATATTATGTCGCTTTTAAATGTTCCATAAAGTTCCTAGTGTTTTGTGTGGCGTGCGAAATCCATAGTTGTAGTACATTGATGACGGTTGAATCAATTTCAGCGCTAAATTTCCTCGCTTTAAAAAGTATCTTTATGTGTATAATGAGTGAGTATATTTTTATCAAAATAGCTGTTTTTTTTGTCACAATATATGTATATCAAATTTGACTACCGTAGTCTAGTGTAAGCTTTTGAGTTTGGGGCTATTAAAAGACGCAGTTTCTGTTTTTTTTTTAATTGAAATTTTAGCCATAAATCTAATAATCATGACTAAAATAATAATCCTAATGGTTTTTTGTTAAAGCCAAATATATAATTTTGATGCCAATTTTTCAATAGTTATTTAAAAACTAACATAGCTTAATGTTTGAGATTTTTACTGAATTAGTATCAGACTAATAAAAATCTGCCTTTTTATATCCGTTTTGAATTCGCATTTCATGCTCTAATTATATTTTTGTCACTTTTGATCAAATTTGGCTGTAAAATTTACATTTTTTTAAAATCAAATTTGACTGGGAATCGAACCCGGACTCCTGAGTCAGAGCGCTAAGGCAAAGTACCTTACTTAATCACTCAACAATAGACTCGTCAAATAGAATCATTCTAAAGCCTTCCGGCCGTTTTCGTAGCTGCGATTCGCAACCAGTTGCGAATTAAGAATTTTTATTCTTAGTTCGCAACCAGTTGCGAAACGAGAAACCTGTACGTATCTGACTCTTTTACTGAGTCATAATGACAATTATCTTAGTCGATTCCCTCCAAAAGGTGACTTCACACTTGAGGCATAATTAATGTTCATTTTGAATTGATTATATATACATATGTATATATTTATAATTATATGATATGTAGAAATAACTTTTTTTTAATGAAACTGCGTCTCAACTAACTGACTGTTATTAATTTTTATACTATTTTGATCTCAATACATGAACAAATTTTGTATTTTTTTAAAACTGACTGCAAGATTGACAAGATACTAATAGGGAATATTATATCGTTAAGGTGAGGTCTATCAAGGCTGGTTCATATGTAATTTAAAAGAAAATTAAAATTGAATTATTTTAAAAAAGAATACAATTTATAACATCATTTCGCAGAGGAAATAGGTTCTATAATCCATTACTAACCAGCCTGTATTCCTTTAATTTTGCCAATATATTGTCAATTTGCTTAGTGATTTTGTAATATTTCGGTAATTAAAAAAAGGGACAAAACTTCGCCTTAACCTTGCTTAAGTTAACATTAAGTCAAGTTAAGTTTAACACATTGTAGGCCAAACCCTAGAGTGCTATAAAAGTGAATATATATTTTTTAATTTGTCAATATGTTACATACTATAAGAATGTACTATTTGAAGAGTAAACATCTTTTTTTAAATCAATATTCATTAATAGAAATAAAAAAGAAAATGTTATCTTGTCAATCAAATTATTATTAGGTGTTATTTTGTTTAGATAAACTTATATTTCATTGCTAATTCTAATAAAAAAAAAAACTAATGAAAACCATAATATAGAGCCATCTATGTCTACTTCGGATTAAAAGTTACTTCGATGTTAGAAATTTCGAAAAGGTAATTAGTAAGCGATATATCAAGCAAAATCTTCAAAATTATCTTAATAATTTTAAAACTACCTACAATTTTAAGGTGTTTTTAAATTATTAATAGGTATAGGTATACCTACGATATTTTTTTTTGTTTGTGCTGTCGGTGTACCTTTTAGTAAATAAATAAACACGGAACAGAGACATAAAGATGGAAATTAATTGGAAGTGTGGCTGCTTGCCATTTCTCAAATGAACATGAAACCTGTGTTATTAATTCCTTACAACATAGCCCGTCCAACGAAAGAAAAATAAAAAAAAGTAACTCATGTAAAAGCCAATTTTAGTATAGTTGTAGGTAAAGGTGTCTTAAACAATATAATACAATACGTTTAGTATGGCTGGGGGTGAAGCTAAGGGGTTGGTGAGGTGGATTTTCGTGAATAACTTGAAAACTACGGCCTATAGCGAAAAATGTTTTGTTGGTAAAATAATCTACATAAAATTCCCTACAAAAAAGGTACTATTCACTTTTTCGTTAGGATCAATCCACTGGGACAATCCACTGATTGCCCCGAGGAAGATTATAATGTAACTACATTCTTGTTCCGATTATGATTTAGCCTTTATCTGATAACTGTCCGATTTTCTATAAATTTCCGATTCAACTGCTTGGTATGTCGCTTACTTGGAGAGGAAAAGATGTTGTTTGCATTTACTAAATTAATTTCTCTAGATGCAAACGAACTTTTTGAATGAAAATTCTTCGATTCTTTTTATCTGTGGGCCTACCAGTGTGTCACTAACGTTACTATTATAATAATAGTGCTACTGTTAATATTTTTTTGCTGCAGTACTACTAACGTTTATATACTATGGATATAACATAGTGTAATATATACTATATTATAAATATTTAAATACTATAGATAGGCACATACGAAAGTATATATAATATGAAGACATAGAGATGTTTAAAAAAAAGTGTTACATAAATGAGAAAAAAAAATGGAACATATGTTTATTTACTTTAAAAGGTTCGTTTGCACAGTAAGAAATAAATAGACTTGTATAACTAGGTGAGTAATAATATTTTGCTATATGATATATTATTGCAATAATGTATTTTATTAGTTAGTTTATAGACTAACTCACGTTTAGTTTGCGTCGGTGCGCATTGTACAATTATATTATAAAAAATAGTATAAAAATATTTATACGCCATTATAATCGAAAAAAAAAATGAAACTAGAAAATTTATAATTTTATTTTTAATAACGTCAAGTAAGTAAATTTTAACTCGAAACTAAAAGTGTTTCTATATATTTACACACATTTGCACACTGCACACCAATTTAAAACTATTCTACGTAACTAGTTACGAAGTAAGAATTAAATATTTTCTTTAGTAACCAGTTGTTTATCAAGAATATTTTATCCGCGTTCGTGATATGTTTACGTAATCAACAAAAAAATCACTTAGTAAATAAATATTTTATAATATTATAAAAATACTTACTAATTTTGCTTTATTATATTATACAATAGTTTCTTTTTAATGACTACACGATAATCTTCAATGTTTATGTAATTTCTTATAAAAAATATCTACGTACGCGTTTAAAACATTCTCTTTCAATAACTAAGTAAGTTACTAAACAATATAATAATTCTTAATAACGTAATAATAAAATTAAAAAATCTTATTTCGTAACTAGTCATGTAACACAGTTACGAAACTGGACGGCACCGTTAAAAACGACGAACGTTATACAAAGCAATCCCCAACTACATTATTTATCATTTAAAAATTATTTTTTTTCGAAATTACCGGATTTACTTACTTTGCGTTATTTGAAATTAGTCGTTAGTGAAATATTCAACACCAATGTTTTAATGGAGGAAACGAAAATGTTTGATCGAATATTTTTTAGGAGGTTTTCGTGTGTTACGAGTATTTTTTTTTTGTTCTCTATTAAATAAGAATAAAAAAAAATTGACCGCATTCTAGTACTAATATATATATTATATGATTTTTACAACGACTTTATATATATATACACTTATATATAATATGTCGACTATAATTGGCGACGCAACAAAATTCTTTCAACAATTTTTCGCCAGTTTCATTCACAAGGCGACATTAATACTGTTCTCGTATGAATTTCTTTGGACCTCTATTATTATAATTGAGTCATATAGTTACAAAGGCAGCAACATCACTTTTTACAAAAAAAAAACGGCAAATCGATTTTTTCTTATACAGTTAAACATTTTTCTTAAAATTTGCAAAAATTGCAAGTTGAAAAAATAATAATGGATGTTTTTCTGTCTTTGTAACTATATGACTCAATTGTCATATGTAAGAAAAATACTTCGTCCCAAGCTCGGGACGAAAAATGGCGCGGATTGAATCTTATTGGATTGAATCATTGAATTTTGCCCCAACGAAATTTTCACTTGAAATGTGTCTCCTCTGTACAGCCTTTTATTTCTCATAAATTATATATTATGTGAAAAGCATATAATATAATAATAATAAATAAAATTTAACCCATGGAGAATAGAGGCGAGGAGGATAAACTCCTAAACAGTTTAACGATCGCGTTCGTTAAACTGTCAGATGTCATACCACAGAGTGCCTACTTTATGTTGTAAAGCACAGAGTACTTTATACTATACAGCCGTCGACATAGATAGCAAACGCATTCACACTATTAAAAACATTTATGAAGTAAACAAGCGTCGTTCTGGCCTTTTTATGAAGCACCGTTTAATGGTTGTAATATAATTCGGTCCTCCTTACCCCCTATTCTTCGTGACATTTAAAAAAGGTAGAATTTTCAAAATTCTCAATGGGTAGTGTATTGTGGGTAGTTTTTCAAAATTTTAATAGAGTAAAAAAATAAAGATGTGAAATTGTCAGTGTACGGTTTGAATTTCACACGAAGGTTGTAATAATGCGTGTCATCATATAAATCGAGGCTAAAAATAATTGATTGGCTAATATTATTAATAAAATTATCATAAATATAATAAAATATACGTAAATAAAGTTAATGGAATATTGAAGATTAGTTTTTTTTTCTTCGGTGATATTTAATTTTAAATGCTATATATGCAGTCAAATAATTTACGCTTTTGACGGGAATCAATTTTATAATATTGATCATAAAATATTATAAAATTTAATATGTATTTATAATAATAAATTTTATAATATTGAAACTTTTTTTGATAATGGCAACATTTATGAAAGTGTCATTGAATATGAAGTGTTCTGTGTAAAATCGAAAAAAGTATCCCCCGTCGCCATATTGCTAAATTTGACGTTTATTTTGTAAAAAATAAATAAATATTTATTTATTAAATACAATTTTTTTTGTATTGTTTTTGTATTTTTTGTGTGAGTTTGATAATTGTGATTTAGATAAGTACGCCTATGTACTGTGTAACGTAGCCGGTGCCGTGCGATATTATACGTTGTGAAAAAATATATTGAAATATATATATAATTTCTCTTAATTTATTTGTTTTATTTTTTGTAAAATATTACCTATCCTATTTGAAAAAATGCAGTCCTACTAATCATTACTGCACTGATATATGATATATGAGAGTAGATATTAAAAATTAATGAAAATAATTGCATGGATTGAAATTTTATAGAAAAATAATAAAAAAAATTTACGACTAGTTGGTGCTTCGTACGCGCTGTAGTTTAAAAATCTCACAGGAAACAAAAAAAAAATCCAGGATAAAAAGTATCCTACAGTTTAATCCAGGCATTCTAAACATCAGTGAAAACCGTATTCAAATAGGTTAAGCCGTTTCTGAAAATAACTTGCACAGACAAACAAACATTCTAAATACTATTTTTTTGCCTCTGTATCATAAGTACAACGTGTACAAATTGTTTTCTTTAAAAAAAAAGTTCACAGACACGGCTCTTTTATACACATCAGTTTCATAGTTAGTTTGGTTTGTTTGCTTTTATTCCATTACTACTACTCAGTTCAGCAGTTGAAGTATAGTCAGCACCAATATATCTCAATCGACCTTTTTTTTACATGAGGAATCCACAATGGATACTCAAAGGCCTGTCGGACCCCGAGATGGTAGTGGGGTAGACATGGCGACTACTTGGCGTCTTCTTGGCGTCCTCCGCGTCCGTTATAGGCGAAGTTGCGAGATCGGACGAACACTCTTCCGCAACTCCGCCGCATCCAACAATCGACCTGTTAAATGACTTATTATATGATAATAAGTGCCCTGAATTCTGGTTCTTACTTTGCCCAGAAGATAAGCATATGCATAACTAGAGAATACTTATTAGTGGCAAAGGGGAATAAATTATTCGTGCCAGATATTTCGTATGAGCGGATCATAAGTCAATACCACCAGCAGCCAGCAGTCTGGCCACTTTTCCGTCTACCAAAGGCTTAATAACCTATTAAATTATTTATGAGTAATTTTTAGAAAATAATTAGTTAGTTTTTAAGTTTTTATATTATAATAGTAGTAGCGAACCTTTTATTTATATATAGATAAAATGAAAAACAATAAATTATATGATATGTTTATGCTTCAATGAAGCTTTTAAGCTTTGCCATATTATGTTACTTAGCTTAGGCAGCCCCGGATCTATGAAATCTTCGGGGACAGAAACGTGATAGTGGCGCCCCCTCTTACCAGCATCTTCTTTATTATATAAATATAAAAGGCGATGTGTGTATGTATGTCCCCGTATGTCTCCTATAGACTCCAAAACTGCTGAAAAAAAAACAATCGACCTCTGATATTGGTTCCGGCGTTATATAGTAACGCAACTTGAGACAACTAAAGGTCAATAGTTGTTTGGTGTGAATTCAAGAAATATTTTTATTGGGGGTATGATAACTTAAACAGAAATTATATACACAAACTACGCTTTTACTTATAACCTTTGTAATGAAAACGCAGGTATGAAAATAATCTACTCGCCAACAGATGGAGCCACTACACCAACTTTATCATGAATTTTTAGTGATTTTTAGTACTATTAAAATTATTTAATGATAAATTGTTGGGTATCTATTTAATGATTTAATAATTCAATGATAATTAAAATTATTTAATGATAATCTAAATAAATAAATCTTCACATTGATAATTATATTCAAAAACTACTGTAAACGCATACTAATTTTCAAATATTATTTTTATCTTTTTCGTACATATCTATTACTAATAAATTAATTAAAGAAAGAAGATTTTGTCATTGTTCATATGTGATATGAAAAAGTATCATAGGTAAATGTGATAAAACTCTTAAACGAATTAACTGATTTTCATGAAACTTGGTAGATAAACATTTAGACGTACAGGACACAGGATAGGCTATTTTTTTATTTTTCAATGCGGACGAAGTCGCAGGCGCCAGCTAGTAAATAAATAATTTTATAGGTAATACTTTATTCGTTTACTAGCTGGTGCCCACGACTTCGTCCGCGTTGAAAAATATTAAGTACCCTATCCCGTGTCCCGTACGTCCAAATGTTTATCTACCAAGTTTCATGAAAATCAGTCAATTCGTTTAAGAGTTATGGAGGAACATACATACATACAGAAAAAAATTGTAAAAATGGTCAATTTAGTTTCAGTATCATGTATAGAGCCTATAAACACGATATCTCTGAAAACAAAGTAACTTACTCCATGACCGACCCTTACAGATTTATTATTAGTAGGTATTGATGATAATGAAAATAAATACACGAGGAAGACTTGTGTAGATTAATAATTTGCCAAAAAAAGTTGCATCCATGCGAAGCCGGGTTCAGGTCGCTAGTAAATAACAAGTAAATCGAAGAAAATAAATTATTTAAATTACTTTTTGTTGGCCCCACGCAACAGGCCTCATGTTACGCAAGTAACAAGGGTTTTTTACACAATTATCCGGCAATTAGGGGCAGCCACGTGACCAAACGTTTAAAGAATGGGATACACGATCGAGTTTCCTCTAAATCTGGTTGTGCATAGAATAAAGGCGCGTACACACTAGACTACTACTGAAGCCGAAACGGATCATCCGTGCAATTTGTAAGCGCCCTAATATTGTAACGTCTGTCCTAATATGGACCTGTCGTGTGTGGACATTTGATTTTGTTTGTGAATATGGCTTTTAATATAATAGTAAACATAGATTTTGTATAAAGCTTTAGCTGAGAGCATATTGTCTTGCCGGTTAAGTAGCTATGGCCGCACTTATAAAACGTACCTAGAATATAGGTTGTTAAAATTAATAGTACCTTTGAAAATTAAAAATAAATATAGTGAAGATCCCACGGGACTCTAGTCATTCCTATTCACAAAAAAGTTGACTATACATTACTCATGGAACAGTACTTTCGCGAGGAAATTCAAAAGTCACACAATAGTCACTAGAAGGGTCAATAACAAGTTATTACATAAACCAAAATTTAATAATGAGTATGGCAAAAGAACCCTGCAATATATAATTCCCTGTCTAATAAATAATTTACCTATCAACCTAAAAAATGAAATTACACAAAAAACATAAAGCGTACCTTAAAAAAATAATCTAAAAATACATGCCCGCATAGAATGGGACAGCCTGTGTAGCGCGAGTTCCACACGCACAAAACGCCTCGCTCGACCGGTTATTCTTTTTTTTTCTGCTATTAACTGAGTTGCATCTTGTATGCGATTCAGTTAGTTATTTTAAGCATGTTTATATGATTATGAATTGTAATATTGTATAGTTATATAATGGTGTAATGTTGTTGTGTTGGCGTGAAATAAAATGTCTAGACAAACCAATAATGGTACCAACATTGTCATCATATTGTGTGTAAATACGTGTTAGATAATAATAAATAAATAAATTTGGATTTAATAGGTTTTTAATATATTATACTAACAGGTAATAATGTAAAAAGACAAAAAGCAGACAAAATATTGACTAAAGTGTGTAAAAAACGTTATAACCAAAATTTCTTTTGAATGGATTTTAGATTTTACAAACTTAAAATTTATACTTAAAATTTTTGGGGTCGGCCACCCTTAACGTTTAGGGGTATGGAAAATAGATGTTGGCCGATTCTGAGACCTACCCGATAAGCACACAAAATTTCATCAAAATCGGTCCAGCGGTTTCGGAGGAGTTTGGCAACAAACACCGCGACACGAGAATTTTATATAGTAGAAGATTTATAATGCGGACTGCCAAGTTTTGGAACTGTGTTTCCGAGCTCATAAAACCCAAATATTTTCAAAAAGTTGGAGTGAGTAGTCTTCTTCTGGGTTGAGAATGAGGTTCGATCCATCATAGATCTCATCTTAGCTACACAGCTGGATGTTGACCAAGAGCAAAAACCATCTCTTTAAAAAAATCTCAACCTAATCACATACCTAATACAGACATAATAATGACAGCGGGGGTATAGCCTTAAATGCGATATTATATGACTTAAGCGCCTTAACTACATGCACAGATGGACAGCTTTTTCATAAACACCTATTATATTTAGATTCTTGCTTCAACATTGTATAAACCCGTCCTCTATAATCAAATCACCTGAATATTAAATGCTTCTAGTAGCGAAATTAAAAGAGTTGTATTTTCTGTCCCTTTTAGCTTCCAATATGGCAGTCTATTGTTGACGTACGATCAAAATGCTATCTCCAATATTCTCAGGCAACATTAGACTCTATGGCGAGGCGATAAAGACTAGAGTAAGTTTGCAGAGGCTAAGGGAGTGTTGGTATATTGTAATTTGAAGTAATTACGGGGCGGAATGCGTCTCTTTGATCCACTTTATAACTGGATTTCGCCGGTTTTAGAGATGAAAGGTGTTGACGAATAAGGGAATTGGTTTTGCAATGTCGATATTAATTATTATTGGAGACAAAATAAATGTTATAATGACGGAGATATGTACTACATAACATATACATATTCCAGCTTTTATCCTTAACCCTTTAATCGTTTGGTTTTCTAGGAGTTATCGTGTCCCTAACGTTTGACTTGTAAACAGACTTTTTTAAAGAGAAAATAACGCATTGAAAAAAAAATACATGTAGAAGAATTTGTCGTATATATACGACTCTGGTGAAATTGATACGAAAATAATTGTCGGATAAATCCGACTCTGGCGGCTTAAAGATTAGTCTTACTGAAGTCCGCAGCCCACTTGTAGCATCTGTTGCTTTGCTTGTGTTATAGGCGACGGTAGCCACCTATACTATGAAGAGAACCGTCAGTCTGTCTGTCGACCTTAACATTGAAAAAAAATTTGTTAAATTAAATTCCACAGCTTATTCTGAGATCCGCAGGAATAGGTACTTTTGAATAAAATATTTTTTTTATAAAATTGTTTGTTTGTTTGCATTGAATAGGCTCCGAAACTACTGGACCGATTTGAAAAATTCTTTCACTGTTCGGAAGCTATATTATCAGCGAGTAACATAGCCTATATTTTATAAAGTTACGCTGGTGAAGCCGCTTTTTTTTTTTATAAAATACTCTAAAACGCTCTACCATCTTGGGGTAGGAGTCCGACATAACCCATAGGTCTGTCCCCAGGCCAGATAAATTTCTAAGTCTCATAGTCTAATTGTTTTTCAATCAATTCCTTCATAAAATTACTAGAGCTAGTAGTAGTAGACTTCATCGGCGTTGTAAAATAAAAATATATATAAGCAATATAACGCTCGACTTCTTGTTGCTATAACACGCTGGCCATAGTGTTAGTTTTTTATTTTAGATGATCCTTTGGGAACAGTCCTTTCTTTCGGATGAGAAGTACCCTATATCACTGACAACATGTATGCAAAATTTCAGAATGATCAGTTGAGTAGTTAACGCGTGAAAAGGTAACAGACAGACAGGCAGAGTTACTTTTACAATTATAATATCAGTATCTACCTATGGATGTTAGATATTTCGCTGCTTAAATTCAAAAGTAAATCAAATCAAAAAATTCCAAAAATGTTTTTATTGCAAAAATACAATCACAACCCTTCATATTGTATGTTGCAAAAAGACTTATGATTATTTTATTCCATATTTAGTACATTTTGATAAAAATTTTTATATATTCAAAAGTAACTTATATGCTTATATCTCCTTTAGTATTCAGTATATTATAAAAGTACTTAAAACATTTAATGCTACTCAAAAATACGCTTCCAACGATGTATAATATGCATATATTTGATATATATATATATCTAATAAGAAAAAAATTGACAAAAAAATTATTATATTTTTTTTCGATTAGCTCTCGTGTAAAAAAGTGTAATTTTGACTTGTGGCACTTTTGAATTTAAGCAGCGATAAACATCTTAAGATGATAACATTCTAGAATGAATTAAACACGAACGAAGTCGCGGGCATCAGACAATATATATATATTATATTTTAGATTTTACCTAGGTACTATAATTATGAATCATATTGGTAGATATAAGAGTTGCATAGAATAGCATAGCTCAAGATCTATTATTTCAATGCATAGCTCTCCCTCCGTAGTACATAATTAAATTGCGTTCAATCAAAATGCACCTCGCGAAACGCACTCATAAAAACATACCAAATAGAAATAATAATGTTTGTGAACGGAGTGAACTTGCTCGGGGGGACGAACAATACGCGAATTAAGAAACAAATTGTGCGTGAGAGCCGCTAACATCAGTAACAAAGTTACGTCGAACGGACGCCTCTGAAACTGAGTTAATTTCACCAAAACGGGGGAGGGTTCAACAACATTACGTTTCACTATATAGTAATATTCATCCACTAACTTTGAGCCGCGACTTTGCGTCAAATTTTGATTTGATTATCATTTTTTTTTAATGCAGGAAAATCAATTTCTTCCGATGGAATACTACAAAAAAAAATTAAAAAAAATACTCATTTTTTATGTAACAATTTCTAAATGTAAATAATAAATATTTGTTAATTCATAATAAAATTGTATGGTATGGTTAATAGATAGGTACAGAGTATATTTGATATTTAATTTTTTGTTCTATTTATGGTGTTTGCAGTTTTAAAGGGTTGGTGAATTTATGGTGTTGCTAAAACAAAAAATTGTTTTTCATTCGAAATTCTTTTTTTAATGTATTTTTATTTTATTTTATTTATAATGTTAATTTTTTAAATTCTCACTCATTTTTCATTGTTACATTGTTTCTTTATTTTGAATAATCTTTAGATAACCATCACCAATGTTTCTATCCTTGCTTTCTATCGAATAGAACTTGAATAAAACTTTGGCCTCTCAGGCCACTCTTTGAAATCTTTGAAAAAAAAAAGTAAACATTTCCGTCTGTATTTCCGCTAATTCCTCCTAAACCATGCAACTGATTTTGATACAAAACCCTTCCTCGTTAATAGCTATCAACGAGGAAGGTTTTTTTGTATATAATTTGCAAAAAAAAAATCCGTGCGAAGCCTGTGGGCCGCAACTTCCGCAACTTCTTTTAAACCTCCCAATGGACTTTGATGCGGTTTTCATTAGTGGAAACATTGAATAAACGAGAAAGGTTTGTGTCACTGTATATAAATTGTAGAATAAAATTGCATTCGTGCAAAGCCGGGGTTGGGTCGCTAGTTTTATAGTTAAAATAAAACACATGCATTTAAACATACAGGGGCTTTATTATCTCTATTTATTTACATTCAAACAGATGTTGATTTTACATATCTACTTAAAAATCATGAATCTGTTTATATCTAATACATGACGTATTAACCAAAGAGTATATAATCACTACGTTTGGTATTACGTGGTTGGTAAACTACCTGAGATGATAAGAGCCTTATCTATAAATAAATTTAAAGGTGTCATTAAAGCCAAACTCCTCTCGAAAGGCTACTATAAGGTCACTGATTATTTAAGTGACAATGAAGCCTGGATTTAGAACTTGGATCCGGAGCTCATACTATGTTTTGCTTAGTATTGTATATGAACTTTATGTTTGTATTAAGTGTACTTAATTGTAATTTTTATGTTTAGATGACAGAAAGAATAGTATCCTGAGTTTCTTTCGGGGTTTCTTCTCAGGATCGTCATCTTGGCTTTTTTTCCGAAACCCTAGTAAATTTAAATTTATAATAACGATCATAAGAGTTTCGTGAGAAACCTAATTGATAAATAAATATTTTGATTTTTTTTATTTTTGATTAACATGACGTCAAATATTTCAGTGATGCGCCGCCGAAAATTAAGAGAGTCATACTTGTCTGTGGTCCTGAAATCTGACGTTTTATTTGTTTATTTATTGAACATTGTAATGTTATTGATTGACAATGACATTGTAGTAATTATAATGTCATCATTGACATTGTAATCATAATGATGTCATCATTGTCATTTTAATAATATTAATTTCTTCTTCTTCCTTCTTCTTCTTTAATGTCTTGGCTCCATCAGATTTTCTCCGATGATTTTGCCAGTGTCATTAGTAAAAAATAGCAATTTGTAATAAAATTAAAATCAAAAGTAGCAGATCCCGAGACTAGTCAGTCATGTCAAGTCTAATTTTTCTAGTTTTCCAAAACAGGTCCGTCAAGCCCAAAGCAGTCAGGTCAAGTCTCGTAATATTAATGTCATCATTGACATTGTAATATAGGACTTGACCTGACTGCTTTGGACTTGACGGACTGTTCTGTTTTGGAAAACTAAAAAAAATTATAGACTTGACTTGAGTGACTAGTCTCGGGATCTGCTACTTTTGATTTTAATTTCAATTTTGCCTTTTTTTTATTTAAAAAAGGCTATTACAAATTGTTTTTATTTTAATAATGACACTGGCAAAATCATCGGAGAAGATCTGATGGAGCCAAGACATTAAAAGAGAAGAAGAGACATTGTAATAAGCAAATTCTATTATAGAATTTTGCTTGTGTTTGCTTTTAATCGATTTATTTTCAATGTGGCGGCATCCGCCAAGTCTTACTTGACTTAAATGACGACGATTTTGTTTGATGCCTACGTCCTCGTTGGAGGCCTTTATATGTATATTTTGTATATATGTATTTGACGAATATATATTACAAGCAGATACATGTTAGTTAAGTAGAGTACAATATGAAAAACAGTTAAATTCTTAATTTCTATAAATAAAGTACCTAATTCATTGAGCCTTTAATGTTATTCTAGAATATTTACAACTTATTTTTTTTTGTAACTATATAATTGCATCAGTAATCTACTTGACCTTAAGGATAGTTTTAGTGACTATACAAAAAATAAGACTATAAACCGAATGATACATTTTAAAATCTCTATAACTGTTTAGAACAGTTATAGATTCTAAAATTTTCTTTTCTAAAAATTCTAATAATCGTAAAAATAACTTTGGAGTAGGTATTTGGAGAAACTCCATATTTCTAGAATATTTTCCATAGTTACATAGTTAACGCTCTGTCCTAGGATTCTCGGGTTCGATTCCCGGCAGGGTCAACTTTGTAAATTAATTTTCAAAGTTGGCTCTGGTCTGGATTTGGAATTAGTGGCAGGGCACACTGCGTTTCACAGTCATTTGGGCAGCCCGTCTGGCGGCAGTAACCACCTCGTTACAGAAGATCACCGTAAAATAACAGCACGTGTGCTGTTGTGTTACGGTGAGCGAGCAAGGGATGTCAGAGCCCATTTCCCTATCCCTACAGTCGGCAGCGGTGTTGCTTGTGTTATAGGCGACGGTAGCCACCTACCATCAAGTGGACCGTCAGCCTGTCTGCCGACCTTAACATTTAAAAAAAACGCTCTTCGTAGGTTTTTGTAATATATGTAGTTCAGTTCTTACCTAATATATAAACGGCCTATAAATTACCCAAACTAAATAATAAAATAATAATTATTACTTACCAGATAAATGAATATAATAATTTATTTAAATTAAAAAAAATAGGGATAACAATAATCGCAAATTATTTTAAATTCTGTAAAATACCGAATAGCACGAGAATTGAACGAAAATGTTCATATTACATAGGGGAAGGTGGGGAATTGCGGACGCGGGGTAAATACGGACTTACATATATCTACTCTATCCCTGCCGCCCGCGTCCCGCCGCCGCGATCACACGTTACGTTGTGCCATCTGTAATGCCCACCAAACATTCCCGACAAACGACTTTGCACACGTTTCAAGGTAATTGAAATTTTACATTTTTTGTGATTTTAATGTAATTTTTGGTATTAACTATTTTGAGTGTTATTCAAAAAGAATAAGTGTCAGTAAAAAAGTCATATTTTCTGTCGATTACGATGTTAATGACGAGTAAATAGTACAATCGTTTGCCTTGATAAATTTTGTTAACCTAAAAATTTCGTTGTCGTACTTTTTCTAACTCGTTTGGGTCAATTGCGGACAAATGGCCTGGGGTAAATACGGACGTCTGTAATTACCCCATTATTTATCAAAACCTATTATTTATATACTATTTTATATTATTTTTGTAATTACCCCATTATTTATCAAAACCTATAATTTATATACTACTTTATATTATTTTTTGTAATTACCCCATTATCTATCAAAACCTATAGCAATATTTCTATATTCCAGATGCCTCGAAAATATATTAAGAAAAAAAACCAGCTTACACCATTGAAACTTTACAAAGAGCTGTGCAACTCTAAAACCTACTCGTACAAAACGATTAGTTAAAAAGAAACACTCCATTATTTTCACCAGCACACCGGAAAAAGTAAACCTAGAGCAAAAAGAACAAAAGAGAATAGAAAGAAATAGAAAGAACCTAGAACAAGAAAAGACCAAAATTACAAATAAAAAACCAAAAAACACTAAAGAAAAACGACCAATAGGTTTAAGAAAATTAAACAATTTTGAATGTGATAAAGAAAATGATGAATATTTCTGCATTTATTGCCAGAAAAAGTATTGTGACCCACCCACCGAAGATTGGATTATGTGTTCAAAATGTAAGAATTGGGCACATGAGAATTGCAGTGCTGGGTCTTCTTCAAGAGGCTACGTTTGTGAATTCTGCAAATGAAATGGGACCTCGTCCGTAAATACCCCATGTTGTCCGCAATTAACCCAGCACTGGTCCGTATTTACCCCAAGAGCTAAGGGTAATTACGGACGTATATGTTTTTGTTTTTGATTAAAATTTAATAAACGTTGATTGATCTCATATAATTATTAATGTTGATTTGATAGTGAATCAACTATAGTTAAATAATTAATAAATACAGACTGATTATTATTAATAGTTTAAGTTTTATTTGTGATTCCGCTTAAGCGTCCGCAATTCCCCCACCGTCCCCTATATGTATATTGATGTTAACATTTTATTAATGTATATTGATGATAGAAATATTTTGATACAATTTCTTGTATCAAAATATTTCTTTTCCATAAGTTTCTCTTAATCTTTTATGAATTATCAATAAAAAATATAACACTTAAAACATATGACTAGAATTAACTTCCAAACCGACTAGATTACACTCAAACAATATTTAGTTTATTTACAATCGTTATTTATACTATTATTGCACTTATAACATAATTTTAGAGTTAGAACTATTATTATACACCTTAATTGCGGAGCGGATGATACCTAATTGACAAGGATTATAAGTCAGTGACAAAAAGTAACGCGGTCGTCGCGTGAAAACGCGTCGTCGCGTGGCGACGCGTTGTCACGCGACGACGCTTCTTAGGGCAGACAACGCAGGCCGCGTTGTCTAAAAACAGTACTCGGGGTAGGTAGCTACTTTATGTTCGTCGAAAACAAATCGCTTACAACTGCATCGAATATGGCGTCGTCCTAATACTACAACGCGACTACGCGATCGCGGTCGCGCGATAATAAAAACTGGCTATCGTTAACAGAACGCAAATACGCGATCATCGCATCGCGCGAGTAAGCGATGCGATAATCGCAACGTAGCGCGATAACACAAAAACTGGATATCCTTAACAGAACACCAATAAGCTATCATCGCGCGAGTAAGCGATGCGATAATCGCGTCGTAGCGCGATAACACAAAAACTGGATATCCTTAACAGAACGCCAATAAGCTATCATCGCGCGAGTAAGCGATGCGATAATCGCGTGGTCGCGCGACAACAAAAACTGGATATCCTTAACAGAACGCCAATAAGCTATCATCGCGCGAGTTCTTTTCAAATGTCTGTTTGCTTAGTGTTTTAGTTTCAAAAGTTACTAAGAGTCTACGACTTGATGAAGGAATGAATTAGAAAACTGACGAAGGTTTTCGTACACTGACTGTACATCCTGTACAGTGATGCATAACTCTGTGCGTCAGTCCGTAAATTTAAGCATTTAGGTACTATCATTTATGGGTACCTTAGCATTTAGGTACCTGGGTACCGTAATGCTAAATTTGCATGATCGTGTAAACCCACCATATTATTGAGATTTATCGCTACAAATAATTATATATATTTTATGTACTATTTGCATAATGATGTGAGTAATTCGCTTCGCCAACAATGTCTATGTCGCTGTCGCTGTGTTCGGTTTCAGAGTCTGATGTATGAGTTATCGATAGACGAGAGTCGTCCGGCTGCAATTAAAAAATAACATGTATTTTTTATATGTATTTACATTAGATTTATATAAATAAATTAAAATGATCGAAAAATATATTGCTAGGCGCAATCATCGAAGTGCTACAAGTATGGATTTAGCGGGACAAATGCCAAAGCGGCACATGTCAAGTACGCCTAAAACGGAATCGTGGCGGAGTCAATGGTGAAAGGTGGTAACGACCAACTTGTACTATTCATTTTAAACTCCAATGTGTTGACGTTAAGTCACATTTTCTCTAAATGACAGATGTTTGGTTGGTTTTAAATGACAGATGACAGCGTTCATGCTCTACGCGTATGTCACATTTAAATGTTCCACAGAGTTCATAGTGTGGAATTCAGGAGAGACTCGACCGGACTGCTATGGACTTGACGGAGCTGTTTTGGAAAATTAAGAAAAATTATAAACTTGACTTGACCTGACTAGTCTCGGGCTCTGCTACTTTTGATTTTAATTTCAATTTTGCCTTTTTTTTATTTAAAAAAAGTCTATTATAAATTGCTATATTTACTAATGACACTGGCAAAATCATCGGAGAAGATCTGATGGAACCAAGACATTAAAAGAGAAGAAGAAGAAGAAGAAGAAGAAGAAGAAGAAGAAAGTTCATAGTGTTTTGTGTGGCGTGCGAAATCCATAGTTGTAGTACATTGATGGGCGCAACACTCAAGAATGACCTTTTTTTAAAATATTCTTGTTGAAGTCGGGGAAAGGTTCTTGTGAAGAGAAAATTGGAAATATTTCTCGGAAAATTGCATCCGTGCGAAGACGGGCACAGGTCGCTATTAGAGTATAATCCGAATACTTACACTTTATCTTAGAATAAAATGTATAATTGATATAGACATATTTTTTTAAAGTAAACATT
This sequence comes from Synanthedon andrenaeformis, assembly GCA_936446665.2. Classification (NCBI taxonomy): domain Eukaryota; kingdom Metazoa; phylum Arthropoda; class Insecta; order Lepidoptera; family Sesiidae; genus Synanthedon; species Synanthedon andrenaeformis. The sequence goes on along the minus strand of OW387804.2, from coordinate 987,346 downwards.
CACATAGTTACCTTCCTTCCGTCAGATTGCAATTGATGTTTGGTTGCGAACTCTACAGCACTAGTTCCTGAGAACAATAATGAAATATATAATTATATATTTAGGGAATCTTCATGAATTTTAACTTTTTTTTATGTAAACTTCGGCCGACAGGCTGACGGTCCATGGTTACCACCGCCCGTTAACACAAATAACGATATAGAGGTTATTATCCACTTGATGGTAGGTGGCAACACCATAGAGATCTCCTGTCCCTCTCTATGTATGCACACTTAGATCTTTTAAACTACGCATCGGATTTTAATACGGTTTTCACTAATGAGAAGAGCGTTACTTAAATCAAAAGATTTTATATAATACTAGCTGACCCGGCAAACGTTGTTTTGCCAAAAAAAAATTTTTGGGGTGGACTACCCTTAACATTTAGGGGTATGGAAAATAGATGTTGGCCGATTCTCAGACTTACCCGATAAGCACACAAAATTTCATCAAAATCGGTGCAGTCGTTTCGGAGGAGTTTGGCAACAAACACCGCGACACGAGATAATTTACAGAAAAAAAAACCGTGCGAAGACGACGGCGGCCCCCTAGTTTTTAATAAAAACGCTTGTCTGAATTATTAAGAAAAGAAAAAATATCTCAAAAATTATGCAATAATTCGCACTTCTGTGCAGCAATTATTTTTGCAATGTCTCTGTCAACCCTAGTTGAGAAATTGCCATCGCCATGGCAACGAAGACGTCCGCCATCTTGTCGTCGTAACTCAATTACGTAGAACGTCTTGAGTTGTGGCGCGAAAGCGGCGATTCCAAATTCAATTTTCCCGCCCTTTGAGGTTGGCTTCTACCAATTACCTACGCTGCTACGAGCTGCTGAGTATTACACCTACTTAGCAGTTTTTTTAGATACTTAGAATAAGAAGAAGAATGAGAATAAATTTTATATATTTGTAGCAAAGGACATATATAATAAAAAAACATAACTACATGTTATAGAAAGACAAACACTAGGTACGTCCTCCGCCACAAACCGGTGTAAGGCGGGTTTTTCTAAGAAACGCTTCGAAAAACCTTAAAAAAGAAAAAAAACCTGAAACCTAAAAAAGAATGTCAAACAAGTTTTCTGTATGAAACTTTAAACTCTGTATGAACTGTATTTTTTTTACTAAAATATGGATAATCGATAATGGTACCTAATACCTAGTGTTATCGATATTTTATTAACTTTTTTTCGATAATATTTTAGTAAAAATATTTTGACAGCTAGGTATTGCTAATTTCGGTACTATTGAAATGAAAATATTGTCAATAACTAAGTACTCCATACTAATATTATACCTAAATATGAAAATACTCTGTCTCTCTTGTCTGTTACCTTTTCACGCCTTAACTACTTAATCAATCGATCATCATGAAATTTTGCATACACGTTGTCAGGGATACAGGAAAGAGCATAGAGATGGATCCTTTCATTAAGGAAAAATAATACTTTTTCCACGGGATCATCTAAAATTAAATAAAACGGTTATATTGCTTACCTATATATATATTATTTTATTACGCGGTCGAAGTCGTGGGCACCAACTAGTTATTATAATATATGTATATGTAATAATAATATTAAAATTACAAAAATATTGTGAAATTAATACTTAAACAAGTCGTGAGAGTGGTTTATTAACCCTTAGGGGAAAAACAAAAATATATACCTGACATAGTATATCTATACTAAATTACTAATATTATAAAGAGAATATATGTATTTTTGTATGTTTGTGATGAATAAACCCAAAAACTAGTGGATCCATTTTGAAAATTCTTTCCCCTATTGAAAGATACATTATCAGCAAGTGACATGGGCAATATTTCATAAAATTACGCGGGCGAAGTCGCGTGCAACAGCTATTTGAGTATATGTGAACATCCTGTATCGAATAAAGATATTATTATCTCGGTACGAGTTGAAAGTTTCATCGAAGTGTTATACTTACTTATTACTGAACAATGTTACACACTACACTTTGGAAACTACCTTCGAAACTTTCCCAAGAGCTATTAAACTTGTAAAGTTACAAGTTGCATACAGGTATATATAGCTAAGTTTAAGATAAGTTTCAAGTTTCAAAACAAATAATCGAACATGATTGGAAATATCGAAAAAAAAACATTTAGAAGCTATTAACTATAATGATAGCTAAGTATTATTTTTATTTTTTTCATCCACCGACAGATATCTATCTGTGTATCTGATACCTGTGACTTGGTATGGACAGATACACAGACACACACACATCAAACTTTATAATACCCCCTTTTAGCGTCGGGCGTCGGGGGCTAAAAACCCGTCTCAAAAAGATAAGTAATAATACTTTTACGGATCAATGATTTTACAATAAACGTCGAGTTTCTTATTATAATTTTTGATTATCACTCGGGAACAGTACTTTTTTCTGGATGAAAGGTATGCATACCCTACCCTATGTACCCTATGTAGTATACTAAATAGTATACCCTGTGTCCTTTATGTGTGTCACTGACAACATATTTGCCAAATTTCATGATGAACAGTTAAGTAGTTAAGAGCATTCACGGGCACTCCATTTGGCAGCGCTCCACTCCATCACTCCAATTATGTGGCATCGCTCCGCGTTTTGGATTTCCGAACATTCTAAAATCCAGTGGCCGTTCAACATTCAAAATTCTAATCTCCAATGGCCGCAGTCCAAATTATCATGAATGCGGAACTTGCGCGCCACGTGGCGCCATTCCACGCCGCGCCACTCGTGAGTTTCTAAACCGAAATCAATTTTAAGCTCAGTTCGTCGCACGCTGTGATGATGATCTAACCCGTCGACATTTACTCGTACGTATTCTGTGGTTGGCGTCGTTCTGCTGTATTTATAATGTCGGGAAGAGATTTTGTTTTGGAATAAGTCATAGAAATGTATAGACAATCGCCATGTCTCTGGAAAACTACTCATCCTGATTATCATGTTAAAAACAAGCGTAATGCCGCTATACAAGATCACTGCAGTTCTTTCAAAAGGTCGTCCCAAGTTCGAATTTTTGACGTTGCAATAGTCACCCCTTTTACGCTTTGGTTTTTGTTTTTAATTATAATCCAAGCAGTAGCTGACATAAGCAAGAATTTCTCTTAACTATCCATATGGATTGGATTCACAAAATTCTCTTGTACAATGTTTAGTAGTCGTTGCACAACTGACAAAAATATAGTGAAGTGGCTTCGCGCCGAGCAGTGAGTGTGGTAAGAATTTGGATGTCGTCTACCGCGTATTTGGAGCGCTGCCAAATGGAGTGCTCGTGAATGGCGGCCTTAACATTTTAACGCTTACACGCTTTTACGCGCGTCGTTTTACACGAATTTCTCAACACGATTGTGATTCACGTAGCAATAATACCAATACAAATATAATAAATATAATATACAAACATATAATACAACAAAATGTACGTTATATTTTATGTTATTTCTACAAATTCAGTTTATTAAAAAAAAGAAAAAAAAAAAGAAATACGTGTACATGAAATTTCAATGCTTATACTATGTAAAAAAAATAAAATATTATAAAATACTAAGGTCTATTTTATATGAAATTTTAAAAAATACACTATTTAACGCTAGGGGCAAACATTCCTACGGTCATTACGCGCGCTGCGTTAAGAGCAGGCCCCACGAAAAAAATTCCTACGCTCGCTCCGCCCACGTCCCGCCACCCGAGAGTTACAAGTTGCTCGGCGGCTCTCTAGGATTTTTTTAATATATCGCAAGATACAGCTTACGTAAGGTTGAATATTGCGTACATTATTTGAAGCATGATTTGGTATGCACTAGCTCGGAACTAAACAACGTAAGTCTCAAAATTGTTTTCGTTAATTATAGGAGTAAAAATAAACCTAAGTTTATTTTATTTTGACAATCACTGGTAAACAATGTTTCCTTGCTACGAGCAGTTTTTTGGCGATATAACTCAAGCCGTTTAGTAGAAAAATGTAATATTCTCCGGAAAAGGCGCGGATTTCGATCAAAAAATGTATCGAATGAAAATCACCTAATTATGTTTCTGACTTGATAATCTACAGATAAAGGTCTCAAAATATATATATGTAAATTCCACATTGATCAGATATGTGGTTGACTCAGCACATTTATTTAAAGTTCCCTTAGTTTCATAGGGCCTGGCCTTAAAACGTAACAAACAAACAAACAATCTCAATTTCTCATCTATATCTATACTTCTATACTAATATTATAAAGAGAGAAAGAAGATTTGTATTTTTGTATGTTTGTAATGAATAAACTCAAAAACTACTGGACCGATTTTGAAAATTCTTTCACCTCTAGAAATCTACATTTATCTCAGTGAGTAACATTGGCTATATTTACCTACAGCTAGTTAATAATATTTTTTAAAGTCACATTTACCTCTTTGTTGTTGTTGTTTTCGTAACTGTTTCTTATGTTTCATCCTGCGGTTTTGAAACCAGGTCTTCACCTGCGTTTCTGACAGGTTTAGGGCACCTGCCAACTCGACGCGTTCGGGTGTTGACAGGTAGCGTTGGGACTCGAAGCGTTTCTCGAGACCTGCACAATGATAATATCTGGTAGATGGCACCCCTTCGGCCGCGCACGAAACCGGAGTTTCGTAACCAATTACGAAAGAAGAAAAAATCTACTTTTTACGATACTACTTACTAAGAAATAGGTTTTTTTCCTTACATGGTATTGGTTTCGGTATAGGAATTTGTTATTAAATAATGTTACGCAACCAGTTATCAAAGGATTACCGCGGTTTCGTGAGAGTTCAAAAAAGTCTTCCATTGAAACTAATATCGTGGAAAGTAGATTTTTTCTTCTTTCGCAATTGGTTACGAAACTCCGGTTTCGTACACGGCCGAAGGGGATGGCACAATGATTTATTATAGCTTATTATAAATAAATAAATAAATAAAAAAGCCTATATTGCTGTATAATATTACAATACATGGGTGTCAGATTTATTATCAACGATCGGTTTTTTCGTCGCTATCAGCTTGTCTTTCGACAAAGGTCTCTTCCACTTTGTCTAACTAAGTTTAAAGATGTGAAACACTTCAAAATTGCCAGTCTATGTGTCTTTTATAAGATCCTACTTCGGAGAGTGTGCTCAGGAGCTGCATGAGCTCATACTGCCTTCTCCTTTCTTCTGGTACCAGCGGTCACTAACTACATCTTGTCCAAATCCCTCTTTTTCTGACCAAGAGCTTTAAAACATCCTTTATAATGCGCACTGCCAAGGTTTGGAACTGTGTTTCTGAGCTCATATAACCCAAATATTTTCAAAAAGTTGGAGTAAATACGCATCTTCTGGGTTGAGAATGAGGTTCGCTCCATAATAGGCCTCATCTTCGCTACACAGCTGGATGTTGACCAAGAGCAAATCCATCTCTAATAAAAATAAATAATAAAAAAAACACTTAAATGGAAAAGGGGCAGGATATATGCTGACAGAGAACAGAGAGACATGGTCTAGCTAGAATAATATGAGAGTGGTACCCCAGGGATGGCAAAAGATGTAAAAGTCGACAAGTAAAACGTTGTGAAGATAACTTCAAAAGATTTGTCGGTCCAGAATTGATCAGAATTGCAAGAGACAGATAGATGGAAGTCTTTGGAGGTATATTAGTGTATACCTAGATATAAATGTGATGACCATCTATCTACTTATCTATTCTCATGTCACAGTGTTTGTAACCGAACTCCTTCGAAACGGCTTGACCGATTTTTATAAAAATTTTTTTTTAAGTATATTCGGTAGGTCTGAGAATAGGTCGTAAACTATTTTTTATACCCCTAAGTGATAAGGGTTGTCCACCCCAATTTTTTTAATATGCTAAAACAAAGTTTGCCGGGTTATCTAGTCACATATAAATACGTCTTCTTTATGTATCTCCATTATTAAAAGTTCACGGCGGCAGTCAATTTCTTCTTGTCCTTCACGAGTCGAAACAATTATTATTTGTTCCACGAATTTAATACCAAATCACTCTGTGATGGCTACGTAACCATGAAATTCTTCTTTTTTCTACTCTACGCTTTGCAGCAGCCGATATCTGTCATGTGGTAATTCGTGACCCAAGTTCGCGACTACAAAATACATAAATAATGTTCGACCGAAGCTTCGGCTTCGGCTTCGGCCACCTTCGCCCACAAAATACCACCGGCGGAAGGTTTTGCCGAAGATTCCTAAATAAATAAATAAATGTCATAATTTACATTATTTCGAAATGTCACTATTTTTGACAAATAAATTGCAAGGTAATTTTTTTTTATCATCTCCAGATCAACTTGTAGAGATACCTAGATGATTTAAATTACCTTTCTATATTATAGTCGATATTATAAACCTTCAATATTAAAGTTTTAAAATCATTTATATTATTAATTCTAGCTTGTAGCTAATCTTGAACAGAATTTCTTAGAGCTTTAAATCGCCACAACCCAGCTTCGGCCAAAAATTGACCTTCGGTCGGATACTGCAAATATATTAGTCCTAATTAAAAACAATTAACAAAGAACACTACTTTACCTATCACTGCTTAGTTTTACCATGATATCAATACGATATTTTGCAAATTGGAATAAAATTAGTATCAATACTAATAGTAAATCTGTAAGGGTCGGTCATGGAGTAAGTTACTTTGTTTTCAGAGATATCGTGTTTATAGGCTCTATACATGATACTGAAACTAAATTGACGATTTTTAGAATTTTTTTCTGTATGTATGTATGTTCCTCCATAACTGAAACGAATTAACTGATTTTCATGAAACTTGGTAGATAACCATGTGGACGTACGGGACACAGGATAGGCTACTTAAAATTTTTCAACGTGGACGAAGTCGTGGGCACCAGCTAATTAATCTATAATATAAAAATTAATCCCTAAATGTGTTGCTAAGCGCAAAACTCGAGAACGGCTGGGCCGACTTTAATTCTGTCTTCACTCATGGACAGAGGGATAATCAGGGAAGGTTTTTATGTAAAAAAATGCATCCCGGGCGAAGCCGGGAGCGGCCCGCTAGTCTATAATATAAAAATGAATCCCTAAATGTGTTGCTAAGCGCAAAACTCGAGAACGGCTGGACCGATTTTAATTCTGTCTTCACTCATGGATAGAGGGATAATCAGGGAAGGTTTTTACGTAAAAAAAATGCACCCCGGGCGAAGCCGGGAGCGCGCCGCTAGTTTATTATAAAAAGAAATTGAAACTCACCAGTAAGCTGTGGGTCAGAGAAGACGGTTCGAGCCTTCCTTCGTCTACAATGTTTCAATGCTGACAGTGACAGTTCCGAAGGTGTGAATAGCGCGTGGTATGGCACTCCTGTCAAAAAAAATGCACATTAGCATTCATCTATATCTATAGACTAATACATACTAAGTAATATACTAATACAATATTATAATTGTGATAATATAAATTTGAAGGTAACTCTGTTCACGCTTAAACCACTTAACCAATCATCATGAAATTTGTAGCGTGTTCATACACTTCATACATCACTGCTGGATGCGCTACTAACCTGGATAACGCCTCAGATCCTGTATTTTATATATTTTTCGGCCTACATGTCATTCACGTATCATTTACATCACATTTTTCCCTTGTTTCCTTATTATCTTACCGACAGCCTGTTTTCAGAATGTCTGCTATACTTTTTCCTACATTTTCTCATACGTTTTACATGCATTTAGTCATCATATAATTTCAAAAACGCAAATTTATATATTTTTGACATAATCTCTTTGTTTGTTTATTTCGTCGCCATAGTTCCCATAGTATTTTGACATCATGCTTTCTCACTACATTGTTGCTTTCTCGCTCATTTTTTATTCCTTTTTATATACAACCTCACCTCTAAATTCGAAATGTCCTGGCCATATATATTTATTATTTTCTAAATTTAATTTTTAAAATATTATTTCGAAGGTTTTCCAGCCGGATAGTCTGATGAAAATCAAGCAGGGTGTTGTCGCTCCTCTCTGCGATACAACATTGAAATTTGGCCTGTCTTGCCTCTATCTGCTTCGTGTCTGAGTGCTGAGACTCCGGACACACTTCTCTACAGCAAATTTCACTTCGCGTCGTTCCGTGAGTCGGCGCAGAGACTCCGGACGCACCCATCTCTGCTTTCCGTCTGCATCGTGTCGTTCCGGGAGTCGGTGCTGAGACCCCGGACGCACTTCACCACTGCACGCTTCACTTCGTGTCATTCCGCGAGTCTGTGCAAAGACTCCGGACGCACCCATCGCCGCTGCCCGTCTGCATCGTGTCGTTCCGGGAGTCGGTGCTGAGACCCCGGACGCACCCATCGCCGCTGCCCGTCTGCATCGTGTCGTTCCGGGAGTCGGTGCTGAGACTCCGGACGCACCCATCGCCGCTGCCCGTCTGCATCATATCGTTCCGGGAGTCAGTGCTGAGACCCCGGACGCACTTCACCACTGCACCCCAGACGCTGTTTTTTTTAATCTTTATTTAATCACCTGTACTTCATTCATAACACTCTACACAACTTTCAAAATTCATCCATTTTTTTTATATATATATTATTTGTAAATATTTTCAAAAATATATCTGTAAATAATTTTCATTTTTTATTTTAACTGTCGCTTCACGACAGTTTGGCGCCCAACGTGGGGCTCGAACCCACGACCCTTAAATTCTAAAACAACACTTCTTCTAGTGCATTTTCTTTTGGTTTATTTTCGGATCTACATAATCCCCCCTAAATTCTAAAACAACACTTCTTCTAGTGCATTTTCTTTTGATTTATTTTCGGATCTACATAATTCCCCCTAAATTCTAAAACAAAACTTCTTCTAGTGCATTTTTTGGATTTATTTTCGGACCTACATTTCTTTGTCAATCTAAAACCTTCGAAATTTTATTTTCTTCATTTTGCTGTTTCATCTCACTACATTTAACACATTAATATCATTTTATCTTTACAGAAGGAAATAAGGTAAATTTGAACTTTATTTGTATTCTGATTATTTCATTTAAAATTTGATTTTTGTGTTTTGTGTTTTGGCAATTATGGCTAAACAAATAAAATTTGACCTACTGAACAAATAAGGTTCAATCTACTTTATACATTGCGCACGCTATGTATAGTGCTCATTATGAACTTCGACGTTTTTTTTTTAGGAATTTAATGTCGGTGATACCGTTTGGCTTAAGAATCGAGTATTAGGAAATGCTGGTTCGTCAAGTAAAGTTTCTAAAAAGCTTTCACCGTTAGTGTATATTCTCGAAGACACCAACGGAACTAAGGGCAAATGGCATATCAAAGACATTAAAACCTAATTAAACTCAGTTTAATCATTTCATCTCATTTATTCATTATTCAAAATTTTTATTTTATTTTATTATACAAGCTTTTAAGCCTGTAAACTAAAGTTTTGGAGCAAATGCTCTATTTCTTCTACGCATATGCTAATGCCGCGAAGCCTCCACTTCAAGCTCTAAAGCTTGAAGTTTAACTATGTAAGATGAGTCTTACGTAGTTATATCTTCACCTCTTAAGTGCTATACTTAGCACTCTACACGAGCGGCTGACTACTCGTTAAATTAAGCCCTAGGTCATTATTTTTTTTACAAAGGAGCGGCTGACAACTCCTTAAATAAGCCTTACCCGTCATTTGGGATCACCCTTTTCGAGTGGCAGTCATTGAATGTGAACTCCACCCGTACCAGAATGATAGAAGACGGTGTGTTTGAAGATGAATGCTTGAGCATGTATGTTGATGTATGAATCTGCAAAGCTGTGTCCCCTGGATCTGTCTGGTTTTTAATCAAAATTTTCTCGGTCGAAAATTTTTCTGGGGTTGTCGGGGAAATGTAGCGTGTTCATACACTTCATACATCACTGCTGGATGCGCTACTAACCTGGATAACGCCTCAGATCCTGTATTTTATATATTTTTCGGCCTACATGTCATTCACGTATCATTTACATCACATTTTTCCCTTGTTTCCTTATTATCTTACCGACAGCCTGTTTTCAGAATGTCTGCTATACTTTTTCCTACATTTTCTCATACGTTTTACATGCATTTAGTCATCATATAATTTCAAAAACGCAAATTTATATATTTTTGACATAATCTCTTTGTTTATTTATTTCGTCGCCATAGTTCCCATAGTATTTTGACATCATGCTTTCTCACTACATTGTTGCTTTCTCGCTCATTTTTTATTCCTTTTTATATACAACCTCACCTCTAAATTCGAAATGTCCTGGCCATATATATTTATTATTTTCTAAATTTAATTTTTAAAATATTATTTCGAAGGTTTTCCAGCCGGATAGTCTGATGAAAATCAAGCAGGGTGTTGTCGCTCCTCTCTGCGATACAACATTGAAATTTGGCCTGTCTTGCCTCTATCTGCTTCGTGTCTGAGTGCTGAGACTCCGGACACACTTCTCTACAGCAAATTTCACTTCGCGTCGTTCCGTGAGTCGGCGCAGAGACTCCGGACGCACCCATCTCTGCTTTCCGTCTGCATCGTGTCGTTCCGGGAGTCGGTGCTGAGACCCCGGACGCACTTCACCACTGCACGCTTCACTTCGTGTCATTCCGCGAGTCTGTGCAAAGACTCCGGACGCACCCATCGCCGCTGCCCGTCTGCATCGTGTCGTTCCGGGAGTCGGTGCTGAGACCCCGGACGCACCCATCGCCGCTGCCCGTCTGCATCGTGTCGTTCCGGGAGTCGGTGCTGAGACTCCGGACGCACCCATCGCCGCTGCCCGTCTGCATCATATCGTTCCGGGAGTCAGTGCTGAGACCCCGGACGCACTTCACCACTGCACCCCAGACGCTGTTTTTTTTAATCTTTATTTAATCACCTGTACTTCATTCATAACACTCTACACAACTTTCAAAATTCATCCATTTTTTTTATATATATATTATTTGTAAATATTTTCAAAAATATATCTGTAAATAATTTTCATTTTTTATTTTAACTGTCGCTTCACGACAAATTTTACAGACACGTTGTCAAGGATACATGAAAGGACATAGCGAGAAAAAAGGACTTTTCCTGAGTGTGATCATCTTAAATTAAGAAAACTAACGCCTGCTGGCAAAAGTGTAGTAGCAATAAAGATGTCAGATTTTTTTTTTTTTTTTTTTTTTTTTTTTTTTTTTTTTTTTTTTTTTTTTTTCAAAGCGGACTAAGTCGCAGGTACTAGTATTACATAAAGAGAGAAGATTTGTATTTTTGTTTGTAATTTATAAACTCAAAAACTACGGGACCGATTTTAAAAATTCTTTCACCTATAGAAAGACACATTAACGAGTAACTTATAGTTTATAAATATTTCATATTATAAACTATATCGTATATATTTTAATTGCTCCAGGGGTGGTATTGGACAATGGGTGTTATCGAGAGCGCTTTTATTCAACTTAAGTCTTACACCGGCTTCTATCAAGTATTAATTAATAAGTGTATACTTAGGTACAAAAAGATTTTTTTTAAGAATGAATAAGTACCTAACAATTTTAATCAATCTTTATTGTTAAATAGTTATGTCAAATTTGTAGGCTACGCGTTTCGTACCTACGCGTTTCAACAGTTAAAACGAAAATACTATTTAAAAACTGATTGCCTTATACAAAACTGATTGATTTCCTAGTGAGCCTTTACCTTGTGACAAAAAATATGGTGTGTCGACCGCTTTATAAGTGTTAGGCGTGTGTAAGTAAGCTCCCAAAGCGCCCATGGCTACTTGTAAATAAGACCCATCTCTAGTTGCCACATGAGGCCTTATTTCGTTCGGCACATGAAAATAGGGCTTGGGTTCTGGCCTTTCAAACTCGATCCTCTTCTCTATGGTCGTAGGCTGTTTAAAACTCCTTCCTTGCCCTCTGTACAGAATGTCTTCAATTAAAAAAGAAGTTTTCGAACTCTCCTGTCGGTTCGTGTCCGACGGAGTTTCACTTCGAGTTTCGTGTTCCATTCTTTTTTTAAAATCCGTTCGCGCTATTTCATGTTCCACAGTTTGAAATTTTTGAAATTGGAATTCGTAAATGTTCACTAGCTAAAGACCTAAATATTGTTTCTTTTTTTTAAATTTTAAATTAAGAACGTTTTAACACTTTTGAATTTTTCTATTTAAATGTCAATTTGATATTGGCAAAGGTTTGCAATCTAGCCAGCCCGTAGTTTATACTTTTTAAAAAAATAACCACGAAACGACAAACACTATTGCATTTTTTCTTCTAAATTCCAACGTAAATTGAGGCAAAGACAAAATAAATGTGCAGCCTAATGTGTCAAAATTATTATAATTTTTTTTAAGCCGTTCTCTATTCAAACACCAATTACACAAACGAACCGTTAAGAGAAATGTAATTGGTTATAATTGCGAGTAATTTTCCCGTTTGGCGGATGTTTTATGGTAAACGAGGCGATTTCGTCCGCGGGTAAAACTAAACTGCGCTAACAATCTGAGGGTGGTTATTGGGAGGGGTTAAGGTAACGCCCCAGGGGGTGGGGGCGGGTGTTATCGAGACGGTTTCTTTTTCTTTTTTTTTTTCAAGTCTTCAGCCCTTGCCTTGGTTTTATTTCTGATAAGCTTTATTAATTTTTCAAAGAACTGTTCGCTGTTAATTAAAATTTCACATTATTTTGTTGTTCTAATCCATACAACAAAATAAATATATTTCATATAAATGTGAAAGTAACTCTGTCTGTCTGTCAGCATTGGTGTTACTTTGCCAGGCGTTATTTTTATTTAATTTTAAATGTTCGCTCGGGAACAGAATACCTACTTACTTTTTTCAGAATGAAAATTATCCTATATCCTTTCCTGTATCCCTAAAAATGTTTATACAAAATCTCATGATGATTAGTTGAGTAGTTAAGGCGTGAAAAGGTAACAGGCAGACAGTTAGTAGGTATATGGATGAGTAAGGATGGTAGGCATATAGACTAATATGGATAGAATTAATATCGTCCACACGTAAAAAAAAACCTATAATAATATATGATTAAGTGAATGTTTTATAAGATATTTTGTTATATCTATAGTCTGAATTCGCCTTTACATAAATAAAATCACAAGTCTGTACGATAATTTAGATATCAAGTCAAGACATCAAATCAAATTGAAGGCTTTCGAGGAATTTCTCTTATACTTATCTACACTTATGAAAGAAATGCCTTAAGTAAGGCATAAAACACACTGGCAAAAAAATGAAATTCATCCGGTATTGGATGAAAGCCCTTGGATGAATTTGATTTTTTTTTTGACAAAGTGGCCGCAAACAGGCTGATAGACTGTCAAGTCAGTTTAGTAGGTAAAATTAACTATGATTTGCATGTTCCTAAAGAAAATATATTAATTAGGTAGGTAGGTACCTATGTTTCACACGAAAAAAAAAATTAAGTTAAAAATAAGAACATAAAAAAATTTTATTTAAAATATTTTTTGTTATAAGTATAGGTACTTATATTCTTATATCGATTACAATATTACCCTGGTGTATGTCATTACTCTGTATCTATTCTTATTACCCTGTACCTACCTAAGTTTTTTTTTTTTATTAAAACAACTGTGATTTTCCTTTTTTGATATTTTTTTAATTTTTATGATGAAGGATGTACCTACACCTACCTAAATTGTGTCTAAAAACATGCTAGTTTTTCTTTTTTCTTGTATGAAAATTCTTTACTTTAACTTAGCCATTTGGGCTTGGCCATGCGCAGTCTGGTAGCAATTGCTTAAGTACCTACCTTACCTAACCTAAGCAACCTAAGTTTCATGATATTTTGAGACGGTTTATACGGTTTATATGGCGGTTTAAACGCCCCTGACTTGATAGTTCGTTAAAAGCTCTTTTTGCTTTCTATACACGATTTTGGACCTTGGCACTTTTTACATCGAAAAACACAATTTTTATCCTATCCTGCTCCTGAACCCAGTCTTATTGAAATAACCAAATAATAAATTATGTATTATATATATAATACATCATACTATATCAGGGGTTAAATTGGTGTAAGACGGCGTAACTCGACGGAATCAAACTCGCATGCAAAGCAGTATACGCCGATTGCATCGTTTTGATACTTAAAAAAAAAACTTTTTTGACATTTTATTTATTTAGTATAGTGGCAGATCACACTGGCTTTCGCAGTCTGTGACTAATCACTACTGTGACAATAACAGCATGTGTGCTGTTTTGTTTCGGTAAGTGAGTAAACCTATCCTTTATGTGGCTGCTGTATGTAAAGCTCATGTGGCTGCTTGTTTTATTGGCGACGGTTTCCACCTAATCAACTGGATCATCAGCCCACCTGACACTTTTGATTTGGGATTTTTATACAGTAGAATATGTATGACAATTCTTGAAAGAGGTTACCTAATAGGTAGTTCTATATTTTATCTAATAGTAATATATGGAATTAACCAAATTAGTTATTGTTTTTGAAAATCTATCATGTGGCGGTACCTATTATAAATTTATCCATGTGTAGGTACCTACGTAAGTAGGTACTTAATTTTCCTACTTACCTAATTATACCTAATATATAACCTAAGTAAGACTGTAATGTGTGTCAGTCTATTAAAAAAGCATAAAAAAAAGGATAAACAAAATTTATTATTAGATAAATTTTTTACCTATTTATAATATTTTATTTTATTTTAATAAAGCATTAAAATACAAAACAAAATTCTTGAGAAGCCAATTTAGAAACTTAAAAAAAAAATAGGTATATACTATATAACGATCCTAATCCGAGAATCAAAAAAATTCGGTCTCAAATCCATAACCTTTCACCCCATATCTCTTCCCCTAATCCCGAGGTGGGCGTGGCCAAGTTAAAGGCAACCAATCAGAGTGCTCCGCGCGCGCCTCTCAAATATAACCAACCAATCAGCGTGTCCCAATTACGGATCAAAAGCGTACAGATTTGGGGTCACTTTGCACCGTTTTGTCGTTTTGTTGGCGTTTATTTTACTCTAGCTGCTTAGCTCATGGATTTGCTTGTTATATTAACACTTTAAAAATTTATTAATTAATTGAATAATAATAATAATACTATTAATATCGTACAGATATACAGAAGGAGGTACTTTTTGACACGACACGAATTGTCAGGAGGTTCCTCACTCTGCTGCAGCCCTACTGGTAGCTTGGGCCTTGCCTCGCTACCTGTGTAATTCTAGTTTTAGGTTTTTTAAGATATTTTTTTTTAATATTTATTGTAAAAAATTTAGAATTAAGAAAGAAGATAAATATGTGAATAATAATAATAGGTAATAATATTACCTAGGGACCAAACATAACATCTGGATCTGGATGCTTCTGGTTCTGGTTTCAAAGTTATGGAGGAACATACATACATAACTACATACAGAAAAAAAATCTAAAAATGGTCAATTTAGTTTCAGTATCATGTATAGAGCCTATAAACACGATATCTCTGAAAACAAAGTAACTTACTCCATGACCGACCCTCTAAGATTTATTATTAGTATTGATTGATTAGAGATTTGTTTGCTCTTGAGCTCATCCAGAAGATGCCTATTCACTCCAATTTTGAAAAAGAAATCGCTTATATGAGCTCGGAAACAGTTTCAAACCTTGTGGCAATGTGAATTTTTTAAATCGCTTGGTCCGAAAAAGAGGTATTTCGATGACAAGAATTATTTCGATGGAATTTATTCTTATTCTTAAATAGTATTACAAACAACGCAAAAAGAAGCACATATGTTAATTAACAGCACCATACACTCGACGTTTTGTGCAAATTGCAGGGTGTAGGGAACAAAAGCGGTTGTCAGTTGTCGCTACACAAGGGTCGCGATAAGGCACGCTCTCATTAGACTATAAGACATCTAGTGGGAAACCATGTTTACCCTACAACTTCTCTTCAACGACCAATTATCTGATTTATCCATATTCACACTAGAAAAACAAATTTTTTTTACTAATTTTACCTACTAATTTTATAAACTAAAAGTAAGGGGAAATCTATCTGTACCTCTACCATGAGTTATAATGACCGCACTCGCTAGCGAGAACGCAAAATATTTATATGGAAAATTGTCAATTTGACATTGACAGTTGACAGTTTTACATATAAATGTTTTACGCTCTCGCTAGAGAGTGCAGTCATTGTAAACTCATGGTAGAGGCACTGTATTGCTATTACACTTTTATCAGGCGTTAGTTTTTTTTTTAAATTTTAGATGATTGATTGAGTAGTTAGGCGTGAAAAGGTAACAGACAGACAAACAGATCTTACATTTAAGTATAATATTAGTATATTAATATTACTATATTATTACTAAATTATAAGTATTATTACTATATTATATTAGTATGGAGAGCATCTACAGTATAATAAGTTAATTATAGAAAATCACTTGTGGTGAGTACCTACCTATATCTGGACACTTCTATACTTTTTACGACCCTCCAAAATTGCATGTTATAAAATGTTTAACAGGTGTCGTGACGTATCTTCATCATATTATCTGTCAAGTGACAACGAAGTGCAATTGTGACGGTTAATTAATCCACAAAAAAGTCGACTTTTCAACTCTTTTTTTAGATAAATTGTGAGAGACAAGTGGACAGACAGTCCACTCGATGTTAGGTGGCTATATTCGCCTATACATACACTCATGAACTCGTTGGATACTTAGGTCTTAACCTATCAGATTAGATATAATGTATATTAAATACTAGCTGATGTTGGCGACTTTGTCCGCTTTTTAAAATAAAAAAAACAATATAAGCAATATTATAACGCTTGACCTCTTGTTGTCATAACACTTTGGCGTTAGTTTTTTATTTTATTTTAGATGATCCCTCGGGAACAGTCCTTTTTGAAGTTTACTCCTTAAGCCCGTGTTATGAAAATTTGTGGGAGTAAAATCAAAATTGTTACACGAAGGTTACAAAAAAGTTGCGTTATGTTTAGGTATGCGTTAATTACGTTCTATTTTTTTTTAATATTTTAGAATATCTGAAGTTTCAGAGATATTGCGCCATCTAAACAATATTATTTAAAAAAAGAACAATGTTGTTCTTTCGTTGTGTTCGAATTATGAAAATTTAAATTTTATAATCGTTCAGAGTAGTTTTTTTTTTCTGGATGAAAGGCACCTCATGTCTATCCCTGCGGTAGCACACTTGCAGCATCTGTGGCGTTGCTTGTGGCGACAGTAGCCACTCATCACCAACTGGGCCAGCAGCCTGTCTGACGACCTTACCATGAAAGATATTATATTATTATTTCTGTGCATTAAAAGTGATTGGTTATTTGGATATAATAGGTAGGGTTTGCACACTCTTATGTGAGGGATCTTTACAAAATATACCTACACAGAATGCAACTAAGGTACAGTCGGGGTAAGCAAAGATTCGACAATTTAAAGTCATCCCAAAATTTCATTTCAAACGTATGTCAGTGGTTTTGGTTTCAAAAGGTACCTAGGTACTATAAGAGTCTACTACAACTTAATAAAGGAATGAATTTGAAAACTGACGAAAGTTTTCGTACCCCGACTGTACCTACGTTTGTCGTTTGTTGATAAATTTAAAGTCTGTCTGTTGTTCGCTTACTGCTTTAGTTTCAAAAGGTACTAAGAGTCTACTACGACTTGATAAGGGAATGAATTTGAAAAATTGACGAAGTTTTTCATAACCCGACTGTACCCACGTTTATTGATTGAATGAATGAATGAATGTATTACAAAAGTGAATTCTGACACGTGTCAGTTGAATATTCGCTATAAACGTCTCCGTTTGACCGAACTTCATGTGTTTTGACATGTGTAATTATGTTTATTATATTGTATTGTTATTTCGTTATATCCAATTTAGCGTTGCAAAGGGTGAGGGGAGAATGAAATCGCTTTGATGACGAGGAAAATTAGTTTAAACGGATATAACATTGATTTAGTCCAACGCTGTGTGATATTACTTATCTGTTGTCTATGCCTATAATCATAGAGTAAATAATACTTAATATACTGGTTAAGTATGATTTACTCTATGCTATAATCTATGCCATCAATGCATTTTGTCAAAATACTATACTTGTAGTAGGTACCTACTATTACTTATTCTGTGGTAGAGTTCAAAAATTGTCCTTTGTCGCAAATAAAATTTATTCTTCTCTTCTCTTCTTCTCTCGTCTTCTTCTCGTCGAAAGGGTCTAGCCGTTTCGGAGATTAGTTGGCACACAGACAATAAATTTTAAAAATATATGTTTTGTTATACCTATGTTTATCGTAGGTAATATTTTGTTGCGTAGTTAAAAGCAGTTATTTTGACATTACAAAGAGACATTTCAATTTTATTTATTTAGTATAGATGACAAAAGAATGATACTTGTTCTCACTTTTTTCGGGGTTCATCATCATCTTTGTGGCTATTTTTTTTTCAAAACCCTGGTTAAAGTAGACAATTACATGTGTCAATTTAAAAAAAATATATTGTCAATTTAATCATGCGACTCAGGATATCTTGGTGACATTAAGAAGTTATTAAGGGGGATATTCAAACAAAGAATTCACATACTTACCACTCGCATACTCTTAAGGACCCCATCAACTTCAGTTAAGGCGTGCCACGTGTCTGGACACTTTGACGGGCTTTTTATACGAATATATAAAGGAAGTGGATTCCCCTAACTTCCTATGACATACAGAAATACTTTTATATTTAAGTTTCAACCGCATTTAGAGGTTTCAATTTTAAATACTGGTTAGGTAATTAATTTCTAACAAAATTAAGAAACATTATTTAGAATGTAGTTTGAAAAACAAACGAAGGGGTTTTTAACAAATGTATGTCAGTTGATTTTAAGATATTGAGAAGTGTGTTTTAGAAATTGTTTTGAGATGGTTTAAAGTAATTTTGATGAATATGTGTATATAAAGTTATACATAGCTATGTAAAATGAAGTAATTAAATTTATGCTATGGAAATATAAGAAGTTTAATTTAATTATTTTATGGGTCCTGTGACAAGTTTTAAAATATAACAGAAGTAAAAGAAGAAATTTTTTTATCTACAAGACCCTTGAATGCATTTTTTTGCAGATCAACGAACCTTCCTAGTTTTTCGATCATTTCATTAGTGAAAACAGAATCGAAATCTGTTGGGGGGTTTAGAAGGTAGCATAGAAGCCAGATAGAGGTGGCCAGACAGTCCGTGCGAAACGACCCGGCCCCAGTTTTGCACGGACGCATAATAGGGGTTAAAGTATGAAATTGCCGTTTTATTGTAATAGGTACTTACTTCGAATTGACATAGAACCTTCATGGTTTGAGATTTTTGAGTGAAACTTTTTTCATACGGTACCTATGTAGTTCTTCTTTTAAAAAATGTGCAACATTCGATTATCAACTTTCAGTTGTTTTTTTTATTCAGCTTAGACAATAAAGATGGATACTTCGAAAATTCGTGTGATTTTTGAATACGAGTTCCGACGCGGAACTAACGCGGCAGAAACAGCTCGCAATATTAATGTTGCGTTTGGAGAGGGGACTGCTAATGAACGCACTGTGCGATTTTGGTTTAAACGCTTTCGTGATGGAAACTTCGATTTGAAGAACGAACCACGTGGAAGACCGCCCACACAGGTGAATAACAATGATTTGAAAGAGATGGTGGAAGCCGATCCGAGCCAAACTACCCAGGATTTAGCGGCATGGTTTAACGTTACCTTACCAACAATATTGACTCATTTGCATCAAATCAATAAAATAAAAAAAAAATGAAAAATGGGTGCCTCATGATTTGACTGATCTGCAGAAAGAAACGCGTGTTGAAACTTGCGTTGCCTTGGATCGAATTTGGATCGAATTGTGACATGTGATGAAAAATGGATTCTTTACGATAATCGTAAGCGGAAAATGCAATGGCTGACCCCAGGTCAAACGCCGCAACAGTGTCCTAAAGCAAAGCTTACCAATAAAAAGGTAATGGTAACTGTTTGGTGGTCTCAGCGTGGTGTTATTCACTATAGCTTTCTCCGATCTGGTCAAGCAATAACGGCAGATGTCTACTGCGCCGAACTCCGAACAATGATAGCGAAACTAGCAGTGAAACAGCCCCGACTTATGAATCGATCTTCACCATTATTGCTCCATGATAACGCGAGACCTCATACAGCACGAGAAACCGTTTTAACTCTACAGGAACTGCAATTAGAAACCATTCGTCACCCTCCGTATTCGCCAGACCTTGCTCCAACGGACTACCATTTTTTTCGTGATTTGGACAATTTTCTGCGTGATAAAAAGTTTTCTTCTCAGGAGGCAGTGCAAAATGCTTTCACACAGTTTGTCGAATCTAGATCACCAGAGTTCTATCGCAAAGGCATAAATGAGCTTCCTATTAGATGGCAGCAATGTATAGATAATAATGGTAATTATTTTGATTAAATAAATATGTTAAATTAAAAAAAAAACGAATTTTTATTTTTCAGTACAAATCGGCAATTTCATACTTTAACCCCAATATTTTTCTGCAAATTATATACAAAAACCTTTTTTTATCCTACCGGCTGCGGTTCCTCTGACGTAGGTCAGAGACCTTGACCTTATGTAGCTAACAGAGTAAACGAACTAAGTTCTCTTGCTTAGTTTTGGTACTGCTATACAATGGTAAGTACCAGGGTACTGACCGGTCACTTCTTTGTCGATCTTTACTCTTTCCATTATGAAAACCGTATCAAAATCTGTCCAGTTATTTAGAAGAAGTTAGCGGAGAAACAGCCAGGGCGGACAACGATTTTATTTTTATGACAACTATAAAATTAACTTACATAAAAAAGAAATTAAATATTAAATTTAGTAGATAAAAGTCAGCCCCCCTAATGGATAGTTAACGATTAGGTGCTTTAATAATAAAATCTAATCGCATATTATAAAGGTTAAACAGTGCCAAGGGAGACATTGACATTTTTGTAACTCAATAGAGTGGTTCAAAATGCTTACCCCTATTTTAATGTATAAACATAGACGCGACGACTTTGAACTCTAACATACTCTAACAAAATAATCTAATTTAGCACTTAAATGGCCAATTTTTCTATAAAACAAAATTAAAGGTCTGATGCCTATATCTCCATCTACATTATATTAATCAATACTAATAATAAATCTGTAAGGGTCGGTCATGGAGTGTTACTTTGTTTTCAGAGATATCGTGTTTAAGGCTCTATACACGATACTGAAACTTAATTGACGATTTTTACAATTTTTTTCTGTATGTATGTATGTTCCTCCATAACTCTTAAACGAATTAACTGATTTTTATGAAACTTGGTAGATAAACATTTGGACGTACGGGACACAGGATAGGCTACTTAATATTTTTCAACGCGGACGAAGTCGTGGGCACCAGCTAGTATTATAATAAAGAGATAAGATTGAATATATAAAGAATTGAAGCGTTTTAAAACAAAGGAAAGGAAGGAACAAAGGTTTAATACGCACTGCCATAGTTTGGAACTCCAAGAACCAAACCAATGCAAACCTTTCGTTGCGTTGCGTTCTTACGAAACGAAAGAAATAAAGCCCGGTGATTGGTGGTTGTAACGCCCACATAAAATTTTGACCAATCACAGAGCTTTCTCCCAGCGTAGTGTAGCTTGAGCGTAGCGTTTACGACTGTACTTTTGCTCTTGGCTAGGCCCCCCTGGGCTCATAACCCAAATCCTTTCAAAGTTGCAGTGAATAGACGTGAATCTTCTGGGTTAAATCGCTCTATCATAGGTCTCATCTTCGCTACACGGCTGGATACTGTCCAAGAGCAAACCCATCTCTAATAATAATAAAAAAATATTACGTTTTTTGTTTGAAATGGAATACTTAACCTCAAAAACAATTTTGCAGGCCTGGCAGCCTACGAGCGCTTGCGAGCTGACGGCGCCGCCAAAGCTTGATATTAAACATTTCATATACCTAAGCTCAATGTTAAATCGTCAATGTCATCTGCCAAGTAAATCCCTTAATCCTTTAGCCGACAGTTTTTTTTCGTATCCATTTCGCCAGAGCCGTATATATACGACAAATACCTCTACTTGTATAGTGTTATTATTTTTAAATAATTTAATTACGAGTTAAGCGCTAGGGGCACGACAACTATAAAACCAAGCGGTTAAAGGGTTAAACATAATTTATTGGCGAAAGATACCTACGGGAAATGAATAAAATTAATTCCACTTAACTTAATAAAAAGGTACTTAAAATTTCCTTCCGTTATCTATAAAGATGCTATCAATCAATTCACTCTTAATCTTCAAGATTATGACAAAAACCAACAGGAAATTGAAAACAATAAGGAACAATAGGTCTTCAAATGTGTACAAATTTTATCATAGATTTTGAACTTTATTTCTTAAAGGAGTAGGTTCAAATTGGAGGCGAAATGTTTCCGTAATAGCGTTGCCCTTAAGACTCGTGAACGGTGACAGCATTGTTAGCGAGATAAATCTAGGGTTGTCAATCAATTTTATTTTATATTTTTCTTATATTTTAATTTGTTGTATTAATATTTCTATTTAGTCTATGTTTAATGAGTGGTTTAGATGAAGTTAGCGGAGAAAGAGACAGATGTGGACAGCGACCTAAATTTAATGAAGTAAGTGGTTACTGTGAGTCAAGTCAACCGCAGAGAGAGAAAATAATTGGCCATCGCGGAGTTTTCTTTGAGATTTTAGAAGAACTACAAATCTCTAGTAAATCATTTTCATGTATCTTAAGGTTTAGTTTACGTGAGCCATGTAAAATTATGTTTCGGCGACTTCGTTGCAAAATATTGTTTTTCTATTTAGATATATTTTTGTTTTCGTTAAAATTTATCTAACTGACGGTGAAAACCGCATTAAAGTCCGTTGCGTGCTTAAGGAAGAGTTAGCGGTTATACAGACAGCCTTTCCTCGTGAAAGCGACTTAAAATTATGTATAGTTACTATTTAAAGAAGTCGAACACAACGAATTTTGATAGGGTTTTCACTAATGGAAGAACGAGAAACGTGGCAGGTTTGAGTGAGTATAAAATTTGCAGAAAACAATTGAATCCGCGCAATGTATACTAATATTATAAAGAGAGAGGATTTGTATGTTTGTAATGAGTAAACTCAAAAACTACTGGATCGATTTTGAAAATTCTTTTAGCTATAGTAAGCTACATTATCAGCAAGAGACTTAGGCTATCATCGTCAATACTAATAATAAATCTGTAAGTGTAGGTATTGTATGTATGTATGTATGTATGTATGTTCCTCCATAACTCTTAAACGAATTAACTGATTTTTATGAAACTTGGTAGATAAATATTAAGACGTACAGGACACAGAATAGGCTACTTTTTCTTTTTCAACGCGGACGAAGTCGCGGGCGCCAGCTAGTATTTTATAAAGTTACGAAGGGCTTAGTCGCGTGCAACAGCTAGTTGACTTATACAGCTAAAAAAATTATATTCCATGTTTTTTATATTTCCATATTTCCATTTAAAAAAACAAAACATATCATGTGCCAACCCTAACTTCATGAAGCGTTCGAAAACTATCAGATTTCAAGCAACCCCTTCCACTCGACCCTTCCTTTGTTGAAACAAACTGCACCTAGAGTTCTTCAACTGATGAAGTATTTTTTTTGATCCGGTCATGATAGAAGCATTTAGTTGTATCATGATACTTCATTTAATTGTATTAAAATTAAAACCTATTAAGTACCTGTAGTAAGAAATAAGAATATTTTAGTTTAAAAATTCGTTTAATACCTTTATGTAACGGACTGTACATGATGCTAGTGGGTGAGTTGTCTATTGAAATATAGTCCAGTCATATAAGACCAAAATTCATACTATCTGCGAATTTTGGTCTGTCAGTACGAAAATTTGTATACACTTTCGTTTTTATGTTTCAAACATTATGTGAAAAGTCTATAAACCAGACTTTTAAGGAAAAAAAGTTATTCGAGGTCAAATGGCGCGTATTTCGGTTTTTCGCGAATAACTCGTTTTCATGCTCTTGATCACTTAGATACCCCATTACTAAAATTAAAGATCATAAAATTCTCTACAAGTTTACTATAGATCATTTTTTTCTACGAGCAATAGATTTTGAGATACAGATTATACAATATCACCTCAAATTTTCGTCTTTTTGTTTTTTTCGACAACTTTTTTTTCAACAGCGAATAACTTTTTTTCTAGGCTTTTTAAGCCTATAAGACCTCTATAAAAAATGTAGAGCACAAAATTATCTTTAAAAATAGTGTTGGTGTGTATTTAATAATAAGTATCAAACATGACAACTCGCCCATTTGGGCGAGTAGCATTAACCCGCACGGCTATTGACCCTTAAGAAGCCGTGCGGGTGAAACCGCGGAACATAGCTAGTATGAATATAAGAAAGAAAACAAAGATTTTGTTTGAACGAGCTAATCTTTGGAACTTGAAATTTATCTTGAAATCTTTGGACGATCCCATTAGATGAGTGGTTGCCTTAACGCTCTGTCTCAGGGGTCCCGGGTTCGATTCCCGGGTAGGTTAACTTTGGAAATGAACTTTTCAAAGTTGACTGGTCTGGAAAGTAGTAGCAGGGCATGCTGTTTTTGGGAAGCCCGTCAAGGGGTTGTAACCACCCCTTTACAAAAGACCATCGTGAAATAATAGCACGTGTGCTTTTGTGTTTCGGTGATTGAGTAAGGGGTAACCATCCTATCATCAAGTGAACCGTTAGTCTGTCTGTCGAGTTATTGAGATTATGAAATTAGGAAGCTATACCAAGCGAATGGGCTCTGGCATCGAAACACAAAAGCATACATGCTATTATGTCACGGTTGTCTTCTGTAAGGGGTTGGTTACTGTTGCCAGACGGGCTGCCCAAATGACTGCGAAATGCAGTGTGCCCTGCCAGTATTTTCTAAACCAGACAAGAGCCAACTTTGAAAAGTTTATTTCCAAAGTAGGCTCTGTAGGAAATCTAAGCCGGGACCCCTGAGACAGCGGGTAAGCATGGTAAACACTCATCCAATGGGCTCGTTAAAATGCATACTTAATCAGTACTTACTTAACCAGTAAGCAGTATAACATATATTTAATAATACTAAAGGCCTCTTTCACCAACTAAAGTAAAGTGTTTATTACTTTACTTTTCATGTAACGCTAATTGGTGAGTAAATGTTACGAGTATCTTGTTTCAAATTTATTGAAATTACCCTTGAGTAATGCTACTCGAAGATGGTGAAACTTGTACGCTTTCTTACTGGTGACTTTAAGTGTCAAGTAGGCTTACTTGACACTTTACTCACAGATGGTGAAAGAGGCTCTAATTAACTTAATTTTTTTTATTACTTTACCAAATAAAAATAAAAATAAATAATAAAAGAATTTTTTAATTAGTTCTTCGTTTTCAATATAATATTTTTTTTGTATTATTTTGGTGAAGGAATAAGTGGACTTTTTATTTTTATTTAATTTATTTGTAATTATTATATTATTTATTTATAATTAAGTTAATATCACTAAGTTAATAAGATATTTTATCTGTGCTATGATATTTTAATTTAAATGACGAGTGAAACCGCGGAGTGTAGCTAGCTAGTCACTTGTGAAATTCCAAATGTGAACTATTTCAATCTTTCCAAATTAAGTACATATTATCAGACAAGGAAAAATAAATGAGCGTCGTTCCGAGCAATTTGCAACGTTTTGTCGTCAGCGCGTGATCAATGTCAATTATCAAGTGATTATCCTACGCGGCGGTAGATGGCGCGCGACGGCTTAGCGTCCTTAGGGACTTGTTAAAACGTATCATGATGTCTGGATTCGCTTACCTAGCAAACACCCCATTACACTGTATCTCAAATATCACGGCCATGGCATTTCTTTGGTCAAGGGTGAGATTTTAAAATGAATTTACACAATTATATATACTTTTTTTTTTTAAATAAATTTGTACAGTAATTTAAAAAAATCACTAAAATAGTGGCATCATTGTTGGACATGGTGCCAGTAAACCTTGCATATTAGAATTTTCAAAACGATGGCGTTTTTATTTCTCTAAGATTTTCACCACCTTTGACTTGGATTTTAGTGTTCATAACTTGAGTTGTGTCCATTATTGGATTTCACATTACTGGTTTTTAAACCTGTTCATCACTAGTGCAGTTGGCTTGGTTTACTTTTATATGTTTTTTATAATTTTATTTATACACTAGTTGGTGCCCACGACTTCGTACGCGTTGAAAAATATTAAGTAGCCTATCCTGTGTCCCGTAAGTCCAAATGTTTATCTACCAAGTTTCATGAAAATCAGTTAATTCGTTTCAGAGTTATGGAGGAACATACATACATACATACATACATACAGAAAAAAATTCTAAAAATCGTCAATTTAGTTTCAGTATCATGTATGAGCCTATAAACACGATATCTCTGAAAACAAAGTAACTTATTCCATGACCGACCCTTACAGATTTAATATTAGTATTGATATACTTTTTTTTAAATAAATTTATACAGTAGTTTAAAAAAATCACTACCAACATATAAAAAAATTATCAGAACTACCTCATGCCTACACTGCGTTTTGCATTTTGCCACTACTTTCAAAATCAAAACCAGAGCCAACTGAAAATTTCGTTTCTAAAGTTGGCCCTCTCGGGAATTGAAGCCAAGACCCCTGAATGTTAAGGCAAGCTCATTAACTACTCAACCAACAGGCTCTTCATTAAAATAATCTATTCTAGGTAGACATATATAAATGTTATGTTGGTTTGTGTATGCTTCAAAAACTCGAGAATGGCTAGACCGATTTTGATTCACATATAAAAAGTGGGATAAACAGGGAATCTATATATATTGTATATAAATGTTGTGTTGGTTTGTGTATTACTCAAAAACTCGAAAACTAGCCGACTGATTGACTTAAAATTTTTACACAATATGCAATACACTTCAAGGATTGATCATATCTATTTATCTGGTAATAATGTAATCTCGATCGAGAGAAAAATTTGCATTTTTACGGCGCCATCTGCCGAAAGAGTGGTGAACTAACTCACCAACGAGAACCGCTGTCACATTTAAAGTGACAGTTAGCCGTTGTTATGACAGCCGAGTTAAGACTGAGCCACAGCGAAGCGTGCAAGTGTTCAGCTAGTATTCTTATATATAAAAAATGCACCCCGAGCGAAGCAGGGAGCGGGTCGCTAGTCATCATCAATACTAATAATAAATCTGTAAGGGTCAGTCATGGAGTAAGTTACTTTGTTTTCAGAGATATCGTGTTTATAGGCTCAATACATGATACTGAAACTAAATTGACGATTTTCACAATTTTTTTCTGTATGTACGTATGTTCCTCCATAACTCTGAAACGAATTAACTGATTTTCATGAAACTTGGTAGATAAACATTTGGACGTACGTTACACAGGATAGGCTACTTAATATTTTTCAACGCGGACGAAGTCGCGGGCACCAGCTAGTGTTGAAATAAAACAAGACAATACAATTAGACAAAGGCGATGATAAAAATGTTTATTGATTTTATACCTTCCTTCAGTTTTCAGGCGTTGCAAACGATAAACATTTTTATCAAGTACAAATGCAGATAAGATAAAGCCTCTGGCAAGGATTGTTAATATCGACGCCATTTTATTCAGTCACATTACAGTGTCTGCTTTGACGATACCTTATAAATGTATATTTTATTTGGTTTCTTTTGTATTTTTAATTAAATGTAGTTGAATTTGTTATTTATTTTTTATGTGCAAGTGTGAAATTTAATAAAAAAAGATTGGTAAGTAAATACTCGGATCATTGATTGCATTTTGTTATTTTTTTTAAAGTAGATATTAATTGATATTAAGTATATACTTACACAAATAGTAATTGGGCGTGGCTGCGATTTTTTACAGCGTACATAAAAAAAACAACATTTTATTAAACAAATGTCATTTTTTTATTTTTTTACTATAGCGACTTAGCCTTAGACTTAGACTTAGAAAAAACTTCACACGAATGAAATTTTTTCGACAATTTATATCGTACTAGCGGCCCGCTCCCGGCTTCGCCAGAGGTGCATTTTTTTTACATAAAAACCTTCCCTGATTATCCATCTGTCCATGAGTGAAGACAGAATTAAAATCGATCCAGCCGTTCTCGAGTTTTGCGCTTAGCAACACATTTAGGGATTCATTTTTATATTATAGAAGAATATATGTCGGCGGCCAATCGTATAATCCGGCAATTCGTGATGTGCCTAGGCAGATCGTAATATGGAACCGTTTCATGAATTTCCTAACATGTTTTAAAACATGTTTAAATAACAATTTAGTTAAGTTTAACATGCTAAGTGTACTGTTTAGAAGTGAAATTTAGATTATAATCAATACACTTGTAATTTATAGTTTTCACGTATATACCTAATTGTATTCTGTTTGTGTACTACATAAAATAAATAAATAAAAATAAATAATAGCAGTCACATCTTTCGAAGAATATCGTTTGACGTTTTGGCTACCCATTGAGATCTGAAACTGTGATTTTTGACCACTTTGCAACTTTATGAAACACCATAATTAAGTATATTACGATTTGCCTAGGCACATCCGGATTATACGATCGGCCGCCAACATATATATATATATATATATATGTACGCAAATGTTCATAGGAACACAAATAAGGTCACTGTCCGCCTTTGTCTGCTTCTCCGCTGTCTTCTTCTAAAACAACTAACAGATTTTTATACGGTACTAGCTGGTGCCCGCGACTTCGTCCGCGTTGTAAAATATTAAGTAGCCTATCCTGTGTCTCGTACGTCCAAATGTTTATCTACCAAGTTTCATGAAAATCAGTTAATTCGTTTCATAGTTATGGAGGAACTTACATACATACATACAATACCTACACTTACAGATTTATTATTATTATTATTATTATACGGTATTCACTAGTAAAAAAAGCAATAAACGATGGAGGTTTATGGGCAACATATCTATCTATATATATAAAAATCTCGTGTCACGATGTATGTTCGCGATAAACTCTGAAACTACTGAACCGACTTTGATCAAACTTCATAGGTATCTGTTATTTGGTCCAACTTAAAAGATAGGATAGTTTATATCTCATTTTGTTTATTTTTTTTTTTTGCAAATTATATAATATTATTAACATACTTATTCAATACAGCAATTATTTATCTGTGAGTTCCATAAGGTTCTCACAGATGGCGGTTTAAAGTAATTTATCGGCTGGATTGCAAAAAAGCACCCCGGGCGAAGCCGGGAGCGGGCACTAGTCATAATATATGTTTGCAGAAAAAATTGCATACGTGGGAAGTTTCTTTCTTTTTATTATCTCTATTGACATTTACACAAACATTCATGAACCGATTGGCGAATGGTTAGCTTGTCTGAGTGTTCTGACTCAGGGGGCCCTGGTTCGATTTCCGGAAGGGTCAACTTTGGAAATTAACTTTTCAATGTGTCAGTGTTTCGCTCTGCAACCTCAGGGATGTATCAAAATATATTACCACTAGCTGTTTCACGCGATTTCGCTTGCTTAACTTTATAAAATATAGCATAAATTACACGCTGATAATGTATAGCTTTCTATAGGTGAAATAATTTTCAAAATCGGCCCATTAATTTTTGAGTTTATTCATTACAAACATACAAACATACAAACATACAAATCTTCTCTCTTTATAATATTAATAGTTAGTTTAGATATACTATGAGTATAATAAATTTATGCATCATATAGTAATAAGACATCACTTATATTTAAAAACCATGAATCATTTATTTTATACTTATGTGCAATAATTCTTTGTAAAGATATATTTACTTAAATATAGGAAATATCAAGATAATTTCTTATCTTTAAAGATAACCTGGTTTTGATTAAGGCTAGGTACCGGTTACGTTTTACCATAGAGAAAATAGTACTTTTACTAAGTACTATTTTCTCTATGGTTTTACTCACGAATTTACTTTTAACAAAATATATATCACGATGTACAATTCACGAGCGGGCCACTAGTATATCTATATATTACAGCCAAATCGCCGAAACTGTCCGTGTCTTCCGCTAACTACTTCTGGCTTAGTATAATGCTTAATTTATAATGCTTAAGTACTTTTTTTTCAGAACTTTCTAGAAAGATGTTCGGTAAGGGAGAGATAATTGCCTTTCTCGTTTTTTGTTTGACTGGAGTCCTATGTCAAGGTAAAAATTTTATTATAATAATAATTGTTTGTTATTGTAGATGAATTTTTATAACTTTTGTTTATGTAGTTAAAAATCTTTAGATTTAAATCATAGATCATAAACCCAACATAGTTTGAGCTCCTGCCACATATGTCATAAGACGTTCAACTTTTTATCAGTTAGTAAAATGCTTTTAGATATAACATTAAATTTATAACAGTAAGGACGCCAGTAGTTGATGAAAGTAACGCCTCTGAGTAAAGTGACAAGTAGTTGGTGAAATTAGCCCACTTTAATGTGCAATATTTGATGACATTGTTTACATAAAATCACTTGCTCTAAAGCAGTTATTACACTATTCAATTTGTAGGAAACCAATTTAGGAAATTGGAATGTGTAATCGCACTTAGAACAGTTTGGATCCAATTTTGATTTTATCTATTTTCAATTCTATGTCTACGATTTAGAAATCAATTTAGTGTAGTGTAATCACTAGTTCACTACTTAGGTTCCTAAATTGGTTTCCTTCAAATTGAAAAGTATAATAACTGCTTTAAGAATAATAATAATAATAATTAAAATAATAATAGTCTTTTATTTCCATATCTCTAAAAAAAATTTAAATGTAGGGTACAATTAACGTTAGTGAAGTGTTAGTATTTAATTTTATAAATTCTTATATTATAGTTGTTAGTGTTTAGTTAGTTTTCCTTCTGAGTTATGAATCCCTTTTTGGGTAAATAAAGGCCTCCCCACCATCTTTAAGAATGAACAGTACAAATTGTAAGTATGCGCGCCATCTGTCGGCGAGTAGCGTTATTAATTGGACATCACTCATTTCGGTTTTCATTAACAGATGGCACCACCGATCGTAATGAATCCGTCCCGCAGGTGAATTGGTTAGAATCGGGAATTTGCAGACAATGCGTATGTAAAGATGGAAAAGTCGATTGCCACGATCAAAGAGTGGACAAATACTTCGAAATGAAAGAGTGGAACAGTAAGTTTAGTTAATATCTATTTATATATGTTTATGACGACACGTTTGGTCTAGTGCAGGGGTTCCCAAACTTATTTTGTCTACTGCCCACTTTGAGAGTAAATTATTTTTTAGCGCCCCCATTTTTTCACCTACTTAAAAACCACTATAACTTCAAATTAAATTAATCAATTATTATTAATTATATATTAGCGGAGATTAAACATTAATTCTAAACGAGACTTTTACTATAACTCGCAAGAGTTAACTTGAAACCTGAGCGCAGTAGGTAATACACGCGGAGAGAAATATCGAACCGAGTTTGAGCAAACTCTTAATCAACTAATATTAGTTGATGTTCACAAGTTGTAGTTGAGAGTCGAGAGCTCATGCAGTCGGTGTCTAAGAAGCATCCTAGCTAAATGAAATTACAAATCACCCCCCCAAGCCTCTAGACAACGCCCCCATTTTTTTTCTGGGTCTGCAGGCCCTTTAGGCCTGCAGCGCCCACAAGGGGGCGTTATCGCCCACTTTGGGAAAGACTGGTCTAGTGGCTAGTAACCCTAGTTGTTAACCAAACTGTCGCGGGTTCGAATCCCGCTAGGGACAAATGTTTATGTGTTAACATTTTTACCTTTGTACCTGAGTCATGAATGTTTTGTATTTATAATATGTATGCATTTACAAAAAAAAGTAATCTATGTAATATATCAACTGTCTAGTAT
This sequence comes from Synanthedon andrenaeformis, assembly GCA_936446665.2. Taxonomy (NCBI): domain Eukaryota; kingdom Metazoa; phylum Arthropoda; class Insecta; order Lepidoptera; family Sesiidae; genus Synanthedon; species Synanthedon andrenaeformis. The sequence continues at coordinate 955,367 of OW387804.2, read as the reverse complement.
GCATGATACAAGCATTAGTTGCTTACTTTGGAACTAGATGGTGCTGTGTAGATGTGTTTTTTTTTATAAAAATAAAATAAAAAATAACGTAATAGGAAAGCACTTTCTCGAGCAAACATGATAAATCAGTTACACAATAGATGTCGCTTTAATAATATCAGCAATTTTTATAATAACTTTTCTAAAAGAGTTTGGTTTTTATTACACTTTTTAAGTCTTTTCAATTTATTCATACGTGAAACTGATTTTTATCTCAGGAAGTTTATTATAAAACTGTATATACAACATTTAGCCATAAAAAAATTACTAATAATATGTGTAGTCACGTTTTATGTAAATATATTTAATTTTGAAACCTTGTATTGGCATTGTATATGTTACATTTTTGTTTTATTAAATTGACTTATATTTTTATATTACGTATAAATTAAACACTTTTTACACTTTTACGTGTATTACACTTTTTAAAAACTGTTTAAAGAAGCTGAACAGAGACAGTGATTTTTTTGTACAGTCAAATGAAAAAGCAGTGCTTTTAAATATTTTATCTAAGTAAATCTATATATATATAAATCTCGTGTCACGATGTATGTTCGCGATAAACTCTGAAACTACTGAACCGACTTTGATCAAACTTCATAAGTATCTGTTATTTGGTCCAACTTAAAAGATAGGATAGTTTATATCTCATTTCGTTTATTTTTTTTTAAATTATATAATATTATTAACATAACGCCATCTGTTGATACTTATTCAATACAGCAATTATTTATCTGTGAGTTCCATAAGGTTCTCACAGATGGCGGTTTAAAGTAATTTATCGGCTGGATTGCAAAAAAGCACTCCGGGCGAAGCCGGGAGCGGGCCACTAGTATATATATATATTATAATTCATTCCTCTTACAGATTTAAAAGACTTCAAACCGACACACGTTGACATGAGTGAAAATTCAATAGTCAACATTACAGTGATGCCTGAATTGCCTATAGAAATTCTAAATTTGTCTAGAAATAGCATAGAATTCATAGAGAGCGCCAGTTTCAAGGATCTACAAGAGATGAGGGCCCTTGACTTGAGCCACAACCGGCTCACTTCAGAAAAACTAAGTCCGCATGCGTTTGAGGTAATTTTTGGAGTTTACTCCTTAAGAATCGATTTGCATATGTACTTATTCGCAAATTATTATATTCTCAAAATATTATATTCGCAAATTATCATATTCTCAAAATATTATATTCGCAAATTACATTTTGGACAACCATAATTAAAAATGTATTTTAATAGCTTTAATGTAATGCTCATTACGTTATGTTCTCAAAATATTATATTAACCAAATATTACAATTACATACTCAAAATTTTATAATTGCAATAAAATCAATAATAAATTCAACTTATTTTATTTTTAATTTAACAATTGTTTTTAAGGATTATACCTATTGTTATTGTTTTTTTATTTTCTCAGGGTAGATATTCTCCGGAAGAATACGAACCTTTAGACTCCATGCGCAAGTTGAACTTGGCTTACAACGACTTGCACTCACTCCATCCGGACTTGTTTGAACACATACCACAATTGACTGAACTAGATCTCAGTGGCAACCCCATTATGACCATCGATCATGTCACCATCATTGCCATTTCGAGCTTGCCGAAATTAGAGGTGAGTTTTAAAGTTTTTTTTTCTTTTAATTCTAGCTTATCTATACATATAAATAAAATTGGAGTGTCTGTTTGTAATATTGAAATAACCGTTTTTTACTACATGCATATGAATATATATATATACGGTACATACACCAAAATAACATTTTTTTACAATTTTTGTCTGTCTGTCTGTCTGTTTGTTCCGGCTAATCTCTGAAATGGCTGGACCGATTTTGACGGGACTTTTATTGGCAGGTAGCTGATGTAATAAGGAGTAACTTAGGCTACGTTTATTTTAGAAAAAAACTTTTATTAGAAAAAATACACCCCGGGCGAAGCCGGGAGCGGGCCGCTAGTTTTATATATATTACTAGCTGTCTCACGCAACTTCGCTCGCCTATCTTTATAAAATACTGGCTGTTGCACGCGACTTCGTCCACGAAGCTTTATAAAATATATAGCCTATGTTACTCGTTGATAATATAGCTTCTAAATAGTGAAAGAATTTTTCAAATCGGTCCCGTAGTTTCTGAGCCTATTCAATGCAAACAAACAAACAATGAAATCTTTTCTCTTTATAATATTAGTGTAAGTAGATAGCCTATGTTACCTACTCGTTGATAATGTATCTATCTATAGGTTATATAGTTGCTATTTATAGGTGAAAGAATTTTCAAAATAGGTCCATTAGTTTTTGAGTTTTTTCAATACAAACATACAAATCTTTTCTCTTTATAATATTAGTATAGATAAAATGTGGCAGGCAGGCTGACGGTCCATTTGATGGTAGGTGGTTACCGTCGTGTTAGTGTCTCAAAACAAAAGTTTTCGACCAATGCGTGTTGCCAGTGATGACATAAGTATGGCGTTGAAACATGGTCCCTTAATGTGAGCCTCGTAAGACGGCGAATAAGAATGAGGAGATCCGTAGACGAACGAAAGTTACCGAGATTAGCCAGCGGATCAGTAGGTTGAAAGTGTTTGTAGGCAGGACACATATAAGGACGTCTACCCACAAGGTGGACAGACGACCTGATAAGGGCCAAGGGTCGACGGTGGATCCAGGCTGGTTCTGACCGGCCCTATTGAAAGTTATGGGGGACAACTATGTCCACCAGTGGATGTCCTGCGGCTGAGATGAATGGTTACCGTCGCCTAAATGAAAGACACAAGCAACACTATGGGTCAAATGCTCTGCCTACAGGAATTTGTTTACAGCATGCTTGAAGAAGTCTAAACTATCGAGCTTCTCATATGCATTACGCGAAATTAAAAAGACTACAAACATAGAAACAGCAATAACAACATATTACGCGTATGCGCACGCCTGGCTAAGTTATGGTGTTATTCTGTGGGGTAACAGTAGGTACAGATTAGTGTTGAGTAGGACATACAAGAGGCGGTACATTTGTCCCATACATGACGTCAAAATGTAAGAGTAGCTCAACATTTCAAAATGTACTACTTCAAATTTTATGTCGCGGTCGTCGCGTTCGCGTCACAGAGTGAGTACCCACAAACTTGTAGGCAAGGCACTCTGTGGTCGCGGTAAGTAAACTATACTAATACGCTATGTACGCCTCGCGTCATTTGAAGTGGGACATTGTACTGGCTCAGTTGAAAAAAGAAGCTACTCTTACAAACTCTTTTTCATGTCGTGTCCTACCCAACACTAGTACAGATGTAGCCTCTTTATTCACACTTCAAAAAAAGTTAATCAGAATCATAGCAAATATAGAACAGATTGATAGCTGTAGACCATACTTTCTCGAATATAAAATATTAACTCTGCCCAGCTTATATATTTTGGAGATGTGTAAATTTGTCCGAAAATATAAACAATTTTATACAAAACGTGAAGACTTACCATACAAGTATACGACATAAAAATGATTTAATATTACCAACATCACGATTAAAACTAAATTCTTCAAATACCTTTAGTTCTTTTATAAAAATATATAATAAATTACCAGATAATTTAAAAAAAGAAAACAATAATATCATATTTATAAAAAAAATTGAAAAAAATCCTAAATAGTAAATGTTACTATAATACTAATGAATATTTTATAGATCATATAATTATTTAATGTAAATATATGTAAATATTATTTATTTTTAATTTAAAATTTAATTTAAATAAAATAAAATATTTTTTTACTTATATATGATCACGCCAATGATCCGGCTCGTAAGGAACACTCAGAGTGGATCACGCAAATATGTTGGATAAAAAGTGGACTGTATTCTTTATATGGTGCGTGCAATTAAAGGGCAAGGAAGTGATTCTGGACCGGGACATGCAACACCTACCTCGTATGCCGTCGGTAGCTTACGCAGATCCTCCAGCGCCGATGGAGACGGGCGGGCCCGCCACACACTCTCGTTCTGGTATCGGAACTGTCTTCCTTCACCTAAACTGCACTCGCGGGGCGTGACCAATTGTTAATTATAAAAGCACAATGCTTCAGCGATGCGATATGTGAATTTAATCGGATTTATCGATATTATAAATCCGCGCGGCGCGGTACACGTAAATTTCTTTCTTTTCAACTGCGGGTTCACAACGAGCGCTCGGTGTGAACCCGCAGTTGTAAAGAAAAAAATATGTGTACCGCGCCGCGCGGATTTGTAATATCGATAAATCCGATTAAATTCATGTGTCGCATCGCTGAGGCATTGTGCTTTTGTAATTGACAATTGGTCACGCCCCGCGAGTGCAGTTTAGGTGAAGGAAGACAGTTCCGATACCAGAACGAGTGTGTGGCGGGCCCGCCCGTCTCCATCGGCGCTGGAGGATCTGCGTAAGCTACCGACGGCATACGAGGTAGGTGTTGCATGTCCCGGTCCAGCCTCTCTTCCTTGCCACTTGATTGCACGCACCATGTGGAGAGTACAGTCCACTTATTATCCAACATATTTGCGTGATCCACTCTGAGTGTTCCTTACGAGCCGGATCATTGGCGTATTTTACGCTTCCTCTCTCCTAGTTCCTTAAGTTGCATGCCCGACAGGGTCCATAATACTGGTCTTTTATATATTTTTTAACATCTTTGTATATACATTATGGTTTAGCAATAAATGAATTGAATTGAATTAAATTAAATAAGTGGAAACACCTCAGAAAGGAGGTTGTCCTAAAGTTCGCGGGATATTAGTTTCTACTCATCCGGTACCTTATTCAAGTAATGCGGATGAACTCCGCATTGTATAACCGGTAGAAAAAACAAGGAGAGGCTACATCCCTTCTTAATAAGAGGTTTTAACCATTGTTGTGTGAGCATTGGATAGCCAACTATGCGAAAAATTCCTTTTTTCTCTTCATTTCGGATCTTGAGCGTTGGGCTATGTCGCCCTTCTGACTGGTCCTATAGGTGAATTTTGTTGGAGACCTATGTCCGGCAGTGGAAGTGCCTACGGCTGAGATGATGTTGACTCTGCAAAACTATTCTCAAACAGTGTGCATTGTATTCACATGAATTTATCATTAAATTTTGTTAATGGCATTTGACTTTTCTCCATCAGATTCTTCGCATGCGCTCCTGTCAACTGACAGAGATCCCGGACAAGTTCCTTCACACGCCCCTTTACTTGGCGCGCTTGGACTTAAGTGACAATAAACTCACTGCAGTCCCACAGGAACTCGAAGAAACCAAGAATTTGGTCTTTTTGAATTTAAACCAGAACCCTATAGCCAAATTGGACATGACCAGCGAAGACTATCCGTGAGCATTATTTTTTTAATTTTTTTTTTAGAAAAATGAATTAACAGCATGTCTTTTGTTTCAATTAGTGATTTCAATCGTGGCTCGATCTGAGTATGAAGCATAATTATCCAAATGATGTGAAACATCCACATTTTTCCAAAATTTTCTATATATTTATCATAAATACTTATGTTAGCTTAGAAATATGAAAAACGACAAGGTTATTATTGGTCATTTAATGGTAGAAGCCTATCGTCTTCTCCCAAGTACTCCAGCAATATCAATAACAATGCAGGTGCGATACATTCTTGCATCGCTTTTGTTTTATTTAAAAAAAAATATTAGAAATATATCCATTTGATCAGAGTTATTTAAATAAGAGTATTATTAGGAGAGTCTGAGGAAAAATTCTGATAGACTAGGGCATGTGTTACGTGATAATAGATAGCATTAAATGCTTAAGTTGATAATGATGGACAAAATAGCAAAATAGAAAGAAGACAGAAGAAATTCTGGTTAAGTAAAATCAGGGAAAGACCGGGATCTCTAATGCAGAAAATCTGTTACGCCTCACCCAGGACACCCACAAGTTTTCAGAGTTGACATCCTATCTCCAGCGGCCCTAGCCAAGAACCAAACCAATGCAAACGTTTCGTTGCGTTCTTACGAAACGATAGACACGAAGCCCGATGATTGGTTGTTTTAACGCCCACATAAAGTTTTGACCAATCACCGGGCTTTATTTCTTTCGTTACGTAAGAACGCAACGAAACGTTTGCATTGGTTTGGTTCTTGGCTAGGGCCCCTGTAGTTTCTCTAAGATTACTTTTGTTTTATAAAAATTCAAAATAATTTATTTGCTGAATATATTGTAGTTATACAATATAAGTTCTTGTAAATTTTAATTAATGTCCACATATTCAATAATTCTTAAAAGATAATTAAATATTAATTGTAGTTATTTTATGCTATGTTAATGACATATATAGCTTGCATCATATAGCCTCATCATTTAGGAATTCATTAAGTGTAGATATAATGCCTTTTCTATCAAAAAATTTCGTAGGTAAGTGATTCTTGAACGTTGCTTCCTGATATTTCTTATATTTTTTGAAATTTTATTATAAATAATTTGAGCTTTATATATATACTTACATGTGGGCTATGAATTTATTTACAAATTGAAATAAGTTGCACTCTAAAATATGTATTGTATGAAATTCTACAAAAATATATACATACAACTGTCTAAAAGTGTCCATGACTGGTGCTTTTACCTTATAAGTGTGTGGTGCCATACGAAAGGCACTATTTTATAGATATATCATTATAGATTTGGCAGGGACCATACAAAGTTTTCTCTGTCTCTCTCTTTCAGTGGTTTCCCGAGTCTTCGTAAACTGCAGGAGCTTCACATGTGCAATATGCCCTATTTGAAAAGTATTGGACCTGGTGCCTTATCGGGGCTTGAAAAGTTGAAGAGTTTGCATTTGAGTTTCAACCCGCAGTTGTCTTCGATCGATCCCAAGGCTTTGGCGCGACCAGACGATATTGGGGAAACTTACGACTGGCCAACAATAAAAGAGGTAGGTAGAAAGATGCATTTTTTTTTAAATAATTTATTTACTAGGTATCAATCAATACTAATAATAAATCTGTAACGGTCGGTCATGGAGTAAGTTACTTTGTTTTCAGAGATATTGTGTTTATAGGCTCTATACATGATACTGAAACTAAATTGACGATTTATAGAATTTTTTTCTGTATGTATTTATGTTCCTCCATAACTCTGAAACGGATTAACTGATTTTCATGAAACTTGGTAGATAAATATTTGGAAGTACGCGACACAGGATAGGCTACTTAATATTTTTCAACGCGGATGAAGTCGCAGGCGCCAGCTAGTACAACATAATGTTATACTTAGTTTTACAATGATGTAAACACAAACTCATTAGAGTTTTACCTCACACCATGTTCATATTAAAGAATTATTTCGAATATATATATATATATATATATATATATATATATATTATTCAATTTAAAATTTTTGTTCCAATTTTTAAAAATATATAAAATATATACAGACAGATAATATTAATATTAATTAGTACACATACTTAGTTATAACTGTTACGCTTGAATAAATCTTTTGTTGACGCTCACGCAGGCTTTCGATTGATTCTTCAATAATTACTTTAGAATTTTAGAATTTAGAATTCAATCTAATACGACAACAAGCAGGCTTAATGGCTTATTATTATTTATTACTAGCGGCTCGCTCCCTGCTTCGCCCGGGGTGCATTTTTTTACGTAAAAACCTTCCCTGATTATCCCTCTATCCATGAGTGAAGACAGAATTAAAATCGGCCTAGCCGTTCTCGAGTTTTGCGCTTAGCAACACATTTAGGAATTCATTTTTATATTATAGATTATTTTATTATTATTATTTTACTAGCTGACCCGGCAAACGTTGTTTTGCCATACAAAAAATATTCTCAGACCTACCCGATAAGCACACAAAATTTCATCAAAATCGGTCCAGCCGTTTCGGAGGAGTTTGGCAACAAACACCGCGACACGAGATTAGAGATTTTATATATTAGAGAAGATTATTTTATTAATATTATTTTAATGTTTTTTTTATTATTCTTGTATTGAGTGCTGTGTAACGTGATATATAACGTAATTTCTTTCAAACTCCAGTTATACCTTCAGTCCAACAATTTGTCTGAAGTGGATTCTCGCCTTCTCTCTCGCTGGGATATGGTGGAGGTGGTTGATGTATCCAAGAATCCATACCTGTGCGATTGTTCCACACAGTGGATGGTGGACACGCTGGTGCCGATTGTGGACAAAAAAAAATCTGACGCTTCAGAGAATATGGTGTAAGTACCTACAATATAATTATTTATCAAATTCTTAATTCTGCATGCAAAGCGATTGAATAAATACAAATGCACTGTCGCTTCTAAATATTGATAGACCGATTTAAAGAAATTTTTAAATCGGTCCCCTAGTTTCGGAGCCTATTCAATGCAAACAAACAATCAAACCTTCCCTTGTTATAATATTAGTATAGATAATTGATAATAACATAAAAAACTTATTTAAATGAAACTAAATTAAACTAAAATTTATTCCTAAGATATATATTTACACATCATATAATATAATATAAATCGTGTGTCCCTTGGCAGAGTCCCATGCATGCTGGCTGCATTACCTCGTTGTATGGCAATACTAATCTGTAGACCGGGGTAATAGCCAGCTCTAGAATTGCCGGTTATGTCAACCAAGCGTTTTGATAAAGTGTTAAAAAAATTAAGAGCGTTAGGACCCCACGGACCCAGAGATTCGACACCGAAGGGAATGAATATGTAGAAGGTGCCGATATATCTGTATTTGTGAATCCTCGATAGCAGCACCACCAGTGGCCAGTGTTCCATAAAGGTGGGACGGTGCCAAAGTGTCGACGCAGGTGGCATCCCACACTAGTGGACGACCCATCCTCCATGGAACTAGGGACATCCCATCAGGTCTCTTGCCATAATCACGTACGATACCATTTGGTTCAAGGATCGAAGGTATATTAATAGTGGCAAGAGACAGATGTATGATGTCATTTATGCTGGCGTGTCTTGAAATACGGCCGGCGCTATTGATGCAGGAAAGTCCGTGATGTCCCAAGCGGTCGATATCCCTACCACCATAGAGTAAATAGTACTATTTACTCTATGCTACCACAGGGACAAGTGTGGGGGATACATACCTCTGTACCTAGTCGGAACTCGATCGCGAGACGGAGAATGTTATTGTCCAGAAAGGTGTCCAAGTTAGGTGAATGCACTGCGTGGAGCCTGAACCCCGACTCGGCTTTTTAGCGCCCTCAATCTAGCAAGATCTATGTTAAAATAAATATTAAAGTATTAGTTGATTTTGATTTTACAACCAGGTGTGAAGAACCAATTGAAATGAGGGGATATACAATGAAGCATCTGCACGATATTCATCGCACCATGAGATGCCTGGACAAGTATGGCAACAGACCCGAGAAGGATGGTGCCATATTGCTTGGAACCTTCATTGGTTTGTATTTTTTTACATATTCTATAACAATGCGCATTTGCGCATACACTAATCGTAATTGTAAAATGGAATTTATTTATTTATTTGAAAATGTTTACAAACTAAGGACATACTTAGACAGACAGGAGGTTGACAGAATCCGGTTGGGTTAGGCTGTATTCGGGAAGCTACGTCATCTGTTCTCGTCTCCAATGCCGCAAAGTCTAAAGACTAAGGCTTACTGTCCACGTATACCGCACTTTTGCTTATCGATTGCTTGCATCTTGCGTAGAAACAATCAAAACTGTGTCCACGGTGCGGTAACATCGCGTCTGTCTCACGTCATGCATTCGTCATGCGGTGCGTGCGGCAGCATGTCACTACTCGAGCGACACGCAAGAGGCAAACGCCTGTTCAAAGATTGCAGGCCAAGGTAGTGCACAGTCAGGTTACGTAAACCATTTGGTGTGTTTACAAAAGTCATATTAGGGTCTTTGTGTTGCTGATGTACTGAATGTACTGATTGTGTACTGCACTCCTTCGTGCTCCAGACGTGCTTTCGCAATGCTACTTGAAAGAAAACTGAGACGTTTTGTAGCGAATTGACGATTGCATGACGACAGCGTGGACATAACAGATATGCAAAATACGCCTATCGTCATTTGTAGGTTGTCAAATGACGCGTCCATTTACAGTGGCCCTAAGTTGAAGACTGTCTTCAGATGTCCTCAGACTTTCCTACCAGTAATGACGTATGATGCTGTAACGTGGCCTCTCACGGCAGGACTCATACACAATTTTATCGAAAAACCAAGTTTGTCGACATAGTTTAACGACACGTTTGGTCTAGTGGCTAGTAACCCTAGCTGTTAACCAAATGGTCACGGGATCGAATCCCGCTAGGGGCAAATGTTTATGTGTTAACATTTTACCTTTATACCTGAGTCATGGATGTTTTATATTTATAATATGTATGTAATTACAAAAAAAAAGTAATCTATGTAGTATATCAAGTGTCTCGTATCCATAATACACAAGCATTAGTTGCTTACTGTGGAACTAGATGGTGCTGTGTGGAATGTGTGAAGATATTTATTTATCTATTTATTTATTATTATTTATTTATCATCATCTCAGTCGTAGGACGTCCACTGGTGGACATAGGCCTCCCACATAATTGTCCAAAGTTATTTATTTATACAGTGGTACCTCGATATACGAGTGCCCTAAGCAATTTCGAAGCATTTTTGATAAGTTGGGTTCGCGTTTTTTGCTTTTTGTTCATTTACAAAACATTATCACATTTATTTTTATAACCATGGGTCCGAAGAAGAAGATGATGTCTATTGAATCAAAGCGTGAAATCATAAATAAATGTTTCTTCTTGTAAATATATTTTTCTTATTCAAAAACACTTAACAAAAACGACTGAGGTGGTTTTTTGGGAGCTAGAACGGATTAATGGCATTTCAATTAATGGGAAAATTGTTTTGAGATACGAGCAATTTGACATACTTACGAGCAAGGTTACGGAACGAATTAAACTCGTATGTCGAGGTACCATTGTATTTATTTATTTACTAGCGGCCCGCTCCCGGCTTCGCCCGGGGTGTATTTTTTCTAATAAAAGATTTTTTCTAAAATAAACGTAGCCTAAGTTACTCCTTATTACATCAGCTACCTGCTAATAAAAGTCCCGTCAAAATCGGTCCAGCCATTTCAGAGATTAGCCGCAACAAACAGACAGACAGACAGACAAAAATTGTAAAAAATGTTATTTTGGTGTATGTGCCGTATATATATTCATATGCATGTAGTAAAAAACGGTTATTTCAATATTACAGACACTCCAATTTTATTTATATGTATAGATTTAGTCACGAGAATTGGCAAGTTGAAGTAGCAATGGGCCAGTTAAGTAACATCTGTCGCAGATAATTCTTCCATAACATTGAAAAATTGATTTAAATTAAGTACCTACTGCATTTCAGGTATACTTCTAGCCTTACCTATTATGCTGAGTTTGACTCTGTTATGGCGACATGGCTACTTTGCGTGGCTAGGACTCCGAGGGCCAGCAGACGTGTCTCGTGCATTTTATAAGAGAGCACCTGTTGACGACAATGTCTATATATAGTGAGGAGAAAGTCATTTTTTTTAAAATTTTATAATTAAATATCTATAATCAGATATTTTATGTATAAATTAATTTTTTGTCAGAACCAAAAACTGTTATTAATATATTTATTTTTAATAAATAAGTGCTACCCTGTCTCTTTAATGCTATGCTGCATACATTATGGGAATTCAACATTTTGGGAAGTCAACATTTTAAGAATTAGACGTTATGCTACATTAAGGGAAAAAATTCAACATTAAGGGAACATTAGGGGAATTCAACATTATGGGAATTCAATATTATGGGAATTCAACATTATGGAAATTCAACATTATGGGAATTCAATATTATGGAAATTCAACATTATGGGAATTCAACATTTTAAGATTTCGACGTCGTGGACCTGAAGGATGTATGCTATAATTTGAGTGCAGCATAAGCATAAAGGATATGCAGCATAACATATTGGTTTTGTCAAGAAACAAAAAGACAAGTTAAAAAACAGGATATACTTATACCCTATTCATACCTTTCATACCTATTCATACTTATACCTTTATTCATATTAATGTTCTTGTTGAGGGAATATTTTTTTATGAAATCCTATATTTTTTATATAATGCTCTATATAAAGGTCATTTACGAATATAATATATTAAATCACTACAAGAGTTTGGTAGTGACAATAAAATCGTAAATACATATAATGTAAGTCCTTTTATGTTTAAAAAAAATTCATCTTGTGTTATTTTTTGAAAGTGTCATTGTAAAATTTTCTAGATTAATTAATGATAATATATGAAATCAGTTTATTAAATTATTTTTACAAATACCTATACCCAGTGATAGTGTGTATTATTTTTCCTTATAACTCAAATATAAATAATATAATCGCTGGCCAGTATTGCTAAATATACTGAGTGTGTCACCAAAATGGCGGCCAGACGCGTCAGCTATTGGCGATGTTTATAACAGGTTAAACATTTAATAACAATATTAATATGAAAGTTTACTACCTAAGAAAATTACACAAAATTTTCCTATTTTATTTTAAGTTAAGCCCTTTGCCAATAAAGGCCCTGAGCGGCTAAATTTCTTTGTTTCTCTTGTTATCTTCACGCTAATGAATGTTTTATTATAGTACAGTCAGATTAAGCCGAATAGGGGCAATCGGGGGAAAATAATTCGTGTAGTTTGAAAATTGATACAATTATACCTTACGATAACTTCCAACTCCCCCCTCCCCTTGAGGATTTTTAGTATGTTCATCTGAATACCGTAAGGTATAGTATAATTGTACCAATTTTCAAAACTACACGAATTATTTCCCCTGATTTTTCTAATTAGACTGAGCTATTAATGAAATTATAACTGTTAATATAACTGTCAATTGGGCCTATACATCTAAATAATTACCTAATTTGATTACATATACCTAATTTTGATTTTTTTAAATAATTGGTTATAATAATAATTAATAAATACTATTTACATAAAACTTTGTTTCATTTTTGTAATTTGTTTTTTAATGTTAAGGTCGTCAGACAGGCTGACTGTCCAGTTGATGGTAGATGGCTACCGTCAAAAGCACAAGTGCTGAAAGTGCCCTTCCGGCTACAGTAGGGTTAAGGATAACGAATAAGAATGGGATGAGATAATGGGCTCTGCATCCCTTACTCACTCACCAAAACACAACAGCACACGTGCTTTTATTTCTCGGTAGTGGTAAAGAAGTGGTTACTGCCGCCAGACGGACATGCGACGTATTCTCGATCACTGTGCATAAATGAGTTAATGGACTACTCGCCCAAATTTATCTTAAGTTTATTATAAGTTTAGTTTAAGTTTATAATATTGTATTAAGTTTTTATGTTCAACTGTACACAGAATCACCGTTGTGGGCGAGTTGTCTTTTAAAATAATAGGTTAAATAGAACATTACAACTCGCCCATTTGGGCGAGATAAATTTGGGCGAGTAGTCCATTAAGTCGCATAAATTATTACTTCCAATCACTGCTTATTGCGACAGATTAAGGTTTTAACTCAGACGAACTAAGTTGTCTTAAATTTGGGCTGTTAGGTATATAGTCCGAGTCCGATCAGTTGATATAGAGCGAATCCGATCAGTTGATATAGAGCGAGTCCGATCAGTTGATATAGAGCGAATCCGATCAGTTGATATAGAGCGAGTCCGATCAGTTGATATAGAGCGAGTCCGATCAGTTGATATAGTCCGAGTCCGATCAGTTGATATAGTCCGAGTCCGATCAGTTGATATAGTCCGAGTCCGATCAGTTGAAATAAACATTTACGAATGTCGTGAAACTCATTTAAACACACAAGAAACATATGTAAATATAGATGGTAATAAATTTACTAGATCTTACATTAAATGAAAAGTGATATGCCAAAGTTGGCCCTTCGGGAATAGAACCTGGGACCCCCGAGATACAGTGCTAAGGCAAACACTTCAACCACTCAACTATAGACTCGTCTAAATTAGTTATATAGGGACAATTTATTTAGAACTAGCTGATGCTCGCGTCAAAAAATATATATACCTACTCCTACTCGTGACGACGGTGGCGCCGCCACTGTTGACGTCAGTCGCGTCACTACAACTTTTTTAAATATTTTTAGCTTATCCTTTCTTTCTGAATAAAAGGTACCCTATGACATTTCCTGTATCCCTAACGTGTATGCAAAATTTAATTTCGGTGAAGTTGTTAAGGCGTCGAAAGGTAACAAACAGGCAGACGTACATTGTGTACCTATACATACATGTGTAATACACACACTTATTACACTTAATTAACAAAATGATTGTTATTAAAAAGAATATGAATTTTTTGACATATTAAGAGATCAAAACAAACAGCACTATACTTCTAGTTCTAAGCAGTAATGCTTATATTAATTTTAAATACCTACTGCTTATACTGAGCCCAGCTTAAATTGCTCTAATACTGCGACTGCATTTTCTTATAACCAATCTCCCCTTCGATTTTATTTTTAAATAAATCATTCTAAAAATATTTGCTGTTACTTCCAGAAATGATAGAAAACGATAAAAGAAATAATACAAAATATATGCTAAGCAATATTGATCTTTCAACGTTAGGTAATAAGACGTCATTTTTTTCTCACATAATATGTTTATCTTCAGATAAACCAAATAAGCATAATACGTAGAGTAACATTTCAACTAAATAAACAGACAGGCAACTTCTTTGAACCGTAAAATACCTACTAACTTTTATCTGTCGTGATTCTATGTTAATATTATGTTAATATTAATATATATCTATTGTTGATTCATTCATGTTTATAGATTTAAACTATTTCTATTAAGATATAGTTTTAGACTTCTTTAGACGCGTTGGGCATTTGACCATTGAACTCGCGACACTGTCATGTAATGTAATGTAACGTAACCGAAACCTATGTATATTTTCAGAATCTGAAAATATACATAGGTTTCGGTTACGTTTAAAATTGTTCTTTTTTAAATTATTTTAAATTATTATCTGATAATAATTTAAAATAATTTAAAAAAGAACAATTTTTGAGACTGGAAAAAACCATTGAACTCGCGACCTGTTAGGTAATGTAATGTAACGTAATGTAACCGAAACCTCTGTATACTATAAGTAGTACTTTGCTGACGATTTAAAAAAATACACACGTAATAGTTCAAGTTTTCACTTCTGTCGGCACTCCCGGATTGACACTGATTTTTTTTTAAATAGTGTAAGTTTTATATCGATTATTTTCCTTTACCTTGTTATTGCAGGTGGTATCTGGTCATCTGTAAGTTGTTGGTTACTGTTACCAGAAGAGCCGTCCAATGACTGCGACACGTACCTACTGTATTGTTTAAACGAATCGGCTGAATCAGAGTAATCTGATATTACGCATTGATCTTTGACTTGATCACAGAATCTATACTAATAAAAAAAGACAAGATTTGTATGTTTGTAATGAAAATTCTTTCAACTATAGAAAGCTACATTGTCAGGGAGTAAAATAGGCTATATTTTATGAAATTACGCGGACCAAGTCGCATGCACCAGCTTGTACACAATAAAGAAGAACGTTCCAGAAAAACAGAAAAAAAAAACAGAAACTGAATAAAAATTAAAAAAAAAACAATAAAGGGAGATCTGGTGATAACATGGTATTAGGTACTTATAGACAGTTTATCATTTGGCATGTCTACAACACTATATAATCTTTGACATCGATACGACATTGAGTTGATGTTTTTGGATTGATAACGAATTTTTGTATACTCAGTTTTGATTTTAGTTTTTAGTGAGCTTGTGTTTTTGTGTTTTGAAATGTTAAAAAAATTCTGTTTTATGTTATTTTTTCTCTGTCCTTGTTATTGTCAGGACATAAGTAAGTAAATAAAAAATTTTTTAAATATTTCTCATCAGTTCTCCTGAGAATAGCCTGCCTTTTAGGGCTTTTGGTGACCGCTCAGTTCCTAAGTGAATATTATTATTATTCACAATGTATTTTAATAAAACATAATCTACTATAACAATTGGATCTAATATATGTATCTAAACTATATATATAATACAAACTAAAAATAATCTTATTTGAAATAAAATCTAATCCTAAATTATTTATATTTACATATTATATATTATAAAACATCGGTCCCTTTGGCTCCCATGCATGCTGGCTGCATTACCTCGTTGTATGGCAATACTAATCTGTTGACCGAGATAATAGCCAGCTCTAGAATCGCCGGTTATGTCAACCAAAACTTTTGATTAAATGTAAAAGAAATTAAGAAATTAATAAAGAAACCCCACAGATCCAAAGATTTGACACCGAAGGGAATGAATATGTAGAAGGTGCCGATATCTCTGTATTTGTGAATCCTCGATAGCAGCACCACCTGTGGCCAGTGTTCCATAAAGGTGGGACCGTACCAAAATGTCGACACAGGTGGCATCCCACACATATATTTATTTTCATCCTTGATTCTAAATTAAAAAAAAAATTATTATTCTTGATGGGTTTGCTCTTGGCCAGTGCAGCAAAGGCGAGGCCGACGATGGAGCGAGTTAACCCAGAAAATGCCTATTCACTCGAACTTTGAAAAGATTTGGGTTATATGAGCTCAGAAACAGACGCTGGCAGAGAGTTCCAATTCGTGGCAGTGCGTTTTATGAAAGAGTTTTTAAAACGTTTGAGTTTGACAAGAGAGGGATTTTAACAAGATTTGGATGCCAACTAGCCGTAGGTTACCATCCGGTGGAAAAAAGGGGATAAGGCTGTATGAGCTCATGCACATGAAAATGTGGCCACATAAATTGTAATAAGTACCATACAAGATGTCTAATACCCTGTATAAAGGAGTGATTAGAGCCTCTGCTACTACTTAACTGAGACTTTTAGTCAGTGTTTTCATGCTTATTATTTTACTCGCAGTGCCTGCGACTACGTGCGCTCTGTAGTTCTTTTTTTTTTTAAATCCCACAAGAGCTTACTCCAGGTATTAAACTATGTGTGTGCCTAATTTCATACAAATCCGTTCAGCCTTTTTTATGTACATGCGCTGGCATTACGCTAGAGCCGAATAACTTATTTTCTATTTGTGCCGTGGTTAAAGGTCCGACATACTTAATGTTTAGAAGAATTGTTTACTACAGAAATTTCAAGAACATTAAGCAGTTTGAGTTGTGCACTTGGTTGTACACTGGAGATCCGTAAGCTCAAGGTCATCTCGCCGGCCATCTCAGGGAATGGCCGGCGTACCTCCACTTTCGGGTACGCCGAGGTTTCGACAGGGAGCGTAGCCCTCCCCGCACCGATGTCGGGTCATAACGACCCGCGACCCCGCCAATCGACGGCCGTGTTAGAAAGCCGTTGGGTTTTAGCCGGTAGGAATCCGGCATAACCCCCCAGTGTCCCCTACACTGCCGGGTATCCAAGAGGAAATCCCAACGTTAAAAAAAGGGGTCGCCAGTCATGCTTCAAGCCTCTCGCTGGAAGCCCGCTACGAGAGGTGAGAATAGGCGGATAGTGCCACTTAGGCCGGGGGCGACCGTCATCATAAATTCGGGCTACGAGGGGAGATGTGCAGTGTGTCTTCGGCACGTCTATTCGTCTGGCGAGGGGAGAAGGCAGCGTGTCCTAACATTCCCTAACCTCGGCCTATAGACGGCGCGAGGAAACACCGTGGGTTTTTGTGGGTGAAGTCCCACATACACCGCCGATCTCTCCATGGTAGGTAGGGATTTGGTTCACAGATTTTCCACGTAAAAAAGGGTCGCCAGTCGACAGGCGTCTTGTGGTCGCCTAGTAAGTAACAAGGTCTCAGTCCCACGTTACGGTCGCTAAGATCCGTAGCGCAGCTTTAGGTTATTGAACTCGGGACTACTCCGGAGGCGACATTTCATTAAAGCAGTTTATTTCAAAGTACTCTTCGCTTAAGGTGACTATGTTTTAGTTACAGAAACAACCGTCACGTTTCCCGCATCCAGTGTAATTTGCGGAACATGTAATTGTACTAACGACGTGGTGGATTGCCGGAGCCGGGACATAAGAACTTCGTTCACACAGGATGACTGGGAAGGTATGTTGTGGTTATAGTAGTGGCAGCGGCGGAAAGGACCCCCTCTCCAGCCAATCCGCCGGAGAAGGCTCGGGCGCAGGCTGCTGGCCCATGTCCGCCGCCTTTCACCTTGACCGGGACCCGGACGGTGGTCTTGGGGGGCTTCCGCGAGTCGTAAGGTCCCCCGAGATGGCCGGCGTACCTCCACCTCCATGTACGCCAAGGTTCTGACAGGAAGCGTAACCCTCCCCGCTCCGGATAACCGTGGCGGGGCACCGAATTCGTGTCATAACGTCCCCTCAACCCCGCCCATCAACGGCCGCGCTAGAAAGTCATTGGGTATAATATATTAATATCTAATATATAAAATTCTCGTGTTGCGGTGTTTGTTGCCAAACTCCTCCGAAACGGCTGGACCGATTTTGATGAAATTTTGTGTGCTTATCGGGTAGGACTGAGAATCGGCCAACATCTATTTTCCATACCCCTAAATGTTAAGGGTGGCCCATCCCAAATTTTTTTTTGGCAAAACAACGTTTGCCGGATCAGCTAGTTTATTTTTAAATTTCTAATTATAAAATATTTTTGTAAACCCTTGACTCTTGACTTTTCTAAACATATGTTGCCATGATAAAATTAAAATTACTTTTTGTTTAAATTTTTTTTTTTAAATTAAAATTAATTCTGTAAGTTATCAAATAACCATTAATAATTGCAGGAATATCGTACCTGAATCCCACTCAAGTCGACTTAAGTGGGAATCCCCTTACGACAGTCTCCAGATTTTCAGCATTGCCGATCAGAACGCTCAACATATCCAACTGTGGCATAGAAATGTTGGAGAGTGGTGGATTTATGAATTTGCTGGACTTGGTTAGCTTGGATCTCAGCAGGAATAAGATTTCCACATCATCGATTAGCCGAAGGACTTTTATGGTGAGAATTATGGCGATCCATTTTCTGTATTCTTGTCAAAACCTTTGCTGGACATAACTGGAGATCTAGAGCTGGCTATTACCTCGGTCAACAGATTAGCTTTGCCATACAACTAGGTAATGCAGCCAGCATGCTTGCCACCCTGCCTAGGGGACCGAATCTTTATATTATATTACTAGCTGGTGCCCGCGACTTCGTCCGCGTTGAAAAAGAAAATATATGAGTAATTACTGTACCCGTGCGCTGTACACCGCCATCTGTTAGATTTTTGTGGAACTACAGATAATAAAAACAAATTTGTCCGCGTTGAAAAAGAAAAAAGTAGCCTATCCCGTGTCCCGTACGTCCAAATGTTTATCTACCAAGTTTCATGAAAATCAGTTAGTTCGTTTCGGAGTTATGGAGGAACATACATACAGAAAAAATTGTAAAAATCGTCAATTTAGTTTCAGTATATCATGTATAACCTATAAACACTCTCTGAAAACAAAGTAACTTACTCCATGACCGACCCTTACAGATTTATTATTAGTATTGATATGTAAATATATATTTTACGTAGAATTAAATAAAACATTTTACTATATTAGAAAATCAAATAATTAAAATTATTGTTTTTTCTGTATAATTAGTATTAGATATTTGACATTGCTGTTATCGACTAATAATAAATCTGTAATTATATATTTTACTTAGAATTAAATAAAACATTTTACTATATTAGAAAAATCAAATAATTAAAATTATTGTTTTTTCTGTACAATTAGTAGACATTTGACATTGCTGTTAATTTTGTACCATTTGTATACTCATTGTGTACTCGATTTTGTCCAGAAACTCACAAGAAATCGTCTAATAAATATTCTAGAGGGCAACAACTTTTCACTTAAGAATAATTTTTTTTTTTTTTTTCAATATTCTAGAATAAGTTTGAAAATTACCCCCTACATACAAATTTTACATCTTTATAAGATTTCCTTTGCATTATTGTAATTATAAAGCTGTAAGTCATATAATATATTTTTATAGTTATCAGTTTCACATAGCTCTAGGGAACTTAATAAGTTTAATATTGTTTTTTACAGGGCCAAATTAAGCCATCAGAGAAAGAAATCAAAAAATTTGATAAGCTCAATTATTTAAGTTTAGCATATAACGATATTTATTCGTTACCTCAAGATTTATTCATTTTCATGAACAAAATTATGATATTGGACTTGAGCGGAAATCCTCTCTCGTACATAGATCAGGTTACGATGGCTGCTTTATCTGATTTAACTAAATTAACGGTAAGTTTAGTAAGAGTATTTAAAAATATGATTTCTATTTATTAAATGAAAGTATTTTTAAGTCTATTGTTATTAATCTATAATATAAAAATTAATCCCTAAATGTGTTGCTAAGCGCAAAACTCGAGAACGGCTGGGCCGATTTTAACTCTGTCTTCACTGATGGATGGAGGGATAATCAGGGAAGGTTTTTACGTAAAAAAATGCACCCGGGCGAAGCCGGGAACGAGTCGCTAGTATATACTAAAATTGACCATCTGTTGTCGTTTTGTTGTCTCTTTTGTCTCTGATCTGTGGATCCAAGTGGAAGGAGCCTTAAAATCCGAGGAAAGTTCTTATAGAGACAATTTGGAAAAAAATGAAAAAAATTAGACATCCTTTTTTTTAATAAATACACATTCCACACAGCACCATCTAGTTCCAAAGTAAGCAACTAATGCTTGTATTATGGATACCAAACAGCTGATACAGTACATAGATTACTTTTTCTTGTAAATACATACATTTTATAAATACAAAACATCCATGACTCAGGTACAAAGGTAAAATGTTAACACATGAACATTTGCCCCTAGTGGGATTCGAACCCGCGACAGTTTGGTTAACAGCTAGGGTTACTAGCCACTAGACCAAACGTGTCGTCGAAGCCTTGCGAAGCCGGATGCGTTAGATTTTATATGAATTAATAAATTTATGCGAAAAGGGTGTAAAAAAAATCGCGACTAGCAAGAAGAAGAAAGACTTCATTTAGAACTTAAATTCATTTCGATTAAATTCATTTATTTCATTTTTAATTTCATTCAAACAGGAGTTGTATTTGGGCTCGTGTGAAATGGAGACACTTCCCGAAGGTCTACTCAGGCGTCAGAGGAGATTGAAGACTTTGGATTTGAGCGGAAACCGGTTCACAACAGTTCCGGCAACCATCGGAGAGGCAGCCAGTCTTGAATATTTAAATTTCAACAAGAATCCAATTGAAAATCTTACAGGGAAAACGTGAGTTTCTATTATTATTATTTTTATGTAAAAGTGTCGCCACCAGTCGCGCGCTGGGGCACTAGCCAAGATGCAAACGCAGTGCTTTCTACAGTCGTAAACGCTACGCTACACTGGGACAAAGCTTTGTGATTGCTCAAAATTTTATGTGGGCGTTACAACAACCAATCACCGGGCTTTATTTTGTTCGCTTCGTAAAGTTCGCTAGGGAGCGTTTCTTTAATGTACATCTTGGCTAGGCCCCCTGATGTACTTAGGATATGTAGAAATTAACAATTCTGGTTTCACATTCAAATTAAACTTGGCTGCTAATCTGGCGACAGTAACCATACCTTCATATAAACACACACTAAAAAGTACACGTTCTGTTATTAAGTTTTAGTAGGTATGTACGTAATTAAGTGATGCAAAAGCGTAATCCTGTTTTCTCCTCAATTTGGCCTCACTACCAACTTTCCAAGGAATATTAGGAATCTTAGGAATTCCTATGAAAGTTGGAAACGCCCTTGTATCCCCACTAGCATGTTTATAGACGACGATGACAACTTTATTGACGAGCCCATTGGTATAGTGATTAGATATTA
The DNA here is from genome assembly GCA_936446665.2 of Synanthedon andrenaeformis. Classification (NCBI taxonomy): domain Eukaryota; kingdom Metazoa; phylum Arthropoda; class Insecta; order Lepidoptera; family Sesiidae; genus Synanthedon; species Synanthedon andrenaeformis. The sequence goes on along the minus strand of OW387804.2, from coordinate 933,439 downwards.
TCGCACTGACTCAGGGCTCCCGGATTCGAATGCCGGCAGAGGCAATTTTATAACATTGAATGTTGACTCTTGTCTGAGTGTGCAGGATTTCACCCCCTGTATGGTCATCCCATAACACAAAACTAATAAGGTTTTGTGGTTACTTTGGGGTTCATACAGTTCCAAGTGTATACCACCAACTGCTGTTACTCATACCACAGTAAAAGAGTACTTAGCTCATACTGAAAACTCATATATATCGAAGGCGCAAATTTTGAAGTGAAAATTTCTTTAAGCGCGTTGGGCATTTTTGAGATGAAAAAAAACCATTGAACTCGCGACTCTGCTACCGTTACCTCTGTTGACAATTATAAAAGAGCACAGTAACTTCAAATAAAAATAGAAAACGGCCAGTGATATTACAAAAAGGTCTTCAACATTTTCAACAGTGATATATTACAAGTAATATTAACTATCGTATTCGAGATATGAATAAATCGTCAAACTCAGATATAACTACAACCGCCATCTAATATTGCATCTAAAAACCACTTAAGTCAAGTGACTTATGATGTTTTTTATACAATCAAAGTATTGAAGAGGAAGGAATGTATTGACACGTGATTTCATGTGATTTATACTCAAAATACGAGTCTACCTTTTTTTTATATCTTCACACATTCCACACAGCACAGTAAGTTCACAGCACACACATCTAGTTCCACAGTAAGCAACTAATGCTTGTATTATGGATACCAGACAGTTAATATACTACATAGATTACTTTTTTTGTAAATACATACATATTATAAATATAAAACATCCATGACTCAGGTACAAAGGTAAAAATGTTAACACATAAACATTTGCCCCTAGCGGGATTCGAACCCGCGACCGTTTGGTTAACAGCTAGGTTTACTAACCACTAGACCAAACGTGTCGTGTCGTGTGCCTTTAAGCTGTTATCACACTTTACAATTTGAAGGAATCCAATTTAGGTACCTAAGTATTGAACCTAGTGATCACACTACACTAAATTGATTTCTAAATCGAAGACATCGAATTGAAAATAGATAAAATCTAAATTGGATCCAATCTGTTCTAACTGCGATTACACTTTCCAATTTCCTAAATTGGAATCCTTCAAATTGTAAAGTGTGGTAACCGCTTTAGGGAAGCGTTTATAAAAAAAAAACATCCTGGAGAAAGTTTGACTTACGAGGTTTTTGAAATGATCAATATAAAACTTTGATCGCAATTTCAGGGCAATTTCCAATCTGACCAGACTGAGGGAATTGCATCTTAGCCGCCTTTACAATCTCAAAAGTATTGGGTCACAAGCTTTGGGCAGATTAGAAAGTCTAGAAGTACTTCATATATGCTATAACCCTAGACTGACGACAATAGACCCTACTTTTTTGATGTGGGTGGATGCTGAGGAGGTGGAAAGATGGCCGCATTTGAAGATGGTAAGATTAAAATTAACGTTGCAAAAACGTTGTGTTATAAGTTTGCCTGTATAACTGTGTGTTTGTCTGTGGAATCGCAGCTCTCAAACGGATTGACCGATTTTGATCCGGTTTTATTGTTTGAAAGCTGACGCGATCGGTATACTTCATAGCTATAATTTATGAAGATCTGTTCAGGCGTTTGAAGTTTCTGCTCTTACTTTAAAACGTGTCTGGTTTTTTTTAAACAATATATGGCTGTCCATTTCTGAATGTCCGAGAGCTTTTGGCTCAACTTGCTTTACGAGAGCTGCCTCGCCTCGGGGTATTAGTGTTTACCCGAGGCAGCCGCGCGAGCCAAAACCCTAGGCTGGTTGTTAAGGTGCTTGGTGATCTGTCTCAGGGATCCTAGGTTTGATTTCATTTTATTTTTATTAGGGAAACATACAATATCTCGCTACACATTATACATATACATACAAGAAGAACATAAATCAGCAAAGTTTCCACTAAATTACTAAAACATATAAATTACAAGTCATTACGAGCTAGGAGAAAACACAAAAAAGCAAGAAACAGTTAACAAATACCATATAACATACAAAACTTACATGGAAATTAACTTTTCAAAGATGGCTCTGGTCTATATCTGGAAAGTGGTGTTTCGCAGTCATTTGGGCAGATTAATTTATTTCCAAAAAATTTCACGGTTATGTCATGAGTGGGAGGTTAAGTACTACGGACGTGTTGCCCAAATATACTGTGGAAATTTCCAAATTTCTTTGGATAAATTATTGTTCAACTGTTCTGTATATAGGTATTTTTACTTTTTCTAGTAAATTATATTTTTTTTTATCCTTTTTGCATTGTATATCTTTAGGTGTTTGAAAATCTTCTTTGTTTTTTGAGCTTTTATGTATTCAGCGCAAGTTTTTACAACCTGCATTATGCTGAATTGGAGCCGATTTGTGGCTGGGGACGTTTGTGTTTGTCTTTCTATCGTATATCTTACCTATGTATGTTTTTAATGTCCTTTGCTACAAATACAAAATCTTATTCCATTCTATTCTTTCAGCTTTATTTAAACAATAACAACATAACGGAGATCAACTCCGAATTTCTTGATTGCTGGAACGAGTTGGAAGATGTGGACTTCACGAACAACCCTTACTTGTGCGATTGTTCAACTCAGTGGATGATTAACGTTTTGGTGCCACTCATCTCTTCCAGTGCTTCCAACGACACTATAGGAAGAATGACGCAAGTATTACCTACCTATTAATTTACCTAATTAATAACTGTTTGAATTAAATAATTTTCTAACTTATAAGGTGTTTTTACAAAATAAATATCTATCCGCAAAATAGTAGATAAGTACCAAAATTTTGCTACGTATACCTGATAGCATTTACTAATGTAGCGACATAGTAAGCAAAAATAGTGCGCATCAGCAAGTTTGTCCAGACAGGCGCGGCTCGATCGCGTCACCGCAGTCGCATTGTAAGTGTTCTTCACAACACACGTTATCGAGTCCGACCTGCCTGGTAAAATCAGATCACGTCATTTAATAAGTGACATTTGCTAAAGTTGAGTGGAATAAATAATCAGGAGTACCTGAGTTTCATTGAGCTCAGGACACACACCCAACTTTACACTAACAACAAAAAAAGTAGAAAAACTAGAAATCAAAAAAGTGAAATATTTTGATGTCAATATTCATAGTTAATCCTGGATTATTTAATTATACTAGCGACTCGTTCCCGGCTTCGCCCGGGTGCATTTTTTTACGTAAAAACCTTCCCTGATTATCCCTCTATCCATGAGTGAAGACAGAATTAAAATCGGCCCAGCCGTTCTCGAGTTTTGCGCTTAGCAACACATTTAGGGATTCATTTTTATATTATAGGATTATTGTTAAAATAAAAAATATTTAATTTTGATTATTGTGTGTCTTATTGCAAAATTTACAAATAACGATCCATATATTTTTCAGTTGTAAAAAACCAAAAGAAATGTATGGAATGAGTCTACTCCAGCTTCGAACGTCAACGATCAAGTTGAAATGTCAGGAATTCGAAAAACAGGAAATCAGTGATCCCACCCCGGCTATTATGCTGGGAATTATGATAGGTACGTATGTCCATATTCATTTCAGGTTCCCGGTTATGATTCCCAACTGAATCTGGAAAGTAGTGGCAGGGCACACTGCGTTTTGCAGTCTTTTGGGCAGCCTGTCTGGCGGCAGTAACCAACCCCTTAAAGAAGGTCACAGTGAAAAACAGCATGACGTGTTTTTTTGTGTCTCGGTCTTTAACCTTTATCTTCGGAGGGTAGAGACTCTATGTATTAATCCTTTAGCCGCCAGAGTCGGATTTATCCGACAATTATTTTTGTGTACATTTCGCCAGAGCCGTATATTTACGACAAATTAATCTAATAAAAAAATTACGAGTCAAGCGCTAAGGGCACGACAACTCTTACAAAACCAAGCGGTTAAAGGGTTAAAAAGTTGTCCCATCCCAGAATACCAGTAAATTAAGATGGTAGCTAGTTGAACATTGTCGAGTAAATTAGACAAAGACAGATAGATTAGAAGATATGCTACACTAGCGCCATTGTAGCCACTTTTAGAACCCTTATTTTATTGTTAGAGGGGACCATTTTTTCAGTTGGATTGCCATATGCGTCGGTTCTGGGTCCTCCTTACAGTTATGGGCGATAAATATTGCACATCGACTTTTAGAGAGAGATGAACGGCTATTTTCGTCTTCGTAGAGCGTTATCTCTGTCACACAGTACCTATGTGACGTTAGTGCTTCGAGCGACAGAGATAACGCTCTACAAAGCCGAAACTAGCCGATCATCTCTATCTAAAAGTCGATGTGCAATATTTATCGCCTACAACTCCATAACCTTATCCTATTAAAGTAGACAGCACAATTAAATCTCGTGCGTTAGTTGAGTAAGAGATGTCACAGCCCATTTCCCCACCCCCCTTCCTAAACTTAATTCTTCTATGGTCTGCACTTGCACCACCTATGACGTTGCTTGTGTTACAGGCGACGGTAGCCACCCACCATCAAGTGTACCGTCATCCAAAAACAGAGTGTTGTAAGTTAGACGTGTATCTGTGTATCTGTCTGTGGAATTGTAACTCCCAAACGGATAGACGGAGACCGATTTGGATCAAGTTGTTTGTGTTCTAAGCTCTAATTTTATGAAGATCTGTTCAACCCCTTTGGACTATCGTTAATAGTCCACATATCACAAAGAATTCAGTATGTCATTTTGCTACCTCGTCTTATTGACATGTGGTCTATTAATGACGTAGTCTTTTCAAGAACAAGTCGTTTTGCTCCCAGGTCTTTGTGATATGTGGATTATTAACGATGTGGTCTTTTCAAGAACCAGTCGTTTTGCTGCCTAGTCATTCAAAGATATGGGCTTTCTACAGAGATGGTCTTTTTGAGATCTAGATGATCTTATGATGCCAACCCCTTCACGAACTTGTTCGATTGATGTGGAATTTGTTGTAGGCTGTTACTTCTGCTGTGGTATTTCCATGACATGGTAACCTTGATCTGATGATGCAGCATCAAATAGTCTACGTCAACACCAAACTCCTCAGAAAATTATAGCAGAACTAACGTGTTTGGGCTCAACGTTGACGACACGTTTGGTCTAGTGGCTAGTAACCTTAGCTGTTAACCAAACTGTCGCGGGTTCGAATCCCGCTAGGGGCAAATGTTTATGTTTTAACATTTTAACTTTGTACCTGAGTCATGGATGTTTTGTATTTATAACATGTATGTATTTACAAAAAAAAGTAATCTATGTAGTATATCAACTGTCTGGTATCCATAAAACAAGCATTAGTTGCTTACTTTGGAACTAGATGGTGCTGTGTGGAATGTGTATGTATTTATTATTATTAATAGAAAGTCGGGGTTAGTTTATAATATTAATTATATCTTGTAAGTAATTAAATGGACATTAATTTCCTTTTTTCAGGAGTCTTCGCTACATTCCCTCTGGTTCTAGTGTTGATAGTATCTTGGAAGAGAGGTTATTTCGCTAAATGTAGGGCGAAAGTTCACCGAAGTAAAAGTTTAGAGGAAGATGAACTTTATTCATACGGTTCGTAAGCAATGTTACGATTAAAAAATCCATTGCGTTTAATTGGATTTCATAGGGAATATCTCATCTGCCAGAGAAGACAGACAAGACGTTGGAGGTTTATTTAATTTAAGTGTACGCCTTATGGAACGTTGAGATTTTTTTTTAAGATACACCAACAGTACACGTGTTAAAATTATTTACGATATAATGATTCACAGATTTGACGAGATAACTCGTCATGTTATCTCGAATAAATCGCCTACGTATATTATCTGTCTTTGTTTATACCTACTATTAGTAGGGGAGCCCAACAGGGGATTTTGGGTTAATCTGCCGGTTTGGATGGTGGGGTTGATGGGGGTTGGGGTAAAATTTTAATAACTAATCGAGCGCGTCATATATTGCCCCAATATATATTACCCCACGTGTCTCCGATAAGGGGTATATGTTAATCTGCCGGTTTGGATAGGGGGGTTGATGGGGGTTGGGGTAAAATTTTAAATACTACTCGAGGGCGTCAGATATTGCCCCAATGTATATACCCCATGTGTCTCAAATAAGGGGTATGTGTTAATCTGCCGGTTTGGATAGGGGGGTTGATGGGGGTTGGGGTAAAATTTTAAATACTACTCGAGGGCGTCAGATATTGCCCCAATGTATATACCCCATGTGTCTCAAATAAGGGGTATGTGTTAATCTGCCGGTTTGGATAGGGGGGTTGATGGGGGTTGGGGTAAAATTTTAAATACTACTCAAGCGTGTCAGATATTGCCCCAATGTATATACCCCACGTGTCTCAAATAAGGGGTACGTGTTAATCTGCCGGTTTGGATGATGGGGGTTGGGGTAAAATTTTAAATACTAGGGCGTCAGATTTTAGAGGGGATGTTAAGTGAACCCAAACTAAGCTCCCATTTAGGATAAAACAAATTTTAACATCTGGATCAATACATTAATTTGTCTAAAATTAATATCAAATATATGCATATTATATATATCTTTAGAAGCGTATTTTTAAGTAGCATTAAATGTTTTAAACACTTTTATAATGAACTGAATACTAGAAGAGATGTAAGCATACGTAAGTTACTTTTGAATATATAAAAAATATATATCAAAATATATACTAAATATGGAATAAAACAAGCATAAGTCTTTTGCAACATACAATATGAAGGATTGTGATTGTATTTTTGCAATGAAAACATTTTTGATTTTTTTTTTTGATTAGTGGTCCTTTTGATTGTCGCTATTTTTTTTGATAATTTTATTAATAAAAATAAATAAATAAAAAAGCATTATTCTTAAGTATGTATTTATTTCGAGATAAATTATAATTAAAATATGTATACATACATTCTTACTTATCTTATACATAATGAGTTTTTGAGACTTAGACTTTGTTAATTATTTTTTTTAATATAAAAATATAAAAAAGCTTTCATTATTGGGAGGCGTTCAAGTATTACGTAAATTTTTTTTTTAAAGATTTTTGACCCCCTCCCCCCATGTAACGCACCGTTTTCCCCTTCCCCCATGTAACGCACCGTTTTCCCCTCCCCCCTCCCTCTAAACGAAAAGGGATGCAGATTTGGGACATTTTAATTGCTTAGTTATTTATTTAAATTAAAAAAAAAGCAATGTTACGTAACGCATTGTTCGAACCCCCTGTAACGCATCGTAACAGGTCAGTACCTGTAATATATACCACTGGACAGGCTGCTGTCAAGTTATTATTATGCCTACCTAATTGAAAAACGCCATTTTGGCGCTGTAGGCTATAGAACGAGTGTCCATGGAACTAAAATTAGTGATTATACATATCTATGGAATAAAAATACGCAAACGTCAAAATTAGTTCTAGGTACAATCGAGGGTGGCGTTTTAAAATGGTAAAAAAAATTAGCTGTCACTGTCATTGTATGGGACAACCTGTCCAGTGGTATAATATATTAGAGGTCAGTGCATCGTAACGTTTTACAAGACCCCCCCCCCCCTCCCCTCCCCTCCGACCCAAATTGCTTTACGTAATACTTGAACGTCCCCTCGAGTAATTCGAGACAAATCTTTGGCAATGACTTTGGTTATTACTATGTATATCATTCCGCGTCGTGGGCGGCGAGCGTGCGACACGTGACGTCATTGAGCGCCCCCAGCGACAGTGTGCGTCCTTCGAGCCTCGTTTTGTCCGCTGAATGACGTTTAATGCGCAACGCGCGTTTCCCTTGACGCGACTGGAGAGTCACGTTCGCCGATGGCACGTGCTGATCTAGGCGTGCGCGCACGCACGCCATTGGCCGCTCGTAGAAATCCAAATCAGCTGATACGGACAAACGCGGGGACGCCTCAGCGTGCGACGTCGCGTGCGAAAAGCCCCACGCTGTGCGCACGCGGGCCTCTACTTTAGATGCGCCGCCCGCACGCACGGTTAGATGCGCGCGCGCCGTCCGCGCCCACAGGGAAACTTGCGCGTGCGCATCTAGAGCCAACGCTAGGGCCGTACCGTGGTGCGCGCGCATGGACGCGCCGCATATCAGCGGCAAGCGGCCCGACCGCAACGATAGGGGGCGCAACTCTCGCAGTACTGGTGTGGGCTCGCTTCCGGTTCCGGACCACACGTGGCCCAAAAGTTCGGTGTGACCGTCAAACAAGGTGACTCCCTTCAGTCGGACCCCGCCCACTGTGAAGGAGAGGCCGCCGGCGACGCTCTCTTCTTGCGCGGGAGTCTCCTCGTCGGATGGTGCGTCGCCGCCGGTCAACGATTGGAGGCCGCGCGTCCACAGTTCCACCTTAAATCAAACGTTAAACAGTGTAAGAGGACATTCGTTACTTGTATTTTTTTTTAATAAATTGAATTAAAAAAATCTTAGAATCAGTAAAAAAAAAATTTTGATATAGACCAGCGCTCAAAACACGCGTGACGTCACTAGTCGTACGGCCGCCGACTGCTTTTCAGTCGCAGTGAAGCAGTCACGGGCAAACTAGAGGAGGCGGGCGCCTCGTGACGTCACGCGGTTAATATATCGACTGAGTGAAACCTTATGTATAGCCTTTGATAGTTCACATTATCTAATTATATTTAAGGAAATCGACTAACGTATCAATAAGTAAAGTGATTTTGTATTGGATGCATATGTGCTACCGGTGACAATTCGTGCAGAGTCAACAAGTCAAGTAAGTGTAAAGAACATCATCTTACTTACCGAGAGCAGTTCGGAGGTGTCGTTTTTCGGGTCCACCGCCAATAGGCGTACTACCCCGCGTTTTAGCACTCCACCTGCTGCCACTTGCACTGACTCAAGATTTGTACTCCATCCACCTGAAGACCAGCCTGTTTCTCGCACCAGAACCGAGGATGTCCCTTCCGTCGCTCTTACATCCCAAGACTTCAGCGGCGTTGGCAGCAATTTCAGCAATTTTCTTACTTTTTTCGTATCCCCTGCCGCTTCTAAACGCTGCCAGAACACGCGCCTCAACTCGGCCGGCGCTGAACGCATGTTAGCCGCTAAACTTAGCACCGCCAAAGGCACTAAATCGTGTTTTAGCGGTACCTTCAACACTAGATCCAATGCTGCGGCCCTCACTTCTAGCGGCTTAGCGCTAGATGCCAATTCAGCTAGCCTTGACAGTCTTCCCTCTGTCAGCAGAACTCCTATTGGCAACACTGAAAGCGCATCAAGCGCTGCCAAAGATTCAACTAGGGAACCGCGCTCCGCGTGCTCTAGCGCTACATCCGCTGTATCATAGCGTCTCATATTAGCCACTGCTTTTAAGCGTATCGCGCGACAGCGCTCATCGCTGCATCGCGCCAACGAATTCACTATACGATCGCGCAAATCCAGCGCAAAGCGCTCTTCAAGCGTACTAACTCCTGCACCGGCGGCCAATAAAGCGCTTTCTCGTACGGCTGCGTTGCGAGCTCGCACGCTTAGATCCAACATATTCTGTACCACTCTTGAACTCGGCCGCTCGCATAGCGCTGCAGCGCTTAAATACACTTGCGCTAGGTTTTCAAGGGAATCGCTCTCGTACAGCTGCAGGAAAGTGCTGGCCGCTGAAAAAGCGTCTTTAGTGCCCGCCAATCCGAGCAGTCTAAGCGCCGCAGTCAATTGGTCGTTGGACTTCAAGCGTTGCAGTAGTGCGGTGAGCTCTGTGGATTCGGCGTCGCGCAAGGCGCGCATCGAGTCGAGTAGTACCCGTGCGTTTTCAGCGCCGCCTCCTAATCCGACCTGGCTGTCGGATAAAGCGACTATAGCAGCAGAGATTATATTAGTAGCCGACTGTAAAGAAATTATTGAATTAAATGTTAAATTATTGAATTAATTATGTTAAGTGCATGCACATTTGAAAATATTAGAAACCAGTGTGACCCAATCCGTACTAATATTATAAATGCGAAAGTTTGTTTGGATGTGTGGATGTTTGTTACTCTTTCACGCAAAAACTACTGAACCGATCACCATGAAATTTTGCATACACTTTGTCTGGACCAGAAAGGACATAGGGTACCTTTCATCCAGATAAAAAGGACTATTCCCGAGGGATCATCTAAAATTAAGGAAACTAACTCCTGGCTAAGTGTAATAGCAATAACGATGTCAGGCGATATATTACTTTTTCAACGTCCGCGTTGCAAAATTTTCAATATGCTTAATTACGCCACGATTCCGTTTTAGGCGGAATTGACGCGTGCCGCTTTTGCATTTGTGACGCGACATCCATAGTTATAGAATATCATTGATTACAAAAAAAAATACAAATATTTTCTTTTTACAATATAATAGCTTCGCCCGGGGTGCATTTTTTTACGTAAAAACCTTCCCTGATTATCCCTCTATCCATGAGTGAAGACAGAATTAAAATCAGCCCAGCCGTTCTCGAGTTTTGCGCTTAGCAACACATTTAGGGATTCATTTTTATATTATAGATGGTATATAGATATTTCATTTTCAACCCGGACCGAGTCTACGGCAACAGCTAGTAATTTTTAAAGTATTAATTAAACACTTTACAAAGACGGACACTAGTTAAGAGAGGTCAAAGATAACACTGACCCCTTATCATTTCAATGATAACCCGAACTCACCGTCGTTATATCGTGGAGAGGAGTGTCCTCATCGGTCGCACTAAGCGATAACGGATGTGGCAGAAGTCCGCTGGGCAGAAGATGGTAGGGCACACCGGTTCCACCTGTCTCCGGTCTTCCGGAAGCCGTGGGCTGGTGGGTGTGCAGGCGTTTGAGGTGGTGCCAAGCTCTGGCCACGAGCATGGAGCCACCTGATCCCACTTCGTGGACTTCCTCGGAGTGCACCGATTCTAGGGCATCTAGGGAGTCTGTCAGCTGGTAGCTAGTAACACGTCTAGACCTGACCAAGTCCTCGGAACTGTCTCCGTCCCAGGAGCAACGTCTCTGTAAAGCGCGAGATGTTTTGTGGAATTTTTTTTGCGTCATACAGTTTACCTTAGAAAAATTATTAGATTTTACGTTCATTTTGATTTTTAAGACCAAATGTTTGGTAGAGAAATTTTATCCTGAATAATAATCCAAGCGATTAGTATACGATAATAAAATAGCGTTTGTTTTTTTTTAATTTTAGTTGGTTCGAGTCCCGGGCGAGCCAAGCGAGTTTTAGAAAATCTGTGAATGTAGTTTTGTTTCTTTTTAAAAATAAAGGAATGTTTCCTTTATGTAAAATGAGCCAACTTAAGGATTTAAGGTAGTTTCCCTCCAGGGCCCGACTTATTTTTCCACCCTGTATAACCTCGGGGCATGGAGGCTAGAGGTAAGGAGGCCCAACTCTATACATCCGAGTGTCCATCGAATACGTTCAATTAGGTGGCGCTGTAGTAGCATTGGGGCGTGGCGTTCTAGTAGTATTTTATTTACGGTGGTTTCATGAACTACGAAACCAACCAATCATATCAAACACCAATGCTACACTAGCGCCATTCTGGTCAATATATGAACCACTTTTTCAGTTTAACACCCATGTAAGTTGGTCCTCCTTACCTCTAGTCTCCATGGCCCGGGGTTATGAAAATTTATGGGAGTAAACTCAAATGTCACACGTCACAAGTTACGCGTTACAGGCTACAATATGCTTCAATACATCTATTAAATTTATTAATTATTTAAATTATTTATGTATTTTATAATCGTTCGTAAGAAGTAAACTCCAGTTGTGAGCTGATACATATTTTTTTAAAAGTTAAATTAGACAGACTGGCTGGCGGTCCACTTCCTTATCCTTCATCCTTAATCCTTTTATAGTTGGCAGCGCATTTGCAGCACCTGTGGTGTTGCTTGTGTTATAGGCGACGGTAGCCACCTACCATCAAGTGGACCGTCAGCCTGTCCATCGATCTTTATTATATTACTGTAAATTATATTGTGTACGTAGCTTAATGAGTTGTATATGTTTTTGATGTACAATAATTTTAATGGACGAAGGTCTGAAATAAAGAAATATTATATTATATTATTATTTACTAAAAAAAACCTTGATTTTTCTAAATGAGTTGACGGAGAGGGTCTCGTACAATATGTCGCACGCGCCAGAAACATCTGTCTCCTTTTCCTCGCCATCCATTACTTGAAACTGCAAATAAACAATAAACAAATAAATAAATAATTGCGTAACAAGTGCCAAAGCGGCACATGTCAAGTATGTCTGTCTGTTACCTTTTCACGCCTCAACTACTCAACCGATCATCATGAAATTTTGCATCCACATAGTCAAGGATTCAGGAAAAGACATAGGTTTCCTTTCATCGTTCAACGCGGACGAAGTAGCGTTGAACTACTAGTAAAAATACAATTTATACATACCTGGAAAAGACTCAGCAGTGATTTCTTGTAATTAATTATGTCTAAAGGTTCCATCCCATTGAGATATGGCGCCAGGATGAGTCCCTTCAACCAGTGAGCATAGAATACAGTGTTGCCATGAGAGTCCCATATCGACGGGTGCGGTAAGAACTCAGCATTTTTATGTTTACCACGCAGATGTAACTGGGGTGATTGCAGCTGAAATAAAATATGCAATGTGCTGCTTTCATATTCCTACTAGGGTCCGATCAAAGCTTCACCTTCGGCTTTGGCCAAAAAAACACCTTAATTCTTAATTAACTAAGAATTAAGGTGGTTTTTTTAATTAATTCAGGTTAAGGTTAATTCAGGTTAACCTTAATTAAGGTATTAATTAAGAAGTTGTTAAGAGAGAAAGTTAAATACAAATTTGTTTAGCGAACTTCACTTAATGTGATCAATGATAAAATATTATAATTATAACTTAATACAGTAATTCGCTGATTATTTATAATTATCGTATTATGGTTAGCCGATTGATCGGCTTCGGCCAGAAATTGACCTTCGGTCGGACACTATTTCTTACTAAATAAAAGTAGAATCCCTATTATCTGGATTAAAAAAAAAACTGGGGGTATTCCACATAATAGTAAATCCATATACATAATCAATTTCAAAGTCAAATCAAACAATACATGTACATACATTTGTATTTAAATTTTAATAGACTTTAATTATATAATAAAATGGATTTAACATAGGCACTTATGCACCGACACAATAATCTATATGTATATATAAAAATGTTGTGTTGGTTTGTGTATTACTCAAAAACTCGAAAACTAGCTGACGGATTGACTTGAAATTTTTACACTAGGTTTAAACAGAGGAATGATGTTATATACCAAAAATTCCAACGGATAATGTGTGTTCAGCTCCAAGGCACGACTGGAGTTTACTCCTTACGAACGATTATAAAATTTAAATTTTCATAATTCGAACACGCCGAAAGAACAACATTGTTCTTTTTTTTAAAAAAATATTGTGTAAATGGCGCAATATCTCTGAAACTTCAGAGATATTCTAAAATATTCAAAAATAGAACGTAACGTATACCGTCTGACAGTTTTGATTTTACTCCCATAAATTTTCATACCACGGCCTTATATATGAAAATCGATTCTTAAGGGTAAACTCCAAAAAAAACATAATTTTTCATATGTTGACCGTTGTTATGGCGACCATGGAACTGCTGACTGAGCCACAGCGAAGCGTGGCCAGGTTCAACTAGTATAAAATGATTTTATTGTTCAGTACTCACATGAAATTTCAACAAATGTTGGGCATCTCCGTCATTCCAGACAGATTCCACAGTCAATTGCGCCTTTATCCTATAACCAACGTGTTCCAATTCCCGATTGACATCCTTCAGGAGGAAAGCGGTGTCCACGCTATAAGTTTCCGGCGATTGAAACAACTTTATATGGCCGTAGTCCGGACTAGGAACCGAACTTGTCGTCATTAAGTGACACAATAGAATACTTAACGGAAGTAACATCGTAACTTAAAAGTTAAATAAATCTTATACGATTACTTTAGACCGATGTTGCTCAAGTCTTTAAAAGCGATTTATTTAACAAACTATTGTTGGGTCTAAATTAACTCAATCATTATGTAGTTTTTAAATTTGGAACCGCTTATTATTTTGTTTATCACTGAGTTTTTTTTTAAATCTTTTGGTGTAATTACAGTAAGTACTTGTACGTTTATAATGAAACGCAAATAAATATGATACGAGCGGAATGGAGTCACAAACTAAATACCGTTTAACCGTGGTAGATTGATATAAGAATAAGATAGTTGATAATACCAAAGTCGTGATCAATCAAAACTCAAAACGTTCGCCGGCACTGACCTATAAATTTATTATATACCACTGCACTGGACAGGCTGTCCCATACAAGTGACAGTGTGACAGCTGATTTCGTGACATTACAGTGACAGGTGATTTCGTGTACCATTTTGAAAGTTTGGAAACGCCGCCCTCGAAAGTACAGAGAACCAGAGAACTAATTTTGACGTCCGCGTATTTTTATTCCACAGATATAATAGTGTCTGTTTTATTCTATTTGTTGATGTCTTAGGGAGTGTAGGTTTATTTGTGCCCGCTTGAGTTTTGAAACATGAGGAAATGTATATTCTGTAAATGTTCCATTGATAATTTTAATTATTGCATGACTAATTTTAGTTCTATGTACTTTCGCTCCAAAGCCTACAGCGCCAAAATGGCGTTCAAATAGGCATAAAAATAATTTGACAGCAGCCTGTGCAGTGGTATGTTCAAGGTATGTTCGCCTGGGGCGGGCAGTTAAACAGATTTAAATATAAATGACAGATATTTAACGATATAACTGCGGTTGTGTGTAATTATCGTAAGCAGGTGAAACACATGATTTGTCATCCCTGGTTATTAAAGACATTTAAAAAAGCAATAAAAAGGTGACTAGTTTAGCTCCTAAGGAGTGTTCATTATCGAAATCTTAGTAACTCGCCATATACATTTAATATTTATAACATATGTTATTTTTCATAATTGCAAACACAACCTAAAGAATGAAATTTTTTGTTACAAACTCGAATCATTAGATCGCAATTTAAATTTTGGTGTACCACAGTCTGATTCTGAAACAGAAGACGCAAAAATGGATAGACAGAAATGATAAAAACAGAAGACGCAAAAATTATTCGAATTATTCAAAGATTTTATTTACGGTTATTTCATGAACTACGCAACCAACCAATCATATCAAACACCAATGCTACACTAGCGCCATTCTGGTCAATTTATGAACCACTATTTAATGCTTTTAGCTTTTCAGTTTAATATCCATGTACCCTCCATAGCCTAGGTTCATGATGGATGACAATCGTTGTTTTAGCCAAGGCAAAGAAAACTATACATTATAATTTTTGATAAATTTTATTATATAAAAAAAAAACAATTTATTTTATTATGTTCCTGTTACCTAAATAATAAAGAGAAGAAAAGGTATCCGATGGCTAACTTGGCGATCACATTGACGTACCACATTCTGAAAAAAGAAAAATATTTTACTAAGTAAGTATATGTTATATTTTTTTTTTTCAAATATTCTTAAGTCTGGAGAAGGTTCTTTTTTTTATGAAGAGAAAAGTTGGAAAAATTGCTTGGATTTTTTCCCTTGAAATTACACATCAGCTATCTGGTATCCATAATATAAGCATTAAGTTGCTTAGTGTGGAACTAGATGGTGCTGTGTGGAATGTGTGAAGATATAGATACTAGTGGCCCTCTCCCGGCTTCGCCCGGGGTGCTTTTTTGCAATCCAGCCGATAAATTACTTTAAACCGCCATCTGTGAGAACCTTATGGAACTCACAGATAAATAATTGCTGTATTGAATAAGTATCAACAGATGGCGCTATGTTAATAATACTAAATTTAAATTTATAATGACGACCATAAGAGTTCTTGATTTCTAATTGATAAATAAATATTTTGATTTTGATTTGATTTTTGATTATATAATTTAAAAAATAATAATAAACAAAATGAGATATAAACTATCCTATCTTTTAAGTTGGACCAAATAACAGATACTTATGAAGTTTGATCAAAGTAGTTTCAGAGTTTATCGCGAACAAACATTGTGACACGAGATTTTTATATATATATGTTCTATATTCTTGCTAAAATATATGTTCCTTGCTTAAATTGATTAATATACACGAATAAATATTACAAACATTTTCATGTGACGTCTCGCTCTGGGTAAGTTCTCGTCTTTTTCTTTCATCAGATATCTCCTAGCGCACAATATTGATTGCTCAAAATAATCTTTCAGTATCAGACCTGAAATATTATTATTCACTTTAAATATAGAGAAATTAATTTTTTAAACATTTTCGTCGCAATAAACAGTTTATAATTAGGAGAAAACTTGATTAGATAATGAAATAAAACACATTTCCTTATTAAAATATGGTTAAATATGAAAACTAACTCTGTCCGTTTGTCTGTTACCTTTTCACGCCTTAACTACTCAACTGACCATAATTAAATTATGCATACACGTTGTCAAGGATACAGGAAAAGACATAGGGGACAGAAATATGCTAAAACTAAAGTTGTTATTCTGAAATAATTTTTTTTATTGTTTATTCTTATTCTTTTCATCCAGAAAGAAAGTACTGTTCCAGTGGTATCATCTTAAATTAAAAACAACTGACATCTGGCAAAAGTGTAATAGCAATGCAGGTGTCAGGCTTGTATTGGTTTTATATACAGTGAGAATCGGTTATAGCGACCTTCCCTGGGACCACTAAAATTGGTCGTAATAAACGGATAGTCTTTATAAGCAATATTAAATCGTTATAGGCATTCAACAGGGACCTTGCCATTTGGTCGTTGTAACCGACATGTCGTTATAACGGAAGTCGTTATATCCGGTTTCTACTGTATTGTTATTTTTAAATGCGGAAGAAGTCGCGGGCAGCAGCTAGTTTAACGTTCTTTCCACAACTGAAAATAGCATTAAAATCCGTTGCGTAGGTACTTTTTCTGAATGATAAGTACCCTATGTCTTTTCCTATATCTCTGACTATGTGTATGCAAAATTTCATTAGAATAGGTTGAGTAGTTAAGGCGTGAAAAGGTAACAAACAGACAGTTACTTTCACATTTATAATACTAGATGGTGCCCACGATTTCGTCCGCTTTGAAAAAGCAATATATCGCTTGACATCGTTATTGCTATTACACTTAGCCAAGAGTTAGTTTCCTTAATTTTAGATGATCCCTCAGGATTAGTCCTTTTTTCTGGATGAAAGGTACCCTATGTCCTTTCTGGTGTCCCAGACAACGTGTATACAAAATTTCATGGTGATAGGTTCAGTAGTTTTTGCGTGAAAGAGTAACAAACATCCATACATTTAAACAAAATTTCCCATCATCAATCAATACTAATAATAAATCTGTAAGTGTAGGTATTGTATGTATGTTACTAGGGCCACTGAGAAGCGATACCAAATGTAAACAAAGTTACGGCAAGGTCATTTCTTTATGCAGGACTTAAGCGCGGCGATGTCCGGGTTGTTATTATCAAACGGAAGCTCGTATGCTACATTGTCTCTTTCTATCTTGTGTCAAATAAATACAACATAGAAAGAGATAATAGATTGTCAGTTCAAGTAAGGTGAATAAACTTTTGTATCACCAATTTGGCTCTTGTTCCTCCATAACTCTGAAACGAATTAACTGATTTTCATGAAACTTGGTAGATAAACATTTGAACGTACAGAACACAGGATAGGCTACTTAATATTCTTCAACGCGGACGAAGTCGTGTGCACGAGCTAGTTAATAATATTAGTACGTATTAAGTATGGAATAGTATTGGATGTAAAGATAAAAACATTTACCTTCGTCGTCCATTTTGTAAATTTCCTTCTCATTCTCATTCAACTTAGTCCGCAGAGCTCTCAAGTTATCAGACTTGAAATGCCAAATGTTATTTGTGTAGAAAGTGAATATTTCGAAACTCTTACTTATTCTCTTTTGAATACGAATCAATCTGGAATGAAGTAATGTTAAAATGATATATACGTGGTTAGGTACAGTCTTCTTCTTCTTCTTCTTCTACTACTTCTTCTTCTTCTTCTTCTTCTTCTTCTTCTTCTTCTCCTCCTCTTTTAATGTCTTGGCTCCATCAGATCTTCTCCGATGATTTTGCCAGTGCATTTTTTAGAAGTAGCAATTTAAAATAGCCTTTTTTAAAATAAAAAAGGCAAAATTGAAATTAAAATCAAAAGTAGCAGATCCCGAGACTAGTCAGTAAAGTCAAGTCTATAATTTTTCTTAGTTTTCCAAAACAGAACAGGTCCGTCAAGTCCAAAAAAGTCAGGTCAAGTCTCTTGGTACAGTCGGGGCAAGAAAAAGTTCGTCACATTGAAGTCGATATTTGTTTGAACCAAAGCATTTGGTCATGTCAAAATTTCATTTCAAACGTCTGTCAAGTTGTCTGCTTACTGTTTTGGTTTTAAAAGGTAGTAAGAGTCTAACTCTACGACATGATAAAGGAATGAATTTGAAAATTGACCAAGGTTTTCGTACTCCGACTTTACATGGTCGACTACGAAATGAGGTAATGATTTTTCCCTTTCCCCTTTCCTAGTTGTCGAAGGGTTTTCACTAACTTCCACATGTTCTATGGATGTGAAATTTGGTATACTGTTACTTGGGTGTTATTTCCATGACATGGTAACCTTGATCTGATGCTGCAACATCGAGCAGTCTGTGGGACACCCAACTCCTCAGCAACTTACAGCAGATATGGCGTGTTTGGGCGCAATAGAAAGTCTAGGGTTTATGATAATAATATTAGCTTGTTTGATATAGAATAATTTAAATATAGTCTTACAGTGGTTTATATCCGAGTAAAAACAGTAAGGTGTCCACAATTATCGCCGGTATCCAGTGAAAGAGTATGACCCTTATTTCGTGTAGCCATTTGTGTGACGTCATAGATCCGCCTGGGTACCTGTCAATGAAACAACCATTATAAACTTAGTCGCAAGAGTCGGATTTATCCGACAATTATTTTTGTGTCCATTTCGCCAGAGCCATATATACAACAAATTCCTCTACTTGTATAATGTTAATTTTTAAATCATTGGGCTTTCTCTTTAAAAAAAAAATACGAGTCAAGCGCTAGAGACACAACTACAAAACCAAGCGGTTAAAGGGTTAAATTAAAATACTTGCTTTAAAACGTAGATGGAAGCAAAAAGAAAGATACTGTACGGGCTAAAAGCTCGCACACAGTTGCGCGGGAGCAGCCCGCACGCATCAATCAATAAACAAAGCATTCAGTTCGCATCGGTCCGCGTTCGGTAGTACATGCGACTCGACGAAGTACGAAGTGCGTGGCTACACACTCGTTCAACCTCGCGAGGAACTCATTCGCGCTACTTCGAGTCCTTTGACTCGGGCGCAAAAACCGACAACAAATGGAAGTAGCACGAGACGAGGTGAAGTTGGACGAGGTAAGACGAAGTGCCCGTCCACACTCTCGTATTCGCTTCGCCTCGGCCTACTTCGCGAGTAGTGTGGAGGCGCATTAACATCGTAATTATCAATAATATAGAATTTTCAAGGTTTATCAATTGCATTATTTCTATCAAATATCATTAACATTATTTATCAAAATACGTACGGGACACCGTACAAATACGGTACGTAAGATACATTACGTAATTGATAAATGAACCCCTGTATGTCTTATTGCCGCTCTACATATTCGGCCATAGCGTTGGCCAACTATGATCGGCGAGCGTGTGGAGGGCGTATTTGCGTAGGTTGGCTTATGGCGCGTGCGATTGTCGTGGGTTGGCTTCGATGTCGGTTTTTCCGCCGCACATCAAAGGCAGTGGGCCAACGATGGCGGTACGCATCTACACGTGGCCCATTCCTCAGTGCCTGCTCGAACGCGGTTGAGTGTGGACGTCACGCTTTGTTTATTAATTTATGAATTTTCTTAAAAATGACTAATACGTGGCCTCATAATGAAGTACCACACACACTAACACACACACATGCACGCAATCACGCATAATATGTTTCTATATGTATGTATTTGCATATAATGTATTATAATATACATGTATCTATAATTATATAAGCATATTATACATTATATGCAAACTTAAAAATTAAAAAAATATAACAATATATATATAACTTTTTAATATAATTTTATAATACAATTTTTGTTATAATTTTTTAATTATTCGTTTTTTTTTAATGTATTTGTGAAATGTTACATGCTGTAACTATTAAATGAATAAAAATAAAAATATTGGGATAGATATATATCGGGATAGGTATAGATATATTGTCGCAGCGGCAAATGCTTCCACGTCCATCTCGGGAAACGTTAAGATCACAACTGAACGTCGCCATTGTGTAGTTGCGTATCAACCATCGCATGGCCATCTCGATCGGCGAACGTTCGCCGAATATGTAGAGGGGCAATTACATAATGAAACCCAGTAAGTGGCAATGTAGGTAGTACCTAATATTGTATCTATTGTACCTATGTTATTTTGTTTAGCTGTCTAACCTAACCTACCTAAACCTATACTCACCACAAAACAGTATCAAAGGGAATTGAATTTTCCACAATATCTCTTCCAATCTCCAATATTTCTCTCCAAGTGACTTTGATCTCTTCGGAAGAAGTTAAATTTAGTACTGTATGACGATATCTGAAATGTTTATATTGGATTTAGGCGTTTATAGGCTGATGATGATGATGTTGTTGTTGTTGTTGATGATGATGATGATGGTGATGATGATGATGATGATGATGATGATGATGATGATGATGATGATTATGATGATAATGATGATGACGACGATGACGACGACGACGACGACGATGACGACGACGACGATGATGATGATGATGATGATGATGATGACGATGACGACGATGACGATGATGACGACGACGACGACGACGATTATGATGATTAAAAAGATAATGATGCTTTTGTTTAATCGTTTATGTAAAGTTTAGCAGATAGGCTGATGGTCAACTTGATGGTAGGTGGTGAGGGGGGTGAGGTATCCCTCACCACCTACCATCAGTAAAGCGACATCGCTTGCAATTGCGCTGCCGATCGTCATAGAGTAAATGATAAGCGATCACATAGGATAAATGAATAGACCTTTGACATCCCTTACTCATTCACCGAAATACAACAGCACACATGCTGTTATTTCCATGGTGGTCTTATGTAAGACCTGACCCGTTGAATGAGTTGTAAGGGTGCTTGCCTAACGACTCAGGGGTCCGGGTTCGATTCCCAGCGAGGTCAACTTTGGAAATGAACTTTTCAAAGTTGGCTCTGGTCTGGATTTGGGAAGTAGTCGCAGGGCAAACTGCCCGTCTGGCGACAGTAACCACCCTCTTACAGAAGGGATAGAGAAATGGGATATTAATGCTTAAGGTAGGTAACGCACTTGCAGAATCTGTTGCATTGCTTGTGTTCTAGGCGACAGTAGCCACCGATCATCAAGTAGGCTTTTACTTTACATAAGAAACACCAACTTAGGTATTAAAAAATTGTATTATATAGGTATCACATACCCGTTATGAATGTAGTCCCAAGCAATAACCAACATTACATTGATGACACAATCAGCTGGAACGAAATCTGCAGAGTATTGGTCCTGGCCGTACATAGTCCGTATGACACCCTTGCCGGCACCTAAAATTTAGGGGATTCCCCAATTATTAGGTGTGCAATATATCATTTCTTTTATATATTTTACTAGCTGCATTACGCGACTTCGGCTTATAAAATATAGCCTATGTTACTCGCTAATAATGCAGCTTTCTCTAGGTGAAAGAATTTCCAAAATCGATCTAGTAGTTTTTGAGTTTATTCATTACAAACATACAAAAATACCAATCTTCTCTCTTTGTAATATTAGTAATATGGAAAAGGGGATGGCAGGCCGGCTGCCAGTCCCTTTACACTTCATCATTGCCATTAATTACACTTAATTTCTGAAAAAATAAGCATTACAACGCCTCCTGACATATTTATTGCTTTTACAATTTTGCCAGGCGTTAGTTTTCTTAATTTTAGATGCCCTAGGGAACTGTACTTTTTTCTGGATGAAAGATACTCTATGTCCCTTTCTGTATCGCTGACGACGTTTATGTAAAATTTCATTATGATCGCTTGAACAGTTAAGTAATATATATTTTGTAATATTAGTATGAAAAGATGATTTACCGATTAAAAGGCCAAGTGGTCCATTGATGTTATCAGTCCAACCCACGACTGGTCCTTTGTATATAGGCACCACTGAAAAAATTTAAACTTTAATTATATTTTTGATAAATATAACCCAAAACTTAGAATTTTCATTGTTATATCAAAGAAGATTCGGTAGTTAAATGTTTAGTCTCCTTCCACTTGGATCCACAACTTTTACATTTTGGTTTGGGTTAACAATGGGTTCTCTACCACAGTTCAAATTATCCTTCCCTAATCCTTTATCCTTAATCCTACTAAGGTGGGGAGCACACCCGTGGCGACGGTAACCAAATAGCATCACGGGCGCCGCCAGGAATATCTATATTTATCCCATAGTTTAGATTCTATTATTTCTTCACTAAAAAATCGATTTTCTTCAACACATATGAAAGCATTTTCGCTTATGCAGCTTCACCCAGAAAATATGAGAAAATTAGACAAATCAAAGCCATAACTTAATTTTAAAAAAAATGTATTTTCTTTCCTGACATGCAATCATCATGTTGTCTTTTCAATTTGTGTTTCTGCTGTGAAAATCGTCCAAGTTTTCATGGAATAATTAACTTACCAATAGAAGGCCTTACTATAACTGCTGGTAAGGCTTCCATAGCTTCTTCCACCAAGGCTTCGCCCAATGCCTTGCTGTACGCATAAGTATTGGGGTAATCACCGAGCAATCTGAAAAACAAAGAAAACAACACATTCATGAGTAAATCACCCTTGAATATCTTCTTTTTTATACAGGATGTCAAAGAAATCAACGCCCAGGTTATAGGCTAGGTTATGACAGCTCTGGGAAAAATAAGAAAAAAAAACAAGGCCACGTAGTTAAGATACAATTGAATGTATGGAAAATCTTTACCCTGGACAACATTTTTGGGTACTGTGATCACAAATCATAGTTTTTTTTTTGGCAAAACAACGTTTGCCGGGTCAGCTAGTATACATATAAAAAAATGTTAAGTTTATTTGTGTACGGTTCAATAACTCGATAATTTGTAGGCCGATTTGGTTTTCGCTTATGGAAAGAGGGATAAACGGGAAGGTTATTATAATAAAAAAATGAATCCCGGGCTCTGGCCGTGAACTTAAAATACTTACTTAGGCGTAAATATATCAGACATTTCGTCAGTAAATTTCTCGACGCATTCAATAACTTCATGTGGGTTCCTTGGTGGCGGATACAACTTCTCTTCCAGGATCTTTTGATTCATGTGACAGTATGCCGTCGATACGTGGAGGAAGAGCTGAAAGCAATTCATATGTAACACTAGCGGCTTCGCCCGGGGTGTATTTTTTCTAATAAAATAATTTTTCTAAAATAAATGTAGCCTAAGTTACCTAAGTTGGTGTATGTACCGTATATATATTCATATGCATGTAGTAAAAAACGATTATTTCAATATTACAAACAGACACTCCAATTTTATTTATATGTATAGCAGATGTATAGATAATAACTGGTGGGGTAGAAAGGTTCTCGAATGGAGGCCATGAATTGGAAGGTACAGACGACCTGAAAGGCTTTGCAGGAACCGTTTGTGGTAACTGTCATCACGCACGGTCTTCTACATCCAACACGCATGGATGTAGCCCTCTGCCTACAGCAGAGGAGACAGGCTGATGATGATATTTTTTTTAAAGTAAAGGTTCGCCAGACAGGCTGACCGTCGACTTGATTGTAGTGGCTTAATATCAGGGTTCTATCTATCCAGGTATATTTTTGGAGGTGGACTTAATTTCGTCACAATATAGCACAATCATTGCATTGATACAATTGGATGCATGCAACATATAATATACGTATTCATATACATATATATGAAATGGATAAGTCAAGTCAATGATAATTATTAATTATTAACACAAGTAAACAGATGGATCTTTGAGTTAAAGAGCTTTAACTTGACCCATTAAATTTATTAAGTCCAGATTTCATGGTTTTCCTTTCATTTAATTTAACAAGTTTGTTATAGAGATTTCATCCTCATAATAGGCATGATGACGGTGTTAAAAAATCACAGAAGAAATAATTTTAGAGAAAAATATACGTTAAAAGAGTTTCAAAAAATTGCGTAATTTTAATATAAACATTACGATTAATAAGATTTTCAATAAAATAAAAGTATAAAATGCAGCAATCGGCCATGTTAACTGAAACACCAATCAAATCGAATGACGTCATACCTATGTAGATCTCACAGAGGCCATTATTAATATATTTTACTTTACTCTATGCTATATATATTACTTTACTCCATAGAGTAACTTATTATATACCACAGAACACTATTACTCTATGCCCATGAACCTTTGTTGTGATTTCGCGTTTCAATTTAATTTTTGCGTAATTTTATTAGTTGTTTTGATAATTTTATTAGTTGCGTAATTTTATTAGTTGTTGTTTCGAACACAGACCTAAATATTTTTACATAGGTGTGACGTCACAAGGGGACGCCATGACCCCTATGAGCGTTAATATGTAGAAAAAAATGCAATAATTTGCGTTAAAAGTTAGTTTATTGCTGAAATATTGTTTTTTTCGGAAATAGTAAATATGTACCTACGTAATGGAAAATAATTTCAAAATCAGTCATCATGCCTATTGATCCTAACGATCGATGCAATAAAAGTACAGGATGTAATTTTTACATATTTTAGTCGGTTCGATTCCCGGGTGTGGCATGCGAATTTTCAAAAATCTTTGAATGCAGTTTTCTTTCTATTCAAAAATAAAGGAATGTTTTCTTTGAGTAAAATTTTTTATCTACAGTATTAAGAGTACTTTCCCTTCAGGTGGCATTACAAAATTCCAACCTGTATAACGCTATCTCACAACATTCTGAGATTTATTTTCATTCATCGGCAACAATACAAGTAGTTTTCACAAAATTTACGAGATATCATTTTAATAATTGAATATTTTAAAAAAATTGGTTTTTACAAGAAATACAAGTATATAAATAAATAAATAAATAAATATCTTGACACATTCCACACAGCACCATCTAGTTCCAAAGTAAGCAACTAATGCTTGTATTATGGATACCAGACAGTTGATATACTACATAGATTAGTTTTTTTTTTGTAAATACATACATATTATAAATACAAAACATCCATGACTCAGGTACAAAGGTAAAATGTTAACACATAAACATTTGCCCCTAGCGGGATTCGAACCCGCGACCGTTTGGTTAACAGCTAGGGTTACTAGCCACTAGACCAAACGTGTCGTCAAAAGTATATGAATCTAGACTTCAAAGTATTGGAGTGAGAAAGACTTAAAAGGCAAAAGCTTATCTACAATACATAGGTACAAATCTCATCGAAATCGTTAGAGATGTTTCCGAGATGTGCGTTCTAAATCCAAACCTAAGAGTCAACTTTGAAAAGTTCATGTCCAAAGTTGACTCAGCCAGGAATCGAACCCGGGACCTCTGACCCTGAAACTTACCTCGAGATTAGTGCACTGCTTGGCCAATTCCAACATACATTTAGTTCCTCTTGTGTTCAGCAGAACTGCTGTTTTTATACCTTCATCAAATCTACAACGATAATAATAATTTTTAATAAAAATATTCTATGCAGTTTTATTCTAAAAAGTAAGCTAATATGTTGTTGATTTATGTTTGTTATACATTATGTCAACAACTACAACAACAATACAAAATCTAAAATTGATCTCTATTTATAAGTCTAGCTGTTGCACGCGACTTCGCCTGTTATACTTTATAAAATATAGCCTATGTTACTCACTGATAATTTAGCTTTCTTCTATATAGAATATCTTCTATTTATTCTTAAAAAATTCATTCACCTATAGAAAGCTATACATTATCAGCGAGTACCATAAGCTATATTTTATAAAGTAACGCGGGCGAAGTCGCGTGCAACAGCTAGACTCTTATAAATAGAGATCAATTTTAGCTGTTGGATTTGGAAAGATCTATTCTATTTTTCTTATAATATCCTACATGCAAAATTAGACAATAATAAAGAAAGTTTAACAAAAAAAATCAAAACAAACTGTTCATATAATGCAGACAACAATTTTAAACCAACATTTAAAAATACTAGAAATGACAAACACAACAATATTTTCAAGCTCGTGGAAAATAAAGTTAGCGATGGTGATCTCAAAGGTGCCGCGCGTCTTCTTTTCACAAGTGATGTGATATCTCCTGATACCAATGATACCTTGGCAGCTCTCCTCTCAAAACATCCTCCAGCTCCAGCAACACTTTACAACGTAGACCCACCAACGACGCAAGAGGTCTGCCTCCAAATCAAATACGGAGATGTCATCACAGCCATCAAATCATTTAAAAATGGCTCAGCATCCGGACTAGACGGCATCTCCCCCCAACACTTAAAAGACCTTATTTCACACACTACAGGCGAATCTGGTAAAAAACTAATATCATCAATCACTGCACTCATCAACTTAATGCTTTCAGGCAAAGTTCACCCTGAAATATTACCAATCTTATACGGCGCAAACTTGATTTCATTGACCAAAAAAGATGGAGGGGTCAGACCGATTGCTGTTGGATCTACACTTCGACGTTTAGCATCAAAAATCTGCTCAAAACACATTTTGGAAAAATTAAAATCTAAATTTGAACCAATTCAATTAGGATTTGGCATTAAAGGTGGATGCGAAGCTGCAACACATGCTCTTCGTACTTTTATAGACAGTGAAGAATGTGAAGTGTTGCTTAAAGTTGACTTAAAAAATGCATTTAATTCGGTCAATCGGGACACTCTGTTGAAAGAAGTCTTCACAAACACCCCAGAAATTTATAACTATTTGGCCCAAAGTTATGGAAATCCAACAAAATTAATGTTTCGGGAACATGAAATCTGTTCAGCAACTGGTTGTCAACAGGGTGATCCTCTCGGTCCTGCCATATTCAGCTTAGCTATAAATTCTATAATTCATGAACTAAATTCTAAATTTAATGTGTGGTATCTTGATGACGGAACCCTAGGTGGTAAAGCTGAGTCTGTTCTGTCAGATTTTTCAAAATTACTATCAGCATTTCCAACTATTGGTTTACAATTAAATTTGGATAAATGTGAACTTTTTGTTCCTGAAAAAATTATAAGCAGTACTAAAATAGAAATTATAGAAAAATTTAAGGTTTTGGCAAAACACATTAAAGTAATAAACAAAGATTCGCTTTCTCTCCTAGGATCTCCAATTTTCGAAGAAGCCATGATACCTGTACTCGAAGAGAAAATTACTAAATTCAAAACTTATTCCAACAGACTAGTCTGCATTAACTCCCATTCGGCTATTTTTATTCTTAAATTTTGCCTTTTTATGCCTAAATTTACTTTTCTGCTCCGCTCATCCCCTATTTGGAAATGTCAAAATTTACTCAATAAAATAGATGATTTGGTAAAACAGAATTTAGAAATAATTTTAAATATAAATTTAAAGGAGCAGTCCTGGACTCAAGCATCCCTACCAGTCCGTTTTGGTGGGCTAGGGATACGAAAAATTTCTAGTGTCGCCTTACCAGCCTTCCTCTCTTCAGTGCATGCCACATGTAACCTCATTGGAAAAATCTTGGGACCTGTCCTTTTAAACAATGAGGTTGCATATCAGGAAGAGAGTCGAACCGCCTGGAATATGGCTTTTCCGAGTCAAAATTCCCCAAAAAATCCGGAAAGACAGAGGAGTTGGGATGACATACAATGTCAAACTATTTATGATAATTTATTGGAGAGCTTTTCGGGGCCCGATCTTGCTAGATTGAGAGCGTTAAAAAACCGAGAGTCGGGGTTCTGGCTCCACGCCGTGCCCTCACCTAACTTGGGCACCTTTCTGGACAACAACACTCTCCGTCTCGCGATCGGACTCCGACTAGGTACAGAGGTATGTATCCCCCACACTTGTCCCTGTGGTAGGGATGTCGACCGCTTGGGACATCACGGACTTTCCTGCATTAATAGCGCCGGCCGTATTTCAAGACACGCCAGCATAAATGACATCATACATCGGTCTCTAGCCACCATTAATATACCTTCCATTCTTGAACCAAATGGTATCGTGCGTGATGATGGCAAGAGACCTGATGGGATGTCCCTAGTTCCATGGAGGATGGGTCGTCCACTAGTGTTGTAGCGTGTTCATACACTTCATACATCACTCCTGGATGCGCTACTAACCTGGATAACGCCTCAGATCCTGTATTTTATATATTTTTCGGCCTACATGTCATTCACGTATCATTTACATCACATTTTTCCCTTGTTTCCTTATTATCTTACCTACAGCCTGTTTTCAGAATGTCTGCTATACTTTTTCCTACATTTTCTCATACGTTTTACATGCATTTAGTCATCATATAATTTCAAAAACGCAAATTTATATATTTTTGACATAATCTCTTTGTTTATTTATTTCGTCGCCATAGTTCCCATAGTATTTTGACATCATGCTTTCTCACTACATTGTTGCTTTCTCGCTCATTTTTTATTCCTTTTTATATACAACCTCACCTCTAAATTCGAAATGTCCTGGCCATATATATTTATTATTTTCTAAATTTAATTTTCAAAATATTATTTCGAAGGTTTTCCAGCCGGCTAGACTGATGAAAATCAATGAGTGTGTTGTCGCTCCTCTCTGCGATACAACATTAAAATTTGGCCTGTCTTGCCTCTATCTGCTTCGTGTCATTCCGGAAGTCGGTGCTGAGACTCCGGACGCACTTCTCTACAGCAAAGTTCACTTCGTGTCGTTCCAATTTTAGTATATGTACTGCCGAAGCAAGTATAATAATATAATAATATTAATATATATATAATTAATTAATATAATATAATATTAATATAATATATAATATTATATTAATATATATTATATATATATATTATATTATTATATATATATATAATTATATTATATTATAACGACAGTGTGGGATGCAACCTGCGTCGACACTTTGGCACCGTCCCACCTTCATGGAACACTTACCACAGCTGGTGCTGCTGCGGAGGCGGCCGAAAAGCGGAAAATTCAAAAATACAGAGATATCGGCACCGGCTACATATTCATTCCCTTCGGTGTCGAATCTCTGGGTCCGTGGGGTCCCAACGCGCTAAAAATTTTTAACATCTTGTCGAAACGTTTGGTCGACATAACCGGCGATAATAGAGCTGGCCATTACCTCGGGCAACAAATTAGCATTGCCATACAACGAGGTAATGCAGCCAGCATGCTTGGGACCCTTCCAAAGGGACCGATGCTTTATATTATTTAATGTGTAAATATATTTAACTTAGGATTATAATATAATATGTTTTAATTTTACTAAATTTATTTAATGTATAAATAAACTGATTTTATAAATAAAATTTTAGCTGTTGTACTTGTTGACCTACTGTATAACAAACAGGATATATTTTAAAGTTACGCGGGTTTATAAAGTTTTATAAGTTACTAGCTGACCCGGCAAACGTTGTTTTGCCAAAAAAAAATTTTGGGGTGGACATCCCTTAACATTTAGGGGTATGGAAAATAGATGTTAGCCGATTCTCAGACCTGCCCGATAAGCACACAAAATTTCATCAAAATCGGTCCAGCCGTTTCGGAGGAGTTTGGACACAAACACCGCGACACGAGAATTTTATATATTAGAATTTATAAGTAAAGCGAAGTCTCGTGCAACAGCTAGTACACATATAAGTTAAGCCTTAACAACTGCAAAGTTAAAATTACCTGACAGTCGCAGCAGAATGTACAATAATATTGGCCGTTTGACATACGACGCGATCTTCCTCAGTCAAGCCAAGATCCACCTGAGCTATGTCCCCTGGAACTGCTGTTATCAGGTCAAGAAGCGAAGACATAGTGCGTGTAGCCAGTAAAGGCTCGAAAAGCTGTGAATTTTGTCATGAAAGTTGGATTATAGTCTAATTTTAAATGATTTTTTCATGTCTTCTTCTAAAGCACTTAACAAATTTTGAAACGATTTACACAAATGGAAAAATCAATAAACGATGAAGGTATGCTATAAGTAGCACATGTATTGAAGAGCTTTTTCAAGAATTAACACTAATTTGAACTTCTGAACTGAATGTCCCAGAAAAACTTGAGAAAATATTGTAGTAATATACCTGTGTCATAATATGTTATGCAATAATATTTTCAGTAGGTAACTTACAGGACCCTTGAGTATTTCTTCAGTGCGGTCTTGTGGACATTTACCCTTTTTCGGTCTCACTATAAGAATTATGCGTCCAATTTTCGGGCATACTCTGAAATATTAAAGAAAATTATCCCCATTTACAAATTCAATAAATTTAAATTAAAGAATTTCGACAAACATGATTCCCTGGAAAAAACACCCCTGACAAATATGCAAAATTGATGATTAATGATTCAAAATACGAATTATCTACATAATAATTAAATGAACTAACTTGCTATAACAAAACGTTACCTGAGCAACTTTTCAATGAGGACTTTCCCGAGGAATCCAGTGCCGCCTGTTACGAGAACTGTCTTCCCCACAAACGTCTCAGCAATGCGGTCAGGTAACTCCATGGTAGACGACTCGGTCTCATGCATTGTCGTTATCTGTAAATTAAATTGATTTCAATATTTTTTGACTCAAGTGATGACCTATGACGCTGAAACGTGGTCTCTAAATATGGACCTCTTAAGAATGCTCAGCGCTTCATAACAAGCTATGGAAAAGGCTATGCTTGAGGTTACTCTGTGAGATAGAATCAAGAATGAGGTTAATAGTAATAATAATTTCATTTATTTGCAGGAATACTTGGTTACAGTAGGAGATATACATAATTTTATAGTACAAGTTTTCTACCTGAGTACAGGTGTGCAAATATTAAATTGTTGTACAAAGTAGTGAAATACATTAGCCGTTTATCAAATACATAAAGATATATATACTATATTATTTAAAAGCAACTGTCAAATACACAATTAATAATACATACATGTCAAATTTAAAATACTAGTCAAAACTCATACCAATTATAATCTATTTTTACAGTTCAAATATTCTCTTAGCATTATACAGACATTCTCGTTGGAACCATTTATGCAGTTTGAATTAAAATGCTTTGGTAGATGTTCGTAATTTTATTTCGTTAGTTAGCCGTATCTTAGTTAGCCGTAGACGAACGAAAGTTACCGACATAATCCGGCGAATCTGTAATTTGAAGTAGCAGTGGGCAGGACACAATAGAACAGAGAGCTGATGGCCGCTGAGGGCGGAAAATTCTTGAGATGAGGCCACAAACCGGCGCTTCATTAAAAATGACTATGCTAAAAAGTGGTTGCTTTTTTATTGTGTAAAGATCGTCAGACAGACTGACTGTCTACTTGAAGGTAGGTAGCTACCGTCGCCACAAATAACGCCACAGGTGCTGTAAGTCTGCAAAATCTTAGTAGGTTTAAGGATAGGGATAGGGCAATGGGAAATTATACTTATATTGGAATGTTTTAATTTTAAATAATGCAAATGACTCAATCAATAAACAAATGAACCATTAACTAACTATATTACTTCCAAATAACTTTCACGGTGAATCATAATTCAATATCTTTATGTGCATAATTTACATAAGCATATTATTTATTTCTTTTAAATTTTGACTATAATATTTAACTATAATTAAAAACCATGTCTTTCTATAGAGATCCCCTAATTGAGATTCATGAAAGCACCCACCAAGAATATGAAGAACTAGCTTTTGATTGCGACTTCATCTGCGTATCTTTATAAAGTGTACCCTATGTATTTTTCCTGTGTATGACTGTAAAGTTTCATTAAAATCCGTATAGCAGTTTTTGCGTGAAAAAGTAACAAACGTCAATACATATTCAATACAATTATTATATTAGTAGGCTTAATAACAATGGGCCTAATATAGAGCCTTGTGAAACTCCTCTAGTTACTGATAGAAGAATAGAAAAGTATGAGAAGAAATGAGGTAACGTTGTTCGGCCACAGTTCATCAAGCTTGAACAAGTGCATCAAATGCTCTTGATAAATCGGAAGACATAAAAGTTGTGCACAAACAATATAATATAAAAAATCGTATACGAGCCGTGACTATTCATTAAATATTTTAAAAAAATGTATCGTTTATCGATGTCAAAAAAATATTTTTTAGATTTTTGTCTATTTTTCTGTGCTCTCTCAAAAACGCTTATCTCAAAAACGGCTTGACCGATTTGAATGCGGTTTTCACCAAAATCAAATCAAAATATTTATTTATCAATTAGGTTTCTCAAGAAACTCTTATGATTGTCATTATAAATTTAAATTTACCAGGGTTTCGGAAAAAAGCCAAGATGACGATCCTGAGAAGAAACCCCGAAAGAAACTCAGGATACTATTCTTTTTCACCGATTTATTAATGATAACCTGGAAAAATATTAGGTTCCTGTAGGATTTAAGAAAATAACAGCGCTTACGCAGTTGCTTACACCAGCTAGTTTATTATCAACTAGCTGGTGCCCACGACTTCGTCCGCGTTGAAAAATATTAAGTAACCTATCCTGTGTCCCGTACGTCCAAATGATTATCTACCAAGTTTCATGAAAATCAATTAATTCGTTTAAGAGTTATGGAGGAACATACATACATACATACAGAAAAAGATTGTAAAAATCGTCAATTTAGTTTCAGTATCATGTATAGAGCCTATAAACACGATATCTCTGAAAACAAAGTAACTTACTCCATGACCGACCCTTACAGATTTATTATTAGTATTGATAACATACTATCGGTAATACTAATAAAAACAGTAGAGGTACTCGTTGAAACGTCACTTTATTTAGCTAAAGGAACTCCGACCCCTAACAATTTACATACAAAAATGTTAAAGTTGACATTTGACATTATAAAACATACTTAATTAGCATTATAGTTTCAAAGTTGGCTGTGGTCCGGACTTGGAAAGTAATGGCAGGGCACACTGCGTTTCTCAGTCATTCGGGCAGCCCGTCTGGCGGCAGTAACCACCCCCTTACAGGAGACCACGGTGAAATAACAAGCACGTGAGTTGTTTTCTGTGAGTGAGTAAGGGAGTCATTTCCTTATCCCTTATCCTTATATACGGCAGCTGTAACATTTGTAGCACCTGAGGCGTTTGCTTGTGTTATAGGCGACGGTAGCCACCTGCCATCAAGTGGACCATCAGCCTTGTCTGTCTAAACAAATTATATGGGCTACGTATAACGCCTGACATTTTTATTGCTGTTATACTTTTGCCAGATGTTAGATTTTTATTTTTTTATTTGATACCTCAGGATTTTTTTCTGGATGGAAGGTAACCCTTATCTGGATTAAAATATTTTGGGCTGTTTGGAAGAAGTTTGGAAGATACATCGATTTTTCTATACTAATATTATAGAGAGAGAAAAATAACTTTATACTTAAAAGGTAAAAGTGAGAACATTTTTATTTTTGTATGTTTGTAATGAATAAACTCAAAAACTACTGGACCGATTTTGAAAATTCTTTCACCTATAAAAAGCTACATTATCAGAGAGTAACATAGATTATCAATCAATACTAATAATAAATCTGTAAGGGTTGGTCATGGAGTAAGTTTCTTTGTTTTCAGAGATATCGTGTTTATAGACTCTATACATGATACTGAAACTAAATTGACGATTTTTAGATTTTTTTTCTGTATGTATGTATGTATCGATGTTCCTCTATAACTGAAACGAATTAACTGATTTTCATGAAACTTGGTAGATAAACATTTGGACGTACGGGACACAGGATAGGCTACTTAATATTTTTCAACGCGGACGAAGTCGTGGGCACCAGCTAGTATTTTATAAAATTCCGCGGACGATCGCGAGCAACAGCTCTAGTAATATATTTTGACACATCCCTCACGTTGCAAAACCGTGACACTGAAAAGTTAATTTCCCATGTGGGCACTGCGGGAAATCGAACCAGGGATCCCTATAGTTAATATGTATATATAGATATAGATATGTTAATGGAATAAATACATATAGATTAGGTATGGATAATCTACCATGTCACAGCACCGCCTATTCCCATGACTAGACATAATTAACTTGAAAATCATACCATACAATAGTTACCTTACATAATTAATATCGTGACGCGTTCAAAATACGTCATTCAATTGCTAAGTTATTATTACTTAACTAACAAAAAAAAAATACGAATTGCGAAAACACGTTACTCATACTAAGCATAAGCAAGCAAGCAGTATTATAATAAAATAATATAATATTTCACTTACTTTGTACTTTTTTGATTTAAAATAATAATAATTCAACTCAGCACCAACACAACCTTCAATGACGACAGCTAGAATACAATGATACTTGAATCATAATTAAGCAATGCATCGATTATACTAAAATGAATTGTTTTCCAGGAAAAATATACAAGTTGGTTCTGTATAATAATTATATATATATTTAAAATTCTTGAGTCACAGTGTTTGTAACCAAAATCCTCCGAAACGGCTTGACCGATTTTTATGAGATTTTTTGTGTATATTCGGTAGATCTGAGAATAGGTTGTAAACTATTTTTTATATACCAATTTTTTTTTGCAAAACTGCGTTTGCGGGGTCAGCTATATATTACTGTATGTAATGTAATAATTCATTTTTATTACAATTGCCCTATACTAAACTTATAGGTAGGTACTATCCTTAAAATTTGAAGTAGCTTTCCGCGTCAGTCTTTCTGTGTAACCGCTCTGGATTTTGATACGGTTTTCACCATCAGTTAGATAATTTTTCATTGAAGTTTTATATAATATACAAGCGACCCGATTTTATATATATGGCAAGATTTAATATATATGCATAAGGAGCTTAGGAGGAGTAGGGAATAGGACCTTAGGAGGAGCAGGGACTAGGTGCATAGGAGGAGCAGGGAATAGGAGCTTAGGAGGAACAAGCCAAAAAAAACACTGTTTTGTAAGTGTTCTTTCAGTGTTTTTTTTTGGAATATAGAAGTTTTGGTGATACGAAAAAGAAAATGAACCAAATGTTGTCTGTATATATTTTTTCAAGCTATTAGTTTAGCCTCAAACGAGGAGTTGGCTTAAGAAAGTACCAATTTGACTGCACTAAGCGCCTTAATAGAAAGGTTGACAAAAGAGAAACATTTGTGTAGGTACTTAAATATTATTTTGTTGAAAAAAGTTGCTTATCTTTGGTCGCTAGTAAATTTTTTAAATAGGTTAAAATATTTGAATATTTTTTTGTTCTTAAAAAATAACTAGCTGACCCGGCAAACGTTGTTTTGCCAAAAAATAATAAAAAAAATTTTGGGGTGGACCACCCTTAACATTTAGGGGTACGGAAAATAGATGTTGGCCGATTCTCAGACCTACCCGATAAGCACACAAAATTTCATCAAAATCGGTACAGTCGTTTCGGAGGAGTTTGGCAACAAACACCGCGACACGAGAATTTTATATATTAGAAGATTTGGAACAATGAAGTACTTTTACATTGACACGGGTTAAAATATCATGTCAAGTGATATTTTAACCCGTGTCATATTATCTTATGACATCATTTTAGAGTTTAGTAGGCGAACTGCGAACACAAGATCCACTACGTCATTTGATACTAAAGATAAGCCCCATGGCACATGTACCTACATAAAAGTGATGCTAAAAGTTTCAAAAAATCGGTGGAAAAAATTAGAATTGGCCCAAATAGAAGTAATTTTTTTTCCAAGGTCATTTGATACCGAGTGGACACTTAATTTGTATTCAACTAGCGTCCCGCTCCCGGTTTCGCCCAGGAAAAAAGTTAATAGCGTCTTTATATACAGACAGGGTTGTCCCAAAAATCGACATCAAAAGACGAAGTGTCAAAGTTGACTGAAAAAAGATTTTTAACTATGATTCCATTATACTTTATTTTTTATACAAAAGTTATAGAATGAACTATTGAATTTATGATTGCATTCAATAGCACAGTTGTTTGGGATTTAAAAAAAAATGTGCGAAATTGGAAAAGTTGTGATCAACTATCAAATGTATCCAGGATAATGATTTTTCTACACATTCATTTTTTTACACATCTAATATTTTTAACCATGTGACTTGAATTTTTTTTCTTATTTTTTCCAGTACTGTCATAACCTAGCCTATCGCCCCGTGCCCGCTTAGCGTTGATTTCTGGGATCGTAAAATAAATAATTATCTAACTGTTGATGAAAACCGTATTAAACCGTTGCGTGGTTTAGAAAGAGTTAGCGGCCATGCAAACAGACCCGGAAAACGACTTCAAATTACATATGTTATGTAAAGATGTTATGTTTCGTTTAATTTTTCATTTAATTCTAGTGTATTTTATTAGCCTCCGACACCCGACGCAAAAGATCTGTCTGTTGGCATCATAGGTCAAAAACGGATGGACCTATTTTGATCCGGTTTTTCGTTTGAAAGCAGACGTTTGGAAGAGCCTTTACAATAAACCTAGTTCCATAGACGCAAGGTCAATGTAAAGTCCATAAAAGTGTGTAACGACCCAATAATGTTTGTACACTCGCGCACTTTGCCAGCGGAAAAAAAACCCACACATTTTTATGTTTTATGATACGACGTTTTGACTGCGCAAAAGTGTCTTGAAAATAATTCATCTCACTTGCGCTAAAGGACATCGTTCAAAAACCAGGCCATTGTTTTTAAGGTTTTTTTTTTAAATTTACCTACACTAGAGAATTTTATAATAAAAATGTTTCTCAATTTCACTAATCTCCTGTGAATATTTCACATTTTGTAAATGGGGATAACATTCGAAAATTAAAAAGACATTTAATACTTTCAAACTGGAAAGCTATGAAGCTATGAAAGCTATACTTTCTACTTTTTTATCTATGAAAGCCCAGTATTAAATTACACGATATTTTCCCAGTAAAATCTATAATTTCTTCTCACCTAAAGGCTTGTACCTTTAGGGTCTTCAATAAATGGAGGATTTTAAGTGTAAATCGTTAAAATGGCATTTCACCAACCGCCTACATTCAGATCTATGTAACAATATAACGATAAAAAATATTAAATATAAGTTAAAGCAATATTTTTATATATATAGTTAGATTTTAGTGATAATTACAAATGATAACACAAGATTGACGACACGTTTGGTCTAGTGGCTAGTAACCCTAGCTGTTAACCAAACGGTCGCGGGTTCGAATCCCGCTAGGGGCAAATGTTTATGTGTTAACATTTACCTTTGTACCCGAGTCATGGATGTTTGTATTTATAATATGTATGTATTTACAAAAAAAAAAAAAAGTAATCTATGTATTATATCAACTGTCTGGTATCCATAATACAAGCATTAAGTTGCTTAGTGTGGAACTAGATGGTGCTGTGTGGAATGTGTGGAGATATAAAAAAAAAAATTAAACCTCAGTGGTTTTTAGTGTTATCATTTTACATATATTATATTAATTAAAGCCTTTCAAATAATTAAAGAACTTTTCAAATAGATATAGTGATTCTGGAGATTATCCTCAACATATAAACAAACATACAGAATGATACCTGTCTCCTTATCATATTAATATACTAACGACCCGCTCTATGCAATTTTTTCTACAAATTGTATCTATCTATACTAATATTATAAAGAGAGAAGAGAAGAGAAATTATATCTATCTATAGTAATATTATAAAGAGAGAAGAGAAGAGAAATTATATCTATCTATAGTAATATTATAAAGAGAGAAGAGAAGAGAAGAGAAGCGAAGAGAAGCGAAGCGAAGCGAAGAGAAGAGAAGAGAAGAGAAGAGAAGAGAAGAGAAGAGAAGAGAAGAGAAGAGAAATTATATCTATCTATACTGATATTAAAAAGAGAGAAGAGAAGAGAAATTATATATATCTTCACTAATATTATCAAGAGAGAAGAGAAGAGAAGAGAAGAGAAGAGAAGAGAAGAGAAGAGAAATTATATTTATCTATACTAATATTATAAAGAGAGAAGAGAAGAGAAGAGAAATCATATCTATCTATAGTAATATTATAAAGATAGATATTTTTATATGTTTGTAATGTATAAACTCAAAAACTAGTAGACCAATTTTGAAAATTCTTTCACCTATAGAAAGCTACATTACCAACGAGTAACATAGACTATATTTTATAAAATTACGGGAACGAAGTCGCGTGCAACAGCTAGTATTTTGAATTTTTGTGATCATCGCGCACATACCTACAGACGTATCGTACTGACGCGATCGGAGGACTTTGTAAGGATATTACAAAATCAAAACAATAACAAAGGCAAATGTTACAATGAGAAAAAAAAATGTTAGTATTGAATTCTAAATTGCACAAATCAAGGCCTCTTCATAAAATAGTCAAGGTGAAGTATCTACAGTAATTATAAATTCATATTTTATTGAACTCCACCGAGTTGTACTTTCTTGTAACAATCACAACAAATCGCTGATTATATTCAAAAGTAGCACAAATCAAAATTAAACTTTTTTAGAGGAGATCTAATCGAAAAAAATTAAATTATTTTTTGTCTATTTTTTTTTCTTGTTATATATATATAGTATACTAGTGGCCCGCTCCCGGCTTCGCCCGGGTGCAATCTGTTAGATTGTCTTACACCGCCATCTGTTAGATTGTCATGGAACTCACAGATAATTTTAACAAATAATTGCTGCATTGAATAGGTATCAACAGATGGCGCTATGTTAATAATATTATATAATTTGCAAAATAATAAACAAAATGAGATATAAACTATCCTATCTTTTAAGTTGGACCAAATAACAGATACTTATGAAGTTTGATCAAAGTCGGTTCAGTAGTTTCAGAGTTTATCGCGAACATACATCGTGACACGAGATTTTTATATATATACATATAGATAGATATACTTATTATACATCGTAAGAAGCGTATTTTTAAGTATTTTTATAATAAACTGAATACTAGTGAAGATATAAGCATGTCACTTTTGAATAAAAAAATATATATATCGAAATATACTAAATATGGAATAAAACAACCATAAGTCTTTTTGTAACATACAATATGAAGGATTTTGATTGTATTTTCGCAGTAAAAATATTTTTTGATTTTTTTTGATTTGTGTCACTTTTGAATTTAAGCAGCGAAATGTAGAGGATTTTTTTTTATTACAAAATCTACGATAATATCTAAATATCATTCGTTGTCCAATGTTATACTAGCTGCTTGAGATCCCTTATAGAACTTATTTCAGTGTGATTTATCAGAAATAATAATTCTTATAAATCAACGAGTAATTAATATGATTAATCTTCAAGAAAATAATGGTTAATTATATGTTAGCGAGTATATAGATGGTATCACTAAATTATCATAAGGTTTATTGTGAAGTCATTGTGAAATCCCAATTTATTTAAAACACATACCACGTGACCACATCCTTAACCCGCATTGTCTTTCAAGTTTTCAAATTACAATTTTAATGAAGTTCATTATACTATTTTGTTGCCACGAGTGTTTTTTTAAACAGCTAGAATATGAAATTTGTTTTCGAGATCCGTTTATTGAATGAAAAAACCTTTTTGGTTTAATTTTTAATATTATAAATGCGTAAGTGAGTATCCTTCTTAAATAAATAAACATGAGAATTTACTATTGTACTAGAAATTACATTTTTGAACTTCTGAATGGAATCATGTGAAAGTAACCGTCTTGTCTGTCTGTTACTTTTTCGCGCCTTTGTTGCTCAACCGAACAACATTCAATTTTTCATTACACGTTATCAGAGATACAGAAAAAGATATAGGATACTTTTCACCCAGAAAACAAGTATATAAAACGGTTATATTGGTAAAAATATATAAAACGGTTTCTAGGGACAATAATAATTAAGCAATAGCTTAAATTAATTAAGTAGGTGAATTACATTTAAACTTTTGCTTTGGAAAGAGTGATGCTCGTTTTCACCAACAGTCACCTAGAGTTAGGGAACACATAACGCCGGTTATTGTCCGTTTTCATCAACAGACACCTAGTTAGGGAACACCGGACCACTATAAGCCGGCCATTCACGGCAGTTCGTCTTACAGTCAGGCGCTTCATGCAGGATTGTGAATATGACTACCGTGAAGTGCCGGCTTAAGCAGCAGTCTTAGTGGTTCCTTAACTCTATTAATGTGACTGTTGGTGAAAACCAGCATGAGAATCTCGCGCTCTTATCACAGTCCAGTATCGCTTATAAAGTCAACCAAAAGCTAATGTGAATAAATATTGTTTTATTTATATTTTTGCTAGTCGTTGTTGGCAATTTTGCATACGGCCTTCACGGCTTGAACTCCATGTTGGGCGCATACGGTCTTCCGAAGATCTTTTACATGTTTTTTACAATCTTATACAATACAATTAATTGTATTCTGTATGATAATACACAGCTATTTTACTTAAGGCAAGCGCGGTGGTTTATAAATTTACTATGGCAACACTGTCGAGTTGTCACGTCATCTGTCAAAACACAATTGACTGCCAGGTTTGTCAATAAAAAGGAAATATTGCCAAATCTCTAGTATGGTTGTGTAGTACTATTTTAATGAAATTATCGT
Source organism: Synanthedon andrenaeformis (assembly GCA_936446665.2). Taxonomy (NCBI): domain Eukaryota; kingdom Metazoa; phylum Arthropoda; class Insecta; order Lepidoptera; family Sesiidae; genus Synanthedon; species Synanthedon andrenaeformis. Next base: position 892,612 of record OW387804.2, on the reverse strand, counting down.
GTAATTCGACTTTACTCATGGATAAAACAACGTACAGTGCGCATTTACACATAAAATAACCAGAGTCTGTGTCAAAATAATAGTGATAAATCATATTTTTTTAATTAAAAAAATATTTAATAGAATCGCAAAAATGGATGAAACTTTCTTCCTTATTTTACTGACTCTGGTGATGCTGGTGGGTTCCTATGTGGCTGGAAGTATCCCTTTAAATGTTACCATGTCTGAGGTATGTGCAAAAAAAATTAACTATTTTTTTTTTTACGGAAATATAGCCTTTTTCGCAATTCCAGTTTCAACACATAAACAGAACGTAACATTTTTATTACAATATATTTTTACGTGATATTCTACAGTGTCTTAATAATGATTTTTGTAATAAAATTACTTCGAAATGGCTACGTAATAAACTGATAAGATACATATGTATCGCAATATTGCTTGGTGTAATATTGATACAATAACACTGCAACATATGTTACAAAACTTACAAAATATTTTACAATGTAAATTTACACTAATATGATAAAGAGAGAGAGAGGGCAGATTTTGTATGTTTGTTTATACGTGAAGGATAATCAAAGCACCTATTTTAAAAGTTCTAACATTTTGAAAGGTACCTATTACCTTAACATAGGCTATAAGTTATATATTATGTATACTAAACCCCCAATAGACCTCAGGCGAAGCCAAGGCACACAGTCTAGTATGAAATAGATGAGAACATCTCAATTTTTTTTATTGAAAATTACATTTAAACAAATATGGCTCTTTCAAAAAATCCAAATTATGTTCTAAAATAATGAACAATTGTATCTTAAAATTTTTTTTTTTCGAAAATAATTTAGGTAGATTAAAAGGTTTCCTGTCTTTTTCTTTCGAACTACATCATCAGTTTGATTGAAAAGGACAACATGTACAATAACTATTTAGTAATAATATTAATGTTAAATATATTATTTAATATGAAGTATTAACCATCTTCAATTAGGAAGATATGCAACAATTAATAACTTAAGTGCTTATTGCAATGTTTAAATTATTATGAAGTTTTTCTATTTATTTTATTTTATTACTAGCTGGTGCCCACGACTTCGTCCGCGTTGAAAAATATTAAGTAGCCTATCCTGTGTCCCGCACGTCCAAAGGTTTATCTACCAAGTTTCATGAAAATCAGTTAATTCGTTTCAGAGTTATGGAGGAACATACATACATACATACATACAGAAATAAATTGTAAAAATGGTCAATTTAGTTTCAGTATCATGTATAGAGCTTTTAAACACGATATCTATGAAAACAAAGTAACTTACTCCATGACCGACCCTTACAGATTTATTATTAGTATTGATATATGTTAAGGTCGACAGACACACAGACGGTCAACTTGATAGTATGTGGCTACCGTCACCTATAATACAAGCAACGCCACAGGTGCTGCAATGCAAGTGGGCTGCCAACCATAATACGATAAGGTATATGGAAAGCTCACTGACATCCCTTACTCACTCGCCGAAACACAATATAGCACATGTGCTGTTATTTCACAGTGTAAACAAATATACATTAAAATGTGGTAAAGCAATGCATGCGATTTAGAGGACTTCTCTTATGTTAAGGTTGACAGACAGGCTGACTGTTCACTTTATGGTATGTGGCTCTGGCTACCGTCGCCTATAACACAAGCAACGCCATAGGCGCTGCAAGGATAAGGGATAATGAAGGGATGGGGTAATGGCTTCTGTAAGGGGGTGGTTACTGCCGCCAGATGGGATGCTCAAATGACTGCAAAACGCAGTGTGCCCTGCCACTACTTTAAACTACTAACTAGATTAACTAACTAATTTTGTCTAACTAGGTAGAGCCAACTTCGAGGAAGATATTTTGCACATTTTGTGATCAATCAGGCCTTAAAAAAAACTTAGATTGTATTAATATTTTCAGGATAAATTGAAAAAGGTAACAGTGTTTGGTGCGGGCCTCCTAGTGGGCACCGCTTTGGCTGTGATCATACCTGAGGGTATCCACTCGCTGTTCAGCGAGCGCACAGTGCCCACGTCCATCACAAAAGACTACACAGCCCAACCCCCGCACAAGGCTGCCGATTTACACAGTGTTATAGGAATATCACTAGTTTTAGGTAAGTACCTAATCAAAAAGACCCTTTGTTAATGTTTATTTTGCAATATTAAGGCATAGTATACTGTAATTTTTTTTTGTTGGACCCTATTTTGAAGCGATATCTTCTTTAGGCGCTGTTATGGGGAAAATCGTTGCTCTTGTGACCGTTACAATTTGATATAAATATCTAGATTTATACGAATTATCGTGTTTATATGTGTGTTTATGTGTGCGTGCGTGCGTTTGTGTGTGTGTGAATTATTTAATAAATAATAATTTGTTTCTTATTTGACATTTCAATGTATTTTGTTCCAGGTTTTGTTTTTATGTTAGTAATAGACCATATATCATCCAGATATAACGACTCTACAAATCCAACTGAGAAGAATATCACCGCCACAGTAGGTCTAGTGGTGCATGCGGCCGGTGAGTTGATAAATTACTCCATTTTACTACTCCAGTTGAAAATTACTCCATTTAAATTACTCCAGTTGAAAATTACTCCAGTCGCTAAAAACAGAATTTTACATATACATATGTATGAATAAACAATAATTTTTAATTGCAACAAATATTAGAAATAAAATTGTGCTATCCTGTTCCATTTTTGTTTTGTTTGTATTATTGTTACGTGAATCCCAATCATGTTCAGAAATTCGTCTAAAACGACGCGTGTAAGCGTTGAAACTGTTAGGCGCTCTCTTAATTGGCCACGACGCTTTCGTTTCTCGTGTTTTTTTACAATATACATTGTCGACAACGCCATTTTGTGTTGAGTAGTCATTGTATGCGTAAAACGAAATCACCATCGCACGATGGGATCGTACGATACGATGGTGGCCAATTAAGACGCCCCCTTATACCCTTCTTAAGGTTAAACTAGTCTGCGGCTCGAACTCATCGCTGGGTGTGGCTAAAATGCGTTCTGTCTCACACAGCACACAGCGCGGGAAGAGCGGTCGAGTGAAATGCACAATGATTCATACCAGAAAAAAACATAAACAGATCCTCGGGAAAATGCTTTTTCTGACAAAACTACTGCATGTATCTATTTCGTTTAAAGTTATTTGAACTCTTGAATAACTGATTAATGTCTGTGACTAAAGTATTTTGGAGTTTTTTTACACTAGAGTGACTTCAAAGTTGCATTAAAATTTATGTTAAAATATAGATTTTTAAAGGATCATAGTCTTTTAAATTAATACATTTTTTAAAAGTTTTTATAGCAACGAACCTAGTTAACGACAAGTTAAATCGAGTAATAATCATTCTACGTTTGTATGGAGGAAAAGTTGACCTTAAGTGTCTGTGAATTGTGAAACATAAAATATTTTTTAGGTTTTCTAAAATTAGAGACACATTTACACAAAGCCAATTAGTTAGAAACTTAGTTAACTTTTCTTTTCCAGCTGATGGTGTGGCCCTAGGGGCGGCAGCCACCACTTCGCACGCGGACGTGGAAATTATAGTTTTTCTAGCTATCATGTTGCACAAGGCGCCGGCTGCATTCGGACTTGTCACTTTCCTCTTACACGCGGGGTTGGAGAGGTGAGACATTGACATGCCCCCCCTCTAGCGTCATAAATTTGACGCGTCTGTCTGTCTGTGTAATCGTAGCAGCCCTCAAACCACTGACCTGTAATATATACCTCTGGAACGACAGGCTGTCCCATATAAATGACAGCTATAATTTTTTGTGCCGTTTTGAAACGCCATCTACGAGTGTCCCGAGAAATAATTTTGACGTTTGCGTATTTCTATTCCATAGATATGTATAATCAGTAATTTTAATTCCATGGACACTCGTTCTATAATTAGCCTACAGCGCCAAAATGGCGTTTTTCAAATAGGTGCAAAAATAATTTGACAGCAGCCTGTCCAGTGGTACTAATATGGAAAATGTAATATTCCCTTTTCAGAAATCGCATAAGGAAACATCTCCTGATCTTCTCTAGCGCTGCCCCGTTGCTCGCCTTGCTCACTTACTTCGGTATAGGTAACGAAAGCAAGCAGACCTTGAGTGATTTTAATGCTACTGGTGAGTTTTTTTATATGTTAACGTCGACAGACAGGCTGACGGTCCACTTGATGGTAGTTTCTCTTTTTTTTTTTATAAATTGTGGCCCAATTAAAATGTTAGAATATTTGTAAAAGTTAAAAAAAAATATCATTTTTTAAAATGTTAATGTAGACAGACAGACAGACGGTCCACTTGATGGTAGGTGGCTACCGTCACCTATGACACAAGCAACGCTATAATTAAACCCCCTCCCTCGATTGTCCCCGAGAACTAATTTTGACGTTTGCGTATTTTTATTCCATAGATATGTATAACCACTAATTTTAGTTCCATGGACACTCGTTGTATAATTAGCCTACAGCGTCATAATGGCGTTTTTCAAATAGGCACAATAATAATTTGTCAGCAACCTGTCCAGTGGTATACAGGGCGTCCCAAGACTATGCAACATGAAGGGAAAGTACTTTAAATATCGTAGATAGGATATTTTGCTGAAATAAGACTTATTTTTAAAAATTAGTAATAAGTTGGCAATTTAAAGATTTTCTAATGATTACTTTAATTTAATTTAGCCATTTAATTTTTGACCCGTTTTTTAGCCATGCTTTTTTCGGTCTGCACTTTCCTATACGTAGCCATTTAATTTTTGACCCGTTTTTTTAGCCATGCTGTTTTCGTTCAGCACTTTCCTTCTATACATTTTTGACACTCTCTCTCTTTCTTCCACAGCGATAGCCATGCTATTTTCTGCCGGGACTTTCCTATACGTAGTTATTTAATTTATTACCCATTTTTTTTAGCCATGCTGTTTTCGTTCAGCACTTTCCTTCTATACATTTTTGACACTCTCTCTTTGTTCCACAGCGATAGCCATGCTATTTTCGGCAGGCACTTTCCTATACTTTTTCGAAATGTTTTCTATCTTCCTGAGCGATAGCCATGCTATTTTCTGCCGGGACTTTCCTATACGTAGTTATTTAATTTATTACCCTTTTTTTAGTTATGCTGTTTTCGTTCAGCACTTTCCTCCTATACATTTTTGACACGCTCTCTTTCTTCCACAGCGATAGCCATGCTATTTTCTGCCCCGGAACTCCTATACGTAGCCATTTAATTTTATAAGCCGTTTTTTTAGCCATGCTGTTTTCGTTCAGCACTTTCCTCCTATACATTTTTGACACTCTCTCTTTGTTCCACAGAGATAGCCATGCTATTTTCTACCGGGACTTTCCTATACGTAGTTGTTTAATTTATTACCCATTTTTTTTTAGCCATGCTGTTTTCGTTCAGCACTTTCCTCCTATACATTTTTGACACGCTCTCTTTCTTCCACAGCGATAGCCATGCTATTTTCTGCCCCGGAACTCCTATGCGTAGCCATTTAATTTTATAAACCGTTTTTTTAGCCATGCTGTTTTCTTTCAGCACTTTCCTCCTATACATTTTTGACACTCTCTCTTTGTTCCACAGAGATAGCCATGCTATTTTCGGCAGGCACTTTCCTCCTATACATTTTTGACACGGTCTCTTTCTTCCACAGCGATAGCCATGCTATTTTCGGCAGGCACCTTCCTGTACGTGGCCACCGTGCACGTTCTGCCAGAGCTGACGTCGCAACATTCCCACACGCACGTCCTGTTGCCAATGCAAGATGGCGGCGTTCCCGCCAAGAAGGGATTTGGTGGTTTGCAAATGTGCGAAGTGATCATACTGGCATTCGGCGCCATGTTGCCCGCATTTTTGACTATGGGCCACGAGCACGACTGAGACTTTATGACTGTTTGACTGACACATTACCAGAAGTGAATCACGAGCGTATTAAAATTTAAAGTGACTGTTCAATACTTAGAAATTCAATGAGAAAAGTTGAAGCGATTATTGTTACTGGCAATATTTGAATTTTTTTTTTAATCCATACTATCTATAATATAAAAATGAATCCCTAAATGTGTTGCTAAGCGCAAAACTCGAGAACGGCTGGGTCGATTTTAATTCTGTCTTCACTCATAGATAGAGGGATAATCGGGGAAGGTTTTTACGTATAAAAATAATCATGCACCCCGGGCGAAGCCGGGAACGAGTCGCTAGTAATATTATAAATGCGAAAGTAATTTTTTTTTTTAGAACTTGTCGACAATCTAAACAAACACTTTAGTCCTTATTTCTCCATGCACTATAACACTAGACGATCAAATTTGATCTTCTTATCATTCTTAGATAGAATTTAACTTTCTTATAATTCTTAACTCTCAATCACAAGAAAATATATTCCATTAAAATTAAATAATTTCATTAAAAACTGAAATTATTCTATTTGCGGTTGACGAATTTTTGTTTCTTTGACATAATGCTTATTAATTTCGGGAAATTAAATTAAATATAATATTTTCCAAATAAAACATTTATAATTATATTGACACGTTTTATTGAAAATTTTGATGAAAAAAAAAAAAACAAAAAATTTTTGTAATGTGATTTAAAAAAGAAAATCGTATTTCGATTGGGGTTTTTTATTTTTATTTAATTGTACAGTATAATTTAAAATTTTAAAATTGTAAAAATCTAAAATACCATGAAAATATATATTTGAATCCAAATGATATATAATTTGGATTATGTAATATTTTTATTTATATAATGTTATATTTTTTAATGTTATATAACTTGGATTTTATAACATTTTTATATAATGTTCAATTGTTAATGTTATATAACTTGGATTGTATAACATTTTTGTATAATGTTATATTTTTAATGTTATATAATTCGGATTATATAACTTTATATATTAGGTATATACAAAAGTTTTTGAGTTTATTCAGTACAAACATACAAAAATACAAATCTTCTCTCTTTATAATATTAGTATAGATTTTAACCAATTCAAGTAGTGCCAGAAGACACTGAGTTTCGCAGTCATTTGAGCAGCCAGTGTGGCGACAGTAACCAACCTTGCATAAAGCCACCGTATTTTGAACATGTTCACTTTCTCCAGTCCTCCATAGAAACTTTAAATACTTATATCAAATTTAATTTGGACTGCTAAATGATTGCTAAACTAAAGTGTGCCACTACTTTTCAAATCCAGACCAGAGCCAACTTTGTAAAGTTCATTTCCAAAGTTGACCCAGCCGGGAATCGAACCCGCGACCCCCGAGACGGAGTGTTAAACCAAGCACCCCAACCTCTCACCCAAGAGGCTCCTCAAAGGAATTCTAGTATTGAACGTGTTCAGTTTTATTCCAAAGACTTAGTCTTTGAAAGGCTCAAATTTAGTGAAAAAAAAATCGAAGTACTACAAGTATGGATTTAGCGTGACAAATGCCACAAAGCGGCACATGTCAAGTACGCCCAAAACGGAATCATGGCGGAGTCAATGGTGAAAGGTCGTAACGACCAACTTGTACTATTCATTTTAAACTCTAATGTGTTGACATAAAGTCGCATTTTCTTTAAGCGACACATGTTTGGCTGGTTTTAAATGACAGATAATAATAAATAAATAAATATCTTCACACATTCCACACAGCACCATCTAGTTCCAAAGTAAGCAATTAATGCTTGTATTACGGATACCAGACAGTTGATATACTACATAGATTACTTTTTTTTTGTAAATACATACATATAAATATAAAACATCCATGACTCGGGTGCAAAGGTAAAATGTTAATGTATAAACATTTGCTCTCCCAGCGGGATACGAACCGGCGGCCGTTTGATTCACAGCCAGGGTTACTAGCCACTAGACCAAACGTGTCGTCATGCTCTGCGCATATTATTATGTCACTTTTAAATGTTCCATAAAGTTCGTAGCGTTTTGTATGGCGTGCGAAATCCATACTTGTAGTACATTGATGATAAAAGATGATAAAAAATGTCAAAAAATAATATAGCAATAAAATGTGAAAAATTCAGATGTATGTAAAGTTTGTAACGTTTTGAATGTAGTGTCCGACCTAAGCTTCGGCTTCGGCTTCGGCTCAAAACTCGACCGAAGCCGAAGGTTTCGCCGAAGGTTCATAAATAAATAAATAAATGTCACAATTCACATTATTTCTTTGACAAATAAATTGCAAGGTAATTTTTTTAACATCTTAAATTACCTTTCTATATTATACAGTCGATGTAAACAAAACATTTTTCTATTGTACAACACACCGTGAATTTCTTCTAGATTCTAGCTAAAACTTGTGTTTAAAAATCACCTTTACGAGATGCGTGGTGTTAATTTTCCTCAAAAAATTTGTTTCATTTTCTTCAAAAAATTTGTTTCATTTTCCTCAAAAAATTTGTTTCATTTTCCTCAAAAAATTTGTGTCATTTTCCTCAAAAAATTTGTTTCATCTTCCTCAAAAAATTTGTTTCATTTTCCTCAAAAAAGCTTGTTTCATTTTCCTCAAAAAATTTGTTACATTTTCCTCAAAAAATTTGTTTCATTTTCCTCAAAAAATTTGTTTCATTTTCCTCAAAAAATTTGTTTCATTTTCCTCAAAAAAATCTTGTTTGCTTTGGTTAAATTAGGTAGTGCGGCCCGCTAGGAAATCGCTTTTGAAAATTTGGCCCAGCTGCCAAAAAGGTTGGCCACCCATGATGTAAACCGTCAATATTAAAGTTTTAAAATCATTTAAATATTATTAATTGTAGCTTGTAGCCAATCTTGAACAAAATTTCTTAGTTGACCTTCGTTCGGAGACTATTTGAAGTAACGAAAACACGAGACCTTATAATCCATAGGTACTTTAATTTTTAATATTATAAATGTGAAAGCAACTCTGTCTGTCTGTCTGTCTGTTACCCTTTGACGCCTCAACTAATCAACCGATGGTCATGAAATCTTGCATACACATAGTCAGGGATACAGAAAAGGACATAGGGTACGTTTCGACCAGAAAAAAAGTACTGTTTTTGTTCTTCTACTTCAATACATTCAAGTTCGACTTTAATGTGACATAAAGTAATATACCAATTTTTTTATTAATAATTAGCGTTGTCAACTTCTCACAGTGAAGAATAAAAAATAAAATAAAAAAACTATATTGTTATTTTATAAATTATGTCATGTATATAAAGAAACTTTTGTATAACTGTGTTATATTTTTAATGATATTATGTAATAAATAAAATCCTTTTTTTTTGTATTATGAAGTGTTTATTTTATAAAAGTATAGTGAACATTTATTTATTTATATCTACTATGTCTAGTAAAAAATATAATTAAAAATTATAAACAAAACCCCCCGATTTTCTATTGAATCCAAACATGCTATATCTGCTGTAAGGTGCTGAGGAGTTGAGTCTCTCGCAGACTAATTAATGCTGCAGCATCAGATCAAGGTTACCATGTCACGGAAATACCACCCAAGTAACAGTATACCAAATTTCACATCAATAGAACATGTGGAAGTTAGTGAAATCCTTTCGTCTACTAGTAAAGGGGTTGATGGTCTTCAAACGTCTGAAAAGTTCTTCATAAATTATAGCTAAAAACCATCACGAACTAGACAGCTTTCAAACTGAAAAAACTGGATCAAAATCGGTTCATCCGTTTGGGAGTTGAGATTCCATAGACAGAAACGCACGTCAAACGTATAACACCCCGTTTTAGCGGCAGGCGTCGTCGGAGGTTAAAAAAATGTAGTGTACAATACATATATTCTTTATTAAGTTAATATTAATTATGTTTTTGACGTGATAAAAGAATATAAACAGATCAAGACAATACAACAAAAATAAAAAAACTATTTCAAATATTATACTAAAAGACAATCTGACACTTTCATTTATAAACTTTTAAATAATGCTTAAGGACGGAAAGTTTTCTTAAAGATATACTAATGAATACTAAAGTCAATAAAAAAATGGACGGATTCATAAATTAATACATAAAAGAAATACTAAGTGTTAAAATAAAAATATTAATAAATAATGTTAAAATGAAGAGAGAAAAAAAACAATATTACTATTAAATTTGGAACACGTAAGTCTCAAACATGAGTATTCTATGTGTTTTCTCATTTAAGTGACATATTTAAAATTCACACGGCTTAAAATTCGTGTCATTTAAGTTATAAAGAGAAAACAATTACTCTATAACTCAGTCAACACACAAAATAGTCTTGATCATGTCTTATGATGTACAAAGTTATATAACAATTTTATTGTAGACATATTATATAACATTGTTGTGTTGCACTGTTATTTCAATGTACAGTCTTGTTTTATGTTATAATTGCATCACAAAAAAGTCTAGATTGTGTTTTATGATATACAAAGTTATATAACAATTTTACTGTAAACATGTTATATAACATTGTAATATTGCATTGCTATTTCAATGTACAGTCTTGTTTTATGTTATAATTGCATCACAAAAATAGTCTAGATTGTGTTTTATGATATACAAAGTTATATAACAATTTTACTGTAAACATGTTATATAACATTGTAATATTGCATTGCTATTTCAATGTACAGTCTTGTTTTATGCTATAATTGCATCACAAAAATAGTCTACATTATGATTTATGATATAGGTACAAAGTTATATAACAATTGTAGACATGTTAAATAACATTGTTATGTTGCATTGTTATTTCAATGTACAGTTTTGTTTATTGTTGCAATGTTATACTTACAGCAATATTAAATAATGTGGACGTGTTATACAACAAGGTTATATAAAATGTTATACTATACTCTGTTTTTTTTTAAACAAACGAGTACTGAGTATGTCTCTCGCATATTTCCAATACTTATAAGAGTGAGATGGGGCATTATTAGGGGCGGGGCCTACACCTTGGGCGTGTTCTTATTGGAAAAACAGATTTTATTTTGATTACGTGGACCAATAGCTATGCAATAAAAATTTTTGGTACTCGTTTGTTGAAAAAATAAAAACAGACTATAGTTAGGTATATAACAAAACTTCAATTAAATTCTATTAGTCCGAAAACTTTAATAGCATTACCTTAATAGTCGCGCGAGCGTAAATCGCTCGGCCTTATAATAACAAAAAAAAACTTGAAATTTACTTAATACTAACTTAACCGAACTGTACGACCTTTTATACCATCGGTAGATTGTTTCACTAGGAGTAGAAACTATAATATCGAGTTAGTAACTTGATGGTGGGAACTTTTGTTTCTTTTTAATTAAAATTTAAATATAAAACGCAATATTGAATAGACTAAAAACAAGGCCACACAACAGATGATGATTTTTGACAGTTGATGCAAATAGTAGAGTCTGAAAAAAAGGAAACTTAAGTTTAGGTACAGTTGGCAAAATATGTGGTTTCAATTGGCATACTAATATTATAAAGAGAAAAAATTAGTATTTATGTATGTTTGTAATGAATAAACTCAAAAACTAGTGGACCGATTTTAAAAATTCTTTCACCTATACAAAGCTACATTATCAGAGAGTAACAAAGGCTATATATTTTATAAAATTACTAGTGGCCCGCTCCCGGCTTCGCACGGGTGCAATTTTTTACTCAATCCAGCTGATAAAATTACCTTACAACGCCATCTGTTAGAAACTTTTGGAACTCACAGATAAATAATTGCTGGATTGAATAGGTATCAACAGATGGCACTATGTTAATAATATTATATAATTTGCAAAAAAAATAATAAACAAAATGAGATATAAACTATCCTATCTTTTAAGTTGGACCAAATAACAGATACTTATGAAGTTTGATCAAAATCGGTTCAGTAGTTTGGGAGTTCATCGCAGACAAACAACGTGACACGTAATTTATATTGGACGAAGTCGCGTGCAACAGCTAGTATTTAATAATATTAATATATAGACATATTTAATAAGCAGGTTCTCTAGATGTATTTATTAACCAGTTTCTAATGTTTAAATATCTTTTCAATAATCAAATTTTGAATCAGAAATATGCATATTATTATTTTTTAAAGTAATTAATATAACAAAAATTGATCCTATAAGATCTCTTTTTTTAGAAATATACCAAAGCATTTTAAGTTAATATAATTATATATATACCTTTTCCATTTCTTCCTTGCTTCGGGTAATGTAGACTGGTCATCTTTTAATATGTACATTCGAAGACCTAAAATTATAAAGTTATATATTAGTAAATCATTAAATAAATAAATATCTTCACACATTCCACACAGCACCATCTAGTTCCAAAGTAAGCAACTAATGCTTGTATTATGGATACCAGACAGTTGATGTACTACATAGATTACTTTTTTTTTGTAAATACATACATATTATAAATATAAAACATCCATGACTCAGGTACAAAGGTAAAATGTTAACACATACATTTGCCCCTAGCGGGATTCGAACCCGCGACCGTTTGGTTAAAGCTATTACTAACCAATAAAATTTATTCTATTCTGGCAAACGTTGTTTTGCCATTTAAAAAAAAAATTTTTTTTGGAGTGGGCATTTAGGGGTATAAGAAATAGTTAAGTACTATTCTCAGACCTACCAAATATACACAAATATCAAGTTTCGGAGAAGTTTGGTTACAAACACTGTGACACGAGAATTTTATACGAGTATATACTAGCTGACCCGGCAAACGTTGTTTTGCCATACAAAAAATATCACTTAGGGGTATGGAATATAGATGTTGGCCGATTCTCAGACCTACCCGATAAGCACACAAAATTTCATCAAAATCGGTCCAGCCGTTTCGGAGGAGTTTGGCAACAAACACAGCGACACGAGAATTTTATATATTAGAATATATAGATATAGATGTTATTCACCAAGAAGGAATGTCTCCACGTGGTAATCCCAAGACATCTCGCTCATGCTGAAGGGGAACAAGACGCGGTCGTGTTCAGGCATCGCCTTCCACATCTCGCGGACTCCATCGTCACGGAATATCCATTCGCGCAGCGAAAAGTAAAACAACACTTGAATCATCTTCACCACTTTGTGGTACATTTTTAGCATCCTAAAAAGTTTCATCATCAGCACTAGCTTTTGCCCGCGACTTATTTTTTTGGAGTTTACTCCTTAAGAATCGATTTGCATATACAGGATGTGACCTATAGGTCAATATCTATGAAACTTCAGATATTCTAAAATATTCAAAAAAAAAAATAGAACGTAACGCATTCCGTTTGACAATTTTGATTTTACTCCCATAAATTTTCATACCACGGGCTTATATATACAGGGTGTGGTGTGTAATGAGAGCAATAAATTTAAACGATGATTCTATGGAGTATACGCAGTTACCTTAATACTCCAAAGTGCTTATACTCAGAGATATAGCAATCCAAAGTTAGAATACATAATCAATGAATTTCATGATCGCTAAATTGTCGCTTATCAGTCGTTAGATGTCTTGGTACGGGTACTGGGGCGAGAACGATCGTTAATGTCAATGTCAAGTACTCCGACTGGACACATTATGTCTGTACTAGTGCATTGCTGGCTCGATTAATTTTGTTAGAATATAACAGTAAATTTGTTTTTCATTTTAATTAATTGAAACAATTTGGAATTAATTACTCTTTCGTTAAAGGGTATATATTTTAATGTATTGCTCTTATTACAGGCCACACCCTGTATTACATAAGCCCGTGTTGTGAAAATTTATGGGAGTAAAATCAAAATTGTAATCAAAATATCACACGGAATGCGAGCACGAATGCGTAACATTTTTTTTAAGAATTTTTTTCTTTGTTCTTTTTGGTTTAAATTAAAGAAAAATAAAGGAACTGGTCTATCATATTTTTTACATTGGAAAAACAACATGTAATATATTTCTTTTGTTTAAAATATTTCTAATAGGTAAATTAAAGTTTAATCCAGGTAATCATAAATACGTCAGTGAAAACCGCATTTAAATTACTATATTACTATATCAAAAAAAATATCCCTTTTTGTTGACATATCCTGCTAAAAACTAACTTGATTGCAACTTTATTCACCAGTGTCTAAGGCTCGGGACTTCCCGGGATTTCGATCGTGTGCTGTCTCAAGTCCCGGGACTTTGAAACTGTCGGGACTTTCCGGGATTTAAATTGTGTGCTGTCTCAAGTCCCGGGACTTTGAAACTGTCGGGACTTCCGGGGATTTCGATCGTGTGCTGTCTCAAGTCCCGGGACTTTTAAACTGTCGGGACTTCCCAAACTTTAGTGCAAATTTAGAAGTTCAGTATACTCACACTCTCTCCTTCCCCAATAAGGCGCAACCAATATCAATAAAAAGCGCCGGCAGATAATGATAGAAAAAGTTAAGTATTAAAAATAGATATTTGTTTTTAGTTGCTGTGAATCCGTAATACCTGTCAAATAATAAAAAAGGTGTTAGTAAAAAGTTTAATTTTTTTCTTGTCACAAGTCTTTATTGTATAATAAAGACCATCTTCGTAATTGTCTATTTCAATTCAAACGTTGTGGTAGGTATATATTTCGATAGCCTCAATTTATATTCTAAATTTATTGTGTCTTTTACTTTGATATGTAATTACTTATTATTAGGTAATTTAGTGTATATTTAGTCATTTATAATTTATTATTATTTGTATTTTCAATTATTAAAATTAATATTTTTATTTTTTGATATTATTTTAAATATCAAAAAATATATTACATTTCACGAAGCACACGTTATACAGGATTGCATGCCTAGTGTGTGTTTTCATAGCTAACTATCTGAATTATGTTCCTTTAAATAAATAAATAAATAAATAAATAAATAAATAAAAAATAAAATTACTTAGTGTCTGCGTAATATTTTTTTATGGTAAATAGCTACCGTCATTGATAGTTTGATACCCAAGAGGGAATTTTGGGATTTTGGAATGAGACTCGAGCGCTTCATTAAGGTGATTGAACTAATGAGACTCAAAATTCTCAATAGTTCAATCAATTGAACTCCTAATTGAACTAGTGGGAATATATTATGCAACATACCCAATAAGCTCGAAATATACATGAAAAAATGCTTAAAACATACATGAAAAGTGTCAAAATGTGCAACATCAAGTAATTTAAAAAAATAAACTAATAAATTCTTAATTTCATAATCAGTATAAAAATTAATCTTTTTATTACTTATTTTATTCATTAATGTTGTTAGGCAAAAGTATTTTTTACAAATTAAAATATTTTACGATACATCATCATGGCGACCGTCTCCAAACAAAGTGGCCACCGTCGCCAATAACACAAGAAACGCTATAGGATATGTGCTGTAAGTGCCATATGCGATGCCGACCATAGAAGGACATGTGCCGTTATTTCACGGTGGTATTCTGTAAGGGGGTGGTTACTGTCGCCAGACGGATTAAATACTCACCAAACAGCCTTGGTGGTTGGTTTGTCTAAGCCGTGTTTCGTATTTAATTCAGTAAATTCACCCCATGTTATTGGATTCTGCGCACCTGAGACATAATTGTAGATTGGTATGTTGGACGTTTGACTGAAAAACAAAAGTTTTAATAATACCGTTATACCTTTTATAGAAAGAAATAAGGAATTTTATTCACCCAACATAAAGACAAAAACCACATGACAGAAATGAATAAATTAAAAAAAAAACAGGTAAAAGATGTGCGTGTCCAGCATTGTGCTGTGATGAAAGACAAGCACCTGCAGCGCAAAAATATTACAACATATTTTATACAAACATACACTATACAACATAAATAATAAATTTATTACCTATAACAAACATATTTAAAAAATTACTCAGACACGATATATATATATATACTAGTGACCCGCTCCCGGCTTCGCCCGGGGTGCTTTTTTGCAATCCAGCCGATAAATTACTTTAAACCGCCATCTGTGAGAACCTTATGGAACTCACAGATAAATAATTGAATTGAATAAGTATCAACAGATGGCGTTATGTTAATAATATTATATAATTTAAAAAATAATAATACACAAAATGAGATATAAACTATCCTATCTTTTAAGTTGGACCAAATAACAGATACTTATGAAGTTTGATCAAAGTCGGTTCAGTAGTTTCAGAGTTTATCGCGAACAGTGACACGAGATTTTTATATATATAGACTAGTGGCCCGCCCCCGGCTTCGCCCGGGGTGCTTTTTTGCAATCCAGCCGATAAATTACTTTAAACCGCCATCTGTGAGAACATATAAATTACCTTACCGCCATCTGTGAGAAACCTATGGAACTCACAGATAACTTTTAAAATAAGTTCCAAAACAACAGCTGTGAGTTCCGTAACCTTCTCACAGATGGCGGTGTATAACTCGCATATAATAAACAAATAATTTGCAATAAAAAAATATCGCGACTATAAATTGAAATAAAAACTATCCTATCTCTCAAGTTGGATCAAACTGCACACAATGTGCAAAATTTGATTAAAATCGGTTCAGTAGTTTCAGAGTTTATCGCGAACAAACATTGTGACACGAGATTTTTATATATATGATATATATATAGTTCTCGTGTCACAGTGTTTGTAATCCCGGTGATAAGTCCCACACTTCCCCTCCACGGGGACAGTCGACGAGGGATAGTGTGTAAACGTCATTTCCCTTTCTAAAAAAAGGACGTCCACTGCTGGACACAGGCCTCTTCATAACTATCCAAAAGGACCGGTCAGACTATCCCTCGTCGACGGGATTCAGTCGACGAGGGATAGTGCGTAAACTTCATTTCCCCTCCTAAAAAAAGTTACAAAAAAAGTGTAGGGGTACTCCTATTAAATATATCATAAAAATACTTGTATCAGGCGACCCCGCAGCATTACAAACATACAAAAATATTAGTACAGACTAGCTGTTGCACGCGGCTTCGTCAGCGTAACTTTATAAAATACTAGCTGACCCGGCAAACGTTTTTTTTTTTCCAAAAAAAAAAAAAAATTGGAGTGAACCACCCTCCAATTTTCCATACATTTAGGTGTATGGAAAATAGATGTTGGCCGATTCTCAAACCTACCCGATAAGCACACAAAATTTCATCAAAATCGGTCCAGCCGTTTCGGAGGAGTTTGGCAACAAACACCGCGACACGAAAATTTTATATATCAGACTAGCTGGTGCTTCCCAACCAGTGAAAGAATTTTTCAAATCGGTCACTGGTCACTGAGTTCTGATATATGTGACATAAATAAACAGAATTAGCAATTTTCAGAGATCACATAATAATTATGCAATATTTATTGTTTGATTTAACTCACTTCTCCTTAAAGTGCTTGGCTGTGTACCAAGCTGAGGCCAGGATCGCGTTCACAGTCATATCCACAGGAACTAAGTCAGCAACTTTATTTAAATCCAGCCATAGCGTTCTAACTACCTGTAATATAGGTAATAGATATGTTACTATCTGAACCCGACCACGCTTCGCTGTGGTTTTCTTTGACGTTCAACGATCACCGGCTGCCATGACAAACGGCTAACTGTCACTTCGTGACAGCGGTTCTCATTGGCGAGTTAATTCTCGTCGCTTTCGGCAGATGGCGCCGTAAAAAAAAGCGATTTTTTTTTTTCGCGATCGAGATTATATTATTACGCAAAAAATAGATATGATCAATCCTTGAAGCGGATTGCATATTGTGTAAAAATTTCAAGTCAATCCGTCGGCTAGTTTTTGAGTTATACATACACAAACCAACACAATATTTTTATATATTACTAGCGGCCCGCTCTCGACTTCGCTCGGGGTGCATTTTTTTTACGTAAGAACCTTCCCTGATTATCCCTCTATCCATGAGTGAAGACAGAATTAAAATCGGTCCAGCCGTTCTCGAGTTTTGCACTTAACAACACATTTAGGGATTCATTTTTATATTACAGATATAGTAGTTTGGACTGATCTTAATATTTTAAAAACCTTGTACATATACTAAAATAAGTGATATTATATGTTATATTACTTACACCAGTACCCATGCCTATAATGAAGCCAGTAGGACCATACACGCTGTCGGTCCAACCCCTAACCGGTTCCTCATACGTTGATATTACTGCAAACAGTTACAGCTTATTTTACTTGCCAGGTATTTCATAAAAGCCTACAGTCGAAACGTGACGAACCAGGCTATGTCGCTTAGTAGGAGCAATCTGTGCATGCTAACGAGGGCACTAACAGGGCACTGTCGCCTCAATAGGCACCTTAAAATAATGGGTCTCACCAGTACAGGAGAATGTCGCTTCTGCCATGAGGCAGAAGAAACACCAATGCATATCCTGTGCGAGTGTGGCCCCTTGATGCGCAAGCGCAATCACATCCTAGGAAGCCACACGATGGCTTGTGAAGATGTGAGGAATGCCTCTATCAAAAAAGTACTACAGTTTCTAAACACGGTAGGTATAGGTAGAGAGCTTTAGTTTACGTGGCGATCACAATATTTCAGCAATGGACGAAGTGATATACTGGTACTCTAGCAGACCAGAAATAGCCATTAAGAAGATAATAATAATAGAGCTTATTGCACCTAATAAGGTTTAACTATTAACTACAATATTCATTATTATTAATCACCAGCCTGTGTGTGTCTATTTTTGGATATAGGCCTATCCTAAGGCTCCCTTAAAGTTAGAGATTAGGTTAAAAGTTAGTTTATAAGTCCTCTAACTTTTAGCTTTAAGGGGTCGCGGCAAGCACTGTGATTTTTTTAATTAAAAAATCAATTTAAAAAAAAGATATTTCTATGAAAAAAAGTAAGTAAAGTATATTTTACATAATATAAAAAAAAATGTTTCTTATTAGAATTAAAGTATTAAATCACATAAAAAAATGCCGCGGGCGCCGAAATTTTGCTATTTTTTAGGCTTATTTAGTTTTAGATTTTAGTTTAGTTTTATTTAGGATGTATATTTAATTTTAGTTGTGATTTTATATTTAATTCACTGTAACTTATTTATTAAATAAAGACTGTTTAATAAAAAAAATTAGTTGAATTTATGTAATTATGATTAAAAATCATAGTCAACTTACCCATGGAAGGTCTAACAACACAAATTGGCATTCCTTCCCCATATTTCCTGACAGCCTCTTCCGCTATGGCTTTCGTGAAGCAATAGGTGTTCGGATACTTCCCTAGAAGCCTGCGAACGAGTAATATTATCTTTGAGCATATTATATCTTAACACGTTCCACACAGCACCATCTAGTTCCAAATTAAGCAACTATATGCTTGTATTATTTGGTCTAGTGGCTAGTAACCCTAGCTGTTAACCAAACGGTCGCTGGTTCGAATCCCGCTAGGGGCAAATGTTTATGTATTAAGATTTTTACTTTTGTGCTTGAGTTATGAATGTTTTATATTTATAATATGTATGTATTTACAAAAAAAAAGTAATATATGTAGTATATCAACTGTCTGGTATCCATATAAGAACTTACATGGGTGTTATTTCATCTAGGAGCTTTTGGTCCAACTCAGAAACTGCCTCTAATGCTTCCACAGCCATCGGCGATTCATAAAACCTTAAACAAGTGTTAATATTTTTTAATATAAAGGTTGTCAGACAGGCTGACGGTTCACTTGATGGTAAATAGGTGGTAGTCCAAGCGACGACCGTAAAAAGGGGTGGTGATCCAGAATAAGTACAAAAATGGACTTTATAACTTTTTAGATATTAGACAAACAAGGAACCAACGGTCTGGCGACCTGTAACTAACTGATCGAGCATAATTTGATCCGGACAAGATTTAATCTTGATGGTTATTTTGATAATAAATTAATTTTGCCGCTTAAAAATACTGCTGTCAAACTTAAATTCCGACATTGGTGCAATATATCTGGAAGACAGATCAGATACAAATAAACGATTTCTAGCGGGAACAAAAATATTTCACGGCCTCAGCAACTAGATCATAGATCTTCAGAATTTAATATTTGTTTTTTTTTTATTTTGTTTTTTATTTAAAAAAAAAACATAGGTACTTTTATTTTTATTTTATTCTACTTAGACTATTTGTAAAGCGGTTATCACACTACAATTTGTAGGATTCCAATTTAGAAAATCGGAAAGTGTAATCGCAGTTAGAACAGATCGGATCCAATTTAGATTTTATCTATTTTCAATTCTATGTCTTCGATTTAGAAATCAATTTAGTGTGATGTGATCACTAGGTTCACTACTTAGGTACCTAAATTGGATTCCTTCAAATTGTAAAGTGTGATAACCGCTTTAGTCTGACGATTTGAAAAACTGACCATCTGAAAGTCTGTCCTTTTGAAAATTTTACCGATACCCAAACCGAAACTGGTGCGGAAGCTAGATTTTTTTGCCGAAACTGAAACCGAACCTTCAGTCGATCACTAAAAAAAGCACTTACTTCTCCTCAACGACTGACAGATAAGGATTTCTGTAAGCGGTGGACACGTGTTTTTATTTTATTTTTTTTAAACATACTTTTATTTTTATTTGATGGTACTTTGACTACTTGTAAGGTCTGACGATTTGAAAAACTGACCATTTGAAAGTCTGTCTTTTTGAAAATTTTACCGATACCCAAACCGAAACTGGAAACTTTTGCCGAAGCTAGATTTTTTTGCCGAAACTGAAACCGAACCTTCAGTCGATCACTAAAAAAAGCACTTACTTCTCCTCAACGACTGACAGATAAGGATTTCTGTAAGCGGTGGACACGTGTTTTTATTTTATTTTTTTTAAACATACTTTTATTTTTATTTGATGGTACTTTGACTACTTGTAAGGTCTGACGATTTGAAAAACTGACCATCTGAAAGTCTGTCTTTTTGAAAATTTTACCGATACCCAAACCGAAACTGGAAACTGGTGCCGAAGCTAGATTTTTTTGCCGAAACTGAAACCGAACCTTCAGTCGATCACTAAAAAAAGCACTTACTTCTCCTCAACGACTGACAGATAAGGATTGCTGTAAGCCGTGGACACGTGAGTTATTGCCTTCAAATTCCTGCAATCTCTGGCCAGCTGAATAATCTCTTTAGTACCACACACGTTAATCGCTGTTGCTATGTGAAGTTTCTCGTCAAATTTCACTGTAGCCGCTGCATTTATAATTATTGTCACCTTAAATAGAAATAGAAAACATTTATTTGCATACACTTGACACACGAATACATCCAAAGGCAACATTACACATTTAAATGAGAATCAATACCAATAATAAATCTGTAAGGGTCGGTCATGGAGTAAGTTACTTTGTTTTCAGAGATATCGTGTTTATAGGCTCTATACATGATACTGAAACTAAATTGACGATTTTTACAATCTTTTTCTGTATGTATGTATGTATGTTCCTCCATAACTCTTAAACGAATTAATTGATTTTCATGAAACTTGGTAGATAATCATTTGGACGTACGGGACACTGGATAGGCTACTTAATATTTTTCAACGCGGACGAAGTCGTGGGCACCAGCTAGTACATAATAAAAACCCATGGCCATGGCAGGAAAAATGTATATGGCTCAGAATAAGCTGATGAAAAGCACAGCGCTCATTTTACGCCAGTTCTAAGCATGAAGGGACACAGCAAATAGCAATGAAATGGACACGAATATTGATACATCGTTGCTTAAATTCAAAAGTAGCAAAAATAAAAAAAAATCCATAAAAAAATTTATTGCAAAAATACAATCGCAATCCAACATATTGTATGTTGCAAAAAGACTTATGGTTGTTTTATTCCATATTTAGTATATTTTGATCATTTTTTATATATATTCAAAAGTGACTTAAGTATATGCTTATATCTCCTCTAGTGTTCAGTTTATTATAAAAGTACTTAAAACATTTAATGCTACTTAAAAATACGCTTCTAACGATATATAATACGCATATATTTGATATATATTTAATAAGAAAAAAAAAG
The DNA here is from genome assembly GCA_936446665.2 of Synanthedon andrenaeformis. Taxonomy (NCBI): domain Eukaryota; kingdom Metazoa; phylum Arthropoda; class Insecta; order Lepidoptera; family Sesiidae; genus Synanthedon; species Synanthedon andrenaeformis. The sequence goes on along the minus strand of OW387804.2, from coordinate 870,664 downwards.
TCAAAATATAATTTATTTATTTTTCGATTAGCTACCCTGTAAAAAAGTGTAATTTTGATTTGTGCTACTTTTGAATTTAAGCAGCGACGTGTCTCTGTGCCATCATTTCTCAATAAAAATTAAGACGAAGTAGACGAAGTTATCCATCGAACATTCAGACGATTGGCTGGTTACCATCCTCAACTTGTCGAAATCCCTCTTTTTCTGACCAAGTGCTTTAAAATATTCTTTATAATGCGTATTGCCAAAGTCTGAAACTGTGTTTCCGAGCTCATATAACCCAAATATTTTCAAAAAGTTGGAGTGATTAGGCATTTTCTGGGTTGAGAATGAGGTTCGCTCCATTTTAGGCCTCATCGTCGCTACACAGCTGGATGTTGGCTAAGAGCAAACAAATCTCTAATAAATAAAAAAAAAACACATGTCTAATATTTATTTCTTGATGATATAAATATAAATATCTTAACACATTCCACACAGCACCATCTAGTTCCAAATTAAGCAACTATATGCTTGTATTATGGATACCAGATAGTTGATATACTACATAGATTACTTTTTTTTTTGTAATACATATTATAAACACAAAACATCCATGACTCAGGTACAAAGGTAAAATGTTACACATAAACATTTTCCCCTAGCGGGATTCGAACCCGCGACCGTTTGGTTAAAGGCTAAGGTTACTAACCACTAGACCAAACGTGTCGTCAAATATACACTACTCACCTTGTCTGTGAGTATTTTTCTGTCTTCTGCACTAATTCCAAGACCAGGCGAGGCCATGTCACCAACTATAGGTACCACTTTGTGAATGCCTTTAGGGTTTGCTTCGTGGGCTCGGTTGAAAAGCTGAAAAAATCAATCATGCATTTTAATTCCTGTTACGAAGCGTGTCTTTTCATATGTTAAAGACGGCAGACAGGCTGACAGTCCACTTGATGACAGGTTGCCTATGACACAAGCAACGTCACATGTTCTGCAAGTGCGCTGCAAGTTCTAAGTGATTTTCGAAGTGACAGAAATAGTTCAAACCATTGGGTTTCGGACAGATTTAAAGTTTTAGTAGTCTTACTTTAAGTTTAAATAGTTTCACTGTAAGTCTAAGTAGTTTCACTGTAAGTTAAGTAGTTTCACCGTAAGTCTAAGTAGTTTCACTGTAAGTTCAAGTAGTTTCACTGTAAGTTCAAGTAGTTTCACTGTATGTTTAAGTAGTTTCACTGTAAGTCTAAGTAGTTTCACTGTAAGTTAAGTAGTTTCACCGTAAGTAAGTAGTTTCACTGTAAGTTTAAGTAGTTTCACTGTAAGTTTAAGTAGTTTCACTGTAAGTTTAAGTAGTTACTTACAAATTCGTTAAGCAATTCGTGTAATCTCATCTTGGCTTCCTTTCCCTTCTTGCTTCTAACTAATAAATAGATGGTGTCAACGTCTGTGCATGTTCTTAACAATTTCTCTAATAATACTGAAAAACAAAACAACTAATCAGTGTACGTTCAAGTCATGTAAACGTTTCTGACAACGTCTTGATTATGTTTTATAAGATATTTTGTTATATCTATAGTCTAGAGTCTAGACTCACGATTTTTTGCTGCCATGGCGCACAATAGGATTTTAAATTCAAATGTGAAAAAATTGTATGGTATTTTATTTGTTTTGTTATCTTTAGATGTATTCGTGTGTATCATGTGTATGCAAATAAATGTTTTTAATTCTATTCTAAATTCTGACAAGTCTAGTACGATAACTTAGATATCACATCAAATCAAATTGAAGGCTTCCGAAACAGACAGATGTCACTCACATTTATAATATGTGTGGATTTAAAAAAAATTAAAAATTAAGATATGTACACTAATAAGATAAAGATAAGATAAAGATAAGATAGATAAGATAAAGATAAAGATAAGAGTGTGTATTCCCGGTGATAAGTCATTTCACCGGGCAAGTCCAACACTCCCTTCCCCCCGGCATTTCATTCCCCTTCTAAAAAAAGGACGTCCACTACTTTCCAAAAGGACCGGTCAGAAGCAGTTTGGATCCACCGTCGACCCTTGGCCCTTATGAGATCGTCTGTACACCTTGTGAAACTTCCAGCGACTCATATATTTTTGACGACACATTTGGTCTAGTGGCTAGTAAGCCTAGCTGTAAACCAAACGGTCGCGGGTTCGAATCCCGCTAGGGGCAAATGTTTATTTGTAAAATTTGAGAAATCGCTCTTTGCTGCACGTAGCTCTTAGTAAGACTAATTATAGGAAAAATACATTCATGTCTTGTTCATGTAGACTTTTTAATGAAATTTCATTAGAGGATACAGATGTTGACCTGTTCCACAGTTCCATAGTTAAAACGAAAAATATTATAGCCGATAAATTCTTCAATGGCTTACTATAATATTATCGTTGTTTTAGACTAGTTTGTAATTTATAAGTGGAATTTTTTTATTAGGTTTAAGCTATTTACTCTAATTGTTATTATGTAATTGTACCTGTAAATTTCCCTAAAATAAAATAAATAAATAACATTTACCTTTGTACCTGAGTCATGGATGTTTTATATTTATAATATATATGTATTTACAACAAAAAAAAGTAATCTATGTAGTATATCAACTGTATGGTATCCATAATACAAGCATAAGTTGCTTAGTGTGGAACTAGATGGCGCTGTGAGGAATGTATGAAGATATAACTCGTGAAACTTTCGGCCTCAGCGGCCCAAGAGCACCCAAGAGTCTCCGTACTATGTGTCCTGCCTGACATAGTACCCAAAATATAGACTGCCGGCCTAATAATGGCTTCGGGCTAATGCTAGATCCAGATTTTTGACTGGTCCTACTAGACGTCTATGTCCTATAGTTATCGTCTAAACTGACACTATGGTGTTAATGATAATTCTATAGCAATCAATACTAATAACAAATCTGTAAGGGTCGGTCATGGAGTAAGTTACTTTGTTTTCAGAGATATCGTGTTTATAGCCTCTATACATAATACTGAAACTAAATTGACGATTTTTAGAATTTTTTTCTGTATGTATGTATGTTCCTCCATAACTGAAACGAATTAACTGATTTTCATGAAACTTAGTAGATAAACATTTGGACGTTAGGGACACAGGATAGGCTACTTAATATTTTTCAACGCGGACGAAGTCGTGGGCACCAGCTAGTACTTAATAAATAAAATAAATCAAATTTAGTCCAAATCTTTTTATTTCGAAATCGTGTAGGTATACTAAGACAGCATTTTCTTATTATCCTAATCCAACAATTAATCAAATTACATAATTAATAGATTTTTTTTTTGTTTTTTTTATTACAGAGCACATTTTTTCTTTAAAGAACAATCTTCTCGACGACGCGGCTCGCTTTCAAGCTGATCCTGCCATCTGTGGACGGAAAACAGAACAAATTGTAAAATTTAAAATATTTTCTGAGACTCGTAATTTTTTTTTTTAAGAGAAAGAAACTCAATGATTATACACGTAGAGAAATTTGTCGTACATATCCGGCTTTGGCGAAATGGAGACGAAAATAATTGTCAGATAAATCCGACTCTGGCGGCTAAAGGGACTAAAAAATAGTTTGAGTTTACAGACATCACCTAGTACGTGTTTCTGAAGGTGTCATGTCGCACACAAGAAAATAATATATGTGCGAGATGACTACAAAAATTTATTTAAATTAAAAATTGGCTTTTCGTTCGAAATTAAATCGTGCGAGATGACAACTAAAACCAGCCTTCTATGGTACGGAATCATCTTTTATCATAAAAAAAACACGTGTAAACTTACCTCATAAAATTCAATACCAAAATGCCATTCCAAAAAATACTTCAAATCACAAAAAATAACAAACAAAAAACACAGTCAAGTAAGCATGATCACAAATCACAAAAAGAAAAATGAAAAAATAAAAAAATAAAAAAAATGAAAACATAATCTTTAAAACTTGCCTTACAATTTCTCATAAAACTCCAAGCCAAAATGCCATGCTAAAAAAACACTCAAATCACAAAAAAAACATAAATTTAAAACTTACCTCAAAAAATGCTAAAAAAAATTCAAATCACAAAACCACCAAAAAAACACATGTCAAACAATTCATGCAATTTTTTATTAATATATTTTCAATAATTAATCATTTACAATCATTAGAAAAAAACTTAACATACCACATTCAGATATGTATTTATTTATTTATTTACAGTTCGACTGTGGGATCAAAATGATCTCGCATGTATATTTGTGTATGTTACTAGCTGTTGCGCGCGACTTCGCCCGCGTATTTTTATAAAACATAGCCTATGTTACTCGCTGATAATGTAGTTTTCTATAGAGGAAAGAATTTTTAAAATCGGTTCATTAGTTTTTGAGTTTATACATTACAAACAAAAAACAAACATAAAAATAAAATATAAGACTAAAACTTGAAGGAACCATTCTTTTTGTTTGCATTCGTTTATTATTATGCAAACGTGAGCTATTTTTTGTTTCCAAAAAAAAATTGTTTGATAACTTCTGCCCAGACAAGTTTGCTTTGAAATCTCTTTATATTTTATGGTTTTATTTATATACGGCCCGCTCCCGGCTTCGCCCGGGGTGTATTTTTTTTTCTAAAATAAACGTAGCCTAAGTTACTCCTTATTACATCAGCTACCTGCCAATAAAAGTCCCGTCAAAATCGGTCCAGCCATTTCAGAGATTAGCCGGAACAAACAGACAGACAGACAAAAAATTTAATTTTTTTATTTTGGTGTATGTACCGTATATAATATTCATATGCATGTGGTAAAAAACGGTTATTTCAATATTACAAACAGACACTCCAATTTTATTTATATGTATAGATTAGGCCGGGTCCAGACATTCGCTGAATGCAGATTTAATCGTCTAGTGCTCGGTTTCGTATTAGCCAAGTAGCAAGCATTTCTATACGAACAATTGCTGGTTGACTCCTACGATACAAGCTGAGCTTAGTGTAGGGGTCAAAATCAAATCTAACCTATTTTTAACTAGTGTTTTGAAATAAATATTTTATTATTATTATATTATTATTATTATAATTGAGAGCCTTGTCCGAATACCTAGTGTTTTTGGGAACAGCGAATACGCCAGCCGATTAGTCTGTAACGTAGTGTTACTTATTTTATTTTTTTATAGTACTTCTGGTTATATTACCTTTTTTTTTATTTATCTGTTTATAACTTATTTATTAAAATCTTTTTCTTAAATTAGTGTTCCTTCATTTAATGTCTAAATTTTAAAATTTTCTTTCTAAAATATTGCGTTCTTGTTTTTCTCCGTCGCGGAGGGAGTTTCGACATTCTCTGTTTGGCTGTGGTGATATTTTCTTCAATTTTATCATTGATAGTTTTGCCTTTTGAAATATAATTTTTTATTATAAGTTTCAGTTTAAATGTAATTAAAAAACCCCGAATATTATATGGTTTTTTTTTATTCTAAATTTATACATACCTTTGAACACTTGTTTGAACATATCGCACTTCGGTGCTAAACCGTCACTTCTGCAAATGATGTAACTTTTCTAATTATGACGCACCAAGATATTAATTATGACCAAGATATTAATTATGACTTTAGATATTTTTTCTCGTACTCAGATCAATTTTAACAAAAATTGCATAAGTTATGTGTAGCACCGTAAGTGCGATATGTCTGGCACGGGTATTTGCTATTTGGGAAGATGTTTTATCAAACATTTGCACTTTGCCATGCCAGTTTTTGAAGCGCACATTAAAGCGTTCATAGTTCAATGTTTGCGTAGCTTGCTACACTTGTACGCAGTTCAGTCGTGTAGACCGTGTAGTTGTGTTTAAAGCGGTCGTTTGCACGTTACTCGTTCTCTTTTTTTCTTTATACTACATATTATACAGTATAAAGCTTACACTTAAATAATAAAGGCAAACCATGTCCACAAAAATCATGGTTCATCCTGTTTGTTGTCAATTTGAATACCTACTGTGAACTGAATGTGTGTGCAAGCCATGTCTGGCAGGTGCAGCGAACATTTGCTCAAATGTTTGACAAAAGTCCTTCAGTCTTTGTTCAAAATTTGTTACTTGTGTCAAATATTTGTTCAAAATTCAAATATTAGACGAATTATCGGAACTTCATTCGGCGAATCCCGTATTTCTGAACCGACTTTATCGTGCGTTCTTCTATTCTACTATACAGTGTGGAAAAATAAGTCGGGCCCTGGAGGGAAACTACCTTAAATCTTTAAGTTGGCTCATTTTACATAAAGGAAACATTCCTTTATTTTTAAAAAGAAACAAAACTACATTCAAAGATTTTCTAAAACTCGCTTGGCTCGTTAATCTAATCCTATCGATTAGTATAATAAAATAGCGAGTGTTTGTTTTTTTAATTTTAGTTGGTTCGAGTCCCGGGCGAGCCAAGCGAGTTTTAGAAAATCTTTGAATGCAGTTTTGTTTCTTTTTAAAAATAAAGGAATGTATCCTTTATGTAAAATGAAGTAGCTTAAGAATTTAAGGTAGTTTCCCTCCAGGCCCCGACTTATTTTTCTACACTGTATAGTCGTGTTCGTGTCTGTCTGTGTCTGACGTTTTAGTTTGTTCGCGAAGGAGGTGTTTCTGTTTTTGTCGTCGTCATTAATTTATTTTTATGGATTATTCCGTACATTGTGGTTTCCTTCCTTATAACTGTGAACGTTTGCGTTCGTGTTGTCCGTGGATGTACTTTTCAAGGAAAGATCAGATGGAAACGATAAATATTACGATACTTTAATATATATAACAAACTAGTAAAAACCTAAGATACACATAGTTTTATTCTTTACACAATTTTATTATATTAATAAGTCAACCGTTCCTTAGCAACGGTCCGTAGAGTAGATCCGAGATTAGGTCACTTACATAAGATATGAGGTTGCATATCTTAACAATAACTTATAATTATTCTGTTTAGTAATATGTCTATTACATATTGTTATTACCAAAGAATATATTTTTTGATAGATACAAGCGGTTTAAATTGTATTGCTTCATATTTACGTCATTGTGACTCAAATAAAAAAACCATTTTATAAAAAAAAAGAACCGCGAGAAACATCATTTCTTGCGTCATATTACGCCATGGTATATACAATATACCTAAATACTTGTTGCGAATTTGCATGCTTACTGCAAAATCAAAAACCGGTATGAAGTTAAACAGAATATGTATATATAGTAGCGACCCGCCCCAGGCTTCACACGGGTGCAATTTTTTCAGCGTTTATCGCTCTTTCCATTAGTGAAAGCCGTATCAAAATATTTTTTTTTTAAGGTTCACAAAACTTATTTTTTAATTATTAATTAATTTAATTTAATTCCCTATTTTATTTTATTTAATTAGTTTAATTAATAATTAATTAAATATTAATTAAATATTAATATTAATTTAATATTAAAAAGGTCATTAAGTGTTTCACTGTCATGTGTGGCACTTACTAAAATACATCATACTGTATTGTTTCGATGCGTGAAAGTGGAGTATCTGTTAGATATATTTTTGGTCATATTGTGTCGTACGCAATTCAATGTAGATTATTTTTGTCATTTGATTATTTTAGTTTTCAAAATATTTAAGAAAAACTGATAAATTGCAACTTCTCTCGGTTAAAAACGGTATATCACTTTTTACCAAACAATATGTGGACTGTATAGAAATGATACTTTTACTTTGGATGTTGGGTTCTGGTTCTAATTGCACCATACTTAGGTACCAAATTACACGATATTTTCCCAGTAAAATCCACAATTTCTTCTCACCTAAAGATTACAAGTTTCCACCGTTATATAGTTATATATTATATTATATAACGGTAGATTATAAATAAACTGATGGCCATACAAAACAGTTCTCATTTAAAGACGTATTCAACACAAAAATGATTTGTGTGTGTGTGTGTTTGTGTGGGTATTCTTCAAATTACATTTCGTAACAAGTAGGTAGGTTATACTTTTATTTTAAAATGCAAATTTGCATTTTACCAACGTACTTAATAATATTGAGAGCGTCGACCTCTTTAAATGCAGTACAACTTAGCATTCCGCGACTTAAAAATATCTTGTATAATAAAAAATATATTTATATGCAAAGGTTGCATTATTTTATGCATTTCATTGCCTATAGGTAATTTCGTCGAAGATTTCGGTTCGATATTATATTACATGTCGATGACGTTGTTTTAATTTTAAAATGCCTACAATGTCGTTGGTTGAATATCGTTAGGTGTTCTAAAGATATTTATTTGCTAGCTTTTGCATGCAACTTCGTCTGAGAAACTTTATAAAATATAGCCCATGTTACTCGCTGGATAACTTAGCTTTCTATATGTAAAAGAATTTTAAAAAACACATGGAAACAGAATTTTAAATTAAAAAACAGGATTTTTAAAAACAACTGTCACTATGGAAGCCAATTTTAAGACTGTACTTCCATCAAAAGTGTGCGAGATGACTACTAAAAATAATATTTAAAATTAAAGTTGGCTTTTCGCGCATTTCGTAAGAAATAAAATTGTGTGAGACGACTACAAAATATAATATTAAAAATAAAAGTTGGCTTTTCGCACACTTCGTATGAAATAAAATTGTGTGAGACGACTACAAAAAATAAGATTTAAAATAAAAGTTGGCTTTTCGCACATTTCTTACAAAATAAAATTGTGCGAAACGACTATTGAACCACATATTCATGTCAAAATGAATAAAATGGGCTGTGAACTTGTCGTTTTTATGACCGTCTGAAAGGGTATTACAAGGAAAACACATGCATGAGCCTTTTACCACTTACCTTTGCCCAGAAACCCAGTACCACCGGTCACCAAAACACACTGGTCCTTATAAAAGTTTTGCAACTCAGTCTTAGGCGCTGTACCCTTAGTGAGCCTCCTCTTCTCTTCCTCTTTGGCGTCTTGACGGTCTTCTTCTGCGTAGTAATCGTCCAGTTGATTGGCGGCGACGAATTCGTGGTCATCAGACTGCACAATCTCAGCGGTCGGATGCATAGCTTGGTTCTCTACGTCCGCTATGCGCACGGAATTTTCTAAGTCCTAAAAAAGCGAATTTAATTGAAGCTAATACGTATTGTATATTCATATATAGGGTTCATATAATGGACTATCCAACACAAAAAGAATTTTTCAATTCGAACCAGTAGTTCCTGAGATTAACGCGTTCAACCAAATAAAGTAACAAACAAACTCTTCATTTTTTATAATATTAGTTTAGATAGCTATATTAGCTATTATAGTATTATTGGCTGAACCCGGCTACGCTTTGCTGTTAAAATGTTTTCTGTTAAAATGTAATGTGTAAAAATTTCAAGTAAATCCATTGCTATTTTTGTGGACACAAACATACGGAAGTTAAAACAAATTTTATATTATTATAATAAAAAGATCTTATATGATAGTATAGACTAGTATTGATTGACAGGTGATTTGACTGTCAGCTGTCAGCTGGTATTGATATAAAAGATGTGAAAAGAATCTGTAACCAAGCTAGATAAAAGTTTAAAAAGAAAATTTTAAATTCATACATGTAGATTCTCCTGCAATTCCTTGCTTAGATTTCTGACTTTCTCCAACTCCTTCAATTGCTTCTCACTTGGTTTCCCATACACGTCGACTTCGGCTTTCTCTCCCCTCAGTTGAGCGTCAAGCCATTTCGTCATTTTCGCGCCCGTTAGAGACGTCTGCACCAGAGGTGATTCGTCCAAGGAATGATTCATCTTTCTGAGGAACAACCAATGATTAATATCCATACTAGCTGGTGCCGGCGACTTCGTCTGCGTTGAAAATATATATAAGCAATATTACAAAGGTGTTGCACGCGACTTCGCCCGCCTAATTTTATAAAATATAGACTATGTTACTCGCTGATAATATATATCTTTCTATAGGTGAAAGAATTTTTTAAATCGCCCCGTATTTTTTTAAATTTATTGATAACCATACAAATCTTCTCTTTATAATTAATATTAGTATAGAAGTGTATATATAATTAGATAACATCTGCATTGATCACATCATGAAATGGCCAGCTAAAAATGGACATATCATAAAATAACCAACGTTTATCGACATGGTCAGTTAAAACTGGCTATATCAATAATGTGGGGTATCAAAGGTTTAATAATAACTCCAAATAAAGAAGGAAGGAACCTATAGAAAAAATTATAGTTAAACACTGGTTATTCCATGATATAGCCAGCTAAAACTGGCCTAAAACTAAGTGACTAAACAGCTAAAACTAAGTGATCAATTCTATGATCTGGCCACGACAGAGACACGACCTGAAAGGCTTCGCAGGAAGTGGCTGGATGCGAAGAACAGAATACATACTATGCTGGATGGGAAGACTTGCGAGAAGCCTACATCCAGAAATGGAAAGACACAGGCTGATGATGTAAGTGATGTTTTTTATCCGGTTATATATTTGACAGAAAAAAATTATTGACGTGCACGCTTGCTTGACCTTAGAACGCGTTTACTTAGTCATTAAAAAAACACAATCTATACGTATGTATATACCTTCAATTAAACTGTTTTCTTAAGCTCTCATAATTTTTTATGGCGTATTATCAAGGTTATGTATTTCCAAGCCTGATTTTAATGTGCAAGTTACAAAATTACAAAATTTAACTAAGTATTATAATATTACTAACTCTGCAAAAGTTGTTTTGCCAAAAAAAATTTTTGGGGTGGACCACCCTTAACATTTAGGGGTATGGAAAATAGATGTTGGCCGATTCTCAGACCTACCCGATAAGCACACAAAATTTCATCAAAATCGGTCCAGCCGTTTAGGAGGAGTTTGACAACAAACATCGCGACACGAGAATTTTATATATTAGAAGATTAATGCGAAAGTGAGATTGTTTGTTTGTTACAGGGATGTTTGAGGTACAGTGTTTTAATTCAATCAATTTAATTTTTTATTTTTTTTTATTTATAATTTTAACAATTTTAAGGCTAATAATATAATAGATACATGTAAAATGATAATACTAAAAACCACTGAGGTTTAATCTTGTGTTATCATTTGTAATTATCACTAAAATCTAACTATATATATAAAAATATTGCTTTAACTTAAATTTAATATTTTTTATCGTTATATTGTTACATAGATCTGAATGTAGGCTGTTGGTGAAATGCCATTTTAACGAATTACACTTAAAATCCTCCATTTATTGAAGACCCTAAAGGTACAAGCCTTTAGGTGAGAGGAAATTATAGATTTTACTGGGAAATGGGAAAATATCGTGTAATTTGGTACTAGGCTTTCATAGATAAAAAGTAGAAAGTATAGCTTTCATAGCTTTCATAGCTTCATAGCTTCATAGCTTCATAGCTTCATAGCTTCATAGCTTTCATAGCTTTCATAGCTTTCATAGCTTTCATAGCTTCATAGCTTCATAGCTTCATAGCTTCATAGCTTTCATAGCTTTCATAGCTTCATAGCTTCATAGCTTCATAGCTTCATAGCTTCATAGCTTCATAGCTTCATAGCTTTCATAGCTTTCATAGCTTTCATAGCTTTCATAGCTTTCATAGCTTCATAGCTTCATAGCTTCATAGCTTCATAGCTTTCATAGCTTTCATAGCTTTCATAGCTTTCATAGCTTTCATAGCTTCATAGCTTCATAGCTTCATAGCTTCATAGCTTTCATAGCTTTCATAGCTTTCAAGTTTGAAAGTATAAAAGTCTTTTTAATTTTCGAATGTTATCCCCATTTACAAAATATGAAATATTCACAGGAAATTACTGAAATTGAGAAAAATTTTTATTACAAAATTCTCTAGTGTAAATTTTAAAAAAAAAGCCTTAAAAACAATGGCCTGGTTTTTGAACGATGTCCTTTAGCGCAAGTGAGATGAATTATTTTCAAGACACTCTTGCGCAATCAAAACGTCGTATCATAAAACAAAATTGTGTGATTTTTTTTTCCGCTAAATAAAGAGGCAAAGTGCGCGAGTGTACAAACATTATCGGATCATTACACACTTTTATGTACTTTACATTGACCTTGCGTCTATGGAACTAGGTTTATTGTAAAGACTCTTCCACACTCCACTAGCATAGTATAGCAGTTGATATATGCATAGAGTAAATAGTACTTAACCAGTAGTATATGTGAAGTAACTAAAATTGGCACGTTCACAGTTCTCACACGAAAGCATTTTTGATATACAGTATGTTGAAAAAATGGTTATATATTAACCAATTTAGCAATGTTTATGAAATATGTTGGATGGAGATCTGAAGTCTTTGTAAAAATGAAAACAAGGTCAATGTGTTGCACGTGCCAACACTTGTTAACTTGTCTATATAGCAGGTATCCTTTGGCTCTATGTGATTGTGAAATAAAAGAAAAAGTTAACAGAAACAGGCAAAAGCAGATCGAGTTTATTTAAACTCGATCAGATTATAAACAGATACAGATTATTATACATATTAGATTGTACTATTACTATTAAAAATGTATATGAGCGAAGATTATCAGTGTGTATGTATGTAAGTTGTGTCTTTATGATACAATTTTTTAAATAGAATACGAAAATTTCAAGTTAAATGTAATGTCAGAGTATAGACACGTTTGGTCTAGTGGCTAGTAACCCTAGCTGTTAAACAAACGGTCGCGGGTTCGAATCCCGCTAGGGGAAAATGTTTATGTGTTAACATTTTACCTTTGTACCTGAGTCGTGGATGTTTTATATTTATCATATGTATGTATTTACAAAAAAAAAAAAATGTATTTAGTATATCAACTGTCTGGTATCCATAATACAAGCGTTAGTTGCTTATAGTGGAACTAGATGGTGCTGTGTGGAATGTGTGAAGATATTTATTATTATTATCGTATGGATAACCCTTTAAAATGTATTATATGACTAATCATTTTTAGTACCATATCATTCTTAACATACGAAACCATATCCTGTATATCTGACGATTTAATCAGCGCACGTCGATAAAGGATACAAAAAGGTTTTTTTATTCTTTTTTTTGTATTAAATATTTATCTAAACAAAAAAATTGCTAAATTGTTTATCAAAAGAATATTCAGAGGTAACCCCATATACTTTATTGTTATTAAGAAAGAAAACTACTGTATATTTAAATCTTAATTACTTATACTTAATAGTAATTGAAAAACTGCAGATACTTTTAATTGTGCCTACTTATATTAGATACTAGCTGGTGCCCTCAACTTCGTCCGCGTTCAAAATGTTATATAGCCTAAAGCCTTTCTCGATAAATGGACTATTCAACACAAAAAGAATTTTTCAATTCGAACCAGTAGTTCCTGAGATTAACGCGTTTAAGCAAACAAACAAACAAACTCTTCAGTAATATATATATAAAATATAAAAACATTTATTAAAAATATTTCATTTTTGTTAATTATTATAAATGATCGATTTTTAATACAGTAATTTATACCAACAACTTGTTTTATTTAAAAGCAATACTCATCTAGTTTAACTTTAATATTTCATTAAGTTTTTATGTTTAACTGTACAGAATCACCGTTGTGGGCGAGTTGTCTATTAAACTAATAGGTAAAAATCAAACATGTCAATTTTGCCCATTTTTGGGCGAGATAAATTCTTGGCCATATTGTTGAAAAACATTGACATAATTATGATGTCATGTTTGTCACGTGACGACGTGATGCTTTCCGTCATTATATTTCCAATAAGTAAAGCGGTTGTCACACTTTACAATTTGAAGGATTCCAATTTAGGAAATTGGAAAGTGTAATCGCAGTTAGAACAGATCGGATCCAATTTAGATTTTATCTATTTTCAATTCTATGTCCACGATTTAGAAATCAATTTTGTGTAGTGTGATCACCAGTTCACTACTTAGGTTCCTAAATTGGATTCCTTCAAATTGTAAAGTGTGACAACCGCTAACCAATAGTGTCCTTAAGTTTATAAGTTACATTCTGTAATCATAGAATAATTGTACCTACTTGTTTGTGAGAAAAAAAACCTGTTGGTCTTTATACTTATTATTAGTGGAACTTTACCATGATGGAAAAATTTTTTTTTATTGATACTATGGCTCGTCTATATATAGTTAATGAACAAAAAATTTAACCGATACACAAACTTAATAGAAGAAGGCATACGAGGTTTTCACTTTGCGTATTAATCTCTATACTAATATCATAAATATCACATTTTGTCATTTAAATGTAAAAAATGTATGTATTTGATTTGTTATGTTATTTTTAGATGTATTCGTGTGTGTCATGTGTATGCAAATAAATGTTCTATCTATCTATCTATCTATAAAGAGAAAATATTTGTTTTTTGTTTGTAATGAATAAACTCAAAAACTAGTGGACCGATTTTAAAAAATCTTTCACCTATAGAAAGCTATATTATCAGCGAGTAACATATGCTATATTTTATATAGTTACGCGAACAAAGTCGCGTGCAATAGCTAGTCCAATGTAACTTGCTAACTAATGTTAAAAGAGTTTGTGACTTTCACGACTTAACTACTCAACCGATCGACATGAAATTTTGCCTACACCTTGTCATAGATATAGAATATTTTCTGGACGAAAGAATATACGACTAAGTTAATGTTCTATTATTATTTTATAGAAAATTTATAGTAAGTTCATAGAAATGTATTATTGTCCTTAATGTCTTGACGTGTCCTTGACGACACGTTTGATCTAGTGGCTAGTGGCCGCGACCGTTTGGTTAACTCCAGTTGTTAACCAAACGGTCGCGGGTTCGAATCCCACTAGGGGCAAATGTTTATGTGTTAACATTTACCTTTGCACCTGAGTCATGGATGTTTTATATTTATAATTTGTATGTATTTACAAAAAAAAAGTAATCTATGTATTATATCAACTGTCTGGTATCCATAATACAAGTATTAAGTTGCTTACTGTGGAACTAGATGGTGCTGTGTGGAATGTGTGAAGATATTTATTTATTTATTTATTTAATATTCAAAGGCATAGTTTAGTCTTGTCTTTTTTTTTGTCTTGTCTTGTCAAAAACGTTTGGTCAACATAACCGGCGATTCGAGAGCTGGTTATCACTCCAGCCAACTGTACCTCTACCATGAGTTATAATGACCACACTCGCTAGCGAGAGCGTAAAACATTTGTATGAAAAACTGTCAACTGTCAATGTCAAATTGACAATTTTCCATATAAATATTTTACGCTCTCGCTATCGAGTGCGGTCATTGTAAACTCATGGTAAAGGGTATATATATCTAAATTAGAATTAAATGAAATATTATTTAGTTTACTAACGCATAGAGAATGAGTGGGTAATGGTCGTAGCAATGTCTTAGTAATCTGTTCAGTCAGCAATTAGGTCTCAAAACAGGAAAAGCCAGGACAGTGTCTGTGAACTAGTATTTATTTATATTAATATTCATCTTTGTGCCAATCTGATTGTCATTTTTGTGCCAACACGATCGCCTTGTAAAATTCCAAGGTGGTTTGACGGAGAGCGAAACAATGTAGTATTTTCTTCCTGACTGTGTTTTTTTTTTCCTTTACAAAACCTATTTGGTTATATATCAGAGAATATAATATATAGGATACTAGCTGATGCCGGCGATTACGTAGGAGTTGAAAAAGAAAACATATGAGTAATAATAATAACGCCTGACATCGTTATCGCTGTGACAACGGTGGCGCCGCCACGCAACAGTGGCGCCCAACTTTATATGCTTATTGTATGTCAATAAAAATATATAACAAACTGCCAGACAACCTCAAAGAGTATAACGTCACCATGTTTAAAACCAAATTGTTCAAAATTTTAATAGATAAATGTTATTATTCGGTGAGGGAATATTTGGATGATAAATTAGATGAGACTTAATTAATTAATATAAATAAATTATACCAAAATGGACATTGTGGTTAACTTTTGCTTTTATTGTTGTTTTTTTTTGACGTTTTTCTTTTATTGACATTTAATTTTTGACTATTCACAATATATTTATTTAGTCATTGATTCACAATAAAAACAAATTTGTACGTCGTAATTACGACAGAGTGTGCATAGGACTGTAATATTTTTATCTACCATTGTACTCACATTCTGATACAAATAAAGTTATTATTATTATTATCATATTTTAGACTCTTCTTTTCTATTTCTTTATCACTTGGAAACAGTAGTTTTTTCTAATAAAAGGTACCCTATGTCCTTTCTTGTATCCCTGACAACGTGTATGCAAAATTTCATCGTGATCGGTTCAGTAGTTAAGGCGTGAAAAGGTAACAGACAGACAGACAGAGTTACTTTGGCACTTATAATATTAAGTATGAATTACAAAATATAAATGGAGACGAGCCCGTTGGATGAATGGTTAGGTTGCTTGCCTTAAGGCTATGTCTTAAGTGTCCCAGGTTCGATTCCCGGAAGGGTCAACCTTGACTTCATGAACTTTTCAAAGTTGGCTCTGGTCTGAATTTGGAATTAGTGACAGCCCTGCCACGCTGCATTTGCAGTCATTTGGGCAGCCCGTCTGGAGGCAGTAACCACGCCCTCACAGGAGACCACCGCTTCGGTGAATAAAGTAAGGGATGCCAGAGCCTATTTCCCTATCCCTGAGTTTAGTCTCGCTTTTATTCCCTTTACTAGCTGGCGCCCGCGACTTCGTCCGCGTTGAAAAAGAAAAAAGTAGCCTATCCTGTGCCCCGTACGTCCAAATATTTATCTACCAAGTTTCATGAAAATCAGTTAATTCGTTTCAGAGTTATGGAGGAACATACATACATACAATACCTACACTTACAGATTTATTATTAGTATTGATTAAGTAACGTATTATTTTTTTTGAAGATTTTTGACCCCCCAAATGTAACGCGCCGTAACGTTTTTCCGTAACCACCCGCCCCCTCCATAAACGTTACGTAACATGCCAACTTGGGAGAACAAAATAAAAACTAACTAATTTTGAATCAACATATTCAACATATCTGTAACAGGGCGTTTCAGTTCTATGGTCTTGTTATAAGAACTTGTTCAAATTTTAAACGTCCAGATACTTATCTGTATCTGTATAAGACTTTGGTTCGGTCACAACTTGAGTATGCCTCGATAGTTTGGAATCCCTTTTATGAAAAGTATTGCCAACAGATTGAATTAGTGCAGCGTAAATTCCTTAAAACAATTATAAGTGCTTCCACTCAAGGTTGCCATATGTTGATGCATTGGAGAAATATTCCCTGCCAAGTTTAGAACAACGACGATTGCTCCTGGATGCTATGTTCCTGTACAATATTTGTCGTAACCACTATGACTGTGTTTACCTCGTGAATAACATTGTATATCGATTACCAAGCAGTTCCCAGCGTATACGAGATTCTCATGCGCATAAACTATTTATGCCGAAGTTCTGCAAAACTAACGCTGGCGAACGTGCACCTTTATACCGTGTTATGCATGAGTACAATTGTCTGTTTACGGGTGTTGATCTGTTTTCTGTTAGATCACGGGAATATAAAAATGAAATTGCTAAATTGATTTAATTTCATGGTGTTGTTTTTTTTCTTTTCTTGTTTTTGTTTTATTTTTTTGTATATTCTTTTTTAGTACCTATGTCTTTTCTGTATAAAATTAGTGTAGCAATTTGAGGAAAATGTTGTTGATTGTACTGTTACCTTTATTTTTGCATGTTTCTTTTTTCATATTTACTATACACAGTGTAATTGTTTGTTTTCCCAAATAAAATAAAAATGACTTAAAATACACTCGAGGGATTCCCTGTAAAACATAAATGAAAAAGGGATGCCATTTTAGGAGATTTTATTTCCCTAGTTTTTATTATTTTAATTTTAATTCCCTAGTTTTATTTAAATAAAAAAAAATGTTACGTAACGCATTCAAATTTAAATTTAGAATATTTTTATTATATTTTTTTTTAAATAAATCAACAATTTATGAAAGATCAAATAGCATTTAAATTGCTATAGGTTCATTACTTGAATGGTAATAGTATAATTAAGTTAAACTTATGTTAAACATGTAAGGTACCCGATTAATTATTCCAAAAAAGTTAAAGTTCAAACAGGAGGTAGATGCATATTTATTAATTAAGTAGGTATTGTTGGGTATTCCAGCAAATTCTTAGGTTAAGTTTTTTCTTATGCTTACTTAACTTACTTGATTAAATTTTTGGTTACATTTACTTAATTAATTTCATCATTATCATTCTTACATTCTGTCTGTCTGTAACGCTGAATCCTCCTAAATAATGGAACTGATTTTGATGCGGTTTTCACCATCAGTTATTAGATCAAGGAAGGTTTTTATACATATATTGTATAATAATAATAATAAAGTCGATAGACAGGCTGACTGTCCACTTTATAGTAGTTGGCTACCGTCGCCAATAACACAAGAAACGCCATAGGTGCAGTAAGGGCGCTGCCAACCATACAAGCATTAAGGATAAGGAAGGGATGGGGTTAACCGAAACACAAAAGCACATGTGCCGTTATTACACGGTGTTCTTCTCTAAGGGGGTGGTTACTGCCGCCAGACGGGCTGCCCAAATGCCACTAATACGGTTTAAAGAATTTATTCTAATAAAAAAAGAACAAGTTGTCTACTTAAGCTATGAGAACTTAATAACTACATTTAAATACGTTGTTTTACCAAAAAAAAATTTTTGGGGTGGACCACCCTTAACATTTAGGGGTATGGAAAATAGATGTTGGCCGATTCTCAGACCTACCCGATAAGCACACAAAATTTCATCAAAATCGGTCCAGCCGTTTCGTAGGAGTTTGGCAACAAACACCGCGACACGAGAATTTTATATATTAGATACATAGGTCTTATTGTTTCTATCGTATTTTTTGTAAAATAAGTTGAGTGAGACTGTTTTTGATTTAATAAATGAAATAAATAAATAATTATCGGTACATTTAATCCATCGGAGATTAATTAGGTATTTCCAACATTGGTCTATACGTATTTTTTTAATTTATGTTTAAAGCTGAGTCATGGTACTACAATTTTTTTTTACCATACTTACTGTGTTCTAATCTTAGGCATTTCAATTTTAGTTCTATTTCTAGTGTTGTAAGTACTTGTTAAGTCATTTTTGAAAAGTAATTTGAGAATTTATATTATGTTTCTATTTTTTTTAATTGACTATACGAATATCGAATAATTATATATAACTTTTTTAAATAAAAAAAATAGTTTATAAATTAAATTTAAAATTATAGAATCGTTATACATTTGTAGAACGGCGGTGGTGTTTTCTTATGTATATATATTTATAGAGCTATTTATGTTAACAGGTAGTAAACAACTGGTCGGATAAGGCGATACTTTTAAGGTCGTTCACAAGTTCAGAAGTATTTAAACCCTTTAACCTCTTGATTTTGTAAAAGTTTTTGAAGATTATTTATTATTTAAAACTTAAAACTCGTGTTTCAATGATTTAAAAATAAACATTATACAAGTAGAGGAATTTGTCGAATATGTACGGCTCTGGCGATATTGACACGAAAATAAATTGTCGGATAAATCCGACTCTGGCGGCTAAAGGATTAAACTCAAGTTAGATAATACAGTCTTAAAATAATTCTTTGTTAGGAAATTCGTAAAACAGCACTGACTTATAAGGGTAAATCCGTACGAGTTCCCTTTTCCTAGCTGACCCGGCAAATGTTGTTTGCCAAAAAAAAATTTTTGGGGTGGACCACCCTTAACATTTAGGGGTATGTAAAATAGATGTTGGCCTATTCTCAGATCTACCCGATAAGCACACAAAATTTCATCAAAATCGGTCCAGCCGTTTCGGAGGAGTTTGGCAATAAACACCGCGACACGAGAATTTTATATTCTCGACACGACATCTTTATGGACAGTGGCGCCGAATTTTTTATATTTTTAATCCGATCCCTCGGGAACCTATAATTTTTCCCGGATAAAATGTATCCTATATGCTAATCCAAGGAATAAACTATCTGTGTGTAAATTGTCATCCAAATTCATTTAGCCGTTTTTGCGTTATTAAGTAACAAACATCCTAAAAGTTAATTCGCTGTCTGCCTCAGATAGACAGACGAGGAAAGCGACTTAAAATTATACTTGTACTATGTAAAGAAGATGTATAAGATATATCATATAGATATTATAATAATATTTGCAAAGGGAATCTCCTTTTCCAAATATTCCCTTCCAAAAAAATTTTAAGAAATAAGTGGAGCTAAGTAAGGCCATTTTTGTTTTCCTTTATAGGTTTAGTTTACTAGCTTTTGTACGCGACTTTGCCCGCTTAACTCTATAAAATATAGACTATGTTACTCGCTGATAATGTAGCTTTATGTTGGTGTAACAATTTTCAAAATCCGTCTAGTAGTTTTTGAGTTTATTCATTACAAACATACAGATCTCTTTTTATTATTAATATAGAAGTATATACTAGTATAGACATATAAAAAATATCGATGAAATTGAACTTATGAAATTAACAAAACAAAAAATTTGTAACTGTTTTGTAACTTATTTAAAGTTTAATGTTAATTTTGATGAAATATTAAAATGTAAATTCCGCAGTCAGCATCGACACACTATTTCGTGATTTGTATTAAGTATATATGCATTTCGCAATTTTTATGCAGAATGTGTTGTTTTTTTAATATGTTTACGATAATGCAAGTGAATTACCTACTTATTAAATAATTGACGATGCAATCTAACGAAAAATGTTTACTAAGTAGTTTAATATTATAAATGTGAAAATAACTCTTTCTGTCTGTCACCTTTTCAATTTTCTATAATTTTCATATATTTAACAAAGTTTATACTTAAAGTAAATTAAATTAAAGGAAACACTGCTTAGAAATCTTTTTTATTGAAGATTTCATTAACTTAATTAAAGCACTGAAAAAAAATCAAACAGAAAAAAAAAGAAGTGAGCCCTAAAGGAAATTAAATTTATCATATGTTTCTATTATAAAATATTTTAAAACAGTGTATCGCCTGATATAAAATAAGATATTATAATATAAAATAAATTATATATACGTTTAGATCTTTTATACGCAGTGGATTTTGATGCGGTTTTCACTAATGGAAAGAGCGTTAAACGAGGAAAGTTTTTATATTTAATTTGCAAAAAAAATACACCCTTGCGAAACTGCGTGAGCAGCCCGCTAGTCTTACTTATATAAAATAGATAAATCTTTCCTTTTATAAATCAACTCTTGATTTTTATAAAATTAAGAATAAAAAAAAATCTAACTTTGTTAACAATCTAACAGACGTGTATTTTTAATAACGTTTTAAGAATACAATGAAATAGTTTTGCAATCTTAAAAACAATTATTCACATTTAAAAATGAATGAAGGGATTTTGTTAACAAAAAAAAAACTAAAATAACAATCGTTAAAAAAAAAAAGTAAAAAAAAATTGAATTCCACGTTTAAAATAGATAAGGGGAAATCCAGTTACAAAAAACGAATTAACACAATCCTCTAAGGTGGTTGTACACAAGTATTTCGTTTAAAAAAAGAACAAATTGAAATCAAGAACTCACCTCGACTTTGGACCTTGACAGTCGCACTTTAGTTTTCTTTATTTACTTTTTTTAATGGCAAAGATAATACGGCTTTTATGATGCCAACACGTCCGTCCTGTGCGTATGGCCAGTACATAATAATATGCGTTTAAAACTGAAGTTACCATACAAGGAAACTTACAATGGCAGTGGCGAATAACCTTTGGGTCAACTTTTAAATAATAATAATTTTTAATTGGTCTGTTTGTTTGCTTTTAATACTGAATAGTTACCTTTGTAGTACATTGGCACTATATGGTTACAACTAGGGTTAGGTGATTAGATTTTAATCCTAGTATCTTTATTAGAACTAGTTTTTTTTTTAATGAATAGGTCGTCAGATAGGGTGACGGTCCACTTGATGGTAGGTGGCTACCATCGCTCATAAGTGCTAAAAGAATAGGTGCTGTTGGCCTTCTTTACATAGTAGGTACAAAAGAAATTCGCTTACCGCCTGGCTGTCCCTCTATTGTATGTAGGTACGCTTGTTACTTTTAAACTTCGCAACGGATTTTAATACGGTGTTCACCAATGGATAAGTGCGTTATACGAGCAAGGTTTTTACAGAAAAAAAATTCACTCGAGCGAAGCCGGGTGCGGATCATTAGTTAAAATTTTGGGATCCCTTACTCACTCAACGAAACACAAAAGAATACTGCCGCCTGCCGCCAAACGCAGTAGGAATTGCAAACCTTCCTCGTTGATCGCTCTCTCCATCAGTGAAAACCGTATCAAAATCTGTTGGGTGGTTTATAGTCCAAGATTTTTAGATATGCTGTCTGCAAAAAATCCTTATAATTGATTTTTCGATTGGATTATGTCAGAGACTGTTTTCTAGTATAAATCCAAGCTTGTGTCGTCCGAAACCGCGAGCGTTAGGCGCCATCTTGAAAAACGCCTTTTTGCAAATATCATTTTTTACGCCATGTTTAATATTTACTTATCTCTTAATTGCCATCGCTTAATAATCCCATGACTATCATAAATGAGTTGTTTGATTTCGTATGGTCCGTGTGATGTAATGTAATTAATTAGTTACCTATGTAATTAGTTACTATTTATGTGTTTATATAAGGTGAATATGAGACAAATTAATACTGGACAATCTGTGAACACCTACACAGAGGATACACATACTGTGAACGAATGAGTCGTGACCACATAAACTTGCAACTTCTAAGTTTGAGCATTGTTTAAATAGTCAATAATGTCCAAGCTTTCAGGAAACCTTCCCCAAATCAGTAATCAGCATTCCTTTTTGGACTCAGATATGGCTTATCATTAGCCTAATGAGCCGTCACCGTGTTTTGTAACTCAGGGTAACTAGAGGCGTAATCCAAATGAGGATAACATTTCAACTTTTAAATATGACATCAAATTAGAGGACATATTTTGGGAATCAATCCCAAAATGCCATTTTCAACAAACTGGTCATGGAAGTAGCTGAAATAAAATAACAAAACACCCAAATCAAGAAATCAAATGAAGAAATAGAAAAGGCATTAGAATTTTTAAGCAACCAATACGATGACATGGGAAGAAAAGTTGATCGCTTGGAATCTGAACGTAAACTTCACCTGGCTCAGATTGCTTCCCTAGAATCGAAAATGAAAGACATTCAAAGGACCATAAAATCATCTACTATTGCAATTTGGAATACGCGAGAAAATCTGGAATCAAAGGCTGACTTGTGCAGTATTTTTGATAACTAGCTGGTGCCCACGACCGCGTTGAAAAATATTTAGTAGCCTATCCTGTGTCCCGTATGTCCAAATGTTAATCTACCAAGTTTCATGAAAATCAGTTAATTCGTTTCAGAGTTATGGAGGAACATACATACATACAGAAAAAAATTGTAAAAATCGTCAATTTAGTTTCAGTATCATGTATAGAGCCTATAAACACGATATCTCTGACCATGACCGACCCTTACAGATTTATTATTAGTATTGATTGATGATTGACAAAAACCAAAAAGTAACTTATCTAGTGAATTATCTAGGAAATTTGAAAGTGTAATCGCAGTTAGAAAAGATTGGATCTAATTTAGATTTTATCTATTTTCAATTCTATGTCTTCGATTTAGAAATCAATTTAGTGTGATGTGATCACTAGTTCACTACTTAGGTTCCTAAATTGGAATCCTTCAAATTGTAAAGTGTGATAACCTCTTTACTCGTATTTTTTTTTTTTTTAAGAGAAAGCAACTCGTTGATTTAAAAATAAACATTATACAAGTATGTACAGTAATTTGTCGTATATACTTATCCCGCTCTGGCGAAATTGACACGAAAATAATTGTCGTATAAATCCGACTCTGACGATAAGAGGGTTAAAGGGGTGGATTGGTTTAAGAGTGAAACAAAACAACAAATTTTCCACTTAATTTTATTTTAAAATGGCCACGGCTGTAAAAAATATATAAACAAAAGTCCTAATGCTTCTCTATGGGCGGTAATTCACTATACACAACCGCCCACACTCTTTACAAATTAATACCACCACTTTATTCATCACAAATGGCGTCTAAAATCACATTTTCCGCCATCTTCTGTTTTTTTTTTGGCGGCCATTTTGTGACGTCACAAGCGTGAATCTACACACATTATATTTTATCATTCTCTGACTTTGGAAAATACTCAATCGAATTTCAAGCCATTTGACAAAGTAACTTATGGTTCAAATAACCACAAGTTAACTTCAAAAACTTAAATTTTTTTTTAACTTAAGGGTTGAAGGTTTGTTCACCGTTAAGTAGAAATAGCTTGGCGTGACTGATTAGTCCGATTGCCATTTTAAAAAAATCCAAAAAAAATACTTTTAATAAAAAAGAGATTTTTAAATTGATCATTCAAATTAAATGGAAAAAATTTAGTCATAATGAAATTTTACATGCGCGTCGTCAGGGATACAAGAAAGGAAATAGGATACCTTTCATCCAGAAAAAAATTACCGATCTCTAGGGATCGTTTAAAATTTTTAAAAAAGCCTGGCCAAAGTGCTATAGCAACAAGAGGTCCAGCGTTATATTGCTTATTTATTTTTTAACTACCCACAAGGACAAATTCGCGAGCGTATTCCTGATAACGTATTAAAACGACTGAACATTTTTTGATGAAACTTTTCATGGAAGATAGCTTTGCATAACAATGCATGCAAACATATTTTTTGCAACGATCCAAACCCCGAACATAATGAAATAAAATATAATATGTGTAGACACCATCTTAATTATATATATATATCTTTGCAATCACTCACAGCTTTGGTCTAATTAGGGCGTACGTACATACACATAATTATGTATATTTAAAAAAATAACATTTAAAATTTAAAAAAAAAACATATACATATATTTAAAAAAAATAGTCTATTAATCCTTTAACCGCTTGTTTTTGTAGAAGTTTCCCCTAACGCCTGACTCGTAATTTTTTTTAAGAAGTTTTTTAAAAAAAAAATGTTTTTTCTATGGATGAATGCTCTTAACCCTTTAATGCTCTTAAGCCTGACTCGTAATTTTTTTAACAAGTTTTTTTTAAAAAAAATTGTTTTTTCTATGGATGAATGCTCTTAAGCCTGACTCGTATTTTTTTAACAAGTTTTTTTAAAAAAATTTTTTTTCTATGGATGAATGCTCTTAACCCTTTAATGCTCTTAAGCCTGACTCTTAATTTTTTTAACTTTTTTTTAAAATGTTTATTCTATGGATAAATGCTCTTAACCCATGCTCTTAAGCCTGACTCGTAATTTTTTTTTAAGAGAATGCAACTCGTCGATTTAAAAAACACATTATACAAGTAGACGAATTTGTCGTCGTACATATACGTCTTTGGCGAAATTGACACGAAAACAACTGTCGGATAAATCCGACTCTGGCGGTTAAAGGATTAAAATTACAAAAAAAATTATTTTTTTACAAATTTAAAATTTAAATAAAAAAAGATACATATATCGTACGCCCCGCACATAATTGCCCATCTTCCGAATCTTAAAAAACTATCTTAACTATTATCTTAAATACGTAAACGATAGACATCTATTAAGACTAACCAGAAATAGAACTAGCGATTTCCTGTTGCGCATACGCATACAATCATTTTATTTATTTATATATAGGTATAATAATAATAATAATAATTATAAAATGTACGTTTTTTAAAAACCTTGTACTCGTCTCTCGTAGAAAATAATATCTATTAAATATTAAAAAAAAAATGTTTAAAAAAAAACTAATGAAGAAAAAATAAAGTAAACGAACATATTGTTTTTATGATGTGTAACATCTGATTTTTCTATCATTTTCACAATTTCTTATCCCATTATCTTATCCCCTTTCAATCCCATATCCTTAATGGACTACTATGGTGGGCATCCCACACTAAACACCTGTCGAGTTATAGGCGACGGTAGCCACTCACCATCGAGTGGAATGTCAACCCGTCTGTCGACCTTAACATAAGAAAAAATCCTGTTGAAATTCCTCGAAAATTATATTTCTGGTGAAACATATTAATATATTTTTGTTTCATTTTTACTTTTGCAACATTGGTCAAATGAAATAGCGACTTATTAACATTTTGACAGATTTTTGTTTCGCCAGATTTTGTGTTCGACAAAAAAAGTACAATCAAATATATAAACAAATATTCTTAGACAGTTTTACGTCACCGATCGTATATTTGCATTTATTGAATAAGAGGTTTGCAACACATTTATTGAAGACTGAATCCATTTTGTTACTGACTGTACGAGATCGCTCGCTCACTGCGCACGCGCTGCGAACTCGTTGCGCTTTCGCGTCGCTTTGAAATCGCCAGTGTGATATCGTTTTGATATTTTTAATAAAACTATTAGCTATTATATATTTAGAGATTTCTTTCTTGCTCCGTATAAAGTTGATTGTATTTGATGAAGTTGATTGTATTTGAGATACCAAAGTGACATGCTGTCGAAACAAAAAATCTGTCAAAATGGTAATAAGTCGAAATAGCGCGCGTTCCGTAAATCCCCACTTCGTGTGACACGTTTCCGTTGCATTCGCACTATTTTACTCACACGCAACCGAGAGGTAAGATGTTACACACCGAAAAAACATTACAATAAAAACCGCATAAGATTTATAGCAATCAATACGGTTTGTTGGTGTATATGGTTGATTTATTATGTATGTTGATCAAGCCAAACTTATCATGCCAAGTGACGTACAGTCGGAGTACGAAAACCTTTGTTAATTTTCAAATTAATTCAAGTTTATCATGTTGTAGACTATTAGTGACTTTTGAAACTAAAGCACTAAGCAGACAAGACAGACATGCCCTAAAAGTGACGAACCTTTTCTTACCTCGACTGTACGTATGTGTACGTCACTCTCGACATTAGATGCACAGGCACTGTGACGCTTCAAATCAATGGTATAATTTTAAAACAAAACTTTTTTCATGATTTTTTTTTTGTCTTTAGCGGACAAAAGTCCCTCGTCTGCGTTGGCCATAAAATGTTAACCCTTTAACCGCTTGGTTTTTTTATTTATTTTTTTAAGAGAAAGCAACGCAAAAATAAAAATTATACAAGTAGAGGAATTTGTCGTATACGGCTATGGCGAAATGGACACCAAAATAATTGTCGGATAAATCCGACTATGGCGGCTAAAGGGTTAACCGCTATAAGCTTGCTAAAACATATTGATAAACCATCAGATGTTTTGGATTAAAACCGTATACGGTTTTCAGCTGTGCATTTCTGCTTCAATGTCGCCAAGACAAGACTTGAAGTTTTACAAATACACTATTTTGCATATTAAGTTTTGCACTATTTTGCAAACAAAGTCGTTTAAAGAAAACGTGACGCCACAATACAAAATTCCTTGAGAAATCTCCAATTATAGTCATCGGAAAGATAACAAATAAGATAGAATCAAAGCGAATCTTTTGCGGACGCGGATATGAAGCTAGTTCTAAGTTGAGTTGTCAAGTCAGATTACCCCAAGATCAATTATTTATTTAATTTTTTTTTTTTTTTTCAATTTATATAGTTTCAATTTTCTACTAAAATCTTGATTCATTATCATCTCGGTCGCAGGACGCCCACTGCTGGATATGTCCACCTATATAATATGCTGGATATATGGGGTAGACCAAAATGTAGGTCAATATGAAACAACGACTCATATCTGGCATGCATAGTAGTTAAAATTGTAGTCTAAATTATTTCTCACTGTACTTATAACACGGCGTGTAGGGAACTAAAGCGAGAGAAAAAGCATAGGCTCAACTAAAAAGGAACAAAAGCGGGACTAAGCTTTTAAGACTCGACATAAAGGGAGTAAAAGCGAAACCAATATCAAGACTCGACATAATTGGACTCAACATAAAGGGAATAAAAGGGAGACCAAGCTCAAGACTCGACAAAACTGTCCTCAACATAAAGGTAATAAAAGGGAGACCATGTTCAAGACTCGAC
The DNA here is from genome assembly GCA_936446665.2 of Synanthedon andrenaeformis. Lineage (NCBI taxonomy): Eukaryota > Metazoa > Arthropoda > Insecta > Lepidoptera > Sesiidae > Synanthedon > Synanthedon andrenaeformis. The sequence goes on along the minus strand of OW387804.2, from coordinate 842,587 downwards.
ATATGTAACTGGACTCAACATAAGGGGAATAAAAGTGAGACTAAGCTCAAGACTCGACATAACTGTCCTCAACATAAAGGTAATAAAAGGGAGACCATGTTCATGACTCGACATAAGGGGAATAAAAGTGAGACTAAGCTCAAGACTCGACATAACTGGACTCGACATAAGGGGAATAAAAGCAAGACTCAGCTCAAGACTCGACATAACTGTCCTCAACATAAAGGTAATAAAAGGGAGACCATGTTCATGACTCGACATAAGGGGAATAAAAGTGAGACTAAGCTCAAGACTCGACATAACTGGACTCGACATAACTGGACTCGACATAAGGGGAATAAAAGCAAGACTCAGCTCAAGACTCGACATAACTGTCCTCAACATAAAGGTAATAAAAGGGAGACCATGTTCATGACTCGACATAAGGGGAATAAAAGTGAGACTAAGCTCAAGACTCGACATAACTGGACTCGACATAACTGGACTCGACATAACTGGACTCGACATAAGGGGAATAAAAGCAAGACTCAGCTCAAGACTCGACATAACTGTCCTCAACATAAAGGTAATAAAAGGGAGACCATGTTCATGACTCGACATAAGGGGAATAAAAGTGAGACTAAGCTCAAGACTCGACATAACTGGACTCGACATAACTGGACTCGACATAAGGGGAATAAAAGCAAGACTCAGCTCAAGACTCGACATAACTGTCCTCAACATAAAGGTAATAAAAGGGAGACCATGTTCATGACTCGACATAAGGGGAATAAAAGTGAGACTAAGCTCAAGACTCGACATAACTGGACTCGACATAACTGGACTCGACATAAGGGGAATAAAAGCAAGACTCAGCTCAAGACTCGACATAACTGTCCTCAACATAAAGGTAATAAAAGGGAGACCATGTTCATGACTCGACATAAGGGGAATAAAAGTGAGACTAAGCTCAAGACTCGACATAACTGGACTCGACATAACTGGACTCGACATAAGGGGAAAAAAAGCAAGACTCAGCTCAAGACTCGACATAACTGTCCTCAACATAAAGGTAATAAAAGGGAGACCATGTTCATGACTCGACATAAGGGGAATAAAAGTGAGACTAAGCTCAAGACTCGACATAACTGGACTCGACATAACTGGACTCGACATAAGGGGAATAAAAGCAAGACTCAGCTCAAGACTCGACATAACTGTCCTCAACATAAAGGTAATAAAAGGGAGACCATGTTCATGACTCGACATAAGGGGAATAAAAGCAAGACTAAGCTTAATACTCGACAGAATGGGAATAAAAGCGAGACTAAGCTCAAGACTCGACATAACGGGACTTGACATAAAGGGAATATACCGATTCACCGTCGACCTTATCAGTTCGTCTGTCGGCTTATGTCGGTAACTTTCGTCCGTTTAGATGTCGGTAACATGGGTGATGGGTTATATTCTCCATAGCTCGTTGAGCTTTCTTACTAGGCCCACAGTTAGAGACCAAAAATGGGTCAAAAGTTTGATTCTTCAATAAAAATCTATTAAAATGATCAATTTCAATAATTTATTTCTGAATTAAAAATTTAATCTATTTAAAATAAACTTGAAATCCGCATATGTTGAAAAATCTACATTAGCAATAACCCTGATGCCCAAAATAAATATTTAAAATATAGTTTTTTTTAAAACCCAAATTAATATAGTTTTTTTTTTGTATTGCAGTTAAAAAGCCAACAGCGATAATCAACTATCTTCAAACCTCACATTTCAGTTAACAAAATTTGGACGTTTCATTATGAAAAAATAAATAAAAAAATTATAAAAACGCACAAAATTTGTATCATTTTTGTGTGCGTCACGTTTTTCTTTTTAAATAAAAATTTTTTTTTTTTTAAAGACATAAATTTTATAAAAGCACCAAAAAAACTTAACATTACATTTATGGCAGATATCACCAATCTGTTTATTAACGTATATAATAAATATAATAATAAGCATTTTTCGAAAATAAAATCCAAGCCAGATTTTTTTGTAAACTGTACAACATTTCAACAGAATCTAAATGGTTTTCTAAATGATTTTACAAAAAAAGGATATTTTTTTAAAATTTTTTGACAAAAAATGTAAGTATCTAAAATATAAAACAATAAAACGAACTTTGGCAAGATTTTTTTTTCTTTTTTTTTTTTGAAAAAACAAAAGTTGTGACAAGAAAAGTGGAAACTTAAAACTATACACATCTTTTTTTTTAATTTATACTTTTTATACACAATTGCCGCGTAAATTCGATAAAATATCACCATCAAATATTCCATTCAATTTTTTCACCTTAACGCTAAGACAGATCATCTGCGAACGCTTTTTTTTTTTAGCGAAACTGAAAAAATGTATTTTTTTATTATTTAAAAAAAAAACGCTTCAAAATTTTTCAATTATATAAAATATAAATTTATATAAAAAAACAAATACACGATGATTCATTTGTAATTTAAAAAAAAAACGAAGCAATATTTCCAGTGCACAAATAATACAGTAAAACACATTTGCAAAGAACATCAATCATTATTGTATATGGAGAGAGATCAGGCCATCGGTTTATTTTCGTTTTAAAACTACTGGACAGACATGCTCATATTTTCATATTTTAAGCATGCTCATAAAAATAAAGCATGCTTGCTCAAAACGAGCATGCTCAGTAACTGTTCACATTCGCTCACAGTAGCTGTTCACGTGAAAATATGAGACATGCTCATATTTTCATATTTTAAGCATGCTCATAAAAATAAAGCATGCTTGCTCAAAACGAGCATGCTCAGTAACTGTTCACATTCGCTCACAGTAGCTGTTCACGTGAAAATATGAGACATGCTCATATTTTCATATTTTAAGCATGCTCATAAAAATAAAGCATGCTTGCTCAAAACGAGCATGCTCAGTAACTGTTCACATTCGCTCACAGTAGCTGTTCACGTGAAAATAGGAGACATGCTCATATTTTCATATTTTAAGCATGCTCATAAAAATAAAGCATGCTTGCTCAAAACGAGCATGCTCAGTAACTGTTCACATTCGCTCACAGTAGCTGTTCACGTGAAAATATGAGACATGCTCATATTTTCATATTTTAAGCATGCTCATAAAAATAAAGCATGCTTATAATAAGCTTGCTCAAAACGAGCATGCTCAGTAACTGTTCATTCATTACTGAATGAGCATGCTACATGTACTGCCCAAAAATCACCCAATCTATCCCACGTTTAACTCAAAATAAAACAGGGAATACAGAATAGGTAAATCGTTCTAATGTAATCTCTTTATTAAATAAACATTTATTTATTAGTTTTAGTTTATATTCTATTTTTTAAATAATTTAAGAAGAAGAATTTTGGCTCTTAACAAAATTTTAGCAGATTCGATCGATATCATCATCATAATAGAACTTATCATTTATATATTTTCATTTTGTAAATATATTTAATAAATTAATTTAATACAGTCCATTCGTTATCATTGCTCTTCGCGCATAAAAGACTCAAATGAAAGAACCGTTCGCGCGTACGTTCTAATATTAGCGCCATCTAGTTACATCTCGCCGCTATATGTTAAATCGGATTTAACACTATAGTAGTAAACACTTGACAAGGCGCGTCATGAATCTTCATTCGCGCAGAAAAGAGAGTACACGGCTCCGACGGTTAACGAAGAACGCTTAAAACTTACAATAAACCTTAGATACAATATATATAAGGTTGATAATACAATGCGCACTCGCTTAAGATGGCAAGCGGTACACGTTAACATGGCGCCAGCTGGCGACCAATAGCGGTACTGAAAATAGCCGCCAAGTGTGTGTGAGCATTTCCCACTCTTTAAAAATTCGGCTTCTGCGCAGGCGCATCCCTAAGCCTATATCAGTTGGGTACTACTATACTTTTAAGTATACTCCTAACCCTTTGACCGCTTGGTTTTGTAGAAGTTGTCGTTCTAAAGCAACGCAATGATTTAAAAATAAGCATTGAACAAGTAGAAGAGGTATTTGTCGTATATATCCTGCTCTGGCGAAATGGACACGAAAATTATTGTCGGATAAATCCGACTCTAACGGCTAAATGGTTAAATATGCGTGGAAAAAGCGAGGGAACAAGGAAAAAATCAAACGACTTGATTTTTGAACATGCTCAAAATAAGCATGCTCATTAAGAGCAATGTTGTGACACACGCGCTACTTACTAAGCAGCAATTGCTCAATAATAACCTTCCTTTTGTGCTAATAATGAGCTTGTCTGTCCGTAGCTTAACTTTTGAAACTTGTACCGCATTAGGTGAGAGGAAATTACAGATTTTATTAGGAAATTATCCTGTAATTTGGTTATGAAGTTTTTTTATATATATTATTACATTTAAGTTTGAAAAGTATTAAAATACCGCGAAGTTTAATTAAATCTTCTATCTATATATATATAATATAAAAATTCACGTGTCACAGTGTTTGTAAGCTAACTCCTCCGAAACAGTTTGACCGATTTTTAGGTTTTTTTTTTTTTTTTTAGTAAGTCTGAGAATAGGTTTTAAACTATTTTTTATACCCCCAAGTGATAAGGGTGGCCCACCCCAAAACACTTTTATTACAAAATTCTCGTGTAAAAAAAAAAAAAAAAATTTGAATGATGCCCTTTGCAAATTTTATGTCTATAAATAAAATATGTATAAAAAAAAGTATTTTATATATACATTTATTTTTTTTTTTTAAAAAAAAGCCGGCAAATCCGCGACAATCTATTATGGTAACTATTCAACTATACATTTAATTAAACTTTTAAATATATTTTATCGTTAAAAAATAAACATTGCAATAAAGTAATTTACAAAAAAAAAAAATTAAAACAACAAAAAATAATATCAGTGACGACGTAGTAATCTAAAATATGCATTATTATTTTTTTTTTTTGGAAAAAATTAACTGGTTACTTTTTCCTCCCTAACCTAATATTAATAAAACATACAAAATAATAGGAAATATAATATTAACGCGAGATTTTTGTCATTTGGAGAACTATTTATAGCTTTTTTTTTAATATATATATATATATATATACACAATATACATAGTTGTATTTTTTTTTTTTAATATATTATGCATATTTGTTTCAAATGGAATGTCTCTCATCACTGAAGAATTCGCTGCATATCCTGAAAAAAAAAAAAAATTATACAAATGTATTTTTTTTATTTTATAAACAGAAAAATAAATGGTAAAACCGGTCTGTTTTTTTTTTTTTTTTGTTTTTTTTTTTTCATTTTTGTAGTTTACTTTTTAAGAATCCATTTTCATATATAAGCCCAAGGAATAAAAATTTATGGGAATAAAATCAAAAATTGTCAATTGTATTTTTTGAATATTTTAGAATATCTATAAAGTTTCAGATATATTGGCGCCATCTACACAATATCTCTGAAACTAATGGCGCAAGAGATGGCGCTGATATTAATTAGTTATAATAAATGTTTTTTTTAAATTTTATTAATGTATTTTATAATCGTTCGTAACAAATGAGTAAACTCCAGGAGCTGACACACACACACACACACACACACTATTTATTTATCATTTTTCTGTCAACCAAAATTGCTTACAATTTAAAAAAAAATTCATCAATGTACTACAACTATGGAATCTCGCATGCCATACAAAACACTTCTTCTTCTTCTTCTCTTTTAATTTCTTGGCTGCATCAGATCTTCTCCGATGATTTTGCCAGTGTCATTATTAAAAATAGCAATTTGCAATTGAAATTAAAATCAAAAGTAGCAGATCCCGAGACTAGTCAGTCGAGTCGAGTCTATTATTTTTCTTAGTTTCCCAAAACAGGTCCGTCAAGTCCCACTAGGAACTCTATGGAACATTTAAAAGCGACATAATAATATGCGTAGAGCATCAACTCTCTCATCTGTCTTTTAAAACCAACCAAACATGTGTCGCTTAAAGAAAATGCGACTTTACTTCAACACGTTAGAGTTTAAAATGAATAGTACAAGTTGGTCGTTACGACCTTTCACCATTGACTCCGCCACTATTCCGTTTTGGGAGTATGTACTTGACATGTGTCGCTTTGGCGTTTGTCACGCTAAATCCATAGTTGTATAATTGATTGATGTTGATTGATATTGATTGATATATAATTTATAAAAAAAAAACAATCTCTTTAAAGTAAGTGCTCACCTCTTTGTGGAATAATTGGGACCCGTTGAAATTTGAAATGTCGTATGGTCGCTTCGCGTTCTGCCCTGAGAAGAAAGAGAAAAAAAAAAGACACGTCAGTCTCCGGACTGAAACGTCACAAGTGAAGACAGAAGTAGCGGCGGTTTATGACGCGCTATCGTTTCGTTCCTCAACGCGAACTACATTTATCATACACGATTCATATTTTCATTAATGAACGTTCTTTTCATTAGTGAAAACTGCAATAGTATTTAATGCGTTTAAAGTTGAATAGTTAAAACGTGAAAGTGTAATATCACTTTCGCAATAACAAACAAACACACCACATTTGTTTTTTCTAGCATTTTTTAGATGACAATGTTATAAAAAACAATCCAAGTCTTCAATCATGCATGTATTTATTGCTAAAACGAGTTTTCTGACAGTAAATAATTGGCTATATGATGGGGGTCATCCATTAATCACGTAATATTTTTAGCAACTGGTTGATACGTGGTGATTTTGCCGAACCCCCCTCCCCCTCGTGTGATATTTAGTGTTTTCTGCCGAACCCCCTCCCCCCATCGTGTGATATTTTGTGAATTTTGTCGAACCCCCCCTTTCGAGCCTCACGTGATCAATGGAATGGACTAAGTGTATAATAAAAAAAAATACTCACATAGCTGCATGTTGGCTAAGGCGTTCTGTTTGGCTATTAATAATTCCGGACCCGGTCGCGCCATCGTGTAATAGTCTGTAATTAATTAAGAGGGCTTTAATTTAAACATTTAATGTCGTGCCCCTAGCGCGCGACTCGTATTTTTTTTTATTTATTTATTTTTAAGAGAAACCCAACTCGATGATTTAAATATATAAACATACATAATACAAGTAGAGGAACTGGCGAAATGGACACGAAAATTATTGTCGGATAAATCCGACTGTGGCGGTTGAAGGGTTAACAGTTTAACGGTGCGCGCGTAATAAAAGCACCAGTGTTCGCTGCGAGCGTTAAATAGTGTTTTTTTTTTTTTTTTTTTAAATCATACTAATAAAATAGACTTTGACAACAAGTGACCATTTTTACCAACTTGTTGAAACAAAATAAAAATGACCGTACAAATACATGTACACTCGAGGAATTGATTGTAAACACTATAAATAGGCAATGTGTGAAAAATAATAAAGCCTCACATACCGGGAACTGTATGTCCGTTCGTCGTATAAAACGGACTGGCTTGTGGTTGCATTGCGTTTTCATGGCCTGGAAAAAAATAATAATAACGTATCCCGTTAAATACAATGGAAAATATTCAGGGCGTCATAAATTTTTGGACCGTTTTGAAAGTGCCGCTGGCCAGCAAAAAATAAATGTAACGTATTGTTAGAACTAGACATTTGGAGCAATAGTTAAAGAATTTGGAGCAATAATAGTTACACATTTAGAGCAACACTAAAAAAAATGGAGCAATAATAATAAGACATTTAGAACAACATTAAAAAAAATTGGAGCAATAATAATTAGACATTAAGATCAACATTAAAAAAAAATTGGAGCAATAATAATTAGACATTTAGAGCAAACGTAAAAATAAAATTGGAGCAATAATAATTAGACATTTAGAGCAATTGTTAAAAAATTTGCAGCAATAATAATTACATTTAGAGCAACATTAAAAAAAAATGGAGCAATAATAATTAGACATTGAGAGCAATAGTTAAAAAAATTGGAGCAATAATAATTAGACATTTGGAGCAATAGTTAAAAAATTTGGAGCAATAACAGACATTTGGAACAATAGTTAAAAAATTTGGAGCATTAATAGACATTTGGAGCAATAGTTAAAAAATTTGGAGCAATAATAACTAGACATTTGGAGCAGTAGTTAAATATTTGATGCAATAGTGAATTTTTTTAATTTTTTTTTTTTTTTAATTTATGTATTGCTACGACCAATAAACTAACTGTGGGTTTTTACAGACATTCAGACAATCGCACAGACAGACATACAGACATACATACGTACCGTTCGCAACCTCCGGCTCCTGTTTGACCAGACTGTTTGACTCCATCAAACGTTGCTCCAATATACTTTGCTCCTGATATATATTGTTGTGGTCTGCAATAATCATAATTACATTTTTGTTTATTAAAAAAAACCCTTTTTTTATTCGTTTTTAAGCTTATTAATTAACTTAAGTACTGTACTAAAGTTTTATTAGGCTACTTTTTTTTTCATATTTTACACAATATTTAAAAAAAAAAAACTTCCAATTTTAAATCTACTCCCTTTCTGAGAAGACACAGAAATTTTGTTGTACAATATTGCATTTTAATTCATAGAAAATTAGTTTTCGCCCCCATTTTGGCCAAAATTGTGATCGTTTTGGGGGTTAGTCCTCCTTGTCTTAAGAGGATCAAATTAAAAAAAAAAACTCACCTATTTGGTCCTTGCTCCTATCGTAAATGTACTTTTCATCGTCTTTCAAGTCAACCTCTTGCTTTATCGCGTTCTCGTGGAAGAAATTCTGATTTTCCGTCACTCTGTGTTGATCCTTGAGTGGGAAAAACGCACAATAATTAAGGCCCCTCTTGCACAATAGTTAAGGCCCCTCTTGCACATTACTATATACTCATTACATTAGATACAATAATACTCCTGTAGATAAACAGTCGAGTACTCGTTCGTAACTCGAGATTTTATGAATCACGAGTTAGTTGCTAACGAGTAGAGTACTAGACTGGTAATTAATCATATTGTATCATTTCTAATTTTAAAAAAAATAACACAACATTTTAACTCCTTCATTTTTTTGAGGCCCTTGAGCATGCATCAATGTATACTACAAGTATGGATTTCGCACGCCATACAAAACACTACGAACTTTATGGAACATTTAAAAGCGTGTAGCGTGTTCATACACTTATCACTCCTGGATGCGCTACTAACCTGGATAACGCCTCAGATCCTGTATTTTATATATTTTTCGGCCTACATGTCATTTACGTATCATTTACATCACATTTTCCCCTCGTTTCCTTATTATCTTACCGACTGCCTGTTTTCAGAATGTCTGCTATAATTTTTCCTACATTTTCTCATACGTTTTACATGCATTTAGTCATCATACAATTTCAAAAACGCAAATTTATATATTTTTGACATAATCTCTTTATTTATTTCGTCGCCATAGTTCCCATAATATTTTGACATCATGTTTTCTCATTACATTGTTGCTTTCTCGCTCATTTTTTATTCGTTTTTAGCTACAACCTCACCCCTAAATTCTAAAACAACACTTCTTCTAGTGCATTTTCTTTGGATTTATTTTCGGATCTACATTCTTTGAAAGTCAATCTAAAACCTTCGAAAAATTATTTTCTTCATTTTACTTTTTGAATTTTATTGTCATTTCATCTCACTACATTTAACTACATTCTACACATTAATATCGTTTTATCTTTACAGAAGGAAATAAGGTAAATTTGAACTTTATTTGTATTCTGATTATTTCTTAAAAAATATATAAAATACAGGATCTGAGGCGTTATCCAGGTTAGTAGCGCATCTAGGAGTGATAAGTGTATGAACACGCTACAAGCGACATAATATATGCGTAGAGCATCAACTCTGTCATCTGTCTTTTAAAACCAGCCAAACATGTGTCGCTTAAAGAAAATGCGACTTTACGTCAACGCGTTAGAGTTTAAAATGAATAGTACAAGTTGGTCGTTGCCACCTTTCACCATTGACTCCGCCATTATTCCGTTTTAGGCGTACGTGACATGTGCCGTTTTGGCATTTGTCACGCTAAATCCATACTTGTAATACTTCGATGCCCATGAGACGTTAGGCGAGAACTAATCACTCATCCATTGGGTCGTGAAAATATATTTAGTCATTGATTTTGATGATAAATATTTTACTAGTATTAAAAATTATTGAAGTAGTGGCAGGGCATACCGCGTTTCGCAGTCATGTGGGCAACCCGTCTGGCGGCAGTAACCACCACCACCTTACAGAGGATCACCGTGAAATTACAAAATAATTATGTGCTGTTGTGTTTCGGTGACTGAGTGTAAGGGATGCCAGAGCCATTACTACATCCCTTCCTTATCCATTATCATTAATCTTAGTGTAGCCAGTAACACACTTGCAACACCTGTAGCTTTGTTTGTGTTTAGGCGACGGTACCCACCTACTTTCAAGTTGATCTTCAGCCTGTCTGTCGATCTTAATATTAAAAAAAAACAACATGTGAGTACTAATGTATCGCGTTGCTTGTGTTTTGGGCGACGGTAGCCACCTACTTTCAAGTTGACAGTCAGCCTGTCTGTCGACCTAATTATTAAAAAAAAAAACTTGAGAGTACTAACGTATCGCGTTGCTTGTGTTTTAGGCGACGGTAGCCACCTACTTTCAAGTTGACAGTCAGCCTATCTGTCGATCTTAATATATAAAAAATAAAACAACAACATGTGAGTACTAACGTATTACGTTGCTTGTGTTTTTGTCGACCTTATTAAAAAAAAAAAAAAAAAAAAACGTAACTAACCTGCAATATTTGAAGATTGTGCTGTTGATTCCTCAACTGCTCCACACTGTCCTGATACCCGTTCGCGTACACGTAGTCCGCACGCGGGTACGGCTGCTTCTCGTAGTAAATGTCGGCGATGTTCAACGGATCTATCGGTTTCTCGTAACTGTTGTGCGATTTCCTCTCGAGCGCGTACTTTTCCGCCTCCTTGTTGTACTCCTCGTTCGTCTGCGGTAAATAATCCTCCTGCAAGTGTCGAAATTTGTTATCAATTACGCTGAAACGTGGTCTTTAACTATCTATGAGAAAAAGAAAGAGCTACATCTCGAAACTATCTATGAGAAAAGAGAAAGAGCTACACATCTCGAAACTATCTATGAGAAAAATAAAGAGCTATACACGTCTCGAAATCATATTTTTATAAACATTGGACTGAAAGTATCATTATGATTAACTCGGACCAACCAGAAGAAATAAAACTCAAACTCCTCTACTATGGGGAAAAAATTGATGTTTTTCCCCTTTATCCTCTAAAGCCAATTGCCATTTTTCGAATAGGTGTTTTGAAAAAATAATTATCCACCTACCCACGATCAAGTGGTCTGTCAGCCTGTCTGTCGTGGGATAAATGTAAAAAGAGCACAACCCACCTTCTTACTATACTCCGCCTCCTTCTTATTGTATCCCGCATAACCTTCGACCGTGTTCTCAGAGTTGTATGACGTCTCTGAGGCTTCGCTGTAACTTTGATTAACCTGCGGTTCGTCCTCCTCGGACATTGGGTCCGTTTGCATTATGGCGTCCTGTTTCTTGGGTTTCTGGCCACAATTGTGTGACACACTTTGGTTTTGAGCCAAAACTGTCTGGTGATGGTAGCTGGGTACCTACAAAATTTATAATTTGTTTTTTTTTTAGTTTAATCCTTAAGAATCCACATTCATATTATAAGCCCGAGGTATGAAAATTTATGGGAGTAAAATCAAAATTTACACACGGTATGAGTTACGTTCTATTTTTTGAATATTTTTTTGAATATCTCTGAAGTTTCAGAGATATTGGCGCCATCTACACAAAAAATTCTGAAACTAGAATATGTTACGTAACAATACATCCTTGCGAACACAGATTCGAATCATTCGAACAGAGATGGCGCTGATATTAATTCGTTATGTATATAATGTATATTATTTTATAATCGCGATTATTTATAAAGCTCAATTTTCGTTTACGCGCGTTGGAGCGATTGCTTTTTATGTAAAGTATTCACTTCTAAATGAAAAACTCACCCTAGTGTCGACGTGATCGATGTGGTCTGTGTGGTCGGTGTGGTCGATGTGGTCTGTGTGGTCTGTGTGATCTGTGGTGCGGTCGGTGCGGTGTGAGATGACGGCGTCGCTGTGTGTGAGCGACAACGCCTGATTTACTGACGCCGCATGTTCCTTGTTGCTGGAAACAGATAAATAAGTATGGTTAAAAAAAAAAATTCTCACCACTAGCTAAGACAAAGACTAACCTCGGACCGAACACAATTTTTAAAAAAAGGACACCAACCTAAAAACCTTTATAGAGATGGTGGAACTATTGAGGCACAGTATAATAAAGAGTACTATTGAGGGGACATTCAAGTATTACGTAACGCAATTTGGGGGGGGGGGGGCTTGTAAAACGTTACGATGCGTTACAGGGGCGGGAGGGGAATCCCTCGAGTGTATTGTACTTCTTTCGTTGGTAAAAATGGTCACGTTTATGGAGTCAAAAATGTTCAAAAATTGCGTTACGTAATACTTGAATGCCCTCTGACATTCCAAATCTAAATGTACATTATACAGTGTGTTTTTTTTAACTGGGACACTATGGGGAAATCCTAAACCGTAGACGATACAGGAAAACTGTCTTAGCAACCATTTGGTCTTTTTTTGTGAAAACAATTTTGGCATAGTAATTTCTTTGGTCAAGCGTGAGTGGTCCATAAAAGTGAGTAATTTTGAAAAAAAAAAATTTAATGCGGATCGACTCAGTTTCATATAAGGATTATTTTACTGTATTGAAAGAAAAAAAATCTGAGCAGCAGAAGTTAGTCAAATTTAATGAAATGTTTTCTCATACAATTTTTAAGTTATCTTATATTTAATACCTACTTTAATAAAACTAACAACGCAATAAGTGTTCAATATGGCCTCCCTCTTGCTGAATACAGATACGAGCACGTTTTAGAACACCTCCTGTTGCCTTAGCCAAGGATATGTGATGAATATTGTTTAAGTGGTAAAGGACTGCGTCTTTTAATTCTTGTACGGTATTGTATCGAGATTCATAAACTCGACCCTTAAGGTGACCCCATACAAAAAAGTCCATCGGCGTCATGTCGGGTGAACGCGGTGGCCATTTAATAGGTCCATATGTGCCCATCCAATGTCCGGGAAAATGTTCATCTAAAAACAGTTTACTCGCTGTACTATTATGTGCAGGTGCACCGTCTTGTTGATAAATGACATTATTTAAATTGCTTAAGGAAATGCTATCATCCACTTTATCTATGACCACATTCAATATCTCTTGATATTTTTCACTATTTAACGTTCCGTGAAAAATCTTAATAGCAAAGATTTTATTATGTAATATAGCACACCAACAATTAAACGAAAAGCGGACTTGGTTATGGGTCTCTGTAGTTCTCAGTGGATTTGTACGTGACCAGTAATGGTTATTTTTCCTGTTGTACATACCGTTGTTCGAAAAATTGCATTCATCTGTCCAAACAATCTGATTTGGAAAAGAATGGTTTCCAATAGACCTTGCTACGAACCAACGACAAAATGTTAATCTGCGGTCTCTATCTCCTGGAAGCAATGTTTGTACAAGTCGACCCTCTCTGTAACACTTGTACTTGTGCGTCTTCAGTACCTTTCTTACAGTTGATTTATGCACACCGACATTTTCAGCAGCTTCCCGTAACGATGCTTTTGGATAAGCTTCAAAAAATCCTAAGATGGCAATGGTTATGAATTCATTCACTACTAACGTTGGCCTCTTACGTTTAAGTTTAAAAGAACCCTCTTGTCTTAAGTTTTTAACAAGTTTTTCAAATACCTTGCGATTGGGTAGAAATCGATCAGGATAGCGTTCCCTATACCACTTTAATGCATTAACTGGGCTTCGATAATTAAGAAAATACGCTTCGACTAAATCAACCTTATGTGCATTGGATAACGCCATGATGAATCACAAACAAACTAATAATAACAAATGAAAGTCACAATAAGAACAATTTTCGTTCTAAATTTGAATATTTTTTATTTATTTTAATAAAACTCGCAAGACCATGGAGGTCCTGTTCAATTTCTAGTGTGCAAATAAAATCTCATTTTTAATTATGGAACACTTTTTGTACATGTAAGTAAGTATCGACTGTGATTTAGTAGATAGGTTGCACAGCTACTTTGCACGAGCCTGTTGCATGAAAACATTTTATTAAATTTGAATAACTTCTGCTGCTCAGATTTTTTTCTTTCAATACAGTAAAATAATCCTTATATGAAACTGAGTCGATCCGCATTAAAAAATTTTTTTTTCAAAATGAGTCACTCTTATGGACCAGTCACGCTTGACCAAAAAAATTACTATGCCAAAATTGTTTTCACAAAAAAAGACCAAATGGTTGCTAAGACAGTTTCCCTGTATCGTCTACGGTTCAGGATTTCCCCATACTGTCCCAGTTAAAAAAAACACACTGTATAGCTAGGGTGTTTTCATGGAAAAACATGGCTTTTACTCAGTAATTACAAGAATTCAAAACGTAAACGAAAATGTCACAAATTCTGCACATTTTAGAAATTAATTATATTAGATTACTGTTGCACGAGACTTCGCCCGCGTAAGTTTATAAAATACTAGCTGGTGCCCACGACTTCGTCCGCGTTGAAAAATATTAGGTAGCCTAACCTGTGTCCCGTACGTCCAAATGTTTATCTACCAAGTTTCGTGAAAATCAGTTAATTCGTTTCAGAGTTATGGAGGAACATACATACATACAGAAAAAAATTGTAAAAATCGTCAATTTAGTTTCAGTATCATGTACAGAGCCTATAAACACGATATCTCTGAAAACAAAGTTACTTACTCCATGACCGACTTTTACAGATTTATTATTAGTATTGATATTGATTGATAACCTATGTTACTCGCTTGATAATGTAGCTTTATATAGGTGAAAAAATTTTCAAAATCGGTAGACTAGTTTTTGAGTTTTTTCATCGCAAACATACAAATTAATCTTCTCTCTTTATATTAGTATAGCCCTCTCAAGTCGAGGACTAACCTCAGTTCGAACACAGTTTTTACCAAAACGAGCGCAACCTAATGACCTATGAATTAAGGGGCAATATTGTACAACAAATTTTCGTAGCTTCTCTCAGTGATAACCGAACAGATTTAAAAAATGGACGGTTTTTCTTGAATATTGTTTAAAATATGAAGAAAAAAAAAGAAATAAAAGTAACCTATTGATACTTTAGTACAGAACTCAAGTTAATTAACTTAAGCTTAAAAACAAATTTAGTTGTTGGTGAAAATTTTTATTACTGTGATTTTATTTTTTATACTTTTATTTTTTCGCAGTAATTTACCGTCTTATTTTCTCAGAAAATACTAATAAAAAAAAGGCATTCATACTATAAAAACATTTATAAAGAAAAAAAAGCGAAATCATTTAAAGAGGAAATAACATGTACACTATCAATCGTGATTAGAAAACTAATCAGTTGGATAAGTAACATGATAGGGATTAATAACGTGATACAAATGTCCATCATCTTTCGATTCTACCAGTGTTTTGATGGCTTATTGTGATTGATTGCCTGAACAAAAAAAAATGTCTGTCAGCTCCGACGCACGACTGGAGTTACACATAAATTTAAATTTTGAATTTGAATTCAATTATTTTTTCTTTATCATATTAGTTTAGATTGTTAATGACATTTAATGTTTTGCTAATTTTATAAAATTAGTTAGGTATTTAGAAAGACAAACTAACTTAGTAAATACTGTATTGACATAATATAAAAATTCACATAGATGAGTATATGGTTCCGTGGTGTAGTGGTTATCACATCTGCTTTACACGCAGAAGGCCGCCAGTTCGATCCTGGCCGGAATCACATATCTGGGACTTCGGCTTCTTTTTATCTTTTTTTTTTTCTAATTAAAAATCTTTTGCAGAATACTTAGACCCAAAGTGTTAGTACAAATCTTACAAATAAACATTACAGATACAACATAAATTAATTTACATATTATCAAATTAATATATTACTTCCTTCTCTGCGCATACATCATCAAGTAATGTTTCATGTAAAGAGAGTCAAGCCTACCCGCTATCATGGCCAAGACGCGATTGGGACTTATGGCTCTCACCCTGCAAAGCAGAGACGCGCATCGCTTATGATGGTTAAAAAACAATCTACTCTTGCCTCCGCGAACATTCCCGCTGCAATGCAGCTGCCCTATTCTCTATTTGTGGTTTTTAAAACCTATCGACTCCAATGTCGATAAGCTTGTCGTTCTACATTAAAATCACCACGAAACCACATCTAAAACTTTCCTATTCTAACTTCATCGACATGTTGTGTCACATGTATAATCCATAGTAAAAACGACATAGACATTTTGACAGGTGCCAAGTAGACAATTGTCGAGTCTATAACCGCATCGAGTCGATAACCACAGCAAAACCACAGCTATAGAGAATAGGCCCGCTGAATCGAGGCAGCCCAACAACGCCCGGAACGCGTTATTATATTGAATCCGCAGAGCGTTTTATGATTTTTGCGTATATCTTGCCCACAGAAAACCAGTATAAAACTATGTATGTACAGTATATTCTTCTTCTTCTTAGCGTGCCGCTTCTCTACGAAGGTTGGCGACCATCATGGCTACCTTGACCTTGGAAGCCATTCTCTTAAACCGAACCATTCTCTTGAATTCTTCAGCCAGGATGTCTTTCTTCTGCCTCTGCTCCGCTTTCCCTGCATTTTCCCTTGCATCGCTAGATGAAAAATACGGTATCTTTCGCCCCTCAGTATACACTCTAAACAAAGTAATTTTTGCCTCCTGTGAACACCGAGAAATCCTGCGGGCAAGCGTATTCGTTCTCACAGACAACGCTCTGCGTTCTCTATCAATGACTGCATTGTCTTTAAGGTCGGCAATCAGTCGGAATTTTTTTTCACACATTCCACACAGCACCATCTAGTTCCACAGTAAGCAACTAATACTTGTATTATGGATACCAGACAGTTGATATACTACATAGATTACTTTTTTTGTAAATATATACATATTATAAATACTCAGGTATTAAGGTAAAATGTTAACACATTAACATTTGCCCCTAGCGGGATTCGAACCCGCGACCGTTTGGTTAACAGCTAGGGTTACTAGCCACTAGACCAAACATGTCAAAATGTGTATCACAAGTATTTGAATTGCTTAACTCTCGAATCTCGAAAGGAAGAAGTCGCGGGCGCCAGCGAGTCTACTCGCTTCAACATTCAAACATCAAAACTTTCGCATTTATAATATCTATATTATAAATGCGAAAGTTTTGATGTTTGAATGTTTGTTTCTCAATAACGCAAAAACGGCTAATCAGATTTGGATGAAAGGCACAAAGACAGTTTATTACCTGGATTAACATATGGGATAGTTTTTATCCTGGAGAAATGTTAGGTTCCTATGAAATTTTCAAAAAACGAACGAAGTTGCAGCCACAGCTACTTTGGGAATAAATTGGTTGAGATACCTCTGCGAGTATAATCTTGCGAAGTCGTCCTTCTTGGCCTCCTTGTATTTGACCGTCCTCGACTTCCTTATCACCATCACGGAGCCGTCGGGGTTCAGCTTGGGGAGGTTCTTCGAAGGCACGGCCTCCTTGCTTAACGTCTTCCATTGACCTTCAAAAGAGAGTAAAAGTTGAATTTGCTATTTAGTGTAAAACGAACATCTACTCTATTTCTATTGCTGCCATGCCCAGGTTATGAAAACGCAATGTGTCCAACCACTACTAAAGTCTAACAAGTTATAAGTAACTAGAGACCCGCTGCCGGCTTCGGCAGATTGTATTTATTTTTTTTTGAAAAATATTTAATGTACAGATTTTATTATACATATGTATATATCCGTACGGCTATATGATATCAGAAACAAAACATTACACATGCGCGTGCGCATAATATGATTCACTGTTGCGCCGAGTAGGTGTGACGCACACAGATAAAAAAATTAATTGTCTTGTCTATGGTGCGAATTCCCAAGTTGGCTACTTATCACAAAGAATGTTCTCATTTTGTTACGCAAAAAAACAACTCGTCACGTGACGACCTTGTTGCTTTTTGCTTAATTAATAAAAATATATATTTCAACTTTTACTAAGCTAAGTTTTTACTTCTGACGTGCAAAATTTTCTGCCACTATATACAGGGTGGAAAAATAAGTCGGGCTCTGGAGGGAAACTACCTTAAATCCTTAAGTTAGCTCATTTTACATAAAGGAAACATTCCTTTATTTTTAAAAAAGAAACAAAACTGCATTCAAAGACTTTCTAAAACTCGCTTGGCTCGCCCGGCTCGAACCAACTAAAATTAAAAAAACAAACACTCCCTATTTTATTATACTAATCGATAGGATTATTATTGAGGATAAAATTTCTCTAACAAACATTTGGTCTTACTCTCGTCTGTCGTACAAGATATCCATGAAGAATACCTATTTAGTACACAAGTTCTTTAATGAAGGTCATGTAAAAAATGTTATTTATGAAACCTGTTATGACACCGTGCAAGAGCTAAGGGTTGTAGAAAATGTCATTAGGGGCATACACCACAACACTTTGCTGAAGGCTACAAGAAATGAATTTCAACGAAGACTAAATTTGTGTATCCGGAATGAGGGGGCTCATTTCGAACAACTTATCAGTTAAATAATTTAAATGTAACAAATTGATAACAAAATAAAGTTAATGTTAGATTTTACGATCATTTTTATTTTTAAGACCAAATGTTTGTTAGAGAAATTTTATCCTGAATAATAATCCTATCGATTAGTATAATAAAAAAGCGAGTGATCGTTTTTTTTTTTTAATTTTAGTTGGTTCGAGTCCCGGGCGAGCCAAGCGAGTTTTAAAAAATTTGTGAATGCAGTTTTGTTTCTTTTTAAAAATAAAGGAATGTCTCCTTTATGTAAAATGAGCTAACTTCAGGATTTAAGGTAGTTTCCCTCCAGGGCCCGACTTATTTTTCCACCCTGTATATGGGGCGTTCAAGCATTACGTAACGCAACTTTTGAAGACTATTGACCCCCCAATGTAATGCGCCGTAAATTTTTTCTGTACCCTCCCTAACCCTAAACGTTACGTTTAGGACCAAGTGACCATTTTTACCCCTCATCCGCGTTACGTAATACATGAACGTCCCCTCATCCAATGGGCTCGTCAGACTTGTAACTAGATAGTGTATTTCGTCATACCTCAGACATAATTGGAGCAAAAATATATAATAATACTAGTGGCCCGCTCCCAGCTTCGCACGGGTGCAATCTGTTAGATTGTCATGGAACTCACAGATAATTTTAACAAATAATTGCTGGATTGAATAGGTATCAACAGATGGCGCTATGTTAATAATATTATATAATTTGCAAAAAAATAATAAACAAAATTTAATATAAACTATCCTATCTTTTAAGTTGGACCAAATAACAGATACTTATGAAGTTTGATCAAAGTCGGTTCAGTAGTTTCAGAGTTTATCGCGAACATACATCGTGACATGAGATTTTTTTATATATAGATTTATTATTGTATATGAAATCATTACCTATCTTATCGTGACATATTCGCAAATCCTTCCGTTCAACGGATTCAAGTGGTTGTTTAATTAATTGATTATTTTGATAGTGTTAAATGAATGAATTCTAAGAAAACAATAACTGTCACAAACTAAATATCTTATGTACAAGCGTGTATCTTATCTAAAAGCGAAATCAGTCTTACATCTATGTACATCTTTCTTATATATAAAATTCTCGTGTCACAGTGTTTGTAACAAAACTTCTACGAAACGGCTTGACCAATTTTTATGAAATTTTTTTGTGTACCTATATTCTGTAGGTCTGAGAATAGGTTGTAAACTATTTTCTATACCCCAAATATATTTTTTTTTTGACAAAACAACGTTTGCCGTGTCAGCTAGTATATAATAAAATCGTAAACGAGCAGTGTCTGTACATTAAATATTTTTTAATTAATAAAAAAAAAGACAGGCTGACGGTCCACTTGCTGGGTAGGTTACTTTATATAGGATCCGAATATTCTTAGCATGACTTGAAATGATTATAAATGTACAACATATTTTATCTGTAATTATAAATGTTTATTAAATATATGTTCTTAATGTTACGGTCGGCAGACAGGCTGACGGTCCGCTTGATGGTTACTTGAGGTGGCTACCGTCGCCTATAACACAAGCAACGCCATAGGTTCTGCAAGTGAGTTGTCGACTACAGTAATAAATAATATTAAGGATTAGGCATTGAGGAAGGGATAGGGAAATGGGCTCTGGCGTCCTGTCTGCCATATATTTAATAAACATTTATAAATACAGATGTAATTATAAATGTTTATTATAAATGTTTATTATGTATTGTTGTGTCTTCTGTTGGTGTACCTTAATAAATAAATAAATAAATAAATAAATAAATAAATAAATTACAGATAAAATACGTTTGCACATTTATAATCATTTCAAGTCATGCTAAGAATATTCGGTCTCTAAAATATATATAAAGTAACTTATATATATTTTTTATAAATATATTTAATATAAGTTTTAAGTAACTTATATAAAATATATTTAAAAAAAAACCCCCGACGAGTGAATCATACGCGAGCTGCTCCAACGAACACATTCAAGATAAGAGAGAATATGCAATATTGTATTGACATAATTACTGAATGAAGCTAATTTTTTAACACCTAGCGACCGCTACCGTCTTTACTCATCTCTAAAATCCTTTATTTGTTTCATAACCAGTGTGTAATATATACATCCATACTTATATAATAAATGTACAAGTAACTCTATCTATCTGTCTGTCTGTTACCTTTTCACGCCTCAACTACTCAACCGAACATCGTGAAATTTTTCATACACGTCGTCAGAGAGATACAGGAAAGACACATAGGGTACCTTTCATCCAGAAAAATAGTATTGCTCCCGAGGGGATCATCGATACTAATAATAAATCTTAGAGGGTCGGTCATGGAGTAAGTTACTTTGTTTTCAGAGATATCGTGTTTATAGGCTCTATACATGATACTGAAACTAAATTGACGATTTTTACAATTTTTTTCTGTATGTATGTATGTATGTATGTTTGTTCCTCCATAACTCTGAAACGAATTAACTGATTTTCACGAAACTTGGTAGATAAACATTTGGACGTACGGGACACAGAATAGGCTACTTAATATTTTTCAACGCGGACGAAGTCGTGTGCACCAGCTGCTAGTCTAAAATAAAATAAATAACTAACGCCTGACTAAAGTGTTATAGCAACATGCGGTAAAGCGTTTTATATTGCTTACATAATTTTTAATTTACAACACGAACGAAGTCACGGGCATCAGCTAGTGTATATTATAAAATCATGAAATCGTCGTTTTGGGTATGTACTTATGTTACCGACGTAAAAAAAAATTGTTTTTACAATTTTTTTCTTCTCTTTATCTGTGCGTTTGTGCACGCTAATCTCGGAAATGGCTTAACCGATTTGAATACAGTTTCCACTTACGTATTTATGATTACCTGGATTAAATCATATATGCGCGCGCGCATGTACCTATTGTTTTGTTTGTGATATCATATTGCTGCACGGTATCTATACACATCTATACATATAAATAAAATTGGAGTGTCTGTTTGTAATATTGAAATAACCGTTTTTTACTACATGCATATGAATATATATACGGTACATACACCAAAATAACATTTTTTACAATTTTTGTCTGTCTGTCTGTCTGTTTGTTCCGGCTAATCTCTGAAATGGCTGGACCGATTTTGACGGGACTTTTATTGGCAGGTAGCTGATGTAATAAGGAGTAACTTAGGCTACGTTTATTTAAAAAAAAATACACCCCGGGCGAAGCCGGGAGCGGGCCGCTAGTATGTAATAATATCGCACACGTAACGCAAAACCACCATATCTGCAAATTGTGAATGCCTTTTTCTTTTTTTATATCAATATCACAAATATTATTAAACAATTTGTTATTTTTATACTATTTACAAATTTATAAGAAAAAAAGAAAGAAAGAAAGAATATTATTCACTACACGCAATACAAAGACACAAACATAATACAAAAATAACAAGACAGAAATCTTCTTCTATATAATATAAAAATGAATCCCTAAATGTGTTGCTAAGCGCAAAACTCGAGAACGACTGGACCGATTTTAATTCTGTCTTCACTCATGGACAGAGGGATAATCAGTGAAGGTTCTTACGTAAAAAAAATGCACCTCGGGCGAAGCCGGGAGTGGCCCGCTAGTATTATAATAAAATTGTAAAACGAGGTGTGTGTACATTTGAACAAAAAAAAAAACAATTTTATTACTTTACGATTTTATTATATGGTATAGATAACAAATAATATCAATAATTGCGATTTTTTTTAACGGGAAATTTCTGATAAAAGAAACCATATAGATTCCGTTTTTAATTAATAACTCGCGATTATTATCATTACGCCATAAGGCTAACGATTTTATCAGCGAAGCAATAATTGTAAAAATAATAATAAAATTTCCCTTGGAACTTTCTTGGAAAAATTAGTAGGAGCTAGACAACCCATTTATTACCCTTAACATAATATTAAATATCACAATCTATATTAATCAATCAATTAATTTATTAATTTAAATTTTTTTCGGAGCGGTAGCAAAAAATAAACACCTCAGTCACAGAAATAGTTTAATTTATTATTTGTCATGCAAAATCATGTCTTTAGCTTTTTATTACTTTTCTTAACTACTTTTTTATTAATGTTTATAATGAGACGAAATTCTCATTATAAACAATTAAAAAATGATATTCAATACGACTGTCACATTTTTGCTTCTTAATATAATAAACTTTGGAATATTATGCAATTCTTCAAATAAAATAACGTGGAACTCTGGTTAACACTCGAGAAAACTGTTTGCTTATATAAACTCTACGGGTTAACATCTTATGTGTTTGGTGAATACGAAATTTTAATAAATATTGCAAAAAAATTGGATCATACACTACTTTAACGGTTAGTTATAAAGGGAACAAACTTGTGACAGAGTGGTTAACAGTGTGACAGAGTGGTTAACAGTGTGACAGAGTGGTTAACAGTGTGACGGAGTGGTAGATACTAATTAGCCCACGTACAAGAAAATCTTTTAAATATTGTTAGAGTTAAGAAAACAAGAAATATTAGTTTTCTAAATGCCAAGTAGAGATTTGTAACCAACAAAATCATTTTCTGCATCTCTATTTTTTGAAACGTGACAGTCTCTTGTTTTCCCCAGCAGATAAAAATTATGTATTTTTCGTTTTAATAAGATGTTTTTTTGGCAAAACAAAACTGTATTTTGTAATTCTCTTTATTCTAAAGTTCTCTTTCTCCAATTAAAGTTTTACTCCCGAACTTTTAATTGTTGGGTCTCCTAATGTTGGGTCTAAGTAATGCTTTAATATGGCTTTTTGGTGTGTATTCCTTTATTTCTTCGTCATGTTATATTTTGATTTAATAAAATTGAATATTTTCTGTTTTGTTTTTCGCCGTGCTTAATTATATTTTCCATGGGGGTGTATTATACACTTTATTTTCTTCGTTGAAGAATTTTCTTGTTTATCTGTACCTTTCTCTGTTTTTGTTTTATAAATTTTTATCAATATTAATATTAATCATATGAAGAATATAAAACAGTTTTATAATATATTTTTTTTCTGGAATTTTTATGATTCCAATAAAATACATATACAAATAAAAAATACATAAGAGACCTACAACCAATCATTTGTTAGAGAAATCCAGTTAAACTAGAAAATTCAAAAATCTCAGTACCGTCCCTAATAATATGGCAACCCCACTGTATATGCAAATCGATTCTTAAGGAGTAAACTATAATAAAAAATTCTTAAATTCTTCTTCTTATAGTCTCGAAGTCGGTTTTTATTTTCTCTATAAAAATATTTTTTTAATTTTTAGTCAGAAGTGAGGGTATTTTTATTAATGATTATACATAATTGGCAGAATACTCACTTAAAAATATACAAAATTTTGATTTTAATTTTTTTTTTAAACTTGTCCCATATAAATTAGTCTTAAGTCAGAAGACGATTATCTGAAGTATGACTAATCAAACTAAAAAAGAAACTTCAAAATTAATTCACAATTGGCCAAGTAATCGTGTAATTAAAGTACTACAGTTTCTAAACGCGGTAGGTATAGGTAGAGAGCTTTAGTTTACGTGGCGATCACAATATTTCAGCAATGGACGAAGTGATACTGGCTCTCTAGCAGACCAGAAATAGCCGCAAAGAAAATAATAATAATAAGTAATCGTGTAACAAATATACAAAAACAACATTAGAGTCAAATTGAAAAACCTCCTTTTTTGAATTTGGGACCCAAGTTATGTCTTAAATGTAAAAAGTGTTTCTAAAAGTAGCCACAGTTTGAACATTACAATGAGATGGATGTATGGTAATCCAAACTTTACTTGTATTGCAACATTATTCAAAAGTCCTCTCAGTAAAGTATCTCATAAATAAACAAGTAGCATTTTCTATGCTGACATGACAACCCTTTTTTGAATTGCTTCAAGGATGAAATGTAATATACTAGCTGGTGCCCGCGACTTCGTCCGCGTTGAAAATGTTATATATAGCCTAACCTAAAGCATTTCTCGATAAATGGACTATCCAACACAAAAAGAATTTTTCAATTCCAACCAGTAGTTCCTGAGATTAACGCGTTCAACCAAACAAATAAACAAACTCTTCAGCTTTATAATATTAGTAAGTAACTATAAGATATAAAAATGTCATGTCAAAATGTATTTTCGGGATAAACTCTTGAAACTACTGAACCGATTTTGATCAAATTTCGTACAGTAGTATCCAACTGATATGGCTTACAAATGTACCTTTGCACAAGACGAATTTTTAAAGAGCGGGAAATGCTATGACCAATCCACACACTTCATGGCTTTTTCCAGTACCGCTATTGGTCGTCAGATGCCTCCATGTTAGCGTGTGCCGCTTGGCATGTTAACTACGCTCGTGCGAGTGCAACAAAACTAACAGCTGAATTGTATTATCAACCTTATAGATATTGTATATAAGGTTAATTGTAAGTTTTAAGTTTTGACCACATGTTTGGTATAGTGGCTAGTAAACCTAGTTGTTAACCAAACGGTCGTGGGTTCTAGGATCCCGCTAGGGGTAAAGATTTATGTGTTAACATTTTACCTTTGTACCTGAGTCATGGATGTTTTGTATTTATAATATGTATGTATTTACAAAAAAAAAAATAATCTATGTAGTATATCAATTGTCTGGTATCCTTACTGGTGCTGTGTGGAATGTGTGAAGATATTAGATATTATATTATTCTTCGTTAATCGTCGGAGCCGTACTTTCTTTTCTGTGTGAACAAAGATTCACAACGCGCCTTAATAAGTTGGCAACTACTGTAACTGTCTGTCTGTAACTCGGTCCAACTTAAAAGATGTTTTTTTTTTCTATTATATTGCAAATTACATGTTTTTTTTTTTTCATAGAACAAAAGTTTCACAAGTTTCTAACAGATGGCTGTGTAAGTAATTTTATTGACACAACATTTAACATATTTTATTATTTATTTTGGGTAGCAGGACAAAATTAATAATTGGTGTTAATAGGTGGTTTCAATCGAGTATTTTTTTATCGAGTTCAGGCAGGACAACGTCTGCTAGATATATAGAGAGAAGATTTGTATCTTTGTAATGAATAAACACAAAAAACTACTTGACCGATTTTAAAAATTCTTTCACCTATAGAAAGCTACATTATCAATGAGTAACATAGACATAAAGTTACGCAGGTAAAGTTGCATGCAGCAGCTAATGTATTATTTGAAATGTCATCTAAAAATGTATTTATATTTTATAATAATATTAACTGTTAATGCTTTATATTACAGCAGGTCATGTTTTATAAAAAAAACTAGCTGACCACACAAACTATGTACCGCCTCAGAATAAAAACCCGTTCCATACAAAATGTACATGAGAAAATTATTTTTTTATCGTTTTTTTAGGATTTTTATAACATTTATTAAATTACCCCATCCCTTCCTTATCCCTTATATTGTTGGCAACGAAACTTACAGTATTCTTAGTAGATTTCTGCAAGATTGATTTCTTATTGGCAGTAATATGAATTTTATTAATAGTAAAATATGGCAATAAAAACAGAAAAAAAAATGCATGTTGAAGTGTGATCCAAGGAGAACCAATTCTATAAATTCTTGTTTGAAACTTTTAAAAAAATCCTTTTGGAAAATTTGTATTTGATTGGTGAGCCCCATGGATGAGTGGTTAAGGTGCTTGCCTTAATACTCTGTATCAGGGGCCGCGAGTTTGATTCTTGGCAGGGTCAACTTTAGAAATGAACTCAAAGTTGGCCCTCGTAAATAGTGGCAGGGCACACTGCATTCCGCATTCATTTGGGGAGCCCGTCTGGCGGCAGTAACCACTCTTTTACGTGACACTACCATTAAAAGAGAATGACCTTTACATTAAAAACAATTAAAAGCATCAATTTTGTGTTAAGAATTTCACAATACAAACAAAAATTTCAACAACGAGTGACCATAGTAAAAATCAGATATTGCCTTCCTCAGATTAGTAAAATTTACTAATCTGAGTTGCCTTCATTAAAAAAAATATGTAAAGAATTTATTTTACTAATAACGGGTAGCTATAAACACAACATTACAGGTTATTGACAACAATAACACATCTTCACTATGGTCACAAAAAAGTTAAAATCTTTAAAAAAATTATTAATTTCATGTTGATTCGTTAGAAAATTTGAGAATGGAAAAACCCGAAATACCTTTATTCTTACCCATTGCGGTGACGTTATAATCGGCCTGGGTGAAATGCAGACTGCATACTTTGGAATATTTCGTGTAAGGTTTACCCCGTTTCAATATAACATTCCACTTATCCGCCATCGATTCGTCGCGGGGGAAACGATGGAATTTCACATTCTTCGTTTTGCCGGCAAGAGAAGTGCATTGTGGCACCGTACAATAATAACCCATCTTCAAAATAGTGTATTGTCTTTGTTAACAAAACCCGGTGGCTGGTGTCGGATATAGCTCATTAACGCGTATGACATTAAAACACAGGAAGGAGAAGTAGAGTCTGGCGTGTCACTCCTACTGATTATTTGTTTCGCTCGTTATCACACATAGAAATTGCAATCATCACAGTGCAGCCTTGAAATATTTGACATGTATATCAATCACCTTTTTTCCCACTTTTTACTTGGATCAAAAATGGCCTCTGCGACCATAGACAATTTGCATGAGCTTTTAATTTGATTTGACAATTCTTGTCAGTTTTATAGTGTTCTGTGTACTAATCACTTGGCAAAGCGCGTTTACCTTTAAATAATTTTTTATTTAATTTGCTTAATTTTCTTTGAGTTAATAAATAAACGTGTCTAAAAATTGTGTACATAAACCTCTCTCGTTGATAACATTTTTCATTAGTGAAAAGCGTATTAAGATTTACTGGGTGGAGTTGAGAATAGGATTGTTGAGGATGCAGAATTTTCAACATCCGTGGGTAAGAATTTAAAGTTTTGTTAAATAATCAAGCCTTAAGTAAAAAATTTAAACAATTCAAATTAAAAAACTGTAACAATTTAATAATTTTTCCTGGGGTAATCTGCCCGTTTTAAGAATAACTCCATTTCCGCATCCGCAAAATATTCGCATTGATTAGCGTATGGGTAACAATGAATAAATTAAACACCACATTACTATTTACGCGATTAATATATACATAATACATTACGTACAATTATACAAGTGCACGTATTTACAATTATGTAGCAAAGAAAGCGCATGCTTCCGGATGCTGCGTTTCCGTGTTTCTTTATTTAAAAGAATTACAATGAAAACGAAAACCATAAACCCACAAGCGGTTGCGGATACAGTTGCGAGTGTCTAACTAAATCGATGCGAACGATCCGCATTTGCGTATGGAAATATCTGCTTATCTGCTACATCCTGGTTTAGAAGAAGGTAGTAGAGAAACAGACAGACGCGGACTTCAACTAATTTTTTTTTTTTTTTTCAATTCAATTCATTTATTGCTAAACCATTATTTTATTTTAGATGTACAAAATAAATTGAAAATGATCCATTTAGAATTGAATTCGTTCTAATTTTTTCTAACTTTTACCATTTTCAATTTATTTTGTTTATTTTTTAAAATGATGTATATTCTAAATCCAAATCTATGGAACATGACATGAGTGAACTAATATACTCTATGTAACGCATAATGCATAATAATTATAAACCACAGAGTAAAGTAATATTTTTATAAACCTGCTGCAATAAATGCAATGACGTTTTTCGTTTATTTTTTTTTATTTATGCTAAGTTGCTATTGCCAAAGAGTATATATGCTAACTATGTCGCCGCTTGGTGTTTATGCCCGAAGTTTTGTTTGTTTATTTTTTCAAGTTATTACCAATACCAATCTTTATATGAAAAATTAATATAAACACTGGTTAATTATGATAATTTCGCGTTTCGATATTAATATTAGCTGACAAAATGCCTTATTATTGTACCGTGCCCCGATGCACTTCTATGGGTGGCAAAACTAAGAATGTGTCTTTTCATCAGTTCCCTAAGGACGAACAGCTCGCTAGATTGTGGAACAGAATATTGAAGAGAGGCAAACCATACACAAAGTATTCGAAGGTGTGTAGCCTGCATTTCAAACCCGAGGATTATACGTTAACAATAAAAGGTATGTACTATGGAGATTGTATCACTCACTATACTAGCTGTGCCTACGACTTCGTACGCGCTGTAGTTCGTTGAAATTCTCACAAGAACCTAACATTTTTCAAGTATAAAAAGTATCTTAATCCAGGTAATCCTGTTTTACTTCTAATAAAAGTTAACTTAAAATTTTATAAGTGGGCTACTTTTATTTCGAAAATTATTGGAACTGAGAAATTACTCAACTCAATTATACGCAAAAATGACCAAACTTTTGTATTTATAAAATATTTTTGAGGTTTGTAGTTGTAGGTTTGTGTACCTAAGTTAATTTGTATTGTAAATGTGTACAGTCCGTTCCATAATTCCATGGAGTAGTTTGACAGGTCCTAATGTCAAATTTTAAAATAATGTTACCAACATTTTCTCCGTAATGCTGTGCTAAAATCGGTTTTACTTAAATAGTTATATTTAGTTATACATTAATATTATTGTTATTTTAAAATTTGAATTTCGTTTAAAGCACATTTACTAATGACCAAGTCGATTTGGAATGAATAAAAAAAACAATTCACAATTTATATGTGAAGTCAAATAAATAAAAAATAGTATAATTCATTACATAGCTATTATTTGATGATAATTTATGTCAGCTATAAAAATATTCTCATCATAAAAATTATAATAATCGCAAAGAATTGAGACTTATAGAATGGACTTTGCAAAAAATATAATTAAAACAATTAAATAATAATTAATATTAATTCTAAACTAATTAATGTTCTATCAAGCATTGATTACGGTTTTATAAAACTAAGTTTTTTCAATAAGTTCGATTAGGTCATCACTATTTTTGTATGGTCAAAAACCTGCCACCCAGGAAATGTCAAATTACTCCATCGAATTATGGAACGGAGTATAACTATGTGATGTAAATGTTGATTAATATGTAGCTTACTAGTTTCTAGTTTTTTTTTAAATGTTTCATTTATTTGAAAAATCAATTGATTCTTGCTGGATCCAGCTGGATTTTCTTTGATCCAGTTGGATTGAAAATGCCGCAGGATTGTTATCCCGCTATATGTAGGTTTGCTCTCACCGATCTAAATGTTTGCACAATCAACTGCAGGACAATGGAGAACCCTCCGAAAGGATGCAATACCATCACAAAACTTGCCATTAGAGTCTCCGACGTCTTATTGCCGTCAACAGAATCCAGCCACCCTATCGTCCAATGACACACCACCGGATCCTCAAATTGTAGAGTCGCAGGTAATAAGTCCATTCTTTTGTCTTCTACAGAACCTTGTCTCGTAGCTCATAAACGGATAAACAAATTTTGATCCAATTTTTTGTTTGAAAGCTGATGTGATCGGGATGATTCTTAGCTATGATTTATGAAGATCTGTTCAGGCGTTTGAAGACCTTCAGTCCGTTTCCTAGTTTTCGAAGGGATTTCACTAACTTCCACATGTTTGATTGATGTGATGAAATTTGGTATACTGTAACCTTGATCTGATGCTGCAGCATCGAGTAGTCTGCGAGACACCAAACTCTTCAGCAACTTACATCAGATATAGCCTGTTTGGGCTCAATAGGAAGCTTCAGGGACTCAATGCTTCAATGAAGCTAAATTTCACAACCGGACTTGATAGTTGGATAGTTGATGAAAAGTGGGTGTAATAAACCTTTATAAAGGTTTGTCTAGACATTTTATTTCACGCCGTCAGTAATAATTATATGATAACATTACAATTTTACCAAAATCTGCAACAATCCTGCAAACATCCCATTCTATGCAAGACTTTTTAACACAAAAGTAAAGAAATAAATTAAAGGAATCTGTTATAAATAAAATAATTTAATTCTTTTGTTTAGATCAAACAAATTTTGGCGTTTATATGTATAATAGTACATATATATACATATAAGCGATCATGTTGTTACCCTTTTTTTTTTTTATATGTGAGTTCCGCTGTGTAGTGCGGACAGGCAGACAATTAAATAAAGTAAAAGACCTTTTAGAGTACAATAAAATCGTATATTTTCATAAAAGGCTTTTATACAATAAGAATGCAGATTTTGAAAGGATTAACACATTTTGATACAATTTGTACCATTAAAAAAAAAATGCTACACACAAAAATAAGAAATATTTATAAAATTAGGCCAGGGGATTTGTGAAGATTGTAGAAGTGAACCAGAACCAAACTGTACCACCGGAAGAGAGCCGTAGACCCTACAGTGCCTAACCCTACTGTTTCCGGATTATGCCTAGTAGTATATTAACTGCAATCGACGCTACGCGGGTGTAATGAGGATAAAGAAAACCGTCACTTGTTAAGGGCGTTTACTCGCCGTCGATGACCAGCCCGAAGCGACGCGGAAGACTAGCGTCGCTCGGCGATTCTGCTCGGCTTGTCTCGGACGAACGGTGGAAAACGGCTCGTCTAACGGCCTTGCTAAACAGCCTGTCAAAACAGCCTGTCCCAGAGAGCGTGCCCAAAACAGCCTGCCCAAAACAGCCTGCCCAAAACAGCCTCACGATGCTCTGCAATTGAGGCAATTAACACAATATTGAAATAAAAATAAAAAACTGAGAATCGATTCCTTCGATATGAACAGATGAAAATCAAAATGTCAGCGGCCCTTTGTGGTTTCTACAGCCTTTTGATGTCGACCTCTCCAGATGCGCTCGCGATGTCAAGTCTATCATTATTTCTTTCCTACTCCGGTCTAAGTCGTGCAATTGCATTTGAAATGCAGCATGTCCTATCTAAAGCGAATTTCGACCTTAAGTCAAGCGACTAAAGTGCACAATGGATATAGCAGCAATCTGTAGACGTTGCGCGCGGACAAAACCAAACGAGGTAGCCACCGTAAAATAAGGTGTCAAACATCGTTCCGATACCTCACACTTCAATTAAACGATCTATGCAACGAGGGGTAAGAGCGAAATAGAACTATTATGCCTACAGGCGAGGACAACCAGCCGCGGTTCTACCAAAGCTGTTCGACCGGCACATCTGCTCATAGGGTACGAAAATTTTAATGTAACAATACCCCCCTAGCCGTCAGAATTTTTCTCCTGCGGAGGAAAATTCGACCTGGTCCCCAGGTTCTTCCGCACGGGAGAACAGCTGAAAAATACTGCTACACATCGACCTCAACAAATCTAAGTTGCAAAAAAAAGAATTTCGAAGAAAAGAAAAAGAAAACAACCAACTAATATTGTACTCTAATTTACTTAAAGAACTTAAAAGCTAACTAACCCTAAAGAAAAAAAAAAGATTACAAACTAACAAAAAGAAAGAATAAAAAAAAATTACAATTAACTAACCTAAAGAAGATATTTACAAGAAGGAATTAGTTTGTGCTGAGTTATAGACTTACATAAATAAATAATTATAATTATAGGATAAATATAGAAGGAGATAAAATATATATAATACTGTATAATAAACTACACACGAAACGCACTTGTTGCAGGACACCACTTAGTGTTTCGCGATGTACTGGTGACAAGAAACGCTCGGTTGAAAGATAGATATACTTAAATACTATACGATAAAGATAAAGGGTTGAAATATAATACATACAAATACACAGAGTTTATATACGGAAGAGAGTAGCAAGAAGGCTTATTTTTACAGAGTTGCAAATCGCTCTGAGTGGGGGTAAGTACATAGTAGGCGTTCAAAATAATTGCACAAAATGCACAAACGCGCAATCACGTGCAAAAGCACCCGATCACGTCAAAATCACGTGCGCCAAAAAGGCGACGCACCCTTTCTCGTCAAAATCTCGTGCGCCAAAAGGCGACGCACCCTTTCACGTCAAAATCATTTCGCACACAACGTGTACAAAACAAAAACGCTGACTACGTATGTACTTCCTTGGCTTATTTACCGAGTTACTAACCGCTCGTTATAGGAGAGTAGGAGGATTTGCGAAGGCTATTTTTTATAGAAGTCGCGACCCGCTTCTGGTAGAGGCTTATTTTACGAGTTACCGACCGCTCGAAAGGTTATAAAGAAATATATATAATAATAATAAATTTACATACTATAATTGGGGAACTCAACAACAAAACTACCTGTACCCTGAGATGGACCGGCACGGATTCCTTAACCCTAGGAGAGTTGCGGGCTAACTAACTGCAACGGTGACGCCTGTTTCACCGTTGGGCGGTGGGATCGTCAACTCCCTACGCCTGTTGTACCCTGAGATGAACCGGTACGGATTCCTTAACCCTAGGAGAGTTGCGGGCTAACTAACTGCAACGGTGGCGCCTGTTTCACCGTTGGGCGGTGGGATCGTCAACTCCCTACGCCTGTTGTACCCTGAGATGAACCGGTACGGATTCCTTAACCCTAGGAGAGTTGCGGGCTAACTAACTGCAACGGTGGCGCCTGTTTCACCGTTGGGCGGTGGGATCGTCAACTCCCTACGCCTGTTGTACCCTGAGATGAACCGGCACGGATTCCTTAACCCTAGGAGAGTTGCGGGCTAACTAACTGCAACGGTGACGCCTGTTTCACCGTTGGGCGGTGGGATCGTCAACTCCCTACGCCTGTTGTACCCTGAGATGAACCGGTACGGATTCCTTAACCCTAGGAGAGTTGCGGGCTAACTAACTGCAACGGTGACGCCTGTTTCACCGTTGGGCGGTGGGATCGTCAACTCCCTACGCCTGTTGTACCCTGAGATGAACCGGTACGGATTCCTTAACCCTAGGAGAGTTGCGGGCTAACTAACTGCAACGGTGACGCCTGTTTCACCGTTGGGCGGTGGGATCGTCAACTCCCTACGCCTGTTTAGTAAGATGAGTAAAAAAAAAACAAAAAAAAACAAAAAAGAAAGAAAAAATTACTGGTGGACTTCTATTTAAGTTTTTAAGTGTTGTACATGCCAAGAACCTATTCTTTTACCATCGGAGACTCTTTCCAATTGGTAAACTAACGGCGAAGATTTACCTACGATGCGACATTTTTCATATTTAGGGGCCAGCTTTGCCATGAAATAATTTGCAGCATCACTCAACGGAAAAGTACGTTTCCATACGACCTCACCCACTTGGAATTCAATTGGTCTTCGTCCCCGATTGTAGTAGCGCTGACTACGACTGTGGGCCTTTGCGATGGCCTCCTTTACTTTTGCGAAGACCACGCGCAAGCCACCCAGTCGAGTAGCGTACTCTTCTCGGGAAGCGCAGGACAATTCCAGAGGTTCCGTGGTAGCACTTCCCTGATAAGTAGAGCCACAGGCAACTGGTTCCCTACCGTATAACAAAAAGAAAGGCGTAAATTTCGTAGTTTCGTTGACTACAGAATTTAATGCGAATTGAATTTTTGGTAAGGACACATCCCAACTTCGGTGATCGTCCTTAACCAAAACTGAAATAGCGGTTACAACCGTTCGGTTATAACGCTCAACTGTATTAGATTGGGGGCAATAACGAGGCGTAAGGTGTATTTTTGGCACCTTGTACTTCTCCCACAACTCTTTTATCTCCCTTCCTACGAACTGAGTGCCATTATCCGCAATGACGATACGGGGTATTCCGTGAACAAGGAACACACCGTCCTCCAATTTTTGCACAATGGACTTCGCTACAGCTCGGCGGAGAGGAAACAGCAAACAAAATTTGGAAAAACAACAAACTACTGTTAATAAAAATGTGTGTCCAGCACGCGAACGCGGCAACGGGCCTACTAAATCGATACTAATGGTTTCAAAAGGACGCGAACAAATTTTGGGATTCCCCATATGACCGGCAGGTGGAGACTGGGAGTGCTTGTAAGCGCGGCAAACTTCGCAAGCACCTACGAAATTAATCACATCCCGGTACATCCCGGGCCAAAAATAATATTGAGCTAAGCGTTTATAAGTTTTAAAAATACCAAAATGAGGTGATAACGTACCACCATGATTTAATTTAATCAATTCGGTCCGACGCTCTAAGGGCACTACTTCCTTCCAATCGAACTCATCCGAGAGATGGAATTTATTTTTTGAATACCGTAATAAACGGTTATCCTGTATCTGATAATTTGGACAAGAACCTGGTGAGTGAGTGCAACGATCAACGATTCTCGAGTACCAAGGGTCGTTGGAGACGATGGTCACAGATAGGACCGGGACTGCGCGAGATAACGCATCCGGTACGACATTCTCCTTTCCCTTACGGTGCTCGATCACGAAGTTGTAAGGGGACAAACGACACCCCCACCTTGCCAAACGACCTGTCGGATTCGTAAGATTGAAAAACCACTTTAAGCTCGAATGGTCTGTTATGACTTTGAACTGCGGACCACCTTCTAGATAAGGACGAAAATGCTCAATGGAGAAAACAACAGCCAAGGCCTCCCGCTCGGTCGCCGAATAATTCTGCTCAGCCTTGTTGAGCGACCGACTAGCGAACGCTACGGGATGCTCCTGCCCGTCCTCTCCTAACTGCATTAAGGCGCCTGCGATGCCGTAGTTCGAAGCGTCGCAATGAACCGAAAAATTTTTACTAAAATTCGGACAAGCCAAAATTGGGGCCGAAACTAAGGCTAATTTAAGCCTATTAAATGCTGCCTCTGCCTCCTCACTCCAACGAAAAGGCGGCGCATTTTTACGTGTGCTCGTCAAAGCATTTAAAGGGGCAGCTATCGAACTAAAATCTTTTACAAATCTCCTATAATAAGACGCCGTTCCCAAAAACATTTTAACTCCCTTACGACAAGTAGGCGTGGGGAAATTAACAATAGACTCCACCTTCGAAGGGTCTGTTCGCAATCCTCTCTCATCTACTACGTAACCGAGATATTTCAACTCCCTTCGGAAAAATTGGGACTTGGACAAATTAATTGTGAGGTTAGCCTCCTCAAGACGCTTAAGCACACGCCTTAAGAGGTCCACATGTTCCTCAAATGTTGAACTAACTAATATAATGTCATCCAAATATACGAAAACTCGGGAATCAAACTCTGGTCCAAATAAACTATCCATTAAACGCTGTTGCGTAGCTGGGGCACCTGTTAAGCCAAAACACATTACTTTAAATTGAAAAAGACCCCGTCCGGGGACAGTAAAAGCAGTTTTTTCTTTTGAATTCGTCTTGTCATCCAAACAAATTTGCCAAAAAGCACTTTTTAAATCGATCGAGGACAAGAAACTGGCGTCACGAAGGCTATCTAGAATGCGGGAGATATAAGGAAGGGGGTACGCATCGCGTTTACTGATGCCATTTAATTTGCGGCTATCCAAACAGAATCTCAACTCGCCGTTGGATTTTGGAACGAACAGAATGGGATTGTTCCAAGCACTAGTGCTAGGCTCAACCACATCCTGCTCCAGCATTTCATCCAACTGCTTGTTGAGTTCCTCCAGTCTAGCCGGGGACATACGGTAATAACGCTGTTTAATGGGCGCTGCATCACCGGTGTCGATCACATGGGTGACCAGGTGAGTGCGACCCAAACCTTTCTTCTCCGAAGATACCTCATGAAACTGCTCGATCACAGCGTCTGCTACCAGCCGTTGATCTGGCGACAGACTATCCAAAGGGTGTAAACGTTTAATTTCGTTAGCCCGAGGGCTCACGGGACGACAAGACATAAAGGACAAATTATTAAAAATTTTGGGAGCCAAATTGAAAGATTTCCAGAAGTCCACACCGAAAATTAGAGGGGTGGAAATTTCAGGGATTATATAAAATTTGATTAGACGAGTAACACCGTCGAAAATTACGGGCAGCGTCAAATAACCGCGGACCCTGACAAGGGCGTCGTTAGCTGTTGAAACATGGGAAAACCCACTATCCTCATGACGTTCGAGGCCTAAATTTAAGAAATAGCTAGCGGTGTCGGAGCCCAAAATAGACACCACGGAACCGGAATCTAACAAACCATAAAAATCCCTATCTAGGATGGTAACGTTTAAAAAGGGTCTATCATCACCTATCGGACCACTACGAATCGAAGCTAATCTACAGAAGGACAGGAATGATTTCAATCGTTTCAAGTGCAACTGCCATTCCGTAGAATCAAAGTTAGGATGAGGCTTTGACTCTTCGCTACGATTCGTCGAAATTAGTTTTTTGTCTTTGGTCGCACCGGTTTAGGCGGTCTACACGCAGGACAGCGAGACATGGTAACTCCCTGCGCACCGCACGAAAAACAAAATAATTTCTTCGAACGGCACGTGCTCAAGGTGTGCCCCGGAACCCGACAGCGTACACAAAATGAAGAGCTGCTAGGCCCTGCCTCCTGCACGGCTTCTACCCGGTGAAGGTTCTTTCCCTTATATGCCAACTCCGGCACCAAGGTCGCTGGTCCGACCCTAGGTGGATCCCTATAAGTAGACGCTCGCAAGAGTCCACTCTCCAAAGAACGACACTTCGATTTTAAGACTTCTAAAGAAGAGATATCCTCCAACGCTAACCCCGTCACGAATCTAGGGTGAAGGTTCCCCCTTATGACCTTTAAAATGGCGCCCTCTGAGGCAGCCTCCGACAACCTGCCGAAATAATTCAACATTGTTGAAATATAAGCAGAACAAGACTCCCCTGCTCCTTGAGTGCGACTCCGGATCTCACCCCACAGGCGATCATCATAATCTGGCGGTAAGAACTCGTCCGTAAGCTGCTGGCGCAAATCTTTCCAGTCTACTAACGAGTCTCGTACACTGCGATACCAAACCAAGGCTTGATCCGAAAATAACTCGACTGCTGAGCGGAACAAAGAATCGGAAGTAATGTTCCTAGACTGGCGCAACTCCTCCAACCTAAGAAGAAATGAAAGGACACAAGTGGTGCCGCTATAAGTTAAATTAAGTTTTTGGACCCCCCTATCATTAAAATTAAAATTATCGGGTTTAACACATTCTTGTGGAAACTCCGAACCATCCACTACAGGTTGTGGCTCCGGAACTCCCTCATTAGTCTCCCCTAAAGATTTTTTAAAGGAATAAAATAAACTATCGACCTTGCTTAAAATGGCGTCTAAGTCCTTTTGTAAACTACGGACGCGGTCATCCTCTAAAACGACTCGGCTCAATCGATGAAATACGTGATGGGCTATAGCCCTAACCCTACCAAACACCTTAAATGGAGGGGTACCTGCTAATAACGACCCTAACTCCTTAATCTTTGATTCTATTACAATTAATTCCTCATCGGGATCAAACTTGGTCTCTAAAATGTCATCGGTCGAAATCAACCGAGAAAGTTCCCTTATTTGTACCCTTAGCGCTTCCACCGTTTCAAGTGGCGTGGCATCTCTAATGGAAACCTCATATTTAAGCTCGTCCTTCCTCAGCAAGTTAAAAGCAATGGGCCTTTCCATATTGCTGTAAAAAAAAAGATGAAACTCGGAGGGAAAAACGTCCTCCGGATCAAAAAGAAAATTAAATTAATTGAAGAAGGAGAGAGAAAAAAAAAATTACTAAGGCACAAGATAGAGAAAAAAAATTGAAACCAAAAAAAAACCGAGATATATAAAAAAAATTGAAGTTCTAAAAATCAATTCCTAGTTGGTAAGGTTAAGTCCACGTGAGAGGAAAAAGCGTAAAAATAAAATTTGTTTACGAAATAAAAAAAAATTGTAAATATAAAAATAGGCAAAGTCGCAAACAACCGCTAGTTAATACAAAATTTGCAATATAAAAAAAATAAAAAGAATCTATTTGCACGTAAAATCGGAAGTTCCGCTAGTGAAAAAAAAATAAAAATCTAAACTTAAGTGATGACAACACTGGGCAAAATATTGCACGAAAAGTGTGCAAAACGCACGATCAGTGTGCACCACTACAAGAACAACTATCACTATACGTAATTTACGAAAAATAAAAAATTTAATAGAAATTAAATAAGCAAAGGCGCAAACGATCGATAGTCTAAAAAATAATAATTAGTATGGAGAAAAGCATTCCAATACTAAAAATAATTAATTTAAGTTATGTAGGTAATCGAAAGAAAAATGTAAGTCGCGTAAACGAATAAAAATTAAAATCTAAGTCGCGATTGAAAGAAAGTAAATTGTCGATTAACAAACGCGATAAAAAAAAATGGCTCTTTTCGGCAGAAGTGGTTCCTGGCTCTTACACAAAAAAAAAATCCACACACAAAAAAAAACATACAAAAAAAAATTGTTGCTTAAGATTACACACCAAAAAAAAATCTCATAAAAAAAAATTATTAAGATAAAGTAATTAAACTTTGCATAAAAGTATCTTTTATAAATAAAAATGATACTCGAAGGGAAAAACGTCCTTCGGATCAAAAAGAAAATTTAAAAGAAACACTTTGTTCAATTGGAAAGAAAAATATCAATTATGCAAAGAAAAAAAAATTATTTTTAAGGGAATCAAATACATCAAATGAAATGAATCCTATTTCAAAAGATTATTAAAAAAAAGTTTTAAAAAAAAATAACTAAACTTTGCATAAAAGTATCTTTTATATTTATAAATAAAAATGAAACTCGAAGGGAAAAACGTCCTCCGGATCAAAAAGAAAATTTAAAAGAAACGGTGTTCAATTGAAAGAAAAATATCAATTATGCAAAGCAAAAGAAAGAAAAATTATTTGTAAGGGAATTAAATATATTAAAATGAAAATTTAACTAAATTAATATTCAAGAAAATCATAAGGCGAAAGAAATTTAAAAGTACATGTAAAAATAAAATGTAAAAAAAAAATGTAAAAACAATATGCTACATGTAAAAGAAATAAATCGCCTTATTCATTAATTATGGGGAGCTGTTGCGTTTGGTGGTATTAATTAAAATTTCTTACCCCCCTATATAAAAGGTGAATTTAATGTGTTACTTTAATAAAAAAAATTAATCCCCTATACAAACAAAAAAAAAAGGAAAAGGAAGGAGGAATTAGGAAAGGTAAGGAAAGGAAAGGGATGAAGGATAAGGATTGGATCCTTAGGGAACACGTACCCACCGAGCTCAGGCCGGCTTAATGGGCACGTGCTGGGAACAAAGAAAGGGGCAGGAAAGGGAAAGGAACGCGTGTCCACCGAGCTCAGGCCGGCTCAACGGACACACGCGTGGGATAAGGATAGGATGGGAAAGGGAACCTTTGGAACACGTATCCACCAGACTATAAAATTAGCCGGTTTAACGGATACGTGCGTGGTACTTGCACCAAAGGCGAAGCTTGGGACTTAGCTTCTACCACTACCAGGATGGAGAATGTGACGGGATAGGAGGCGACTTGACACCGCGAAAACCTAACAGCTCCCTACTCCCCCTCGGTGGTTTAAAAAGAGGAATTGTATCCTATAAAAAAAACGCAACAAAATAAAATTAAAAAAAAGTGAGGGTAGGAAGAAAATTAAAAAAAACAAAAAAAAGGTCGAACAGTTCTGGTTCCTTCAATTATTGTCTAAGCGAATGCCTAAACAATCCTTCACAAAATTACCGCCTGTCCCTGTTCTCGGGCGCCAATAATTGTTACCTTTTTTTCCGCATCTGGAGAGGTCGACATCAAAATGTCAGCGGCCCTTTGTGGTTTCTACAGCCTTTTGATGTCGACCTCTCCAGATGCGCTCGCGATGTCAAGTCTATCATTATTTCTTTCCTACTCCGGTCTAAGTCGTGCAATTGCATTTGAAATGCAGCATGTCCTATCTAAAGCGAATTTCGACCTTAAGTCAAGCGACTAAAGTGCACAATGGATATAGCAGCAATCTGTAGACGTTGCGCGCGGACAAAACCAAACGAGGTAGCCACCGTAAAATAAGGTGTCAAACATCGTTCCGATACCTCACACTTCAATTAAACGATCTATGCAACGAGGGGTAAGAGCGAAATAGAACTATTATGCCTACAGGCGAGGACAACCAGCCGCGGTTCTACCAAAGCTGTTCGACCGGCACATCTGCTCATAGGGTACGAAAATTTTAATGTAACAATACCCCCCTAGCCGTCAGAATTTTTCTCCTGCGGAGGAAAATTCGACCTGGTCCCCAGGTTCTTCCGCACGGGAGAACAGCTGAAAAAAAATGCTACACACAAAAATAAGAAATATTTATAAAATTAGGCCAGGGGATTTGTGAAGATTGTAGAAGTGAACCAGAACCAAACTGTACCACCGGAAGAGAGCCGTAGACCCTACAGTGCCTAACCCTACTGTTTCCGGATTATGCCTAGTAGTATATTAACTGCAATCGACGCTACGCGGGTGTAATGAGGATAAAGAAAACCGTCACTTGTTAAGGGCGTTTACTCGCCGTCGATGACCAGCCCGAAGCGACGCGGAAGACTAGCGTCGCTCGGCGATTCTGCTCGGCTTGTCTCGGACGAACGGTGGAAAACGGCTCGTCTAACGGCCTTGCTAAACAGCCTGTCAAAACAGCCTGTCCCAGAGAGCGTGCCCAAAACAGCCTGCCCAAAACAGCCTGCCCAAAACAGCCTGCCCAAAACAGCCTCACGATGCTCTGCAATTGAGGCAATTAACACAATATTGAAATAAAAATAAAAAACTGAGAATCGATTCCTTCGATATGAACAGATGAAAATCAAAATGTCAGCGGCCCTTTGTGGTTTCTACAGCCTTTTGATGTCGACCTCTCCAGATGCGCTCGCGATGTCAAGTCTATCATTATTTCTTTCCTACTCCGGTCTAAGTCGTGCAATTGCATTTGAAATGCAGCATGTCC
This sequence comes from Synanthedon andrenaeformis, assembly GCA_936446665.2. Classification (NCBI taxonomy): domain Eukaryota; kingdom Metazoa; phylum Arthropoda; class Insecta; order Lepidoptera; family Sesiidae; genus Synanthedon; species Synanthedon andrenaeformis. Next base: position 801,088 of record OW387804.2, on the reverse strand, counting down.
TATCTAAAGCGAATTTCGACCTTAAGTCAAGCGACTAAAGTGCACAATGGATATAGCAGCAATCTGTAGACGTTGCGCGCGGACAAAACCAAACGAGGTAGCCACCGTAAAATAAGGTGTCAAACATCGTTCCGATACCTCACACTTCAATTAAACGATCTATGCAACGAGGGGTAAGAGCGAAATAGAACTATTATGCCTACAGGCGAGGACAACCAGCCGCGGTTCTACCAAAGCTGTTCGACCGGCACATCTGCTCATAGGGTACGAAAATTTTAATGTAACAATGTTTACATTATTTATTAAATATTTTTCAGATGCAACAGATGGTTAATATTATCTACATGCAAACCATGCTGGCCATGCAAGCTTCCAATCCGAGGGATGATGCCGGTTCGAATGAATCAGGTATTTCTTTTCTACCACACACTAAAAAAATTAAAAAAAAATTAATTGGGTATTAAAAAAAAATTCAAGGATTGTGCACCATACAAAAAAATACTTGCTTCTCTTCTATTAGAGAAGACTAGACTGTATGATGAAAGGTTTAAAGTTTTTTACATGTAAGAAAGAAAGTCTGTTGAAACGTTATAGAAAAAAAATTCAAGAATATGTACTTGAATTAATAATTAATAATTCAAGATATTATAAAACGAGCAAGCGTATTTACATTTGTAACAGTTACATTAAAAAAAAACTGCCTAAAACAAATTTTCTCGAAGATAAAGCCCTGACAGATCGATTTCTAGACCTAAAAAACCCCTAAACCTAGATTTTCGTCAAAATCATTGGAGCCGTTTGCGAGATAGTCGTGGCATACAAGAATTCCTCGTTTAGTATTGCATTAGAGAAGATAATTCTCATCTATAATATATTAAAAAAAATCTCTTTTAAGGCGCCATTAATTTATTACGTAACATGATTTTTGAGAGTTTTTGACCCACCCTCCCACACTTATGTAAGAAAAAATAAGAAAAGGCCTATTTGATATTTATTACGTAAGAATCTAAAGGAAAAAAATCATACACATTCTGTTTGTTTTAATTTTTATTTTTCAAAGAAACAATTTTTTGGAACGTTTACAAAGGTATTTTTATTTTTTGGTAATAATCAATTTTTGTTTTTTTTTAAGGTTTTTCTCAACTTTGTGATCTTACGTAAGAACTATTAATATTCCCCCCCACCCCTTGTAAAAAAAAACAGCTCCCACACACGACTGGAGTTTACTCCTTACGAACGATTATAAAATTTAATTTTTCACAATTCTAACACGCCGTAAGAACAACATTTTTCTTTTTTAAATAATATATTGTGTAGATGGCGCAATATCCCTGAAACTTCGGATATTCAAAAATATTTTAAAAAAAATAGAACATAACTGTAATGCATTCATATGACAATTTTAATTTTACTCCCATAAATGTTCATACCAAGGGCTTATTATATATACTAGCTGGTGCCCACGACTTCGTCCGCGTTGAAAAATATTAAGTAGCCTATCCTGTGTCCCGTACGTCCAAATGTTTATCTACCAAGTTTCGTGAAAATCAGTTAATTCGTTTCAGAGTTATGGAGGAACATACATACATACAGAAAAAAATTGTAAAAATCGTCAATTTAGTTTCAGTATCATGTATAGAGCCTATAAACACGATATCTCTGAAAACAAAGTAACTTACTCCATGACCGACCCTTACAGATTTATTATTAGTATTGATATATGCAAATCGATTCTTAAGGAGTAAACTTTAAAAATAAGACATAGTCGACCCCCCCCCCCCCCTCCCCCCCTCCCCCTAAATCGTCTTAATAAATGAATGGTCCCCAATAAGTGTAAGGCCTTTAAATAGGACATCCACTAATTCGATACAGTTTCAATTACACGAAAATGTCAATTGACTTGAAAGTAAGGGTCAGTTCACGCGACGCGACTGAAAGATGCGTCTGGCGGCAATAACCAGTTAACACAGTGAAACCGTGAAATTGTATTTCAGTGAGTGAGTAATGGATGCCGTATCTTATACCTTATCCTTAATCCTTCTATGGTAGGCAGCGTACTTGCAGCACCTGTGGCGCTGCTCGTGTTACAGGCGACGGTAGCCACTTACCATCAAGTGGACCGTCGGCCTGTCTGCAGACCTTGACGTAGAGAAAAAAAAGAATTGAAATTTGTGCTCTTAACTCTTTGTAAATAAATCAATTTGCATCAATTTCAGAATCAGCCAAACCATCAACAACACAAGGTTCAGAACCGAATGACCAAAACGATCCTCTAGTTTTACAAACGTCACAAAGTAATTTAAATTTAGAACACCCTGTCAGACTACCCTCGTTTGCAAACTTTTCAACAATAAGCGATAACTCAATTCCGGTCGTGCCTAGGTCTTTTGAATGCAACGAATGCTCTAGACTCTTCAAAGACCCGGACGTTTTTCTATTGCACAAACGCATTCACGCGAAAAAACATGAAAAAGAAAATAAAATTTCAAACAGCGTTGAAAAAACTCAAGATATGCTACTAAGAACAAATCCGATACTAGCCAATCTTTTAAATTCCAACATGGCCGACAAAATGCAGAGTATATACACCAAGATGCAGATAAATGGCAACCCCAACAACATTTCGACCATAGACAATCAAATAATGGCAGCACTGGCCATAAACATGGAGGTGTTTATACGTAATATGTCATCAGCCGATGAAAAGAAAGATGAGGGTAGCGATGAAAGTGAAAAAGTTAGTGATGAGAAAAGTGATGAAACAGTTTCCTCCGGTGATGAAAACGATGATAACGATGAAAGTGATGAAAACGATGAAGAATTTAAAGGTGATTGTGTCGAAAAGGGTGATGATTGTGTTGAGTTAGGGGACACAATTAAAAGTGATTGTCTAATGAATGAAAGTACTTGAAAAAGGTTTTTTTTTTAGAAAGACTTTTTTTATATAGAGACAGCCTGGAGGAGGTAGTTTTGTATTTTTTTTTATTCACAAACTTGTATGATATAATATGTGTTTTCAGGATTTTTTTTTTAGGTTTTTTTATGGTAAAGGGCTGTAGACAGGCTCGTTTTTATGGAAAAGAGAATGTATATTTTTTTATTGCATACTTTCAAGTAAAGATTTCAATGTCAATGTGGCACTTAAATTTAGACTTGTACAAAAATTAGAAATTATTTTTTAACTCTTTTTTTATGATAAATGGCTGCAAACAGGCTCTATTTTTTTATGGATTTTTTTTATTGCATACCTTCAAGTAAAGATTTCAATGTCATTGAAGCAGTTATAGTTATAGTTATTGCCTTAAGTGCAAACAGTAGAAAAATCTATAATTTATAAGATTAGATAATCAACGTATAAAAGTTCACAAAAGTATTTAAAATTTGTGTAAACAAACCATTGGACGAATGGTTAAGGTGCCCTCTTTAACTCTGTGGTCCTGGATTCTATGCCCAGCTGGGCCAACTTTGAAAACGAAATTTTCATAGTTGGCTCTAGTCTGGATTAGGAGAGTATTGGCCAGGGTTGCCCAGATGAGTTTCGCATTCATCTGGGCAACCCTGGCGGCGGTAACCACCCCCTTACAGGAGACCACGACTTCTCACTACATCCTTTCAATAGTTCATTTCCATGTCAGAACAGAGCGTTAAGGCAATCACCCTAACATTAAATAATATTGAAAATATTTTAACAAGTTGTCAGCTAATAAGTTTAGACACACAAAAAAAAATTGTCTAGTGATTTCAGTGAAAAGTTATATCAAAGTGTTTGTTTGTTTCATCCAAGTGTTACAAGTATGGATTTAGCGTGACAAATGCCAAAGTGGCACATGTCAAGTACGCCCAAAACGGAATAGTGGCGGAGTCAATGGTGAAAGTTGGTAACGACCAACTTGTACTATTCATTTTAAACTCTAATGTGTTGAAGTAAAGTCGCATTTTCTTTAAACGACAGACGTTTGGTTGGTTTCAAATGACAGATGACCGAGTTGATGATGCTCTACGCGTATATTATGTCGCTTTTAAATGTTCCATAAAGTTCCTAGTGTTTTGTATGGCGTGCGAAATCCATAGTTGTGGTACATTGATGGTTTAGATACAAAAGGATTTTTGTCTAAATCGATATATGTGAAAGTGTTTGTTTAAGTACATTATATTTTTTAAATACTTTTGAGTCCCACTACAAGTGGACTAAAAGTTTTAATGAACAATAATAATCCCACCTGAAATAAAATGTATTATATAATGTTTGTACTGATTTAAAAAAAAAATTAAGTTAGGTAATTAAGATGAATGTTTTTTTTTCCTTAATAATTGATTTGTACGTATATAGCGAGTAGGTATTTTTAAAAAAAATAATATTTTAGGCCGTTTAAGTAATATGATTGTATAAACCGAAATTGTATTACATATTTTGGTTTGTTTTTATATTACAAACGCCATCGGCACTTTAAAGAATTTAAGTTAATAAAACATCACATAGGAGTCTCATTAAAATGCAAAAGAAGACTGAATATAATAAAGCATGATAATGATATAAATATACATAAATTATAGATGCGCCGAATGTTCGTTCAGTATATTTAGGACCGAATATTCGGTTCAGTATATTTAGGACCGAATATTCGGTTCAGTATATTTAGGACCGAATATTCGGTTCGGAATATTTGAGAACGAACATTCGGTTCAGTATATTTAGGACCGAATATTCGGTTCAGTATATTTAGGACCGAATATTCGGTTCGGAATATTTGAGAACGAACATTCGGTTCAGTATATTTAGGACCGAATATTCGGTTCAGTATATTTAGGACCGAATGTTCGGTTCAGAATATTTAGGACCGAATATTCGGTTCAGTATATTTAGGACCGAATATTCGGTTCAGTATATTTAGGACCGAATGTTCGGTTCAGAATATTTAGGACCGAATATTCGGTTCAGTATATTTAGGACCGAATATTCGGTTCGGAATATTTGAGAACGAACATTCGGTTCAGTATATTTAGGACCGAATATTCGGTTCAGTATATTTAGGACCGAATATTCGGTTCGGAATATTTGAGAACGAACATTCGGTTCAGTATATTTAGGACCGAATATTCGGTTCAGTATATTTAGGACCGAATGTTCGGTTCAGAATATTTAGGACCGAATATTCGGTTCAGTATATTTAGGACCAAATATTCGGTTCGGAATATTTGAGAACGAACATTCGGTTCAGTATATTTAGGACCGAATATTCGGTTCAGTATATTTAGGACCGAATATTCGGTTCGGAATATTTGAGAACGAACATTCGGTTCAGTATATTTAGGACCGAATGTTCGGTTCAGTATATTTAGGACCGAATGTTCGGTTCAGTATATTTAGGACCGAATGTTCGGTTCAGTATATTTAGGACCGGTATTCGGTTGAAACCACATTCGGCGCATCTCTAATATAAATCAATCTTCTTGTAATTTGTATTTGACATAATCATAACCCTGTGATTATTTATATATTGATAAGGATAGTTGTAGAAAAATAAATGGTAAAATTAATACATAAATATGTACCTTACTCCAATAATAAATACAGTGCCTTTTTATGTGGAAATTGTTGTGACATACTCTAGGAAATATTAGAAAATATTCACCGTATTTACACATTTACAGAAACATTTAAAAAAAAAAAAACTAAAATACCATGTGTAATATGTACGCTAGCATTATTTTTTAAATTGTTTAGATTATTATCAAGGAATATCGACAATATTAATATTAAGCGTGTTTTATGCGTAAAATGATATCTGGTGTTTTATCTCCTGCTCATAAAAGTTGCAGAAGTTATCTCGAAATTATTTCAAATCGCTCAAGGTTTTGCGTGAATTCTTTTAAAATTACTCAAAAGTTGCATCGCCTATAACGCCCCCGAAAAAGAAAACAGACGTAGGGGTCAGGTGGATCAGAAAAAAAATGATAGACAAAAATTATTGGTAAAAAAAAAACGGTGTCATTAGTACTCACCTCTCTCTTCGTTTTCTGGAGTGTTTTCCTAATAATGTACAATATAAAATGATTGTTAGGGTAGGGTAGGGTAGGGCGCCGCGCTTACAACTAGACCATTTTTCTCAGATATTTTTTCGACTGCTAACACTGACTGGATAGTTTCTTCAAACGCGGTTACCTATTTTTTCGACAAGTTAAGCCTGGTATAGACGGGGTCAGTAACGAGGCAGTACAGTAACCCAGTCAAGCGCTGACTTGCTACTGGGCTTCTATAGACACTAGTTTCAAGTCAGTCCAGTGCTGACTTCGCGCCCTCGAGTCAGTCCAGTTGACTAGCCTGCCTGTCTATTTTCGGGCCCAGTAGCTTCCCCACCTACATTTTTAAGCAATAATGTCACGTAAATTAAATGACTTACTGGCGATCCCGTCCACATTATAACAGTAACTGGGTCCGGAAATTCGAGTCACTGGGTCCAGTCACTGACCCCGTCTATATCAGGCTTTAAGCGAAAAAGCCGTTACGTTGGCAACATTAGAATGAAACGCAGTGTTCAAAGCCGTTCGATCGGAGCACTGCGTGCAGTTTTATTTTACCGGGAATCCCCGAACATAGAGAAACACATTATCTATCTCTTTTTAACATTGTAGTTAAAAAGTGTTGGCGACGTTATTTTTGACGAAGAGGCTTATCACTTCGATGGATGGAGATGTAACGCACTTAAAACACTTGATCACCAATTGAAATTAACTCAAATAAATATCTAAATCTGATATAGATGTGATGAACTTTTAAGTATGAAAATCTTTTTTGCCCGTTCAAAATGTCGTTACTCCTGTTTTTGTTTTAAATTTCATCAAAGATCGCAACTTACAAGAACAGCTGTGTCCAAATGTATGGATAGCATTGCGAATATTATTGTCTATACCTGTAACGGTTGCTAGTACTTAGAGAGAGAGGAGTTTTTCTAAGCTTAAGCTGATAAAAATCTATCTGCGATCGACAATATCTAAATCTAGATTAACAAAGGCAACTTTGTCGATCGAAAATGAAATTGCTGAAAAAAATCGACTTTGATAACCTAACAAAAGAGTTCGCCGATAGAAAGGCTAGAAAGGTAAAATTTTATTTGTTTTACTTTTAATAAATGGTTATTTTATTATGTTCTTTGTCTCTTTTTCGTTTTTAAATGACGTCATATTATGTAAGGTTTTTAACAAGGAATTTCTCGTGCTAAAGTGTATGTGGTATAATTTACTACATGTGGTCATAGCCCAATGGCTCAAAAGCGGAAGAAGTGGGTTCGAATCCGATCGGATTTAGTTTCATGTGTGGATTTAGAAAAAAGTAGCAAATTATTATTTGCTCAAAAAGTGAAAAAACTTTCTACAAACTTTTCCAATTGATTCAGTATTTGATAAGACTGTATTTTTATCTCGATCTCCATTTTTTTTTTATAATGATTTAAATAAAATTGAAATTAATTTAAACATTACTTTTATTTCTATTAATAATTAATTCATAATTTATATTATAGATAAATTCGTGTGACAATGACAATAAATAAATAAAGTAGTGACAGGGTTGGGCCGCCAGTCTGGCGGCAGTAACCAACCCCTTACAGAAGACCACAGTGAAATAACAGCATATATGCTGTTGTGTTTCGGTGAGTGAGTAAGGGATTCCAGAGCTCATTTCCCTATCCCTCACTTATCCTTTATCCTTCTATGGTCGGCAGCGCGTACGCAGCACCTATGGCGTTAGGGGGTAGTGGTTATGGTTACTGCCGCCAGACGGACTGCCCAAATGACTGCGAAATGCAGTATGCCCTGCCAATAGTTAGCAACTTAAAAATTCAAAGTCTAAATTGCACGCAACTAACATTTAATATGTTATTTTCAAAAATTCTTTTTTTGTTTGAGTACGAACAAAAAAAGTTTGTTTGTTTGCATTGAATATGCACCAAAACTACTGGACCGATTTGAAAAATTCTTTCACTGCTGGGAAGCTATATTATCAGCGAGTAACATATAGGCTATATTTTATAAAGTAACGCGGGCGAAGCCGCGTGCAACAGCTAGTTAGTTAAGGAATAAATATGTTCCACATTTCAGCTTTCCAGACCATTGAGCTTTATTACTAGTAATAAAGCTCAATGTTCTAGACTTAGTAGTTTGGCTGTGCGTTGATAGTAATTCAAGACAAACATTTTTTTTTTTTTTCAAAGTATAGATTAAGCTATTTTTTATTTGAATATTATTATAGTTGAGCAATTATATTTTTGAATAAGTAATATTTATATTAGATACCTGCCTAAGTTATGACTTTAAAATTTTAATTGGTAGGTTGTTATATCGTATAACTAGTAGTATAACTAGTTGGACTAACCCCTTTTTTATGTTATCTTATTTGTATACCATATAGGTACTATACTAGATAGTAAAACCAATTTACTTTGCCACGTGCCTTTCCTTTGAGTAAGTACCGACCGACATAACGAATAACGGAATTATGCCAAGGGAACATATATACTCTCTTGGAATTATGCACTTCACTGAGTTTGTGTAGATGTATTCATTTCATCAGTTTAGGGGAACAACAAACCATAGACAACTTGAAAAAAAACTGAAGTGTTTAACAACAGTTAGGTATACTTGTAAACGCTTTAAGTTGTGGGTGAATAAATGAATAACCACATTACTGTACCTACACGATTTCATATATATTATATATACACAGGGTGGAAAAATAAGTCGGGCCCTGGAGGGAAACTACCTTAAATGTTTAAGTTAGCTCATTTTACATAAAGGAAACATTCCTTTATTTTAAAAAAGAAACAAAACTGCATTCAAAGATTTTCTAAAACTCGCTTGGCTCGCCCGGGACTTGAACCAACTAAAATTAAAAAAACAAGACATTTTATCCTGAATAATAATTCTATCGATTAGTATAATAAAATAGCGAGTGTTTGTTTTTTTAATTTTAGTTGGTTCGAGTCCCGGGCGAGCCAAGCAAGTTTTAGAAAATCTTTGAATGCAGTTTTGTTTCTTTTTAAAAATAAAGGAATGTCTCCTTTATGTAAAATGAGCTAGCTTAAGGATTTAAGGTAGTTTCCCTCAAGGGCCCGACTTATTTTTCCAGCCTGTATATATATATATATAAATTACTATAATATATAATTCATATGCGGTACGTACGAGTTTTTTGCAGCAGATGTCGTATTCGCGTTTTTTTTTATTTTAAGAATGACAAGTACAAAAAATCAAATAGCTTTTTAAAAGGTGGTCGCCACAAAGTAATAGTCAAATTCTTTACGGATACTTCCTTTTACTTACACACACATGACACATTCAATAACAGATGGGGGATCGAAGATAGCGGCGCTCTGCATATTTACTGTTAGCATTTTTAAATTATACTAGCTACACGCTCTCCGCTTCGCCCGGGACCGGGTTCATAATAAAAACCATCGTATCTTTTAAGTTGGACTAAATTACACATAGTTACGAAGTTTTATCAAAATGGGTTCAATAGTTTAGGAGTTCATTGGCCTCAAACATGCGACGTAATTTCTAAATATATAATGTTATAGTCGGGGAGACGACGTAACTTCCTGGCTCAAGAATTCCCTCGAATGGTATAGCCGAAGTATCAGATCGAGGGTTATTAGAATAGCCATGATGATAGCAGTTCTCCGACAGGAGATGGCACTAGAAAGAAGAATATGTTTCTTTAATATTGTAACATTTGGGCAGCCCGTCTGGCAGCAGTAACCACCCCCCCTTACAGAAGACCACCAAGTAAAATATTATAACAGCATATTATGTATTGTTTTGTTTCAGTGAGCGATGCCAGAGCCAATTTCTCTATTCCTGTCTAATTTCTAATTTGCTTACTCCTACTATAGTTGGTAACGCTAAAATTGCGTTGCATATTTTATGGCGACGGTACCCATCTACCATTAAGTGGAGCTTAATTTAGTCTTAAAATTTAATTTAATAAGATAAAATTTAGACTTTAAATTTAATTAAGTGGCCTGTCTGACGACCTTAACATAGAAAAGATGGTCACTGTAGCCAACCCAGCTTATGATAAGGTTACTATAAAAGTTACTGCATGATACTGCATGATCGTAATGAAATAATCTTTATTTTAATTTAACTTTAATTCATTAACCAGACCGGTGCAAGTTACTAGCATCGATTTACCTGTTTATACCTGCCTACCCAAGAGTTGTGACTGGAAAAAAATAGTCAACCTAACGTTTACATATTCTATGGACTTCATACTTTCGATTGATATGCAATATATTTTATTGACATATATTTAAAAAGGATATAAAATACTTTTCATCCCTTAACCAGCTCGGTGAAGGTCGATGTATAGTGGGATCTTAGACTAAAAAGCGCTACCATTTACTCTCGTCGTTTTTTCGTCAAAAACCCCTTCTCCAGCCGCCCTTCCTTCCTCGTGCGACCGGTGTTGCCAATACAATATAGACATTTTTAGCCTTTAGGGAAGGATAAGGGCAACCCTGCACTTGGGAACCCCCTGTTCGGTTATACCATATTTTTGTTTACATTTCAACATCGTCTCCGCATGCAATATTCAACATAAATTTCTGCATATTGCGTGGTTTTACAACTTCAACGGTCGTTTATTGAATAATAGTATAGTATGGTTGATTAGTTGAAATAACAGAGCAAAACCTAGCTAATTTAGGTTTTATTCAACATAAAATTGTACATAACAAAACAGATAATCACAATAAATTGACAATTTGACATGTTATGACTACAGCGACAGTATATAGCACATTGACATATAGTCAAAGCAGTGCCATGCCATGGAGGTATATCACATTATTAGTCATCGGTACTGGTTTACGATGAGAAACAGAATGAATGGACAACATAAATATGTAGTATACTAGCAACCCGCTCCCGGCTTCGCACAGATTATTTTTTTTCTACAAATTATATAATACGCAAACGTTCCTAGTTTGCTGCTCTGTTCATTGCTTAAAACCGTATCAAAATCTGTTAGATATTGTATCTCAAGAACTATCAGGTCTATATAAACCAATTTTATCTCTTTTTATTGGAAATTTAGTGCAATTTAATAACTTATAAGATAACGTTTACCATAATAAACCCATTTCTTTGTGGTCAAAATTGTAGAAAACTAAAAACAACTATTTAAACCATCTGTTTTTTTAGAAATTTTGCAAACCTTTGAATAGCCGTAAGTAAATTTAAAACCATTTGACCTACCAAGACTAAAATATCGTCATTCAATTGCAAATTTAATCTTGGTCTTGGCACAGATCCTTAGAAGTAAAAATCGACAAAAACTGAAAAAAGACCTAAATTTTAATGAATTTAAAAATCATACGTACTTAATGCTTTCGAGGTGGAAAATTTGAATTAGTCGTTACCATTTCATCAGTACCAACATATCAATCAATCAACATCATGAATCATCGTATCATCAATACTAATAATAAATCTGTAAGTCTAGGTATTGTATGTATGTTCCTCCATAACTCTGAAACGAATTAACTGATTTTCATGAAACTTGGTGGATAAACATTTGGACGTACGGGATACAGGATAGGCTACTTAATATTTTTCAACGCGGACGAAGTCGTGGGCACCAGCTAGTATGTATATATAAATCAAAACTACCTTGGAACTACCTTATTTGATGTAAGGTAAATAATATAATACCAATTCCATGGGCTAGTAGGTGCATCTTATAATAGGTACCTATAATCGTCTTAAATTATTTATATCTTTTCAGGATGTAATGTAAGGGTAGGGCTGTACATGAAAATTCTTAAGGTATTTTCTCAAAATTTATTAGTTTTATTCGCTCTTTAAAAAGCATAGTTTGTTAATAGTGTATAAGTGTACCTACCTATATGTCGTGTAGTGTATATTGCGTAGGTATAAAATGTTGAGAAACGATTCTATATATTAAAAAAAAGGAAAAAATATTATTATATGTTTTTATTATTATTAAAAAATATATTCAGTAAACTATTATTTTATATGCAACTAGCGATCCGGCTTCGCACGTATAATAATATCTTCACACATTCCTCACAGCACCATCTAGTTCCACACTAAGCAACTTAATGCTTGTATTATGGATACCAGACAATTGATATAATACATAGATTACTTTTTTATTGTAAATACATACATATTATAAATACAAAAATCCATGACTCAGGTACAAACGTAAAATGTTAACACATAAACATTTGCCCCTAGCGGGATTCGAACCCGCGACCGTTTGGATAACAGCTAGGGTTACTAGCCACTAGACCAAACGTGTCGTCTAGAGCATTATTATTTTTCGTTTCGGTGATTGAATAAGAAAAGCCAGAGTCCATCTAACAATTTCTCAGTATATAATAAGTTACTCTATGCTAACAATGGTCGGCAGCGCACTAGCAGGCGTTACATACTTGTAGTAGATATTTTTTACATAAATATAGTTTTTTTTGTCTATTTATAGGATTTATTTTAATTTTAACTACTTACCTATTCTATTTTTGAAAATATAGTTTTGGAGCTTTTACGTATTATGTTTTTTTTTTTGTTTAGTAAATGCGTGACCTCACTATCGGAAGACCAGCACAGGTTTTTACAACCTACATAAATATCAATTCTATTCTTGTTCTATAATAGGCAACGGTAGACGGTAGTCACCTACCATCAAATGGACCGTCAGCCTCTCTGATGACCTTTAGGTTAAGAAAAATCATATGTAAGTAGGTACCTAATAGTTTATCACTGTTACTGTTAGTATTGATAGTGTAGGTAGATTACAACTTAGGGACTTATTTTGCTATGGAACCGTTTGTGAATAACAAAGACATTTAACTGTATTGTTATCCTCTTTGTTAAATAACAAACAGCATGCAAAATATTATTATCTTATCAGTTCATTGCAATGAATGAATTAATTGAAGAGAAGACTTATGTGCATAATAAATCGAACGACGAATAAGTTTTGAAGTGTTACTTAATTAAGATTTTTTTTATTTAATACTAAATCTTCCACGCGACTTCGTCCCCTGTGTGTGTGAGCTGTTTTTTTTTTGTAGAATAATATAAACATCTCTCCTGCAGTTACATATAGAAAATAAGGAAATACATTGTAAATACACTAATAAATATTATAGTTAAATAAATAAAAAATACAGTACCTAATAAATATAGTTATTTAATGCGAAGTAGACATACCTAAGTATAGTTAGTTATATCTACTGCGTTATTATTTTAGAAGAGTCGAAGGCAGAGATTCATGGACATTATTTTTTAATTTAAAGTTTATAGCAATAGTTACAAAATCGGTGACACCAAGCTTACCTACTAGCTTGGTGTGATATAGTATGTAGATAGTATACCTAATAAATAAAATAAAAAAATATAAAGACATAGATAAATTTCTAATTTAGAGGTAGCACTCAAGAAACGATCAGTGCAAACCAAAACAAAATTAATTTTCAATAACTCAAATTAATAGAAAAAAATTGCTAATTGGTTAAGCAATTTATAAAATCAACAAGTGTATAAATTAAAATCCACTTCTTGATGTTTGGTAACCCTACTTGGATTATATATATAAAAAATCAATAACACTATGAGGGGAATTCCCTATTAAATGTGGCCAATTAAAAAAAATCCATCCAAAAAAATTGTGTAATTTATCAATATTAGGTACTATCATACATAAATAAGTACTTAGATAAGGTGATATCAAAGAAAATCAAACCTTAACAGACATTGTTTAAATTTCCAATTTCATCAGTAGGTAGCATACAACAACATTTAAAAATTAGTCGGTAATAATAGAACTTTAATTACAATCTACTTTATAAAATATTCACATTCCAGTCACTGAATCATATTCACAGTTTAAATTAAACTTTTATTTTCAGTATTTCTATAAAATTTATAATGTTGGTAAGTTTCAGTGTAATAATTTGGCAACACCGCGGTAGGTTACCAAGAGTACTACACTTAAAATAGATGTCACATTTTATGCATTTGTAGTGTTAAACCAACTCAAAAGTAATCGATACTGAAAATATCGATTCAAACATAAATTTAATCAAATTTATTTTTGATACATTTTCGTGGAGACGTTTCCATAATTCATTATCGATTGTAAGCAACGCAGTTTTTAAGTGTATTATATACTGGCTTCGATTCAGTCAAAATGTTCATTCATAAAATACTATCTACATATTATAATATTTCAAAATAAATAAAAATGAGCCATTGAATATGTCACGAGGACAGCTGGACCAATTTGATATTATCCCGAAAAAATCAAAATCAAACTTTGTAAGTAACGATGTACTTACAAAGTTGTCTATGATTATGACATTAAAAATACACTAAAAAGTACATTAACACCTATGCAAATGTATTGTTAATATCACCGTAATTATTTTATAGTTAATAAATACAATGAACACTGAAATACGTTTTTATTTAGTTTTACGTTTGAATTAAACATCAAATGTCACAACCCAGTAGCCTTTGACAGAACGACGTATATCAGGTTGGTGAGTTTATTAAATATTAATTCTGATAAAATTAAGACTTGACCCAAAGAATATAACTACTTTCTACCTGACTGCTATGGACTCGACGGAGTAAAAAAGTTTTGGAAAAGTAAAAAAAAATCGTGGACTTAACTGACTATTCCCAGGATCTGCTTGATTGATTTTAATTTTGTTTTTTCTTAATTTGCTATTTTTTACAAATGACACTGGCAAAATCATCGGAGAAGATGTGATGGAACAAGACATTAAAAGAGAAGCATAATATTCGAAATATTTTTAAGAAAAACATATAATTACTCTAGCGGTTATCACACTTTACAATTTGAAGGATTCCAATTTAGGAAATTGGAAAGTGTAATCGCAGAACAGATTGGATCCAATTTAGATTTTATCTATTTTCAATTCTGTCTTCGATTTAGAATAGAATTTAGTGTAGTGTGATCACTAGGTTCACTACTTAGGTACCTAAATTGGATTCCTTCAAATTGTAAAGTGTGATAACCGCTTTATTACGCTCTTATAATATAGACATCGATGTTTAATTATTTTGATGTTGAAATTGAGACATCGATCCATAGATCGGCTCGTCCCCATCACTATTTGAATATATATATCTAGTCTGTGGTGTAATGTATATGCAGCAATAATAAAATCTTCGCTAAAGGTAGCGCTTTAAAACTTTTTATGGTTTCTAATGGTTCAAAGCTAATCTTAGGATGCAACTAGGTAAATATATACGTAGTTGCTCAACTCAAACTCAAACAATATACTATTGAGATTTTGTTTCTGTCCATAATTTTGAACAAACAGATTAATTGACAAGTTTCGGAAATTCTTTAAAACGCAGATAATATGGATATGTTGTTAGGCCATTATTAATTTATTGCTAATTGCGTGTGATTATTGATATAACAATCGTATTATAACGTTGTGGCATGAATAATATCAATGTATAATCTACTTGTAGTAGTACTATTACTTATTCTGTGCTATAATCAAAAGTACGTACAATGAACGTTGTGGCATGTACTATCAATGTGTGCCCCTTATCTTATGTGACCAAATAATTAAATTATTACGTTAAAATATGTGTTAGGCTGTTGTGTGTTAAATAAATATAATATATTCTAGCTTATGTTTACTCTGAGATTCTAGCGCTTTTTCGAATGTTGTTAGCACTTAAACGGATTTTTTGATCTGGGAACACCGGTATATAGTGTCTATGCCGATATCCAGTTTAGTCTATGCTTGCTTGTGGCTTGATGTCACGGACTTGTCAAACACAATTGAATGAAACGAGAATCGAGGCCACAAGTTCAATCAACGTAATTCGTACGAAGGGGGTTACCCCTATGTGATTATTAATAACTTATGTACTTTTTGCAAGTATAATACATTTGTTTGTAAATTATTTGACGGACGGAATCTTTTTATCAGTACTCATACTCAACGTGCTGGGTCGCGATAAACCATGTCAACAATTGTGAAATATCTATGCGCCGATAGTGTTTTCGTAAACAAAATGTATATAACCATCGATGTATATAACTAATTATTAACATGAGATTGTAGTTGTCATTAAATTTATATTAGTTTTTTTATAAAAATGTGTGACGTCAATAAAGCTTCGTCGTCCGGTATGAGGTTTATAAAAATCAAAGGTGTACCCAAGCCAATAAGGCTCGATCAATTGAAGATAATAAAGAACGATAGATCTGATATTTTTAATAAAAGCCTAAAGTTACAACAGAGTCTAGGTTTTAAGGAAGAGACTATTTACAATTCGTGTCACGGGGATTTCTTGTCGGGGGAATACCAGAAGGTGTGTTTAGTCAACAAGTTAAATCTTACAAGTAACAGTTGTTTAACCAGTGCCAAGTTCGTCAGTCGCGGTGGTGAATATTTTGAAAAAGATTCGGAGGAAATAACAAGAATAATAGGTCAAAAGAATTACGATGTTTTATTTTTCGCTTTATGCTCAATCATTAATACAGAAATGAAAGTTCGCGCAATGATCGCTTTATTGACAAAACGTAAAAATTATAACTCAGTGTCGTGTCAGTCCGATGACGATGATAGTATTAAAAATAATAATAGTGAAATAATTTTCCAAGAACATAATCCTGATAAGACGGAAGAGAAATTGCAAAAGAGGAGGCGAATAAAAAAAAAGGTCACACCTTACGTCGTTCAGACTGAAAAAAGTGAAAAAAAAATAAAAAAAATAATAATAGTAGATCCCTCTATTGTTAAGACGAAAAATTCTCATCCTCCAGTGAAAGATCAAAATGACGAGTTAGAAAATGTTATCACCGATGAAGTATGTGCGAGTTCTCATGGAAAAGAGTTGGTGGATCTAAAGGAGGAACTCCGAGGAGGTTTAAACTACGACAGCGATAGCAATCACAGCGATGGCAACATGTCAATAGGGAGTCTACGTTCAATGGATTTGTCCGAAGGTGCCATTAGGAATATATACCATAGGATCGATAATATGACACAGAAGGAGTCGTTTCAACCGAACGTTGATAAGCAACACACTATAGTTCTTTTGGACGGTACCACATTGAATTTGTATGCGAAACCAGAAGACCAATTCCATCTGATAACTCAGGAGACGTTATACAATTTGACGAAAGAGGAAAAACAGAAATTATTGCAATTGCAAGCAGTCATCGATTTTAAACTTTGTCAGACGAAGAACGAACTCGGTAATATGTAAGTGTTTTTCTTTTTATTAAAAAAAAACTAACTGTTGCACGTGACTTTGTCCGCGTATCTTTATGAAATATGGCCTATGTTACTCGCTGATGATGTAGCTTTCTTATGGTGAAAGAGTTTTTAAAATCGGTCTAGTAGTTTTTGAGTTTATTTATTACAAACTTTTGCTTGTATCTTTTTTCCTTTCTCTTTATAATGTCAGTATAGATCTCTCTCTCTAAATCTCTCTCTTCAGTCCTACACTCCTGACGGAGCAGTCGTGTGGTTATTAAGTCATCCGACTTAAATAAAGGCACAACCCTACTAATTTTCATTATATTACGAAATTCGTCCACATGTAACACAGCAATTGAACACAGTTGCTAAATGAGGTGCAATTATATTTACTTACTAGCTGGTGCCGACGACTTCGTCCACGTTGAAAAATATTAAAAAAATTACAACACAATCTTTTAGAACATTAATGACTTCACATACTAGGTCCAAGAAAAAACATAAATATCTCAAATTTGATCCTAAAATAACACGTTTAATATCACGAAAAATTACTAAAAGTGACACTTTTGATTATACTTTTCTTGAATGAAAATTTACAGAAATCGTATGTTTTTTTTCGACTATTATCTAATAAATGATATGAATTTTTGGAAAATCAATATTTTTATAATTTGTCGCATATAATTTTACTAATAATCTCGCTTCTGCGTCGACCGTCGATCGCTAATTTTAAAAAAGGGTTGCTTAAAATCAGTTCTAATGAGAAAAGTATCCCAATATTTTAAAATATTTTTCGACTATTATCTAGATTATAAAACTACAAATAATATGACGTTAATATCTTATCTGCAAACTAAACACATCATGGCATTAAGATTCGCCGGGAATCATAAATTTCTGATTATAACTCTGTAACGCTCTTAAGTAGCCTATCATATGTCCCGTACGTCTAAATGTTTATCTACCAAGTTTCATGAAAATCAGTTAATTCGTTTAAGAGTTATGGAGGAACATACATACATACATACAATACCTACACTTACAGATTTATTATTAGTATTGATTACAGAGGCTACTGTTTTCACTGACATGCCCCTAAGGTCTACAGTTTTTTTTATTTCAATTGTCTTAAAGAACTTCACAATGTCACCTTTGCCAACAAACGTGAATTCAAATGGTATAATAGGATAGGTACACTAGATTCTGGGTTGCTTCACTAAAAGTGGCACAGTAGAATATCACCGCACTCGCAGCTTGGGGTGATATTTTAAATTAGTTGCAGTGATTTTATTTGTGACCCTGAATCTAATGTATCGTTTATCAAAGGGTGTATCACATTCCGATTAAGTAGATTCTCAGTGGCAATTGACGATCAGTTTAGTGTCCGAATAAGGTTAACAGGAATCATCATCAGAAACAGGTCCTGATCATTTATTTTTAAACTAGCTGGTGCCTGCGACTTCGTCCCCGTTGAACCAAAAAAAGTAGCCTATCCTGTGTCCCGTACGTCCAAATGTTTATCTATCAAGTTTCATGAAAATCAGTTAATTCGTTTAAGAGTTATGGAGGAACATACAATTCTAAAAATCGTCAATTTAGTTTCAGTATCATGTATAGAGCCTACAAACACGATATCTCTGAAAACAAAGTAACTTACTCCATGACCGACCCTTACAGATTTATTATTAGTATTGATTAAAGCTGCCATTATGAGTTTGGTTTCTTCCAGTTTCCCTGTTAATGTTTTTATTTTATAATTTTGTTTTTTACATGAATAGTTTTTGCCGTGTAAGCAGACTTTTTAAACAATTTTAAATATTTATTTACATATCCTCTTAACTCTGGATTATGATTATACTGTTTCTGACCATACAACTCATAAAGCTTATATCTACTTGTGTAGATGCTCTGTAAGCAATGCTCTGTAATGCACAAATCAAACGGTTATCAAGCAAACGGTCGCAGGTTCGAATCCCGCTAGGGACAAATGTTATTTGTTAACATTTACCTTTGTACCTGAGCCATTATACAAGCCTATAAGTTGCTGTGCTAGTGTGGAACTAGATGGTACTGTGTGGAATGTGTGAAGATATTTATTATTATAACTATTTATTCATCATGACGATAATATTTTAGGGGAAATCCCTAAAATAGTAATTGAAATTTCCATGGAATGCGTACAATGCAAACATTATTGTTTGTTAAAATTGTTGGTCTGTGATACCGTTATAGCTTGTAGTATTAATTTACTTAAAACGGGGTTATCAAGTTACATATTTTATCATGTCTTATACTCAAATATAATACGACATATGAAAATTTCCATTAAATGTACCTACCATTAATGTAGGTACATTTATTTTTCTTTAATTATTGCATTATTTGTATTAAAAGCAATATTTAGCTCGGACAAACTGCTCAAACTCTTTAGTTTTATTATATTAGTGATAACTTCGACTTTGTATGCGATGTAGTTGTTTGGTTTTTTGAAAATCTCACAGGAACCTAACATTTTTCCAGGATAAAAAGTGTCCTATATGTTAATCTGGATTAACATATAGGATACTATCTGTGTGCCTTTTCCATTGAAAAGTGGAAGGGGGCGCCTGAGCACACTCACTCGGGTAGATTGCTCGAAAATTAAACAACTATTGGTTTTTGAGCATGCTCAAAATAAGTATACTTATTGCTAGCAATAATGTTGTGACACACATGCTAGTAAGTAGCAATTGTTCAATAATATCGTAATATAGCATGCTTTCGTGCTAGTAATGAGCATCTCTGTTCTGACAGAAATTATTTATTTTATTTATATTAACAAAATATACATCTCACTACACATTATACACATTATATACATACAAGAGAAACATAAATCAATAAAGTTTCCACTAAATTACCAAAACATATCGTAAATTACAAGTCACTACAGAATGTTGAAGCTGGGAGAAAACATACAAATAGGTACTAAGAATAAGAAGTAAACAAAAAAAAAAAGAAAGAGAAAACTAAATAAACTACGAAAAGGAAAAACAGGCCGTTACAGAAAGGAGACCACACAACTATTATATATTTTCGAGAGCTTGTTTAAAGGTTTCGTTTATAGGCTCCTATAGGACAACTGAAAATATCTAGATCTAGCAAGTGTTCATTGCTATTGCTGCAAAAAGAAATATACTAGCAATACTTTCAAAAAGGTATTGCTAGTATATTTATATTTATACTAGCAATACAGGTATTGCTAGTATATTTCTATTTAAACTAGCAATACCTTCAAAAAGGTATTGCTAGTGTATTTCTTTTTGCAGAACGGAATTATTTGTGATAACCTGTTGCAAAATTGATTCCAGACCTCTCCACGAAGCATGAAGGCAATGCTACTATGTTTCTTTTTATACTAGCAATACCTTCAAAAAGGTATTGCTAGTGTATTTCTTTTTGCAGAACGGAATTATTTGTGATAACCTGTTGCAAAATTGATTCCAGACCTCTCCACGAAGCATGAAGACATTGCTAGTAATGTTTCTTTTTATACTAGCAATACCTTCAAAAAGGTATTGCTAGTGTATTTCTTTTTCCAGAACGGAATTATTTGTGATAACCTGTTGCAAAATTGATTCCAGACCTCTCCACGAAGCAAGAAGGCATTGCTAGTATGTTTCTAGCAATGAAATACACTAGCAATACCTTCAAAAAGGTATTGCTAGTGTATTTCTTTTTGCAGAACGGAATTATTTGTGATAACCTGTTGCAAAATTGATTCCAGACCTCTCCACGAAGCATGAAGGCATTGCTAGTAATGTTTCTTTTTATACTAGCAATACCTTCAAAAAGGTATTGCTAGTGTATTTCTTTTTCCAGAACGGAATTATTTGTGATAACCTGTTGCAAAATTGATTCCAGACCTCTCCACGAAGCAAGAAGGCATTGCTAGTATGTTTCTAGCAATGAAATACACTAGTAATACCTTCAAAAAGGTATTGCTAGTGTATTTCTTTTTGCAGAACGGAATTATTTGTGATAACCTGTTGCAAAATTGATTCCAGGCCTCTCCACGAAGCAGTGCTTCACGGAGACGAGGATTTAGTGCGAAGACAGTGCGTCGTGCTCAAGGGTCGCGATGTCTCTGTCGATATAACGGCTAATGGACTCGTAAGTATTATACTATTGTTGTTAATGGTTTAGTTATAACTATAACAATGTTTTGGTTTCTTGCTGTATTTTTGCATATAGGTAAATATGTATTAACTAAGTTAATTTCTCTCTGTTTAACATATGCTTACTGTTATCCTTATATATGTATATTTCTCTTTTTCTATCTTACTATATTATATATGATGTAATTGTTTGTTTTTCATAATAAAATAAAATAAATTAGATGCTTTTTTATGTTAGATAGATGGACAGGCTGACGATTCACTTGATAGTAGATGGCTACCGTCGCCTATGACACAAGCAACGCCACAAGTGTTGCAAGTGGGCTGCTGACTACAGTAGGCCTATTAGGATAGGGATAGGGAAATAGGCTCTGGCATCCCTTACTCAATCACCGAAACACAACAGCACAAGTGCTGTTATTTTACGGTCTGTAAGGTCACTTCTGGTCACTGTCGCCAAACGGGCTGCCCGAATGACTGACTAATGACTGGTTAGTCAAGTTGACTGGTCAACTTTACTAACCAGTCAAGTTGGCTCTGTCTGGTTCTAGAACCAGACCAGAGTCAACTTTTGAATAGTTTATTTCCAAAGAATCGAACCCGGGAACCCAGGAAAAGAACGTTAAGGCAAGCACCCTAACCACTCATCCAATGGGCCCTCAACCAAAAAACTTAATAATATTATATGACCTAAGTGTGACATATAGTGACATATATTATTTACTCATTAAAATCGGCTTAGGTATTGGTATGAAAACACGACGGTATGAATTTTACTATTACGGGGCTTCCCCATAATTGTATAGGTATTTAGATATTCTATATATATATATATATATATATAGACGTATAATAAAATAGCGAGTGTTTGTTTTTTTAATTTTAGTTGGACCTATCTTTACGGATACTTCTTTACTTACACACACATGACACATTCAATAACAGATGGGGGATCGAAGATAGCGGCGCTCTGCATATTTACTGTTAGCATTTTTAAATTATACTAGCTACACGCTCTCGGCTTCGTCCGGGTTCAAAATAAAAACTATCCTATCTTTTGAGTTGGACCAAATTACACATAGTTACGAAGTTTTATCAAAATCGGTTCAGTAGTTTAGGAGTTCGTCGGCGACAAACAATGTGACACGTAATTTATAACGTAACGTATAAAGATTTGACGAAAATATTATAAAATGGTTTTTTTCCCATCCCCGGCTTCGCGCGGATGCTAGCCGGGAATGTAAGAATAAGAATAAATTTTATTTGTGGCAAAAGACATATAAAAACATACATAGATAACATATAGAAAGACAAACACAAACGTCCCAACTCGCAACATAATGCAGGTTGTAGAAACCTGCGCTGGTCTTTCGTTAGAGCCGATAGTGAGGAATGTGTCCTGCTCATTGCCACTAGAACTTACTGATCCGCCGGCTTAAATATGTCGGTAAATTTCGGTCGTATACGGATCTCCTTATTCCCGATCCAATATCTCAGTGTAGCCCAAAGAATAGCCATATCCATAGCTCGTTGAGCGACGTTGAGCTTTCTCACGTGGCCTATAGTTATAGAGACTACTGACTTATATGTCATCACTAGCAAAACACATGTTGGAAATAGCCATTACGAGTATAGATCTTGATAAATATGCCATACGTTACAAGTAAAAATTACGATCGATTTATATAATTTCCGTACAATCGCGGAAAAAACACCGACGACGAAATTTATTATTATTAATATCCTTATGTCCCATTATAGTAAGGATTGGGGAAGTCCATTTATAATGGGAATGTACTTAGTTATTCCCGTTATAATAGACTTAGGATTAAGGATAAGGTATAAGGAAGTGTTGGGGGTAATGCGCTCTGGCATCCCTTACTTGCTCACCGAAACACAAAAGCACATGATACTATTCTTATTGTCATCTTTAAAATATAAAATTACAACAATTAGGTACCTGCTCGATCGATACCGTCTGTAGGGGAATTCCCTACTTAAGTGGGGAACGTACCCTACACGAACGTGAACTTTTTTATTAGTATAAAATCGTTTTGATAGCCAAGTCTTTTAGTTCAGAGATCCGTTCATAGAAGGTACCTGCTCGATCGATGCCGTCTGTAGGGGAATTCCCTACTTAAGTATGAACACGAACGTGAATCAGTATAAAATCGTTTTGATAGCCAAGTCTTTTAGTTCAGAGATCCGTTCATAGAATGTATACATAATCGTCATAGAATGTATACATAAACATAATAAAGGTAAATGTTAACATAAACATTTGCCCCTAGCGGGATTCGAACCCGCGACCGTTTGGTTAACAGCTAGGGTTACTAGCCACTAGACCAAACCAATGTATTTAATGTCAGTGTCCTGTTTTGTGTACCTTATTAAATGACAAAAAAAAACTGCCCAGACTTGGAACTGTGTTTCCGAGCTCATAATATAACCCAAATGTTTTCAAAGTTGGAGTGAATAGCCATCTTCTGGGTTGAGAATGAGGTTCGCTCCATCATAGGCCTCATCTTCGCAACACAGCTGGATTCTGGTCAAGAGCGAACCCATCTCTAACAAAAATAATAATATCATTTCTCCACAACTACAACTATTTGTCTGAAACTTTTTTCTAACTTGCATTTTTTTCTACATGCTTGATTCGAATATTTCTTTCACCCATCGATATTACATAATTATCTCTTACGAACTTATATTATGTCATAAATGCCCCTGAATGGTTCAAATTTTGATTTGTTATTAAATTTTCCCGGACTATTCAACGGGATGTTTACTAAGTTCGTGCATTAAAAAAAAAATTATAGGTAATCCTCACGCTTATGACGTCACAAATATTAAAAGAATTTCAAAGGAAGATTGCTTACAAATGAATAAATAATCAGTAAAACCGAATGATTCAAGTGTTTAATATGTCGTATAGCTCCCAGGAATCCTTTGAGGAAAATCCTCCGCAATACTTTTGTATTGCGTTGTGAATCACGTTGTGACGTTATTCACTATATTCCGAAAGGTGGTAGACATTTCCGGTTAGGTATTTGAGGAAAGCTGAAAACATGTCCTATAACTCTTCTATAATACATGCATACGCACGCATACGCACACGCCCTCACGCACACGCACGCATGCATATTAGGTACACAATACAATCGCTACACATGCGTCTCTTCCTTTGAAATTGTATTTATTGTTTATTTATTTGGTTTTTGTTTGATTTTTATAATTACATATTTAATATTGTGTTCATAGATATTTTTATGGTAAAATAAATGTGTGTGTGTGTCCGCTCCGACACGCGACTGGAGTTTACTCCTTACGAGCGATTATAAAATTTAAATTTTCACAATTCGAAAGTTGTTCGAAAGAATAACATTTTTCTTTTTTTAAATAATATGTATTGTGTAGATGGCGCAATATCTATGAAACTTCAGATATTCTAAAATATTAAAAAAATAAAACGTAACTATATCGCATAACATAAAAATCAATATATATTTTTAAAATGCAAATTGCAATTTGAAAATAAGTATAAGGGTTGTCAAGCATCAAGCACTCCCGATAATATATAATATATTATATTATTATAATATATTATACACCTCTAATATACGATAGCTCTAAAAACTTTAATACTTTATTATGAGGTCACGTATTCGTCATTTTTAAGAAAATTCGTAAACATTTATAAACAAAGAGTGAAACGTCCACACTCAACCGCGTTCGACCATGCAATGCACTGAGGGCCTAGTGCGAGTTTTACTCGATCAAACGCGACGAACACGTAAATGTCAATTTGTATGGGAATGAAGCAGCGCCACCTGGTGTGGGCCACGTGTAGATGCGTATGCGTACCCGCTACCTTTGATGTGCGGCCGGAAAACCGACACCGACGCCATCTCACGACCATCGCATGCGCACGCGCAATTAGCCATCCGACACCACTACGCCCCCTTCACACGCTGGCCCATCATAGTGAACCATCGGGATGGGCCATCCTGTAGTCATTAGGGTATTATAAGACGAGTTATAGGACGAGTTTTCAGCTTGCCTCGAATACCTACCCGGAAATGTCTACCTCTACCATCTCTCGGGCCATCAACGAGTAGTACTTAGCGAAGAATACGAACTAATGCGGATATCTAAAGACCTGTAATCTGACTAATTTTACGTAAAAAATAACCTAGGTCTTATTCTGATTCAAGTACCTACTGTGTTTTGTAATATGAAGACAAAACAAATTGACATCACAATATAAAATGTTTTTGTTTAATCAGGCGTTCCTTAGTAGTAGTAGAAAGATAATTTTTGTGTCCGGGGCTTTTTCAAAACCGTGTTGCGGTAGTCTTATCGTTTACATATATCTCAAGTTGATAATTTCGTTATCTTATCAATAAAACATCGCGCCCGCTGCTCCTGTGCTATTAATTTTGGAAATACTATTAACATTCCGCACTATCTTCAATACGTATAATAAAATCGTAAACTAGCCGTGAACTGTGTACATTAAATATTTAAAAAAAAAACTTAATCTCATCATTTATGATCACCGTCATATGACTCATCATGACTCGTCATGATGATCACTGGTTAAAGGCGTGAAAGCGTATCATACAAACTAACTTTCCCATTTATAATATTACTAGCTGTTGCACGCGACTTCGTTTGATGTTATTCGCTGATAATGTGACTTCCGATAGGTGAAAGAATTTTTAAAATCGGTCTCAATAGAAATTCGAGTGTTAGTTTATAGTTTTAATTTTATAGGCTGACTGAAAACTAAGCTAACTTAGTTTAGCTTATCTTGAATAGCTTTCATAGTTTTTCATATTTGTGCACAAAAATTGATAGAAATTGACAGTAGTGGCAGGGTACACTGCGTTTCGCAATCATTTGTGCGGCCCGTCTGTTCGACAGTAACCACTCATTTACAGAAAATTATTTATAAAAAAACAGCACGTGTGCTGTTGTGTTTAGGTGAATGAGTAATTGATGCCAGAGCCCTTACTCATTCACCGAAACACGTTGTTAGGTTCAATAGAAAGTTGGGGTTCAGTTGACGACACGTTTGGTCTAGTGGCTAGTAACACTAGCTGTTAAACAAATGGTCGCGGGTTCGAATCTCGCCAGGGGCAAATGTTTATGTGTTAACTGTTAACATATTTACCTTTGTACCTAAGTCATGGATGTTTGTTTGTATCTATATATATGTATGTATTTCCAAAAAAAAAAAAAAAACAAGTAATCTATGTAGTATATCAACTGTCTGGCATCCATAATACAAGCGTTAGTTGCTTAGTGTGGAACTAGAATATAATATTTATATTTATTTTTGAATTTTTCAAAAGTTTCTTCACTATTTTTTCTTGTTTTCTTCCACCAGACCCCTCTACAGATGAGTGTGCGTCAAGGGAACAATCCCAAGTGCACGGCTCTGCTCTTGCAGCACGGCGCTGATGTTCTACTGACTGACAGCGAGCAAAAATCAATTCTTCACATAGCAGCGGAGAACAATGTGGGACATTTGAAGGAAATCATACAATTCTGCAAACTCAACGCTAGGTAAATATATCACGGGCCCCCCTCCCCCCCCCCTCCAGTAACGCTCCGTATCGTTTTTCTGTACCCTCCCTCCCCCTACCTAAACGTTACGTAACAGCCAAGTGACAGTTTTTACCAACGATGACGTACAATACACTCGAGGGATTCCCCCATCCCGCCCCTGTAACGCATCGTAACGATTTACAAGGACCCCTCCCCCCGTAAATAGCGTTACGTAATACTTGAACGTTTACCAAAAAATTCTTTGACCCTTAAAAGTGGTGTAATTAATTAAATTTTGTATGTATACGATAGATAATGTAGTTACAGCATCAAACTGTAACCCCCGATTTTGTTATCACAATTAACTTCTTTCAATCGCATACATTTTTGACTTTTTCGATCGATATCTCGATAACGATGAACGCTAAGTGAAAAATGTATATGACATAAATTATAGAGCATAAAAAAGGCAACAAAAAAGTACTTAATCACAATTTTCTTATCTCGACGGAGAGCGGAGTTATGAAAAAAAAATAAAACTGAATTAAACGCTTTTTTCAAGATGGCGGAAAATGCAACCAAGAAATCTTGGTCGAGTTTTACAAGTTAAGCTCTTCTAGTATTGGGTTATGGGATGCAATGAAAGATGGAATTTGTATCAAATGATATTACATATTTAATTAGTCTCTTTTAGTATAGTAGAAAGGCGTGTTCGTATCTACTACTAAGGGGCGCTTTGTTACGATACGTTGTCGGTAAATGAAAACGACTAGTAACTTGTTAACCAGTGACGGATGGTAGATTATATGAACCCGCTGTAAGACTTCTTGTATATAACATAGAGCTATTGTAATAAACGTAATGTTTTTACATGTGTGAAGGAGAAAGACTCTTCAATCCACTTGTTAGAGTGAGACAGATTTATTTTGATATATATTCCAACATCTAGACCAAAATTCCATATCCAATCAAGAATCCCTAAATGTGTAAGCGCAAAACTCGAGAACGGCTGGGCCGATTTTAATTCTGTCTTCACTCATGGATAGAGGGATAATCAGGGAAGGTTTTTACGTACGAGTTGCTAGTATCCAAAATTTAGCTCTCCCGGTTCACATTCTAATCTAACTCGTTTATTTCGACGTATAATGACCGGACTAACTAACAATGAAAGAAAATTTAAAGACTAAAAAAAAATGATATTTCAGGCATATCCTGGAAATGGAAGGCGATGTAGAACAGTCGAAGTTGAAGAACAAGTCTAATGAATTAGTTGCCAACATTCTCTTTTTGAAGATGTGCAGCAGATGTGATGATCAAGGTGAATAAAGAGTTATCAAAGGATAAGTATTTAAGACTAGCCGTTGCACGCCGACTTCGCCCGCGTGACTTAATAAAACATAGCCTATGTCACTCTCTGATAACGTAGCTTTCTATGGGTGGAAGAATTTTCTAAATCTGTCCACTAGTTTTTGAGTTTATTCAACACAAACATACAAAAGTGCAATTTTATAATTTTACCTAGTTGAAAAAACTAATATATCGCCTGACATAGTTATCGCTATTACACTTGGCCAGGAGTTAGTTTCCTTAATTTTAGACGATCCCTAGGGAACAGTCCTTTTTTTCTGGATGAAAGGTACCCTATGTCCTTTCTAATGTCCTAGACAACGTGTATGCAAAATTTCATCGTGATAGGTTGAGTAGTTAAGGCGTGAAAGAGTAACAAACATCCATACATCCAAACAAACTTTCGCATTTATAATATTATTTATATATGTATATAGTACGGACTAGCTGTATGTTTGTAATGAATAAACTCTTAAAAAACTAGTGGATCGATTTTGAAAATTCTTTCACCCATAGAAAGCTATGTTATCAGCGAGTAACATATATAGGATATATTTTACAAATAGAGTAGAGGAATTTGTCGTATATATCCGGCTCTGGCGAAATTAACTCGAAAATAATTGTCGGATAAATCCGACTCTGGCGGCTAAAGGATTAAGAGATAATCTTTATTTTTTTCTATCGTCCTATCGACAGGTTACACGCCGCTAATGTTGGCAGCCAAAGTTGGCAACACCGAGCACGTGAAGGAGTTGCTTCAGATAGCGCCATCTGTCGTCGACATGCCGATGCCGAACAGTGGCAACACTGCCCTCTATATCACAGTGTCCGCGGCGTGTATCGATGCAATAGGTGAGACATTTTTTTTTTAATATTTTTTTTTTTATATAATAGCTAACCTTTTTTTATATATAAAAAAAAAAATTATAAGTACACAAAAGAAAAAATTCAAGTAATTAAAAAATGATAACAAAATATATACAATATATTTGAATGTCAATTTGAATTTAATTTTTTAATTTTTTTCACTTGACAATGACAACCCAAGAATGCCTATGGAGGGAGGGTACAGGTAATGGTCGCCTCCATCAATAAAATAGAGAGTTCTAAAAGTGGCCACTAATGGCGCTAGTGTAGCATGTCTTCTATCTATCTATCTCTGTCTAATTCACTCGACAATGCTACACTAGCCGCCATATTAATTCACTGGCGTTCTGGGACCACTTTTCAATACATGGAGTCGCCTGCCTTACCTAGCCCAAAAAAAAAAAAAAAACTTCGAAAAATAATTATTAACACCGTCGCAAATGAGGCGCGAACGAAGTCGCGGGCAAAACTATACATACCTAAGTTTATAATAATATTAGAAAACTCAATTATGAATCCCTTTGGATGAGAGGTCAGGATGCTTGTCTCTGTCTCAAGGGTCCCGCGTTCGATTCCCGAACAGGGTAAATTTTGGAAATGAATTTTTCATAATCTGGTAAGTGGACAGGTTATTTTTTTTTTTAAATAAAGTTCATTTCCAAAGTTGACCGCTGTCGGGATTCGAACAGAGTGATAAAGCAAGAAATTTTAACCAAGGGACTCGCGGTCGTCTTGTGCAAGGGGGTGGTTACTGCAGCCAGTGCCCTGCCACTATTTTCCATGTCTAGACCAGTCAACTTTGAAAAGTTCATTTCCAAAGTTGACCCCGCCGGGTTTCGAACTCGGGATCCCTAGAAGGCATGCACCTATTAATCAGTACCTATTATTGTTGATTACAGAGTGCGGAAATCGCTCTAAAGTGCGTCAGAATTTCGAGGAGACCATTGGTTATCTGGTCGAAAAGGGGGCCGACCCGGATATCCGGAACCATTCCGGCTCGAATATATCCGAACTCTTGACGGAATTCAACATGACAGATCTGGCATCGCGCATTGCCAACACGCTGATGTTGAAATTCTCTGACGGCACAGTGCCTTTTAACAAGAATTACGACTCGTACATGCTCCTGAGGGATTCCATGGGAGCTGTCAAAGTCGAGCAAATTGACAAGTCGAAACCGATCACGTGTGAAGCGCGAATATTCGAGAAAGTACCGGTCACTAACGCGGTGACTCGAGTCACGCGGACGTTTGACCCGCCTGTCACGAACGCGGCGACTCGTGACACTCGCGCGTGTGACCGGCCGCAAACGGGTCATCCGAAGAATTGCGACTCGTACATGCTCCTGAAGAATTCCACGGGAGCTATAAAAGTCGAACAAATTGACAAGCCGAGATCGGTCACGAGTGACGTGCGAATATTAGAGAACGTACCGGTCACGAACGTGATGACTCGTGTACCGCGCACCTTTGACCCGCCGCAAACGGGTCATCCGAAGAACGTCGTCCTGCTAGCGAAGAAATCGTCGCCGGACTTGAGCATTGTCAAAACGGAAACGTCAACGTCAAATGAATGTGTCAAAGAGAATGTGACAGACGCGGAGATGATAACGAAGTATGTCATCAAGAGAATGGACGTGTCTGTGCCGAAAGTTTGCAAAGGTCAGAAGAGTCTGTGCGTCGCCAGCGTCGCCAGCGATGAAAATAGCAAGTCCGCAGTAAAGGTGAAGAGGAAACCAACGGAACCGAACAGTTCGAGTACAGTGAAAAAGAAAAAAGGTTAAAAATAAAAGAACTTGAAACTCGTGACTTGCCTTAAAATAAAATATAAGAATGTACAATTACATATGTACCCCCAAAAAACCCACATTGAAGTCAAAAAATCTACAATAAAACTACTGTTTTTTTTTTGTTTTTAGAATTTTTTTAGAACTTTTTTTTTGTTAATTAATCTCGAATAAATGTTTTTTCATTGTGTTTTTTGGTTTCAATGTTTTTTTTTCATAACAATATACCTTTTTTTTTTTAAATTAGGGTAATTTGAAAAAAAAAAATGAATTTAATTTGAAATGAATTCTGTCAAATCTCTGTTTTTCTTATTTATTATATACTTGCGACATTTTATTAGTTTATTACTGTTTAACAATTTGTGACAGCTATTATTTGAACATACAAAAAAAAACTTTTATAAAGGATAAAAATATAATTTTTTAGCAAATAAAATAGAGATCGAATTTAAACAGGACTAAAAAAATGGAGACTTATTTTTTTTTAAATATTCCATAAGTCATAACAGGCGTTGGGGACTAGTTTTGGGAAAAGATATGAAAAAGAAAAAAAATTTTTTTTTGGTACATTGTAAATTTTATATTTTTATTATGAGAACTAAATTTTTTTTAAATATGATTAAATTTTGTTAAAAATTTGATTCCTATTTTTGAGCTAAAATTAATATTTTTTCATGCATTCTTAAGACATTCTAGAACATTTTTAGTGACTAAAAATGAAAATAATTTTTTAGCACTGAAAAAAGATAAATTTATATAACAAAGTATACGTCATACATTAATAATATAATTAAAAAAAAATGTGGGTACTTGTGTTTGTTTACTAATTAAGTTACTGAAATTTTAGTAAAAAAAAATTAATAAATAAATAAAATGAAATGGACTCTAATCGAAACCTATTTCGTTAACTAAAATAAATAAATATCGAATTTAACATAATAATGAAGGTTTAAAACTAGAAATTTCGAGAAATTCCCATTAAAATAGGATGTCAAGAAATGTATGAGCTCTGGTTACTGCCTCCAATACCTCAAAAAAATAACAATCTAAAGCGGTTATCACACTTTACAATTTGAAGGAATCCAAATTAGGTACCTAATTAGTGAACCTAGTGATCACACCACACTAAATTGATTTCTAAAACGAAGACATAGAATTGAAAATAGATAAAATCTAAATTGGATCCGATCTGTTCTAACTGCGATTACGCTTTCCGTTTTCCTAAATTGGAATCACACTTTACAATTTGAAGGAATCCAATTTAGGTACCTAAATAGTGAACCTAGTGATCACACCACGCTAAATTGATTTCTAAATCGAAGACATAGAATTGAAAATGGATAAAATATAAATTGGATCCAATCTGTTCTAACTGCGATTACGCTTTCCGTTTTCCTAAATTGGAATCACACTTTACAATTTGAAGGAATCCAAATTAGGTACCTAATTAGTGAACCTAGTGATCACACCACACTAAATTGATTTCTAAATCGAAGACATAGAATTGAAAATGGATAAAATATAAATTGGATCCAATCTGTTCTAACTGCGATTACACCTTCCGATTTTCTAAATTGGAATCACACTTTACAATTTGAAGGAATCCAATTTAGGTACCTAATTAGTGAACCTAGTGATCACACTACACTAAATTGATTTCTAAATCGAAGACATAGAATTGAAAATAGATAAAATCTAAATTGGATCCAATCTGTTCTAACTGCGATTACACCTTCCGATTTTCTAAATTGGAATCACACTTTACAATTTGAAGGAATCCAATTTAGGTACCTAATTAGTGAACCTAGTGATCACACTACACTAAATTGATTTCTAAATCGAAGACATAGAATTGAAAATAGATAAAATCTAAATTGGATCCAATCTGTTCTAACTGCGATTACACTTTCCAATTTTCTAAATTGGAATCCTTCAAATTGTAAAGTGTGATAACCGCTTAAGAAATTGGAATGTGTAATTTGGATCCAATTTATATTTTATCTATTTTCAACTCTATGTCTTCGATTTAGAAATCAATTTAGTGTGATGTGATCACTAGGTTCACTAATTAGGTACCTAAATTGGATTCCTTCAAATTGTAAAGTGTGATAACCGCTTAAGCAACCCAAGCAAATCTAAAGGTATTTATTTGGAGGGGCGAATACTTTTTTAATCTTGTTATTGATTATATAATAAATATTATTATATAATTTCTCCTAAAACTAATTAAAATGAATAAAAAAGCGTTGATGAGATTGTAACTTAATGAAATTTAAAGTAGTAATGAAATAAATTTCATCGTTTGAATATAAATAAATAAATAAATAAAATTTAGATTTATATTTAAAATAGGTAATTAAAATGAATAAAAATTTAGTTTTTTTTAAAAAAAATACGTAATAAAATAAATAAAATTAGATTTTTTTAAAAAAATAGGCAGTTAAATAAAAATTAGTTTTTTTTTAAAATAGGTAATAAAATAGGCGGTGTGTTTAGTAATTAATTTTCGGTTTAAATGGATTTTATTTTATTTTAATTGTGTATTTTTTTTTATTTTTTATTATGTATTATGTTTATTGTTAGTTCGTGTCACTGATTTCCAAAAAAATTATGCGATGGAATTAAATTAAATTAAAAAATTTCTAAAAAGTTTCATTTAATTAAACGAAGAGAATGAAATGAGGGGCTTTCAAGTATTAAGTTACGCAATTTGGGGGGGGGGGGGGGGGGTGTTCTTTTAAAAACGTTACGGTGCGTTACAGGGGCGGGGGGGGAATCCCTCGAGTGTATTGTACGTCATTTTTATTTTGTTTTCCCAAGCTGGCAACCCTTTTCTTTGGTAAAAATGGTCACTTGGTAACTTGGTTGGTCCTAAACGTAACGTTTAGGGTTAGGGAGGGTACAGAAAAATTTTTAGAGATTAACTAGAATTGGCTAGAAAACAACATTTTGCAGCGCCACTGACAAGACTTGTTTTGCTGACGCTATGGTAAGATAAGTTTCTTCTTCTTCTCTTTTAATGTCTTGGCTCCATCAGATCTTCTCCTATGATTTTGCCGGGGTGATTAGTAAAAAATAGAAATTTGTAATATCCTTTTTTAAAATAAAAAAAAAAATAGGCAAAATTGAAATTAAAATGAAAAGTATCAGATCACGTGACTAGTCAGTCAAGTCAAGTCTATAATTTTTCTTAGTTTTCCAAAACAGGTCCGTCAAGTCCAAAGCAGTCAAGTCCTAAGAAATTTAAATAGCGTCTGTAATTCTGTACAATTGACAGCTGTCACATGGAAATGTGACAGCTATTGATCAGTGACACTTGACGTGTTTGTTTGTTTTTAGTAATAAGTTAAATTGACAGCTGCCACATTTCCATGTGACAGCTCTAATAGAGATCAGTGACACTTAGTGTTTGTTTGTTTTTAATAATAAGTTTACTGGCTTGGTTACTCAAGATACATTGTATATTTTTTTCCGTATCCTCTCTGAACCTGCGTGAGCCAGCAGTTTAGAATAAATAGCAAAAAGGAAATTAAACTTTATTTCCTTAAGAAATTAAGTTGAAATTAATAAAAGTAAAAAATTAACTTGAAAACAAAATAATTTTGCATTATAATTTCAACTATGAAATTCTCTATAAAGTCCTTAGTTCAATTAAATATTTTGAAGACAAATTATGAATAATGTTTTTTTATTTTTTGAATAATGTCTTCAAATGAAAGTGGGACGAAGTTTTAGCAAGTAAATAGGCCCCACTCGTGTTATTATGACGAGCTAAAGAACTATTTATATAAGTTTTAGTGCTATCCTTGGGATATAGGATAGGAATCTTTATCCCTAATTATTATAAAGTAAAATAAGTTGCTATCTCCCATTTTTGTATTGTTGTCTTACAAAAATTATATGTATGTTTTGTGTTGTACTTTTTTTAAAAAAATAAGGTATTTAACAAACTAGTACCTATATACTGGTAGAATCCTGTATAATTATAGTGATGTAAGATTGACTAGTAGTAGGGGAGCCCAAGAGAGGATTTTGGGATTTACTCGAGCGCGTCAGATATTGCCAAGGTATATTCCCAACGAGTCTCCGATAACGGATATTTGTGTTAATCTGCCGGTTTGGATGGTGGGGGTTGGGGTAAAAATTAAAATACTACTCGAGCGCGTCAGATTTTCAGAGGGAATGTTGAGTGGACCAAAACTAATTCCAATTTAAAATACAGACGTCAGATTTTCATACACATGGTTCAGCCTGAATTCCTGATCGTGCTGATTCTTAATCTGACGATTGTTTGAAGGATTTTTCTTAATACAGCGCCTATAAACTTTTGAACGCCTGTAGACGTTGAAAATGAAAATATCAACTTTTTTTTCTACCATCTAATCTTCAACATCCAATAGGAGCCTGTTGGATTTTGAAGAGTACGCTCGAGTGACTCCACATTTAGCATCGTGGGCTCCTCTACCATAATTATTCTAATAAAATAAAGTTTGTAATGCTAATGAGTTTTTCTTTTTTTTTAAATGTTAAAGTCGTCAGACAGGTTGACGGTCTACTTGATGGTAGGTGACAATCGTCGCCTAAAAGTAACGCTACAGATGCTGCAAATTCGATCATAGATAAAATATTACTTAACCAGAATTTTTATCTATTAATCGCCATAGTCTGATTTATCCGACAATCATTTTCGTGTCCATTACGCCAGAGCCGTATATATACGACAAATTCCTCTACTTGTATAATGTTTATTTTTAAATCTTTGAAATTTGCGTTGCTATATCTTAAAATAAATAAATTACGAGTTAAACGTAGGGGCACAACTATACAAAACCAAGGGCTAAAGGATAAACAAGACGTTTCTTTAGTCATAAACTAATTTTTATGAAAATTAGTTTTATTTAATATACTAGCTGATGCCCACGACTTCGTCCGCGTTGAAAAATATTAAGTAGCCTATCCTGTGACCCATACGTCCAAATGTTTATCTACCAAGTATCATGAAAATCAATTAATTCGTTTCAGAGTTATGGAGGAACATACATACATACAGAAAAAATTCTAAAAATGGTCAATTTAGTTTCAGTATCATGTATAGAGCCTATAAACACGATATCTCTGAAAACAAAGTAACTTACTCCATGACCGACCCTCTAAGATTTATTATTAGTATTGATAAAACCAAGCTGATAAACAGCTCTTTTTAAGAGCTATTCCAATTCATCTGTTAAGGGTTGTCTCTTTATATATTAACTAGTGGCCCGCTCCCGGCTTCGCCCGGGTGCAATCTGTTAGATTGTCTTACACCGCCATCTGTTAGATTGTTATGGAACTCACAGATAATTACAAATAATTGTTGGATTGAATAGGTATCAACAGATGGCGCTGTGTTAATAATATTATATAATTTGCAAAATAATAAACAAAATGTAATATAAACTATCCTATCTTTTAAGTTGGACCAAATTACATATAGTTACGGAATTTTATCAAAATCGGTCCAGTAGTTTGGGAGTTCATCGCGGACAAACAACGTGACACGAGATTTTTATATATATACTAGCTACACTCTCCCGGCTTCGCCCGGGGTACAATTTATATATCCTATCTTTTAAGTTGGACCAAATAACAGATACTTATGAAGTTTGATCAAAGTCGGTTCAGTAGTTTCAGAGTTTATCGCGAACATACATCGTGACACGAGATTTTTATATATATAGATTTATTTCTTACACCTTCACACGCTATGATAGTCGCAGGATTAATAAAACAAAGTCAATATATATTATCTTACACCTTTATTTATTAATTTATTTACAATTACAAACAAATAAACATTCATTCTATTTGAAAATGTTTGATTGTCACTTTTTTTTTCAATATCCATATCTGTCAACTGAGACTGTTAAGGGTCCTTCGTCATATATTATTGTGGGGGCCCACGAGCATATTTTTCAATATTTAAATTTACAGCACTCGAAGACCCTGTGTGATTTTTTAGTCAATATTTTAACTTTTGTTATCAATCATGAAGTTAATTTTAATATACGAGCTTCTAAATTAACGCTGTGAACCGATTGGTTGGGTGTTAAGGGCACGCTGTACGAGCGTGGAAACACAGTAATAGATATTTGGGAGAATTTTTTGTCTCAATTTATGACAATGCGAATAACCTAAGACAAAATTTAAAGCAACATATTCTGGGCACAAGGACAGAAACATCCATTTTTTTTTCAACTTTTTTTTTTTTTTCATTTTTCATCCAACTTGCAATTTTTGCAAATTTTTAACAAAAACGTGTAACTGTATAAGAAAAAAAAATTTTTTTGTACAAAAGTGATGTTGCTGCCTTTGCAACTATATGACTCGTATGCCAGAAATTCCAATATTTGGGAAAAAATCTTTATAGATGACAAACTATTGACTTCTCAATTTTAAATGTACCTACCCCCACATTGATTTTGTTTTCATGGATTTTTTTTTTCTTTTTTTGTCAGTATAATTAAAAGAATTCAACTTGTTTAAATGTGACAAATTGTACACACTTTAGAAATTAATTTTATATACTAGGTAGATACAAAATTTATTTCTTTTTTTTTTTGTTTCAACGTAAACCAGTGTTTCCCAACCTTTTTTAGGCCATGGCCCCACCTTAACATTTCTAAAATTTTTATGCCCCCCCATACATAATTTTTAATCTTTAAAAATGGTCATCTTTAGAATTTAAATTTGCCTTTTTTGTTAAATTTATCACCGATATCTAGCATTACCATTTAAATAACCCAAAGCGATAGGGTTTAAAGTCGTGTCGAGTCCATTTTTAAATTGCCCCCCTTAACTATCAAATTGCCCCCCTGCGGGGCGTGGGCCCCACGTTGGGAAACACTGATGTAAACCTTCATATTGTGTCTCTGAAATGTCTTTTTTTTAATGTCTTCTATTGCTACGACCAATGACTAATGAGTCATCATGGAATTATTTAGTATGGGGATTTGGTGTAAGCTGCTAAAGTTGGTAAGTGTGCTCTTAACAGATTTTTTTGCACTCGTAGGCCCCATTATCATTATCATTGTATGCTATTAGTAATATACATGAATGACAGCTTTACTATGCAACATTTTATAGTAACATTGTAATTTTTGATATTCTAAAAAAAATGTTATGTTAATAAGTATCGGTTCAGAAAATAATCAATGGACAAAATATTTTATTGATTATTGCATAAAAATGCTTCTGAAATTGACAATCATACATTTTCACATATATATCAGTACAGATTTTTTTTTGAGCAAAAAATTCTAATTACTATACTACACTTGATTTTTGTCGTTTTACATTTGAAACTAATAATGTGTCGCTGGAAAGTTGAGTAGTTTAAAAAGCAATTTTTTTTTAAATGTCTACCAAAAAAATAAAACGACAAATATCGAGTAACAAGAAGACAATAAAAATAGTTCAAAAATATTACCAAAAATATTTAGACAATATCTCTGGAAAGTCTCACATTACTGTTACAATAAGGGTCAACAACACTGAACCACATCTGTCAGCACAGAATTGCATTTCTTCATGCTCTATAAGAATAGATGCTCTATAAGAATAGAAGGGTAGATGCTCTATAAGGAAGGGGCTCTAAGGATAGATGCTCTATAAGGAAGGGGCTCTATAAGGACAGATGCTTTATAAAGATAGAAGGATAGGAAGGATGCTCTATAAGGATTTAGATGCTCTATAAGGATATAGATGCTCTATAAGGATATAGATGCTCTATAAGGATAGAAGGATAGATGCTCTATAAGGAAGGGGCTCTGTAAGGATAGATGCTCTATAAGGATACAGATGCTCTATAAGGATAGATGCTCTATAAGGAAGGGGCTCTATAAGGATAGATGTTCTATAAGGATAAATGCTATATAAGGAAGGGGCTCTATAAGGATAGATGCTCTATAAGGAAGGCGCTCTGTAAGGATAGATGCTCTATAAGCTAGCTCTATAAGGATACTGAGCGATAGAACCTTTTCTATCGCTCAGTATCGTCATTTCCTAGTTGATTTATTTAATTGTTATTTTCTATTCTATTATATTGATTGATTGCTTTTTTTAACTTTCTATTTTATTTTGTAATTTTATAATAGTATTGTTTGTTTCATGTAATAAAACAAACTATACTGTTTGTGTGTACCAAAAATTAATAAAATAAAAGAGGATAGAGCATGAAAAAATGCTATTTCCTGCTGACATATACCTATATTGTATATGTCAGCAGTAACATCCTAACATCCTATTTAGTTAAGGTATACATACATACATAGTTCAAAGAATTTTTCGTTGTGATGTATATTGATGACATAAAGAGCATTAACAATACTTAAGGCACCAAAGGTTAGGTTAGGTTATTCATTAAATTGAATATTAATATGTTTTAACCATCAATGTACTACAACTATGGATTTCGCACGCCACACAAAACACTACGAACTTTATGGAACATTTAAAAGCGACATAATTATATGCGTAGAGCATCAACTCTGTCATCTGTCTTTTAAAACCAGCCAAACATGTGTCGTTTAAAGAAAATGCGACTTTACTTCAACACATTAGAGCTTAAAATGAATAGTACAAGTTGGTCGTTGCCACCTTTCACCATTGACTCCGCCATTATTCCGTTTTGGGCGTACTTGACATGTGCCGCTTTGTGGCATTTGTCACGCTAAATCCATAGTTTTAGTAGATTGATGTTTTTTTACCATAAATTTAGAAAGTAACGCAAAAATATGATATTCAAAAGAGTCTTTTTCCATTAAAGAAAAACAAGTCTTAAAAAGAATTTAAAGCTTAATGCGGATCAATGTTTATCTTTTTTAAAGTCCTTCCACAGATTATTTATTTTTCAAAAAATATATATCTCTAATCTATAAAATGTAGTAAGTACTTTGTTCTGTATTGAAACATTATTATTATTAAAACAAAAAATATATATTACAATATTTATATTATAGTAATTATTATTACATTCAATCAAATTAAAATAATAGTTAAAAAGTGTTTCCCGCTTGTGTGCCCGTCTTTTAGAATAAAAAAAAACTCCTATTTTAATAGTAAATACACCACAGTGTGGCACTAAAAGGTTATAAGACTAGTAACTATCGGTAATGTGTTTAAAACTTAATAGATTCGCCTAAAAACCGATAAAATGGCAACCCAAAGCCCAAACGTAAGAGTAGAGATTAAAAAATAATAATATTTACACTAAGATCGTGATATGTCAAATTATAATAAAATATTATGATTAAAAAGGGAGTATAGATAAGTTTGTTCATATTATAACTATTTCATACCCGCGAGCATAATAACACGGTTCCTTTGAGGGCCCAAGAGCATATTGACACGGTGCCTTTGGGTGCCCAAGAGCATAATAACACGATACTATGGGTGGTCCTCGAGCATATGGACACGGTGTCTATGGGGGCCCGCGAGCATATTTACTAAAGAGGCCCAAGAGCATATTTATCAAAGTGGCCCAAGAGCATATTTACACGGTGTCTTTGGAGGCCCTCGATCATAATGACATGGAGCTTTTGGGAATCCGCGAGTATAGTTATTAATGGGGACCTAAGAGCATATTGACGCGGTGTCTGGTGGTCCGCGAGAATAATTGTCAATGGGGCCCAAGAGCATATTGCATTTGGTGGTCTGCGAGCATTATTATCAATGGGTGGCCAAAGAGCATATTGATACAGTGTCTTTTTTGTGGTCCACTAACATCGTTATTACTTGGGGCCCAAGAGCATGTTGCCTTTGGTGGTCTGCGAGCATTATCATCAATGGGTGGCCAAAGAGCATATTGATACAGTGTCTTTTTTGTGGTCCACTAACATCGTTATTACTTGGGGCCCAAGAGCATGTTGCCTTTGGTGGTCTGCGAGCATTATCATCAATGGGTGGCCAAAGAGCATATTGATACAGTGTCTTTTTTGTGGTCCACTGACATCGTTATTACTTGGGGCCCAAGAGCATGTTGCCTTTGGTTGGTCGGCGAGCATTATTATCAATGGGTGGCCCTAGAGCATATTGATACAGTGTCTTTGGTGGTCCACAAACATATATATTACTTGGGGCCCAAGAGCATATCGACACGGAACCTTTATAGAACTATGAGAAACACCTACATGCAGTTGTAAACCAATTGTATATTGTAAAAAAGTACCAAATAAACATTTTTTTCTTTCTTTCTTTCATTCTGCCTTTGTGAATTATTAGACAATAAAATAAATAATATAAAATATTGTGATATAATATTAATTATGCTCGCTAGAAATTCGACAAAGGTTAAGTACTTAGGTTCTTTTAATATTATCACACAAAATTAATTTTTTTCAAAAGAAATTGAATAATTGGACTAAATATACATATATTTAAAAAAAATTGTAGGTAAGTGCAA
Source organism: Synanthedon andrenaeformis (assembly GCA_936446665.2). NCBI lineage: Eukaryota > Metazoa > Arthropoda > Insecta > Lepidoptera > Sesiidae > Synanthedon > Synanthedon andrenaeformis. The sequence continues at coordinate 759,652 of OW387804.2, read as the reverse complement.
AAAAAAATGCCTGAAATCCTACAATTTCTAGTCGATTAAAATAATTTTAAAAAAATCTCCTAACCAAACGTATCATAAAATATTTTGTGAGCCAAAATTTACAAAAATATTCAAATATAATTTTTTTTTTGAAAAAACTGTCAAAGAAAATGACATTCCTTTTATAATAAATTTCAAGACCTGTCAATAAAATTTTAAATTTTTCTCAGCTTACAAAGTTTCTTCGACACATTATAGTATTAATATAATATCATAACACAATAAATATATTATATTAATATTATAGTATCATAGCATAAATGCTTAAAAATTACATTTTAATATTGTATAAAAAAAATCATTTTAAAAATAATCTTCGAGACATAAAAAAGTGAGTACAACTCGAAAAGTATTTTTTTTTTGGAAGCCACCATTTTGCACCCACATGTTTGAAATTTTTTTATAAATTTTTAAGAGTATAAAAAATATATATTTTTTGTATACAAAATGGACGGAATAACATAATACGCTCTTATATAAACTTGCAAAATAATTTATAAAAAAAAATTATTAAAAAATTCAAATGAGATTGACGTTCAGACTTTTTTTTGTGAAATATCAAAAATTTCCGATCTTTGACAATTTGTGCGCTCTTTTTTATATTTATTTATATACTATGTACAATCTTTTTCACATTTAAACAAACGTTTTTGTTATATATAAAACAAAGCACCTATTTTTGTCCTAATTTTTTTTTGCCGACCATACAAAAACCGCTGCCGAGTTATTATCTAAAACAGCAGACGAATTGCGATCGCTTGTGCTGTGCTTGTCATACAAAAATGATGCACTTCAATTTTATTCATTGTCAGTAGAGGCCTTAAAGCCTGGTATAGACGGGATCAGTAACAAGGCAGTACAGTATAACCCAGTACTGCGCTGACTTGCTACTGGGCTTGTCTATAGACACTAGTTTCATGTCAGTCCAGTGCTGACTTCGCGCCCTCAAGTCAGTCCAGTTGACTAGCCTGCCTGTCTATTTTCGGGCCCAGTAGCTTCCCCCACCACGCTACAAAAGTCAGTCCAGTGCTGACTTCGCGCCCTCAAGTCAGTCCAGTTGACTAGCCTGCCTGTCTATTTTCGGGCCCAGTAGCTTCCCCCACCACGCTACAAAAGTCAGTCCACTGCTGACTTCGCGCCCTCAAGTCAGTCCTGTTGACTAGCCTGCCTGTCTATTTTCGAGCCCAGTAGCTTCCCCCACCACGCTACAAAAGTCAGTCCACTGCTGACTTCGCGCCCTCAAGTCAGTCCAGTTGACTAGCCTGCCTGTCTATTTTCGGGCCCAGTAGCTTCCCCCACCACGCTACAAAAGTCAGTCCAGTGCTGACTTCGCGTCCTCAAGTCAGTCCAGTTGACTAGCCTGCCTGTCTATTTTCGGGCCCAGTAGCTTCCCCCACCACGCTACAAAAGTCAGTCCACTGCTGACTTCGCGCCCTCAAGTCAGTCCAGTTGACTAGCCTGCCTGTCTATTTTCGGGCCCAGTAGCTTCCCCCACCACGCTACAAAAGTCAGTCCAGTGCTGACTTCGCGTCCTCAAGTCAGTCCAGTTGACTAGCCTGCCTGTCTATTTTCGGGCCCAGTAGCTTCCCCCACCACGCTACAAAAGTCAGTCCAGTGCTGACTTCGCGTCCTCAAGTCAGTCCAGTTGACTAGCCTGCCTGTCTATTTTCGGGCCCAGTAGCTTCCCCCACCACGCTACAAAAGTCAGTCCACTGCTGACTTCGCGCCCTCAAGTCAGTCCAGTTGACTAGCCTGCCTGTCTATTTTCGGGCCCAGTAGCTTCCCCCACCACGCTACAAAAGTCAGTCCAGTGCTGACTTCGCGTCCTCAAGTCAGTCCAGTTGACTAGCCTGCCTGTCTATTTTCGGGCCCAGTAGCTTCCCCCACCACGCTACAAAAGTCAGTCCACTGCTGACTTCGCGCCCTCAAGTCAGTCCAGTTGACTAGCCTGCCTGTCTATTTTCGGGCCCAGTAGCTTCCCCCACCACGCTACAAAAGTCAGTCCAGTGCTGACTTCGCGTCCTCAAGTCAGTCCAGTTGACTAGCCTGCCTGTCTATTTTCGGGCCCAGTAGCTTCCCCCACCACGCTACAAAAGTCAGTCCACTGCTGACTTCGCGCCCTCAAGTCAGTCCAGTTGACTAGCCTGCCTGTCTATTTTCGGGCCCAGTAGCTTCCCCCACCACGCTACAAAAGTCAGTCCAGTGCTGACTTCGCGTCCTCAAGTCAGTCCAGTTGACTAGCCTGCCTGTCTATTTTCGGGCCCAGTAGCTTCCCCCACCACGCTACAAAAGTCAGTCCACTGTGTGGCATTGTCTGGACGCGTTCGGGCAGTCGCTGTCGGTTTGTAGTATAGTGTCCACGCTACATTTTAAAGCAATAATGTCACGTCAATTAAATGACTTACTGGCGATCCTGTCCACATTATAACAGTAACTGGGTCCAGTCACTGCCATCGTGTAAACCAGGCTTTATTGCAAACCACACCACTGTTACGAGTTACGTGATACGAAAAAAACACGATTTAGTGTGATATTGCACAATTTGATACAAAGTTTTCGCCTGTCGCAAATTGGTCGCGAGCCGTCTGCTGTTAGATAATAAGGCAACCGGTCGCACTAACACGCCTTAGCTGTTGGTCGCGAAATGACGTCATCAACGTCAAGTTCAGTGGCTCCTGTATGAGTTTATTAGAACGCTGACCTGTAATATGTACAGTCGGGGTAAGAAAAGTCTACATTGACGCTAGGCAGCCACCGCAGCCTATGATATGATAGGATGAAGGGTAGGTGCCTATCGTTGATCGATCTCGACAGTGATTGTATGTACAGTCGGAGTAAGAAAGGGATTGTCACCTCAAAGTCGACATATGCTTGCACCAGGGCAATTGTCAGTCATGTCATGCCAAAACTTATTTAAAAACGTCTGTCAGTTGTTTAATCAATGCTTTAGTTTCAAAAGGTACTAAGAGTCCACCTACAACTTTGATAAAGGAATTAATTTGAAAACTGGCGAAGGTTTTTGCTTTGATACCTCGACTTTACCACTGGACAGGCTGTCTCGTACGAATGACAGCTAATTTTTTGTGCCACTTTGAAACGCCGCCCTCGATTGTCCCGACAACTAATTTTGCCGTTTGCATATTTTTATTCCACAGGTATGTTAAATCACTAATTTTAGTTCCACGGACACTCGTTCTATAATTAGCTATACAGCGCCAAAATGGCGTTTTTCAAATAGGCACAAAAACAATTTGACAGCAGCCCGTCCAGTGGATTATAATTGTATATATATTAGAGGTCAGTGCTCCAGTATGAGTTTAGAAAGACCACACTCACTAATTAAGAGCGTAATGTGGTAGGGGAGCCGACGACGGTAAATGTGGAGAGTTCTTGGGGACCTTATTGGATTTAAAACGAAAAGGTTATAATGAAATTTTTCATTTCAACGGTGGAGTGATAGTCTACGGGCGTACAAAAGTTTGTATTGAGGAAAAAATCATTCAAATAATCATCAGATTAATCGGGAATCAGCACAATCAGGAATTCAGACTGAATCGTCTGTCAAAAAGTTGTCTTTTTTTTTTTCAAAACCTGCCAGAACTTGCGTCACATCCGAATCTATACTAATGTTTGTAAAGTTGAAAGATTTGTTTGTTTGTTTGCATTGAATAGGCTCTCTAAACTACCGAACCGATTTGAAAAAAAAAAAAAAAACATTATTCGGAAGCTATATTATCAACGAGTAACATATAGGCTATATATAAATATATATTTTATAAAGTTACGCGGACGAATTCGCGTGCAACAACTAGTCGCTAACATTCCCTATGAAAATCTGACGCGCTCGAGTTGTATTTAATTTTTTTAATCCAACCCCCACCAACCCCATAATCCAAAAAGGTAGATTAACACAAATATCCGTTATCGGAGACACGTGGTGCATTGCATATACAATACATTGGCAATAATACCAAAATCCCCACTTGGGCTCCCCTACTATAAGAACATTTATATATGGAAAATAACAATTATGACTTCAATAGTTTTACAAAATTACAGTCAGGTTAAATTTTAAAGACAAGTTTAAGTTTTTCCCTCCCAAGTTATTCGTCCAAGTAAACGACGTTCGGTCTTATAAGCTTAAGTTTAAGTTAGATTTAAGCAACGTCGCCGTGGGACTGGTTATCTTCTGCTGTTCAATTCGTATCCGTTCTCTTTGCTCGGTGTTTTCGCGGGCGGAGGCTTCGCTATCGCGTGCCCTTCGAGCCTTAACGTGCTTTGGCGATGGGACGACCTGAAATATGTATTAAAAATAATCAGACATTGTGATGATACCATCGAAGTACTACAAGCAGGGGCGTAGCTATAAGCTACGCCGTATAAGTATTATTGATACGCCGTATAAGCCGTATCATTGATACGCCGTATAAGCCGTATCAATGATATGGGGCCCCCGGGCTACAGAGCAAACGTGTGTAAGCAAACATTAGTAAAATGTTATCCACACTGTCACTTAATCTCGTGATTCCCGAAAAAAAAAACATTAAAAAATACTGTCATTGGGGCCCCCCAACTAATTTTGATATAGGGCCCCTCCAAGGCACGCTGCGCCACTGACTACAAGTGTGGATTTAGCGTGACAAATGCCACAAAGCGGCACATGTCAAGTACGCCCAAAACGGAATAATGGCGGAGTCAATGGTGAAAGGTGGTAAAAACCAACTTGTACTATTCATTTTATACTCTAATGTGTTGAAGTAAAGTCACATTTTCTTTAAATGACACATGTTTGGTTGGTTTTAAATGACATAATTATGTATGGTTGGTTTTAAATGACATATGTATGGTTGGTTTTAAATGACATAATTATGTATGGTTGGTTTTAAATGACATAATTATGTATGGTTGGTTTTAAATGACATATGTATGGTTGGTTTTAAATGACAGATGTATGGTTGGTTTTAAATGACAGATGTATGGTTGGTTTTAAATGACAGATGACAGAGTTTATGCTCTGCGCATATTATTATTTCACTTTTAAACGTTCCACCAAGTTCCTAGTGTTTTGTATGGCGTGCGAAATCCACAGTTGTAGTACATTGATGATATAACCCTTTGTACGATCTTTCGTACATTATAAAAAACAGAGAAAAGCCGTGATAAAAAGTATTATTAACAAAATTAGCTTATTAAGCGGAAGCAACTTAATTGACACGTAGGAGTGTTTATCCTCACTTTAACCAGGTTAATAGGAAACCGGGTTAGGGGACGTTCAAGTATTACGTAACGCAATGGGGGGGGGGGGGGGGGGGGGGGCTGGATCTTGTAAAACGTTACGACGCTTTTTTTACGGGAGGGGATTCCCTAGAGTGTATTGTACATTTTTATTTTGTTCTCCCAAATTGGCAACCCTTTTCTTTGGTAAAAATGGTCACTTGGTAAAGTTGGTCCTAAAAGCCCCCCGAGGGGGTTGGTCCCAAAAATTGCGTTACGTAATACTTGAACGCCCCCTTATATTAAATGCATTGTTATAATAAAATTCACGATTGCAATAAGAGAATAAGAAATATGTACGTTTAATATAAGAAAATTTATATAGAAAATATTTAATGTTCTTATACAACAGTTAATTTGACACTCGGGATCACACAATTTAATTATAATTTATACAAGTCTTTTTAATTATAAGTGTCATTAGTAAAATTATAACCAAGAACCAATTGGTTTAATTTTCATCCCTTGTGTACTTGCCTTTTAAATTAACAAGTCCATGTAGATTAATATATAATATGTAATTAGATAATAAATCCAAAAGGCTTAATAGGATTAAATTATTTTTAAGTATTTTTAAAAAATATTTAGTTTTTATGTTAAATTTTTATCATCATTTAAATGTAAAAGTAGACAATTAGACAAACACTTTTATGTAAATGACTTACAACCCCTTATACACCCTTACACCCTTATAACAATCACACCACTGACCAGTTAATATATACCACTGCTGTCAAATTATTTTTGTGCCAATTTGAAGAACGCCATTTTGGCGCTGTATAGCTAATTATAGAACGAGTGTCCATGGAACTAAAATTTAGTTATTATACATCTATATATATAAAAATCTCGTGTCACAATGTTTGTACACGATAAGCTCAGAAACTACTGAACCGATTTTAATCAAATTTTGCACATTGTGTGCAGTTTGATCCAACTTGAGAGATAGGATAGTTTTTATCTCAATTTATAGTATTTTTTTTATTGCAAATTATTTGTTTATTATATGTGAGTTATAAATTACCTTACACCGCCATCTGTGAGAATGTTATGGAACTCACAGCTGTTGTTATGGAACTTATTTTAAAAGTTATCTGTGAGTTCCATAGGATTCTCACAGATGGCGGTGTAAGGTAATTTATCGGCTGGATTGCAAAAATGCACCCCGGGCGAAGCCGGGAGCGGGCCACTAGTTATCTATATGTTGTGGCCAGATTGTAGATAGAATTGATCGCTTCGTGAAATGTCTAGAACTGGCCATTTCAATGCATAACCAGCGTTTAACTATATATTTTTTCCTTTTTCTATAGGTTCCTTCTTTATTTTGAGTTTTTTATTAAACCTTTGATACTTTATATTATTGATATAGCAAGTTTTAGCTGGCCAATGTCAATAAACGCTGGTTATTCAATTATATGATCAATTTTAGCTGGCCGTTTCGTGAAATGATCAATTTTATTATCTCGCCACGAAATAAATTCTAAATAAATGCTCAAACGTCACAATTAGTTGTGGGGACAATCGAGGGGGGGCGTTTCAATGTGGCACAAAAAATTTATTTATCATTTGTATGAGACAATCTGAGTGCCTAGTGCGTGTTTTACTCGATCAAACGGAAACGAAGCGGACCTACACGTTAGCCGCTAGGTGGCGCTGCTTCATTCCCATACTTTGATCTAGTAGAACTCGCACTAGGCCCTCCGTCCCGTGGTACATATTACAGGTGAGTGCACAGCACATGAACACGCTGATGAGTGACTCACCTGATGAGGCACGTGACAGCCAAGAGCAGCAATAGCGCGCCGAGGGCGGAGAGGCCCCAGGCGAGGGCGGCCCTCGCGATCGGCGGCAGCCTCGTCGCCAACTTGAGCAGCGACGTCACCTCCGACGGCAACTCGTCTATGCCCTCCTCGAACCACAGTATGGGGAACACGATGTCCGGGAAGTTGGCCACCTGCTTTATGTCCACCACTTGAGACACGGCGAGGTTTATTTGCACGCGGGCGCGGGCGCGCATCGCTATGCCCATCTCCTGTTAAATGCCAAAACAGAAACGTGTCAGTCATAGTCGCGTTCGCTCTAGTGGCTGGTAGCCCTAGCTGTTAACCAAACGGGTCGCGGGTTCGAATCCCGCTAGGGGCAAATGTTTATGTATTAACATTTTACTTTTGTACCCGAGTCATGGATGTTTTGTATTTATAATATGTATGTATTTACAAAAAAAAAGTGGTATCCATAATACAAGCATTAGTTGCTTACTGTGGAACTAGATGGTGCTGTGTGGAATGTGTTTAGATATTTATTTATTAGACTACACGTTAGGAGTGAAAAGTTAGCTTGAAAAAATAAAATAAATGTCTAGTTACCAGGCTATAAAATTAATACAAAAAATAAGCTTGAAAAATAGTTTATAGTTTAGTTAACACATAAACATTTTGCCCCTGGCGGGATTCGAACCGGCGACCGTTTGGTTAACAGCTAGGGTTACCAAACGTGTAGTCGAATGACAAATATGTACAATGTGTAGCCTAGGATATTGCAATATTGGTTTCCCTAATGTAAAAACAACAAAAAAAAATAGCTACTCACAGGCTGTACATCAATGAAGAGTCTGTGGTCTTCGGGGTTCGGTGGCGATATACCCTCGACGGCTTCCCTCAAACTCGGATCGGCCAAGTAGAAGTGGGGGAACGATAGCATTATTGGCGAATCTGAAATCGTTATAAGAGATATAATATAAATATAATAATATAAATATCTTCACACATTCCACACAGCACCATCTAGTTCCACACTAAGCAACTTAATGCTTGTATTATGGATACCAGACAGTCGATATAATACATAGATTACTTTTTTTTTGTAAATACATACATATTATAAATACAAAACATCCATGACTCAAGTACAAAGGTAAAATTGACACATAAACATTTGCCCCTAGCGGGATTCGAACCCGCGACCGTTTGGTTAACAGCTAGGGTTACTAGCCACTAGACCAAACGTGTCGTCAAATTATCATTACATTAAATTATTATATAGGATACTAGCTGTTTTGCACGCGGCTTCGCCCGCATAACTTTATAAAATCTCTTAGCAAAACACACAAAGTATCGACAATGCGTGCGGAACATGAACAACCCTAGCGCTTGAATGATTTAAGGCCCAGTGTTGCCAGGAGCGTTTGCGTTCACTGTAGCGGAAATCTACCGGAAATCTACCATCTCTCGGGCCATATGTAAAATCATGTGATGTCGTCAAAAAGCTATGTCTAGTTTCGAAGATTGCTTTCTACATATAAACAAACTAGTGGCCCGCTCCCGGCTTCGCACGAGTGCAATTTTTTACTCAATCCAGCTGATAAAATTACCTTACATCGCCATCTGTTAGAATCTTTTTGAACTCACAGATAAATAATTGCTGGATTGAATAGGTATCAACAGATGGCGCTATGTTAATAATATTATATAATTTGCAATAAAATTAAAAACAAACTATCCTATCTTTTAAGTTGGACCAAATTACATATAGTTACGAAATTTTATCAAAATCGATTAAGTAGTTTGGGAGTTCATCGCGGACAAACATGTGACACGTAATTTTTATATATATAAGGATATATATACAAGCAAAAACATTGTGTGGTTTTATGAAACCACGATTTAAGTGAAGCTTTTTCTACACGGTCAGCTGATGAGGCCAATATGGACGCCGCCATATTGGCCTTGGCCGCTCTACCGAGCGCCTATTCACTTTACCCCTACACCGCAAACGGCTGTAATGCGATATGCGATAGATGGACGAAAGAATTTGAGGCGATGGTAAAGTTTCACTAACAAATTTTACCTCAAAAACTTTACCTCTTAATAGAATTAGTTTAAATCTTATATCCCAACTCACCATACTGGCACAGAGACACGTTGAAAAGACCGTTAGGGGCGCACGGGGGTCCCGCTGGACAGAAACACTTGTTGTGCTCGTCATCTGCGAACACGTCTTCTGGCGGGGTGAACCTGTAGCTTTCCACCCCGGAGGGATTCTCCTCGTCCCTCAGGTACTTGAGGGGCAGAAGGCGGCACAGGTCCTTGTCGTACACGGCCAGGGTGTCGTTCCTCGTTATGTGTGGGGGGAATATCGAGCCGTCCGAGCCTGATATGCTGTTACATTCGTCCGTCGCCCAGTGGGGCAACTTGTCTTTCATGTTGTATCTCTGTATGACGCCGTAACTGGCCATGTTCGAGGCTCCGGTGAACATTGTCACCACATCGGGTGATGTGCCGTTTTTCTGTCAACGCGAAATTGGCTTTTTACTATGTGCACTTTATCTGTAGAGTGTGGCTTATACAAGCTGACAAAGTTAATATATTTTTTTTAAAGACAGGAGGACCCACTGCGTTTCACAGTCATTAAGAATAAGAATAATAACTTCAATTTGCAGCAAAGGACAATTTTAAAGATATATATAAATAAAATTTATTTATTTATTTAAAAGCAACAGCCTAGCACACAACGTTCTAACCCTATCGCTCAACATCTAGGTCCTGTGTGTAAGCCAATTAGAGCTGAACACATAATTCAATTTGTTTACACAAATAAATACATTTTAAAAATTCGAAATAATAAAATTGAAAAAAAAAATCTAAACAAAATTTATTACAAACAAAAAATGAAAAAAAAAAATGTTAAATGTAAAAAAATGAAAAGTTAAAAAAAATCAAAAATTAAAAAAGTCAAATGTTAAAAGTCACTCAAAAGCAAAACCATCTGAGAGGATGAACAACTTCTCATACTTATAAGTATTTAGCCAATTGAAGTTTGCATTACATGGACGACGGTAGCCGCACACCGTCAAGTGGACCTTTCACTAAGAATGGCAACGCACGAACAAACACAGAGACTATAGAGAGCTTACCCCATAGAATAGTCCGAACTCCTCGTAGGGCAACTTCTGCTCCTTGGGCACCACGTCTTTCGCCAGTTTCAGCAGCGGGTCTTCGTAGCCCCAGAGCAGCTGACCCACTGACACTTCCACGAAAGGTTTGATCTTCAGTATGTCCATTATGGAGGCCATGGCCAGCCGCAAGAAGCGGGCGGCGTGCTTCGATTGGGACGTGGCGCTCTGAAACCGAAAACATTATTCTGTTTATGGTTCATGAAAGATGTACACTGCGCAGTAGTCGAATTTTGATGTACGTTAAGGTGCGGCGGAGTGAGGCGCGGGCGGCATGTAATTTGAACGGAGCGACGCCATTGGTTCGCGCGCGTCGCGGCATGCGCAGACGATCGATTTTGTGTTCTTCTTTCGTGAACCGTACTATATTCTACACATATATTGGCAAGGAATGACACCCCGCATGCTCTTTACGAATGAGGATGACGGACAGGCATTTTTTTTAATTTGTTCTTCTTCTCTAATTGCCTTATCAGGTTTCCCCGGTGTTCGCGATCACCCTCGAAAAGGACTCCCTATCACGCGCCACTCGGAACAGCTCTCCCACTCCCATTTTTTTTTAATATATTTAAGATGGGTTTTATTTAAGACCTATCAAAGTACTCCTTCGAATTATGGAAGTTTAGTCAATCAAAACACGGCTAGGAATAAAAAGATGATAATCCTTATCCAACTAAATTGTTTTATAATAAAACTAGTGGCCCGCTCCCGGCTTCGCACGGGTGCAATTTTTTATTCAATCCAGCCGATAAATCACCTTACACCGCCATCTGTTAGATTCTTACGGAACTCACAGATGAATAATTGCTGGATTGAATAGGTATCAACAGATGGCACTATGTTAATAATATTATATAATTTGCAAAAAAATAATAAACAAAATGTAATATAAACTATCCTATCTTTTAAGTTGGACCAAATAACAGATACTTATGAAGTTTGATCAAAGTCGGTTCAGTAGTTTCAGAGTTTATCGCGAACATACATCGTGACACGAGATTTTTATATATACATATAAGATATTTAGAGAAACTTACATGGACCTATATAATCAGCCTTGATTAAGTATGTAGGTCCATGTAAGTTTCTCTTTAAATTACAATGTAAAATCCTTAATTGCCTGTCAGGTATGTTTCGTTTTTGTCTGTAAATTATATGTTGAGAGCTGTGGATTTTGAGTAAATGTATAAATAAATAAAAAATATTCGAATCAGACTTTCCGTTTAGATAAGACGCTTAATGTTGTCCACTCGATAGAGGTCGCAGGCTTCGACAAGTGACTATTAATATTTACAACAATTATTTTAAATTATTCACAAGTTTTAAATAATTATTTTAAATGAAAATGATTCGGAAATTTAAAGCGATAATTTTCCTCATCTCATTTGTTTCCGTGACTATTAAATGCCAAGGTTCATCATTTTATTACCTCAATTATCATAACCTATGTAAGGTTAAAAAAAGACTTTTTTAACCTTTGACATGCGAGCAATTATAAAGAGGTTATTCATCCGCATTTTTTAAATGAAAGGACAATCTTTAATAAGGACCATTTCACACAAAAAATATTCCATAAGACAAGGATAGCCGTGGCGCTGGGCGAAACACGAAATGTCAAAAGGCTTAAACGCTACCTTTAAACCTACCGCTATTATATATTAGGTAAAATAATTGAATAAAATAAAACGCGTGCCACTCACTGAAAGGACTAGCCTTACAAGTGACTAAAAAGCTTACATATTGTATGATCTGCTTATGGTTGAGAACCAATTGCAAGATAATGTCGCACAAAAAAAATGTTAAGGCGGTTAGACAGGCTGACGGTCCACTAAACATGCTGGTAGATGATTACCGTCGCCTAAAACACAATCAAATCTAACAATTGAGTTGCAGACCATTCTAGGATTTGGAAAGGTATAGGGAAATGGGCTCTTTCATCCCTTACTTACTCACTCACCATAGGACAACAGCACATGTGCTGTAATTTCACTGTGGCCTTCTCTAAGGAAGTAATGAAAGAATAATAACTGTAGTGTATGCCTCTTGCACTTGTTCACTAACTAACACAGAGAGACGAGCACTGTCTCGGAACGCCCCACACACTCACCTGTAATATTATGCCTATTTGAAAAACGCCATTTTGGCGCTGTAGGCTATGGAGCGAAAGTACATGGAACTAAAATTAGTCATGTCCATGGAACATTTACAGAATACACATTTCCTCATGTTTCGAAACTCAAACGGACACAAATAAACTTAAACACTTCCTAAGACATGAACAAATAGAATAAAACAGATACTATTATACATATCTATGGAATAAAAATACGCAAACGTCGAAATTAGTTCTCGGTACTTTCGAGAGCGGCGTTTCAAAATGGTACACGAAATTATCTGTCATTTGTATGGGACAGCCTGTCCAGTGATATATATTACAGGTCAGTGGCCCCACAGGAATATACGCGAGCCACGGGGGAGAGTAGACGTGTCAGGAGTCTGTCCGTTGAGTGCGTGTACGAGCCTGTGAGATATCCCAGGGAGCCTGTGAGATATCCCAGGGAGCCTGTGAGATATCCCAGCGAGCCTGTGAGATATCCCAGTACAGGTGCTACAAGAACGTTCATACGATTTTGATATCATTTTTTTTTGGATTTGTATGAAAAAACATATTTGGCAAATCCACAGGAAAAATCGCAAATTGGGTCGGTATTTTTATATGAAATTTGCAGGGTTTCAACTGTCGATGAAGTTAGTCTTTTGTTAAATTGGTTTGTGTACCTACGCTTCATAAACTCGAGAATGAGTAGACCTATTTCAATTTTGTTTTCATAAAAGTTAATTCATAATTTCTATTATAAATTATAATTTAATTTATAATTGGGGAAAGAACTACTGCATCGCATTGGGTAACTACTCCTGTATTATGTGTGTGTCGGAAGAAATTAATACCAAATTGAAAATATTTTTCATTATAAGTTTAAAAATAAACTAAGTAAGATTACTTCTTCACCTTCGTGTAAATATATATTATCACAGATTGCTTCAATCTTATTAACGCCCTTATTTATAACCGAATAAGGTTCATAAGGTTTTACCAAGATACCTTTGACGTTGAGTCAAGGCTTTACTCGCGGAAACGCTAACCAGTTTACCTAGAACACTTAACTTGACCCCTTTGGTACAATAAAAAATTAAAATTAAAATAATGTTTAAAACAAAAATTGTTTTTAGATATCGGTATAAGCTATGTATGTACAGTCGGGGTAACAAAAGGTTCGCCACCTTAAAGTCGACATTTGCTTGCATCAGGGCAATAATTAGCAGTCATGCCAAATTTTTGATATCAGTTTGACGAGTCCCTTGGTCGAGTGTAATTTAGCCACCAGTCTGATAATTTTCGTGTCCATTTCGCCAGAGCCGGATTTAAACGACAAATTTCTCTACTTGTATAATGTTTATTTTTAAATCATTGAGTTGCTTTCTCTTAAAAAAAATATATACAATAAAAACTACGAGTCAGGCGCTAGGGGCACTACAACTCCTACAAAACCAAGCGGTTAAAGGGCTCTGTCTCAGGGTAAGGTAGCAGACAGACAGAGTTACTTTCGCATTTATAATATTAAGTTGGATTGCAAAATATAAATGGAGACGAGCCCGTAGGATGAATGGTTAGGGTGTTTGCCTTAAGGCTCTGTCTTAGGTGTCCCAGTTTTGATTCCCGGCAGAGCCAACTTTGGATATGAACTTTTCATGCAGGGCACACTGCGTTTCGCAATCATTTTAGTCGCCCCTCTGGCGGCAACATCGTTAAATAACAGCACGTGTGCTGTTGTGTTTCGGTGAGTGAGTAAGGGATGCCAGAGCCTACTGTAATCGGCAGCACACTTGCAGCACCTGTGGCGTTGCTTGTGTTGTGGACGACAGTAACCACCCACCACCTTACAGAAGACCACCGTGAAATATCAGCACGTGTGCTTTTGTGTTTCGGTGAGTAAGGGTTGCCAGAGTCCTATCACCTACTCTAAACCCAGTCATTATACCAATATCTATGATCCTTTAACCTTATCCTTTATATATACTACAAAGGCAATCGACACATAGTATGACTGTGTTAAGGCTTATCTTTCCAAAAAATTGAATTTTTGCAACATTTTGTAACAGTATTATTCATTATATATACGCCTTTTCTTCAGCGAAAAAAATATATGTTTATCTACAAGATATGAGGAATGATTTGTTGGGATTAAAAATTTGATTTTATTGAAATTGATTCAGGAAAAAAATTCTAAACTCACCCCTTTTATTTTCAGTTATAACAATCTCACTTCTACAATATTTATCAAAAGATTATGAAATTTTGTACACTTATGAAGATAACAATGTAGCATGATTTGTTGAAAGCGCTTTTTGAAAATTCGTAAAATTGAATTTTATATAATGTTTTTATCAAAAATATTTCCCCACTTACTCAGCGCTAGCCCGTTCTCGTCCATAAAATCAGTGCGGGGCGAGTCCTGATGCTAGACGGACCTGTGCCGCGTTGCGCTTCATCAAATTATTAATTTTTACGTAATAAACAAAGAATAAACATTTTAGTGGCAGAACAGACAGTGCATGATGGTGTATATAATACTTTAATAGGTTTTCTTTTTGTCTTTTTAATTAAATCTTTAAAAAACTAAATATAAATTATGTTGTAATATAATATTCAATTTATTAATAATCTGAAATATTCAATTTGAATATTCAATTAATAATTCATCTGTATATATACTTGTTATCTAAATTTAATAAAGATAGGAAGTAAGCAAAGGAGGCAAAAGCGTAATATATCAAAAATAAACCAAACGAGGAAGGAAAGTTTTCATGAATTTTAATTAATTAATTAAATTAATTAATATAAATAATAATTAATTATTAATTAATACATATAAATTAATAAGCCTAATAAATAAATAATAAAGCCACTACAAAGCCGGATTCCCACTCACGTATCTAGTGACTCATCGAATTGTTCTCCTAGAAGGAGCGGTGGGGGGTTTCCCTATTGTAGGTATTGTAGGGGACGCCCCCGTGACCTCCAGAAAAATCCGATATCCTCGGTACACCGTTCTGGTAAAAAGTTGGTGAGCGATTCTCGGAAACTATGAGGGATAGAAGGGTGGCGTTTGCAAAAAAGCGAGATTTTTGACAGCCCCTCCTTGGACCCCCCCCCCCCCCCCCCCGACCGTAATTCGGAAACGGCGCGTCACAGCCGTGTCGTGTTTGGGCTCATCGGGAACGTCTAGACGAGATAAAAAATTTGGCGCCCCCCTCGGACCCCCCCGACCGTAACTCGGAAACGGCGCGTCACAGCCGGGTCGTTTTTGGGCTCATCGGGGACGTCTGGACGAGATAAAAAATTTGGCGCCCCCCTCGGACCGCCCGACCGTAACTCGGAAACGGCGCGTCATAGCCGGGTCGTTTTTGGGCTCATCGGGGACGTCTGGACGAGATAAAAAATTTGGCGCCCCCCTCGGACCACCCCGACCGTAACTCGGAAACGGCGCATCACAGCCGGGTCGTGTTTGGGCTCATCGGGGACGTCTGGATGAGATAAAAAATTTGGCGCCCCCTTCGGACCCCCCCGACCGTAACTCGGAAACGGCGCGCCACAGCCGGGCCGTGTTTGGGCTCATCGGGGACGTCTCGACGAGATAAAAAATTTGACGCCCCCCTCGGACTCCCCCGGCCGAAACTCGGAAACGGCTATTTGTAACCGTTAACCATGGTCAACGGTTACAAATAGACCCCCCATGTTAGGTATCATTTGAAAGGATGAGTTTAATCTATCAACACCACCTTATTGGTGTTGTTTGTTTCGGCTAATCTCTGAAATGGCTGGACCGATTTTGACGGGACTTTTATTGGCAGGTAGCTGATGTAATAAGGAGTAACTTAGGCTACGTTTATTTTAGAAAAAATCCAAAATAACGTCCAAAATAACATTTTTTACAATTTTTGTGTGTCTGTCTGTTTGTTTGTTCCGGCTAATCTCTGAAATGGCTGGACCGATTTTGACGGGACTTTTATTGGCAGGTAGCTGATGTAATAAGGAGTAACTTAGGCTACGTTTATTTTAGAAAAAATACACCCCGGGCCAAGCCGGTAGCGCGCCGCTATACACTCTAAAAACATAACCCTCGTTGTGGCGCAGACGGGTAAAAATTTTTACTAGGTAACATAATTTACTACCTAAATAACAAAACACGCTTCATTGTTACTGAATTATCCCTCTACATTGTAAATAATTATAAATTTGTAGTATGTATTTGCAGTAAAGTAGGCTCAGTCGACTATGTCGTGCCTTTGTCGTCTAGTCTCCATACTACTCTTTGCCATCTCTGTGCGGTCGATCTCTTGTAGAGGGTGGCGCGGGGAAATGAGCCTAATAATTCAAGGCCAAATCGGCGTTATACACCTTAATAGGTGACAGTATAGCCACTTACCATCATATGGACCGTCAGCCTGTCCGCAAACTTTTATATTTAAAATCCTGTACATTAGTTCTAACTATAATAAAAACTAACTTAGTCAGTTTAAAATCTATATTCTATAAACAAGAAAAGAATGCATCTCGTATGCATAATAACATTGCATAGCGTTACTATGGGAAATTAAATATACACGCGTGTGTAATCTATGTCTTTGACATAAAGATCATTTTCCAATAACCTTCTGCATCGAGGCAAACTATATTATTCAATACTATTTGACCGGTTGTTGAACTTCCCTTGTGACATTCGAAAATGAACTTTAAAAGCATTAAGAGTTAGGTTCGTTTAGAGTATTTTTAAGTTAACTTCTTGAAGTTCAATGTTGCCATCTCTCTTTTCCGTGGGAGAATTTGATGTGTGCGAGCGAGACGGCCTCTGTCTCATTAGTATAAACGTGTGGGGGGATTTTTTTCTTGTAGTAGGTAGCAGGGAACACCGAGTTACTCTGTCTGGCGGCAGTGACCATCCGCTTACAAAACTTACAGGAGACTTGACGCGAAATTAAAGCACATGTGCTGTTGTGTTTCAAGAGAAATTCCAGAGCACATTTTCCTATCCCAATTTCCTCTCCTATTCAAAATCAAATCAATTAAAAATATTTATTTATCAATTAGGTTACCCCAAGAAACTCTTATGATCTTCATTTTAAATTTAAATTTCCCAAGGTTTTGTAAAAAAAAAGCCAAGATGATGACGATCCTGAGAAGAAACACCGAAAGAAACTCAGGATAACATTCTTTTTGTCATCTTTTAAATATTCATTATCTTATTCAAATGAAAAAAACTCGAAAACTAGTGTACCGATTTTAAAAATTATTTCACCTATAGAAAGCTACATTATTAACGAGTAACATATAGGCTACATTTTATTAAGTTACGCGGGGGAAGTCGCGTGCAACAACTATATAGTAAAAAAATAAAATAGAAAGTTGAGAAAATTTTAATCAATGATTTAGGATTTTAATATTTATTATTTAAAGTCATAATAACAACAGTAATAACTTTTTGGGAATTTAATATCTTCACACATTCTACACAGCACATTTTTTTTTGTAAATACATACATATTATAAATACAAAACATCCATGACTCAGGTAAAAAGGAAAAATGTTAACACAATAAACATTTGCCCCTAGCGGGATTCGAACACGCGACCTTTTGGTTAACAGCTAGGGTTACTAGCCACTAGACCAAACGTGTCGTCAACTATGTATGTATGGCTGCGCTAATGAAACGCATGATAAAATTTTAGTGAAAAATACAGTTATATGTGAATTTATATGTAAACAATTTACTCTGTGGTTTCTTTTGCATCGCATCGCAACAAACACAGTTACAATAACTGATATTCGTTACCCTGTTCCGGTATTGGACTGTTCCAATCCAAGGCGCACCGACCATGCGACCACGCCATATAGCATTTCATTATGAATTTTATTGTTTTTTTTTTTCTTATTAGTAATTATCTTTTTTTTATTATCTATATATTGTATATTATATATGAATGTTGTGTTGGTTTGTGTATGCTTTCGAAAACTAGCAAACGTATTGACTAGAAATATTTACACGACATTGCATTTAAACAGAGGAATGAATGATTTTATTTATACACTTTTTTCGAAAAATTCCAACGGAAACCGATTTTTTTTTTTTATAAAAAAAAATACATAATTTTCATACATTGACCGTTGTTATGGCCACCACAGCTAAGCGTGGTCGAGTTCAGCTAGTTATATAGTATAAAAATGTTATGTTGGTTTGTGTATGCTTCAAAAACCTAGAGAAAATCGTGTAGATATCCATACAGGTTCGCCATCCTTGCCCTAGAGGGAATATTAAAAAAAAAGGGTGGACCGTCAGCCTGTCTGAAAACTGAAACAATTAAAAAAATTCAAACTCACCAGCATAGGTATGTTGGGTACGACGACAGCGTCGTCATCGGGCCCGGCGCTCAGCTCGGGCCTGAACGTGTAGACCCTCTTGTAGTGGAATGACAAGGTGCCGTTGTCGTTGTCAGTGATATTTACTTTCTCCCATTCTTGGCTGTCGGGTGTGATATTTTATCGATATTATATAATAGAACATGCTATAATCTATACTAATTACTATATCAAAGTTACAAAAACTAGCATAATTACAGATCACCCTAAGGGCCGAGCCACACTGTGCAGTGGGGCGCCGCATCGCATAGATTATGCCATATTGTTGTTGTAGTTGCGGCGCCGCAGTGTGTCCGCCAATATGGCGTAATCTATGCGGTACAGCGCCGCACCGCGTCGCATAGATTACGCCATATTGAGTTGTGGCGCCGCAGTGTGTCCGCCAATATGGCGTAATCTATGCGGTGCAACGCCGCATCGCGCCACATAGATTACGCCATATTGAGTTGAGGCGCCGCAGTGTGTCCGCCAATACGGCGTAATCTATGCGGTGCGGCGCCGCACCGCGTCGCATAGATTACGCCATATTAAGTTGTGGCGCCGCAACACCTTGGCCTCTTAAGATATAATATAGAAATTGACCTGGATCTTTGAGATGGCTCAGCCAAATACCAACTTACGCACTCGACTCGATGGAGCGCAGAGCTAGGAGACTCATTGGCGACAGTACCCACGCTTTTAAAAATTAAGATGCAGAGCTTGGCACATAGACGCAAAGTTTGCCAGTCTATGTGTCTTTTATAAGATGTATGTATTTGTTTATAAATACAAACATCCATGACTCAGGTATACAAAGGTAAAATGTCAACACAATAAATATTTGCCCCTGGCGGAATTCGAACTCGCGACCGTTTGGTTAACAGCTAGGTATACTAGCCACTAGACCAAACGTGTCAAATGGTTTGAATAAATGAATAAAACCAATGGCAACCCTTGTTTCCGGACGACCTTGTTATTGGATAAAAAAACATGTTTATCCGAAATTTGTTTTTTAAACTGGTTCTCAATGCTAACATGATAAAGTCGCTCGTTAATTAAATTAAAGAAAAATGATAAAAAGTTTTGTGTCTAATATACATATATATATATATATATTAGACATATATTTTTAATTTATTTTTTATTAGTTTTTGAACACGACTTCGCCCACGTAACTTTATAAAATATAGCCTATGTTACTCTCTGATAATGTAGCTTTCTATAGATGAAATATTTTTTTTAAATCGGTCCAGTATTTTTTGAGTTTGAGCCACTAGACCAAACGTGTCAAACAAATAATCAACACTCACGTGTACACATAGGGTCCGAGTTCGTCCAGCATTGGCTTCGAGCCGTTGTTGAGGAACTCGTCGGCGTTGGTCACGTTGTAAACGTACACCCGAATGAACGGTCTGACAGGCGGCCGCGCCCACCACTCGAACGTCATCGAGCCCGGGCGTAGCACCAGCTCCTGGGGATAATAAATACATGATATTCATAACAATTCAAAATAATTAAAAAATAAAAAATAAAAATAATAATCCAAAAATCCATCGGAGTACTACAACTGTGGATTTTGTCTGACAAATGCCAAAACGGCACATGTCAAGTACGCCTAAAACGGAGTCAATGGTGAAAGGTAGTAACGACCAACTTCTACTATTCATTTTAAACTCCAATGTGTTGACGTAGTCACATATTTTCTTCAAATGACAGATGTTTGGTTGGTTCTAAATGACAGATGACAGATTTCATGCTCTACGCATATGTCACTTTTAAATCTAATATATAAAATTCTCGTGTCGCAGTGTTTGTTGCCAAACTCCTCTGAAACGGCTGGACCGATTTTGATGAAATTTTGTGTGCTTATCGGGTAGGTCTGAGAATCGGCCAACATCTATTTTCCATACCTCCAAGTGAAATTTTTTTGTATGGCAAAACAACGTTTGCCGGGTCAGCTAGTGTTCCATAAAATTCGTAGTGTCTTGTATGTCGTGCGATATCCATAACTGTAGTAAATTGATGGGATAATACTTCAAAAAAGTTCACTTTTGTGTTTGAAGGCTACACAGTCCACTT
This sequence comes from Synanthedon andrenaeformis, assembly GCA_936446665.2. Classification (NCBI taxonomy): domain Eukaryota; kingdom Metazoa; phylum Arthropoda; class Insecta; order Lepidoptera; family Sesiidae; genus Synanthedon; species Synanthedon andrenaeformis. The sequence goes on along the minus strand of OW387804.2, from coordinate 738,853 downwards.
GACGCTAGGTAGCCACCGAGATCATTGATTGATCTCGATAGTGATGGTATGTACACAGTCGGAGTAAGAAAAGGATCGTCACCTCAAAGTCGACATTTGATTGCACCATGTTAAAATATAGAACGCAAAATGTGTGTAACCAGGCCACACTAATCTGTGAATGAAGACTGATGACTGACAGCTGTCATTCCTTCTTCTATAATCGCCCTTCGTAAAACGTTAATGTATATTTTTCTATTCCAAACATTTATTATTAAATCCGTCTCAATTGCTCACATTATTCAAGTTGTTTTATTTTATCACACCAGAGCAATTATCAGTCGTGCCAAAATTTCATTTCAAACGTCTGTCAGTTGTCTGCTTAGTGATTTAGTTTCAAAAGGTACTAAGAGGCTACTACTTGATAAAGGAATGAATTTGAAAAATGACGAAGGTTTTCTTACCCCAACTGTACAGTCGAAAGCGGAGAAAGCTATTATACCACACCCCCTGTTAGTTTTGACCGTTGTTAGTTTTGTTAGACAAATATAGTTTCTGGCGGCATTTATAACCGTTAAGCTAACCATGATCATGAGCTCATACTATGTTTAGTATAGTATATACTATGATTTTGTGTATTTAACTAATTGAAATGTTTGTAACTGTTATTATTTTAAAGGTGACAAAAAGAATGGTTCTGAGTTCGAAAGCACTATTCTGAGTTGCTTTCCGTTTTTCTCAGGACCGTCATCTTGGCTTTATTTTTTTCCCGAAAACCTGGTAAATTTAAATTTATAATGACGATCACCTCGGAGAAACCTAATTGATAAATATATATTTAGATTTTTTAACACACACAAAGTGAAGTATTCCGTGACTGGCGAGATCTTGGATGTTAGATGCAACCTTTTCATGGATGGAAAGGACATAGTTGCATAAAGAGACAGCTAAATTCGTCACAACTGTATTAACAATTAAATCTTCTTACGCATTTAAACCGTGTCTGTCCATTGTGTCCGATCGCCGTGGTTATAATGAAATAATAGGTGAATAATGTGATTCCGAAGAGAGGCTCATACAACACATCACATGCGCGGGCGCAGCGAGCGTTGTGAAAGTGTCATGCTAAGTACAGTATAGACTCTGGCACAAAAATTTCGCAACGCCTTAACCGTGCGATTACGTACATTTGTGGCATGAGTTATAGGCGAAAGAAATGTTACATGTTTATGTTAGCTGGTGCCCGCGACTTCGTCCGCTTTGAGAAAAATTAAATTATATATAACACCTGAGAAAATATATGATTATAATATAACGCCTGACATATCTTTATTTTATTTCAGTGATGACGGTGGCGACGCCGCCACAATCTATACTAATATTATAAAGGGAGAAGATTTGTATGTTTGTAAATGAATAAACTCAAAAAGTAGTGAACCGATTTTGAAAATTCTTTCACCTATAGAAAGCTTATTATTAGCTTATAGATTATTAGCGAGTAACATATTTTTATAGTTACGCGGGCGAAGTCGCGTACAACAGCTGCTGTTTTTTAAAAAAATATTTTTAGATGATTCCTCGGGAACAGTAGTTACTTTTTTTCTGGATGAAAAGTACCCTTATATCCTTTCCTATAACAGGGGACAATGTGTATCTAAAATGTCATGATGATCGACTGACAGACAGACAGACATACAGAGTTACTTTTACATTTATAATAATAGTATGGATAACTAGTGTGTATACGGCCTTTTATTGTAAACGGAATAAGCTACCCGCTAGCGCTTATGACATGCGCACCACCCTAATTATTACGTACGTCCGTACCACCTTAATCCACTATTACAACATGACAATTTTTTTCTTATTTGTGTCAGTATACGCCGTTCTTTATATTATAATAAAGTATATTTAAGATGGATCATCTGAAACATCGTCATGATTGAGCTTATGAGCTCACCCAGCCCTTAGAGAAAGAAAAAAAAATAGGCAACAAATAGGATAACTAGACAGACGCGCCCGGCTTCGCCCGGGAGCTATTGGCGGAATTAGAAAGAAAGAAAGAAAAAATTCTATTAATTGCACGCAACACAAAGAACAAGACAGAAACTAATAAAACTCTATACTAATATACTGAGGTTGAGCTCAAACCTCAACTTCGGCACCTCTATCGAGTCCAAAGCCCAAACAGCAGCCAAAAAGCTGGGCATCTTAAATAGGGTGAAGCGATACTTTACGCCTGGACAGCTCCTTTCTTTATATAAGGCGCAAGTTCGATCTTGCATGGAGTATTGCTCCCACCTTTGGGATGGTTCAACCAAATACCAACTTGCCGCACTCGACTCGGTGGAACGCAGAGCTAGGAGACTCATTGGCGACAGTACGTTTTTAAAAACTAAGATGCAGAGCCTGGCACATAGACGCAAAATTGCCACTCTATGTGTCTTTTATAAGATGTACTTCGGAGAGTGTGCTCAGGAGCTGCATGAACTCATACCGCCTTCCCCTTTCTTCCATCGGACATACAGACATACGGCTGGTTACCATCCTCATCTTGTCGATATCCCTCTATTTCGAACCAAGCGCTTTAAAACATCCTTTATAATGCGCACTGCCAAGGTTTGGAACTTCCTGCCGGGGCGTCTGTATTTCCGAGCACATATAACCTGAATCTATTCAAAGTTCGAGTGAATAGGCACCTTCTGGGTGAGCTCACTCCATCATAGGTCTCATCTTCGCTACACACCTGGATGTTGGCCAAGAGCAAACCCATCTCTATTTAAAAAATAATAATAATAATAATAATAAAAAGAGAAGATTTGTACTTATGTTTGTATTGAATAAACTCAAAAACTAGTGGACCGATTTTGAAAATTCTTTCACCTGTAGAAAGCTACATTATCCTCGAATAAAACATATATTATATATTTATAGAGTTACGCGGGCGAAGTCGCGTGCAACAGCTAATAGTATATAGTATATATTTAAGTCATTGCAATATATGTTGTAAAACGAACACTATAGTTTGTTACCTTGTCCATGTAAAATTCAAATCTATGTGTAAAATATTACGTCTTCTCGCATTAAAACTGTATAATCTCAGAACCTACTAATTTTACAGGAGCTAATCGAGAAAAAAAAATTTTTTTTGTCTATTTTTTTTTCTTATTAGATATATATCAAATATATGCATATTATATATCTTTAGAAGCATATTTTTAAGTATCATTAAATGTTTTTAAGTACTTTTATAATAAACTGAACACTAGATGAGATATAAGCATATAAGTTACTTTTGAATATATAAAAAAATTATCAAAATATACTAAATATGGAATAAAAAAACCATAAATCTTTTTGCAACATACAATATGATGGATTGCTATTGTATTTCTGCAATAAAACATTTTTGGATTTTTTATTTTTTATTTTTGCTACTTTTGAATTTAAGCAGCGATTTGTTTGTTCACGTGTCTATGATTTGTAATACACGACTGATAACGAATTTCAATCATATCAAATAACTATTATAACACAAAATTATAAAGTGACAAATGGCTCAACATTCCCGTGTGGTGATTGGTACATTCAATTCACTCTATTCTCTATAACTATAGACTATAGGGTTAAGTAAGTGAATGTATTTCTTTCTCATGGTGTTACGAAAACGCGTGCGAACAAACAGTTCGCTAATAACCTCTCAGAGTAAACCAACACTCACTTGAGTTACAAGTAAATATTAGTAAATGGTCAATTCGCCCGAATTTAATTCGCCCGAGTTGGGCGAATCGTCGTGTTTTATTTTACCTATTACTTTTATAGACAACTCGCCCACAACGGAACATAAAAACTTAATAAAATATTAAAGTTAAAACTAGATATCGCTTAAACAAGTTGTTAGCATAAATTACTGTATTAAAAATCAATAACATTTATAATAATTAACGACGAAGCCTTACACCAAAGCAAGTTTCTAATAAAGCAAGAAATAGAGACGCAGATGGAAAGCCTTAAAAATGCGTATCGCATACGAATCTAATTTGCCATTATTTTTTTTTAACAGCCATTAATCTGTTGTTTGAGAAAAGTATAGATCAATGATCAAACGTTAAGTAATTCCACAAAAAACAACTTCGATGTCAACATTACAATAATAAAAAGAAGTCAATTTGGACAGACAGACAAACGACTTGTGCCATGTGAAGCGAATAGAAACCGAGTCACAAATTAAACTGTGATATTTTATGATTTCACATAGGTTTAGTATTTAGTTAATTAGTTATCTAGTATTAGTATCATTATTAGATAAGAGCCAATAATGTTTTTCCATAAAAATATCCTAGCTATACTTTTTTTTTTAAATAGAAAATATTTTTTTTATCAATTAGGTTTCTACAAGAAACTCTTATGATCGTCATTATAAATTTAATTTTACCAGGGTTTCGGAAAAAAAAAGCCAAGATGACGATCCTGAGAAGAAACCCCGGAAGAAACTCAGGATACTATTATTTTTGTCATCTTTAAAATAAAAAATTACAACAATTACACTTAATTTTAAACAAAATCAATATATATATATTATGAGCTCCGAATCGCCTAAATCCAGGCTTAAAATTTAAAATTGGGATGTCAATAGTTACCATCTAATATAATGGTTTTTTTTAAAATATTGGCATTGCTGGCGTATGTTTGGCGAGTTGAAAAGTGCCCAGAATATATTGCTTTGCATTCTGTCTTCGCTTATTCGCACTATCATAAGTTGAGACAACAAATTCTGCCAAATACATATTACTGAGTTTGCACGCTAGGAAAGCGCCACCTTAACACTGTGGCACGCTTTTGTCTTTAGTGTGTGTCTGTGCTGAGGGTGACTCAGAGGAAATGCAAGAAGGCACTCTCAGAGGCATTCAGAGGAATGCAAGAATGCTTTCTGTGTGAGGTGAACACTTTACTTACATGGTCTATGATCAGTCGGACCCACGTGTTGAAGAATATTGCACAAACGATGCCAAGCAGAAGTAACACCACCGATGAAGCGAGCACGAACCCTGAAATTAAAGAGATAAGGGATGAAAATTATCTTTTAACGAATCCCTAAGTCGATAGTACATTAATTATAGTCGATTTAGATTTATTTATTTACTCTTTGACACAAGATAGAGATCTTGTTATTCCGAGAGATGGTAGACATTACCATGGTAGACATTCGAGACAAGCTGAAAACTTGTCTCGAATAAGGGTCGGCGCACATTATTGACATCGGCAAGGAAAAGGATCCTTCGGCATGCAAGAGCACACTGTCGGAATCTATGCCTTGGTATGCTGCATCCTTGGGATGCCGAGGCGTCCTTAAGCATGCCGAATAGTCTCAACATCATATTTCTAGCTCGCGTCTCTTCAAAACAGTATGTTACAAGTATGAGTATGAGTCAGGTCTTACTCTTCTTATAATACCCTAACACAGAGCCTATAAACTCCTGTACCAGTACTCAGAGTGTACTCTTGGTATATCCTCGAGCATAGCCCTCTCCATAGCTCATTGATAATATTATTTAGGATTAAAATATTCGAATAGCAGTGAAAAAAAATCCTTTACACAAGACGGTTGTATATTAAAACCGCGTTCATAACGCAGCAACAAACTCGATTGTCATTTGAGCGCGGCGGCCATGTTTGCGAAATGCAATCACGTACTCCGGCTCTTCCTGCTACACGTCTCGATATTTAAACATTCATTGTGATTATTACGAGCGAATGTTTGTAAAACAATCAGCGTTTCCCGAACTAACTTCGACGTTAGACTCAATATGGACCAATTGAGGAATTGGCTATTTTGAAAATATTGACAGATAACTACTTTGTCTTTGCGGACGGTGAAATAATTATAGGTAAAAACAAAATTCAAACAAAAAAAAACAAATCTAAATCGGTTTATCCATTTTGGAGCTTCGATGCCACAGACAGATACACAAATACACAGGTCAAACTTATTATAATACCTATCTTTCGCGGCGGGCGTCGGGAGTTAAATACTTAAGAAATTAGGTACATGTAGGCTGCTGAAGTAGTGGCAGGGCACAATGCGTTTCGCAGTTATAATTTGGGCAGCTCGGCAGTCAGAAGCAGCCTGGATCCACTGTCGACCCGCGGCCCTTTTCAGGTCGTCAGTCCACCCTATCAGGACGCCCTTTTTTTTAACGTTGGGAAAACTTCTTGGATACCCGGCAGTGCAGGGGACGCTGCAGGGTTCACATCGGCTTTCTAGAGCGGCCGTAGATGGGCGGAGGGAGTCGCGGGAACGTTATGACACGATATCCGCTACCCACCATGTCTGTCCAGCGCGGGGAGGGCTACACTCCCTGTCATAACCTCGGCGTACCCGGAAGTGGAGGTACGCCGGCCATCTCGAGGGACTTCATGACCGGCGGTACTCTCTCTAGGACTACCGCCCAGTCCCGGTCAAGGGGGAATGTGGCGGACATAGGCCAGCCGCCTGCACCCTAGCCTCCTCCGGCGGATCGAATGGGAGGGGGGATCCCCTTTCTGCAGTCTTTCCGCCCTCTTTCCGTCTTATTGCCCCTCTACATATTCGGCGAACGTTCGCCAATCGAGATGGCCATGCGATGGTTGATACGCAACTACACAATGGCGACATTCAGTTGTGATCTTAACGTTTTCCGAGATGGACGTGGAAGCATTTGCCGCTGCGTCAATATATCTATACCTATCCCGATATATATCTATCCCAATATTTTTATTTTTATTCATTTAATAGTTACAGCATGTAACATTTCACAAATACATTTAAAAAAAACGAATAATTAAAAAATTATAACAAAAATTGTATTATAAAATTATATTAAAAAATTATATATATATTGTTATATTTTTTAATTTTTAAGTTTGCATATAATGTATAATATGCTTATATAATTATAGATACATGTATATTATAATACATTATATGCAAATACATACATATAGAAACATATTATGCGTGATTGCGTGCATGTGTGTGTGTTAGTGTGTGTGGTACTTCATTATGAGGCCACGTATTAGTCATTTTTAAGAAAATTCATAAATTAATAAACAAAGCGTGACGTCCACACTCAACCGCGTTCGAGCAGGCACTGAGGAATGGGCCACGTGTGGATGCGTACCGCCATCGTTGGCCCACTGCCTTTGATGTGCGGCGGAAAAACCGACATCGAAGCCAACCCACGACAATCGCACGCGCCATAAGCCAACCTACGCAAATACGCCCTCCACACGCTCGCCGATCATAGTTGGCCAACGCTATGGCCGAATATGTAGAGGAGCAATTAGGTGAAGTTATCACCCTTTTTTTATCGTTGGGAAATCCTCTTGGATAGCCGGCAGTGTAGGGGACACTGCGGGGTCATGCCGAATTCGCACCGGCTAAAACCCAACGACTATCTAACGCGGCCGTTGATGGGCGGGCTCGCGGGGACATTGTGACACGACTTCGGTGCCGCTGTGACACGACTTTGGTGCCCCGCCACGATTATCCAGCGTCACGCTGCCTTTGTAAGTTTGTAAAGGCATAGTGTGACTTAAGAAACACATTAAAACATTTAATTGGGCAAAAGTTTCGCAAAATCAGTGGCGTGTGTGCATATATTGTAATACATATATGCATATGTGGAAGCAGTAGGTAATACTTTGACCGTGACCCGGTTTCACTTGCGGTCAACCGACGCGCGAAACCGTTTAAAAGTGTCGGCTTTTAATAAATACTTCTATTTTGAAATTAGAAATTATGATCACATGCTCTAACTGTATTTGTGAGTCGCTAGTTGTGTTCCGCGGTTTCGCCCGTCTTTTAAAGCGAGCGTTATTTTTGTCGACCAATTTGACTTCTTAAAGTTAAAATTTAGATAAAAATACAGGGAAAATTATAAATGTCTGTCTGTCTGTTACCTTTTCACGCCTTAACTACTCGATTTTTTTCGACCGCGTTGAAAAAAAAACAAGCAATATAACGACTGACATCTTTATTGCTATTACACTTTTGCCAGGCGTTAGTTTTCTTAATTTTAGGTGATCCCTTGGGAACAGTACTTTTTTTCTGGGTGAAAGGTACCCCTATGTCCTTTCTCGTATCCCTGACAACGTGTATGCAAAATTTCATGATGATAGGTTGAGTAGTTAAGGCGTTAAAAGGTAACATACAGACAGACAGAGTCACTATCACCTTTGTAATATTAGTATGGCCTGTGTACGCGGTCTGTTAGTCCGTCTATTTTATAATAGATTAATATAAATTTGTGATATGAAATACAAGAAAATCGTTATAAATTTTTTTTGCTGTAAGTATAACAAAATAAAAATTCCCATTATGTACTGAATGCATTAGAATCAATATATACCCATAATAATATACATACACAGTTATATGTACTCGTACACAGTTATATGTATGTCATACACAGTAAATAACTCTTTACACGTTATATAATAATTCTTTTATAACGACTTGCAAGCAAGATGGTTCCGATATAAAAAAATGTGTTGAAATATTATTTACAGTTAGGTAGGTACAATTATTGTTACATAAAAAATGTTGCCAGTTCGTAAAGTAACTTCAAAGTTATACTTTGAAACTCATTTTCCGCACTGGCAACACGAATTTTGTAATAACTATTGAAATTTCTATTAAATTGTGATTTACTGTTCACCACAGCCCCAGGTAATCTATACTAATCTTCTAATATATAAAATTCTCGTGTCGCGATGTTTGTTGCCAAACTCCTCCGAAACGGCTGGACCGATTTTGATGAAATTTTGTGTGCTTATCGGGTAGGTGTGAGAATCGGCCAACATCTATTTTCCATACCCCTAAATGTTAAGGGTGGTCCACCCCACAAAAATTTTTTTGGCAAAACGACGTCTGCCGGGTCAGCTAGTATTTTATTTGCATTTTGTATTTTTGTTGCGCAAAAATGTCTTGAAAAAAAAATTAGGTAATTCGTCTTGTTTGCGCTAATAGTAGGGGAGCCCAAGAGGAGATTTTGGGATTTACTTGAGCGCGTCAGATATTGCCAATAAATAAATAAATAATTTTAGATTGCACGCGACTTCGTCGGCGTAACTTTATAAAATATAGCCATGGACCTACAAAACTTTTTTGTAGGTCCATGAATATAGCCTATATGTTACTCGCTAATAATGTAGCTTTCTATAGGTGAAAGAATTTTCAAAATCGGTCCAGTACTTTTTGAGTTTATTTACGAACACGTTGAGAATTTGTACATTGAGAGATTTTATCTCTTTATAATATTAGTATAGATAACCGTGAATGAGCCATGTCTGTATATCTATACATATAAATAAAATTAGTGTGTCTGTTTGTAATATTGAAATAACCGTTTTTTACTACATGCATATGAATATATATACGGTACATACACCAAAATAACATTTTTTACAATTTTTGTCTGTCTGTCTGTCTGTTTGTTCCGGCTAATCTCTGAAATGGCTCGACCGATTTTGACGGGACTTTTATTGGCAGGTAGCTGATGTAATAAGGAGTAACTTAGGCTACGTTTATTTTAGAAAAAATCTTAGAAAAAATACACCCCGGGCGAAGCCGGGAGCGGGGCGCTAGTTAAATAAATAACTAGTCAAAATAACATATTAAAAGTCATAGGCTAAGTAAAAAAAAAAGGTGTAAATTTCTTTACACGTGAGTAAACGGTCATTTACACGTTAACAATAAATAAATTTAAAAAAAAATAAAAAAATAAAAAAAAACATCCAATCTCCATAAAAAAAGCGTTTTGAAATAAAACTTAAATCTATTTTCAAGCGAACTGTGTTCATGTTGAATAGAATAAAACAGTTTTATATTTATTGAAAAATGTTTATCTTTTGCGTATTATGCCATACTATTTTCCAAAAAAAAAAAATATTAAAAACATCACCAAATCAAACTTGATTTGTTTAATCAAAATCATAAAAGCCGTTCAAAATATCTTTTAAAAAAAATAATCTTTTAAGTTACATAGTTACGAAATTAAAAAATAGGTTCAGTAGTTTAGGAGTTCATCCCGGAGACACAATGTGACATCTAATTTTTATATACATAAATATATATATAAAGAAGATTGTTATATATTATATGTTAGTCGGGGAAAAATAAAATTTCGAACACATTATTTCGTACAGTACGTTTTTTTTGTTTTGAATATAGTTTAGTTTGATTAGAACCCCGTGTTACATTTTGGCCCCTCCCCCCAAAAAACTATTACGAGAAATAGGGGGTAAAATATTTATAAAAAAAAAAACCATTTAAAATATGTAAAGATGTGTGTGGCCTTTTACTTTAACGATTTCAAAATGAGAGCAAAATCTTTTCTACCATTCTGTACCAAAAAATGTGTACATAGAAACTTGAGTCTTATTACATGAGCGACAGGCTTGAATACGGCCTGTGTGGCCTCAATGCACCTTAACAACGCAACACGTGATGTAATATAACCGCCGCAATTGTAGAAAAATGGCAATTTCACTTTTTCTTATGACGTCGCTCTACGATTTTAAAAAAAACTAAACATAGAATAAAATTTTATCAAACCCTTTACATAATATAATACACACTATCTATCTAAGAAAAGGCATAGGGTACCTTACATCCAGAAAAAGAGGACTGTTCCCAAGGGATCGTCTAAAATAAAATCCTGGCCAAAGAACACGGGGTAGGTACCTTTCATCCAGAAAAATGCAAATTTGTTTTTTTTTTTTTTGTATATCTATATATATAAAAATTACATGTCACGTTGTTTTAATGCCAATGAACTCCTAAACTAGTGAACCGATTCTGATATATTATTTATCTATTGTACAATTTTAATTGTTTAATTTATTTACATGTCTAAATCATGTTTATGTCTAAGTAATTTAATTTATACAATATGTTTGTATAAAATATCATGTAATAATATGTTTGTATAGTGAGTCACAAATGGTGCTGGCTGGAAATGAGCGCTGCAGGTGCTTGTCCAACATCTCAGCACAGTGCTGGACACACAACACATCTTTTACCTGTTTTTTTTATTAATTTATGTCTTGTGGTTTTCGTATTATGTTTGTGTCTTTGTGTTGTGTAGTGAATAAAATTCTTTCTTTCTAAAAAAAGTATTGTTTCCAAGGGATCATCGATACTAATACTATAAAGGTGAAAGTTACTCTGTCTGTTCGAGCCGCCGCCGCCTCGAGGGTTAGGATAGACACCTACCCCTACCACCTATCCCTACCAGGGAGTATACTTAGTAGGGATAGGTGGAACGGGCGAAAAAATTAAGTACAGTAGGTATATTTCATATTTTTCAGGGTTGCCACTCACCTTGATTTTTTTTCCCTAGCTTAGGTACATCCATAAAATCAGATTGATATTTTATTTGTATCATATATTATTTTTATAACTGGTGTTTTTATATTTTATATTTGAGATAGATGTTAGTGGACCTCTCCGTTTTTATCTCATTAAAGAATTTGAATTTGAATTTGAATTTGAATTTGAAATCCCTAACTAATGCATTTAAAAAAATTTCCACCTAGTTTCATTAAATACTCATTTCACGTCAACAAAACACGAATTCAAAGCAGGTAATTGTCATTTTCGAGGGCAATTAAGGTGGGATAATGGCGCTGTTGTCAATTAGATAGCCAATAAAGACATTAGTTTGAAATGAAGATCGAAATCGCAGTTGCTATATTATTTTAACGAGTTTTTAACGTGACGCAAAATTTAACGAGGAAAACGACTTGTTTAATGGAATAAACACAGACAACTTATGAAGCCCATTACGAACCCCTTAGCAAAGTTTAGTTTAGTTTCGCAGTCAATTGGGCAGTCCGTCTGGCGGCAGTAACCGCCCCCTTACAAAAGACCACCATGAAATAACAGAACGTGTGCTTTTGTGTTTCGATTAGTGAGTAAGGGATGCCAGAGCTCATTTCCCTATACCTTTCCAATCCCTTAGCAATCTATTTACATTATCAGCGAGTAACATATTATAAAGAGAGATTTTTATTTTAATATTTTTGTATATACATATATTTGTAATGAATAAACTCAAAAACTAGTTTTTTGTCGCCATCTTTTAGGAAAATGACATGGCCATTATTCAAATAATTAAATTTGCCCATTGAGTCGCCGCTTGGCGAATTTGCCTTGACTAATTTTCATTTGAAACTGAGACATTAAAAGTGAAATGAGTCAAGTTGTCTCAGGTGTAGTTCGGTGACTCAGTAGTGTTTCATATTATACTTGCTGTTGCACGCGACATCGTCCGCGTAACTTAATAAAATATGGCCTGTGTTACTCGCAGATAATGTAGCTTTCTATAGGTGAAAGAATTTTTAAAATCGGTACACTAGTTTTTTAGTTTATTCATTACAAAAATAGCAAAAATAACTCTGAAACGAATTAACTGATTTTCATGAAACTTGGTAGATAAACATTTGGACGTACGTGACACAGGATAGGCTACTTAATATTTTTCAACGCGGACGAAGTCGTGGGCACCAGCTAGTTATTATAATATAACTTTTAATATATTTAAGCCTTCGGCTTCGGCTGAGGGTTGTGGCGATAGCCGATCAATCGGCTTCGGCTTCAGCCAGAAATTAACCTTCGGTCCGACACTACTTGGGAGTAACTTAACTGTCATATTTTGCTTAATTGAAATTAATAACAATGGTACTGATAAATAATTATTACACGTCGCGATTGTTCGTATGTCTCGATTTTATCACTACCGTACGTGTCTTTGTGAGAATTCAGAGATATTATGGTATGCAGGGTTGCCACGAAATAATAATAACATATATTCTTCATTAGACGAATATATGTTATTATTATTATTTTATATCAATACTAATAATAAATCTGTAAGTGTAGGTATTGTATGTATGTATGTTCCTCCATAACTCTTAAACGAATTAACTGATTTTCATGAAACTTGGTACATAAACATTTAGACGTACAGGACACAGGATAGGCTACTTTTTTCTTTTTCAACGCGGACGAAGTCGCGGGCGCCAGCTAGTATTAATATAAAATTCTCGTGTCGCGGTGTTTGTTGCCAGACTCCTCCTAAAACGGCTGGACCGATTTTGATGAAATTTTGTGTGCTTATCGGGTAGGTCTGAGAATCGGCCAACATCTATTTTCCATACCCCTAAATGTTAAGGGTGGTCCACACCAAAAATTTTTTTTGGCAAAACGTTTGCCGGGTCAGCTAGTATATTATATATTTATAGGTTGTATATTAATTTTAACTAGGAGTATTTTATTTTGAAAATTTTCTTTGTTTTTGGAGCTTTTATGTATTGTTTTATATAGAGACCAGCGCAGGTTTCTACAACCTGCATTATGCTGAGTTGGGACGTTTATGTTTGTCTTTCTATATGTTATCTATGTATGTTTTTATGTCTTTTGTTACAAATAAAAATATATTATATTATATTCTAATAGTAAGTCGACCGTCAGGCCGCCTGTCGCCATTTACAATTAAAAAACTTGTTAAGAAACCTTTAATGAATTCGTCGATTCTAGGTCAGCGGGAAATTGTTATTTTTAATCATTTTTGAATTTCGAAACATTAATTAATGTTGGTTGACTATCACTATTTCCAATTCATTATTTAAAATTAGAACGTTCGAAATAATTCGAAAATTAGTCCATATAATATTTATAGTACAGGTAAAAAGCATACGTTCAACTTATTTATAAAGATACTCAGGCAAAGTCGCGTGCATTGGGCTATAGTGTACAAAAAAAATTCTTACGAAAAATTTTACTTCAACTAAGTTATTTTCACCCACTGAAAAAGGCTGTCACGCTTCCCCGTTCACTAGTTGTTGTTGCGCCACACAGCCTTATAGCAACCAATCTTAAGGTCACAATTGCAAAAGCAACGAACTGGCAATAAATTACCGTTGCACATTTTTTTTTTAAATATACTCACTAATTTTTCTATTATACTTGAGACGTTCCAGTACGCGTTGCATTGAGAACAGAGCCATATTAATGTTTCACCACAAAACACGAACGCTTGAAATACTTTGAGTAGGCGAAAAAATCTTCTATATAAAATAATTTCTGATCAACTTATTTATTATTACTTGAGATTTGTATGCAATTCGGGTCAGTTATCGCCGGCCATGTTCAAATCAGCGCGCGCGTCGAGTGCAAGATAGCGACTGAGGCTCGCGCGCCAGTAAACTAGGTTTTGGTGCGCGCGGTTTATTTTTATTTTATTTTTTTATTAATTTATTTTCGTCCGACTGTAAAGCAGTCGCGGTCAAACGCGAGACGCAAGTGGGCCGCAATACACTTTTGGTGCAAGTGCATGGGGCGTTCGCGTCTATAAGGTTTCGGCACACGTAAGACGACAATGCGTTACGACGTGACGTGTCGTACTCATAATCGTACGAGGTCGCCATTAGTATATGTGATGGGAACTTAATGTGATTAAGTACTATAATTACTACGATTATTATGTTATTGAGAAATATTATTGCACGAAAATATTGCTATATCTTAGTTACTTTACATTATTTCATTTATTTATTTAAGGAGAATTTTCTCTCCGAGATATAAATAGTAGAAAGCTTGTACTTCTATTTACATGACGTGTGTCTATTTGATGTCCAATTTCAGTCAAAACAAATATAAATCCAAGTAAGTTTTTTTTATGTTCAGGTCAGCACAGGCTGACGGTCCACTTGATGGTAGGTGGCTAACGTCGCCGAAACACTTCCCTTACTCACTCACCGTCACCGAAACACAACAGTAGACCCAAATGCTGTTATTTCACTGTGGTCTTCTGTAAGGAAGGTGGGTGGTTACTGCCGCCAGTTACTTCCACTACTAAACTGCTGCCCCCGCGGAAAGTAATAACGGGCCGCGCGTTTGGAACGCCTGGGGACTTAAAGTACATTTCATTTTACACAATCTATTAACGTAACAGGTCCATTATGAAGAGCGTTGGCGTGTAAAAAAGGCATTATTTATAATAAACAAAATACATAAAGTCAGAAGCGAATTTTATTTCGATTACATAAGAATGGATGCCCTTTATTACGCATTACCTAATATATATATATCAGATTGGCTATAATTTTTTAAACAAGCACGCTCTTTGGCTATGTCTGCCTTATTTTCCACCGAATTACGTACACAGAATGCAAGTACAGTCGGTGTACGTCTGAAAACCTTCGTCAATTTTACAAATTCATTCCATTATTAAATCGTATACTCTTAGTGCCTTTTGAAACTAAACCACCAAGCGGACAACTGACAGAAGTTTGAAATGAAATTTTGGCATGACTGATAAATGTCGTCATACTTTTTATATTTTTTATATTTTTATATTTTTTTTTATATTTTTTTTATTTTTTTATATGTCGTCATTTTGAATCTTTTCATACTCTGACTGTATTTATTTTCATTTTTTCCCCTTTTCCGTTTCTATTGCCATGCCTTTTTATTTTTAAGCATAATTCAAAACAGTTCACGTGAGACTAGCGACCCGCCCTTTTTTAATGTAGGGAAATCCTCTTGGATTTTCGGCACCAAAGTTGACCCTGTCGGGAATCGAACCCACTTTTGAGACACACAAACCACTCATCTAATGGGTCGACACTCATCCAATCCGATGGGTTGCGAAAAACACGTCCCAGACTTTTAATAACTTAAGTATTATATATTATATTCCACTTATAATTAAGATTCAGATAATGTTTTATTTATTTAAATCTGTGTACATACTTAAATGTCTTAATTTTAACTTAACATAGAAAATAACTCTAACTAAGTACCCAATTAGTGTACAATGTCACGACCTCGTCATATTTGAACGGCTCTAAGGTTGGAGACGAGAAAAAAATGACAAAAATTATCTATTTGTATTGTTCACTTTACAATGAATTAAAATAAATCACGACCTCATTGGAGATGTTTAACAAATTTGTTATTTACTTACTTACTTGAGTACAATAACAGTTTTTTTTTGTCTATACTAACTAATATTATAAAGAGAGAAAAATTTGTACGTTTGTAATGAATGAACTCAAAAACGACTGGACAGATTTTGAAATTTCTTTCACTCTAGAGAAAGCTACATCATCAGCTAGTGATATGGGTTCATTAATGCATGTTTTATGAAGTTACGCGGGCGAAGTCGCGTGCAACAGCTAGTCACAAATAAAGTTGACGGACGGACGGACGGACAAGTATAACGTTGACTGTCTCGGGCTGTATGTCATTCGTTATTGAAAAATTTCCTCGTTCGAGTGGATGCTTTAACACGCTTCTCCCAGTGATACCGGGTCGATTCCAAACAGGGCCAATTTTGAGAATGAACTTTTCATTTTCATAGTTGGTTCTAGAAAGTAGTGCCCTGCCACTAAGTTTACTTATTTATTCATTTTCGTACGCTCAATGTTTGTATAAATCGACAAAACAATATTTGTCTAGCTATAGACACTTCATGCGATTTCCTGCGGTACAAAGTTCGCGTAAGTACGGATAATTCCATGATCTTTAATGATGAAAAAATATGTGATTTTTTTCTTCTTCTTTAGAAACCTATCGAGTGGGGTACGAGTGGGGGGGGGGTGAAAGGGCTCCATGAACTCCAAAAATATACCACACCATTACAATTCATAAAAAAATTCAGAAAAAAAGCCAGTTGTTTCATAAAAAAATAAAAATAAAACGTTTTCAAAACTCACTAAGTTTGGGATTTTCCTGACAAGAAGTGGCTGATAGAATTATTCTAAAATTTACGTCGAATGACTTAGCGTTTGGACTCGGGCAGCCCGTCTGGCTGCTGTAACCATCCCCTTACACGAGACCACCGTGAAATAACACCATATGTGCTTTTATGTTTCGGTGAGTAAGTGGGGGATGCCAAAGCCTCCTTTCTAATCCCGCTGTACTTGGAAGCACACTTGCAGGACCTGTTGCGTTAAGGATACGGGCCATTTTAATAAATCCTTTCCTAAAAGGAAGGGCACTCTGGTATTCCTTACTCACCGCAACCGCAACACAACTGCGCACGCGCATGCTGTCATTTCACTGAGGTCAACTATGTATATGTACTGTTATTTCACATAATGTAACATCCTGTAGACGGTGAAGTCTTACTTAACAGGTTGACATTAAGTGTTTAAGTTTTCGTCATAGTGATGTAAAGTAAACCGCATATATGTAACTACGTATTAGGTACAACATATCTGTCGAATCACGCAAGGTCGTTGTATAAGTACTGTAGAACTGTGTGTACACTAAACTTCTTTGAGAACTTGTTAATTTTCCGAGAATATCGCGATCGATGACAAAATAAACACTTTTTTTAAATTTTTTTTATGAATATTTTAACTTTAATGAATATGATGATTATAGTAGTTTTAAGAACGAGAGATTGGTGAAAGAGAATTTATTTATTTATTCATATATTTTATTTTATTTTACAGCAAAACAAAATAACATACAATTGATACAGTATTAATACCTAGCTACATACATTGACAATTAAAGTGTTTCATTATGTAGGACTTAAACAGGCTTTACTTTAAATATATTGCCTAAGTTAATTACTAATTATTAATTCTAAACTTTGCGAGATATATCTGGGGTTGTGTATGAGCAATATGTGTGTGTGTGGTATGTGTGTGTGTGGTTCTATTTATTTCTCATTTAGTGTATTCCATTCACGACACTTATTACATACTTATTGATTATTTAATTTAAATTTTTTCCACCTTTTGGAAATCTCCCTTTTGAGCAAGGTATATTTTAGGACATGAACATAACATGAGCCTCCTACTTACTTACTTATGTAGAAGAGAGCCTTTTTCAATTCAAATTAAACGGCAGACGAAGTCGCGGGCACCAGCTAGTTATAATTAAATATTTAACCTAAAGATAAATATTATAATTTCCTAATGCATTTCGTATGCGTCACTTCTGATTGTGATTCTGTTTGCTTGTTAAACTTTGTATGGCGTGAATGGTTCTTAAACAAATTCCATATAGTCGGGGAAAAATAAAATTTTGAAGACATTATTTCGTATAGTTCGTTTTTCTTGTTTTGAATATAGTTTAGTTTCACTAGAAATCCGTGTTACACTTTTTTCCCTCCCTCCCAATATGTATTACGAGAAAGAGGGGGTAAAATATTTAATTGCTATATATTTTATTGTAAAAAACCTACAGTAGAGATTTTTAGTGTTTTCATTTAGTTCTGTATTTCGTTAATTGTATTTAAAAATTCCACATTTTTTTTATTGAAAATTTTAGCTACACAATACGTTAAAATGTTGTTTTTAAAGAATTTCTAATAAACTATCTTAAAAAATCATACACACGGTGAATTTTTGATATTATGATCTCTAGATATATCCAGTAGCCACTATAAGTTTTCACCCGGGTGACTATAAAACATCTATAAAAATAGAGCTATAATAAAGTTTTTTGTCTTTATTTTACTGATATATTAATTGTACAGAAGATATTTTATGACATACACATTTGTATGCATATTATACACACTCAACAAAAAGTCACCAAAATTTTATGACATATTGAAGCAAACAGAATTAATTTAAAATTTAAGTAATAGTTTCTTATATATAACGCGCGCACAATAAGCGCGCGACCTTGGAACCGTCCTTTGTGGCTAGTGTGTGAAAGGGAGGGATATATATTTTCTATGCAACATGACTCATTACTTTTTTAGCTTTCCTGGGATAGCGGTGCCGTATTGTATTTTATTATTATTTAATATCCTAGCTGTTGCACGTGACTTCGCCCGTTTAACTTTAAAAAATATAGCCCATGTTACTCGCTGATAATGTAGCTTTCTATAGTGAAAGGATTTTTCATTACAAACATAAAAAATACAAATTAGTATAGATTATTTTTTAATTTAATGTCTAATTCGTTCATCAGACTTGGTATTAAGGCTTATCCTTCTAAAAAATTGAATTTTTGCAACATTTTGTAACAATGTTATTCATTATATATACGCCTTTTCTTCATCGAAAAAAATATATGTTTATCTATAAGATATGAGGAATGATTTGTTGGGATTAAAATTTTTATTTTATTGAAATTGATTCAGGAAAAAAATTCTAAACACCCCTTTTATTTTCAGTTATAACAATCTCACTTCTACAATATTTATCAAAAGATTATGAAATTTTGTACACTTATGAAGATAACAATGTAGCATGATTTGTTGAAAGCGCTTTTTGAAAATTCGTAAAATTGAATTTTATATAATGTTTTATCAAAAATATTTCCCCACTTAGCGCTAGCCCGTTCTCGTCCATAAAATCAGTGCGGGGCGAGTCGTGATACTAGACGGACCTGTGCCGCGTTGCACCTCATCAAATTATTAATTTTTACGTAATAAACAAAGAATAAACATTTTAGTGGCAGAACAGACAGTGCATGATAGTGTATATAATACTTTAATAGGTTTTCTTTTTTGTCTTACTAGGTAATTAAATCTTTAAAAAACTAAATATAAATTATGTTGTAATATAATATTCAATTTATTAATAATCTGAAATATTCAATTTGAATATTCAATTAATAATTATTCATCTGTACAGTATATATACTTGTTATCTAAATTTAATAAAGATAGGAAGTAAGCAAAGGAGGCAAAAACGTAATATATCAAAAATAAACCAAAAGAGGAAGGAAAGTTTTCATGAATTTTAATTAATTAAATAATTAAATTAATTAATATTAATAATAATTAATTATTAATTAATACAATATAAATTAATAAGCCTAATAAATAAATAAATAATAATAAAGCCACTATAAAGCCGGATTCCCACTCACGTATCTAGTGACTCATCGAATTGTTCTCCTAGAAGGAGCGGTGGGGGGTTTCCCTATTGTAGGTGGTGACGTAGGGCCCCGTGACCTCCAGAAAAATCCGATATCCTCGATACACCGTTATATCTGGTAAAAAGTTGGTGAGCGGTTCTCGGAAACTATGAGGGATAGAAGGGTGGCGTTTGCGGAATGTCATAGAGGGTGATCGGTAGTCACCAAGGAAAGTGTCATCCGGTCTACCGGGGCACCAAAAATTTTTAACAGCCCCCTCCTTGGACCCGACCGTAACTCGTAAACGGCGCGTCACAGCCGGGCCGTGTTTGTGCTCATCGGGGACGTCTCGACGAGATAAAAAATTTGACGCCCCCTTCGGACCCCCCCGACCGTAACTCGGAAACGGCGCGTCACAGCCGGGTTGTGTTTGGAGTCATCTGAGATGTTTCAAGAAGACGAATTTAAAATTTATTATAGACCAAATGGCAAATTTGAAATTTGGTCAATTGCTGTCTATTGTAACCATGGTCAACGGTTACAAATAGACCCCCCATGTTAGGTATCATTTGAAAGGCCTTAATGAGGGTAATCTATCAACACCATCCTCTCAGCCCCCCTCCGCTTCCCCCTTACTCCCCCCCTCCTTTAAAATTATACAATTAATAATAATAACACCCAAAACCAAAACAATTAGACATGGCAAAAGACAAGACAAAACGAAAACAAAATGAAAACGTGAATAAATTTTCTACAAGAATATTTGTTTTTTTTTTTTTTTAATTTCTATTTACATGAATTTTAAAAATTATAAAAAGGGCTTTTGATAGCGTTTAGAAAAATCAAGCGCTGAATCAAAAATATGGAGAAAATAATAAATGTTAAGTGTGCCTTTTACAGTTCAATATACCCAAAAAAGCCCCACAGTTTCCATTTAATCCACTCAGCCGCTTTTTTGTCCCACTCGATAGATTTTTTAAAAAAATTGAAGAAGCAAGATTCTCGCTCTAAAAAGTTCGTAATCTTTAGCAAAATGAAAAAAAAAAACACTTTTTGTCTCAATTTCTTGTCACTTCACTCACTTGGTGAATTTAAAAAAATAAATAAAAAATAAATAAATTATTACAGCCAGCATTAGCGTTACCCAAACAAAACGTACCACGCGAAAATTGCACGGTTGGTGCGAAAACTCAATTTTTACTGAAAATTAAAAAAAATGTTAGTTTTGATAAAAACAGTTGTTTGGCTCTTTTACCATATATTTTATATTCGTATAAAGAAATATACATACATCTATACATATAAATAAAATTGGAGTGTCTCTTTGTAATATTGAAATAACCGTTTTTTACTACATGCATATGAATATATTTATATACGTACATACACCATATATGAGTACATACACCAAAATAAACCAACCACATAACCAAACCAAATTTTTGTCTGTCTGGGTGTCTGTTTGTTCCGGCTAATCTCTGAAATGGCTGAACCGATTTTGACGGGACTTTTATTGGCAGGTAGCTGATTTAATAAGAAGTAACTTAGGCTACGTTTATTTTAGAAAAAATCCAAAATAACATCCAAAATAACATTTTTTACAATTTTCGTCTGTCTGTCTGTTTGTTTGTTCCGGCTAATCTCTGAAATGGCTGGACCGATTTTGACGTGACTTTTATTGGCAGGTAGCTGATGTAATAAGGAGTAATTTAGGCTACGTTTATTTTAGAAAAAATCCAAAATAACATCCAAAATAACATTTTTTACAATTTTCGTCTGTCTGTCTGTTTGTTTGTTCCGGCTAATCTCTGAAATGGCTGGACCGATTTTGACGGCACTTTTATTGGCAGGTAGCTGATTTAATAAGGAGTAACTTAGGCTACGTTTATTTTAGAAAAAATCCAAAATAACATCCAAAATAACATTTTTTACAATTTTCGTCTGTCTGTCTGTTTGTTTGTTCCAGCTAATCTCTGAAATGGCTGGACCGATTTTGACGGGACTTTTATTGGCAGGTAGCTGATGTAATAAGGAGTAATTTAGGCTAGGTTTATTTTAGAAAAAATACACCCCGGGCGAAGCCGGGAGCGCGCCGCTATACACTCTAAAAACATAACCCTCGTTGTGGCGCAGACGGGTAAAAAATTTTACTAGGTAACATAATTTACTACCTAAATAACAAAACACGCTTCATTGTTACTGAATTATCCCTCTACATTGTAAATAATTATAAATTTGTAGTATGTATTTGCAGTAAAGTAGGCTCAAGGTGTGCCTTTGTCGTCTAGTCTCCATACTACTCTTTGCCATCTCTGTGCGGTCGATCTCTTGTAGAGGGTGGCGCGGGGAAATCAGCCTAATAATTCAAGGCCAAATCGGCGTTATACACCTCAATACTAGAGGTACGAACAGTGATATGTTAAACAAGACAGGATGCGCCCTTACAAAAAAATGGTCCACCAATTTGCACATTTACTAAAAATAGTTTGTTTTCATTGCCATCTTAATACGTATTTTTATTTCTTATTGGCGTATTCTGTTATTGTAAAGTGTTCTCATTGGTTGGTAATTGACTGTGTCACATCTGTGTCAAACTAATTGAATGTTGTAAGCAAAAACAAACTTCTTTGTCTTAACGGCAGTAAAAAAACTAAAAACAAACGTCGTGTAGCGCATGCCATCTCTTTCTTCATTGAGATAAATCACGATGTTAGATAGAGACAACGACATTATTCTTTTGCGAGTCAAAATTTTAACACGTGTAAAAACGGACAGGGCCGGATTTGAGATGTGAATATTATTTGCCAAAATACAGGGCCGGATATGAGATGTGAATATTATTTGTTAAAATACTTATTAAGATTAAGTGCAAGCAAATAATAATAAATTATTTAGTCTTTATTTAATAAGTAATAAAGATTAAATAATTTCGTTGTACAGAAAATATATGTATTATATTATGAGTAACATAACTTTATTAAGTCCATATAGTACATAGGTTTGGGACAAAAAAAAAATTTTTGTTTAAACACAAATGTAGGGTGTACGCGACTATTACAATCTAAGTTCAAAGGACACAAAACACACAAACGCCTTCGATTCTTCAGTTGCAACAACTGCTTTTCTTGATGCCATTCGACAGCTGGACTTCTGTCGCAAGATGAAATTCGGATTTTTCCCGACTTCGGCTTCCACGGCATAGCCGAAATTCTGCCGGTCCCCACTGGTGGGAACCCTTAGTGGGCCTCCGCGGAAGCACGAAAGGTAACCATAAAAAGAAGAACGACCAGGCGAGTGCATCGGAGAAAAATCGTTCAAATCAGACCAGTAGTTTCGGAGATATCGCAAGATTAAAATTTCCCGAAAACTGCCCTGATTTCGGGAATCTGTGTCTCCTCAAGGAAAAAGTCGCGCGGTAGTGATCAACAGTGTGTTACAGAGTGTTTCCTCCTCTATTTTTTGGCGAAAAAACCAAGAAGATCAGCCAAGAAACCACAAAGATACAGCCAAAAACATTTTATACAGAAATCGGGACAAAATTGTGAAATTTTATTTACGTAAAATTATTTTAAGTCAAAATCCTCAAATCCTCATTTTTATCAAAAAGGCATATACCATCTGATAGCCCATCTCAAAAAGTTGGGATATTGAAAAAATTGTAATTTTTGGACATTGAGGACCGGTGTTATAGGGCACCAAACTTTTTCATACTGAGGGGTCCTGTTAACTGGGCTATTTCGACGAGTCTTTTGCTTACCCTGAAGTCCAGGATCACCGAAGGAGGAAAACACCACCACCACTTATTCAACTTTTGCCACTCTATCCGACGACACAAGCAGCTCCGGAATCGGACTCGGGCGGGAGCCGGGACACTTCGGGAGAAAATTTAAGTTCCACTCTAAGTTGACCCGCGGCTACACTGCTACCATACTACTGCCTGCAGCCGGACGTGTCCACAGAATTTAAAATTAAGATCTTAAAAAGCTAATATCTCCACAACCAATAGCGCTAAAATTCTGTGAGACACGCCGTCAGGTTTGGAAAATTAACATCTGTTTTCCCAACTTGGAGGGACCACTATTATCCTCACCCGACTTCACCTGTAAAAAATTGAAAAACCTATAACTTCCCTGTCCTAAGTAGTACATAGACGTGCAATATGTTGTTGGATAGGCCTCGACGGGACCTGTCTGGGGACCTATGGCGCTGGACTGGTGCTACACCCGGCTTCGTCTGAAATTTTAAATTAAATTATTTTTGGCCATATTTATCTAATACTTCAAAATCTTTTCTAAATTCTCTCCCAAGCCGACCTTTGAGACCCTTCCTCCCCCTTATTTGGCTACCCCCCTCCCGATTTTTTTGCAAATATCTCGTTTTCTATGGGGTTTTCGCTATTTGTATTTATTATCAATATTGTAGAGGATTAAATTCCCTACAACTTTTGTTTCAAAAAAATTTTTAAACGTTGAATCGTTTTCGAGTAAGAGGGTGGAGAGCGCGCGGTTAGAGCATGATCTAAGGTCAACCGGTAGTCCCGGTCAAAAACACGCTATATAAAGTTTATTAATTACTAGCTGACCCGGCGAACTTCGTTCCGCCTAACAGTCGATTCTTTTAGGTTCTTCAATATTACAAACAGACACTCCAATTTCATTTATATTAATAATTTTCATTATTATCTTATTAACTATTATAATCAATATTGAAGTCACAGTGGCGAAGTGGTGGAGGAACCTCAGCTAATACCTATGGCAGAAAAACTTTATACAATTACAATTACCAACTGTTTATTATAATAAATTACAACGACGGGTATGTTATGTGAGGTTTGCCTGCACTTAGACAAGACATAAAATTTGCTACAATTTGAGTGCAACAACAGCTAACAGATCTGTCTAACAGATCCCCAGATACACTACTTCAAAAATGGGCCATTTTGTCCAAAAAGTTAGAAATTTTCAGACTTTTTTTCGCTTATAACTTCTGAAAAGTGCATTCTACGGAAAAGTCATCTTACACAATCTTCAAGAAGATAAAAATTTCTAAAATTTAAGTGCTTCTGCAGCTCTGTATGTCAAATAGATCCCGAGATACACTACTTCAAATATCGGTCATTTTCCCCAAAAAGTTAGAAATTTGTAGTTAGCGGTTAACGCGGGTTTCATAGTAAGTTTGTCGAATTCAACTTCTATAGGTATTTTTTATGATTCGAAATAATAAAACAATATAAATTTTTTTGTATGCCATCTCAAACCATCGGAAAAGAACGGAGTTGCCGATTAGCCTTTCTACTACAAAACAATCCAATGCAATGACTATACGCATTCATACTTCGGTATGCTTTGAGAATGAAAAGTAAAATAAATTAATCCGTAAGAGTGTACTACGGTTACAATTACGTGGCATTCATTTGCTAACTTTCACTATGCAATTCGATATTTGCGATCTTGCCACAAAAATTCGAGTACGCTACTTCATTTCTTTGTATAGTGAGGTACGTTGCAGCTGTAATCGAACACAAGAAGCAATGTACTTAAAAGTGACAGTAAAGACGCGAACTGTGATAACCGTGTTAGAAGTCGACGTACATGTTGAAACTTGAATCGGACCGCATTGACAAGGGCAGCGTCCTACCTCACCGCCCGCTTTACCCTTTCCCCTCGATAAATATTTCATTACTATTTTTTGCAAATACTAGAAACAGTGTTTGTATTTTCAGGTGATAATTTCATTTTGAGACAAATTATCAATTATTATTTTATTTGCATAAAATAAATTCTGTAGATTTACTCATATGTATAAAAAACAAAAATAACGGTTTAAAAAAAAACCATAGTAGTCACCCGAGTGAAAATTTATGGTATAGTTTTCCATAAATAAATATATGTTATAGTGAAAAATCACCGATTGTCGGGTTTTTATTTTAGAGTTATATTTTTTCTATTTTATTTAAAACCTTTGAGACCAAAAAACCACCTATTTTTAAGAAAAATAGGTGGATTTTTTGGATTTTATTACTAATATTTATTATAAGTCCCTCAATAAAAAAGTCACCCCTGTAGTATTTACTCTCATTCAAATATTGAAAATTTAACATTCAAACGGCATTTAAAAAAACATCCGGAACGTCACCCTGTGAAAAAATCGAAAATACCATTTACAAGCTAATATTTAATCAAACTACAAAATAAAACCTTCTGTAAGATTTAATGTAATTTTTCCATACAAACTTTTTTTCCTTGCCCGGACTAATACATAGCCTCGCGGTTACATGGCGGTTACCCAAGTACAATCGGGAACAAAATATTATGTTTTTAAATGTTTTCGAGTGTGTGTGTGTGTGTAAAAATTAATTTATTTAATTCTTTATTTTTTTTTTCATTTCATTTTAATAATGACTAGCTGGTGTCCACGACTTCGCATTGAAAACAAAATATGCGCCCGATAAACTCAATTTCGGATTATTATTTTTTTATTGTTCTCTTGAATAAGAATAATTTTAATTTGATAATAAAAACGAAATAATCAGCTGAATACATAAAATTACATTACATTCATATTAAATTTAGTTTCAAACATTAAAATTTCATTATGCTGAATGTGGTGGGGTTTTTTTTTTATGTCATGTTCGACAGGTAGGCTGACTGTCCACTTGATGGTGGGTGGCTACCGTCGCCTATAACACGAGCAACGTCACAGGTGTCGACATTGAAGAATAAGGGATGGGGTAATAGGCTCTGGCAACCCTTACTCACTCACCGAAACACAACAGCTTCTGAAAGGGGGTGGTTACTGACGCCAGACGGGCTGCCCAAATGACTGGGAAACGCACACTGCCCTGCCACTATTACAAAAAAAAATTTGAGGATTTGTAAAGAAATTTGGAACTTTTTTTTAAATTAATGAGTAATGACTATATGCTTACATGCCGCCAACAGATAGTAACAGGTAACATACTCATTATAATAATATATGTATATGATACAAAGCCTATTAATACATTTGTGAATGCGACTGTACCCGATGTGAGTAACTAACTTGTCATTAACGAAATGACTAACTAACTGACACATTAAATTGGTATTCATTTAATTGTATGCGTATTGCAAATTTATGTCTATACTTTTTATTTATTTATAGTTATTTGATTTGTTTTATTTAACATTTGCAAGATACGATACAGTGATAGTCTCCACCTGTACATATAATAATTTTATATGTGTAAATAACACGCCAGAAGGGATCACAACAGCCAATTTAGCTAAATCGAAAAAAAGTTAAAGCAAATTTCAAATTAATGATAAAATATTAAATGTAAAAATGGGTCGGGAGCAAATTTTTGCTCAAATCTGGGCGGAGTTGATGTCCCTCGTGATTTTGTTAAAAAATAAAATGAAAATATTGATTTTTTTTAATTTTATAAATCATTAGTTATACAATATAAATAATTTATTACGTATTTTGGTAAGGTGATAAATACTTAATATTTTTAATTATTAAAACCGTTTTGTTCAAAAAAAAAACTCAATGTACTTTTTGTTTTGTTACATATCATAATATAAGATAAAGTCCTCGCGAACAAAGTCGCAAGCAACGGCCTGTTTTTTTTTTTGGTTTTTTTTTTGGTTTTTTTTTTATAAATAAATACACATTCCACACAACACTATCTAGTTCCAAAGTAAGCAACTTATGCTTGTATTATGGATACCAGACAGTTGATATACTACATAGATTACTTTTTTTTGTAAATACATACATGTTATAAATACAAAACATCCATGACTCAGGTAAAAAGGTAAAATGTTAACAATAAACATTTGCCCCTAGCGGGATTCGAACCCGCGACAGTTTGGTTAACAGCTAGGGTTACTAGCCACAAGACCAAACGTGTCGCCAGTTATTTTTTAATGTTAATTTTTTTTAACGCATGTCCACACTAGTTAGTACATATATCTTTTTATAATTGTGTAATCAAAGCACTTAGCGTGTCTACTAGTGTTTGAGTACATATTTATACTATATTTGACAAACAAACCTCGTACGTAGGTATCACTTTTTTAAAATTGATACCTATTCAACGTAGGCTATTATGTTTTGGTGGGTGGTAGTGGGATACTACGTTTTGGAAATGTGCTTTATCTCTGATGTGCTGTCTTTGATACCGTCATGATCATATAGCATAGTGAGCATAGAGTAGCTTTTGAACGCGACTGTTTCTTAGGAGTTTACTCCTTAAGAATCGATTTCATATTATAAGCCCGGGATATGAAAATTTATGTGAGTAAAATCAAATGTCACATGTCACACGTTACGCGTTACAGGCTACAGTATGCTTCAATACATATTAATATAATACAATACATTTAATATTATTATATTAATTTTTAAAAATTGATAATAATTTTCAATTTTTAGTTTAAGGTAGTCCTTAAAATACTTTTTTTCTGGATGAGAGGTACACAATGTCCTTTTCTACATATACATATCATATACCATGTACCATGTATATACATATACATATCCGCGATCACATGGTAGGTGTGCAAAATTTCATAATAATCAATAGAGCAGTTAAGGCGTGAAATTTTAACAAACCAGTTTGACTACTAGTTAAAACAGTTAGTTTTAACAACAAGTTGAATATGCTTACATAATACATATGATTGGGTATTAATATTTATTATATATTTATATTATTATATATAACATTGCTGGATCATTTACAATAGCAATCGTTGAACAATAGACAATCAATAATATCTACTAAATGTTTTAGTATGGCTCAATCAAGCGTCATCGTCTGACGTTATAGAATTATTTTTCCAATCAATTAATATATCTATAATATAAAAATGAATCCCTAAATGTGTTGCTAAGCGCAAAACTTGAGAACGGGTGGACCGATTTTAATTCTGTCTTCACTCATTGATAGAGGGATAATCAGGGAAGGTTCTTACGTAAAAAAAAGCACCCCGGGCGAAACCCAGATGCGGCGTCTGTACCGACGCTGGTCTTCCGGCCAGCCACCGCATGGGGGGCATTAACTGCTCCCCACCTGTCGTTAAGGGCCGCCTCACAGCGGTGCCTTCGGCAGCCCTCTCCAGGGCTACCCGTGCCGCAAGGGGGGAGTCAATGGACACTCTTGGTGCCCATTGAATCCTCCCAATGCTAGAAAACGCTGGCGGTTGGGCAAGAGAAGGCGGGCACCACCCCGTCTTCAAATGTCCACGGGGACCTGCGCACACAGCAGCGTCTAATATATAAAAGGCGATGTGTCTATGTGTGTCCCCGTATGTCTCCTATAGACTCCTATAGCGGGGTGCATTTTTTTTTACGTAAAAACCTTCCCTGATTATCCCTCTATCCATGAGTGAAGACAGAATTAAAATCGGCCCAGCCGTTCTCGAGTTTTGCGCTTAGCAACACATTTAGGGATTCATTTTTATATTATAGACTAGCGACTCGTTCCCGGCTTCGCCCGGGTGCAAAAACTTTCCCCGTAAAAACCTTCCCTGATTATCCATCTATCCATGAGTGAAGACAGAATTAAAATCGGTACAGCCGTTTTTGAGTTTTGCGCTTAGCAACACATTTAGGGATTCATTTTTATATTATAGACTAGTAATGATATGGATATTAGTAAGAAAGTAAGGATTTCTCTATGTTTTAGTGGAATTATTTGTTAATTACAAAAATGGAAAAAATAGTTCTTGTTTAGTAACTATAGTTACGAAAGGGTGAAAGAAAATTTATCTTTTTTCGTAACTGGTTACGAAAAAAATTATGAATGTGGATGAAGCGATAAAGTCGCTGTCCGCTTCTTCTATTTCTTCTAAACCTTCCAACAGATTTTGATACGATTTTCACTAATGGTAGTCGCGATAAGCGAGGAAGGTCTGCGTATATAATTTTCAGACACAAATGCATCCGTGCTAAGCCGGGAGCGGGTCGCAATAGAATTCAATAATTATTTTAAAAATGAAAACGCTAAAAACTTATTTAGAGGTTGTCACTTTTGACATGTTTTAATATTTTTAAACATTCAAGGCAACTATTGTATTTTTCGTATAATTGTAATATTTACAATAATGACGTCTATATCTGTATATCTATCTATATATCTATCTATCTATCTACCCAAACAAACAAAACAGAATCGCTAAATATGTTGCTAAGCTCAAAATATTCTTATTAAAAAAAAAAAATAATAATTTTATTTTTGACGACAGATGTCGCTGCGACGGCAGTTTATAACGCGCTATCGTTTCGTTCCTCAACGCAAAGTACACTTTCCCTACCCATCTCCTACTCGAGCGTCGCGTCACTGATCGTCACTCGTATTCATGTTAATTTGCCTACTATGTTTAGATAATCTAAATGAAACGTTAATTTATGTTAAATTAACTATAGCAATCACTAAATTTTGACACTATAATTTATGTTCTAATTGACGACTTGACGATTGACGAGTCGCAAGTTAGCGTTAATAGAATTAAGCAAAAAAAAAATTAATAGACAAATATATAATAATATATGTTAATAATTAATGTATTGATTGACCAAAGAGTCCGTGCGGATTGACCATTAGAGATGATAGTATAATCAAATCAAATAATTTATTTCTCAAAAATAGGATAACAAGATCACATTTTATAAGCAATACAACGCTTGACCTCTTGTTGCTTTATAGATGGTCCTTCGGGAACAGTCCCTTTTTTTTAATAATGAAAGGTAACCTATGTCCTTTCCTGTATGCCTGACAACGTGTATGCAAAATTTCATGATGATCGCTTGAGTAGTTAAGGCGTGAAAAGAAAACAGACAGACAGATCACGTTTATAATCTATACATATAAATAAAATTGGAGTGTCTGTTTTTAATATTGAAATAACCGTTTCTTACAACATGCATATGAATATATATAACATACACCAAAATAACATTTTTAAAATTTTTGTCTGTCTGTCTGTTTGTTCCGGCTAATCTCTGAAATGGCTGGACCGATTTTGACGGGACTTTTATTGGCAGGTAGCTGATGTAATAAGGAGTAACTTAGGCTACGTTTATTTTAGAAAAAATACACCCCGGGCGAAGCCGGGAGCGGGCCGCTAGTATCTAATAAAATTCTCGTGTCGCGGTGTTTGTTGCCAAACTCCTCCGAAACGGCTGGACCGATTTTAATGAAATTTTGTGTGCTTATCGGGTAGGTCTGAGAATCGGCCAACATCTATTTTCCATACCCCTAAATGTTAAGGGTGGTCCACACCAATTTTTTTTTTGGAAAAACAACATTTGCCAGGTCAGCTAGTTTTACTATAAAGAGAGAACAAGATATAATTAAAAATTATAAACTAACCCCAGACTTTTTATTGAGCCCAACCACGCTATATCAGCTGTAAGTTGCTAAAGGAGTTAGGAATCTCCCACATTAAACTTGATGTTGCACCATCAGGTCAAGGTCACCATGTCATGGAAACACCATCCAAGTAACAGTATACCAAATTTCACATATAAATCGAACATGTGGAAGTTAGTGAGATCTCTTCGTCAACTAGTAAACAGGGCTGAAGGTCTTCAAACGCCTGAACAGATCTTCATCTATCTATATTATAATATATTTTTAACGCCCCACCGTCGTCACAGCGATAACGACGTCAGGCGTTATTTTTTTTCAACGCGGACGATGTCGCAGGCACCAGCTAGTATTATTATAAGTTATAGCTAAGAACAATCTCAATCACGTTAGCTTTCAAACAAAAAATACCGGATCCAAATCGGTCCATCCATTTAGATGCTACGATTCGATAGACAGATAGACATGTCAAACTTATAAATATCAGGTTTTTGCGTCGGGGATAAAAAAATATGTTGACGAAAATGTAACAGGAATTAAAAATACTCTTTCACAGAATGCCAATTTAATAATCGAACAATCACTGAAGCCTCGAGTGATTATAATCGATATCTATTAATCAGCTGAATAAATAAATATGTAATATTAGGGGTTAAAGTATGAAATTGCCGATTTGTACTGAAAAATAAAAATTCGTTTTTTTTTTAATTTAACATATTTATTTAATCAAAATAATTACCATTATTATCTATACATTGCTGCCATCTAATAGGAAGCTCATTTATGCCTTTGCGATAGAACTCTGGTGATCTAGATTCGACAAACTGTGTGAAAGCATTTTGCACTGCCTCCTGAGAAGAAAACTTTTTATCACGCAGAAAATTGTCCAAATCACGAAAAAAATGGTAGTCCGTTGGAGCAAGGTCTGGCGAATACGGAGGGTGACGAATGGTTTCTAATTGCAGTTCCTGTAGAGTCTGCAGATCAGTCAAATCATGAGGCACCCATTTTTCATATTTTTTTATTTTATTGATTTGACGCAAATGAGTCAATATTGTTGGTAAGGTAACGTTAAACCATGCCGCTAATTCCTGGGTAGTTTGGCTCGGATCGGCTTCCACCATCTCTTTCAAATCATTGTTATTCACCTGTGTGGGCGGTCTTCCACGTGGTTCGTTCTTCAAATCGAAGTTTCCATCACGAAAGCGTTTAAACCAAAATCGCACAGTGCGTTCATTAGCAGTCCCCTCTCCAAACGCAACATTAATATTGCGAGCTGTTTCTGCCGCGTTAGTTCCGCGTCGGAACTCGTATTCAAAAATCACACGAATTTTCGAAGTATCCATCTTTATTGTCTAAGCTGAATAAAAAAAACAACTGAAAGTTGATAATCGAATGTTGCACATTTTTTAAAAGAAGAACTACATAGGTACCGTATGAAAAAAGTTTCACTCAAAAATCTCAAACCATGAAGGTTCTATGTCAATTCGAAGTACCTATTACAATAAAACGGCAATTTCATACTTTAACCCCTATTAATAATACACAGTTTAATATTAATTAATTATTTCACAGACGACAAATATATTATATATCAAACCAAAATAAATTAATACCTAACAACTTTGGTTAAATATACAGTGTGTCCGGTCACAGATGTCGGAGCCTGCAAGGGGATTAAATACGGTAAATTTTATCGAGAAATCACCCGTCATAAGTAGTTTTTTCCCCACCATAATAAAATGGCAGCCATTTTGTTTTTTTGGAATCAAATCACGAGTGATTATACTAATTTAGCCATAGCTACCTATGTAGAGGGCCTAGGAACACAAAATAAGTCTCATTCGATAGCTAGATATTTAGCCCATAAAAAAATAATAAAAAAGAACAAATTTTTATTTCATAAAAGAACGAAAAAAATTGCTGAAAGAAGAAGAAAAATATTTTTTTTTGCGTTTTTTTTAGATTATTAGCTTTTTCAAAAAATCTAAGCTGTTAACTTGCTATTATTTTATTTTTACGCGAAAGTACAGGATATTTGCTAAAATAAATACCATCACATTTTATTTCTAAGTGAAATATTTTAGGAGCTATGACGGTTTGAATACGACCCTTGAAAGCGCGTCTATTTCGATAGACTTCCGATTTCGAGGAATTTAGGGGACGGGTCTTTGACAATGCCGTTCTTAGTAGGACCAGGTAAAAAACCAGTGTTACCTAAGTGTGTGTGAGACAAAATACCGGTCAGTCAGTCTTTCCTCGCTCCGCGTTGCGATTACACTCTCGAGCCTACATACTGTGCGTTGTTATCGTTGACTTTTCGTGACGTTTTTGGTTTGTTTTTGGACTTTTTGTTTTATTATTGGACTAAATTTTGTTAGTTTAGTTGACAAAAATTAGTTGAAATGGAAGACGGCCAATATTCAAGCCGAGACGTCGCCGACATCCATTACGTCTATGGATTGTGCAACGGTAACGCTAACAGAGCTGTTACAGAGTATGCGAGAAGATTTCCAAATAGACCAACGCCGAATACTCGCACATTCATACGAATACATCTACGTCTTGCTGAAAATGGAATTAGAAAACCCGCCGACGAAAGATTTCGTTTAATATTACCGCGTGAGGAAGAAGAAGGGGACGCGCTACACAACATGTGTCAGTCAGAGCAACAGCATGTCTGCTTTTGCAACAATAACAACAGCAACAACACCACGGAGGACATTTCGAACAATGGTTGTAACATTTGTTTATTATTTGCCAAATTAAATGTCATAACAAATTATTCAGTATTTTCTTTTATTTTTTCTCAACTCCCGGATTACACACGCTATAATAACGGGTCATAGTGAAATTGTCATAGCTTCTAAACTGCTTTACTTAGGACTAAGATGTAAATGTTATTTTTTAGCAAATATTTTGTTCTATCATTTGGAATTAAAAAATATGTAGGTTAATGGCTTAGATTTTTTGAAAAAGCTAATAATCTAAAAAAAAACGCTAAAAATTTTTTTTTTTTCTTACAGAAATTTTTATTGTTCTTTTATTAATTAAAAATTGGATTTTTTTTTATTATTTCTTTATGGGTTACATATCTAGCTATCGAATGAGACTTATTTTGTGTTCCTAGGCCCTCTACATAGGTAGCTATGGCTAAATTAGTATAATCACTCGTGATTTGATTCCAAAAAAACAAAATGGCTGCCATTTTATTATGGTGGGGAAAAAACTACTTATGACGGGTGATTTCTCGATAAAATTTACCGTATTTAATCCCCCTGCAGGCTCCGACATCTGTGACCGGACACATTGTATTAACTTAACTAGGAGTTGTACATACCTATATATATTCTATTATATACATATATTATACCTAGTTATCTTGTATTAAATAAATTAATTTCAATTTTGACAGAACGACATCTGTCGTCGGGTCAGCTAAGATGTGTATGAAAAAATATTTCAAAATGTATATATATACCTATAGAAAAGTATTTTTTCACCAAATGTAACTTCAATGACAATTACTCCTAAGTAATGTAACCGAAATTAAATTCGTTAAATTCAACCAATTATTGAGTAAGTTAAGTTGCATGGGATAAGGATAATTCAAAAAGTTTCTGTCTAGATCTAGAAGATATATAGTAAAAAAAAAATTCAACGTAAAAATCAAAAATTAAGGGATAATTCAAAAAGTTGACAAGAAGAGGTTAATTTTAAGAAAAAACTGTCTAGATCTAGAAGATATTTAGTAAAAAAAAATTCCACATAAAAATCAAAAAGTTAAGGGATAATTCAAAAAGTTGTCAAGAAGAGGTTAATTTTAAGAAAAGGCACTGTCTAGATCTAGAAGAAGATATTTAGTTAAAAAAAATATCAACATAAAAATCAAAAAGTTGTCAAGAAGAGGATAATTTTAAGAAAAGGCACTGTCTAGATCTAGAAGAAGATATCTAATAATAAAAATCTAATTAGGTAGCATAGTATAAAGCAATCTCATAATAAAGCAAAACTAGTGAAACGTTTCAACGGATCCTGTTATATTGTTTAGCATAAGTACCTACATATTATAAGCAAAACATATTTATAGGAATTTATAGAAAACCCTCGGTGAGCTACTTATGTATTTGTGATTTTATTTAGAGGTTTTTATGTCTAAAACTCTAAATAAAATTTCTGCAAGACACATTTTAAAAAATATATGAAATGGTCCCTTGCAACCGGCGGCGGTAAACCGAACACGTCTAACCAGCCAGTTCCAGCCTCAATATATTACGAATACACGTAATAACGAACAGGTTATTATATATGTGGTTTTGAAAATGAACAAAATGTTTTGTAGTTTAATTACTTACACCATTTCCTGAGGAATGCGCTAGTCAGTTTAGCACACAACTTATCACGGCCCTGCATTTTCAATGTCCCACGCACACCACAGCACAAACACCAATTGAGAAATATGTCACTAAAACAACGTATCCATTTATTGACGGCCGAGCGAGCGCGATACGTCCGTCCCGTGCGGCTTCCGATAGTCGACTGGCGTCGTGTGCGTACGTTTTCTTGCGGCGATGTGCGAACGACCCTGCGCGTGCGCCGATCCTGTCGACAAACGGAAAAATCATATGAAAAATATTGCACTGCTTGTAAAAGGTTACTCACTTTATTCCAGTCATTACTTAAATTATTCAAGTTTTTTATTAACTTTGCAAAACACATTTGACACTAAGGTGGAACGGGCGAACTTAAACATTATATTTGTCTGAAACATCCCACATAATATATCGTTGACCCCACACTAGACTAAGCAGCCAGCCTGTTTTATGAGGAGCAGTTCTATCTAACTAGAGTATTTCATATATACATTGTACTAACTACACCCTCAAAATAAAAACTATCCTATCTTTTAAGTTGGACCAAATTACACATAATTACGAAGCTTTACAAAATCGGTTCAGTAGTTTAGGAGTTCATCGGCGACAAACATGTGACACGAAATTTTTATATATATACATATAGATTATACCAGTACTATAACTTAAAAAAAAAAAAGATTTGGGTTATATGAGCTCGGAAACTCAGACGCCGGCAGGGAGTTCAAATCCTTGGCAGTGTATTTTATAGAAGAAATTTCATAGCATTTGGCCCGAAAAAGAGGAATTTTGACAAGATCAGGGAGGTAACCAGCCGTACGTCTGAATGAAGCCAATAGAAGAAAGGGGAAGGCGGTATGAGCTCATGCAGCTCCTGAGCACACTCTCCGAAGTACATCTTATAGAAGACATTACAGACAGGCGATTTTGTGTCTATGTGCCACGCTCTGCAGCTTAGTTCTTAAAAACGAGCCTCCTGGCTCTGCAATCTACCGAGTCGAGTCCGAAAAGTTGATATTTGGCTGAACTATCCTAAAGGTGGAAGCAATATTCCATGAAGTATCGGACTTACGCAGTAATATAAAGAGAGGAGCTGTTCAGTACCTCTACCATGAGTTATAATGAACGCTCTCGCTAGCGAGTGCGGTCATTGTAAACCCATGGTAAAGGTACTAGGTACTGCTGTGAAGTATCGCTTCACTTTATTTAGGATGACACTTTTTTTTTGCTGCTACTTGGGCGGTATTGTATTTATTGTATCACATTGTAACTTTTAAGTTAATTAAAATACTTACAATATTTTGATAATATTGTAGCACCTGTCGCTTCGCTTGTTTTATAGGCGACGATAGCCACCTAATCAAGTGGACCATCTGTCGACCTTAACATAAAAAAAAAGAAAAACAGAGGCACCTAGTCATAATAATGCTTGAGTAATGTTACAGTTTTAGGATTGTCGGTGAATATTATAAATCGATTGGTTCTGTGCCGATTACTTAACGAATCGGAATCGCTCGCTGGTAACACGGAGACCGCTCAATCTAGTTTTATAGGTTGTGAGCCTTGACATCTCTCGGTGGTAATAAAATAACAAGTTTCCGCACCGCATTGCGAAGTGGCTACCTATAGGTACTGTTGAGGGCCATTTACACTCGTGAGCACTTAGAAGCTGTGATGAAAAACTCCACATTATCTATTCACACACTAGCAACTCGCTCTCGGTTTTCCCGGGAAACCTTTCCCGTCTTTAGCTCTTTCCATAAGTGAAAACCGTATCAAAATACGTTGGGCGGTTTAGAAGAAGTTAGGGTTCAATCGCATAAAACCAGATTTTTTTAAATGTTTAATTTTCACTTGATGGCAGGTGAGACTACCTTCGCCTACAACACAAGCAGCGTCACAGGTGAGGATGATAGATAGTGTTGCAATGTAGCTTTCTATTGGTAAAAGATCTTTTAAAAGTTTATTGATTACAAAGATACAACAATACAAATCTTTTCTATATTTTTTTTTACAAGAGGAATATCTTCACAAATATCTTCACACATTCCACACAGCACCATCTAGTTCCACACTAAGCAACTTAATGCTTGTAATAGGGGTTAAAGTATGAAATTGCCGTTTTATTGTAATAGGTACTTCGAATTGACATAGAACCTTCATTGTTTGAGATTTTTGAGTGAAACTTTTTTCATACGGTACCTATGTAGTTCTTCTTTTAAAAAATGTGCAACATTCGATTATCAACTTTCAGTTGTTTTTTTTATTCAGCTTAGACAATAAAGATGGATACTTCGAAAATTCGTGTGATTTTTGAATACGAGTTCCAACGCGGAACTAACGCCGCAGAAACAGCTCGCAATATTAATGTTGCGTTTGGAGAGGGGACTGCTAATGAACGCACTGTGCGATTTTGGTTTAAACGCTTTCGTGATGGAAACTTCGATTTGAAGAACGAACCACGTGGAAGAGCGCCCACACAGGTGAATAACAATGATTTGAAAGAGATGGTGGAAGCCGATCCGAGCCAAACTACCCAGGAATTAGCGGCATGGTTTAACGTTACCTTACCAACAATATTGACTCATTTGCGTCAAATCAATAAAATAAAAAAATATGAAAAATGGGTGCCTCATGATTTGACTGATCTGCAGACTCTACAGGAACTGCAATTAGAAACCATTCGTCACCCTCCGTATTCGCCAGACCTTGCTCCAACGGACTACCATTTTTTTCGTGATTTGGACAATTTTCTGCGTGTTAAAAAGTTTTCTTCTCAGGAGGCAGTGCAAAATGCTTTCACACAGTTTGTCGAATCTAGATCACCAGAGTTATCTCGCAAAGGCATAAATGAGCTTCCTATTAGATGGCAGCAATGTATAGATAATAATGGTAATTATTTTGATTAAATAAATATGTTAAATTAAAAAAAAAACGAATTTTTATTTTTCAGTACAAATCGGCAATTTCATACTTTAACCCCTAATATTATGGATACCAGACAATTGATATAATACATAGATTACGTTTTTTTTTTTTTTGTAAATACATACATATTATAAATACAAACATCCATGACTCAGGTACAAAGGTAAATGTTAACACAAACATTTGCCCCTAGCGGGATTCGAACCCGCGACCGTTTGGTTAACAGCTAGGGTTACTAGCCACTAGACCAAACGTGTCTTCATGGATACCCACCGGCGCGGCGTGGGGACAGACCGGTGGGTTATGTCGGACTCCTGCCCCGAGATGGTATTGGGGTAGACCTACCGACTAAACCTCTTGGCGTTCTCCGCATCTGCTATACTTCGCCTCCACACTACTAGCGAAGTAGGCCGAGGCGATGCGAATATGAGAGTGTTGGCGGGCACTTCGTGTTACCTCGTCCAACTTCACCTCGCCTCGGGCTACTTCCATTTGTTGTCGGTTTTTGTGCCCGAGTCAAAGGACTCGATGCAACGCGAATGAGTTTCTCGCGAGGTTGAACGAGTATGTAGCGACGCACTTCGTACTTCGGTCAACTTTCCCGAATACTTCGTCGAGGCACTTCGCGAGTAGTGTGGAGGCGCAGATAGGCGAAGTTGCGAGGTCGGATGAACACTTCCGGAACTCCGCCGCCGCCAAAAACGATAAACATTCATACCAGGATTTGAACTCGATCATGCATCCGCGCAAAACCATCCCGCTTTGCACTGAGCCAGCTCGCCTTGATTAAATAGGTGATTGGGTAACTGCTATTAAATGTGGATCTTGTCAATAATTAAATTGATAATAAATTAATAAAACATTAAAATATTTCGCTTAATAACATTAGATTTATTAATTGTTATTTAACGACAATTTAATTAAATTCCAGGCAGAATTAATGTTTATTAAATTACAGCACAATCACTTACATATTTTTAGTTGTTTATAATGGCCCTATTAAAATTTATGAAATAATACGCATAGGTACATATTTTGATTTTCCATTTTTGTTCACAGGTTTCCTCAACTGCTTTGAAATAGACATAGTTTTATACCAACACTAGCTGTTGCACGCGACTACGCCAGCGTAACTTTATAACGTATTAAAATCAGTCTATCCGTTAGGGAGCTACGATTCCACAGACAGATACGTCAAACTTATAACACCCCGTTTTTGCATCAGGCGTCGGTGGTTAAAATCTGATCGAGAAGTCACCAGAAACTATGTCGAAAAACTAAACAGTGATATTTACTTTATGCTTAAAAAAACTTTTGTACTTTACCTTTAAATTCACCTTGAAGGAAATACTTACAAATTGTGTTAAATAATACGTCTCTTGCACTTGCTTAATTGTTGCTTAAGGCTCGTCACACACGAAGCTATAATATATATTATATATTAATATAAATTATAGCAAGGCGTATTACGATATATTTTCCATACAAATATTGGAGTGACCACACATGCAAATATAATACGATATATGTATATTTCTATGACGTCACCAACGTATACCGTAATATATATTATAGCACGGTATATTAATATATATTATAGCTACGTTTGTGACGGGCTATAATCACGATCGTGTCTGTTGGCTCGCAATGTTTTCTTTTAATGTAATGCAAACAATTATTTCTACAGAGTAGGCGCAACCGAGATTCGGTTAAATTCAATGCCAAACTTTGCCACCGTAATATTGTTTTAATAAATTCTTCTTATTAGGGAGTATTTACACTATATCAGCTCAATTCAGCTTCAGAAGCTGAACGTGCGAGTGCGTTCAGCTGTAAGAAGAATCGATCCCCGCCATGGCTATCCAGCGCGCGGAGGTACGCCTCGGGGAGAACCTCGGCGTACCCGAAAGTGGAGGTACGCCGGGGCCATCTCGGGGGATAAAATTTCATTTCCA
Source organism: Synanthedon andrenaeformis (assembly GCA_936446665.2). NCBI lineage: Eukaryota > Metazoa > Arthropoda > Insecta > Lepidoptera > Sesiidae > Synanthedon > Synanthedon andrenaeformis. The sequence continues at coordinate 698,383 of OW387804.2, read as the reverse complement.
AAGTTGACCCTGCCGGGATTCGAACCCGGGGACCCTAGAACAGAGCGATAAGGCAAGATCACTTTAACCACTCATCAAAATTCCTTTAGTTTTTAAAAGCCCGCCTCCGACTTCGCACGAATGCAATTTTTTTCCACAAATTCCATTATTGAAAACCGTATCAAAACAAGAAGACAGGCGCGGATTTTTAACGCAATATTTTTAATTAAAGTTTTAATGAAAAAATTTTTTACTGCTAGTCAACCGTAACAGATACTCGGAGACATGTCATCGGGGGATTTTCTTTTTATGTATCTCTTCATGTTTAGCCTACGTGATTATTTTTCGGCGACTTTGTTGCAAAATATTGTTTTTTTTTTCTACACTTACATAAAAACTTAATTAAGTTTTATTATATACTAGCTCTTGCCCACTACTTCGTTTTCTATAGAAACCTTCCTCGTTTAACGCTTTTTCAAGTAGTAAAAACCGCATTAAAATTAGTTACGTGGTTTTGGGAGGTGTTATATTTGCTTAATAGTCTTAGATCATTTTTGTATTACGACCTACTTTACCTATTTCATTGCCGTACACGACTGTAGTTTAATTTTTTTCTTCTATGAAACCCATGTGTGCGAGGTGACTAATAAAAATATATCTAATTTTAAAGTTGCTTTTTCGCACATTTCGTACTATACGACATAAAATCGTGCGAGATGACAACTAAACCAAACGTACATCTTTTTGTTCATTATTGTCAGCTGACGCTGTGTTTATCATTTGCATAAACTTAGTTTGCACAATCAAACGTGAAAGTTGACGAGTCACACCTTTCTGAGAGGAACAAGCGAAACTCGACCCAATTACTTTCTGCGTAAGATACAATTCAGCGAATTGTATAACCTGTATATCTATAATTGAGGATAGAATTTTCTTTTGCGTAATTATTGCATACATTTATAGATGAGTGGAAAAAAACATTAGCATTTTTTTATGTTAAGGTCGTCAGACAGGCTAACGCTCCACAGGTAGATACTTGAAGATAGGCTACTAGGATTTTCTCTTGCGTAATTTTTGCTGTATATCTATACTAATACTAGTAACCCGCTCCCGACGGTCTCAACAGAATGTCGGGGATTAGTTTATAATTTTTAATAACAGCATTTAAGCCCTGTTTATCTTTCATTAAGCTCTGGTGTAGTCTATTTATAAGAACAACTTGTTATTTATTTAATTAATTCACAAAGAACAAAAAATGCATTGCTTTTTATCGCCATTAGTAGGTGTTTCTGTAAGAGAAATGTTGTAGTTACTTATTAGTTTTATTTTTATTTTAAAATTGATTTATTATAATTAATTCACTTTAATAAAATTTGAATTATAATTTATGTTTGATTGTACACTAACCAAATAAAACTCTTGACGATTTGAAACTGACGATATGGGACCAAATCAACGTGAATATGGCAGCTCTCGTCAATAAAGGCTAGTGAATGTTTATGCATCTTTTGACAGTTGCTCACCAAAGTTTCAGCCATTTTGGACGCGCAGTTATTATTTGACAGTCGTTTGAGTGAGTCGATGTGAGTGTTTTTGTGAAAATTGAAAAAAATTTGTATCGAGCTGAGCTGTCATTAAAATTTTATTTTTGAAAGGCAGTACGCCTATGCAAATCAAAGATGAGTTGAACGCTGTGTACGGGGACTCTGCACCATCATTTACCACAGTGAAATTTTGGACAGCTGAATTTAAACGTGACCAGTGAGAGCTTGGGAGACGATGAACGTTCGGGACGTACAAAAACTGCAACTACTGACGATAACATTGCTAAAGTTCACCAAATGGTGCTAGACGACCGCCGAATTAAAGTGAGATAGATAGCAGAGGCTATGAAAATGTTTAAAGAACGTGTTTTTCACATATTAAATCAAGATTTAGGCATGAGAAAGCTGTCCGCGCTTTGGGTGCCGCACTTGCTATGTTAGACTAAAAACGTGTTCGAATTAATATTCCAACGCTCTGTTGGCGCAGTTTAGGTACAATAAAACCGAGTTTTGGCGCCGATTAATTACTGTAGATGAACCTTTATACACCATTATACGCCCGAAACAAAAATACAGTCAAAACAGTGGACTGCAAAGGGGGAACCGGCTCCAAAGAAAGCAAAAACTGATTTTTCGGCTGGGAAATTGATGGCGACTGTTTTTTGGGATAGTCATGGAGTTATCTTAATCGATTATTTTCATAAAGAAAAAACCATTACAGGAGCATACTAAGCATCATTACTTGACAAGCTGAAGGCAGGAATTGTGGAAAAACGACCACATTTGCACAAAAAGAAAATCCTATTTCAACAAGACAACGCGCCGTCTCACACCTCAGAGGTTGCTATGGCAAAAATCCACGAATTACGGTTTGAACTGCTTGACCATCCACCTTACTCACCAGATCTAGCCCCATGCGACTTCTTTTTGTTGCTTCATCTAAAAATTGTGCTCAGAGATTTTCGTCAAATGGGGAAGCAATCACCTTCGTAAACAGTTATTTTGCAGATAAAAACGCCGAGTACTATTTGGACGGGTTAAAGAGATGAGAGCATCGCTGGGAGAAATGTGTGGAGTTACAAGAAGACTATGTAGAAAAATAAAAAGAAATTTTAAGAAAAAAATTCTTGTATCTTTGTTAGGTCGGAAACTTTTCAGACCACCTGCGTATTAGATTATAAAAAGATTAATTATAATTAGATTATAAAAAGACTAACTACTAGAAAAATAAAAAAAATACATGTCAGTCGTAGGACTGCACGTCAGAAGTGAAAATGTAGCTTCACAAAAATAATTGTATGATATTTAAACTCCTTGGCATTATCGAATTAGGTAAATACGATTATTGATCATCGCAAGATATACAAGAGAAAAAATATGTCACTGACACACAATGACAATAAATAGAACATAATTAACTTCATAATGACAGACCATTAAAAAGGTTTGATGTTGATATGAAACTATAATATTGGTCAGAGGTGTATACCATATTGATCCTTGTTATCATATCTAGTAAGTTTACTTTCACATGCAGTAGTCTGATTATTGTTCTTATTTTAAATTAATATTAGCTACATCAACGCTTACATTAAGTAACATGACACTGCCGCGAGTTCAATGATTTTATCAAATTTCAAAAATTAATATCAGCTACATTAATGGTTACATTACATTAAATTACGTAACATGACACTGTCGCGAATTCAATGATTTTATCCCATCTCAAAAATGCCCAACGCGCCTAAAGAAGTTTTCATTCAAAAATTCTTTCACCTATAGAAAACTACATTATTACTGAGTAACATAGGCTATATTGTTAATCGATTTAATTTAGGGATCCCTACGAAAACTCCAATAATGAAAATGTAGTTAGTTAACCCAAGGTGTTAAAAATCTATACTAATATTATAAACAGATTTCTATTTTTGTTTGAATAAGCTCAAAAACTACTGGACCGATTTTAAAAATTATTTCATCTCAACAGACTTGCTCATAGTCTTCATGACTGATTGTAAATAAGCCAATAAAACAAAACAAAAAAAATAAATATTTTCATGTATAGTATGTATGAGTGGACGATTTTGACCACTCGGTCAGTAGGTAGTGTAAGACTGAGTTAGGAAGATTTTATTAACTTTATTGACTTATTAATTAATTTTAACTAACTTAGAGGCACGGGCATATACATATACAGCTTACACATTTTTCTCCACATCCTGTACATAAGATTAAATGAATGCCCATATTTATTCTTACTTATACAAATACAGAATATGATATATGCTAATAGCGATGCGTTTGCATTACAATAAACCGGAAAGGTTATCGACATTGCAACACTAAGAAAGCGGACCTTGAATATGGAGGAAGCCAGTGTTGCAACCGACCTATTGCCAATATTATCGATAATTGTCTATTAATAACGGCCGCTTTGGATTCCGGGCGGCGCGGATACACTTCCCAGCCCTATTTTGTAATATTGACTTGAATTTGAGCCACGCATTGCGATTCTGTTATGAAATTTACGTGTGCTTACTTGTCAGTGTATTATGGAGCTCTTACTAAATGAAATGTTATATCAATACTAATAATAAATCTGTAAGGGTCGGTCATGGAGTAAGTTACTTTGTTTTCAGAGATATCGTGTTTATAGGCTCTATACATGATACTGAAACTAAATTGACCATTTTTTGAATTTTTTTCTGTATGTATGTATGTATGTTCCTCCATAACTCTGAAACGATTTAACTGATTTTCATGAAACTTGGTACATAAAAATTTGGACGTACGGGACACAGGAAAGGCTACTTAATATTTTTCAACGCGGACGAAGTCGGGGGCACCAGCTAGTCCATAATATTACTAATATTATAAATGTGAAAGTAACTCTGTCTGTCTTTTATCTTTTCACGCCTTAACTACTCAACCGATCATAATGAAATTTTTGATAGACGTCATGGATATCTGAAAGGACATAGATATATACTTTGATTTTGTTTATAATTAAGTGTAATTGTTGTAATTTTATATTTTAAAGATGACAAAAATAATAGTATCCTGAGTTTCTTTCGGGGGTTCTCAGGATCGTCATCTTGGCTTTTTTTTTTCCGAAACCCTGGTAAATTAAAATTTATAATGACGATCGTAAGAGTTTCTTGGAGAAACCTAATTGATAAATAAATATTTTTGATTTTGATACCTTTCGGTCTAACATATTCTAAACATGTTCAAGAGCTCAAATGACGTCAATTGATATGACATCTTTTACAAGTAACTATCATAATAAAATCTAGAACAAAGATGGATACAATATAATTATACATTTCTTGTATGTTAGTAACTAGACAAGGCAGCCGGTATAATATTTCGCTTTAAAAATAACCCGAATGCAACATTATTAGAACATCATTTCGAAACCTGATTAGCCGCATCGAGATATCCGATTACGATACATTTGGCGGCCATCTTTTTAAATTATCGTGACGTCAACGGTTCGCGACGCGTCCAGAATCGAAAACGTCTCGTTAATAAGAATCTTTGACGTCACACGTCACATTTCTTGATCCTTGATCACGTTCTTATTCTAATTGCCAGTATCATTATAGAATTCTTCAACTCCGTTTATCCATATTATAAACAAGCTGGTGATGAGTTCGTCCGCGTTCCAAATTTAAAAAATAAATAATCAATTATAACGCTTGACCACTTGTCGCTATAACACTTTCACCAGGCCTTAGTTTTTATTTTATTTTATAGATGATCTCTCGGGAACATTCGTTTTTTCTGGATGAAAGGTGAAATGCGCAAAGGATTTTGATGCGGTTTCCACTAATTATGGAACAAGCGTTAAACGAGGAATGTTTTTATATATAACTAGCTGAGCCCGACCACGCTTCGCTGTGGTTTTCTTTGACGTTCAACAGTCAACGGCTGCCATGACAAACGGCTGTCACTTTAAATGTGACAGCGGTTATCGTTAGCGAGTAATTTCTCCTCGCTTTCGGCAGATGGCGCCGTAAGAACTACGCAAAATTAGATAAGATCAATCCTTGAAGCGGATTGCATATTGTGTAAAAATTTGTGTAAAAATTTCAAGTCAATCCGTCTGCTAGTTTTCGAGTTTTTGAGAGATACACAAACTAACACAACATTTATATAGATTTGCAGAATATTTATATAGATATATAGATTTGCAGAAAAAATTGCAACAGTACGTTAAATATTAGCATCGCTATCGCTAGCGCAGGATCGCTAGCAAAAAAAAACACGGTAACTTAGGATTAACCTTAAGATACATGAAAATGATGTAACAAAAAATAAATCTCGGCTATGGCATATTCATTAAAACTAATCTCTACATTTGTTGTTTTGTTTTGTTTGGTTTTTCTTTTTCTTAGCTTTATTTTGTAATAAGAAAATGTCGTCTTTTGTGTTTATTTTTAATGCATGCTGAGTTAGCCTATAAGTGGAGTATACAATATATAAAATACTAGCTGACCCGGCAAACGTTGTTTTGCCAAAAAAAATTTTTTGGGGTGGACCACCCTTAACATTTAGGGGTATGGAATTTAGGGGTTGGCCGATTCTCAGACCTACCCGATAAGCACACAAAATTTCATCAAAATCGATCCAGGCCGTTTCGGAGGAGTTTGGCAACAAACACCGCGACACGAGAATTTTATATATTAGAAGATATATATATATGTCGGAGCGTAAGGGTGGCGCCACCAGTTCGCAACGATTGGTTGTAGTCTGTGGGTGGCGACATCGCGTTAGTTATAGTTACCATATATAATTAAAGTACTTTGTGGTTATAGTCTTACATGCAGTTTTCTATCTGGCAACATTGTTTTTCTTTATTTTCTATGTCTACTGCGTTTATTATTTAAAATGGCAACATTTCATTTTTAATTTAATTTTTAAGTTGGTCAACTTGTTAAACAACCGTATGCTTTTTCTGATTGGACAATTAAGATTGTAATGTTGGTTGACTGGAAACTCAAGTAGGGTTGGACAGCGCTGATTGGCTAGGCGACTTTGGTTCCGCTCGCTTGGACATGGCCCTTGGCGAAGATGAGGAGGGTTGACTGAGAATTCACTTTGATTTTGAAAAGGAAAGAGAAAAGACATCTCTCGCCAAGAGACTTGTCGGTTTCCATACAACCAATTTTGTAAAGTAAGATTTAATTGTGGTGCAATGAACGATTGTCATGGTTTAATTATTTTTTATTAACTTGTCCATTGTAAATGTTTTCCAATATCCACGTGGAAGCAAATAAACGCTAAGTGATTGTAATTGAACGCATTCTTTGATTTAAAGAAGTGACCGAAAGCCCGTCGCTATGTCCGATGCCCATGATAACGCCCCGATCCCCATTTCGGCCCGTCCTGATCCGACATATATATATCGCCTCCCCCACTTTCCTTACACGAATCGCATACATTCGTCGGCCCATTCAGTCACTCTCATCGCTGAAATGTAGGCCGCGGCGCGATGCCGTCGATTATATAACAACAAAATGGTTCCGTATAAATAACAATACAAACCAGTTTAATATGTAATTCGCATTCGTACAAAATAACTGCTCTGTAATGTTTATTTCGCGTGTCATAACATAAGTAAGTATGTGACCAATTTTACGTGTGTCGTTAAGAATTTATCTCAGTTTTAATAAGATGACGTATGGAGACACCTACTGAAATTGTTGAAATTTTTTATTTAAAAAAAATTAGAAACATTAGTAGCATGTGTTCGACACACACACACACACGCACGCACGCAACAAAACACAACAAAAGACATCAACAAGATATTAAATTAAAAGACCAACCAACAAAAGACATCAACGGAGATCAATTAAACTAAGTGTTTATCGAGTACTTACATGGCTATTTTATGTTTAATTTTGACGAGCTCGTTGGTTCAGTGGTAAGGGTGCTTGGCTAACAACTCAGTGGTCTCGGGTTAGATTCCCCCTATTTTTATTTTACCTATTTTTTTATACTTCAACTCGCGACCGGGCTCGATTGCCCCTATTTGTATTTTACCTATTTTTTATACGTCAGCTCGCGACCGAGTGCGATTCGCCCCATTTGCATTTTACTTTTTTTTTTTTTAAGTCAGCTCGTGACCGGGTGCGATTCTCCGTATTTGTATTTTAGGTACCTATCTACTTTTTTTATACGACAGCTCGCGAATGGGCGCGGTTCGACCTGTTTGTATTTTTTTCATATGCCAATTCGTGCACAATAGATACACACACATACATCGCGAAGACGCACTTATTGGGCATCTCTTTTTATTTTTAATTAAAGGTAGGTTTGCTCTTGACCAGCATCTAGCCGTGCAGCAAAGACGAGGCCTACGAGGGAGCGAGCTCACCCAGAAGATGCCTATTTACTCTAACTTTATAAATATTTGGGTTATATGAGCTCGGAGACACAGACGCCGCGCCGGCGTAGGATGTTATAAAGCGCTTGGTCCGAATAAGTGGGTTTTCGATGTACCTACGAGGCCGTGACAATAGAGAAAGGTTCACAAAGAGCCGAAGGATCCCTAAAGACAAGTGGACCATCGGCGCGGGCGCGTTTGAATTTGGAACACGTCCGTCCGAGCGGAACGTCCGTCGGCGCATACGTACGTACCCAACTAATTTATTTATTGTCATTGTATTGGTGTGTCAGTTTTAATTATAGTGATTTAGATGACGACTGAGTATGATGCATGCTAATTGTATGACAGGAATCTATAGCCTGAATGTGCCTCTGATTATAATATAGATACATTTGATACGTCCCGCGTGTGCAAACGTCATTTGAACCAAAAAAATTAACCAACCAAACCAAACAAATTTAACTAGGTCAAGAATTTACTTATTTTGTACCTATACTTATAGTAATTTTAATTACTTTGAGTCAATTAAGTCCAAAAGGCTTTATTCTAAAAGTAAATTATATGCACAATGCTATTTTTGTGCGAATCATATCTGCTACCACATTAATTTTAATGCTCGTACAATTATTTTTGGATGTCACTTTCGTTTTCTGTCAGATCTCTCACTATACAGGATGTTTAAAATACTCATTAGTTAAGAGAAACAGTCTGTGCACCTAAACTTATGTAATAATATCGCACCCCTTTATTTTAGTGGCGAAAATCGACCAGCGTAAATCCCACTCTCATCCGAATCGCTAAGTCGTTGTACAGCACATAGTAGACACCCTTTAGAGGACGTTCTAAAAATAGTGGATGTACCCAGTATCTACATTCCCCCTTTTTTTGCGACGGCGAACGTAATAAAAATCATGGCTGCGATCTCTTCGACTAGTTCCATTTCGAAATTAACTGAAACGCGCCGCGTTGTCGCGTTGTCGCTTATCAAAAACGCTTGTAAAAATCGTCGTCGCCGCGACCTGTCGCTTAGGTAAGTGTTATGTGTTAACGCACTGATTCAATTGCCTCTTTATTGCTCTTTATTTTGTAATTCAATTTTAATTTTTCCAAGAGTTGAATTTTTATTTTACATTTAAATGATCCGTCTAGAACCGTATTTTTTACTGCATGAAAGGTACCCTATGTCTTTTTAGTGTATGCAAAATTTTATGATGATCGTTTATGTATTAGGCGTGAAAGCATATATTTATAACATTAGTTAGGATAACTCTGAATTCACAAACATTGTCGAATGTAGTACTGTTCTTAGCTGATATTTCTAATCAACCTGTATATATACAAGGTACATTCATCAAGAGTGTTTCCAGGACCGTGGGAAGCGCACAGAACAAAATGTATCGAACACAATGATATTGTGCAATAATAATTACAAGTATTATCTTTCGGTTCACATAAAACAAAGCTCACACGGATTTAATATAATATTTGAATTGCGACCGTCATTCGAGATTTTCGCGCGCTTTTTGCCTTATAACCAAAAACAAAAGGAATTCATATTTTAATGGCGAATTTGGAGGCATAGGTCACTCGGATATATTTGCTCTATTCTTAACTTGATCTTATGATAGAAATTGTATAATTTAGCACAATAAACTTCGTCCGCATAACTTTATAAAATATAGCCCATGTTAGTCTCTGATAATGTAGCTTTCTATAGGTAAAAGTATTTTCAAAATCGGTCCAGTAGTTTACGAGTTTGTACAAACTCAATAACTACTGGGCCGATTTTAAAAATTCTTTCACCTATAGAAAGCTACATATTATCGACGAGTAACAACTTCTAAACCACCGAACGGATTTTTATACGGTTATCACTAATTGAAAGAATAAACGAGGAACGAGATATGTGTTTAATTGCATACGTGTGAAGCCGGGAGCTACTCTCTTAAGTTAAAAGATCAGTACCTCTACCATGAGTTATAATGACCGCACTCTTTAGCGAGAGCGTAAAATATTTATATTGAAAATTGTCAATTTGACATTGACAGTTGACAGTTTTTCATATAAATGTTTTATGCTCTCGCTAGCGAGTGCGGTCATTGTAAACTCATGGTAAAGGTACAGAATCCATCAAGAAGTGAACTAAAAATAGATGATTTTGGACAATAGCGTAAGTTCGCGTGAGACTTGACTATACAATACGAAATGGTTATGCTCTTACGATACGGCCAGAAAGTGATGTGAGAGACGCAAAAAATCACGTTCGGTGAAAGCGTACCGGCGCCTCGCGGATGTAGTGCGTGTGGCCCAAGTGATAAACTTCTAGAAGTTTAGTTGCGAACTTATATTCATGCATCAATGTACTACAACTATGGATTTCGCACGCCATACAAAACACTACGAACTTTATGGAACACTAGCTGACCCGGCGAACGTTGTTTTGCCAAAAAAAAATTTGGGGTATGGAAAATAGATGTTGGCCGATTCTCAGACCTACCCGATAAGCACACAAAATTTCATCAAAATCGGTCGAGCCGTTTCGGAGGAGTTTGGCAACAAACGCCGCGACAAGAGAATTTTATATATTAGAAGATAGATTTAAAAATGACATATATGACATAAAAGCTATGATTCCGTTTTAGGCGTACTTCATATGTGCCGCTGTGACACATTCCATAGTTGTAGTACTTCGATGCTTACCTGTGACCAACATCAAGTCATAAATCACCTAACAATATGTGAATAGTTTAATCTGGTTATTTTATCAGATCAGGTGGTTAGTGTATATAAAACATCAGAAATTACATAAGCACATTTTACTTGTTGTTTTTAAGTGTAATATATTTCCTGTTGGTTTCATGGTAGCGATTTCGTGCAAAAGGCCGGAAGGCCGGAAATGGCCGGAAGAAGTTCGTACAAAGGCCGGGTCGAAGACAGAAACCGGGAAAGCGCGCGCTTTTTGATTTGACCAATGAGCGTCACGCGAACGTCACCGTCCTAATGTTAACTCAGTCGATGAAGTAGCAATGTACCGCTATATAATAACGTATGCATTGAGGTTCACAATAATAAATATCTTATTAAATGCGTCATCTAGTCTAATATTTTGGTAAACCGTGGATTAACAATTATGTAGACAGCCACATTATGATCTCACATAGTCACGTAATAATTTATTTAATGCTAATAGATGGCACCACCAAATAAAGCTAGACTCGATCGATCTTGTTGAAAATTATAAAAGCAAATAAGCAAGTAATTTTGAAAAAAAAATTAAATGAAAAGTGTAGAAATTTTTAAGTCGTTTTTTACATCACCTTATTACCAAGGTTAGATATCAGATGTTACACATTATACTGTAAGATTCGCTGGTTTTTTTTTCTTATTAGTGTTTACGTCCACTCCAATAAATACTGGAGTGGAACTCGTTGCCTGGATCTGTGTGTTTCCTGAAAACTACAACCTCGGAGTCTTCAAAACTAGAGATCATGGACATTTAGTGACAGAGAGCTTAGCCCTCCCCGCGCTGGATCGCCGTGGCGGAGCACCAAAGTCGTGTCATAACGTCCCCGCTACCACGCCCATAAACGGCTGCGCTAGAAGTCGTTGGGTTTTAGCCGGTACGAATCCGGCATAACTCCTCAGTGTCCCCTACACTGCCAGCTATCCAAGAGGATTTCCCAACTTAAAAAAAAGGGTTAATGGGCATTTACTAGGTAAGCGTTGTCCACCTTAAGCCGCATCAGATGAGATCGTGATCAAGCGCTTCCTTGAATTAATAAAAAAAATACGTAAATTAAGAACAAAGGTTGCCCTTTTAAAAAAAAAATTTTTAAATCGCTCTTTCTTGTGACTTGATACGTGCACACGGTATAATGTTTTCTTGTAATTACGTTGACTATTTGTCCAATGTGTGGCATGTGTTGTAACTTAAGATGATAGTTTTTGCACTCGCATATAGTAGGCACTACGTGCAAACTTATACATCGATATAGGTACATACAAGTATGGCTGTACCTAAAATATTATAATATTACTAAGAAAAAATACCCGTAGTACACCTAGGTGAACGTAGGTGGACCACGGGAAACTTTTCCTTGCCCGTAGTAAAAGAAAATTCCTTGCCCGCAGTAAGAAAAATCCCCACTACTCTCTTGTAACAAGTGGTGTGTTTACAAAAAGACCTAAGTATAGAAAACAAAGGTAAAAAAAACGCGACAAAACAAATATTGAGATGCGGCTTGATTTATGAGCAATGCTTAAAACGTTTTTCTTTGTCTTATCAGTATTTTATTATTACAAGTACACAAGTCACTTAAGTTATGAATAAGCAAATCCAACGGCAAACACAGAACGACCTTCGTGCCCCTTATACGAATGTCATTCCTATACACCTACTCGGGCAGGACGTCCTGTTTCAACTGACAAACATACTATACTGACAACTATACAACATAGTGTTTTTTTTTATTTGTAAATAATATCACAGCCATCATACATGTTTGCTTGTTCATCCGTTTATTTATTTACTAGCCTTCGATAGGAGTAGGTATGTCTAATTTTATAAACAAAAACTAATAACTGTAAAGTTTAAAAAAAAAGTTAGGTAACTAATAGATAACGATAAGGCATAAGGATGTTGGTTCACACCGCGGCATTTTTTCATACTTTCATTAAGCACATCTATATACATACCTACCTATATAAAAATGTTATATTGGTTTGTGTATGCTTCAAAAACTCAAAAACTTGGCGACGGATTGACTTGAAATTTTCACACAACATTGCATTTAAACAGATGAATAATCTTATATACTTCCTACCCCAAAATTTCAACGGAGAACGATTCAAAAAAAAAACATAATTTTCATACGTTGACCGTTGTTATGACAACCGTGGAATAATGCTGACTGAGCCACACCGAAGCGTGGCTGTGTTCAACTAGTTTTTATAAAATTTGCCTTTATCTGTTTCTCCGCTAACTTAAAAATCGCCCAACGGTTTTCACTTAGACAGGTTCACTAAACGAGGAAATTTGCAGAATCGAGCTATAATTAAGCGAAACATTAATTCATATTAAATTATAGCAATCACTAAATTATATTTTCACTAATTATGTTCTAATTGACGGGTCGCAAGTTGGCGTTAATAAAATAGACGCAAAAAATGTATAAAAAAATATATACCTACTAAAAATGTATCTATTGATGAATGAGTTTGTGCGGATTTAATCACAATAGTATACAGAAGAAGAAACCATAATTACAATATAAATTAATATATAAACTAACCCCCGACTTTCTATTGAGCTAAAACACGCTATATCTGTGGTTAGTTGTTGAGGAGTTGGGTATCCCGCAGACTAATTGATGCTGCAGCACCAGTTCAAGGTTACCACATTACCACATGGCATGAAAACCTAATCTAAGTAATATTAACAGTAGGTATACCAAATTTCACATGAATCGAACCTATGAAATCCCACCGTTAACTAGGAAACGAACTGATGGTCTTCAAACGTCTAAATCCGGATTAAAAAACATTTGGGGATCATCTATTTTGGAGCTACTATTCTACAGACATATACACACATGCATCAAAAATATAACATCCCGTTTTTGCGACGAGCGTCCAGAGTAAAAATGCAACTGCGCGTAGCCGAGAGCGGGTCGCTAGCAAATCATTGAAAGAAATAAAGAAAATTTATTCATTTGGTACAATCATAACAGAAAAAATACATTAGTTAGGCAAAGAAAATATTAATGCATAGATAATTAATCCTAATAAATGTGCTCGACCTTAAAGTCTGGTGCAATGTTGCCCCACAATCTAACTAACCTAAACTTGGTCATCACACCCGAGTCCATTTCGTAACTCTCCTAATGACGCGCGTCCATAGAGAGAGGTCATCAGTTGGCCTTTGAATTGTACATCTACGTGAGGTATTCGGTACTCAAATCACGCATCAGATCGTGACAGGACGATGGGTCAGAGGACTTCTTAGGACATAATGTTTCCATTGCAAACTCTGTTGGAGCTGATTTTTATTTTAAGGTTCAGAGAGGCTGACGGTCCACTCGATGGTGGTGCTGCAAACGCGTTGCCGCCCGACGCAAAAACGGGATCTTGACGTGTGTGTCTGTATGGAATCGTAGATCCTAAACGAATGGACCTAATTAAAATCTACTCGCGAGAAAATTCATTCAAGCGGTCTCGCGCTAACGCGACGCGATGACGGGACTCGCTTGATGCCGCCACCCCCTTTTTAAACGTTGGAAAATCCTCCACTTTCGGGTACGCCGGCCACCTCGGGGGACTTTATTACGGGCGGTAATCTCATCAGCTGTCGTGCAAAATTACTCCCGTTCGTAGCCAGGAGAAGGTCGCTAGTACGTTAATACAACTTTAACAATTACAAGTTGCAAGAAAAGTGACAGCATACGAGTATCACCTTAAAGCGGAGTCGCCGAACGAGCACCATTTTCTTTGGAGAGTGCGCATTTCCAGCCTGATTCGCTCGGTAATTATACGGCGCGCATGCGTAGACGGTTCTATGAACACGGTTATATATGGTTCCAACGCTTGCTTGATGACCTATGGCGCGCTTCACTGGTCCCGATTATAGTACGCGGTCCATAGACCATATTGTGCGATAGGTATAACATCCCGCCGATAAAGCATATTTTACATTTTACTACTGATATGTCAAAGAAATTCTGTATCAGTCTTTTATAGACACACTGGCTATTAAGATATGAATAAAGTTTTTGTGTAAAAAATAAAATTTTAACACTTACATACGCATTTATGTACACAGCTATCGTATAGGTACGCACTATGCGTATTTATTTTTAGAAATAATGTTTTCATTTATTTTTAGAAATAATGTTAAAATTTGGTTTTCGGTATCACTATAACAGAAGTAATATGAAAGGCGACATCGACAGCAGTAAAGAGGAAAAACGTCTAAAAAGAGTATATAAACCAAGATAGTACCTACAGTTTTTTTATATCTTGGTTTACAAAATTTATTTGTGAAGGTATAAGTTTAAACTTTTATACTCATGTCATACAGGGGTACCTATAGTATTAAAAACTTGGATTATTATCATGCAAATTAATACGTATATGGTCACTGTGATTTAGGGAACATCATCGTCATTTTCGGGAACGCCCATAAAACTAATATGTATATATTAATCATTAATAAATTATTATAAAATGTTTGCACACAGAGAAATAAATGTCTTATAACTTTATTTAATTATATTATTAATACACCGCACAGTCTATAAATAAAAAATTAAAATGAAGTTTTATATCAGAATTCACGTCAAATATAAAATAAGGACAAGTATTTAAAAAAATAATGTCTGAATTCCAAAAATGTAATAAATCACAATATTTTTCAATTCAGTATAATAACATGCTTATTACAGTTTTTTTAAAAACACATCTGTTCCCAAAATGATTTCCGACTCTGGCATAGTTTTGACCGCCAACACTTTGAAAATATGAATTTTCCTGCTTGCCTCTTCTGGGGATAGTTTAATAACATTTGACGCTATAAAAATCTTTTGTTATAATTTATTCATAAGAGAAATTAATTTTTCAGATATTTGAAAACGTAAAATGCTAACCTCTCTGATTTTGACCCGTATGTACCCAATTTTCAGAAAAAAAAAATGCATTTGCTTGAAGCCGGATCGCTAGTTTATAGTGAAATAATTATAGTTAAGTATTCCCCATTTATTTCAGCTTCCTCGGTTAATTGTTTTTAACCTTGAATATAAAAATCGTAGTACGCTAGAAGGCATTATAATTAAATGCACGCTATCTCTTTAGCTGAAAGGTTTAGGCGCGATTTCACCATACTCTGTTAGTGTTTAACATCGTTGTTAAGTCATTTAGTTAGCGCTGTCACTTGCATACTGTAAACGTCTGTTAAATGACTTAACAGCGATGTCAAATACTAACAGAGTATGGTGAAATCGCACCTTCAAAATTCAAAATTCAAAATATTTTATTTCAAAATTGGAACATAAAATTTCTCTTTTTGAATGTCTGAAACTACATGCAAGCTTCGGAATGCAACCTTAACGATATTAATAGCAGACAGCCAGTGTTTACATTAAAGTCATGCGCGCAACATACTAGTTGTTGCACGCGACCTCGCACGCAAAACTTTATAAAATAGTTTGTTGCTTGCTGATAATGTAGTTTTCTATGGGTGAAAGAGTTTTTAAAATCGGTCCACTAGTTTTTGAGTTATGTCATTACAAACATATAAAAATACAAATCTTCTCTCTTTAATGATATACCTACTTACAAATATTTTAAAACAATTTAAAATGTACATGATACGCTATGAAAATAGACATTATTTTTACAACTATCAAATATATTATTATCTAAACTCGAGATTGTCATTACCTACGGTAATTTAAAGTTACATAGGTACTTACTTACGTAGGTACATTAAACAACATAGTTATATTACTGCAAGCGGGTAGGTACATATGCAGAAAAACGTAGGTTCTTACCTCAATAAGGATTCGTCAAACCAGGTCACTTAGTACCTAATCGAATGGCCTAGACATCGTACGATTTTAAACCTAATTTACTCTTGTGATAACATACAAATTTAATTAGAAATCGTACTTGAATATTTATTTCAAGGCATTAAAGTTAAAACCATTTAAAATAATCTAAAAACCAAAATAGTTTGTGCTAAAAATGTTTGAATATTAAAACAAATCTTGTAGGCTATGAGATTTAGTTTAAACGTCAAATGTAAATAAAAAATGCAACGACTTACCAGTAGAAGAATGCAGCCCGAATTTCTAATATAATTTTAATATCATACAAAGGTGTGTAACACTATTTTAAATTGCAATATTCACATGAAACACTAGAAAAATTTAATCACAAATAATGGGAACAGGATTTTGACAATTTTGTTGTCAAAAATTGGCGCCACTTTTGATAGCCCGGTTTTTTTTTTTAAATAATCTTTTGACAATGAAACAAACGCACGCGTCCAACGCGGTTTAAACCGCTTCACTAACTGCTTGCTTAGTTTTAGTACTTTGGAATTGTAAAGTGAGATAGAGGCTCGCTTGACTACTTTCCAATTCTACCGTAGTATCTCATTTTGCCTGCGAATACAAATTAAAGTTGACAAAATACTTTTAAGACGAGCCGATTGGATTAAATGGTGATCGCTTTTCACGCTCTATCTCAAGGGTCTCGGTCCCGGAGCATTTCTCTGATAGTTTTTTATAAAAATAAACAATAAAAACCTTTAATCTATCGTAGGGATGCATATGACGCTGAAACGTGGTCTCTAAGTATGGGCCTCGTAAGAAAGCTCAACGTCGCTCAACCATCGAAATAATATATCTTTGCAATCATATGCTCAGGGTTACATGAAGAGATTGAATCAGAAATGAGATCCGTAGACGTACGAAAGTTGCCGAGATAAGCCAGCGGATCAGTAAGTTGAAGTGGCAGTGGGCAGTATACATAGTACGGAAAGCCTTGGCCCGCTGGGGCTGAAAGGTTGCAGGCCACAGGCCGGCAAGCGCAGCGAAGGACGGCCACCCACAAGGTGGACAGTTGACCTGAAAGGGCTGCGGGTCGACGGTGAATCCAGGTTGCTTCTGACCGGTCCTATTAGAAAGTTATGGGGAAAGTCATAATGTCCATAAATGAACATCCTGCGGCTGAGATGATGAGTGCCAATTTTAATATTAGGTATCCAAATTTGATCACCATAGGCCTCATCTTCGTTACACAGCTGGATGTTGGCCAAGAGCAAACCCATCTCTAATAAAAAAGAAAATTAAAAGAAATGTCTTACATAACCATACTGGGGTTGTTTTTCAAAGCGCCGTGAAGACACGGTGCTCGAAAAAACCACCTCACTTAATAATTATTCGATATTAGTAAAATATTATGGTGAAGAGGTTAAATACGAGTATATATGTAATTTGTAGACGCCCGACTTCGGTCACCTACACTGTTAAATATTTTTGACTTAACTATAGCTAACATATTTTTATAAAAAATTAGCTGTTGCACGCGACTTCGACCGCGTAACTTTATAAAATATAGCCTATGTTACTCGCTGGTAATGTATCTTTCTATAGGTGAAAGAATTTTTAAAATCGGTCCCGTAGTTTTTGAGTTTACTCATTACAAGGCGTTAGTTTTTTTATTTTATGATAAATCCTGGGGAACAGTAGTTTTCAGGATGAAAGGTCCTTGAGTGTTCGAATGTCACCTTGAGAAATGTTGATGAAATTCATATGAAATTAAATTAATTTTCACTGATGCCTACTGTACAGTGAGGAACTGACGCCACGGATACACCTTAATTATGATTTAATTTTTTTTTTTAATACTATTAGATTCTGTTAAACGTTCTGTGAATGTTTAATTTTATCATATTTTGGCTTAAAGGTTTAGCTACCAGGCCATACTATTCGAAAAAAATAATTATCGTATTTTGTGTTGTCAGTGTCAACTTCAACTTTTCACTTTCTCATAACCTCATTTCTATTAACTGCAAGGTCGATCGATGCCTCGCGATCTCGGACAATTGGTCCGAGCTCGCGATGGTCTTATAACCTCTTAACTTATTTCATCAAATATTTTTAGATTTTCTTTGAAATAAAACCGCACTTGGACATAGTTCATTTCATAGCTATTCCACATTATAATTAGTGACGATTACAAATGGCTGAAACATTGAATCCAACCCAGTTTTGTAGATGTTGTCATAAAAATGGTGATTTCAAGTGTGTATTTTCCGACTCCATTTACGAGAATGAGATTGAAAATTATTCGCAGATGTTGTACGATACATTCGGAATCTCAGTAAGTTCTATGTTACTCCTAATGTTGTTCTCATTTTGTTCGATACAAAAATATTTCTGGATATGTCTCTATCTTAACACGTTAATTGCCACATCACGCTACGTCGCGTGGTGGTGCCTTAAAATAATGTTCGAACTACTAACCATAAAATAGCATCTGCAACGTATTGGCTTCTGATATTTGTTTTGGCCACTGGGTAAAGTATTTACCTATTTATTAGTATAGTATGATACCTCTTAGATTCCAAGGAATTATTGGACAGCCTGTACTGTATACACCTTTACAGAATGTTGTATTTGCATGTACAGAATATGCATTTTTTTCTTGTTTTTTTTTTTTTTAATGCAAGGAAACCTTCAAATAAGTGTTTGTTTTCAGTTTGAGCCCTCGGAATATTACAAAATATATACAATATGTGAAGAGTGTATTGAAATACTACGTATATCGATGGAATTCAAAAATGGTGTCCTTGCCAGTGCAAAAAATATTAAACGTAAGTCATTAAGCATACCCTTAAAGAGATAAAGATAAGCCTTTATTTTAAGGAAATTTAATATAAAAACATGCTACAGTATAAACATTATATAGAACCAAATTCTCTTTTTATTTTTTTTAAATAAAATAAAAATCTGTTCACAAAGAGAATAGTCGCAGGAAGGTGTGTCCGTAAAGTTAAAACATGCCATAATATTTCATTTTCAGAAGAGCCATCAATTGAAAACTATGTTGCAGTTAAAATAGAAGAATCTTGGAGTTACGCTTGCAGCGATAAAGGTAAAAAGAAAAAATAGTTAGTTTGGTAATCATTTTAATAAGATTTCCATCAATCGAGTATAATCTTTATACAAGTAAAGGTTTTCTTCATCGATCTACTACAACTATGGATTTTGCCTCACAAAAACCACAAAACGGAATCATGGCGGAGTCAATGGTGAAAGGTGGTAACGACCAACTTGTACTATTCATTTTATACTCTAATGTGTTGAAGCAAACTCACATTTTCTTTAAATGACACATGTTTGGTTGGTTTTAAATGACAGATGACAGAGTTGACGCTCTACGCATATATGTCACTTTTAAATGTTCCATAAAGTTTGTAGTTTTAAAATTGATACCTCTTAGTAAGTTGTCATTTTCGGATATTGTTGTTTTCGAAAATTGTCGTTTTCGGAAGTTGTCATTTTCGAAAATTGTCGTTTTCGGAAATTGTCATTTTCGGAAGTTGACATTTTCGAAAATTGTCGTTTTCGGAAATTGTCTATTTTGGAATAGACGTTTTAGGAAGATGTCGTTTTCACCCTGAGGGTTTTGTATGCCACGCGAAATCCATAGTTGTAGATTGATGGGTTTTCTTACATTATTTTTGTTTCACTGGTAACGTTAATAGCAGAAGACATCGCAGTTAAAATAGAAGAGACCACCAACGATGAAGACGATGAAACAGTTATAAATACGGTTTTAAATGAAGAGACCGCAGAAGATATCAAAGTTGAAGACAATGAAAAAGAATCAGTTAAAATAGAAGACACTGCAGACTATGAAGAAAAGGGTATATATGAGGTTTTAAATGAAGAGTCCAATGAAAATATCAAAGTTGAAGAGAGTGAAATGGATATAGATGAAGCCTTCGTCGAATCTAGTATGTTTGACTGTTCTCTGTTTATAGAATACTAGCTGTTGCACGCGACTTCGCCCGCGTACTTTATAAAATATAGCCTATGTTACTCCCTGATAACGTAACTTATCCTTAGGGATAAGGGAACATCCCTTAGTTACTCACTGAAATACAACAGCACATAGCTTGGCTTGCGAGAATAGCGACGGAAATAAAAATTATTGATTTTAGAGTAATAAATTATTGATTTTATTAATTTTATACTTGTACTTATGGCGTTTTAAATTTTTTTATAAAATGTTTCATAGCATACCGCAAAATTTAACTTATTTATTGAGGTTTTGAATTTTTCTGATTAAAATTAACTCGCAAACCAACGATATATATTTCAGATTTACGACTGCTTTCACTAAAATATAAGGCTTATGGAGTATGCCGTGCATTGAATTAAATTAAATTTAGTCGAAAATTAAATTGGAAATATTAATAAACAAAGAAATGTCATTTTCAAAACAAAAACAATAACTGGGGTTTTGGGGGTAGTCAACATTTGCCTAGTCCTAATATAATTATCCTTTTTGTCTCGAATTTGATTTCCGACTAAAAATTATATGGTTTTAAATGAATATTTATTGTCCATAAGAAACATAAGGACACAGATCTTTTGTTTTTCAGAAAACAGTTTAAGAAACACATGCGACATAAAAGAGAACAAATGCAATGTTTGCAATGAAACTTTTAAATTCAAAAGGCAACTAGAAATTCACAAAAGATCTCACGACGGCTATAAATGTCCAATATGTCAACAAATACTGTCCAATCAGAGAGATCACTCGGAACACATTAAGTCGAAGCACATTGTCGACGGCAAATATTGCTGTATCGTTTGCGATGCTACATTTTTGGAAGTGAAAGAGGTCCAGTGTCACATAAGGACGCACTTGAGTAACAGTTGTGAAGTGTGCCATAAGGAATATATGAGGAAAAGTGATTTGCGCAGTCACGAAAAGATGCACATAGATGGGAAAAAGTTAAAATGCACAATATGTGATAGCCTTTTCACACTGAGCAGAAGTTTGAAGGCTCACATGGAAACACACAAGGAGGATAGAACGCCGTACGACTGCCTAGAGTGCGAAAGGAAATTTACATATAAGAACAACTTAGTGAGGCATTGTCGAAATGTGCACATGGATGTAAAAAAGTACAGTTGCCAGTATTGCGATAAAAGTACTAAGACGAAAGATAGTTTGGTCATACATGAAAGGAGACATATGGGCGTAAAACCGTATGTCTGCGATAAATGTGATAGAGCGTTTTGTAGCAGAAGAGATTTAACGCGTCACAATACAGTGCATTTGAAAAGTAAACCTTACATTTGTAACGTGTGTGAGAAAGCATACAAAACAAAAGAAATTTTAAGAATACACAAATTGAAGCATACTGAGATAAAACTTGGACACGTGTTGAGGCATACTGGGATAAAATGCAGTGTCTGTAGCAAAGCTTTTGTACGTAAAGAAAATCTTACTAGACACATGATGATCCACAATGACCAAAGACCGTACAAATGCGACATTTGCAAAAAGTCATTTAAGTTCAAGAATCATATAAGCGAACACATGTTGGCTGTACATTTGGGCCTTAAGCCAAGAATCAAAGCAAGTGTCACAGAATGCGACGTTTGCAAGAAGAAATTTCGATCGAAAGCGAATATACGCCAGCACATTTTGACTGTACATTTGGAATTTCAATCAACGCCCATTCAGTGCAAAATTTGCAAGAAGACATTTAAATACAAAAAGAATTTAAACAGGCACAGGTTGTCTGTACATTTGGGTTATAAGCGAACACGCACAGAAAGTGTCGCAGAATGTGACATTTGCAAGAAGACATTTAAACACAAACAAAGTTTACACAGGCACAGGTTGACTGTACATTTGGGCTTTAAGCCACCGCGCACAGAATGTGTCTGCGACATTTGCAGGAAAACATTTAAACACAGACAGAGCTTGAGGAGGCACAGGTTGACTGTACATTTGGGTGTTAAGCTAACGCGTAAAGAAAGTGTCGCGGCAGAGTGCGACATATGCAAGAAAACATTTAAACGCAAACAGAATTTAGAGAGGCACATGTTGGTTGTACATATGGGCTTTTTTGACAATACGTATTTGGCCAAAATATGACTGAATTACATTTGGCTAACGCCCACTGAGTGCGACATTGCTTTTTTTTCACGCTGCATTTCGCAGTCATTTGGAAAGCCCGTCTGGCGACAGTAACCACCCCCTTACAGAAGACCACCGTGAAATAATAGCATGTATGCTAAGTCAGGTTCAGCACACAAGCGGAATTCGGTGCCAGCCAAGGACAGTTTAATTCTGTGGCTTTTCCGACTCCTAAATTAACTGATTATAAATTGTAAACAGGTATTATATGATGAATAAATATTACGTTGATTGCCCTTTAATGCTCTTTGATTTGAAATCATTGAAATATTATTTTCGACTTTTTAGTTTTAAGTTTGTACATGTAGGTATAGTCTTAAAGACGGTTTTTGTTTTTTTTTTTTAATATAAAAATTTATTTATTTTTAAATTATTAGTGAAAAGTAAGTGTATTTTTATTAATGTTTATTCATAATTGGCGGAATAATCGCGTAACGAATGTAAGAAATTGTTTTTGATTTTTCAATACATTTAGTTTTCATTGTTTTTGATTTCACGCTAAAGCTACTCAGTGAGCTTTCGCAAGAAGACATTTATATAGATGACAAGAATAGTACATGTTGGCTGTACATTTGGGCATCAAGCCAACGCGCACCGAGTGCGACATTTGCAAGAAGACTATTATTTTTTTTCTTGCAAATGTCGCACTCAATGCGCGTTGGCGTTATCTACAAGGATTATCTACGCAAGCACTTGTTGGAGGTGCATTTGTGCTTTAATGCAACGTCCACTAAGTGCGACATTTGCAAGAATACATATAATATATTTTCTTGCAAATGTCGCACTCAATGTGCGTTGGCGTTATCTACAAGGATTATATATGCAAGCAAATGTTGGACGTACATTTGTGCTTTAATTTAATGCAACGTCCACTGAGTGCGACATTTGCAAGAAGACATAAATATATACTTTCTTGCAAATGTCGCATTCAATGGGCGTCGGCGTTATCTACAAGGATTATATGCGCAAACACATGTTGGACGTACGTTTGTGCTTTAATTTAATGCAACGTCCACTGAGTGCGACATTTGCAAGAATACATATAATATATTTTCTTGCAAATGTCGCACTCAATGTGCGTTGGCGTTATCTACAAGGATTATCTACGCAAGCACTTGTTGGAGGTGCATTTGTGCTTTAATGCAACGTCCACTAAGTGCGACATTTGCAAGAATACATATAATATATTTTCTTGCAAATGTCGCACTCAATGTGCGTTGGCGTTATCTACAAGGATTATCTACGCAAGCACTTGTTGGAGGTGCATTTGTGCTTTAATGCAACGTCCACTAAGTGCGACATTTGCAAGAATACATATAATATATTTTCTTGCAAATGTCGCACTCAATGTGCGTTGGCGTTATCTACAAGGATTATATATGCAAGCAAATGTTGGACGTACATTTGTGCTTTAATTTAATGCAACGTCCACTGAGTGCGACATTTGCAAGAAGACATAAATATATACTTTCTTGCAAATGTCGCATTTAATGGGCGTCGGCGTTATCTACAAGGATTACATGCGCAAACACATATTGGACGTACATTTGTGCTTTAAATTAATGCAACGTCCACTGAGTGCGACATTTGCAAGAATACATATAATATATTTTCTTGCAAATGTCGCACTCAATGTGCGTTGGTGTTATCTACAAGGATTATATACGCAAGAGCACATGGAGGTACATTTGAGCTTTATTTAAGCCAACGCCCACTGAGTGCGACATTTGCAAGAAGACATTCGAATACAAGAAGAATATACGCAGGCACATGTTGGCTGTACGTTTGGGCTTTTAATGAAAGCATACTTAATACGAAAATATATTTAATACCGAAAATTCCTCTCACTGTTTTTAAATACTTGAGGGTACTTTGAGAACTTTTTTTCTAATTATTAATATCTATACAATGTTTAGTTAATATTAACTAAAAAAAAAAAACAATTTCAAGTCATTACTTCTAGCTAGAATTAATTCAGCTAGAGGTTGTATTCCGAATATGTCTGTTTCTTATTAAATTGGATTCTGAGTTTGCATTCAAAAACTATTTTTTTTTTTTGTTATATTCATTGGTTTTGCTTTCAAATAATGTTAACATAAGATACTTGAAAATAATTTCGTAAAACCTAAACTTTGAAATTTTTTAATGGCAATAAATTATTTGTTCTTTGTTACTATGGAGGGTAGAGGTAAAAAGGACCGACTCTATGTATTAAAAAGTGGTCCCAGAATTAAGATTATAAGTAACTTAAGATTGCGTTAGTGTAGCATTGTCGAGTAAATTAGACAAAGATAGATAGATAAAAGATATGCTACACTAGCGCCATTGTAGCCACTTTTAGAACCCATATTTTATTGGAGAGGACCATTTTTCAGTTTGATTGTCATATGAGTCGGTACTCCTTACCTCTACCCTCGATGTTTAAAATGTATCTATCGTGTGAGAGTTAACATATATCTTATGTGATTTATGTGTTGTTCATATGTCTGTATAGCGATATGCTAATGAATAAAACCTAAGCAGAGTGTGCGCGTTTTCTTAATTAAGTCCTAAAAGAAATGATTTTGCGATTCGACGGGTATTTCTGAATTTTGTGATTCACTTTTAGATACAATTGCCGTGTATTATCTTACGATCCCATGGGAGCCAAAAGGCAAAAGAATTATCCTAGAATCCCATGGGATTCTAGGATATCTTCCTCTCGGCAGATATATGTCTCTATATGATATATGTATAGTCACTAGCTGGTGCCCGTGACATCGTTTGCGTTGAAAAAATATATATACGAATAATAACGCCTGACATCGTTATCGCTGTGACGACGGTGGCGCCCAATTATTTATATTTTTAGACGATCACTCGGGAACAGTACTTTTTTCTGGATGAATGGTACCCTATGTCCTTTCTTGTATTCCTGACAACATGTATGCAAAATTTCTTGATGATCGGTTGAGTAGTTAAAGCATGAAATGGTAACACACAGACAGTTACTTTCGCATTTACAATATTAGTATGGATATACCGTATAATGATTTAATTATACCTATTTAGCCTCAGTAATTTATACAGGTCGACTGTTACGACTATAGTCGGCCAACACACATTTTTAACTGAACTTAGTGTTGAGTAGGACATACAAGAGGCGGTACATTTGTCCCATACATGACGTCAAAATGTAAGAGTAGCTCAACTTTTTAAAGTGTACTACTTCAAATTTTATGTCGCGTACGCGTCACAGAGTGAGTACCCACAAACTTGTAGGCAAGGCACTCTGTGGTCGCGGTAAGTAAACTATACTAATACGCTAAGTACGCCTCGCCTCATTTGAAGTAGGACATTGTACTGGCTCAGTTGAAAAAAGAGGCTACTCTTACAAACTCTTTTTCAAGTCGTGTCCTACCCAACACTAACTGAACTACAAGTTATGTCATACCAAACGTCAAGTGTTGGTGACAGATTGACGACTGACGCCCGCACAGAACCAAACAACCTTTGGATGAAATAAAAAAAAAACGTTTGTAATTATTTTTTTTATTTTCGTGTAGGTGTATATAAAAATATATGGATACATAAAACAAACTGAGACATACTCGAACAAACACATAAAAAAGATGCAAATTAATATGAAAACACATTTATTTGGACAATATGCTATTGAAATTTGTTGAATAGAATAATTAATATTATAATTCAATTGAATTTTTGTACATAAAAAATTACACTTAGGTAACTAGAAAAAAAAACATATTAGAGCCTGTAAGTAAGGTTAGTGTCTTAAGCTTTAACTTTACATAATGTAAATATTGCAACTTTTTTTTTTTTTTAATCATGGCGACACTGAGTTTTCCCTTTTGTACAGCTCTACCTTAACAATCATTTTCCCCGTTTGGGCACATCTAAAGCGGGACTAAAAGTGCCCAATAAGGGGCCTATAGAAACCACTGTTTGTAGCCAGGTTAACAATCAAATTTCCCCACTTGGGCACATCTATGCCCAAAGAGGGCCTAAAGAGGCTACTGCTTGTAGCCACGTTAACAGTTACTTTTCTTCACTTGGGCACATTAGTGCCTCTTTAGGCCACGTTAACAGTCATTTTTCCCCACTTCGGCATATCAGTGCTTCTTTAAGCCACGTTAACAATCACTTTTCCTAACTTGGGCACATCTGTGCCTCTTTAGGGCACGTTAATAATCACTTTTCCCCACTTGGGCACACCTGTGCCTCTTTAGGCCATGTTAACAATCACTTTTCCTAACTTGGGCACATCTGTGCCTCTTTAGGGCACGTTAACAATCACTTTTCCCCACTTTGGCAAACCTGTGCCTCATTAGGCCATGTTAACAATCACTTTTCCCCACTTTGGCAAACCTGTGCCTCATTAGGCCACATTAACAATCACTTTTCCCCACTTGGGCACACCTGTGCCTCTTTAGGCCACTGCTTTGGGTGAACTGGCTATTACACAAATCACAACTGTACGGCCTCTCACCGCTGTGTATTCTCATGTGCAATTTCAAATTGCCATTCACCGAGAACTGCTTGTTGCACACGTTACAATTGTACGGTCTCTCCTCAGAGTGAACCTTCATATGTTTAGATAGATTTCCTATTTGCTTATTGCACACTTTACAAGTGTAAGGCTTTAGGCCTGTGTGCACACGCATATGCCTTTTCAACTGACCGGTCTCTCGGAACGATCTCTTGCATATATCGCAAGAAAACGGTCTCTCCCCCGTGTGAACTCTCATGTGAATCTTCAAGTAACCGTTATCGGAGAAGGTTTTCTTGCAAACAGCACAAGAGTACGGCCTCTCGCCCGTGTGTGTCCTTTCGTGCAATTTAAAACTGGCCATTTGTGCAAATTTTCTCGTGCAAAAGTTGCAACTGTAAGGCTTTTGGCCGGTGTGAACTCTCATGTGAACTTTCAAAGTAGTGTAAGCTGTGAAATCTTTCTTGCACACCTCACATGAGAACGGTCTCTCGCCCGTGTGCTGTCTTTCGTGCACTGTCAAATAACTTTTACTCGAGAATTGTTTTTTGCATATTTTACACTCGAATGGCTTCAATCCAGTGTGTATTATTATTATGTGCCTTTTCAAATGAGTCCTCTGTGGAAATCTTCTTCCACACACGTCACAAACGTAAGGCCTCTCGCCTGTGTGAGTTAAAATGTGTGATTTCAACGTTTGATTGTGACCAAACGACTTGCTGCAAATGTCACATGTGAATTTCTTCTCGCCCGTATGAGTTTTTAAGTGTTCTTTTAAATTTTTCCTCTTTGGAAACCTCTTATCGCACACATCACACTTGAATTCTTCAATTTTGTGCAGTTTCAAATGATTCTTCAACTGTCTAGCTTTGGGGAAAATCTGTGCGCACGCGTTGCAAGGATACTTTCCTTTGTCAACGTGCGACGCTTCGATGTGCTTCGTCAGTTCCTTGGTCAAGGCGAATTTCAAGTTGCAAATGAGGCATTGATGGCTATTTTCGCCATTGTGCGATTTCAGATGCACCTCAAGGGAACCGTTGTATGTGAATTGCTTTCCGCACACTTGACAGGAATATTTTTTACTCTTATATTTCCTCAATGGTCTCAAGTCTTCGTCTGAAAGGAGGTGAGATATGTTTAAAATTCAATAACAATAATGATCATTTATTTAAGTGACAGCTGTGTGTGCCTCTCTCTCTCTCTCTCTGAGTGTGTGTCTGTATATGTGTTTGTGCTTGTGTGTTTCTATTTCTGTGTGTATGCCTGTGTGTGTCTGGCTATATCTTTGTATGCGTGTGTGGGTGGTGCTTTTATTTATTTATTTATTTTATTTTAGGGAAATTTACAGGTATAAATACATAATAACAGTTTGAATAAATAGCTTAAACCTAATAAAAAAAATCCACTTATAGGTCTAATAATAACGATAATTAAGAGTATTATAGTAGGCCATTGAAGAATTTATCGGCTATAATATTTTTAGTTTTAACTATAGAACTGTGGAACAGGTCGACATCTGTATCCTCTAATGAAATTTCATTAAAAAGTCTACATGAACAAGACATGAATGTATTTTTTCTATAATTTGTCTTACTAAGAGCTACATGCAGCGAAGAGCGATTTCTCAAATTAGTATTGGGGGACATTTAAATATAATTTGGACAACAGTTCAGATGAATCAATTAAACCCTTTGCAATTTTCATCAAATGGCATATGTCACTAATATTACGTCTATACTGAAGAGGTAGGAAATGATAGCACACAATGATACATCTGTGAATATAATCCTGCAACTTTTGATGACTTTTGTAATCAAGGTACCGAAGAAATTTCTTCTGTATCCTCTCAATACGTGGAACATATGTTTCGTATTGCGGATTCCATATTTGAGATTTGTGTGTGTGTTTGTTGCGTTTGGGCGTCCTGTATGTGTCTGTCTGTCTTTCTGACTGTGTGTGTGTGTGTGTGTGTGGTGAGTTTGGACATTTGTGCATTGTAAAATTGCATGTCCACAAACTACAATAGAACTTACCTTCACTATTGTCCGCCACCGCCCAGTCAGCGTCGTGTTCGGAATCTTCGATTCGACTCAGTCCCTTGGACGACCCCCTCAGCGAAGACAGAGGGACGTCATCGGCAATGTCCACTTCTGACGAGACATACACCTCCAGTGAAGGTATTCTGTCCCCTGGAAATTAAAACAAAAATTTATTTCTATAATTACTGTGCCTTAGAACAAACGTAATAGATAAATGTGTGTTGCAGCAGTAATAGTAATTTATTTGCTGCCTATTCAATGCAAACAAACAATCAAATCTTTCCTCTTTATAATATTATGTATAGATGAGGCTCGCTACATTCTACAATGTACGAAAAAGGGACGATCCCTCGGGAGTAGTCCCTTTTTCTAGATGAAAGGACAATGTGTATGCAAAATTTTATTATGATCTGTTGATTAGTTGAGGGCGTGAAAAGTTAACAGACAGACAGAGTTACTTTCACATTTATAACATTAAATTTACCCACCATCATTTAGTTGCACGATTTCTTGCTCTCTCCTATTGGACGAGGATTCTTTTGAATAGGAAAACCTGTCATAGTCCTCCTCCAATATTTCCACTTTGAATTCAGTCTTGAAAGATTCTTGAAATAATTAAAAAATATATATATTTGAACTTATTTTTCAATCTCATTCTGTAAGAAATGTATGCAAGTAGTTTTTTTTTGTTGAAATTTTAACACGTTAATTCCCACATAACGCGACGTCGCGTGAAGCGGCCTAATGATGCAGCCGCAACGTCGCGTGGTGGTGCCTTACAATAATGTACAAATAATAAAATAGCAACTGCTGCGTATTTGGCTTCTGGTATTTGTTTTGGCCACTAGGGAAGTTCAGCATTTCGGCTTGGCAATCAACGTGTTAAACGTTTGTAGTACTCTAACCTCAGTAAAAAAAATAATAATTAAAAGACATATAATTCACATCAAAAGTAAAAAAGAAAACTCACTCTTCAACTCATGGTTATTATAATACTCTATGAACTGCTGTTCGCATGTGACCACTTGCTTCTTGAAGAGTGCAGCATCTCGGAGACGAGGTATGCACAACTCACATACGCTGTACAAAGACGACTCAGTTCCAGATATAGGCGATATCTAGTGGAGAGAAGGCGATTTATAATAAAACTAGCGTTTGCACGTGGCTTCGCCCGCGTAACCTTGTAAAATATAGCCTATGTTACTCGTTGATAATATAGCTTCCGAACAGTGAAAGAATTTTTCAAATCGGTCCAGTAGTTTCGAAGCCTATTCAATGCAAACAAACAAACAAATCTTTCCTCTTTATATTAGTATAGATTAATTTAACTATAACGCGGCTTCGTACGCGTTGATAAATAAAAATATACGAGTTATTATTAAGTGGTTTTCGGCCATAACATTAAAAAAAATAGTGTAAAATATTTTTAAATATAGAATATTAATTAATGAAATCCAATATTAATTAGAATTTTGGTCTTTAACTTACATTTATATCGAACGTCTCTCGTAACATAATGGAATATATCTCCTCTGTTCCGTCATTAATGTAAGTTAATCCAAGATTTTTGAAATTCCCTTCAGAATGACAACAACGGCAAAGCCCCTCCGCGTTCGACAATTTCGACATTTTCTCATCACTGTTTATTTCGTATTTATATAAAATTAATATGTATTTACATTCATAAAATCTAAGATTACAGCAAAAATTCAAATTTATATATTCAAAATAAAAAACAAAATGTCAACAATAATACGTCATCAATGCAATGGACCGAGTGTTGACAGAACACAAATACATATTAAATAGTAATCCACAGAAGAAGAAATCATGATGTTCACTCCCTCAGAGTAATAATAAGTACTTATTATTACTCTGAGTTCACCGCAAACTAATACGTGGAACCTTTGATAGTTTTTAAATAGATATAATTAACCATCAACAGCTTGTTTATTTAAACGGCTACTTTAAATTGCAGACCTCATAAACCGTGATGAATACTTTTTGTGCATAATTTAAAAAAAAATTGTAACAATTTGTAAAATATTAGAAGTTGATTTAATCTTTACAAAAATACATATTTCATTTATCGAATTTGATATTAAGCAAAATTAAAATGTTGTCTATGGTCTGAACACAAACTTACATTTCCGTTTCCTACTTTTCCACTTTTCTCGTGAAGGGAAATCTTGGAAAATCAATGACCTGACGTCATTGACATTTCGTATCCATGGCAACAGACAGTCTGTGATTAATATATTTTATTTTTATTAATAAAACGGAATGCTCGATTTTTTTCATTAAAATGTTCAAATAAGTAAAAATCAAAGGAAAATAAAGTATAAAGTTTAATACAATGTAGGAGCTTTGAGCGATTTGATAACTATTGTTCTCGCTATTGATTTCAAAATGCAAACACCTATTTACAAAAAAATAATGTTGACTGTAAGTAATTAGTTACCTAGTGTTTAGATAATTGTGATAAATTTCTTTTTTTTTTTTTAATTTTTTTAGTGCTTTAGTATTACCAAATAGCCCAGTCAATGAAGCCGTAACTTTGCCATTTTGACCTGGGTGAGTAGAACCAACGGGAAAATGTGCGTTAATAATCCTGCAAAAACATATCAAAAATGCAGGGTCCTAAATCACCGGAATGATTTGCAAAAAAATTGCAAAAAGGTGAAAAAATGACTTTTTCTCAAATATCTCGAAAACTATAAGAGATATGAGAAAAAGTTTCAAATAATAGTTGTAGAGGATTTAATTCTCTACAAAAATGATTAGAATGAATTTTTGCGTATCGGGCACCGTTGGCACGGAAATCACGTTTAAAGTATGAAAAATTGAAAAATAATTTTTTTTGGCTCAAAATAAAAAAAATAATTTATTTTCCAAATAGGAGTGATTTTTTCTGCATCCCGCGAACATTTCCTAAGAGATTACCCTTTCATTGTTGTACATTTATATTGTTTATAAACAATTAAAAACTTTAAAATTCATTTTTAGCCATCTTAAAATTATTTTTTTGATTTCATTTTCACACCAATCGATTTAGAATGAAGTTTTCTATAAGATTAAGTTATTTTTTTAGACAAAAAAAGATTCATCGAGATTTAGCTTAGAAATGGGTTTTGGGGAACTTTCTCAGGGATCCGACACTGGCAGCGATTAAGAGTATAAGTGCGACAAAGACAGATTTTTTTTACATAAGAGCGAGAAGGACAGAGCGACATGGGTCCGCTCAGCTCAAAAAATCCGAGTTGCGGAATTTTTTTATTGATAAACGATCTCCAATAACGTTATTTTAAGCTATATATCAATCGATTCAGAATCGAAAACTGAATCGATTACACCCACTCCCATTTTTAACTTTTTTTTTTTGTAAATTCTTTTTTTTAAATTAACTAATAAATGACTCATTTTTCATCTGGAAAAACGACATTTCAACCCATATATCAATCGATTCAGAATCGAAAACTGAATCGATTACACCCACTCTCATTTTAACTTTTTTTTGTAATTTTTTTTAATTATCTAATAAATGAGTGATTTCTACTTCTAAAAAACGTTATTTTAAGCTATATATCAATCGATTCAGAATCGAAAACTGAATCGATTACACCCCACTCTCTTTTTTTACTTTGTTTTTGTAAATTTTTTTGTTTAAATTAACTAATAAATGAGTGATTTCTGCTTCTAAAAAACGTCATTTCAACCCATATATTAATCGATTCAAAATCGAAAACTGAATCGATTACACCCACTCATTTTTAACTTTTTTTTTGTAATTTTTTTTTTAATTAACTAATAAATGACTCATTTTTTATCTAGAAAAACGACATTTCAACCCATATATCAATCGCTTCAGAATCGAAAACTGAATCGATTACACCCACTCCCATTATTAACTTTTTTTTTATGAAAACAAATGCTAAGGCCTATACATTGGCCATAAAAGTGTCCATTTATGGCTGCTGTCTTCTATCACTATAACCATAATTCTATAACTAGTATTATCTATGTAAAGAAAAATATGTACATAATTTTCTTCAATTATTCTTAAAACTCTTTTTGCTATTAATGTATTAAAACTATTTGGTTAAGCTACCATTAATTATAAAATAATGACTTATCATGTCAAAAGTCAACTTATAAAAATAAACATTTAAAATATGTTGAAAATATTAGGAAAATATAGTTAAAGCTGAATTGTAAATATAAGTGTAGGAATCGACATTGTAATTAAAAACATTTAATGTCGTTTCTTTGTTTACAGGTATAGTTACTAGATAGTTATTTTAATATTTGTTATTTTTTTGTAAATTTATGGATTGTCAAAATACAATCTTTGTTTACAGAGAAACTCAATTTTGTTTTAATTGACTCTGTCGTCCTAACAACTGAAAAATATCATTATAATCTATTTCATTTCACATTGTGTGGGAAAGATGGATTCTTCACTTTTATGCTCTATTTGTTTACAAAGTTTGGACGATGATTTAACTGCCATTGTACACGAGAAAGGACTGCAAACCCTCATTGCAAAAAGTAAGCAAAAAAATGATGACAAATGGAAGCTATGGGTAAGCCAAAAACAATATATATTCCATGACAAATGCCGAAAACGATATGCCGTGTCATCGTCGAAGCCAAAAGCAACACCAGAACCTAATACACAACAATCATCATTATTATCCGATGTACCATCGACTTCATCACGTTCTATAGCGCAGCCGACAGAAATCTCTACGACATTATCAGGACTTGCATCTAATTTCGATTTTGACAAAGCATGCTTCATATATGGCAAACCATGGGATTGTGCCCACAAGCATGGTAGCATGGTACAAGAAAACAGACTAAAAGATCGTGTGATTGCCATCGCTACAGAACGTGATGATGATTTAGGACACTCAATCATATTACGATTGGAAAGGACCGGACCACTTGTAGACCTGAAAGCACGATACCATACTGCTTGTTATAAAAACTTGATGGCACCTTTCTACAGTAATGCTAAGCGCGCGAAAATTGATGAAATAAATCCCTCATTTGAAAAGATATATGATTATATTGAGAGTAGTGGCCAATTTAAATTCCAATTGTTATCTTTAAAAGCAATGATGGGAGAAGATGAACATAATCAAATTGAAACTCGGACTTTACTTCGGCATTTGAAAAAAAAATATAAAGATGATATTTTTATATTCAAGAAGCAGGGTAAAGAAACAATTATT
The DNA here is from genome assembly GCA_936446665.2 of Synanthedon andrenaeformis. NCBI lineage: Eukaryota > Metazoa > Arthropoda > Insecta > Lepidoptera > Sesiidae > Synanthedon > Synanthedon andrenaeformis. Next base: position 663,974 of record OW387804.2, on the reverse strand, counting down.
TATTACAAATATCATGAATTTGCGAAAATTTGCAGCGATTGGTATGGAGATCGTGAGGGTCTTACTGAAATGGCAAAGAAAAGTCTTATCTCCGTATGTGCTGAAATTTTACAAGATGAAATTAAAAAATCTCATTATGACACCAAAACTTATCCGCAACCGAATAAATTTCTTGATAATATTCTTGATAATTCTTAAAAGAGTTTTAAGAATAATTGAAGAAAATTATGTACATATTTTTCTTTACATAGATAATACTAGTTATATAATTATGGTTATAGTGATAGAAGACAGCAGCCATAAATGGACACTTTTATGGTCAATGTATAGGCCTTAGCATTTGTTTTCATAAAAAAAAAGTTAATAATGGGAGTGGGTGTAATCGATTCAGTTTTCGATTCTGAAGCGATTGATATATGGGTTGAAATGTCGTTTTTCTAGATAAAAAATGAGTCATTTATTAGTTAATTAAAAAAAAAATTACAAAAAAAAAGTTAAAAATGAGTGGGTGTAATCGATTCAGTTTTCGATTTTGAATCGATTAATATATGGGTTGAAATGACGTTTTTTAGAAGTAGAAATCACTCATTTATTAGTTAATTTAAACAAAAAAATTTACAAAAACAAAGTAAAAAATGAGAGTGGGGTGTAATCGATTCAGTTTTGGTTTCTGAATCGATTGATATATAGCTTAAAATAACGTTTTTTAGAAGTAGAAATCACTCATTTATTAGATAATTAAAAAAAATTACAAAAAAAAGTTAAAATGAGAGTGGGTGTAATCGATTCAGTTTTCGATTCTGAATCGATTGATATATGGGTTGAAATGTCGTTTTTCCAGATGAAAAATGAGTCATTTATTAGTTAATTTAAAAAAAAGAATTTACAAAAAAAAAAGTTAAAAATGGGAGTGGGTGTAATCGATTCAGTTTTCGATTCTGAATCGATTGATATATAGCTTAAAATAACGTTTTTGGAGAACGTTTATCAATAAAAAAATTCCGCAACTCGGAGCCGAACGCGATTTTTTGAGCTGAGTGGACCCATGTCGCTCTGTCCTTCTCGCTCTTATGTAAAAAAAATCTGTCTTTGTCGCACTTATACTCTTAATCGCTGCCAGTGTCGGATCCCTGAGAAAGTTCCCCAAAACCCATTTCTAAGCTAAATCTCGATGAATCTTTTTTTGTCTAAAAAAATAACTTAATCTTATAGAAAACTTCATTCTAAATCGATTGGTGTGAAAATGAAATCAAAAAAATAATTTTAAGATGGCTAAAAATGAATTTTAAAGTTTTTAATTGTTTATAAACAATATAAATGTACAACAATGAAAGGGTAATCTCTTAGGAAATGTTCGCGGGATGCAGAAAAAATCACTCCTATTTGGAAAATAAATTATTTTTTTATTTTGAGCCAAAAAAAATTATTTTTCAATTTTTCATACTTTAAACGTGATTTCCGTGCCAACGGTGACCGATACGCAAAAATTCATTCTAATCATTTTTGTAGAGAATTAAATCCTCTACAACTATTATTTGAAACTTTTTCTCATATCTCTTATAGTTTTCGAGATATTTGAGAAAAAGTCATTTTTTCACCTTTTTGCAATTTTTTTGCAAATCATTCCGGTGATTTAGGACCCTGCATTTTTGATATGTTTTTGCAGGATTATTAACGCACATTTTCCCGTTGGTTCTACTCACCCAGGTCAAAATGGCAAAGTTACGGCTTCATTGACTGGGCTAAAAGCAAATAGTTTTCACGCGTTACTATTACTAATAATTTTTACAATTTTGTGTGGGTGTCTATTATCATTACAACACTTGTTCGGTATGCCAGGGGGCTTATTTAGCAACTTTTTCTTTTACACCCTGTAAGAAGTATAAAGATAATTTAAAAAAAAATCGTCATTTATAGCAGATATAGGACGTTCAGTACTGGACGGCCTATATAGGCCTTCCTCATAATTTTCCAATAGGAAAAGCAAAAACAGCATGGGTTCACCGTCGACCAGCAGCCCTTATCAGGTCGTCTATCTATCTTCGTGGGTGGACGTCCTACACCGCGCTTGCCGATCCGTGGGATACACTCGAGAATTTCTGCCTCTGTACTGTGTCGTCCTACCCATTGTCAGTTCAACTTGGAATAAAAAAAAGTGCGTGTGTCAGCTCCCACGATGACTGGAGTTTACTCCTAAGGAACGATAAATAAATAATTTAATAAATGTAATCAAAACATATAATATACCTAATATACTAGCTACACGCTCCCGGCTTCATCCGGATTTAAAATAAAAACTATCCTATCTTTTAAGTTGAACCAAATTACACATAGTTACAAAGTTTTATCAAAATCGGTTCAGTAGTTTAGGAATTCATTGACGTCAAACAACGTGACACGTAATTTATATATATTTTTTATATGTATTATATTATATTAATATGTATTGAAGCATATTGTAGCCTGTAACGTGTAACGTGCGATATGTGACATTTGATTTTACTCCCATAAATGTTAATATCCTGGGCTTATATATGAAAATCGATTCTTAAGGAGTAAACTCAAAAAAACTAATTAGAAAATGTAACTAATGTAAAAACATTTGTTTAAGGTCCATTGAAAACATAAAAATGTGTAACCAACTTCTCCAAGGAGTGACATTCTATGATCAGCCAGATTTTCTGGACTTAGAAGATATATGGACAGGTGATTTAATAGATTTAGGGCCAGATATCGGAGAACAATTAGGCGATTTATCTAATGATTCCTTCAATTTGGACACAGTATGTCCTGAAATTGATAATCAATTCTATAATATCAAAGCCCTTTTAGATTCAGATGATTCGGAAAGCGAAGTTACTGACGATCAATCAACTTGTTCAGAAAATACAGTAACATCTGAGCAAACCAAAAAGGTATTAGAAGAAGAATGCGTAAATAGATATAGATTAGAAAAATATGCACATTACAATGAAATCGCTATTAAAGAAATTAAGTTGAAGGAGCATAATATTAAAAAAATTAAAATTGAAGATTTATTAGGACCAGAAAGTTCCGATGTTGAAGATTTATTAGAAAGTGAAACAGAGGAAAAAGAACGGTCTGAAAGTTTTGCTCATAAGAAGAAAACATGTGATATTAATAGACTTAATGAGATTTTAAGATCGGATAGTCCAGATATTGAAGATTTCTTGGGTACAAAAGAAGATGATATTAAAGAAATACTCGAGTTCAAAGAAGGTATTGTGCAGGATTATGAACCTGAAATTCCGGCACCTCCATGTAATATAATAAGTAAAGATGTAGAAGAAATTAATATAGACGTACTATTAAGGCCAAAGAGTTGCGATATTCAAACACTATTAGAAACTAATTTAGATAACCTTATAGGATTTGACGAAGTGTTTGAGAAACCAACGGATGAGTCGCATACAATTTTCGATAATACAAATTTGGATAGTTTATTTGAATTCAACAATACAATTTATGGAAATAATGTAGACAAATTTAACAATGAAAACATAGAGCAGTTAACAATTGAAGATAACAATTCATACACTGATAAAACGGTTGTTTTAGAAGAGAATAGAGAAAACTCGGGTAATTATGAAATCAAAACAGATGTAAAAGAGAAGAGGGATATAAAAATTGAATGTTTCCCGGATGATATGATAAAAACGCCAAAAAGTAATAAATGTAGTAATCCCACACTGGATTCGGTGATGAGAAATCAAAAAGAAATTAAACTTAAAATAATTAGAAACATAAAAAATGAAAGTAAAGAAAATAATACGAATCAATTGGAAAATAATAATTTTCTACATAAATTGAAAAGCAACCATAAAATAGATAAAGAAAAAAAGTTGCGAAAGTATAAAAAAGTTTCATCAGATATTACGAATAAATCCACAACCGCGAAATGCCTGAAGACATCTCTCAATTTTATGAATTTTCTCAAAGATTTGGACGAAAATGGCTCTGATGAAGGTTAGTATATTAGATTCTACCTATTGTTTCTATATTATAGCTCTCCATATTAATAAAAATGAATCGCCAAATGCTCAAAACTTGAGAACGGCTGCACCATTGCCGCAATTTTTTTCCCAAAAACTCGTTAAAGCCTTAGGAAGGTTCTTATCAAGAGATTTTTTTTTTAAATTCCAATATAAACGTAAATAGCTCATTTCTTTCCACTCCAAAGTTCTTGGCTGAGAATTACACTTCAGCTGCCACAGTTCAATAGTTTTTTACAAAACGTCTATCGTGTCGCCTAGTAGATATTATAAAATAAAGTCGTTTTCCGCCACCCAACCGCCCAACTTTTTCTAAACCACCCAACCGATTTTGAAACGGTTTCCCTTATTGAAAAGAACTATAAACGTAGGAGATTTTTAGTAACAATCTATGGTTAATTAAAATTATAAACTAGCCCCCGTCTTTCTATTGAGCCCAAACATGTTATATCTGCTGTAAGTTTGCTGAGGAGTTGGGTATCCCGCAGACTACTTGATGCTGCAATATCAAATCAAGATTACCATGTCATGGAAACACCACCTACTCTAAAAACTGAATACTTAATAATAATTTCATTTGCAGAAGATTTGGAGGACATAACACTAGAAGCTCATCCGGAGCGTCTATACTCTTGCACAATGTGCAAGAGGTCTTTCAACGACGCCAAATATTTCAAACAGCATCAAAGGCTGCATTCGCGGAGACGTCACTCTTGCACGATTTGTGGGATGGCTTTCTCCTACAAATCGGATTTGAAGAATCACATAGTTACCCATTCGAAGGACCATTTCGTTTGCTGCATCTGCTCCAAGATTTTCAATCAACAAATCCTCCTGCGAGACCACGTAGACTTCGAACACACTCAGAAACCTTGGAAGTGCATGTTCTGTTGTATATATTTGAATAAAATTTTCATTTTATCCCACAAATGTATAAGTAAAAGTATTAAAACGCCAGCGGCTAAGAGGAAAAAGCTAGAACCGAGAGTGCACAGATTGAACGAAGGTGACCCAGATTTTCTTAACATCTTGGACCCCGGGGATCCATTGTCGCCGGGCGAATTCGATTGTTACGGTGTAGATGATGAAGTGATTTCCCTGAAAGATGTAGTACTGTTTCCTAAATAAAGCTTAGATATACCTATGTATGTGTTTTGAATTTATTTATTTACTATTTTATATGTTAAGGACAGGCTGAATCAGACTGTGTCGGTCCATTTGATGATAGGTTAGCTACTGGTGCTTATAAAACAAGCAACGCCACGGGTGCTGCAAGTGTACTATGCCGAAGTGCCAACCCTAGTAGGATTATGAATAAGGATAAGGCCTGTCCCTTCCCTATGAAATGAAGAGAGAATCTGGCAATAACGACGGCGTTGCAATAACGAATAACAGTGTTTTGTTATTTTATAATAAATGTTATTGGTAATCTGTTCAGAAAAGTATAGTTCAAGACGAACTACATTTTTTTAAATGTTGAAGTTGCTCTCTGATGTTGCTTGAGTTTATTGTGACGGTTTAAACAAATTCCCACTTCAAAAATGCCTTATATGTATAAAAATAACTACCCGCAAAAATAATTTAGGTAAGGCGGCATGTCATACCTTCAGAAACTAACTTTGTATTCATAGATGTTAATTTAAAAATTCATACAATTAGGTATGGTTTTTTGTTTTTACAAAAAGGACAAGAACAATTCTAGTCAACAAGTTAATTTCTGTTTGTCTTTATATTGTTAACAAGAATAAGTTTTATTTGTCCTTTGCTACAAATAAAACTTATTCTGTTCAAAAACGGAACGCATTCATATAAGGAATAAATAAATGTGTCAAACTCTATGGACTTTGTCTTTGTTTGTTCTGTGTACACTGTACTGTGATTAAAAATCGAAAATACCAATCATACATCCACAGACTATACATTGAATACGTAGAGGGAGAATTGAATACATCTGTTCTGTGCAATACATGCAATACAATACAATCGATTTATAAAATTTTATGTATTTACTAAATAATACGTATAAAAATGCCCGATACAGTTATAGAAAGTGTCCTTAAAGGAAAACTGGAGTCTGATTTACTGATAAAATGGCTAACCAATGAAACTACCGAGGTAATTTATAACCTATTTTATTTTCATTAGTGTTTTGGTTATTTAACAAACCATTTCTAATCTATACTAAATTGCATTTATTTATTTATTTATATGCTTTTAATAGTAATTACTTTATTTGCGATTGTAAACACAAATGCCACGATTGTAAGCACTGACTCCCGAGATACAGGTGTCCAACCTAATTTGGGATTTAGGGAATTAGTTTTACCTATTTTAAAATTGGCATTTGTATTCAGTGTGTGTAATTAGGATCCTGTAGACATGTGCTTTGTACAAATATAGATTTTATAATTATTATACTAATACTTGTATGTTTGTAATGAATAAACTCAAAAAGTAGGGACCAATTTTAAAAATTCTTTCGCCTATAAAAAACTTCATCATCAGCGAGTAACATAGGCTATCAATACTAATAATAAATCTGTATAAGGGTCGGTCATGGAATAAGTTACTTTGTTTTCAGAGATATCGTGTTTATAGGCTCTATACATGATACTGAAACTAAATTGACCATTTTTAGAATTGTATGTTCCTCCATAACTCTGAAACGAATTAACTGATTTTCATGAAACTTGGTAGATAAACATTTGGACGTACGGGACACAAGATAGGCTACTTAATATTTTTCAACGCGAACGAAGTCGTGGGCACCAGCTAGTATTTTATAAAGTTACGCGGGCGAAGTCGCGTGCAACGGCTAGTTTTGTTAATAAAAAGACTGGTGGGTGTGAGTGGTTCGACGACATGTTTGGTCTAGTGGCTAGTAACCCTGGCTGTTAACCAAACGGTCGCGGGTTCGAATCCCGCTAGGGGCAAATGTTTATGTGTTAACATAAAGCAGTGTCAAGTAACGAAGTGGGACCGGGTTCTGTTAGTTTTGTATGAATTTATTATTATTTTTTTTAATAAAAATAAAATTTTCAATTTGTCAGGATTTACCAGAAGACTGCATACTGTGTTGTTGTAGTCGAAGCGAGTTTGCTGCCTATTTCCTATCTTATTTAAGAAACCAAACGGACAGGTAACTACTGCACTTTCTTTGCTAACATTTAGTATAACAAACTATAATAAAAATTATAAGATCTTTCCGTTGAGCCCAAACACGCTATATCTGCTGTAAGTTGATGAGGAGTTGGGTGTCCCGCAGATTACTTGATGCTGCAGCATCAGATCAAGGTCACCATGTCATGGAAATACCACCGATGTAACAGTATACAAAATTTCACATCAATCGAACATGTGGAAGTTAGTGAGATCCCTTCATCAACTAAGAAATGGACTGATTATCTTCGAACACTCAAACACCAAAATAAATTCATAATCTACGATATGTCTATATTAATATTTTAAAAAAAAGAGAGAAGATTTGTATTTTCGTATGTTTGTAATGAATAAACTCAAAAACTAGTGAACAATTTTTAAAAATTCTATCACCCATAAAAAGTTACATTATCAGCGAGTAACATAGGGTATATTTTTTAAAGTTATGCGGACGAAGACGCGTGCAACAGCTAGTTTATAAATAAATTCATAAATTATAGCTAAGAACCACCCCGATCATGTCAGCTTTTGGACATATGAAAGCTCCCTGTTCATGCCTTAGAACATCAAAATTATCTGGTTGTTTGTGGGAGGCTTTACTTCAAAATTGAATTTCGATTATTATTATTATTGCTCTTCAGTATATTCAGTAGTTCAAATATTTATTTATTTATTTCAGCATCCTCCAAACAAATAGCAATGCGTTACAAATACTACAGCAAAATACTCCAGAGAAACTGTTCAACTCCAACAGGAAACATAGACGTTCCATATCGGACCCGACGAGTGAAACCCATCATATGGACAGTCTTTCTGTCAAGTCCGACCATCAGAAAAGTCAAGAATCACCGAATAGGGAGAAGAAAAAAGGGAAAAAAGTCAAGACCAAGCTGTTTCCAGACAATTCCATATCTTCCGATGATTCAAGATTGAGTTCAGGTGTTGATAGGTTGCTGATATCCAGTACTCCAATCAAAAACGGTCTCAAGGCGGATTACCCAACATGTTTGACGAGTCCGGTGACTCCGACCAGGCACTTCAAGGAGCAGGAACGGTGCGATACACCTCGTTTGAACCACAGATATTCGAGATCTTCGGACAAAAGCGTCAGTTTAGGTGACTACTTGGCCACAGCTCAGAAAAGTACGAAGAAAAAGAAGAAGAACTCGTCGAACGATGACTCGAAAATTTTGAATACGAGCAACTCGGACAGTAAGACTTTGGATCCGACCAATGCGGACTCGATTTGGAACTCGGAGTTCCCAGAGATCAGTGCGAGGAAATCGAACTCGTTGAAGTCCGAGAAACGCAGGATAAAGCCGACCAGCATCGAGAAGCAGAAGAGCTTTTCGCTGAACAGTTTCAACGCTGAGTGTTTCCAGCAATCGTCGCCCGGTGTTGAGGAAAATTCCGCCTTCAAACACCAGAAAATACAGTCAAAGCCGCATGAGACTAACAGTTTCGAAGCGGAAAGGACTATTTTGAAACAGGAGAGGCACAAATTGATGGAGAAATTCAATATATTGAACACAGCCACCACTCCCAAGGCTGTCACGCCACAGATCAAAATAATGAAGAGGGATTCTGTGGAGAAACCACAGAGTTACGTGGAAGCGGATGTTTTAAAAGTGTCCTATAAAGAGAAATTGGACACCCTGATTAAAATCTACGAAGTTTTGCTCAAAAATAATCTAATCTTAAGTTTCACAGCGGAGATATATTTTTTGATATCGGTACTGTTGTCGAAGCAGGTTGAAGACGATTTTCTAAATGTGGAACAAGAGTTGAACAGAGAAGAAAATATACCCAATTTTCTTTTGAAATCAATACACAACAGCTCTTATTTTGCTGTGAAATCTTTGTGGAATCAGAGATCTGTTTTAGAATTGATTTTGGATAAGAACGCGTTGAAAATTCTGGGTGAAAATAGGAAAGTGCGCAGTTTTTTCCCAGATTTGGCGAAATTTCTATTGAATTCATACGGTTTGAAGTGTGAGGCCGAAAGTGTCGAGAAATGTAAGAGCATAATGGAAAATAGATGCAATGGTATAGTTTGTTTCAACATGGAAACAGATAATGCTGAAAATTTTCAATCGCTTTTGAGTTTCCAAAATTTCAAAAAGCAACGCGACATGTTCTATGAGATTTTGAGGTATGTTTTTTCTATTATTTATTACTAGCAACAGACAGGCTGACGGTCCGCTTGATGGTAGTTGGTAACCACCGCCTGTAACACAAGCTTTTGTTTTTTTTTTTTTGTGGGCAATAGTATAATAGTTAATACTAAAAGTTTCATGATGATCAGTTGAGTAGTTGAGGCGTGAAAAGGTAACAGACAGACACAGTTTTTTTCACATTTATACTGTGTGATCACTCGAGAACAGTCCTTTTTTATGGATGAAATGTACCCTATGTCCTTTATTTTATACCTGACGTGTATGCAAAATTTCATGATGATCGGTTGAGTAGTTGAGGCGTGAAAAGGTAACAAATAGAAAGACAAGTTACTTTTACATTTTTAATATCAGTATGGATTTGCAGAGAAAAAAACCATACAAAGCTGGGGGCGGCCCGGTAGTGTACTAATGATACATATATAGTCATTGAAGTACTATAACTATGGAATTTGCGTGACAAATGCCAAAGTGGCACATGTCAAGTACGCCCAAAACGGAATAGTGGCGGAGTCAATGGTGAAAGGTGGCAACGACCAACTTGTACTATTCATTTTAAACTCTAATGTGTTGACGTAAAGTCACATTTTCTTCAAATGACACATGTTTGGTTGGTTTTAAATGACAGATGACAGAGTTGATGCTCTACGCATAATACGTCACTTTTAAATGTTCCATAAAGTTCGTAGTGTTTTGTGTGGCGTGCGAAATCCATAGTTGTAGTATACATTGATGCATATCGTATGTTAATGTACGCTCAATACAGAGAATGGTTTTCCTTGCAGATGGTACGGAACCTGTCATCAGACGTCTAGCTTCTCCCGAAGCACGTTCAGGGGCCGCATCAAGACCCTCATCTGCACTGGCAGCTCAGCTGACAACCACAAGCACCTGGCGACCCTGTTCCTCAGTCAGATGAAGGTCGACTGCCTCATGGTTGGCACTCAGGTGACGGCTCAAATACTCTCCTTGTTAAGTATAAGGGAGCGCTCGAGTTTTACGTAATGCAATTTTTAAAGATTTTTGAAACAACGCGCCGCTCATACGCTGTTGCGCAACATGTGAGCAGATAAGAGCAGCGCGCTGCTCACATGTTGCGCGACATAAGAGCAGCGCGCCGGCGTGATGATCGGCAGTGACCTTGCGTCACAGGCTATGCTCGCGTTTTGTGAGCGCCTTATGTTGCGCAAGGTAATGGCGGAGAGGCAGCGGGAAGAGGACCTCCTCTCCCAGCCAATCCGCCGGAGAAGGCTGGCCTATGTCCGCCGCCTTCCCCCCTGGCGGTAGTCCTAGGGGAGATTGCCGCCCGTCGTGAGGTCCCCCGAGATGGCCGGCGTACCTCCACTCTCGGGTACGCCGAGGTTCCGACAGGAAGCGTAGCCCTCCCCGCGCTAGATAGCCGTGGCGGGGCACCGAAGTCGTGTCACAACGTCACCGCGACCCCGCCCCAAAGTCGTTGGGTTTTAGCCGGTGCGAATCCGGCATGACCCCGCAGTGTCCCCTAAACTGCCGGCTATAGGATTAATGGCTTGATTATTTAAAAAAAAAAGAATAGGTACACCAATTGATTGTTTTCTGTTCGCACTCGGTCAATGTCGAAGAGGACAGTAATAGAGATTGCTGGACAGTTTTAAAGCGCAACAGACTACATCAGAAGAAGACGACCGCCATTTTGTCCAATTCATACCTTTGTTACCTTGTTAGTCCACAAGGGATTGGGTAGTGGGCTTTGGCATCTTTTTTAGAATATAATTATGCAAAAGTAATAAATATTATTAAAAAAAATTTAATTTTTTTAATACCCTATTTATTATAAAAAAAATATTTTATAAATTTATTAATAACTATCGGCCCGCTCCCGGCTTCGCCCGGGGTGTATTTTTTCTAATAAAAGAATTTTTCTAAAATAAACGTAGCCTAAGTTACTCCTTATTACATCAGCTACCTGCTAATAAAAGTCCCGTCAAAATCGGTCCAGCCATTTCAGAGATTAGCCGGAACAAACAGACAGACAGACAGACAGACAACAATTTTAAAAATGTTATTTTGGTGTATGTACCGTATTATATTCATATGCATGTAGTAAAAAACGGTTATTCAATATTACAAACAGACACTTATTTATATGTATAGATTTATAAATTATAATTTATTATTATTGTTATTATTAATTTGTATCAGGAATCCAAATTGAGCAAGCTGCAACGTCGACTGACCACTCCGACGGTCGCAGACACCCATCGACTACCCACTTTCACAGAAAAGGAGACATTTTACAAGTAAATACCCTGCATTATATTAAATTTATTTATCTATACTAATATTATTATAAAGAGAGAAGATTTGTATGTATGTAATGAATAAACTCAAAAAGCACTGGACCGATTCTAAAAACTCTTTCATCTGTAGTAAGCTAATATAAGCGAGTAACATAATATAAGCTATGTTTTATAAAGTTAAGCGGGCGAAGTCGCGTACAACAGCTAGTATTGTAATTTATGTTAAAACGAAAAGTGTTTGACAAATATATTTTTTATGGTCTAAGACTCTTAAGTCATCAGACAAGACATACGGTCGAATTGATGGTAAGTGTCTACCGTCTCGCTTGCTTGGTTAAAAAAAAAGCGACCTGCTACTAGGCATGTCGATTCTCTTTAAAAAAAATCGATCTCCGATTCGATTCGAATCGAGCATACTAGAATTGATTCTTGTTCAAATCGAGCATTAAAAGATCGATTTTCAATTAATCGCGCCAATTTAAATAATACCTAATATATATACAGGACATTATTGATGACCATTTATCGCAAATACAAGTAATTGGATAGAAGTTATTAAATTAATAAACATAATATCACGCCTATATTCCTCCGAAAGAATAGGTAGAGGTGGCGATCGAACCCAGGATCTTTTGCTCAGCAGCAGTAGTACTTGCAACCGCTAAACTAATGTGGCAGTTTAAATTTTTAGTCTCACCTAAGTAAGTCAGTCAATAAATTAATCAAATCAAGCGCCCGGAAAAATAAAATGTTTTTTTTTTTTGTTAACGTTGCGTTTTGTTAAGGCAAGTAACGCCACCTTTGGAAGCGTTCATAAAAATGAACTTTATGATGCGTTCAAATTATCGACCAATTACTACCAGTTGCTTTTGCGTCCGATAACAGCAAAAAATTAATTGATGGGTCCGATTCGGGAGGTTTATGGATCGATTCATTGAATCGATGTAGGGTTCAAAATCGATCTGAAAAATCGATTATATCATTCAAAATAATCGATTTTGAATCGACATGCCTACCTGCTACCATCAAGTGGACAGTTAGCCTGTCTGTTGACCTTAACATAATAAAAAAGATTTTTTTTTTTTTTTCAGGGAATTCATAATGTATACAGATAACGAAGCGTTCAGAACTCACTTGAGAGACGCGATCGCATCAGAAATGGTCGAGCAAGACGCTAAACCGATTTGCAACAACGACGACAGATCTCATAACTGTGAGTGAATTTGGCTTACCCATTATTTTTATCCCGTCCCATGTCAATTCAGTCAAGTCAAACAATTATTATAAAAAAAGAGAAAAAAAAAATCACCAAAAAGATCATTAATCATCAAAAACCTATAAACCTATAAGCAAAACATAACTATCAACAATTGTCCTTATCTATCTATCTATTTCAAAAAGGGCGACGGTAGCCACCTAGCTTTAGCATCAAGTGGACTGTCAGCCTGTCTGCCGACATTAACATACAAAAAAATCCTTCTAACTTAGAAGTACAAGTTTCATTACTTGGTTTTAGGAAGTTCTGCTCATTACATAGGGTGTTTTTGTTTTAATGTTTTTTCGATATTAAAGGTGCACTCACACACATCAGTCACCGTCAAGTCACGTCACCGGACAGGGTTTTAAAAAAAAATGTTTCTATACTGCTAGTATGACTTTGTTCCCACACGTCAGTCACCGGCACGTAACCCATCAGTCACGTCACCGGTCAGGCACGTTAAATAATGTTTCCATATAAGTGTCATACTTTTATCCCCACACACCCGGGACCGTCACGTCTCAGTTCAGTCAGCGTCGTGCTACCGTCATTGCTACAGGTGGCATTTTACCGTCAGGGCAGTATCTGTTCTGTAGCGTGACACACACCTAATCACTGACCAACCTGTAACGTGACTGATGTATGAGTGTTCAACGATTCAGTCAAACCGGCGACGTGACTAACGAACGACTTGACGGTGACTGGTGTTTGTGAATGCGTACACAAACCGTCACCGATCAGTCATCGGTGACTTGACGGTGACTGATGTGTGAGAATGTAGCTTTAGGCGTATGGAATTGTTAAGCCGTTCGAGTTGGAAAGTGTCCTCTTAACCCTCTAGTCGCCAGAGTCGGAGTTATCCGACAATTATTTTCGTGTCCATTTCGCCAGAGCCGGATATATACGACAAATTCCTCTACTTGTATAACGTGTTTATTTTTAAATAATTTAAAAATAAAATTTACGACAACTACAAAACCAAGCAGTGAAAGGGTTAAATAAATAAAGCCTTTATTTCTGACATTTTAGAATATTTCTTTTCTTTTTTTTTTCTTAAATTGACATCGTCTAAGTTTTTGCCACATCCCATTTTCAGCAAACACCCTCGACCTCCAGAAGGAGTTCCTACAGGTCTCCAAGAAATTGAGACTCCTGTCGAAATTCCTAGGACTGCTCGCTTCGCTGCCTTACTCGCAGGTGCCCATAGAGGTCACCCTAAAAATGGGCTCCTCGAGAGACACCCAGAGGGAAAATATTTATGCCACGCCAAAGGAGAAAGTCCTGGAAACCAATATCGCATTGAGAAAATACGTAAGTCACATGTGTTTCAACTTTATCATAAGTCCAAGAAAATTTACTAACAAATCATAAATTTGACTACCCTCAGGAAAAAAATAAAACATTCTATTTAAAATGGTTTATATTTTAATTTATTGCTCTTATTACACACACTGTATGTTACTTATGTGTTTAAATTTGTTGGAACATATAAATACTTTATTATTATTATTATTTTTATTTTCAGATCCAACCGTGCATAGACTTGAAAGGTATACTCCGAAATGCAACAGAATCGGGTAGACTCTGCGTCACAGTGCCATGGATCGTTCACTACTTGTCTATGCTCGATTACACGAGTCTGCGCATAGACTACACCCAAAAGATCATCGGACAGCTGTTCGATGTGTACGTGAACCGGTTGAGGGTCTCGGAGAATCGGATCAGACGGACGACGGTGGTCTTCTTGAAGATAATACTCGGTTGGCTGTTCTCGTTGCCACATTTCCCACAGGAGTTGTTCCACGAAAGTTGTTCACCGCGATACGAACTAGTGTCAAGTGAAGTGATAATAGACAATTGTGATTTGATAGACGAGTGTGTTCTGTTCGAACTGTGTCCGTTCTTGAAAGATATAAATGTGCTACTGTCCGTCTGTTGCGTGATCGGTGATAAGGAGACAACGTTCAGACACATAACTCCGGTCAGTCTGAACGTGAACGCGGAGGACAGGATCAAGAATAAGGAGAAGGAGTTGCAGGTATTTTGTTTGGTTATTTTTTTTTAATATAAAATAGTCGCACAAGCTGACTGTGGGTACGCTTGATGGTGAGTGATGGTAAGTCGCAGTGGAGGATAAATTGTTATTTTTTTTATGTAAAAAAAGTTTGATGGTGAGTAATGGTAAGTAGCAGTTGCAGATAAATTGTTTCTTATATTTTATGTAAAAAATAGTCGGACAGCCTGACTTTCTTTTTTTTGGGGAAGGGCGGAGAGGCTGCCTTCCGCGCCCCTCTTTTTGCGGAAAATTTTAAAACAGGAGGGTAATTTAAAAAAGTTTACACTTGATGGTAAGTAGCAGTTGCATATAAATTGTTTCTTATATTTTATGTAAAAAATAGTCGGACAGCCTGACTGTGTACACTTGATGGTAAGTGATGGTAAGTAGCAGTTGCATATAAATTGTTTCTTATATTTTATGTAAAAAATAGTCAGACAGCCTGACTGTAGTTTCGTTTGATGGTGAGTGATGGTAAGTCGCAGTTGCAGATAAATTATTTCTTATATTTTATGTAAAAAATAGTCAGACAGCCTGACTGTAGTTTCGTTTGATGGTGAGTGATGGTAAGTCGCAGTTGCAGATAAATTATTTCTTATATTTTATGTAAAAAATAGTCAGACAGCCTGACTGTAGTTTCGTTTGATGGTGAGTGATGGTAAGTCGCAGTTGCAGATAAATTATTTCTTATATTTTATTTAAAAAATAGTCTGACAACCTGACTGTGTACACTTGATGGTAGGTGGCTACCGTCGCCTATAACACAAGTAACGCCACAGGCAAATGCGCTGGCACATATGCTGTTATTTCACGGTGGTATGTTCTATAAGGGGATGGTTACTGCCGCCAGATTGGCTGCCCGGAGTGACAGCGCACTTGCAGCGCACCTATGGCGTTATAGGCCTATTGTGTTATAGGCGACGGTAGCCACCTACCATCAAGTGGGCCGTCATCCTGTCTTTTTTTGGATTTTCACTTTTTGATGGCAATGGTAATTTTCCATTGATTTTTAACTGTATTTTGTTCATCAAGTTTTATTTCTCGCGTAACTTAACTTGTAGGCACGTCTCGAGGAAGAGTTCCTCAAGAGTCAGCCCTCATCGACTCGCAGGGTGTTGGAGGTGGTCATCGAGAGAGTCACCTCGGGTTGTGTGAGGGAGTTGTCGGTTCACTCGTTGCACGAGGCCAGGAAGAGTGCGAGGGAGCAAGCGGCCAAAATTGTCAGGAACGGGAACGATGATCAGGTGATTTTTCAGTTTCCCCTCTTTCTTTTCACTGAGCCATCTTCCACCGAAGGTTGGTCCTTAACATCCAAGCCGTTCTGAACAATGATTGTGTCCTCGTCCAAGGTTTTTTAAGCCAAGACGGTGTTCGGACCTTGGCCTGGTTTTGGGAACTCTCTCTTAACTTTCTTTTATTAGAACGTTAGATAGTGTATTTTAAAAATATATATATAAAAAATAGACCTCAGTATTTTATAATAATATTTAATTGTTTTCTCACATATTGAGCATTGAAATTTCATGTACACATATTGTTTTTGCAACAAAATGTTTGAATTTGTAGAAATAGCACAAAATATAAAGTACAAAATTCAACATTTCATTATTTTTTTAACGCTTACGTTGGGTTAAACTTATAAAAATCGATTGCAACAAATAAAGGTAGAAAATATTTTTGTAATTTTACATACATTAACAATAAATTTTACTAATTAACAATAAATATAGGAAAATATGGGTAGCTAAAAACAGAATTTTACATATATTAACAATAAATTTTACTAATTATCAATAAATATAGGAATAAATATAGCTAAAAACAGAATTTTACATGTATTAACAATAAATTTTACTAATTAACAATACATTTTACTAATTAACAATAAATATAGGAAAATATGAGTAGCTAAAAACAGAATTTTACATATATTAACAATAAATTTTACTAATTAGCAATAAATATAGGAAAATATGAGTAGCTAAAAACAGAATTTTACATATATTAACAATAAATTTTACTAATTAGCAATAAATATAGGAAAATATGAGTAGCTAAAAACAGAATTTTACATATATTAACAATAAATTTTACTAATTAGCAATAAATATAGGAATAAATATAGCTAAAAACAGAATTTTACATGTATTAACAATAAATTTTACTAATTAACAATAAATTGTACTAATTAATAATAAATTTTAACAATAAGGGGGGATAGGGGTAGATGGATCGGGCGTATTTTTGTATGTGTTTTTCTCACAAAAAGCTTTGTTTTTGATAAACTTCAGGCGGCCTTATTGAAAACGCTGGAAGCGTTGTACAACGATCAACTGATGCAACTCCGCGAGAACGCCCTATCGAACGCGACGAACTCCATCAAAAAGAGGACAGCCAGCGCCCTGTCCGCCCTCCTGCCGTCTGCTCCTAAACCTTTGCAAGCAGTCGCCGCCAAAGGATGCGTCAACAGATTGACAAAATGGCTCAACGATAACTGGAATAGTACAGGTATTATTATTATTATTTTAACTGGCTTTGTAAAATATAGCCTATGTCACTCGCTGATAATGTAGTTTCCTATATGTGAAAGAATTTTCAAAATCGGTCCACTAGTTTTTGAGTTTATTCAACACAAACATACAAAAATACAAATTTTCTCTCTTTATTTTGTGATGATGATCGATTATGATGATGATAAATCAATCATCACAAGAGAATAGAATAAACGAAACTTATTCTATTCTATGATGATGATGATGATGACGATAATTGGTGGTTGCAGCGATTCTGTGTAAGAATCTGGAGGAGGAGTTGAGTTCGTTGATATCGTTGGAAATGCGACTCAATAGCGAACCGCTTACGGTTCAAAATGCGCCGACGGCCGTCGTCAACGCTGAGACATTGGTCAGCGCCGCTGAGTCCATCGTGCGATTGAAAGTGAGTGTTTTTTTTATGTTAAGGTCGACAGACAGGCTGACGGTCCACTCATACGTGGCCACCGTCGCCTATAACAAGCGCCGACGCCACAGGTGCACAGCAGGATTGGGGATAAATTAAATGAGAGGGAAATTGTGAAATCGCTTTATCCAGGTATTCGCGGGACTGCACCCATCTTAGTCCCGCGGGATCCAGGCATTTGCGGGACTGAACCATCTTAGTCTCACTGGATCCAGGTATTAGAGGGACTGCACCCATCTTAGTCCCGCGGGATCCAGGCATTTGCGGGACTGCATCATCTTAGTCCCGCGAGATCCAGGCATTTGCGGGACTGAACCATCTTAGTCTCACTGGATCCAGGTATTAGAGGGACTTCACCATCTTAGTCCCGCGGGATCCAGGCATTTGCGGGACTGCATCATCTTAGTCCCGCGAGATCCAGGCATTTGCGGGACTGAACCATTTTAGTCTCACTGGATCCAGGTATTAGAGGGACTTCACCATCTTAGTCCCGCGGGATCCAGGCATTTGCGGGACTGCATCATCTTAGTCCCGCGAGATCCAGGCATTTGCGGGACTGAACCATTTTAGTCTCACTGGATCCAGGTATTAGAGGGACTTCACCATCTTAGTCCCGCGGGATCCAGGCATTTGCGGGACTGCACCATCTTAGTTTCACTGGATCCAGGTATTTGCGGGACTGCGCCATCTTTGTCCCGCGGGATCCAGGCATTTGCGGGACTGAACCACCTTTAGTCTCACTGGATCCAGGTATTTGCGGGACTGCACCATCTTAGTCCCGCGGGATCCAGGTATTTGCGGGATCCAGCAGGGTGGACTTAAACCTGTGAAATCAATCTTAATAAAGACCTAGTTTTCTTGCTTTTAATTTTAATCCAAGTCAAACAAGCTTTTTGGTACATTTTAAAAGGTTATTAAAACATTTTTTTAAAGACAAAACGCGTATTTCGCTATCCCGCAAAATTTTCGACCGAGACTTTCTCCACAAAATAATAATAATAACTTTATTCATAACTCTTTTTTTCCCTCTAATCCGACAACCCACCCAATATAAAATCCCAGAGATGTATACAGGATCCCCGGAATTTCAGGATTGGGGTTCCCCAGTCCATAGTGTTCCCGGAGTTTCGTAACGCAAGAACGTTTGACATATTTATTTCAGGAAGCTGTGTGCCAATTGCTAGACTACGAGGAGCCGTCGGATCTGGCGACGATACTGAGCAATTGCTCAATAAGTTGCTCACCCGGCAACGTGTTCAGTAGACCGCCTACCAAACGCGCCATACTACAGCTGAGCGTTGACCTGGCCATTGTCTATGGTGAGAATAATAAAGTGTGTGTTTTAATCCGGGTTTTTTTTAAGCAATTTTTAACGTTTCTTGTAGTACTCTATAACCTCAATCGATCCTTATATAAGTGACAGAATCGAATGACGCCATTAAAAACAAAACGTGAAAATTGTATATTTTTTTCTCGCAGACTGTACCATTTTTTCAAAATCTTTGAATGCCGAAGGGAATAATTTTTAAAATTGTGGATAGCCTCCTAAGTGTGTTTTGTTCTAGCTATAGTCGTTTAGGTGGGGATGCCCTTAGTGACCTGTCTCAAATTAACACCCTGTATATGCTGATACATATACAGGTGGTGATTTTTTCGATCCTAGCATGAAAAAATACATAATATTATAATCCGATTTTATTCTTTTGATATAAAAGGTAAACAAACAATTCCCGACATATAGTTTTCGAGTTTTAACCTTAATTACACATTCATATGTACACGAATTCATTTACACTCACTAAACATAATATTCTTTACGATATGTATCCAAAATTATTGCATATTTTCAGAGGAAAATGCAAAAAAACTCGATAAAATCGTCACATAACCTACAATATCAATAGACGTCACAGAGATTTTGTCTATGGTTTTAGAGACGGGACATGTACACGACCTAAGTCATTTGGAGTCGTACATAAATTATCAAGTTCACAATTCTATATACATTTTTAAAGTTTTAGTTTATCATAATTCATAACCGTAGACGAAAACATTTTATGAAATTATTTTTGATTAAATGGCATTAATAAAATAGATTACTTAAAATTACCACTAAACTAATAATTCGTTTTTATTTATTATTCTTATTAATAATAATATTTTATTCGGTTTTGGTTTTTACGGAGGTGCAAAATGCAGTGTTGCCACGGCTGAGAATGAGTTACTCACTGAGTCAACTCTCTTTGATATGCCTATTGTACAAATCCCATCTCTAAAACAGGTCAGTGACCCTGGCGACCACATATTTGTTTACCTTTTTTATCAAACGAATAAAAGCAGACTATTACGACGCGTTACATTGGGGAAGGGGGGTCAAAAATCTTCAAAAATTGCGTTACGTAATACTTGGACGCTCCCTTACTTTTCTCAATCGCCTCCCACTATTGAAGCAAAATATAGTTTTTTTTCACTTCAAAATAAATAAAAAATCTCAACTACGTTTCCAGTGAGTCGAAGACCGAAAGAAGTGAACGATAGATTCCTCCAACGACTCGACTCGGTGTGGAACGTTTGCTGTCCGGACAGAAGGTCGACCCGTTCCACCTCGAGACAGTCCCCCGAGCTCGTCCTCGAGAGACCAAGGACCCCGAGGACTCCGGACCGAGACGAGTCCTCCACCGAAGTGACCGAGGAGAGTGAACTTTTGGAGTTCTTCGATCGTATACTGTGCGCGAGAAATATAGTGTTGTTGAGCGACTCTAAGTGTTGCCACAGTGATGTGTGGAATAGTGTGGCCACGGTTTTGGTGTTTTGTTTGCGCAATAATTATCTTAGTGAGGATTCGCTGACTGAACAGTGCCTGGCGGTGTACAGGCAGGATTGGCCGCAGGTAATTTTTTTTTTTTTTTTTTGGAAAATTTTATGCATGAAAACCTTCCTCGTTTAATGTTCTTGCGACTAGTGAAAACCGCATTAAAATCGGTCGCGTAGTTTAAAAGATGTGAGCACACATACATACATACATACAGTACAGGGACAGAAATGACGGGAATTCGGACCGTCACGCTCACATAGCGTCACGCGTCACATCAAGGTAGTTTTTTTTTTATCTATATCTATACTAATATTATAAAGAGAGAAGATTTGTATTTTTGTATGTTTGTAATTTTGAATAAACTCAAAAATTAATTGCTTCATTATCAGCGAGTGTCATATACGGACGAAGTCGCGTGTAACAGCTAGTAAAGAATAAACACAAGCAACGCTAGAGGGTTTAATTTAATTTAAATTTAAGAACCTTGAATGAAAATTATAGTTCGCGTTGAGGAACGAAACGATAGCGCGTCATATAATAACCTGCCGGCTTAGCGACATGTCCTCGAAGAAAAACTATGTGGACATATATATACCTACACGACTATTTTACAAAAAATCCAAATGATTCATCGAAGTACTACAATTATGGATTTAGCGTGACAAATGCCACAAAGCGGCACATGTCAAGTACGCCTAAAACGGAATAATGGCGGAGTCGATGGTGAAAGGCGGTAACGACCAACTTGTACTATTCATTTTAAACTCCCAATGTGTTGACGTGAACTCACATTTTCTTTAAATGAATGATGTATGGTTGGTTTTAAATGACAGATGTATGGTTGGTTTTAAATGACATATGTATGGTTGATTTTAAATGACAGATGTATGGTTGGTTTTAAATGACAGGTGTATGGTTGATTTTAAATGACAGATGTATGGTTGGTTTTAAATCAATCAATCAATCAATCATTTATTTATTTGCAACTTAGTAACATACAAAGAAAAGAAAAACAATAACGGTAAGAAATAAAAAGTTACAAGTTACAAAAAGGTCCCTACTCAGTGTTTTGCTGGCATAGGCCAGCACTGATATTCCGCAGGAACCCTTAGTTAAAATACACACACACGGCCATACACCATTACCTTAAAATCTAATGAATACAGATAAAAATACAATAAAAATGAAAATAAAATAAAAAATAATAATACAATAAAAATACAATAAAAATATAAAATATAAAAATATGTCAAAAACACAACTGCTTGCATGAATAATAAACATGACAACATTACTTTAAAAGAACCAGTTCCCTACCGAGCATATGTTATAAAAATAATAATAGTAATAATAATTTAATTATAATTTAAAACACTGTCTAGAAAACATGGAGGTCGGTCTTAAAATTTATAAAAAACTACTCTACTCTTAAATTCTCCTCTCTTATCTGACTATTTAATAAAAATTTCTTTAGATTAGCTCTAAATCCCTGAGCAGTGCATTGATTCCGTATTGGCGGTGGAATATTATTCCAGCACTTAGTTGCTGCATATCTGAAACTGCCTCGGAATGCGGCTGATCGGTGAGCTTGCATCGCTAGCTGAGCTACACATTGGCGAGAACCCCGAGATCAGCTCGGACAATTTGTTAAAAAGATAATGTGGAGCTTCATTTTTATAATACCAAAAAGAAGATAGGCTAAATGCAGTTTTCGACGGTAAATGACAGATGTATGGTTGGTTTTAAATGACAGATGTATGGTTGGTTTTAAATGACAGATGTATGGTTGCTTTTAAATGACAGACGTTTGATTGGTTTTAAATGACAGACGTATGGTTGGTTTTAAATGACAGACGACAGAATTCATGCACTACACATATAATTATGTCACTTTTAAACGTTCCATAAAGTTTCTAGTGTTTTTTTAAGGCGTGCGAAATCCATAGTTGTAGTACATTGATGTATTGTATTAAATATTCAAATGATTTAATTTTTTTTTTCACAATTTAAAAAAATTAATTTGTCCATTTTCAGGGCATCCTCGAGAATCTATCGCAGTGTATGAAATCCGTGTCGACAAGATGGTCCACCTCGTCTGCGGGTAAATTCAATTTATTCCTAGATTTCTTGGCGGAATACTGCGGGGATATGGACTACGAACCGATGCTGGATTGAATTTGAGTCCAGCGGTTCCCAAACTACATTTGCCCGCGCACCTCAAACTTCAAGGATGACTTCAAAACGGCGTAACCCTTATGGCACGAAGGGAATTTGTTGAAGGAATTTTATGCGTACACCTCAAGGCGGAAGTGATAAATGAAAAAAAAGAGTTCATTTTTATGACATTCATTATTATCAAAGTACAGTTTTAATGAGTTCAGTTTTTCACGAATTAAATTCATTAAAATTAAATTAATCAAGAGATTGCCGCGCGTACCCTTGATTCAAGTTTGCGTACCTCTTGATGCAAGTTTGGAAGAAAGAAAGATAAGAAATTTTATTGAACAAATAGCACACAATACATGTTTAATGAGAACAATCTTAATATCGTATTCGCAATAGTAACATACTTGTTTGTATGTATGGCAAAAGTTTGCGTACCTATTGATACAAGTTTGCGTGCCTCTTGATACAGTCGCGTACTCAATGCGTACCTATTGATACAAGTTTGCGTACCTATTGATACAAGTTTGCATACCTATTGATACTAGTTTGCGTGGCTCTTGATTTACTCGCGTACTCAGTGCGTACCTATTGATACAAGTTTGCGTACCTATTGATACAAATTTACGTTCATCTCGATTCAATCGCGTACTCAATGCTTACCTATCGATACAAGTATGCGTACCTGTTGATACAAGTTTGCGTACCTCTTCATACAAGTTGGCGTACCTCTTGATGCAATTTCGCCGCTATTTGGGATTCACACGAATATAGAGTTTATTATGTATCATACAATAATTTATTGTCCCAGTTTGATGTAAGAAAAAAATAATTTAGGTTAAAATACTTTTTGACAAGCACAAAGTTACCTAGATTATTTATTATCATATTATAAGTTAAATTGTTTATATTATAAACAATTTTTGTTTTTTCACGTTTGCAAGTTATGTACTTACATTGGTGCCTTAACAAAAACTTCGTTAGAACAAGTCTCTCGCTAAAATGATTGTTAATTTCAATTCGTTTATTGACGTATTATTTTTAACGCGTATCAAATACAAGCGAAAAAAAAATATTAGAAAAAAAAAAGAAAAATAGGGTTTTACCTTCAAAAGAACTTACCTTGGATTCAATGAATATTGAAGTAACAAAAAATAGGCAAAAAAAAATTGCCGAATCGGTTCAGCCGTTATTCGAGTTTTTTGTGCTTATTTAGTTATTTATTTTTGACTAGCCGTTGCACGCAACTTCGCCCGCGTGACTTTATAAAATACAGCCCATGTTACTCGCTGATAACGTAACTTTCAATAGGTGAAAGAATTTTTTAAATCGGTCCACTAGTTTTTGAGTTTATTCGTTATAAAGAAAAATACAAATCTTCTTCTCTCTATTTATAATATTAGCTAGTATTATAAGGATATAATATGTGTAGGGGGGCGTTCTAAAGAATTAAGGGCAATTTTTAAATATTTTTGTGTAATTCGCGTTGAGGAACGAAACGACAGCGCGTTATAGCCTGCCGACGCAGCTACATCTGTCGTCGAAAAAAACACTATGCTAAAATAGAGATCTTCTATGAAAAGTGTAGAGCGCGTTGAGGAACGAAACGATAGCGCGTTATAAACTGCCGGACGCAGCAACATCTGTTATCGAAAAAATAGACTATGCTAAAAAAGAGATCTCGTGTGAATAGTGTAGTTCGCGTTGAGGTACGAAACGATAGCGCGTTATACACTGTCGACGCAGCGATATCTGTCATCAAAAAAAATAGACTATGCTAAAAAAGAGATCTCGTGTGAATAGTGTAGCTCGCGTTGAGGTACGAAACGATAGCGCGTTATACACTGCCGACGCAGCGATATCTGTCATCAAAAAAATAAACTATGCTAAAAAAGAGATCTCGTGTGAATAGTGTATTTCGCGTTGAGGAACGAAACGATAGCGCGTTATAATAACCTGCCATCGAAAAAATAAATTAAGTGAAAATAGAAATCTCGTATAAAAAGTGTAGTCCGCGTTGAGGAACGAAACGATAGCGCGTTATAATAACCTGCCATCGAAAAAATAAATTAAGTGAAAATAGAAATCTCGTATAAAAAGTTTAGTCCGCGTTGAGGAACGAAACGATAGCGCGTTATAATAACCTGCCATCGAAAAAATAAATTAAGTGAAAATAGAAATCTCGTATAAAAACTTTAGTCCGCGTTGAGGAACGAAACGATAGCGCGTTATAATAACCTGCCATCGTAAAAATAAATTAAGTGAAAATAGAAATCTCGTATAAAAAGTTTAGTCCGCGTTGAGGAACGAAACGATAGCGCGTTATAATAACCTGCCATCGAAAAAATAAATTAAGTGAAAATAGAAATGTCGTATAAAAAGTGTAGTCCGCGTTGAGGAACGAAACGATAGCGCGTTATAATAACCTGCCATCGAAAAAATAAATTAAGTGAAAATAGAAATCTCGTATAAAAAGTTTAGTCCGCGTTGAGGAACGAAACGATAGCGCGTTATAATAACCTGCCATCGAAAAAATAAATTAAGTGAAAATAGAAATCTCGTATAAAAAGTTTAGTCCGCGTTGAGGAACGAAACGATAGCGCGTTATAATAACCTGCCATCGAAAAAATAAATTAAGTGAAAATAGAAATCTCGTATAAAAACTTTAGTCCGCGTTGAGGAACGAAACGATAGCGCGTTATAATAACCTGCCATCGTAAAAATAAATTAAGTGAAAATAGAAATCTCGTATAAAAAGTTTAGTCCGCGTTGAGGAACGAAACGATAGCGCGTTATAATAACCTGCCATCGAAAAAATAAATTAAGTGAAAATAGAAATGTCGTATAAAAAGTGTAGTCCGCGTTGAGGAACGAAACGATAGCGCGTTATAATAACCTGCCATCGAAAAAATAAATTAAGTGAAAATAGAAATCTCGTATAAAAAGTGTAGTCCGCGTTGAGGAACGAAACGACAGCGCGTTGTAATAACCTGCCATCGTAAAAATAAATTAAGTGAAAATAGAAATCTGGTATAAAAAGTGTAGTCCGCGTTGAGGAACGAAACGATAGCGCGTTATAATAACCTGCCATCGTAAAAATAGAAATCTCGTATAAAAAGTGTAGTCCGCGTTGAGGAACGAAACGACAGCGCGTTATGAACTGCCGGACGCAACGACATCTGTCGTCAAAAAATGTTTTTATTGTATAATATATAGCGATAAAATGACTGAGAAATACACAATATTTTTGGCTTCCATCAAAATAAAAATTACCGTAAAACACCAAATATTGTCTTAATTTTTTTTTTTGACATTTAATATAATAATATTATTTAATGATTTGCTTTACAAATTTTGTGGCGATTATTATAGAATAATAATAAAAATAAATTATAGAAAAATTTTGTATAATGTGTATAGTATACCTCTACCAAGTTGTTATATAATTGTTGTGAAGAACTTCACCATAGTTTTAATTTATAAAAAAATATCTTTTTTTAAACTATTGCTAAATAATTCAGGCAAAAATAAAAACAATAGCAGTTTTTAATATAACTTTTTTTAAATATTTTATTCAAAATTTTTTAACCACTGCAGTCATCCTTATATACATAAAAACTAGTGGCCCGCTCCCGGCTTCGCACGGGTGCAATTTTTTACTCAATCCAGCTGATAAAATTACCTTACATCGCCATCTGTTAGAATCTTTTGGAACTCACAGATTACTAATTGCTGGATTGAATAGGTATCAACAGATGGCTCTATGTTAATAATATTATGTAATTTGCAAAAAATAATAATAAACAAAATGAGATATAAACTATCCTATCTTTTAAGTTGGACCAAATTACATATAGTTACGAAATTTTATCAAAATCGGTTAAGTAGTTTGGGAGTTCATCGCGGACAAACATGTGACACGTAATTTTTATATATATAAGATTTCGTGTCACGTTGTTTGTCCGCGATGAACTCCAACTACTGGAACAATTTTGATAAAACTTCATAAGTATCTGTTATTTGGTCCAACTTAAAAGATAGAATAGTTTATATCTCAATTTGTTTATTATTTTTTTACCAAATTATATAATATTATTAACATAGCGCCATCTGTTGATACTTATTTAATACAGCAATTATTTATCTGTGAGTTCCATAAGAATCTAACAGGTGGCGGTGTAAGGTAATTTTATCAGCTGGATTGAGTAAAAAATTGCACCCATGCGAAGCCGGGAGCGGGCCACTAGTTGAAGTACTAAAAGTATGGATTTAGCGTGACAAATGCCACAAAGCGGCACATGTCAAGTACGCCCAAAACGGAATAATGGCGGAGTCAATGGTGAAAGGTGGTAACGACCAACTTGTACTATTCATTTTAAACTCTAATGTGTTGACGTTAACTCACATTTTCTTTAAATGACACATGTTTGGTTGGTTTTAAATAACAGATGACACGGAGTTCTTGGCTCTACGCATAGTTATGTCATTTTTAAATATATATTCTATACTCACTAATACGATATTATAAAGCTGAAGAGTTTGTTTGTTTGCGTTAATCTCAGGAATTAGTGGTTCGAATTGAAAAATT
Source organism: Synanthedon andrenaeformis (assembly GCA_936446665.2). Taxonomy (NCBI): domain Eukaryota; kingdom Metazoa; phylum Arthropoda; class Insecta; order Lepidoptera; family Sesiidae; genus Synanthedon; species Synanthedon andrenaeformis. The sequence continues at coordinate 636,511 of OW387804.2, read as the reverse complement.
CTTGTTGTGTTGAATAGTCCATTTATCGAGGAAGGCTTTAGGCTGTATAACATTTTGAACGCGGACGAAGTCGCGGGCAACAGCCAGTGTTCCATAAAGTTTGTAGTGTTTTGTATGGCGTGCGAAATTCAGTTTTAGTAGATTGATGACTGCAGTATAAAGTTTATGTATTATTTTTTTTGTTGTTATACAGTTTTTTTTTTAACTTCGCCATATTATTATGATTGTTTCAATTGATTTATTTATATTCGTTACTTCAAAAGAAAATTGCATTTAAATATAACAGTATAACTTTCAGTTTTCTGTGAATTTTTAAAATTATAATTTATTTGATCAATTTGTGATAATTATATCATTTAAAAAACTTATGATAGAAATAAATAAATAATTTGTAAGTTTTAAGTAGTTTATATAGGCTGCTGGAAGGATTTTATACTTTGTATCGAAGCAATATCGAATTTAACAACTAAACAATTTAATCGCGTTAAATATATGTACTATTGTATACAGGATGATTAATCTAAATGGGTCAGTGAGGGTAAATTTGAAACCATAAGAAATACAAAAAGGGGCATGGCAGGAATTTATTCCAAAGATTGTCTATGAATTACGTAAAAGCCAAAAAATAAATTAAAAATTAAAGTTTTTTAAAAATAAAGACAGAAAAGATTTTTTACACAAAAGTAGCCATTTTCCTATATGGAATATTTTCCTATATGAGCCATATATGGAAAATGGCTACTTTTTTATGGGGTAAATCTGAAACCATAAAAAAAACGTCCTCTATGGTTTCAGATTTACCCTCACTGACCCATTTTGATTTATTGCATTTAATAATTGTATTTAACAAGCTTATACTTGAAAAAAATATGGAAAAAGCTCAGGGGCCCGGATTCGATTCCCGGCCGGGTCAACAATGAAATCTTCATAGTTGGCTCTGGTCTGGTTTTGGAAAGAAGTGGTAGGACACATTGCGTCTGGCGGCGGTAACCACCCCCTTACTAGAATACCACAGAAATATAACAGCATAATGTGCTGTTGTGTTTCGGTGAGCGAGTAAGGGTTGCCAGAGCCGATTACCCCCATCCCTTCCTTATCATTGTATGGTCGGCAGCGCCTGTGGCGTTGCTTGTGTTATAGGCGACGGTAGCCACCTACCATCAAGTGGACCGTCAGCCTGTCTGTCGACCTTAACATAAAAAATAAAAACTTACATACACAAACTTTTCTAGTTTATCGTTCTTTTCATCAGTGAAAACCGTATCAAAATACGTAGATGATTTAGAAGAAGTAAGCAGAGAAAAACGTACATAGTGGGATACGACTTTATTTTATTTCATTTAATTGAATAATATACATATAATATTTATTTTATTTTATAATATATAAAATAAGCGATCCGATCCCCTGCTTCGCGCTGATGCATTTCTTTCGCAACTTATATATATATACAAACCTTCTCAATTATTGTTATTTCAATTAGTGAAAACCGCATCAAAACCAATTGAATGGTTTAGACGAAGTTAAGGGAGAAACAGACAGAACAGTAACTTTATATCATGTTATTTATAGATGTAAGATTCATAATTGAGGCTACTTACAAACACGCAAAAATATCGTAAATAAGTATAAAGATAGTGAAGAAAAATACTATATAATGAAAGTAATCGCTTATCGGTGCGTTGTTATAAGCCTTAATGACATCGGTCTTATGACGTTTCAAAAAACGTGCCAGAGCCACTGAATTATAATAATTGTCCATTACAAGGCAGTGACCTTTTCCGAGAAATCCTTGCACGAGTCTTAACACCACTTTTGCAGTGATGCTCGTAAACCCATACAAGGAATTATTCTCTTCGTTCTCTGCCGCAGTCGGGGATTTTTTGCCAGTATAAATTTCGAATTTTATAAGGTATCCTGTACATGTCTCACACAAATCATGAAATTTTATCCCAAACCTTGCTACTTTTGTTCGGATGCACTGAATCCAGTTCAAGTGTCCTTTGTAAAGCAGCAAGGATTCGTCAATTGTTAATTCTGCGCGAGGTCAGAGCCAATTATACAATGATCTATAATTGGCTGAATTTTCGCTACTTTGCGACACGAATCGCGGACATTGTTGTCAACTGTATAATTGTCAACAAAATGCAGGAAACGCATGAGGAGCCAGCACCTTTTAACTGACATTAATTTTCGGAAGTTAGGCATTCCTAATACACCAGTTGTCCAGTACTCCTCAATACGTCCCCTTACATCCAGCGACATGTAAATTCATGATCGCAAAGAGCCTGTACAATTCCCCGACTGAGGTCTCTTCCCAATCATTCAGACGGGATTGTTCTAAAATGCCTTCAGCAGTTTCGCTCGTCTCTGCTATTTTCTGCCACACGTAATTATTTGTTTCAGTAACGATTTGTTGCATTAACTTATCGTCCCATATATGAGTAAATAACTCCAGTGGGTCGGAGCCTGTAATTTTTGGCCCACAATCTGCCGCATGGGAATAAATTTCTTTATTCCCAGTGAACGAGCTGTAGTCACTTGACCATTCTGGCTCTTGAAAATTTATTGCGTCCGTTTCCTCAACATCTTCGTCGTCTGTCTCCAATAAAAGACGCAATTCTTCATTGGAGATTAGGTCGGCCTCCTCTTCACTGTCCGAATCCAAAAGTAGCTCTCCAGCTAATTCGATTGTAATTCGTAGCGGTTGGGAATAAACCTTATTCCCAACCGCTACGAAACTATTGTTCTCCAAAACTAAAAGTTTCGTAAATTGATTCGCAGGAGCTCCGAGAAAAAAAAATGATAAATAAGCCATACCTAATGATTTCGTTCCCAAGATCTCGGGCTATTCTTATTTATTTAAAACTAAAAAAAAACATCAATATATAAAAATTACGTGTCACATGTTTGTCCGCGATGAAATCCCAAACTACTTAACCGATTTTGATAAAATTCCGTAACTATATATGTAATTTGGTCCAACTTAAAAGACAGGATAGTTTATATATCATTTTGTTTATTATTTTTTTTGCAAATTACATAATATTATTAACATAGCGCCATCTGTTGATACCTATTCAATCCAGCAATCATTTATCTGTGAGTTCCAAAAGATTCTAACAGATGGCGATGTAAGGTAATTTTATTCAGCTGGATTGAGTAAAAAATTGCACCCATGCGAAGCCGGGAGCGGGCCACTAGTTAAGAATGAAAAACATTAGCCTGACATCTATAGCTTCTTTTTAAAGGTATACTAGCGATACCAAGTAGTATCATCACTAGTACTATTAACCCTTTAACTTGGTTTTGTAGGAGTTTTGTAACCCCTAGCGCCTGACTAGTAAATAAAAAAAAAATTAAGAGAAAGCAACTCAATGATTTAAAAATAAACTATACTAAATAAAATAAATTTAAAAATTCAACGATTCAAGTAGAGAAATTTGTCGTATATATCCGACTCTGGCGACATGGACAAGAAAATAATTGTCGGATAAATCCGACTCTGGCGGCTAAAGGGTTAATAATTAATATTAAAGTTTTACTCTTGAAGCTGCCGGGATATTACTTGTAATATGAATTCAATGAATATATATATTTATATATGTATGTCGTCATTGTGTAAATAATATTAAGTTTTTTTTTTTATATAATAAAGAAGAAATACTGCCAGAAATACCATCTAACATTTAGTTAGATGAGATAAAAAAAATAAGGTAGAATTTTGTGTGACGTTTCAGTGTAACGATTACGTGTAACGATTACGTGTAACGTTTCTGTAAAAGTAAATTAATTCATTTAAAATATTTATTTTATTTTAACTCCCTATTCTCTCTGTGACAAGCATAATATGTGTTTTATATTACTGCTATAGGTTTTGATTTAAATTTTACAAAGTTGATATCAGAATCGGGATATATAAAAAAAAATCAAAATAAGAAAATTGTGTTTATTTTGATTTAACTTTGTATTTAGTTTTTAACTTGTATTTCTTTGTGATCTTTTTCAAATGTAACATAATTTGTATTGTCCAATTTTATCATCGTAATTTATGTTGTAGCTATTTATGATTTGTAAATAAAAATGTTTTCTTGTATTTAGTTTTATTTAATTAATTCGCAATATAGGGGGATAATATCAGATCTACTATTGTAGAATGGAGAAAAAAATTATAAAATAATTGAGCAGAGATTATTCCCCCTCCCCCCCTATTACGATCAATTTCGTATGATTTTTAGATAAAAGTCCCGTCAAATTAACATTTTGAAGAGTCAGTCCATGGCATGTGTGCCGACATGTGCCTGCTTAAACACTGTGTTTAAATGTCTTCTTACATATGTCGCACTAAGGCTTCAAGCGCAAATGTACAGCCGACATGTGCCTGCTTACACTCTTTTTGTATTTAAATGCCTTCTTACATATGTCGCACTGAGGCATCAAGCCCAAGTGTACAGATGACATGTGGTTGCTTAAACTCTGTTTGTGTTTAAATGTCTTCTTGCAAATGTCGCAGTCTGTGGGTGTTGGCTTAACGCCCAAATGTACAGCCGACATGTGCCTTCTTAAACTCTGTTTGTATTTAAATGTTTTCTTACATATGTCGCACTCGGTGGCATTGCGTGTTTGCTTCAAGCCCAAATGTACATCCGACATGTGCCTGCTTAAACTCTGTTTGTATTTAAATGTCTTCTTGCAAATGTCGCATTTGTTGGCAGTGCGTGTTCGCTTCAAGCCCAAATGTACAGCAGACATGTGCTGGTGTATGATCTTCTTGTATTTAAAAGTTTTCTTACATATGTCGCACTTGTACGCTCTTTCGTCTTTATGAATGTTCATGTGTTTACTCAGATAATCTTTATGTACAAAACTCATGTTGCACACACTGCATTGGAATGATTTTATGCCCGTATGTGTCCAAATGTGTCTTTTGAAATTTTCTTTTGTTTTAAAATCTTTATCGCACACTTTACACTTGTAAAAATTCTTTTTCTCATGCACTTTAATACTATGATTCACTAAACCACCTTTACTACTAAACGATTTATCACACTTATCACACACATACGGTTTTACACCCACATGTGTCCTTTCGTGTGCGATCAAATTCTGTTTTGAGGAAATACTTTTATCGCAATACCGACAATTGTACTTTTTTACATCCGTGTGAATGTTTTTTTGATGTTTCAATAAGTAGCCTTTTATTTTGAATTTCTTTCCACACTCTTGGCATTCGTACGGTTTTCTGTCCGTGTGCGTTTTCATGTGAATCTTCAAACTTCTGCTCAGTGTAAAAAGGCTATTGCATATTGAACATTTAAACTTTTTCTCATCTATGTGCAACATTTCTTCACCGAGCATTTTACCTTTGCTCTTATAATCTCTATTGCGTATTGTACTGACTTCTGAAAAATAAAAATTATGTTATTACACCGCAGTGCCAATTCAAATTCAAATAATTTATTTACTATTAACATATTTGGGTCAATAAATATAATATATCTTCACACATTTCACACACAGCACCATCTAGTTCCACAGTAAGCAACTAATGCTTGTATTATGGATACTAGACAGTTGATATATTGCATAGATTACTTTTTTTTTTTTGTAAATACATACATATTATAAATATAAAATATCCATGACTCAGGTACAAAGGTAAAATTTTAACACATAAACATTTTGTCTCTAGCGGGATTCGAACCGGCGACCGTTTGGTTAACAGCCAGGGTTACTAGCCACTAGACCAAACGTGTTGTCAAATGTGAACCATTCTTATTAGTTTATATATGCAACCTCATTATACACTGTCACGTCTGGTGTCTAAAACCATAACTTACAATATCTAAAATATATATAAAAAAATTTAAAAAATGGTATGTCTGATAATACATACCAGATTCACTAAAATCTGATTCGTTTTCACTCTCTTCAACTTTGTCACCTTGATTGGAACCTTTGTCTAAATCCTTTTTTATATCCAAGTCTTCATCGTTGGTGGTCTTTTCTCTTTTAACTTTTGTGTCTTGTTCTATTGAAGGTCCTTCTGTGAAGGTGACGTATTTTAATGTTGTTTTGATCCTTTCATCGTAATCTAAATTTCAACATTCAAACATATTAAATCTATTTTTGTTGAAGATATATCTATAAATTTTCGTTTCAAATTAAAAAAATACAATATATACAATACTTTCATGCAATTTGGGGGGAGGGGGGGTCTTGTAAAACGTTACGATGCGTTACAGGGGCGGGAGGGGAGTCCCTCGAGTGACTGGGCAACTGACCATTTTTACCAAAGAAAAGGGTTGCCAACTTGGGAGAACAAAATAAAAATGTCGTACAATACACTCGAGGGATTCCCCTCGCGCCCCCTGTAACGCATCGAAACGTATTACAAGACACCCCCTCCCCCTCAAATTGCGTTACGTAATAATTGGAACGTCTCCAAATATGTAGGAGCTCCTATCAAACTGGGATTAGCTGTATTTACCTTCATTGCTGTATGCATTTTTCAACATGTTTCCCATTTGAAATGTTTCATCAATTTCATTTAATGGTTCCCCTGTAAATTAATAATTATTATTATTATTTTATTTCGGATTACATAGATCCATATTTGTATTAGATCCATATTAAATTAATGTTGAATTTGTTAGTTCACCTTATCTATACTAATATTATAAAAGAGTGAATAAATTTGTATTTTTGTATGTTTGTAATGAATTAATTAAAAAAACTAATGACCAATATTTCGGGAAGAGGTCAAAACCTTTTTAAACCTTTAACCGCTTGGTTTTGTAGGAGTTGTCGTGCCCATATGGCGCCTGACTCGTAATCATTTTTTTTTAAGAGAAGACAACGCAATGATTAATGAAAAAAACATACAATTAGAGGTATTTGTTGTATATATACGGCTCTGGCGAAATGGACTCTGATAAATCCAACTGTAACGGTTAAAAGGTTGTCACACTGGCGCCATCAATTCCTGCGACTATTCTCTTCACAATAAGGGGACATTCTATCAATAAGGGGACGCTTGATCACTTACTTTTAATATTTACTCCGTGAGCAAGGACACCAATCTTGAATTCCCTTGATATACGTAGTGTTTCAATACAATCATCGCATATTGTAAATATATCATCATGTTTTGACGGTTCAAACTGAAACAATAAATTAGTATCTATATTTTTTAGTTATTCAGTGGTTGCATTGTATTTTAAGAAAGAAAATGTATGCATACATTCTTTTTTTTATTAACTACTAGCTGTTACATGCAACTTCACCCTTGTAACTTTATAAAATACTAGCGGTCCACTCCCGGCTTCACCCGGGGTGCATTTTTTTTAAACGCAAAAACCTTCCCTGATTATCCCTCTATCCATGAGTGAAGACAGAATTAAAATCGGCCCAGCCGTTCTCGAGTTTTGCGCTTAGCAACACATCTAGGGATTCATTTTTATATTATGGATAACCTATGTTACTAGCTGATAACATAGATTTCAATAGGTTAAAGAATTTTCAAAATAGGTCCAGTATTTTTTCAATTTATTCATTACATACATATAAACAAATCTTCTCTCTTTATAACAATATTATATTTATTCCAAGGTTGCATTGTATTTCGAAAAAGAATATATGCATAAAACCATGTAAAGGTGATTTATACCTACATTTTTTATATTAATTATTAAAAATTAACACAAAATATGTTAATTAAAAGTTTATTTAAGGAATTTTGATACTTTTGTATGCAAGGACAGTCAATACTGGGTTCTATTGCTTAAATAGTCCCTGACAGTTGGAGCAGTAGGCCTCCTTATTCCAATTGAAACCAGAAACAATATCAAAAGGCTTGGCAAGTCAAGAAGGAATGAGGTTCTAGGCCCTCATTTCACTCCCATTACATAGACAAGTTGGTAAAAAGATCAATTATTGTTTTCGAACAAAACGAAAATATAATTAGAAGTAACATAGAACTTACTGAGATTCCGAATGTATAGTACAACATCTGCGAATAATTTTCAATCTCATTCTCGTAAATGGAGTCAGAAAATAGACACTTGAAATAACCATTCTTGTGACAACATCTACAAAAGTGGGTTGGGTTCAATGTTTCAGCCATTATAATTATCACGTCGAAGTGTAATTTTATTTCAGAGAAAATCCAAATTATAACAATAAATAATTAAATTTATAACAACAATCGAACAACGCAGTTAAATACTAATATAGATAAGAAAGAAAGATTGTCAAAATCACAACATAGTCTTTATAATCTGTGGTCAAAATAAATATGCCAGTACCCACTCGCTAGAATAGAAAGTATATTTCCTTGCCAGTAAAGAACTGGATGTAAAAAAAAACCTGATAGTTTATGTTCTTAGCCATAGACAAGGAAAGAAATGCGGTGAGGACATAGTGCAATAAAACTTTTGACGTCTATCATCAATTCATTATTGAGATGTCAATTGAAATAGTATTTTCTGTGGCAGTGGGATGGGAAATGGGAATTTCTTTTCTACAGATTTTTGTACAATGTATTTCAGTGAAATTTAATTCAGATTCTTTCTCAATTGTTACAATTGAAAACGGACAAAATAATTTCTAGCGAAAATGTCGACAGACACTATGTCCGCCGAGACTTTTAAAATAGAAATCAAAATAGAACCAACAGAACCTTGCTTACAAGACGAAAACTTGGAACAAAATGAGCCTCTCGATTTCTCGTCTCCGCAGCCTGAATTTGTTAATATAAAAATGGAGTTACCCGATGGCCCTGTAAGGAGGTAATGAAATTACATAGGCCTCCGACATAAAACTAATTTCTCAGTTTAACAGTATTCATAGATGATACAGTTACTTGATCCACTTTTTTTTGAAAATACAGTTACAAATAAAAACAAAGATTTTTAAAAGTGTTTAAGCTTGACATAATACATATTAATAACTGTTGCACGCGACTTGGTCCTTGTAACTTTCTCTATATATTTATAAAAATTTCTTGTCACATGTTTGAGGCTAATGAACTCCTAAACTACTGAACCGATTTTGATAAAACTTCGTAACTATGTGTAATTTGGTCCAACTTAAAAGATAGGATAGTTTTTATTTTGAACCCGTGCGAAGCCGGGAACGTGTAGCTAGTAAAATATAATATCCTATGTTACTCGCGGATTATGTAGCTTTACATAGGTGAAAGAATTTTTAAAAATCATACTAAAATTTTATTTAAAATAAAACTGATCATGTGGCTATTGGACCAATGTTTTTATAGTATTAGGGAATATTTTGACATTTAATTATATTTTATAATTCGCTGCTTTAAATTCAAAAGTACCACAAATCAAAAAATTCCAAAAATATTTTTTTTGCTAAATTTAAGAGTGTTCATCAATTAGAATCACGCTGGAGTCAAAATTGTTTCAGATGTTTTAGTTTGCAGATAAGATGTTAACGTCATATTATTTGTAGTGGTATAATCTAGTAAATAGCTGAAAAATATTTTAACCTGAATTTTCATTGGAACATTTTTAAACAGCCCTTTTTTTAAACTAGCGGTCGACGGCCTACGCAGATAAATATACAAGTTATCAAAAAAATTATAACACAATCTTTTAGAACATTAATGACTTCACATATTATACTAGGTCCAAGAAAAAACAGAAATATCTCAAATTTGATCCTAAAATAACACGTTTAATATCACGAAAAATTACTAAAAGTGACACTTTTGATTATACTTTTCTTGAATGAAAATTTACAGAAATCGTGTGTTTTTTTCGACTATTATCTAATAAATGATATGAATTTTGGAAAATCAATATTTTTATAATTTGTCGCATATAATTTTACTAATAATCTCGCTTCTGCGTCGACCATCGACCGCTAATTTTAAAAAAGGGTTGCTTAAAATCAGTTCTAACGAGAAAAGTATCCTAATATTTTAAAATGTTTTTCGACTTATCTAGATTATAAAACTACAAATAATATGACATTAATATCTTATCTGCAAACTAAACACATCATGGCATTATGATCCGCCGGGAATCATAAATTTCTGATTCTAACTCTGTAACGCTCTTAAATCACAATCCTTCATATTGTATGATGCAAAAACACTTATGGTTGTTTAATTCCATATTTAGTATATTAGTATATTTAGTATAGTATAATTTTATATTCAAAAGTAACTTATATGCTTACATCTCCTCTAGTATTCAGTTTATTATAAAAGTACTTAAAACATTTAATGATACTTAAAAATACACTTCTAACGATATATAGACAATTTTTTTTTTGATTAGCTCTCCTTTAAAAAAGTGTAATTTTTGATTTGTGGTACTTTTGAATTTAAGCAGCAAATTCATAGATTTTTTTTTTCGCTTTATATATTTTTTTAATTAAGTAATTAGATAATTATTGTAATTTATGGTTTTACACACCAGACGTGGCACTACATCAGGTTTTTGCATAAACTAATAAGAACTGGTTCACATTGACCCCGGATGTTACTTGTAAATTGATTATTTACAATTTAGTGGCAGGATAAATTGAATTTCACAGTCATTCGGACAGCCCATCTGGCGGCAGTAACCAACTCCCTAACAGAAGACCACTGTGAACTAACAGCATACGTGTGCTGTTGTGTTTCAGTAAGTGCGTAAGGGATGCCAGAGCCCATTAACCCATCCCTTCCTTACCTTATCCCATATCCTTAATCTTGCCATGGTAAGCCTTAACATAAAACATGTCCTGTTATTTCACAGTGAATGTCTTTATCAGGGTGGCTACTGCCGCCAGAAGGGCTGCCAAGTGTATGACTGGACTGTAGTAAGCGCAAATCCTAATAATATTATAAATTGGGAAAGTTTGTGTGAATGAATGTATGTTTGTTAGTTACATGTTATTGTTGTTACTCTTTCAAGTAAAAACTTTCAAGTAATTAATTAATTGAACGTTATTATTTTGGAAAAATAAATTTTTTGCAAGATAATTTTTTTATCAACTCTAAATGAACTTGTAGAGATGATTTAAATTACCTTTCTATTATACAGTCGATATAAACCTTCAATATTAAAGTTTTAAAATAATTTATATTATTAGTGGCCTGCTCCCGGCTTCGCACGAGTGCAATTTTTTACTCAATCCAGCTGATAAAATTACCTTACATCGCCATCTGTTAGAATCTTTTGGAACTCACAGATAAATAATTGCTGGATTGAATAGGTATCAACAGATGGCGTTATGTTAATATTATATAATTTGCAAAAAAAAATAATAAACAAAATGAGATATAAACTATCCTGTCTTTTAAGTTGGACCAAATTACATATAGTTACGAAATTTTATCAAAATCAGTTCAGTAGTTTGGGAGTTCATTGCGGACAAACATGTGACACGTAATTTTTATATATATATAAGGATTAATTGTAGCTTATAGCCAATGTTGAACAAAATTTCTTAGAGCCAATTAATCAGCATCGTTCAGAAATTGACCTTCGGTCATAAACTATTTGTCACACCAACTACCCTACATACTAAAGACAAAATTTGTATTTTTGTTTGTAATGAAAAAACTTGTGGACCAATTTTAAAAATTCTTTCACCCATAGAAAGCTACATTATTAGCGATTAACATAGGGCTATATTTTATGAAGTTACGCAGACGAAGTCGCGTGCAACAGCCAATATTATAAAGAGAAAAGACTCGTATTTTTGAAGTTTTGTTTGTAATGAATAAACTCAAAAACTACTGTATCAATTTTAAAATTTCTTTCACCTATAGAAAGCTACATTTATTAGCGATTAACAAATATAGGCTATATTTTATAAAGTTACGCAGGCGAAGTCGCGAGCAACAGCTAGGAATAAATAATTTTGCGGGTTGGGGAATTGTGGTTACATCCTCCAACATAAATGGAGTCTTTGTCAGTCTTAAATTAATATTAATTAAATGATAACCTTTTATTACAGCTTTGTATAGATAATATTTATAATTTCAGTATTAAATGCGAGCCGGATATTAATTGGGATCAATCACCGGAAGAAAATCAGGAATATGAAGATCTTAAAGAAAGATATCAGCAGTATGAAGTGATTAAGGAAAGATATCAGCAGTATGAAGAAGATAAAGAAAGATATCAACAGTATGAAGAAAATAAGGAGGATAAAAAAGAAAAGAAGCCAAAAGGAGTAAGTGTTAACTCTATTCCTCATAAATTTGATACTGAAGATTTGTCGACACGTTTGGTCTAGTGGCTAGTAACCCTAGCTGTTAACCAAACGGTCGTCGGTTCGAATCCCGCTAGGGGCAAATGTTTATGTGTTAACATTTTACCTTTGTACCTGAGTCATGGATGTTTTGTATTTATAATATGTATGTATTTACAAAAAAAAAAAGTAATCTATGTAGTATATCAACTGTCTGCATCTATGTAGTATATCAAATACAAGCATTATTTGCTTAGTGTGAAATTAGATGATGCTGTGTGGAATGTGTGAAGATATATACAAAGATCTTGATCATACAAACTGGTTTTAGTTTTACAGTATGTATTTTATATTATACTCTAACGGGCCGCCCCGGGATTCGAATAAATTTTTTTTTGCAAATTATTTATAAAAACCTTCCTCGTTTAACGCTCTTTGCATTAATGAAAACCGCATTAAAATCCGTTGCTTAGTTTAAAAGATCTAAGCGCACATACAGACGGACAGACGGCGGGAAGCGACTTTGTTGACACTTGACACATCGCCACCACGGCGACTGTGGCGCCATTTTTTATATTTTTAGACGATCCCTCGCGAACCTAACATACTTTCAGGATAAAAAATATCGTATATGTTAATTCGTGTAATAAACTATCTGTGTTCCGAAATTTATTCAAATCCGTTAAGTAGTTTTTACGTGAAAGAGTAACAAGCATCCATCCATCCTCACAAAATTTTGCATTTATAATATTTATTACAATTTAATATTAACATATTTTCTGTTATATTTTGCAGCCATCAAGAATTATTGCGGATAAATCTTATTATGATGGTAAGTGTTTTCAAAATTCTATACTCGTAGGTTGATGGCTTGATTGCCCAAGTATATTGTCAAAGAGGGAAATAAATCTATATATAAAAAAAATAAAAATAGTCAAATTGCTTTCCGTTTTTATGGGACAATGTAAATAATTAGTTTACTTATTCCATGTTTAATAAATAAATAATAAAATAAATTCTTTGAGACACTGTCTCCAAGAAGGCTCAAATCTTCTTTGAAACTGTGTGTCATGTGTCAAAGAAGGCTCAAATCTTCTTTGAAACACTGTTTCAGAGAAGGCTCAAATCTTCTTTGAAACACTGTTTCAGAGAAGGCACAAATCTTCTTTGAAACACTGTCTCAAAAAAGGCTCAAATCTTCTTTAAAACAATGTCTCAAACAAGGCCCAATCGTTCTAAATAATACCCATTGTTACAGACGTGGAAAACTTATACAACCTCGAAACGTGTTCTTGTAAAATTTGCAATAAATCCTTCTCGAACAAGGGTAATTTGGCTCGACATATGCAGCTGCATAAGCGTCAGACTTTCTCATGCAAGCACTGCTTGAAGCAGTTCCCCAAGCAGAAAACACTGGCCAAACACAATTGCCAAAAAAATCCCGAAAAAAGATACAAGTGTGAAACTTGCGAAAAGAGGTTTCGCAGTTCGTCCAATCTCCAACAGCACAGACGCATTCACATGCCCATAAAGCCTTTCTCATGTCAGAGTTGCGATAGAACGTTCGCCATAAAAGCCAATCTCGCCAAACATCAAGGCACATCCAGATGTAAAAAACCCCACGAAGGTCCCATAATTTGCAACGTATGCAACAAGATATTCCCCAAGGAATTTCTATTGAGGAGTCACTTGAGGAAGCACGAAGTGGACAGGCCTTTCTGCTGTGAGCTCTGTAAAATGAGTTTCAAATATAGAAGCACCCTGATCCGTCACATTCAAGTGCACAACGGCCTCAAGCCGTACTCTTGCAAGTATTGCGGCAAGCGTTTCACTCACGCTGGTCTAATGAAGCCACATTTGAGGGTGCACACGGGGGAGAAACCTTACACGTGTCCCACATGTAACAGGGGATTCACCCATAAGCACAATATGAACAGACACCAGTTGAGACACGAGAAAGTTAAGAATTTAACGTGCGAATTCTGCCATAAGAATTTCCCTAAAGCGAGTCGTCTAAAATATCACATGATAACGCACACGAAGGCGAAGCCGTTTGATTGTTTCCATTGCGATAAGAAATTCTCTCACAAGCAGAACGTGATGAGACACTACGAGAGAAAACATCCGAACGACAACTACCCTTATCCGCCTGTTAGTAAAGTGAGAAAATCCAAAGAGGGTGGTAGTTCGGAGGAAGAATATATTATACCGTGAATTGAAGGGGGGTAAATTGATTTTTTTCAATTTTCTGGGGTAGTTCTAGAGACGTGAAGAAAACCCGTTTAGGACTGATGGTAATTTTTGGTTATTCTGCCGTGACATGAATGGAGAAGTTTCACGGTGTTGTTAATTAATAGTTTATTTAACGCAATGGAATTCAAATATAGATGAAAACTAATAAATTGTTGAATTTTTTAAAAAAAATCCATGAATAAATGACTGAGAAATGGATTATTTAAGATATAGCGCGGAACGACTCGCCTGTGACGTCATTTGATTTAGGTCAAATTGAAGGGAAATTTCTGGCCGGATTTTATCCTGAGTTTCTTTCGGGGTTTCTTTTCAGGATCTACATCTTGGCTTTTTCCAAAACCTTGGTAAATTTAAATTTATAATGACGGTCATAAGAGTTTCTCGGAGAAACCTAATTGATAAATAAATATTTTGATTTGATTTTTCGTTTTGTTCAAGATTGGCTACAAGCTACAATTAATACATAAATATTATAATAAAAATATAAACTTTAATATTGAATGTTTATATCGACTATAATATGGAAAGTTTTTTATTTTTCAAGAATTGTCAAAATTTGGAAATAATGTGAATTATTTTTTTTTGGCCAATGGTGGCCGTAGCCGAAGCCGAAGCTTCGGTCGGACACTATTAAGTTCGTCGTCTAGGTCAAGTGACATAACACGCTATATAGCAGCGCAACTTTAAAGTCCCATAACTTTTTCATTTCTAAAGATATTTTAATAATATTTTCACATTTTTGTTTCGTTTTACTTTAATTTTTATTAAAAAAAAATCCATAAAATTTTTTTTGTTGGAAACTTCTTCATTCGTTTGTGGCGTTTGCGTTTGTCTTTCTTTCTTATATGTTACCTCTGTATAGTATGTTTTTATTGTATATTACTTATGTCCTTTAATGCAAATAAAATTTATTATATTCTATTCTGTTCTAAATAAATGAAATAAAATCATTGGGGTAGTTAGTTTGTAAATATAAAAACTAGTTTGTGCTCGCGACTTCAAATTCAGACTCAAAGTTTTCATTATGTAATTACAAAATATTTTGTCTAAAAAGTTTTTTTTAAAAAAAGTGTAAAGTTCAACTTAACGTTTTCATATTTATAAAGTAAGTTTCACTTGGTTTCACGCCTTTTGCTTTCACGCCTTAACACATCATCATGGAGTTTTGCATACACGTCATGGGTACCGAAAAGGGAGACGAAGTCGCGGGCAAAAACTAGTATAAGTATTGTAATTTATAATCGTCATCGTCTAATAAATGTTATCCGAGATATATAATTATTAGGTTCCATTTTAAACGGACTTTTTATTAGAAATACGTCTAGTAGTAGTAGAAATTCAAGGAAATCATCTGAAAAATTCTTAACTAGATTTTTAGAACTACCCTAGCTTATGTACTAGGGTGGCTCTTATATGGCCAAAAAAAATTTTTTTGCGATTTTTTTTTTTATGGGGCACCCTTCCATTTGATTCCATATCCTGAGAAACTATTACAGTATTTTTTTTATTTTTTTAAAGTGATATTTAGGGGGTGCTACCAGCTCTCAAACTTTTTAATACACAAAAAAAAAAACAATATATTTCTAGTTCGAGGATTGAATTTTTTATTTAGTCAAATAATCAACTTATAACAAACAATTTGCATAATTACACAAAAAATATAAAAACACTGGTCTTTTCAATAAATAAAAATGTTATTACACAAAATATTATTTCAATAGAGTGGACTTTTTTGCATCTGGGTATTTTTTTCTAAATTCCTTTACAACTAAAAGCAAGTATTGCTTTTGCTCTTCATTTGTCGTTATCAGTTTATTATATTCCTCCATAAGGGCCACTCCTCGTTCGGCAATATCATTTACTACGCGCATAGATTGCACAATTTCCTTTCCAAGTTGATATCCCTCGTCGTCTTGCCATGTTTCCACGTTTTTATCTAAAAACTCTGAGGATATGCCAAGTATTTGAAAGAATCGCATTGAATTACTGGACACAAAATCTTCTATATTTTTTTCAAGTATGTGCTTGGCATCGACGCTTATTCGTTTTGCACAAAACTCGAGGCCTTCGTTGTTTAAGCTTTAACCATTTTACGTTTGTCATCTAGAGAAAGAGCATCGTCAAAAAAAGCAAAACACACCAATTCTTCAGACAAGTACCAAAGATGACCCAACATTTTTTTTATTGCGTTTTGTGACATGGCTTTATTTATATTTTGAAAAGAAACGAGATCTTTTAGTAACTGCAGATCGTTTCTTGGCGCTGCACAGGCGGAAGGTGCTTGATACCAATATTTTACATAAATTGAGACAGTGAACACGCAAATCTCCTTAATAGCTGTTTCTTCTCTTTTGGATAATTTGAACTGATGGCGAAATAAAAAGATCTTGAGACAATATATTGCTTTTGCCATCCATCTGGCACGGTGAAGACCAGCTGGCATTCTGAATGATACTCCTTGTTACACATTCATCCTATTCTTCTAAGTAGTTTTTATTTATACTCTTTTTATATGACTTTTTGTATATATATTTTAAAATTGTATTCCTTTGTTAGTCGGAAAAATATAGTTGTCACTGAACCTGATCCTGTCTCTAATTTCCTTGATTTCCTATAAATTCCATCATCAATCTCCAGCTATCGATAATATAATTGGCTCCAGATGACGCCACACGTTATAATAAAGAAGCACTGCATTCTATGTCACGTTGGTTCACTGGTCCTAGTTTCTTGCATCATATAGATCAATGGCCAACAGAACCTGTGATCGAAATACCTACCTCTGGTAAAGCCGAGTTGAAGCCAAAGCACCGAGACACATGTAATGCTATTAACGTAGAGTCGTCTCATTCTTCATCCCCCGTTGCTGCTAGCCCGTATCGTATAAGTAGGTGGTTGTGTCTCATTCGCGCAACTGCATTAGCTCACCTATTCGCTCGTAAGCTGCTTGGTGTCTGCCGTAGAGTAGCTAACGCAAAATTAGTTCCATCTGATTTAACAGCCTCTGACCTACAGGTAGCAGAGAACCATGTCTTATGGCAAAGCCAAATAAACTGTTTTAAGCCAGAGAGAGAGTGCCTTGAGAGAGCCGAAGCGTTGCCACGAAACAGCAAACTGTTAAACCTGTCTCCCATTATTGACAAGGACAATCTTCTCCGTGTATCTGGGCGAATCAGGGCAGCCGCAGAGGTCAGCTCGTCGACTAAGTCTCCTGTTATACTGGACGGAAAACACCCTGCTGTTCGCCTGCTTGTACTTCGTTTTCACCAGAAAGCTGCACACGCTAATACAGAAACTGTCGTAAACGAACTTCGTCAATACTACTGGATCATCCATCTCAGAAGCACAGTACGATCAGTTGCTAGCCATTGTTTAGTCTGCAGACAGCGAAGAGCTATGCCGTACAACCCTCCAGTGGGCCAGCTTCCTCCTGCAAGGCTTGCATATGGCGAGAGGCCCTTCTCCTATACCGGACTCGACTATTTTGGCCCCATCCAGGTCAGCGTCGGGCGCAGGCGAGAAAAACGCTACGTCGCCCTTTATACCTGCTTGGTGACAAGAGCAGTTCACCTCGAGGTAGTTTATAGTCTCTCTACCGACGCAGCTATGATGAGCTTGAGGAGATTTATCGCTCGTCGCGGACACCCTCGTCAGATATATTCAGATAACGGAACAGCTTTCATCGGACTTAACCGCGAATTAAAAAAGTTGTACGGCGAGCAAGTCACAACATTCGCAGCCAATGAGATGATCCAGTGGAGGTTTATTCCGCCCGCAGCACCATTTATGGGCGGAGCATGGGAGCGTCTGGTCCGCAGTATCAAGACAGCCTTAAAAGCCACTCTAAAAGAAAAGGCTCCAAGAGACGAGGTCCTAGTGACCCTCTTATATGAAGCGGAAGCAGTCGTGAACAGCAGACCCCTCACTCACATATCTCCCGATCCACATCATGCTGAAGCATTAACTCCATCTCATTTTCTGATCGGAACTTCGTCTGGACGGAACATTCATTCTAACCTGGACGAGAGTGACCTCTGCAGTAAATTGTCTTGGAAGAGGGCCGCCAGAATGGCTGACCAGTTCTGGCAGCGTTGGATGGTGGAATATCTACCGCTTCTCAACAACTACAGAGGTACTGGACAGAGACCTAACATCGCAGTGGGAGACATGGTGCTAATAGCAGATGGCAACCTTCCTCGTAGCGTATGGCCGAGAGGCAGAATTGCCAAGCTCTATCTGGGCAAAGACGGCATTCCTCGAGTAGCTGATGTAAACACCATTGCTGGGCAGCTCAAAAGGCCTTTGAAGAAACTGGTCCCTATCAACTAAAAAAGGGGAGGATGTTACACATTCATCCTATTCTTCTAAGTAGTTTTTATTTATACTCTTTTTATATGACTTTTTGTATATATATTTTAAAATTGTATTCCTTTGTTAGTCGGAAAAATATAGTTGTCACTGAACCTGATCCTGTCTCTAATTTCCTTGATTTCCTATAAATTCCATCATCAATCTCCAGCTATCGATAATACTCCTTTCTCAGGAATCCCACCAAGGTAAATCATTGTAAGGTTCAAAAGCTCTTTGTAGTCATCTCGAGGTTGGTGTCGATTCAGCTGATCTTGAGCGAAAGAGATTATGTCTGCAGCAATATTTTCAACTGCTTGTAAAGATGAAGCATCGGAAGATACTGCCTCGTAGTCAGCTTGGTCAATGTCGCTCCAGCTGTTTTTAAATCTCTTAAAAATTTGAATATCAGGTCCACTTGATGGACTAAGAGATTTACTCACGATGGCTTCTAACATTAACTCCATTACATGATGTCGGCAAGCAAGCCAAAGCATATCCTTTTCCATTTTTTGTTCCAAAAGGATACAAGCTCCATTTCTTAAACCCGTGTTGACCGCGGTCGTATCGAAGCACATACATTTTATTTGCTCACACAAGTTCCACGATTCTATTGTTTCATACACAGCTCTTGCACATGCTTCTCCAGTTCCTCGGTTGAGCTTAGGGACCGATAACAGCTGATCGACACCGTTACCTGACACTAAAATTGGAAGACGATCAACAGTTTCGTGCCCAGTTATATCCTCGATTAGTTTACCGTCCCAATGAACGGTTAAAGGAGTTTCTGATTTGAATTCCTTTTTTAACGATTCCGCGATCTTTTGCCGACTCTTCAAACGATGCCGTCGAACAGAAGACCTGTTGATATTGAAAACCGCAGGGTCGGATCCGGCACTTTTTAAAGTTGATGTCAAGACGATCGTAGCTTTTCTGTCACTAATCTTTGCAACATCAAGGCTTGCTGCTAAGTGATCATTTATTAAAACCCTTCTACCTCGTTTGCGCGGTGGTTGATTAGAAGGTCCGGGAATCACTTGAGGTTCACGGGTTGGAGAAGTAAGTTGACTTGTAGCAGGTGTTGTATTTTCACTACTACTTGAAGAAGAAAGTACATACTTTTCTGTTAACGCTAAGATAGCTTTTTTTTCACGCTCTTTGCGTTTTTGAAGCATAGATTGTTGTTTTTTGATTTTCGCTTCTATTTTTAAGCTTGCTTTATCCACAGCGCCGATTTGACCTTTGCGGTCTTTCTGACGTTGCGCAATCAAAAACTGTTTGTCTTCCTCTGTAGTTATCATGTCCAAAGCTCGAGCGTGGGCAATATCAAACAAATTTACTAATTTATTTTTCCATACTTGCTCCTTGTTTTTCAGTGTTTTGGAACGTTTCTTTTTGTTTTCTTTATTCTTCTTGAGATTTGCCCACTGCTTATAATAGTTTTCTATTTTCGTTATAACATGTTTTTTTAATCTTGTAGGAATTCCTGCTTTAGTCCACAATTCTAAAACATCACAGGAAGTAGAATTCGCAGAATCTCGTACACTTTTTTTCTTCATTTTTGTAGTAAAAAAACACGCGTAATACTTCAATAATTGTTGGCAACTTCGACTGAACCAATTGCGGTGATGGTTGGCCTATAAGCCATATGTCTGTCTTTTTCCGTGTTGATAAATTGGTGCCGGCACTTGTAGACGCCATTATAGTAACTGAGTTGTCACTGTTGTCAGGTACAATCTGCTTTGAAAGTGAGAGGGGCAAGGGGGGTGGGGGAGCGTAGGTAACGCTAACGAGTCTCGGGCATGTTTACTTACATTCGAACCATTAAAATATAGTAAAATATTAACCTTTTTATACTCGTAAATCAAATATTATAATTGTGTTTTTTCTCAAACTTCAACAAGTGGTAGCACCCCCTAATTATTGTTTAAAAAAAATGTTAAAAAATCTACACTATTATTTTAGGTTAATAATCAATATGAAAGGGTGCCGCATGAACTTTTCGAAGGTCAAGAAATAAGAGCAACCCTATTATGTATTTTTTAAATTTTGAATAAATTTCGCACTTATTCAGCCGCACTCAAGAGAGATGTTCTTTAAATTAGTACTAATTGGCATTTGACTAATTAAAATTAAATAGAATAATTCGCCGCGGCTCCCAAAAAAGAAAATAAACGCTTCGTTAGTTAATGAACTAACTAATTGGTTAATTAACACGCGAACAGTGCGTGTTTTTATGTGAGTAGGCATTTTCTGGGTTAGCTCGCTCCATCATAGGCTTCGTCTTTCCTGCACAGCTGGAAAGACGAGCCAAGAGCAAACCTATTGTTAAAAAAAGGACAATGTTATTGTCCTGTACAATGACAATGACAAGTACCATTGTCCTGTCGCCATCAAAAGTGGACTTAAGGGCCTTAGGGAGCGGCTATATTTCACCGGGACACCGTGGCGGCGCAACCAGTTCCACCACCGTGGTGTCCGTAAGCTATCAAACTAGACACCATACAGACACCAGAGTCGCCACACCACACTGAGACATTATTAAAAGATCAGTATCAAAGCAATTAAAATTAAAAAACAACACAACAGTTCACACGTGTTGCATGCAATGAGGTGGGGGGCGCCACTGGCGGCCGGACTGGCGGCCGAGTGAGTAAGACACCATACAGCGCTATAGTAACTAGTGGTGGCGCGACCAGCGTGGCAGCGCGACCAGTAACATTCTGTGCACGCGTCCGAGCTGGTCGCGCCGCCAAATTGGTTACGCAACCAAACGAACACCGGGTGAGTAACTGTCTATAGAGCTGTATATACATTTTGTTGGTAGCGGTGACTGGTTGCGCCGCCATGGTGTATGTCCCGGTGAAATGTAGCCCTAACAGTACTGAGTGGATAATTGGACCTGACTGCTTTAGGCTTGACGGACCTGTTTTGGAAAACTCAAGAAAAATTATAGACTTGACTTGACTTGACTGACTAGTCTCGGGATCTGCTAAATTTGATTTTAATTTCAATTTTGCCTTTTTTTATTTTAAAAAAGGCTATTACAAATTGCTATTTTTACTAATGTCACTGGCAAAATCATCAGAGAAGATCTGATGGAGCCAAGACATTAAAAGCGAAGAAGAAGAAGAAAGAAGTACTGAGTGTGTCACTCACTATATTGCGTCATCAAAATGGCGACCAGGCGTATTTGCAAATTGCGGTTTTGTTGGTAATGGTTAAATTTAAAATTAATTAGGAATTGATATTTATGCAATATATTTTGTCACTTGCATAAATATTGTATATACTTATAATAGTTGCGATTTTTTTATTTAAATTTTATTTAGACTGAATTATGTTTACATACTTTGTTGATATACGTTACATTTAGCATGAAATATGTATACGTAGATATATTTATTAAATAAGTAAATAAATGTGCTGGAACCTGTGAATTTTCGTTTTTTTTTTCGAAAAATTTATAGTCTCATTTAATCCTTTAACCGCTTGGTTTTGTAGGAGTTTGTAGGACTCGTAAACAGATTTTTTTAAAGAGAAAGCAACGCAATGATTTTAAAAAAATCATTATACAAGTAAAGAAGTTTGTCGCTCTGGCGAAACGGACGCGAAAATAATTGTCGGATAAATACGACTCTGGCGGCTAAAGGTTTAAAGGTTAAAGCCGACCGAACTTTTATGTAGATACCTTATCTACATAAAAATTGTACCTGAATTTTTACACAAAATAGACGGCGTTAGCTTGTTAAGTAAGGTAATTTGCCTTTTCACTAAAATCTTAATAAATAGGTACATATAACTAGCTGAGGGCCTAGTGCGAGTTTTACTCGATCACACGCGTCGAACGCGTAACCGTCAATTTGTATGGGAATGAAGCAGCGCCACCTAGTGGCTAACGTGTAAGCGCTGCTTTATTTCCATACAAATTGACGTAATAAAGCAGCGCTACACGTTAGCCACTAGGTCAGTCTTTCCCAAAGTGGGCGATAACGCCCCCTTGTGGGCCCTGCAGGCCTAAAGGGGGGCGGTAAGAGACCCAGAAAAAAATGGGGGCGTTGTGTAGAGGCTTGGGGGGTGATTTGTAATTTCATTTAGGTAGGATGGGGGCGCTAAAAAATAATTTACTCTCAAAGTGGGCAGTAGACAAAATAAGTTTGGGAACCCCTGCACTAGGTGGTGCTGCTTCATTCCAATATAAATTGACGTTTACGCGTTCGACGCGTTTGATCGAGTAAAACTCGCACTAGGTCCTCTGTAAATCATTTATATGAAAAAGTGTCAACTATCAATGTCAAATTGACAGTTTTTCATATAAATATTTTACGCTCTCGATAGCGAGTGCGGTAATTGTAAACTCATGGTAAAGCTACTGGTTGATAATGTAACTTTCTACATGTGAAAGAATTTTTAAAATCGGTCCTTTTGAGTTTTTATTCATTACAAAGAAAAATTCAAAAAGCAGTCTTTTTTTTCTCTTGATTTCGTCCGTTAGCCCAGTCAATGAAGCCGTAACTTTGCCATTTTGACCTGGGTGAGTAGAACCAACGGGAAAATGTGCGTTAATAATCCTGCAAAAACATATCAAAAATGCAGGGTCCTAAATCACCGGAATGATTTGCAAAAAAATTGCAAAAAGGTGAAAAAATGACTTTTTCTCAAATATCTCGAAAACTATAAGAGATATGAGAAAAAGTTTCAAATAATAGTTGTAGAGGATTTAATTCTCTACAAAAATGATTAGAATGAATTTTTGCGTATCGGGCACCGTTGGCACGGAAATCACGTTTAAAGTATGAAAAATTGAAAAATAATTTTTTTTTGGCTCAAAATAAAAAAATAATTTATTTTCCAAATAGGAGTGATTTTTTCTGCATCCCGCGAACATTTCCTAAGAGATTACCCTTTCATTGTTGTACATTTATATTGTTTATAAACAATTAAAAACTTTAAAATTCATTTTTAGCCATCTTAAAATTATTTTTTTGATTTCATTTTCACACCAATTTTCTATAAGATTGTTATTTTTTTTGACAAAAAAAGATTCATCGAGATTTAGCTTAGAAATGGGTTTTGGGGAACTTTCTCAGGGATCCGACAATGGCGATGAGAGAGAAAGACTATAGTTATGTCTCGCTCGCACTCACACAAAATTTCTGCGCGTGCGCGGCGTACGAAAAAGCATGCGTGCGAGAGAGACCAACTTTTTTCAAATGAGAGGAAGAAGGATAAGAGTGAGGCGCGTGCGCACAGCGATTAAGAGTATAAGTGCGACAAAGACAGATTTTTTTTTACATAAGAGCGAGAAGGACAGAGCGACATGGGTCCGCTCAGCTCAAAAAATCGCGTTCGGCTCCGAGTTGCGGAATTTTTTTATTGATAAACGATCTCCAAAAACGTTATTTTAAGCTATATATCAATCGATTCAGAATCGAAAACTGAATCGATTACACCCACTCCCATTTTTAACTTTTTTTTGTAATTTTTTTTTTAAATTAACTAATAAATGAGTCATTTTTCATCTGGAAAAAGTCATTTTAACCCATATATTAATCGATTCAGAACTGAATCGATTACACCTATTCCTGTTTTTGATTGTTTTTTGTAATTTTTTTTTTAATTAACTAATAAATGACTCATTTTTCATCTGGAAAAACGTCATTTTAACCCATATATTAATCGATTCAGAATTGAAAACTGAATCGATTACACCTATTCCTATTTTTGATTTTTTTTTGTAATTTTTTTAAATTAACTAATAAATGACTCATTTTTCATCTGGAAAAAGTCATTTTAACCCATATATTAATCGATTCAGAACTGAATCGATTACACCTATTCCTGTTTTTGATTGTTTTTTGTAATTTTTTTTTAATTAACTAATAAATGACTCATTTTTCATCTGGAAAAAGTCATTTTAACCCATATATTAATCGATTCAGAACTGAATCGATTACACCTATTCCTGTTTTTGATTGTTTTTTGTAATTTTTTTTTAATTAACTAATAAATGACTCATTTTTCATCTGGAAAAACGTCATTTTAACCCATATATTAATCGATTCAGAATTGAAAACTGAATCGATTACACCTATTCCTATTTTTGATTTTTTTTGTAATTTTTTTTTTAAATTAACTAATAAATGACTCATTTTTCACCTGGAAAAACGTCATTTTAACCCATATATTAATCGATTCAGAACAAAACTGAACTGAAAAATGAGTCATTTATTAATTTAAAAAAAAAATTACAAAAAACAATCAAAAACAGGAATAGGTGTAATCGATTCAGTTCTGAATCGATTAATATATGGGTTAAAATGACTTTTTCCAGATGAAAAATGACTCATTTATTAGTTAATTTAAAAAAAAAATTTACAAAAAAAAGTTAAAAATGGGAGTGGGTGTAATCGATTCAGTTTTCGATTCTGAATCGATTGATATATAGCTTAAAATAACGTTTTTGGAGATTTTTTTATTTTTTATTTTTTATTTTTCCGCAACTCGGAGCCGAACGCGATTTTTTGAGCTGAGCGGACCCATGTCGCTCTGTCCTTCTCGCTCTTATGTAAAAAAAATCTGTCTTTGTCGCACTTATACTCTTAATCGCTGTGCGCACGCGCCTCACTCTATCCTTCTTCCTCTCATTTGGAAAAAGTTGGTCTCTCTCGCACGCATGCTTTTTCGTACGCCGCGCACGCGCAGAAATTTTGTGTGAGTGCGAGCGAGACATAACTATAGTCTTTCTCTCTCATCGCCAGTGTCGGATCCCTGAGAAAGTTCCCCAAAACCCATTTCTAAGCTAAATCTCGATGAATCTTTTTTTGTCAAAAAAAATAACAATCTTATAGAAAACTTCATTCTAAATCGATTGGTGTGAAAATGAAATCAAAAAAATAATTTTAAGATGGCTAAAAATGAATTTTAAAGTTTTTAATTGTTTATAAACAATATAAATGTACAACAATGAAAGGGTAATCTCTTAGGAAATGTTCGCGGGATGCAGAAAAAATCACTCCTATTTGGAAAATAAATTATTTTTTTATTTTGAGCCAAAAAAAAATTATTTTTCAATTTTTCATACTTTAAACGTGATTTCCGTGCCAACGGTGCCCGATACGCAAAAATTCATTCTAATCATTTTTGTAGAGAATTAAATCCTCTACAACTATTATTTGAAACTTTTTCTCATATCTCTTATAGTTTTCGAGATATTTGAGAAAAAGTCATTTTTTCACCTTTTTGCAATTTTTTTGCAAATCATTCCGGTGATTTAGGACCCTGCATTTTTGATATGTTTTTGCAGGATTATTAACGCACATTTTCCCGTTGGTTCTACTCACCCAGGTCAAAATGGCAAAGTTACGGCTTCATTGACTGGGCTACGTGTGTTTTTTACTTTTTTTGTAAAATATAGCCCATGTTACTCGCTGATGAACTACCTAGCTTTCTATAGGTGAAATAATTTTTAAAATCGGTCTAGTTTTTCGATTTTTTTCATTAAAACACAAAAAATGTCCCTTTGTAATATTAGTATAGATTAATTATAGGTTTTTTTTAAGTAAAAAAATTAAACACAAATTAAATGACACAAAAATCTTTTATTTGTAAATGTATACACGATATGGAATTACACGAATAACTATAAGCGCCTTACATTTAGGTAGTTTGTAATAGGTACCTACTAAACCATCATTGAGAAAGCTTAACAATAAAAATTAATGAATTTCAAATAATATACTTAAATATAGTTTATCAAAAAGGTGAATTAATACTCTGTGGCTTTACAGAGCACAAAAATACATAGTTTCGCACCGTGCGATTAAAATGAGTGGTAACATCTGTCAGCACACTTTGCGATTATTAATCGCAATATTAAGTCCATTTGTAAACTATTGTTTAGTTTTTTTTTGAAGTGAAAACTTGTTATGTATGCAAAACAAATAAAACAACCAAAGGGTTTAAAGGCGAAAATAGGAATATTCTATAAAAAGTATAGTTCGCGTTAAGGAACGAAACGATAGCGCGTCACAAATTGCCGGCGCAGCGAAATCTGTCCTCGAAGAAATAAACTATACAAAAATAGAAATCAAAAAGTGTAATTCGCGTTGAGGAACGAAACGATTGCGCGTTATAAACTGCCAGCGCTGCGACATCTGTCGTCGAAAAAACAAACTATTTTAACTGTTTTTTTTAAGCTAATTTTTCACTTCTGACATGCAGTCCTACAAATGACATGTTTTTTTTATAATATATTATTATTATTATTATTTTGTGCATGTATATAAAGCACCGATCACTGTAAAGCGGTTATCACACTTTACAATTTGAAGGATTCCAATTTAGGAAATTGGAAAGTGTAATCGCAGTTAGAACAGATTGGATCCAATTTAGATTTAATCTATTTTCAATTCTATGTCCACGATTTAGAAATCAATTTAGTGTAGTGTGATCACTAGTTCACTACTTAGGTACCTAAATTGGATTCCTTCAAATTGTAAAGTGTGATAACCGCTTTATATCTATAAAGTAATTTACATACAAAATTTTCGTCGTATATCAAGTAAATGCTGGAAGAAATTCATTTGTGATGATTTTTAAGTATATTTCTTAAATTAATTAATAATTAAGCCCTAATTACCTAAATAAATAAAAGCGAACTTAAATTCAAAACTGTAGCGAACTTAATTATATATATGTAACTTAAAAAATAAAATCATATTGGACGGATCTACTTAACCCTTTTATCGCAATTAGAAAAAAAACTAGATTTTAATTTTTAAAAAAACGTTTTCATTGAAAATTATGTAGTATTTTTTTAAATTAACATTTGAAATTTCGTAGGTCTTTAAGAATACCCTATGTATTAGAAGAACTGCTTCTATTTCCTATGCATTTTGCAATTAATGTCATATATAAAAGCAAAATATTAATCTTCATGTATTAATTATTATTATTATCTTCTTAATGGCTATTTCTGGTCTGCTAGAGTACCAGTATCACTTTGTCCATTGCTGAAATATTGTGATCGCCACGTAAACTAAAGCTCTCTACCTATACCTACCGCGTTTAGAAACTGTAGTACTTTTTTGATAGAGGCATTCCTCACATCTTCACAAGCCATCGTGTGGCTTCCTAGGATGTGATTGCGCTTGCGCATCAAGGGGCCACACTCGCACAGGATATGCATTGGTGTTTCTTCTGCCTCATGGCAGAAGCGACATTCTCCTGTACTGGTGAGACCCATTATTTTAAGGTGCCTATTGAGGAGACCGTGCCCCGTTACTGCCCTCGTTAGCATGCACAGATTGCTCCTACTAAGCGATAATCTTCATGTACCTACATGCGATAAAAGTGAAAAATAATATTAAAAAAAAAATTTGTACTAAAAATTGAAATAGCACAATACCAAAGTTAAAACTTAACCTTGCTATAACTTAAAAATAAAACAATCTAGCCCCTTAACGACCAAAATTTAATATCAAATTTACTTTAAAATGTAGTTATCCAACATTTTATACAATATCGAGTTATTATTTACTATGAAAGATTTTTTTAAAATTCATCCCATAGATTATTAATTATCATTTAATTATCATGGCGCGTCAAAAAAGGTTTTGATAAAACGACAAAAAAAGCTAGTAAAAAATTTATAAAAAAAAAATAGATTTTTGGAGTTTACTCCTTAAGAATCGATTTTCATATATTTAAAAGCTCTGTGTATGAAAATTTATGGGAGTAAAATCAAAATTGTCACACTGAAATGCGTTACGTTCTATTTTCGAATATTTTAGAATATCTGAAGTTTCAGATATATTGCGCCATCTACACAATATATCTGAAACTAGAATATGTTACGTAATGCATCCTTGCGAATAGAGATGGCGCTCATATTAATTCGTTATGATAATTTTTTTATATTTTTTATTATGTATTCTATAATCGTTCGTAAGGATTAAAGTCCAGTCGTGCGTCGGAGCTGACACACACACACACTTTTTTGTACACAATTCAAAAAGGCTATATAATATTTAATACCTAATTAGACCTAGAATATCAAAAGCACACCAATAAAGAATTGAGATTACAAATTGTAAGGACGTGTCACAGGAAGCTAGTAAGGCACCATTTACAAAGTAGATCCGAATGCTAAGCTTGTAGTTATGGTGAAAATTAACTTTTTAATTTTAGCAAAAAAAGATATATTTAAAAAAGATTTTTATGTAAAACTAAATTCTCTACAATATTTGACCTATTCGAGAAAGTTCAACCAGTTGAATTAATTGGAAAAAAAATGCCTTTTAAATTTTCCATGAAAGTTGAAATATTTGGGACAGTTTTTTCCAATATTCCACTATTTTTCAACTTTTTGTTTTAATTTTCTGTGAAAGTTGAAATAATTGGCACACTTTTCCAATATTCCACTTTTTTCAACTTTTTTTTTTAATTTTCTGTGAAAGTTGAAATGAATGGAACATTTTTTCAATTACAGTTCAACTTTTGTGTGAAACTTTTTTTTTTGTAAATCCTACCATTTTTCAATAATTATATTTTCACTGGGAACTTTTTTTTATTTTTATTAAGAATGATCTACGGCTGAAATTTGATTCTTTTGGGTATTATTTTTTTTAATTTTTTTTTTTAGAAATTTATATTTTAGAATTTCTAACAATTTCTAAGGCTGAATAAAACTGAAAATTTTCAAAGCGAATATTTTCACTCTTGACGACTCATAAATAATGCATTCGGATCTTTCCTTATTAAGAAAGAGCGAAGATAATATTTTTTTATGTTAGCTAATTATATAATTAAGAGATAGCTGCAACCTTTTAACACGTCCGTTATTAAAATATATATACGTATGTCGGACCGATCGTTTGCATTTGCATACACGTTGTCAGAGGTACAAGAAAGGACATAGGGTACCTTTCATACAGAAAAAAGTACTGTTTCAAGGCAAAAAGTGTAATAGCAATAAAGATGTCAGGCGTATTTTTATGCCTATTTGAAAAACGCCATTTTGGCGCTGTAGGCTATGGAGCGAAAGTACATGGAACTAAAATTAGTCATGCAATAATTGAATTTGTCCATGGAACATTTACAGAATACACATGTTTCAAAACTCAAGTGGACACAAATAAATTGAAACACTCCCTAAGACATCAACAAATAGAATAAAAAAGACACTATTATATGTGTAATAAAAATATTAAAAATATAGGAATAAATATACGCAAACGTCAAAATTAGTTCTCCGTACTTTCGAGGGCGGCGTTTCAAAATGGCACACGAAATTTCGTCTCCTACTTGTTGAATTTTTGATTTTTGGACTGTTCTTGTTAATGTACTTATTTATATATAATTTTTAAAATAATGAATGTAAAGTAAAATCTACTGTGTTTTGACTATATTTAATCAAATCTACCAACTTCAAAAATTATTTGGTATAACGAGGAACAATATATAATATACTAGCGGCCCGCTCCCGGCTTCGCCCGGGGTGCTTTTTTGCAATCCAGCCGATAAATTACTTTAAACCGCCATCTGTGAGAACCTTATGGAACTCACAGAAAAATAATTGCTGTATCGAATAAGTATCAACAGATGGCGATATGTTAATAATATTATATAATTTGCAAAAAAATAATAAACAAAATGTGATATAAACTATCCTATCTTTTAAGTTGGACCAAATAACAGATACTTATGAAGTTTGATCAAAGTCGGTTAAGTAGTTTCAGAGTTTATCGCGAACAAACATCGTGACACGAGATTTTTATATATATAGATTTAAAAGCTATTATTGAAGAGTACATAATCTCAATTATTACAGAAAGTTGACTTAGCCGAAATTTTGTAATAAATATTCTCTTTAATCTTTAAAGTAATAGCGAATCCTTTTTTGCATACCGTACTTAAGTGTCAGTGTGACGTAATAATGACGGATTATACGATCGGCCGCCGACATAAATATATATAAAAACATCACTTACACATATTACTATAATATGAATAATAATATAAGACATACTATAGTAACTTTAGTTTTTAATTAAGTAAATAAATAAAATTTATAAACATAAAGAAATAAAAACATTTCTTTCGGTGGAAACCCAATGTCATTTTTGTTGTATAAAAATATTCTTATGAATTATTTGATGCGTATATTTCAATTTAATAATCATGAAACTATTGTTAGACTGTCCACTGAAGATATACCGAAAAATGTGTCAATAAAGTAGTTTCAGAATATTTTTTTTAAATGTTAAAGTCATAGACAAGCTGACGATCCCTAGTGGAAGTTAATATATCCTCAAAAAACCTGTGTATAAACGTAAAAAAAAACACACAGATGAAATAGAGTTTTAAGTTCAATAACATTGTTTACGAATAAGTTCACAATCATTTTAAAGTCTAACTCACTTATAATTAACTCACACGAACTCAACTTTCATTAATGATAAGGAAACATAATACAAAAATGCAGCAGAGTGAAAGAGACAACTGTCTTTCGCGCATTACATCTTCAAACATCAATACTACAACTATGGATTTTGCATGCCATATACCATGGAGACTAGAGGTAAGGAGGCCCAACCACAGATTAAATAAGAGTTACTATCGTATGCCGGTCACTCACATTCGCGCGAATACGCGAACCCACAAGTGTAGGACGACATTTGCAAATGACTATGCAAAGTTTTTGCTACATTCGCGCTTTTCCGTGCGGTGTCGGTTTTTTAACGCACATCAAAGCGCGCGAACCTCAAACCTTCGCGTAGTCTCCCACACATTCGTGCGACCAGTTGCGCGTACGATTGCGTAGGTAACGGACGTCTCGTTTGCCATTTTCAGAGTTCGTATCGTGTACTGAGTGGCGTAAATTGAATTTGATCATGGATTGGACAAACACTAAACTGCACTAAAATCATCTTCACCTTCAATGCGTTCGCATATGAGTATGCAAACCCATTTGCCTTATCGCTGAGTTTGCGGATGAATGTCACGTTCCTTCACATGCGTGTAAAGATTCGTACAATGTAAGAATGTTTGCACGCATGTCAGTGACCGGGGTAAGCCCAACTCCTACATGAGAAAGTGTCCGTCTAAAACGCTCAATTAGGCGGCGCTGTAGTACAATTGGGGCGTCGCGCTCTAGTGGCATTTTATTTACGGCGGTTTCATGAACTATGCAACCAACCAATCATATCAAACACCAATGCTACACTAGCGCCGTTCTGGTCAATTTATGAACCACTATTTAATGCTTTTAGCTTGCCACTTTTTCAATTTAACACCCACCTTACCTCTAGTTTTCATGTGCCATACAAAACACTACGAACTTTTTTGGAGCATTTAAAAGTGACATATGCGTAGAGCATCAACTCTGTCATCTGTCATTTAAAACCAACCAAACGTCTGTCATTTAAAGAGAATTAAACTTTACGTCAACACATTGGAGTTTAAAATGAATAGTAAAAGTTGGTCTTTACTACCTTTTACCATTGAATCACGTTTTATGTGCCGCTTTGTCACTCAAAATCCATTGTTTTAGTAGATTGACATCTTTAAAGTACAAATACGATAGTTCTCCTTAAGTAGATAGTTATTTAAATAGATGTTTTTTTTTAAATATAGTAATAAATAAATAGATTATGTTTTCAATTGTACTCTCCGCCGGACAGTAAACAGTTATTTTTCAGACTTATTCTTTATTTTCCTTGGGCTGTTGGTCGGTGTACACGATTTCCGCGTACTCTGTGGAAGGTGGCGGCGGTTTTTCGGCGTTGGTCTGATCGCCGAGAGCCAATTCAGCATATACTACGGACTTCTTGTCTTCAGAGAGAGGCTGAAATATATTATATACGTACACATTGAGTGCAAAATAGAAAAAAAAATTACAAATACAGTAAATGCGAATAAATTAATAAAAAAAATTTAAAAAAATATTTTCAGGCAACTAGACCTTTGTGTTACAATTATTATACATTAACTAGGTGACTCGGCAAACGTTGTTTTGCCAAAAAAAAAATTTTTGGGGTGGACCACCCTTAACATTTAGGGGTATGGAAAATAGATTTTGGCCGATTCTCAGACCTACCCGATAAGCACACAAAATTTCATTAAAATCGGTCCAGCCGTTTCGGAGGAGTTTGGCAAGAAACACCGCGACACGAGAATTTTATATATTAGAAGATTATTCTATCTAGACAGTTCCGTATTAACCCTTTAACCGCTTGGTTTTGTAGGAGTTGTGCCCTGTAGAACGCTTGACTTGTAATTTTTTTTTTTTAAGATGATTTAAAAATAAATATTATAGAAGTAGAGGAACAACTGCGGAACGACACCAGTGCCTTCTGAATATTTTTCCTAGTAGATATTTTCTTTTTTTTTTTTGGTTTTTATAATTTTTTTTTTTATAATATAAAGGTGGCAGACAGGCTGGCGGCTCACATGATGGTAGGTGGTTACCGTCGCCTAAGGACACAAGCAACACCAAGGGGAGTGCTAGTGCGCTGCCTACCCTGTAGGAATTTATTTACAATAATATAGTTTTTATTTGTATATTTATAGGTTTTATTTTAATTTTAACTTTTTTATTTTTGTAAATATTATTTTTTGTAGATCTTTTAGTATATATTATGTTTTTTTTTAGTAAGTAAGACTATCGGCTGTAACGAAAGACCAGTGCAAGTTTTTACAACCTGCATTATGCTGAGTTGGGACGTTTGTGTTTGTCTTTCTATATGTTATCTGTTTCTATATGTTTTTATATGTCCTTTGCTGCAAATAAAATTTATTCCATTTATTCCAAAACATATGTTTTGTATTCCGCGATCTAATGTTAGATATCACTGTAAGTAATTTCAAAAGTTCAGTACCTTCTCTTCAGCTTCAGGCGCCTGCGCATCGGTGGCTTGAACCTTATCTTTAGCTCTAGGTAACGCAGCTCTCAGCCTGGAGCTAAGACCTGCCAACTTAGACTTTTCTCTACCCGCTACCGCGCTTTCTGTGTCGCTGCTGAAAAATAATGTCATTCTTTAACTATACAGACCCATATCTTTTATTTTTGCTGTATCTCCGCTTTATCATAGGCCTCATCCTTGCTACACAGCTGGTTGTTGGCCAAGAGCAAACCTATCTCTAATAAAAAAAAATCTAAATTACACGTGATTCCAGCTAGTAAGTTTCCAGCAAAATTTAAACTGCTTGGCAGCTGATAAATACTATTTAATTGATCAGAGGAGCCCCTTGTTCGAGTAGTTAAGGTGCATTTAAGGTGCTTTATTATCGGCCCGGTCAACTTTAGAAATGAACTTTTCATAGTTTGCTTTGGTCTGGATCTAGCAAGTAGTGGCAGATCCAGACCAAAGTCCAAATGATACACTGTGAATATACTATATAATTCGAACAGCAATTATTTTAGGCAGAAGCAAAATATTTAGTTAATTAGTTAGTACTCCACTAGTTAATTACTTTAAAATTATTAGGGAAAAACATGCAGACAGGTGTTTGTGTGAATGATTTGATTTGTGCATTGTGAGTAAAGAAAGATTGGCACAATATTTTTAATATTACAATATTTTTAAGATGATATTATATGAATAGAATCATATTTAAATTAGAAAATGAGTTTGTTTGTTACGATTTCACGCCTTAATTAATCAACCGATCGTCGTGAAATTATGGATACACATTGCCAGCGATACAAAAAAGGTCATAGGGTACATTCTACCCCAAAAAAGTACCTACTGTTCTCCAGGGATCACATAAAAAAAACAGCTATGTAACTAAAATATATAAGCAATAGAGACTGAATAAGGGTTTTTACACACAAGAAAAGGGACGTGGAGTTAGTCAATTTATTTCGGAAATAAATTTTCAATGGTTTTTCCGAATCTCTATTTAGAATTTAGTTCTCCATCGTTGAACTGGGTGGCGTATTGCGCGATCAGTGTGGGATGGAGTTTTGACAAACTCTCTTAAGAGAAGACCTTTTATCTATTCATGCAGGCGGAGCCACGGGCCATCTCTCTGTTACCCACTTGCTGAATAAGTAATATGTACGCATGTTGTGTGACTTTAAATGTGTGGTTGTGTGTGCGTGTGCGTTAGCGTGAGCGTGTGTGGGTGCGTGTGCGTTTGTGGGTGCGTATGCGTGTGCAGGTGCGAGTGTGTGTACGTGTGCGTGTGCGTCGGTGTGCGTGTGCGTGCGCGTGTGCGGTTGCGTGGGTGTGTGTTGTGACATAAAAATCATGCATAGCAGTTAGAACGGGACCTACTTCTTAGTTCGCTGCACGACCGTCTCCAATAGTACGTCACCAGCCGCGGTTCTAACAAGATTGACAACGTTTAAAGCAAAATCAAAGCAATTTACACGCGACACTCTGCGCCATTTTGTTATTTCAACTGTCATGATGACAGTTGACAGAAAAAGAGGAAGATACTACAATACTTCTTTAATTTTTTTCAATCTTAGTGCAGTTAA
This sequence comes from Synanthedon andrenaeformis, assembly GCA_936446665.2. NCBI lineage: Eukaryota > Metazoa > Arthropoda > Insecta > Lepidoptera > Sesiidae > Synanthedon > Synanthedon andrenaeformis. Next base: position 601,209 of record OW387804.2, on the reverse strand, counting down.
GAATTTGTGAAATGGCATATCAAATCTGACGTCTCCAATGAATGTTGTGAATAAAATAATTAATTTAATAAATTATTTTAATTTAAATTAATATTTTTGTATAAACAAAAAATAACCCCCCTTTATAGCCCCCCCCCCCTCCCAGGGGTTACGCCACCCCCACATGCCGTTTATTTTAAGTAGAATTACAATTTTGAATTAATTTTAAATAACAAAAAATAAAATTACAGTTACAAGTACAGTTTTTTTTATACATATAAAATTACAAAAAATGTTAATTTCAGAATATCTGGGGGTTTGGGGGATTAAAGCCTCAACCTCCGACAAAATCGGAGACTGAAGTTTTTAATAAAAAAAATACCTAAGACTTCTTATGTTTATTTATTTTCAATCACCAGGACTTAGTGGGGATAGGTGGAACAGGCTGCTCGATTTTGGTCAAAGTAAAAAGAAAAACACGTTCAATAAAAAGTGGAAATATCGGGTTTAGTTCGCCATATACCCAGTTTATAGTATCTTCCTCTTTTAGTTAAAAATATATACAAAAACAAAACTGAAATTAACACACTAAAAGTAATAAGCATTTTAGGGCCAAGACATAAGAATGTGTGCAAGTGTGTGAAGTAAAAAATTAGCCCTTATTTTAATTACTGTACTATTTGAATTATTTAGATTATTGAATTACCTAGGATCTTAGTATCTTAGAGAGATATGGAAATAAAGGGCTATTATTATTATTATTATTATTATTATTATTTATTTTTTGTAGCTTGACAGTTCTTTAGTTTAACATATACTCACTCATAGTACTCACTCATATGACAATCAAACTGAAAAAATGATCCTCTCCAACAATAAAATAATTCTAAAAGTGTCCAGAATGGCGCTAGTGTAGCATATCTTCTATCTATCTATCTCTGTCTAATTTACTCCTCGACATTGCTACACTAGCGCCATCTTAATTTACTGGTATTATGGGACCACTTTTTAATACATTGACTCGGTCTTCCCTACACCCATGTAATATAAGTTGCCCCCTCCTTGCCTCTATTCCCCATGGACTCTCACAAACTAAATTATGGGCGTCAAATTGAAGTGCTTATTACATTTAAAATATAGCATGAAAAAAGAAATTTATTTACTGTAATTTATAGAATATTTGTGATATGTAAAATTAAAAAAAAAAGTAATATACGTACGATTCTCCCGAACTCTTGGCGTTGCCTCGACCCCTGCCGTGATCTAAAATTGGTTGTAAATTTTGCATTATTTTCAGTCTCTAAGATAAATGGTGATGGTAAAGTGGTAATGGTAAGATATAGCCAAGAGAATTACGAGTAGAAGTGGCATAATATGTGATCGGCCCATTGCCATTGCGGGATAAACCGATGGAGTAGAAGAGTTCTCGAATGGAGGCCAGGGGCCCTAGCCAAGATGCAAACGCAGTGCTTTCTACAGTCGTAAACGCTACGCTACGCTACGGACAAAGCTTTGTGATTGGTCAAAATTTTATGTGGGCGTTACAACAACCAATCACCGGGCTTTATTTTGTTCGCTTCGTAAAGTTCGCTAGGGAGCGTTTTTTTTAATGTACATCTTGGCTAGGCCCCCTGGTGTGTTATGCGTAACCTTTTTTGTGGTTCGAAGTTTGTCTATTGCTTATTAAAAAAGAAATAGATATGACTGTTCAATGTAATAAAAATATATGAAAATTTTCTTTTACTATTATAACAACGTTTTATTTTTCGTTTAATTATTTGGGTGAAAACATTATAGTCTTAACAAGGTGGACAGATAACATGAGGGCCTAGCCAAGATGCAAACTCTTCGTTGCGTACTTCGGAAATGAAGAGAGAACGCTAAGAGAAAGCTTGGTGAATGGTTGTTGTTACGCCCGTATAAAATTTTGACCAATCACAAAGTTTTCTCTTAGCATTCTCTCTTCGTTTACGAAGTACGCAACGAAGCGTTTGCGTATTGGCTAGAAGGCCTGGAAGGGCTTCGCAGGAAGCGGCTGGAAGCGAAAGACAGAAGACCGTGCGTGCTGGCGAGCCTTGGGAGAGGCCTACATCCAGCAGTGGAGAAATCGCACACCTATTGCTAAACAAACTCATGTGCTAATTGTTATTATTGCGGGAAAAATGAAATGACTTTTAAAAAATCAGAATTATAAGTAAATTATACATGGCTACTAGAACCCAAAAGCAATTGAATTTCATCAAAAGATGACTTCATTTTTTGATGAAATTTGATAAAATTTATAAATTTACTAGCTGACCCGGTAAAAGTTGTTTTCCCAAAAAAAATTTTTGGGGTGGACCACCCTTAACATTTAGGGGTATGGAAAATAGATGTTAGCCGATTCTCAGACCTACCCGATAAGCACACAAAGTTTCATCAAAATCGATCCCGCCGTTTCGGAGGAGTTTGGCAACAAACATCGCGATAAGAGAATTTTATACATTAGAGATAAAATTTAAAAAATTATAAAATTCATAAAATTTTCAGATATGTTGGTTTTGCACTACGTGTGCGAAATATAGACCGAGATGAAAGTGGTCACCTTCATAGGCAACAACACCAGAGGGTTTGCAATAACGCTGTAAAACCTGAGTAAAGAGTGGATGCAAATGCATGGGTTTTGGCATCCTTTACTCGCAAACCTAAACATTTAACCCTCACTTCACTACAATAAAATAGTTTTGCATTAATAATAAAAACTTTTTAATAAATAAAAATCCGTTTTTACCCCACGTCCCGAACAATGTCACAGGTAGGTACCAATAGTAGGTATACAAGAAATGAAATTGTCTACATAGAAATATTATGCTGTAATACAATTCTTACATTTAATACAATAAGTAATAATTTATTATACTGTTACCTACTGTTAAAAATTCTTACTCTAACTGCGCCTCCACACTACTCGCGAAGTGCCTAGACGAATTTTATTATTCGGGAAAGTTGACCGAAGTACGAAGTGTGTCGCTACATACTCGTTCAACCTCGCGAGGAACTCGTTCGCGCTACTTCGAGTCCTTTGACTCGGGCGCAAAAACCGACAACAAATCGTAGAGGGAGGATAACCTAGAGACGTCATTACAATAATAATAATCGTGAAAATGAGACGCATTTATGCTTTATTACCTTTGAGGGAGCGAGATACATTATTAATTTTTTGTCTCTCTTTGCGTATGCGTTTCTATTGTTTGCCACACTTGTCAAGTGTGGCAAACAAATCTCTTGGTGAATATACGAGCACTTTGTATTTTGTTGATTTTCATATTTCAAGTAGTTTTCTAAGTTCCTGGGTATTGTGTTAGGTGTGGTACGTGTTGGTGAACGTGGTGAAAATGGTGAACTGTTGTATTTTAGGCTGTAAAAGCCGATCAGAGCAAAATGTTGAAAACATAACCTTTCATATGTAAGTACTTTATTTTTTGGTTAAATGCAATAATTTTTGCATGCATGTTCAGTAAACTTCTAATTTATGTCTTGTTACACATTTAACAACTGTTTTAGATGATATTTTTATGATTTTTCGATCACAAAATATCTTGTTTTGAGATTATAAACCGTACAAGTCGTGTAGCCATCTTAAATTATTGGTGACATTTAGCAATTACATGTAACCTAATATAGTAGGATTATACACATTTTAGGGATACCAGCGTATGAATATTTTTTTTCCTTAAATGTTGGGTAATATTTAGTTTTACGCATTAGTTATATTAGTATTATGCGCTTTTGTTTCTGGTAAATAGCGATTGCGTTTGGTTACAGTTTTCCCAAGGATCTTGGGTTAATGAAGGAATGGGTTGCTGCTACTGGTCGGCAAAATTGGAATCCTTCTAAGTACACACGTGTTTGTTCAAAACATTTTGACGCACAGTGTTTCCGGAAGACGAAAAAGTTAACAATTCTTCGACATGGTTCTGTTCCAAAACTATTCGTGCATGTAAGTTAATATGAATTAAATTATCGGTTGTACTAGCGGCACGCTCCCGGCTTCGCCCGGGGTGCATTTTTTTACGTAAGAACCTTCCCTGATTATCCCTCTATCCATGAGTGCCTCATTTATTGTTTTATTTTTTCCTGTATCCATGTTGTTCATATATTAAACGTTTTCATATAGTTTAAAAGTTAATAAAAAAAAGATCATATAAATTTGTTTTATGATCCATATTAAGTGAAATAACTACTACTGAACCGATTTTGATGCCGTTTTAAGTTTCAAAGAACAAGGTTTAAAATAAAGGTTACAAAAAAATTGTAAAATGTTATTTTGGTGTATGTACCGTATATATATTCATATGCATGTAGTAAAAAACGGTTATTTCAATATCACAAACAGACACTCCAATTTTATTTATTAGTATAGATTGCAAAAGTGAGTTTGCCAAACCTTTGCGTCATATCGGAGTCAGAATGACTGGATTTTTTGAAAGGTTGGAGAAAGAGGATACTTTTTACCACGGGAAAATGTGATCCTGCGGGAAAACGCGGGCAACAGCCAGTATTTATTAGTAATGTGATATGATGATCAATGATGTAAGCTGTGTGATGTTTTTTTTATAAACAGGGTAAAAAGTGTATGATGTGGCAACCCAGAGTTCGTATGTACACGGTATGTACTGTATCTCCATCCTTTTTCAGTGTACGCTCATCGCTTCTCTAGGTTATCCTCCCTCTACGCAACAAATGGAAGTAGCACGAGGCGAGGTAAAGTTGGACGAGGTAAGACGAAGTGCCCGTTCACACTCTCGTATTCGCTTCGCCTCGGCCTACTTCGCGAGTATTGTGGAGACGCAGTTAAGGTATAGTCACACGGTCACGCACCCCGTCACTCCCGTGACGGAACGTGGGACGTCTCAATCTCAATCAGAGATTTATTCCACTAGTTCAATTTGGAGTTCAATTGATTGAACTAATTTGACTTCAATTAGTTCAATTACATTAATTAATTATTGAACTATCGAAACTAAAAATTCTGCGTAGGTAGTTCAATTGACATTATTATAACTGGTTAAATAAAAATGACTTCAGGATGTTATTTATTACATTTATTTTAATTGACATGGTTGTTATTGTTGTTAAGGTGGTTGTATACTAAGTCAGACATCCACCTTAACAACAATAGCCCTACTTTTTTTGCAAATGTATGTAACTCAAAAGGCCGCAGCGCTCAAGTGAGATGCATATCTCTTTATAATAGTCAGACCTGCTGAAAAACAGTAGTACTCAGTGTCGTAGGGCTGGATAGGGACATTCCTAATAGAGGTGCATTCACAGAACGATATTGTTTAAGCAAACACGCTGTATTATCGATCTAGAAGCAGTTAGGAGAAAGTATCAAATAAGTGAAAAAGTAACATATCGTTTATAAAAACGTAGATGGAAGAAAAAATAAAGATTAGTGACTCACTCTATCCGCGCATGGACCTCATATACTGAGTCCAATGAACTCAGTATATCCGCGCATGGGCCTCATAGGTGTACTGAATCCAATAAATTCAGTCGCTCAAAGGACGCGGACACAGTTTTTGTAGAAAAATTTGTATACTTTTGTCAATTCTCTTATTACACGTGTTCGATATTTGAATTGTAGTTGAGTACTTACGAATTTAGTTTTATGTAGCCCATTTATAGATTACGTAATGTAAGAACGTACCGTATCTTTCTTTTTGCTTCCATCTAAGTATACATCGCGGACAAGACCGACTGTCTAATTATGAGGCAATTTAAAATGATCAATTTTTATTATTAATTCTTAGAATCGTTCTTACAATGTATTTATTATGAATTCTATGATTGCTTGTTTTCTTTTTGAAATAATAAACAAATAGACAAATGTGTTTTGTTGATATAGGAATGGACATAGAGTACCTTTCATCCAGAAAAAAGGTATTATTCCCGAGGGATCATGTAAAAATAAGAATCAAACGCCTGGCAAAAGTAAATAAGCAAGTATTGCGGGCACCAGCTAGCAATAAAATAAATAAAACATACAAAATCTTATTTAATAAATCATTTATATTTCATTGTATGTATGTAACGCTCTTACTGTATAAATATACATTACGAATATACGTCGGAAAGTTGGTTTGTAGGATGATAACAGGAAATGTATGAACTCTGTTACTCCCCTCCAATAACTAAGTGTAATATAATTTTGGATAGCTATTTTTGAGCTGAACAAAAGTTTTTAAGGCGTCTAGTTCCAAATGTTAGCCCTTTCAGAGTTATGCTATACTAAACAGCTCAGCTGTTCAGCTCAAAAAATCTCAAAAGCTATCCAAAGGTATATTACACACTATTGGAGGGGGGTACTAAAATTGGAATTCCAATTTATAAAAATGTTTCTTATTTCTGATTGAGAAATGTTTTACGTATATTTTAGATAAAAAATTACAAACGTTAATTCAAAAGCGGAATATCTCGAAATGGCAGTGTTTTGGAAATGTTTAATTGACAAAAATTCTTTCTTAATACAGCTGGAAAGCTTAATGCTTAATTGCAACTTGGAAAGCTTAACTAAAATGGTACAAAAATAAATTGCTTAAGTATTAAAAAAAATATTAATTAGAAATACTAATAATCACATTGTGACTTAACATATTAACTTAAATTAACTTAAATGTTAAATACATAATATGATCGATGTTGTTGAATTTCACAAAAAAATAAATTGGTCTAACGGTTACAAAATGAAAAAAATTTTCTTCGTTTTTTTTTTCAAAATTACTCTATATTATGAAAAAGAACACTCATGAATCTTATGCTGATTATAGGCATACAATATTAGTTATAAGTAAGGTTAATATTTAATTCAGACGGATTTTTTAAAAGTTTTTTGACAAAAAAAATAAATTTTTTTTTGGGAACTTTTAAATATAACATAAAATTACGAAAAATATTTTATAAATACAAAAATCAAGTAAATACCAGTTTGAATTTGAACTAAACCTAAATTTTCGTATTTAGGTACAAACCACCTATAGTTCATTCCAACGAACAAGTCCAATTTGATTAAAGATAATTCTAAGTAATTAATCTTAAACAAAAAAAAACATTAAGTTTACACTTAAAGCAAAGTTTGCTACATTTTATATACAAAAATATAAAATAATGGTGGTACGAACACATATATTGCTACTTAAAAACTAAAAACTTAATTTACTTACACAAAACATACGATACTACGACATTAATTAATTAATAATATCATATAACTAGTAGTATAACTAGTTGGACTAACCCATTGATTTTATTAAAAAAAAAGAAAATAATGAAAAATACTTCATTAAAACTTGTTGTGCCCTTCGGTAAAATATTCAATTTAAGCTTAATACAATACAGATCTAAGCAATACTTAATTTGTAAATATAACAAATTTAACTTTATATGAGATTCTTACAATGACTAAGAATCTCAGATAAAATAAGAACTAAAGACAGAGCTCTGTGGACGATAGAGTGAAGCCGGTGAAACTACGCCTCGCCTTATTTAAATATTCACTAATGAAAATGCCGAATTTCGAAATAAATGTCTTAAAAAAATCTTTAAAAAAATCTTAAAAAAATAAGCAGCATGATGAAATCACATTTCACACGTAATTAAACTTGGAAACCAATATTTTCAAAAAAAAAAAAAAAACAGAAAATGTCTTGTGTTCGTTTTTAATGCATGCTCAGTTAGCCTATAAGTGGAGTATACAATATTATAAAAGATTGTTTAAATGTGAATAAGTGTATGGATTTTTGTATACTGTGTTGGCTTCCTAATAAATAAAATAAAATAAAATAAAAATAAACAAAAATTAAAAAATTTAGAACGGAAAATTTCAATAATAGTAAACGGCCAACGCACACACGTTTAGAAATCCGGCTTCACTATTTTGTCCGCAAAATTCTATCTATGTTTCTTATTTGATCTGAGCTAAAAATACCTTCTTAATTATTTTTTTCGTCATATAAAGAAAATAATTTATATAAAATGAGCATAGGTAGGTACTCTACTTGACTTAAAAAAAATGTCAAACAGGACATTTTATATAAGTTTCTTCATAGTTTTTGCCAATTTTTTTTTACTAGAGAATTTATGGATATAATATTTAAAATGGGGATCTGAACTTGGTTACTATAAAAAAATATCCAATGACAGCCAATCTTTTTAACATATCAGCCAATAAGTTAAGCCGTCTTCCCACGGCGCAACGTTCCAGATCGTATAGATCTCTCTATTGGTTAGATCTAGATTAGATCTAGATCGAGATAATTGGCCCATTGCCCTATGATGGGCATTAACAAAGCTATTGTGTTCATTACATACTATATAATTTATTTTCAAAAAATCCCAAGGTACATATTTTTTGCCTATCGATCTTGTCTAATATCTTGTCTTGTCTAATATCTTGTCTTGTCTAATATCTTGTCTTGTCTAATTGCTTGTGTTATATGTTAAGGTAGCTACTTACCATCGAGCGAACCGTAAGCCTGTCTGGCGATTTTTACATAAAAAATGAGTTTCCATCTGTGACGAAAACCCTCTTAATAAGTTCATTTCAATTTCTTATATAAAAAATGCGTTGGTTAGTTCTGGTTGAGTGTAACAGACGGTTCTCTTGTTGGTAGGTGGTTACCGTCACCAATAACGCAAGTATCCTTAATCCTTAAATAGTATTAGGAAGGGACAGGGAAATGGGAAATTACCGATTCATAAAGATCGAATGTGTAATAGGCGCCGTGGGGAGACGTCTTAACATCAATTTCGCAGTTACAGTTAATTTTACAGTATATTTCAATTTTCACTGTAAACTGATTGACTGGGAAGCCAATGTCATTTCTCACAAATGCATTACCAATGTCATCGGTAAAGCGGTTATCACACTTTACATTTTGAAGGAATCCAATTTAGGTACCTATGTAGTGAACCTAGTGATCACATCACACTAAATTGATTTCTAAATCGTAGACATAGAATTGAAAATAGATAAAATCTAAATTGGATCCAGTCTGTTCTAACTGCGATTACACTTTCCGATTACCTAAATTGGTTTCCAACAAATTGTAAAGTGTGATTGTCGCCCTGACAGTTAATACAGATTAACTGTCAAGCGTGTAGGTAAATATTTTTATAATTAAAAAAAATACTAATAATTGTTTAGAAAAATAGAAGCGTACAAATGTCATTAAAAATAGAATTCGAAAGTTTATATGTCAAAATTATATTCATCATTAAAAAAAACGCAATTAATATTTTATATGTATGTGTAAAAAATGCAATATATTCTGTTTCGTTGCCACAGAACATTAAAACTCTTTTTAATATTTGTTCTAATGTTCATACATTAATTTAAGTAAAAATTGGCTTAACTTCAAATATTTCTATTGTACAAAATCGTTATATAATTGCATATCTATAATGCTGTCATTTGTTATAATATAGTCTAATATTTAATTGAATTAATCTAAGATGACAGATAAAATGCATATTTTTGTTAATCTCGTAAAATACTATAGTAAAGTTATTTTGAAAAATTCATACCGTTTCGTTGGATATACTTATAGAAATACGAATAAGTAACAATGTTAGGTTCGTTTTAATGGCGTTCAGGTAGAGGGCGCTAGAACTGTCACTGTCACTTGTGGCGTAATGTCACAGTGACAGTTGTGATATTTTGTGTACTCTGTGGCGCCTTCTACCTAATCGCTATTAAACACATCTGGCACTAAAATTAATAAAACTTTACATCTCTTTGCTATAAGCTGTCACTTGAATTATAAATCAAAATGTTAATATTATATCGCACCTATATATCAAAACTATATATTTTTTTTATTAGGCATCAATAAAAACTATTTTTTTTGTTATCTTCTTGAGATATTAACATTATTTAAATATGTTTAAAGGGACATGTAAAAAACCTAAATCTTTCAAATATTATTTGTTACTTAAAATATGAACAAAAAAAATTCAAAAAGTGAAAAGTGTTAATTAAATTAATATAAAAAGAACATATATCTAAAAAAGAAAGATGTTTTATATTCTTTTTTTCAAACAGATTTAAAATTTAGTCTTTCTACGATATTGACTTCTATCCCAATTTAGAAAAGAAATATCTAGAATATAAATAATGCGTATTCCATTATTATTATTCTAAGTAAATATCTAAGTTACTAATTCTAAAGTGAATATTTTTTAATTCGATTTACAAATGCGATATTGTGAGTTATCTTTAGACGCTATTACTTCCAAAATAATGATTACTTAGGAGAGGTTCGTCGGGTCAAGTGACAACTCAAGTCAGAAGAAGCTTAGACGGCCGTGTCCGGTTTTTTGTCGGGCAGCTTGGCTTGGCCATTAGTGATGTAGTCGGCGTGGTCGTGCGATGGGTTTTCCGACCCCTTGATGTCGTCGTGGGGTGGCAATGGCGCTTCCGAATCGGCCCCGTCCGGGATGTCTGTGCGGTGCGAACGCCCTGCCACACATCAATACGTTAAGCGACCAAGAACTCTGTCATCACCCGAACAAGTGCTACTATCGCGTGACAAGCCCACTGCTGTGCTAGTACAAAACGTGCGTGGAAAATTTAAGTTAAATATTTCTTTTTTTAAATTTCAAATATAAAGGTTAGTCTCCAAACACTACAATTAAAATTAAAAATTTTGAAATTATCTCGACGAAACAACCGCTTAGTGTTTTAACATCGCTATAGAATAATCTATAAATTAAATTCACCGTCGCCATTAAACTGTTTAAAAAAAAAACGTAATAAAGAAAACAAAAAAGTGCAAGTAGTGTAAAAATGTTATTTAAAAAAAATACAACCGACACCACAAAATTAATACTAAAAATAATTAAATATAAAAATATAAGTATACATAAAACATGTAAATGATCATAATTTTCTTTTTTAAAATAACCAATCACCGAAAAATTTTAAAATTGAAGAGTATAAAAAAAGAGTAAATATATTTTTAATGTATTAAAAAATCGAAGACATGCTATAGTTATGCAATATTTTCATGCACATCCAAGAAGAAGTAAAAAAACGACATTCACATGCGCCAAAAAGTAGTTTCTTTTTTTTTTAAATTTCATGCAATTTTTTTTAATTTTTTTTTTGTTCTTGATCGCTCAAATATTGATAGGGCCACAACTAAACAAAATTCTCTATACAAACTACTCGATGACAAACACAAGTACAAAACACTGCCAAAAATGTAACATATGTATTTTTTGTTCTATGCACTACAGCCAAAACGAGTTGAAAAACTATAGAAGAAAAAAGTGCGAATTTTGACAAGTCAAGACCAGAGACAAACTTTTAGTCTCTGTCATATTACCTATCGACCGACTGCCCGCGAGCCTGTCACAGAGCATTCACAATACTATTATTATTTCTCACCTTTCTCTTTAGTGAAAACAGTCAACAGAGTAATTAATTATTTAGCATTCAAAGCAAAATTCAAAGCGAATTTAGGGAAATTATAAGCATGGTATTTCATAATGCACACATTCAAACTTGTATTGAATATTGACAAATATCGGCTAAAAAAATAAATAAATCAAAGTTAACGAAATTTTCTTCTTCAATATAATAGTCTAGGAATAGTCTAGAATAGAACTGTTAGTGTGTGCGTGTATATAGTACACAATTTTAACTATTCGAAGCATTTTTTTAATTTAAATTAATTTAATGAATTTACCATAAGTGCCGATATTTAACAATTTCGCTACAGAAGTTTCTATCATTTACTTTAAAATTTCCATATTATAAAACGTCACATTTGCAAATAAATATATCACGATTTAGAGGAAAAAAAAATAATGAATTTTCTTAAAATAATAATTATTATTGATAATAAGTACTGTCTTTTTGAAAAATAATTATCAATTTAGCATCCATTTTCTCTAATAAATATCTATTCTTATCTTACTCAGAATATCCTAAAATCCATTAAAATTGGTTTATACATGGGAATTAGAATGAAAAAAAATTTTTTAAAATGGCAACTTACCTCCGAAGCACCATCTGTCGGTAGCTTTCGCAAACACGACGAGGAAAATCGCTATCAAAAGCGCCAACACTCCAATCACGATCCCCACTATAGCTCCTGTCTCCAGTTCCACACCTACAACATTTGCACCTTACTCAATTACAAAATTCAATTACGAATTACATATGGCCCATTTCCACGGCCATGAGCAGCGACATGGGAAATAAAATGGGCAATGCCAGTATGTAACAGGTCGCTTCCCTTGCCGTTGCCGCTCTCGTTGCCCGACTATCCCTCAAATGGCGGTTTTTCGTACGGACACCAAACAGCCGTCAATGCGAGAGCGAGAACGAGAGTGTTTACATGCTGCTCTCTCGCTCACTTACTCTCGAACGCGCGGACGGATTGCAACGCGAGCGGCCATGTAGGCCATAATATGTAAACACTCATTGCCCTTGACGTTGCCACAGCAGTATTTAGGAAAATAAATACTCCAACGCGAGCGGCAATTTCAATTGCCATATATAAACGGGGCATTAAGGTCGACAGACAAGCTGAAGTGGACCACTAGATGGAAAGTGGCTACCGTCGCCTATAACACAAGCAACGCCACATTTGCTGCAACTGCCCTTCCGACTACATTACGATTAAGGATAAGGTATTGAGATAGGAAAATGGGCACTGGCATTCCTTACTCACCTACTGAAACATAACAGCACTTATGCTTTTGTGTTCTATCATAATTAGTAACTATCTTATTATGATAATGATTACACATATTAAAAACTACCTGTGTTGCTTTCTATAGGTGAAATAATTTTCAAAATCAGTCCACTAGTTTTTGAGTTTATTCAACACAAACATACAAATCTACTCTCTTCATATTAGTAAGTATTTATGAATTGACATTTTAATTTAAATCATAAAATATTAAGGTACACAGATAATCTAAGCGTTATAATGTCATCAGCCAGTTACAGACACAAGTTAACTTAACTTGATCACACAAAGTCACACATACACATGCCAAATTAGTTATTATTATATATATATACGAATACGGATAAAAACCTCCCAAAAATTACTCTTTTTATGACCATTATTTAATTTTCATTATAAACTACTCAAAACAAAATAGGGCCAACTTCGATTCGGTTAATTTCGATTTTTCAGTTTTGTGCCTATATTTAAGAAAATAAAGATTTTTTTACCTATTGTCATGTTTAAACGATTAATGAAACGTTACATTAAAATGACATACATATCTATCCATCAAAATGACATTTATACATTTGATACATTTATACATTTTCATTTTACAAAACAAAAACAAGTTGGGCCCTATTTTGTTTTGAGTATATTTTGGTTGTTTTTATACGTAATGAAGGCAAATATAAATTTCAAATATAGTTAAATCAAGTAAGGAAAAATTATGGGGGAAGGCCTACGTCCAGCAGTGGATATCCCACGACTAAAATAATATTTTTTTAGTTATTACTATATATCATAAATAATATAAAGAAATATTATGAAAAGTTGCAGTATATGCCACTTGAGTACTGTGTGGACACTCCCTAACTGTATTATGGATGGAAGTTGATATTTTTATATTCTATATTAATTTAATTTAAGATTATACAATATAAAAGTTTAGATAATAGTAAATATTGTACAAATATACTCTTCATATAGGCTTCTATGTCATAATGAAAATTTATTAAAAAATAAATAAATTATCGTATCTAATTAATAATACAAAATTATATTGAAGAAAATTTAAATATTTTCTTAAACCCAAAAAAAAAATCTAATAAAATTATTCGCGTACTTATTAAGAAACAAAGAAAAGCAAATTTTAAGAACTTATGCTATAATTATTTATGAACGTCTATAAATAATTAACTATGAATATCTATAATTAATTAATTAACTATGAACGTTAAACTTTCTGGAACGATCTATTCCAGAAAGTTCAACTCAAATTTCAACCAGTTGATCTAATTAATGGCATTCCAGAAACCTTTGAAAACTCTATGACATTTCTACAGTAAAATTAAAAAAAAAGATCTATTGATATAGTCTGTTAGGAATTCTCAAAAAAAAAACTAATGTCATGTCATAAAAAAACTACTAAGTACACAGACACTATTATACTAACGTAATAGACGACCTTAGAGTGCGAGCGAGAACGCAGTCTCTTATGACACGAATACGAGTGCGAAAGAGACAGGAAACAATAACTGATAAAACTAGATTGAGAGATCGTAGAGGCACCTATAAGAATTACGAAGTATAATAGTGTCTATGAAGAAGTATAAAGATATGACATAAAGCGATCCAAATGGCGCAGCGGTTGCAATAATTAGATGATACTATAATAGAAAATTTAAAAAAAATGACAAAAATGTACAAAAATCGCCTCACTACCGTTCTATTTAATAGCATCAGCTGTCAAACTAAAAAAACATTAGTCCTTCACTGTGAACTCTTACCGTATAAATCGATAATCAAGAAGGAAGCCTTCCGCGCTGTAGGAACAAGCAAATGTCAATGTCAAAATCAAAAACTGTGCTAAATCAAAATTGTGACAGTGCGAAAACTGAGTGACTTATTAATGTATTTATTCTCCGACATTTAAGGTGATTCCAAAAGACAGAATTGCACTAAAAATGTTTTTTTTATTTTTTTTATTTTAGATTACGAAATATATTGTAACATTTTATATTACACTAGCTGTGGCACGCGACTTCGTCCGCGTAACTTTATAAAATATAGCCTTAATGTTACATACTCGCTGATAATGTAGCTTTCTATAGGTGAAAGAATTTTTAAAACCGGTCCACTAGTTTTTGAGTTATTTCATTACAAAAGTGCCACAAATCAAAATTACACTTTTTTACAGGAGAGCTAATCGAAAAAGAATTATTTTTTGTCTATTTTTTTCTTATTAGATATATATCAAATATATGCATATTATACATCGTTACAAGCGTATTTTCAAGTAGCATTAAATGTTTTAAGTACTTTTATAATAAACTGAATACTAGAGGAGATGTAAACAAATAATTTACTTTTGAATATAATTAAAAATATCAATATATACTAACTATGGAATAAAACAACTATAAGTCTTTTTGCAACATACAAAATGGAGGATTGTAATTGTATTTTTGCAATAAAAACATTTTTGGAATTTTTTGATTTGTGCCACTTTTGAATTTAAACAGCGATGTATGTATGTATAGGGCAACTATTTAATTGGTGATCTTAATTGCGTTTACATTTTATGGAAATAAATATCTCTATTTCTATTAACCCTTTAACCGCTTTTTTTGTAGTTGTCGTGCCCCTAGCGTCTGACTCGTAATTTTTTTTTAAGAGAAAGTAACTCAATGATTTAAAAATAAACATTATACAAGTAGAAGAATTTGTCGTATATATACGGCTCTGGCGAAATGGTCACGTAAATAATTGTCCGATAAATCCAACAGGCGGCTAAAGAGTTAACTTCTTGAGTTGCAGCAGTTTTGTTGAAAAGTATCGTGAAATTAATTACCAATACAAGTACTACTCTGTGTAGTGTAAAGTAAAAGTGACACTCATGGAAGCAATTTTTATTCTGCAAGTTGGTAACACTGTAGCTGTAACACTCTGTTACTTTTTTTTTTTTAGGTCGACAGACAG
Source organism: Synanthedon andrenaeformis (assembly GCA_936446665.2). Lineage (NCBI taxonomy): Eukaryota > Metazoa > Arthropoda > Insecta > Lepidoptera > Sesiidae > Synanthedon > Synanthedon andrenaeformis. The sequence continues at coordinate 585,523 of OW387804.2, read as the reverse complement.
GCTGACGGTCAACTTGATGGTAGTTTCTCATTTTTTTTTTTATAAAGGTGGCCTAATGAAAGTGAATTTTATTTTAAATATTTAAAAAAGTCACTTTTTTATTTTAAAGTCGACAGACAGGGTGACGCGGTCCATTTGTAGGTAAGTAGCTACCGTCGCCTATAACCACTCTAATATATACCACTGGACAGGCTGCTGTCAAATTATTTTTATGCCCATTTGAAAAACGCCATTTTGGCGCTGTAGGCTATGGAGCGAAAGTACCCGGAACTAAAATTAGTTATGCAATAATTAAAATTGTCCATGGAACATTTACATAATACACCTCATGTTTTAAAACACAAGCGGGGATACAAATAAACTTAAACACTCCCAAGACATCAACAAATAGAATAAAACAGACACTATTATACATATCTATGGAATAAAAATACGCAAACGTCAAAATTAGTTGTCCGTACTTTCGTACGGCGGCGTTTCAAAATGGTACACGAAATTATCTGTCATTTGTATGGGACAGCCAGTCCAGGGGCCCTAGCCAAGAACCAAGCCAATGCAAACGTTTCGTTGCGTTCTTACGAAACGAAAGAAATAAAGTCCGGTGATTGGTTGTTGTAACGCCCACATAAAATTTTGACCAATCACAAAGCCTTCTCCCAGCGTAGCGTAATCTGAGCGTAGCGTTTACGACTGTACGTTTGCTCTTAACTATACTCGCCTCAATTTGTCGCTGCACGTTGGGTCATAAAACGTGTGAGCGGCGCGAGGACTATGCGTTACCATAAGAGCTGTAAGTGCGAGTGAGCGCGCAATACTCGCGCCGCTCACAAGTTTTATGACCCAACCTGCAGCGACAAATTGAGGCGAGTATAGGGCCCCAGTGGTTATATTATAGGTCAGTGGTCAGTGCCTATAACCCATAGGTTCTGCAAGTGTGCATGCCGACCTTATCCATTAAGGATAAGGATAATATATAACAGTTTTCTTTGACCTATCTCCAGCAACTGACGTCAAGTCGATTAGCAGATGTTGTATGAATACAAGTGTCTCCAAATTATTAAAGAGGTTGGATTTTATAGTTATGGTGTGTTTGAAATTCAAAAAGTATTTAAATTGACTGATTTGAAATTAAATTTTAAGGTAGTTTATAATATTAAATATTTAGAAGAATAAGGTAGGTAGGGAATTCAATTCAATTAAATTATTTATTGCGAAACCATAATGTATAAAGGTGTTACAAAATTATAGTACATACTAGTTGAACCTGGCCACGCTTCCACTATACAAAATATGTAGTGTGTGTTTGTATAAAATATAATATGTTTGTGTAGTGAGTCACAAACGGTGCTGTCTCAGCATCTCAGCATATTTTTTTATTACGTTTGTGTCTTTGTGTTGCGTGAATAAAATTCTTTCCTTATTCTCTCTTGTTACAGGTTTCGAAGTTCATGAAACCGCCGTATATAAAATGCTACTAGAGCGCCACGCCCCAATGCTACTACAACGCCACCTAATTGAGCGTATTCGACGGATACTCTCTCATGCTGGCACTTCACATGGCTATTTGTGTTCGCTATTGGGTGTTTGTTGTATGTGGCAAAATATTTGACGTTCTGGTAATAATGCAAATAACAGCAAATACCACCATCCACACATGGCAGTCAAATAACAACCACACAAACATTTGGCAGCAAATTACGATTGCGGCAGCAGGAGGATCGAAAAAAACTAAATTACTTATAATATATTTAATAAAGTGAAATTACAATTTAAATTACGAACTAATTAACCTAGTGTCCAAATCGATGTTTGATTATGGAATGCGTTTCATGTCCGGTGAGTGCATCAGGTAACGTCGGTATTGCGTCATGCTGTGTCAGCGGTGACATCAATTCAGTTATTTGAACTGCTGAGGTAAAAGCGCAGCGTCGACGATTCTTTTCTTATAGGTATATGTAATTAGCAGAACGCAAGGTGTTTACCAACACTATGGACGTGTTTCAACTTGCAGCGGGATTTTATGCATGTTACTATTACATGCTATGCGGCAAAAAACACAGTCTTGAAAAGACCATGGAGAGCAAGGCACTGGTGGATGCTGACTATGCATAAAAATCGAACCCGGTTATTAATTTTCATAGAACAGCGTTTCTGAATATGGCCATTGTGTGGACGGTTTATTTGCGTATTTGCCTATTTGACCCCTTTGATATGTCTCGAAAAACCGACAAGCGCACGGATCCGCGTATTTGGTATTGGCCTTATTTGTCAAATAGGCAAATAAGGGCAACACTTTGTCAAATAAACTGTCTACACATGGTAATTGTTTGCCAAATATGCCAAATACACAAACACAAATAGCCATGTGAAGTGCCAGCATCATGTATAGAGTTCATAATGCATGCAAAATACATAGTTGTAGTATTGATGTTTGAAGATGTATGCGCGAAAGACAGTTGTCTCTTTCACTCTGCTGCATTTTTGTATTATGTTTCCTTATCATTAATGAAAGTTGAGTTCGTGTGAGTTAAGTATAAGTGAGTTAAACTTAAAATGATTGTGAACTTATACGTAAACAATGTTATTGAACTTAAAACTCCCTTTCTAATGGGACGTTTTTGGGACCGTTTTTGAGGTATTGCGACGCGGTGATGTTGGAGCCACGGAATGAGCGAGACGCAATGATAACATTTGTACGTGAGAAAGCAGGTGCGCTGTATTGTTCGCAATTCTGCATGCGCAAACGAAAGACACCTCTAGTCTCCATGACTCATCATTTTTTTTTTTTTTTTTTTTTAAATAAACGTACAAGACAACTCACCGGCAGGCTCGTCCATGGTACTGATCCTGACCGAGAACTCGGCGTGGCCTACGTCGTTGTGGACCTGCAGTAGATAATTGCGGTCCACGTCTTCCTTGCTGATCCTAGACAGCACCAGCGTCACGTTGTAAAAGCCGCCGCCCTGGAAATTCAAAAGACAATTATCTTTTTCAAACCTTCACTTCTAGAATTGAAGACGTGAAGGGATGAAGGCGATAAGTCGCCAGGGAACTGATTTTTGTACTAAATTATGATGCAAAGTTGTGTAAACAACCTAAAATATTAATGGTATGATAGCAATTGAACACTTGTATTATTTTTTAAAATAAAAAGTGAACATAGCCCATTTCTTCCATTAAAAAAGTAAATTTTTCTGCATTTTTTGCTTTTTAAAACACATTTTTCACACATTTTTTTTACATAACACCTTTTTCAACTTTCTATTTTCCAAAATATGTCTTAAATCGACAATCTTAACCATTTTTTACAATTAATTTGTAAAAAAATCCCCCTTTAGTTTTCATTTTTTGCAAACAGAAAGTTAAAAAATAATAACGGCGAGAGGGAACACTGTGACACTTGACACTAGACACTCAGTGTATATGTGTGTCCACTGCAGCGACACTAAGTTGCAAATGTTCCGCTCGGTGTCCGTGTTGCAGCCGTGGAGACAAAACGTCCGCGTAAACAGCCAATACACTTGAACCGGAACACTAGATGTATACACCAATGTTGACACAAAAAATTACAAGGTGTGGACGCATTCGACACTAGTGTCGTCATTTGTGTCGAGTGTCAGTGTCGTCGTGTATCTGGACCATTAGTGTGTAGAAGTTACACATACCCCAATTCGGCTCTAGGAAAGAGGTTGGGAAACCCTGCCTAGGGGACTGATGCTTTATATTATACAATGTGTTAATATACATATATATCTTAGGATTAGATTTTATTTTAATAGAGATATTTCTATTAAAATGCAATGTAATTAAGAAAAAAAAAAATATTGGTGTAATTGTTTGTTTTCCCTAATAAAATAAAATAAATAAATAAATAAAATAAATGCCCTTAAAGTTGGTGAAATTAGCCACCTGCAGTCTGGCTGCCGCAATTTGACACACTTACCAAAGAGATGGGTTCCAAAGCGGTGATGGTGAGATCGCCGTTTGACTGAGGAGCTACCAGCTTTTGACTCCCAATGGTCCATTCGGCCTGAGGGTAGGGATTCGATCTCACGGTCACGTTGAGACGACCTTCCGATCCCAATTTCAGTCCAAAGATCGTGATCGATCCACTCTCCTGGCCTTTTGGCGGATCTGTCGACATTCCCAAGCAGAGTAATGTAACTCAAAATTTAAGTGAAGCTAAAAAGTCAAAAAGTACACCAAGATACGGTGTACAGCTTTTGGTAAATGAAGACGTCAATAGGCAGTCTCACTAGATGGCGCTAAAGGGGACGTTCCAGTATTACGTAACGCAATTTGGAGTCACATGAGGTTTTTTATTCGTACACAAATTATCAAGTTCACAATTCTACATACATTTTAAAAGTTTTAGTTTATCAATAATTCATAATCGTAGCGTAGACGAAAACACTTTATGAAATTATTTTTGATTAAATGGCATTAATTAAATAGATTACTTAAAATTACTACTAATAATTCGTATTTTATTTATTACCTATTATTATTGTTTTATTGTGTTAAATAACAAGTAAAAAGACAAGAAGTAATACGAACAAGTTCTAAATGAGTTACTCACTGAGTCAACTCTCTTTGATATGCCTATACCCTGGCCACCCTGGCGACGTTGTTTGTTTACGTTTTTGATCGAAAGAAAAAGAATAGATTATAGGTATTAAATTCCATTCAGATTATTTAATTTTTTTGTTACTTGAAATCAAACATTTGGCACCTTTATAATGCAAGCGTTAAGTGGCGGGCGTTAACTATCGTTTCAAGGTCACGCGCAGCGACACCGATTCAGTAAGAAAGTTAAGATCCGTATCCGCGGATCTTGACACCAAATATCCATATGCGCGGATCTTGGCACCCAATACCGTATCCGCGGATCGACACCAAATATATGTATCCGTATCCGCGGATCTTGACACAAATATCCGTATCCGCGGATAGACACCAAATATATGTATCCGTATCCGCAAAAATAGACACCAAATATCTGCTGTATCCGCGGATCTTGACACCAAATATATGTATCCGTATCCGCGGATCTTGACACAAATATCCGCATCCGTATCCGCGGATCTTGACACAAATATCCGCATCCGTATCCGCGGATCTTGACGCCAAATATATGTATCCGTATCCGCGGATCTTGACACAAATATACGCATCTGTATCCGCGGATCTTGCCACCAAGTATACGTATCCGCGGATCTTGACACAAATATCCGCATCTGTATCCGCGGATCTTGACACCAAATATCCGTGTCCGTATCCGCGGATCGACACCAAATATCCGTATCCGCGGATCTTGACACAAAATAACCGCATCCGCGAATCTTGGCACCTAATATCCGTATCCGTATCCGCGGATCTTGACACCAAATATTCGTATCCGTATCCGCGGATACATTATTAACGATCCGGCACATCACTAGTCAATAATACTTACAGTGGATAGAGAGTTGCCTGGAAGCCTCTTTCGGTTGGTCCAGAGCCTCGTGCTCCGACCTGCAAACCAAGGTCTTGGCGTCATCATCAGCGGTCAGCTGACGGGTGATGTTCTGACTGATCATCTGAAGGTCAGATCCTGGCTCCGAGCTGATGACAGCTTGGTGAACGCCAGCCAATAGTTGTTCGTCACCTGAAAATCCATCATATGATAAAATATTATTTTATGGTAATAGAATAATGATTCTTTAAACTTTCTTAACTTAAATTGCCATAATCAATAAATAAATATCTTCACACATTCACACACAGCACCATCTAGTTCCAAAGTAAGCAACTAATGCTTGTATTATGGATAACAGACAGTTGATATACTACATACATTACTTTTTTTTGTAAATACATACATATTATAAATATAAAACATCCATGACTCAGGTGCAAAGGTAAAATGTTGACACAAACATTTGCCCCTAGCGGGATTCGAACCCGCGACCGTTTGGTTAACAGCTACGGTTACTAGCCACAAGACCTAACGTGTCATCAAATCCATCATAATTTATGATAGTTTGCTTTATTGAGCTTAAATAAGTCAAAACTCATAATGAAATTAGAATAATTGATTCTTTAAACTTTCTTAACTTAAATTTTTCCATAGTGTAGGAATCATACATAGCTAGAATGTTTTCACAGATTTTTATATAAGACATTTTTTTTTTTTATGACCAATAACTATTTCATCCATACTAATATTATAAATGCGAAAGTGTCTGTCTGTCTCTTTGCTACCTTTCCACGCCTTAACTACTCAACCGAACATCATGAAATTTTGCATACACGTTGTCAGGGATACAAGAAAGCACATAGGGGTACTTTTCATCCAGAAAAAAAGTACTGTACCCGCCACTGTCTCGTGGCGGCGCCACCGTCGTCACATAGATAACGATGTCAGGCGTTATTAATACTAATAATAAATCTGTAAGGGTCGGTCATGGAGTAAGTTACTTTGTTTTCAGAGATATCGTGTTTATAGGCTCTATACATGATACTGAAACTAAATTGACGGTTTTTAGAATTTTTTTCTGTATGTATGTATGTTCCTCCATAACTCTGAAACGAATTAACTGATTTTCATGAAACTTGGTAGATAAACATTTGGACTTACGGGACACAGGATAGGCTACTTTTTTCTTTTTCAACGCGGACAAATTTGTTTTTATTATCTGTAGTTCCACAAAAATCCAACAGATGGCGGTGTACGGCGCACGGCTACAGTAATTACTCATATATTTTCTTTTTCAACGCGGACGAAGTCGCGGGCATCAACTAGTAAGTAATTACGTAGTATCGAATTGGTAAGCTGCTCGAGTTAGAAAGTGCCCTTTTAAGGGCGCGTCTGACTGCCATTGTTTAATGTTAAAAAAAAATACATTTTACATTCATCAAAGAAACTAATGCAGATAAGTACGCAAAAAATCTCCCCTATTTTTATTTATTAAACTCAAGATCCCCAATTATAAGTTTCCCTCATTAGCAAGAGATATTTTGTTTTTACATTCTCATTTTCCTTGTCCCATCTTTTAGGGTAGGCAGCGCACTAGCACTCCCCTTGGTGTTGCTTGTGTCCTTAGGCGACGGTAACCACCTACCAACAAGTGAGCCGCCAGCCTGTTTGCCTCCTTTATATTATAAAAAAAAAAAATCTGTCCTGTCTTTTTGAAAGCACCTTAATAACCGTTAACCAGTGGCATTCAAAAATTAAATGTAGCTGAAAAAGTAAGAGTTGCCAGCCCTAGTAATTTACAAATTTTTTTCATTGAAATTTTTTTTGTATAAATTAAAAAAAAGAAATTAAAAATTTATTATGTCTATTTATTATGAAATGTATTTTTATCTAAGTTTTCATTTTTTTTTTAATATTAAATTTTTTTTAAAATTATTTATTTTATTAAATTATTATTAAATTTATTTTTAAATAAATTTATTATGTCTATTTATTATGAAATGTATTTTTATCTCTTATAATTTTTTTTTAATATTAAATTTTTTTAAAAATTATTTATTTTATTAAATTATTATTAAATTTATTTTTAAATAAATTCATTATGTCTATTTATTATGAAATGTATTTTTATCTAAGTTTTCATTTTTTTTTAATATTAAATTTTTTTTTAAATTATTTATTTTATTAAATTATTATTATTATTATTTTTAATTTATTTATTTTATTAATAAATAAATTTATTATGTCTATTTATTATGAAATGTATTTTTATCTAAGTTTTAATTTTACTTTAAGAAAAGTCAAATTAGGCTTAGATCAAATCAAATTCTACGATAGAACAAAAAAATATGAGATTTTGGCCCGTGACATGGTAAGCTTGTTTTTCTTTAAATTTTTACTCACCCAGGAACCAGGTTATCCTGGCTGCAGGTCGTCCATCCCTCACGATGCACTGGGCATTGAAAGTTTCACCTTCCCTAAAGGTCGGTTCCTGCGGGGTGAGGAGAGTGGGGTCCGATGGGGCCCGTGCTACGAGAAGCCTCATCACTCCAGAGACCTCTATGGGCCCCGTGGCCGGGGGGAGCACGCAAGATATGTTTCCGTTCATGGCTTCTGTCACTTTCTTGATAACACCACCGCATTCGCCAAACTGAAAAATTAAAAAAATAAATTTAAAAAATGCTCGGGCCTAGGGGAACGAAGCTTTATTTCGCTGCTTAAATTCAAAAGTAGCACAAATCAAAAAATTCCAAAAATATTTTTATTGCAAAAATACAATCACAATCCTACATATTGTATGTTGCAAAAAGACTTATAGTTGTTTTATTCCATTTTTAGTATATTTTGATATTTTTTTATATATTCAAAAGTAACTTATATGCTTATATCTCCTCTAGTAATTCAGTTTATTATAAAAGTAATTAAAACATTTAATGCTACTTTAAAATTACGCTTCTAACGATGTATAATATGCATATATATTCGATATATATCTAATAAGAAAAAAATTGACAAAAAAACATTTTTTTTTCTCCTGTTAAAAGATAATTTTGACTTGTGCTACTTTTGAATTTAAGCAGCGATTTGGTATAAAGCTTCTACTCTTTTTAATTAAAAATAAATAAATAGAAAGTTTTGCTTACCGATAGCCCTTGGCCGGAGTAGACGACATCGCCATCTATCGACGGGCTCAGTCTGTATGACGTTTGACCGATTGTCATTCTGAAAACCGAAAAGAATCCAAAATTAAAATCACAGTTAACAAACAACCACATATAATATTTTTTTTATAATTGCACCTCTTCTACACTATACATTGTCCTTGTAATAAACAAATTGGGTATTAAAATTTTAATCTATAAAGAATTGGGCGATTCGCACCGTTGTTAGTCCGCATTTGGGCCAAATCAAATATAAAATTTAGATTTAATAACAATTAATAAAGAAATAGATTTTTTTTCAATTGCATTTATGTTCTAACTGTTCTTGTTAAAAAAAAGGGTATTGAATTTTAATCAATACTTCACACTCAAATAAAGAATTGGGCAATTCGCACAGTTGTTAGTCCGCATCTGGGTCAAATCAAATATAAAATTTAAATTTAATCACAATTAATAAACAAATAGATTTTTTTTTCAATTGCATCTGTTCTAACTGTTCTTGCTAAGAAAAAAATTGAATAATGAATTTTAATCAATACTCCACTCCAATTAAAAAATTGGGCGGTTCGCACCGTTGTTGGTCCAAATCTGGGCCAAAACAAATATAAAATCTATAACACACTTTTTGATTATGTTACTTGGAAATGTATGTCACCTAGTATGTATAAGTTATTTATTTATTATACAAAATCCCCAACGAGGCAGGTATCAAACAAAATCGTTTTCGTTTAAGTTAGGCAACACTTGGCCCAGCCTGCACCAATGAAAGTTCTAAGTAACATCTAAAGTATTAAACCTACAGCTAAATGAAGAAAAAAATTGAAAATGCTTTCTCTTTATGTTAATGTCGACAGACAGGGTGACGATTAAGGCCCATCACATAATATAAATTATAGCAAGGCATATTACGATAGCTATAATATATATTTCTATCGTATGACGTCACCAACGTATACCGTAATTTATATTATTGCATATTATGGTATAGCAAGACATATTACGACCATCGATGAAATGAATATAAATAAATATCTTCACACATTGCACACAGCACCATCTAGTTCCACAGTAAGCAACTAATGCTTGTTAGTCTGGTATAATTTGCGTCACGTAAAAAGAGCGCTGGGAGAAAGTGGAGAGGGTGACTTTGCGCATGGGTACACTCGCGCTCGAAAGTACTAGGCCTATTGTTTTATTTTTGAATGATCTTTTCGGTCACGGTTTTGTATATTGGTTAATGCTAGGTACATCGATAAATATATTATGTGGAATATAAATTGAATTAAAACCTGCGCAGCTTGACCGCCAGCGCTCTTTTTACATGACGCTCCCTATATTATGGATACCAGACAGTTTATATGATACATACAATACTTTTTTTTGTTGTAAATACATACATATTATAAATACAAACATCCATGACTCAGGTACAAAGATAAATATGTTCACATAAACATTTGCCCCTAGCGGGATTCGAACCCGCGACCGTTTGGTTAACAGCTTGGGTTACTAGCCACTAGACCAAACGTGTCGTCAAAATATATATTATACCATCGTGTCCGTGTGTTGTAGCTTGCTATAATATCATATAATAGTACGGTATATAGCACTCGTGCTGTTATTTCTCGATGGTCTTCTGTAAGGTGGTGATTCTGTAAGATATAGGCAGCGCACTTGTATCCTCCCTGGCGTTTCTTGTGTCCTTAGGCGACGGTAACCACTTACCGTCAGCTTGCTTGACAACCTTTATAATTTTAGAAGAAAAATAAATAATTTTAGCATAATACCTGCATGAGTCGATGGAATATGCGACCCGGCAGAGAATGGTTAAGCTGTCGCCGACACGTCTGACGGCTTCAGTTGGAGTGATCTCTACTGTTTGACCTGGAATAGACAGAAAATGCTAGGATTAGTTTACCTTTTTTAAGGTAGGTACCTTTTTTTTTTCAGGTTTTTGCTCATATCGCAAATATCTTTACGAATAGCATTATGATTACTTCTCACAAGTTTCTATGTAGAGTTCTATGTTTCTATGTTTCTATGTTTCTTTCTATGACAAGCAAATAATCAAGCCAGGGAAAGTGAAACCAAGATATTCGTCACGAGAACTAATTTAATTTAACTTATTTAATAATTTGACTGGGCTAAAATGGCCTACGTATACATTTTTTAAAAACCGACTTCACTATGTTGTCCGCAAAATTCTGTCTACAATTATTATTTGGTCTGTGGCGTCACTAGGATCCGCATTATCCCACCCTTTTTGAGTAAAATTAGAAAATAAAGACATCCCCAAAGCAAATATGTTCACGTGAAACTACTGCGCGGCGAAACTTTGTAAGAAACTTGTCCCCGAGACGAGATATACAAGTTTACAAGTTTTACTTCAAGCAGACAAGTTTACAAGGAACAGCCAGCGGTCCGTTCGCTCCATTTTCAGACACAACTTTTTTTATCTTAATCTAAGAGGCTTGTTTTGTTGTTCAGCAAGTAAAGTGTAGATATTTTAACTAGCTTCTTTTTAATCCTTTAGCCGCCAGAGTCGGATTTATCCGACAATTGTTTTCGTGTCCATTTCGCCAGGTGGTTGTAATTACGGCGGTTCCTTTAAGGCTAACAAAGTCGCCTTTTGCAGTTATGGATTATTTCAATAAAAAAAGTAACAATCAATCAATCTATAAATCAATCAATCAATCATTTATATGCAACTTAGTAACATGCGATTACAAAGAAAAAGAAAAAAAATCAGTAAAAAGTACTTAAAAATTTACGCTTCTAACGATATATAATATGCATATATTCGATATACCTATATCTTAATAAGAAAAAAATAGACAATTTTTTTTTCGATTAGCTCTCCTGTAAAAAAGGTAATTTTGACTTGTGCTACTTTTGAATTTAAGCAGCGATATTATTGGTATAGATAAACTTGTGCCAATAAAAAAATCAGCGCGGGATCCAAACGAACGCTTTGGTTCACTTTGCTTTTTTTTTTCTTTTAAAAGAACGTATATTTTAAACTGAAAGTGTATTTCAGGAGTGCACAAAGCCAGCGCAGTTGATATTAGCGCAGAATAACCCGAATGTAGGTACAGTCAAACGCTTTTAGGATCATCCCTCTGGCCGGATGTTGGGAGAAATATTTCTCTCAAAGATCTACGGAATAACTTTAAAATATATTGTATATACTAGCTTTTGCCCGCGACTTCGTCCGCGTTGAAAAAGAAAATATATGAGTAATTACTGTATCCGTGCGCCGTACACCGCCATCTGTTAGATTTTTGTGGAACTACAGATAATAAAAACAAATTTGTCCGCGTTGAAAAAGAAAAAGTAGCCTATCCTGTGTCCCGTACATCCAAATGTTTATCTAGCAAATTTCATGAAAATCAGTTAATTCGTTTCAGAGTTATGGAGGAACATACATACAGAAAAAAATTCTAAAAATGGTCAATTTAGTTTCAGTATCATGTGTAGAGCCTATAAACACGATATCTCTGAAAACAAAGTAACTTACTTCATGACCGACCCTCTAAGATTTATTATTAGTATTGATTGATAAACCTCTACGTTTATTTACAAGTATTTAAGTTAACATAACAAGTTGGATATAATCATAAATAATCAGAATCAGAAGTATCAATGATGGATTCCTCTTTTAAAAAAGACTCTTGATGGCAGTCATTTGGACAGTCTGTCTGGCGACAGTAACCAACCCCTTACAGAAGACCACTGTGAAATAACAGCACGTGTGCTGTTGTTTTCAATCAGTGAGTAAGGTATAACAGAGCCCTTTTCCCCATTCATTTCCAATAATTTATCCTTAAGCAAATGTGGCTTTACTTGTGTTATTGGCGACGGTAGCCACCTACCATCTAATGGACGGTCAGCCTGTCTGTCGACTTTAACATAATTTTGTATACCTCTAATGACTTGCAGACTAATTCATAAGTAAGTCTCTCATAAGTCTGCAAACTTTGTCAACTTACTTAAACTTTATTAATAAATTTTTATTTAAAAATAATAATAAAATAAAATAAAATAATTAATTTGCCTGTAACATATATTAAACTTATTAAAAACCTTCTAGCAATATTAATTTTGAAGAAAAACAGTTTTCTATGATTTTATCTTCATAAGTCTGCAAACTTTGTCAACTTAACTTACTTAAACTTTATTAATAAATTTGTATTATAAAATAAAAATAAAATAAAATCGTTTATTTGCCTGTAACATATATTTAACTTATTAAAAACCTTCTAGCAATATTAATTTTGAAGAAAAACAGTTTTATATGATTTTATCTTCATAAGTCTGCAAACTTTGTCAACTTAACTTACTTAAACATTATTAATAAATTTTTATTATAAAATAAAAATAAAATAAAATCGTTTATTTGCCTGTAACATATATTTAACTTATTAAAAACCCTCTAGCAATATTAATTTTGAAGAAAAACAGTTTTCTATGATTTTATCTTCATAAGTCTGCAAACTTTGTCAACTTAACTTACTTAAACTTTATTAATAAATTTTTATTTAAAAATAAAAATAAAACAAAATCAAATAATTAATTTGCCTGTAACATATAATTAATTTATTAAAAACCCTCTAGCAATATTAATTTTGAAGAAAAACAGTTTTCTATGATTTTATCTTCTAAAAAAAATGTCTATAACAAGACACTAGCTCGATTAATCCGTCCGCTATTTAATTTGCCTCGACTTCAAGTATATTAGAACAATTGAAACAAAAAATAGTTGAGCTGTGAGCTGCGTAATCAAGTAATGTTGATTCACGAAGAACAGCGAATGGTATAGAGTGGCGTTAGATGTCGATATATCGCCTTTTCGCATTAAAACTGTATAATCTCAAAACCTACTAATTTTACAGGAGAGCTAATCGAAAAAAAAAATTATTTTTTGTCTATTTTTTTTCTTATTAGATGTCTATTATTATCTATGTCTTTTCGCATATATTTGATAATATCAAGTATTATATCGTTAGAAGCGTATTTTTAAGTAGAATTAAATGTTTTAAGTACTTTTATAATAATTTGATCACTAGAGGAGATATAAGCATATAAGTTACTTTTGAATATATAAAAAAATTATCAAAATATACTAAATATGGAATAAAACAAACATAAGTCTTTTTGCAACATACAATAAGAAGAATTGCGATTGTATTTTTGCAATAAAAATATTTTTGGATTTTTTTTAATTTGTGGTATTTTTGAATTTAAGAGGCAATATTTATAAAAAAAAAAAAAAAAAAACTAGCAGATGAACGCGATTTTTCGGATGGACTTCATCTTAAGATAATTTTTAAGCCTTACATTTATTATATCCAATACAAGTATATACTTATATGTGTATGATATTGTATATGTGTGCATGTGTTATTTATTTATATAGGTATAGTTCTATTTCTTATATCATATTAACTAAATATCGCACGTGTTGTGCTATTATTTAAGTACGTATCGTAATGTACTTATAATAGTTAGCGTAAGTAAACGTTTTAATAAATAAATAAATGAATAAAGTTCTTTATTTTAAGTTAATAAATGAATATATGAATAAAGTTGAATATAATTCTTCAACAATGAAAATATGTACAGATAAACTACAAATAATCTGAAAATTATAAAAAAATTATGCCTTGGATTACAATATTGTATTTTTTCGTAATTTTACTAATAAGCAAAAAATTTAAGTGTCTATTTGAAATGTCAAAATAACAGTTTTTTACAAAATGTATATCGAAGTATGTACGGAGGTTATAACAAAAACCTGTTTGTTCTGGCTAATCTTCGAAACAGCTTGGCCGATTTTGATGGGACTTTCACTGGCAGAGCTGACCGTTATGAGGAGTAACTTAGGCTACTTTTATTTTAGAAAAACTCACAGAAAAACGGTTCAGCTCGTAGAAAAATAAAATACAGCTCACATTACTCGATTGGCTATAAGCTACATTTAATAATATAAATTATTTTAAAACTTTAATATTGAAGGTTTATAATTTTCGACTGTGTAATATAGAAAGGTAATTAATAATTTAATGATAAACAAATGACCTTGCAATTTATTTGTCAAAAATAATAACATTTCGAAATAATGTGAATTATAACATCTATTTATTTATTTTGGAATCTTCGGCTAAACCTTCGGCTTCGGCTCAAAAGATCAAGCCGAAGGTTTCACCGAAGGGTGTTTTTTTGGCCGAAGTTTGCCGAAGTAAACACACATCAGTAGCACTACCATGAGTTGCTATCGAAATATGACGTTAGTTTACTTCTGTCGATAACGAATAAACTAGCTTCGAATGTTTTACAATATAAGTCGCACCATGAGTTTCGCTAATGTTTACTTTACTCGCTAACGCTAACTCGATTGTGTCTAACTTCACGCTTAATAAAGCTATCTCTTTTTAAATGTACTTGAAAGAAAGAGAAGGATATAGGATTCCCTACATTCATACCATGGAGAATAAAGGTAAGGAGGCCCAACTCTATACTTGAGAAAGTGTCCGTCGAATACGCTCAATTAGGCGGCGCTGTAATAGCATTGGGATGTGACGCACTAGTAGCATTTTATTTACGGTTATTTCATGAACTACGCAACCAACCAATCATAAAACACCAAAAAATAATTAAGTAGGCATTTCAATGATAATAACAATAATATAGAGTATATAAAAATATATTCACGACTTTTCACCCTTCAATTTGCTAGTGAAAGATTTAACTACTAACGTTACGATATTTCTCGAGACCATCAGTCAAATTTGTAACTCATGGTACCGATTTTGCATAGAAATGTGAGGTTGACGTTAGTCGCTAGTGACTACATTCGATAGGTTTTTTACTTATGCAACTCATGGTACCGATTTTAGTTCTTTGAGTGACCTCTAGAGGCGCTGTACAATTTTTCATACAAATATTTTACGTTCTCGCTCATCTCTCGCTAGCGGGTTCGGTCGTCATAAACTCATGGTAGTGCTACTGTTTATTTGTTTGATTGTTCATACACAGCAGTCTCTACGGATGTCTTTGTGCTAATGACGACATTTGTGTGAGTTGCACGAATTGTCGTATCTATTAGATGAGAAATTCTAGCGCGTGACATGACCTGGATATTGCTTATTAAGATTAATGAAACGATACAGGATTTGAAAGGCAACATTTGAGTTCCTATCTTGTGATGCCGGAGCTGTCCTGTCCTATCCTATTGATTTATAATGGCTAGAGGACCAGGGAAGACAGGACATTTTATAAACTCAAACTATTATTGAGGACAACTCAGGTGTACGCTAGAAACTTAATTGAGTTTATAGTACATTTACTTATTACTTACTTAGATGGCGCTTAAATTAAAACTAACGCGTAACGCGTGACTTGTGTGATTTTTTTTATTTTACTACCATAAATTTTCATAACCCGGGCTTATATATGAAAATCGAGGAACTTAAGGAGTAAACTCCAACAATTAATAAAAATAAAAAATATTCCATGTAGAATATAAATTATAAAAAAGCGTTGTTTGGTGATGTCACTTTCTAATTATCGATAAAATTTATCACAATTTTCCTTATACAAGTCAATTGTAATAACATTTTGAATCCCTTTTGGAAGTAATACACCCTAACCACCCCACCTCGGCTTCCTATCTGGTCTCGTTTGACAATTATTTATTATTATTACAAATAGTTGTAACAGTTTCGGTCCATCTTTGTGGTTGGAGGGCGGTAAAATGAATATGGGCGTAGGGTTGCCACCGCTTGTATTATAATCTAATACAGCGGTTCCTAACCTTTTCCTGCCGCGGACCCCCAAGAAAATCAAGCATAATGCCAAGGACCCCTTGGCATATATTAGATTCTAATATATAAAATTCTCGTGTCGCGGTGTTTGTTGCCAAACTCCTCCGGAACGGCTGGACCGATTTTGATGAAATGTTGCGTGCTTATCAGGTAAAGTGGAGTCATTTTAATAGGTAACATTTGACGTCTGTCAGTTTCATCTTCATAGTGAGGTGACCTGCTTAAAAACATCGATTAAAGTGAATGAATAGATACGGACTTCAAACATATGTGAATTTTAAAAATCATCAGGCGAATCCCTGTCCCATTATTATTTTTTCTTTCGTAAATTTAAGGAGCAAATTAAGACAAGTACATAATTTAACAAAAAAATTGCATTTATTCTTTTCTTTTTCTTCACAAGTAATCATTGCATTCGATTCTACTTATCAGCTTTCGATTTTTAGAGTAACATCCCTAGTGTTTAAAAAGAAAAAGGGTTAACTGACGCAACATTGTAACGACGTTCAGTTCTTTAGATCAGAAATTGTTTATTATGTTTAGAATGGTTTATTAGAGAAAGCAAATCGTAAAATTGCTCGTATCGGTCATTATTACAATAAATATGTAATTGTAATTGAAAAAAGTTAAGCAATTGTGCAGTTCTAACAAAACGAAAAAATATATTATTTTATGCCCGCCGTTACAAGGTTACGTTGTTGAATTTTGATGAATTGTCAAATGTTACCTATTAAAATGACTTTACTTTAGGTCTGAGAATCGGCCAACATCTATTTTCCATACCCCTAAATGTTAAGGGTGGTCCACCCTAAAAATTTTTTTTGGCAAAACAACGTTTGCCGGGTCAACTAGTCCATACTATAATATTATAAAAAAATACAAAATCCATATTACTAATATTGTAAATGTGAAAGTAACTCTGTTTGTCTGTGTGTTACCTTTTCACGCCTTAACTACTCAATCAATCATCATAAAAATTTTGCATACAAATTGTCAAGGATACAGGAAAGGACATAGGTATAGAAATCATCTAGAAAAAAATTTATTATCCCAAAGGGGTCATATAAAATAAAATAAAAAACTAACGGCCAAAGTGTTTAGCAACAAGAGGTCAAGCGTTATAATTGCTTTAATTTTTTTTTTTTTTTTAATTTAATTTCAATAATAACATTTGATAGAACTATGTCTCTCAGCTCAGCTAGCACTATTTATAAAATAAAGGTAAAACTTATAATAAATAATACTTTTTTTTAATTGTGACAACCCTGCATTTTAAACTGGAGGGTTGCCATAATAAAAACAAATTGTTCCCCACTATAGAGTGAAATACGACACGTAATATAGTTATCAACGCCCTGGGGAGACGGACAATCATTATGATAACGATACCATAATATAATATACTAGCTTTTACAAGCGACTTTCGCATGATATTCTCTGATAATGTAGCTTTCTATAAGTGAAAGAATTTTCAAAATCGGTCCAGTAGTTTTTGAGTTTATTCATTATACACATATCTACTACCTTATAATAATTATAAATGCGAAAGTTTGTAAGTTTGGATGTTTGTTACTCAATCACGCAAAAACGGCTGAACTGATTTGGATGAAATTTTGCACATAGATACTTTTTCACTTAGATTAACATATGATCCCATATCTTTTATGTTGTAAAAATGTTAGGTTCCCGAGAGATCGTCTAAAACATAAAAAACATGTGCGGCGGTATACAGTCGTGACAGCGATAAAGATGTCAAGCGGTGTATATATACATATATATGTATATATTACTCATATATTTTCTAAGGTTTTATAATTTTCATTTTTCAACGCAGACGAAGCCGAAGACTACATAATTGTATATGTACTAATATTATAAAGAGACAAGATTTGTATGTTAGTACTGAATAACCTCAAAAACATCTGGACTTATTTTGAAAATTCTTTCACCTATAGAAAGCTACATTATCAGCGAGCGAATAACATAGTTTATATTTTATTAAGTTACACGGGCGAAGTCGCGTTCAACAACTAGTTTTTATATATATTTACTTAGCATATACATACATATATCTTATGTGGATAGCAAAACCGCAAACATAGCTTCAGGCTGTGTCTTTATTACAAAGGATGTTCAGAAAGTGATTTTATTAAGTGGCACCTATAGGGTGTCCCGATTAGCAATTAGACTACCCCTAAACAAGGAGGCTAGGGTTGCCACTGTTCTGTTCAATATCGATATTATTTATTATAATTTAAAGTGAAACTTTTTTCCATCACCGCAAAAGTTTTTCGTCGCATCTATCGCATGTCGCATTACAATTTGCTTTTATTTTATACTAGCGGGCCGCTCCCGGCTTTGCCCGAGGTGCATTTTTTTTATGTAAAAACCTTCCCTGATTATCCCTCTGTGCATGAGTGAAGACAGAATTAAAATCGGTCCAGCCGTTCTCGAGTTTTGCGCTTAGCAACACATTTAGGGATTCATTTTTATATTTTAGATATATTTAAAAAAAAACTGTAGATAATTCGATGGTCCCTATTAACAATGTCGGATATACATTTTTACCATAATTCACTTTTTTACACAAATAGAATCACAATAAGAAGATCTATCATACATAATATTTTGTTTTATTGAAAATCATGTTATTTAGTCAATTTCTTGGTTAATATTGTCGATTGTAGCATTTTTTTAATCATCAAAACAAACTTTGAACTGCTCTACTGAACAGTAGTCTTTTTGCAGAACCGACATTGTTAATAGGGACCATCGATTATCAATACTAATAATGAATCTGTAAGGGTCGGTCATGGAGTATATCTCTGAAAACAAAGTAACTTACTCCATCACCGACCCTTAAGGATTTATTATTAGTATTGATTATAAATGTTTTTACTTCAAATTTAAAAAAAAAATGCCTCGTCCATTATATAAGTCACATCCCTATTATCGACACTGGCCACCCATCCACTTAAATATAAGGGATGAATATATTACAACCCTAGGGTTTTGAGGGGTGAATCGGTTTTTTATTGTTTTATTGCCTTTTTGGGGGTGTTAGCCTGCTCGGGGAGACATTGGGGAAAATCATTTATTGCAATTATTTTGGGATGTGATTTATTGTAGCTATCAAAGTTATTGTATATTTTTTTCAATATATCTTATAAATTATTTTATACCTTTTTTTGGCGGTCCACTCGATGGTACGTGGCTACCGTCGCCTATAACTTACTCACTCACCAGAACACAAAAACACAATGCTGTTACGTCACGGTGATCTTCTATAAAGGGGTGGTTACTGCCGCCAGACGGGCTGTGCCACTACTTAACGCTTATGACTTTGGTTGGGTTACACTAATTTCTTATAGTTAAAAATGATACCTACATAGGTAAGAATGAATTTTTGTTTTAGCACTAGATTTTTAATCGAAGTTTTAAATTGATTCTTAATGAATTAGCCTAAAAGGTTTAAAGTCTGTTCTTAACTCAAAATTTAGTGTAATTTTTTTAAACTAGCGACTCGTTCCCGGTTTCGCTCGGGTGCATTTTGTTTACGTAAAAACCTTCCCTGATTATCCCTCTATCCATGAGTGAAGACAGAATTAAAATCGGCCCAGCCGTTCTCGAGTTTTGCGCTTAGCAACACATTTGGGGAATCATTTTTATATTATAGATTTAGAATTTAAAAAAATAATTAAAAAAATAATAATTAATATAATTTTTTTACATATCATGGTAACCCTACTGAAACGTATCGATTTTCCTTGATTAGTTATGTTCTATTTCAGTGTACAATCTCATTAACGTAGGATAGTGTGGTCACTTTAAATTAAGATGTTGTTAGGTAGAGATAAATTTAATTGAATGTTAGTATAACTATTGTTAGAATAAAATACAGCTTATATAATAATTCAATTAGGAAAACTTTTGAAGTACTTAATGTTCTGAGGCAAGCTGAAAACTTGTCCTATAACTCTTCTATAGTACCCTAACACAGAACTACAGATCTGGCTGGGGTGTAGTGGGGCTAAATCAACCCTTACATTTTCAAAGATACGATTATTTCTATTTTTTTTTTTGCAGAAAATATCCTTGAGGCTATGTGAAATTTTTGTACTTTGAAATTGTATATTTAAAGAGTTAAAAAATAAATAAGCCAGATTATTCAGTCGGGACTTTAACTTAAAATCTGTCTTTTTTTAAAAAAAATATTTTCAAAAAAAAAATCGAAAAAATGTATTTGTGGCAAGTTGAAATTTTTACAACATATTTATTCATAATTAAATAAAAATTCTAAAAACACAGATATTCTAAAATTATGGTGGAACTTACTACCTGTCAAGTGATTGAGTAAATTACTACGGATCAATACTGAGATACTTTAAAGTCGTCAAACTCAAAATTTAAGATTAACGTAATACTTCAGTTTTTTTTTTCTTAAAACTTAAGGCGACACAGAAAGATTTCTTAAACGTCAAAAAGGACACTGCGTACATCCAAAATATCTTCACACATTCCACACAGCACCATCTAGTTCCACACTAAGCAACTTAATGCTTGTATTATGGATACAAGACAGTTGATGTAATACATAGATTACTTTTTTTTTGTAAATACATACATATTATAAATACAAAACATCCATGATTCAGGTACCAACGTAAAATGTTAACACATAAACATTTGCCCCTAGCGGGATTCGAACCCGCGACCGTTAGGTTAACAGCTAGGGTTACTAGCCACTAGACCAAACGTGTCGTCATCTATATATCACATGGGCAGAATATATATACCCAAAGGTTCGCTGAGTTGGTTGAGGGTTTATTAATTTTAAGTACTTAGGAAGCTAGACTATATTATATAGGCACTAACTCTTTCAAGTGTTTACTCGTAATAACCCATCCAACTGAGCCTCTTATTAATTAAGATCTTTCGAGAGGTTTTCTATCCTGATACGAATAAAAATTAATTCAGAATATTTAATAAGATAAAATTCATAGTTTTATAATATATTTTAAACCGGCTTCGTAACGAGTTGAAATTTGTTGCAAAGAAAGCTTAACAAAATAAAACTATGTTCCACATTTTAGTTTTCTACAATTAAAAGATTGTAATTCGCCTACACCCGACGCAAAAACGAGGTGGTTTTTAACTATAATTAACTAGGTTTTGCCCGCGACTTCGTCCTCGTCCGATCGCTACCAAACTCACAGGATTCTTGCTGGACTAATATGAATGTTGTCTGAAAGTTTCATCAAAATCGGTTCAACGATTTTGGAGTCCATCCATAAAGGGGACATATACACACACACACACACACATCGCCTTTTATATGTTAAGATTAATGAAGATCTGTTCAATCAAGCGTTTGAAGATTATCAGTCAATTTTCAGTCAAAAAAAACAAAACAGAACGGTGATAGTCAAAATGTAGTGGTTGAAAATAGTAGGGTAGCCAATTATACACGCACTCAATACCCACCGCTAATCTTTGTACAAATAACCTCATATTATTATTTGAATTGCGGTTTGGGGGTACTTCAGGGGATTAGCGCAAGGGGTGTCCATAAATTTAGTTTATTTTGAGAATTATCAAAACTTTGGCTTTTAAATTACATTTGATTATTTATTTTTTACTAGCTGTTGCACGCGACTTCGCCCGCGTAATTTTATGAAATATAGCTTATGTTACTCGCTGATAATGCAGCTTTCTATAGGTGAAAGAATTTTCAAAAATCGGTTCAGTGGTTTTTGAGTTTATTCATTGCAAACATACAAACCTTCTCTCTTTATAATAATACTAGCGGCCCGCTCCCGGCTTCGCCCGGGGTGTATTTTTTCTAATAAAAGAATTTTTCTAAAATAAACGTAGCCTAAGTTACTCCTTATTACATCAGCTACCTGCCAATAAAAGTCCCGTCAAAATCGGTTCAGCCATTTCAGAGATTAGCCGGAACAAACAGACAAACAGACAGAAAAATTGTAAAAAATGTTATTTTGGTGTATGTACCGTATATATATTCATATGCATGTAGTACAAAACGGTTATTTCAATATTACAAACAGACACTCCAATTTTATTTATATGTATAGATTAATATAGATTTGTGATTTAGGTCCTACTGGAAAATTATGGGAGTGGGATATGTCCAGCAGTGGAACTACAAGGCTATGATGATTCAATTCAATTCAATTCAATAATTTATTACAAAACCATAATGTATAGTTAGATTTTACAAAAATAATAAACACCAGTGTTATGGGGAGAGAGTATTACATTAAAATAAACTATAAAAAAGTATTTTCTATTTATTATTTCAATAAATTGTAATTTTTTAAAACCTAGTATATTTTATCAATAAAATATTCATTAGTGTTATAATAACACTAAATATGTATGATATCGTTCTTTTTATTTTTTTTTACATATCAGGTAAGATATTTAAATATATATATATATATATATATATATTTAAATATCTTCACACATTCCACATAGCACCATCTAGTTCCACAGTAAGCAACTAATGATTGTATTACGGACACCAGACAGTTGATATACTACATAGATTACTTATTTTTGTAAATGCATACATATATACCAATATCCATGTCACAGGTACTCAGGTACAAAGGTAAATGTTAACACATAAACATTTACCCCTAGCGGGATTCGAACTCGCCATCGTTTGGTTAACAGCTAGGGTTCTTTTTCTTCTCTTAATGTCTTGGCTCCATCAGATCTTCTCCGATGATTTTACCAGTGTCATTAGTAAATACAGCAATTTGTAACAGCCTTTTTTAAAAAACTCCGAGACTAGTCAGTCTATAATTTTTCAGTTTTCCAAAACAGGTAAGTCAAATCCAAACCAGTCAGGTCCAACAAGCTAGGGTTACTAGCCACTAGACCAAACGTGTCGTCAAATGATGTCAAATGTCAAAGTTAAATGATGTAAAATATTCCACAAAATGACAAAATCATGGTCACCCCAACAGTAGCCGTGCGACAATGTATTGTGTGACAATGAGATGGTCGCAGTAGGGTGCATATATTATTGCACATTTCATACCGTCCGCCTCGTTGAACAGATGAATAGAACACGAACTACTGATACAAAAGGCAAATAAAATACATAAATTTATACATGACAGATAAACTGTCAATTGTCATCAGCTGTCTGTCATTAAGATGTGTACAAATATAGGACTTGATCTGACTGCTTTGGACTTGACGGACATGTTTTGGAAAACTCAAAGAAAAACCGACTATAGTCTCGGGATCTGCTACTTTTGATTTTAATTTGAAATTTTCCTTTTTTTATTTTTAAAAAAAGGCTATTTTAAATTGCTATTTTTACAAATGACACTCGCAAAATCTAGGTACAAATGTAAAATCCTTATTTGGCTGTTGGCTATGTTATTGTTTTTGTCTGTAAATTGTATGAGAGCTGTGGATTTTGAGTAAATATATAAATAAATAAATAAATAATGAAATGATACATTAAAAGAAAAGAAGAAGAAAAATTTTGTTCACCAGCAAACCAAAAAGCTACGCGGTCGTCACGTGGCAACGCGTCGTCACGTGACGACCGTGTTGCTTTTTGCCAGCAAACGAATAATTCTAGAATTATTTTATTTATCATCAATTTATTAAATGAATATTATTATTTTTTTAATTAAAGATAATTAAGTTTAAGACGAGCACTAGTACTTAATGTCGAGAGATAAAATTTTAAGGTTTTTCTTAAACATTGAATAAAATATGAAAATAGAAATAAAAGTAGCCGATTTAAACTTTATAAGCTAACAGTATAGTAGTATAGTATAGTAAATAATATACTACCATAGTATAGCACGGACGAAGTCGCGTGCAACAGCTATCTATACTAATATTAAAAAGAGTAAAAAAAACTGACTTTTATTTGTAACTAGTGGCCCGCTCCAGGCTTCGCCCGGGGTGCGTTTTTTTTTACGTAAAAACCTTCCCCGATTATCCCTCTATCCATGAGTGAAGACAGAATTAAAATCGACCCAGCCGTTCTCGAGTTTTGAGCTTAGCAACACATTAAGGATTCATTTTTATATTATAGATGAATAAACTCAAAAAACTACTGGACCTATTTTAAAAATTTCCTCACCTATAGAAAGCTATGTACTTTACATTATCAGCAAGTAAAGTAGACTTTATTTTAAAAAGTAACGCAGACGAAGTCGCGTGCAACAGATAGCAATTGATATAATAAAAAAAAAATTAAAATTAAAAAAAAAATTTGCAAGTAAAGAAAACCTTTTTAAACTCATACATTATTTAACTAATTCTAAGTTAAAGCGGTTATCACACTTTACAATTTGAAGGATTCCAATTTAGGTAATTGGAAAGTGTAATAGCAGTTAGAACAGATCGGATCAAATTTAGATTTTATCTATTTTCAATTCTATGTCTTCGATTTAGAAATCAATTTAGTGTGGTGTGATCACTAGGTTCACTACTTAGAGGTACCTAAATTGGATTCCTTATAATTGTAAAGTGTGATAAGCGCTTAAGAGAGGTGCTTGTCTTGTTCTTCGATTTAGAAATCAATTTATTTTATTTATTTATTTAGTAAGTAGCCAACCTTACAGCATGTAACGTTTCACAAGTACATTTAAAAAAAAAAAAAAAATTATATAGCCTATTACAAGTTAGACATATTAAAATTTATAAGTACACAAAAAAATTCAAGTAATTATAAAAAGGTATCAATATATATATATATACAAGTATCTAAAATTAAATAAACATTTTATACATTATGCGCGCGCGCGTGTGTGGGTGTGTATGGGTGGGTGTGTGTAGTGTGTGTGTAGTGTGATCACTAGTTAGGTTCACTACTTAGGTACCTAAATTGGATTCCTTCAAATTGTAAAGTGTGATAACCGCTTAAGTTAAGCAATATAATAACACAAATAAAATAACATGCTACTTATAATGTTTGAAAATTTATCTCCCAAAGGGTTGAAATGGGTGGGAAAGTTTGTTCGTAAACTGTTTGAAGTTGTGCAAAACGAGAAAAGTCTAGGGACGGGGTGGCCACACAGCGGAAATCCAAATGCGAGTGAAACCGCTGGCAGCAGCTTGTCAATAAACAACTCTGTCCTTAAAGATATTTATATACGAGTTTAGAACCAATGTTTAGTCGACTTGGGAGTCAAGTTATTTGAGATCTATTCAATAACTAGCTTTTGCCCGCGACTTCGTCCGCGTTGAAAAAGAAAATATATGAGAAGTATATGATATATGAAAATATATAAAAGAAAATATATAATTACTGTACCCGTGCGCCGTACACCGCCATCTGTTAGATTTTTGTGGAACTACATACAGTTGAAACCGGATATGACTTCGGTTATAACGACATATCGGTTACAACGACCAAATGGCAATGTCCCTGTTGAATGCCTATAACGATTTAATATTGCTTATAATGACTATCCGTTTATTACGACCAATTTTTGTGGTCCCATGGAAGGTCGCTATAACCGATTTTCACTGTATAATAAAAACAAATTTGTCCGCGTTGTCCAAATGTTTATCTACCAAGTTTCATGAAAATCAGTTGATTCGTTTCAGAGTTATGGAGGAACATACATACATACAGAAAAAAATTGTAAAAATGGTCAATTTAGTTTCAGTATCATGTATAGAGCCTATAAACACGATATCTCTGAAAACAAAATAACTTACTCCATGAGCGACCCTTACAGATTTATTATTAGTATATTGATGATATATTGATAAAAGAAAATTACAAATAATATAAAGCAGACAAGCCGTCAAAAAACAATAATGAAGTTAGCAACAACTCGACAATGACATGAATTACAATACACTGAGGATACAAAGTCGTGTCCTCCGGGTATAACAAAGTTAGCAAAGATAATACAAATATCCACATATTATATAATATTATTCTTTGTAACAAAATTAGTATAACAAGTATACGAGAGTTAATTGTTGTAAAATTTGATCAGGGGATCCGTCCTGGATATTATTCTAGCCACGGTATTATTCCATTTTCATTAATTAACCAAGAGTTGGTACGAATAACAATATAACGAGAACGTCTGTATGCCTGTTATAGAGCATTTCAATAATGAGAGAGAATTTTGAACAGAAATAAATTTATGTATATATACTAGTGGCCCGCTCCCGGCTTCGCACGGGTGCAATTTTTTATTCAATCTAGCCGATAAATTACCCTACACCGCCATCTGTTAGATTCTTATGGAACTCACAGATAAATAATTGCTAGATTGAATAGGTATCAACAGATGGCGCTATGTTAATAATATTATATAATTTGCAAAAAAATAATAAACAAAATGAGATATAAACTATCCTATCTTTTAAGTTGGACCAAATTACATATACCTAGTTACGAAATTTTATCAAAATCGGTTCAGTAGTTTGGGAGTTCATCGCGGACAAACAACGTGACACGAAATTTTTATATATTTATATATCGAAGTGATTTAATCCTTATGGATTAAATCACTTCGATATGTCGCAGGATATTCGAAGAAATCGAATTTTCGCAATAATCCTAGTACGATTTTGCAAAAAACCGCATAATAGGAAACTGACAACGAATTTTGTAATCATCCGAAGTACTTTCAGGACTTTTGCAAAAATCCCAATTTGTTTAGGACGATTAAGAAAATGAAACGCTGATTGGTCAATGATGTATAGCTTCTCTGTTCTGGCTGGTCAATCAGATTTCGACCAATCAGCGCTCAAGACTTATGACAATTGAGAGTTTATTCACGACTTACCTAAAACTGTTCGGATCTTTGCAAAGAACCTGAAAGTATACTTCGGATGATTAGTTACAAAATTCGTTGTTAGTTTCCTATTATCCGGATTATTGCAAAAATGCTCTGGGGATCATCAATACTAATAACAAATCTGTAAGTGTAGGTATTGTATGTATGTGTGTATGTATATTACTCCATAACTCTTAAACGAATTAACTGATTTTCATGAAACTTGGTTGATAAATATTTGGACGTAGGGGACACAGGATAGGCTACTTAATATTTTTCAAAGCGGACGAAGTCGCGGGCGCCAGCTAGTATAGAAATAAAAACGCTTGGCATAACTATAAACAGCTATAAAGATAGAAAAAATTATTGCTCATATTTTCAAAAGGGACGAAGTCGCTGACACAAGCTAGTTGTATAGAAAAATATCAAAATAATAACATAGCACACCCCTAAAAGGGATTAAGCTACTGCAACCACAATTTGGGCAACCGCCGGGACAAAGGATGGGACAAATATAATACATCCTTGTTCGACACGTCACAATAGCCACTTAGGGAGGACAGATGTGCGGGTTTTAATCTTATTGATAGTTTTTTTTATATTTTTTTAAATTTGACACATGATTATAATACAGAACAAGTATTAGGTCGGTATCACTCGGTATATATTATGTGTATTTTTATTGATTCATGTTATATTGTATTATGTAAATTGATTACGACCTATTCTCAGACCTACCGAATATACACAAAAAAAATCATAAAAATCGGTCAAGCCGGAGGAGTTTGGTTACAAAAACTGTGACACGAGAATTTTATATATCCTTCTATATATATACATATAAATCTCGTGTCACGATGTATGTTCGCGATAAACTCTGAAACTACTGAACCGACTTTGATCAAACTTCATAAGTATCTGTTATTTGGTCCAACTTAAAAGATAGGATAGTTTATATCTCATTTTGTTTATTATTTTTTTGCAAATTATATAATATTATTAACATAGCGCCATCCGTTGATACTTATTCAATACAGCAATTATTTATCTGTGAGTTCCATAAGGTTCTCACAGATGGCGGTTTAAAGTAATTTATCGGCTGGATTGCAAAAAAGCACCCCGGGCGAAGCCGGGAGCGGGCCACTAGTATATTATATAGAAGATACCATAGTTTATATTACTTTTAGGTTTAACTACACTTTTTTTTAAACTTTTCATTTCCCGTTAACGCTCAAAGGGAAAGAGATCTTCAAAACATATCACGGTTCGCTAGCAGGGGCCAATTTCAGTGTGAGCAGCCACTAATGAGTTAAACCACAAATATATGGCTACCAACTCAGCAAATCACGTCTAGTGGAAGTAATATGCGATGACATTATTTGCATTGGCAAAAGTTGTATCAAATTTGGACGATCGGGAAGGGTGCATGTAAATTATCTTCATTAAAACGCTCACTAGACATTTGCCTCTGGTTTTGCTCTGGTAGGCAAAGTTTGTCAAATTTCAACTTTAATCTCGACTAGAATAAGACTTTTCAATATTTTAAATAATATCAATACTAATAATAAATATGTAAGGGTCGGTGATGGAGTAAGTTACTTTGTTTTCAGAGATATCGTGTTTATAGGCTCTATACATGATACTGAAACTAAATTGACCATTTTTAGAATTTTTTTCTGTATGTATGTATGTAATGTTCCTCCATAACTCTGAAACGAATTAACTGATTTTCATGAAACTTGGTAGATAAATATTTGGACGTACGGGACACAGGATAGGCTACTTTTTTCTTTTTCAACGCGGACAAATTTGTTTTTATTATCTGTAGTTCCACAAAAATCCAACAGATGGCGGTGTACGGCGCACGGGTACAGTAATTACTCATATATTTTCTTTTTCATCGCGGACGAAGTCGCGGGCACCAGCTAGTTCTAAGTAAATGTGTTTGAAAGAAAAAAGTCTTTGAAAACGATTAAATGTTAGTAGAATTTCTAAGAGAAACTCGGTTATGTTATTGGTTAAATTTCTGGTTTAGCTGTAGTAATGTACGTCTACACTCTACAGTACTACGAGTACGTGGCGTAACAAAATAATAATAACAAACGACTTTTAAAAGGAAAATCTTTTTCATTTTCTACTAAACATAATATAAATTGCGATTTATGGGCTTTCCTTGCTGGCCGCCACTCACACGGTCTCCTTTTTTCAATTTTTAAAACTTATTTTATAAAACAGTTTTTTAATTAATTTTTTTATTAGAGATGGGTTTATTAGAGAGGCCTATGATGGAGCTAACCTCATTCTTAACCCAGAAGATGCCTGTTCACTCCAACTTTGAAAATATTTGGGTTACATGAGCTCGGAAATACAGACGCCTCCGGCATCGGCAGGGAGTTCCAAACCTTAGCAGTGCGCATTATAAAGGATGTTTTAAAGCGCTTGGTCCGAAAAAGAGGAATTTCGACAAGATGAGGATGGTAACATAGCCCGTCTGTATGTCCGATGGAAGAAAGGGGATAGTAAGAAAAGTTTATAGTAGGGGATTTAGTCGAGCGCGTCAGATATTGACAATGTATATGCCCACGTGTCTCTGATGACAGATAAATGTTACTCTGCTGGCCGTAGGGTTGAAGATGGAAAAAATATAAATCCTAATCGAGCGCGTCAGATTTTCAGAGGGTATGTTAAGTGAACCCAAACTAAGTTACCATTTAAGAGACTGACCTTTTTAGGAATGCACAAAACAATCGCCATTGTGAAATACTCGAGTGCGTCAGATTTTTAGCTTAATTTCCTGATCATGCCTGGTGCTTTTCACTTGTGGAAAGATTGTTAAACGAGGAAGGTTTTTATATGTAATTTGCAGAAAAAAATGCACCCGTGCGAAGCCGGGAGCGGGTCGCTAGTCAACTTATAAGTGCGGACTGTTGACATGGGAATTTTTAATTGAGCGCTCGCGAATTGATTCTAAAAGCGACGGTGTAATAGGAGGTCACGTAATATTGTAATAAATTATTCTCATTTCCACAGATCTTAGAAGGAGAATGAATGCCATTAATATCCTTTTAAAAAACCATAAATGAATCCATTCAATTATAAATTTATATATATATATTAATAGGTCCATGGACCAATGGGATTTGCCAATTTATTAATAAATTTTTTATTTATATATAATCGAAATGTTGGCCATTAATGTCATTCATTGAATTCATTGAAATTGCTATACAAAACCTCTACAAGGCGTGCTCATGCTCACGCAAAAAAGGCTTGACAGATTTGGATGAAATTTGGCACACAGGTAGTTCATTACCTGGATTTACATAAAGGATACTTTTTATCCTGGAAAAATGTTAGGTTCCCGAGAGATTTTCAAAAAAACAAACTACAGCGCTTCAACATTACATCCCTAATATTTGTACAAAAACATTCACCCCTTGCT
Organism: Synanthedon andrenaeformis; assembly: GCA_936446665.2. Taxonomy (NCBI): domain Eukaryota; kingdom Metazoa; phylum Arthropoda; class Insecta; order Lepidoptera; family Sesiidae; genus Synanthedon; species Synanthedon andrenaeformis. The sequence continues at coordinate 554,834 of OW387804.2, read as the reverse complement.
GGGCTCGAATTTATTATAGCAGAAGCAATAAGTAAGTATCTAACTAAGTAGGTTGTTTTTTTCTATTGAATACTAAGACGGGAATCGAACCTTCCCCTATCACTTAATGCTTCCTCTATTGTAGCCGGAAGTCATTGATTTCGGTGCAACGAACACCCTCTGGCGGACACATATTTATTTATGACCGTGCATTTCCGGTATAGGCTTCATTTCCGGTATACATATATACATACGTGTGTGTGTCTTACTAGAAAACTCGACCTTATATTTGTTGGTTAGAACGACCGAGCACATTGGGAAATTCACTAACCTAACCTGGGCCTTAATTCTCTAACGCCACTTAGCGATTCCTTACTTCAAAACCACGATAATCCCTTAAATTGTTACGACATCTGCTAAAAAGTTATTCTCTTACATACATATAAATGCCATGATAAGACATTGATGTGTTTTGGCAAGGTAAGACAAAAGCGTGAAATCATAATTGTCATACAGAATCAGGGCCTTGACTATATGTATAGTTAGGTATATAAAAATAATTGACAAGGTACGTATGTACGTACCTTGTCAATTATTGTAGGCAGCGCACTAGCACTCCCCTTGGTGTTGCTTGTGTCTTTAGGCGACGGTAACCATCTACCATCAAGTGAGCCGCCAGCCTGTCTGCCACCATTATATTATTAAAAAAAAAATTTTTTTTGAAAAAAACCTTGTTATTATTAATTTATTTGCCTGTGAAGGGACCTTAGTCAAAATAACATTTTAAAAATGATAACGAAGTTCGAAAGAATAAAATGTATGTGATGTATCATGTGATTTAGCGACCGCATAATTAAGTATGTCAATCCTATACATTTTATTGTTTTCGAACTTCAGTTATACTTTCCTTATCGTTTAAAATTGTTTGATGACACGTTTGGTCTAGTGGCTAGTAACCCTAGCTGTCAACCAAACGGTCGCGGGTTCGAATCCTGCTAGGGGGAAATGTTTATGTGTTGACATTTTATCTTTGCACCTGAGTCATGGATGTTTTATATTTATAATATGTATGTATTTACAAAAAAAAAATATCTATGTTGTAACACAAGCATTAGTTGCTTAGTGTGGAACTAGATGGTGCTGTGTGGAATATGTAAAGATATTTATTTATTTATTTATTTATTTATTGTTACTTTGACTAGGGCCACAGGGGTGTATAATCAGACCTTACATATAATATAATAGCGTCCCATCATGTACTAACTATACCACATATGACGTGCATATATGTATAATATGTTTTATATTATAGTCAATTATAAAACTAAACTAATTTACAGTAATTAATAATTATTATAAGTAAAAATTTTCGAGTTATTTAAAATTAAGGGTAGGCATTCACACTATATGAAAACATTTATCAAACAAAAAAGCAAACAAAAAAAATTCAGTATAAATATATATTATAAAATTAATGTTTTAACATCTTTAGCTTTTTCTCCAAATTATATATAGAAACCTTCCTTGTTTAACGCTCTTTCCATTAGTGAAAACCGCATTAAAATTCGTTATGTACTTTAAAAGATATAAGTGCACATACAGACGGACAGACTTTGTTTTATATTGTGTAAAGAAGAACAGTATAACAATATTGTTTGTTAACCCCTAATTGCAATTAAGTGATGAATTATTGTGTAAGTGAAGGTTAAATTTAATTACGAGCCCTTACGTTGCCTTACCCTTATCAAGATATGCGAAGGTTCGACCGAATTAATTCATAAACTTTAGATCCTATGAACGGTTTTGCTTTGCATTTTTAAACGCACGTGAACTCTGATCGTTTATTTGAATTTGAAACTAGCTCGTGTAAGAGAATTCGTCTGTATAACGCCTGAAAAAAATGAGCAATAATTTTGTTAAATCTGTTGAAAATTCTAACAAAGACCCTAGTGGCCCGACAGATGAGTAACATTTTCGAGTAGGTATTTGAGGTAAGTTAAAAACTTGTCCTATTATTGTACTTCTATAACACTAGCACAGAACTTGCAACTTGGCAACCAAGATAATCAATACTAATAATAAATCTGTAAGGGTCGGTCATGGAGTAAGTTACTTTGTTTTCAGAGATATCGTGTTTATAGGCTCTATACATAATACTGAAACTAAATTGACGATTTTTAGAATTTTTTTCTGTATGTATGTATGTTCCTCCATAACTCTGAAACGAATTAACTGATTTTCATGAAACTTGGTAGATAAACATTTGGACGTACGGGACACAGGATAGGCTACTTAATATTTTTCAACGCGGACGAAGTCGTGGGTACCAGCCAGTATTATATAAAAGTGTGCCAGAACAGCATAGAACGAAGCGTAGTGGATGTGAGAAGGGGCAGGGTAAAATTAGAAAAAAAATAAAAAAGCAAAACAAATTTTATAAACGCATACATCTATCTATAATATTTATGTATATATGTATGTTGTGTTGGTTTGTGTACCTCGTAAAAAACTCGAAAACTAGCCGACGGATTGACTTGAAATTTTATGTAATCCGCTTCAAGGATTGATCTTATCTATATTTTGCGTAATAATATAATCTCGATCGCGAGAAAAAAAAATAATAGTTTGTTTACGGCGCCATCTGTCGAAAGCGAGGAGAACTAACTCGCCAATGATAACCGCTGTCACATTCAAAGTGACAGTTAGCCGTTGTCATGGCAGCCGCTGACCGTTGAACGTCAAAGAAACCCACAGCGAAGCGTAGTCGGGCTCAGCTAGTAGTATATCCTTATATATATAAATTACGTGTCACATGTTTGTCCGCGATGAACTCCCAAACTACTGAACCGATTTTGATAAAATTTCGTAACTATATGTAATTTGGTCCAACTTAAAAGATAGGATAGTTTATATATCATTTTGTTTATTATTATTTTGCAAATTATATAATATTATTAACATAGTTATTTGACGACACGTTTGGTCTTAGTGGCTAGTAAACCTAGCTGTTAACCAAACGGTCGCGGGTTCGAATCCCGCTAGGGGCAAATGTTTATGTGTTAACATTTTACCTTTGTACCTGAGTCATGGATGTTTTCTATTTATAATATGTATGTATTTACAAAAAAAAAAGTAATCTATGTAGTATATCAACTGTCTGGTATCCATAATACAAGCATTAGTTGCTTAATTTGGAACTAGATGGTGCTGTGTGTAATGTGTGAAGATATTTATTTATTTATTTATTTATAGCGCCATCTGTTGATACCTATTCAATACAGCAATTATTTATCTGTGAGTTCCAAAAGATTCTAACAGATGGCGATGTAAGGTAATTTTATCAGCTGGATTGAGTAAAAAATTGCACCCGTGCAAAGCCGGGAGCGGGCCACTAGTATTACAATATGCTGCAAATATCTTTGACGGGTGTCGAACGGATGTGAGCTATCGTCATAATGTTATAACATTATCGATAACTGGACCGTAACTGCCTCACGCACTGTTGCTATACAACAAGAACGTATTAAAAAAATCAATTTAAATGAATTTGCACTTAAACACCTTCGTCTAAGGTTCATTATACAAATTACAATGTCGCTCACGTATTGGCTACTTTTTATGCGATTTCGTTTTCTTTCACACCGTCCGCCTGTCTAGCAATCTATTTCACAAAAAGAAAATGTTTTGTTCAACATTGATTTATTTTTCTTTTATAATATTTACACAGAGTACTAAAAGTTTTTTTTCTTATGTTAAGGTCGGCAGACAAGCTGACGGTCCATTTGATGGTCAGTGGATACCGTAGCCAATAACACAAGCAACGCCACATATTCTGCAAGTATGCTTCCGATAAGCGAAACATATTAGCTGTAATTTCACGGTGGGCTTCTGTAAGGGGGTGGTTACTGCCGCCAGACGGGCTTGACGGTCATGAGGCTGACAAGTGAACCGCCAGTCTCTTGATCATCATATAAAAAAATATGTTTCCACACACGTGAAGATGTAATGTACCGATACCGTTCTACTATTTTTTTTTTAATTTTGATAAAAAAAAATGAAAATCGTTGGAAACAAATGAAATTAGGTATAAATAATTCAAAATTCCGAACCCCATACCCGTTAATGTCAGACCATCACTGAGCAATATGAGCCCCCCTATGAATATATACGACCATCATTTTCATCTCTTACTGAAAACATACGGCTCGATATACTTCACGTGTAAGACGCGGTTATTATTGTATTGCGAAAAATACAAAGTAGCCCCACCAAATTTTCCTTAAATAACAACTTTATTTCAGACATGTTTCCATAGCTTTAAAAAGAAATTATAAACTAAAATATTATGTTACAATATACACACTTACATATTATAAAAAAAAACTGACGTTACTCATCACTTACTATTAAGGGTGATATGCGTCGTCAGCCAATGTTTTATTATTGGAAAATCCACCTTCCCAGCAATCACATTCAACAGCGTGTCTGTGCTGCCCCGCACCCTAGTCATCAGAGATGCTTTTCTCATTCGTAGTATAGCATAATAATCTGCAACTCTTGCATTGGCAAACATCCCTGATGCACTACAGTAGCGCGGTAGCCCCAGAAACACTCTGAAGGCGTTGTTGTATTGGTGGCGCGATACGGGGAGGAGACTCGGTACTATTTTAAAATCAGCTTTTAAAAGTATTTAATATGTTGTTTCATTTATTTTTTATAATATACAAAGAGCATAAGAATAGAATAGTATAGAATAGAATAAAAATCCTATTTATAGATTTGTAAATAGAAAAATACATCGATAATCCGTTGGCCGTGGCATGAGTTAGTCCATTCTTTAATTCGTACCATCCGTAAGGTACAAAGGAAGATATTTTCTGTATTGCATGCAGTTGGTTACTGTTGCCACACGGGATGATCTGATAAATTTATAGTTTTTTTTTTGTAAAATAAAAGCCCAATATTATCTGTGAAGTAACAGCTGACTAGTTAAACTGCAAACGTTCACATTGACCCATGTTACTTGTAAATAAATGATTTTAATAATTTGAATTTGAACGGCCACGTCCGCAATTCAGGGCCGTGTGTACACGCTTTTGAGAAGTACACCGAGCGAACATGCATACTGCATTAACGATGAAAGCAGACATCGTGTTGAGTTTTCTTTCAATATCGCAAGTATTACTTGGCGAAATTTTATGCTTCGAACTCTATCTTCGTGAAAAAAATCGTGGGCAATGTAAATTTATCTGTCTATTTGTTACCTTTTCACGCCTTAACTTCTAAACCTATCATCATGTAATTTCAGTTAAACAGAAAAGGACATAGAGTACATTTCTTTCATGAAAAAAAAGACTGCTCGCGAAGGAACATTTAAAATTAAAAAAAAATCTAACGTCTGACCGAAGCGTAATACATGGAGACTAGAGGTAAGGAAAACCAACTTACATGGGTGTTAAACTGAAAAGTGGCAATTAAGGCGCGATTTCACCATACTCTGTTAGTATTTAACATCGATGTTAAGTCATTTAGCGCTGTCACTTGCATACTACAAACATCTGTTAAATGTTGTTAACTGTTAAGGTCTTTCATCTCAAATTGACTTCCTTTAGAATGTGGCTAAGCTTGCTTTTGGATGAATGTGCGTCTCTCTTCTGTTTTCTTCTTTTGTTTTATTCTGTAACACTGTTTGTTTGGACATGCTGTGTACACATGTTTTGGGCCTCTGTCTAGTTCACTTCAATGTAATATCTATTCAATGTATTTAATGTCAGTGTCCTGTTTTGTGTACCTAATTGAAAAAAAAAAAAAACCGATGTCAAATACTAACAGAGTACGGTGAAATCGCGCCTAAAAGCATTAAATAGTAGTTCATAAATTGACCAAAATGGCGCTAGTGTAGCATTGGTCCCCATTCAGATAGATTTAGTCTAGTCGAAAACCGTGGGACTCTCCTTGAGACAATTGTTATTAGGGTCAATTTTAGTTGACAATTAACGATGTGACTCAAGCGTCTAATAGCTCTCAATTTGTTAGACAAGCAATAAACGCTTCTCCGCTAATTATACAACATGAACTTGTAAACACTATCCTAGTATCTAGGTACTTTGTAAGTTTTTTAAATATCAATTCTATCTAACATAAAATACAAAAAAAAACCTTAGGTTCCCCTAAAATGTGTGTTTGTTTGTTACGCTTTCGCGCCTTAACTACTCCGCCGATCATTTAAATTTATTTATAATTTTAACAATTTTAAGGTTAATATAAAATACATGTAAAATGATAACACTAAAAATCATTCAAGGAAAAGGACACAGAGTACCTTTAAACCTTTAACCGCTTGGCTTTGTAGGAGTTGTCGCTTGACTCGTAATTTTTTTTTTTTTTAAGAGAAAGCAACGCAATGATTTAAAAATAAACATACAAATAGAGAAAGTGGTTCAAATTTTTTTTTAAACATAGTCACACATCACTACTCAATACAAGAACAATATAAGAATAAATACTTTAACATAATGTATGTTTAAATAATATTGCCAATAACGGACTTTTTTTTAACATGGATCATTTAATACTATATAATACATTAATAATAATAATATTATTACTTAGTTTTATTAATATAATAAAATAAAGTAAATTATATAAAAAAATACAAACAATAAATAAAACTTAATTCTCTAACTAAAGCCTATTATTGTCGTTTTTTCGAATAGGTGTGATGAAAAACATGTTTGCCAAACTCATTACAGGAGAAAATAGTTGTTATCTATAATGAATAGCAAAAAAAACCTGTCCACGTCCGAATTATTACGAGTATTATATATTTTTCTTTTTTCTTTTTGGGCTCTTAGCGCCCTTAAAACTCACCAACGCAGCTGGCTGAACTGAACTTGCAAACTTCGTCAGCTAACTTAGTTTGGAGTGCGCTCTAAAGAAGCAGAATAAATGGAAAAATTGATGAGCAAACACCTTGTAGTTTTTCCAGCATTTTACACAGTTCAAAATGTAAAAATTAAGCCCATAAACTCTTGTTTTGGGATTTCAATTCAAGACGAAACAGAGGCTGGTACAACTACACAAAAGTAGTTGCATCAGTGTTGGACTTGGTGCCAGTAATGAACGTTGCATAATAGAAATTTTCAAAAAAATGGCATTCTTATTTCTCTAAGATGTGTCCATTATTTGATTTCACATTACTGGTTTTTTAAACCTGTTCATCACTAGTGCACTTGGCTTGGTTTACTTTTTTTTTTTAATAATTTTATTATAAACAATTTGAGCTTTATTATATACCCTTACATATGGGCTATGAATTTATTTACAAATTGAAATAAGTTGCACTCTAAAATATGTATTGTATGAAATTCTACAAAAATATATCCTACATATAACTGTCTAAAAGTGTCCATGACTGGTGCTTTTACCTTACAAGGCTGATATGTGATGAGGTAAGCAATGCATATTCCCAAATAGCTATAATATAATTATAAATTAATCCACCCGATTCTATTGAGCCGAAATACGGTATATCATCAATCAATACTAATAATAAATCTGTAAGTGTAGGTATTGTATGTATGTATGTATGTTCCTCCATAACTCTGAAACGAATTAACTGATTTTCATGAAACTTGGTAGATAAACATTTAGAAGTACGGGACACAGGATAGGCTACTTAATAATTTTCAACGCGGACGAAGTCGTGGGCACCAGCTAGTCAGTTGTAAGTTGCTGAGGAGTTGGTTTATCCCGCAGACTACTTGATGCTGCAATGTCAGATCGAGGTTACCATGTCATGGAATTACAGCCCAAAGTAAGATTACAGTATACCAAATTTCACATCAATCTAACCTGTGGAAGTTAGTGAAATCCCTTCGGCAACTAGGGGGCCTTAGTCAAAGTAAGATTTTAAAAACTATAACGAATTTCGAAAGAATAAAATGTATGGGATGTACGATATCACATGATTTAGGGACGGCATATATGTCCAATCTCAAATTTTTTTTTGTTTTCGAACTTCGTTATCGTTTTAAATTGTTATTTTGACTAGTTCCCCTGAACAGGTCTTCATAAATTATAGCTATGAAATTCAGGTAAATGAAAGTTGAGCAACAAAAAAAAAATTTTTTTTTTTAAATGTTAAACACGTCAGACAGGCTGACTGTTGTTGCAAAAATAACTCTGTCGACAATAATAAAACGAAGGATAATAGATAGAAATGGGCTCTTATTAAGGATTGTCTGTCCATCTTGTGATTAGCTAATTTTACCATGACAGTTATAAAAATGTCGAAAATATTGCTACAACATTTTTTGAAAAAGACAACAAAAAGTTTCCAATGTCGTTTAAGCAATTAACAAGTCCCTAAATGTATAATCAATTAGCACTTAACAAAAAAAAAATGGGGTTGACAACCCTCAAAACACCCTACCCAGCCTAGTAACCTAATTCAATAATTAATTTCTTTGTCGTGATGCGGCGGCCATTTCGCGTGTTCTGTCGCTTACAAAATGGCGGCTTGGTGTCAGTCGCGCCTGTGCATTTGCCGAATAATTTATGTGGGAAAATGGGGCATTTAATTAGAATTATGACAGCTCATTCCCTCCTGTGGTTCGCGTGATGACCATTGTAAATTAAAACAATAGGATAGCCATATGGCGTTTGTAAGCTATTATATTGCGACAGAACACTACAACCTGTGCAACTCTCTATATTATTAAAAAAATCATTGGAGAAAGAGATAATTCCTAATTATTACTATCACTAACTAGACCTTTACTTTTATTCAACCATTAATAACCATTAAATAAAAATTCATAAGTAAACTAGCTGAACCTGACCATGCTACGCTGTGGCTCAGTCTTATATTAACTCGGTTGCCATAACAACGGCTAACTTCCACTTTAAATGTGACAGCGGTTCTCGTTGGCGAGTAAGTTCTCCTCGTTTTCGGCAGATGGCGCCATAAAAAAAAGTGCGAAAAATAGAAATGAGCAATCCTTGAAGCGGATTGCATATTGTGTAAAAATTTGAAGTCAATCCGTCAGCTAGTTTTCGAGTTTTTGAGTAATACACAACATTTTTATATACCTACTAGCTGGTGCCCACGACTTCGTCCGCGTTGAAAAATATTAAGTAGCCTATCCTGTGTCCCGTACGTCCAAATGTTTATCTACCAAGTTTCATGAAAATCAGTTAATTAGTTACAGAGTTATGGAGGAACATACATACATACATACATACAATACCTACACTTACAGATTTATTATTAGTATTGATGATAATATACATATTATTATTTATTTAATGAACTATTTAGTTTTAACTAATTTAATAATTCTAACAAACTGCTTTTCTAATTAAAATTGTTTCATGGTGTCGAAAACTATTTTTTTATATAAATTATTTGAATTATTTATACCTTTAATCTGTTGCGTACAAAAAGACACTACACCAGATATTTTTTCTATATAATATTTTTTTTAATTGAATAAAATTATTAGTTTTAACTAATTTAATAATTCTAACAAACTGCTTTTCTAATTAAAATTGTTTCATGGTGTCAAAAACTATTTTCTTATATAAATTATTTGAATTATTTATACCTTTAATCTGTTGCGTGCAAAAAGATAACTACACCACATATTTTTATATATTATATTTAATATATAATATATTTTATATCTAATATATAAAATTCTCGTGTCGCCGTGTTTGTTGCCAAACTCCACCGAAACGGCTGGACCGATTTTGATGAAATTTTGTGTGTATCAGGTAGGTCTGAGAATCGGACATCTATTTTCCATACCCCTAAGTGATATTTTTTTGTATGGCAAAACAACGTTTGCCGGGTCAGCTAGTACCATATATATTTTATCACCACATATAATTTTATTTATTTAATAAACTAATTAGTTTATTAATTTTAATATAAATATAGTATAGAATTATAACTAATTTAATAATTCTAACAAACGGCTTTTCTAATTAAAATTGTTTCATGGTGTCAAAAACTATTTTTTTATATAAATTATTTGAATTATTTATACCTTTAATCTGTTGCGTGCAAAAAGATAACTACACCACATATTCGTATACTATATAGGCTAGTTTACGAGGTAGGTGCGGAAAACAGCTGAGGGCGCGGCGAGCAAAACGCAATACCTAATGGCTTTTAATATATCAACACCCTTTCAGTCACGGAAACATTCTTTTTTTTTTTCGCTTAAAAGGTCCTTTTTGTTGCCGTAATTATTATTTGAACTCTACTAGATTTGTAAAATTAATAGAGCTTCGATTAAACGATTGGCTTGAAACTAATATGTCACTTTTTACAATAAATAACTTTATTTTCTTGCATCATATCGTTTCTGACTGTACCTACATTTAAACATTTTTTTCTTGAAAAGTTGTGAATTGTACCAAAGTATACGATTTGAAATTTAAAAAAAAATTGTGATAAGAAGTCATACAACACTGGCTCAATAGTAAAGTATGTTATATGGGAATGGCAATAAAATAAAAGCATTACACACCTACCGAGGCACAATAACTCGAAGAAACAGTAAGGAAACAAAAAAAATGTAGATTACTAACAGATTTTTTTTTTAAATGTTTTAATTGAGATCTTTATAAAAATCTGTAAAATTGCACGTCAGAAGTGAAAACTACGTCATTAAAGAATAAAAAATTAATTTACTTGCAACAAAGGACATAAAAACAAGAATACACACCTGTTAACATCTTAGCAAACTATTGACGAAGTTAAGCTTATTATGTAGATGGCGCTTATTTCATAGAATTAAAAGTCACCGAGGGTGTCGCTCACAGAGCGTGACGGGAGTTCAGTAATTTTCCCCTAAACTAAAAGTGCCGTCTTAAGAAGTTTTCACTTTCCGTACAAATTAAATTTAGATTTTTTTTTTCTTTTTAAGAATAAAATATTAAATGCCTGACTTAAATATACGAACAATCAAGTTTGAATAAACGTTTTAACATCTAAGGAAAAGAGGAGCGCGGACGAAGTCGCGGCCAAAACCTAGTATAATATATTCTCATATTATAAGATCATGTTCGCGTTGATCGTTTTAAACGACCACTTAAGCATTCAAACAATAATTGTGTCATCGCGTTTATTGTTAAACAAAAGGTGTTCCAAAAACAAACGGTAGTTGTGAAACAAATGTAGTTTAAAGTTCGTTGACCGGGTCTCGAACCTGCGACCGCCAAATGGGTTTACATGTGCTTCGCATACCAATCGACGCTACTTTCATTACGCATTATACAAAGTTTAATTGTAATTTGACGAGCACAAACTCATATTCACTGATAGGCAATCATAAATGAATTACTTGGAACGTGTTATGAATATTTAGTAGTAGCAACACTGGCGAAACTAACTGTCCCCTTATAGACAGAAGACTACGGTGATATATCACTGTGTTATTGCAGCACATGTGATGTTTTGTTTCGATTGAGAAAAGCCATAGATTTTGCAATATTATAAAGTGAAAACATTTGTATTTTTCAAAAAATAACTCAAAAACTAATGGGCCGATTTTAAAAATTCTTTCACTTATTGAAAGCTATATTATCAGCGAGTAATATAGGCTATATTATATAGAAAGAGTTATGTGGACGAAGTTGTGTCTTGCTTGGTCTCTGGTTCCTTATTTAGAAGGATGTCTTAATGCTGATTTAGGTTTTTTTTATTAAAAAAAAAAGCTAAAAAAATCCCATCAAAACGTTTTCAGAAGAACTAAGAAAAGAGGTTCTTTAAACTAGAATAAGCAACAAATATACAGTTTGCCTTAGAGTCCTAAGAATACCTGATCATAGGACCAGGTACTACGGAAATCAGATCAAGGTCAAAACTTAGCAGATCAAAATCACTAGTGCTATTTATAAGCTTAAAAATATATACTTATATCTACATTTCAGCGTTCTTCAACTTTTGTCCAATGATAAAAACTCCGATGTTATATTACCTGAAACAAAATACCAAAAATATTAATTTACTTTAACACAGATTTTTTCCAATCGATGTGACAATTATTTCTCAATTTCGTTCATTCATGCTTTTTTTTTGCGTTTTACTATAATGATATAAATCTATTCTTAATATTATAAAGAGGTAATCTTCGAAATTAGACATCCGATTTTAGAAAAAATAATAATAGAATAGAATTTGAGGACATAAGTCAAATATTCCAGCAATCTAAAAACATCACAGATCCAATCACAGATCTTCCCCGCTAGAGATAATGACATATTAGAACAAACAACCGATTTTCATAAGTACCTATAATGAATGTATCGGACACTGTTTATGTATAGTTTATATTTTCTTTTCTTTATGTGACTTGGTATGTAAGAAATAACGAATACTGAAGTTGTTTGGTCACGTCTTTAGAAATGAGAAATCGATGGAGAAACTGGTAGTTCAGGGCCAGGTGGAAGGCAAGAGAGCACGCCGTCGATCGCCAACCCGCTGGATAGACGCCATCACAAAGGCTACTGAGTCCACCATAGTCCAGCGTACTCGCGACGCCTCTAAAGCGGTTATCACACTTTACAATTTGAAGGACTCCAATTTAGGTACCTAAGTAGTGAACCTAGTGATCACACCACACTAAATTGATTTCTAAATCGAAGACATAGAATTGAAAATGGATAAAATCTAAACTGGATCCAATCTGTTCTAACTGCGATTATACTTTCCAATTTCCTATCCTTCAAATTGTAAAGTGTGATAACCGCTTAACCGTCAAAAATCGAAGCACATCGTCAGGAGAGCAACCTTCGGAAATGATATCGACCCACCGAACACCCCACTGTGTACCTCGTTAGCGCAACCACGACCACTCAGACAAGAGTGTCCGATAAAGAAGTAAGAAAAAAAATGTCGAAACACGTGATTGAATTATAGAGTTAGACAATTCCGAAGGCACGCTCTATTTTTTAGCGGTGCCATATAAAGAGGCCATTATATGCTCCCCTAAAGAGGGGAGTCACGCGCATTTCCGAAGATCTGTGGATCCAATGTCATCGAAATAATATATCTTTGCAAGCAGCAAAAGTACAACGACAGGCGTCAATATATGTCAGTTGTTATATTTGTTTTACATATTTTTTTAGGCGCTATAAAGGAAGACCGCCATGAAATAATAATCTTTATTTTTTTTTGTACAAAAACACATTTTTTACACTAGCTTAAATACACATATTTTTAGTGTATGCAAATTTAACATAATAGTTCTCTAACTCTCGAACTAGGTTGGACACCTGTATCTCGGGAGTTAGAAATGACAGCACAAGTGCTGTTGCGTTTCGGTGAGTGATTAAGGGATTGATCAGCCTTGTCAGTCGACATTAACATAAAATAAATAGATTTTAATTTAGTTTTTTTTTTTTCTACCACAAAGCTAGAGTTAAAACACCGTCGCCTCTTCGTACTGTGGGTGAGGCCAATTCAATACAATATCACTCAGTATCAAGTGACATATTGCAAAAAGGACGATAAAAGAAACATGGCGCTTGCTACAGACGACATTTTCAAAACTTTATTGAATTTTCATCAGATCTGAACCATTTAATTCATTGGTTTATGTAAAGGTCGTCACCATGGAGACTAGAGGTAAGGAGGACCAACTTTGGGTAACACCCAAAGTTGGTCCTCCTTACCTCTAGTGGCAAAAAAAGGCAACTGATAAAGGCATCAAAAATAACTTCAGGATTTTAATAAACAGGATACCCTGTCCTTTTCCAATTCCAACATCAACATAGTAGACAACGCACTTGCTGAGGCATCATTTGTGCTATTGGCGACAGTAGCCACATACCATCAAGTGGACCGTCAGCCTGTAAGTCGACTAACATTAAAAAAGAAAGTTAATTTAAAAAAAATGTCGCTAAAGTTGTGTCGCGCGAAATGTAAGCATAAATTCAAGTAAAGTACTCAAGTAACAAAGTACTGTGGAGGAAATAAGTTTATGTCGCGATAAATCACAGGTGAAACCGCGGCTTTAATAGTGTTAATAAATTTAAATGAGCGTGACTCTTTTGTGTTTAAACTCGTGACTCATTTGAGGGCATGAGTGACTCAAAATTATTATAAAACTATCTGGTGCTTGCAACTTTCGTATGCGCTGTAGTTCGTTTTTTGAAAATCTCATAGAAACCAAACATTTTTCCAGGATAACAAGTATCCTATGTTTTTAACCAGACAATAAGCTATCAGTGTGACAAATTTGATCCAAATCTGTTACGCCGATTCAGAGATTAGCGTGCACAGACAGACAAAAATTCTAAAAACTTTTTTGAGCTTGGTAATATATGTAACATGTAAAAAATTTTTTTTTTTTGAAAAAAAAAAAATTTTTTTTGAAATTTTTTTAACGTTTTGACAAGGCTCCTATACTTCCATTATACTCACTAAAGCACCGATAGTTCAGAGAGGAGAAAGCTTGGTTGCCTGTACGGCAGACTTAGGCTCGACTTTTGATCGAGCCTGATTTAACATCCTAGTAGTACATTTCTTAGCAATGAATTTGGCAACAAATGGGAAGTCGGTCCGTCCGTCTATGTATTTTTAATGTTAAGATCGCCAGACAGGCTAATGGTCCATTGATGATAGGTGGCTACTGTTGCCAATAGCACAAGCAACGCCACAGGTCAAGCATCACTACCTGAGCACAGTCATCAAGAGGACTAAACACTCATTGTACTAAAATGAGATATGAACTATCCTATCTTTTAAGTTGGATCAAATAAGAGATACTTACGAAGTTTGATCAAAGTCGGTTCAGTAGTTTCAGAGTTTATCGCGAACATACATCGTGACACGAGATTTATATATATAGATAGATAGATAGATATACAGACACGGGTCGTTTACGATTTTATTATATGTTAGAAATATATGTTATTTAATTTGGACGCACCTTTATATGTAAATACTAATACAGGATGATACAAAAAGTGTGTAGATATTTCTATAGTTTCGTTACGGACAGACGGAATCAATTTGTGGCGGCACATCGTCAGCGGCGCCCCCACTATAATTATTTCTTTTATTATGAAGCCCACATCACGTTACCATAGTGGTAACACGCGATTGTTTCCTAATTTCGTCCTATTTTACCTATTTCTACCCTTAGGTCGTGTCTTGGGTGAAAGAGAGCGACTGTCTCCATTTAAGTGGTAGAAAAAAAATAAAAGTTTATTCATCAAAATGCAACGACATTCTTCTTTTAAAAGCACAATTAAAAATGGAAACAGCAGAAGGGAAAAATTAAAATTGCAAAGGTCCTCAGAGTTCTTTGTCTCGTAAACGACTTGCATTTTGTTCATATTTCAAATGGAGTGCTTACGTAAGGGTCAGTTCACACTGATAAACGACTCGACGCGGCACACACACATGTATTAAGGTGATACTAGTCAGTTTTCCTCCATACAAATATTTTAAGATTATTACTCCGCTGTTTTATGTTTCATTTAAAAAAGTAAGCATGATACCGATTTACCTTGTCGTTAACTAGGCTTATATCTATATAAACTAGTAAAACCTTAAGATAGCAATAGAATAAAGTTCTTACTACACATATACTTAGGTACGCAGTTTGTTTCAGCGTTTCGCGACATCGTGCGTCATGATTCTAAAATCAACATTTCAAGCATCGTCCTTCGCGTCGCCATGTCGCATGGCGTTTCGGTGTGAACTGACCCTAATGTTGATTTTTTGAAAATATATGGTTTATTTTACGCGCTGTTTACAATTTTGTATTTATTTCTATATCACTAGCCGTTGCACGCGACTTCTTCCGCGTAACTTTATAAAATATAGCCTATGTTACTGGATAATAATGTAGCTTTCTATATGTGAAAGAATTTTTAAAATCGGCTCAATAGTTTTTGAGTTTATCCATTACTAACAAAAATATAAATCTTTTCTCTTTATAATATTAGTATAGTATATATATTAAAGGTTTATTTTGTAACGTTAGTATTCGCTAAGACAGGTTTTTTGAAAATTTCAACTCATTGCGAAGCCAGGAGTCAGAACAGCGCTCTCTGTTCCGCTGTAGGGATAGTAATGTGGTTTCTAGATGGAACTTACAATTAGACTCACCCGCTGCCTCTTGTCACAATAAAAGCAGTCTTAATAAAAAAGTTATTTTATTTTGTAAGGGTTCCGAAGAAAGCCTCATCATGGTCGCAATTTGCTAATCAATTCTTAGTTTATTTGAATGTGAAGGGCACTTTGTAAACTGTCTATGTTTCTCTTTCTTATTTTAGCCCCCGACTATAGGCGCAAAAATGGGGTGTTATAAGTTTGACGTGTCCGTCTGTCTGTGGAATCGTAGCTTCAAAACGTATGCACCGATTTTGATCAGTTTCGTTTTTGTTTGAAAGCTGATTTTATCGTGATTGTTTTTAGCTATAATTTATAAAGATCTGTTCAGGGGTTTGAAGACCATAGCGGTCTTACATGCTAAAAACCTCCCCTCTCTAGTACCTAGTACCTAGTACCACGGGACCGCTTTAGCCGTGACCAGGACTTACACCACAGATACAAAGCAAGCAAGTTACCAATGCTTGAGTCAACAGCTCATCTATTGTACTCGAGTGAATCGCGAATGCTTTGTAACTCAAAGTATGATTCAAATTTGAACATTGTTACTTCATTTCTACATTGGCCAACTATAGTCACGACTGGCAAATGTCTGCGTGCTCACCCGCTGTGACTGTGCTAGGGATGGCGGACTCGACGTGAACGCTTGTCGATAAATTAACTTTCAAATCAATTAGACTTCAAATCAATCATCAATTCATAATAAACTCTGTATATTTTCAGATATTGCGCCATCTACACAATACCACTGAAACTAGAATATGTTACGTAATAATACATCATTGCGAAAAATGATTGAAATGAAATAATATTATTTAAGTATTTAAAGCCGAGAATTATACTACCTATTTATTTTTTAGGTAGAACATATTAAAAACTACCTACATTTTTTTTTATTTTGGTCTTAGCATTCAGAATGACGCGTGACGTTATAAATTTCCATATTGATCGCGATATTTTGATTATGACACAGGTTTAGTTAAGATTTTATGAAAATCATAGTGCTAGCTTTTCGGAACAGTCCTTCGAAACTGTCGACACAGTGACGATAAATTTATATAAAACATCGATAAAGATTGCGTTGCGGTGTGTCACATCACTAGCGCTTCTAACCGATTGCCTCGCGTCTCTCGACGGCTTTCTCTAACCACAACTCGATTCGGAACAACTCCGCACAACTTCATATTACTATCGCACAGTTTAGTTCGCCTGTAATTTGCTGTTATTCCATTTTGCACTACGTGATGGATGGGGTTTATTCAATGCTCTCATGGGATATATTATTGAGGCTTCCACGCCGTTGTAGTGCATCAGAAATGATTGCCCAAAATCATACAGATGAAAAAAGCTGAGTTCTTCCACCTAGAAGCAGAATTCCGAACTTTTGGGAGTTTATTTATCTATATAACTAATTTTAAAGAGGAAAGATTTGATTGTTTGTTTGTTTGCATTGAATAGTCTCCGAAACTACTGGACCGATTAAAAAAATAAAATTTTAAAAAACCTATAGAAGGCTATTATTATCAGCGAGTAACATTATTTATTAAGTTAAGCAGCTAGTAATTATATAAAATGTGAAACAATTGACGAAGATAAATGTTTGGTAAAAACTTATCAATACCTACTAATAATAAATCTTAGAGGGTCGGTCATGGAGTAAGTTACTTTGTTTTCAGAGATATCGTGTTTATAGGCTCTATACATGATACTGAAACTAAATTGACGATTTTTACAATTTTTTTCTGTATGTATGTATGTTCCTCCATAACTCTGAAACGAATTAACTGATTTCCATGAAACTTGGTAGATAAACATTTGGACGTACGGGACACAGGATAGGCTACTTAATATTTTTCAACGCGGACGAAGTCGCGGGCTTTAGCTAGTATCGAATAAATTATTTATTAATATTATTAATATTTAGTTCCGCTGGTTGTATTCTTCCATGAAACGATATCTCTATAATAGTCTCCACTCCACGCTCGCGCTCAAAGCGCTGTCAAAGGTGACACCTGTCACCTGTCAAAGGTGACAGCGACGTCATCTTGAAATAGATAGCGATGGCGGGAAATTGAAAGGGCAGCGACGTGTTAAAGTATTCAATCAAGTCTTACTAAAGCCAGAGATATCTGTTTAGTGTGTGCATTTGCTCCACTTCATAATATAATCGACTTCATAATATTATATTAAATTTGCAATACTTTTTAAACTGTAATTAATAGTATATAGTTAGAATTATTAATAATTACAAATAATAAAACGAGATTAAACCTCAGTGGTTTTTAGTTTTATCATTTTACATGTTATTTTATATATTAGCCCTTAAAATTGTTCAAATTATAAATAAATAAAAAAAAAAATCTACTGGATGTCGCCCGCGACTTCGCTCGCGTAACTTTAAAAAATATTATAGCCTATATGTTATATGTTATTCGCTGATAAAGTAGCTTTCTATAGGTGAAAGAATTTTCAAAAGCGGTCAACTAGTTTTTGAGTTTATTCATAAAATACAAAACTTTACTATTTATAATATCAGGGTAGATTTTTTTTTCTTCTATTAATTTATGATAATTCAAAATTTTATAAAGTAACAAAGTTATAAAGTTGCGCGGGCAAAGTCGTGTGCAACAGCTAGTCGCAAATAAAAATTATTTTATTCTATTCCAAGTCGCAAGTTCTTACCAGTGTTAAAATAAATATTAAAACACTCGCTGACCCGGCAAACATTGTTTTGCCATACAAAAAAATCTCACTTAGGGGTATGGAAAATAGATGTTGGCCGATTCTCAGACATACCCGATAGATAGGCACACAAAATTTCATCAAAATCGGTCCAGCGGTTTCGGAGGAGTTTGGCAACAAACACCGCGACACGAGAATTTTATATATTACACTAGCGGCCCGCTCCCGACTTCACCGTTTTTTTTTTTCTAAAATAAACGTAGCCTAAGTTACTCCTTATTACATCAGCTACCTGCCAATAAAAGTCCCGTCAAAATCGGTCCAGCCATTTCAGAGATTAGCCGGAACATACAGACAGACAGACAAAAATTTTAAAAATGTTATTATGGTTTATGTACCGTATATATATTCATATGCATGTAGTAAAAAACGGTTATTTCAATATTACAAACAGACACTCCAATTTTATTTATATGTATAGATAATAAAAAACATTCCATCAGTTACGCAAGCGCTCATTTCTCATTGATTACTCCGACACGAAATGTCCACAAATCGCTTCTAAAAATTACAACGAATTAATCGCTTAAGCCAAAGCCGTAGTTAAAAAACGAATCCATACTAATATAATACAATATAATAAATGTGAAAGTAACTCTGTCTGTCTGTTACCTTTTCACACCTTAACTGCTTATAGATCATCATAATATAATACGCGTTATCAGGGTTATAGAAATAAGGTGCCACTACGCACAGTCCGATTGAGTGGAAACTTTATTCCGCGGATAAGTGCCACTACGCACAGTCCGGTTGAGTGGAAACTTTATCCCAAGGATAAGTGCCACTACGCACAGTCCGGATGAGTGGAAACTTTATCCCACGGATAAGTGCCACTACGCACAGTCCGGTTGAGTGGAAACTTTATCCCAAGGATAAGTGCCACTACGCACAGTCCGGATGAGTGGAAACTTTATCCCACGGATAAGTGCCACTACGCACAGTCCGGATGAGTGGAAACTTTATCCCACGGATAAGTGCCACTACGCACAGTCCGGATGAGTGGAAACTTTATCCCACGGATAAGTGCCACTACGCACAGTCCGGATGAGTGGAAACTTTATCCCGCGGACGCGCGAACTTTGGAACAATCTCCCTCCTGAGGTGTTTGCACCTCTAGCCACAGTATGGGCTACTTCAAGCGAGCTGTGAACAAACTCCTACAGGGTAGGCAGCGCACTAGCACTCCCTTTGGTGTTGCTTGTGTCCTTAGGCGACTGTGACCACCTAACATAAAGTGAGCCGCCAGCCTGTCTGCCATCTTTTTATCATACATATATTAAATAAATCTAGGATAAACCTAACATTTTCCAGGATTAAAAATATTCTATAGTTTAATCCACGCATTAGTGAAAATCGCAGACAAATTGAATAAAATTCTGATTTTTTTTTTGAATTTTATAACTTATACAATGTTTACAAATTATTATTTTTTATTTAATGTATAGACATTTTATTAATACAAGTATGGATATATTTTTTATTTTTCAATGCGAACGTAGTCGCGGACATCAGCTAGATATTAAAACTCCCATAAAATAACGAATATAAAAGAGGTTCCCGGCGGCATTATGTGCGTAATCCCCTTGCCACACTAATGAAGCCGCCATTTTGGACGCCACCTTTTTCAACTGACATCTGTCACTTGTTCCCGCCTTTTTGCCGCCGCCATGTGTTATAGCTGAAATTGATTTTCAGTTCGCTTTGTGATTTTCGTATAAATTAATATCCTTTCAGTGACATACGTACTGGTTTTGTGTATAAAAAAAAAAACATTGTTTTGCGAAACATTGTCTTTGAAGTGATTTTATCCCATCTCAAAAATTCATGGGATTAAAATCATTGAACTCGCGACATGTAATGTAATTGACAGCTCTGTATATAAGTACTAAGCAGACAACTGCATATGAAAGTAATCTTACTAGATATGGTAACAAGGATCAATTATGGTATATACCTATGACCAATAAAATAGTTTCATATCAATGTCAAACTTTTTTAATGGTCTGACATTATGAATTTATTATTGTAATTGTGTGTCATATATATATTTCCCTTGTATTTCATGCGATCAGTAGTTTTGTAAAGCTGTTTTCACTTCTGACGTTCAGTCCAACGACTGACATGTTTTTATTATTATTTACTAGCTGTTGCACGCGACTTCGCCCGCATAACTTTATAATATTATAGCCTATGTAACTCGTTGATAATATAGCTTCCCAACAGTTAAAGAATTTTTCAAATCGGTCTAGTAGTTTCGGAGCCTATTCAATGCAAACAAACAAACAAAACTTCCCTCTTTATAATATTATTATAGATGTATAGATATAGATATACATAGACGATTTGGAAATGTCAAGGTTAGGCCGAATTTGACTGATCGAATTTTATGATTATCATATTGACAGTTAACTGGTTTTTCATGAATATGTTAGCTAAGTCTATAAATATTGAAGTAACATCGAAATCTAATATTGTCACGGTGTTTGTTGCCAAACTCCTCCGAAACGGCTGGACCGATTTTGATGAAATTTTGAATCGGCCAACATCTATTTTCCATACCCCTAAGTGATATTTTTTGTATGACAAAACAACGTTTGCCCGGTCAGCTAGTATAATATATCTTTGCAAGTGAAGTAAGATCGAAACATCTTTAATGGATAAAACTTTGATACATTTTAACCCTCCGACGCCCGACGCGAAAGAGGGGTGTAATAAGTTTGAACTGTGTGTTTGTGTGTCTGTATGTGGCTTTTCAGCTCCTAAACGGATGGACCGATTTTGATACGGTTTTCTTGTTTGAAAACTGACGTGATCGATATTGTTCTCAGCTATAATTTATAAAGATCTGTTCAAGCGTTTGAAGACTATCAAACCATTTCCTAGTTGAAGAAGGGATCTCACTAACTTCTACAGGTTCGGTTGATATGTGAAATTTGCTATACTGTTACTTGGATGGTATTTCCATGACATGGCAACCTTGACCTGATGCTGCAGCATAGTCTGTGGGACACCAAACTCCTCAGCAACTTACAGCAAATATGGCGACTTTGGGCTAATAGAAAGTCGGGAATTAGGGGAAGAGAGGGTTTAGAAACGGACAGAGTTATAGACTAAAGGATGACTATCCTCAAGGATGATAACATGACTCAAGGATGACGTACACGGAGTAGACGGCCAATCTTCAGGAAAGAGAATATCTATGCTTGCAAGGATATGTTATTTTGGATTATATATATCCATACATTAAATAAACTCGTAAACGAGTCGTGTCTGTAGGCACATTAGTTATTAAAAAAAAAAAAATCATCAAATAAAAATTATTTTAATTTTAATTTTTTTTTAGAATTTCTGTTTTCTGCAAGATGAAAATTGTAAAATATAAATTTAGAAATAGCACTAGTGGCCCGCTCCCGGCTTCGCCCGGGTGCAATCTGTTAGATTGTCTTACACCGCCATCTGTTAGATTGTCATGGAACTCACAGATAATTTTAACAAATAATTGCTGGATTGAATAAGTATCAACAGATGGCGCTATGTTAATAATGAAGTTTGATCAAAGTCGGTTCAGTAGTTTCAGAGTTTATCGCGAACATACATCGTGACACGAGAATTTTATATATATAGATTTCGCAGGAAATAAATGCAAATATGGCGCGATGGCGTCACACCATGAACTCACTTTATTAAAATGTGTTCGTTTTGTTTAGTAAAATGTCGCGCCGTCACATCACTAACGACGCGATGACGTCACGTGGCAATTACTCAAAGAGCGTATATAATGTAGAGGCGTCGCCTGATATTTAATATTGTGCCTACGCGCGACGACACTCAATGGGGAATTCTTATTAAAAATCTCATTTGACACGAGACGTAAATTCGCTAAAACAAATAAAAGAAAACTGTACTTAGAAGAGGAGGCATCTTTTATTTATTTTAATTTTATTATACTTATAAAATTGTTTGTCCTGTGACTACGAACGTAATGCCTAGAAAGTCTAGTCTGAAAGTTAAAACTTAGTAGTTAGTAACTAGACTTACACTTAGTGGTAGGTAATTAGACTTTAGTTAATTAACTTAGTAGTATAGAAAGCTGAAATTTGGAAAATAGCTTTATTTTATAAAGTAATCATCCGCTAACATTTTTTTTTTAATTTAAATTCCATGCAAAGGTCTGGGTTATTTTATGTAATGGTTGTCAGACAAGCTAACGGTCAACTTGATGGTAAGATACCACAAGCAACAAAAAGGGATAGTGAAATGAAAAATTAAAATAAAATATTAATTAAATAATTGAAAGTATACTTTCAATTATTTAATTAACAGATTGGTGTTGGGATTTTAAAGAGATGTTTTCAGATTTTGTCTGATTTATATATATACTAATATAATTTATTTACTAGCTGACCCGGCAAACGTTGTTTTGCCAAAAAAAAATTTTTTGGAGTGGACCACCCTTAACATTTAGGCGTATGGAAAATAGATGTTGGCCGATTCTCAGACCTACCCGTTAAGCACACAAAATTTCATCAAAATCGGTCCAGCCGTTTCGGAGGAGTTTGGCAACAAACACCGCGACACGAGAATTTTATATATTAGAAAGATAATAAAGATTTATCTCAAAACACATTATAAAAATTGTATTTTTGTATGTTTGTAATCAATAAACTCAAAAACTAGTCGACCGATTTTGAATATTCTTTCACCTATAGAGAGCTAAATTATTAGAGAGGTAACATTACGCGGGCGAGGTCGCGTGCTAAAGCTAGTGTCTTATATAAAGCAAGCCTATTTCTCTACCCCTTCCTAATGACTTATCCTTAATCCTACTATGGCTTATCCTTGACACTTGTGGCGTTTCTTATGTTATAGGCGACGGTAGGTGACCATCAAGTTGACCGTCAGCCTGTCTGTTGACCTGAACATTAAAAAAAAACAACTACAATGGTAAGAACCGTCCATATTACAGTTAGGTCCCTATAGCTCGCGATTAGGTCAACATAACCTCAATGAATGTGTCCTTCCGTTTTTTAATCATTGCCGTAATTAAGGTCAGTTCAAACCTCAGTACCTAATTGGCGTTTTGATCAATATTTCATCAGCATTCATTTGGTATTCTGTTTACTTGAATTGTGTATATTTGTATCATCATTAAAGACCGTTTGTTCAAGGCTAAATTAATAATTTTTAAAATTATATATATAACTTATATTAGTCTTATTATTATGACTCCTTTTGAATATATACATCTTCACTAATATACATATATAACAAGAAAAAATTTGATATATTTGTATGTTTGTTCGTAATGAATTATTCGTTCGTAAAAAAATTAAAATGCTACATTTTTTTAAATTATTTCGGAGCCAATTTGAAAAAAAAAAGAACTTTTACTTTTTTTTTTATTAAAGATAGGTTTCTCTTGGCCATAATCTAGCCGTGTGGAGAAGATGAGGTCTATGATGAAACGAGCTCACCCAGAAGATTTAATTCGAAGGATTACAGAAATTCAGAGTGATGGGGCCCATAAAATTTCATCTTTCTTTCTTACTTCTATAGGTGAAAGCATGGCAATATAGTAAACAACCTTTGAGATCTCTCAGTTCTCTAAAAAAAAACCTTTTCCCGGTAGACTAACCATTCTGATGCAGCACACAATGTAACAGACAAAACCTCAAAGGCATACGCCTCCTTTCACTGACAACAATGAATTACATAATAACCTATAGTAATGTGTAGTAATTTTCTCATTATTGTCGTAGCTTTGTTACGACGTGTGAAGAAATTGTAAGGACGGCTACACACTTGCGACACGCTTTAAAAACGTCGCTCGCTGCGACTATCGTACGCACAAAATACTAATGACAATGGGTTTTTTAAAGGTACTTTAATGCTTTAGCCCCCAGAGTCGGATTTATCCCACAATTATTTTTGTGTCCATTTCGCCAGAGTCGTATATATACGACAAATTTCTCTACTTGTATAATGCATTTATTTAAATAATTGCGTTGCTTTCTCTTTAAAAAAATATATCGGTTTACGAGTCAAGCATCACGCTACTTGTAAAAATTCTTTAGCTTGTAATTTAAATAAAAAAGTGTCAACTTTTACTTTTACATATATGAAATAAATCGGAAAAATCTGGTGCTAAATAAATAAATAAAAATTTGCATAAACCATTTCTAAAAGATTTTAATTGACACACAGCAGGAACAAGCAGTACAAAGTATTTTCTACTCCAAGACATGCAAATATTCTAGAAAATATGTAATATCGATGGTTGAAAGAAATTTTCGAATCCAACTTGTAGAAGGGGTGAAAAAAAAATCTTAAAATTATATAAAAATGGCAAGTTTCAAAAAAAAGTTTCAGAATGTTGTAGAGAATTTAGTTTAACATAAAAATATTTATTTATATAACTTTTTTTGCTAAATATGAACATTAAGGTTAAGACAACTTCGATTGAATTAACGCAAGTGTGTAAAGGGCCTTATGTATGACTTATTAAGGCCGTAAAAATGAGTTTTTTATTGAAGACTTGTGGCTTGGTTAATATGTTTTTAAACGTCTATTTGTATGAAAGTTGTTCTTTTATTGGCATCTGAATACAGTTTGAGAAGAAAGTGGCTTTATAATATTTTTACTATGGTATTACGACCGGCAGTAACCATTAACCGGCCGGCCTTAATGACTGCTGTACGCAGTGTGTAATCACCTTAATCTTCAGTCCACTGTTAGAAGACCAAAGCCATCAAAGAAGTGGTGGTCGGACCATGGGGCGTTTCGTCCATGGGGTATTTCGTCCATGACACTAATGAATATTTTATTGATAATATATATAAATATATATAATAATATGTTCTACGAAATGACAAATGTAAATATTATTTAAATTTTTGTTTGACGACACGTTTGGTCTAGTGGCTAGTAACCCTAGCTGTTAACCAAACGGTCGCAGGTTCTAATCCCGCTAGGGGCAAATGTTTATGTGTTAACATTTACCTTTGTACCTGAGTCATAGATGTTTGTATTTATAATATGTATGTATTTACAAAAAAAAAAGTAATCTATGTATTATATCAACTGTCTGGTATGTATCCATAATACAAGCATTAGTTGCTTAGTGTGGAACTAGATGGTGCCGTGTGGAATGTGTGTAGATATTTATTTATTTTATTTATTTATTTAAATATAAATAAAAATTCTCTTTATATGTATAGTTTAATACGCTTCCTCTATCCTAGTCCCTAAGTTGCATGCCCAACAGGGTCCATAACACTGGTCTTTATAAATTTTGTATTAACAATAAATGATTAAATTGAAAAAAAAAAAAAATCTGTAAAAATTTTGGGTTCCTTTGTAAAAATTTTCAAAAATGAACTACGCCGACCATTTTAGTTACGAAAAGGTGCAAACTGTTATGTTGCAGTCAGTGTGTGGGGGGGCAGTGGCTCAGTGGTAAATGGGCGACGGACCGTGTCGCGGGTTCAAACGGAAGTGACGACCGTTACAATTGCGCTTCCGCCGAACCAAATTGTTTTTTAAAATACAACATTTCTCCACTTTTTTGACACGGAATTTTGTCATAGGTAATTTAGTCTAAAGCCATGTACATACTGACGCAATAAGTAATAATGACAAACCTCTTCCTTGACCTTCTTAGTTTCATCTATAAAGACGAAAGATTTGATTGTTTGCTTGTTTGTTTGCATTGAATAGGCTCCGAAACTACTGGACCTATTTGAAAAACTCTTTCACTATTCGGAAGCTATATTATCAGTGAGTAACATATAGGCTATATTTTATTAAGTTACGCGGGCTAAGCCGCGTGCAACAGCTAGTACTTAATAAAATAAGTAAATCAGATAGTGTTCTTGCTCTTACAGACTTCACAGTTGCGAAGGCTATCAAGTGGACTGGAAACAGATGGTGACCGATGCCACCAATACATTTCAGAGCAATGACAACCTTCAGCAATGAAAAAGACGACTATTATATATCTACTCTATTATACGATATATCTTAATGGGCACAATGCCCATCTAAGCTAGTCTTAGATATGTAATTATCTAAGACTAGCTGTTGTACATGACTTCATCCATATAACTATAAAATATAGTTAATATGTTACTCGCTGATAACATAGCTGTCTATAGGTGAAACAATTTCTGAAGTCGGTCCACTAGTTTTTGAGTTGAATTACAAACAAAATTCAAAATACATTTTTTTTTTTTCTTTATAATATGAGTATAGATATATATTATGTCAATAGCACGTGAAAGCCAAATCATAAGGTGACTTTGATAAATGTTTGATAAATGTGATGAAAACTTTGAAATTTATAACTTTTACCAGTAGTTAGATTATACTATATAATTTATTTAATAATGATTTCGATGAAAGTAATAAAGAAACGGTAATTTATTCCTTGCTTTACTTCGTAAACAACAAACAACTTCTTCCTTAAGAGCAGGCCCCACGAAAAAAATTCCTACGCTCGCTCCGCCCACGTCCCGCCATCCGGGAGTTACAAGTTGCTCGGCGGCTCTCTAGGATTTTTTTTAATATATCGCAAGATACAGCTTACGTAAGGTTGAATATTGCGTACATTATTTGAAGCATGATTTGGTATGCACTAGCTCGGAACTGAACAACGTAAGTCTCAAAATTGTTTTCGTTAATTATATGAGTAAAAATAAACCTAAGTTTATTTTATTTTGACAATCACTGGTAAACAATGTTTCCTTGCTACGAGCAGTTTTTTGGCGATATAACTCAAGCCGTTTAGTAGAAAAATGTAATATTCTCCGGAAAAGGCGCCGATTTCGATCAAAAAATGTATCGAATGAAAATCACCTAATTATGTTTCTGACTTGATAAATATATATATGTAAATTCCACATTGATCAGATATGTGGTTGACTCAGCACATTTATTTAAAGTTCCCTTAGTTTCACAGGGCCTGGCCTTAACAATAACAACAAATTAGTTCTGTTTGCTTAAATAAGATTATACAATCTTAATTATTTAAAAATAGAAGCTGCGTCTGTATCAAAGGTTTTCAAAGTTGGAGTGAACTCTTCGGCCGCGTATGAAACCGGAGTTTCGTAACCAATTGCGAAACAAGAAAAAATCTACTTTTAACGATACTAAGAAATAGGTTTTTCCTTATATGACACTGGTTTCGGTATAGGAATTTGTAATTAAATAATGTTACGCAACCAGTTACGAAAAGATTACCGCGGTTTCATGAGAGTTCAAAAAGTCTTCTATTGCAATTAGTATCGTGGAAAGTAGATTTTCTTCTTTCGCAATTGGTTACGAAACTCCGGTTTCGTACGCGGCCGAAGGAGGAGTGAACAGGCGTTACTTTATAAAATATAGCCTATGTTTAATCTCTGACAATGTAGCTTTCTATAGGTGAAAGATTTTTTTTTAAATCGGCACAGTAGTTTTGAGTTTATTCATTACAAACAAAACTACTGTTTTATAGTCATCACGCACAATTTTATTTCGTAGGAAATGTGCGAAAAGCCAACTTTTAAAATTAAATATATTTTTGACAAACCTTTTCTCTTTATTATTATAATATCACAGTATAGATATACACATAATGTAATGGACTTTATTGTATGCCCCTGTTTAATATCTCGGCTAAAAGGTAGTTAAACATTAAACATAATGTAAGTACTTGGCACGAACAGACAGACGAAATTATATTTAAGTTACACACCTGCCCCACAAAGTATATACACTTGTGTCGGTCGAACAAGGTTAAGGGTGCTCACAGCCCGCGCGACGAACCGTTAATATTATAGGGGGAAATATTACTGGCCGAAAATTACCGATTGACAGATAACGTGCATTCATGTCATTGTTCTGACATGTCAGTTACGTGTTATGTCCACTGGTGGGCAGGAAATTAAACATGGCATCCCTTTTAGAAATTATATACATAATTATAATTAGGTTCTATTGAATAAAACTATTAAAGTTAATATTGTATTATGACAATATTAACTTATGGATGTGAAACTTGGGCAACCACACAAAAAGACCATCAATCTATCGTACTACAACTATTTTGCATGACAAATGCCAAAGCGGCACATAAAATGTACGCCTAAAACTGAATCATGGCGGAGTCAATGGTAAAAGTTAGTAAAGACCAACTTTTACTATTATGTTGTTGCCTAGGAACGTAATATATATAATACTAGTGGCCCGCTCTCGGCTTCGCACGGGTGCAATTTTTTACTCAATCCAGCTGATAATATTACCTTACATCGCCATCTGTTAGAATCTTTTGGAACTCACAGATAAATAATTGCTGGATTGAATAGGTATCAACAGATGGCGCTATGTTAATAATATATAATTTGCAAAAAAAAATGAGATATAAACTATCCTATCTTTTAAGTTGGACCAAATAACAGATACTTATGAAGTTTGATCAAAGTCGGTTCAGTAGTTTCAGAGTTTATCGCGAACACACATCGTGACGCGAGATTTATATATATATAGATTTTTTTTATTTTTATTTTATTTAATAGAAACACCAACAGTACATCAAAATTAGCTGTCACATACACTTATAAAGATATAAAAACACGTTTACATTTGTGTACCAATTACAGGTATTTACAGCTAGCTACATGTTACATGTTGTCATGAAAATTTAGAAAAAATAATAACAATAATAATAATCATCGTAAAAATGAAAGCAATTAATCAATATTTTTAGACCTTGAGAGTTTCCTTTTAAAACAATTCAAGCTGTCATGAAAAATATCAACCTCTAAGTCATTCTAGATGTCTCAGATCTTTACAGACCTCTAGATGTCTGTAAAAATCTAAAGAAATATATTTTTATTACTTTTAATTTTATTTTATTTCATTTTAAACTCCAATGTGTTGACGTAAGTCACATTTTCTTTAAATGTCAGATGTTTGGTTGGTTTTAAATGACAGATGATAGAGTTCATGCTCTTGAGCTCTCGCTTATGTCATTTTTAAATGTTCCATAAAGTTCTTAGTGTTTTGTATGGCATACGAAATCCATAGTTGTAGTAGATTGATGAAAAATAATCAAATGTTAGTAGCTCGCCAGAGAAATATGAAAGAGTGTTTTAGGCCATGCAAAAAGATACAAGAAGAGGGATGTACATCTGAGAAAGTGTTGAAAATGTTGATTCTGTATTTTTTTTAAATGCTGACAGTTATCTACTTACTTATTTAATTCACGCGATTTTATTTGCCTGTCTTAACATTACCATATATAAAATTTTCTTACGGTTCATAAGGCCTTAATAGGTACCAAAACGGACGAATACCACAATAACAAATTTTCAAAAACACCTAATCCCAAAAAATCGAACCTAATCGGCGGAAGTTAAGCGTAAATTGACGGCTATACTGTTTAGCTGAGCGGTTTTCTTTTCTTTTCTTTTCATTTTTCTTTCTTTTTGTTATCATTTTATTTTAATATAATTTAAATTTCGGTTATAATATTTATTGTTTGGTTGCTATGCGTATGTTATCGTTCGTCTCCATTTCTAGTTTGTAGTCTATCTGTGTATGCCTTAAAATTGCCTCGTGTTACCTATACATATTGTAAGTTTTTTGTTTGTGCTGTTGGTGTACCTTTTGAAAATAAATAAATAAATAATTAAATGTCTTAAATTCAAAATGACAACTGCCTATCAAGTGACTGAATTGTTTCTAAATGGCTGAACAGATTTTGATGAATTTTTTGTGTGTGTCCGAGTGGGTCCTTGAATGGTTTTAAATTTACTGTTGGACCCGACCGCTAGTAGGCAAAAACAGGCACGTGACTCGGTGTTAGTTAAGGTGATGAATACACACTCCGGTTAAGGACAAGGGCAGTGTCCTCGGGAATATTAGTAGTATAACTAAGTATGGTACATAATTATTATGGTGACAGAACTGTGAATTCTTAATAGTGTGCACGCAGACATTGCAAAAGAGAAAAATAAGAGAAAACTTAAAAAATTAGGCGACAAAAACAAAAAATAAAAGTTAAATTTCTAACAAGGTGAAACCGTGGGGCTCTCTTAGTTTATTAAGGGCACACTAACTTATTAGGAAAATAAGTCTAAGTTAATAAATAAATTAATGAAATTTTATTTACTAAGTAATAATTTGATCCCTCAGACAAATTGCTTTCTCAGTTTTATTGGACAATGTAAATATTATTAAGATAACTTTTTATTATGTATAATAAATAAATAAATAAAAAATAAAAAACAAAAATTTATAAAAAAAAATCTCGTTCAGTGACAACCCTGAATCGTAAAATATGATTCACCTCCTAAACAATATATTATTCATAAGGTTCCCGGGGGAATGTGTATGTTGTGTATTTACTTAGCATCAAAATAATTACGAAGGAAATTGATTTAAATTTTTCACAAAGATATAAAGCGGATAACGATTATTTCAATAGCATTAAGCCTGATATAGACGGGGTCAGTAACAAGACAGTACAACAACCCAGTCCAGCGCTGACTTGCTACTGAGCTTGTATAGACACTAGTTTCAAGTCAGTCCAGTGCTGACTTCGCGCCCTCAAGTCAGTCCAGTTGACTAGCCTGCCTGTCTATTTTCGGGCCCAATAGCTTCCCCCACCACGCTACAAAAGTCAGTCCAGTGCTGACTTCGCGCCCTCAAGTCAGTCCAGTTGACTAGCCTGCCTGTCTATTTTCGGGCCCAGTAGCTTCCCCCACCACGCTACAATTGTCAGTCCAGTGCTGACTTCGCGCCCTCAAGTCAGTCCAGTTGACTAGCCTGCCTGTCTATTTTCGGGCCCAGTAGCTTCCCCCACCACGCTACAAAAGTCAGTCCAGTGCTGACTTCGCGCCTTCAAGTCGGTCCAGTTGACTAGCCTGCCTGTCTATTTTCGGGCCCAGTAGCTTCCCCCACCACGCTACAAAAGTCAGTCCAGTGTGTGGCATTGTCTGGACGCGTTCGGGCAGTCGCTGTCGGTTTGTAGTATAGTGTCCACGCTACATTTTAAAGCAATAAAGTCACGTAAATTAAATAACTTACTGGCGATCACATTATTCCACATTAACAATAACTGGGTCCAGTCACAGACCCCGTCTATATCAGGCTTTAAGATTTACGAAAGTCTTATCCCGAAGGAATGAAGAACTTACTTTATTATTATTAGCTGTACGTCGAATCACTTTACACATTATTTATCTTACCTGAAACAAATATAGGCAATTTGTTATTAAAGAACATCACACAAAAATTTGCAATAAATTAAAAAAATTTGAAAAAAAAAATTAATATTAAAAAAAACGAGTTTGTCTGTTACGATTTCACGCCTTAACTACTGAACCGATCATTATGTAATTATGCATAGACGTTGTCAAGGATACATAAAAGTCCTTTCAACTAAAAAAGGTATTGTTTCCGAGGGATCATTAATAACTTAATAACTTTTTTTAATAAACCTTGATTTAAATACACAAAGCAATGAGAATTCTTTATTTAAAAAGGTAGTTAAAAATTTCAAATTCGTCGTATATGTATGTGTATATGTGGGTATTATTAAAATTCCATGTTGCGTCTCTGCGTCAACCGTCTTTACGACGCGGTGCAATTCATATGCAAAATATATCGAAATATATTTGGGGCCATGAAACGTAGCCTACAGCGGGCATACAAAAATATTCATAAAATTAAGTTAAAATACAGATTTCATACTTATTTATAAAATTATATACAGGTATTTTTTTAATAACTATCCAATTTTATTGTAAGTTTTAAATTTAACTTTTTTATTGTACCTACCCACATTCGCCACATTGTAAATTCAAAAACTTAAGTTAGGTTCAAATTAATACCTACGTCAAGTCTTATCTTTTGAAACTAAACTATAAGCATACAACTGACAGACATTTCGCATGACTTATAAATGCCCTGGTACAAGCAAATGTCGACTTTAAGGTGACGAACCTTTTCTTACCCCGACTGTACTCATTTCTCCTTAATTAAATTTATATAATTTTTTTAAACTTTTACTGTAAACTTATAAATCGATAATAAATCGTATCAAGATTAGAAATCTTTTGACAGAACAGAGGTTTCCTCTTAAAGGAATAAATTCTTGAAACTATAAGGCGAGCGAAACCACGAAGTATAGCTAGTCTATACAATTATTATAAAGAAATATGATTTTTATGTTTGCAATGAAGAAACACAAAAACTACTGGACAGATTTTGAAAATTCTTTCACCTATAGAAAGCTCCTTTATCAGCGAGTAACATCGGCTATATTTTATAAAGTTAAACGGGCGAAGTCGCGTGCATCAGCTAGTTTAAGTTGAAGCAAATTTCACTGTATAATCTTTTGACCACAAAGGCACGAACTAGCACTGGCTGGCTTCAATAGGGAAAATTCCAATATGTTTCAGCTTTTGCCTCACTTCTTTATCATCGAAGTATTTTCAAGCTATTTGTGCTCAATAGCATAGCTTGAGAGCATCGAGCCGTTCGCAGCTTGGCTCTGGAAATATTCAATAAAGTTAAGTATACACAAAGTTAGAGGAAATTCACTTAGGAGCTCACATTATTCTTTTCTAGAATAAACTCAGCTTTTTTTCGATTTGAATGTAGGTATCTATATATATTTTTTATAATATAAATGTGGCAGACAGGTGGTTACCGTCGCCTAAGGACACAAGCAACACAAAGGGGAGTGCTAGTGCGCTTTACATGTATGAAAACCGAATTAAAATCAGGCCATTTTAGAGTTTTTTAAGGCGTACTTAAAAAAAAAACTTAACATTTTCTATATATAACTAGCTGTTGCACGCGACTTCGCCTGCGTAACTTAATAAAATATAGCCTATATGTTACTCGCTGATATTCATTAAAAACATACAAAAATACAAACCTCAATATAATATAGCGGTTATTCAGTGAACATTATAATATATTATTATTCAGTAAGTACTTATGCTATGAATTCGAGACATTCAAATGGTGATTTTATTGTTTGAAGTTTTTAGTATGGGGCCACGAAAAAAGATTTTTCTTTTGTTGTTATAACTACAAAAGAACTATCATTATCTTAACATCACAACGACCTTATCTTAACTTTTCACTTGTATTAGTTGATTTAAAAGAATTTGTAAATTAAGTATTACAAGTTATTAGGGGTTAAAGTATGAAATTGCCGATTTGTACTGAAAAATAAAAATTCGTTTTTTTTTTAATTTAACATATTTATTTAATCAAAATAATTACCATTATTATCTATACATTGCTGCCATCTAATAGGAAGCTCATTTATGCCTTTGCGATAGAACTCTGGTGATCTAGATTCGACAAACTGTGTGAAAGCATTTTGCACTGCCTCCTGAGAAGAAAACTTTTTATCACGCAGAAAATTGTCCAAATCACGAAAAAAA
The DNA here is from genome assembly GCA_936446665.2 of Synanthedon andrenaeformis. Lineage (NCBI taxonomy): Eukaryota > Metazoa > Arthropoda > Insecta > Lepidoptera > Sesiidae > Synanthedon > Synanthedon andrenaeformis. The sequence continues at coordinate 520,538 of OW387804.2, read as the reverse complement.
TTACAGTCCGTTGGAGCAAGGTCTGGCGAATACGGAGGGTGACGAATGGTTTCTAATTGCAGTTCCTGTAGAGTTAAAACGGTTTCTCGTGCTGTATGAGGTCTCGCGTTATCATGGAGCAATAATGGTGAAGATCGATTCATAAGTCGGGGCTGTTTTACTGCTAGTTTCGCTATCATTGTTCGGAGTTCGGCGCAGTAGACATCTGCCGTTATTGCTTGACCAGATCGGAGAAAGCTATAGTGAATAACACCACGCTGAGACCACCAAACAGTTACCATTACCTTTTTATTGGTAAGCTTTGCTTTAGGACACTGTTGCGGCGTTTGACCTGGGGTCAGCCATTGCATTTTCCGCTTACGATTATCGTAAAGAATCCATTTTTCATCACATGTCACAATTAGATCCAATATTCCTTCATTTCTGTATCGATTCAACAAGGCAACGCAAGTTTCAACACGCGTTTCTTTCTGCAGATCAGTCAAATCATGAGGCACCCATTTTTTATATTTTTTTATTTTATTGATTTGACAAAATGAGTCAATATTGTTGGTAAGGTAACGTTAAACCATGCCGCTAATTCCTGGGTAGTTTGGCTCGGATCGGCTTCCACCATCTCTTTCAAATCATTGTTATTCACCTGTGTGGGCGGTCTTCCACGTGGTTCGTTCTTCAAATCGAAGTTTCCATCACGAAAGCGTTTAAACCAAAATCGCACAGTGCGTTCATTAGCAGTCCCCTCTCCAAACGCAACATTAATATTGCGAGCTGTTTCTGCCGCGTTAGTTCCGCGTCGGAACTCGTATTCAAAAATCACACGAATTTTCGAAGTATCCATCTTTATTGTCTAAGCTGAATAAAAAAAACAACTGAAAGTTGATAATCGAATGTTGCACATTTTTTAAAAGAAGAACTACATAGGTACCGTATGAAAAAAGTTTCACTCAAAAATCTCAAACCATGAAGGTTCTATGTCAATTCGAAGTACCTATTACAATAAAACGGCAATTTCATACTTTAACCCCTATTATTTTAGACTAGCCGGTGCCTGCGACTTTGTCCGAGTTGAAAAATTAAAAAAAACATATAAGCAAAATAACGCTTTACCTCTTGTTGCTATGGTACATTTTTTGCCTTAATTTTTTATTTTATTTTAGGTGATCCCTTGGGAACAGTTTTTTTTTCTGTATGAAAGGTATCCTATGTCTTTTCCTGTATCCCTAACAACGTGTATGCAAAATTTTATAATGATTGAGCAGTTAAAGCGTGATAGGGTAACAAACAAACACTTTCGCATTTATAATAATATACATAGTTAAGATATAACAACATACATTCCCACCTTATCAGGCTTATTCGAAACAAACAGAGTTCGCGAAGAATGCTCATCTCGAGCCAAGTGTGAAAGCTTTCAAAGTTAATGTTAGCTTTTAAAGTGAGCGAAGCTTCGGGTGGGCTTCTCAGTTCACTGTACGGTGCATATTTATCCTTTAAAACATTTTTCAACTGAATTACTTAAATAAAATTAGAACAAGAGATATACTAGACTACTCGCCCGAACGGGCGAGTTATCATGTTTGATTTTTACCTATTATTTCACTAGAAACATCGCTCACAAGGTGTTGCATATTGGCTCACCAGTCTAGTTTTAAAAATCTGTGAGAATTGACATGTAAAGGTTACTTTTTATATTCTGTGGCAACCTTTGTTGGAAAAAATTAATACAGTACAAAATGGTGGAATATGTTGTTTTATTTTTTATCCGAAATATCTAACTTCGATAATTAAAGCGATCCAACGGGGCAACGACGACATCCGAGCGAGGAGTTGGGTCATCTGGCGACCGATAGGTGATTTTGTACAGTTGAACATAAAAACTTAATAAAATATTAAAATGGAAACGAGTTGTCCAGTGATAATAGGTAAAAATCAAACATGATAACTCGCCCGTTCGGGCGAGATTAATTTGGGCGAGTGGTTCATTATGTCTTTTTTTTTAAATAAAATCAAAATGATACATTCATCCTAAGGATGAAATCAGTCCACGCGAACGAAGTCGCAGGCGTCTAGTCTATATTAATATTATAAAAAGAATTTGCTTTTTTGTTTGTAATAAATAAACTCAAAAATTAGTGAAGAGGTTATAAAAAGCTATAAAAATAATAAAATAATTATATATAAAGCTATTTTATCAGCTAGCAACATAGGCTATATTTTATAAAGTTACGCGGGCGAAGCTGCGTGCAACAGCTGGTAACGAATAAAAACTTCGTGTCACGTTGTTTGTCCGCGATGAACTCCTAAACTACTGAACAGATTTTGAAAATGCTTTCACCTAGAAAAAGCTATTTTATCAGCTAGCAACATATGCTATATTTTAAAAAGGTACACGGACGAAGTCGCTTGCAATAACTAGTAATATATAAATTTAATTTTTTTTATGTATTTGTGAAGTTAGCTGCTAAATAAACACAATATAATTATTTTAATGCAATTGTTACTTCCCCCATAGGACAGGCAGAGCCTAGTGTGGGGGACAGAAATATGTTAAAACTAAAGTTGTTATTTTGAAATAAATTTCTTTATTCTTTATATAAGTTACAGCAGTCTAAATAGTATAATGTGTGAGAAGCCTTATCTTGAAGAGGTGAATGCACTGCAGTCATTGGTCCCACTACTCTTCTATAACTAATGCTTCGGAATCAAGCTCTCACTCTAGCTTTTGCCTGCGGTATTCACAGCTTTCTGAGCTGTTTTCTAAGTAAGAATGTAAGTAAACATTACAATATTTTCTTTCACATTTAGCTTAGGGGTACTACTGACTATAGATGTTACTTAGAACTTTCACTGGTGCAGGCTGTGCCTCCAGTAATTAAGGAGGCATCCGCCCAAGTGTTGCTTTAACTTGAACTATGATGGTTTTGTTTGATGAAAAAAAATATATAGAAGAACTAGTGGCCTGCTCCCGGCTTCGCTCGGGGTGCTTTTTTGCAATCCAGCCGATAAATTACTTTAAACCGCCATCTGTGAGAACCTTATGGAACTCACAGATAAATAATTGCTGTATTGAATAAGTATCAACAAATGGCGCTATGTTAATAATATTATATAATTTAAGAAAAAATAATAAACAAAATGTAATATAAACTATCCTATCTTTTAAGTTGGACCAAATAACAGATACTTATGAAGTTTGATCAAAGTCGGTTCAGTAGTTTCAGAGTTTATCGCGAACACACATCGTGACGCGAGATTTATATATATATATATAGATGTCTGTAAAAATCTAAAGAAATATATTTTTATTACTTTTCCTATCCTTAATCCTATTATGATAGACAGGGCACTTGCATCAATCACATGTGGCGTTGGTTGTGTTATTGGTGACGGTAGCCACTACGATCAAGTTGACCTTTAGCCTGTCTGTCGACCTTAACATAAAAAGAAATTTAAGTTAATAGCGCCCATTTATGAAGAACAGATTTAAAAGTTATCTATACTCATATTATAAATGTGAAAAGTGTGTCTGTCTGTCTGTCTGTCTGTTACGTTTTCACGCCTCAACTACTAGACCGATCATAGTGAAATGTTTCATACACATTGTCAGGGATACAGGAAAGGACATGGGGGGTACTTTTTATCCAGAAAAAAAAATTTACCCCTAAAACAAAATAAAAAACTAACGTCTGGTCAAAGTGTTATAGCGAAAAGAGGTTATATTGTTTACATGGCGGACGAAGACGCGGCCACCAGCTAGTGTACAAGATATAAAATGAAATGCAAACGTGATGATATAAAAATAAACATCGCCCACGCCATGACTCAAAGGCTATAGAACCTCCCCGCCCACGAGTTAGTCCTTTAGTACCTACTTATTACGAGCGCATAGATCTATCCATAGGAGCTAAATGTCTGGAACTAATGCCAATGAACCTTTCAAGTTTTATGTTATAACTTTTTCCATTTATTGTTTAACTAGCTGGTGCCCGCGACTTCGTCCACGATCAAAATGTTTATACAGCCTAAAGCCTTCCTCGATAAACGGACTATCAAATACAAAAAGAATTTTTCAATTCGAACCAGTAGTTCCTGCGATTAACGCGTTCAACCGCCTTATTTGACAGAAACCGTGATAACTCGTCAAATATAGATAACATATTGATGAGATATACATATAAACTATGCTAAGAAATTTCTCTTTCCATCGATACTATTAGGAACAAAATCCGTTAACAACTTTCCGAGATTAGCGCACACGTACAGACATACAGACAGAGAAGAAGGAGGACTTTATTTTACACTAGCGATCCGCTCCACTAGCGGCTTTGCATGGGTGATTTTTTTTCTGAAAATCTATATCTATACTAATATTATAAAGAGAGAAGATTTGTAAGTTTATAATGAATAAATTCAAAAAACTACTGGACAGATTTTGAAAACTTTTTCACCCATAGAAAGTTACATTATCAGTAAATTATTATTATTATTTTTTCAAAATAAATATATTAGTTTTTTTGGTATTTTGTTTTATTTAATAATATCAGAGTTTCACATAGAGAGAGACGGCGGGAAATATACTATGTAGATGTAATATAAAGAAGATTTTTACAAGAACAATGTCGCGCCTCGACTCGTGTGTAGACACCTTTATTTATGGCGTTGACCTTGGAAAGGTTAAACCTTGCACCGTCTGGCTATTCGAGTTTCGTTCGATGTAATTTGTTCAAATTACTCTATAACACGGAGGTTGCTCTTAATGTATACATACATACAGATTACATACAATATTATATAGGTAGGTATAGGTATTCATTATTTATTTACTAGTTGGTGCACGCGACTTAGTCTGCGTTGAAAAATAAAAAATATATGACCAATTTAACGAATGTCATTGTCATATTCATTTCTATCATACTTTTTCTAGGGGTTGGAATTAAATTTTTAGAATTAAATTGGAATTTAAAACGGAAACGGAAATAAAACGGTTTTTTATTTATTAATGTGTCCTTGTGTCCCTATGTCCTTTAATGTATCTGTTAGTTCCATAAGGTTCTCACAGATGGCGGTTTAAAGTAATTTATCGGCTGGATTGCAAAAAAGCACCCCGGGCGAAGCCGGGAGCGGGCCACTAGTCTAATATATAAAATTCTCGTGTCGCGGTGTTTGTTGCCAAACTCCTCCGAAACGGCTGGACTGATTTTGATGAAATTTTGTGTGCTTATCGGGTAGGTCTGAGAATAGGAGAACATCTATTTTCCATGCCCCTAAGTGATATTTTTTTGTATGGCAAAACAACGTTTGCCGGGTCAGCTAGTATGTTTACATATATTGATTTTTCTCGGTAATTCTTGGTAGCCTATAACTTTCCACAAGAACTGTGATATCAAAAGCAAAAAGAAGATAAAAATCCGGATGGTATTAGCACGTTGAACCAAACATACTCTTCGGCGTTATTATTTATAGTATTATACTATAGTAAAGCCAAGGAGACAGCGTAAACAAACCCGACCCTCTGTCCTATTCCCTCACACGAAGCGGCCGGCGCTATCTTATTCGTGGTACAGGAAGCCATCTTAACAACCCTTGAATTCTTTCCGTTGTCTCGTTGGCCTTGCTATAGCTTGTGCTCGCGAGTCGCGACTTTGTCTGTGTCTTAGATATATTATCAATCAAAATTTATTTAAAGATTTTTCTTTTCTTTTCTTTACTTGATTAAGGTACCCTATACATGTCCTCTTCCATACCCCTGACAACATGGTATGCAAAATTTCACAATGATCGGTTAAGAAGTTGACGCGCGACAGCGTAACAAACAAACAAACTCGCTTCGCATTTACTATATTAAAATAGTAGCGCCAACTAAGTAATTTGAAACGTATACTATTTTCCAACCGGAAAACTCACTACCCCCGACGTGCAGTCGGAATAACATTGGCCATTGTAAAATGTGAAACCTAATTTGAGCCTGTGTACTGCGGTGGCATGTTGGCAGCTCCAACTATGTTATTCGGCATGAAAATGTATGAGAAGGCTCTATTCTACGACTAGCAGCGGCATGACATGGCATGTAACTCGTGTAATGTTATTTACGGTATGCGTTTAAAGGGAAAATTGCCAACGTGGCAATCTACTGTGATTATGGAGAAGATAATAATTACAGGTCATGTTCGAGACGTCATGTCAATTTTTATATAAAACGATTATTCGTCTGTGTAACTTTTTAATCCATACTATATTATAAATGCGAAAGTAAATCTGCATATATTTGATGCTATATAAATTCTTATTAGATATATTATGTAACCGCTCTACGTCCCTGTTTCGTTTGGTCCACGACTTTTGAACTATCCTGTATATAGATAGTATAAAGCAAGGTCGACGCCCTTGACTTTGACAAGTATCGCAAATTGTCAATAGTCGTCAACGGGAACCATTTTGATCTGCTATTGTCTTTTACTGCTCATCGATGTCACCGGCGACAGATTCATTAGTGCGACATAGCTGTAAAATGCATGCAATGGAGGTTTTTTTTTTATAATATAAAGGTGGCAGACAGGCTGGCGGCCCACTTGACGGTAGGTGGTTACCGTCGCCTAAGGACACAAGAAACACAAAGGGGTGTGCTAGTGCGCTGCTTATCCTGTAGGAATTTGTTTACAGCTCGCTTGAAGTAGCCCATACTGTGGCTAGGTGCAAACACCTCAGGAGGGAGATTGTTCCAAAGTTCGCGCGTCCGCGGGATAAAGTTTCCACTCATCCGGACTGTGCGTAGTAGCACTTATCCGCGGGATAAAGTTTCCACTCATCCGGACTGTGCGTAGTAGCACTTATCCGCGGGATAAAGTTTCCACTCAACCGGACTGTGCGTAGTGGCACTTATCCGCGGGATAAAGTTTCCACTCATCCGGACTGTGCGTAGTAGCACTTATCCGCGGGATAAAGTTTCCACTCACCCGGACTGTGCGTAGTAGCACTTATCCGCGGGATAAAGTTTCCACTCATCCGGACTGTGCGTAGTAGCACTTATCCGAGGGATAAAGTTTCCACTCATCCGGACTGTGCGTAGTAGCACTTATCCGCGGGATAAAGTTTCCACTCACCCGGACTGTGCGTAGTAGCACTTATCCGCGGGATAAAGTTTCCACTCATCCGGACTGTGCGTAGTAGCACTTATCCGCGGGATAAAGTTTCCACTCATCCGGACTGTGCGTAGTAGCAACACCTTATGCAAGTAATGCGGATGAACTCCACATCTATGACGCGCAGTACGGTGTTTTTTTTTATTTATATTGCTAGCGACCCGCCTTCGGCTTCTCACGGATCCAATGTTTTCTGAAAAATAACCTATATATGCAAAATTACTCTTTCCATTAATCAAAAATCGTATTAAAATTTATTGGTTTAGATAGAAGATACGCAAACAGACACAGGTGGCCAATGACTTTATTTTAAACTAGCTTTTGCACGCGACTTCGTCCGCGTAACTCTACAAAACATAGCCTATGTCACTCGCTGATAACGTAGCTTTTTATAGGTGAAAGAATTTTTAAAATCGGTCCACTAGTTTTTGAGTTTATTCATAACAAACATACAAAAATATCAGTATAGATAACATTTTCATTATATCAATACAGTTTTCTTATTTGACAACCCTATGTTTACCGGGCTACTCTAACTTACGGTTTTATAATAACACTATTTGTAAGTATACATTTTATCGAAAAAAAAAACGTCCATTTTCGTATTACAAACAGTTACAAACAAGAAAAAAAAATATCTAAATGGTTTGCATAAGCGAAACGAAACTGATCGATTTACTAAGTGACTTTTGTTTGTTGAATTAGAAACAGTCTTATTTATTATTAAAAATTTTCTCACTCCATTATTTTACTGTGAAACTTTTTTATGTTTTTTGACGGTCCACTTGATGGTAGGGCAAGTGCGCAAATTTGATTTTATTATAAAACTTCCCTGGAAAAATATGTAACTTGTGGTGTATTTTTTTAATTATCTTTTTAATTTTTGGGGCCTACAAAGGTTTTTATAACCTTACAAAGGTATGTCAGCCCAATCATCCCCTGAGCTTAAAAAAAATCAGTCAGAAGCAGCCCGAGATCAGCCGTCGTCGACCCTTTGCCCATATCAGTTTGTATGTAGAATAGAATAGAATAAGATTTTATTTGTAGCAAATGACATTTAAAACATACATAAGTAACATATAGAAAGACAAACACAAACCGGCTCCAACTCAGCATTATGCAGGTTATAAAAACCTGCGCTGGTCTTCAGTTAGAGCCGATGGTGAGGTTACACACTTACTAAACAAAACCTCAGACTAATTAAAGAGTTATGACAAAACATAATACATAAAATTTACAAAACAAAGAAAATAAACCTATAAATGTCAGGACGTCATCTATCATCTATGTCATATATGTCATATATGACATATATGTCATCTATGTCATCACTGTCAACTATGTCATCTTATCAGGACGTCATCTATCATCTATGTCATCTTATCAGGACATCCTGCGCTGCGCTTGCTCTCTACTCGAGGGTGTTGGACCCTTTAGTTAGACCTTCAAGTTCTGACCCTACCTAAGAAAAAATTCCCGTTGGATCCGCTGTTAAATACCGCGTTGGATCCCGATGAAAGGTACAGCGAGAACCTTCCGGCCCCAACGGCCCAAGGCTCTCCATACTATGCGTCCTGCCGACTGCCTTCGTACAGCTACAGATCTCATTTCTGCTGCCCTATTTCCCTATTCTATTTGTGGTTTTTAAAACCTATCGACATGTATAAGCATGGTTAAAAACGTCATAGACATTTTGACACCTGCTTAGTGAATACCAAAGTTGATATTATGACGGATAACACGAAACGAGAAAAAATCATAGAATATTGCACGAAAATAGCGCGGATGTCAATAGACAGTAACAAAAACTGACCGTACTAAACTGATTAATGTATAGTAAATACTCATATAAACATGATAATAAAATAGATACAGAATGTCCCTGACTCTCGCCAGGGGAACATGTGAACCCCCCGACCCCTTAACGTAACATTGTCAACCTAATTGTAAAATTTAAAAATTGTAAAATCTAAATATACGGCCCGTGAGGGTGGGGTAAACCCTGGGGGAATTTTTTTTTTTAAAAGTAGACAATAGGCTAGTTGACAAAATTTGGAAATTAGTTTAAAACTATAGCTTAGCATCTATTTCACCCCAAAAATATATTATTTTAAGAAAAATAGGTCTTTTACATTAGTATTTTGAGTTTTTAGAAATGAACTTGAAATTGACCGCGAAAAAGGCCAAGACTGTCATGGCGTCTTTAATGACGTCACACCTCGCGAAACAGTCGTGTTTGTTTATGACAGTCAATTGTGTCAATGACAGCTACAACATGGCGTTTCGCGAGGTGTGACGTCACGCTTCCATGCCTACTCTGATCGGTGTTTAATGTCACGTGATTAAACGCCTCATTTTGTCGATTTTATTTTCCAAAAATATTATTAACCTATTATTATTTTAATAGAAAAGTTGTTTTTTTGTTTACTAATTATCATGGTTAATCATTAGAAACTCTAAGCCATCCGATTTATTCTTAGTGGAAACAAGCCTATTGTCGAGTCTATAAGTGCATCGAGTCGATAACCACAGCAAAACCAAACATAGATAATAGGCCCGCTGATTCGGTCACGCGGTGTAACCCCGAGTATAGCCTTCTAAGATAACGTAAATATACTTTAAATAAAATAGTTTTCAATTCTACTATAGAGAATGTTATGAAAAATCAACTTAGTAATGTTTCACGGTTCACTAACGACACAAATTACTGTCCAAATTGTGGCAATTTCATCGGCTAACATAATCAGTGCAATATTGTTACAAATAGTGATGAGACACTGTTGTTTTACGGTTTATCGATATCTATAGAGCTATCTAATGCTAACAAAATAATAAGTTTTTTATAATATTTATTGTTTTTTATATAGGTAAATTGTAAAATATAAATTGCAAAAAATTTAAATTTAAGAAAGAAAATAAATACCTGAATAAAAAATAATAATCATAATGACTTTATTTCAGACACTTACATATTCACAAAAAAAAGTAAAATTAATAAATAAACATAAAGTGACTCTACGTATCACTTGAAAGTATGAAAGAGGCATGAACAGGGAAGGTTTACATATATATATATATATGTACAGGGTGGTTCAAAAATCGTGGATTAAACGTAACAAGGACGTATAGGCGGTTATTTGCAATAAAAAATCTCCCTAGAGTGCTACCCTATTTTTTTTAAAATATCTTTACACATTCCACACAGCACCATCTGGTTCCACACTAAGCAGTATTATGTATACCAGACAGTTGATATAGTACATAAATTACTTTTTTTTTTTGTAAATACATACATATTATAAATACATACATCCATGACTCAGGTACAAAGCTAAAATGTTAACACAAAAACATTTGCCCCTAGCGGGATTCGAACCCGCAACCGTTTGGTTAACAGCTAGGGTTACTAGCCACTAGACCAAACGTGTCGTCAAATCGTGAGTTAATTTTCAAGAAACGCGAACAGAATGAAGCCGAAAATAAACTTAAGGATAAACAATTTGAAATTCTTGAAAATTCCATCGTCTGCAGACCAATTTCTTTTCAGCGTAAGAATAAAAAGACAAACGAGTGGGGTGGGGGAAAGATGGAAGTTAGTGAAATACGCGCGGACGTGCACATTGTAATGAAGAGAGAGCAGGCACGTAGTCCGTTGCTCTGTTTCCATTGTAGCACGATATCTTATATTCATTTATGTGTTTCCAAATTAGTGGTTCGCGTACCCCGGGGTACGCATACTAGCATTAAGGGGTACGCAGGGCATCACAATCACGCGGCAATTTAATGTTAATGAATTCAATTCGTAAAAAAACAAGTATATTTTTAATCAATCAATGTACCGTACCGAAATAATAACAGTTTACCTGTCTTGCGTACCCCACGCGAGTTTGAGGTAATTCTTGTAGTGGTGCGCAGGGAAAAGTAATTGGTTTTTACTTATGTATTTATGATTACCTGGATTAAACTAAAAGATATTTTTTTATTTAAAATTGACGAATTCTCAAATCGACAGATTTTCAACGGTCAGATTTTTAAGTCGTCCATAAAATGTTTTCTTAAAATCATTTTTGTTTGCGTCCTACAGACAAGCTTTTTGTTTTCCATACTTAGAATAGAGCGTAAAGGTCTCAGACTGAGAGACTTAGATTGAAAAGATAGTGCCCTTTCGAAGAAATGCCTTAAAGCCTACCGATCGGAATAGGGGGAGGTTTTAGTCCGTAGGTCACTGGACAGACACAATTTCCAGTGGAGTCGGGCATGCTTATGCAAAACTTGGGGCTTCAGTATCTATGATGGATTTCCTCCTCCTAAGAAAAAGAAATCAGAATAGATACAGTGGCTCTACAGTAAGTCAGAAAGATGGCGTCTGTTCTCAACGGTAGCGGATACTTTGCCGAAAAAATGAAGTTTTGTAAGTCAACTTAGTCGTGTCGCGTGAAACAATGGAGATGAGTAAAGGAAATCGTCCGTAACGCGTGTCGCGAGGTCGCACGATAATTCGTCGCGGTTGCGTATTTATAGAAATCATATTCAATGACGTTTCATTCAATTGAAATAAACTTCAATGACTATTGCTTTTTTTTTAATTAGATTTTTTTAAACCGACAAAAGTTATAATTTTTTTTTTAATTTTGAGTTTTTTTTTTAAATTTACAAGAAATTATAATTTTCTCTATACTTTTGCCCTAAACTATTTTAAATTAGGGGGTGAAGTTGAATCGATTTTGATGTTTTTTTTATTGTTTGTTTGAAAGGTGACATGATTGGAATCTTTCTTAGCTATAATTTATGAAGGTCTCTTCCCGTGTTTGAAATCAAACAAATTATATAACACTAGCGAGCCGCCCCCGGCTTCGCACGGATTTTTTTGCAAGTTATATATAAATAAAAACCTTCCTCGTTTAACGCTCTATTCATCGGTGAAAACCATATTAAAATCCGTTGCGTAATTTAAAATATCTAAGCGTGCATACATAGGGACACACGGCCGGAAACGACTTTATTTTATACTAGCTTTTACACGCGGGTTCGCCCGCGTAACTCGCTGATAATATAGCTTCCCAACAGTGAAAGAATTTTTCAAATCGGTCTAGTAGATTCGGAGCCTATTGAATGCAAACAAACAATCAATCTATCTTCTTTACATATAGATTACATGTATATATGTAAAGATTATTCAGGATTCTCGTTTAGTAAGAGATAGTGAAAGCGTTTTACAAAAATGACCCCGTCCCTCCACATATCACACGATATCAATACGTTGATATATTGACCCGGAAAATGTCTCACATCTGCGACTTCCCCACTCGAGACTTATATTGATAAGTTTAGGAAATAAAGTGAAACATATGTGCAAGCTAGTCACAAACTCTACGATCTGTATTTTTTTTAATAAAAAAAAACAGTATTTTTATATTAAGATAGGCAGATAGGCAGACAGGCTGACGGTCTCTAGGGCCCGTTCCCACTGTCGGCATCGGCACGGCTTAGGATTTTAGGTGGCAAATGTATATATATAAAAATCTCGTGTCACGATGTATGTTCGCGATAAACTCTGAAACTACTGAACCGACTTTGATCAAACTTCATAAGTATCTGTTATTTGGTCCAACTTAAAAGATAGGATAGTTTATATCTCATTTTGTTTATTATTATCTTTTTAATTATATAATATTATTAACATAGCGCCATCTGTTATTATCTGTGAGTTCCATAAGGTTCTCACAGATGGCGGTTTAAAGTAATTTATCGGCTGGATTGCAAAAAAGCACCCCGGGCGAAGCCGGGAGCGGGCCACTAGTACCTAGTAATATACATTAACGTCATGGCAATAAAGTAGAAATTTCCAATACATTTTTTTTATATATAAAATGGGTTTGCTCTCGGCCAACATCCAGGTGTGTAGCGAAGATGAGGCCTATGATGGAGCGAACCTCATTCTCAACCCAGAAGATGCCTATTCACTCGAACTTTGAATAGATTCGGGTTATATGTGCTCGGAAATAGACGCCGGCAGGGAGTTCCAAACCTTTAAAGGGTGTTTTGAAGCGCTTAGTCAGAAATAGATGGGGATATCTATTGACAAGATGACGATGGTAACCAGCCGTATGTCTGTATGTCCGATGGAAAAAGGGGAAGGCGGTATGAGTTCATGCAGCTCCTGAGCACACTCTCCGAAGTGCATCTTATAAAAGACACATATAATCGGATTTTTAATTAGATGGACTGAAATGACAGTAGGAATCGACCTTTTTTTTTAAAATGTTGCAAGCATGAAGCGTAGTGTTGTAGTATGACTCATTTATAAGCGAGCTCGATCATTATGGTCGAGTTGTATCGATCATGTTATAAAAGAAGAGAACAAAATGATGCAACTCGATCACCTTATTGATCGTGACAAAAAGTTTTATAATAACTGTAACCGACTCGGATTCTGAAACTGATTATTCAGAAATAGATAGTGATGAAGAAAGTTCGTTTTTTTATTTTATTTTTTATCCATTTACTCTTTCGATAGGGTATTTGCCTAGTTTCAAAAAGTGATTAATTTTAATTATTGATGAATTTTAAGCTAATTTTTTTTAATAATATTTTATTGTTGTTATCCGGTTATCAATTATACAAAAAAAAAAAAGCTTGATCAATAACTAACAATAAGTATAAACAGTGAACTTTCTATTGAAAAACAGGCAAATAAAAGTATTTTCAAGTATCTATTTCCGTCACTACATTTATAAATCCACGCTACTTATGCTACTGAGCAACCCAAATTCAAACTAACAAACTTATCATAAAATAAAAAAGATTGAAACTCGATTACTCAGGATACAACACTATTTTTACATTACAATAAAATGGCAACCCACCAAATGTCATTTTAGTCCATCTAATTAAAAATCCAATTATAGACTGGCAATATTGCGTCTATATGTACCAAGCTCTGTAACTTAGTTTTTAAAAGCGTAGTTACTGTCGCCAATGAGTCTCCTAGCTCTGTGTTCCACTGAGTCGAGTTTACGGTAGTAACTACTTATTAATCTGTGGTCGAGTGCAGCAAGTTGGTATTTAGCTGAACCATCCCAGAGTTGGGAGAAATACTCCATGCAAGTTCGTACTTGCGCCTGAAGCGGTTATCACACTTTACAATATGAAGGTACCTAAGTAGTGAACTTAGTAATCACACTACACAAGATTGATTTCTAAATCGAAGTAATAGAATTTAAAATAGATAAATAAATAAATAAATAAATAAATAAATAAATAAATAAATAAATAAATAAATAAATAAATAAATAAATAAATAAATAAATAAATAAATAAATAAATAAATAAATAAATAAATAAATAAATAAATAAATAAATAAATAAATAAATAAATAAATAAATAAATAAATAAATAAATAAATAAATAAATAAATAAATAAATAAATAAATAAATAAATAAATAAATAAATAAATAAATAAATAAATAAATAAATAAATAAATAAATAAATAAATAAATAAATAAATAAATAAATAAATAAATAAATAAATAAATAAATAAATAAATAAATAAATAAATAAATAAATAAATAAATAAATAAATAAATAAATAAATAAATAAATAAATAAATAAATAAATAAATAAATAAATAAATAAATAAATAAATAAATAAATAAATAAATAAATAAATAAATAAATAAATAAATAAATAAATAAATAAATAAATAAATAAATAAATAAATAAATAAATAAATAAATAAATAAATAAATAAATAAATAAATAAATAAATAAATAAATAAATAAATAAATAAATAAATAAATAAATAAATAAATAAATAAATAAATAAATAAATAAATAAATAAATAAATAAATAAATAAATAAATAAATAAATAAATAAATAAATAAATAAATAAATAAATAAATAAATAAATAAATAAATAAATAAATAAATAAATAAATAAATAAATAAATAAATAAATAAATAAATAAATAAATAAATAAATAAATAAATAAATAAATAAATAAATAAATAAATAAATAAATAAATAAATAAATAAATAAATAAATAAATAAATAAATAAATAAATAAATAAATAAATAAATAAATAAATAAATAAATAAATAAATAAATAAATAAATAAATAAATAAATAAATAAATAAATAAATAAATAAATAAATAAATAAATAAATAAATAAATAAATAAATAAATAAATAAATAAATAAATAAATAAATAAATAAATAAATAAATAAATAAATAAATAAATAAATAAATAAATAAATAAATAAATAAATAAATAAATAAATAAATAAATAAATAAATAAATAAATAAATAAATAAATAAATAAATAAATAAATAAATAAATAAATAAATAAATAAATAAATAAATAAATAAATAAATAAATAAATAAATAAATAAATAAATAAATAAATAAATAAATAAATAAATAAATAAATAAATAAATAAATAAATAAATAAATAAATAAATAAATAAATAAATAAATAAATAAATAAATAAATAAATAAATAAATAAATAAATAAATAAATAAATAAATAAATAAATAAATAAATAAATAAATAAATAAATAAATAAATAAATAAATAAATAAATAAATAAATAAATAAATAAATAAATAAATAAATAAATAAATAAATAAATAAATAAATAAATAAATAAATAAATAAATAAATAAATAAATAAATAAATAAATAAATAAATAAATAAATAAATAAATAAATAAATAAATAAATAAATAAATAAATAAATAAATAAATAAATAAATAAATAAATAAATAAATAAATAAATAAATAAATAAATAAATAAATAAATAAATAAATAAATAAATAAATAAATAAATAAATAAATAAATAAATAAATAAATAAATAAATAAATAAATAAATAAATAAATAAATAAATAAATAAATAAATAAATAAATAAATAAATAAATAAATAAATAAATAAATAAATAAATAAATAAATAAATAAATAAATAAATAAATAAATAAATAAATAAATAAATAAATAAATAAATAAATAAATAAATAAATAAATAAATAAATAAATAAATAAATAAATAAATAAATAAATAAATAAATAAATAAATAAATAAATAAATAAATAAATAAATAAATAAATAAATAAATAAATAAATAAATAAATAAATAAATAAATAAATAAATAAATAAATAAATAAATAAATAAATAAATAAATAAATAAATAAATAAATAAATAAATAAATAAATAAATAAATAAATAAATAAATAAATAAATAAATAAATAAATAAATAAATAAATAAATAAATAAATAAATAAATAAATAAATAAATAAATAAATAAATAAATAAATAAATAAATAAATAAATAAATAAATAAATAAATAAATAAATAAATAAATAAATAAATAAATAAATAAATAAATAAATAAATAAATAAATAAATAAATAAATAAATAAATAAATAAATAAATAAATAAATAAATAAATAAATAAATAAATAAATAAATAAATAAATAAATAAATAAATAAATAAATAAATAAATAAATAAATAAATAAATAAATAAATAAATAAATAAATAAATAAATAAATAAATAAATAAATAAATAAATAAATAAATAAATAAATAAATAAATAAATAAATAAATAAATAAATAAATAAATAAATAAATAAATAAATAAATAAATAAATAAATAAATAAATAAATAAATAAATAAATAAATAAATAAATAAATAAATAAATAAATAAATAAATAAATAAATAAATAAATAAATAAATAAATAAATAAATAAATAAATAAATAAATAAATAAATAAATAAATAAATAAATAAATAAATAAATAAATAAATAAATAAATAAATAAATAAATAAATAAATAAATAAATAAATAAATAAATAAATAAATAAATAAATAAATAAATAAATAAATAAATAAATAAATAAATAAATAAATAAATAAATAAATAAATAAATAAATAAATAAATAAATAAATAAATAAATAAATAAATAAATAAATAAATAAATAAATAAATAAATAAATAAATAAATAAATAAATAAATAAATAAATAAATAAATAAATAAATAAATAAATAAATAAATAAATAAATAAATAAATAAATAAATAAATAAATAAATAAATAAATAAATAAATAAATAAATAAATAAATAAATAAATAAATAAATAAATAAATAAATAAATAAATAAATAAATAAATAAATAAATAAATAAATAAATAAATAAATAAATAAATAAATAAATAAATAAATAAATAAATAAATAAATAAATAAATAAATAAATAAATAAATAAATAAATAAATAAATAAATAAATAAATAAATAAATAAATAAATAAATAAATAAATAAATAAATAAATAAATAAATAAATAAATAAATAAATAAATAAATAAATAAATAAATAAATAAATAAATAAATAAATAAATAAATAAATAAATAAATAAATAAATAAATAAATAAATAAATAAATAAATAAATAAATAAATAAATAAATAAATAAATAAATAAATAAATAAATAAATAAATAAATAAATAAATAAATAAATAAATAAATAAATAAATAAATAAATAAATAAATAAATAAATAAATAAATAAATAAATAAATAAATAAATAAATAAATAAATAAATAAATAAATAAATAAATAAATAAATAAATAAATAAATAAATAAATAAATAAATAAATAAATAAATAAATAAATAAATAAATAAATAAATAAATAAATAAATAAATAAATAAATAAATAAATAAATAAATAAATAAATAAATAAATAAATAAATAAATAAATAAATAAATAAATAAATAAATAAATAAATAAATAAATAAATAAATAAATAAATAAATAAATAAATAAATAAATAAATAAATAAATAAATAAATAAATAAATAAATAAATAAATAAATAAATAAATAAATAAATAAATAAATAAATAAATAAATAAATAAATAAATAAATAAATAAATAAATAAATAAATAAATAAATAAATAAATAAATAAATAAATAAATAAATAAATAAATAAATAAATAAATAAATAAATAAATAAATAAATAAATAAATAAATAAATAAATAAATAAATAAATAAATAAATAAATAAATAAATAAATAAATAAATAAATAAATAAATAAATAAATAAATAAATAAATAAATAAATAAATAAATAAATAAATAAATAAATAAATAAATAAATAAATAAATAAATAAATAAATAAATAAATAAATAAATAAATAAATAAATAAATAAATAAATAAATAAATAAATAAATAAATAAATAAATAAATAAATAAATAAATAAATAAATAAATAAATAAATAAATAAATAAATAAATAAATAAATAAATAAATAAATAAATAAATAAATAAATAAATAAATAAATAAATAAATAAATAAATAAATAAATAAATAAATAAATAAATAAATAAATAAATAAATAAATAAATAAATAAATAAATAAATAAATAAATAAATAAATAAATAAATAAATAAATAAATAAATAAATAAATAAATAAATAAATAAATAAATAAATAAATAAATAAATAAATAAATAAATAAATAAATAAATAAATAAATAAATAAATAAATAAATAAATAAATAAATAAATAAATAAATAAATAAATAAATAAATAAATAAATAAATAAATAAATAAATAAATAAATAAATAAATAAATAAATAAATAAATAAATAAATAAATAAATAAATAAATAAATAAATAAATAAATAAATAAATAAATAAATAAATAAATAAATAAATAAATAAATAAATAAATAAATAAATAAATAAATAAATAAATAAATAAATAAATAAATAAATAAATAAATAAATAAATAAATAAATAAATAAATAAATAAATAAATAAATAAATAAATAAATAAATAAATAAATAAATAAATAAATAAATAAATAAATAAATAAATAAATAAATAAATAAATAAATAAATAAATAAATAAATAAATAAATAAATAAATAAATAAATAAATAAATAAATAAATAAATAAATAAATAAATAAATAAATAAATAAATAAATAAATAAATAAATAAATAAATAAATAAATAAATAAATAAATAAATAAATAAATAAATAAATAAATAAATAAATAAATAAATAAATAAATAAATAAATAAATAAATAAATAAATAAATAAATAAATAAATAAATAAATAAATAAATAAATAAATAAATAAATAAATAAATAAATAAATAAATAAATAAATAAATAAATAAATAAATAAATAAATAAATAAATAAATAAATAAATAAATAAATAAATAAATAAATAAATAAATAAATAAATAAATAAATAAATAAATAAATAAATAAATAAATAAATAAATAAATAAATAAATAAATAAATAAATAAATAAATAAATAAATAAATAAATAAATAAATAAATAAATAAATAAATAAATAAATAAATAAATAAATAAATAAATAAATAAATAAATAAATAAATAAATAAATAAATAAATAAATAAATATCTCCACACATTCCACACAGCACCATCTAGTTCCACACTAAGCAACTTAATGATTGTATTATGGATACCAGACAGTTGATATAATACATAGATTACTTTTTTTTTTGTAAATACATACATATTATAAATACAAACATCCATGACTAAGGTACAAAAGTAAATGTTAACACATAAACATTTGCCCCTAGCAGGATTCGAACCCGCGACCGTTTGGTTAACAGCTAGGGTTACTAGCCACTAGACCAAACGTGTCGTCGTGATAAAATCAAAATTGGATTCAATCTGTTCTAACTGCTATTACACTTTCCAATTTCCTAAATTGGAATCCTTCAAATTGTAAAGTGTGATAACCGCTTTATACAAAGATAGGAGCTGTCCAGGCGTAAAGTATCGCTTCACCCTATCTGACCTTAACATATAAAAAAAAGACAGCTATTATTTATAGCTATTTTTTATTAAGTTTATTTCCAAATGTTGACCGTAGTTAAGAGCGTTCATCAATTAAAATCACGCTGGAGTCAAAATTTATGATTTCAGTAGTTTCAGATGTTTTAGTTTTCAGATAAGATGTTAACGTCATATTATAAGTTGTATAATCTAGTAAATAGCTGAAAAATATTTTAAAGTGAATTTTCATTAGAACATTTTTAAACAGCCCTTTTTTTAAACTAGCGGTCGACGGCCTACGCAGATAAATATACAAGTTATTAAAAAAAATAATAACACAATCTTTTAGAACATTAATGACTTCACATACTAGGTCCAAGAAAAAACAGAAATATCTCAAATTTGATCCTAAAATAACACGTTTAATATCACGAAAAATTACTAAAAGTGACACTTTTGATTATACTTTTTTTGAATGAAAATTTACAGAAATCGTATGTTTTTTTCGACTATTATCTAATAAATGATATGAATTATTGGAAAATCAATATTTTTATAATTTGTCGCATATAATTTTACTAATATCTCGCTTCTGCGTCGACCGTCGACCGCTAATTTTAAAAAAGGGTTGCTTAAAATCTGTTCTAATGAGAAAAGTATCCCAATATTTTAAAATATTTTTCGCCTATTATCTAGATTATAAAACTACAAATAATATGACGTTAATATCTTATCTGCAAACTAAACACATCATGGCATTATGATCCGCAGGGAATCATAAATTTCTGATTCTAACTCTGTAACGGCCTTAAAGGTCGGGCCATATGAAAAATGATAAAAGTACGTGATTCAATTTGAGAAACATTTATTTTTCTTCACTTATCTTATCTTTAGTTGCAGGGTTAAGCTTAAAAATGTTTTAACCTTTTTTTAAATACTTTACAAGGTAGAAGTTCAAATATTAAATAACACAATGTTGTAAACCACTATTTGAATTTCTATTCTATCCAGCCAGTGACTAAAAGGAAATCATGACTGATGAATCTTAGTCATTAAGATTCTTAATGACTAAGATTCTTAATCTTAGTCACGTAATTGAAAACGCTTATTACGATTGGTCACATTTCAAGATTATTGTTTACATTGTTAATAAATCGCTGCTTAAATTCAAAAGTACCACAAGTCAAAAAAAATATCCAAAAAAAATTTTATTGCAAAAATACAATCACAATAATCCTTCATATTGTATGTTGCAAAAGACTTATGGTTGTTTTATTCCTTATTTTGTATGTTTTGATCATTTTTTTTAATGCTATATGCTTATATCTCCTCTAGTATTAAGTTTATTATAAAAGTACTTAAAACATTTAATTCCACTTAAAAATACGTAACGATGTATAAGTATTCGATAATATCTAATAAGAAAAAAATTGACAAAAAATATTTTTTTTTTCGATTAGCTCTCATGTAAAAAAACGTAATTTTCATTTGTGAGACTTTAAGAGAATTTAAGCAGCGAAATGTTTAACAACAAAACTAAACCATAATAATTAATAATTGTTCATGTATGTAAAGCTAGCAGTGTCAAATGGGTAATCACATTATTTTTAGGTCATAATTTATGTGCTAATTTAGTGTCTGATAAAAATATAATTTGTCTCTCTAAAAAATAACTAAATAATGAAAATTCTGCTAACTTTATATACTAACCCCTTAACCTCTTGGTTTTGTATGAGCGCTTGACTCGTAATTTATTTTTTATTTTTTCAAGAGAAAGCAACGCAATGATTTAAAAATAAACATTATACAATTAGAGAAATTTGTCGTATATATACGGCTCTGGCGAAATTGACACGAAAATAACTGTCGGATAGCCGACTCTGGCGGCTAATGAATTAAGCTAGAAGTATACTTCCGCAAACTTACGTCCCAATGGCTGCGCTAGAAAGTCGTTGGGTTTTAGCCGGTACGAATCCTGTTAAAAAAAGGGCCATATGGACAGAATCACTTTATTTTTAGCTAATAATTTTGTGCTCCTTTAGTGCCAATAAATAAAATTTTACACTAAAAAATAATCGAAAAACAAGGTGCAAACCAAGGATCGACAGTGGATCCAAAAGTTTTTAAGTGTACACAAACCAAGTTAACAGTTTTATATATATACTAGCTGGTGCCCACGACTTCGTCCGCCTTGAAAAATATTAAGTAGCCTATCCTGTGTCCCGTACGTCCAAATGTTTATCTACCAAGTTTCATGAAAATCAGTTAATTCGTTTCAGAGTTATGGAGGAACATACATACATACAGAAAAAAATTCTAAAAATCGTCGATCGACCATTACAGATTTATTATTAGTATTGATATGCTTATCCCGCTTCTTTTGCGTGATCTGTAATCTGTTCGCCTGTACGGCACACGTTTGTATTAAAAAAAAACCTTGCAAAGTTTAAAGTAGATATTTTAAGCGGATAACCGAGCGTCGACAGTACCATGACTGTGTCAACAACCGAGCAGCCACCCGTGACGCCAATTGTTCCTGCCGCATCGTAGGTATTCTCCTATGGCGCAATATTTGTGCGTTGCATAGGTTCGCATAGGCGAATACCTATTACCTACACCAAGGGTCGAAAACCTGCGGCTCGCGAGCCACAAACTACTTATACATATATGAATAAATAGATATTTTTCTTATGATAGATTTTTTAAACAATACTAATAATAAATCTGTAAGGGTCGGTCATGGAGTAAGTTACTTTGTTTTCAGATATCGTGTTTATAGGCTCTATATACATGATACTGAAACTAAATTGACGATTTTTACAATTTTTTTCTGTATGTATGTATGTTCCTCCATAACTCTGAAACGAATTAACTGATTTTAATGAAACTTGGTAGATAAACATTTGGACGTACGAAACACAGGATAGGCTACTTAATATTTTTCAACGCGGACGAAGTCGTGGGCACCAGCTAGTATTTAATAATATTCAAATAGCAATCCTTAGTGGTAAATCTAATGGCATCAGAGAAAGTGTCTGTAAATAGAGCACTCCTAGAATTTTAATCTATTTTACCATCGAAGTACTACAACTATGGATTTTGCGTGACAAATGCCAAAATGGCACATAAAAAGTACGCCTAAAACGGAATGATGGCGGAGTCAATGGTGAAAGGTGGCAACGACCAACTTGTACTATTCATTTTAAACTCTAATGTGTTGACGTAAAGTCACATTTTCTTTAAATGACACATGTTTGGTTGGTTTTAAATGACAGATGACAGTGTTCATTGCTCTACACATATGTCACTTTTAAATGTTCCATAGGGACTTCACCTGACTGCTTTGGACTTGACGGACCTGTTTTGGAAAACTAAGAAAAAATATAGACTTGACTGACTAGTCACGTGATCTGATACTTTTGATTTTAATTTCAATTTTGCCTTTTTTATTTTAAAAAAGGCTATTACAAATTGCTATTTTTACTAATGACACTGGCAAAATCATCGGAAAAGATCTGATGGAGCCAAGACATTAAAAGAGAAGAAGAAGAAGAATGTTCCATAAAGTTCGTAGTGTTTTATATGGCGTGCGAAATCCATACTTGTAGTACATTGATGCTATTGTCTCGTTTTGCTACTAAAAATCGTTAGCCGAGATCGTTATCAAACAAAGAGTTGATACGATAATAAGAGTTGATATACCTACTGTTATTACACGCTATTTTGACGAAGTCACAAAGCTTTTAAAACAAAGGATCGAGTCGATAAGGGAATCGTAAAATTAAATGCGCAATTTTTTTCAATGACATCCATGAGTCATAAGCAGTTAGTGAGTGAACTCACAACTGCAGTTAAACGCATTTAAAGTTCAATCGAGGCAGCGCTATCGGTAATTGCAGAATTCCTTTTATAATCACAAATTACGGTTCACAATTTTAAGACGTTTGGTCTAGTGGCTAGTAACCCTAGCTGTTAACCAAACTGTCGCGGGTTCGAATCCTGCTAGGGGCAAATTTTTATGTGTTAACATTTTACCTTTGTACCTGAATCATGGATGTTTGTATTTATAATATGTATGTATTTACAAAAAAAAAGTAATCTATGTATTATATCAAATGTCTGGTATCCATAATACAAGCATTAGTTGCTTACTTTGGAACTAGATGGTGCTGTGTGGAATGTGTATTTATTTATTATTTATTTTACAATAACCTAAACGAGTAGTTAATCTCTCTTTTTTTATGTTACAAAAAAAGCAATATTTTGATGAACTTTTTTAAATCAAACTTCATCATAGCATAATCTCAGCTGCGGGACTTCCACTACTTGACATAGCCCTCCCAAATTTATTTTTTAAATTATAATTAATAGTATATAGTGTGTAAATTATATAATGTATAAATATATGTAGGTATGTCACTTAGGATTAGGTTTTATTTTAAATAAACTTATTTTTTTTTTGTATATATTTAGATTACAATGGCAACACAAGATTAAACAACAGGTTAATTAAGTGGTTTTTTAGTGTTATCCTTAATATATAAAAATTTCGTGTCACGTTGTTTGTCCGCGATGAACTCCCAAACTACTGGACCGATTTTGATAAAATTTCGTAACTATATGTAATTTGGTCCAACTTAAAAGATAGAATAGTTTATATATCATTTTGTTTATTATTTTTTTGCAAATTATATAATACTAGAGGCCCGCTCCCGGCTTCGCCCGGGGTCTATTTTTTCTAATAAAAGAATTTTTCTAAAATAAACGTAGCCTAAGTTACTCCTTATTACATCAGCTACCTGCCAATAAAAGTCCCGTCAAAATCGGTCCAGCCATTTCAGAGATTAGCCGGAACAAACAGACAGACAGAAAGACAGACAAAAATTGTAAAAAAAGTTATTTTGGTGTATGTACCGTATATATATATATATATATATATATATTCATATGCATGTAGTAAAAAACGGTTATTTCAATATTACAAACAGACACTCCAATTTTATTTATATGTATAGATTATTAACATAGCGCCATCTGTTGATACCTATTCAATCCAGCAATTATTTGTTAAAATTAGTTATCTGTAAGTTCCATGACAATCTAACAGATTGCACCCGTGCGAAGCCGGGAGCGGGCCACTAGTCATTTTATATGTTATGTTTGTAATAAATAAACTCAAAAACTACTCGATCAATTATAAATATTCTTTCAACTGCAGAAAATAACATTTTATAAAATTATACGCGGACGAAGTCGCGTGCAACAGCTAGTGTAAAATAAAGTCGCTTCCCGTCGTCTGTCCCTCTGTAGGTATCGCTTAAATCTTTTGAACTACGCAACTGATTTTAATGCGGTTTTCACTAATGGAAAGAGAGTTAATAAAGGAAGATTTTTTATATATAATTTGCAAAAAAAAAACTACGCGAAGCCGGGAGCGAGTCGCTAGTCAATAATAAAGTGGTCACGTATCGAGCCAACGCAGCAATTGGATCTGACCGCGGTGGAAATTAATTTTTTTGCAAAATTGATTGTTGTGCGTAAATCGCATTTAATTCATTGTCAACTTTATCTTTTGTTCGGTATTTATTTGGAGAGCATTCGATTAATATTCAACAACGAAAGTGGTCGAAAATTCTGCTGTTGGAGTGCTGTAGGTTGAAAATTCTGCTGTTGGAGTGCTGTAGGTTGAAAATTCTTCTGTTGGAGTGCTGTAGGTTGAAAATTCTTCTGTTGGAGTGCTGTAGGTTGAAAATTCTTCTGTTGGAGTGCTGTAGGTTGAAAATTCTTCTGTTGGAGTGCTGTAGGTTGAAAATTCTGCTATAGGAGTGCTGTAGGTTGAAAATTCTTCTGTTGGAGTGCTGTAGGTTGAAAATTCTTCTGTTGGAGTGCTGTAGGTTGAAAATTCTGCTGTTGGAGTGCTGTAGGTTGAAATTTCTGCTGTTGGAGTGCTGTAGGTTGAAAATGCTGCTGTTGGTTGGGGGCACTTTAGTGTGGGCAGTGTGGGCACACACGATCAGTCCATTTGACGTGACACCAAAACGGCGATATAAAATCGGCTAATTTGTTAGACAAATATGGAAGTCGCCTTTTGTATTTTTCTTAATGTGTTCTCCTTTTTTTTGTTTAAGATATGAGTTAATTTAACGATTTAGCTTTCCCTCCAGGTTGCTAACATAAATAATCACAAGGTTTTTTTTACAAGGCGTTGAAACATTTCTTCAATCTTTATTGCTCACTAGTGACCCGCTCCCGGCTTCGCCCAGGGCGTGGAATGTGTGAAGATATTATTTATTTATTCGGGCGAGTAGTCCTTTAACTCGAGGCGGGTCGCTTAGTACAGAATAAAGAATGACGCGATATTACTGATGACATAGCGTCTCGACTATCTTCAAGAGAATGTCGAGTAATTTGCTCAATGGAGATAAAGTCTATTTTAAGGACGACCTTTAGCCTCGTGCCATCTCGAGGTCACGCAATGTCACCTGTGGCTGAGGTTAGGCATAGGTACGGTGAGTCAATGAGCTGCCTCATGAGTCACGATTCAGTGTGTAATGAACCGATTAGGCCGTAGGGTTGGCAGCCAACTGATGCCCGCAAATTCGGACGCGCTGTAGTTAGTTTTTTTTTTTTTTTTAAATCCTACAGGAAATTACATTTTTCCAAAATAAAAAGTATCATTATAATTATGTTAAGGTTAAAACACAATCAACACATTGATTATGTATAGATTATTCAGTGTAACTACGGTGAAGATTCAGTTAATTAAATATTTGCCATAAATTTTTATCCCGTCAATAGTATTTTAATCAATTGTCCTTATCAGTACATTAGTTAAAATCGCATTCAAAACGGTTAAGCCGTTTGTAAGATTAGCATGTACAAAAGCACATACAGACAAACGGACAAAAATTCTAGAAATTATTTTTTTATACCTTTTTTACTAAACATAACTTCTCTCTCTCTTTTTCTCTTAATATATTTTTTGTATGTTTTTTACATAAGCAGTTACAACATGCACAGACACGTCTCTTTTACGTCCAGTTAATAAATCCCATACTAATATTATAAATATGAAAATAACTGTCTGTCTGTTGCTTTTCAACGCCTTAAGTGTTCAACTGGATCATCATGATTTTTTCCATACACATAGTCAGGGATAAAAGAAAGTGACAACCCTTATTTTAACGTTGGGAAATCCTCATGGATAGCCGGCAGTGTATAGGGGACGCTGCGGGGTTATGCCGGATTCGTACCGGCTAAAACACAACGACTTTCTGGCGGGGACGTTGTGACACGACATCGGTGCCCCGTCACGACTATCCAGCGCGGGGAGGGCTACGCTCCCTGTCGCTCCCTGTGGCAGTTCAGCGAGAAGTGACTCTTGGAATATATCAAAATAAATCTGTCTCACTCTAACAAGTAGATTAGGTTTATTACAATAACTCTTTTTTTCATACAAGAGTCTTATTTATACGTTTGACTTTGAGCTTCAGTTAGTTCTGTTCAAACTGCGCCTCTTAGTAGTAGATACGAACACACCTCTCTACTATAATAAAAGAGACTAATTAAATAATATCATTTGATACAAATTCCATCTTTCATTGCTTCCCAGAACCCAATAGTGACAACCCTACGCTGAGATGACATAATAACTGCATGAAATGAGTCAACCGCCAGTTATGTGAGTGCGATGCAGTTTTCCGATTAGTTTTTCCTATACCTATTGGCTAATCGTTACATGAATACATCCGCTACTCTAACACATTACTCATTCGAGGCGGAAGTCGATAATTAATTCATTTTAGATGAGGGTCTACAATCTATTCTAATATTATCAAGAGAAAATATTTGTATTTTTGTATGTTTGTCATGAATAAACTCAAAAATTAGTGGACCTAAGGAAGGTATTACATAAATTTAATTTTCAGAAAAATATCGAATCCGTGCGAAGCCAAGAGCGAAAAGCTAATTCGCTTGTGATTTATTTATAAAACACAAATACGAGTAAGTTTACCTTGGGTATACAATTATCATATAATTTATGTACAGTCGGGGTAAGAAAAGGTTCGTCACCTTTAAGTCGACATTTGCTTTCACCAGGACAATAAATTATCGTTCATGCCATAATTTCATTTCAGACGTACGTTTGAAGTGCTTTATTGAATTTGAAAACTGTCGACTGTTTTCGTACCCTGACTTTACCTAACTATAGATTTACCGTTTAAATAGATACAATTTGTTTTAATTACCATATTGTGTACCATAAACAAAGCCTTCCGTTTCATTTCCCGCCCTTTTTTCGGACACATACTCTACGCGTGTTCTAACAGTGTTGTGTTAAAGCTGGCGATCCACTACCAATGCTATAATAGTCTAAATCGCAATGTTTATTACTAATAGGTCTGTTGCCTTAAAATTTTATTTATTGTTTAGTTATTTAATATAATTGTGTTCATATCTATTTTTAGAAAAAAAAAGAAGACTAAAAGACTATTTTTAGAATAAAAGATGTCCGTTATTGGCATGAAAGAAAAAGTAAAAGAAGACATACATATGTACATAAAAGAAGTCATACATATGTATGCATAAATGTTATTATGCATTATATATTAATGCATTCCTATTATGCATAGGATTTATTCCTATATTATTGTTGAAATAAGTGGTGTGTGAGTGTGTTTAAAAAAAAATTAAGTTAGTCCTACTTAGTCAGATTTAGTCCTACTATATTTTCATGCCTAGTAACTAATTACAATAAACATATCTTCAAATTTCAAATTTAAAAATAATCTCATAATATTGACTTTTATGTCAGGAAAACTTAGTTCGCATTGAAAAATAAGACATATAACGCCTGACAAAACATATGAGCAATAAATTTATTCAGTATTTATTGATTGCTGTTCCAGTTTTTGCGAAGCGTTGGATTTTTAATTTAAAAAGATTACTTGAGAACAATACTTTCTTTTTTTATGAAAGGTACCGTATGTCTTTTCTGTATGCAAAATTTCATGATGATCGTGAGTAGTTAAGGCATGAAAAGGTAACAGAAAGACAGAGTTACTTTCACATATATATAATATTAAGTATGGATAGTATGGATGTCAAAATGATGACAATCTTGTGAGTTGGGAAATAAAGGACCGCGTCTATTATAGCTTCACATAGCGTCGCGTCGCAGTGGAGCGCATGCCTAACCTTAATATAAATATTTACATGAAATGCATCGTTCGTTGATACAGGTTACTTGGGTGTTTGTGTTCAAATTGTTCGTCGGTATATTTTTCGTTAATCCATCGCCACTAGCAATAATAAAGATGTTTCTGTCCGTGCGTTCTTTGAGAACAGATTTATTTTCTTTTTAAAACCTTTTAACAGTGACATTGATAAAATCTTTCGTCTTATTTGAACTGAAAATGTTAGTCAACACACAGTGATTTACTGTAGGGTAGATGGCAACCATCGTCTGTGTTATCTGTAACACAATCAACGCCACAAGTGTTGCAAATTCGCTGTCGATCATATGGTCACTTCTAATTTCTATTTTATTTATTTATTTATGAACATAAACCCTACAGCAAAACAAAATAACATACAATAGACACAGTATTACTACTTACATTGCCAATTACAGGGTTTCATTATGTAGGACTTAAAAAACTTCAAAATTATATCACCTAAATTCTAGTTCATGATTTAATATCTCCCTTTACTTGAATGCGTTTTAATGTTTTTCTTGGTTAATGTATAATACCTATATTCATGTTTGATTTTACGTAACTTTTTTTAAAATTTTATTATTCGAATTAATAATTGCAACCATAAAAGCAAAAAAGAGTCAATTTTACCAGTTTACGGCCATTTCATCTAGTTTACGGCCACTGGCTAGCTAGTTTACGGCCACTGGCTAGTCAGTTTACGGCCACTGGCTAGTCAGTTTACGGCCACTGGCTAGTCAGTTTACGGCCATCATGTTTGATATTGAAAAATAAACTTTGATGCTTAAGTAATAAAGTAGGTACTATAGTAAGATTAAGGGACAAGGAAGGGGATAAAGAAATGGGCTCCGGCATTCCTTACTCACTCACAGAGCACACTTGCTGTTATTTCACACAGGTCTTCTGTAAGGTTACAGACCAGTGGATCCAGGAGTTTTTGAAGTGTACACAAACCAAGTTAACATTTTTATATATATACTAGCTGGTGCCCACGACTTCGTCCGCGTTGAAAAATATTAAGTAGCCTACCCTGTGTCCCGTACGTCCAAATGTTTATCTACCAAGTTTCATGAAAATCAGTTAATTTGTTTCAGTTATGGAGGAACATACATACATAGAGAAAAAAAATTGTAAAAATCGTCAATTTAGTTTCAGTATCATGTATAGAGCCTATAGATCATGTATAGAGCCTATAGATCATGTATAGAGCCTAAGTTACTTTGTTTTGAGAGATAACACGATATCTCTCAAAACAAAGTAACTTACTCCGACCCTTACAGATTTATTTTTATAGTATTGATTGATGATGATAAAAAAAAGCGCTCAGTAGCCATTATGTACAAAAAGCATAATGAACAAAATTCAAAATGTACAAAACTCAAAATAAACACAAAGGGAAATCCGTTGGATGGTTTATAAAAAAATGGCGGATAAACAGACTGAAGCAGACAGTGTCTTTTTTATATACATAACTAGTGAACGCTAATTTTTTTGGGAACGAAAAAAAGATTCGTTTTTATATATATTTTTATATTATATTATGCTAATATATTTTTTTAAATCACTTGAATGACAAAAATACTAATTATCAATATTTTTAGTTTTAATTTTGTTTAATCTTTGTTGGGTAATGAAAAAAAAATCACCTAAATAAATATAATTTTTTTATAATATAAATCTTCAAAAAATATTCACAGCTACCCCTGCATACATATTGTAAACCTTTGAGTTCCACAAACAATTTTGAAATATAAAAATAGACTCACCTGTAACCGAAGCGGCCAGTAGCAATCCAAAAAACGCGGGAAGGGCGGCCATCTTGTTTATTTCACTTGTACGCACTCTCTTTAAAATAAACTCACTGCATTCGAAATACAAACGCGGGCATAACTAGACCAACTCTAGAACTTGAAAACGGTCACTGGCTTTTTTAAAAAAAGAACGAACGTATCCTTTCTTCCAACCGGTTATAATAGTGGACTCGACGGGTCTTCTGTCTCTTTCCAACTAAGCCTTCGCCTCTATATCCCGTCTCGCTCTGTAACAAAAAAACGTAGCTACGTTATTTTCTTTTTAATTTTTTTTTTCGGGACAAGGTGTTCCAAAGATTATGTAATTTGATTCGAAATAAAATTGAAGGTTATAAGTTCGTGTTGCTATGTGATGTAATTAAGTCAGAGCTGTTACGACTTCGTCTCGCCTTTTCAATACATGAAAAGTTTATTTTTCATGTATTATATGTATGTGTATTATACATGTATTGTATAGGAATTTGTCGTATATATACGGCTCTGGCGAAATGGACACGAAAATAACTGTCAAATAAATCTGACTGGCGGCTAAAAGATTAAGACCAGGTCACTGTTTTTTTTTTATTTAAGATAAAAAAAAATTAAATTTGATATAAATTATATAGTCTCTCTTAATTTCAGTAATTTCCAGCGAATACTTCAGATTTATTAAAATCAGATTATAAATTATACAGATTTCATAAATAAAGCCACTATATTGTATTCTAAAAAAAAACTATTAAAGAGATTCTCTCGCATTTTTGTAATATTCAAATAAGTTTATGATTCGTGTCTTTCTGACGAACATAACCTAATGTATGCATAATATAAAAAATATTTTCATATTTCCAAAAAGCCTTCGGGCATATTAAAGCGAAACTCGTTAACTCGTTTTGTTAATTTTAATGCATAAATAAATGTTTTAATTTTGTGTAGACAAGTGCTTTAGGGAGGCCACACACTGGCTTATCGGTGAAAGTAACTCTGTCTGTCTGTCTGTTACCTTTTCACGCCATAACTACTCAACCAATCACCATGAAATTTTGCATACACGTTGCCAGGGACACAGGAAAGGACAAAGGGTTTTTTATATAAAAATATAAAAAAGTCGTCAAAAGAGGCGGAGACAACTACGTCACAGTAATAGAGAAAAATATTAAGTAGTCTATCCTGTGTCCCGTACCTACGTCCAAATGTTTATCTACCAAGTTTCATGAAAATCAGTTAATTCGTTTCAGAGTTATGAAAGAACATACATACCATACAGAAAAAAATTGTAAAAATTGTCAATTTAGTTTCAGTATCATGTATAGAGCCTATAAACACGATATCTCTGAAAACAAAGTAACTTACTCCATGACCGACCCTCTAAGATTTATTATTAGTATTGATATAGTATAATATATTTTCTCAGATATTATATGTTTTTCAAAACGGATGAAGTCGCGAGCATCAGCTAGTCAATATCCATACTAATATTATAAATATAATGTTAATAACATATTAATATACTAGCGATCCGTTCCCGGCTTCGCACGGGTGCAATTTTTTTCTGCAAATTAAACGTAGAAACCTTCCTCGTTTAACGCTCTTCCCATTAATGAAAACAGTATAAAAATCCGTTCGGTAGTTTTTGAGAATCGCAAACATACAGACAGACAGACGCGGCGGGGGGACTTTGTTTTATAATATTAAAAAACGTAAATTTAATAATGTTGTCTGCGTGAGCGAATTGATTTTTGTTTAATTGTGCGTAACTTTGTCTTTTTCCTGTGTATATTAGTTCAACTGAGATAAGAGAACGCAGTTCGGCGAATGATGCTTATGCATTAAGATAGCCTCACTCTACTTCCTTCGAAATAAATATAACAAATCACCCATCAGGTTTAACAAATTTTTAAATTTCTAAAAATTTTGACGATGTTCTGAAATTTCAAAAAATCTTATTAAATTATCTGAAAAAGTGAAGAAAGTTTTCATAGAATTTTCTAGAAACTTCTGAAATTTTCGAGAAACTTCTAGAATTTTCTAAAAACCTCTAGAATTTTCTATAAACTTCTAGAATTTTCTAGAATGTTAGCGAAAAAAAAATCCGTTCCTATTAATAATAATAAGAGCGACTCAGCCAAAGAAAAGATATGCCGCAAGGAGAACTCATCGTATTGCATGAACCTTCGTTTCAGTTGTTAACAACAAATGCAATTGTTATGAACGAAAAAAATCTTTTTGTTTTATTGTCACAGGGTTAGTAACTTTTTTTCAGTAAAAGAAAAAATATCGCGTTTGAAAAACTCGAATATATTGCATAGATCCCGTTTTTTATTGTTTATAGCGGCCCGCTCCCGGCTTCGTCCGGGGTGTATTTTTCTAAAATAAACGTAGCCTAAGTTACTCCTTATTACATCAGCTACCTGCCAATAAAAGTCCCGTCAAAATCGGTCTAGCTATTTCAGAGATTAGCCGGAACAAACAGACAGACAGACAAAAATTGTAAAAAATGTTATTTTGGTGTATGTACCGCAATTTACATAAACAAAAAGTAGCCTATGTTACTCCTGACGACCCCCTCTTCATGTCTGCAAAGTTTCATCGAAATCGCTTCAGCCGTTTCTGAGATTACCACGACGGACAGACAGACAGACAGACAGACAGACAGACAGACAGACAGACAGACAGACAGACAGACAAAAATTCTAAAAAAAGTTATTTACGTTTTAACAGCATGCGAATGACTCTCTAAGCTTAGTTTGAGGCAGTTTTTCGCAAATCACAGACAGACACTCTGATTTTATTTATATAGATAATGTGAAAGTAACTCTGTCTGTCTGTCTGTTACCTTTTCACGCCTTAACTGCTTAAACGATCACCATGAAATTTTTCATATACGTTGTCAAGGGATACAGGATACAGGAAAAGGCATGGGGTACCTACCTAAAAGTGCTAATAATAAATCTGTAACGGTCGGTCATGAAGTAAGTTACTTTGTTTTCAGAGATATCGTGTTTATAGGCTCTATACATGATACTGAAACTAAATTGACGATTTTTAGAATTTTTTTCTGTATGTATGTATGTTCCTCCATAACTCTGAAACGAATTAACTGATTTCCATGAAACTTTGTAGATAAACATTTGGACGTACGGGACACAGGATAGGCTACTTAATATTTTTCAACGCGGACGAAGTCGTGGGCACCAGCTAGTCTAAAATAAATAAAATAAAAAACTAACACCTGGCCATGCAGTGTTACAGCAACAAGGGGTCAAGTCAATAAATATTGCTTATTTATTTTTTTAAATTTTGAACGCGGAATAAGTCGCTAACAAAGAGGGTAATACTGTTTTATCGCTCTTGCGACAGAAAAGTCGCCTACGCAACAGTAGGTACCTGTACCATGAGTTTACAAAGACCGCACTCGTTAGCGAGAGCGTAAAATATTCATATGGAAAATTGTCAATTTGACATTGACATTTGACAGTTTTTCATATAGCGAACAGTTCTTTAACGTTCAGTTGACAGTTGATAGCGAGTGCTGTCATTGTGCTGTCATTATAACTCATGGTAAAGGTTACTGTTGGACCTGACTGCTTTGGACTTGACGGACCTGTTTTGGAAATCTCTAGAAAAATTAGACTTGACTTGACTTGACTGACTAGTCTTGGGATCTGCTATTTTTGATTTTGATTTCAATTTAGTCTTTTTTATTTAAAAAAGACTTACAAATTGCTATTTTTACTAATGACACTGGCAAAATCATCGGAGAAAATCTGATGGAGCCAAGACATTAAAAGAAGAAGAAGAAGAAGAAAGGTTACTGTTGTATTTTCAAAAACAAACTTTTTTTTCCACTGTAACATGAACTCGACGCAAACAGAAAAATACAAAATAAGCAAAAAAATAAGTATAAAATTCGTTGAATAAGTTGCAATCACTCCTCGGCCGAGGTTATAAAATGAATAAGTCGCAACGAACGCTTTTTGGAGAACAGTAAATTTAATTCTATATTTGAAAAAAGACAAAAATGCGCAATATTTTCTTCAGCCCTACATGAAAAAGTAGACTGAATAAAATTGATTTATCAGTAACTAGTTTTTTCCTGTGGCGTTGCCCGCGTTTGTGCTCATCACTAGCTTGTGTTGGCCATTTTGTTTGTTCGTTTGTTGTTCGCTTTTTGAAAATCCCACGGCGTCTGTATTTCCGAGCTCATATAACCCAAATCTTTTCTAGGTTTTTTTTATAATATAAAAAAAACACAGGCTGGCGGCCCACTTGATGGTAGGTGGTTACCGTCGCCTAAGGACACAAGCAACACCAAGGGGAATGCTAGTTCGAAGGGGAACACCAAGGTTCGAGTGAATGGGCATCTTCTGGGTGAACTCGCTTCATCACATGCCTCATCTTTGCTACACAGCTGGATTTTGGCCAACATCTAATCTTACCCATCTCTAATAAAAATAAAATAACAATTAATAGAAAAATGAACCCGTTTCTGAGATTAGCGTGTACAGATATTGAAATCAATACCTATATAATACCAATAAACCTACATACAGACAGACATACAAATCAAAACAGACGAGCTGTGTAGATATGTAATGATCGAAGTTAAAATAACTAATTAACTTAATAGTTATTTATCGAAAACCAATATTGGAAACATTGTTAGCTTTAATAATAATTACGCAGGACTCCAATAACACAATTAACCAAAACCACAAAAGTATCTGTAACCGCATGTCGAATATTTTAATAAATACACTAGAGGCCCGTCCCCGGCTTTGCACGGATTATTTTCCCTCGTTTAACCCTATTTCTATTAGTGAAAACTGCATTAAAATCCGTTGCGTAGTCTAAAAGATTTAAACGCATACAGAGAGACAGATGGCGTTTGTTTGTTTGTTTGTTTGTTTGTTTGTTTGTTTGTTTGTTTGTTTAAACGCGCTAATCTCGGGAACTATGGGTTCGAATTTAAAAATTCTTTTTGTGTTGGATAGTCCATTTATCGAGAAAGGCTTTAGGCTATATTTTATAAAGTTCGCAGACGAAGTCGCGTGCAGCAGCTAGTTTTATGTAGAATGAAGTTATCTAACTGAGCAGCTACGTGTTCAACTTGTTGAGTCTTATTTTATCTTAAGTTTAATTACATATGGACACGGCTTGTTGTTGTTTATTCTATTCTATTACAAACAAACAAACTCACTAACGCATTTAAACATTAGTTAGTTAGTGAGTTCAAGATCACTAGTTATTTGGACATATAACTAAGTATATCCTAATTAATATGTGACTATGTATGTCACACAAATGACCTTCAGCCACCATTTTAAAAATTAAATAATAAGGAAAAATTGACGTGAGAAAAAAACACAAGAGGGAAAATCGTGTGGACCTTGAACCAGTTCTCGAAATATAATTTGACTTATTATATGCCGTTATAACGCTAACATGTGTTTTATTATTTCACAACATAATTAAATGTCGTCAGCGTGTTTACAATTAGAACTTTTTTCTTTTTTTTCTTTATTGCATAAATTACATAAATTCCATAAAGCATAAATGGCGTTCAATGTTTGACTACCCCCCCCCCCCTCCCCTCCCCTTCCCCCCATCTAACGCGCCATAACGTTTTTCTGTACCCTCCCTAAATGTTACGTTTAGGACCAAATTTACCAAGTGACCATTTTTACCAACGAAAAGGGTTGCCAACTTGGGAGAACAAAATAAAAATGAGATACAATACACTCGAGGGATTCCCCTCCCGCCCCTGTAACGCATCGTAACGTTTCACAAGACCCCCTCCCCTTCAAATTGCGTTACGTCATACTCGAACGTCCTCATAGACACTTGCGGTTCACTTGATAAGGTCATCATCGTCACATACAAACTTGACATAATAGTCTAAGATCCGAACCTAAGTCGACCTTCACCGAGCTGATAATAGAATGAAACATATTTTATCATGAATTTAGTATATTAGAAAATATATTAAAAATGGGTTTGCTAAAAAAATCCTGGACAGACTATTTTTAATTATTTTTTGAAATAGGATTTTTTCAAAATCTCCTAATAGGACCGAATTTTTGGCAGACAACCCTATATCAACGTGTTCGCAATAAAACAGCGCTTATGATGATATAAAAAAATTTTCTATTATCCAATCAAGTAAAAGTAACTGGTATCGACATACCTGTTCATACCTGACACCCCAGTAGTTCGCCCAGGTAAATAATAGACAACACAACGGCTGCACATTTTATACGTTTTATACTTTAATTACAGGACAAAATTTTCTTATTATCTTGATGTTGCAATATTTTTCAAAAAATAATTAAAAATAGTGTGTACCAGGATTTTTTTAGCAAATCCATTTTTAATATATTTTCTAATATACTAAATTCATGATAAAATATGTTTCATTCTATTATCAGCTCGGTGAAGGTCGATGTGGGTTCGGATCTTCTACTATAAAGTGTGCGATATGACTACTAAAATTAAATTTACATTTAGAGTTGGTTTTTCGCTTATTTCGACGAAATAAAAACCGTGCGATATGACCACTAAACCGGTGAACAACAAGGGACAATGTGAGGAAGGATATTTTTTTTATTTTTCTGTATGTTAAGGTCGACAGACAGGCTGACGGTCCATTTGATGGTAGGTGGATACCGTCACCAATAACACAAGCAAAGCCATTGGTACTGCAAGTTCGCTGCCGACCATTTTAGGATTAAGGATAACAGATTAGGACAGGATAGATTATTAGGCTTTAGCGTCCATTATTACTAGGATTAAGGATACTTACTGTTTAATGGATGGTTTACATAAAAGACTAATGTCAAGTTGTCTATCGGCCTGCCTGCCAATCTATTTTACGAAATAACTCTTTTAAACAATTGTTTACCTTAAACAATATTGTGAAACAATAATAATTTCGACCACCTAGTTACACTATACCTAGTAGACATATTTTAAACTAATGAGGTATATTCTTGTACGTCACACTACCATATAAAAAAAAAAATTTAACATGGTAATGGAGTAATTATCGTCTTTTCCCAAAAAAGGGTTCCAATTGCCAACGTCATAAAAATATATTATATGCGTGTAAAATATACAAATAGCCATACGTTGTTAAGTTTGTTTGTTTTGTTCTGTGTCTGGTCCCGTTCACACGCATGTGTGAGACGTTGTACCGACAGCAAAAAAAAACTAATTAATCAAATATTAATTAAAACAATAGAAAATTTAAAACAAGTAATAACCTAAACTAGAATGGTTGTTCAACTATGAAGAATAGTGTTCACATATAATTAGTAGATTTAAAAAAATACCATATTTAATGGACTAAGTGTGTCATGAGGTATAACTATTTTGTGGGGAAGTACAGCTGGTATAAATTCAATATGTTAAATTTGCATTCACTAAAAATATGTGTATTTAAGTTTGTGTAAAAAAAATGTGTTTTTGTACAAAAAATAAAAGATTATTAATATTGGTTCTCTTAAAGTGAGATATTCGTGATATCTATCTAACTACAAGCTGGTTTTCAGGTGAATGTTATTGACTGTTCCTAAGAATATTGACAAATTAAAGAAAAATAATGATTTTTATACTTCCTAGTAAGCTTAGATCTTTTAAACTACGTAACGGATTTTTATGCGGTTTTCACTAATGGAAAAACCGTGAAAAGAAATTGCAAAAAAAATTTGAGGATGGATGGGTGTTTGTTACTCTTTCACGCAATAACGGCTTTCGAAGAAATTTTGCACATAGATAATTTATTACCTGGATTAACATATTGGATACTTTTTATCCTGAAAATTTTTTAGGTTCCCGAGGGATCGTTTAAAAATATTTAAAAAATTGGGCGCCACCGTCGCCACAACGATAAAGAGGCGATATATTACACTTTTTTTTTTTTCAAGGCGGACAAAGTCGCGGGCACAGTTGTAAAAAAAACTATGTTACAAATCTTAACTCTCTATACATACACTTAGTTTAAGCTGTGTGTTGTTAGTCAGTTAGGAAAAACGATTTTATAAGTATAAATTAATAAGCACAAACACCACACAATAAGCCAGGTGTGACCTCGCCCTCAGAATACTGAATGTGGACTGTGAACTTTTTTGTTGACTGTACTCTCCCGTATGCGTCCGCGCATCCGCCGCCGCTATCCCAAAATAGCCATTCTTTGTCCCAAACTGCATTGATTCCAAATATACATTGAAGATTCCAGAGAAAATACGACGGATTCAACTTCCCAAGAGTTAGTTTGAAAAGTACTAGTAAATATCCTTTGTTCATTTAATTATTTATTAATCCTTTAGCAGCCAGTCGCATTTATCCGACAATTATTTTCATGTCCATTTCGTCAAAAGAGTATATATACGACAAAATCTACTTGAATATATTTTTTAAATGGAAGCTAGGAAGACCCCTGGTTTGGGATGCCACATGTGTAGACACCCTGGCTCCTTCTCATCTTTCAGGAAGCACGTCACAGACGCTTATAAAGTCGAAAATCTCAAGCGGCGCAAATACGATATGTAAACTTAAGACAGGGGTTACATGTTTGTGCCCCATGGGTCCGTCCGTGAACTTTACAAGGAGCTGGCAAAACGGTTGGTAGAGGCGTCGGATGACCAGAATGCTGGCTCTTACTTTGTCCAGAACTTTGGCATGCAACGGGGCAATGCCGCCAGCATTCTGACCACTTTTCCGTCTACCAAAGGCTTCATAGGTTTAAATTATTTATAAGTATTTTTTTGCAAATAATTAGTTAGTTTTTAAGTTTTTATGTTAAATTTGTATCTTCATTTAAATGTAATTATGTTATTACCTCGTTGGCAACTTCTATATACCCTCGACATTCTATTGAAACCAATCTAATGAGCCCAAACACACTATACATATATATATCTGCACTGGGTATCCAGCAGACTACTTGATGCTGCAGCATCAGGTCTAGGTTAGGTTGAGATCTTCAAATGCCTGAGCAGATCTTCATATTTTATGGCTAAAATCCAATCCGATCGTTATGATCGGGATAGATCTAGCTTTAAAACAAAGAAAACCGGATCAAAATCGGTCAATCCGTTTGAGAGCTATGATGCCACAGACAGACACACAGATACACAGGTCAAACTTATAAGACCCATCTTTCGCGTCGGACATCGGGGTTTAAAAAATATAAAAGCAGAAACGTGCAATCGCTACTTTTATTCATTAAATCAGAGTAAAATTATAATAAAATTTATAAAAATACAGTGCATAAAGTACTTCAACTTAACGTGCAGTTAATGTTCTATACAAGACACGTGACCACATATGTAAAGATCTAAAACTTATTGAGAGTCGTACACTTATTCCGTTACTTGACCAACTTAAGTGCGGCCTGACTTAACGATTAGCTTACTTACGGTGTCAGTAAACTAAGTGTACGCACACTAAGTTATATTAGCTTTAACTTTGACGTCTTTTCCTTATGCTCCCAAAACTAGATGCCGAGATCTAAATGAATTATTCAATATTCATCTTGTAGGGAATCGAATTTTGGCACCTTAAAGTTGAAAGCCAACATCTTAACTACTCATTCATCATTATTATTTCTATTAAATTGATATATTTGCACAAATCGTCTACATTTATGTATCCTTTCTTTATGTTAAGGTCGGCAGACAGCCTGACTGTCCTTTATTTCGCAAATAAGTTTTTTTTAGCAATATTTTACATATTTTTTCCTCTGAAAATAGAAATATATTATTATGTATAAACCTTCACGTTTCAAACTCTTTTAAACACTATTATGCGCTCTATTTTTATTTAACTTTTAATTTTACTCCAAGAAAGTTAAAAAGTAAAAATAATGACAAGGAAATCTGTATCAGAAAATTCAAATTTCTCGCCTTTAAAGTTTCAGCTTCAAACAACGCTTGATAAATTCCACCATAACACCATAATACGCGTCCCATTAGGTGTAAAAATCCACCATTCATTTCCCATAACAACGTCTCGACGCCATTAGACGCCATGCTGTCCAGGTTGTGACGTCAATGTTGTCACTCAGTTGCTTGGCAACGCGGCAACCATTGATTCAACATGGTATTGCCCCCTGCTACTATGGTGTAATCGTATCATTATTTGTATAAAATGTAGGTATTGATGTATTGTCATTATTGTGTGGAAACTTTTATAAGTAGGTACTAAGTTAGAGAATTTACCTGGGCACCTAAAGTTCAAATTTTGTAGCGAAATCTCTAAAACTATTGAAGCTAGAAGCGTAAGTTTAGTTTAGTTTAGCTAGTTTTCGAGTTTTTGAAGCATACATAAAGCAACACAACATTTTTATATATGCATATAGATTATTGTACATACATCGGTGTTTATCGTCAGAATTTTTTTTGATATTTTCCATGACAGCAGAGAAATTAAATTTCTAATTGCGTTAAACAAAGGCCCAGAAAAATATTTTGATGGTTGGATTTTTCTCATCGATCGATCAATTTGATTTAACTTAAGGTATAAATAATTTCTTTGTTTATTGTTTGTTAAAACTCGAGTTCGCAACACAAT
Organism: Synanthedon andrenaeformis; assembly: GCA_936446665.2. NCBI lineage: Eukaryota > Metazoa > Arthropoda > Insecta > Lepidoptera > Sesiidae > Synanthedon > Synanthedon andrenaeformis. The sequence continues at coordinate 478,929 of OW387804.2, read as the reverse complement.
GGCACAAAGAACTCACGTGTAACCACAATGCCATTCCTGTCGCATCGTTTCTGCGTACTTGGCACATAATCAAATTCAAAATGACCCTTGTCTCTCAGATTTAAAATGTTCATTTACCGATATTTATATTAAGTTCAGTTGTAGATACGAAACGTGCGAAGAGCAACTTTAATATATATTTTTAGTGGTCATCTCGCACACATAATAGTAGGAGAGCCCAAGAGGAAATTTTGGGATTTACTCGAACGTTAATTAAATGCTGCGTGGGAACGATGTCAGGCGGTATATTGCTTTTTCAACGCGGATGAAGTCGCGGACACCATCTAGTAATAATATGTACCTATTATAAATGTGAAAGTAACTCTATCTGTCTGTCTGTCTGTTACCATTTCACGCCTCAACTACTCAACCGATAATAATGAAATTTTGATTACACGTTGTCAGGGATACAGGAAAGGACATAAGGTACCTTTTATAAAAAGGTATTTTTTTTTTAGATAAAATTTAAGCTCAGAAATCATAACTTCTATCTTTCCTTCTTGAAATTTGATCTTTGCTTTTACACAGCAACTTGTCAATAAAATAGTTTATAAATTGCAATTATGTTTTTCGACACGGAATGAGGTTCTACATCGAACACTTTTACAATAAAACAGTAAGTGGGTCTATCGGATAAGATTTTATAGCCTGGCAACACCGTTGCACTGTGAAACTAACTCGCGGCTGCAACTCGTGTGACCCAAATTGGTTTCATTAGAATTTATGGCGCCACACTCCTTGAGTGAGATTATTGGCGTCGTCAAAGGTTTCTTTCAAAAATCATAATCAAAATATTTATTTATCAATTAGTTTTCTACAAGAAACTCTTATGGTCGTCATTATAGATTTAATTTTACCAGGGTTTCGGAAAAAAGCCAAGATGACGATCCTGAGAAGAAAGCCCGAAAGAAACTCGGGATACTATTCTTTCTGTCATCTTTAAAATATAAAATTACAACAATTACACTTAATTTTAAACAAAATCAAAGATACAATACTAAAGTATCAAAGTATAGATACGAAAATCAATCGGCTCTGTGGGAGTTAGTGATATTACTTCGTCAACAGATCTTCGTAAATTATAGCTAAGAACCATCCCAATCACGTAAGCTTTCAAATAATAAAAGAAGTATCAAAATAACTCAATCCGTTCGGGAGCTACGATTCCACAAACAGACACACAAACTCATAACACCCCGTTTTTTTGTCGGAAGTTAATTTTTTTTCCCCAACTATCAACCCCCAGTCAGAGTTGCATTTTTCCCAGCGCCACCCTGAATTAACTAAGCAAAAATTAGTGTTGTTTTGTACACAATAAATATGACAAATAATGATAGTGGAGGCTGCGGACGTAATCCGAAACCACCTCAGTCCCTCGGTAGAGTGAAAGGCGGTCACAGGCGCATCAAACCACTAACGTAGTCCAGGAGCGAACGTTAGTAATTTATCCTCCAACTGTTTCATATAAGTTGAAACAATGAATTACTTATTATATGTAGTGCTTCGGGGATGTTTGCAATGATGAGCACTGATTGTTTCTTTGCTAACATGCGTACAAAATTTACCTCACTGTGAGGGGTGCGGGACAGCTCTAACAAAGTTATATCAATGTGTGTGTGTGTGTGTGTGTGTGAGTGTGTTTAGGTGATAGCTGGCATACAGCTGTGGAAAAAATAAGAAAAATCCTGACTGAAGTCAATCACTGACTTGTTTAAGAAATAATAGAGATATACGAGATAATAGAAAAGTTAAAAAATTTTCACTTCCGACATGCGGTCCTAAGACTGACAGTTTTTTTTTCTTTAATAGCTACATATTGACAAACTACATTAATAAAAAAAGTATATAATTCAGTAGGCGTACACCTACTTTAAAAACTTTTTTTAACGTTGGGAAATCCTCTTGGATAGCCGACAGTGTAGGGGACACTGCGGGGTCATGCCGAATTCGTACCGGCTAAAACCCAACGACTTTCTAGCGCGGCCGTTGATGGGCGGGTTCGCGGGGACGTTATGACACAACTTCTTTGCCCCGCCACGGCTATCTAGCGCGGGTACTAGCTATAAGTATTTTAGGGTAGGCAGCGCACTAGCACTCCCCTTGGTGTTGCTTGTGTCCTTATGCGACGGTAACCACCTACCATCAAGTGAGCCGCCAGCCTGTCTGCCACCTTTATATTATATAATTAATAAAAAAAATTTTTTTAAAGTGAGTTAATTTGAACACCAGCTCCAAGTCTAAGATCTGGCGGCCATGTTACCGCGACGCGACCAACGACCACGCCGTAAAACTTTAGCATTTAGGTTATTGCCCCACCTCATTGCTGGATATACTCCTCACTCACTATATTTTTAACTAACATTTCGCCTGTGGCTTGATGAAGCCGCTGGTAGGCGACTCCAGGCGGGATTGCGAGAATGCGAATGCGGACAAACACACCACTTACCTTTCGTCAGCGGCTGCTTCGACGATTTTGTGTATATATGTATGTTGTATGTATTAATGTGGTGTACCTAGCTAATTCTTATAATTGGAAAGTGTAAAACTGCAGCAACTCACTTAATTTGCGGTTTATATTATGCGGATATAATCACTGGTACGCGGACGCGGAATGTTTTTAATTATTAGATACTCAATTTTTAAATTGAACTCGCATGTCTCTGCGTTCGTTGTTAAACTTATTCTTATTATGAGGTACCGACACTCCTTATTCCAATCTATGTGTAGATACCCCACACGAAAATAATATAAAATTATTAAATATAAATTATGTAAGCGCCATCTAGCGAACTTGAGCGATAATGCCAAATGGCGCGTTCACTTGCACTGTCTCCAGTCTAATTCTTAGATACATTTCTGCTGAGCAATTTGTCTGATTTAAGTCTTTCTCTCAAAAAGTATGATGACAGGTGTCAGGAATTGTTTTTGACTTGATGGCAGGTGGCTACCGTCGCCTATAACACAAGCCACTAACTATATTTTTAGCAAACCTTTCGCCTGCGGTTTGCACTGTCTCCACTCCAACTCGTAGATACATTTCTGAGTAATTTCTCTTATTTAATCTTTCTTTTTTTCTTTCAAAAGGTATGATGAAGAGTATTTCATGGTGGCAATAACTGTTTGTTTTATAGGCGACGGTAACCACCTACCATAAAGTGGACCTTTAGCCTGTCTGCGACCTTTACATTCGTAAAATTTTTTTCTCTTTATAATAGTGTAGACGTTAACAATATAACATTGGTTTTAACTTTGTTTAATAGTCTGCAAATAATTATTATTCGGTAGAAATGTTGTTAAAGAGTGCAATGAAAGCTGTTTTTAAAAATGTAACCTCTGCCAACAGGGTCAAAACGTGGCTTAACTTTTTACACGCCCTTCTGAGCACGACTTAAGCATAGTGTACTCGGTGAAAGTTAAATTAAAGTGAGTGCCCTCATCTCATGAAGAGTTCTAATTATAAAAAAAATACACACATAATCAATCTACTACATTTTTAATTATTTTATTGTCTCTTTTCAGAGAATTTAATAAGTATTATTAATTAAAACTAAGAAATTAAAACTACTCACTAGAAAATGCTATAAGTAAAAAAAATGCCCCAGGCCATCTCCATCTGGTAGAGTACCTAGCAAACTAAGGGCATTGCCTCGCTGGATAGCGAGGCTTATTCTTTGTGCCAAATAGTTGCCGGCTCTGGGGTCGCGGGTGGTTTCCGTTAGTTTTTTTGAAATTTCTCTAAAAAGTTTATGCGCACCCGGGCCCCATGTGCCTAAGGTTTCAACCCCAAACGGATCAAATATGAAATCTCCGCTGAGGTTCTCATACTTGCGCCGCTTGAGGTTCTCCGCATGGTTTGCGGCTGCGCCAGCAATACTAGAAGTGCCTTGGAGGTGGGACGGGGCAAGCGTATCGACACAAGCCCGTCCCGCCTTCCAAGGGACCAGTGTCATTCCATCCGGTCTCTTGCCATCGTGGCGAGCCAGGCCAGAGGGTTCCAGTATAGCTGGCACTCCGGCGGTGACAAGAGCCCGGCGAATGAGATCATTTAAAGAGTGATGTCGGGAAATGCGACCAGCGCTTCGTTGGCAAGACAGCCCGTGGTGTCCGAGGCTGTCTACGTTCGTGCCCCAAACACATCGATGAGTGATGACGTGGGGGGCACCAAGATGAAGGGCAGTTGCTAAACGGAAGGTACTTGGGTCCAGCAAAGTGGCTGTATTCGGTGATGGTAGTGCCTTTAACCAAAGGCCCGATTCCCACTTCCCAACGGCCAGGACTAGAAGACGTGTTAATAAGATTATTTTGCAACAGTCTGCAGAGACGCTCATCCCAAAGCCTCTGAGAAGAGGTATTTACAGGTACGTCATTATTTGTACTCGCAATTCTCCAGGCATCCTTGGCCTCATCCATATATGGAACAGGTAGTGAACACGATGAGCGCTCCAATATTTTATAAATTAGTGTATGGTTTGCATGTGTCGAGGACAAGAACGCCGGTAAGGACACATCAGATGTTTTTCGTATGCCCAGGCCACCGAACCTTACTGGAAGCATGGCTTGAGTCCAAGAGCGGTGATCAAATCTGATGTTCAAAATGGAAGAAAGCGTATGTCTTATAGTGTTATCTAGACATGAAAGGAGCTGGGGGAACTTCCAAAGTTGACAACACCGTAAGACATACGTAAATTTCGGAACAAACAGGCAATAACGTATTAAAGAAAAAGCCATGTGAGAATTAATTTTCAAAAGCCGGTCTAATATCTCACTAAAATTTTGTAATTTGGAATTTATAAATTCTGGTAGAGATTCGTCTAAAATCGGAGAACCTAAAAGATGTAATGACTTTTTATCAATGACAGATAATTGTGGCGCTATTTCTTTGAAGCTTGATATAACGGCGTCTCTGTCCACACAATTATCTGGCACAAAAAGTTCACACTTCGCAAAATTCAAATCTAAACCGATGTTTTGGAACTCATGAATTAAAGTACGAAAATCCGAAAGTACAATGGATGCATCGCTTCCCAGAGTCCCATCATCTAAATACCAAACGTTAAATTTTGAATTTAGAAGTTCGATGACCGGGTGTATGGCAAGACTAAAAATTGCTGGACCCAGAGGGTCGCCCTGTTGGCACCCGACCTCAGATGAAATGAGGAATTATATAGAAGTTTAGTGGGGTCATTATAGCATTGGATCATGAAGGGCAAAATTGCAGGAGCTTTTGATTTTATTTGAGCCAACATGCCAACGCTTTTAATTCCGTTAACCGAGTCGGTTAACGGAATTAAAAGCGTTTTTAACGTCGACTTTTAGAAACACATCACCGCCTTGATTTAATATAGCGGATCGAAAAGAGTGCACGGCTGCCTCACAACCCCCTTTGCAGGCGAAGCCTAGCTGTTTTGGCTGAAAGTATGAGGAGAGAAAATTAACAGATTTACATGCTATTTTAGCTGTGAGGCGCCGGTATGTCGACCCAACAGCAATCGGACGAATACCACCATCTCTCTTCTTCAAAGCGCAGAGGTTAGCTCCGTATAATACATCAACGACGTCCGATGCAACCTCGCCACGCAGCATCAGGTTGCACAGGTTCGTGAGTTCTTGTAGGAGAGTCTCGCCAGCTGCTCCGCAGCAGCCGCTGGTGAGATCCTTCAGATGTTGCGGGGTGATTTACTACTATCTATTACATTTACTTATATTTACAGATCTAAATATACTAGATATTTACAGATCTACTACAACTATGGATTTCTCATGTCATACAAAACACTACGAACTTTATGAATCACTAGCTGTTGCACGCGTAACTTTGTAAAATATAAGCCTATGCTACTCGCTGATAGTATAGCTTACCAACGGTGAAAGAATTTTTCAAATCGGTCCAGTAGTTTCGGAGCCTATTCAATGCAAACAAACAAACAAAATATCAAAATAGTATAAATACAAAAGTGACATATGCGTAGAACATTAACTGTCATCTGTCATTTAAAACCAACCAAACATCTGTCATTTAAAGAAAATTTGACTACGTCAACACGTTGGAGTTTAAAATTAATAACGGAACTTCGTCGTTACTATACTATATGTATACACATTTATATTACAATCGCGAATGTACATTATATACAATTGTATGAATTGAATATATATTATGTTACTAGTAGCGGCCTGCTCGCGGCTTTGCCCGGGGTGCTTTTTTTTACGTAAAAACCTTCCCTGATTATCCCTCTATCCATGAGTGAAAACAGAATTAAAATCGGTCCACCCGTTCTCGAGTTTTGCACTTAGCAACACATTTAGGGATTCATTTTTATATTATAGATAGATATACAGTAATACCCCGGACTTACGCGATAGGTGGGTCCGAGCGATTGCCGTGTAAGTCGAATTCGCGTAAGTCGGGGTTCAACTTTGCATATAAATACATATAAAATATGTTTAATCGGGACCAGTCTAAAGAAAACAATAATTCAGAAGAAAAATGTTTAATAAAATGTAATATAATAAAACAATTTACATTGTTATGAATAAAGTAACCTAAACCGAAGTTATTTTGATGTCGAAGGCTTCAGATATTGTAACAATGTTGCCTGACGAGTTAAGTTTTTCTTCTACTCACGCAAAATTTCCTCGTAGCATACCAGTAATTTTTTTATTCCCCGTTTTGTAGTAGAAACGCGTTCTTCATTAGAATCTATCTTTTCTAAAATTTGTAACCCCTCTTCAATTGAATTTTCCGGTTCAACTGAGTCTAGCGAATCAGTTTGTTCAATGTCTTGCTCATGCTTACGCATTTCTATAAGCTCGTCAATTGTTAGCTCTTGATTGTGTGAATCTAGCAATTCTTGAACGTCATCATCATCGACCTCTAAATTTAATTGTTTGGTGATATCGACCACTTCTTCTATTATGCGCGCGGCAATCAAAATGAAAAACCGCGTATCTCCGAATTCGCGTAAAACGGGGTAGCGTAAGTCGGGGTATTACTGTATACATATTTAGAAAGCGCGTGCTATCTGTAGCCGAGTCGTATGTGCACTGTTCCGTATTCTTTGTAATTCTTTATTTAAGAGAATTGAAAACGAAATCAAAAACCAAAAAGTCTGTTAAAGGAGGTCGCCACAGGCTGAATATAACCTGTATGCAAATAATTGTTGTTGGCCATTTTTAAAGACTTTATTTTTGCTTCATTGAAAAAAGCCTTATTGATCAGTCTTGTATTTCACACTGAACCGAACAAAGGGTTGTAAGCAATAAAAAGTATACAAAAGGGGAGGCTCATTTAGATACCAATTCCGCAGTTCGACCATTAAGCGGTTATCACACTTTACAATTTGAAGGAATCCAATTTAGGTACCTAAGTAGTGAACCTAGTGATCACACTACACTAAATTGATCTCTAAATAGAAGACATAGAATTGAAAATAGATAAAATCTAAATTGGATCCAATCTGTTCTAACTGCGATTACACTTTCCAATTGCCTAAATTGGAATACTTCAAATTGTAAAGTGTGATAACCGCTTTAGACTTCTGAGGTACAAAATTTGTGGAACAACAGATTGATGGAACTTTACAATACACACGCGAATTTCAGATTTTACAAAGCTTGTTTTTTATATTTTTATCTTTTATGTTAAGGTCGACAGACAGGCAGACACTGCACTTGATGGTAGGTGGCTACCGTCGCCTATAACACAGTACAGTACAGTACAGTACTGTACAGCAACGCCATAGCTGCTGCAACAAGTGCGCCGTTACCTTTTCACGCCTTAACTACTGAACCGATCATCGTGAAATTTTGCATACACGTTGTCAGGGATACAGGAAAGGACATAGGTTAACTTTCATCCAGACAAAAGTACTGTACCCGAGGGAGAGATCATCTAAAAAATATAAAAAATGTGGCGGCGCCACTGTCGTCTCGACAATAAAGATGTCAGGCTAAGATATATTGCTCATAAATTTTCTAAGGTGTTATAATTTTTTTATTTTTCAACTCGGACGAAGTCGCGGGCTCCAGCTAGTCTCAAATATGGGAGTGAGATATAATATAAAAATAACATTAAAACCCGCTCATTCATAAGGGAAAAAGGTAAGGCAATACCGAAAAAAAAGAAATATTTATTGAACATTCACTATGATTTATCGTATTTCATAACGCGCTCTTATTTGTGTATCGAAAAGTCGGCCTTTGCCAAAGAAACACATATTTTATGCATAGAAACGTGCAAATAAAGGCACTTAGTGCTGTCAAATGGTCTTAAGCCTTCTTAAATATCTTATAGGTATATATAAAAATCTCGTGTCACGATGTATGTTCGCGATAAACTCTGAAACTACTGAACGGACTTTGATCAAACTTCATAAGTATCTGTTATTTGGTCCAACTTAAAAGATAGGATAGTTTATATCTCATTTTGTTTATTATTTTTTTGCAAATTATATAATATTATTAACATAGCGCCATCTGTTGATACTTATTCAATACAGCAATTATTTATCTGTGAGTTCCATAAGGTTCTCACAGATGGCGGTTTAAAGTAATTTATCGGCTGGATTGCAAAAAAGCACCCCGGGCGAAGCCGGGAGCGGCCACTAGTATATATGTATATTATATGAACTAGCTGTTTCCGCGAATTCGTACTAGCTGTTAGTTTGTTTTTGAAAATACAACAGTAACCTTTACCATGAGTTATAATGACAGCACTCGCTATCAACTGTCAACTGAACGTCAAAGAACTGTTCGCTATATGAAAAACTGTCAACTGTCAATGTCAATTTGACAATTTTCCATATAAATATTTTACGCTCTCGCTAGCGAGTGCGATCATTATAACTCATGGTAGAGGTACAGGAACCTAAAATTTTTCCAGGATAAAAAGTATCATATATGTATATTAATTCAGGTAATAAACTATCTGTGTGGCAAATTTTATCCAATTCTGTTGAGCCATTTTTGCTACATAGAGTAACAAACATCGAAACACACAAACTTTGGAATTTAAAATATTACTAACAGAAGAGCACCTTACAATAATAGCATTTGTGCTTTTGTGTTTCGTTGAGTGAGTAAGGGATGACAAAGCAAATTTTCCTATCAAGCGAAATTCCCAATGTCCTACCTGGCCTTAATTCTATAGTAACTAAACCTTAACATAACAAAAAGAAAATCAAAACAAAACTGCAAAGTATTTAAATCATCATACCTCCTCGCTGTGTATAAGTCATTTATAAGCACACTGCATTACCTGTGACAAAAAAATATATTACATGAGGAATTTATTCATCGACGTACACATAGGCAGACAGACTAGTGGTACTTTTGACCTCAATTACTAAAGCGAGTGAAATTAGCTTTTATTCCTTTGAAATACGGACCAATTGCAAAGAGTCCATGTACCTATAGGAAACTAGCTGTTGCACGCGAATTCGCCCGCGTATTTTTATAAAATACTAGCGACTCGTTGTGCCTAGTATTTTTATAAAATACTAGGTGCATTTGTTTACTTAAAAACCTGCCCTGATTATCCCTCTATTCATGAGTGAAGACAGAATTAAAATCGACCCAGCCGTTCTCGAGTTTTGCTCTTAGCAACATATTTAGGGATTCATTTTTATATTATAGAATAGCCCATGTTACTCGCTGTAATGTAGCTTTCTATAGGTGAAAGAATTTTCAAAATTGGTTCACTAGTTTTTGAGTTAATTCATAACAAACATACAAAACTCTTTATAATATGTATCAGTATAGGAGTATAGATACGCAAAGTTTGTCATTTTACTAACTGTCATTTAGGCTGTGTAAATAAAATGACACTTTATTTAGACTTGTTTTAGACCATGATATTTATTACTGCGTCATCGTGTAATCAAATTAGAAACTCAAAGATGGAAATAAAAATTATTGTCAATTATATAATAATATTTTCTACATAAAATAACAATTAAAAAGGATTTTTTGCCAACAATAGAGATCGCATAAGAGTATTGTTCTTATGATAATCTAGTAAAGAAAAATAGCCTTTATTGCGAGAGCGATACGAGCGAGTTTAGACAAAAGCAGTAGGCTTCCAAGGTCTTTAACCTGTCTAACGGAATGAACGGTTACCGCGTATTCAATATGGCGGACGATTTAAAAAGTTTAGCGTGCAAAGACATCGATGGGGCAAAGGCTCTATGGAGCGTATAAGTCCTTGTCACTTTTTTGCGGTCGGACAGAGTACTATCAACTTTTTCAAACTTAACGGTTTTCGAACACTTTAAGACTATGTGATGGAAATAGAAAAAAATACTTAAAAACTGCACATAATATATAAAAAAAGCATTTACAGGGAAGTAAACTATCAATATTTTATCTATAATTGAAAATTATAAACTGACCCCCGACATTCTATTGAGAGTTGAGACCATTCTAAAACACGCTATATCTGCTGTAAGTTACAGACGAGTTGAGTATCAGGTGAAGGTAACAATGTCATGGAAATACAACTGAAGTTACCATTTCATCTGTGACTGAAGTAACACTGCAAAAAAAATGGGCCGATGATCTTCAAACGCCTCAACAGATCTTCATAAATCTATATGTATATATAAATAAAATTGAAGTGTCTGTTTGTAATATTGAAATAACGGTTTTTTAATACATGCATATGAATATATATACGGCACATACACCAAAATAACATTTTTTACAATTTTTGTCTGTGTCTGTGTGACTTTTATTGGCAGGTAGCTGATGTAATAAGGAGTAACTTAGGCTACGTTTATTTTAGAAAAATTCTTTTATTATAAAAAATACACCCCGGGCGAAGCCGGGAGCGGGCCGCTAGTTATAACTAAGAACCGTCTCGATCACGACAGCTTTCAAACTAAAAAACCGTATCCAAATCGGTCCATCCGTTTGGAAGCTATGATGCCACAGACAGATACACAGAATAAACTTATAACCCTTCTTTTGCGTCAGGTTTCAGGGGTTAAAAATAAACGCAGAATCCCTAATTAGAACAAGTCATCGCGCTTCAGGCGAAAGCGTAAATGAACAAACTCACATTCGCATTTATAATATTACTAGCTTTTGCACGCGTCTTCTTACGCTTAACTTTAAAATATAGTCTATGTTACTCGCTGATAGTGTAGCTTTCCATAGGTGAAAGAATTTTTAAAATCGGTCCAGTTCTTTTTGAGTTAACTCATTACAAACAAAAATAGAAATCTATTTAATACTAGCGACTCGTTCCCGGCTTCGCCCGGGTGCAACAATTTACATAAACAAAAAGTAGCCTATGTTACTCCTGACGACCCCCTCTTCATGTCTGCAAAGTTTCATCGAAATCTCTTCAGCCGTTTCTGAGATTACCCCGGACAGACAGACAGACAGACAGACAGACAGACAGACAGACAGACAAAAATTCTAAAAAAAGTTATTTACGTTTTAACAGCATGCGAATGACTCTCTAAGCTTAGTTTGAGGCAGTTTTTCGCAAATCACAGACAGACACTCTGATTTTATTTATATAGAAGATATAGATAACTATAGATTTAGCATTCTTTAAATTTAATATTACAATTACAACAGCCACTTCTTCGGCCATCGAACTCGTCACGTTGAAAACCATTTTCACAATCTAACTAAAGAGTCGTGGTCAGTTAAAATAACTGTCAGATTTACAAACACGACCTTCAAACGCTTTTTATTGTAATTACCAGCTAATTTGTAACCGTATGGTCGCTTAAACAGAACGCTGTTTCTGTATTTCAATTGAAAAAAGACGATTGGCAAATAAAACTTGATCGTATTTTAAAAAAATAAATATTATATGCAAAAATAAAACATGTCTAAGTATTTGTAATTTCAAAATTACAAATAGACACAAATAGTCACATTCAGCTTAGTGTAGGGGTCAAAATCTAACATGTTTGTAACTGTATTCTCTTTATTCATCTTTTTTCTTAACATTAAATTTTTTACAATATAAATATTAAAAAAAAACAATATATACCTATTATAAAAAATTTAAAATGAGTATGCCGCAAGTAGCGGGGCAAGGTCCAAGCTACCGGTGGTTAGGGCTGCAGAGTGAGGAACCTCCTGACAATTCGTGCCGTGTCCAGAAGTACCGCCTTCTGTATCTGATCCTTGATCCATCCATCTAGCGAGAGACTCAAGATGTTGGTCGAGGCTTTTCGCTATAAGACCGTTTGCTAATACGACTATCGGGACGATGATGGTCGAATCGACATCCCACATGGCGGTCACCTCGTGAGCCAAGTCTATGTATTTAGTGAGCTTATCTTTTTCGGCTTTCACGAGATTTTCGTCATGTGGGACAGCAATGTCAACAAGTATCAATAATAATATATTATTATTATTAAAATAACTGATCTGCGAGAAAAATACGTATATAATTTGAACAAACTACATACGTAGGCTGCTATTGCTAGTTATATAAATTTAAGTAAGCTGCATGCAATTTATTTAACCATAGAAGATATATTTACATAAAAACCGCCACAGTATACGGCAACTCATGGTCTAAAGTATAGAATACTATTATATTAATGGTTTAAGATCATTTCATTATATTATTTGAATTAGGATCATTTACTAGGATAGTTTTTAAGATATAGATAATTATTTCAAATAAATATTATTATTAAACACGTTTATTTATTTTCATCCTTAATTCTAAATTTTTTACAAAAAATATCGTAAAAAAATATATTATTATTATGTATTATATGAAAATTAGTTTACATTATGTAAATGTATTATGATAATTATTATAATTTCCGCAGGCAAATGTCTAAAATTAAATCAGCACAAAAATGTTTTGACAATCCATTTTCAATTCGAAAAGTGACGTTTTAAGAGTTAGTGTATCAACAAATAACCCTTTGAAATTGATTCAAAGTTTGCCTCAAATACCTATATCGTTCCACGTCTCCAACTCAGACCAAGACGCGTCTGATATTTGAATTAAATTTAGAAATATCCAAATCCAAGCCAGCGCCATATTGACACAAGATTGAAACTGAAATTTGCAATTTTTGTTGATATAAATTTCATTCATGCTTATTTACGCAACAAAATAAAGTTTTTTTGTGGACCTAAACAAAATTATTTGCTGTAAACAAAAATTGCTCAAATATGTTTGGTAATATTTAAGTGCTCGAGAACTGATCGACCCGATAACACAATTATGAACACAGAACAATGAAATTGTACAAATAAAGCAGATAATAACTATATATATTGCGTATCGTTCGTGAATTGTTACTTTAGATTACAAGATCTAAAAATGTGTCCAATCTAACGCTTTTCTATTAGAATCCTATTTTGCGCTTAAAAAAGCGCTTTATTTTGTAAATCCAGCCTAGATTTCGGTAAAATTGTATAAAAACTCTTTATTAAAATTGCTTGAAAACAGTGTTTGTAGACATTTTAAAGAAATTATTAACATGATTTGAAAAACACGATAAGGTGTAAAAAATAAAATATTTCATATAGCAGTTATGTATTATAAATGTAATATTAATTAGTATATTACTGTAGCGAAAATTAAAAAAAAAAAACTGTGATTTTAAAGAAATATATTTAAAAAACATTTGGGCTCTAATAGGCTGTGCCGTATGGCACTTCCTTTGCGCACGAATTAAAAAAGAAAAGATGACATTCATTCACATGAATTCTTTCCGCGCCACCCGCAGCTGACGTCACTGCTCCGGAGAACACAACGCGGTGGAATTTTAAAAAAGGAATTCCGATATTCCGTGTGCCGGTGAGAGTTGCTACCGAAACGGTGTTGCCAGTTTTGAAACTTTGAATTGAATTTACTAAAATTGTTACTTACTTATCTGTACTAGTGTAAAAAAAAATTGTTTCGTAAAGTTAAATAATATGCTATGCGAACGTGTTGTTCCGTTATTAATTAAATATTTTAATTTCGTACATTGTTTTAAAGACAATCATTCAAAACTTCTTATTTATAATATGTATATAACTTATATGAATCATTAATTATATTAACACATCGAAGATATAATCTGATAAAAAGTAAAATATGGGGCATAACTGTAGTATGTTTTTTCCAAGAATATTTGATTAAAGTTGTTTTATGATTTTATATTCAGGATCTTACATTTGTACTGCAATGAAAAAGAGCCGCCAATTACTTTAATTACTGCCCCGACTTTCTTTGTACAGGGAATCTTTTGTGGCAACGGTTGAGTCGCTTATATACGAATTGCTTGTTCGCCAGGTCACAATATATTGAACGGGCAGTAAGGATCCGACCATTTTACGAAATTAATTAGTCATCCATCTCTTTAATGCTTTAGCCGCCAGAGTCGGATTTATCTGACAATTAGTTTCGTGTCCATTTCGTTAATCATTGCGTTGCTTTCCCTTAAGAAAAAAAAATCTGTTTCCAAGTCAAGCGCTAGGGGCATGACAACTTCTACAAAACCAAGCGGTTAAAGGGTTAAGGGTTATCAGACCTACAGTAAAAATAATTAAAAACTTTATAAAAAGATTGTATTTAAATTATAATATAAAAATTTTAAAAAATTTAAAACTTTGAACCAGTGGAGTAGTTTTAATTTTAATAAGTTTTAGTGTAAGGGATGCCAGATTCCGTTTTCCTATCCCTTCCTATACCTTATAATTTATCCTGCTATTGTCAGCAGCGCATTTTCATCACCTGTGTCGTTGATTGTGATGTAGGCGTCGGTAGTCATCTACCATCTGAGTGGCATGGTATAAAGTCAAGGATAAGCATGTGTCATCCTTGTGGTAGAGTTATCTACTATGTTGTCACATCGCATGTGTAAAGTGTAAAGAAACCACATTATATTTGAAATATGTGTGCATTTGTGCCAATATGCATATGTGTAGTATATGTGCACTGTTTATGTGTGCATGTGTGTGTGTGTGTGCCAATAGCTCCAGTAGTGTGTCTTAGCTTTAGAGCAATAACGGATATCTAAAGAAAATAAAAGACACCAAAATCAACACCTAGTCTTAGCGCAGAAGTAAAGCAAAAAGAAAACTAGCCTCGTGGTCCTTGGTGCCGGATTAAACTGCAAGTAATGAATATTACCAAATAACAGTACATTTTGGGATACTGTATTAAGTCTGCGCGTATGGTGCCTGTAGTAAGAAATAAGAATATTCTCGTTTAAAAATTCGTTTAATGCCTTTATGTAACGGACTGAGTTGTCTAATGAAATAATAGGTAAAAATAGTCCAGTAACTCGTACGCATTTTTGTACGTTTCCTTTGTGTATGCATACTGCTTTTACCCCTTAACGTGTCCGAGTGGAAACATTTCACTAAAAATTAAGGCTTGCTAATGTAATTAGTGTAGTTTTAGAAAGGTTTTTCAAAGACTCTTTGTAATAAGAGATGAAGGAATACCGGTCCATTCCTCAACTAACAAAGCTTAAGTCAAAGAGTTCTGTTATACTGGCCACAAAGAAAAGCTAACCGCCTGTTCTAAATTTGAAACAGTCATTAGGAATTCTCTTATGTTTATTTTTCCCTTTTAACGCTATACGATATCATATTTTGACAACATAAGTAGGCAAAATACTGGTTGGGTATCAAGAGATGAGTCTATTAAGAAGTCTCAAAAGAAGCATAATGTATATTTAAAGATAATTATTGTGTTTATGCACATACAGACAACAAGGAATTACAATTTATTCTTATTATTTTATTTTATAATAAAATACTAATAAAGTAGCTCTGTCTGTCAGTTGCCTATCCACGTCTTAACTAATCAACCGATCATCATGAAATTTCGCATACACGTTGTCAGGGATACAAGAAAGGACGTAGGGTACCTTTCATCCAGAAAAAGAGGACTGTTCCCTAGGGGGATCATCTAAAATAAAATAAAAAACTAAGGCCTGACTAAAATTTTATAGCAACAGGAGGCCAACATTGCTTATTTATTTATTTATTTATTCAAGCTAATATCAAAAAATAAAAATAAAAAATCATATCATAAATGCCCCTGAGAGACTCAAATTTTGATTTTTTAGTAAATTTTCCTGGACTACACTCACTCCTAGACTTTTTTTAAACATGAAATTGTCAAAGTATAAACGGTTGGCTTGGATGTTAATAATTTAATCCACAGTTAATAGGTACGTGCTCTGTTGTTTATCAGATAAAGAGTCAAGCAGCGAGCGACTTACTATAAACAACACGTCGTTCTGAGAAGTGTTGGTCGCAATAATTTTATCTTGAGAATGGCCTCGATATTTGATGCTGCAGAATATGGCGTTTCTTATTGCTGGACAGGCCACTCATGGTAATGTTATGGTAATGTTATGTTTGTTTATACCTTAACTTTGAACTTTAATAATAAAAATACCAAGTGAACTTTTATCTGTTTTTATTCGATTAAACAACTTCGTACACGCTGTATAGTTCGTTATTTGAAAAACGAACGTTATTGAAACATTTATCCATGTAATCATCAATGCGTAAGTCAATGTGCGTAAGTGAAAACCGCATTCAACTGAACTTGAAAATAATAGTTGATAATAATGGTTTTTTAAGTTACTTTTAGTTTAGTTTAGTACTTCAGTTTTTTTTTTAGTTTTATCTATATATTTTTCTTCGTTTTTTTTTAATTTTGTTTGTACTGTAATCACTTTTTGTTGTTTTCTTTTACCTTTTATAGTATTTTATAATCTAATTTTATGTATAATTGTCTTTAATTAAATTTAGAAGTGGTATTCAGCTTTAATTGGTTGCCACACATGTTTGATATAGCTTTTCATTAAGTTATTAGTTATGTGTATAATACTTATGTGTGAGCAAATTTTGGTAAAAATAAAAATAAAAAAATAAAAATCGGTCAAGCTGTTTTTGAGATTAGCGTGCACAAACAAACGCACAAACAGACAATTTTTTTTTAAACTTATTTTTGAACTCGGCAACATAAGTACAACCGTGTACACTGTTGTTTTTTTAGACAAAAAAAAATTACAGACACGATTTACGATTTTGCTATATGTGTAGATTTCTATAGATATAACGCATTGCTAATATTGCTATATGCACGATTTACGATTGGAAACATTCTTTTTTTGGATGAAAGGTGTATGTAACTAGTATATTGATAGAATGGAGAAATATATCTTAGTCGCGGCCATGTAGACTAGAGGTAAGGAGGCCCAACTCTATAAATGATAAAGTGTCCGTCGAATACGCTCAATTAGGCGGCGCTGTAGTAGAATTCGGGCGTGGCGCTATAGTAGCATTTTATTTGCGGTGGTTTCATGAACTACGCAACCAACCAATCATAACAAAAACACCAATGCTACACTGGCGCCATTCCGGTCAATGTATGAACCACTATTTAATGCTTTAAGCTTGTCACTTTTTCCGTTTAACACCCATGTAAGTTGGTCCTCCTTACCTCTAGTCTTCATGGTCGTGGCACAGAATAAGTAATAGTACGTTCGCGGGAAGATATATTTTAAACTAGCTGGTGCCCACGACTTCGTCCGCGTTGAAAAATATTAAGTACCCTATCCTGTGTCCCGTACGTCCAAATGTTTATCTACAAAGTTTCATGGAAATCAGTTAATTCGTTTCAGAGTTATGGAGGAACATACATACATACAGAAAAAAATTCTAAAAATCGTCAATTTAGTTTCAGTATCATGTATAGAGCCTATAAACACGATATCTCTGAAAACAATGTAACTTACTCCATGACCGGCCCTTACAGATTTATTATTAGTACCTACTGATGATATCGAAGTCGCCCGAGAGTATCAGCTATTTCTTCAATTTTACAGTTAACACATAGTATTAACCCACAGGACACGTACACGGTGAATTCTAATAAAGTTTTACGTTTCCCGAATTACCTTTTATTAGCAGGGAGTTCGCCAGTTCATTTAGTGACTGTAGCCATGGTGACCGGTTACAGTAAGGGTCGCGAAGCGGATTTACTGCCTCCTTCAAACAACAGGAGACTTTGAAAGAAGCTTGAAGGTATTCTTGACATTTGTTTTTTTACTTCATACAAAATAACATGTTTATGTAAATAAAGGTACGATAACAATAATAAAATCGTAAATGAACCGCGTTGCTACAGAAAAACAATGTTGTACTTCATGTTAGTGAGGCAAAAAAAAATTTTTTTTTTAATTTTTGTCTGCTTGTCTGTGCGTTTGAGCACGTTAATCTCAAAAACGGGTTAACCGATTTGAATGCGGTTTTAACTTACGTATTGTAGCAAACTTCCCATAACATTTAGTGTTTGTTTCATTAACCCTTTAACCGCTTGGTTTTGTATGAGTTAAGCCCCTAGCGCTTAACTCGATTTTTTTTTAAAGAGAAAGCATTATACAAGTAGAGTAATTTGTCTTATATATACGGCTCGTGCGAAATAAACATGAAAATAATTGTCGGATAAATCCGACTCTGGCGGTTGGAGGGTTAAAATCGGTTAACAAACAACAAAAAATATACCGTACATCGAAATACCAAGCACGTACGAAACTAAGTAATATCTACTATAAATTAGTTTCGGCTACAAATTAGAAGTAGAAAAGTTAAGGCTCACTCAACCCGGAGACAACTCAAGACGCGTTCACTTTAAGTGCTCAAATTCTCAGCTATAATCATATTATGAAATTCCCACCAGTGTCGCTTACTTTGTGAAGTTTGGCTTAAATCTATTAAAAGTGACTATTAGGAGGAACCACCCCGCAAACCTCCGCGCTTAATTTTGTTTTCTTTGGGTTTGAACTACCATTTATCATAGGCGAGAAGCTGCACTCACAAATTTTAGGGTTGCCACAAATTAATATACATATAATATTCTACAAACTGATTGTTAAAAGCGTCGTTTTCGAGACTGTCCCTTACCTATTTAAACCGATATTAGATACTAGCCTTGCTTCGTGGTTTCATCCGGCATTTAGTTTAAAAAAAATCGTATTCTCTTTCCTTACTCTCCCGAGTAATCAAAAGGTAAAATAGCAAACGTGGATTACCACGTGGGCTATTATTCTGTTTTTTTATAGTATCGCAAAAAATCACTGACTTCTTAGCAGATTCAAAAATCAAAAAATATTCAAAAATAATAATAAAAAATTCAAAAAATTCAAAAAAATATATTCAGCAGATATAAATAATTATAAATTATAAACAAACTAACTAAAAATAGGTACATCCGTTTGGGAGCTTCCATTCCACGGACACATACACGGCATGTCAAACTAATAACACCCTGGCGTATTAATATTTGATTAATCGGTGACAACCCTAACTGGTTTGGTGGTTGGAGGATGGAATGGGTGGGCGTTGTAGCTAATTACTTTCAAACTTTAAACAAGCATTTTACCGGCGTCGTTAAATTATTGCCCGAGACCAGACTTCATTGATTTGTCGATAGATGGCGCTGCGGTCACTTTTGCCAAACTAATCGCAGCTTGTTTTGAGTTTACTCGCGCTGCAGTTTCACTGGATGTAAATAACTTTTCTTTGTTTTGTCAAGATAGTGTATAGTTTTCTAGACTTTGTAGTTTTCACTGTGCGTTGATCTTCAGTCAGAACAAACAATGTTTAACCCCAACGCCCGACGCAAAAACGGGCTTGTTTGTCGTGTGTGTGCTCTGAAACTGATCATCAAAGCTCTGAAACTAATCGACCAATTATGATACGGTTTTTTTTTGGTTAAAAGCTGACGTGATCGACGATTCTGCTGTAACGTACCATGTCATTGAAATACCACCTAGGTAAGAGTATAACAAATTTTACATCATCGAACCTGGGGAAGTTAGCGAAATGGGCTGATTATCTTCAAATACCTGAACAGATCTTCATAAATTATAGCTAAGAACCATCTCGATCATGCCAGCTTTCAAATGAAAAAAATCGGATCTAAATCGGCCCATCCGTTTGGGAGCTACGATGCCACAGACAGACATTCCTCCAACTTTGAAAAGATTTGGCTTATGGTTATGAGCTCAATAGTTCCAAACCTTGGCAGTGCGCTAAATAAAGGATGTTTTAAAGCGCTTGCTCCGAAAAATAGGGATTTCGACAAGATAAGGATAGGAACCAGCCGGTCTGAATGTCCGATGGAAGAAAGGGGAAGGCGGAATATGAGCTCATGCAGCTCCTTAGCACACTCTCACATAAAAAAGCACATGTGCTAGTTATTTAACGGTAGTTTTCGGGCACGTTTAGAAATTGCAAAACAACTGCATTGTTAAGGTGTTGGTTGGTAAGTTAAAACGCCTAAGATATTACACAATATTCTCACGGTGCAAAAAAGTAAACAACGTCTATAGAAAGTAATACGAAGTCGTGTGCTCCCGTTCCATTGTATGAGTAGCTAGTTGGTCATGTAATAATTCGTTATGTAATTTTATTACATTCCTACAACGGTTTTGGACTCAGGTGCGGTATTCTCTATTTGTGGTTTTTAAAACCTATCGACTACAATATCCGATAGCTTGTCGTTGTACATTAAAAACACCACGAAACCACATCTAAAACTTTCGTATTCTAACTTCACCGACATGTGTCACATCTATAACCATAGACACTATTATATTACGAAGTATAATATTGTCTAGGTCTATAACCATGATGAAAACGTCATAGACGTTTTGACAGGTGCTTAATGAATACCAAAGTAGACAATTGTCGAGTCGATAATCACCCTTATTCCGTATCATTCACTTTATGGATAACGCAACCGTTATAGAAATATTAACCTTTAAAATCAACGCGATATGTCATTTTAAAGGTTAAAAATGTCTATAACGGTTACGTTATCCATAAAGTGAATGATACGGAATAGGGCTGATCATGTACTCGTAATAGGCCCGCGATGGGAAACAGGTGGATTTTTATTCTCAACTAATTATAATAATCAATACTAATAATAAATCTGTAAGGGTCTGTCATGGAGTAAGTTACTTTGTTTTCAGAGATATCGTGTTTATAGGCTCTATACATGATACTGAAATTAAATTGACCATTTTTAGAATTTTTTTCTGTATGTAGTATATGTATGTAATGTTCCTCCATAACTGAAACGAATTAACTGATTTTCATGAAACTTGGTAGATAAACATTTGGACGTACGCGACGTTTTTCAAGGCGGACGAAGACGTGGGCACCAGCTAGTTCTCAATAATACTCTATTCCACGGATGGCGAACCAATTAATGGCACGCGTGCCATTGTATGCAAAAACTACATTACATGCAAAGTAGTTTACTAAACTATACTATACTAACTACTAATACTAACTATAATAAACTATACTAACTAAACTATATTACTTTACAGTAAAATCTATCTTTACTATTATAATATTATAAAGATATTTAAATAGATTTAAAGCTATAGTGATAACATGTTTTAATATGGCTACTTTTGATTTTAATACAATCAGTAACGCAATATGTATATACGAATTTTAAATTGTATGTTGTAATGATTAAACTCGAAAATTACTTGGCCAATTTTAAAAATTCTTTCACCTATAGGAAGCTATATTATCAGCGAGTAACATAAGCTATATTTTATAAAGTTACGAGGACAAAGGCGCGTGCAACAGCTAGTAGTTTAAAGATTAGAATAAATCTATAAACTATTTGTTGCATTCCAACAAGCAGATACAAACCAAAATGTGGTTAAACTCTTTGATTTATATTGTCACAAGGTGCAGTGATTATTTCAATATGGCGGCTTTAAAACGTCGCCTCGTCATCGTAAGCCTACATTGAGAGCATGAAAGTTTTATAAGAAATAAAATAAAAATAAAAAACTATCAAAACCAGTTTCGAAGCGGATCGAAACCGCCCCCGACCGTTTCGTTCGAGCAACAAATTACCGAGATATAAAACAAGATAGAACACCAACTAATAGATACGTGTTAAACTTCTATACATATTTCATATGTAAGAAAGAGATAAAAAATGCATTATTTGTTTATATGTCAAATCTGACGTAGTCCTATTTAACACAAATAGAATGTCAAAACAGATTTGAAACTAAGTTACCTGGTCAAATTTGTGCACAGAGCTCGCTCAAAACGTGCTGGCTGCTAATAAAATAATTCAATTTATCTGTTCTATGCACCGATGCACAGAACTCTATTAGATACTAGCCGTGCCAGCAATTTCATTATAACCCTTTAATTTTACCGCTTGGTTTTGTAGGAGTTGTCGTGCCCCTAGCGCCTGACTAGTAAATTTAAAAAAAAAATTAAGAGAAAGCAACTCAATGATTTAAAAATAAACATTAGTTATACAAGTGGAGGAATTTGTCGTATATATCCGGCTCTGGCGAAATGGACACGAAAATAATTTCCGGATAGAAAAATTACGTGTACGAAATTTAAATAATACTATTTTCGATTAAATTTATTATATATTATTATTGTTACATAAATTTATACCCATAGCTTTTTCCTTGATAGGAACTAAAGTAAACTAACTAAACTAACTAACTGGGCAAAGCGTTAATAGCAACAAGTGGTTAAGCGTTATGTTGCTTATTTATTTTTTAATTTTAAACACGGACAAAGTCGCGGCCACCAGCTAGTTCACTATAACAGAAATACCAGATTTGCTGTTGTATGAATTTTATTAGTTTAAATATAGCACGAATTCAATCAAACATTGCTTATTAACTTACAATTTGCAATAATTGTAAACACAGCGGCCATCTTGTTTTTATTTTGACACAGAGCAATGGAACAAGGGACTAAATTAGAATTTAATTCATTAGTTTTCTTGATTAATTCTTGATTAACACAAAGCCTAGGTACGTAGAAGTTGCATAAATGCCTAGATTAATGCGATTCGCATATATTAATAAATTGATAACAGGTTAGTGTATCGTATCGTGCATCGCTCACACAGATTTTTTTATTAGTTTCCGCTCTTATCTGTCACGATAAGTTTATCTTTTTTATAATATACTAGCTGGTGCCCACGACTTCGTCCACGTTGAAAATATTAAGTAGCCTATCCTGTGTCCCATACGTCTAAATGTTTATCTACCAAGTTTCATGAAAATCAGTTAATTCGTTTCAGAGTTATGGAGGAACATATAAAATTCTAAAAATGGTCAATTTAGTTTCAGTATCATGTATAGAGCCTATAAACACGATATATCTGAAAACAAAGTAACTTACTCCATGACCGACCCTTACAGATTCATTATTAGTACTAATGGCCCGCTCCCGGCTTCGCCTGGCCAGCCGATAAATTACTTTAAACCGCCATCTGTGAGAACCTTATGGAAC
The DNA here is from genome assembly GCA_936446665.2 of Synanthedon andrenaeformis. Lineage (NCBI taxonomy): Eukaryota > Metazoa > Arthropoda > Insecta > Lepidoptera > Sesiidae > Synanthedon > Synanthedon andrenaeformis. Next base: position 455,583 of record OW387804.2, on the reverse strand, counting down.
TCACAGATAAATTACTGTATTGAATAAGTATCAACAGATGGCGTTATGATAATAATATTATATAATTTAAAAAAAAAAAATAAACAAACTGAGATATAAACTATCCTATCTTTTAAGTTGGACCAAATAACAGATACTTATGAAGTTTGATCAAAGTCGGTTCAGTAGTTTCAGAGTTTATCGCGAACATATATCGTGACACGAGATTTTTATATATATAGAAGATTGATTAGTATATTGAAAACTAAGTCCTAAATTTCAGCTTTCTAGATTCAATATTTTTAACCCGCTAATAAAAAGCTAGTCCGCTAGTTATTATAAAATTTATTGCAGTTTTTATTTGCAAATATTACGTAGTCTTTTATTATTGGTCGCATTGTTTAGCCTCGAAAAAGTGGGACAGAGCTCGCGTACAACGAATTTTTATACGTTACTACGTGACTTTTATTGTAATAAAATTAAAATAAAGTGTCTAATGGAGTAATAAGTATAATATGAAGACGTTTTCCGCGTCTGCTTTTATGGCCGCTTACTCCTAAACCGATTAAACTACGAAACCGATTTTTATGCGGACATAACGGTCAGTTACGTAATTTTAGACGAAATTTTTATATGTATATGCATATTATTAATATTATAAATATGAAAGTAAGTCTGTCTGTCTGTCTGCTGTTACCTTTATCTACATTAAATATATACGAGGTATAATTCTATCTCTAATATATAAAATTCTCGTGTTTGTTGCCAAACTCCTCAGAAACGGCTGGACTGATTTTGATGTAATTTTGTGTGCTTATCGGGTAGGAATGAGAATCGGTCAACATCTATTTTCCATACACCTAAATGTTAAGGGTGGTCCACCCCCATTTTTTTTATTATTTAATAGTATAATCAACCCTATTCCGTATCAATGCACTTTATGGATAACGCAATCGTTATAGACCTTTAAAATGACATATCGCATTGATTTTAAAGGTTAATATGTCTATAACGGTTGCGTTATCCATAAAGTGAATGATACGGATCAGGTTGATCATGGAATGACGTAGTATGGAATTGGTAAATAGAGGTTTATTACAATAGCTCTTTGTTTCATACAAGAGTCTTATACGTTTGACTTTGAGCTTCAGAGTCAGTTCTGTTCAAACTGCGCCCCTTACTAGTAGATACGAACACACCTTTCTGCTATACTAAAAGAGACTAATTAAATAATATCATAACATATCACTGGTAAATAGTTTCCGTTGGCAAGTGAGCTCTTAAGGGCCCTAAGTGCACCACGCATTTAAGGGGACAACGAGCATTATTAGTTCGTTCGTTACAAGGTTCTCAGTGCTTCAGAATTTACTGTAATAATCATTGACCTCATTGCTCATTACCGTAGGGTTGCCAATCAAATTATTTTACAAATTTTATAATGACAATCAGAAATATTACAGTTAAGGATAATAAGAAAGATAGTCTATAATACCTAATATTATAAAGGGACTTAACCTGTTTTGGAAAACTCAAAGAAAAATTGTGAACTTAACTTGACTGATGACTAATCTCGGGATCTGCTACTTTTGATTTTAATTTGAATTTTACCTTTTTTATTAAATAATAAACCTATTTTAAATTGCTATTTCTACATATGACACTGAAAAAATCTGAACATTGAGAAGATCTGAAGGAGCCAAGACATTAAAGGAGACGAAGAAAAAGAAGAATATTATAGAGAGAAAATATTTGTATTTTTGTATTTTAGTAAGTATTTTTGTATGTAATGAATAAACTCAAAAATTACTGGACCTATTTTAAAAACTCTTTCATCTTTAGAAAGCTACATTGTCAGGGAGTAACATGGGCTATATTGTCAGGGGTACTTTATGAAGTAGAACTAGTTAATAATTTCAATTTTTTTTTAATACTTTTACACTTAAATATATATAAATTTTTATTACCGAATTACATATTTTCTCTGAAAAAAGTTTCAACCGTTAAAACAAAAATAAAAAATGTCTTGATCTCCATACAAAACAGATTTTATCTCCTTTGTATTTTAAATTTTGAATGAATATTAAGAAAAATATTTGTGACAACCCTAGCCGCCCCATTTCACAGGTTCATTACCTGCTAAATGTACGAAAAAGTTTGCAGCCGTTTTTTTGACGTATCTAGCCTCCGTCTCACTCGCACACCGATGCACCTGTCTCTTTCTGTCCCCAACCTGTTGCCTTTTTAACTTCATTAGGCATAGACGTACAGTTAAAAGCTTTTTGTGGTGTTTCCACCATTTTTATTAAGTGTAATGGTGTAAAAAAAGTTTGATAATATGTTTTTTTACACATTTCTTTTATGAGACGGCAAAAAAGCGCCATAGGTGCGGCGCTCTAATGACGTTGTAAAAACATTGGATTCAGACTTTCGCTAGTCTACGTAAGAAAAAGCAATAAGTATGTAACCCTAGAAATAGTAGACATTTTTGGATAGGTATTTGAGGCAAGCTGAAAACTTGTCCTATAACTCTTCTATATACCCTAACACAGAACTACAGACTTGGCTGGGGAGTGCTGGGGCTAAATCAACCCTTATATTTTCAAAGATACCAATATTTTTTTGCAAAAGATGTCCTTGAGGCAATCTGAAATTTTTATACTTTAAAATTGAATAACTATTTAAAGAGTAAAAAAAGCTAGATTATTTAGTCGGATCTTTAACTTTGCCGGGTGCTTGTAAAACTGTTTAAAAAAAATCAAAAAAAAATATATATATATATATATATATTTGAATTTGACAGGCTGACGGCTAACGACCATCTACTTGATGGTAGATGGCTACCGTCACCTATAACACAAGCAACGCCACAGGTTCTGCAATGCAAGTATGCTACAGACCATAGAAGGATTAAGGGGGTAATGGCATCCCTTACTCACTCACCGAAACACAAAAGCACATGTGCTGTTATTTCAAGACGGGCTGAACAAATGACTGCGGAGCGCAGTGTGCCTGCCTATTAATAAATTTATATTTTTTTCGTTTCTGTTGGAAATTCGAAATAATTTTACATATTACATTTAAAAATATATATAATACTTATATTTAAAAAAAAATAACATAAAACTTATCATATTTTAAAAAATATACAAGTATTTTGTATTTAAGTTTTCTCAAGTTTTTATTTAAGTCCTTTTGTATTAAGATTGATTTGTAGTTAGTTTTTTAGATATAAATAGGTATAATTTAGTTATAAATAGGTATGAATTTTTAGTAAATAAATAAGCTTAACAAAATTCATTACCCATTGCACATCGATAAATTATTATTTTTTTAAATGGCAATAAAATATTTTTAGTTTGTCTTGTATCGACATTATACATACATTAAAGTAACCGCGCGCAATTTTACAAGGCAAACCAATGGTTGAGCAATAGTGTACCACATCTAAAGATGGTTACGGTTTGATAGCTTCCGTTTATATGTTACATGTACAGTCAGGGTACGAAAACCTTCTTTAATTTTCAAATTTATTCCTTCGTTGAAGTCGTAGACTCTTAGTACCTTTTGAAACTTAAGCACTAAGCTTAAGAAAATCTTATTCTATTCTATTCTACTAAGTAGTCAACTGACAGACGTTTGAAATGAAATTGACTGACAATTGCCCTCCTGCGAGCAAATGTCGAATATTTTGGTGACGAACCTTTCTTCACTAACCTGTAATATATACCACTGGACAGACTGTACCATACAAATGACAGCAAATTTTTTGTGCCACTTTGAAACGCCGCCCTCGATTGTCCCGAGAACCAATTTTGACGTTTGCGTATTTTTATTCCATAGACATGTATATTATGTATAGATAGATATGTATAATCAATAATTTTAGTTCCATGGACACTCGTTCTACAACGCCAAAATGGCGTTTTTCAAATAGGTATAATGTGATAAATTAAACAATTGTGTTGCTTTGTAAATTTAATCAAAGAAACGACAATATAAGTTTAATATTACCAATTTCTTCATTTTGTTATCTATTTACATATTGTCAAAACAATTAGAATGACACATAAGTAAAAACATAAATTAAAATAGTATAGATAACAAAGTATTTTACCTACGTGGTAAATTATGAAATTAATTATATTTATTATTTACACAAATTTATATTACCTTTACATAGGCATAATTTGACAGCAGTCTGTTCAGTATTATATATTACAGGTCAGTGCTTTTCTTACACCGACTGTACACACGATGTAAAATAGTTTCGTGGCTCTATTAAACATATCAAAGAGAAACTTCTCATTACGAATTCTATGGGGTCGAGAGAAGCGGTTTCATAAAACAAAAATATAGGTAATTTACTGACTAGCTTGTGCACGCGACTTCATCCTCGTTCAAAATTAAATAATAAACAAGCAATAGTTTTATTTTAGACTAGCTGGTGCCCACCACTTCGTCCGCGTTGACAAATATTAAGTAGCCTATCCTGTGTCCCGTACGTCCAAATGTTTATCTACCAAGTTTCATGAAAATCAGTTAATTCGTTTCAGAGTTATGGAGGAACATACATACATACATACAGAAAAAAATTCTAAAAATCGTCAATTTAGTTTCAGTATCATGTATAGAGGCTATAAACACGATATCTCTGAAAACAAAGTAACTTACTCCATGACCGACCCTTACAGATTTATTATTAGTATTGATGATCCCTTGGGAACAGTTTTTTTTTCTGGATGTAGGGTAAATTCGCCATACGTCGGCCACCCCCCAATCTTCGGCCGTCTGCACATTTTCAGCTTGCGTTCATTCAAAAGGTATTTAAGTGGCAATTTTGCCACTCGAATTGCAACCTTAGTTCATACTCTATACGTACAAACCGTTACTATCCGATTACGTCACCCGCTCTTCGCATACTGAGCGTCAGTAGCGATCGCGCCGTTGAAGCGTCATGTTCGTAGTTAAAGTAGCTTACTTGCTGTGAATACTCACACTTCGGGAATTCATATTACAACGGTAAGACATTTCTTTTTTTTGTTTCAGGCTTTGTTATCACTAAAAAGTTATTTTTACAATATATTGTGATAGTTTTTTCAAAGTTTTGCGTATTGTTTTAAGAGAAAAATAGGGGGCCGGCATTAGAAAACCAGTTTTGACTTAAAACCGGATTCTCGGCCGTGGCCGACTTAAAGTAAATGCAGTCTGTTTTATAAATTCTAATTCTACCAATTCCATTGACTTAATAAGAGAATTTGCAAAGCTTATAGGCAAATAAATATATTTTACGTTTAATCGTCAAATACCGGCCGGGGTGATATTAGTTGAATCTCGAGAAATAAGAGACACGAAACAGGGGCCGACTTTAGAAATATTAAAGATCGTAATGTCGGCCAGCCTCGAATTCGAGCGCCACTGTAGGTATAGGATGATTACTTTTGTATTTCTTCATTGATTGTGTGAGTAGTCATTTTTAATTTATTTATCAAACTTATTTTCTTAAAATTGAGTATATATTATTATAATTTATTAATACTATAAAGAAGTTAAATTTTGATGTAGGAGTTGACAATATTGAAAACATATTTATCATAGCTAAATATGGTTTGGGAATTTGGGATACAAATATAAATTGCTCTTTGGAACTTGCTATCTAATAAACCCATGTTTATTAGCTTAAAAAATATAAATGGTTGGTGGTGAATCTTTCATTAATTTATTAAACCTGCATGTGACAAAAAGCTGTCTTTAGATACTAAGTTTTTTTTCATTAAATGCTTTTAATTTAAGGTACTACAATGACAGAGCAGGGAGATCCAGGGCCTTCACAGAAACAAAGAAAATTATGTGGTTACGATCGCACTAAAATAAAAGAAGCTCTTGAGGCAATAAGTAATGGAATGCCCATTCGTGCAGCCTCTAAACTATTTGGCGTCCCACGAACAACGTTACAAGACAGATTAGCTGGTCGCATAGATATAGATGTATTTAAAACTGGACGTCCTTCGGTTTTAAACCCATCCGAAGAAGAAACATTGGTTCAATGGCTGATACAACTTGCTAAGTGCGGTTTCCCGAGAAAGAAAACGGATTTAATAAACAGTGTTAAGAAAATAATGAAAGCTGAAAACAGACAAAACCCTTTCAATAATGATACTCCAGGCCAAAAATGGTACGAATTGTTTATGAAAAGGCATCCAGAACTCAGTCAACGAACACCGGAGAGCATAAATACTGCAAGAGCGATAGTAACAGAAGAATACATACGAAAATGGTTTTCAGACTTCTTAGATTTCCTGACAAAGACAAATAACTTGGACATTCTGCAGGACCCAAACCGCATTCTCAATGGTGATGAGACTAGTTTTCAAATTTGTCCAAAAACAGGCAAGGTTATAGGACCAAAAGGCTGGAAAAACATCTACGAAGTGAAACGAGGTAGTGAAAAGGAAACTATCACTGTTATGATAGTCATCACAGCTGCTGGCGAACTTGTAGCCCCGATGGTAGTTTTTCCATATGTTAAAAAACCACCTAAAGACGTTGCAGTTAGTGTGCCACCGACGATTATCTTGGGAATATCGGAAAGTGGCTGGATGAGGGGAGATCTTTTTTATGAATATATTGTTAACGGTGTCAACGTATGGCTCGATGAAAAAAAAGTAAAAAAACCCGTCGTTTTATTTGTTGACGGCCATAAATCCCATCTCACTTATCATTTAAGTGAATTTTGTGACGCAAATCAAATAATTCTGTACGGTTTACCGCCAAATACTACACACATCCTCCAGCCGGCCGATGTAAGTGTGTTTCGACCTTTTAAGTCTGAATGGCGAAAAACTATTAAAGCCTGGCAGGATGAACAGGGAAAACCCTTGAGCAAAGTAACGTTTTGTCCATTGTTGCAGAAGGTCTTAGACAAAGACATGTCACAAACAATAAAAAATGGGTTTGAAAGGTGCGGTCTTTACCCCTTTAATCCCAATGCAGTGGATTATTCCAAATGTGTTAAGAACACTTTGGAAAATATGGACAAAATAAATGAAACACCAACGATTCCCACGAGTCAAGACATTGAAACCACTGTAGGAGTTTTAACGTTTTTTTGTAACGAACTGAAAGAAAAGGGAATAGTTATTGACGTAGAAAAATTAAAATATGCTTTAAATGACTTAAGTAGTACAGCAACCGAAAAGCGAGCTGTCCAATCATCTCTGCTTAACACATATAAAAACAATGTAACATCATCACAACGTAGCGAAGAGGTGTTAGTGATTAATTACCCAGGACAAGAAACCAACGCATTCCCCATACCTCAGGACATCGATGAAAACATAAACCGCCAGGATACCGAAATACCACTTATTGTTATACCAGCAGCACCTGAAAATCATATCACAGAAAATTCTGCCTCACTTTCATTATTTAACAATCCCAACGAAGAGAAGATTTTGCCTTCTTCAAATTATTTCAAAGATACTGCCGAGCCCGAGATATCTGAGTCTCCTGATTTACGCTTCGAGGGAGAGATTGTTAGTGCTTTAGTACATCGTGATATTATAGATAATACAAAGTCACTTGACTCTGAATCACAAAAAAAAATATTACCGATATCAAAATCTTTGGTTTTTAAGAAGGCAGACGTGGATTTCCAAGCAATTGACGTCGAATACAAAACAATTGAGAAAATGGATTGCGATTCACAGTCTTTGTTTTCATTGCCGGAAAGTTTCGTTGAAGAAGTGGAGGTCCCGAATGATATTACTTTTGATACTACAATATTATCCTTGCCGCGAGTTGATCGCTCCCCACTATCATCAAGAAATAATTCAGAAAATACTAGTCCTCTTAACAGCAGGTTAACACCAACTGCGTCAAAAATGCCGGGCTCCAGCTCAAAGCATACCATATCTCCGTCTTTTAGAAAGCATTTGTTTTCACCCCGAGCTTTAAGCTTTGGAAGATCTCGTACAGTTGGCGGAGAAATCATGCCGCTTGCTATATCTTCTCCAAAATGGAGAGAGTATTATGAACATAAAGAAAATATTAAAAAAGAAAAAATACAAAAAGTCCAGGACCGGAAAAAAAGTTTGGCTGCTAAAAGGGAAGCCAGGGCGGCAACAAAGTTAGCCATTCAAAAGAAAAGACAAGCTACACAGAAGAAAACTAGAAAGACTAAGGAAATAAAAAAACATATTAATTGCGCTGGGTGTGAGGAGGTACTAGTTAGCGATGTCGAAGATGACAACTTAAAAAACGTTGGGTGTGATCGGTGCCCAAAATGGTTTCATCTTCAATGTACGACTAAAAAAGGGTTACCATATTCAGAAGTTGCGGCTAACGAGTTTATTTGTCACCATTGCATTTTAATTGGTTTAGATTTAGATTAGAAACGAAAGCCACTCATTTTTTTGTTAAATATTATGTTACTCAACAAAAAAAAGAATTTAATTGTTTACTAGGTTATTGCATATACACTTAAGTTTGTTACATGTAAAATAATCTTTTTCTTTATTGATTATTGTATAACGCGAGTTCCTAATTAAGCCCAAAAATGTAGACTGCTAGGTAGGTACATACTATTTTTTATATGACAGTAAATTAAGTCTTTTTAACTTGGTAAACACATTTGTGTTTATCACAGCATAATAAGTAATATTTAACCCTTTTTTATTGTTTACCGACTTGTTTGACAAATATTTAACATTATCATAAATATTGTTAAGAAGACGTTAAAAGTTTAACATTTAACAAACAATCACTTTTAATATAAGTATTATTTTAATCCCTTTGACTTACTTATTTAAAATTCTATTAAATTCCGATGTTTCCACATACTTAGTTATTAATTTTTATTTAATGTTATTGTGATATTTTAATTTGGTATAATTATAGTAACATTGTTTAAGTGCAAATCAAAAATTTACTTTACTATTAAACAAATAGTGTGATATTAGTGATACCTACTTAGTGTGATATTAGACTCCTGTCAAAATAAATCACATTAATAATATTTTTCACTGTCTTAATTTAAAACATCCTATATACCCGGCCGACATTTGGGAAAAACGCGACCGACCATGGGCCGTGAACGGCCGACTTTAGGGTTTTTCGTTCTTCGACGCATTTAAAGTTTAATACTTTTTTCTTTTAGTAGAAATGTCAACCTTATGCCTATAAACATGAAATAGATTTGTCAAACTATCCGAAACCGCAGCACAAGCTATCCTTTCATTGCAAACTGATGGCGTCAGAGCGATCCCCAGTTAGAAAATCCGTAAGGGGGCCGACGTTTAGCGTATTTACCCTACTGTCCTATTTCGTATCCCTCTGACAATGTGTGTATTACAAAATTTCATGAGGATCGATTAAATAGTTAAGGCGTGAAACAGACAGACAGAATTACTTTCACATTAATATTATTATATGTATTTTTAGAAAAGAATGGCACCCGTGCGAAGACGAAAGTGAGTCGCTAGTAGAAGATAAATGAAAATATATCTTCATAAATAATAACATTTTCTTAAATACTGTAAAGTCACGTCTAGGCGTGACAAATTTCTCACAACACATCCAAAAACTAATAAGTAGTAATATATTAATATTTCCTCTTCAAATGAAACAAAAAAAAAAACACGCTGTATTCCCTTCCTATGCCTCCAACACAAAGCCTCATTGAAGAACAAGGCATTTTACAAAAATTTGTATTACAATATTAGTCAAATTGACCGTCAGCCTGTCTGACGACCTTCACATAAAAGAAATCTCACCATAAAACAAAAAAAAAGGTTCTTTTACAAAGAAGAATCAGGTAAGTGAACGTTGAAAGATCAAGCGGGTTCAAAAGATGGAGCCGTCTGAATCTTTTTTGAGTTTTTAAACTAAAAACAGTAACATTGTTTGAAAATATCACGAAAATACAGGCATCAAGATAACAAAGAAATCATTATTAAACAAATGTTTTATCAAAACGATATGTACTCACCTCGTTTCGAAGATAGCGGATAAAATCCAACGTGAGTCACTAACGTGTGGTACCACTTTTACTACTTTCAAAATGTTATTTTAACACAACAAAATAGGTTTGATATGTTTTAAACTGTTTTATGGGTAAACCGCCCCAATGTAATCTCCCACGCCACACCTTATAATAGCACTTTCAAACCGGTTTTTTCAAACGGATCCACGTAAAAGTAGTTTTTACGGCGACCGGCAAAGAAACCCTCCACCGACGAGCGCTGTCAACGAACTGAGTGGAAAAAGTTAACCGGCCAGTGTTACCAACTTATGAAAACGAATTTGAACCGAACAAAATAAAGTGGCAATGCAAAGAAATTAATTTATATTTTTGTTTGCATTTACAAATGATACAGTCGTCATCAAAATCAAAAAAATAGAATATCACTGTTTATTACTTATTGATTCCTTGGATATGTCTTATTTGTTTTCCAAGATATAAGATTTTCAATATTTTATTTTCGAAGGTTTTTTCTTATATAGAATTATTATCTTTAAATTTCTTCACTATATTTCATCAAGTAGGTAACATATTTTACGATGTAACTTCTGAATAAATAAAATAATATTCACTATTACTATTCCATGAAACGAAATATACTTATTTTACTTTAATCAAGCATAAAGCGTGAGCGTCTGCTTTCTCTTTCAGTCATTTATTTTCTTTTTTTTAATGTTAAGGTCGACAGACAGGCTGACGGTCCACTTGATAATGGCTACCGTCGCCTATGACACAAGCAACGCCACAGGTGCTGCATGGAAACACAGAAGCACACATGCAAAACCATTTCATTCACAGTAAAACATTCGCTTTTGTTCGATATATGAATGCAATCTATACAAAAAAGGTTCTACCTCGCTTCATAGGGATAAATGCATGTACACAGTGGTCTTAACAGTACACATACAACATCTATGGGGAAAGCACTCACGCTATGTGACTTCCCAATACCTCATACTGAATCGCATGTTAATTATATGATTTAACTTACATTAATATCGACTGCATTCTTGAATTACGTGTTAGAAGCCAGAACTGTCATCGACCGGCTGAACAGCTTTAGCCTGGATTCCACAAAGGGCTAGAAGACTGGATAAAAATATATTATTTCTGGTCAGCGCCTTCGAATAATAAAATTTCAAAACAACTGATTGGAGAAAATACTAATTTTATTGTTCTACTATAATGTTAAACATTACAAAAACATTATTACAAATATCATATATACAAAATATTTAATTAATCCGTTATTTATATTCAATAAGCACCTATCTCATGAATTCTAAAATCATTTGTGTATTCAGTAGGATTTGTTGTTCCATGGTTATGGGCCTTACTTTTTTGCTTTGTTCTTAACATAATTTAAAAAATAAACTAATTTTACATTTAAAACACTGAATCGTTTAAATCTTTAGGCAAACGCCAGCATTTTATTAATATATAGTTAACATTTCAATTTCTTCATAACTAATATTTTGAAAATATTTTACTAAAAAAAATAACAAGCTTTCCTCATACAAGAATATACAACGGCTCCCACAAGTCGAGGTAAATTTATAAAATGGCAACCCACTAGTACAACTTTCGTCCGACGCTCGGTCCCCGTCGTCAACGCTCGGCTATAATCGGATAGCCGCCGCTACGGTTCACGGGTTTAGAAAAACGGTTTTTAAAAAACAAAAGTGGACCATTCTTAAATAACTTTAATACAGGGCACAAGCCCATTATTTTTTAAAGTCAAATATTCGTTCGTTATAACATTTAGTGAGCGATATGTGGGACAATCAAGCGCCTTGTTTTCCTTTGTACATACTTAGTAAAGCCATACAAACGTGATTCATGGACCGGTTCTTCAGACACGTTTTCTTTAAATATACAATACTTACAATATATGTAGTAAGTTGTAGGTATTAACATAATTAAATGCCAATAAATATCCCTTGTTTAATATCTACTAAAGATTTTTATTGCTAAATTTTATTTTTTGGTACGTTTAGCTGCTCACACTTTGGACGAGCTATAAAAAGAAATGGAAAAAATCTTCCATACTAGTCAATACCATTTTATATTTTAGTAATTGTTTCACGCGACTTCGTCCGCGTAGCTTTGTTAAATAGCCTATGTTACTCGCTGATAATGTAGCTTTCTATTAGGTACTATAGGCATAGAGTAAATAGTACTTTAACCAGTACTATAGGTGAGTTTTAAAATCGGTGCACTAGTTTTTGAGTTTATTCACTACAAACTAAAGCACAAATCTTTTCTCTTTATAACATTAGTATATCTATAGACTATCATTCCGCCCTCGACTTCGCACGGAGTTCAAATTTTCAAAAATCCTATCTTAGTGGATGTTTACTTTGTAAAATATATTCCTAATTTCAGATTTCTAGACAAACAGTTTTGGCTGTTTGTTTATAGTTAGAACAATTTTTTTTTAATTTTTTTTTTTAATGTTAAACTCGACAGACAGGCTGACAGTCCACTTGCACTTGCAGCATCTGTGTCGTTGCTTGCATTATAGACAACGTTACCAACCTACCATCAAGTGGACGTTCAGCTTTTCTGTCGACCTTAAAAAAAGTGTATGTGTGTGTCAGCTCTGACGCACGACTGGAGTTTACTCCTTACGAACGGCATAACCCCGCAGTGTCCCCTATACACTGCCGGCTATCCAAGAGTATTTCCCAACGTTAAAAATAAGGGTTGTCACTTTGCTGTATTCCTGACAATGTGTATGTTGGATGAAAGGTATCCTATGTTCTTTCTTGTATCTGACTATGTGTATGAAAAATTCATGATGATCGGTTAAGCTCTTAAGGCGTTGAAAAGTAACAGACAGACAGTTATTTTCATATTTATATTATTAGTATGGGATTTATTAACTGGACGTAAAAGAGCCGTGTCTGTGCATGTTGTAACTGCTTGTGTAAAAAACGTACAAAAATATATATATATAAGAGAAAAAGAGAGAGAGGTTATTTTTAGTAAAAAAAAAGGTATAATATAAAAAAGGTATATAATCTTCTAATATATAAAATTCTCGTATCGCGGTGTTTGTTGCCAAACTCCTCCGAAACGGCTGGACCAATTTCGATAAAATTTTGTGTGCTTATCGGGTAAGTCTGAGAATCGGCCAACATCTATTTTGCATACCCCTAAATGTTAAGGGTGGTCCACCCCAAAAAATTTTTTGGCAAAACAACATTTGCCGAGTCAGCTAGTATATCTATCTTATATACATATATAAAAATCTCGTGTCACAATGTTTGTACACGATAAGCTCAGAAACTACTGAACCGATTTTAATCAAATTTTGCACATTGTGTGCAGTTTGATCCAACTTGAGAGATAGGATAGTTTATATCTCATTTTGTTTATTATTTTTTTGCAAATTATATAATATTATTAACATAGCGCCATCTGTTGATACCTGTTCAATCCAGCAATTATTTATCTGTGAGTTCCAAAAGATTCTAACAGATGGCGATGTAAGGTAATTTTATCAGCTGGGTTGAGTAAAAAATTGCACTCGTGCGAAGCCGGGAGCGGGCCACTAGTATATATATATATGTATAGGTAAATTTTCCTGCTAGTACCATAGCGGGTAAAAGAGAAAATAAAATGGCGGATATGGTAATATGTGTTAAACCATTACCAAGGCTACAGTTCCATGGGAAAGTGGTTCTCATGGGAATCCAATAATACCTATCTTATTGTTGTGTGAAATTAGCTTACCTTAGGAGTGTTGCTATGGTGTCCATGTCGCTTTCTAGAAAGAGAATTTTCATTTTAACTGAATCCAAATGAAGTTAAAAAATCAAAATTAAAAAATAAAAATAAATTTTAATCAAAATATTTATTCATCAAATAGCTGTCCCTAAGAAACTCTTTGGATTACTTTCTGGCAAGAGAATTTTTATTTTAACTAAATCCGAATGAAGTTAAAAAATCAAAATTAAAAAATCAAAATATTGTTTCATCAAATAGGTGTCTCTTAAGAAACTCTTTCGTTTAATGGCCATTATAAATTTTAATTTTACTAGGATTTCGGAAAAAAAATTATTTAGTGTTTGTTTCATTTCAATCGAAAATGTCTATTCTAGAATTTACGCGTTGATGCCTTTTTCTGGACCTATGATAAACTATTTTTTGGTTGAAATTTTTACAGCATATTATCAATCATCATCATCATCAATACTAATAATAAATATGTAAGTGTAGGTATTGTATGTATGTATGTATGTTCATCCATAACTCTTAAACGAATTAAATGATTTTCATGAAACTTGTTAGATAAACATTTAGGATAGGCTACTTAATATTTTTCAAACCGGACGAAGTCGTGGGCACCAGCTAGTCTAATAATAAATTAACTATTACATAGAGTTGTAAAAGAAAAAAGTAGCCTATTCTGTGTGGATCCACACTTGTGGATACTTTTTTCTTTTTAAGTTAAGTTATAGGACAAGTTTTCACCTTGCCTCTAATACGTACACAGAAATGTCTACCATCTCTAGGAATATAAAGGCTATTTTTATTTTCTATATTAATATTACAAAGAGGAAAGATTTGATTGTTTGTTTGTCTGTTTGCATTGATTAGGCTCCGAAACTACTTGACCGATTTGAAAATTTTTTTCGCTGTTGGAAAGCTATATCAGCGAGTAAAATAGACTTTATTTTTTAAAGTTACTCAGGCGAAGGCGTATGCAACAGGTAGAGGGAAAAAAAACATATATCCAAAACAATATATTTATTTATATTGTGTCATTGTAAGTGACTTGACCAATTTTCTTAATAATAGTCACGATGTCCTTGTAAATGTCGTCCTGGAAAGGATTATTGATGACGTGTTTCACGCAAACGTTGGCGTTGCATTTGCACACAACGTTCTCATCGTCCTTACTGAGCACCTCTATCCTTATTATCCTGGAGTTCGAAACGATGTGTTTTTTTCTCTTTCTGATATAAGTGTACACTTCATCGTTCTGGAACTAAAGATATAACAGTTAAACGTTAAAAGTCCACAGGTTAAAGGATAAAATTCTAAATTTTTACAATGTATATTGAAAAATAAAATAAATATCGTAAAAAAAACTAAAACCATATTAGAATTTCGCAGAGTACCCTGGCCACAGGTAGCCAAGCTACTTGTGGTTAGGGCTGCAGAGTGAGGAACCTCCTGACAATTAATGCCGTGTCCCTAGCGGGATTCGAACCCGCGACCGTTTGGTTAACAGCTAGGTTTACTAGCCACTCACGTTTGGTCTAAATAGGATTAAATTATTTATAAGTATTTTTTGAAAAAAAAAAATAGTTTTTAAATTTTTATGTTAAATTTGTATCGAATAAATAATAAATAAACAAAAAATAATTATGAAATAAATTCGAGCAGGAACAATTTTACAGGAAATGGACATATAAGATTAAATTAAGGAACAGATGTAATAAATTCATTAACGAAAATATAAATCGACGTTTTAAATCAAATTTCAACAAATAAAAATATGAACTAAATGAAAGGACATAAAAGGACATAGACTCTTATCTAAAAAAAAACAGTATTGTTCTCAAGGGATCATCTAAAACAAAATAAAAACTAACAACTGGCCAAAGTGTTATATATATAACAATAAGAGGTCTTGCGATATTTATTGCTTATATATTTTTTATTATTCAACGTGAACGTAGTCGCGAGCATCAGTCAGTTCGTAAATGAATTATTTAAATTTAAATTTCACTCACCGGTGCCGATGGACTTGAATTTTTCGACATTATTGATCCAATCAAATTAATAAAAAAATCAAAATTTTTGCTGACTATGACTGCAGTGTGCTTCTGAGTCGAGTAGCTAAAGCAGAATGGTATATAGGTTATGGCGAACTGGTAAATTCCATTTATGAAAAATACTGGTATTGTTGATTTCTATTGTTGATTGTTCTTCACAGCTTTATTATAACATTGTAACTTGAGTGACTAACTTAACAAAGTATTTTGAGAACTTAAAGAGCAACGTACACTTATGGCCCGACTGATGCTAGACATTTCCGTGTAGGTATTAGACGCAAGGGGAAAACTTGTCCTATAACTCTTCTATAATACCCTAACAGAACTATATACCTGGCTGGGGAGTAGTGGGGCTAAATGAACCCTTATAACATTACTAGCTGACCCAGCAAACGTTGTTTTGCCATACAAAAAAATATCACTTAGGGGTATGGAAAATAGATGTTGGCCGATTTTCAGACCTACCCGATAGATAGGCACACAAAATTTCATCAAAATCGGTCCAGCCGTTTCGGAGGAGTTTGGCAACAAACACCGCGACACGAGAATTTTATATATTAGACTAGCGGCCCGCTCCCGGCTTCGCCCGGGGTGTATTTTTTCTAAAATAAACGTAGCCTAAGTTACTCCTTATTACATCAGCTACCTGCCAATAAAAGTCCCGTCAAAATCGGTCCAGCCATTTCAGAGATTAGCCGGCACAAACAGACAAAAATTGTAAAAAATGTTATTTTGGTGTATGTACCGTATTATATTCATATGCATGTAGTAAAAAACGGTTATTTCAATATTACAAACAGACACTCCAATTTTATTTATATGTATAGATTTTCTTTCCCTATCTCTTTCCACTTGCACCTATGGCGTTGCATGTGTTATAGGCGACGGTAGCCAGCCACCATCAAGTGGAATGTCAGCCTATCGACCTTGACATAAAAAAAAATTGAGTGTGTCAGCTTCAACGTATGACTGGAGTTTACTCATTACGAACGATTATAAAATTTAAATTTTCACATTTCGAACACGCCGAAAGAATAACATTGTTCTTTTTTTAAATAATATTGTGTAGATGGCGCAATATCTGAAACTTCAGATATTCTAAATATTTTTAAAAAATAGAACGTAACTATAACGCATAAAGTAATTCGTGTGAAAATTTTGATTTTATTCATAAATCATACCACGAGCTTATAGTAGGTATACACGTATACTCCAAAACGTCAAAAATATATTTTTGGAGTTTAACTACTCTATGTTGTGTTACATGAATGTGTTATGTTTATGCGTTATATGTAGTTACGTTCTATTTTTTTGAATATTTTAGAATAGATATTCTGAAACTTCATCTGCGCCATCTAGATATTGCGTCATCTACACAATATTATTTAAAAAAAGAACAATGTTGTTCTTTCGGCGTGTTCGAATTGTGAAAATTTAAATTTTATAATCGTTCATATCGCAAGGAGTAAACGCCAATTTTTTTGTATCCAAGTGTACGTTTGTCTTAAAAAATATTCCCTACAATGACTTCAGTGTTTTCATATTAATTTGATATTTTGTTATTATAAAACGATGAAAGAAACGTTCTCAAGAGTTCTTAAAAAAGGTATGACGTCATCCTATAGAGGAATTTGGCTTTGGCTATGGAAAAATACAAGAGTCTCATTCATAGTCTCCTAATAATATTGATTTGTTTATGTATACGTGGCCTGTCAAAGGTCAAAGTGGCACTTTGAGTTGAGAGGTAGGTAACCTATATATTACTAGTCAGAAAGAAAGAACAGGGGGCCTACTATCAACTTTTAAAAGACGATTCAGTTCAATTTAGGTTCCTAAACAAAATCGCTAACATTCGTACCATCACCTTAGTAAAACAGCGCCTCATTTGAATCGCTAAAGAACCTAAAAGAACGAATGAAATCGTAAAAAAAACCATTCAAATTCCAGGGTCGAAGCGGGAAAGAAAATAAGGTGATGGTACGAATTTACCTTTAAAAGAGTGAAAGATATTGGAATGCGATTTTGTTTAGGTGTCAACCTAAATTGAATCGTAAAACGAAGAATGCAATTCAGTTTAGGTCCTAAATTAAATCGTATTAAGAGTTGATAGTAGGCCCCCTGGAGGTACATTATGGATATTCAGTATTGAAAATAATATTATGAAGAGAAGATTCGTATTCTTGTAACTAGCTGGTGCCTACGACTTCGTCCGCGTTGAAAAATATTAAGTAGCCTATCCTTTGTCCCGTACGTCCAAATGTTTATCTACCAAGTTTCATGAAAATCAGTTAATTCGTTTCAGAGTTATGGAGGAACATATAAAATTCTAAAAATGGTCAATTTAGTTTCAGTATCATGTATAGAGCCTATAAAGACGATATCTCTGAAAACAAAGTAACTTACTCCATGACCGACGCCTACAGATTTATTATTTATGATGATTAAGGTTTTCCAATAAACTCTTATGATCGTCATTATTTTAAATTTACCATTTTCGAAAAAAAGCCAAGATTATGACGCTCCTGAGAAGCAACCTTGAAAAAAATTCGGGATACCATTCTTTATGTCATCTTTAAAATAATAAACAGGTAACATACACCTGATAAAAATTTCCTCTTATAGCTTTAAAAAAAAAAGCTATAAGTTAAAAATCTATAAAAGCTATAAATTAGAGCCCATTATACCCCATCCGTTCCTTTTCCCTTATCCTTAATACTTCTATGGTGGCGACGGTAGCCACCTACCATCAAGTGGACCGTCAGCCTGTCTGTAGACCTTAACATTAAAAAAATAACCAGCATCATGATGAAGCAAATTTTATAAAAAAAAATTAAAATACAATTTTAATCATTAATTCTTTACATCCGCCACAATTTTCTTTTTTTAATTTCAAAATTATTTTTCAATTTTTTTTTTAAAATGAATTTGGAACGGCGAGTGAACATTTAAATTGAAAATGTATAATATGTAACACAATGAATGATCTTTCAATGAAGGACTTTCACTTGGCGTTGTGTTAAAAGAGAATCACTAATTTTATGGTACAAATCACAAGCGGAAGAGATATTTCGCTTGTTTATTTTTTTTTATTGAATTCAATTCAATAAAAAAAAAGTATAAATATGTTATAAAATATATAAAGACCAGTGTGTTACCATTAGGAGAGAGGAAGCGTAAACTAAATACATATAAAAAGAATTTTATTTTATTTAAATTAAATTTTAAATTAAAAAATAAATAATATTTACATCTATTTACATTAAATAATTATGTGATCTATAAAATATTCATTAGTGTTATAGTAACATTTACTATTTAGGATTTTTTTCAATTTTTTTATAAATATGATATTGTGGTTTTCTTTTTTTAAATTATCTGGTATATAAAAATTACGTGTCACGTTGTTTGTCCGCGATGAACTCCCAAACTACTGAACCGATTTTGATAAAATTTCGTAACTATATGTAATTTGGCCCAACTTAAAAGATTATATAATTATATAATATTGCAAATTATATAATATTATTAACATAGCGCCATAATCTGTTGATACCTATTCAATCCAGCAATTATTTATCTGTGGTACCAAAAGGTAATTTTATCAGCTGGTTTGAGTAAAAAAATGCACCCGTGCGAAGCCGGGAGCAGGCCACTAGTTTATTATATATTTTTATAGAAGAACTGAAGGTATTTGAAGAATTTGGTTTTAATCGTGATGTTGGTAATATTAAATTATTTGTATGTCGTAGTGTATACTTGTATGGTAAGTATTCAAAACAGTGTACATTACCCTGGACTCCGAACGTGTTAAAATTTGTTTAAACTTAAACTTAACGTAACTTAAATTTGGATAATTTAAGTCGAGCAAGAACTTTTGGGTTTTAGCCACAGATAACGGAATTCATCACTACTAACTAGCTGGTGCCCGCGACTTCGTCCGTGTTGAAAAATAAAAATAAAATAAACCTAGTTAACTCGGAGCATGTCACTTATAACTCTTTTAAAAATAACAATTTAATAAAAAATATTTCGCTTTTATTCACTTCTTTTTCACTTAACAGCTAGTTACATAGTGACTCCAAGAAGAATGAAAAAGACGGTTAACTACATCAAAGACTTAACTACCTTAGCAATATAACACTTGACCTCTTGTTGCTATAACACTTTGGCCAGACGTTAGTTTTTTATTTTATTTTAGATGATTCCTTAGGAACAGTAATTTTTTTCTGAATGAAAGGCCTACCCTATGTCCTTTCTTGTATACCTGACAACGTGTATGCAAGGTTTCATGTTGATCGGTTGAGTAGTTAAGGCGTAAAAAGGTTATAGACAGAGTAACTTTTACATAGTAGTAAAGTATGGACTAGTATGAATGTTCCCGCTCTCGCCTTTCACTTGGGGCAAACGCAGTTGTGGCAAGTTCAATATTCCGTTCACTTAATTGTGTGTGATTCATTTTCCGCCTCTCCGTGGGAGCCATTCTATATCCGCTGGAAAAAAACATTATAGATAAGTAGCTGCACATATTATTATGTTTACATATACAATTAGAAAGAAAGAAAAAAATAAAGAAAAAATGTTTATTTGGTACATTGTAATGTATTGGTATAATTTATAAAAAAGTGTACCAAAATGCTCTTCGCTTTTAAAAAAAAAATATAATAATACTAATTAAAAAAATATTTAAAAAATGTACATATTTTGACGAGTCCGTTGGATGAGTGGTTAGTATTTTAAAAATTGTAGTCATTTGTTTTCTACGTTTCAGAACGTGTTCTCGAAAATGGAGAAAATTGAAATTCGCTCAAATATCTCGGCTTAACAATTTTTACTACGGAGCAGGTAAATCAAGACTTGCTAGGAACATTAGGGGTTCATGCTACTCCATACTCTACAGTTGCTCGTTGGTGTGCTGAGTTTAAGCGAGGAAAATCTTCAACCAACGATGACCTACACTCGGGGGCCTCGGGGCGCCCTGGGGGTGGCAGTAACCGAACAAATTATAAAAAAAGCTGAAAAAAAAGCTCCAACTCCTTAGAAATTTAAGGCAACTCCATCCGCCGGTAAGATTATGGGCTCTCTTTTCTGGGACGGCCAATGGGTGGTAATGATCGAATACCTTAATCATGGAGCCACTATTACGGGGAATTTATATGCAGGACAAATAAAAAAATAGCGCAATACGCGAGTATCGGCGTGGCAAACTGACTAAAGTTGTTTAGTTTCACCAAGATAGCGCCCCCGCGCACAACTAAAACGTTGCGATAGATGCCATTGAAGATGCTGGCTTTGAACTGATGGAACATCCTCCATATTCACCGGACCTCGCCCCTAGTGATTTCTATCTTTTTCCGCGTTTGAAAGAGTAGGTTAGGTAGGTACTCAGAGGCCAAAAATTTAGTCGAGAGGCCGATGAGGCAGTAGTCGCCGCAGTACAACGTTTTTTACAGGCTCAGGATAAAGAGTTTTTTACTAAGGGAATTTTAAGTCTAGAAAAAAGATATATCAAGGATATTAACCTAAAAGGTGACTGTGTTAAAAAATAAAATAAATTGTATTAAAAGATAACTGCGTATTTGTCATTCTCACTTTTTATTGAACATCCCTCGTACTTTGATGTAATGGGACTCTGGACATTTTGAAACTCTGTCGTTATGGTACTAACTAACTAAACTATTCATTTCACAGACAGATACACAACATACACGTCAAACTATAACACCCCGCTTTTGCGTCGGGCGTTAAAACCAGATTATTAGAATCAGTCCAACCACAGAACACTGTATACCGCCACATACAGTCGGAATTATTTCGATTCGGGATTCCGAACGCAGTAAATCCATACAAATCTATGAATCTACCACATACATACAGTAGTTTTCCGTTCGGATTTGTGTGGCGGCTCCAAGTATGGATTTACTGCGTTCGGAATCCCGAATCGATATTTCGAAACGGAATTCCGACTTTATGTGGTGGCCTATATACTCACAAGCAGTTCTTTACACACTGACAAGCGAAATACCTACTAATTAGGGGGCGATCATAAAAATTAATTGGCTCCGCTTTGTCTGTCTGTCTGTACAGATTTCACGGTCAATAATGTGTTTATTATAAAAAGTAAGCGTGTTAAATGTATGTTTACGCCTTTAACTATTTCTGCCCCAATAACATTGCGAATGAAAGTGGTTTCACTTTAGACGAAGTAAAGACATAATATACTAGGATAATTATACAAATCCGTACTAATACTTATTATGAAAGTAACTGTCTGTCTGTTACTTTTTCACGCCTTAACTACTCAACCGATCATCATGGAATTTTGCATACACATTGTCAGCGTGACATAGGGTACCATTCATATAGAAAAAAAAACCTACTGTTCCCGTGGAGTCATCTAAAATTAAGAAAACTAACGCCTGACATAGGTGTAATAGCAATAAAAATGTCAAGCGTTATATCGCTTGTTTTTTTTTTTTGGACGAAGTCGCGGGCAACAGCTAATAAGGCTAATCAAAGTGTATTACAAAAGTGTGTGCAATTTGTGTTATAGGTATATTCGTATGCGACATCTGAATTCCATTGCACTTATTCTTATCAACTGATATGCTACTATTTCAGTAACACATGTAACTATTTGTGTGTTCCTCTGTGGTTGGTGTATTTTTTTAAATAGCAATACCTCCAATCTTCAATCATGTCACCGTTGACATTTTCATATAAATATATACGGCAACCCCAACTGAATTCTTTGTTTAATTTAATAGTAGACTTGCTGTTACTACTTTTAGTACTATATGTATAGTTAACCTATTTGCGTAGATTGATGCTCTTTGCCATAGTATTTTATCAATATCGAATACTTATTAAGTGGAGTTAAGTATATTAAGTACAATATATAACTTATTTTGTGGCGCTGTTTGTTGAGTGAGTACAGTAAATTTGGATTCATATTCATTTTATTGAGTATATAGTTTGACTTAAAGGTATAGTTACCAGGCCACAAAATTCCAAAAAGAAAAAAGTAAGTAATGTCATAGGAATAATAGTGTTCTGTGCTTCTTATGTCAGACAAGGCAAGGTTATTTTTTTGTTGTGACTTGCGAATGTAATTATGTATGTGGTTGGTTGGCAATGAAAGTGTTTTGGAGAAAATAAATACGAATAACACAATTATTCAACTGTTATCACGCCTCTGACTTTGCTTACAGTCGATGTACTGACTTTCCGTAATGCAAAAGTGATTTTACAAGCCATTCGCCGTTCACCGTAAGTTTTGTTTGAAATTAATTATCTATTATACTACATAGTCATCGGAAAATTAACTATGTTGCGGACGCGCAATTTTTTATCACAATTGATGTCAATGCAACGAACGGTTATTGTTTTTCGACTATTTAATCAGGGTATTTTTTTTTATGTACTTATTCATACGATTGCAACTATGTTATTAGCTTGTAATGTTTTATTTATTTAATATTATTAAAAGAAAAGTTTTGTAAACTTGTATTTTTGTTTGTATTGAATAAACTCAAAAACTAGCTGACCTATAGAGAGCTTATATTATCGTCTAGTAACATAGGCTTTATTATATAAAGTTCGGATGAAGTCGCTTGCAATAGCTAGTCTTTTTATAAGTAATAATTATTTATTCTTAATTTTGTCCATTTTATTTTAGTTTTTTATATGTTAAGGTCAACAGACAGGCCGATGTGACTGTCCACTTGATGGTAGGTGGCTACCGTTGCCTATTAATACATGCAATATAAGTAGGATAAGAGATTAAGAAGGGATAGGGCAATGGGATCGGGTGTCCCTTACTCACTCACCAAAACACAACAGCACAAATGCTGTTATTTCATGGTGCAATAGGCAACTGACTGATGATTGCATTGCAATGTCTGTAACAATGTCTCAATGTTGCTATAGTTAAAGAATTATTAATCTCTCTATAATATAAAAATGAATCCCTAAATGTGTTGCTAAAAGACTTATAATCAGGGAAGGTTCTTACGTAAAAAAAATGCACCCCGGGTGAAGCCGGGAGCGGGCCGCTAGTCTATAATATAAAAATGAATCCCTAAATGTGTTGCTAAGCGCAAAACTCGAGATTTTGATTCTGTCTTCATTCATGGATAGAGGAATAATCAGGGATGGTGTTTATGTAAAAAAATCCACCCGGGCGAAGCAGGGAACGAGTCGCTAGTAAATAATAATAATAAATATTATTTTTATTTATAAATATTATTATTTTGTTAATAGCTAATATGGATATTATATCGCTGCTTAAATTCAAAAGTACCACAAATTAAAAAAAAAATCCAAAAATATTTTTATTGCAAAAATACAGTCACAATCCTTCATATTGTATGTTGCAAAAAGACTTATGGTTGTTTTATTCCATATTTAGTATATTTTGATAAAAAATTTTATATATTCAAAACATTTAACATTTATATATCTCCTCTAGTGTTCAGTTTATTATAAAAGTACTTAAAACATTTAATGCTACTTAAAAATATGTTTTTAAAGATATAGTATGCATATAATTTGATATATATCTAATAAGAAAAAAATTAAAAAAAATTTTTTTTTTCGATTAGCTCCTCTGTAAAAAAAGTGTAATTTTGATTTGTGCTACTTATGAATTTAAGCAGTGATATCTGAAATAAATGATATAAAAAATAAAATGAAAAAAAAATGTAATATAAATTTTGAATATTTTCAGAGAATGATGGAAGAGTCCCGAGGAACAGCCTCACTTCGTGCCATGGCTCCACAATGGAGTCTGGCCGGAGACAAGCAGCTGTTGAGCGTTTTACAAAATATACATGAGGTGGAATATATATATATGTATTTTTTTTTAGCTATACTGATGTCTTCTATACTAAAAGAAATCAGTGACATAGCTTCTGTCAATGAAATCTAGTGAATTTTTAGCCAAAAACGAAGCCTTTTAATCGGCTATCGCCACAACCTTCGACCGAAGCCAAAGGCTTAATAAAAGCTCTAAGAAATTTTGTTCAAGATTGGCTACAAACTAAAATTAATAATATAAATGATTAAAAAACATTAATATTGAAGGTTTATATCGACTGTACAATATAGAAAGACAGTTTAAATCATCTCTAAAAGTTGATCTAAGTTGAAAAAAATTACCTTTGTAATTTTTTTGTCAAAAATAATAACATTTCAAAACAATGTGAATTATAACATTTATTTATTAATTTATTTTGGAATCTTCAACGAAGCTGTTTTAAGGATAGTTATTTAGGACCAAAACACCAAAAATTTTTTTTTTTTTTTTTTCAGAATGTGCTCAATAGATGCACAGAGGCGAACGCCAAGTTGGAAGAGATGACATTGGCATTGAACGATGCTAGCATTAGTTTACAAAATGTCAACAACAAGTGAGAAATTGTTCATTTAATATTGATTTTTATCAGATAGTGTAGTGATTTATTATTTATTATTGGTTTTTTTTTTTTTCAGATTCATGGCACTAAGCAATACACAGTTTGTCGAAAGCAGAGTGTACGATGATGATTTTGAAATAGCCAATGAAACAGTCGAGAAGGAGGTGAGTTTTTGTTTTATCCACATACTCCCCAAATATATATATGTATGTATATAAAATTCTCGTGTCACAGTGTTTGTAAACAAACTCCTCCAAAAGGGCTTAACCAATTTTTATGAAAAAAATTTTTTGTGTATATTCGTAGGTCTGAGAATAGGTCGTAAACTATTTTTTATACCCCCCTAAGTGATAAGGGTGGCCCACCCCAAATTTTTTTTTTTTTTTGGCATAGCAATGTTTCCCAAGTCGGCTAGTTTTCTTATATTTTTACTTTTAATATTCCTACAACTACAATGTAGGTATAGCAAGGAGAAAATGACATAAGAATTAAACAATATACTGAAAATAAAAATATATAATTATGAGTTGCAGGAACCGAAAATGGAGACGGCCTCCAAGAGTGAAATGCAAAAGATAATCGACGGACTCAGAGTGGTCGAGAGGATGCACGAGCCCGTCCACATAGTGGGCGACAGTGACAGTGACACTGACACTGACAACTGCGACTCGGACGACGGTGACAGGTGACAGTTGTCTTGTCATTATTATTGTCCAACTCTATACACGAGAAAGTGTCCGTCGAATACGCTCAATTGGGCGGCGCTGTAGTAGCATTGGGGCGTGCCGCTCTAGTAGCATTTTATTTGCGGTGGTTTCATGAACTACGAAATCGACTAATGATATCAAACACCAATGCTACACTAGCGCCATTCTGGTCAATTTATGAACTACTATTTAATGCTTTTAGCTTGCCACTTTTTCAGTTTAACACCCACATGTAAGTTGGTCCTCCTTACCTTCAGTCTCTATGGTTCGTGTTTGAGACAATGTTTTTTTTTTTTTCTCTTAATGTTAGGGTCAGCATGCAGGCTGACTGTCCACTTGATGGTGGGTGGCTACCGTCGCCAATAACACAAGCAACGCCACACAGATAAGGGATAAGGAAGCGATGGGGTAATGGCATCCCTTACTCACTCACCGAAACACAAAAGCACATAATATGCAGTTCACGGTGTCACGGTGGTCTCATGTTAAATGGTGGTTACTGCCGCCAGACGGGCTGCCGTCTGTCAAAAACATTTAAAAAAAATGTTATCTTTCGATTTCAGAGTGGTGTTGAGACTGAAGGATTTTTATGGTCACCGTCCGTTACCACATATCATCGGATCGACCGCTTGGACCAACAAGTGGCACGCTGGTATGTCCTCAATTTTTTTTTTATTGTGATTTTTATATAGGTTACTCCGTACTGCGCGCCATAGATGCGGAGTTCATCCGCATTACTTGCATAAGGTGTTGCCACTACGCACAGCTCGGTTGAGTGGAAACTTTATCCCGCGGATATGTACCACTACGCACAGTCCGGATGAGTGGAAACTTTATCCCACGTATAAGTGCCACTACGCACAGTCCGGATGAGTGGAAACTTTATCCCACGTATAAGTGCCACTACGCACAGTCCGGATGAGTGGAAACTTTATCCCACGTATAAGTGCCACTACGCACAGTCCGGTTGAGTGGAAACTTTATCCCACGTATAAGTGCCACTACGCACAGTCCGGATGAGTGGAAACTTTATCCCGCGGACGCGCGAACTTTGGAACAATCTCCCTCCTGAGGTGTTTGCACCTCTAGCCACAGTATGGGCTACTTCAAGCGAGCTGTGAACAAACTCCTACAGGGTAGGCAGCGCACTAGCACTCCCCTTGGTGTTGCTTGTGTCCTTAGGCGACGGTGACCACCTAACATAAAGTGAGCCGCCAGCCTGTCTGCCACCTTTATATTATATAAAAAAATTAAACAAAATTTTTGCAACTTTACGACTTTTGAGGTCGACTGGTCTTATTGGGAAATTATGGACAGACGACCTGATAAGGGAAATGGGTCGACAAGCCCTATTGGGAAATTATGGACAGACGACCTGATAAGGTCCAGGGGTCGACTGGTCCTATTGGGAAATAATGGGCACTGGACAGACGCCCTGATAAGGTCCAGGGGTCGACTGACCCTATAGGGTAATTATGGACAGACGACCTGATAAGGGCCAGGGGTCGACTGACCCTATAGGGTAATCATGGACAGACGACCTGATAAGGGCCAGGGGTCGACTGACCCTATAGGGTAATCATGGTCAGACGACCTGATAAGGGTCAGGGGTCGACTGACCCTATAGGGTAATTATGGACAGACGACCTGATAAGGGTCAGGGGTCGACTGACCCTATAGGGTAATTATGGACAGACGACCTGATAACCAGGGGTCGACTGGTCCTATTGGGAAATAATGGACACTGGACAGACGACCTGATAAGGGAAATGGGTCAACAAGCCCTATTGGGAAATTATGGACAGACGACCTGATAAGGGCCAAGGGTCGACTGGTCCTATTGGACAATATGGATAGACGACCGGATAAGGGTCAGGGGTAGAACCCTATAGGGTAATTATGGACAGACGACCTGATAAGAGCCAAGAGTCCGCAAGTCCTATTGGGTAATTATGGAGGATGCCTATGTCCAGTAGTAGACGTCCTGCGGCTGATGATCATGATGATGAGATTAGAAATTGAGACAACCTTCCGTCTGTTTGAAGGCTTGATGCCGGATGACAGCGACAGTGACAGTAGCACGTCGAAACCTCCCAAAGAAGTTGAAGAGTATTCCGACTCTGAGCCGGAGCAAGATTTTGTCTTGCCAGACGTCACTGTTAGCGTAAGTGTATTTCGCTACCACTAAAACTACATTAATTCACTAATACAAAGACTACATTAATTCACTAGTACTAAGACTACATTATTTCACTAGTACTAAGACTACATTAATTCATTAATACTAAGACTACATTAATTCACTAATACTAAAACTACATTATTATTTATTTCACTAATACAAAGACTACATTAATTCACTAATACAAAGACTACATTAATTCACTAATACTAAGACTACATTAATTCACTAATACTAAGACTACATTAATTCACTAATACAAAGACTACATTAATTCACTAGTACTAAGACTACATTATTTCACTAGTACTAAGACTACATTAATTCATTAATACTAAGACTACATTAATTCACTAATACTAAAACTACATTATTATTTATTTCACTAATACAAAGACTACATTAATTCACTAATACTAAGACTACATTAATTCACTAATACTAAAACTACATTATTATTTATTTCACTAATACAAAGACTACATTAATTCACTAATACAAAGACTACATTAATTCACTAATACAAAGACTACATTAATTCACTAATACTAAGACTACATTAATTCACTAATACAAAGACTACATTAATTCACTAGTACTAAGACTACATTATTTCACTAGTACTAAGACTACATTAATTCATTAATACTAAGACTACATTAATTCACTAATACTAAAACTACATTATTATTTATTTCACTAATACAAAGACTACATTAATTCACTAATACAAAGACTACATTAATTCACTAATACTAAGACTACATTAATTCACTAATACAAAGACTACATTAATTCACTAGTACTAAGACTACATTATTTCACTAGTACTAAGACTACATTAATTCATTAATACTAAGACTACATTAATTCACTAATACAAAGACTACATTAATTCACTAGTACTAAGACTACATTATTTCACTAGTACTAAGACTACATTAATTCATTAATACTAAGACTACATTAATTCACTAATACTAAAACTACATTATTATTTATTTCACTAATACAAAGACTACATTAATTCACTAATACTAAGACTACATTATTTCACTAATACTAAAACTACATACTTTTCAACTTAAACTTTTCAATAATTATGTGTAATGTACGGTTGAATAGAAAACACAAGTTACTGCGATCTAACTGATGATATATTTATCCGCATCAAAATCCGTTTTGAACGGTTAAAGAGGAGTTTGAATGGCTCGTTGAATTGTCCAGGACGTGCCGACCCCTGTCTCCACGTATGATGATCATGATGATGAGGTTCCACCGAAGGTCGCGAATCCTGCAGAGGTGGCCGCGCAACTGTCCAGGAGGCTCTTGGCCGGCGCTGAAACGGTATTAAGGATTTTTTTTTCCCCGTTTTTGCAAAAGGGACGTTCAAGTGTTACGTACCTAACGAAATTTAGGGGTGGGAGGGGGGCGGGGGTGTCTTGTAAAACGTTACGATGCGTTACAGGGGGCCCTCGAGTGTATTGTACGTCATTTTTATTTTGGTAACCCTCCTCGTTGGTAAAAATGGTCACTTTGGTTGTTACGTAACGTTCGGGGAGGGGGAGGGAGGGTGCAGAAAAACGTTACATGAAGGGGGGTGGGTGGGGGGGAGCGGTCAAAAATCTTCAAAAATTAGGTAACGTTACGTAATACTTGAATTACTTAAACTGATGAACCAATTACTTAACCACTTTACTTATTAGCCAGTTTCTTTACTACTAATAATATTAAAAAGAGGAAAGATTTGTTTGTTTGTTTGTTTGTTTGTTTGTTTGCATTGAATAGGCTCCGAAACTACTGGGACCGATTTGACAAATTCTTTCACTTATAGAAAGCTATATATTATCAGAGCGAGTAACATATATATATATATGCTATGTTTTATAAAGTTACGCGGGCGAAGTCGCGTGCAACAGCTAGTGTTTTGATTTTGATTTTATGAGGAGATTAGAAAGCTTGAATGTTCCTGAATTGAAATTTCAAAATTCAAATTTTAAATTCAAAATTCAAATTCTGAATCAAAATTCAAATTTTAAATTCAAGATTCAAATTCAAATTTTAAATTCAAGATTCAAACTCAAATTTAAATTCGAAATTCAAATTTTAATTTTAAATTCAAAATTCAAGTTTAAATTCAAATTTTAAATTCAAAATTCGAAATTCAAGTTTTAAATTCAAATTCAAATTCAAAATTCAAATTCAAATTCCAATTCGAAATTCAAATATTAATTTTAAATTCAAATTCAAATTCCAATTTAAATTCTAATTCAAAATTGAAAATTACATTAAAATTGAAATTGTATTAAGAGGAGTAAACTCCAGTCGTGCGTCGGAGCTGACACACACACCTTTTTTTCTTTCAACGCTAGTATGTAAATAAATATATAAAAATATTGATGTGTACATTTGTTTGAATTTCCAGATCGGTTCGCATCCGAGGAACACGTGGGACGAACCGGCGCCCGTTGCTCGTGCGAACGAACCGACAACCAGTGAGTGATCGCTCTCGTTGTCCCTTTTGTCCCTTCATTAACCCCGTCTCAATCCTCTCGGATTTTAAAAGTGAATGTTTGTCACTTTAAGGGCCACTTGCGCCAAAAGCTGGGTTAAATTGCGTAACTCCGAGTTTAGTAGCTCCGGGTTAAAGTGTAACAATTTAAACCCGAACATTGTGTTGCGCCAATGAAAACTAACTCAGAGTTAACTAACCTCGTAGATTTTTATTTTACTACAAAGTATTCATTCGGTTAGGTAAACCGACAGAAATAAAAAAGAGCGAATGATGAGCGTAACAAGTATACACCTCTCTTTTGCACTACAGTACATTGTATATGGCTGTCGCATTGTTTTATTTTGACAACGACTTTTCATTTTGATCGCTTGTTGTTTGATATCATTCATTCTTCAATCTATCAATTTGGATTTTGGGGACGCCATCCAAACAACAAAAGATTGTATTGAAATATGGAAAAGAAAAACCGCTTACGAGGGCCTAATTTCACAAAGAGTGATAGCATATTGTTGTGTGACGTAATTAGTAGGTTTAAACATATAATAGAAAATAAAAAAACGGACGGAGTCAATCTCCAGGAAAAACAGAAAGCCTGGCAAGAGGTGGTCGAATTATATAACTCTTCGACTACTGGTTCAAAACGTAGTCTAGAAAGTCTACAACAAAACTACAAAAATTTGAAGAAAAAAATTAAAAAATCTGCTTCTGATGCGAAAATGAGTATACCGAGTAAGTATGAATAATATGCATGATTTATGATTTTCATTATTCCAAGCACTGAAATTAGGTACACTGTTCAAAGAATCAATTTGACATTAGTACTAACCCGGAATTAGTGACTTAACCCACCCACATAGATGGGTTAAAAATTTAAAAGTTTAACTATAGGTTACCCACTAACCCTTGGTGGTGCAAGGCGTAATTATAATTTAACCCCAGGTTAAGAACTAACTCAGAGTTAATCAGGATAACTCAGCCTGGCGCAAGTGGGCCTAAGTGATTCTCGGTTGGTTCACTAAAAGTGGCACAGTGGAATATAACCGCACTAACAGCACGGGGTGATATTAAAAAATTAGTTTCACAAAGTTGTCCCCAATGTGAACACACGTGTTGCAACGATTGGGGATTCATTTTTATATTATAGACTAGCGGCCCGCTCCCGGCTTCGCCCGGGGTGCATTTTTTTTTTTACGTAAAAACCTCCCCCGATTATCCCCCTCTATCAATGAGTGAAGACAGAATTAAAATCGGTCCACCCGTTCTCGAGTTTTGCGCTTAGCAACACATTTGGGGATTCATTTTTATATTATAGACATACTTTATGATGAAAGGTCTGTCAAAACTAATTGAGATAAAGATATATTATATGGAAAATTTTCAAAATTTGTGGTATTGGCACTGCTGCTGCTGCTGCTGCTGCTAAAGTAATATAAAATAGCAAGTTATTAAATACAACCCTTAAATCCTTCCATATTGTATAACAAAAAGTCCACAGACTTTATTCTATACTACTCAAAATAAAATATTGCCCACCTCGATTCAGTTTTTGTGTGTATATTTTTAAGAAAATAAAGAATTTTTTACCTATTGCCATGTTTAAACGATTAATGTAACCTTACATTAAACATATCTATCCATCAAAATGACATTTATACATTTATATATATACAGTTATACATTTTCATTTTACCTAACAAAAACAAGGTGGGACCTATTTTGTTTTGAGTAGTATATCTATGACATATGTTGATTCATTTATAATTTAATTTATCTCAAATAATGTTGTCCTTTCATATACAGTAGAGCGTCGATTATCCGAACGACCGCTTAAGGCCAGGCCCTGTGAAACTAAGGGAACTTTAAATAAATGTGCTAAGAACCACATATCTGATCAATGTGTAATTTACATATATATATTTTGAGACCTTTATCTGTAGATTATCAAGTCAGAAACATAATTAGGTGATTTTCATTCGATACATTTTTTTATCGAAATCGACGCCTTTTCCGGAGAATATTACATTTTTCCACTAAACGGCTTGAGTTATATCGCCAAAAAACTGCTCGTAGCAAGGAAACATTGTTTACCAGTGATTGTCAAAATAAAATAAACTTAGGTTTATTTTTACTCATATAATTAACGAAAACAATTTTGAGACTTACGTTGTTCAGTTCCGAGCTAGTGCATACCAAATCATGCTTCAAATAATGTACGCAATATTCAACCTTACGTAAGCTGTATCTTGCGTTATATTAAAAAAAATCCTAGAGAGCCGCCGAGCAACTTGTAACTCTCGGGTGGCGGGACGTAGGGCGGAGCGAGCGTAGGAATTTTTTTCGTGGGGCCTGCTCTTAACCGAACTGCTTGTTCTCGCTCGCTCGCACACGCATCCCTTCCCCGCTACCCCCTAATGTGATGCGCAGATCCAGGTTACCAAATCTTGCTCTTATCTTGAAAGCAAAATTTGCTAACCTGAGAATCTTGACATTGAGTCTCTTAAGAAAGAGCAAGCAGTGGCTAAATTTCCCATGGAAACAGTGCGTAAATCCATACATTCGTGGCCAAACAGATTAAAGGCCTGTATCAAAGCTAAATGTGGCCATTTTGAATATAATTATTTATTTATTTTTTCGCTGAGACTTATATCATAAAGTACTAAACGAGATTTATATTGTAAATCTGTTTTTATTGGCATATAAATGCATAAAAGTGAAGTAATGTATGTATAGATCGATTATCCGAATAAACCGGTTATCCGAACACCTATGTCTCCCAATTAGTTCGGATAATCGACGCTCTACTGTAGTTTAAATTCGTACTTGTGAAGTTACTTACTGTGAGTGTTGTATAATATTGTGATTGAGTATGTTTTTGGTTGGTTAGCCTTCACAAATAAATAAATAAATATAATTTCTGTCGACAGGCAGAATATTTTCGGACGAACCTCCGCCCGTGGACAGGTGGGATACGGATCCGGATACGAGCGAAGATGAGGATATATTCGCTGAAATACACAAAAACAAACCCTATCCAAGTAGGGATAGGGATCAAAGTGCCGCCAGGGATCTGTTTGGGGACGAAGCAGACGTGGAACAGGATCAGGTCGGTTTGTATAATGTTGAAAAAGTTTCGGCTTGGGCCACCTTCGGCCAAAAAGAAGCCAAAAAACCACCTTCGGTGAAACCTTCGGCCAAGAAACACCTTCAGCCAAAAAAGCCATCATCAGCTAAAAAAACTACCTTCGGTGAAACCATCGGCCAAATAAAGCCAACTTCGGTCAAAAAACCACCTTCAGCCAAAAAAGCCATCATTGGCCAAAAAAACCACCTTCGGTGAAACCTTCGGCCAATAAAAGCCATCTTCGGCCAAAAAACCACCTTCGGCCAAAAAAGCCATCTTCGGCCAAAAAACACATTCGGTCAAAAAAAAACCACCTTCAGCCAAAAAAGCCATCATTGGCCAAAAAAATCACCTTCGGTGAAACCTTCGGCCAATAAAAGCCATCTTCGGCCAAAAAACCACCTTCGGCCAAAAAAGCCATCTTCGGCCAAAAAAACACATTCGGTCAAAAAAAACCACCTTCAGCCAAAAAAGCCATCATCGGCCAAAAAAATCACCTTCGGTGAAACCTTCGGCCAATAAAAGCCATCTTCGGCCAAAAAAGCCATCTTCGGCCAAAAAACACATTCGGTCAAAAAAACCACCTTCAGCCAAAAAAGCCATCATCGGCCAAAAAACCACCTTCCTCCAAATAATCTACCTTCGGCTTAAAAAAAACACTTTCGGTCAAAAAACTATCTTCGGCCAAAAAAACTACTTTCGATGACCGGCTCAAAACCAGGCCGAAGCCGAATGTCTCGCCGAAGATTCTTAAATAAATAAATCAATGTGCATAAATTCACATTATATGGACGACACGTTTGGTCTAGTGGCTACAAACCCTAGCTGTTAACCAAGCGGTCTCCGGTTCGAATCCCGCTAGGAGCAAATGTATATGTCTCAACATTTTACCTCTGTACCTGATTCATGGATGTTTTTTATTTATAATATGTATGTATTTACAAAAAAAAAGTAATCTATGTATTATATCAACTGTCTAGTATCCATAATACAAGAATTAGTTGCTTACTAATTTTTTTTTTCTTTTTCTACATTTTCTTTTCTTTCAATTTTCTTTAGTAGATGCCTTAAAGAATGTTTTTTTTTTCTATTATAGATCAAACAATTACATCGTCCAGGTACAACAGAACAGACATTGTTCAGACATCATCATGTGGCCACCACAAAGGAGGAAATCGATGAAAAGCCGGAGAAAAATGTTAAGGTATTATTATTATTATATAATAAGGTTTTATAAAATCTAGGTTCTCTGGATAGTATTTAAACTCTTGTCAATATTTTCACTATAAAGTAGACAGACAGGCTGACGGTCCACTTGATGGTAGATGTCTATCTATCGACCTTTAAAAAAAATGTAGTCCGCGTTGAGGAACGAAACGATAGCGCGTCATAATCTGCCGACGCAGCGATATCTGTCCTCGGAAGAAATAAACTATGCGATAAAAGAAATCTTGTATCAAAAGTGTAGTCCGCGTTGAAGAACGAAACGATAACGCGTCATAATAACCTGCCGGCGCAGCGAAATCCGTCCTCGGAAGCATAAACTTTGCGTTAATAGAAACCTTGTATGAAAAGTGTAATTCGCGTTGAGGAACGAAACGATAACGCGTCATAACTTGCCGGCGCAGCGATATCTTTCCTCGGAAGAAATAAACTATGCGATATATAATAGAAATCTTGTATGAAAAGTGTAGTCCGCGTTGAAGAACGAAACGATAACGCGTCATAATAACCTGCCGGCGCAGCGATATCTGTCCTCGGAAGAAATAAACTATGCGATAATAGAAATCTTGTATGAAAAGTGTAGTCCGCGTTGAAGAACGAAACGATAGAGCGTCATAATAACCTGCCGGCGCAGCGATATCTGTCCTCGGAAGAAATTAACTATGCGATAATAAAAATCTTGTATGAAAAGTGTAATTCGCGTTGAGGAACGAAACGATAGCGCGTAAATAGCATAAACTATTTAAACATTTTTTTATGCTAAGTTTTCACTTCATGTTTTTTTTTTCATGCGAATGAACTTAACATTGCTATGTTAAATATTCCAGAAACCCGTCGGGGGCATATCTGTTTTCGGATCTATTAAAAATGCTGAAGGCATTAAAACAGCTATAACTAAACGGTCCACACGAGATGAACCGATTTCCGATAAGGAAATAGCTTCCAATAAAGATAAAGATAAACCGAACGAAAAAGATATATTTGAAGATCTGTTCAAAGATGTTAAAACTAAAAAAGAAAAAGAAGAAGTTAAACAGAAAGAGAGGAAAATAGATCTGTTCAGTGACAATATTTTTGATGATGTAGATGATATATTTGTAAATAAAGTGAAATTGCCAAGTAAAGATAAAAAGAAAGAAGAAAAGATATCTATTTTTGATGATATTGATGATTTGTTCGCTGATGTGACGACTCTTAAGAATGATAAAGAGTTGCCCAAGAAAGTTTTTAAACAAGATAAAGGTTTATTTGATAGCGATGATGATCTATTTAGCGAAAACACACCGAAAATTTTTGAAAATAAAATCAAAAGTAAAGTTGAAGATGATAATGTTTTAAAAGAAAATAGTGATCTGTCGTTTAAAGATTCGAAAACGAAGGTTTCGCATAATGATGAGAAAATCATCGAAAGCAATAGAGATTTAAATAATGATAAGATAAACAGTGACAGCCAGGTTGACAATAATCACAACGAAAGTGTCAATGTTAATGTTCCCAAAAATACAAATGAAAATAAAGACTTAGATAATAGAGAAGAAGATAAGTCAATTAAAATCAAAAATTCAAATCAAAACGTAAAAAATGTGAACGCTAAAAATTCACTGTTTGACGATGACGAAGAAATAGATGATCTGTTTCAAACGTCATCGATAAATTCAAATAAAACGAACAAAAATTTAGATCAAATAAATAAAAATTCAAATGAAATAAACAAATCAAAAGAAACAAAAGATGTTTTAGATGTTATAGATAATGAAAAGGATAATAGTAATGTTGAAATTAAGCCTTTAGATAGTTTTTCAAATCAAACAGACAAACAAAATGATATTTTTACTAACGAAGTTGTTGAAAATATCAATTCAATTTTAATAAATAGAGAAATATTTAACAAAACCAATAAAACATCAGAATTAAACGTTAAGACTGACACTGACAATAAAGAGAATACTATTAAGCAAACTGATACCTTAATACATGGACCGCAAGATTCAGATTACAGTGACATATTCAATGATCAACCTCCAGAATTCGAAAAGCCTTCAGAACCAAAGAAAAGTAAAAATGTAAACGCCCTCTTCGACGACGATTCAGACGATGAGGCGTTATTCTTTAAGAAAAACGATGCAACTCTATTAGACGATAGACCAGATTTCTCGAGTGACCAAAATAATCTATTTGGAATATTTCACGATGAACCGCCAGCTTTAGACGTTGATTTTGTACAGAAATCTATTGATGACGTTTTAAGCGATTCCTACGACACATTGTTTAGTTCTCAGCCTATTTATTCAGCCTATAGTGAGGAGGATGACGTTAGAAATCAAGATTTTCCAGGTTATAAAAACACAAAAGACTTGTCAAAAGAAACAAATGATAGTCACGAGTCTATAAAATCTATAAATGTCGATTTAACTAAAGAAAAAATAACTAATATACAACAATATCATAGTGATAAAATTATAAATGAGTCTCCAGAGTATGAAAGAACTACAAAAAATAATATAACTAGTGATTTGAACTTTTCTAATGACAATATGTTCAATAATAAATACAAGGAAACTTCAAACAAAACAGAGCCAGATCGATTAAAATATTCAGATATAGGCGCGGAATTAAAGAATAAAGATGGCGTAGATGAAAAAATTGAAGACGTTTCACATGAAAATGAAAAAAAATCTGATAACAATACACCTCCTGTTCCACATTTTGATATATCTGATGATGAGTTGTTTACTTCTGCGTCAAACTTTAAAGAAAAAGAAATAACCGACTCTAATAAAGAAGAAGTCGTACAAAGAGAAGATAATTTGAAAAGCGATTCCAAAATTGATACAAATAAATCTATCGGAAAATTGAAACCAATAAACATTAAAATTAACGTAGATACGTTACTGCCTGGTGCTTCTCCTAAAAAGGTTCCAAAGAGTGACGAAACAGACGGACAAACAATTTCAGTACAAAGTAACGAACAATCTAATGCAGATATTACTTTAAAAAAAGAACCGTCAATAATAAAATCGGTTAATTTCGAGGGAGATTCAAACTCGAACATGTTAGACAATAAAGTTTCCAAAGAAAGAGTCAAAATACAAATAAAAAGACGTCCGTCAACCAGAAAAGCGAGGAGAGAAGCGGTCAGAAGATCCGCCATTGATTTCACTGATGATTCCACAGATAATTCTAGTTCTATTGACGATAAACCCAATGATCATGTCAATGTCAATAGACAATATGTCAATGACAGTGACATGGTTACAACAAAAGTGACAGAAGCGGCACATGATCTAATATACGAACCGAAAGATGAAGTCGTAGCTTCTGATAGACAGTCAGATAATAATGACGTCATTACTAATAAACATTTAGACAAAGATGCAGATAAAACAAGTTTAAGAGATGGGGCAAATATTAAAACACTTGAAAAAGAAAGCAGAGAAGACAAAGAAATTGATCTCAAGAATAATTCAGATACTAAAAGATTAAATGAAGTCGTTACTAAAGTAACTAGAACTGTGTATATACTTAACGATGAAGATATATTTTCAACGTCCAAAGACGATACAAAAAATGTTAAATCATCAAATGAAGCCACTATGAAACTGAATCGTGATGATGTCAATGATGATTTATTTAAAAATGTCGGCAATACAAATGAAAGCCATGTTAAGGCCAGTTCAAAGATTGTGGATGACAATGATTTATTTAAGAAAGTCAAAAATCCAAAGGAAAGTGATGTTAAGGCCAATTTAAAGATTGTCAATGATGATGATGTATTTAAAAACGTCAGAAATTCAAATGAAAAAGATGTTAAGGCCAGTTTAAAGATTGTGGATGACGATGATGATTTATTTAAAAATGTCCGCAATCCAAATGAAAGCGATGTTAAGGCCAGTTTAAAGGTTGTGGATGACGATGATTTATTTAAGAATGTCAACAATCCAAATGAAAGCGACGTTAAGGCCAGTTTAAAGATTGTGGATGACGATGATTTATTTAAGAAAGTCAAAAATCCAAAGGAAAGTGATGTTAAGGGCAGTTTAAAGATTGTCGATAATGATGATGATGATGATGATTTATTTAAAACAACTAAATCGGACGGCATCAAAACTTTGGGACAAGTTTATCCGTCAAAAGAATCAAATAAAGAAGAAGATTTATTCAAAAGAGAAACTCAAACAAGTAGCAAATCTAAAAAGAAATCTTTGTTCGACGACATTAGTGACGAAGAAAACGAACTTTTCAATGGCGGAGTTAAAAAGAAAACTGCGTTTAATTCAGATAATGATAATGACATCTTCGGTAAGGGTGGAAAAGATAATAGATATGATGGAGGGGAAAAAGATAATAGATATGATGGAATTAAAAAAGATAATAGATATGATGGAAAGAAAAATGATAATGGGTATGATGGAGAGAAAAAAGATAACACATATGATGGAGGGGAAAAAGATAACACATATGATGGTGGAGGGGAAAAAGTTGATAGATATGATGGAGGGAAAAAAGATAAGAACGAAACGAAAAGTCTGTTCGGTGACTCGGACGAGAACGAAGACATATTTGGAGTCAAAAGCAAAATGATGGGTGAGTTTTTCTTTTTTTTTTTTAATTTAAAATATTTCTTTAAAAAAGTGTTTTATATTTTTTAAATAAATTACTATTAGAAAAAGTGTTAAACGAGGAATGTTTTTTGTTTTACATATAATTTGCATAAAAAAATTCGTGAGAAGCCGGGGGTGCCCCACTAGTCTATACTTACTATACTAATATTATAAAGAGAGAAGATTTTTGTAATGTGTATGTTTGTGATGAATAAACACAAAAACTAGTGGACCGATTTTGAAAATTCTTTCACACATAGAAAGCTACATTATCAGCGAGCGACATAGGCTATGTTTTATAAAGTTACGCGGGCGAAGTCGCGTGCAAAAGCTAGTCTTATTTAGTGAGACAAATTCGTTCCGTTTCAGATGTTAAATCGCAAACTAAATCTAGATCAAATCAAAAACACGAAGTCTGCGTTAACGCTGAACCAGTTTTCGAAGATCCCTTATCCCTGTTCAACAATAGGGCTGATTGAACTGTAATATATACAATTTTTCGGTCAATTTCAACATTTTCCTAAGCAAATTCAACATTTTCCTATGCAATTTCAACATTTTCATATGCAAATTCAACATTTTCCTAAGCAAATTCAACATTTTCCTAAGCAAATTCAACATTTTCCTAAATAAATTCAACATTTTCCTAAATAAATTCAACATTTTCCTATATAAATTCAACATTTTCCTAAGTAAATTCACTATTTTTCTATGAAAATTCAGCATTTTCCTATATAAATTCAACATTTTCCTAAATAAATTCAACATTTTCCTAAATAAATTCAACATTTTCCTATAGGTATAAATT
Organism: Synanthedon andrenaeformis; assembly: GCA_936446665.2. Taxonomy (NCBI): domain Eukaryota; kingdom Metazoa; phylum Arthropoda; class Insecta; order Lepidoptera; family Sesiidae; genus Synanthedon; species Synanthedon andrenaeformis. The sequence goes on along the minus strand of OW387804.2, from coordinate 415,226 downwards.
CAACATTTTCCTAAATAAATTCAACATTTTCCTAAATAAATTCAACATTTTCCTATAGGTATAAATTCAACATTTTCCTAAATAAATTCAACATTTTCCTAAATAAATTCAACATTTTTCTATGAAAATTTATCTAAGCAAATTAAAAATTTTCATAAGTAAATTAAACATTTTCCTTTTCCTAAGCAATGTCAACATTTTCCCAAGCAAATTCCTAAGGAAAATGTTAAAATTGACAGAAAAATGGTATATATTTTTGTACAGTGATTAGAGCAGGCGAATCTGCGCGCTCTCGCTAGTGTACGAGTGTGTGTTTATTGAAAGTGTATTTATTTGAGCCCCCTCGCTTGTATCATTCCAAAACTTAAGAGTTGCATCAATATTGGTTCGGCCAAAAAGTCTGTGCGATTTAAAAAAAATAAACATGGACGCGTATTTGAATTTTGGTAGTTATTGTTTCTGGCTAAAGTTCAAAGATATCATTCGTTCATTGACTATATCCTACTCGGAACTAACCAATGCAGTCCGTCTGGCGGCGGTAACCACCCCCTTACAGAATACCACCGTGAAATAGCAGCATATGTGCTGTTGTGTTTCGATGAGCGAGTGAGGGATGCCAGAGCCCATAACCCCATCCCTTCCTTATCCCTTATCCTTGTGTTATTGGTGACGGCAACCAACTACAATCGAGTGGAACGTCAGCCTGTCTGACTAATTTACATGAAAAAAATGGTTTCACAGTAAGATACGAGTAATGGGCGAATGAAACTGCATCTATGCTTGTGTTATTGGCGACGGTAGCCACCTACCATCAAGTGGAACGTCAGCCTGTCTGTAGAGTGTCATTTGTAAAAATAGCCTTTTTTAAAATAATAAAAAGGCAAAATCCAAATTAAAATCAAAAGTAGCAGATCCCGAGACTAGTCAGTCAAGTTCACAAATTTTTCTTTGAGTTTTCCAAAGCAGTCGGGTCTAGTCAATTATTAAGTTTAATTGATTAAAAACCTAAACAGTGAAAACCGCAAGGACTTTTTGGCCAATAATCTATGATTGTCTATGGAACAAACGTTTGCATTATGCCCACTATAGTGAAGCCAACGAGACAAGCAAATAATGTAAACAAATGTCCTTGTTCTCTTTCCCTTTCTCTCCCACTGACGCCATCTGTCTCATCGTATAAGAATAGGGTCTAGTGATGTGCCGGATATCCGTGTCCGTATCCGAAGGAGAAGAAAGATCCGTATCCGTATTCCTTTTAGGCGAATCTTTTACGTTATCAATTTTCGATTCATAGATAAAATTCTACATATAGGTGATTAGGTATAAATGAAAAAGTATTAAATTCCATTCAGATTATTTTTTATTACTTGAAATCAAACATTTGACACCTTTTTTTATAATGCAAGCGTCAAGTGGCGGGCGTTAACTATCGTTTCAAGGTCCACCGACACACCGATTGAGTAAGAAAGTTAAGATCCGTATCCGTATCCGCAGATCTTGACATCAAATATCCGTATCCGTATTGGCGGATCTTGACACCAAATATCCGTCTCCGTATTCGCGGATCTTGACACCAAATATCCGTATCCGTATCCGCGAACCTTGACACCAAATATCCGTATCCGCGATCTGACACCAAATATCCGTATCCGGGAATCTTGACACCAAATATCTGTATCCGTGGATCTTAAATATCCGTATCCGTATTCGCGGATCTTAACACCAAATATCCGTATCCGTATCCGCGGATCTTGACACCAAATATCCGTATCCGCGATCTGACACCAAATATCCGCATCTGTATCCGTGGATCTTAAATATCCGTATCCGTATCCGCGAATATACATTTTTAACGATCCGGTACATCACTAATGGGAAGCCATCTTGACAACCCGCAGTTTTTTTTTTTGCATTTTTTGCGTTGTCTCGTTGGCCTTACTATATTTACGTAAATTATTTAAATTTTAATAATTATATTTTGAAACTTGGTTTCTAATTAGTATTAAATTTGTTGTAATTTAATGAGGAATAACTTAAAAAATTTATTAAGTTAATTTGAATGCTAAGTTTTTAAGCTTATAGATGTTTCTAGATTAGGTCTAAGCTGCTGTAAAGTGCCTGAAAGAGTGTTATTATTATATTGTTATATTCTTGTATTAATTATATGAAATTATTTAATATGTTTACGCCTTTGATTTTTCTGACAAACTATATCCCTATGTTTGTTCCCTATGAACTCCGAAACCGCTGAACCGATTTTGATAAAATTTTCAGAACCTTCAGATAAGTCCAGCAAGGTAATCCTCATAAGTTTGGTAGCGAACGGGCGCGGGCGAAGCCGGGAGCGAGTCGCTAGTATTATAATAAACTAAACGTTTGTATATTTTAAAAATTGCTCGCCCCAAAAAGCAAGGGAAAAAATACATGTCAGTCGTTTGACTCACATACGAAGTGAAAGTGTAGCTTCACAAAAATAATTGTATAATATTCATTGAGTTATATGTAGGTATATTACTAGCGTAAGGAGCGGGTCAACGGCGCGGCGAAATGGCACCAGGGGCCCTACTATCAACTCTTAATACGATTTAATTTAGGACCTAAACTGAATTGCATTCTTCGTTTTACGATTCAATTTAGGTCGACACCTAAACAAAATCGCATTCCAATATCATTCACTCTTTTAAAGGTAAATTCGTACCATCACCTTATTTTCTTTCCCGCTTCGACCCTAGAATTTGAATGGTTTTTTTACGATTTCATTCGTTCTTTTAGGTTTAGCGATTCAAAAGAGGCGCTGTTTCACTAAGGTGATGGTACGAATGTTAGCGATTTTGTTTAGGAACCTAAATTGAACTGAATCGTCTTTTAAAAGTTGATAGTAGGCCCTCAGTTCTTTGGCCCTAAAACACAGATGAAATAAGAGTTACTATCGTAACAGATGCGTCACTCCCATACAAAAGCTAAAATACCTACGCTATATTAGCCTACAAAAGACGCTGCAAGAAGAAACGTACTCTACGGACGCGCGCCGAGAATCGAGATTCCCGCGTACACAGCGCGATTACGTCATCGAGCGAAAACGTTAGGGTTGTACAAAATCTACAAAGAATATAAATTAAACAAAGTGGCTTAGTCCAAGATTGTTAGATATTCGGTCTGCAAAAACTCCTGCTAATTGATTTTTCGATTGGATTATGTCAGTGCCGCAAGCGCAATTAAAGTTGCCGACGAGTAAAGAAAAACAGCGACGGAACTCAGCAACTATTGATTTTACAAAAAAAAGTTTCATACAAAAATTGTAGAAAATTTCTTGCTCTATTACACTTTATTACATTTTTTTCGATTTCCAAAAATTATCGAGATATTTCTCAGAAACAAAAATTTGGTTTTATTAATCGTCTAATCTCAGCAAATATTAACAATAGAGAAAAAAGTTTAAAATAAAAAATATGGAAAATTTCGTCAACCTTTGGTAATTACGTAATAAAATTAAATGGCCTGTTATATAAATAATTAGCTAGTTATTATATAAAAAAATATCTATAACTTTCTTTATTATTTAAATGTTATATTTTTTTTATTTTTTTTCATTAGGTATAACAAGAGTTAGTTTAATTAGAACCTTATTATAAAGGTAGCAAGTTATTTATACTTGTTACTAACTCACTACAATAAAACTCATATAATAAAAATAACTTTTACAATACAAATGTTCAAAACATATAAAAACTATTTTAACGGGATTTCATTGCATTTTATTACTACCTTTACGCATAGGTAAATAATTTAATGATAAAATATGTATCGCTGCGTTTTGAGCGGGAAACGTGCACGTGCGCACTCAGTCTTGGTCTTGCGGTCGGCAACCTACTGAACCTACTGTCGTTCGGACTGCCGGTCGTCTACTCGGACATTAAAACGCTCCGTGGCGCGAGTGATGGGGGCCTGGGGGCCTACTATCAACTTTTAAAAGACGATTCAGTTCAATTTAGGTTCCTAAACAAAATCGCTAACATTCGTACCATCACCTTAGTAAAACAGCGCCTCATTTGAATCGCTAAAGAACCTAAAAGAACGAATAAAAAAAAACGACATTTGTCTCAGAACCACAAATTCCAGGATCGAAGCGGGAAAGGAAGTAAGGTGATGGTACGAATTTACCTTTAAAAGAGTGAAAGATATTGGAATGCGATTTTGTTTAGGTGTCGACCTAAATTGAATCGTAAAACGAAGAATGCAATTCAGTTTAGGTCCTAAATTAAATCGTATTAAGAGTTGATAGTAGGGCCCCTGGTTTGGGTTTTGACAATATCTATAGATGGACAGTTGCAGTTGCTCATGTCATTAATATATTGTTAATATAGGATAAGAAGTGAGTGGGCCCCTAACGGAGCCTTAAGCTGTCCCCTCAGTTACAGACATAAAGTACATAACAACCATGTCAATTAAAATAAATATAATAAATAATATACTGAAGTCATTTTTATTTAACCAATTATAATAATGCCAATTGAACTACTGAGACTAAAAATTCCCACCATTGATTGAACTAGTGGGAATAGACCATACTTTTTTGGAAAATTCAATTTTTTTTTCTACTACTGTCTGTTGAGAACACCATCTGTCGGCACATGCGTAATGGCTTCAAAAACAAAAGCTTTCGTCATTGTTGTCTAACGAATGATGTAGCGCGGTAATTTTCTTTCACTAACAATAAGTAAACTTTAACAGCTTGGCACCCCTATTTTCGGGCACTTTTACATAGGCAGAGGTAGTTTATCATATACAGAAAAAAAGCTTTAATTTTAATTTGGTATATATCAGGGGTGGCCAACTTGATTAGACTCAAGATCTACTGTTTACTGACGAAACCCTGTACGATCTACCAATTACATACTTCTTGAAATCCTAAATGAAACAGCATAGTTCAGTACACGATTATGTAGTATTTTTTATTTTATTAAGAGGGAAAACATAGAACTGAAAATTATTCTTTGTATTAGTGTGAGCATTGCGTCTGAGCATCGTCCGCTAGATTAGCAAAATCAGGTTTGTAGTTGGAAATTGCCAACCTTAAAGAATCCAATGTATGAATGTCTGTCAAGCGAGAGCGGTGTTTATTTTTTGTTTGTTTTAAATAGGAAAATGCTGACTCACATAAATATGATCGATTGGACTAATAGTCGCGATCGACCGGTCGATATATATTATTCATTTACCTAGTACTTAAGTTAATTTATGTAACAAAATATTTTGTTCACAATTTTATTTTAATACCTATTTTACAAACCTTACATATTAGGTACTAGCGATCCGTTCCCGGCTTCGCACGGGTGCAATTTTTTTCTGCAAATTAAACGTAGAAACCGTCCTCGTTTAACGCTCTTCCCATTAATGAAAACAGTATAAAAATCCGTTCGGTAGTTTTTGAGAATCGCAAACATATAGACAGACAGACGCAGCGGGGGGACTTTGTTTTATAATATTAAAAAACGTAAATTTAATAATGTTGTCTTCGTGAGCGAATTGATTTTTGTTTAATTGTGCGTAACTTTGTCTTTTTCCTGTGTATATTAGTTCAACTGAGATAAGAGAACGCAGTTCGGCGAAATATGGGTATATTCTATCTCAAAACTTCGATGATGAATACTAAAGCTGTCTATCAAGCTGATAGTGATGATCGTTAGGCAGAAAAGATAAATGTTTCAACTTATTCGTGTACATAGACTTTTCGAGTTTAATGAGAATGATGCTTATGCATTAAGATAGCCTCACTCTACTTCCTTCGAAATAAATATAACAAATCACCCATCAGGTTCTGTAATTTCAAAAAATCTTATTAAATTATCTGAAAAAGTGAAGAAAGTTTTCATATATGCGAGAATTTTCTAGAAACTTCTGAAATTTTCGAGAAACTTATAGAATTTTCGAGAAACTTCTAGAATTTTCTAAAAACTTCTAGAATTTTCTATAAAATTTACATAAACAAAAAGTAGCCTATGTTACTCCTGACGACCCCCTCTTTATGTCTGCAAAGTTTCATCGAAATCGCTTCAGCCGTTTCTGAGATTACCCCGAACAGACAGACAGACAACAATTCTAAAAAAGTTATTTACGTTTTAACAGCATGCGAATGACTCTCAAAGCTTAGTTTGAGGCAGTTTTTCGCAAATCACAGACAGACACTCTGATTTTATTTATATAGATTAATAGAAACGGATTTTTTTTCGCTAACATTCTAGAAAATTCTAGATGTTTATAGAAAATTCTAGAAGTTTCTCGAAAATTTCAGAAAATTCTAGAAAATTCCAGAAGTTTCTAGGAAATTCTCGCATATATGAAAACTTTCTTCACTTTTTCAGATAATTTAATAAGATTTTTTGAAATTTCAGAACCTGATGGGTGATTTGTTATATTTATTTCGAAGGAAGTAGAGTGAGGCTATCTTAATGCATAAGCATCATTCTCATTAAACTCGAAAAGTCTATGTACACGAATGCACCCGGGCGAAGCTGGGAACGAGTCGCTAGTCTAAAATAAACGTAGCCTAAGTTACTCCTTATTACATCAGCTACCTGCCAATAAAAGTCCCGTCAAAATCGGTCCAGCTATTTCAGAGATTAGCCGGAACAAACAGACAGACAGACAAAAATTGTAAAAAATATTATTTTGGTGTATGTACCGCAATTTACATAAACAAAAAGTAGCCTATGTTACTCCTGACGACCCCCTCTTCATGTCTGCAAAGTTTCATCGAAATCGCTTCAGCCGTTTCTGAGATTACCCCGAACAGACAGACAGCGGCAAAAAATAGGAAGATCGCTGCTATGGTCTCTTTGGACATCGAGGGGGCATTTGATAACGCCTGGTGGCCTGCCATCCTTCTCAGAATGAAGGAGAACGGAGTCGAACCCCACCTGGTCAAACTGATTTCTAGTTACCTGACTCCAAGACCCTTCAGAATGTGCTACGCGGGGGCGGTACATGAGGGCACTACCAACCAGGGCTGCATCCAGGGCTCCGTATGTGGACCACTTTTTTGGAACGTCCTGGTGGACCCAGTCCTCAGCCAGGTTGGCTCTGCCCCCCACATATATATCCAGGCGTTCGCGGATGACCTCGTCCTGATAGCCGTGGGGGATACTGGAGAACGGGTGTCTGGCTATCTCGGTTGCGGACTGTCAAGGGTGGAGCAGTGGGGTCATGCTAATAAATTAAAGTTTGCGGCACATAAAACTAAGCTGTTGGTCGTAACTAAAAAACTGAATTTTGATCCCCCTGAGGTTATATTTGGTGGAACAACGATAGAGCCCAGCGACAATGTTAAGATCCTTGGTTTGACGTTCGACACACGACTAAACGAACCTTACGTGGTTTTAAGGCTCGTTGTCGGAAGAAAACTCGATGGTTCTCGGCTTCGCCAATAGTTTAATTGAAAAATAGTTACAATGCGTGTCTTCTCTTTGAATGTATAAAATGTAGTTAGAAAATAGGGTAAAAAGAAATATTGTTTTTTATTGAATCTATGTAGGCGACGTTCCGTGCCGCGACAGTACCCGAAGTACACAACAAACACCAAAGTAAGTAGGTATGTACTTTTGGGAATGTCGTTGAATTATTTATTTATTAAGCAACTGATGATGCGAAAAATCTTTAATGAAATTTTTTTACGTACTTCTCCTTGACTTGGGACCTCTCTTGTGGTGTTTGTAGAAACAGTATCCGACTGATGACCATACAATTATGGTTGAGGGCGTTAACAGCCCTTTGGTACGACCTGTAGCTAAAAAGCTAAGAGTACATAACACCTGAAGAATACAAAAGGCGATTTAATAGGCACTAAAACCAAATATGTTTACTTTATTAATTTGTTGCAGTTAATAATTTAAGTGACACCATCATAACAATACATACCTATCATTCAAATAAAATTAACATTTTTATGAGAGGTTAAAAAGACGATTAGGTTTTATGCGAAAGACACTTGGCTAACCGTCTGTAATAAAAACCGTCAAAATCGTTATCAAAGGATCTGAATAAAATAACTGAGCGAGGAATTTTCGGTATTAAATAACTTATCATTTAGTGCGTGTTCGCTTCAAGCCCAAATGTACAGTCAACATGTGCCTGCTTAAACTATGCTTGTATTCAAATGTCTTCTTGCATATGTCACACTTTAACTTAAAGCCCAAATGTACAGCCAACATGTGCTTGCGTATAGTATCCTTGGATTTAAATGTCTTCATGCAAATGTCGCACTGAGTGGGTGGATGGTCCGAATGTACAGCCGACATGTGCTTGCTTAAATAATGTTTGTATTTAAATGTCTTCCTGCAAATTTCGCACTCAGTGGTAGTGAGCGTTAGTTTAAAGCTCAAATGTACAGCCAACATGTGCTTGCGTATAGTATCCTTGGATTTAAATGTCTTCCTGCAAATGTCGCACTGAGGGGGTGGAAGATCCGAATGTACAGCCGACATGTGCTTGCTTAAACTCTGTTTATATTTAAATATCTTTTTGCAAATATCGCACTGAGTGGGTGGCTTAAGGCCCAAATGTTCAGCCAACATGTGCTTGTTAAAACTCTGTCTGTATTTAAAGGTCTTCTTGCAAATGTCGCACTCTATTATCTCAGCATGCGTCAACATTTGTCTATTGAAATTTTCTCTTCTTTTGAATCTATTTTCACGCAGGTTACAATTGTTAGGCTCATGTTTCTCATGCACTTTATTATGACTTATCAAAGCATATTTGCTTCTAAACGATTTATTGCATTTTTCGCACTCATACAGTTTTACACCTGTGTGTATCATTTCATGTGCAACCAATCTACCTTTCATCATAAATCCTTTATCACAATACTGGCAACTGTACTTGTTTACACCCATGTGCATGTTTTGAGGATGCCTCAGTAAGCTTTTCTTGACATTGAATTTCCGGCCGCACTCCTGCGGTTTTTCATCCTTGTGTGTTTCCATGTGAGCCTTCAAACTTCTGCTCAGTGTAAACCTATTATTACATATCGAGCACTTAAACTTTCTCTCATCCTTATGCACCATTTCGTGCCTAAGCAATTCACCTTTGCTCTGATAATCTCTATTGCATACTTCACAGCGATATCTAAAGTGCGTCTTCATGTGACTTTCTAGGTACTTTTTGAATCTAAAAGTTTTATTGCAAATATTGCATTTATTCTCGTATCTGTCGTTCCCTGAAAAATAAAAATTATTTTGTTTGATCATTGGTGCTCAAAGTTTGTTACCTAGACAATAAATTAAGAACAGTCATACATACCAGATTCAATTAAGTTTTCATCTAATTCGTTTCGGCTCCCTTCAATTCTGCCATCTTGATTGGATACTTCGTCTAAAACCACATTTACATCTGAGTGATTGTCTTCATCGTTGTGAGTGGGAGGCTCTTCCTTTTCAACTTTTACGTCGACTTTAATCAACGGTACTTCTGTGAAGATAAATGACGCAATGTATTATACGTTAACGTGTAGCAATCAGTTATATGTGCGTATCCTATTTATTGAGTATAAAAAAAGTAAGAAGACAAGTAAAAACATATAATTAGTGATGACTGAAAAGTAGGGTGTCCGTGTACTGGGATAGGTCAAAACATATGTGCGTCAACAGGGAGCAAGATAAGAGAGTCGGCTGTCAAGCCTTAACCCAGGTTTTGATTGATTAAGTTGCTAATGTATTTTATTATCAAGTATTTTATGTAGCCAAAGCTATTTCTCGTGTAATGATTACTTCACCAATGCGAGATCTTATTGCAAACTTAGATTAATCATTTCTTACCATTATCGCTGCAAGCATAACTCCAACATTTTTCTATTTTAATTGGGACATCGTTTTCAATAAACGGCTCCTCTGAAAATGAAATATTTCAATGTAGAATTTGTTGTGTGACAATAATTTCAGTTTGATAGACGGAATGATAATAACATACGTTTAATAATTTTCCCACAGGCAATCTTCAAATCCGTTGAGATTCGTAGTTTTTCAATACACTCGTCGCATATTGTATATATTTTGTCACGTTCCGAGGGTTCAAACTGAAAACAATAAATCATAACATTTATTACTTATTTGGTGGTTGCATTGCGTTTCACAGAAATGCTTACAACACCCTGCAAAGTTTTAAATATTTTTTGTATTAATTAATTTTTCATAACTTTTTTATATGAAATAAATAAATTGGATTTTACATTTTTTTTAAGATAGGTGGCTATCGTTGCCTATAACACAAGCAACGTTATAGGGGCTGCAAGTGCGCTCCTGACCATACAAGGATTAAGGATAAGGGATAAGGAAGGGATGGGGGTAATGGGCTCTGGCATCCCTCACTCACTCACCGAAACACAACAGCACATGTGCTGTTATTCCATGGTGGTGTTCTGTAAGGGCCTGCGAAACGCAGTGTGCCAACTTTGAAAACTTGAAAGTTGATCCCGTCGGGAATCGCACCCAGCTCAGACGTTAGGCAAGCACACTTACCACTCATCCAACGGGCTCGTCAAAATTGTGTAAGGCGTAAATTATGTAAGAATGGTCCAGTCATGTCCGCGACTTATGCGGTCCCTAGACGATCATGCAGCATGACATGGGTTACGTGCTGAACCCATGTCATGCCACATGAAAAAGTGCTATACTCATCATGTGTACAGCAATACTGAAGCAGACTTCCTCATTCTGAGGTTAGATCATTATATACATAAGATTTTTTTTTATATAATTGAGAGTAACAGAGAACTTACTGAGATTCCGAATGTAGCGTGCAACATCTGAGAATAATTTTCAACCTCATTCTCGTTGTGGATATAGTCGGAAAATAAACTCTTGAATACACCATACTTGTGACAACATCTGCATAACGGTGTTTGCTTTAATGTCGCAGCCATTTGTTACTGTCACTATTTCACTAATTATTATGTTAAATAGCTATACACTGTCGATGTGCGATTTTATATTAAAGAAAATCCAAATAATTTATCCAAATAGAGAAAATAATCACATGGACTGGACCCACGCACGCACCATGACAATGACATATAGAATGGCATTTAAACGCATTTAAAGGTTTGACAAGACAAACAAAATGAACAGAATACTATATACTGTGCTATTATACAATGGATTAGTATAATAGTAGTCTGGCATGGATGGTATCTAAGCCTGCTACACCCATCCTTATCTTCACACGCTACATTCGGAATCTCAGTAAGTTCTTTGTTACTCCTAATTATACAAAAAAATATCTTCTTATGTATTTAATTTTCTAACCTCAGAATGAGGAAGTCTTCAATATTGCTGTACACATGATGAGTATAGCACTTTTTCATGCGTCAGCACGTAACCCATGTCATGCCGCATAAGTCGCGGACATGATTAGACCATCCTTACACAATTTTGACGAGCCCGTTGGATGAGTGGTAAGTGTGCTTGCCTAACGTCTGAGCTGGGTGCGATTCCCGACGGGATCAACTTTCAAGTTTTCAAAGTTGGCACACTGCGTTTCGCAGGCCCTTACAGAACACCACCATGGAATAACAGCACATGTGCTGTTGTGTTTCGGTGAGTGAGTGAGGGATGCCAGAGCCCATTACCCCCATCCCTTCCTTATCCCTTATCCTTAATCCTTGTATGGTCAGGAGCGCACTTGCAGCCCCTATAACGTTGCTTGTGTTATAGGCAACGATAGCCACCTATCTTAAAAAAAATGTAAAATCCAATTTATTTATTTCATATAAAAAAGTTATGAAAAATTAATTAATACAAAAAATATTTAAAACTTTGCAGGGTGTTGTAAGCATTTCTGTGAAACGCAATGCAACCACCAAATAAGTAATAAATGTTATGATTTATTGTTTTCAGTTTGAACCCTCGGAACGTGACAAAATATATACAATATGCGACGAGTGTATTGAAAAACTACGAATCTCAACGGATTTGAAGATTGCCTGTGGGAAAATTATTAAACGTATGTTATTATCATTCCGTCTATCAAACTGAAATTATTGTCACACAACAAATTCTACATTGAAATATTTCATTTTCAGAGGAGCCGTTTATTGAAAACGATGTCCCAATTAAAATAGAAAAATGTTGGAGTTATGCTTGCAGCGATAATGGTAAGAAATGGTTAATCTAAGTTTGCAATAAGATCTCGCATTGGTGAAGTAATCATTACACGAGAAATAGCTTTGGCTGCATAAAATACTTGATAATAAAATACATTGGCAATTTAATCAATCAAAACCTGGGTTAAGGCTTGACAGCCGACTCTCTTATCTTGCTCCCTGTTGACGCACATATGTTTTGACCTATCCCAGTACACGGACACCCTACTTTTCAGTCATCACTAATTATATGTTTTTACTTGTCTTCTTACTTTTTTTTTATACTCAATAAATAGGATACACACATATAACTGATTGCTACACGTTAATGTATAATAAATTGCGTCATTTATCTTCACAGAAGTACCGTTGATTAAAGTCGACGTAAAAGTTGTAAGGGAAGAGACTCCCACTCCCAACGATGAAGACAATCACTCAGATGTAAATGTGGTTTTAGACGAAGTATCCAATCAAGATGGCAGAATTGAAGAGAGCCGAAGCGAATTAGATGAAAACTTCAGTGAATCTGGTATGTATGACTGTTCTTAATTTATTGTCTAGGTAACAAACTTTGAGCACCAATGATCACACAAAATAATTTTTATTTTTCAGGGAACGACAGATACGAGAATAAATGCAATATTTGCAATAAAACTTTTAGATTCAAAAAGTACCTAGAAAGTCACATGAAGACGCACTTTAAACATCGCTGTGAAGTATGCAATAGAGATTATCAGAGCAAAGGTGAATTGCTTAGACACGAAATGGTGCATAAGGATGGGAGAAAGTTTAAGTGCTCAATATGTAATAATGCGTTTACACTGAGCAGAAGTTTGAAGGCTCATATGGAAACACACAAGGATGAAAAACCGCAGGAGTGCGGCCGGAAATTCAAAGTCAAGAAAAGCTTCTTGAGGCATCATCAAAATATGCACATGGGTGTAAACAAGTACAATTGCCAGTATTGTGATAAGGGATTTATGATGAAAGGTAGATTGGTTGCACATGAAATGATACACACGGGTATAAACCTTTATGAGTGCGAAAAATGCAATAAATCGTTTAGAAGCAAATATGCTTTGATAAGTCATAATAAAGTGCATGAGAAACATGAGCCTCACAATTGTAACCTGCGTGAAAATGGATTCAAAAGAAGAGAAAATTTCAATAGACAAATGTTGACGCATGCTGAGATAATAGAGTGCGACATTTGCATGAAGACATTTAAATCCAAGGAGACTATACGCAAGCACATGTTGGCTGTACATTCGGACCTTCCATCCACTCAGTGCAACATTTGCAAGAAGACATTTAAATACAAAGACAGTTTAAGCAGGCACATGTCGGCTGTACATTCGGACCTTCCACCCACTCAGTGCAACATTTGCAAGAAGACATTTAAATACAAACACAGTTTAAGCAGGCACATGTCGGCTGTACATTCGGACCTTCCACCCACTCAGTGCAACATTTGCAAGACGACATTTAAATACAAACACAGTTTAAGCAGGCACATGTCGGCTGTAAATTCGGACCTTCCACCCACTCGGTGCATGAAAATCGCAGCGTTTGCTAGAAATTTGTAATTATCGGATTAGTCCGATTTTCGGAATTAGCCGAATGCACCTTACTTGTATTTTTTCACGTTTAGTCCAGTCATATTAGGCGTTTTCTTTCGGGATGAAAGATAAAAAGCTGTTAACTTGTATATAAATCTTTATTTTGACATTCTTAATGTTGTCCCAAAAGTTTGCTAAAATATCGTGACCGCGTCTTAACATATTCAAGGTCAAAGGTCACATAAATAGTTTTTTGCAAATATCTCTCTTTCTTATGGTTTTAATGCTATTTGCATTTATTATAAAAATTGTAGAGAATAAAATTCTCCCCAACTTATTTTCCAAACATTTTTAATGAATTTTGTTTATAGTTTTTTTTCTTGATTATTTTTACTAAGTTGTTGATCAAAGTGACTGTGAGTAATTTTGTATGTAACGTTGAGCTGCATTATACTTAACTTATTTCAACTTCTGATTGAAGTTTATGTATTTGTTTGTCATATTAATATAATGTGCTAATTGCTCTTTATTTCTACCTAATTTTCGCTAGTTGGTTTTTGCTTTTCACCAATTAGATTTTTGTTTTTGGTGTACAGTTTCCTTTTCATAATACTTAATAATTTCAACTTGTTTTTAATGGAATTGACATTTTTTTATATTTTCTTTTACTTAAGGACGCGTTTACGTAATGAATAGGTATCTAATAGCAACAATACACTGTCACGGCTAAAACACACACATACACGGAACAAACTCGTTTTGATACTTTTTAGGTATTTTTTAAATATATTTTTATGTTCCTATGTAGACAAATATTACAATTGTTTTGTGTTGCCTGACCTTTTGCACTTGGTGAAATGATCTAAAGGTCTACTTCGGTGACTGCTACTGGAACTTCTTAACTATAAGAGCTAAGTTTGCCGAGCTTGGGCTCTATTTGTTAGTTATGACGAGACCTTATCACTGGACTTGGTGAAGTGACCTGAAGATACAATTTAAGTCATTTAAATATGTTCCAAACCTAAAATCTATTCCTTTACTCTATGGCTTACGCTGGCAAATGGCTGGCAACATGATAATTTTCAAGGAGGGCAATGCTGTCCTGTGGCGGTGGTTCCTCGCTTGTTAAGGAAATCAGGAATGATCGGGAACGCGAATTGACAGCGGACGGTTGCCGTATAACGCAGTGATCAGCAGTGATTACATAATTGCATACTCTTTGGGTTGCCGGGAAAAAGGCTTGGAATTGCTTGGAATATAGTTGATTAGAGATACCTAGTGACTAGTTAAAGTACAGTATGGAGTTTGTGAGTCATATATGGTTCCTGTGAAAATAGAATAAACGTATTATACTATAAGTATACGGCTACTTTCATTCTACCTGCGAGTGTTTGTATAATTATAATTCGCTTATTTTCACTAGTTCTGTCAATGATTAGTTCTGTACACAGATTAGGTACTACTATCCGAAATGATTAGGAAAATTTAGCTTAAAACTAATAACTACAACATTTCTTACAGAAACCTACCTCATGGCGATAAAAAGAAAATTTTGCTTATTACTTTTCATTGTTCTTTATAATTTAATTAAATAAATGCTTGTTCTTCTTATAAATAAACTATACCAGAGCTTAATGAAAGATAAACAGGGCTTACAAGCTGTAATTAAAAATTATATCCTGCAGAATCAAGTCAAGGTTACCATGTCATGGAAATACCACCCAACTAACAGTAGGTACACCAAATTACAAATCAATCGAACTTGTGGAAGTTAGATCCATTTCTCAATTAGAAAACAAGCTGAAAATCTTCAGAACAAATTAGCTATCCAACAAAGAAAAAATCGTATCAAGATTGGTCCATCCGTTTGGAGCAATGATACCACAGAGAGACGACACAGGTCAAACAAGATGGATTTCTAATGTAAATAGTGTCATTAAAGTACAAGAAGGCTAGGTATACCTACATATTATTTATTTATTTCTTTATATACTCTTTTAAACCACACATAAATTTAACATAGGTACAACAAAAAAAAAAAAAAAGAATACATGTATAGGTATGTATAAATATATATGATACAATTAGCAGGTATATTAATAGGCGGTCTTATCGCTTAGAGCGATCTCTTCCAGACAACCTTCGGGTGGATAAGGAAAGAAGTAATCGGATGGCGTTGCTACAAAGAAAACAACATACATACACACACATAAATACATTTACACAAATAAATAAATAGTGATGAATATCAATAGGAGAGATAGTGAGCCTTGATCAATTTTTTGAATACAGAGACAGATTGAGCACGTCTAATTTCAGCTGGAAGTGCATTCCACAACCGAACCGCTACCACCGTAAACGATTTGTCATAAAAATACGTTCTGTGCAATGGAAAATTTAGCGTTAAGTTTTCCGATGACCTCAGTGAAAGAGAAGAGTTGGAGGAAATGTATTTAAAACGCTCTTTTAAGTAAACAGGATAAGACGGGTTAAAAAGAATGTTGGAGAGAAGAGTAAGAATGTGAGTATTCCGGCGATAGCGAATAGGAAGCCATTTAAGCTTAGTACGAAACTCAGATATACGATCATATTTTCGCAAGCCGTATATGAATCTAATGGCAAAATTTTGAAGTCGCTCAAGTTTGTCAAGTTGGTTCTCAGTAAGGTCCAAATAGCAGGCATCCGCATAGTCAAGTATGGGGAGAAGAAGAGACTGTGCAAGCGCTAACTTAGTGGCAGTTGGTAAAAAGTTCTTAAGCCGTCTGAGTGAGCCTGCTGAAGCAAACATCCTTCGGCTAAGAGACTCCAACTGAGGCATCCAGGAAAGACATCGATCAATCTTCACTCCCAGATTTTGGACTGAATCACTGTAAGGAATGCTGACACCATCAAAGATCACTTGTGGCACAGTGATCCAATTAATTTTGGATATGCCACGAGAGCTGCCTACTATTAGAACCTGTGTTTTGAGAGTATTTATTTTTAATCCATACGCATTACTCCATTCAAGTATCCTACTTAAATTATTGTTAATTGTATCTACAGCTACTGACAGGTTGTCTAATGGAGCTTGACAATATATTTGGAGATCGTCTGCGTACAAGTGGTAGGAGCAGGTGAGGTGACGGGAAATAGAATCAATAAAAATTGCAAAAAGAAGTGGAGACAACACACCTCCTTGAGGCACGCCAGCCGTTGTGTCACACCAAGAAGAGAAAGAATCTTTAAGGCGAACCCTCTGACGGCGTCCAAACAAGTAACTATGAAACCAGTCAGCCACTCCTGGAGTGACGTTGAGGGAACGCAATATTGCAATGAGAATGTCGAAATCAACATTATTAAAGGCATTGCTAAAGTCAAGCAATGCGAGTACAGTTAGTTGACCATTTTCCATTCCAAAACGAATGTCATCTGTACCTAATTTTAACCAAAGCAATCATAGTGCTGTGACCGGATCGAAAACCAGATTGAAAAGGATTAAGGAGATGGTTGGTTACAAGAAATGAGTTTAATTGATTATAGACAAGACGTTCAAGAACTTTGGACAGGAAAGGAAGGATAGAAATGGGTCGGTATTCAGAAAATGATTTCGGATTTGATTTTTTGGGTAGAGGAATAATTTGTGCATCCTTCCACGAAGAAGGAAATGTTGCACATGATACTGAGTAGTTTAGGATATGACATAGGATGGAAGTATTACGTCAAGTAGAGGAATAATCATTTTCCTACTAATACCATCGCTCCCAATCGCATTAGACGTGATCGAAAGAATGCTCTTCCTCACGTCGCAATCGGAAAACAGTCCAATGAAAAAAGGAGGATGATCAGGAGTCATGGTTCCGGTAATATGCTGTATAGTGTTATTTTTTACTGAATTTAAAATATGAGACGATGAAGAAAAATGCTGATTAAGGGAATTAATGTCTATATCATTGGTAGTGAAATCATGATGGGATTTACCAACGCCGAGAGACCTAAGGAACTTCCAAACCTTGGCCGGATCATCATTTTCAACGGACTCATGTATATGGCGACGTTGAGCATCCCTACACATCCTATTGCAACGATTCCGAGACTGGGCGTATTTGTCTTTATTAGTGTCATTTGGATGACATTTGTATCTACACTTTGCAACAGACTTTGTGCATAAGCAATTTAATGTCATCATTAAGCCAGGGTGCCGGCAAATGCTTAATTTTTATTGGCCGTAGAGGGGCATGTTTGTCATAAAGTTGGGTCATGAGTGAATTAAATATGGCAACTTGATCATCGATGGAAAGAGCTTCCATAACAGGAGTCCAATCAATTTTCAGAGCATCTTGATGAAGTGCCTCAAAGTTCATTGCCCCAAAGTTACGCTGCAAAATGACTGTAGGCCTAGGCTTCGGAGGACGAATCTTATAGGAAATAAAAATCAAGTCATGATAAGAGAAAGCGTCGGCGGATACTTGACCATGCTTGGCAACATGCGCCTTAGAAGACACAATAATCAAATCCAAAAGAGAGGCAGTGAAATTGGAAGGGTGGTGAGTGGCATTGAGAGGAAGAATTTGCATGTTACAGGAATTCACAACATACTCAAAATGGCGGGACCGATGATCACGTTTTAAAAGACATGTATTAAAATCCCCCATAATTATAGTATGACTATATGAAGGAACTATATCTTCAAGAATTTTTTCAAAAGAAGAAAAGAAGTTAATGGGCTATAGTAGACTCCGAGAAGAATTTTATTATGGGACATAGTGATTTCAATCAAAAGATGCTCACCGGCATCTGGTGGCGGAGGTTGCGCAGACAAGGAGATAACAGAAAAAGAGATGTGTGCACGTAAGTATATAGAAACCCCACCTCCACCGCCAACTGAGCGATCGTTTCGAATGAGACGAAAACCAGGCAGAGGATATAGAATTGACGGGAGACAAGGTTTAAGCCAAGATTCGGAGACTAGAACAGCATGAATGTGTTTATTTTCAAAGGATGCCACCATATCGGGATGATGAGCCGGAATACTTTGCGCATTAATATGAACAACATTAAAATTTTTAGATACATCAGAAAACTCAGATTCAAGATTATCTGCTAAGGAAGGAATACAATCAAAGCTGTCATCACAATTGACGTCATCAAATTCAGATGAAACAGAAAGGGATATATCAGTATGGTTATCACTGCATTCAAGCATTATATAAATAAATAAAATAATATAACAAGATACAATAGTTGAAATATATGTGTAGGTATACAAATAGATTTCGTAAATAAATACTAATACAATAAAATATTATATTAAAATTATAAGCAAAGTTTAGGTACAATTCGAACTCCACCTGCCGGTTTATCATATAGCTAGTAAAACAAGTATATTGAACACATAAAATTAAAATAGTCCATACACAAAATGAATACACATAAAAATTAAATATTTTTTGCGTGGAACCAAACGTAATATTGACAACATTGACGTATGACTAAACTGACATGAGAGAAATTGACAATTGACAAATAAATACCGACATGAGTGAAATAGACAAATACTGTTTAGTTTGAAATTAATTAAATTTAAATTAGTTTGTAATGCACCATATATTGTTTCTTGAAGGACACCATCTAATAAGTTTCTATTTCATGTTGTTAATTTCACTCATGTCAGGAGTTAAAGATCATAAATTCTAGTTTTCATTGGCTTTTCTTGTATTTAATATAGATCATTCATACTTAGGTACATATATTTTAAAGTTAAAAATTCATTTAAATTTTATTTTTTTAAGGATTAAAGAGAACATGAATAAGATTACATAAAAATGAAGTGGGTTTAGGTGAATCTGCTTATACAAATCTAAATTTAATGCTCAATTTGAGCTCAATTAAGTAGTTTTTTAGGTTTTGTAAAACCACATGATTCTGAAATAAACATGAGAAATCTGTATGAAAATTGTTTTAAATAGTTGAAAGTGATTTTCTTTTCAATTGTTATGAATTTCAAGCATACAAGTAGTGCTGAGATTTTAATAAAATAATAACAACAATAATAATACATTTGTAACATATGAAATCTTGTTAAATCTATTTAGGTTTATAAATACAGATTATTAAAAAAAAATTCCGAATACCCTTAAATTATTACTATACTTAAATTATTGATTACATCTATATCTTAAATTTCTTGGAAAACTATTTACATGTTATATTTGTACCCACTGCATTATTATTTACATGTTATATATGTGTTACGGCTAAAGATAGGTGTGAACATAAACTTAAGTTTAGCCGGCTAATCTTAAGTTTATCTTCGAGAGGCGGCTAAAGTTCGATATCATGTTAGTTTGCGTCGTGAATTTCCATCTTTAGCCGGTTAATGTGCACATTAACCGAAACGAAACGGCTAAAAATGTTTCGATGGATGCGCCGGGGTGAACATGTCGCTTGAGGGGGCGGAGGGGAGACGATGCGCGCAGACAGACAGGCTGACGGTCCACTTGATGGTAGGTGGCTACTGTCGCCTATAACACAAGCAACGTCATAAGTGCTACAAGTGCGCTGCCGACTATAGAAGGATTAAGGATTAAGGATGGGGCTCCTTATTATTTTATTTTAATGACTTATTATTTTATTTTAATATTTTAAACACTGCAGAAGTTTTTTTTTTAATTTTATGTGTAATGAGAGTGATTATTTTTTAATAAAAGTTTTCGTGTCGAAATATTAAACATTATTATACCGTTTCCTTTTCCATTTGCTTCTACATTTTTAGCCAAGGGCCTGCAGTTAAACTTAAGTTTAGCCGGCTAATGATAGATGAAACTAACATTAACATCTCCTCGAAGATAAACCTAAGTTTAGCCGGCTAATCTTAAGTTTATGTTCACACCTATCTTTAGCCGTAACATATGTATTAGTTACCAAATACACTGAATATAATTTTTCCTAAGCACCTTTGTCTAAACGTGGAAACAAACTATCGGACGCGTCCGACAGTCGCGGCTAGCATATGTGCACGGTTGTTCACGTCCTAGTACCAGATTTCTAGCGGACTTCCGACACCATCTTCTGTTGCCGTGCTGGGGTTCGTGTTCGTATCAATACTAATAATGAGTGTAAGTGTAGGTATTGTATGTATGTATGTACCTCCATAACTGAAACGAATTACTGATTTTCATGAAACTTGGTACGTCCAAATGATAAACATTTGGACGTATGGGACACAGGATAGGCTACTTAATATTTTTCAACGCGGACAAAGTCGTGGGCACCAGCTAGTTTCTTAATAAAAGTCCTATTCCTTTTTAGCTTCATTTATTTTACTTTACATTCACCAGGCACGGTGGCAGACATGACAATAGTCAGTGACTGACAACTAAACTGTTCATAGATTACAACAATCCGAACGCTCACGGATGGTCCAAAGTTACGTCCGATAGTTTGCACGTGTATATTTGTACTATCCAGATACCAGTCAGCCGCAATTGTAAGGCCTTTAAGGTGGAAATAAACTATCGGACGTCCGACAGAAATCTGACTGGATATGAACGACCGTGCACACATGTCGGAAGCGTCCGATAGTTTGTTTCAACCTTTAGGCAGGTTAAAATAGCAATAGGAAGGTTAGATATCATCCTTGCCAGACTACAATTATACTAATCCATTGTATAATAGCACAGTATATAGTATTCTGTTTCAACTTTGGTTTGTCTTGTCAAACCTGTAAATGCCATTCTTTTGCCTGAGTGTATTATTTATGTTATGTTATTTGGATTATCTTTGATATCAAATCGCACATCGACATAGTGTCTATTTAACATAATAATTAGTGAAATAGTGACAGTAACAAATGGCTGCAACATTAAAGCAAACACCGTTATGCAGATGTTGTCACAAGTATGGTGTATTCAAGAGTTTATTTTCCGACTATATCCACAACGAGAATGAGGTTGAAAATTATTCTCAGATGTTGCACGCTACATTCGGAATCTCAGTAAGTTCTCTGTTACTCCTAATGATACAATAAATATATCTTCTTATTTATTTAATTTTCTAAACTCAGAATGAGGAAGTCTTCAATATTGCTGTACACGTGATGAGTAAAGCACTTTTTCATGCGGCATGACATGGGTTCAGCCAAGTTCAGCACGTAACTCATGTCATGCCGCATGATCGTCTGGGACCGCATTAGAATTAATTATTGAAAAATTAATTAATACAATTTTGATTTTGATATTATTGTTTTCAGTTTGAACCCTTGGAACATAACAAAATATATACAATATGCGACGAGTGTATTGAAAAAATACGAATCTCAACGGATTTGAAGATTGCCTGTGGGAAAATTATTAAACGTACTTATGTCATTATCATTCCGTCTATCAAACTGAAATTATTGTCACACAACAAATTCTACATTGAAATATTTCATTTTCAGAGGAGCCGTTAATTGAAAACGATGTCCCAATTAAAATAGAAAAATGTTGGAGTTATGCTTGCAGCGATAATGGTAAGAAATGGTTAATCTAAGTTTGCAATAAGATCTCGCATTGGTGAAGTAATCATTACACGAGAAATAGCTTTGGCTACATAAAATACTTGATAATAAAATACATTGGCAATTTAATCAATCAAAACCTGGGTTAAAGCTTTTCGCTATTAGCTCTTTTCTTGCTCCCTGTTGACGCACATATGTTTTGACCTATCCCAGTACACGGACACCCTACTTTTCAGTCATCACTAATTATATGTTTTTACTTGTCTTCTTACTTTTTTTATACTCAATAAATAGGATACACACATATAACTGATTGCTACACGTTAATGTATGATACATTGCGTTATTTATCTTCACAGAAGTATCGTTGATTAAAGTCGACGTAAAAGTTGTAAGGGAAGAGACTCCCACTCCCAACGATGAAGACAATCACTCGGATGTAAATGTGGTTTTAGACGAAGTATCCAATCAAGATGGCAGAATTGAAGGGAGCCGAAACTTAATTGAATCTGGTATGTATGACTGTTCTTAATTTATATAGGTAACAAACTTTGAGCACCAATGATCAAACAAAATACTTTTTATTTTTCAGGGAACGACAGATACGAGAATAAATGCAACATTTGCAATAAAACTTTTAGATTCAAAAAGTACCTAAAAAGTCACATCAAAACGCACTTTAGACATCGCTGTGAAGTATGCAATAGAGATTATCAGAGCAAAGGTGAATTGCTTAGACACGAAATGGTGCATAAGGATGAGGGAAAGTTTAAGTGCTCAATATGTAATAATGCGTTTACACTGAGCAGAAGTTTGAAGGCTCACATGAAAACACACAAGGATGAAACACCGCAGGAGTGCGGCCGGAAATTCAAAGTCAAGGAAAGCTTATTGAGGCATCATCAAAACATGCACATAGGTGGAAACAAGTATAGTTGCCAGTATTGTGATAAAGGATTTATGATTAAAGGTAGATTGGTTGCACATGAAATGATACACACGGGTGTAAAACTGTATGAGTGCGAAAAATGCAATAAATCGTTTAGAAGCAAATATGCTTTGATAAGTCATAATAAAGTGCATGAGAAACATGAGCCTAACAATTGTAACCTGCGTGAAAATGGATTCAAAAGAAGAGAAAATTTCAATAGACAAATGTTGACGCATGCTGAGATAATAGAGTGCGACATTTGTAAGAAGATATTTAAATACAAACATTATTTAAGCAAGCACATTTCGGCTATACATTCGGACCTTCCACCCACTCAATGCGACATTTGCAAGAAGACATTTAAATCCAAGGAGACTATACGCAAGCACATGTTGGCTGTACATTTGGGCATTAAGTTAAAGTGTGACATATGCAAGAAGACATTTAAATACAAGCAAGGTCTACGCAAGCACATGTTGACTGAACATTTGGGCCTTAAGCCACCCACTCAGTGCAATATTTGCAAAAAGACATTTGAATATAAACAGTGTTTAAGCAGGCACATGTCGGCTGTACATTCGGACCTTCCACCCGCTCAGTGCGACATTTGCAGGAAGACATTTCAATCCAAGTCTAATATTCGCAGGCACATGTTGGCTGAACATTTGGGCCTTAAGCCAACTCAGTGCGATATTTGCAAAAAGACATTTAAATATAAACAGAGTTTAAGCAGGCACATGGCGGATGTACATTCGGACCTTCCACCCGCTCAGTGCGACATTTGCAGGAAGACATTTCAATCCAAGTCTACTATTCGCAGGCACATGTCGACTGTACATTTGGGCCTTAAGCCACCCACTCAGTGCGATATTTGCAAAAAGACATTTAAATATAAACAGAGTTTAAGCAGGCACATGTTGGCTCTACATTCGGACCTTCTACACACTCAGTGCGACATTTAAAGACAAGAAAAGTTTACGCAAGCACATGTCGGCTGTACATTTGGGTTCGGAGTTAACGCCCTTTGAATGTGACATTTGCAAAAAGACATTTAAATACAAACATAGTTTAAGCAGGCTCATGTCGGCTGTACATTTGGGATTGAAGCGAAAAGAAAATTTCTCATTCAGTTATTTTATCCTTGAGGATCCCTTGAAAACGTTTTTGCTAAATTTGAATTTGCTACATTGGTAAATTTATCTGACGGCAACTTTCATTGCGGTAGAGCTCAGCAACTATTGATTTTACAAAAAAAAAATTACAAAAATTGTAGTAGGCGAGGAGGCACCAATCCTGAAAGCCCCGTGATACGGATACTAAAATTATTAATAAAAAATATAAGTTAACACTTAGACGAACAAGATTTGCTTGGGCGGCGTGGATTTAGTTGGCCGGAAATATTTTATATTATTAAATTTCCAAAAATTTTTTCCGTCATCACGGATTTTGATCAATCTCATATAGAATTTTGTGCAAAATAATGTTCATCAAGAAAAAATCCGGCCGACCAGTGATTTTTAGCCGGAAAGGTCACGCATACCTGTTTGAATGGTGTGATAGGGGGTAAAATTTATGCATCATCACGGACTTTTTTTTTTTTTTTTTATTTTACGCGTTTCAATGTTACATTCATAATTATCTTGGTATGCGTGCTTGCAAACTGCCGAAAGTATCGCGCATACCAGATTTTATTGTGTGGGTGAGGATTATACTGTCATAGATTTTACTTACTTGATGACATTTCTTTTGGAGTCTTTTTTCTACCTCTGGTCTCTTCCTTAAGTTTTCAGCTATTTATTATACAAATTAATATAGAAATTAAATGAATCCAGTAAACTCGAACCATTGTGGTACATTGGCCCATCGGCACCGTTAAAAGTTGAGGAAATATTAAGTTGCCAACAGAATGAGGAAGAAAGCGAAGAATCAGAAGAAGAGAGAAATTATAATTTCGATGATAATGATGTAGATGATTATTGATAATTAAACTTGAATTGAACATAACCTTTGTATCAACCTTCATTTATTATATGATCAACTCAAATAAAAATTTTCCTGTATTTCCTTTTTTCCATATTAATTTGTATAATAAATAGCTAAAAACTTAAGGAAGAGACCAGAGGTAGAAAAAAGACTCCAAAAGAAATGTTATCAAGTAAGTAAAATCTATGACAGTATAATCCTCACCCACACAATAAAATCTGGTATGCGCGATACTTTCGGCAGTTTGCAAGCACGCATACCAAGATAATTATGAATGTAACATTGAAACGCGTGAAATGAAAAAAAAAAGTATCCGTGATGATGGATAAATTTTACCCCCTATCACACTATTCAAATAGGTATGCGTGACCTTTCCGGCTAAAAATCATTGGTCGGCCGGATTTTTTCTTGATGAACATTATTTCGCACAAAATTCTATATGAGATGGATCAAAATCCGTGATGACGGAAATTTTTTTTGGAAATTTAATAATATATAATTTATTTAAAATATTTCCGGCCAACCAAATCCACGCCGACCAAGCAAATCTTGTTCGTCTAAGTCAAGGATGCACAGACTTATTAAGACTAGGGGCCACTCGGGCAAATCATGAACTGATGGCGGGCCGGCCGCCAGAAGTATAAGTAATTAAGGACAATAAAGAATTGGTAATAATGTATTAAAATTGAAAAGGAATTTATTAATTTGAAGCGTGGCACTGTATAGTGCTTACAATCTTTTTTATATTTGGCTCAAATTTACTTGTAGCAACACGTAAAACTGCTTCCAAACTTTCATTTGCAAGGCGGTTTCGATGTTTTGTTTTATTATTATTTAGTATTGAAAAAGTTTGTTCACAAACTAAGTTCCTGTAGACTCTACAGGAACCAGAGGATCATGGCACTCACTGACAGAAACAGTAGCACTACACAGCACCAAGTCAAGGATCTTACCCAAGTGATTGAGAACCCCGTTGTATTGGTTAAGATTGTACATAGCAATATCATCAATAAATGTTTGCTCATCAACTCCACCACAACCCACCGGTATATAGGCATTGGAAGTGTAAAGAGGATATATGTTACTAATGTGTTTATGGTTTTACGTTGCTATGGATATTATGTTGTTATTAATAATATTCTATTCTTTTCTTAAATCTGTCAACGAATGTCTAATTTACTTTAACTAAAATAATATACGTCTTTACTTGTTTAATCCTTTATTTGATTTCACATCAAAAACTTAATATGGTAGCAGAGCGTTAACTGATCCCTGATTTATTTATATTTTTTTGTCTTCGACGTGGTGTTAAACTCGTGCACAACAATGCCGAAAACAACATTCCACATCGAACCGCTGGATAAGGACAATTACGACACATGGGCGATTCAAGCCGAAGCCGTGCTAATTAAAAACAAATTATGGAAGTATGTAAGTAATTCTTTACCTACAACTCCTAGCACCGACGAACTTGAAGGCGACAAACAGGCAAAAGCCGAGCTCATCCTACTAATTGCACCATCCCAGCTGAAAGACATGAAAAAATGCACTACTGCAAATGCCCTATGGGATAAACTGAAGGATATTCACGCAAGTAAAGGCCCCGCGAGAAAGGCTACTCTCTTAAAGCGGCTAATTCTTACAAAACTCGATGATAACATTCGTGAGCATCTTACTAAATTTATGGACACTGTTGACAAACTATCAGAAATGGATGTCGATATAAACGAGGATCTGCTTACAATCCTTATGCTCTACAGTCTGTCCACTGAATATGAGAACTTTAGAGTTGCCATGGAGTCACGCGACACTCTACCCAAACCTGAGGATCTCAAAATTAAAATAATTGAAGAAAGTGATGCTCGACATCGTAACGTCGAGGTCAGTCCACAACGTGAGGATGAAAACGCACTATACGTATCTTGCAAAATCTGTAAGAAATCGGGACGAAAAATTTTTCAAAAGAAAAGTCACAAGATTTGCTCGAAATGCTGGCAGAAAAATAAAGAAACAAACTCAAAATGTTCCTATTACGCTGAAGAGTGCAACTTCACTTCGAACCAAAACGACTGGGTTCTTGACAGCGGCTGTACCTCACATATGACGTATGAACGCGAACACTTCAAAAATATAAGAACAGTTTCAAGAAAACTTAATTTTGCTTCAGAACAGCACTCAACCGAAATTAAAGGAGAAGGCAGAGTAACATTGAAAAATAAATACGGGATAATTAATCTCGAAAACACTCTGTACGTACCGACACTTTGTAAAAACCTAATATCAGTGCCTAAAATGACTGAACATGGAGCTTCTGTCACTTTCCTTAAAGATAAAGCACTTGTATATAATATTACAGGAGATATAGTTATGACTGCAGAGAAGTCTAAGAACAGTGGTATTTACTATGTAAAAATGCAAAAGGTTGAACAAAACTATTCAGCTACATCTAAAACAGTATCGAACAACACGAATAAAGGTACTTTATTAGACTGGCACAAAAAGCTTGGACATATGAACGATAAAGATCTTCATCTAGCGCTCAACAATGAGACTTATGTTGGATTAAATTTCGACAAAAATGAATCACTCTCCGACTGCGACGCATGTATTCAAGCGAAAATGACTAGTGTACCAAGACCCCCACAGCGAACAACTCCTCGAACAACTCAAAAACTGGAGATTGTACATAGTGACGTGTGTGGTCCTGTCGCAGCTTCATATGGAAAAAACAGATATTTCGTCACTTTTATTGACGATTATAGTAGATACGGACGTGTCTATTTCATGAAAAATAAAAGTGAGACACTACACCATTTTAAAATTTACAAAGAAGAAATGGAAAATTTTACTGGAAATAAAATTAAGCACTTGCAAAGTGATAACGGCACAGAATATATCAACGATAAATTCAAAGCTTTTTTACAGGAACAAGGGATTGCAAGACGCTTATCTGCATCCTACACAGCACACCAGAATGGTCTTGCTGAACGCAAAAATAGAACATTACTGGAAAAGGCAAGGGCAATGCTGATTGATGCGAATGCACCAATGCACCTATGGGCAGAAGCCATCAACACGGCGAACTATCTATCCAACAGAAGCATAAACAGTTCTATAGAAAACAGAACGCCGTTTGAAAAATGGGTTCAAAGAAAACCATGCATTCATCACCTCCATATTTTTGGAACAAAAGCATTCGTACTGCTAAAAGGCCGTGCCAAAGGCTCCAAATTTTCGCCTAAGGCAATTCCAGGAGTTTTCGTCGGATATTCTGAAAATAGCAAGGCATACAGGGTGTATGTTCCAACGAAACGCAAGTTATTTATTTCCAAAGACGTTAAAATTCTTCAAACAAAATTTTATTCAGATTGTAGTGGCAATTTAGAACAACTTAAACATTCTATT
The DNA here is from genome assembly GCA_936446665.2 of Synanthedon andrenaeformis. Taxonomy (NCBI): domain Eukaryota; kingdom Metazoa; phylum Arthropoda; class Insecta; order Lepidoptera; family Sesiidae; genus Synanthedon; species Synanthedon andrenaeformis. The sequence goes on along the minus strand of OW387804.2, from coordinate 386,739 downwards.
TCGATCCCAACTACAAAAATTGAACTTAATGTTGAAAATACCGAAAATGAATCAATTCCACATCCAGTCTTCAATCAGCAAGTTGAAATTACAAATCAAGGTCATGAAACAGATGATGATCAACAAGAATTTTACGAAGCACCTGATCATGAACCTGATGATGCTGTAGTCGAATCTGAACATGAACTGGGTGAATACGAAATGAACGAATTGACTCGACACGAAAACGAAGAAGATACTCAAACAGAACCTGATCCTGAGCGATATAGTTTGAGAAACAGATCAGCCATACAGCCACCACAACGGTATGATGATTTCATACTGGTAGCTGTTGCTGACGTAGAAAATCTAACGAAAGATCCAGAAACTTACAAACAAGCTATGGAATCACCCTACAAAGAAAAATGGTTAAAAGCCATGTTGAGTGAGATAAATTCACTACACGAAAATCAAACTTGGGACTTAGTGAATTTGCCTACAGAAAGAAAAGCACTACCTTGTAAATGGGTTTATAAATTGAAAATGAATCCAGATGGGTCGATCGATAAGTTCAAGGCAAGAGTTGTTGTTAAAGGTTACCCTCAAAAACAAGGCGTGGACTACGACAAGACGTTTAGTCCTGTGGCTCGACTTACTACCATACGCGCAATCATAGCAATTGCAGCTAAAGAACAGTTAAAGCTACGACAATTTGACGTTGCAACAGCATTCCTTAATGGATCGGTCAAAGAAGAAATATATGTTAAACAACCTGAAGGTTTTCACGACGGAACCAAACGAGTCTGCAAACTGAAACGCAGCTTGTACGGATTGAAACAAGCACCGCGATGTTGGAATTCATGCATTTCTGATTTTTTAAAAACAAATGGATTTCAACAAAGTGACGCAGATCCCTGCCTGTACATTAGAATTAGAGGGCAATCCAAAGTCTTGATCGGATTATACGTTGACGATGGACTTGTAGCGTCAAATACGACAGCTGCAGCGGATGAGTTTATCAACGAACTTAAAACAAGGTTCAAGATAACCATTAAACCTGCCTCCTATTTCTTAGGCATGGAGATTAAAACTAAAAACAAAGAAATAACGGTCAACCAACAAAGTTACACAAAGAAGGTTCTTGGGAAATTCGGCATGTTGAACAGCAATTCATCACCGACACCAATAACTAAAGAAAGTGTGAACGATTTAGAACCAAGTGTAGAAAGAAGCTCATTTCCCTACAGACAAGCTGTTGGAGCTCTAACATATTTGGCAGTTGGCACGAGACCCGACATAGCATTCGCCGTCAGCAAGGCATCTAGAAACTTGGAGACACCTACAGCGAATGACGTCAGTCTAGTCAAACGGATCTTCCGTTATTTAAAAGGAACCATGGACAAAGGCCTAGTTTATCGTCACACTAAGGAGTCACCCACAAAATTACTATGCTATTCTGACTCTGATTTTGCAGGAGATCAATCAACTGGACGATCAACATCTGGGATGGTCTGCTTACTCTCAGGAGCTGCTATCAGCTGGAGAAGTCAGAGACAAACGATCGTATCAATTTCATCCACCGAAGCAGAGACTATCGCTGCAAGCGAAGCTGCTCAAGAAATATTGTGGTTGAATGGTCTATTTAAAGATTTAATCACCTTAGAAAGACCTGAACTCTACCTGGACAACGAATCGGCTGTGAAGCTTTCGCATAATCCAAAGTACGAGTACCACAAACGTACAAAACACATTAAACTCAAGCATCTCTTTGTACGTGAATGTGTCACCAATGGAGAACTGCTAGTGAAACAAGTTCCTTCCAATAATCAACTGGCAGATATGTTCACTAAGCCACTCTTCGGTCCCAGACTAGAAGAATTAAGTGAGAATATTGGTTTGAAAAGAATTTCTAAATAGAATTTACAAATTCTTAAAAGTTCAGAGGATGTAAAGAGGATATATGTTACTAATGTGTTTATGGTTTTACGTTGCTATGGATATGATGTTGTTATTAATAATATTCTATTCTTTTCTTAAATCTGTCAACGAATGTCTAATTTACTTTAACTAAAATAATATACGTCTTTACTTGTTTAATCATTTATTTGATTTCACATCAAAAACTTAATAGGAAGAATCCGAATACACCCATTGAAAAGAGCTCATATTAAAATCACCTAAAACTAAGTAATAATCATTGGGATGATGTAAAATGAGATCATTAAGTCTATGGAGGTAATTCGCCAGCTGCTGAGAAAATGAGAAACCCCTACTGTTACAAATTCATCCTATTCTTCTAAGTAGTTTTTATTTATACTCTTTTTATATGACTTTTTGTATATATATTTTAAAATGGTATTCCTTTGTCAGTTGGAAAAATATAGTTGTCACTGAACCTGATCCTGTCTCTAATTTCCTTGATTTCCTATAAATTCCATCATCAATCTCCAGCTATCGATAACATAATTGGTCCTTCTCCGGTTAGAGTAAACAAAAATACAAAATTTTGTTAAATTAGTTAATTTGGAAAATTTTCATGGTTGAGACTCGTGAACTAAGGAAAGTCAGAGAAGGGAAAGGTCGTCAACTAAATAGTGACAACATGGGCGATCCAGTTGTTACTGCGTCCCTGGAAACTGTTGTTACTGCAGTTGCAGTTGTTACTGCAGTTGTCCCTGGAAGGCGAGGCGACCGTAGGGTCGCCTCGCCTTCCAGGGCTCGTTCTCACGGTTCCGAAAGTTGTAGGTCATCCCGTTCTTCAGCGACAATTCGTGCTCAAAAGCTAGCCCTGCAAGCAGCACATCTACGAAAAGTCGCAACTGCTGAAGCAGAAGCAGCAGCGGCGACAGCAGCAGCGGCGGCGGCGACAGCAGTGGCAGCAGCCGAAAAAAAGGCTGCTGACTTAGAATTGGAAGCCCAAGTAGCAGCTTTGGAAGCGGAAAGTGGGAGGAGCAGTAGCTCTCGTCGATCGCACGCTTCAATACAAAGGTGGTTACAGTCAGTTGATAATAATATTAATAGTATATCTTACCGTGACGTTCAGTTAGATCCCACTGCGGATTCTAACACGCGTAATAAACGTCAGGATGGTGAATGTAGTCGTAATTTGCTTAATTGTGGCGGAGGAAGCTTGTCAAAGCCGTTACCATCCCCCACCACAGCGAACATTCCCTTACCTAGTGGTAGTTTACTACAAAATAAAAAGGAAGAGAATACTGACATATCTTTATTAGCACAAGCAATAACATCACTTGCGACCACTTCACGACCAAAAGTTGGCGATAGTCGACTCCCTGTCTTCGATGGCAAGCCAATGGAGTGGCTGGCTTTCAAGCGTGTCTTTCTTGACACCATGGCAGCCTTCTCTCCGTCCGAGAACCTGGCACGTATTGGTCTGGGTCTTCGAGGAGCTGCACGTGAAGCTGTTTCAGTTCTCCTGGTGTCTGCGAGAGATCCTATGGAAGTGATGGATGCCTTAGTTTGGTAGGAGTGAATTAATTATTCTACAAGAAATATTTACAGTAAAATCACTACCTAAGTTGTGTTCAGAATCCACGGATCTAAACAAATTCGCTTGTAAAGTACGTAACTGTGTCGAGGTAGTAAAACTTCTGAATCAGAAATGCTATTTAGAATCTCCAGAAATTTTCCAGGTGATTATTAGTAAACTGACTCCTTTGCTACGTAGTAGGTGGACAGATTTTGCAGCAGTTAACATTGCAAATCAAAGTAAGACTAAGCTTGAACTGCTATCGCAATTTTTATCACGAGAAGTCGAGTTGCAGTTGAAGTTTGGACTAATCACTGACCCATCGAGTCACTTCAAGAAGTTTGAAAAGTTAAATGCTATTCAATATTTAGAAACTAAACAAAATTCTCCAAAAACATATTATAACATTCAAAAGCCGTGTCTTTTATGTAAACATAAACATTCATTCTTCTTCTTCTTCTTCTTTTAATGTCTTGGCTCCATCAGATTTTCAAACATTCATTAAATAAATGCAACGAGTTTTTGACAATGTCAATTTCTAATAGATGGGAGTTTGTCAAAACAAACAAAGTCTGTCATAAATGTTTGAAAAAAGGCTTGCATAGCTACAGATATTGCAAATCTTCTAAGGAGATCTGTAATGTTTCGAATTGTAAGGCCAGACATCACAAACTTTTACACGATGAAAACTTTTTGCCAGCTAATACCACAATCGAAAGTTATTTAGATTTCGAACGTGGTAACAACAACGGGAATTCGCCCTATCACGGACAAACTTCTGTTGAGAAACAGTGTAGTGATTTGGCAGCGCACACGATTTCCAACAATAATTTAAATAATAAACCTTTTTTAAAAGTTATTGCTGTTACGCTTTCAGGGCCACTAGGAAGCATTAATACCCATGCTCTCTTAGATGATGGCTCGTCAGCTACGTTTATCGATTCTGATTTATGCAAGTATATTGGGGTGTCAGGACCTGAAGGTCAGGTACGTCTTGATTGTGTTAGTGGCAGCAAAAATGTTAACGTTCAATATGTTGACTTCGATATTAAGGGCCAATTCTGTACAAAAACTTGACAAAAACGTATAGGGTTCGAAAAGCAAGAGCCATTAATAATCTAGGGTTGTCAAAACAGACTATTAAGTTTGATGACATTAAACAATTTAGACATTTGTCTGATCTTAGCAACGTTCTATGCTATGAACGTGCAGAGCCAAAGCTCATAATTAGTATTGACAACTGGCACCTAACAATAGCTAAATCAATACGAAAAGGTTTGAAGTCGCAACCGGTTGCGATTGACACAAATCTTGGATGGGTTTTATTCGGTTTTCAATCAAGTAAGACCAAACCCGTTGATATTGTCAATCACATTGATATTTTAGAAAGTGATCTCGAAATGTCAGATTTTAACAAGGTAGACCTAATGATTCAAAATTATTACAAATTAGATTCCCTAGGCATTAGTAAAAATGAGTGTTTGAGTAAAAGATTTTAGAAGAAACTACTCGAAAGTTGCCAGACGGAAGGTATGAAGTAGGCCTCCCATGGAAGGATGCTACTTTGGATTTTCCGGAGAGCTTTAATCTCGCTTTTTCTAGGTTTATGAGCTTAGAAAGAAAAATGTCCAAAGAACCCGATTATGCCAAACTGTACAAAGCGAACATTCAAGACATGTTAGACAAAAGGTATGCAGAAGGTCCTGTTGAACTGCATTCTGACACCTCTAGATCTTGGTACTTGCCACACTTTGGTGTTGTTAACTTAAATAAACCCGGAAAACTGCGTATAGTTCATGACGCCGCAGCAAAATCTAACGGTTTTAGTTTGAATTCAATGCTTCTAACGGGACTCGACTTGTTAAATTCTATTTTAGATATTTTATTTCGTTTTCGGGAAGGCAAAGTCGGGCTCTCTGCTGACATTAGGGAAATGTTTCCCCAGGTGAAAATTAGAGAGGCAGAATCGCCAAGCTCTATCTGGGCAAAGACGGCATTCCTCGAGTAGCTGATGTAAACACCATTGCTGGGCAGCTCAAAAGGCCTCTGAAGAAACTGGTCCCTATCAACTAAAAAAGGGGAGGATGTTACACATTCATCCTATTCTTCTAAGTAGTTTTTATTTATACTCTTTTTATATGACTTTTTGTATATATATTTTAAAATGGTATTCCTTTGTCAGTTGGAAAAATATAGTTGTCACTGAACCTGATCCTGTCTCTAATTTCCTTGATTTCCTATAAATTCCATCATCAATCTCCAGCTATCGATAATACCTACCTTGTTTACAAAGATACAAAACACCTAGCCTCATTACCAATGTGTTAGATAGCAACACTCATTTTCATTAATATAGTCTATGTTAGCCCGTCTCGTCTCTCTCTCTTGTAATTGCGCTTGCTCATGGCTGCTGCCGCGCTTCACATGTATTATATTAAATATAAATTACAACGCTAATAAAAAGTCATAAGTCTTATCATTTCAAGAGAACCTTACACAATGGACGACTATCTCGAGAGGTAATTGTCAAAGTAATCCACAAATCTTCGGCAGATGAGTGATATTCTACATTAGGTGTTACTAATAGGTCACGACGACACAGATTAATAAGTAGTTACGACGAGTAGCCTCCTAATAACACCTCCTCCTTGCCTCCTCCACGACTTTGACCAGTATGAGAGTAATCGCGATCGCGACGCCAAACCAAGTATCTATCCGTAAATAACTCCGAGTCAGATATGCCATCAGTAAGCCACGTCTCTGTAAGGACGATTATATCATAATTAGACTTAATCAAATTGCGATAAAATGTTAGTGTCTTAGATCGCAATCCCCTGACATTCTGATAATAGATCGATGGCAAGCCAGCAGAGCTAACGTTACTTTTTAAAGGAAGACCTGTTATTCGAGAAATTAGATACAAAATAGCGATTTAATATAAACCTACAATAATCCAAGACTGGGCAAGCTACTAGAAATTGGTAACAATAACATTGACAATCATTAATATAAGCAATCAAAATAAATACGACCGGAAAAACAGGCATAAGAAGAGTATTAAAAACAAAAATAAGAAAAGAGACAGGTACACCATATGCCGAGCGGAATAAATGAACGATTAACATACAAATCAGGAGAAAAACAAACAGTTTTACAGAAAAATTAAGTAAGCATGAATGAGTAGCAATAAGTCTGTTAAAACAAATTAGTTTAACTTGTTTAAATCCTTCCGGGTATTAATAACATGCACTTTGGAAGAATTATCTTTTCTAACATGAATTTTGCCAAACTTCACCCAGAGGTATTGATAACCATTAGGCATTAAAAGCGATTTACAGTCCAGCAGCTTCTTATACTCAGGGGTAAGATGGTCATTAGCAAATACACGCTGATTGCTTTCAGAGAATCCGATATTCTTTGCAGAAATTTTCCTCCTAGAGCGAGCAGAGCAGTAGCAATGAAGTCCTCCTTAATGTAACGATTTGTGAAGCTCACAATGATAGACTTCTCCTTAGAATTATAAATTGGGACGCGAGATATATAGTTTATGTTACTTCGTTCAACAGAATAATCAATCACTCTAGCCAATTCATTGATTACTGAGAACAAATTTTCAGTCTTTTTACAAGGTACGCCCTTGATCTCGATATTATTCAGACGGTGCCATTGATCTCTGCCAGCAAAATCACTTCTGAGTGTTTGAATCTCCAAATTAAGCTCTTGCATCCTAGATTTCAGTGGCTCCACTTCAGCAGCGGCTTGCTCCACCTTAACAAGCCGACCATCAAGCTCATCCCATTTAGCACCATTGAATTCGCAGGATAATTTAACCTCAGCCAACTCTTTCTTAATGTCCAGTGTGTCCCGAACCAAACTTGGAAGGACAGACAATTGAGTTTTTATGGAGCGAAGCTCATCCATTACTATGTCGAGGGTAGCAGGCTCACTCGTTTGAGATAAGACTCTTGCCGGCGAAGTGTCTTTTTTACATTGTATGCATTTCCAGGCTCCTCTGCGGTAAGCTCCTAATTTTCGATAGCCCTGTTCAGTGACGCCTGCACAACAATAGCCAAAATGTTTCATACATACAGAACATTGGACACCATCATTAACTGGAATCACAGCGTGCACACTTCATCTTCAACAAATTTATTGTTAAAAACCTTTTGCACACTAATAAATGTCCTGCTTAGCACACTAATAAATGCCCCACACTGGTCGGGCACAAATAATAATTATGGAGGGTAGGCGTGAAAACGCTGCTGTAAACACCAACTTTTATATCACTTATTAAGCAGAAATAAAGCACAGAATAACGTGTTATCGCGGCAAACCAAGACATCTACTTCACCATCAGACCATAGGGCGATGGAAACGACACTTTTATACAACAAAAATAATTTAAATTGCAGGATTTGCGAATTGCGCGACTTGTCATTATCAGATCGTGAACGTCACTGACAATAATCAGATATGCAGCAACACAGTGTAAAGCAACAGGTTAACAAATACATAAACTTCAATCAGAAGTTGAAAAAAGTTGAAATAAGTTAAGTATAATGCAGCTCAAAGTTACATACAAAATTACTCGCAGTCACTTTGATCAACAACTTAGTAAAAATAATCAAGAAAAAAAACTATAAACAAAATTCATTAAAAATGTTTGGAAAATATGTTGGGGAGAATTTTATTCCCTACAATTTTTATAATAAATGCAAATAGCATTAAAACCATAAGAAAGAGAGATATTTGCAAAAAACTATTTGTGACCTTTGACCTTGAATATGTTATATATGAATATGTGACGCGGTCACGATATTTTGGCAAACTTTTGGGACAACATTTAGAATGCTAAAATAAAGATTTATATACAAGTTAACAGCTTTTTATCTTTCATCCCGAAGGAAAACGCCTAATATAACTGGACTAAACATGAAAAAATACAAGTACTTTTGTTTAGAGGAAACCTTTAAAACTGAATCTGGGGCCACACGCCACACGAAAAACATGTAACCTTTAAACATTTATAGCAAAAATGTTTGCAAAGGATCCTCAAGGATAAAATAACTGAGCGAGGAATTTCCAGTTTAGTATTGGAAATAACTTTTCATTTAAAAGAAATTTCAGTCAACATGTGGCTGCGTAGACCTTGCTTGTATTTAAATGTCTTCTTGCATTTGTCGCACTTAAACTCAAAGCCCAAATGTACATGTGCTTGCGTATAGTCTCCTTGGATTTAATGTCTTCATGCAAATGTCGCACTGAGTGCGTGGAAGGTCCGCATGTACAGCCGACATGTGCTTGTTTAAATAATGTTTGTATTTAAATATCTTCTTACAAATGTTGCACTCAGTAGTAGTGGGCGTTGGTTTAAAGCCAAAATGTGCTGTTGTATATTATACTTGGATTTAAATGTCTTTTTGCATATGTCGCACTTAAACTCAATGTCTCTGCAAAAATTTTACTTTTTACAAAACTGTGTTCGTTTTGATAATAAATCAACAAGAGATGAACGTAAAAACCTTGATAATATGGATCATATCAGAACAATTTTTGAAAAGTTTGTTGACTGCTGCCAGAAAGCTTACATCCCTCACGAATATATGACAATAGATGAAATGCTTTTAGCATTCAGGGGGCGATGTGGATTTCGCGTTTACATTCCCAGCAAACCTGCCAAGTACGGCATCAAAGTCCAAGCTCTTGTTGATGCAAAAACTTTCTACACAGTAAATTTGGAGGTATTCGCAGGAAAACAGCCTACAGGCCCGTATTCTGTAAGCAACAAGGCTTATGATGTAGAAAGACTGGTCCAGCCGTATCTCGTACGAATCGCAATATAACTTTTGATAACTGGTTTACCAGTTACGAATTGATGATGTGTTTGCTGAATGAGCACAAACTTACATCGACTGGAAGTGTGAGAAAAAACAAAAGATGTATTCCGGCCGCATTTTTGAAGACCGGTAAGGCTCCAGGAAGTTCTATGTTCGGTCATCAAAAGGATGTTTCTATGGTCTCCTATGCCCCTAAAAAGAATAAAGTGGTTATAGTAATGTCAAGCCTAAATCATGACGACAAAATTGATAGCGCTACAGGAGACCATAAAAAGCCAGAGATGATAACATTCTACAATTCGACTAAAGCTGGAGTAGATGTTGTCGACGAACTGTGCGGAAGTTACAGTGTGTCGCGTAATAGCAAACGCTGGCCTATGACTGTTTATTACGGGATGTTGAATATAGCTGCTGTCAATGCAAACATTATTTTTCGTGAAAATCAGGGCAAAGACACCAAACGAACAGATTTCATCCGTAACTTAGGTTTGTCTTTAGTTTACGAACACCTGAAGTTGCGAAAAGACCAAAAATATATTCCGACATATATACGTCAAAAAATCTCTTCCCAGATCCACCCAGATCAGCGAACCACTTGACTCAAAATGTTCCTGGTCGTTATGTCAAATGCGGAGATTGTACATATAAAAATGATCGGAAGACAAAATACGCATGTGCAAGTTGCAGAAAGGCTATCTGCATGGAGCATGCAACTTTTTTTTGTAAAAACTACACTGATTTTAACTCCAGTTCCTAAGATGTTCCGAAGATTTTTGTTAGGTTTTTTTTAATTTATATAGTTACTTATTTCATGTTCTAACATATATTTAAGTTTTTTTTCATAAAACTTGTTTTCTTTAGTTTCCTAATAGTTTTTATGAAAGTGTGAAAATTTTCGTTAAGTAAAATATAAAAGTTGTTGAAATGGCGCAAATTTTTTATTTCCAATATGTTACAATATTGTCTTGTTATAACAAAAAATCATTATTATAACGCTTTTCTTTAAGAATGAAGTTTTACAGCTAATTTCGTAAATGGGTATGTCATACCCCGCCACATATACTCCTTGTTACATTTTTTAACCACACTCTCGCCGGGTTAATATCTTTAATATTTTCGGTATTAAATAACTTTTCTTTTAGTGCGTGTTCGCTTCAAGCCCAAATGTACAACCAACATGTGCCTGCGTATAGTCTCCTTGGATTTAAATGTCTTCATGCAAATGTCACACTGAGTGCGTGGAAGGTCCGAATGTAGAGCCAAAATGTGCCTGCTTAAACTCTGTTTGTATTTAAATGTCTTGTTGCAAATGTCGCACTGAGTGAGTGGAAGGTCCGAATGTACAGTCGACATGTGCATGCTTAAATTGTGTTTGTATTTAAATGTCTTCCTGCAAATGTCGCACTGAGTGGAGGGAAGGTCCGAATGTACACCGGACATGTGCTTGCTTAAATAATGTTTGTATTTAAATGTCTCCTTGCAAATGTTGCACTGAGTGGGTGGAAGGTCCGAATGTACAGCCGACATGTGCTTGCTTAAATAATGTTTGTATTTAAATATCTTCTTGCAAATGACGCACTGAGTGGGTGGAAGGTCCGAATGTACAGCCGAAATATGCCTGCTTAAACCTTGTTTGTATTTAAATGTCTTCTTGCAAATGACGCACTGAATGGGTGGAAGGTCCGAATGTACAGCCGACATGTGCTTGCTTAAATAATGTTTGCATTTAAATGTCTCCTTGCAAATGTTGCACTGAGTGGGTGGAAGGTCCGAATGTACAGCCGAAATGTGCCTGCTTAAACCGTGTTTGTATTTAAATGTCTTCTTGCAAATGTCGCACTGAGTGGGCGTTGGCTTGAAGCCCAAATGTGCAACCAACATGTGCTGGCGTATATGATCCTTGTTTTTAAATATTTTCTTGCAAAGGTCGCACTGAGTGTGCGTTGGATTGAAGCCCAAATGTAGAGCCAACATGTGCTGGCATATAATATCCTTGGATTTAAATGTCTTCTTGCATATGTCGCACTGAGTGGGTGGCTTAAGGCCCAAATGTTCAGCCAACATGTGCTTGCGTAGACCTTGCTTGTATTTAAATGTCTTCTTGCATTTGTTGCACTTAAACTCAAAGCCCAAATGTACAGCCGACATGTGCCTTTTTAAACTCTGTCTGTATTTAAAGGTCTTCTTGCAAATGTCGCACTCTATTATCTCAGCATGCGTCAACATTTGTCTATTGAAATTTTCTCTTCTTTGGAATCCATTTTCACGCAGGTTACAATTGTTAGGCTCATGTTTCTCATGCACTTTATTATGACTTATCAAAGCATATTTGCTTCTAAACGATTTATTGCATTTTTCGCACTCATACAGTTTTACACCCGTGTGTATCATTTCATGTGCAACCAATCTACCTTTCATCATAAATCCTTTATCACAATACTGGCAACTATACTTGTTTCCACCTATGTGCATGTTTTGATGATGCCTCAATAAGCTTTTCTTGACTTTGAATTTCCGGCCGCACTCCTGCGGTGTTTCATCCTTGTGTGTTTTCATGTGAGCCTTCAAACTTCTGCTCAGCGTAAACCCATTATTACATATTGAGCACTTAAACTTTCTCTCATCCTTATGCACCATTTCGTGTCTAAGCAATTCACCTTTGCTCTGATAATCTCTATTGCATACTTCACAGCGATGTCTAAAGTGCGTCTTCATGTGACTTTCTAGGTACTTTTTGAATCTAAAAGTTCTATTGCAAATATTGCATTTATTCTCGTGTCTGTCGTTCTCTAAAAAATAAAAATTATTTTGTTTGATCATTGGTGCTCAAAGTTTGTTACCTAGACAATAAATTAAGAACAGTCATACATACCAGATTCACTGAAGTTTTCATCTAATTCGCTTCGGCTCTCTTCAATTCTGCCATCTTGATTGGATACTTTGTCTAAAACCACATTTACATCTGAGTGATTGTCTTCATTGTTGGGAGTGGGAGTCTCTTCCCTTACAACTTTTACGTCGACTTTAATCAACGGTACTTCTGTGAAGATAAATGACGCAATGTATTATACATTAACGTGTAGCAATCAGTTATATGTGTGTATCCTATTTATTGAGTATAAAAAAAAAGTAAGAAGACAAGTAAAAACATATAATTAGTGATGACTGAAAAGTAGGGTGTCCGTGTACTGGGATAGGTCAAAACATATGTGCGTCAACAGGGAGCAAGATGAGAGAGTCGGCTGTCAAGCCTTAACCCAGGTTTTGATTGATTAAATTGCCAATGTATTTTATTATCAAGTATTTTATGTAGCCAAAGCTATTTCTCGTGTAATGATTACTTCACCAATGCGAGATCTTATTGCAAACTTAAATTAATCATTTCTTACCATTATCGCTGCAAGCATAACATTTTTCTATTTTAATTGGGACATCGTTTTCAATAAACGGCTCCTCTGAAAATGAAATATTTCAATGTAGAATTTGTTGTGTGACAATAATTTCAGTTTGATAGACGGAATGATAATGACATACGTTTAATAATTTTCCCACAGGCAATCTTCAAATCCGTTGAGATTCGTAGTTTTTCAATACACTCGTCGCATATTGTATATATTTTGTCACGTTCCGAGGGTTCAAACTGAAAACAATAAATCATAACATTTATTACTTATTTGGTGGTTGCATTGCATTTCACAGAAATGCTTACAACACCCTGCAAAGTTTTAAATATTTTTTGTATTAATTAATTTTTCATAACTTTTTTATATGAAATAAATAAATTGTATTTTACATTTTTTTTAAGATAGGTGGCTATCGTTGCCTATAACACAAGCAACGTTATAGGGGCTGCAAGTGCGCTCCTGACCATACAAGGATTAAGGATAAGGGATAAGGAAGGGATGGGGGTAATGGGCTCTGGCATCCCTCACTCACTCACCGAAACACAACAGCACATGTGCTGTTATTCCATGGTGGTGTTCTGTAAGGGCCTGCGAAACGCAGTGTGCCAACTTTGAAAACTTGAAAGTTGATCCCGTTGGGAATCGCACCCAGCTCAGACGTTAGGCAAGCACACTTACCACTCATCCAACGGGCTCGTCAAAATTGTGTAAGGCGTAAATTATGTAAGGATGGTCCAGTCATGTCCGCGACTTATGCGGTCCCTAGACGATCATGCAGCATGACATGGGTTACGTGCTGAACCCATGTCATGCCACATGAAAAAGTGCTATACTCATCATGTGTACAGCAATACTGAAGCAGACTTCCTCATTCTGAGGTTAGATCATTATATACATAAGATTTTTTTTTATATAATTGAGAGTAACAGAGAACTTACTGAGATTCCGAATGTAGCGTGCAACATCTGAGAATAATTTTCAACCTCATTCTCGTTGTGGATATAGTCGGAAAATAAACTCTTGAATACACCATACTTGTGACAACATCTGCATAACGGTGTTTGCTTTAATGTCGCAGCCATTTGTTACTGTCACTATTTCACTAATTATTATGTTAAATAGCTATACACTGTCGATGTGCGATTTTATATTAAAGAAAATCCAAATAATTTATCCAAATAGAGAAAATAATCACAATAATCGACCCACGCCCTACCATAGTTTCAAAAACTATGTAATATAATATATATATGTATCGGCCGTAAAGGGAGGATATCGGCGCAATACCGAAAACCCGGTATCGGTATTGAGCAAAGAGTACAATATAATCACTACGTTTTGTATTGAGTTTCAGAAAAACCATGTATCGAGCAAAACTATGTATTGGTTTGGTACAGTGTGGCAATGTTGCTAACCCTACAGTTTTAACTGTAGATTTACAGACATTTTTTAGACATCTTCTCAGTTTTCAGTTTAGGCCTTGAACTCTACAGTTTTTTAATAAGATTCTAACTCCATCCATTCTATTTGCTGTATAGTTCGTACACTAACTCAGTATCAGAGTTTCAGTGAAATCCACCACTTCTACGTAATTATCAATCAATTTAAAATATGGCGAGATACGGAGAAAAAAAAGTTTGAGTTTAGTTGAATCAACTAAATCTGTGATTCAATACGTTTAAACAAATATTTAGTTGGTAAAAATTCAATATTTTTTTGCCTAAATAATATTTTGGTTAACCGAAGCACATAAGCGTGTTATTAAAAAGCTGTAGGTTTACTGTTTTTTATGTTAATATTTACAGTTCTCTACAGTTTTTTTTAAGTATTAAAAAGCTGTAGGTTTACTGTTTTTTATTTTTATATTTACAGTTTTCTACAGTTTTTTAAAGCATATATACAGTTTTACTTTAGGGTAGGGTTGGCAACACTGCAGTGTGGAGACGCCTCTGCCACCAAAGAGTATATAATCACTACGTTTTAAGAGACGGGACTCCCATACAATGAAAATGAAATCCACTGTTCTATGACAAAGATGGACTGCTCCAATACCAACCTAACCAAAATTAACAAGTACGATGCTGCCAACATAACGAACATAAAAATAAGGATGTGCTATTGTTACGATAAATAAGGTCGATAGTATAATTGACTCTATAGTCTATGGTTTTATGAAAATCCCAAAAAAAGGCCTTACATAATTTTAAATATTATTTATTGACAAAAAAAAAAACAAATAATTACAATCATCGCTTTATTACTATCATACAGTTTACGGTTATCGCCGACTGACGGAGTAGCAGAGAAGCAGCGAACGAAAAAAACAATGGTTAGCTGGGTGCCATTTTGGTATATGATTTGTTCCGCCTGGTATCAGTAGTACGGTTGTACACCTCACCCGGACTGTTGAGCCCCCTTTTGTATCAGTAGTTCGGCGCTGGTGAAAAACTTTTGTTTTCTAAAGTACTGATGTATGTACACACATGACGATTGTTTTACATTTCGAAGTAAGATAAGAGGAATAAATATGTATATTAATAATAACTTTAAAAATATAAAAAAGATATATCAAATTGTAAATCAAATGCTAGGAAGAGTTACACTGTCAATCGATATGGCCATACTTAGAGCATTTGATGCACAAGGAATCTCTACAAAATACATTGATAACAAGTGGCTAATTAAATAAAGAGGTTGAATAATGGACACTTATTGAAGTTCCTTGATATTATTATAAGAGCCTTATGTGTACATACAGTACCTTAGAAAACAAAGCACCAGCGCCGAACTACTGATACAAGAGGAGGCTCAACAGTTCGAGTGACGTGAACAACCGGATTACTGATACCAGGAGATTAGTTCGTCGTTCAATTGACAACGCAGGGCTGTCATGGTGGCAGACGCGGTCCTTAATGTTTTTTATGGTACATCATCCTAACACGAACAAATCATATAGAAATTTTGGCACCCAGCTCCCTAGCCACAAGAGTAACTTCACATAAAATCTTTGAGGACTGCAGGATCTATATATTTTTTAAGTTAATTACGGCAGTATCCAAGGTCGACGTTGAAGGTTCTGTAACACACATAAAAATTGGATTATGTCATGTATAACGTAATAATAATTTCATAAAGTAATTCAATGGATTGGAACGATACATGGAACAGCATTTCATTTGTTGTTTGTACAGGATTTTTAGCAATATGGAGAGGGAGTTCACTGAAAACTTCATCGTTCAATGGATTGGCAGAGATTCCGATACATGGAACAGCATTTCATTTGTTGTTTTTTTCTTTTCAAAGTCTTGCCTGCACCTAGAAAGTAAATGAATAATAAATGTTATTTTTTAGTTAAATATACATATAAATAAAAAAGAAAGGCAAAATAAAACTAAAACAAACCAATTGGTACATTGGGGTGTATGCATGTGTTCATTTCTTATCATTCAGTGCAATAAAATCAAAAAGAAATTTTTGCCGATTGTCGATAAAAAATGGCACTGCACTATTGTTTACATTTTACATGCAACACATATGCAACACAATTTTATTCGAAAATTTGAACTAAACTCCCAATAAACTATATTATACATGGTTTTAGAACAGCAGCAAGATATAATATGTACTAACCTATCTTCATCCAGCGGGAATTGGGCCAAAAATATTCGTTTTTTATTATCAATGCGACTCGTTCTTAGGCCTGTGAACGTTTGAGTTTCCGTTCGTGTTGTCCGAGGATGTTTCAAGGAAAGATCAGATGGAAACGATAAATATGACGATAGTTTAATATATACAACAAACTAGTAAAAACCTAAGATACACATATTAACACTTGACACAATTTTAATATATTAATAAGTAAACCGTTCCTAAGCAACGGTCCGTAGACCAGATCTGAGATTAGGTCACTGACATAAGATATGAGGTTGCATATCTTAACACCCACCAAACTTTTAAAAATTGGAATAAGTTTTGTTCATTCCAATTTTGCTGCACAGTGCCTTCAATCTTGGTCCAAATAAGGGCTTCGTGAACATATCTGCAAGTTGAAGTTCAGTTGGTACTTGCATAACTTGTAGCTCGTTATTAGTTACAAGTTCCCTCACGAAGAAATGCTTGAGCTTTATGTGTTTCGTTCTTCGGTGGAATTCATGAGGAGGGTGATCTGAAAGCTTTATGGCCGACTCATTATCCACATTAATCACCGGTACTTCTTGTAATTTGGTGATATCCTCCAAAATCCCTTTCAACCAAATTAGTTCCTTGGCAGTTTCAGTAAGAGCGATCAACTCAGCCTCTGTAGATGAAATCGCCACAGTATTTTGCTTTTGGCTCTTCCACATTATTGGTCCCGAGAATAGGAAAACCATTCCTGTAGTAGAGTGGCCCGTAGTGGGATCTCCACCGTGATCAGCATCGCTATATCCTAGGAGCGTCTTTTCTTTGCTGAACTTTTTAAAAATCAGTCCCATATTAATAGTTCCCTTTAAGTATCTAAAAATCCGTTTCACATTTTGGATATCCAACTTTCTGGGATTATCTAAGTGCCGAGACACGACGCTTACTGCGTAGCAAATGTCGGGTCTTGTAGCTACCATCAAGTATGCTAGAGAGCCTACTGCCTGTCTGTATGGAAAATTCGTGACATCAGGTTTGCTTCCGTCTTCCTCTTCCTGTTGAGTAGTTTTTACAGCAGGTGTTGGCACAGACTTGCAGTTTGCCATTCCATATCTGTCTAGTACTTTCTTAGTGTAAGCTTTTTGGTCAACTGTAATATTGCCATCCTTGGTTTTCTGTAACTCCATCCCTAAGAAGTACGAGGCTGGCTTGGTTGTTATCTTGAACCGACTTTTCAGTTGTTTAATAAATTCTGCTCCAGATTTTTCATTCTTTGACGCAACTAATCCGTCATCTACATAAAGAACTATTAGCACCTGTTCGCTAATGTAGAGACAGGGATCTTTTTTGCTTTGTCTAAAGCCAGATTCAGTAAGATATTCTGAAATGCATGTATTCCAGCACAAAGGTGCCTGTTTAAGACCATATAGGCTTCTTTTTAGTTTACAGACTTTAGTGCTGCCATCACTATAGCCTTCAGGTTGCATCATATAGATTTCTTCTTTTACTGAACCATTTAAGAATGCAGTCGAAACGTCAAACTGCTGCAGAACCATGTTTTCTTGAGCAGCCAGGCCCAATACGGCTCGTACGGTGCTCAGTCGAACTACTGGACTAAAAGTTTTGTCGTAGTCAATGCCCGGTTTCTGGGAAAATCCTTTTACGACTAGTCTCGCTTTGTATCTGTCTACTGAACCGTCTGGATTTGATTTTATTTTGAAGACCCACTTGCAGGGCAGATGCTTTCTGCCTTTTGGCAGATCTACCAAATCCCAGGTATGGTTCTCATTGAGCGATGTAATTTCACTTTGCATGGCATCCAACCAATCAGCTTTATTGGTACACTTCATAGCTTCTTTATATGATTGGGGTTCTACAGGTTTGTCAGCTTCTATTGCAGCCATTATGAAGTCATCGAATCTTTTCGGTCGATCAATCCGTGTTCTATCACGAAGTTGCATGCGAGTTGGTTCTATTTCTTCATGTTCACTTTCATGAGTAGTTGTTTCAGTAGAAACATCATTAACTTCTTCTATATCATCACGAATGTCATTTTCGTCCTCAGAAGCAGACTCATATTCACTAGATATGTTTTCAGGGTTGTGAATGTAATCATGTTGTAAGCCACAATTATTTTGTGTATCGTTTTGCTGTTGCTGCGGTTGCACTTGCAGTACATTGTTGTTTTGGAAAAATATTTCTGTTTTGTTTTCACTGTCATCATCACTCAAGTCATGTTCGTTCAAGTTTTCAAAAAATAAAATCATGCCTTTGGTGTCTTCTTCAAAGTACATTTTCTTTAGAACTCTAATATCCTTCGAGGTGATAACGGTTTTCTTTGAAGGTAGGTATATTCTGAACGCTTTTGATGTCTCAGAATATCCTGTAAACATTCCAGGGATTGCTTTTGGTGCAAATTTGTTCGTGTTTGTGCCTTTCAGCAGCACAAATGTTTTTGCTCCAAACGTATATAAATGATTTATGCAGGGTTTCCTGCCGACCCATTTCTCAAATGGTGTAGCCCCTTCAATTCCCTGATTCAAAGATCTGTTTGATAAATAATTTGCAGTTAACAGTGCTTCACCCCATAGATGTCGTGGGGCCTTAGCACCTAAGATCATGGCTCTCACTTTCTCTATTAGAGTGCGGTTTTTTCTTTCAGCAACACCATTCTGATGTGGGGTGTAAGGTGCTGACAGTCGGCGTTGTATCCCGTTTTGTTTGAGGAAGCTTTTAAACTCGTTATTTATGTATTCTGTGCCATTATCAGATTGTAGATATTTTATTTTGTTTCCTGTAAAGTTTTCAGATTGTTGTTTAAACTCTTTGAACTTGCTTAGTACCTCACTTTTGTTCTTGATTAGATAGACCTGGCAGTATTTGCTGTAGTCGTCGATAAAAGTGACAAAGTACTTGTTCTGACCAAGTGTGGGTGTGTGAATAGGACCGCACACGTCACTATGAACTATTTGTAAGCGTTCCATCGTTCTTGGAGTTGTTTTCTCCCAAGATGCAGGCACTCGATGCATTTTTGCTTGGATGCAGGTTTCGCATTCAGGTAAAGTTTCATTGGCATCGAAATCGAGTCCAATTAATAAGCCATTTTTGAGGGCGAGTTTCATATCTTTGGCATTCATGTGCCCAAGTTTTTGGTGCCATTCTTCCATTGTAGTTGACTTGTTCATCTTTGTTTTTGGAACATTATCATTGGTAAGGTTATTACGTTGTTCTGGTTTTTCAGGTTTAACGTAGTAGAGCCCGTCTGAGTGTTTTTTAGCGATAATAGTTATACCGTACTTAGGATTGTTCACAGTTGCTTTATTTTTGGTGAAGTGAACGGAGCAACCAGCGTCCGTTATTTTTCCAACTGACAACAAATTTGTACTCAAACTGGGTACATACAGTGTGTCTCTTAGGTCTATAGCTGTAGTTAGTGATCCGCACTGAGTAACTATTGGTACAACACCTGTGCCTTTTATATCAGCGGATATCTCATCAGTGGCAAAGTTCAGTTTTCGGGATGTACTTTTCATATCCTTAAACAAGTTTTTCTGATATGTCATATGTGAGGTGCAACCGCTATCTAACACCCAAATATTGTCAGCAGCTCCCTTTCCGTTTTTACACATGAGAGATAGCTGAGTAAAATTATTTTTGTCAGGTTTGTAGACCTTCTTAGAGGCATTTTTCTGCCAGCAATTCGTGCAAATTTTGTGAGCTTTGCGTTTAAATATGTTACCTTGCTTTTTACAGATTTTACAGGCTGCATAAAATACTTCCTCGTTGGACGATCCTTGTTCATTGTAGTCTGCGTTGCGGCATCTGGCATCGCTTTCTTCGATTATTTTTATTTTGAGTCTGTCCGGGCTTAGCAAAGTCTCTTGCGTTTCGATTGCAATCCGGAAGTTTTCATAATCATCAGAAAGACTGTAGAGCATGATTATGGACAGTAGGTCGCTGTTTATCTCAACGCCTAGATCTTTGAGTTTGTCGACGTTGTCCATAAATTTCTTTAAGTGCTCTCTTACGTCCCCATTGTTTGTTAATTTTGCCAAAACAATTTGTTTCAGAAGTGTGGCTTTTCGGGCAGGACCTTTACTAGCGTAAATACCTTCAAGTGTGTCCCAGATTCCCTTAGCAGTTGCACAGTTTTTCACTTGCTTTAATTCAGAAGCTGATATGAGCAGCAATAGCTCGGATTTTGTCAAATCATCTGCTTCTATCTGTTCTTGACTGGGATTGTTGATTAGTGGTGTTGTAACATGCTTCCAAAGCTTATTTTTCGTAAGGTAAGCTTTTGCGTGTATCGCCCACGTATCGTAATTATCTCTTCCTAGTGGTTCGATTTTTATAACTGACATCTTCCTTGGTAATCGCTAGATTATATCATTGCTCTGCTACCATGTGAACGTTTGAGTTTCCGTTCGTGTTGTCCGAGGATGTTTCAAGGAAAGATCAGATGGAAACGATAAATATGACGATAGTTTAATATATACAACAAACTAGTAAAAACCTAAGATACACATATTAACACTTGACACAATTTTAATATATTAATAAGTAAACCGTTCCTAAGCAACGGTCCGTAGACCAGATCTGAGATTAGGTCACTGACATAAGATATGAGGTTGCATATCTTAACAAGGCCACATATTTCGCAGCTTACTTTAGGCATCTAGAACACTAAACACGATACACCAAATATAACACTACGAAGAAAGAGTATTTAAACACTAAAATTTTGGCAAGTTTTATAAAAATCAATACTCTGCTTGCCGAAAAATCCGAAAATAAACAACAAACAAACAAAGCAGTTGAAATGAAAGACGCCATATTGCAACACATCAATATGGCCGCCGATGGTTTATTGCATAGAGTAACTTATACATACAGGTTTATTGTGGTTTTGATGTATAATACGGCCAAATTAGAGAATCGGTGATGTCTAATAACTTAATGGGTTTCGCAATCGCCTTGACTTAGTCGGGTTATTCCGGCATTACCCAATCCACCTGTTTCATACATCATTTTCTTTCCTTTGAGTTGCGCCAGCCTGTCTGCCACCCAACTAACAGTAGGTTAGGTACCTACACCAAATTACAAATCAATCGAACTTGTGGAAGTTAGATCCATTTCTCAATTAGAAAATAAACTGAAAATCTTCAGAACAAATTAGCTTTTGAACAAAGAAAAAATCGTATCAAGATTGGTCCATCAGTTTGGAGCAATGATACCACAGAGACGACACAGGTCAAACAAGATGGATTCCTAATCTAATATTGTACACTAGTATTAATATGTGTATTAGTTACCAAATACACTGAATATAAATTTTTCCTAAGCGCCTTTGTTTAAACGTGGAAACAAACTATCAGACGCGTCCGACAGCCGCGGCTGGCATATGTGCACGGTTGTTCACGTCCTAGTACCAGATTTCTAGCGGACTTCCGACACCATCTTCTGTTGGCGTGCTGGGGTTCGTGTTCGTATTTCTTAATAAAAGTCTTAGGTATTCCTTTTTAGCTTCATTTATTTTACTTTACATTCACCAGGCACGGTGGCAGACATGACAATAGTCAGTGACTGACGACTAAACTGTCTTATAAATAAAATTTTCTTCTTTAAACTTCTGATTTCGTTTTACGACTTTTGTCACAGGACCCATAAGATGATTAAATAAACTTTCTTATATTTCCATATCAAATTTATTTACTTTATTTTACATAGCTATGTATAATTTTATCTCAAAACAATTTCTAAAAACACACTTCTCAATATCTTAAAATCAACTCACTACATTTATAAAAAAAACCCATCGTTTGTTTTTTAAACTATATTCTAAATTATGTTTCTTAATTTTGTTAGAAATTAACTAACCAGTATTTAAAATTCAAACCTCTAACAACTGTTCATAGATTACAACAGTCCGAACGTACACGGATGGTCCAAAGTTACGTCCGATAGTTTGCACGTGTATATTTGTACTATCCAGATACCAGTCAGTAATATGTCGGACGCGTCCGATAGTTTGTTTCCACCTTTAGGCAGGTTAAAATAGCGATAGGAGGGTTAGATATCATCCTTGCCAGACTACAATTATACTAATCCATTGTATAATAGCACAGTATATAGTATTCTGTTCATTTTGTTTGTCTTGTCAAACCTTTAAATGCCATTCTATATGTCATTGTCATGGTGCGTGCGTGGGTCCAGTCCATGTGATTATTTTCTTTGTTTGGATAAATTATTTGGATTATCTGGGGGCCTAGCCATGATGTACATTAAAGAAAACGCTCCCTAGCGAACTTTACGAAGCGAACAAAATAAAGCCCAGTGATTGGTTGTTGTAACGCCCACATAAAATTTTGACCAATCGCAAAGCTTTGTCCGTAGCGTAGCGTAGCGTTTACGACTGTAGAAAGCACTGCGTTTGCATCTTGGCTAGGGCCCCTGATATCAAATCGCATATCGACATAGTGTATAGCTATTTAACTTAATAATTAGTGAAATAGTGACAGTAACAAATGGCTGCAACATTAAAGCAAACACCGTTATGCAGATGTTGTCACAAGTATGGTGTATTCAAAAGTCTATTTTCCGACTATATCTACAACTACAACGAGAATGAGGTTGAAAATTATTCTCAGATGTTACACGCTACATTCGGAATCTCAGTAAGTTCTTTGTTACTCCTAATTATACAAAAAAATATCTTCTTATGTATTTAATTTTCTAACCTCAGAATGAGGAAGTCTTCAATATTGCTGTACACATGATGAGTATAGCACTTTTTCATGCGTCAGCACGTAACCCATGTCATGCCGCATAAGTCGCGGACATGATTGGACCATCCTTACATAATTTACGCCTTACACAATTTTGACGAGCCCGTTGGATGAGTGGTAAGTGTGCTTGCCTAACGTCTGAGCTGGGTGCGATTCCCGACGGGATCAACTTTCAAGTTTTCAAAGTTGGCACACTGCGTTTCGCAGGCCCTTACAGAACACCACCATGGAATAACAGCACATGTGCTGTTGTGTTTCGGTGAGTGAGTGAGGGATGCCAGAGTCCATTACCCCCATCCCTTCCTTATCCCTTATCCTTAATCCTTGTATGGTCAGGAGCGCACTTGCAGCCCCTATAACGTTGCTTGTGTTATAGGCAACGATAGCCACCTATCTTAAAAAAAATGTAAAATACTATTTATTTATTTCATATAAAAAAGTTATGAAAAATTAATTAATACAAAAAATATTTAAAACTTTGCAGGGTGTTGTAAGCATTTCTGTGAAACGCAATGCAACCACCAAATAAGTAATAAATGTTATGATTTATTGTTTTCAGTTTGAACCCTCGGAACGTGACAAAATATATACAATATGCGATGAGTGTATTGAAAAACTATGAATCTCAACGGATTTGAAGATTGCCTGTGGGAAAATTATTAAACGTATGTTATTATCATTCTGTCTATCAAACTGAAATTATTGTCACATAACAAATTCTACATTGAAATATTTCATTTCCAGAGGAGCCATCAATTGAAAACGATGTCCCAATTAAAATAGAAAAATGTTGGAGTTATGCTTGCAGCGATAATAGTAAGAAATGGTTAATCTAAGTTTGCAATAAGATCTCGCATTGGTGAAGTAATCATTACACGAGAAATAGCTTTGGCTACATAAAATACTTGATAATAAAATACATTAGCAACTTAATCAATCAAAACCTGGGTTAAGGCTTGACAGCCGACTCTCTTATCTTGCTCCCTGTTGACGCACATATGTTTTGACCTATCCCAGTACACGGACACCCTACTTTTCAGTCATCACTAATTATATGTTTTTACTTGTCTTCTTACTTTTTTTATACTCAATAAATAGGATACGCACATATAACTGATTGCTACACGTTAACGTATAATACATTGCGTCATTTATCTTCACAGAAGTACCGTTGATTAAAGTCGACGTAAAAGTTGAAAAGGAAGAGCCTCCCACTCACAACGATGAAGACAATCACTCAGATGTAAATGTGGTTTTAGACGAAGTATCCAATCAAGATGGCAGAATTGAAGGGAGCCGAAACGAATTAGATGAAAACTTAATTGAATCTGGTATGTATGACTGTTCTTAATTTATTGTCTAGGTAACAAACTTTGAGCACCAATGATCAAACAAAATAATTTTTATTTTTCAGGGAACGACAGATACGAGAATAAATGCAATATTTGCAATAAAACTTTTAGATTCAAAAAGTACCTAGAAAGTCACATGAAGACGCACTTTAGACATCGCTGTGAAGTATGCAATAGAGATTATCAGAGCAAAGGTGAATTGCTTAGACACGAAATGGTGCATAAGGATGAGAGAAAGTTTAAGTGCTCAATATGTAATAATGCGTTTACACTGAGCAGAAGTTTGAAGGCTCATATGGAAACACACAAGGATGAAAAACCGCAGGAGTGCGGCCGGAAATTCAAAGTCAAAAAAAGCTTCTTGAGGCATCATCAAAATATGCACATGGGTGTAAACAAGTACAATTGCCAGTATTGTGATAAGGGATTTATGATGAAAGGTAGATTGGTTGCACATGAAATGATACACACGGGTATAAACCTTTATGAGTGCGAAAAATGCAATAAATCGTTTAGAAGCAAATATGCTTTGATAAGTCATAATAAAGTGCATGAGAAACATGAGCCTCACAATTGTAACCTGCGTGAAAATGGATTCAAAAGAAGAGAAAATTTCAATAGACAAATGTCGACGCATGCTGAGATAATAGAGTGCGACATTTGCATGAAGACATTTAAATCCAAGGAGACTATACGCAAGCACATGTTGGCTGTACATTCGGACCTTCCATCCACTCAGTGCAACATTTGCAAGAAGACATTTAAATACAAAGACAGTTTAAGCAGGCACATGTCGGCTGTACATTCGGACCTTCCACCCACTCAGTGCAACATTTGCAAGAAGACATTTAAATACAAACACAGTTTAAGCAGGCACATGTCGGCTGTACATTCGGACCTTCCACCCACTCAGTGCAACATTTGCAAGACGACATTTAAATACAAACACAGTTTAAGCAGGCACATGTCGGCTGTACATTCGGACCTTCCACCCACTCAGTGCAACATTTGCAAGACGACATTTAAATACAAACACAGTTTAAGCAGGCACATGTCGGCTGTACATTCGGACCTTCCACCCACTCAGTGCATGAAAATCGCAGCGTTTGCTAGAAATTTGTAATTATCGGATTAGTCCGATTTTCGGAATTAGCCGAATGCACCTTACTTGTATTTTTTCACGTTTAGTCCAGTCATATTAGGCGTTTTCTTTCGGGATGAAAGATAAAAAGCTGTTAACTTGTATATAAATCTTTATTTTGACATTCTTAATGTTGTCCCAAAAGTTTGCTAAAATATCGTGACCGCGTCTTAACATATTCAAGGTCAAAGGTCACATAAATAGTTTTTTGCAAATATCTCTCTTTCTTATGGTTTTAATGCTATTTGCATTTATTATAAAAATTGTAGAGAATAAAATTCTCCCCAACTTATTTTCCAAACATTTTTAATGAATTTTGTTTATAGTTTTTTTTCTTGATTATTTTTACTAAGTTGTTGATCAAAGTGACTGTGAGTAATTTTGTATGTAACGTTGAGCTGCATTATACTTAACTTATTTCAACTTCTGATTGAAGTTTATGTATTTGTTTGTCATATTAATATAATGTGCTAATTGCTCTTTATTTCTACCTAATTTTCGCTAGTTGGTTTTTGCTTTTCACCAATTAGATTTTTGTTTTTGGTGTACAGTTTCCTTTTCATAATACTTAATAATTTCAACTTGTTTTTAATGGAATTGACATTTTTTTATATTTTCTTTTACTTAAGGACGCGTTTACGTAATGAATAGGTATCTAATAGCAACAATACACTGTCACGGCTAAAACACACACATACACGGAACAAACTCGTTTTGATACTTTTTAGGTATTTTTTAAATATATTTTTATGTTCCTATGTAGACAAATATTACAATTGTTTTGTGTTGCCTGACCTTTTGCACTTGGTGAAATGATCTAAAGGTCTACTTCGGTGACTGCTACTGGAACTTCTTAACTATAAGA
The DNA here is from genome assembly GCA_936446665.2 of Synanthedon andrenaeformis. Taxonomy (NCBI): domain Eukaryota; kingdom Metazoa; phylum Arthropoda; class Insecta; order Lepidoptera; family Sesiidae; genus Synanthedon; species Synanthedon andrenaeformis. The sequence goes on along the minus strand of OW387804.2, from coordinate 360,268 downwards.
GCTAAGTTTGCCGAGCTTGGGCTCTATTTGTTAGTTATGACGAGACCTTATCACTGGACTTGGTGAAGTGACCTGAAGATACAATTTAAGTCATTTAAATATGTTCCAAACCTAAAATCTATTCCTTTACTCTATGGCTTACGCTGGCAAATGGCTGGCAACATGATAATTTTCAAGGAGGGCAATGCTGTCCTGTGGCGGTGGTTCCTCGCTTGTTAAGGAAATCAGGAATGATCGGGAACGCGAATTGACAGCGGACGGTTGCCGTATAACGCAGTGATCAGCAGTGATTACATAATTGCATACTCTTTGGGTTGCCGGGAAAAAGGCTTGGAATTGCTTGGAATATAGTTGATTAGAGATACCTAGTGACTAGTTAAAGTACAGTATGGAGTTTGTGAGTCATATATGGTTCCTGTGAAAATAGAATAAACGTATTATACTATAAGTATACGGCTACTTTCATTCTACCTGCGAGTGTTTGTATAATTATAATTCGCTTATTTTCACTAGTTCTGTCAATGATTAGTTCTGTACACAGATTAGGTACTACTATCCGAAATGATTAGGAAAATTTAGCTTAAAACTAATAACTACAACATTTCTTACAGAAACCTACCTCATGGCGATAAAAAGAAAATTTTGCTTATTACTTTTCATTGTTCTTTATAATTTAATTAAATAAATGCTTGTTCTTCTTATAAATAAACTATACCAGAGCTTAATGAAAGATAAACAGGGCTTACAAGCTGTAATTAAAAATTATATCCTGCAGAATCAAGTCAAGGTTACCATGTCATGGAAATACCACCCAACTAACAGTAGGTACACCAAATTACAAATCAATCGAACTTGTGGAAGTTAGATCCATTTCTCAATTAGAAAACAAGCTGAAAATCTTCAGAACAAATTAGCTATCCAACAAAGAAAAAATCGTATCAAGATTGGTCCATCCGTTTGGAGCAATGATACCACAGAGAGACGACACAGGTCAAACAAGATGGATTTCTAATGTAAATAGTGTCATTAAAGTACAAGAAGGCTAGGTATACCTACATATTATTTATTTATTTCTTTATATACTCTTTTAAACCACACATAAATTTAACATAGGTACAACAAAAAAAAAAAAAAGAATACATGTATAGGTATGTATAAATATATATGATACAATTAGCAGGTATATTAATAGGCGGTCTTATCGCTTAGAGCGATCTCTTCCAGACAACCTTCGGGTGGATAAGGAAAGAAGTAATCGGATGGCGTTGCTACAAAGAAAACAACATACATACACACACATAAATACATTTACACAAATAAATAAATAGTGATGAATATCAATAGGAGAGATAGTGAGCCTTGATCAATTTTTTGAATACAGAGACAGATTGAGCACGTCTAATTTCAGCTGGAAGTGCATTCCACAACCGAACCGCTACCACCGTAAACGATTTGTCATAAAAATACGTTCTGTGCAATGGAAAATTTAGCGTTAAGTTTTCCGATGACCTCAGTGAAAGAGAAGAGTTGGAGGAAATGTATTTAAAACGCTCTTTTAAGTAAACAGGATAAGACGGGTTAAAAAGAATGTTGGAGAGAAGAGTAAGAATGTGAGTATTCCGGCGATAGCGAATAGGAAGCCATTTAAGCTTAGTACGAAACTCAGATATACGATCATATTTTCGCAAGCCGTATATGAATCTAATGGCAAAATTTTGAAGTCGCTCAAGTTTGTCAAGTTGGTTCTCAGTAAGGTCCAAATAGCAGGCATCCGCATAGTCAAGTATGGGGAGAAGAAGAGACTGTGCAAGCGCTAACTTAGTGGCAGTTGGTAAAAAGTTCTTAAGCCGTCTGAGTGAGCCTGCTGAAGCAAACATCCTTCGGCTAAGAGACTCCAACTGAGGCATCCAGGAAAGACATCGATCAATCTTCACTCCCAGATTTTGGACTGAATCACTGTAAGGAATGCTGACACCATCAAAGATCACTTGTGGCACAGTGATCCAATTAATTTTGGATATGCCACGAGAGCTGCCTACTATTAGAACCTGTGTTTTGAGAGTATTTATTTTTAATCCATACGCATTACTCCATTCAAGTATCCTACTTAAATTATTGTTAATTGTATCTACAGCTACTGACAGGTTGTCTAATGGAGCTTGACAATATATTTGGAGATCGTCTGCGTACAAGTGGTAGGAGCAGGTGAGGTGACGGGAAATAGAATCAATAAAAATTGCAAAAAGAAGTGGAGACAACACACCTCCTTGAGGCACGCCAGCCGTTGTGTCACACCAAGAAGAGAAAGAATCTTTAAGGCGAACCCTCTGACGGCGTCCAAACAAGTAACTATGAAACCAGTCAGCCACTCCTGGAGTGACGTTGAGGGAACGCAATATTGCAATGAGAATGTCGAAATCAACATTATTAAAGGCATTGCTAAAGTCAAGCAATGCGAGTACAGTTAGTTGACCATTTTCCATTCCAAAACGAATGTCATCTGTACCTAATTTTAACCAAAGCAATCATAGTGCTGTGACCGGATCGAAAACCAGATTGAAAAGGATTAAGGAGATGGTTGGTTACAAGAAATGAGTTTAATTGATTATAGACAAGACGTTCAAGAACTTTGGACAGGAAAGGAAGGATAGAAATGGGTCGGTATTCAGAAAATGATTTCGGATTTGATTTTTTGGGTAGAGGAATAATTTGTGCATCCTTCCACGAAGAAGGAAATGTTGCACATGATACTGAGTAGTTTAGGATATGACATAGGATGGAAGTATTACGTCAAGTAGAGGAATAATCATTTTCCTACTAATACCATCGCTCCCAATCGCATTAGACGTGATCGAAAGAATGCTCTTCCTCACGTCGCAATCGGAAAACAGTCCAATGAAAAAAGGAGGATGATCAGGAGTCATGGTTCCGGTAATATGCTGTATAGTGTTATTTTTTACTGAATTTAAAATATGAGACGATGAAGAAAAATGCTGATTAAGGGAATTAATGTCTATATCATTGGTAGTGAAATCATGATGGGATTTACCAACGCCGAGAGACCTAAGGAACTTCCAAACCTTGGCCGGATCATCATTTTCAACGGACTCATGTATATGGCGACGTTGAGCATCCCTACACATCCTATTGCAACGATTCCGAGACTGGGCGTATTTGTCTTTATTAGTGTCATTTGGATGACATTTGTATCTACACTTTGCAACAGACTTTGTGCATAAGCAATTTAATGTCATCATTAAGCCAGGGTGCCGGCAAATGCTTAATTTTTATTGGCCGTAGAGGGGCATGTTTGTCATAAAGTTAGGTCATGAGTGAATTAAATATGGCAACTTGATCATCGATGGAAAGAGCTTCCATAACAGGAGTCCAATCAATTTTCAGAGCATCTTGATGAAGTGCCTCAAAGTTCATTGCCCCAAAGTTACGCTGCAAAATGACTGTAGGCCTAGGCTTCGGAGGACGAATCTTATAGGAAATAAAAATCAAGTCATGATAAGAGAAAGCGTCGGCGGATACTTGACCATGCTTGGCAACATGCGCCTTAGAAGACACAATAATCAAATCCAAAAGAGAGGCAGTGAAATTGGAAGGGTGGTGAGTGGCATTGAGAGGAAGAATTTGCATGTTACAGGAATTCACAACATACTCAAAATGGCGGGACCGATGATCACGTTTTAAAAGACATGTATTAAAATCCCCCATAATTATAGTATGACTATATGAAGGAACTATATCTTCAAGAATTTTTTCAAAAGAAGAAAAGAAGTTAATGGGCTATAGTAGACTCCGAGAAGAATTTTATTATGGGACATAGTGATTTCAATCAAAAGATGCTCACCGGCATCTGGTGGCGGAGGTTGCGCAGACAAGGAGATAACAGAAAAAGAGATGTGTGCACGTAAGTATATAGAAACCCCACCTCCACCGCCAACTGAGCGATCGTTTCGAATGAGACGAAAACCAGGCAGAGGATATAGAATTGACGGGAGACAAGGTTTAAGCCAAGATTCGGAGACTAGAACAGCATGAATGTGTTTATTTTCAAAGGATGCCACCATATCGGGAAGATGAGCCGGAATACTTTGCGCATTAATATGAACAACATTAAAATTTTTAGATACATCAGAAAACTCAGATTCAAGATTATCTGCTAAGGAAGGAATACAATCAAAGCTGTCATCACAATTGACGTCATCAAATTCAGATGAAACAGAAAGGGATATATCAGTATGGTTATCACTGCATTCAAGCATTATATAAATAAATAAAATAATATAACAAGATACAATAGTTGAAATATATGTGTAGGTATACAAATAGATTTCGTAAATAAATACTAATACAATAAAATATTATATTAAAATTATAAGCAAAGTTTAGGTACAATTCGAACTCCACCTGCCGGTTTATCATATAGCTAGTAAAACAAGTATATTGAACACATAAAATTAAAATAGTCCATACACAAAATGAATACACATAAAAATTAAATATTTTTTGCGTGGAACCAAACGTAATATTGACAACATTGACGTATGACTAAACTGACATGAGAGAAATTGACAATTGACAAATAAATACCGACATGAGTGAAATAGACAAATACTGTTTAGTTTGAAATTAATTAAATTTAAATTAGTTTGTAATGCACCATATATTGTTTCTTGAAGGACACCATCTAATAAGTTTCTATTTCATGTTGTTAATTTCACTCATGTCAGGAGTTAAAGATCATAAATTCTAGTTTTCATTGGCTTTTCTTGTATTTAATATAGATCATTCATAGGTAGGGTGAGGTGGTACACAGTGGTTACCTTTTTTTTCCAAACACTGCAATTCAGCTCTGATTTATCTTAGAACGTTGTGTTTGGTACCAAATTATAGCGAGTTTATCGTAGTTCCAGACTGTAATAGACATTTTTTAAATGGTATATTAATAATTTAGATACAAGAGTTTTTTAAAAAAATGGGAAATGAGCCACTGTGCACCATAGAGTTTCTACAGTGGCTCACCTTATCGTACACAATGGATCATGTGGTACACAGTGAATAATTGGATGTAGACCTCAGAAATTAAACAAACTATATGCTTAATATCTCAGTTTTATTCGTTCTCGCTTAATTATAACTGAACGTTTCAGCAAAAATTTGGAATTTTTAAGATATATGCGACAAAATAGCATGAATGGTGTCATATGACGAAACTAACAAAAATATATCTGTTAAGTAAATGTATGACACGCATATTTTAACGACTAGGTAGACATTCTAAGAAAAAACAAAATACTTATAATATCTTCTGCTAAACATAACATAAATAAAATCACAACAACGAACACACCAATGACATCCTAAGAAAAAGAAACAGTCCACTTTGGTATTCAAAATTAAAAATTAAAAAAAAGAAAAAAAAAATCCAAATCAACAACCTCAGTCTAGTGTAGGAGTAAGGTCAAAAACAATAAGATACTAAATTTAAACAAAATAGGAAATTCTAATGCATATTTAAATTAAAGAGATCCACTGAAAAGCTATGGTATGATTGCTGGCGTGTAGTACTACCCGTTATAGCGGGTTTCGGCAATATGAACTTAATGTCATGCTCTTTCACGCTTGCAAGATCCGGTACAGCTGGCAGGTGATATTTGTTGTAACTTTTTTTCCTCAGAAAACTTACATAATATTCTAAATTCTCATTTCTGTTTTCTATAACCTTGCCAACATAATACACTCTTTTCTTCTTGGTGGTGAATAAAACCAAAACATATTCACCTTCTACTGGAAGTCGAGGCAAAGGCTTGTCAATCACTTCTTCAGTTAAGATAGTAACTTCATTTTCCCTGTCTTCATCGAGCCAATCCATATCATCGTCAGATTCTTGGTATACAACATTCGATGGTTGTTCTTCCTCATCTGAATCACTCTGTAACACTTTTTTGGTCACTCTTTTTCTTTTCGTATTATTTCTATTCAATGATGAAGCTTTAGCCATTTCTATCTCATTTTTTTCGGGTGTATCTGTAGCAATTAAGCTTCGGCCCAGTTTTCTTGATTTCCGTTTAATTTTTCTTGGCGGTGCTTTTATTGGACTCATAAATTCAAACGGAGATAAAAAACTTTTCTTTTTTGTCTGTTGAAGTGGAGTGCTAATGTTTTCAGATGTGGATTCAGTTAATCTTGGTGATTTGCAGAAGATGCCATAGTTTTCCTTTTCGTGATTTGATGAAACTTGCTTTACAAGTGCCGGAGATAAGATCTCGCAGGTATCTGCTGCTGTTGAACTCGTTATTCGTTTTAACGGCGAGTTATAATCCTGTGAATCTGGATTCTCAAATATTGTTGGCGAATTTTCCTTCGAAGGTTCTGCAGATTGCATAATATCATCTTCACAAACAGTGATATCAGAATCAATAGATCGAATACGAGTACGTCCCGAGTTATGGATGTCACTTGACAAATTTTGCTGATTTAATCCTGTCTGACGCGAAGGACCGGGAAAAGTATGGAAATGTCCAATTTCACTTGACAAATTTTGGTTAATTGAGGCTGTTTGTCGAGAAGGACCAAGCAAAGTATGATCTGATCTCTCTTGACCATCCGGACATGGGCGATCTGTCACAGAGCTGGGCATAAAGTCTTCTTCAGTGAATATGCTACGATCAAACGGAAAAATCCCGCATTTCTTGAATGCATTTGTGATGTTGGTGGGTGTCATTGACTTTAAAAACGCAACTCCAACAAGTTCCCCAACTTCATAAATCGATACAGGTCTTCCTGGGTTTCGTAATAGCCAGGAATCTATGGCTGCATTGTAATATGTCTTGAAAGGGCCATATACACCCACGTCCAAAGGCTGCAGTTTCGCCGATGTGTGCGGGGGCAATGTTAATATATTGACACCTGCAGATTTAGCCAAGTTTAAGGCTTTCATTGACAAATGAGATTCGTGGTTATCGATAATCAGAATGGTTGGATTTTGAGGTGTAGAATTTGTGTGTTTTATAAAATGTTGGATAACTTCGGGGAATATTTCTGAGTTCATCCACCCGCTTGGAGCTGCTAAACCCAACGTACCAGTAGGAGTATTTTTGATCATATAATTTTTGAAATTTTTACGAGGGAACACCATGACTGGAGGCAATGCTGTACCACTAGCACTTACTGTGCAGCAGGTTGTCACCAACGTCCCTCGTTCTCCACTAGTGACTTTACTTACATTTCGACGGCCTTTGAGGGCAATGACACGCTGAGGTTTTTGGACAGTCATAGTAGATGTCTCATCGAGGTTATAAATGCGTGTTCCATCTGCAAACATTGGGTTTCTTTCTATCAGTATTTCTAGATTGTTGAAAAATGTTTCGACGTTAGCTTTGTTAAAAGCAGTCGCTCTAGCAAGACTACATTGTTCTGGTCTTCGAAGACTGACATCTTTGTGTCTACGCCTGAAGCTCCGTAGCCATTCCTTCCCAGCTATTTTATTTTCTTTCCAGTTTTGAGGCATCTTTATATTGTTTATGTTCGCCATTTGGTACGCTACTCTTCTTGCACCCTTTTCAGTCAAACCGTAAAATATCAAAGAACAGTAGACGTAATATTCTTTGAGTTCTTTTTCTTGTTCTTCATTAAAAACTTTGTTCACTTCATAGTTTGGCACCAGACGCATTGACTCCACATTCGCGACATTTTTCGACTTTAAATGGTACCTTCTTAAAGTAGTAAATGGGATTTTAAAGGTTTTTGATGCCTTTCTTAAGGTCATACCACACTGTACGTGACGCAAAGCTTCTAGCATATCTTCTTGGGTGTGGTTTCCAATAGACCGAGGCTTTTCGGATCGAGGCATTCTGTAAATAAAAGAAAAAAAATGGGCATTCTGTAACTAAAAGAAAAAAATACACAAAGTACACAGTGGCTCATGATCCACTGTGTACCTTCAAGGATTGATCCATTGTTGACTCGGTCGCCATCTTACATTGAACATCACAACCAAGCTACTACAACCTATAAATCTAGATTTTTTTTTTGCAAAAACAATCTTGAATGAGCCTGCTTTGTGAACAAATTATACAAAAAACAAACATATCAATAAAAAAATAGTTGACACAGGGTATATCTTACCATAAAATCAATTATTTTTCGGCTAAAATAAAAAAACACTACGTTACTTAAATATTTCATAGCGTGGACACCGGGCAACTGGTTTAAATACTTTCGCGTCGCGACTGCTACCGACGAGTGAAAGAGACGTGTATATATATCTGTTACTTTCGCGTAGATAGCTGGTGCGCTACTGTTCCTGCTATAGCCACTGTGTACCACCTTACCCTACATATATTTTAAAGTTAAAAATTCATTTAAATTTTATTTTTTTAAGGATTAAAGAGAACATGAATACGATTACATAAAAATGAAGTGGGTTTAGGTGAATCTGCTTATACAAATCTAAATTTAATGCTCAATTTGAGCTCAATTAAGTAGTTTTTTAGGTTTTGTAAAACCACAAGATTCTGAAATAAACATGAGAAATCTGTATGAAAATTGTTTTAAATAGTTGAAAGTGATTTTCTTTTCAATTGTTATGAATTTCAAGCATACAAGTAGTGCTGAGATTTTAATAAAATAATAACAACAATAATAATACATTTGTAACATATGAAATCTTGTTAAATCTATTTAGGTTTATAAATACAGATTATTAAAAAAAAATTCCGAATACCCGAATTTCCGAATTCCGAATACGAATATTAAAATAAAATGATAAACATTTGGACGTATGGGACACAGGATAGGCTACCTACTTAATATTTTTCAACGCGGACAAAGTCGTGGGCACCAGCTAGTTTCTTAATAAAAGTCCTATTCCTTTTTAGCTTCATTTATTTTACTTTACATTCACCAGGCACGGTGGCAGACATGACAATAGTCAGTGACTGACAACTAAACTGTTCATAGATTACAACAATCCGAACGCTCACGGATGGTCCAAAGTTACGTCCGATAGTTTGCACGTGTATATTTGTACTATCCAGATACCAGTCAGCCGCAATTGTAAGGCCTTTAAGGTGGAAATAAACTATCGGACGTTCGACAGAAATCTGACTGGATATGAACGACCGTGCACACATGTCGGAAGCGTCCGATAGTTTGTTTCAACCTTTAGGCAGGTTAAAATAGCAATAGGAAGGTTAGATATCATCCTTGCCAGACTACAATTATACTAATCCATTGTATAATAGCACAGTATATAGTATTCTGTTTCAACTTTGGTTTGTCTTGTCAAACCTGTAAATGCCATTCTTTTGCCTGAGTGTATTATTTATGTTATGTTATTTGGATTATCTTTGATATCAAATCGCACATCGACATAGTGTCTATTTAACATAATAATTAGTGAAATAGTGACAGTAACAAATGGCTGCAACATTAAAGCAAACACCGTTATGCAGATGTTGTCACAAGTATGGTGTATTCAAGAGTTTATTTTCCGACTATATCCACAACGAGAATGAGGTTGAAAATTATTCTCAGATGTTGCACGCTACATTCGGAATCTCAGTAAGTTCTCTGTTACTCCTAATGATACAATAAATATATCTTCTTATTTATTTAATTTTCTAAACTCAGAATGAGGAAGTCTTCAATATTGCTGTACACGTGATGAGTAAAGCACTTTTTCATGCGGCATGACATGGGTTCAGCCAAGTTCAGCACGTAACTCATGTCATGCCGCATGATCGTCTGGGACCGCATTAGAATTAATTATTGAAAAATTAATTAATACAATTTTGATTTTGATATTATTGTTTTCAGTTTGAACCCTTGGAACATAACAAAATATATACAATATGCGACGAGTGTATTGAAAAAATACGAATCTCAACGGATTTGAAGATTGCCTGTGGGAAAATTATTAAACGTACTTATGTCATTATCATTCCGTCTATCAAACTGAAATTATTGTCACACAACAAATTCTACATTGAAATATTTCATTTTCAGAGGAGCCGTTAATTGAAAACGATGTCCCAATTAAAATAGAAAAATGTTGGAGTTATGCTTGCAGCGATAATGGTAAGAAATGGTTAATCTAAGTTTGCAAAAAGATCTCGCATTGGTGAAGTAATCATTACACGAGAAATAGCTTTGGCTACATAAAATACTTGATAATAAAATACATTGGCAATTTAATCAATCAAAACCTGGGTTAAAGCTTTTCGCTATTAGCTCTTTTCTTGCTCCCTGTTGACGCACATATGTTTTGACCTATCCCAGTACACGGACTCCCTACTTTTCAGTCATCACTAATTATATGTTTTTACTTGTCTTCTTACTTTTTTTTATACTCAATAAATAGGATACACACATATAACTGATTGCTACACGTTAATGTATAATACATTGCGTTATTTATCTTCACAGAAGTATCGTTGATTAAAGTCGACGTAAAAGTTGTAAGGGAAGAGACTCCCACTCCCAACGATGAAGACAATCACTCGGATGTAAATGTGGTTTTAGACGAAGTATCCAATCAAGATGGCAGAATTGAAGGGAGCCGAAACGAATTAGATGAAAACTTAATTGAATCTGGTATGTATGACTGTTCTTAATTTATATAGGTAACAAACTTTGAGCACCAATGATCAAACAAAATACTTTTTATTTTTCAGGGAACGACAGATACGAGAATAAATGCAACATTTGCAATAAAACTTTTAGATTCAAAAAGTACCTAAAAAGTCACATCAAAACGCACTTTAGACATCGCTGTGAAGTATGCAATAGAGATTATCAGAGCAAAGGTGAATTGCTTAGGCACGAAATGGTGCATAAGGATGAGAGAAAGTTTAAGTGCTCGATATGTAATAATGCGTTTACACTGAGCAAAAGTTTGAAGGCTCACATGGAAACACACAAGGATGAAAAACCGCAGGAGTGCGGCTGGAAATTCAAAGTCAAGAAAAGCTTATTGAGGCATCCTCAAAACATGGGCGTAAACAAGTACAGTTGCCAGTATTGTGATAAAGGATTTATGATGAAAGGTAGATTGGTTGCACATGAAATGATACACACGGGTGTAAAACAATACGAGTGCGAAAAATGCAATAAATCGTTTAGAAGCAAAGATGTTTTGGTAAGTCATAATAAAGTGCATGAGAAACATGAGCCTAACAATTGTAATCTGCGTGAAAATAGATTCAAAAGAAGAGAAAATTTCAATAGACAAATGTTGACGCATGATGGGATAATAGAGTGCGACATTTGCAAGAAGACATTTCAACACAAACAGAGTTTAAGAAGGCACATGAAGACTGTACATTTGGGCCTTAATCCACCCAGTCAGTGTGAAATTTGCAAGAAGACATTTAAATACAAGCAATATCTACGTAACCACATGTCGGCTGTACATTTGGGCCTTAATCCACCCATTCAGTGCGATATTTGCAAGAAAACATTTAAACACAAGGATTATATACAAAGGCACATGTTGGCTGTACATTTGGGCTTTAAGCCAACGCCCTTTGAATGCAACATTTGCAAGAATACATTTAAATACAAACGAAATGTAAGCAGGCACATGTTGGCTGTACATTTGGGCCTCAAGCCACCCACTCAATGCGATATTTGCAAGAAGACATTTAATAAACAGAGTTTAAGCAAGCACATGTCGGCTGTACATTCGGACCTTCCACCCACTCAGTGCGACATTTGCAAGAAGACATTTAAATACAAGCAAAGTCTACGCGGTCACATGTTGGCTGTACATTTGGGCTTTAAGCCAACGCCCACTACCACTGAGTGCGTCATTTGCAAAAAGACATTTAAATACAAGCAAAGTCTACGCGGTCACATGTTGGCTGTACATTCGGGCTTTAAGCCAATGCCCACTCCCAATGAGTGCGACATTTGCATGAAGACATTTAAATACAAACAGAGTTTAAACAGGCACATTTCGGCTCTACATTCGGACCTTCCACCCACTCAGTGCGACATTTGCAAAAAGACATTTAAATACAAGGAAAATATACGCCAGCACATGTTGGTTGTACATTTGGGCTTTAAGTTAAAGTGCGACATATGCAAGAAGACATTTAAATACAAGCAAAGTCTACGCAAGCACATGTTGGCTGAACATTTGGGCCTTAAGTCACACACTCAGTGCGACATTTGCATGAAGACATTTAAATCCAAGGAGACTATACGCCAACACATGTTGGCTGTACATTCGGACCTTCCACGCACTCAGTGCGAAATTTGCAGGAAGACATTTAAATCCAAGGAGACTATACGCAAGCACATGTCCGTACATTTGGGCTTGAAGCGAACACGCACTAAAAGAAAAGTTATTTAATACCGAAAATTCCTCGCTCAGTTATTTTATTCAGATCCTTTGATAACGATTTTGACGGTTTTTATTACAGACGGTTAGCCAAGTGTCTTTCGCATAAAACCTAATCGTCTTTTTAACCTCTCATAAAAATGTTAATTTTATTGTAATGACTAGTGGCCCGCTCCCGGCTTCGTCTGGGGCGCATTTTTGCAATAACTTAAAATAAGTTCCATAACAACAGCTGTGAGTTCCATAACATTCTCACAGATGGCGGTGTAAGGTAATTTATAACTCGCATATAATAAACAAATAATTTGCAATAAAAAAATATCACGACTATAAATTGAGATAAAAACTATCATATCTTTTAAGTTGGACCAAATAACAGATACTTATGAAGTTTGATCAAAGTCGGTTCAGTAGTTTCAGAGTTTATCGCGAACATACATCGTGACACGAGATTTTTATATATATAAGATAGGTACGTATTGTTATGATGGTGTCACCTAAAATCATTAACTGCAACAAATTTGGTTTTAGTGCCTACTAAATCGCCTTTTGTATTCTTCGGGTGTTGTGTACTCTTAGCTTTTTAGCTACAGGGTCGTATCAAGGGGTTGTTAACGCCCTCAACCATAATTGTATGCTCATCAGTTGGATACTGTTTCTACAAACACCACAAGAGAGGTCCCAGGTCAAGGAGAAGTACGTAAAAAAATTTCATTAGAGATTTTTCACATCATCAGTTGATTAATAAATAAATAATTCAACGACCTTCCCAAAACTACATACCTACTTATTATTATTAGTATTAACTTCCTAGCGGTTATTTCTGGTCTGCTAGAGAACCAGTATCACTTCGTCCATTGCTGAAATATTGTGATAGCCACGTAAACTAAAGCTCTCTACCTATACCTACCGCGTTTAGAAACTGTAGTACTTTTTTGATAGAGGCATTCCTCACATCTTCAGAAGCCATTGTGTGGCTTCCTAGGACGTGACTGCGCTTGTGCATCAAGGGGCCACACTCGCACAGGATATGCATTGGTGTTTCTTCTGCCTCGTGGCAGAAGCGACACTCTCCCGTACTGGTGAGACCCATTATTTTGAGGTGCCTATTGAGGCGGCAGTGCCCCGTTAGAGCCCTCGTTAGCATACACAGATTGCTCCTGCTAAGCGACATAGCCTGGTTCGTCACGTTTCGACTGTAGGCTTTTATGAGCGCTTTGGAATGGTTCAAACCTGGCAAGTTAGTCCAGCGTTTGTAAGATTTAGTAAAGCACTGGTTCCATATGGTCCAGCGAGCTAGGCTGTTAGGTAGTCCGCACATAGGTTCAGGACCTATTAGCCTACCTTTTGCGCCTGCTCGAGCCAGTTGGTCGGCATGTTCATTGCCTTCAATCCCCATATGGCCAGGTACCCATCTTAGGACCACTTTATTCTTGCGCCCTAAAGTATTTAAGTAGTCTACACAGTTTCGCACCAGCTTTGAGACTGTAAAGTCCGAGTCCAGTGCTTGAAGTGCAGCCTGACTATCCGAGTGAATATAAATTACATGGTTGACGTAGTTTCTTCGCAGGTTGATTTCCGCACATTCTAGGATGGCGAAGACCTCTGCTTGGAAGATGCTGGCGTATTGTCCCAAATTTACACTGGTCCTGTAATTCTGGTCCCTGCCATACACTCCACAGCCTACGTCAGGTCCTGATTTGGACCCATCAGTATACCAAGAAAGGCTACCTTCCTCCCAAGAGATTTTATTTTCTGACCAGTTTTCTCTTGAGAGTAACTCCACAGTGTAAGATTTTTCTTCGATATACTGTGGTAACATTGTATCAGTGGGCATGCCTAGGATGGGATCCCTTAGTACTGAGTCTTCTAGAGCTCTGAGTACCTCGGACAGCCAATTGTGTTTACCCCGATTCATCATCCTGTGCATACTGGTTTTCGCCTCTTTCTCTAAAAATAGATTTAGAGGCGGTAAGCCCAGGATTGCCTCCAGAGATGCTCCGGGGGAACTCGACATGGCTCCTGTTATCATCAGACATGCCAAACGCTGTAGGCCATTAAGCTTATCCATAGTCGTCTTCTGGTTGGCTTTTCTATACCATACTATAGAGGCGTATGCGATCATCGGCCTCACAATAGCAGTGTACAGCCAGTAGGTGAGCTTTGGACACGGGCCCCAACTCTTCCCTACCATTCGACGACTGATACATAAAGCTGCCTTAGCCTTATTAATCACATTTCCAATGTGTGCATTCCACGTTAGTCTCTGGTCGAAAGTAACTCCCAGATATTTGACCTCTGAGGAAAATTCAACTCGTTTGCTATTTACTAGAGGTGGCTTTAATTTGTCCAGCAGCCTCTTTTTGGTAAACGGAACTATAACGGTTTTGTCACCGTTTACTGTCAGTGCATTTGCTGTGCACCATTCGCAAATGATATTTAGGGCTTTCTGTAGTAGGGCCGAAATTGTGCTTTGGCAGAAGCCTCTTATGATCACCACTAGGTCATCAGCATAACCTAGGGTGTCGATCTTCTGTTCCGCCAGCCTACACAGAAGCTGATCAACTGCAAGAGTCCAGAGCAGTGGCGAGAGAACACCGCCCTGCGGGCATCCTCTTGTAGTTGCTACAGTAAGCGCTGTATCGTGTAGTTCGACTTTCGCTTTACGTTTGGATAGCATGGCCTTCACCCACCTAACTGTAGTCGGGTCCACATTTTTGTTTTGTAGTCCCCTCACTAGTGTGTTGGTGGGAGTATTGTCAAAAGCGCCTTCTATATCCAAAAATGCACACAGAGCTATCTGTTTATCATCCAGAGCCCTTTCCGCCCTGTCAGCTAGTTGAACCAGGGCAGTCTCAGTGGACCTTCCCTTCTGATAGGCGTGCTGGGTGGAATGAATGGGTTTCAGGGCCAGGGCTTTGTCCCTTATGTATTTATCTAGAATCTTTTCTAAAGTTTTAAGCATAAAGGACGTTAGGCAAATTGGTCTGAAGGACTTAGGCAGAGCATAGTCCTTCCGCCCTGCCTTTGGTATGAATAATACCTTAGCCCGGGTCCATTGTTCCGGTATATATCCCCAGGCATAACTTGCCCGGTAGATCTTTACCAGATGCGGCGTGAGTACGTCTATGCCTTTTTGTAATAATATGGGCAACAGTCCGTCTTCACCACTAGATTTCAGGGGCTTGAATGAACCAATAGCCCATTTCACAACATTTGGTCGGATGAGAACAGCCGCTCTGTTTCGGTCCTCGTTTCGAGGCCTTTGGTGTAAAGGCGTTGTGTCTGACCCGATCGAAAAGTTGCGAGCCCCTGGAAAGTGAGTTTTAATCAGCAGCTGAAGAGTCTCCTCTTCAGTGTTCGTAAAGGAGCCATCAGGTCTTTTAAGCAGCCCTAATTGACTAGGCTTGTCCTTCGCGAGCAATCTATGGATTCTAGCCCCTTGAGGCATTTGTGTTAATTCCTCGCAGAGCTTCCTCCATGCAGCACGCTTGGACTTCCTTATCTCCTTATTATATTCAGTCAAGGCATTCTTGTAGTTCTCCCATTCAAGAGTTCTTCTTGCCTTGTTGAATAAACGTCTGGTTTTCTCTCGTAGCTTCTTGAGCCTTGAGTTCCACCAGGGTACATTCCTTTTGGAGTGCTTCGTTCTGAGTGGACAGCTTTCCTCAAAGGCACTCCTTATTGCCCTCGTGATAGCCTCCACTGCAAGTTCTAGCTCCTCCGGTGTACATATACTTTTAGGGAAGTCCTCAAGATTTTGCCTTAGTTTGTTGTTATAAACATCCCAGGCTGTAGCTTTCGGGTCCCTGTACGTTACAGTTTGATCTTTTGTACATGTTGCTAGATCAAAACGAATTTGTCTGTGATCAGACATAGAGCTTTCCTCACTGACATGCCAGTTTGATATGAACTTGGCCATATTGTCAGTGGCGAAGGTTATGTCTAAAACTTCCTGTCTTACAGTTGTCACGAAGGTCGGCTTGCTCCCTCTGTTGAGTACCTGTAAACAGTTAACTAAGAGAAAGTCATGTAGTAACTCCCCTCTATTGTTTGTGTCGCTGCTGCCCCACGTTACGTGATGGGCATTGGCATCGGCTCCAACAAGTAGCTCGGCTTTGTGATGATGCGCGTACGCCACCACTCGCGCAAGCTCCACCGTGGGGTCGTGTCCTTCAAAAGGTAGGTACGCAGAACAGACGATGATGCGAGTTCCCTCCCTGCCCTTGATGTTGACAAAAGCTGCCGCCATATCGTCAGTACATAACTCTGGCACTGGCAAACATTCAATGTTTTTGTTGAAAACTATGCTAGCTCTGGGCTTTGAGCCACAGGTATTATAAAGTATTTGACCTGCAGACTGGAGTCCCAAAACCGTACCATTTAGGGTCCAGGGCTCTTGTATGAGGGCGATATCAACCTCACCCCGCAGGAGAAGGCGCTCTAGCACTGCGGTGGCGGCCATAGCATGATGAAGGTTGATTTGAATCACCCTCATTATTATATATTTCCTACTGTCTCCTGTCTTTTGTGCTGTCACGGACCGAGTCTGTTGCCGTAGGCATTTCAGCGGCATTTGAGTCCACTGATTGCCCATGGTCTAGCCTCTCACCCGTGTCAGCCTCTTTAATCAAGGCTATATTGGGTACGTCGTAGCGTCCTCCAGGCGAGCCTGATTCTGATGGATCATCGAGATCCAAACCGGAAAACAATGATGTCGTTATAATTTCGTCCATATTGTTCCCACGAGTAGATACGGGATTTAAACGTCCAGTCGGCCTTCCCGTTACCGACTAAGGGTATATACACTCCGAGGTCCCCAGGTATCGGAGGTTGACCGCTTGCGACTGAGAAACCCCTCAGCCACTCACCCTCTTGGCGCGCGTCATACCGTAGGGTTGGGGGTGAATTTTTATAGAGGCTTTCTACCTCGCGGTCCTGGCGGTTAAGCCAAGACCCCCGTTCCGGTGAGACATGACCAACGGCTTACGGTGTAGTAAAAGAGGGCATTTCCTCACCTCCTTTGAGCCTGCTGGTTAGGCCGGCTACAGTGTCGGGTTATTTGCCGCCGCCCGAGGTTCGGCGTTGA
Source organism: Synanthedon andrenaeformis (assembly GCA_936446665.2). Lineage (NCBI taxonomy): Eukaryota > Metazoa > Arthropoda > Insecta > Lepidoptera > Sesiidae > Synanthedon > Synanthedon andrenaeformis. The sequence continues at coordinate 342,821 of OW387804.2, read as the reverse complement.
CAGCTTTACGGCGAGGTTTTGTCTCTTCTCGAGCCAACCCTCCTCCTTTCTCATCCGGGCTTGGGACCGGCAATTGGCGGAGTTACATACCTACTTACTTTGGTGTTTGTTGTGTTAACACCCTCTACTTAGGGTACATTAATTAAACCACTTTATGTTTAGTCGAAATACTTTTATCGACCGACCGATAACATACCTTTATCATGAGTTTATTTACAATGACCGCACTCGCTAGCGCAGCGTAAGATATTTGTCTGAACGCGACATCAGAAATAAGAAATGGTTCTTATTATCACTTATTTTCGTGGGCAAATCGTGGATCCCAATTACGAATGATATTATATACAGCCTCTAAACTATAAAATCACAGTCTATCACCTCGTCGCAACGATAGAAACTTAGCCAAGCGTTATTCGACTGTCCGCACACAATGGCGCCGCCGCCGCCGCCGCACTGTGGGACGAAAAGGTCATTCGCGTCTCATAAATGTTTTTATCAAATCGATGGTATTGACCATTTAGCGATTGGAATAGGTTTAGGAAGACTTGAATTACATAATGACCATCTTTTTTTTTTTCTTCATTATTTCTATTTTTATGTGACTCTAAAGTAGTTACTACAGATTACCTCAAACTAGCAGCATTATATATTTCTTTTTTTGATGATTTTATGTATTTTACTGTTAAGTGATTACAGAGTGTTATATATTTTTGAAAAGGTTGTCTTTTCGGGAATGCAAATTGATTATCAGAATACGAATAAATGTATATGCACAGACCGTCACATATTTTTAAAGAAAAGCCTTCCGTTTTTTGTAAAATTTAACATCTAATAGAGTTTTATACCTTTCCGCTGTCCTCCGCTGCTGATTTATCGGCCTTAATTGATTGATCACATTACACTGAAGTAGAAAAAAGTAAAATTGGCTGCTGCTTCTCTGCATTTCTATGCTTTTTAGCGGCAAACGTGACTTAAGTCAAAACGTCAAACAAACTGAAAACACTATTTAGCGCACTTTTTCTCAAGTTCTATTAAAAACAAATAATTTTTGCATTACTCGATATTTACCAGACGTGTACACTCAAAAGAAAAATCTCTGTAATGGGCAAAAAAATATATATTGTCACAGTATGGTCGAAGATAAGGCAAAGATAAATAATAAATTATCAAACTTTTCTCACGGTAATTTTTTTATTTTTTCAAGTTGCATTAGTTTTGTGGTTGATAACTAATCATAAAAAGTGGTTTGTGCACACCAAACTTTTAATGGTTTTAATTTCTCACATTTGTATTGCACTCAGACCTTATGGTAAAATAGGTATAATTTGCGTCATGTAAAAAGAGCGCTGGGAGAAAGTGGAGAGGGTGACTTTGCGCATGGGTACACTCGCGCTCGAAAGTACTAGGCCTATTGTTTTATTTTTGAATGATCTTTTCGGTCACGGTTTTGTATATTGGTTAATGCTAGGTACATCGATAAATATATTATGTGGAATATAAATTGAATTAAAACCTGTTAGATTCAGTATGAAATGTTTAATCAAGAATCTTTAAAAAAAATTAAAGTAAAGGTGAAACTCCTTCCATTAGATCGTCATGGGTGACGTGAAATCCAGATGTGGACGAGGTGTTGGTGCTAGAGGTGGCCATTTCATCATCGTCGCTGCCGTCACTTGAGCACTCATCGTCATTTGAGCTCTCATTGTCATTTGACTCAGAATCATCATCCCCCACGTGAATAACAAATGTTTCTGTCATCATATCGACCACATAATCGCTTTTACAGTAATCGGCCTCGATTTCGTTTACCTTGGTGCATAACTTCGCCCATTCTGTTGCTCCCATTAAATTCACTTTTTCATTAACCAATTCAGTTATTCGTGCAAGGTTCCAACTTACATTTTTGCTGGCGACATATCCCTTAATTTGGGACCAGGCCATTTCAATCGGATTTAAGTCCGGGTGATACGGAGGCAAACGAAGTACATCATGGCCTGCTTCGTTTAATATAGCATCGATATTAAATTTCTTAAATTGTTCTTTATATTTTTTTATTAAGTTGTACAACTCCGGCTTTAGCATGGATTCTTCAAATTGAATTTCTTTTTGTCGAAGCCAGGTTTGCATGTCTGCTTTCTTAGTGGTGGACGTTGGTGCAGCATCGAGTTGTTTGTTGTGGTACGACGCATTGTCGACTACCACGACTGAATGAGGCGGTAAATTAGGTATCAGTTTAGTACGGAGCCACCGCTCGTAATTCTCCGAATTCATATTGTCATGGTAGTCGCCGCTTTTTGTGCCGGCTTTGAACGTCAGCAAAGCGTTCGGCACAAAACCCGCTACGCCACCCGCGTGCACTATGACCAACCGGCTACCTTTAGATATAGGTTTTTTAATGCCTTTGGTGGGGCCGTCTGTCCAAGAATGGTGAGATGCATGGGAACTATCGATATATGATTCATCAGTGTAAATGATTGGCCTGCCTTCCTCTTTATATTTTTTTATTTTTCTCAGATATTCAATCCTTTGAAATCGAATTTGTGACTGCTCAATTAAAATTTTTCTATTGTTTTCTGTTTTTTTCCACTTAAAACCCAATTTTGTTATTATTCGCCTGAGACTTGCTGCAGATCCTTGAAAACCTAGGTCTTTCTGTAACTTCGTTCGTAACTTACCTATGGTAGGTAATTCTTTTTCAGTCACGTGGAAATTGTGGATGATTCTTTTTATAACACCCTGGTCAAAACTGTCAATATCTGTTATTGGTTTTTGTTTATTTCTTTTATTTTTTCCGGGGGTTCGGAAGACCATCAAAAATTCCGAATCTTTTGAATTTTTAACAATTCGTCTCACTGTAGCCACGGAACATTTTGTTGCCGCTGCGGTTCGTTTCATGCATTGTTTTAAATTATCAACTGCATTATTATCAGCCTCTCTTTTCATAAAACAATATACATCATAAATCATTTTTCTCTCTTTTCTGTGTAAAACCATTTCGTATTTAAAAACTTTTGTACGCGGTAGTACTTTGAGAACGACGTAACGTGGACACAGCGCGGGAAGCAAAGGTCGACTGACGAACCGGTAAGCTAGCGGCGCGTTACCCGCCCGCCCCGCGCCGCACCTCATGCCACCAAATAGATCGATAAATCATCTACTGCGCAGCTTGACCGCCAGCGCTCTTTTTACATGACGTTCCCTATACTTACTATAAAATGCGTGGTATTTTCATTAATGTCATCAGAAGCTCACCAAGTTTTTAATAATATATCATTACTTTCGTTAAGGGGTTTGCTGGTAATTTTGTTCATCATCCTAACGGTGACACAGAAATTCAATAAAATGAGTGAGTTTACAATTTCTAAACGTGATTTGTGCAACTATTTAATTAATAATGGAAAAGAAATGGAAGATCTTCGAAAGTTTCTACACGACAACTTTAACTTGACTGATACAAGACTCGAAATCGTGGTATTATCTATCGATAAAAATTTTATTTCAAAATTTAATGATCGCTGGGCTAAAGCATGACGATCTAAAGATCGATTCGAAAAAAAAAAATAAACAGTGGCTGGACAGTGAATTTGTTGTAAGGTTTTATGAAAATGAACCATCTTCATCTGGAGAGCGTGGAAGACCTATTTTACCTTATGATGAGTCATCTGAAAAAACAAAGAAATGAAAGAATATGCAATTGATCCAAGAATTTGGATTCGATTACGTACAAAATGCATACGTGCAAGAACTACTGCACAACTTTATGTGGAGAAATATAATTGGTATTATATGCCTTCTTCAGTACATAAGATATTAATACATGGTAAAGCTATAATAAAACATTTCGCAGTATTGCCCATAGGACAGTTATCGGAAGATGCACACAGGATGGCGCAACTCAAAGGAAAGAAAATGATGTATGAAACACATGGATTGGGTTATGCCGGATTAACCCGACTAAGTCAAGGCGATTGCGAAACCCATTAAGTTATTAAAGACATCACCGATTCTCTAATTTAGCCGTATTACGTCAAAACCACAAACAACCATCGGCGCCATATTGATGTGTTGCAATATGGCGTCTTTCATTTCAACTGCTTTGTTTGTTTGTTGTTTATTTTCGGATTTTTCGGCAAGCAGAGTATTGATTTTTATAAAACTTGCCAAAATTTTAGTGTTTAAATACTCTTTCTTCGTAGTGTTATATTTGGTGTATAGTGTTTAGTGTTCTAAATGCCGAAAGTAACCTGCGAAATATGTGGCCTAAGAACGAATCGCATTGATAATAAAAAACTAATATTTTTGGCCCAATTCCCGCTGGATGAAGATAGGTTAGTACATATTATATCTTGCTGCTGTTCTAAAACCATGTATAATATAGTTTATTGGGAGTTTAGGTTAAATCTATATAAATAAAATCAGAGTGTCTGTCTGTGATTTGCGAAAAACTGCCTCAAACTAAGCTTAGAGAGTCATTCGCATGCAGTTAAAACGTAAATAACTTTTTTTAGAATTTTTGTCTGTCTGTCTGTCTGTCCGGGGTAATTATGTAAATTGCGGTACATACACCAAAATAACATTTTTTACAATTTTTGTCTGTCTGTCTGTTTGTTCCGGCTAATCTCTGAAATAGCTAGACCGATTTTGACGGGACTTTTATTGGCAGGTAGCTGATGTAATAAGGAGTAACTTAGGCTGCGTTTATTTTAGAAAAAATACACCCCGGACGAAGCCGGGAGCGGGCCGCTATTAAACAATAAAAAACGGGATCTATGCAATATATTCGAGTTTTTCAAACGCGATATTTTTTCTTTTACTGAAAAAAGTTACTAACCCTTGACAATAAAAAAAAAAGAATTTTTTCGTTCATAACAATTGCATTTGTTGTTAACAACTGAAACGAAGGTTCATGCAATACGATGAGTTCTCCTTGCGGCATATCTTTTCTTTGGCTGAGTCGCTCATTATGTATTATTAATAGGAACGGATTTTTTTTTCGCTAACATTCTAGAAAATTCTAGAAGTTTCTCGAAAATTCTAGAAGTTTCTCGAAAATTTTAGAAGTTTCTAGAAAATTCTATGAAAACTCTTCACTTTTTCAGATAATTTAATAAGATTTTTTGAAATTTCAGAACATCGTCAAAATTTTTAGAAATTTAAAAATTAGTTAAACCTGATGGGTGATTTGTTATATTTATTTCGAAGGAAGTAGAGTGAAACTAAACTAAACTAACTTTTAGAGTAAACTCGAAAAGTCTATGTAGGTACACGAATAAGTTGAAACATTTATCTTTTCTGCCTAACGATCATCACTCAGCTTGATAGACAGCTTTAGTAGTCATCATCGAAGTTTTGAGATAGAATAGGTATACCCATATTTCGCCGAACTGCGTTCTCTTATCTCAGTGGAACTAATATACACAGGAAAAAGACAAAGTTACGCACAATTAAACAAAAATCAATTCGCTCACGCAGACAACATTATTAAATTTACGTTTTTTAATATTATAAAACAAAGTCCCCCCGCCGCGTCTGTCTGTCTGTATGTTTGCGATTCTCAAAAACTACCGAACGGATTTTTATACTGTTTTCATTAATGGGAAGACGTTTAATTTGCAGAAAAAAATTGCACCCGTGCGAAGCCGGGAACGGATCGCTAGTTTTCGAATAAAATTGTGGTGCATATGTGTTGCATGTAAACAATAGTGCAGTGCCATTTTTTATCGACAATCGGCAAAAAATTCTTTTTTATTTTATTGCACTGAATGATAAGAGATGAAAACATGCATACACCCCAATGTACCAATTGGTTTGTTTTAGTTTTATTTTGCCTTTATTTTTTTATTTATATATTTAACTAAAAATAACATTTATTATTCATTTACTTTCTAGGTGCAGGCAAGACTGAAAAGAAAAAAAAAACAGCTGTACAAACAATAAATGAAATGCTGTTCCATGTATCGGAATATCTGCCAATCTATTGAACGATGACGTTTTCAGTGAATATACGCTCCATATTGCTAAAAATCCTGTACAAACAACAAATTAAATGCTGTTCCATGTATCGGGCCAATCCATTGAATTACTTTATGAAATTATTATTACGTTATACATGACATAATACAATTTTTATGTGTGTTACAGAACCTTCAACGTCGACCTTGGATACTGCCGTAATTAACTTAAAAATAAATAGATCCTGCAGTCCTCAAAGATTTTATGTGAAGTTACTCTTGTGGCTAGGGAGCTGGGTGCCAAAATTTCTATATGATTTGTTCGTGTTAGGATGATTGTACCATAAAAAAACATTAAGGACCGCGTCTGCCTGCGTTGTCAATCGACAGCACTTTGAAAATGTAAAAAAAATCATTTGTTCGTCTGCCTCTTGGATTGATGGTCAGAATCATCCTCAAAACGATAAACATCGAAGAGGCAGACGTGCATGGCTCTGTTTTATTACGGGGCGTAGTTGCAAAAATGTAAGCGCTGTAACTCAAAAACGTTTTGATTTGTTTGACAAACTCTTTCATCCCTATCAATATGAACGACGAACAAATCATATACCAAAGTGGCACCCAGCTCTGTAACCATTGTTTTTTTCGTTCACTACTTCTCTGCTACTCCGTCAGTCGGCGATAACCGTAAACTGTATGATAGTAATAAAGCAATGATTGTAATTAGTTGATTTTTTATTTGTCAATAAATAATATTTAAAATTATGTAAGGCCTTCTTTTTGGGATTTTCATAAAACCATAGACTATAGAGTCAATTATACTATCGACTTCATTTATCGTAACAATAGCGCATCCTTATTTTTTTGTTCTTTATGTTGGCAGCATCGTACTTGTTAATTTTGGTTAGGTTGGTACTGGAGAGTCCATGTTTGTCATAGAACAGTGGATTTCATTTTCATTGTATGGGAGTCGCGTCTCAAAACGTAGTGATTATATACTCTTTGGATGCACAGGAGTCACGCAATAAAGATTACAAAAAAATTCGTTTGACACATTCAAGAAAATGTTCTAGGGAAGCAACAAATGAAGATGTTTTCCACAGATTGTTATTAACATCAGATCCATTTATTTCAAGCTTTAGAAAAACTAAAGCATCAGTAAGCAAAGATCTTTGGGAAGAAGTTTTAGCACTTTTGGAAAATAAAGTTTTTTGGTGATTTAAGTGCTTAGTAAATAATAGGTAATAACTTGGTTTTGTGCATAATTTTTTTTGTATTCTTTAATTTAAAATTTTTTAAAAATTTTTTTAGTATACTTGTACGTAGTTTAATTTAAAAATATGTATATTAATATTTAATTTTTGGTTAATATTAAAATAATCTATGATTTATTTTATAATTTCTAATATTTTTAAATTTAAGATGTTTTTACATATTAAAAATAAATATATGCAACGAAAAACTTTTGTTTAAATGATAGTAAATATATTCAAGAATATGTGTAAAAAAAAATCATAACATTATCTAACTAAACTCAAAAGTTATAGAATTATGAGACGCGAATGACCTTTCCGTCCCACTGTGCGCCGTCCCCACTGAGGCGACCTGGCGGTCAGCCAGTCTAGTACAGGGGGCCTAGCCAAGATGTACATTAAAGAAACGCTCCCTAGCGAACTTTACAAAGCGAACAAAATAAAGCCCGGTGATTGGTTGTTGTAACGCCCACATAAAATTTTAACCAATCACAAAGCTTTGTCCCAGTGTAGCGTAGCGTTTACGACTGTAGAAAGCACTGCGTTTGCATCTTGGCTATGGCCCCAGGCGTCTCACAGATTCTATCAATCGCTGTCGAAGAGACCCGATCCTTGCCGATCGCATTCGCACAGGCGCTTACGCTTCGCTGTTTCAGGTTTATTTCTTTCAGGACGCGACATATTTATATGGAAAATTGTCAGATACCTATGTGATTATGACTTAAAATTTATAAATGTAAACTCAAAATTTGGTGGGGCCACACATAACTCCCACATATGGTCCTTGCCTTGCCAAGTTTAGAACAGCGACGATTGCTCCTAGATGCTATGTTCTTCTTCTTGTACAATATTTGTCATAACCGCTGTGACTGTCTACTTAGTGAATAACATTGTATATCGATTGCTAAGCAGTTCGCATAGTATTCGAGATTCCTATACGCATAAACTATTTATGCCGAAGTACTGCAAAACTAACGCTGGTGAACGTGCACCTTTATATTATCAACGGCCTACCTTCAGATCTATATAACAATATATCGATTAAAAATATTAAATTTAAGTTAAAGCAATATTTTTTAAATTGTATATAATTAATAGTACATATATAGTAGAATTATTAATAATTTCAAATGATAAAACGAGAATAAGTACAATTGTCTATTTACAGGTGTCTGTAACAACAAAAAGTTTTCTGTTTCACACACCGTAACTATATTCTAATGTAAATAATGTATATAAATAGGCCAATTTCTTAAATAAAACACATTCCTGTACATACAACTATCGGAGTATTATTGCAACATATACATAATCTCCAAAAAGCTCTATTTCCTTTTTACACAAGGGGGCCTAGCCAAGATGTACATTAAAGAAAACGCTCCCTAGCGAACTTTACGAAGCGAACAAAATAAAGCCCGGTGATTGGTTGTTGTAACGCCCACATAAAATTTTGACCAATCACAAAGCTTTGTCCGTAGCGTAGCGTTTACGACTGTAGAAAGCACTGCGTTTGCATCTTGGCTAGGGCCCAAGGCTTTATTTCTTTCGTTTCGTAAGAACGCTACGAAACGTTTGCATTGGTTTGGTTCTTAGCTAGGGCCCCGGCGTTATCCATTAATGCTGGGATACCCCTTATAAGTCACGCTGACTTTGACGGCTGATGGACGCGTCCGATAATTTGTTCCCACTAGGGATAGGGAGGTTAGATACCATCCATGATAAAGCAAAGACAACAATTATAATGATCTATTGTATACTTAGAGCATTAAACCAACCGGAGACGTCACGCGCAATAAATTCTATGCAAAGAAGTCTCACTTTCTGCGCGGGGGACGAGGCATCTCACACAAAAACTGTTAACACTAACGCATTTCTCGATCTCGTCGCTACGCACGCACACGACCATATTATTAAACACTAGCATAAACTTTACGCACACATATCCATTCTCACACAGTTGACTACCTGTCCGTATATGAGATGACGTCATTTTTAAGTAAACAATGGTAGTGCTTGACACTATCGATATTTCATTGTCGATGAAATCTTCCAATCATTATGACAAAGTCAAAACATATTTTTTTTAATTCAGCCTTTCCCTAATGGTTAAGGCAGAACTTTTGATTGACGTCATTATGATGTAAATACAGTATAGTTAATTCTATACTGTAATTCTATAACCAGCAGAAACTGAAAAACTTAACAGTTTCATGATACTTATTTAATACGGATAATCTAAAAAGAAATCCTCCTCACAGTCTTAGAATACGGGAGCAAATAATTTTTTTTTCATATAGATAACTATGAAAAAAGAATACCTACCTACACGATTTTCCTTTTCCACATGTGACTGGTCCTAAACTTGGTTCAAAATTTTAATAAATAAGAAGATGATTGTCAGCTCTTAAATTAAAGACCTATTTTTTGGACTGGAGAAAACACAAAAAGAGTAAAACCGAATAACTGTTTTCAAAATTTTTATATTTAAACATATTTCAAATAAAATCAGTAAACATACACAAAATGATTTCTTTTTCATTTCTATAACTATTTCAGTTTCTAACATTTGAAATTAGACTTAAAAAAAATACTAGTAGAAATGTATTAATTTTTTGTATATATGCCTAATGCATTTCTTAGGGTCAGTCTTTTTAGACAAATAGTTTATTCCAATATTGGTATACTTTTGTATTACTATTCTTGCAAGTTCAATATTATGCACATTAAAATCATTATCAAAATAATGACTCTCGATGTTTGAAAACAATTGTTTACCAACATAATGTTTTAACACTTTATTTGTAACCCATTGCGGCGAACAAGAGGGTTTAACTCTTTTGTCATCAGTTATGTGTTTCCGGATCTCTACTTCACAAAGGCGACATAAATCAATTACTTCTTTCGATGCGTACCTTAAGCCACCTCTACTTTTTTGGTATGTTAAACTTTTTTCATTTGGCTCCCCACATAAACCCTTTATGCATGTACTGCATTTGACCATTTTAATAGTAGAAAATACTACATAGCCCGCTATATATTCCACAACCTTCTCTCCAAAAGGGGACAAGTACGTTTCGATCTCTATTTCTGAAATTATATCACTTTCTTCGGAGGGATTATTCGTTAAATCAGTTTCGGTTTCTTTTCGTTGGGATGTAGAATTGATTTTTTCAATTGCTGATGTACAGTTGAGTATTGAGATTTTTTCTAGTGGGATACAGTTTGTACCTCTCTCATTTCGGATCAACTCTGTGTGCACTAATAGTTTTTTATATATGGATTCAAACTGACGAGCAGTCGGATTATCAGAATAACCACCGTGGCTTTTAATAACTGAAAACAAAATCTCAATGTGATCCTGGCTAATTTTGTGTAAAGGCAAGTATGTTAGTTGTGCATTTGATACTAAAGCCAAGTTTCCAAATAGGCGTTTTGCACTTTCAATACATACAAGAAATCCGAGAAAACCGGTGTAACGAGGAGATTTCAAAAGATTTACTCTATTGATTTGGTTTCTGCGATTCTTAACGTCAGTCTCCAAATTCAACAGAACTGCTTTCGCTTCATCAAGTTTTGCAAAAGCACTTTCGTAGTTTTTTAAATTCAAAGCTTGCTTAAACCCTTTGCCCCAAGTTTTAGAATCCAGAATATCAAATAGATCATTGACTAATTTTAAAAATTCCGCTGTCCCTCCAACGTTTTCAAACATGGGCATGGTCATTATTTTGTCACAAAAGATCAATGCATCAGCTACACTTGTACTGAAGAGCTGGGCTGCAAGACGAACGTTCATAATTTTTGTTTTGAAAAAAATATGATTTGCCTTCAATTTATTTGCCATATAAAATAGTTCCTGTTCTTGTAATTCATGCATTTCTTTAATATACTTCCATTGAATTTTATTTCCGGTGATAGGTTGGGCAAAGAAGGTAAAATACTCGAATGCGTTACTAATTAATTTGAGCATATGGCAGGGATCTAAAAAGAAAAAGCATTGTTGTCCTGTTCGTGGGTCTAGAATTGTAGTTTGTAAATTATTTACGTCTAAAGAGCAGCCCAACTCTTCGGCCATGGCAAGATTCGCTTTCGTACCTTCACAAGTTAGTGCCTTGATTTCCACACCAGTTTCATGAACTAAGTGAAAAGCTTGCATCACAAGTCTAGCTTTTAGTTCAGCCGTAACGCCCGTTACAAAAAAGTACGCAATAGGTAATTTCCATGTAGTGTTTATTCCTACTAATAAAAATACTAAAGCGTCGGTTGCTTCTTCGGAATTATCTGAGGTACAGTCGAATCCGTAGTCCACGTAACCGTAATATCTTTGAGTGCTAGTTACGTGTTCTATTAGTTGTTTAATTTTCATTTCATCTATTACTAACGTACAATAAATTTTCTTCTCCGGGTTACATTCAGCTCTTAATTTTAACGCAACTAATGCTTCCTTTGTAAATCCTGGTTTCCCGTTGATAGAACTATACCATTTCGTTAGAGTTCTCGGTGCAGGCAAACACGTTCCAAAAGTCTTTCGCACATATCTGTATGCTTTTGGTGAATAAAAATTAAGTCAACGCAAAACACCTAAGTTCGGGAGAATATTTTGTTGTAGGTATTTTTCCAGTTTTGCTTTTAAGTAGCTGCCTATTAAGAAGCTCTTTTTCCTCTACACCAATTTTGTCTAGAACTAAACGATCTTCTTTATTAATCAAAGATTTTTGTGTTAGCTCATGTAATATTTCTGGCAGTCCTGCCACTTTTTTCTTTAAGTATCTTTTTTGTGATTGAAGTCTTTTTATTTGTTTATTTTTCATGTGCAAAACCTTTCTTAACTTTTTTTTCCTTGGTGTGTCTTCTAACTGTTGGTTGTAGGATGTTTTTGGTGAATTATCTATATTTTTTTCTGACTGTGATGTGTGAGGCTGATCTTTGGTGGTTTGTGGTGGTTGAGGTTTTTCAGTTGTTTCAATCTTTCTTCTTTTGGATGCAGACGGTTCAGACTCTTCGCTAGAGAAAACCTGAAAATAACACTTCAAAAGTTAGAAGTATTTAAGAGTTTGGAAGGGAAGGAAGAACGGCGGTTCAATGTGGACAAAGTCACAGATAAAAATTATTTAGTATTTATTTAATAAAATTCACCTCCGATAATTTCAAAGATGGCACGGCACACTGTGTTAATTTCCTCTTGTTATTATTTTGAATTATAAAACAGGACCTTTCAAAATGTTGTGAGCAAATTGTACTCGTACGTTTCGGTGTCCAAAAAGCATGATTTCCACAAGCTCGAATCCAGACATCCCTGATCATTGCATCTTTTGGAAATCTGAAAAATAATATCCAGAATAACACATCGATATCGATATTAGTTTTTGTTCTGACCCAGCACTAACTTTGCTGCAGTGTTGCCAATGTATTTATATAAAAACTGCCTAGTTTCTATTTTCGCAATAAGTCACGACTTCAGTTTATTATTATCTCTCTGATAAGTTGAATATTCTGACACTTACGGTAAATATCTTACAATAAAAATGGACACAGTGAAAAATTATTAAAAAAGTAAATAATAATAAATAAAAAAAGTATACAAACAGTAATCTATTCTTAATTGATTACGGATTTGCAGTACTAAATGGTATTATTAACTATTACAAAATTTTTATTAAATGTTGGTTCATTCAACTTTTAAAATTATGTTATATTATGTTATAGTATGCACTACATATGTTTATGGTAGATAGTCGATGTTGTATGTCAATGTGATGTCAAGTCTAATAAATAATGGCTCTATTAAATATATTTTAATTTACTATATTATACCGTCTATAAATAATACATGGTGTCAGAAGTGGTCTTACAATTAAACAAAAAGTAAGTGAAAATGCCGGGAGGAGTGCTGGAACAGGAAAATAAAGCACAAAGAAAACCTGCCATAGGCATGGGTTGTGCTTGTATGAACGTACAAGGCAATATGGCGGACAACTGGAAAAAATGGTTACAATCATTTAAATTATATTTGCGAGCATCATCATTGGATGAAGAATCGGATACAAGAAAAGTGGCATTATTTTTACATCTAATAGGAGAACATGGTATTAACATTTTTAACTCATTTTTAAAAGACGAAGAAAAAATTTCGTACAAAGAATTACTGGCTTTATTTAACAATTATTTCATTCCGAAAACTAATATTACATACGAAAGTCATAATTTTTTCACGTACAAACAAAACGAAAATGAAACATTAGAAGAATTTGTTATCAATCTACGTGCAAGAAGTCAATCTTGTGACTTTGGATCGCTGCAGGACAGATTGATTAAGTCAATGTTTATCTGTAACATGCATCCCAAGTACAGTCATATCCGAGAAAGACTACTCATGCAAGATGATCTGACGTTGGAAGCAGCAATTAATTTATCAAAAAGCATTGTGATTGCTAGGAACCAAAACCTATCAATACAGCATGAAACAGGAGATGCTGTCATGTATATGTCTCAATCCAGTCATCAGTCACGTTCATCTCAACGACACAATCAAAGATTTCACTCAAATCACCGCTTTCAAACAAGAAACAGGTCTCCGTCAGCTCAGAGGTCAAAGTCAAATCAAAGGTCGCAGTCAACATATGGTTTACAGTCATCACAGAGATCTGAGTCAAGAAATTGTGGTAAATGTGGACAAATTCATCGGTACAAGTGTCCAGCCGCAAATGTCAAATGTCATAAATGTCTTAAGATTGGTCATTATCAAAGATTATGTAAATTTAGTCGTGTAAACTATATAGAAGAGTCTGAGGTTGGTATTGATACAAGTAATTTTTTCATAGGCCACATCAAATCAAGTCAGTTGTCCCAGTCAGATTGGATAGTAAACCTGACTATAAATAATGTAAATATTAATTGCATTCTTGATACTGGTAGTGATGCTAATGTCATGTCTTTGAGTGTGTTCAATGGTCTTAATGTTGAAAATAACATAAACAAATGTCAGGCCAAAATGACGTCATATAGCGGTAATAATATTGAAGTTATAGGGGAGAAGATTTTGAAATGTAATTTATATATCAACAATAGTTATGTCACTAAGGCAATAAGATTTATTATTGTTAAGGTATCATCGCCTACTGTCTTGGGGAAAGATACATGTATGGAACTAGGTTTAGTTAAAAGGGTGTACAGCATTGAAAAGCCATGTCATTCAAGCCAGTCTTTAAATAAATCAGTCATTAAACCTAACCAAAGCCAAACATATGTCAATGTGTCTTTGCCTGAACAGTCACAACAAATGTCAAACTTACTTTCAAAAGATAATTATGTAAGAAATATACTTAACAAATATGAACATGTATTTAACGGTCTAGGCTGTATACCAGGAGAGTGTAGCATCAAGGTCAATCCAAACGTATCACCGAAAATTGATGCCCCAAGAAAGGTACCATTTGCACTGTATTCCAGACTACAACAGGAACTGAACAGGATGGAGCAGATGGATGTCATCACAAAAGTCACGGAGCCAACAAACTGGGTAAGTTCTCTCATTCTTGTCGAAAAGAAAAATGGTGATTTAAGGGTTTGTCTTGACCCTAGAAATTTAAATCAAGCAATATGTCGTAGTCATTATCCAATTCCAACAGTTGACGCGGTTCGCTCTAAAATAGCAGGCGCGAAATACTACTCAACTCTAGATGCCAGCAGTGGATTTTGGATGTGTCGTCTTAATGAAGAGAGTTCATACCTCACTACTTTTAACACTCCATTTGGCCGGTATCGATTTACGCGCTTACCGTTTGGAGTCAGTTGTGCTCCTGAATATTTTCATAGAATTATGAATGAAACATTTGGTGATATACCGGGTGTAACAGTATATAGTGATGATTTATTAGTTTCTGGCTCAACAATAAAAGAACACAACGAACGTTTAAAAATGGTTTTCGAAAAAGCACAACAGGTAAATGTTAAATTCAATAAAGCCAAGTGTACATTTGCTGTTACAGAAATTAAATATTTAGGCCATGTGTTCTCAGCTCAAGGAGTTAGTCCTGACAAAGAAAAAATCAGAGCTATTAACGAAATGCCTTCGCCTAAGTGCACTAAAGATCTACAAAGGTTTTTAGGCATGGTCAATTATTTAGGCTCATTTATTAATAATTTGGCTGAAGAAATTAGTCCTTTAAGAGACTTATTAAAGAAAAACTCTGTCTACATGGAATGAAAACTATGAAATTATTTTCAATCGTCTTAAAAGTCTTATTTGTCATGCCCCAGTCTTATCACATTTTGACATCAATATTCCGGTTGTCATGTCGGTGGATGCTAGTAGTACAGCAGTTGGCGCTGTGTTGCTACAAAATAATCACCCTATATATTATGCATCTAAAACTTTAACCGAGTCTCAACAAAGAATGGCTCAAATTGAGAAAGAACTTTATGCTATTGTTTTTGCCTGTATCAAATTTCATCAATTTATATATGGCCAAACAGTAACTGTTGAAACTGATCATTGTCCTCTAATTACTCTTTTCAAAAAGCCACTTTCAGAAGTACCTACGAGACTTCAAAGAATGATGTTGAGAATTCAAGCTTACAGCTTAAACGTCATATACAAAAAAGGTTCATTAATGTTTATTGCAGATACTCTGTCTAGAGCAGCTTTATCTGAAACTGAAGTAGATGAACTTGATGAAGATATAGTGGTTCATGTCAATATGCTTATTAAGTCATTACCTTTGTCACCTGAACGATTTCAGTGGCTGAAAGATGCTACAAAGTCTGATGAGAGTATGCAAATTTTGAAAAAATATTATTATGAAGGATGGCCTGCTAACAAGGAACAGGTTTTGCCACAAGTACGCGAATACTGGCAGTACAGACATGATTTACATACTGAAAATGACATAGTATTTAGAAGTAGTAGTATTGTCATACCAAAAAAGATCCGGTCAGACGTGCTTCAAATAATACACAGTGGTCATTTTGGGGTAGAGCGTTCTAAGTCTAAGTTCTTTGCCCGGGGAAATGTTTTCTGGCCGTTCATGTCAAGTGATATTAAAAATTTAGTAGATTCGTGTCCCACTTGTCTATCGCATAGAAATTCAAATCCTTCACAACCTCTTATGTCACATAAGTTATCTACTCTTCCATGGGAAAAACTTGGAATTGATTACATGTCATACAAAAATAATACCTATCTCGTAGTTGAAGACTACTATTCAAATTATTTTGAAGTAAGTCGCGTTAGTTCAACTAGTGCTAACGTTCTCATAAATACATTGAAACCTATATATAGTCGTCATGATATTCCATTCGAAATTGTATCAGATAATGGTCCTCCATTCAATTCTGCAGATTTTAAGAAGTTTAATTCTGAATGGGATATTAAACATACCACTTCCAGTCCATACTTACCTAGATCAAATGGTTTGGTAGAGTCTGGAGTTAAAATTTGTAAGAAAATATTTACAAAATGTGACGAATCAGGTTCAGATCCTTATTTAGCCCTTCTTCAGTATAGAAATACTCCAAGAGGAAATCTAGCCTCTCCAGCTCAATTGTTAATGTCCCGTAGTCTAAGAACTCAATTGCCTACCATTGCAGAGAAGTTACGTCCTAAAGTAGTTAGATTCGAAGATCATATAGAGTCAAAAAAGAAAAATCAACAAAACGCAAAGAATTATTATAACAGAAAAACAAGATCATTAAAAGAGATTAAAAAAGGAGAAAATGTGTACTATAAGAAAACTCCTGAAAGCGTCTGGGTTCCTGGAGAAATAAAAGAAGTTTGTCCAGAACCGAGATCGTATATAGTTAGTGGTTCAGATGGATTCGTTGGTCGGCGAAATAGGGAACATATTCTGGTCCCAAGGTTAGTACCTATTAGTCAAGAATCTCAGTCACCATCGTGTCAGACGGGAGCAAGTGGAAGTCACTGCATTACAACTACACCACAGGTAGTACCAAGTACTTCTACAGGTTCACCTACACAGACTGCACCACAGATTTACACTAGGGCAGGTAGACTAATTAAGCCGCCCATAAGGTTAAATTTATAATTTGTTATTTTGCTTAATTATTGTTAATTAACTTTTGTTATTGTTAAGTTAGATTAAGTTCTTGTTAAATAAGGGGGATGTTATAGTATGCATTACATATGTTTATGGTAGATAGTCGATGTTGTATGTCAATGTGATGTCAAGTCTAATAAATAATGGCTCTATTAAATATATTTTAATTTACTATATTATACCGTCTATAAATAATACACAGAACACCGCAACAACACGGCAACACTTTTGGACTAATAATATTTTTTGGATATTTGGAAATTTTGGGCATTATTTGATAATATTTATATAAAATAATACTTACAGATGGAAAGTAACGTTATCCTTTTGAACACTAGATGATTCTGATCTCTTTTTACACGAAAACACGCTGCAATTCGGCATTTTTAGTTGACGTCGTTCCGCGAGCGTAGTCACTTATAGAATGGCACGCGTCGCGCGGAAACTAGTTTTATAAAACCCGTATGACCGCCGGTCTCGTACCAAGGCAGAGGGGAACGCCTGGCAGTGGCGTCTCCGGTTGGTTTAATGCTCTAAGATTGTATAATACACAAACTAAATTTAGTATTCTGTTTCATTTTGTTCGTCTTGTCAAACCTTTGAATGTCATTCTTTTGCTGGTGCGTGCTTTTGAGGCACAGTATATATGCATATATAGTAATCTGTTTCATTTTATTTGTAATGTCAAACTTTTTAATGTCATTCTTTTGCCAGAAAGCAACTTTAAATTTGTGCGTAGCAAAGAGTATTATTGAGTATTATAATATTGGTGCGTAGGACGTGGTGTTGTTGTTGTGATTATTTACATAAATTATTTGGATTTTCTTTAATATAAAATCGCACATCGACATAGTGTATAGCTATTTAACATAATAATTAGTGAAATAGTGACAGTAACAAATGGCTGCAACATTAAAGCAAACACCGTTATGCAGATGTTGTCACAAGTATGGTGTATTCAAGAGTCTATTTTCCGACTATATCTACAACGAGAATGAGGTTGAAAATTATTCTCAGATGTTGCACGCTACATTCGGAATCTCAGTAAGTTCTCTGTTACTCCTAATGATACAATAAATATTTATTCAAATTCAAATTCAAAAACATTTTATTCGAAATAGGATTTACAAAATCGCTTTTCGACGTCAGAGAATGACACGTTCACTACCAAGGTGTGCATTCCTCGGTGGAGAAGAACGGCCAAAGAAACTCCACAGGAATCGCATCTTTTATGTTTTTAATTATAAATAAACAAATATTACATTATAATTGTAAAATATGTATTATTCTTATCCATTATGCTGAGTTGGAGCAACCGTAGACCAGACGTCATTATCTTCCAAATAATCATCTACTTTGTAATATGCCTTTGAATACAACATCTTTTTAATTTTGGATTTAAACTGGCAATCGGACAAATTTAAAATATCATCTGGTATTTTATTATAGAAGCGAATACAGTTATGGCTGCACTATTTTATTTTTATTTCTAGTGTTTACGCTGTGAATATCAGAACCTTTCAGAAATAACGATTTATTTTTGCGAACATATAAGATGTTTTCAAATATGTACTGTGAGGATACCGTGAGAATATCAATTTCTTTGAACAGTTCTCGTAGGGAATCACGACCACGCAATTTGTATATTGAACGAATCACCCTCTTCTGTTATACAAAGATACTATTTATGTTTGCAGCTTGACCCCACAATAAAATGCCGTAAGACATAATACTATGAAAGTAGCTGAAATAAACAATTCTTGCAGTAGTGACGTCAGTCAGTTGACGAATCTTTCTTACTGCATATGCCGCCGAACTAAGCCTAGCGGCTAATGTATTCAAATGAGGGTCCCATTGCAATTTAGCGTCCAAAGTTATTCCCAAGAAAACCGTTTCATCTACATATTCCAATTTTTCTTTATTTAGGACAACATCCAAGTTGGTACTCCTTACATTAGGCAAAGAAAATTTCACACATTTAGTTTTTTTGGGATTCAACATTAGATTATTTGTGGTGAACCAGTCATGGATCTGAGAGAGAAAATCATTTACTTTGTCAATATCTTGATTATGTCTATTGACCTGAAATATAATAGAAGTATCGTCAGCAAACAACACCATCCTAGATAGTTTTTGTACCATAAAAGGCAAGTCATTAATATATACTAAAAATAGGAACGGTCCCAGTATCGATCCCTGGGGCACACCAATTTTGACTGTTGATCCCAATGACTTCACGCCGTTTATCTGAACTCTTTGTATTCTATTTTTAAGATATGAACCCATCAAGTTAAGAGATCTGTCTCTAACTCCATAATGTTCAAGCTTAATTAGCAGAGTCTCGTGATCAACGCAATCAAAGGCCTTGGACAAGTCACAGAACACCCCGATAGCATCCTGCGACTCCTCCTAAGCCCCGTATAGGTGACGTAGAAGATTCACTGCAGCGTCGGTGGTCGAACGCCCTTTAGAAAAACCAAACTGTTGCTCATGAAGTAGGTGGTTCAAGTTGAAATGAGTTAGCATTTTACTAAGTATTATCTTTTCAAAAATTTTACTGAGAACTGGGAGCACAGACACCGGCCTAAAGCTACCGGGATCATTCCTACTTCCTGATTTAAATAAAGGTATAACCTTACTATGTTTCATAAGATCAGGAAACACACCCTCATCAACACAAGAATTAAATAGAACTGTCAGATAAGGTGCCAGAATTCCGACAATAGAACCACACAATTTAGCTGACATACCAAATAAATCCTCGGTATTTTTTAGCTTTATTTCCTTAAAAGTTTTAATCACTACAAGTGGGGTTACATGCTTAAACTCAAACGCAACCGAACATCTTGGAACACTAGCATTTAGCACATCGCGTGCAGAGTTAGATGAGGAATTGAGCGGCTCAGTAGTTATTAACGGTATATTTCCAACCGTTTACTTAAGTTATTAACAATTACTTTCCAAACCGTTTTTATCACATTATCAGCGTTAATTATTATATTTTTAATATATTTAGACTTCGCTAAAGCACAAACTTTTTTGAAAGTTTTTGAGTAAGATCTAACATATTTAATAAAGATTTTATTATGGTTATAGCGTTTTTCAGCATATAATTCAAATAACCATTCTCTGCTAATGCGAATACCCTTAGTAGCCCATTCACTGAACTTGAATTTGTGGTTGATGTTTATTTGTTTAACTTTGAATATATTCTCAAATTCACAGTGAAATATTGAGAAGAATTCTTCATAAAAACTATTTGGATTAGTCATATCGTAATTTGGAATGGATAATTTATCATTCAACGATTTCATGTATTTTCTCACCCCACTAACGGTTACAGATCTCTTCCTTATTAAAATGTTATCTTTTTTTGAACTAAATGGAAAAGACACGGCTTGTCCACTATGATCCGATTGGAGAGAGTTAATTATTTGCTTGTTTAAAAATTTACAATCGCAGAAAATATTATCTATACAGGTAGCTGAGGTTGCTGTTATTGTAGTCGGTTCTGTAAAAACATTAGCCAAATTAAATGATTTAAACAAGCCCTGCAGCCTACATTTGGAAGTTGAGTTTTCTAACAAATTTACATTAAAATCACCGCAAACTATGTGAGATTTTTTACTCGATTTTGATATTAATTTTAGTACATCTTCCATAACAATTTCAAAATTCTGAAGATTCTGGTAATTTGGTGGTCTGTAAACGCATACTATAATATATTTCTCCAACTCAACACAAGACAGCTCAATACAACATTCCTTCGAAAGTCCAACAACATCTTTGCGTTCTTTGGCCTTTATATGCTTCCGTAATAATATAAATGAACCCCCGCCATTGGTGGACTTTCGATTGAAAGCACTGGTAATATAATAATTTTCAAAATTAAAAAGCATTTAATAGTCTTTAAGCCAGTGTTCAGTCACACATAAAACATCAGTTTTTCTGTACTCCAGGAACAACTCAATTTCAACTTCTTTGCGTGAAAAACTTTGAATATTCTGATGAATAATCTCAAGTTGATTTACCTTTGACTGTGTCCTTATTTTAAAATCTTGAAATTTATTGCTCCTGGAAACATGAATATTGTTGTTTGTTATACAATTTATAACAGGGTCAGAAATATTTTTAACTAATAAATTCGCTGAATGTTTTATACAAAATTGTGAAGGATACAATGTACCTTTTGTCAAAATAAAGTTATTATTTCCGGAATATAAATTGCCAGAGGTGTAATCTGTTGTCCCAGTATTTAATTTAAATAATTGCATGTCAACACCTTAATTGGTGATTTGTCAATAAAAGAATTCTTTGCTAAATTTTTAGCAGTCACATTAAAATAAAAGAATAGCATAACAGCTATTTGTCTCTTAAAAGAGAAAGGAATTAAAAGTTGTCCTTTATAAAAATATGTTTTTCTAACAAAACTGTTAGTGTCAATGACATGTACATTATTTTTGTAGCAAGACCTAGTATGTAAGCACATATTTAACTTATATCTAATATTATTTTCTTGAGGTGACAACCTGTTACTATAGGGGAGTGTATAAAACACAATTTGCTTGATTTTGAAAGAAAGTAATGTATCATAGAAATGCAATAATTCTTTTTTATTTAAATTGCCCCTATTACCAACAAAAATTATAAGAGTCATGTTAGGACTTAATTTGGAACGACTTATTTTTGTCATCACATCGAAATATGAAGCATTAGGCATACAATGATTTATAACTGGTTGTCCCAACTGAGTATTTAATAGCGGACCCATGTCCTTTCCTATCTCGTCACAAAACATTATTACACTTTCCCTATCAGCAGTTTTACAATTTTTGTTTATACAATTAATTTGGGAACCATTAAATTGAACTGTCTTAGCAGCTTCCGATGGTGACTGACATTGAATATATTCTTATGTATTTAATTTTCTAACCTCAGAATGAGGAAGTCTTCAATATTGCTGTACACATGATGAGTAAAGCACTTTTTCATGCGGCATGACATGGGTTCAGCACGTAACTCATGTCATGCCGCATGATCGTCTGGGACCGCATAGAATTAATTGTTGAAATTAAATATTGTTTTCAGTTTGAACCCTCGGAATGTGACAAAATATATACAATATGCGACGAGTGTATTGAAAAACTACGAATCTCAACGGATTTCAAGATTGTCTGTGGTAAAAATATTAAACGTATGTTATTATCATTCCGTTTACCAAATTGAAATTATTATTACATAACAAATTCTAAATTGAATTATTTCATTTTCAGAGGAGCCATTAATTGAAAACGATGCCCCAATTAAAATAGAAAAAGTTTGGATTTATGCTTGCAGCGATAAAGGTAAGAAATATCTAATGTTATCTAAGTTTGCAGTAAGATCTCACATCGGTCAAGAGTAATAGCTTCCACGCTGTCGCTGTCCACGTCTGAAGGTTTGATGGAGTCCGAGAGCCGGCTCTAGGCGCTTCACCGCCCAACGTGGTGTACCTTTGATCCGATGGCCCTCCAAGACCCTCCAATCGCGAGGCACGGGCTAGCAAACGATACATACCGCCCTGTTGACGCACGTCCGTTTGGACCTATCCCCGTTTGGAACCGCGAGACTAGACGCAGTACACCTTACTTTTCAGTCACAGTAGGATTATACACATATATAACCGATCGATACACCGTAACGTATAATACATTGCGTCATTTATCTTCACAGAAGTACCGTTGATTAAAGTCGACGTAAAAGTTGAAAAGGAAGAGCTTGTCACTCCCAACGATGAAGACAATAACTCAGATGTAAATGTGGTTTTAGACGAAGTATCCAATCAAGATGGCAGAATTGAAGAGAGCCGAAACGAATTAGATGAAAACTTCAGTGAATCTGGTATATATTCTTAATTTATTTTCTAGGTAACAAACTTTGAGCACGAATGATCAAACAAAATAATTTTTATTTTTTAGAGAACGACAGACACGAGAATAAATGCAATATTTGCAATAAAACTTTTAAATTCAAAAAATGCCTAGAAAGTCACATGATGACGCACTTTAGACATCGCTGTGAAGTATGCAATAGATGTTATCAGAGCAAAGGTGGATTGCGTAGCCACGAAATTGTGCATAAGGATGAGAGAAAGTTTAAGTGCTCAATATGTAATAATGGGTTTACACTGAGCAGAAGTTTGAAGGCTCACATGGAAACACACAAGGACGGAAAACCGCACGAGCACCGCAATAGACAAATGTTGACGCATGCTGAGTTAAAAGAGCGCGACAAGAAGACATTTAAATCCAAGGACAAGCACATGTCGACTGTACATTCGGGCCTTAAGCCACCCACTCAGTGTGACATTTGCAAAAAGACATATAAATCCAAAAAGATTATACGCAGGCACATGATGGCTGTACATTTGGGCCTTAAGCCAACGCCCACTGAGTGCAACATTTGCAAGAAGACATTTAAATACAAACATAATTTAAGCAAGCACATGTCTGTTGTACATTTGGGCCTTTTGCCACCCACTCAGTGCGAAATTTGCAAGAAGACATTTAAATACAAGCGAGGTCTACGCAGCCACATGTCGGCTGAACATTTCGGCCTTAAGCCGACGCCCGCTGAGTGCTCAATTTGCAAGAAGACATTTAAACACAAAGAGAGTTTAAACAGGCACATGTCGGCTCTACATTCGGGTCTTAAGCCACCCGCTGAGTGCGACATGTGCAAGAAGACATTTAAACACAAACACAGTTTAAGCAGGCATAAGTCGACTGTACATTTGGGCTTGAAGCAAACACGCACCAAAAGAAAAGTTATTTAATACCGAAAATTTCTCGCTCAGTTATTTTATCCTTGAGGATCCTTTGAAAACGATTTTGCTATAAATGTTTAAAGGTTACATGTTTTTCGTGTCGCGTGTGGCCCCAGAGGTGCCTTAATTCTTTTTTAAAGGTTTCCTCTAAACAAAAGTACGTGTATTTTTTCACGTTTAGTCCAGTCATATTAGGCGTTTTCCTTCGGGATGAAAGATAAAAAGCTGTTAACTTGTATATAAATCTTTATTTTTGCATTCTGAATGTCCCAAAAGTTTGCCAGAATATCGTGACCGCGTCTTAACATATTCAAGGTCAAAGGTCACATAAATAGTTTTTTGCAAATATCTCTCTTTCTTATGGTTTTAATGCTATTTGCATTTATTATAAAAATTGTCGAGAATAAAATTCTCCCCAACTTATTTTCCAAACATTTTTAATGAATTTTGTTGTAACTTTGACTGTAAGTTATTTTGTATGTAACTTTGAGCTGCATTATACTTAACTTATTTCAACTTAATATTACAATTGTTTTGTGTTGTCTGACCTTTTGCACTTGGTGTAATGACCTAAAAGTCTACTTTGGTGACTGCTACTGGAACTTTTTGACTACAAGAGCTAAGTTTTCTGAGCTTGGGCTCAATATGTTAGTTATGACAAGACCTTACCGCTGGACTTGGTGGAGTGACCTAAAGGTCTACTTTGGTGACTGCTACTGGAACTTTTTGATTACAAAAGCCAAGTCTCTCCAATCTTATTTCATTTCATTTTCGATGCATTTTTCTAATTTAACTATTTGCTATTATTAACTAATTATAAACTGCTAAATTTAACTATAAACTCTTATAACTATATTAAGAGACAACAAGCGAGGTAAGATCTCGTTTTCCCCCGACATACTGCAACTCTTGAATTGAAGCTCTCAACCATATCATTAGTTTCATTGTACACGAAACTATAAGCGTGTAAAGAAAGCCGACGAGGCAAGTCTTCAATTTTTTGAAATACACCGTATGCTGACAGATCTGGTACCAAATTTTCATACCAGTTTTTATGTCATCATTGCAAAAATATGTTGCACATTTGGAATGGTCACCAAATATGTGGACCGTTAACGATATCATCATGTTTTATATTTTTTATTTTTTCTACTAAAGAAATATTATGTTTACTGGTCCAATATTTAATGCTGCTATCAATACCCCAGCGTATACGCAAGTAATTTTGTTTTACTATTTTACGGGCCCTTATGTGGTATGTAGCATTATTGGCATTATTGATACTAGCATATGTGCTCAAATCACCATCTGCAACATATTGTATGTATATGAGACCATGACTCTATAGATTTTTTGAAGCCCTCTGTTATAATAACAGCTTCCATCGCAGTCAAAGGCCCCTAAAAAATTTTAAAGCACTTATGTGTAGGTGCTGGCACTCTTTTCCGAAAAGCTCGTGAACAGATATTACACGTCTTATTTTTCACTGCGTAGTATAAAACTTTCTTTGATACTTGATTTGATGCACCAACTCCAGAAGATGCACTGTAGTTAGATCCATAAGAATGCTTGGACCAACATGAATCACCCGATACAGGGACCATTGGTATGCCATGATCATTCATGCATCCAATAGAAAGGGCATAACTTTTTTCTACTTTGCCAGCCTCGACCTTGCAATGCACTGCAGTTTTTTTTCACCATCGACTGATTGTATCATGCTTATTTTGATACAATCGTACCAAAATAGGTGGTATATTTATGTGACAAAGGACTGTGTTCAGCTGAGTAACTAGCACCAATCGTCATTATTCCTGCCACAACTTCCTCATTCACATCCATATTGTTTTCCGAATCGCTGGACGATTTTAACACAAATTTTGCACCACACATTCGGCACTTCATATCAAAAGTAATTAATCTCGATCCTTCCCATTCACGAGTTCAAGTGGAAAGATAAGTCGGGCCCTGGAGGCAGTGGCGTAGCTAGGTAACCAAGGGCCCTGGGGCAAATTAAAAAATGTGGCCCCACTGCTATGTAAACTGATTAGGTTTTATCAAATAAAAATATGAAATATACAAATACTTTAAAAATGCTAAGCTACTTAAGCTCTTTTTGTGCACTGCAGGGCAGGTAATAAAAATATTGAACAGTAACAACATAAATTACAATTAATACTTGGTGTAGGTTTGGCTAATAGAACGAAATAGAGAAGATTCAAGGGTTTATTATATAAAGGTCGGGCCTACCAACTGACTAAATAACAATTATATTTAAAAAAAAATCCTAGCTTTAGTTTTCGCAAAAGTATCATTGACTTCGTTTAAATCCAGGCTTGATGCGGTTTTGTTTTCAATTGCTATTAGCGATAAATGTCGGAGTCGAGTTTGGCCCATATTATTTCTTAAATATTTTATTATTATTTTTAATTTGCTAAATGACCTTCCAGCTGCTGCAGAAGTGACAGGAATTGTAAAGAATAATAACATTGCTGTAAATACTTCCGTTAGGTCGCATTCTAGCACTCCATATTTGCTCATTATTTCCTTACATAATTGGTGAACAGTCCATGCTTGAGTTAGTTGAGGTAAAACTAGGTGGTAAATATTAATAAATTGAAGTGAAAAACTAGGGCCTATTATATCTGAATATTTTCTTTGGAATTCGTCACACTTTTGTAATAAAGTTGCTTCATCAACATGTAATAAAAATGTTGGTGTTAGAAAATCGAATATAAGACAGACTGCACTCATACCAATAAAACGTGTATCTAATTGAGATATTACTGTGTCTAGTACATTAATGAAAATCTCAATTTTAAATATTATTTCTCGGTTTGGAAATCGGTGATCAGCAGCTAATTCATCAAAATATTTTTAACTTTTCTTTGCCTTTTTTCTTGAAAATGGGTATCAATACCATATTTTCTTACAGTTTCACTGGCTTTGCACTTGAATAATTCGAAATCATTTCTATAAATTTGCAACTTTGCTTTGGTCTCTGCTAAAACTTTACTCGCCTCGCCCAAATTGATCTCGCATTTTTGTAAAGTTTTGGATGCATAATTGATGTCGTTCAATACACTGTGCATGAACTCGCAAAGCAACACGAACTCGAAATTTAGTATTTTTGTTTTAATACTCTCTGCTTCACTACGCTCATCTTTATTAGGACTCTAGAACTATTTCTGATAATGCTTTGATAATATCACAATAACGAAGTTTTATTGCAGATATCGTATTGACCCCACTGGACCATCTAGTCGGATTTAGTTTTTTTAGAGTGGTGTCCGATTCGCCAGTGAATTTTGACAGTTGATGCTGTTTCCGAAAAAGTTATACAAATCTTACAAAGAATTTAGGGGAATTCCCTAGGCATAACTTTGAATTTCTCTCAACTGAGTTGTCATGATTAAAGTGGGGTTGCAACCTGTCATATTTATTTTGAAAATAGGAGAAATTTCCAAAAGTTCAGTTCGATCGAGATTTCTGGTAAGGATTCGAGGGCCCCCTGAGCTTGAGGGCCCCGGGGCACTGCCCCGCCTAGCCCCTAGGTAGCTACGCCACTGCCTGGAGAGAAACTACCTTAAATCCTGGAGTTAGCTCATTTTACATAAAGGAAACATTCCTTTATTTTTAAAAAGAAACAAAACTGCATTCAAAGATTTTCTAAAACTCGCTTGGCTCGCCCGGGACTCGAACCAACTAAAGTTAAAAAAACAAACACTCGCTATTTTATTATACTAATCGATAGGATTATTATTGAGGATAAAATTTCTCCAACAAACATTTGGTCTTACTCTCGTCTGTCGTCCAAGATATCCATGAAGAATACCTATTTAGTACACAAGTTCTTTAATGAACGTCATGTAAAAAATGCTATTTATGAAACCTGTTATGACACCGTGCAAGAGCTAAGGTTGTAGAAAATGTTAGGGGCATACACCACAACACTTTGCTGAAGGCTACAAGAAATGAATTTCAACGGAGACTAAATTTGTGTATCCGGAACGAGGGGTTCATTTCGAACAATTTATCAGTTAAATAATTTAAGTGTAACAAATTGATAACAAAATAAAGTTAATGTTAGATTTTACGATCATATTTATTTTTAAGACCAAATGTTTGTTAGAGAAATTTTATCCTGAATAATAATCCTATCGATTAGTATAATAAAACAGCGAGTGTGTTTTTTTTTATTTTAGTTGGTTCGAGTCCCGGGCGAGCCAAGCGAGTTTTAGAAAATCTTTGAATGCAGTTTTGTTTCTTTTTAAAAATAAAGGAATGTAAAATGAGCTAACTCCAGGATTTAAGGTACTTTCCCTCATGGCCCGACTTATCTTTCTACCCTGTATATTGCAGTTCCAATTTCTGGAAGTTTCTTTATAAAATAACCTATTTCTACCTAGCGTAAGTTATTATTTTAAGCAACTGATTTTACTGTTTAAAGGTTTCATTGTTTTCGGAATAAGATATAATAGGCTATTTGACACTATTAAAAATATGCTACGAAATGTGGTCATCCTATTAGGTAATAACATAAAAAAAAATATTTATCTCTATTTTATCCGAAAATATTTATAGATTTTGCAAAATAAACAAAATAATTTCAAATTATTTTTTATTTTATTTTATTTTTAAATTTCTTCAGCCTCAAGAACGCTCTGTGATTGGCTACGCCTCGCGTGACGTCACACGCACGTCAACATTGTTTATTGGTTTACTTGGCTGTGACGTCACGCAGATCATATGGCGTCCGCCATTACACAAACAGCGTTTTTAGCGCGAATATTGTAATTTAAATTTTAACACAATATTTTACGGAAAATACTGCAAATTTCGCAGCAATATACATGTGGTGTATTAATCATATACCAACGAATAATTTAAAACAACTTTTCAAAATCAGTCAAATAGCCTATTTAAAAGTCATTTAAATATGTTCCAAGCCTAAAATCTATTCCTTTACTCTATCTATGGTTTACGCTGGCAAATGGCTGGCAACCATCTGGCAACATGATAATTTTGGTCTATTCCCAGTAGTTCGGTTAACAGTCCGGTTGACAAAAATATTTAATGAAATCCTAACATCAGGACAGATTCGGGAACAGTGGGAAACCTCACACATAATCCTTATATACAAAAAAGGTTCAAAAGAAGACCTATCGAATTACAGACCAATAAGCTTGATGTCAAACATATATAAGGTTTTTTCCAAGATATTATTAGACCGGATGAGCACCACATTGGACGAAAACCAACCAATGGAACAAGCTGGCTTTAGGAAAAATTTCGCCACAATAGACCACATACACACAGTCAAGCAAGTCATAGAAAAGTACAGTGAATATAACAAACCAGTGTATATGGCTTTCATTGATTACACTAAAGCGTTTGATAGCATTAAACATGAGGTGATATGGGAAAGCCTAGAAAAACAGGGAGTATCTAAGGCTTATATAAACATCATAAAAAATATATATGCCAACTGCAAAGCAAGAATACAAATGGAAACACTTGGAGAAACATTCAAAATAGAAAGAGGTGTTAGGCAAGGTGACCCACTGTCTCCCAAGCTATTTTCTGCTGTGCTTGAAAACATATTCCGAAAACTGGAGTGGAACGATTTTGGACTAAAAATTGACGGAAGAAGACTGCATCACCCTCGATTTGCAGACGACATTGTCTTGTTCGAAGAAAACCCTCACAAGCTTGAAGAAATGATACAAGATCTAAACAAAGAAAGTGAGAAGGTCGGGCTGGCAATGAACACAGGAAAAACAAAGCTACTATCGAATTCAACACCCTATGAAATAAAAATCAATGACCAACCTCTGGAATATGTGGAAGAATACATATATCTGGGACAATTAATTTCTCAAAGTGACCTAACTACCAAAGAAATCAAAAGGAGAATAGCCAACGGATGGAAAAGATATTGGTCACTGAGGGAGATTATGAAAGCAACAGATCTCAGTAGAAAAATTAAATGCAAAGTTTTCAATACCTGTGTCCTCCCCTGCCTCACATATGGCTGCGAAACCTGGGCCCTTTCTAAACATCACAGAGACATGTTAGAATACTGCCAAAGAGCCATGGAAAGAAGCATGCTGGGAATCAAAAAAATGGATAGACAAAGAAACTCATACATAAGAGCTAGAACAGGTGTGATAGACATTCTCACTAAAATTGATCAAATGAAATGGAGATGGACGGGTCATATGTTAAGGAGCACCCATGAAAAATGGAGCAGAATATTGACCGAATGGTACCCCAGAAACGGAAAACGAAATAGAGGTCGACAACGCAAAAGATGGGAGGACGAACTGAAATTAACAGTAGGTTGCAACTGGAGAAGAGTTGCAAAGGATAGAGAGCAATGGAAATTGTTAGAGGAGGCCTTTGCCAAGAGGCACACCGAACTCCGGGACATATTATAGCAAAGCATAATATAAGGAAGAAATATTTCATATGAAAGGAGTGTCGGGATATAGGGGCTATATTATTATTATTATAATAAAGTGCATGAGAAACATGAGCCTAACAATTGTAATCTGCGTGAAAATAGATTCAAAAGAAGAGAAAATTTCAGTAGACAATTGTTGACGCATGCTGGGATAATAGAGTGCGACATTTGCAAAAAGACCTTTAAATACAGACAGAGTTTAAGCAAGCACATGTCGGCTGTACATTTGGGCTTTGAGTTTAAGTGCGACATATGCAAGAAGATATTTAAATACAAGCAAGGTCTACGCAGCCACATGTTGGTTGAACATTTGGGCGTTAAGCCACCCATTCAGTGCGAAATTTGCAAGAAGACATTTAAATACAAATATTATTTAAGCAAGCACATGTCGGGTGTACATTCGGACCTTCCACCCACTCAGTGCGACATTTGCAAGAAGACATTTAAATACAAGCAAAGTCTACGCAAGCACATGTTGGCTGAACATTTGGGCCTTAAGCCACCCACTCAGTGCGATATTTGCAAAAAGACATTTAAATATAAACAGAGTTTCAGCAAGCACATGTCGGCTGTACATTCGGACCTTCCACCCGCTCAGTGCGACATTTGCAGGAAAACATTTCAATCCAAGTCTAATATTCGCAGGCACATCTTGACTGTACATTTGGGCTTTAAACCAACACTCACTACCACTGAGTGCGAAATTTGCAGGAAGACATTTAAATATAAACAGAGTTTAAGCAGGCACATGTTGGCTCTACATTCGGACCTTCTACACACTCAGTGCGACATTTAAAGACAAGAAAAGTCTACGCAAGCACATGTCGGCTGTACATTTGGGTTCGGAGTTAACGCCCTTTGAATGTGACATTTGCAAAAAGACATTTAAATACAAACAGAGTTTAAGCAAGCTCATGTCGGCTGTACGTTTGGGATTGAAGCGAACACGCACTTAATGAAAAGTTATTTAATACATATATCAAAAGAAAAGAAAATTTCTCATTCAGGTATTTTATCCTTGAGGATCCCTTGAAAACGTTTTTGCTAAATTTGAATTTGCTATGTTGGTAAATTTATCTGACGGCAACTTTCATTGCGGTAGAACTCAGCAACTATTGATTTTACAAAAAAAAATAATACAAAAATTGTAGCAAATTGTATGCTGTACAACTTTGATTATTACATTTTTTTCGTATTTCTAAAAATTATCGAGATATTTTCCCAACACAAAAATTTAGTCTCAATAGACTATATCTCGGCAAATATTAACAATGGAGAAAAACGTTTCAAATAAAAAAGATGGGAAATTAATTTTATACTTGACAGTCTAATCCAATCAAAAAATCAATTAGCAGGATTTTTTCCAGATAGAACCCATTTTTGAGCTAAAAATCTTAGAACTTTTTTATATGCAGTAGGAAAGACGATGATTCAACCTCAGTGGTATGCATGGACCTCAAGCTCACCGTCTGCGCCGCTCTGACGGCCGTCATTGCTTAAGGGCACACTGTATCTCGAAAGCTCGGCCCTTATTTACATTGTCATCTTTTTTGTTTAGAATTCTCAATGGATCGACATGGGGTTTTTTATGTTGGGTCGGCAGATGACTAAGCTTGCTTATTCTAAACTAAGATTGGCAATAAATAACGCCGAAAAAAAAACTACCAATTTTTGTCTCCTGTAAACTTACACAGGCTGTATTTGCTAAAGTATTGATCGTAGAGTAAAAATGAATATATCCAAATTTGTAGACAATTTTATGTAGAAACTTTTGTCAGATGTCAAATCTTTTGTCAATCATAATGCTATTCCTACAGATATTCGCGATAATTATGAGAAAAACCTGCCCCCCCCCCCCCCCCACACCCTCGGACAACCCCCCACCCTTGAGGACTTAGTATATTTTTTTCCGCCCAACCGAAATAAATGCTCGCTACTATCATTGCAGCGCTTGATTACAAACTTTATTAGTGGCCCTACAGGTAGAAAATACAGTATTGCCTAGGGACCCCAGCTCCTGCGGGAAAAGGAGTACTAGGGTCCGGAAGTTACTTATTATCTAAAATTTATTTATTTATTTGTTGCTTAAATCTAACATGCATTTCTTACATCTAGGCTAATTCTAGTTATGCTAAAGTCAATAAATATTTATTTATTTTAAAACTAATGCTATTCACAAGGAGATTATAAACTTTGATAGTGAACAAGAAATACCTAGAGATGATGCGGTACAATGCTATTCACATCAGTTATTTTATTACATGTATGTCAAGTGTTTTTGCTGGTGACAATATTGTTATTTCAGGCTTAATTGTTAATTACATTACTATTTTGTGGTATTGTTTTCAATTATTCAATGATGTTAAAATTCACTCATTATTTTCATACAAGGAAGTTTCTTAATGTGGTCCAAGCCTATTCGACTATAGTTATGCGTACTAGACTTTTGAACCGTTTCCTCGGACGACAATGGAGACAATCTTGTCCGCGAACCCGAGGAATCGGCTCCGGGAGTTCTTGTGCAAAACATGGATAACGGTTTGGTCAGATGTGTTATCACATGGGCAAACCGGGCTGTCCGCCAGGCCAAACATATACAGATACGATTTAAAGCCCCCGTGTCCAGTAATCAGTTGTGCTCTCAGGTTAGTGGCGGGCCGCATGGCTCGAACGATAGGGTACGCCGCGCGCACGTCGGGGAAGAACACTCGGGTAACCTCGCCAGTTGCCGCTGCTAAGTAAATATGCTGCCACTCGGTGATTGTAGTATCCCTGATGAGGCGCTTTGCCATGGACAGCGGGAACCTGTCGTAGCACAGAGCAGTTTTGTCAAGGACCGCCGCATCCTTGCGTGTGCAAGGCCTTTGGATTAAGGCCCATGTGCGTGCCCCAAATGGGCCTTAATCCAGAGGAACTCTCGAACTTTATTTTCCTGCGCTGCGGTGGCCAACAGTTTCCTAATTTCAGGGACGAGCGGATTCAGGGAAACACCAGAACAGATCGCCTCCAACGAAGATCTTGAATTCGAGAGGATGTGGCATTTGCCGTGAATTGTGGTCTTTTTTAGGGCCTCCCTGATGGCGAGTAATTCGGCCTGGTACACGGAACAGTAGTCCCCTAGTTTCCACTTATGGCTCCTGAGCTCCGTGTGGCCTTGCCATATTGTTACTGCCGTACCCACCTTCCCATCAATTTTGCTTCCATCGGTAAAACCCGGATAGCACCAGCCGCGGCAAGCGAGTGCATGTCTTCCTCTGTGGTTACCATACCATCATTGAGTCTTTCTATGTTGGATGGATGGCCCAGCTCGTGACACTGCCTCTGAGCTGGAGCGCTCTTTATGGTAGTTCGTACAAAGGACATCCTCCCATTGTCAGGAACAGGCGCTGAACCTCTTTGGCTCTGAGATTCAACGGGAGGAGTCCGGCTAGAAGGATAACTGATTTACTCGACACTGTTTTGTGCATTTTAGCTATTTTAATAGAGAATGTACGAGTCAGTCAGGTGAGCATTCTGGCTGCGTACTTCCTATCGGCGACTCCCGCCCAGACATTAGCGCCGTATAAAACGGGTGGTTCGACCGCCGCGACGTACATGGTACGCAGAATCGCCGAATTCAGCCCCCACTGAACTCCTGCAGCCCTGGTTAAGAGCTTGCTCAGCGAGATTGCCCTGCCCTTTGTCAACTCCAAGTGTGTGGCCTAAAATTCAAATGTCTGTCAAATGTGTGTTGACAGGAACCCAGGAACTTGACAGTGTCGCTGGGGGGAACCGTAGTGCCACCAAACTCAACTATTGGAGAGTCGAACTTTAGTTTTTTGGTGACGACCAGTAATTTGGTTTTCTGAGTTGCAAATTTTAACTTGGTCGTGTCGCCCAGAGAGACCGTTGTTAAGGGAGGAAGCCACCTACTCTCCGGTGTCACCAAGGGCAATCAAAACGAGGTCGTCCGCGAACGCCTGAATGTGAATCCGGGGGCCCGACCCCAGCTCTTCCAGGATTGGGTCCACCAGGATATTCCAAAATAGCGGTCCGCATACGGATCCCTGGATGCAACCCTTGTTGGTGGTCTCCTCATAGGTTACGCCTGCATAATTTATTCTGAAGGGTATTGGAGTTAAATAGTTTGAGACCAGTTTCACAACACTGACATCGACGTCCCTGTCCAGCATTTGGTAAAGGATGGCCGGCCACCAGGCATTGTCAAAGGCGCCCTCGATGTCCAGCGAGACCATTCCCACAATCTTCTTGTTTTTAACAGCTTGGTGTAGTCTAGAGTGGATATCATGCAGGGCATCCTGTGTCCCTCGATGCGGCAAAAAACTGTACTGACGATTACTGATTTTCCCCTCAGTCAGCAGGTACCAAACAATTCGTCGAGACACTATCTTTTCCAGTGCTCTCCCCAAAATTGGAAGAAGTCCGATCGGTCTATAGGACTTTGGAATCGAGTAGTCTTCCCGTCCGGGCTTAGGGAGAACCTTGATCCACGCTGTTTTCCAAATTTTTGGGAAATATGAGTGGTGCAAACAAGCGTTAAAAATTCCCATCAACGGCGAAGGAGCCACCCTGAACGCTCTGCTACAGATGTCGGATGAGAGGCCATCAATCCCCGGTGCCTTCCTGGGGTTCATGGAATTAAGAACTGAATCTATTTCATTATGAGTTATTCCAGTTATTGGTGGTTGACCTCCATCTCCAGAGAAGGAATCCAGGTCCCGAATCGCATCCCTCATTCTGCTGTGTATCATCGCTATCAGTAGTGTCCTGCGGGAAGAAAACTGAAGCCAACATCCTGGCCGATTCGATGGGTGTCTGAGTTGCTCTCAGCTCGTCCTTGAGGAGAAGGTCGGGTGGCTTGGACTCCGCTTTGCGCAGGACTTTATATGCGCTGGTCCAGATATCCTCCCTCCGTTGATCGCCACAGAAGCGTCTCCAGCTCTCAGTGCAGGTCGACTCGACCAGAGATTTATATTTTTCCTTCTGGGCATCTGGATACCGTAAAGTATAATTCTACCAATTTTCAAAACTACACGATTTATTTCCCCTGATTTTTCTAATTTGCTTGGGCTTAATGCCTTGTAACTTAATTTTAATATTTTTAAACGTTGTATTGTTACATCGATCTGAACGTAGGCTGTTGATAAGGCGTGGGTCAATGTAAGATTAAGAGGCGAAAGCCGGCGCAGCGACG
Source organism: Synanthedon andrenaeformis (assembly GCA_936446665.2). Taxonomy (NCBI): domain Eukaryota; kingdom Metazoa; phylum Arthropoda; class Insecta; order Lepidoptera; family Sesiidae; genus Synanthedon; species Synanthedon andrenaeformis. The sequence continues at coordinate 307,100 of OW387804.2, read as the reverse complement.
AGACGCACAACCCACCCGTACGACATAACATCTCTGTATAATAACCATATATAATTAAAGTACTTTGTGATAATAACAATAATCTGTGCGTACGACGATCAGCGCTATACTGCCGCCCGTCGCCCGCGCACGGACCCTCTAAATATTTCTTTAGTTAAAATAAGATAAATATGGATAGTGGCTTGAAAAATTATTATTTTAAATAATTATTTGTACAGTATATAGGTCTAATCCATACCAACATTTAAAAAAAGAATCATGCAAATTTTCAGCCAAAAACGACTTCAATTTAGATTTTTTTTCACATAGTAGTTAAACAGTTTGAACAATATTATTTGTACCTTATATAGATAAAATATCAATAAAAAACTTTTTTTTTTCGGAAAATGTTGACTTATGAAAGAGGAGATAGCCTCTGAACATCCGGTTTGGCAACCGATTGGCTCTTAGTAGCGCCTTAAGGCCAGGCCCTATGAAACTAAGGGAACTTTAAATAAATGTGCTGAGTCAACCACATATCTGATCAATGTGGAATTTACATATATATATTTTGAGACCTTTATCTGTAGATTATCAAGTCAGAAACATAATTAGGTGATTTTCATTCGATACATTTTTTGATCGAAATCGGCGCCTTTTCCGGAGAATATTACATTTTTCTACTAAACGGCTTGAGTTATATCGCCAAAAAACTGCTCGTAGCAAGGAAACATTGTTTACCAGTGATTGTCAAAATAAAATAAACTTAGGTTTATTTTTACTCCTATAATTAACGAAAACAATTTTGAGACTTACGTTGTTTAGTTCCGAGCTAGTGCACACCAAATCATGCTTCAAATAATGTACGCAATATTCAACCTTACGTAAGCTGTATCTTGCGATATATTAAAAAAAATCCTAGAGAGCCGCCGAGCAACTTGTAACTCTCGGGTGGCGGGACGTGGGCGGAGCGAGCGTAGGAATTTTTTTCGTGGGGCCTGCTCTTAACATATCACTGGAGGGAATGTACTAAAAGAGCCAGGGTAAATAAAATTATGAAATACTAGCTGGCGCCCGCGACTTCGTCCGCGTTGAAAAAGAAAAAAGTAGCCTATCCTGCAGTGATATGTTAAAGTTAGTGTTAAACTAGATCCTGTATTGAATGTAAAAAAATAAACTTTAAATGGCTGTCCTGTAAAATTACAAAAAGTGTAGTTATGCCCTTGTCTTGCCGAATAAAAATTGAACTTTAAGTCACGATAACCAGGGGTTTTTGAGTTATTTGTTATTTTATCTTAACTAACACATCATTTGGCATGATTATCGTTTTTATTTTAATAAAATAGACCCACTACTTTGGAAAAAAACGATTTTTTGTAAATAGAGTCATTAGTGAGTAATCAAAATCTTAATTCATCAATAAAGTACATAAAAAAATAATTTAATTTTTTTTTTCTATTTTTTGTCGATAATTTTTGATCTAGTTTCACCCCCTTTTGGGGTTGCACTTTATCGAGGGACACACTGTATAATCACTACGGTTTTTACTAAAACGTAGTGATTATATACTCTGGTTTTTACCTTTAGGTAGATTAAAATAGGGATACGAACGAAGGTTATGGCTCTAGTACAAGTTGGCCCAACGCATTCGCCGAGCGCGTTCGGCAGATTTTCGTGGTGCTGTTCACACGTTGGGTGTGTTTCATTCTGCGTTGGTCGCTAGATGAAGATGGACGTTAGGGCGATTGCGGCCGCTGCAATATACTTGTACAGCGCTTTCAAATTTTATTTACGCACTAGCTGGTGCCAACGACTTCGTCCGCGTTGAAAAATATTAAGTAGTCAATCCTGTGTCCCGTACCTCCAAATGTTTATCTACCAAGTTTCATGAAAAACAGTTAATTCGTTTTAGAGTTATGGAGGAACATACTGTCGCGGTATAGAAAAAAAATGGAATGGGTGATAAATTAAAGATGAGACTCTTCCGCGAACAATTATTTATTTAACACTTTACTAATTACACGTGGGATACAATTCACAGAATACAATTTTATAGGTTGAGAGATCAGGGACGTGGGTTATTGAAAGTCGGTAATTCACGATACAGCCTCTAGCTCGCTCGTTGACCCGATACGAAAAGGGGGGAAACCTAACTTTGGTGTGCCGCACGACGTCAGGAGCCGGTGGGTAAGTTGGTCCGGCTACGAAGGTCAGCAGCGGGTGGCGGCGAGCGGCGTCAGCCAAGCAGCTGCTTCCCCGGAGTCTTCAGCCGGGACGAAGAAGCGGTGAGTGTGGCTCGGAACCTCCGGAAGAACCTCGGAGTGTGGCTGGCTCGTCAACCCGTTTGTTGGAATATGGCTGGCTCGTCAACCCGTAAGTCGAAGTTGGAGCGGGACTTCAACCCGAACGTCGAACCCTGGAATATGCCAGTATTGTGCCGGTGTACAACGATGCTCCTTTAGAAAGGTCTCGCGTACCCACCGGCCCGGGCGAACACCAATAGCTATACAAGCAACTACTGGCCGGTGGCGCGAGACCTTTACAATTAAAAAGAAATAGGAATAGCTATAATTTTATCAATTTACAATATTAAGCGGACGGCGGCGACGGTCGGTCGCCCTCGTCCGGTCAACAGGCAGGCTGTCTGAAGCTGTAAGGAGTCGGCACACAAGCATACACAATATCACAATGAGCTAAGTAAGCTGGCTAGAACAATGAAGCTAGGCTTAGCTGAGACGGATAAAAGACTTACCCTAATTTGGGGCGTAGATAAGTGGCACTAATATAAACAACTACATTTTAAATTATAAATTATAACAGCTAATTATCATAAAACAGGCGCGAGGTGCAGCCTGCAAACTATTTCAAATTTGATACTTGTAACTACATTGTGGCCAGTGTGGCCGAGCGCGGCGTGCTCCGTATTTTAAAGGGCCGCGGGGTGGGGCGAGACGCGCCCCCCTCGCATATGGATTTTGATAATTTTAGTGGGTAATAAAATAACTAATTACGCGGGTAATGAGAAATGAAGGCCAACATTACCAAATAAGGTCATATCGAAGCGCATGATGAATTTTTAAATTTAAGGTAGGACAATACATCGCGCTTCGTACTACCTGACTCCCGTTTAAATTAATAATTATACGAAAGGTAATTGAACAAAAACAATAATTTTATAGGAGTTTCATATACGAAACTACTATACTTTTATAAGGAATTCAATATTTAATTATGTACGGGATTTTATACCGTTACAATACATACATACAGAAAAAAATTCTAAAAATCGTCAATTTAGTTTCAGTATCATGTATAGAGCCTATAAACACGATATCTCTGAAAACAAAGTAACTTACTCCATGACCGACCCTTACAGATTTATTATTAGTATTGATGGTCGGACGACCATACAATATATGGATTAGAAAAAATTCATTGTGAATCAAAGAACCTAAATATTTCCTCATTACTCCATGACGCCATGTTCGTGAAACAATAATTTTTAATTATTAAGCGCGATACTACAATCTACTCCGACGCTTAACTATGAACTGATCACTTGGCCAACGTGTGATCGCTGTTTGCAGCTTGCGCCAATTTTCTTTGATGTGTGCACGGAAAACCGACACTAATCGGGTCGTCGGCCAGTGTTGGCCGCAAACGCCAAATACACACAAAACGGCCCAGCCCAGTACACGTTGGGCGAATGCGTTGGGCCAACGTGTATTAGAGCCATTAGATAGTAGATACCATAGACACTACTGTAAATACTATCAATGCCAAAGACCACCATTATATTGATAATAGCACAGTATTTAGTATTCTGTTTCATCTTATTCGTAATGTCAAACTTTTGAATGTCATTCTTTTGCCAGAAAGTCAAGCAACTTAGTTATTACTAGCGATCCGTTCCCGGCTTCGCACGGGTGCAATTTTTTTTCTGCAAATTAAACGTAGAAACCTTCCTCGTTAAACGCTCTTCCCATTAATGAAAATAGTATAAAAATCCGTTCGGTAGTTTTTGAGAATCGCAAACATACAGACAGACAGACGCGGCGGGGGGACTTTGTTTTATAATATTAAAAAACGTAAATTTAATAATGTTGTCTGCGTGAGCGAATTGATTTTTGTTTAATTGTGCGTAACTTTGTCTTTTTCCTGTGTATATTAGTTCAACTGAGATAAGAGAACGCAGTTCGGCGAAATATGGGTATATATCAAGCTGACTGATGATCGTTAGGCAGAAAAGATAAATGTTTCAACTTATTCGTGTACATAGACTTTTCGAGTTTAATGAGAATGATGCTTATGCATTAAGATAGCCTCACTCTACTTCCTTCGAAATAAATATAACAAATCACCCATCAGGTTTAACAAATTTTTAAATTTCTAAAAATTTTGACGATGTTCTGAAATTTCAAAAAATCTTATTAAATTATCTGAAAAAGTGAAGAAAGTTTTCATAGAATTTTCTAGAAACTTTTGAAATTTTTCGAGAAACTTCTAGAATTTTCTTAAAACTTCTAGAATTTTCCATAAACATCTAGAATTTTCTAGAATGTTAGCGAAAAAAAATCCGTTCCTATTAATAATACATAATGAGCGACTCAGCCAAAGAAAAGATATGCCACAAAGAGAACTCATCGTATTGCATGAACCTTCGTTTCAGTTGTTAACAACAAATGCAATTGTTATGAACGAAAAAATTCTTTTTTTTATTGTCACAGGGTTAGTAACTTTTTTTCAGTAAAAGAAAAAATATCGCGTTTAAAAAACTCGAATATATTGCATAGATCCCGTTTTTTATTGTTTATAGCGGCCCGCTCCCGGCTTCCGGGGTGTATTTTTTCTAAAATAAACGTAGCATAAGTTACTCCTTATTACATCAGCTACCTGCCAATAAAAGTCCCGTCAAAATCGGTCTAGCTATTTCAGAGATTAGCCGGAACAAACAGACAGACAGACAAAAATTGTAAAAAATGTTATTTTGGTGTATGTACCGCAATTTACATAAACAAAAAGTAGCCTATGTTACTCCTGACGACCCCCTCTTCATGTCTGCAAAGTTTCATCGAAATCGCTTCAGCCGTTTCTGAGATTACCCCGAACAGACAGACAGAAAGACAGACAGACAGACAAAAATTCTAAAAAAAATTATTTACGTTTTAACAGCATGCGAATGACTCTCTAAGCTTAGTTTGAGGCAGTTTTTCGCAAATCACAGACAGACACTCTGATTTTATTTATATAGATTCTATGCAAGCAACTTTAAATTTGTGCGTAGGGCGTGGTGTTGATTATTTACATAAATTATTTGGATTTTCTTTAATATAAAATCGCACATCGACATAGTGTATAGCTATTTAACATAATAATTAGTGAAATAGTGACATTAACAAATGGCTGCAACATTAAAGCAAACACCGTTATGCAGATGTTGTCACAAGTATGGTGTATTCAAGAGTCTATTTTCCGACTATACCTACAACGAGAATGAGGTTGAAAATTATTCTCAGATGTTGCACGCTACATTCGGAATCTCAGTAAGTTCTCTGTTACTCCTAATGATACAATAAATATTTCTTCTTATTTATTTAATTTTCTAAACTCAGAATGAGGAAGTCTTCAATATTGCTGTACACATGATGAGTAAAGCACTTTTTCATGCGGCATGACATGGGTTCAGCCAAGTTCAGCACGTAACTCATGTCATGCCGCATGATCGTCTGGGACCGCATAAGAATTAATTATTGAAAAATTAATTAATACAATTTTGATATTATTGTTTTCAGTTTGAACCCTCGGAACGTGACAAAATATATACAATATGCGACGAGTGTATTGAAAAACTACGAATCTCAACGGACTTGAAGAATGCCTGTGGGAAAATTATTAAACGTATGTCATTATCATTCCGTCTATCAAACGGAAATTATTATTAGCTAACAAATTCTACATTGAAATATTTAATTTCCAGAGGAGCCATTAATTGAAAACGATGTCCCAATTAAAATAGAAAAAGTTTGGATTTATGCTTGCAGCGATAAAGGTAAGAAATAGGTTATCTAAGTTTGCAATAAGATCTCGCATCGGTCAAGAGTAATAGCTTCCACGCTTTCCACGTCTGAAGGTTTTATGGGGCCCGAGAGCCGGCTCTAGGCGCTTCACCGCCCAACGCGGTGTACCTTTGATCCGATGGCCTTCCAAGACCCTCCAATCGCGAGGCACGGGCTAGCAAACGATACATAGCGCCCCGTTGACGCACATCCGTTTGGACCTATCCCCGACTCAGAACCGCGAGACTAGACCCAGTACACCCTACTTTTCAGTCACAGTAGGATACACATATATAACTGATTGTTACACCTTCACGTAAAATACATTGCGTCATTTATCTTCACAGAAGTACCATTGATTAAAGTCAACGTAAAAGTTGAAAAGGAAGAGCCTCCCACTCACAACGATGAAGACAATCACTCAGATGTAAATGTGGTTTTAGACGAAGTATCCAATCAAGATGGCCGAATTGAAGGGAGCCGAAACGAATTAGATGAAAACTTAATTGAATCTGGTATGTATGACTGTTCTTAATTTATATAGGTAACAAACTTTGAGCACCAATGATCAAACAAAGTAATTTTTATTTTTTAGAGAACAACAGACACGAGAATAAATGCAATATTTGCAATAAAACTTTTAAATTAAAAAAGTACTTAGAAAGTCACATGAAGACGCACTTTAGACATCACTGTGAAGTATGCAATAGAGATTATCAGAGCAAAGGTGAATTGCTTAGGCACGAAATGGTGCATAAGGATGAGAGAAAGTTTAAGTGCTCGATATGTAATAATAGGTTTACACTGAGCAGAAGTTTGAAGGCTTACATGGAAACACACAAGGATGAAACACCACAGGAGTGCGGCCGGAAATTCAAAGTCAAGAAAAGCTTATTAAGGCATCCTCAAAACATGCACGTGGGTGTAAACAAGTGCAGTTGCCAGTATTGTGATAAAGGATTTATGATGAAAGGTAGATTGGTTGCACATGAAATGATACACATGGGTGTAAAACAATACGAATGCGAAAAATGCATTAAATCGTTTAGAAGCAAAGATAATTTGGTAAGTCATAATAAAGTGCATGAGAAACATGAGCCTAACAATCGTAACCTGCGTGAAAATAGATTCAAAAGAAGAAAAAATTTCAATAGACAATTGTTGACGCATGCTGGGATAATAGAGTGCGACATTTGCAGAAAGACCTTTAAATACAGACAGAGTTTAAGCAAGCACATGTCGGCTGTACATTTGGGCTTTGAGTTTAAGTGCGACATATGCAAGAAGATATTTAAATACAAGCAAGGTCTACGCAGCCACATGTTGGCTGAACATTTGGGCCTTAAGCCACCCACTCAGTGCGACATATGCAAGAAGACATTTAAATCCAAGGATAATATACGCCAGCACATGTTGACTGTACATTTGGGCTTTAAGCCAACGCCCATTAAGTGCAACATTTGCAAGAACACATTTAAATACAAACATAATTTAAGCAAGCACATGTCTGTTGTACATTTGGGCCTTTTGCCACCCACTCAGTGCAAAATTTGCAAAAAGACATTTAAATATAAACAGAGTTTAACCAGGCACATGTCTACTGTACATTCGGACCTTCCACCCACTCAGTGCGACATTTGCAGGAAGACATTTAAATCCAAGGAGACTATACGCAAGCACATGTCAGCTGTACATTTGGGCTTTAAGCGAACACTCACTAAAAGAAAAATTATTTAATACTGAAAATTCCTCGCTCAGTTATTTTATCCTTGAGGATCAGTGATATGTTAACAAGACAGGATGTGCCTTTGCCATACTACTAGTGACAAAAAAATGGTCCTCCAATTTGCAAATTAATTTGTTTTCATAGCCATCTTAATACTTATTTTTATTTCTTATTGGCGTATTCTGTTATTGTAGTGTTCTCATTGGTTGGTAATTGACTGTGTCACATCTGTGTCAAACTCATTGAATGTTGTAAGCAAAAACAAACTTCTATCTCTTAACGGCAGTAAAAAACTAAAAACAAACCTCGTGTAGCGCATGCCATCTCTTTCTTCATTGAGATAAATCACGACGTTAGATAGAGACAACGACATTATTCTTTTGCGAGTCAAAATTTTTATACGTGTAAAATCAGTCAGGGCCGAATTTGAGATGTGAATATTATTTGTTAAAATACTTATTAAGATTAAGTGCAAGCAAATAATAATAAATTATTTAATCTTTATTTAATAGTAAATAAAGATTAAATAATTTCGTTGTGAAGAAAATATATGTATTTTATTATGAATAATATAACTTTATTAAGTTTAATAATATTATTAGTTTAATAACTTTATTATTTGACGACACGTTTGGTCTAGTGGCTAGTAACCCTAGCTGTTAACCAAACGGTCGCGGGTTCGAATCCTGCTAGGGGCAAATGTTTATGTGTTAACATTTATCTTTGTACCTGAGTCATGGATGTTTGTATTTATAATATGTATGTATTTACAAAAAAAAAAGTAATCTATGTAGTATATCAACTGTCTGGTATCCATAATACAAGCATTAGTTGCTTAGTGTGGAACTAGATGGTGCTGTGTGGAATCTGTGAAGATATTTATATATTTATATATCTTTTTAAAAAAATAAAAAAGTTTTAAAATAATTTAAAAAATATTTTAAATAATGTATTTTTAAGAATTTTAAAATAATGTAGTTTAGAATCCGCCGATTCGATTACACCTGCTGAGAAGAATCGGCAAGAAACTCAACAGTGGTTTAAATTAACTTAACTAATTGTTTTTATTTTAAATAATCTTATTGTCCTTGGAACAAAATTAATTTGTTTAATTTTCGTCTTTTGCTGCAGACGACCATTGCTTCGCTTTTAGCTTCATAATGCATTCTACAATTGATGTATTTATGAATTATAGTCCGAATTAAATGTAGGCGACGATTGAGTACTGGGGGTTGTGAATATGAATGTTCTTTTAGTGAAGAAAATACGTCAATATAAATAAATTTTTCAAGGGATTTGGAAGCTATGTAACTGAAGTTTTTGTTTTGTTTTTCTGATTATTTCTTCCGTATGTAAACAGATAACAAAAACGTCTTCAGATGAAAAACAAAGCCCACCCATATTTTTTATTGAAATTAATTTGTGGAACCACATTTTATTATTTGTTATCAGAGCTTGTATACAATGTTCACATCTTAATTTTTTAGACGACATAGCAATCCAGCCTGCTATATAACCTACTATAAAATGAGACTTGGGTGATATTACAGAACTTTCCTTTAACATTGATGAGAAAATAGCACAATTTTGTTTGTAATCAGCTTCGTTAATAATCAAAGACAGATTTAGTTCTTTTTCCTTATATCACTAATTTCACTATCATTCCCATGCATTATTGCAGTTTCATTAATAGTTTTAGTAGATGAACAAGTGAGAATAGTAAAATTATCCAAAGGATTACCCGTAAATCCCGATTTCAGTTCTAAATGGTTCAAAGTTTTTTGTAAACACCCTTGAACTGTTTATAGTCCAGGAGCCGGTAACACTGAAAGTCCCGTCATAGCGGAATCAAAAAATTTTTATTTAAATAAATAGAACGTAAGTATAGGAATAGATTAAGCTCGGTATGCGTGGATTCCTATTGCCGAAACAATGTGAAAAAAAAAAAAAAATTAAAAAAATAGAAAAATGTTTTACCGTCATCGCGGATATTAATTTTTTTTTTGTATTCGACAGTAAATTTTATTGGCTTTTAGAAAAAAATCACGCAAACCACTTTTTCTTGCCGGAAGGGTCTGGCATACCCACTTAAAGTGTGTGATGAGGGCTAAAATTTCTCCACCATGCCGGAAACCTTTTTTTTTTTTTTTATTTTATTCATTTTTATGTAATTTTTAAAAATAGCTTGGTATGCGCGCTCAAAAACTGCCGGAAAAATCCCGCATACCATCTTGAAGTGCATAAACTATATTAGCATCTACTCCAAAATGTACGATGTTCAATATATTTATTTTGGAGTAAATGCTTTTTGTCGAATAAGATGTCTTTTTCTCTGCTTAGGTTTAAAAGAATATGAGGATTAATATGATTTAAGGAATAATAGGAAAATTGAAACAATAAAATAATATTGAAAAAATTGACAGGAGTTTATTCTTAAACTTAGAATATTTATTGATAATCATCGAAATCAATTTCATCTATATCATAACGGTTTTCATTTTCTGATTCTTCACTTTCTTCTTCATTTAATTGGCTACTAAGAATTTGTTCAACTTTTGAAGGTGCTGCTGGGCCTTTATACCACAATGGTTCCAACTTATTTTCTTGATTCAGTTGCCATCCACATTCTGTTGGTTCAAATAAAATACAAATTGGCTCAGTGGCATTTTGCCACATTTCATTTATAAATATGTTGCGTAAAACTTTTTGTGACAGAGTTTTCCAGCACGGAGGAATATTGCTAGAATTGAAATTTATAAGACCTTTGTAAAATTCTTCTTTGTCACTGGTGCTTGCAAAAAATTTCAAAAATAATTCAAATCTTGCACTATCAACATTATTTTTGTCTATATTATACATTTCGTTAGTAAATCTTTGGATAAGATCTGTTTTCTCTTCGTCATTGATGTCTTCCGGATCCGTCAAATGTTCAAACATATTTTGGTATTCTTCATTTTGTATTAAAATGTTGAATGGTTTGATTTTTCCTTTCCGAACAAAAGCTGCTGTATAATCAGAACCTGTGAAGGCATGGAAGCCCGGAAGAGCTCGACAAAGTGATGGTCCTAATTCTCGTGCAAGATCTGTACAACTTATATAATTAATTTCTTTACCTAATTTATTTGTTATCCATATTTTTTGGTTTTCGAATTTGTGAATATTTCCGAGACAAATGATTAACACGTCAGTATCTACAGATTTGATGAGAATTTTTTGGTGAGGTAAACATTTTTTCAAGTGGAAGAAAATTCTCGTATCAGCTTCTTCGTGATAACATGTATAATCCTCGTTTAATGTCCGCGAGACAGCGCCATTGATATTAGTGTAAACGAAGCATTGGTCTTCAACTGTTAAAAAAATTTTTTTTTCATTGAGAATGGAGCTGAATGAATCCTCTGTCCAATGCTTATGTAAAAATTGTACTATCGATTCTTTAAATTTAGGGTTACTTAAACTTTTATTGAAATCAGTTGGTCTACTCTGTAGAGGTCCTGCGATTGCAAATGGTATGTCATTTTCTTTTCGTGTTAATCTTTCTGAATCTTTAATCGAGGGTGAAAAATATCTATCAAAAATTAGATGTATTTCTGACGCTGTGGTATTACATATTTTTTTGAGTATGTATTCTGCTATCTTACCAAATGCTTGAGGCATAGATGGTCCTAAATTGTGTAATAAATAGAAACCATCAATAATCTCAATGTCTATGTGATCTGGTATTGAGGATTTTATTGAAGAAATCAATTTTTTCGCTAATGCAGATTTATTGGTCTTAAACATTTCTCCTGTCGTATAAGTCAATGCTGGTGGTGATGGAGACAATGGATATATAAAACATGTTTCCATATCTATTTTCTTCTTCAGTGAAATCCCCAACAATCGTCCAAAAATATCTCTTTCTGTTCGGACCGTACTCTGTTTCCCATAGTTAATCTTGCTAGGTTTTTTACAAAATTCACTTGCAAAATTTAATATTTTTTTTTTAATAGGTCTTTCAAATCTATTCTCGTCAACTGCACATTCTTCTATAAATTTGCGCTTTTGTTCCATACCTTTCACTTTAGCATTTAATAAAAATTCACTGGTTTCATTGGATACTGCTTTACCCGTTGCTATATTAAATAAATTGTCTCGATCTATTTCTGAGCTGAAAGGATTCATACATTTTTCGATACTATCTGATAAATCAGTGAACGCCTTGCGATCCTTGATTATTCTATTTTGCTCCAGTTCACGATTAATGTCGTCTGGTTCTATATACTGTATAGACTCTAAAAGCTTGGTAATTATTTTTGTTCTTAAAGTGTGACTCAAGGCCCAACGCTGTCTGGCCGAGATCAAATTTGTAAAATGAGTAATTCCAGTCAATGTGTTGGCTGCATCTGCATTAACAGTCTGTTCTAATGTGAGATCAATAGGAACTCTGGCTATATTTTTATTTGTTCGTTTGATCCCAAAAGCACCTCGTAAAAAATGTTGAAATAGCGGATTATTGTTATCTCTCATATCTATTAAATTTTTATGGTACATGAGGATCCATCTAGCATAGTTTTGCTGATTAAAAATAAAAAATAAGTCAGCCATTTCAGAAAGAGACTCGATAAGATTAAAATTGCTAGTCCGAATACTTCTCGAAAATCGAAAATATATATTCATGAATTCTACGTACTGTAGATAAAATTGAGCAGTTTTTCCATGTTTACCTTCTAATGTTGATTTAATAAAGATTTGATATTTCCTTAGTAATTCTTTTAATGCAATGGGTAAGATTATATCGGTGTTCAATTCTGTCGGAGCCATTTGAATGTTTATTAAATCGGGAACAAATGAATCATCCAGTAAATCTTCATTTTCATTTATAAATTGCTCAAAATGTAATGATTGGATTACACCAGCAATAATGGGATGAATTCTTTTACATCGATTGAAGTGTTTGGCATTTATAAACCCGTTTACTGAACCAGAAGCAAGAATTTCACATTCTCCAAGTACAACCTCAATACCACAAGAATCGATGTATTTACCGAGAGCCTTAAAAAATGCCATTTGTATGTGAAAAGCCCCCATGTTGATGAAAATGTTTTCATAAGTGGGACTTTCGGTGATTTGAATTTTCATTGCCATCCTTGCAATGGCTAAATCATACGTAACTATTATGTTTTCTTGTTCACACTGCTTGGCAATTTCTTGTGCATTTTTCAAAGTTTGCAGAACTGTATTATAAGATGTTGGAGATGTATTGATTTGTGGTAAATAGTCAACTATTTGTAGCTCACTATTATCTATTAAAGTTTGACTATTGAAACCTACCCACATTGGAGTTTGTGGTACAAATGTAACTGAAATTGCCCAAATAATGTCTCTAAGAATTGCATCCTGTTTAAAAATATAATTTTCTGCTGAAATATTTTCTAAATATTCGTATGAATGGAGACATGTAGCAGCTCTCGGTGTTTTTGGATATGTAGCTATATCGCGAGGAATAACATCAAATTTACGTCTTTTATTTGATCTTGAAACGGATGTACTATTGTCTGGTGATTCATCATTATCAATTGTTTCTTCGTGATTGTCAGCTTTGAATTGATATATAATGCCAACAGTATCATGAAGAGTTTCTTTGCCATTTATTGTATCGACAAAACGATCATAATTGTCGAATGCGACGTGGGTACATAAATCTATCTCTGATGATGCCTGCTGGAATTATACTATTTTCTTCATATGCAGTATATGTCATTTCTGTTTCTAATTCCTCAGCTACAGAATATGACACACAATGGCCGTATTTATTTAAAATTGTCAAATTTTTTTTACTTCCAGTTAATGATTTTAATGATGATCCTAACATTATATGCTTTGCGGGCTTTATTCTTCCTTTATTTTATTCACTATATAAATCAAATCGCTGCATATTGATTCTATTCTTGTGGTATCTTCATCCGATAGTTTTCTGCGTAAATTTGGACCTTTTATTAAATGATAAATGAAGGACTGCAATGAATCTGGAATATCACAATCTCCTTTTGTGATATATGCCGAATCTATTTTTCGTGGTTTTTTAGTCTTTACGTTTAATATATCATGACGAAGAGAGTAAGCAATATCGCGTAGTTTATATTTTTCTGATGATGTAGAAATTAATTTTTCTGCCAAGTCATGATCCAATCTCATGTTTTTTTTATAAATAATTTTTCTGTAGCTGTGCTCCTTGGTTGTTTCAATAGCTAAAACATCATCATATTTATGTAAAATTTTAGCTTGCAAATGCTCCATTCGATAATTCTCAAAATCACAAATTATTTCACGTTCTGCAGCTAATTCATTTAATAAAGCTTTATACCGCTTGAAGACATCAGCATATAAGAAGATGTTCTGTTTTTCTAAAATTTCCTCCTTTAAAAACTCTTCTAATATCTGGAATGCTTGATGATGAATTTGACGTTTTTCAGACCACAATTGAGATTCAGAATCTTCTTCATTTTGTTCTGCTATTGCTCTTTTATATTTCATTTCAAAACTATGTCTACATGCACTGTGATAGTAGATACATGATGATTCACATACTCTTTGCTCAATATTTTCATCATTTAGGACAAGCAACATATCTCTGATTTTTTTAACCAAATTATTGTTATCTTTAACTGGGTATTCCCGACGTTTTTTTATTCTCTTCTCCCAGCACCCGCAAAAAATACAAGTTTTCTTGATTGTATTATCACTGCTCTGTTCAGTTATATTGTTTTCCTCTTGATCATCTGAAACTTCCATTTATTATTCTTGCAAGAATGATTGTTATACGAAAAATTTCTAGCTGTACATGTAAAGAGTTTTAAATAATTTTTTTTTGAAAAATTGTTATTTCTTTCAAAAATAAACTGTTTAATAATTATTGTAAGATAAATTTTTTCAAAAATACTATTTGATCCTGGGAAACAAGTTTAGAAACTACATTTTATATAATACAAATTTTCGTTGCTTGAAATATGTGGAAACTGAAGGTAAATAGTCACTTTTAGATTTCAGAGTTAGTCCTCATGCTTCTTTTAAACAATTGCTTTTATAGGTACCGTAAGAAAGGACTCTTTCCAGGTATGTTGCACGTCACGGCCCGGTCGAGACGACCCTCTTAGCCCTATTATTAAGTAAAGGTACAAAGGAATATCGTATTCTGCCTGACTTGAAAATTCTCTACAGGAGCAATTTTGAGAAAGATAGGAATTCAGTTACCTGAGTAAGAATCGCGATGCTAGCTTTTTTTGACAATTCAAATATTATAAACTCTCTAAAATACATTAGTTGTTGACAAGAATTCATTTTGAAAAAATTTTGATTCAGTTATACATGCATTATTATTGAACATTGAACATCAATTAAAATATAAAAAATATTTTCTACTCACAGCTTGTATCCACAAGGCATATTCTTCTCTATAATTAACTGGTATAGGCGTAAATTTCCTGTAGCACGAGAGATGATAGCCGTTATCATTCAAATCATTCAAATTTAAACTTAAATCCGCATATTTTAAGTTTTTCATTCGTCTGAAGCGTAGCACACTTTGACATTTTTCGAAAGATTCTTCTTTCGAGGAGAACGGAGTAATCTTCTCCTTAGTAGATGTATTGCAAATAAAACACTTCATTTTGCAATTACAATAAGGAAATAGGAAAATTTGACACAAATATATAAA
This sequence comes from Synanthedon andrenaeformis, assembly GCA_936446665.2. Classification (NCBI taxonomy): domain Eukaryota; kingdom Metazoa; phylum Arthropoda; class Insecta; order Lepidoptera; family Sesiidae; genus Synanthedon; species Synanthedon andrenaeformis. The sequence continues at coordinate 291,646 of OW387804.2, read as the reverse complement.
TGTTTCACCACAAACTATAACACACTGAATTAATTGTCACTACGACACAGTACAAAAAAAAAAACAATATGAGTTGATAATATTTAAAAATATAAAAATGCAACACTTCTATCCAAAATAGAAAACGAAATGACGAAACATTCGACACTTGAAGGTGAAGCAAACTGAAGGGACAGAATAGCTTGTACCTTCTAAAATGCCCAAAGACAATCTTACCTGAACTAGAGAAAAGTAATAAATATATACATAGAAACCATGGAGACTATATAGTCTATTCTCCTGTACTAAACTATATTATTTATGTAAAAAAACATTCAACAACAAGAATAATTTTACAAGAAACATAATTATACGAGATCATAATAATTATGTAACAACGGTAATTCGACAAAAAGCATTTACTCCAAAATAAATATATTGAACATCGTACATTTTGGAGTAGATGCTAATATAGTTTATGCACTTCAAGATGGTATGCGGGATTTTTCCGGCAGTTTTTGAGCGCGCATACCAAGCTATTTTTAAAAATTACATAAAAATGAATAAAAAAAAAAAAAAATAGGTTTCCGGCATGGTGGAGAAATTTTAGCCCTCATCACACACTTCAAGTGGGTATGCCAGACCCTTCCGGCAAGAAAAAGTGGTTTGCGTGATTTTTTTCTAAAAGCCAATAAAATTTACTGTCGAATACAAAAAAAAAAATTAATATCCGCGATGACGGTAAAACATTTTTCTATTTTTTTAATAATTTTTTTTTTTCACATTGTTTCGGCAATAGGAATCCACGCATACCGAGCTTAATCTATTCCTATACTTACGTTCTATTTATTTAAATAAAAATTTTTTGATTCCGCTGACGGGACTTTCAGTGTTACCGGCTCCTGGACTATATGGCTTAGACCGGCGTATGAGACAAATATTCATTCACTTGACATCGCGAGCCCACCAGGAAAAGTCGACCGCCAGGAAGCTGTAGAAAAGAAACCATAAAGGGCCGCTGCCATATTGATTTTCATCTGTTCATATCGAAGGAATCGCTTCTCAGTTTTTTATTTTTATTTCGATATTGTGTTATTTGCCTCCATTGCAGAGCATCGGTAAGTTTTTTACATAATATTTCTCGATTTTAGGGTTTTTCTATAGGAATTTTCCATGGGTATGTCAGCCGCATGCCATGTTGTTTTTTTTTTATAAGCAATCAGTGTTCTTTTCATAGCTGATTTTAATGTTAATAAATTGTTTTGAACGTAGGATAGCGAAAGGTGAATTTTGCATATTTTTAATAAGCATTTTTTTAGCACACGTGCTGGTATACTTAATATTTTACGATGGCGTCGGTCACCTATTTTCTTTTATATTAATTTTCTTTGGCGACGGCCATCGCTTTATTATTAGAACGGTTAATCCGTCTATTTTTTTTTATCACGTGCAATCCAAAGGACCCACGTGAACCTTTTCTTATTTTTCATACCAGATACGTGTGTGACCTTAATTAAACCTTTCATTGCATTTCCTATTATTTGCTAAATCAATTGGACAGTTTATATAAATTTGCCCTGAAGGAATTATGTGTGATTTCCACACTTTTTTTATTAACGATCACGTGCGGACCGTGATTCAATTATACCTACATTCTTTTTCTTTGATAATTCTAATCATTTAAAGTTTAACCTGGAGAAGGCACGTGGACTCGCGTAGTAAATTTCACTGTACAATATACTAAGGCGTGACTGCGCGTGTGCTTTCCAGTGAGGCTGTCTGGGGCAGGCTGTTTTGAGCCGGCTGTTTTAGAAAGGCCGTTAAACGAGCCGTTTTTCACCGTTCGTCCGAGACGGGCAGTTTTTGCCGGGCCGATTAAACGAGCCGAGCAGATTCGCCGGGCGATGCTAGTCTTCCGCGTCGCTTCGGGCTGGTCAACGACTGCGTGTAAACGCCCTTACCAAGTGACGGTTTTCTTTATCCTTATTACACATGCGTAGCGTCGATTGCAGTTAATTTACTAATTTAGGCATAATCCGGTAACATTAGGGTTAGGCACTTTAGGGTCTACGGCTCTCTTCCGGTGGTACAGTTTGGTTCTGGTTCACTACTTCAATCTTCACAAATTCCCTGGCCTGATTTATTCTATATTTATTTTTGTGTGTAAAATCCTTTTTTTTAATGGTACAAATTGTATCAATTTGTGTTAATCTTTTTAAATCTGCTTTCTTTATTGTATAGAAGCCTTTTACGAAAATATATGATTTTTATTGTACCCTAAAAGGTCTTTTATTGTTTTTATTTAATTGTCAGCCTGTCCTCACTACACAGCGGGAAAAAACGGTAACAAAAGGTTTCCTCTAAACAAAAGTACTTGTATTTTTTCACGTTTAGTCCAGTCATATTAGGCGTTCTCCTTCGGGATGAAAGATAAAAAGCTGTTAACTTGTATATAAATCTTTATTTTTGCATTCTAAATGTCCCAAAAGTTTGCCAGAATATCGTGACCGCGTCTTAACATATTCAAGGTCAAAGGTCACATAAATAGTTTTTTGCAAATATCTCTCTTCCTTATGGTTCTTGTGTTGCCTGACCTTTTGCACTTGGTGAAATGACCTGAAGGTCTACTTCGGTGACTGCTACTGGAACTTCTTAGCTATAAGAGCTAAGTTTGCCGAGCTTGGGCTCTGTTTGTTAGTTATGACGAGACCTTATCACTGGACTTGGTGAAGTGACCTGAAGATATAATTTAACAGTCATTTAAATATGTTCAAAGCATAAAATCTATTCCTTTACTCTATGGCTTACGCTGGCAAATGGCTGGCAACATGATAATTTTCAAGGAGGGCAATGCTGTCCTGTGGCGGTGGTTCGCCGCTTGATCGGGAAAGCGAATTGACAGCGGACGGTTGCCGTATAACGCAGTGATTACGGCTACGTTAAGTTGGCGAATATTTTTTTTATTTTTAAATTTCACCAATGTTATATGATTGTTGATGATTTGTTGAATATTGTTGATCTAATTTTATTATTTATTGATAGTTATTTTTTTTTTGTTATAAACTATTTAAAATTTATTTTGTTATAAACTATTTAAAATTTATCTGTGAAGTTGGCGAATCAAATTTTTGTTTTATTATTTTCTTATTTTTTTTTTATCTAATCGATAGAAAATCGTTTGTTGAACACATATCACACTGCAATTACGTTTGTTGATTAGTTGTTTATAATAAAATAAAGGAAAATAAGAGTTTATATACGTCACATTGTAGTCTGTACGCTCACGCAAGTTGGTCGTCTGAATGGCGGGACAATTGAATCAATCCAATGTTTAAAAAAAGTTCTTTATTCATTGATTATTAATTTATCATTTTACAGGTAAAATTTTTTTAAGTAAAGAAAAATTTGAAACGACAGCCAAAAATGAATGATGGCCTCAATGGAATGAAGAATTTTTCTTTAATTTACGTAAAAAAACGAAAATGAAATTAGGAAAGTCAAAATTGACCGAATACTTATTAGATGGCTCAAAATTAATAATAGCAGTCTCAGAAGATAAACCATTGACAGCCACAGACAAAAAAGAAGCAGACAAAGAAAATGCAAAAAAAAAATAATTGTAAAAACAATGGCAAGAAAAATGAATCTACAGCTGCATCAGTATATATATATACAGTTGCTTTCAGGTTTACCATGTGATGATATATATATATTAACACTTTCTATACTAGAGAAATATGGGAGGGTAATTATTAACGGTATAATAACCTGTTAAGTAATTGGCTCAGGACGCCGTTAAATAACCTCGCGATTTATGATGATTTACCTGCACAGAAAGATTCTTAACAATACACACATCAAATCGTCAGTGTATTGAGACTCCCCCAATCCCGGGAAGTAGTTATTATTGAAAATCTTACTAGACATTTAATAATTATTGATGTTGATAATTATTGATATGAACTATTAAGTTTGATGATAAATTAATAATCAATGAATAAAGAACTTTTTTTAAACATTGGATTGATTCAATTGTCCCGCCATTCAGACGACCAACTTGCGTGAGCGTACAGACTACAATGTGACGTATATAAACTCTTATTTTCCTTTATTTTATTATAAACAACTAATCAACAAACGTAATTGCAGTGTGATATGTGTTCAACAAACGATTTTCTATCGATTAGATAAAAAAAAAAATAAGAAAATAATAAAACAAAAATTTTATTCGCCAACTTCACAGATAAATTTTAAATAGTTTATAATTTATAACAAAAAAAATAACTATCAACAAATAATAAAATTAGATCAACAATATTCAACAAATCATCAACAATCAGATAACATTGGTGAAATTTAAAAATAAAAAAAATATTCGCCAACTTAACGGAGCCGTGATTACATAATTGCATACTCTTTGGGTTGCCGGGAAAAAGGCTTGGAATTGCTTGGAATATAGTTAATTAGAGATACCTAGTGACTTTAGAGTTAAAGTACATTATGGAGTTTGTGAGTCATATATGGTTTAGGTTTAGAAATATATTTATTCTCACAAAGAATTACAAATTCACTTACCTGAGAAACTTAAAACTAATAGTTACAAACAGGTTACAAAACTATAATTCACATTGCAAGCATACCAATAGAAGACACTTAAAACAACAAAAATACGAAAAACTTAATACCTACAACTTACTAAATAAAATACATAATTTAAAAGAAGTGCGTAGAACTTACAAAGAGAGCAATGCATGACAAACAAATGAAACAAGAACCCAAAGAGTATTACGGCACATCACATCGTGTATTAGAAAATTATTTTTTATTTGATTTTTAATATATGTATATATGTTGATATTATTTTAGAAGGTATCTTTTAATAAGTTTTTTGAAAGTATTAGTTGATTTAGCATCTTTTATATTTTTAGGAAGTTTGTTGTACAGCTGCGCGCCCCCATAAAGTACCATCATATCATTGAGCTTTATTACCATATAGTCGGAGAGCCGGCCGTATAAAAGTCCTATGGATCAGATACATGGAAAATTTTTTGAAGATAGACCAAAAAACCATAGGACTAAAGGTCGACACCCCTAAAAATGTCTGATTTTGCCCGCATGCAAAATTATGACCTCACTTCCGGTTGTAATTTCAGACATTATTATAACTTATAAGATACATGGAAAAAATTAACGGGAAAATAAAGTTTTTGATCATTAGAATCGAGATAACAAAGGTCGACAAGCTCAATTCATTCGCGACCGTAAGTCGACCACGATCAAAGGTATTTTTTACGTCATTTTTCTTAAGTGATCAGATACATGAATTTTTTTAAGCGTTTCTGAAACTAGAACCCCTCTAATTACTTTAAAAAAATGGTCGACACCTTTCATTTACCCGGATTCGACTGTCGACCTAGTTTGAAGAATCAGAGCGCCTACGCCTGTACAGATACGTACAATAGCTTTATATTCTTCAATATTAACATATATTTACCCAATACATGGATAATTATTTTTTTAAATCAATCCTACATCGATACAATTAATAAAAAATAATGGTCGACACTTTTATTCTACCCTGATAATATTGTCGACTAGTTTTAAGTAATCCAATAGCCTATGCTCTTATATACAATGTCCCTAAATCTTTGATTATTTTTATATATTTATCCAATACATGGATAATTCTTTTTCTAAATCAATTCTACATCTATACAATTGATAAAAAAAATAGTCGACACTTTTATTTTACCCAGATAATATTGTCGACTGGTTTGAAGTAATTAAATAGCCTATACTCTTATATACAATGTCCCTAAATCTTTGATTATTTTTATATATTTATCCAATACATGGATAATTCTTTTTTTAAATTAATTCTACAACTATAAAATTAATAAAAAATTATAGTCGACACTTTTATTTTACCCAGATAATATTGTCGACTGGTTTGAAGTAATCAAATAACTTATCCTCATATATTGAATAAATATCTAATTAATTATTTGCATTTAGGATTTGTTATTAAAAACTTTTTCCAACATCCTGTGTGGTAGCCCACGGGTTGCTCACAGTCTTTGGGTAGCACGACGTCTTTATACTTGAAATCTTTGATGATTCGATACTTCAACGCGTCATGGCACCCTTTCAATTTGTTCTCGTCAAATTTCAAGACGTTTTGAGCACTTCCGCACAAAAAGCACAGCATTTTCACTATCAAACTGACTGCCGGAATATTAAAATCACAAAATTTTCGTAAAAGAAAACTGACTGAACACGTCGATGTTTCACGATATAATGACTTGGACGTTATACCAATGTCCCAAGCTAAGGGCTGTGTAACATCAGGTATGCCCTACCCAAACGTGTTCTTTTGTTGATTTCGGAGTAACTCCAAACCTTGCTCACGTGACAAATACAAAAGAAATGACGTTAGCAGCTACCTGGACTTCAGTGCTCTATCCCACAAAACATACAATTACAATTTTACAAGTGTCAAGTTACAAGTTTGTAATACTACAAGTTTGTAATACTACAAGTTTGTAATACTACAAGTGTGCGTACAGTCAGCATCAGATATATCGGATCTGTCTAGGTACTCAAATAACACTACACACTTTGAGGACCGATTATATCTGCACTCCAAAGTATTCTAATTAATGTGAACATTCAACGCGTCAAAAATATCTAAACAGTCGAATGTCATTATTTTCTGTACAACCATATTTTCATAATTAGGTATACAACTAAGCTGCCAGATGGATTACGCAGACACGTCAAATCTTTGATTTGTCAAATGAGGCGTATCTAAGTTTAAATATAGAGAAATTATGAGCGAAATTTTTCGAATTTCGAATGGCCCCCGTGCTTTGTATTAGGCCGTGTGTTGCTGATTATATAATAAATTCGTCACCTCGAACGAAAAAGACTCGCATGATCGTGCGACTTGGTACTATTCGATTTTATCTAAATAGGTTTACTGGTTTATTATTCTTAATTACTCTAGTAACAATAAGATTGATAATTCTTTACTTTTTTATGTTACGGTCGCAGACAGGCTGACGGTCCACTTGATGGTAGGTGGCTACCGTCCCTATTACACAAGTAACGCCACAGGTGCCGCAGTAGCGTTGCTGACTACACTAGGATAACGGATAGGGAAATGGGCTCTGGCATTCCTTATTCACTCCTTATGGTCTTAACGGTGATCTGTATGCCCTGCCACAACTTTCCAGACCAGAGCCAATTTTGAAAAGTTTATTTCCAAAGTTAACCCTGCCGGGAATCGAACCCGGATTCAAGCACCTCAACCACTCATCCAATGGACTAGTCATAAAAACACAACACAATACAAAAATAAGTTCACAATATACAAAAATCAATTAGGTATTCATCTACACATACAAAACATTGTATTTGTACAATGTTTTGTAATTGTACAAAACATCTACAATTACAAAATATTGTATTTGTATTAATAAAACTTGAATAAGAAATTTTTAAAAACGAAGGTGCCAGCCAAGAGGTACAGTTTCAATCTGCGGCTCCTCAGACTATAAAATTAACTGATTATAAATTGTAAATAGGTAACTAGTATAAATAATTTCGTTGATTGTCCTTTAATGCTATGCTTTGAAGTAAAGCATTAATCATTAAAAATTAAGTAAGTGTATTATATAATATGGGTAGGCATACTAAACGCGCTGATCAAATGAGACAACGCTGTTTGTAAGAAAGTAGTGACGAGAGGGAAGATCGGTTAAAGTTTAAAGATACAGTCATATTGATAACGTCTTCCTTTTTTGAATTCGGTTGAAAATGATGTCATTCAAGCGTAATTATGAGACAATGTAAGTAGGTGATTATTGCGACCAACTAAATATGAACCTTAATACAAAGATATCAAAGTTTATTCCAAAAAGTGTTGAGATATAATTGAACATTTTAGTGCTTAGATACTTTTGGCGATCAGATTGTATATAAGAAAAAATTTCCGTTTGTAATGAAATATATGACATATGTGTTTAGATATATTTGAATTCAAAGAAGCTCACATCAATTTGAAATCTGTTGTTGTGTAGATGTTTCTGAAAAATTAAATGCTAACAATTATTTGCCTACTTCAGATGCTCATCTACTTCTGACGCTGACTGTACCACAAAATATACAAGTAACAAATTTGTAGTGGAAAATTCTTACAAATATGTAAATTGTATCGACAAGTCTACAATTTATTGTATCACAAAACTTTACATACGATACATATATTTTCCGGAAAACGTACAAATTTGTAGCTGACAATTGTTTTGTGCTACATTAAATTGTAGTAATAATTATACATATAAGTAGAATTGTACCTACAAGTTGACAATTCTCTAAACGTGTGTAACAATCTCTTGCTACTATACGAATATGCTATGCTACTATTACGTAATTGCAATATATTTTATCATATTTAGCGATTCCAACCCTTTGTACCACGAAATGTGTAGTTCAAGTAGCAGTGATAGTGAAGAAGAATTAATTGTAAGACATACAAGGACATATAGAGAACGTATAAATTTAAGTTTGACCATAACGGATTTTACATTTAATTAGAGGTTCAGAGTGAGTAAATCTACCGTCGAATATCTACTACAGACTACTGGTGGAAATTTGTTACATATTTGTAGTTGTAACATTACAATTTTTTGATTGTATATTTACAAATCAACAATCCTACAATTATGTAGCTATCGTGACATATCTTTATTCTTTGTGATACGCTTTCACAAAAGTGACATATTTGTATACTGCAAACTTGTAACGAATACATATTTGTAATTATTGTGGTACATTTTTTGTTTACAATTTAACAATTTTGTCGAATTGTATACTTGTAAAATTTTGTGGGATAGGGCACAGGTAGAAACGCAGAATAAACTCTTAAAGACTTGAATGCTCACAGAACATTAGAAAATGTACAGTAAGTATTTCAAACAAATTTTCAAGATGCAGAGACATTGAATATATGAGCATAGGCTATTAGATTACTTCAAACCAGTCGACAATTTTATCTGGGTAAAATAAAAGTGTCGACTATAATTTTTTATTAATTTTATAGATGTAGAATTAAGTTAAAAAAAGAATAAAGAATTATCCATGTATTAGGTAAATATATAAAAACAATCAAAGATTTAGGGACATTGAGTATATGAGCATAGGCTATTAGATTACTTCAAACCAGTCGACAATTTTATTTGGGTAAAATAAAAGTGTCGACTATTATTTTTTAATAATTGTATCGATGTAGGATTGATTTAAAAAAATAATTATCCATGTATTGGGTAAATATATGTTAATATTGAAGAATATAAAGCTATTGTACGTATCTGTACAGGCGTAGGCGCTCTGATTCTTCAAACTAGGTCGAAGTCGAATCCGGGTAAATGAAAGGTGTCGACCATTTTTTTAAAGTAATTAGAGGGGTTCTAGTTTCAGAAACGCTTAAAAAAATTCATGTATCTGATCACTTAAGAAAAATGACGTAAAAAATACCTTTGATCGTGGTCGACTCACGGTCGCGAATGAATTGAGCTTGTCGACCTTTGTTATCCCGATTCTGATTATCAAAAACTTTATTTTCCCGTTAATTTTTTCCATGTATCTTATAAGTTATAATAATGTCTGAAATTACAACCGGAAGTGAGGTCATAATTTTGCATGCGGGCAAAATCAGACATTTTTAGGGGTGGACCTTTAGTCCTATGGTTTTTTGGTCTATATTCAAAAAATTGTCCATGTATCTGATCCATAGGACTTTTATACGGCCGGCTCTCGGACTAATAGAGGTATAATTAATAACAAGAGCGCTCGCGGCGCTTGTTGTCCATTATGCCAAGTGTAAGCAGATGTTCTATAGATATTGATAGATAGATGTAGCGGTTGATTAGTGATGTGCCACGATTGATATCTGAGCGTAAATGTCAGTACTTAATTAGTTTAAGTATTACGTAGGTATGTACATATTTTGTATGTATGTATTTTTTTGTATTATTTTGTCGTACGATCTTGTATGTATTATTTTATTATATATTTGTAGGTAAGTAATACTTACTTAAATGGCTTCATTTGTTATGGTATTTATAATAACATATTATTTATAAGTATCTATTATGTAGGTACGTAACGTAATCATGTAGGTAAGTATTTATAAATCTCATATTTTGTAAAACTAGAATAAAATAATGATTTCAAAGTAAAGAAAAATTTATATGTTAGCGATATTATCTTCAGACGTAAGCAATATTTAACAGTAAGCAACCCTGGCAACACGCCTGGACGACAGCGGGGCGTAACGACGTGAAGGGGGAAGTAGGTATATAAATGGCGGCGTTTGGGACGATCACGTCCTGTGACGGTTACGTCCGGTGACGGTTCCAAAGTCCCCTCAGGACTGAACCGTACCCATCTCGAGATGGAGTTTTAGTGCGCTAAGAATCCCACATAACCTTATGCCATTTGCGTTGCATGCAGTATTTGTCATAAGGTACTTTTCTTCGCTCGTAAAAAAAAGTCAAAGAAGATTCCGTTCTACTGTTTATTCCGTGTTATTATTTATTCATATGGTCATAGATAGATATTTACTTAACCGTAAGTATTTAACTTCACTGAGTCTATTACATACAATTCAAAAGTTTCATTTTAAATATTGATCCATCATTGGTTAATAGATAATACAAACAATACTTACATATTATTATAACGGAAGAAATCATGTTATTACACAATATTTGAGTACAACGTGGTACAGCACTATCTTCAAGGCGGGGGAGGTCTGAAGCGCGAGGCGCGGAAACGCGTCCTGCGGGTACCCGCCCCCGCGCCTCCCGCAACCTCCTTTCTCGCCATGAGTAATGTTGTTAAAAACTGTGTTTTCTAATCAAAATATTACTTACCTATGAAAAGAAATATCATTATTCTTTTTAGTGTGTTTCCGATAATCATTCTTACAGCTTGATACTGCACATTTCACCATTATAATATTAAATTTAAATAAATATCGGTGGGAGAAACATTCAGCGCGGGTGACATTTGTGACTAATAGCGTCGCCATTGCAATGTCGATACTGTTCAAACCCGTGCCCACAGTTCATACTCGCTAACTAGCACTCTATAACTTGCTTATATTTACTCTGAGGTATTATCTACTAACCAATGATGGATCAATATTCAAAATAAAACTTTTGAATTGTATGTAATATACTCAGTGAAGTTAAATACTTACGGTTAAGTAAATATCTATCTATGACCATATGAATAAATAATAACACGGAATAAACAGTAGAACGGAATCTTCTTTGACTTTTTTTACGAGCGAAGGAAAGTACCTTATGACAAATGCTGCATGCAATGCAAATGGCATAAGGTTATGTGGGATTCTTAGCGCACTAAAACTCCATCTCGAGTAGTAGGTGTTGGTATGGTTCAGTCCTGAGGGGACTTTGAAACCGTCACCGGACGTAACCGCGACAGGACGTGACCGTCCCAAACGCCGCCATTTATATACCTACTTCCCCCTTCACGTCGTTACGCCCCGCTATCGTCCAGGCGTGTTGTCAGGTTTGCTTACTGTTAAATATTGCTTACGTCTGAAGATAATATCGCTAACATAAAAATTTTTCTTTACTTTGAAATCATTATTTTATTATAGTTTTACAAAATATGATATTTATAAATACTTACCTACATGATTATGTTACGTATTACTTACCTACAAATATATAATAAAATAATACATACAAGATCGTACCACAAAATAATACAAAAAAATACATACATACAAAATACATACCTACCTAATACTTAAACTAATTAAGTACTGACATTTACGCTCAGATATCAATCGTGGCACATCACTATTCAACCGCTACATCTATCTATCAGTATCTATAGAACATCTGCTTACACTTGGCATAATGGACAACAAGCGCCGCGCGCGCTCTTGTTATTAATTATACCTCTATGTATTTACCAATTTATTTTTGTGTTATCTAAAAGTGCTTTTTACATTCTGTGTGCTTTGTGTTTTGTATTCTATGTATTGATGTTGCACAGAGGGGTTGGGATCATAACGTAACGACTACATTGTCAAAACGACCAAATTATCATAAGGTCTAGATCTCAAAAGCAGGCCTCTTTCACTTCATGTACTTGCGCGCGCTAAGTGCCGACGCGCCGCTGTACTTTCCAAGGTACACATTCACGCGGTTGCCACCGACGCGAGCGCGCGCATTTACATTTATTTTTTTCTTCTTTGATCTCCGCCAGGAGTAATTGTGTTCCGTGTCTTTGATTTACATTTCGGAAAGAATAATAGGTATTATGCCTCGTAATACGTGTGCAGTGGAAGGATGTAAATCCGTGAAAAGTAAAAAATATAATACGGAGAATGATATACACAATTTAAGCTTTTTTATTTGGTCTCGTCAGTGGAAATAGGAATAAGTACCTACCAATACAAGGTACCAGTACAAGGTTTTTTATCATTGCTCGTTACCTACTAGTACTTATTTACATCTTAAAAATCATGTTATTCTGATCAACTTGAACTGAGAAGTTGTAAGCTTATAGTTACTAGTTAATTACTTAATAAATAGTTACTAGCGGCTTAATTAGCTTTGTATTTTGGGACGGCCTAGAAAAACTCAGTAGTAGTAGCCCTGACTATTACTATTACTTCAATGTCACGCGGGCGCGTGCGGCTGCAGAGCAATAACAACTCAACGTTTGAACTATAAGGTATATTTTTCCGCTAAGCAGTTGGCGAGGCAAAACGGTAGGCATTTAAAAAAGTTGTGATGGTCTTTTTGTTAGGGAGTGATTTATCTGTTACGGTAGTAACTACTTATTAATCTGTGTCAAAAGGACCATCTCTGTAGAAAGCCCATATCTCTGAATCACTAGGCAGCAAAACGACTGGTTCTTGAGAAGACCACATCGTTAATAGTCCACATATCACAAAGACCTGGGCTGGACCTGGGAGCAAAATGACTAGTTCTTGAAAAGACTACGTCGTTAATAGACCACATGTCAATAAGACGAGGTAGCAAAATGACTTACTGAATTTGTTTCTGTGCAAGTACAGTTTATTGCATATTGCACATATGTCGGACGCGTCCGATTGTTTGTTTTTACCTTAGGTAGATTAAAATAGGGATACGAAGTTTAGATAGTAGATACCATAGACACTATTACTCTTGTAAATACTATCTATGGCAAAGACCACCATTATATTGATCCATTGTATAATAGCACAGTATTTAGTATTCTGTTTCATTTTATTCGTAATGTCAAACCTTTGAATGTCATTCAGTCATTCTTTTCTTTTCTTTTGTCAGAGAGCAATGGAAATTGGAAAGCAACTTTTTAAATTTGTGCCTAGGGGCTAGGGCGTGGTTTTAATTGCTGTGATTATTTACATAAATTATTTGGATTTTATTTAATATAAAACGCACATCGACATAGTTTATAGCTATTTAACATAATAATTAGTGAAATAGTGACAGTAACAAATGGCTGCAACATTAAAGCAAACACCGTTATGCAGATGTTGTCACAAGTATGGTGTATTCAAGAGTCTATTTTCCGACTATATCAACGAAAGTGAGGTTGAAAATTATTCTCAGATGTTGCACGCTACATTCGGAATCTCAGTAAGTTCTCTGTTACTTCTAATTAAATATTTCTTTCTTATTTATTTAATTTTCTAAACTCAGAATGAGGAAGTCTTCAATATTGTTGTACACATGATGAGTAAAGCACTTTTTCATGCGTCAGCACGTAACTCATGTCATGCCGCATGATCGTCAAGGACCGCATTAGAATTAATTATTGAAAAAATAATTAATACAATTTTGATATTATCGCTTTCAGTTTGTACCCTCGGAACGTGACAAAATATATACAATATGCGACGAGTGTATTGAAAAACTACGAATCTCAACGGACTTGAAGATTGCCTGTGGGAAAATTATTAAACGTACGTTATTATCATTCCGTCTATCAAACTGAAATTATTATCACATAACAAATTCTACATTAAATATTTCATTTCCAGAGGAGCCGTTAATTGAAAACGATGTCCCAATTAAAATAGAAAAATGTTGGAGTTATTCTTGCAGCGATAAAGGTAAGAAATAGTTAATCTAAGTTTGTAATAAGATCTCGCATCGGTCAAGAGTAATAGCTTCCACGCTGTCGCTGTCCACGTCTGAAGGTTTGATGGAGCCCGAGAGCTGGCTCTAGGCGCTTCACCACCCAACGCGGTGTACCTTTGATCCGATGGCCCTCCAAGACCCTCCAATCGCGAGGGACGGGCAAGCGAACGATACATACCGCCCCGTTGACGCACGTCCGTTTGGACCTATCCCCGACTCAGAACCGCGAGACTAGACCCAGTATGTGGTCACCCTACTTTTCAGTCATCACTAATTATATGTTTATTTTTGTTTTCTTACTTTTTGTATACTTTAATAAGTAGGATACACATATATAACCGATCGCTACACCGTAACGTATAATTGCGTCATTTATCTTCACAGAAGTACCGTTGATTAAAGTCTACATAAAAGTTGAAAAGGAAGAGCCTCCCACTCACAACAATAAAGACAATCACTCAGATGTAAATATGGTTTTAGACGAAGAATCCAATCAAGATGGCAGAATTGAAGAGAGCCGAAACGAATTAGATGAAAACTTCAGTGAATCTAGTATGTATGACTGTTCTTAATTTATTGTCTTGGTAACAAATTTTGAGTACCAATGATCAAACAAAGTAATTTTTATTTTTTAGAGAACGACAGACACGAGAATAAATGCAATTTTTGCAATAGAACTTTTAGATTCAAAAAGTACCTAAAAAGTCACATCAAGACACACTTCAAACATCGCTGTGAAGTATGCAAAAGAGATTATCAGAGCAAAGGTGAATTGCTTAGGCACGAAATTGTGCATAAGGATGAGAGAAAGTTTAAGTGCTCAATATGTAATAATGGGTTTACACTGAGCAGAAGTTTGAAGGCTCACATGGAAACACACAAGGACGGAAAACCGCACGAGCACCGCAATAGACAAATGTTGACGCATGCTGAGTCAAAAGAGCGCGACATTTGCAAAAAGACATTTAAATATAAACAGAGTTTAAGCAGGCACATGTCGGCTCTAAATTCGGACCTTCCACCCACTCAGTGCGACATTTGCAGGAAGACATTTAAATCCAAGGAGACTATACGCCAACACATGTTGGCTATACATTCGGACCTTCCACCCACTCAGTGTGACATTTGCAGGAAGACATTTAAATCCAAGGAGACTATACGCCAACACATGTTGGCTATACATTCGGACCTTCCACGCACTCAGTGCGACATTTGCAGGAAGACATTTAAATCCAAATATAATTTAAGCAAGCACATGTTGGCTGTACATTTGGGCTTTAAACCAACGCTCATTACCACTGAGTGCGAAATTTGCAGGAAGACATTTAAATACAAACATAATTTAAGCAAGCACATGTCTGTTGTACATTTGGGCTTTAAACCAAAGCTCATTACCACTGAGTGCGAAATTTGCAGGAAGACATTTAAATACAAACATAATTTAAGCAAGCACATGTCTGTTGTACATTTGGGCCTTTTGCCACCAACTCAGTGCGAAATTTGCAAGAAGACATTTAAATACAAGCGAGGTCTTCGCAGCCACATGTCGGCTGAACATTTCGGCCTTAAGCCAACGCCCGCTGAGTGCTCAATTTGCAAGAAGACATTTAAACACAAAGTGAGTTTAAGCAGGCACATTTCGGCTGTACATTCGGACCTTCCACCCACTTAGTGCGACATATGCAAGAAGACATTAAAATCCAAGGAGACTATACGCAGCCACATGTCGGCTGAACATTTGGGCCTTAAGCCACCCACTCAGTGCGATATTTGCACTGATATAGTTTAATACAGATATAGTTTAAGCAAGCACATGTCGGCTGTACATTTGGGCTTTGTGTTTAAGTGCGACATATGCAAGAAGATATTTAAATACAAGCAAAGTCTACGCGGCCACATGTTGGCTGTACATTCGGACCTTCCACCCACTCAGTGCGACATTTGCATGAATACATTTCAATCCAAGTCTAATATACGCAAGCACATGTTGGCTGTACATTTGGGCTTTAAGTTAAAGTGTGACATATGCAAGGAGACATTTAAATACAAATACAGTTTAAGCAGGCATAAGTCGACTGTACATTTGGGCTTGAAGCGAACACGCAATAAAAGAAAAGTTATTTAATACCGTAAATTCCTCGCTCAGTTATTTTATCCTTGAGGATCCTTTGCAAACGTTTTGCTATCAATGTTTAATGGTTACATGGTTTTTCTTGTGGCGTGTGGCCCTAGAGAGGTGCTTTAATTCAATCTGTATGTTCATATGACAGTTTTAAAGGTTTCCTCTAAACAAAAGTACTAATATTTTTTCACGCGAAGCAGTCATTTTAGGCGTTTCACTTTGGGATGAGAGATAACAAGCTGTAAACTTGTATGCATTTTATTTTGACACATGAACCTAGAAAAAACAACGGAATTCCATGTAATACTAATAAAGTGAAGCAACGTAGTAAGCTTGGTAACTTGTATTTACATGTTAACATTTTGTTAATTATTTTTATTAATTTACATGCCTTCTAACTAAAAACATAAAAAAATCGGACCCCAGGAACTCCAATCCCAAAAAAATCGATATCAAAGCAGAAAAAAAGGATTTTTTTTAAAAAATCTTTAAAGTTCAATATCTCCATAACGGTTAAGTTTAGGTAGGGTTGCCAACATTTTTACAGCGAAATATAGTATTTTTCATAATAAACCATTAAAAACTATAGTACACTTCAAAAAAATATAGTGTTTTATGGAAAAATTTAAAAAAAACCAAGAAAAATTTGTTACTTATTTATTTTTATAAAAACTATATTTTTTTACACTTCTTGCATTTTTTAACAATGTTTTATCTGAAATAGAAGTTTCATATGCTCCATTACATTCAATTTTTAGATTAATGTAAATCAAAAGCTCATTTTTGATTAATGAGATACTACTTCTGTTTCTCTCTTCTCGCCATTTCGAATTCATAACTGAAAAAATCCTTTCTGTAAATGCCGAAGTGGCGGGAATAGAGAGCAGGAATGAAATTAATTTTAATAAATTGGGGAAGTTATTTTCAGTATTTTTAAAAATATGCTGCCATTTTTGCCCTGTAGTTTTTTCAGTAAACTCACTACAATCTTTTACTTTTGCAAAGATTTCATTCAATGTTGTTATTTCAGAGTAAAGATTGTCCATTTCGATACTCAATTTTTCTTGTAAATTTAGAATTTCTAATATTGTCTCACAGTCATTAAAGGAAACCTCTTGTTTTAAATTAAAATTTTGAATTTTGCATAACCAATTGCTTTCACCAAAATCAAACCATTTATTAAGATAGTCTAAACATTTATCAATAAATACCAAAAAATTCTTTTCAATTTCATAACTTTCTGTGGGGGAATTTAGCTGTAAAGATTGCAAAATTTTTTTGGTTTCATAACCAAAAAAAGTATCTTTTTTACGTTGTTCGAGCGCTGATTTTAAAGTCGACATAATATTATACACATCCAAGACTGTGATATTGTTGCCTTCAAGTTGTTTAACAGCTTTATGAAAATTATGTAAAAAATGGCTTACAAAATGCAAAAAGATTTGAATTTTACTATTCCCATTGATTTCACGCATCATCAAAATGTTTTGAATATGTGTAGGACACTCCTCCCCCAAACTAAAAAAATAATCACTCAAAGCCTTCCAATTCAAAAGTATGTTATCCACACAAGGAAGCAATGAAAGCCACCTAGTACCAACATGTCGTTTCAGCTCATGCCATTTACCTTCAACAGCAGCAACAAATTTTTTAAGTACTTCTCTTACAAATTTTTTTAGTACTGCAGAAACGGAGAAATGGCTGTAGATTTTTAAAATTATATTTTCAACATCAATTTTTAAAAAATTCATTGCATGCTTGACTGTGTTGTGGACTATGTGTGCGTGACAATTGCCCTTCACCAAATTAGGAACTACTTGTTCAATATTTCTATAAAGAGAATGGTGAATACCAAAGTTCGCATTGGTATTGTCTGCACTCAGACCAGACACTATCAAAGGAAAGATTGTGGTGGGATAGTGAATTGTTAATAGCATCAAACATTCCATTTGCAGATTCATCACAATTTTCGTAAAAGTCTAATTTTTAATTTAAGTTTAAGTACCTGTGTGCAATAAAACATTTTGGCATAAAACTAATTTCGTTACCTAAAACTTAAAAAAAAAAACTAGGTATTACGGACTATTACGTAATAACTTATTATTACGGAGAAAATCAAACGTACTTATTTATTTATATAATAATGTGTAGTTCACTACATATTATTATGTATCAAAATTTAGGGAAAGTTCCTTCGGCTGGCAACCCTGAAAACACGCACACATAAAAACGCGTCGTCATTACGGTGCTTCACTGTGTACAGTGACAGCACTCCGTCCGTTGTCTTTTCTAGGTTCATGTTTTGGCATTCCAAATGTTGCTCGTAAAGTCTACGCGTTCCTAATGTTGGTCCTAAAATATCGTGACCGCATCTTATGCCGGTCACTCACATTCGCGCGAATACGCGAACCCACAAGTGTAGGACGACATTTGCAAATGACTATGCAAAGTTTTTGCTACATTCGCGCTTTTCCGTGCAGTGTCGGTTTTTTAACGCACATCAAAGCGCGCGAACCTCAAACCTTCGCGTAGTCTCCCACACATTCGTGCGACCAGTTGCGCGTACGATCAACGTACGATTGCGTAGGTAACGGACGTCTCGTTTGCCATTTTCAGAGTTCGTATCGTCTACTGAGTGGCGTAAATTGAATTTGATCATGGATTGGACAAACACTAAACTGCACTAAAATCATCTTCACCTTCAATGCGTTCGCATATGAGTATGCAAACCCATTCGCATACTCGCTGAGTTTGCGAATGAATGTCACGTTCCTTCACATGCGTGCAAAGATTCGTACAATGTAAGAATGTTTGCACGCATGTCAGTGACCGGGGTTAGGCTATGACTTTCAAAAAGATAGACGGGTTATACACCAACATAATAGTATTTTAAAGTGGCGCAAGAAGTACTCTATACGTACGTATAGTTGTTTATTTGTGACACTTTGCGCTAAATAGACAAATGATAGGGCATGCCTGTTGTTAGAAAGAGATAAATATACATCATTCGTTACGTATCGATTGCTGCTGAGCGCTCATTGGCGCGATAATTGGCGGTACGGAGGAGATTGCGCAAAGTGGACGCTGGATTTTACTAAAGTAAAATAATAAGCACAATTGTGAACAAAACATTTATTTTTAAATAGACATGGTGAAAAAGTAAATTATGTGAATTATTAATTATATTCCTTCAAATAAACTTAGCTTATTTCTTTTTTGTCTTTTATAATCATTTTTTATTTCTGGATTATTTTTGTGTGCGAAATGTATGCGTACATTTGTGAATTTCTCAATAATAGCGCGCATAAGATTTAGCCTGTGATTATAAGTCGGATATTGCTGTAGGGAATGAGAATTTAAGGATGAAAACACGTCATTACTATTGAGAAAAGATTTTAAAATTCGGTTCTTTATAATTGTTATCTGTTTGGGGTCGGGAAGTAAAATATGCCCTTTTTCTTTGATATGGCTTTTGATAATTGCGTCTGACTTCAAGCAAATTTTAAAAACATCCTCACTTGGAAAACAAAGTCCACCCATATTTTTCAGTATAATTAATTTGTGAAACCACTGCTTTGTATCAGAAAGCAGACTGTTAGTACATACATCACAGTTAAGTGATTTAACAAGTTTTCTGGATACCCAACCTGAAATATAACCAATGATCTGGTCTATGGTCTTTTTGACACTTTCGCGATTTAATATAGTTGAAAGCACCTCAACATTTTCGTATATTTTTAGATTGTCATCAGTTTCTTGTCCGCTTTGATTTTGCCCTTCAAGTGAGTACAATTCCTCTTCGTTCGTTCTTATTACCGAAGAATTAATTTTCTCAATTGCAGATGAACACGTCAACACAGGAATGTCTTTTAGTGGTACGCAATTTCCTAAAAACGAGGACTTCATTTCCAAGTGCTGAAGGATTTTTTTGAAAATTCCTTTTAACTGTATTGCATTTATTTATTAAACAAGGCCCCCAACGAGGCAGGCATCAAATTAAAACACGTTGTTCAGAATAATTGGCACTAGGCGGATGCTGCCGCAATTATAGGAGGCTCAACATGCACCAGTAAGAGCTCCTAGCAACATCCCATGTATTAAACCTAAATTTAATCTAATCTAAACTATAATACTAATGATAATAAAAACAAAATAAAAATCAAAATAATTGAAATAAATAATAATAATAAAAATGTCACATTACATGTCACGACCAACAACTAAATATTCAAATATAATCAAATGTTACAAAACAAATAAAATTAAAATAAATAAAATTAAAATGTCAGGTGTCGGAACCACGGACGAGGATGACTCTTAATTTTCGACGGCGCATCGCTGCAAGGGTCTATCTCATGTCTTAGTTAGAGTGTTCGCATGACCCATAATACGATTTAGTGGCGAAAAACGGCCCAAGTTTGATCTGAAATGGTTCAGCTGGAAAGGTGTATATCTGCCCGGCCGAGGCACTCGTCGAGGAACACTAAAGTTTATACGTGACAAGAGCTCGGGCGAATCAACTGTCCCCTCAGTAATTTACACAAAAATAAAACGTCCAACAAGAGCCTCCGGGACTGCAGAGAATCGACTTTAAAGTGATTCAGTCTTGCCGGATAGCTTGACAACTCCTTAGCTAGACCGTGTCCATAAGACAAATGCCAAAGGAATCGCTTCTGTACCGACTCCAGGCGCTTTATATATAATAATAATAATAATAATAATAATGCATTTATTAGCTCCACACAATCACAAAATATACAAACAATGTTAGTCTAATTGTAACATATACAATCAATGGTTGTAACTGTATGAGAGCCTGGTGCCCGTGGTAGGTATTGAAAAATACCTGTGTTACAGGTCACCAGGTCCCACTCCGCAGAAATTGCACAAAGCATAGTACCCACAAATTTCAAGAAAAATAAACTAAACAAACAAATACAATTTTCAGGACTAAATACAAAGATTACAAATAATAACAAAAGATTAATGTTACAAAAGATAACAAAAAAAAAAAAAATTACAAAAAATTATTTATCAAATACTAAAATACATTAAAGAGTGGACGAATAATTTTTTCCGTTTCTTCATAATCCAAGCTCTTAAGCCATTTTGTGACTGCCGCCTTACATTTAACAAGAGGAAGAGGATATATTGATATAATAGAATTTATCTTATTGTAAAGGTATCCGCCAAGAAAACAGTAAAACCTATAAGAGATTCTCAGGTTGAACTGTCTGGAGGGGCAAATAAGTCGCTTTCTACGTCTATCCCTCTCCAGGACCGGACTGTACGATAATTGAGAATGTTGTTTGAGAACAGTATGAAGTATAAAAGACTGTCTAACTGTTAGTACATCCCAATCCTCGTACAACCCAACCGTGGGAAAGAGAAAAGGCAGGCCGGCTCCGACTTTTAAAATGGCACGCTGAGCTCTCTCTAATTCGATCAGATGGGTTTTAGCAGCACCACCCCACGTACCAATACAATAACTAATCAGCGGTTGGCATAAGGCAAGGTAAACCATTTTAATTATGTGTCGATCGGTAATATGTCTCAATATCTTGAATATATAAATCATTTTACGTAATCGTGTCGTTAGAGTATCGACATGCTGCTTAAAACTAAGGTTTTGATCAATATAAACCCCTAAGTATTTAATAGACACTACTCTTTGAAGGACAGGACAGGAACATATGGGGATGGATAGATCAAGACATGTTTGGGAATGGGCTGATATAGCGAAAGATGTTGGTGGAAGGAGGTTGTTTTTAGGAGCAAAAGTAATAAATTTTGTTTTAGAGATATTCAGTGTCAGGATATTATTTCTCAGCCATTTACATACGTCTAAAAACCCACGCTGGGCATTGTGAAATGTATCCTCCCAATCATCTCCCGAGAAAACAAGAGCTGTATCGTCGGCAAAAGTGAGGACCCTCCCTTCACGGAGCTGAAGTCGGCACAAGTCATTAACATATATGAGGAACAGTGTGGGACCGAGAACACTGCCTTGGGGCACACCGTAGTTGACAGAAAGTTCATCACTAATCCATTGATGGACCTTTACTCGTTGGGTTCTGTTGCTTAAATAGTCCCTAAACAGTTCCAGCGGAAGGCCTCTTATTCCAATTCTCTCTAACTTATAAACCAAAAGAGGGACAGAAACCGTATCAAAAGCCTTCGCTAAGTCAAGAAAAACGGCCAAACATTTCCTTCTATTATTAAGATTATTTATAACTGTGTTAGTTAGTTCATGGACAGCATCGTCTGTTGACCTGCCGGAGCGGAAACCATATTGTGCCGGTGAAAGAAGATTATTAGATTCTAAGTAACCTATTAAACGTTTGTTCATGAGACGCTCCAGAATCTTGGACAAGGTGGTGAGAATGGATATGGGTCTATAGTTAGTTACGCAGTTCCTGTCACCGCTTTTATAGATTGGTTTAATAACAGCCGACTTAAATGCCCGAGGAAATATTCCACTAGAAATTGAAAGATTACATATGTGAGTAATAGAGGGTGTAAGCTGGAGTGAGTACCTCTTAATCACTTTGCTCGAGATGCCATCTAGTCCTATCGCACAATTTTCCCTTAGACCCAGAATTAGGTGTTCAATTTCTGAGTAATCCGTTGGAAGGAAAGCCAACGAAACAGATGGCGATTCTGATGGACAGTAACGATTGGTGTTATAATCAGACTGGTCGGAGTTTAAAATTTGTTCAGCTAGAGTCTTACCTACACCAGCAAAGTACTTATTGATTTCGTTGACACTGTGTCGGGAACTGTCCGGGGTGATAAGGCAAGCAAGATCACCAGATACCTTGGTAGATCCAGTAACGTTTTTAATTGCATCCCATAGTTTTCTTCTATTATTATTAGCAGTCAATAGCTCCTGTTTATCGTATTCTCTTTTTTGTTTTATTAGTAGAGACTTACAGAAATTCCTGTATCGCTTATAAGTAAGCTTTGTGATTTCACTCTCCGGGTCCCTTTTATACTTTTTGTAAAGGTTATCCCTATTTCTCATACACCGTAATAGACCGGGTGTAATCCAGGGTTTAGCAGTTCTGTGTCTATTACAACATTTGGCTATTCTTGAATTCTCATTGATAGCTGAACTAATGCAATCAACTAGTAGGTTCGTTGCTTTATTCACGTCACAACAATTTAAGACAGGATCAAAGTCAATCTTCTGGAACGCAGAGTCTAGGCTCTGGTAGTCAATGCGCACTCCCGGTTTCGTTGTATAGTTTGCTTTTTTGTTTAAATTTAGGCTGACGACAGTCGTCTCATGATCGGTAACTGAAGTCTCAACAACTAGACAAGTGGCATGCAATTTAGTTCTCATCATAATATGGTCCAAACACGTTCGACCATGAGTCGGTATGTTATGTCCCGGGAGGATGCAGTGACTTGCCAGCATATTGAGGTATTCAGGTGAACGTCTGTCAGAAGAGTTTAGAGAGATGTCAATATTTATGTCTCCAGCGATTATCACATTTTTATAGTTATTTAATTTAGTCAAGAACAGATTGAGAGAGGAGACAAATTTACTTGTGTCAATCTGGCCAGGAGGGCGATAAATACCTATGACACACGTATCTGAGCCAAGTTTCAAGCAAAGGCAATTGGCATCTGAGATGTCAGGTTCCTCACATGTAACACTTAGTCTATTATTGTAATAGATTACCACTCCTTCATTTTGAGTCTTATGCGAAGTAGTAGCAAAATAACTATAGCTATCTAAATTAGGTGGGCATACAGAAGACAAAAGCCAACACTCAGATAAAATCAATATACATCATAGTGTGGATTCCATATAATTGAGCAATACTCCAGGCCTGAACGCACGTAAGCATTATAAAGAGCTATCGTTGTCGACGGGTTTTTGAACTCCCTGCAACTTCTCATAATGAAACCGAGGGACCTGAACGCCTTTTTCACAATATTATCAATGTGGACATTAAAACGAAGTTTTGCGTCGATTTGAACTCCAAGGTCCCTCGCAGAATCCATGCTCCGCAGATAAGTGCCGTCAAAGTGGTAGGTCTGCCCCGGTGGGAACCGACCCCTAGAGAAATGCAGATGAAAACATTTATCGATATTAAGCGACATTTCATTAATCCGGCACCAGTTTGACAACCTATTAAGATCCTCTTGAAGCCCTGCACCATCCTCTGGAGATGCCACACTTGAGAAAATTTTGAGGTCGTCAGCGAAGAGCAAACACTGCGAGTTTCGGAAACAGGACTCTATGTCATTAATAAAAATACTGAAGAATAGAGGGCCAAGATGAGAGCCCTGGGGTACGCCGGAATTTACTGCAAAGGAGTCTGAAAAATATCCTTTAAGGACTACTCTTGACACCCTACCACTCAGATATGACCCGCACCAATTTAGGACATTACCAGATAATCCATACCGCTCAAGCTTCCGCATCATAATGTAGTGTTGAACCCTGTCGAACGCCTTGGCGAAGTCAGTATAGATGGCGTCGACAGGGTGACGAGAATCCACTAAACCGCTCACCCTATCGATAAAAGAGCAAAGATTTGTAGATGTCGAGCGGCCCTTCATAAATCCATGCTGACAAGAAGAAAACAACTGCTTAAAGTGACTATTGAAAAGTGGGCACAGTAACTTCTCGAACACCTTGGCGAAGACAGGCAGGATTGCTATGGGTCTGTATTTTTTCACGTCAGAGCTGTCGCCAGCTTTATAAAGGGGAAGTATAAATGCTTCTTTCCAAATAGAAGGAAAGATTCCTTCATTCAGGGATGCATTGAAGATCATTGTCAGAGGCAACCCCAAGGCACCAGCACACCTGACAGCAAACACTGAAGGGATACCGTCAGAACCAGCCGCTTTATAAGGGTCCAGTCCTTTTAGAGCAACACTCACCACAGAAGGAGAAAAACACCAGAGCGGAGTGAAACGCCAGTCTGAACACACCCAGCCTCGTCAGCCCTGGAAGAGTGGGAACTTGAGGGGCTAGAGGAATAATTGTATACCTTCGCAAAGTGAGTAGAAAAAAGATTACAGATTTCACAGCCGTCAGTAGCAGTTACACCCTCAAGAGACATCCTAGCGGGATAGGACCCGCGGGTGCGCCTTCTACTCTTAACGAACGACCAAAACAGCTTTGGATTGGACCTAAGTGATGACTCCATTCTGTGTAAATACTCTTTATAACATATCTTCTGCAGCCTGATGCATTTGCTCCTCAATAAATCATAATATAAAACATCGCGAGGGTTACTCTTAAATTTCTTCAATTTCATGCGTATTTTGTATTTTTCACTGATGAGACCCATAAGGTCCCTAGAGAACCAAGGAGGAAATTTCTTTCTTACAGGTTTAAATTTCGGAACTAATGAGTTAATAATTTCACGGATTTTAACGTAAAAGAGATCTAGCATTTCATTAACGTTAGAGCAAGTAGAAAACAAATCATCCCAACATATCTCACGTAAGTGCTTAACTATAGCTTCGTAATCAGCTTTAAAGAAGCAAGGTCTGGGTATATCATTACCGGGCTGTAAAGTTCGTCGCACGGAGCACTCAAGGTCGAAACGCAAAGGAGGGTGGTAGGGATCCACCAAGGAGAGAGGGTTGGCTGAAGTGCTCAAGTCCGATACAACCAAACCACTCAATACGAGATCAAGGACCCTGCCATGATTATTTAGCGATGTATTATACTGAGTAAGATTATTAAGAGACACGAAATCAAGAAGCCTGAAGCAAGCAGAACTACCAGGACCAACCAGCGAAGGGACACCGTCACCCGGCCCGAACCAGTCAATACCACCCAGATTAAAGTCACCCAGTGCCGTCTTAAGTCTATTCGGCGCCGGGGTGCGGGGCTCAGCCTGCGCCCTCGTTTTCTTTTACACTGCAGCGTGGCACGCGACCGACGACACACTGCAGTATGAAAGGGGTCCTAGTCAACCAAGAAAACACAATACACGTAATTTTGATAATTTGTTTATTTTTCTAAAATACAAAACTAAAATTAAACTTAAATTATACAAATTAAACCCAATTATACAAATAAAAAACAAAACTATTCTCCATTCGAGACATTATGTCCAGTTTCTGGAATTAACACTCTAGAAAAGGTACCTACTTTTTCAAAAAAGTGAAGAATTATACTTTTATTTTAACATGAAAAAGAACATGATGCAAAAACAAAGAAAAGAAGGAACCTGTTAGTTGAGAAATCAATAGAATTATGAGTTAATTACAATTAACAGTGATTGTAATGGCGAAAAACACCAGCAATCCAAGTTCCAACTCTCGTTTATATTATTATTTAATTGCTAAATATCTATTTATTGTATGTACATACATCAAACAAACTCAATTTTTCTTGCTTTTGAGTCGGCAAAGATTTTAATTAAATCATTTATTTTTATATTAATTTTGGATTCTATACTTATAATAGCTAAGTTTGTCAGTCTGTCTTGGGTCATGGTTGACCGAAGATAATTTTTTATTAATTTTAATTTTGAAAAGGATCGTTCACCTTCAGCTACTGTAACAGGCAGTGTTAAATATATACGTAGAGATGTTGAGATATTAGGAAATGAGGAGATTAAATTATTAGAATATATATAGCTTAAAATATTAGTGGGAGTGCTTGTTGATGCATTGGGAAAAAACATTGGTAACAATTCTAATTCATTATATAAATCCTCCCCGTCAATATCAAATCTATTTTTAAATGTTAGTTTTTGTTGGAGCCGAGAACATTGAGATTTTTTTTCATGCAACTCTAATTTCCTCCAGCATTCAATGTTTTGGAAGAGTGAAAAAACTGAATTGTGTTCCGTCAGCAAATCGAATCTCTCATTTAATTTAGAGATAGCAGTGTCCAGTATAAAAAAATAAAAACATACTTTAAATTTGTTGGTTGGGTCTAAAATGGGCTCATCTGCAGCCTCGTAATCAAAATGTCTTTTTCGGGGACGTGGACGAACAGTTTCTTTAAATTCTGTTTCGCATTCTAATTCTTCAGCAATTAATTTTGCATCAGATAACAACTGTTCAAACGCACTATCGGTGCGGTATTGCTCCAAATCTTTTTTAACCAGATTAATCATTTTGGTAGCCTCTGAAATAATTACGTCTGATTTTTGCAAATTTTTGCTTACAATATTAATCTTTAGTAAAATATTGTACCATATAACTACTGAACATATGAATCTATAAGACTTTAATTTGGCTATTAATGAACTCGCTATGTTTTTTGTGTCGCTATCATACTTGTTATTTGTAAAAATAGAGTATAATGCATCGTAAATTTTATCCATGTTAAAACGTAGTGCTCTAAGAGCATCAAATCTACTTTCCCAACGCGTATTTGAAAGAGGTTTTAATGACAAAGTAGGTATCTGTTTCATAATTACATCCCAGCGTGATGTGGATGCTGAAAAAAATACATAGATTTCTTGGACAATAGAGAAAAAGTTTGTAATTTCCAATGAGCTTTTAGCGGCGTCATTTACTACTAAATTAAGGGAGTGAGCAGCACACGGTACGTAAAAAGCACGAGGATTCATGTCCAATATTTTTTTTTGGAGGCCTATATTTTTCCCCCTCATATTGGCTCCATTATCATATCCTTGGCCTCGCAAATCATCGAATTCAATATTGCATGATTTTAAAAAATCTAACAAATAAGTCTTCAACCCTTGTCCGGTAGTATCAGTTACAGGTAAAAAACCTAAAAAATGTTCTCGTACCTCAGCGCGTTTTGTCGATGGATTTAAATAAATAAACCTCACAATAACAGTAAGTTGTTCTTGGTGTGAGATATCAGGTGTGCAATCTAGAATTACAGAGTAGTATTTACATTGCTTCAAAAGACTAATTATAGTCGTTTTAATTTTTTCAGCAATTATACTAATCAGTTCATTTTGAATGTTATGACCAAGATAATGTGGCATGCGATGCTGAGTTCTTTGAATTCGAGCAATGTGTTCTGATAGTGTACTATCAAAATTAGATATACTCTCCACCAACTTTAAAAAATTACCATTATTTGGGTCATACAACTTCTCAGTTGTGCCCCTAAATGCTATATTTTGACCTGCTAAAAATTTTATAATTTCTATTATCCTTTCCAAAACTGCCGTCCACCTCTTTTTCTCGCGGTCTATTTCAGTTTGATTTACCGAGTCTACTGTTTGCCCTTTCAATAAGTCATTTTTTAAATCCAAATATTTTTTAAAAGAACATATGTGCCCTGAACTTTTCTCATGCCGTTCTATATTTCTCGACAAATGCCCCCAGTCTTTGTAACCAGTGGGGCCATTAAATGCAGTGACATTAATATTAAAAAGCTTACAGTGAAAACAAAAAACAGAATCAGTAGATGTGGAATATACAAGCCAAACTCGATGAATAATTTCGTTATTTTGTAACTTTTTACTGTAATATGTATCTGAAAACGACCTCATGTTACTATCTGAAGGATAGTTGGTTTTTTTAATCTGAATTGGTCCACGTTCTGTTAAAAATAATCTTAAACTATCGGGTATTACTTGCGGCCAGAGAGCAGGATCATTCGCGACATTTTCACAAAATCGTACATCTGGTTCTGTTGCTGGTTGGTTAACAATTGGTTCACTTGAAGTAGGCGATGTACTGGTACTAGTGTGAGCTGGAACTTGTGAAATACTCGTAGAAGTTCTCTCTTCCAAGTTAACTGTCTCTTCTAACTGTCGAGCTGATGTTGACGAAGATGTACCTAAAAAACATAAGATAGTCAACAATTTGTGTAACCAAGTGTGGTAACAGGGCCACGCAATAATATTTTAGGACAATAAAAAATTAAAAACAGCGCCTGAAAGTTAAGGCGGGCATAGTTAGTCTGGCCGAGCGCGCTCATTGTGGAATAGGGTACCTATATGCACTCAATATTTTATTTTTTTTAACGATCGGCTACATAAATAAATTACGTAAAAACAACGTTTCACGCTAAAAATAGGTTTATTTTATTATTAAAAAAAAGTTTAAATTGTTAACCAGCAGCGATAGGAAATTGAAACGACCAATTCAATATGGCGGCCATTGTGACGTCACAATGTCCGCCATAACCGCCCGACGGAATATTCAAACTATGAAAATTTTACATTTCGCGCGATTTCTAAAAGTTTACTTAAATTGAACGGACAATGGAGACTTAAAAAAAAATAATTACAAGTACTGCTTTGTTCCTATTAATTAAAAGTCAGTCATTGATTATATACCTAATAGGTAACTAATTAGCTATTTATTCAAACTAATTCAAAGTTACAACTATACACATTACAACTATACAAGTTACACTGATTCAGTATTCGCTTCACCTTGCAGTCTTCACCCCACAGATATAAAGTCAGGATTAGTGACTACATAAGAAGAATAGATAAATACATCTATTCTTGGTAGATTATCACTTAGTTAGAGTTTTGACGAAACTCGATTTAATTATTGCTTAGCCTTTTGAAATTTTTGTGCACATTTACTATACCTACTGCAATCCTATTAATAGGTGATAGGCTCCCTATTAGGTAGAGGTAATTATGCAATTGTCGCCTGGGTTAACTGGTACCACCCGCTTATTTATTTCTGCTGTGAAGTAGCAATGCAACATCCAGTCCACTGTTAGACATGAGCCTCCAAAACTATAGGGTTATTTATTGTCATAATCTCCACGATGGGAACGCGTGTTGGAGATATCACACAACACAAAAATTTAACATACAAGGTCTGAGAAGGTATGTAATTAAACAAATATTTGCACCGGCCGGGATTCGAACCCGAGACCTTCGGCACAAGAGTCAGTGTTACTAACCATTGCGCAACGGAAGGCCATCGCGCAAAATAGATATTGTCATTAGGTATACAGTTACAGGTAACTTATACAAAAAATAAGAAGTGTAATAATAATAAGTAGAAGTAGGTAGGAACTTAGTTAGGGATCGAACCCAGGCAGGATACACCAGCGACTTCTGTCACTGATTTACGCTACTTCAGATGTATTATATAAGGTAGTACTTTAAAGGTACCTACCAACCAACTAACTGAACTTACCAGATCGAAAGAAAGAGTCAATCGGAGAAGTTAGCTTTTTAATTTTTTCTCCTTTCTCCAGTTTCCTTTTTCTGTTTTGAGCACCCGATGGTTTCTTTTTACCATCCCCTAATTCGGCCATCTACAATAAAATTAAATTTTAATTTAATATTTCTTTCTTTATAATAAATAAAGTAGGTTTGTATCAATCACTAACATTAAGAGGGTACTGCACGAAATTTTGGAAATTGACGTATTTTTAAATAACTAGTAATGTACGCTCAATTACTTAAATACATTAAAAGAACTTTTGTAGGTTAGTCTGATCCTTGCACAAGGTCACCGCCTTGTTGAAATTTGAAATAAATGCATTTTGTATTAATAAACAATACATGACGGTAATGACTTTTAAAAATATTTATCTTCGAATACTTCGTAAATTTTACGCATGAAGCACTAACTGTCACACGGAAATGTTTGTATTGATATTCCGCAGAGCACCCTCTTCTTAATATTGATTATAAAAATATAAATAGGAAATTATTAAGAATTTTCAATTTTTAATCCAAACGCCTGATGGTTTTGCAAACAAAAAAATTGCTCTAATAAAATCACTAGGCGCACTTATTTGTCGTATGGCATGACGTCATGAGGTATCAAGTCAGCTGTGTTATAAATTTTGTATTTACACACGTTTAAAGTGTTTTTGGAAGTGAAGATTTTCGTTCGCGCTGCACGCCCTTAAGAATTTGTATTTTTGCGATTATAAACAAATAAACAATCATGACTCTCTCTCATAAACAAATACTACAAAAAAATTGTTCCCTAACCCAGGATTCGAACCAAGCAGGACCATTCGTTCCAACACGATGGCGTCAACAATGATGTATTTTTCTAGCTAGGTATGAGTACTTTTGGGTATCGGTATTGTACCTATGTATTGTATTTTAATTTTAACCGACGAGTTCTCGAGTGGAAACCACTGTCCACGAACGAACGAACGTACGTAGCTTCGGACGCCCCTCCAGCCCACCGCTGGACCGACGAACATAGTCGGTAGGCGCCTAGGTATTAGTTGGATGAGGATGGTCGAGAACTGCGTGCTGTCGTTTGGAGAAACCTATGTCCAGGAGTGGGTGATAGGTGGCTACGATGATAATGATTGACCTAACACTTAAAAAATAAAATTGACTTACCTTGATATTTTTTCTCTTATTTATGACGAAGAAATTTCATTTATTCCATGCATTTACAACTTACACAAAATCTCAATAATTTCTGCACTAAGATCTTCTGTGCTAATTCGGCGGTTGTCGCAAATGAAATGAGCTAACGAATTTAATTACTTAAAAAGAAGATATCAGATCAATCACTGACCGACACTACATAGGCGCCGCGCGCCGCGCTGTAAATTCAAATGAACTTACACCTAATTGTAGTGATTTAGAGATCATTTCTCTTTAAGTGCGAGCGCTCGGACGGCTATATCAAAGGGAGCAATTACTCGCCTACGAAAGACGCACAGGTGCCGCTCCGCCGCCGTGCGCCCATTTCAAATGAACTTACACTTTATTGACTTAGAGATCATTTTGCTTCAAGTGCGAGCGCCCGGGCGGCTATATCAAAGGGAGCAATTACTCGCCTATGACAGACGCATAGGTGCCGCTCCGCCGCCGTGCGCCCATTTCAAATGAACTCACACTTTATTGACTTAGAGATCATTTTGCTTCAAGTGCGGGCGACCGGGCGGCAATGTGCCAAGTTTTATACACTCTCTTTGGATTAGAGATTTTGCCGCGCGCGTGTTGTATTAAATAAAATTTTTATTTGTGTAGTAATAAGAGTCATTTTAGCTTGCACATCATGAGCGGTATGACAAGCGCCGAAAGCGTAATAAAAGTAAAACAATGATTATTTTTGATGACTATTTTTTTTATATTTACTTTTGGGCATACGTATTTGTCGTAACAAGTATATTAAACTGTGCAATGGCGTTAAATTCAATGAAATATCTAAATATTCAGGGTTCGGCAAGGCGCCTCCGGGCGCTCTGCGCCCGGGTGCACCGCACCCCTTGCACCCCCGGGTAAAGACGGCCCTGAGTCGCGATTAGAAGTAGCTTATGATAATGAGTGTGTAGTGTGATAATGTATAGGTATGTATAAAGTAAATATTTATTATAATGAGAACGTCTAAACAAATAATATAATTGAAATGTGTACCCTTCTGTACTCTTATAAATAGCACCAAAATAGCACAGTATTTAGTATTCTGTTTCATTTTATTCGTAATGTCAAACTTTGAATGTCATTCTTTTGCCAGAAATAAAACGTAGTGATTATATACTCTTTGGCCAGAGGAAAGCGTACTAGTTAGTCTGTGTTTGCGTAGTTTGGTGCCACCGTACTAGTTAGTCTGTGTTTGCGTAGTTTGGTGCGTAGGGCGTGGTTTTGATTGTTGTGATTATTTACATAAATTATTTGGATTTTATTTAATATAAAACGCACATCGACATAGTGTATAGCTATTTATCATAATAATTAGTGAAATAGTGACAGTAACAAATGGCTGCAATATTAAAGCAAACACCGTTATGCAGATGTTGTCACAAGTATGGTGTATTCAAAAGTCTATTTTCCGACTATATCTACAACGAGAATGAGGTTGAAAATTATTCTCAGATGTTGCACGCTACATTCGGAATCTCAGTAAGTTCTCTGTTACTCCTAATTATACAAAAAAATATTTTCTCATCTATTTAACTTTCTAACCTCAGAATGACGAAGTCTTCAATATTGTTGTACACATGATGAGTAAAGCACTTTTTCATGCGTCAGCACGTCTCATGTCATGCCGCATGATCGTCTGGGACCGCATTAGAATTAATTATTGAAAAATTAATTAATACAATTTTGATTTTGATATTATTGTTTTCAGTTTGAATCCTCGGAACGTGACAAAATATATACAATATGCGACGAGTGTATTGAAAAACTACGAATCTCAACGGATTTGAAGATTGCCTGTGGGAAAATTATTAAACGTATGTCATTATCATTCCGTCTATCAAACTGAAATTATTATCACACAACAAATTCTACATTGAAATATTTCATTTCCAGAGGAGCCATTATTTGAAAACGATGTCCCAATTAAAATAGAAAAATGTTATGCTTGCAGCGATAATGGTAAGAAATGGTTAATCTAAGTTTGCAATAAAAACAGAGAAGACAACAATATATTTTCTTATATAAGTTATAAGTATTATACATATAAAATTACAACTAAATTATATACGGACACCTTACTTTTCAGTCATCACTAATTATATGTTTTTACTTGTCTTCTTACTTTTTTTATACTCAATAATAGGATACACACATATAACTGATTGCTACACGTTAACGTATAATACATTGCATCATTTATCTTCACAGAAGTACCGTTGATTAAAGTCGACGTAAAAGTTGAAAAGGAAGAACCTCCCACTGACAACGATGAAGACAATCACTCAGATGTAAATGTGGTTATAGACAAAGTATCCAATCAAGATGACAGAATTGAAGGGAGCCGAAACGAATTAGATGAAAACTTAATTGAATCTGGTATGTATGACTGTTCTTAATTTATTGACTAGGTAACAAACTTTGAGCACCAATGATCAAACAAAATAATTTTTATTTTTTAGAGACCGACAGATACGAGAATAAATGCAATATTTGCAATAGAACTTTTAGATTCAAAAAGTACCTAAAAAATCACATGAAGATGCACTTTAGATATCGCTGTGAAGTATGCAATAGAGATTATCAGAGCAAAGGTGAATTGCTTAGACACGAAATGGTGCATAAGGATGAGAGAAAGTTTAAGTGCTCGATATGTAACAATGGGTTTACACTGAGCAGAAGTTTGAAGGCTCACATGAAAACACACAAGGATGAAACGCCGCAGGAGTGCGGCCGGAAATTCAAAGTCAAGAAAAGCTTATTGAGGCATCATCAAAACATGCACATGGGTGTAAACAAGTACAATTGCCAGTATTGTGATAAGAGATTTGTGATGAGTGTAAAAGAATATGAGTGCGAAAAATGCAATAAATCGTTTAGAAGCAAATATGCTTTGATAAGTCATAATAAAGTGCATGAGAAACATGAGCCTAACAATTGTAACCTGCGTGAAAATAGATTCAAAAGAAGAGAAAATTTCAATAGACAAATGTTGACGCATGCTGAGATAATAGAGTGCGACATTTGCAAGAAGACCTTTAAATACAGACAGAGTTTAAAAAGGCACATGTCGGCTGTACATTTGTGCTTTAAACCAACGCCCACTACTACTGAGTGCAACATTTGTAAGAAGATATTTAAATACAAACATTATTTAAGCAAGCACATGTCGGCTATACATTCGGACCTTCCACCCACTCAATGCGACATTTGCAAGAAGACATTTAAATCCAAGGAGACTATACGCAAGCACATGTTGGCTGTACATTTGGGCTTTAAGTTAAAGTGTGACATATGCAAGAAGACATTTAAATACAACGAGAGTTTAAGCAGGCACATGTCGGCTCTACATTCGGGTCTTAAGCCACCCACTGAGTGCAACATTTGCAAGAAGATATTTAAATACAAACATTATTTAAGCAAGCACATGTCGGCTGTACATTCGGACCTTCCACCCACTCAGTGCGACATTTGCAAGAAGACATTTAAATCCAAGGAGACTATACGCAAGCACATGTTGGTTGTACATTTGGGCTTTAAGTTAAAGTGCGACATATGCAAGAAGACATTTAAATACAAGCAAGGTCTACGCAAGCACATGTTGACTGAACATTTGGGCCTTAAGCCACCCACTCAGTGCAATATTTGCAAAAAGACATTTGAATATAAACAGAGTTTAAGCAGGCACATGTCGGCTGTACATTCGGACCTTCCACCCGCTCAGTGCGACATTTGCAGGAAGACATTTCAATCCAAGTCTACTATTCGCAGGCACATGTTGGCTGAACATTTGGGCCTTGAGCCAACTCAGTGCGATATTTGCAAAAAGACATTTAAATATAAACAGAGTTTAAGCAGGCACATGTTGGCTCTACATTCGGACCTTCTACACACTCAGTGCGACATTTAAAGACAAGAAAAGTCTACGCAAGCACATGTCGGCTGTACATTTGGGTTCGGAGTTAACACCCTTTGAATGTGACATTTGCAAAAAGACATTTAAATACAAACAGAGTTTAAGCAGGCTCATGTCGGCTGTACATTTGGGATTGAAGCGAAAAGAAAATTTCTCATTCAGTTATTTTATCCTTAAGGATCCCTTGAAAACGTTTTTGCTAAATTTGAATTTGCTACATTGGTAAATTTATCTGACGGCAACTTTCATTGCGGTAGAGCTCAGCAACTATTGATTTTACAAAAAAAAATTACAAAAATTGTAGTAGGCGAGGAGGCACCAATCCTGAAAGCCCCGTGATACGGATACTAAAATTTTTAATAAAAAATAAAAGTTAACACTTATTGTTAGACGAACAAGATTTGCTTGGTCGGCGTGGATTTAGTTGGCCGGAAATATTTTAAATAATTTATATATGTATTATTAAATTTCCAAAATTTTTTTCCGTCATCACGGATTTTGATCAATCTCATATAGAATTTTGTGCGAAATAATGTTCATCAAGAAAAAATCCGGCCGACCAATGATTTTTAGCCGGAAAGGTCACGCATACCTGTTTGAATGGTGTGATAGGGGGTAAAATTTATCCATCATCACGGAAACCTTTTTTTTTTTTCATTTCACGCGTTTCAACGTTACTTTCATAATTTTCTTGGTATGCGTGCTTGCAAACTGCCGAAAGTATCGCGCATACCAGATTTTATTGTGTGGGTGAGTATTATACTGTCATAGATTTTACTTACTTGATGACATTTCTTTTGGAGTCTTTTTTCTACCTCTGGTCTCTTTCTTAAGTTTTCAGCTATTTATTATACAAATTAATATGGAAAAAAGGAAATACAGGAAAAAAATTATTTGAGTTGATCATATAATAATTGAAGTTTGATACAAAGGTTATGTTCAATTCAAGTTTATTTATCAATAATCATCTACATCAGTGGTTCCCAATTAGTTTTTGCTGCGTACCACTTCATAAAAGACCTCAAACCTGCGTACCCCTTATTGTAGCAATCACACTAATATTATAAATGCGAAAGTTTGTGAGTGTGTGTATGTTCGTTACTTTTTCATGCTCAAACGCCTGGACCAATTTTGATGAAATTTGGTATACAGGTAGTTGACACCCTGGATTAACATAATATAGGCTACTTAAACCGCTGGTAACACCGCGGGGCACAGCTAGTGATAAATAAAAAAGATAAGTCAGTTTAAATGACATTTATTATATTCAAATTACAGTACAATAGTGAAAATCAAAATAACATGATGTATTGGCGAAGACGCTAATGTGACAAATGTGCACGTTTTTCTTTGCACAGCTCTTGAAAATCTGGTTGTCTTTCAGTCAGCTTCAGTCTTAAATCGTCTTCAAGTTGAAGTCTGTGACGATGTTTAGTTTTTAAGTTCGTCATGGCCGAAAATCCGCTTTCGCAAAGGTAGGTTGTGCAAAATGGCAGTAAATATTTTATTGCTGATTCGCTGATATGATAAATATCTTTTAAATTAGCCCAAAAGTCACCCAGTGATTGCTCTGCAAAACAACTCTTGAGTACTGTTGCATGAGATGTCTATTAATTCCTCTTGATCAGAGATGG
Source organism: Synanthedon andrenaeformis (assembly GCA_936446665.2). Taxonomy (NCBI): domain Eukaryota; kingdom Metazoa; phylum Arthropoda; class Insecta; order Lepidoptera; family Sesiidae; genus Synanthedon; species Synanthedon andrenaeformis. The sequence continues at coordinate 254,516 of OW387804.2, read as the reverse complement.
GTAGGTGGTCGACGGAATGGTTCGCGAAAGGATTGTTTACCCAGTTCCATTGCGGCGATATTTCTGGGAAGTAACTGCGTAAAGCCGCCGACAGATTTTGCAAGTGGCATTTTATGTCCGATTTTAAATCTGAATTTAATGTCGAAGAAGTTGTATCCAAAAAAAGTTTAAGATTCGGAAACTGGTCATATTTACACTTGTCAATCAAAGATGTCCAGAGGGATATTTTTTTTATAGTGGACTCAACTTTCTCCTGCATAGTGAATATGGTTGTAACACGGCCTTGTAGTCCCAAATTCAACTCATTTCATTTTGTGAAGATATCTGACAAGTAAGCCAATTTTTGCACCCACAAAGAGTCACTCAGCATCTGTTTGTACTCATCGTGTCCCTGCTCGACCAAAAATAACTCAATTTCATGTCTTAACTCAAACATTCTCGAAACAACTCTTCCTCTGGACAGCCAACGCACTTCAGTATGTAACAACAGGGTCTCGTGTTCACTGCCAAGCTCTTTGCAAATAGCTGCAAAAATTCTAGAGTTTGTGGCACGGGCCTTGATTAAGTTAAAAATTTTGACAGCATTTTTGAGAGTAATATCTAAGCTGGCTGGAATTTTTTTACAAGCCAGTGTCTCTCGATGAATTCCACAATGCGTCCATTTTGCTTCTGGGGCTACATCTTGTATCCGCTTTACAAGTCCTGAAAAACGACCAGTCATTGCTCTGGCACCATCAGTACATATTCCTACACATTTTGACCAATCCAATTGGTTTTCTTTTACGAAACTGTCGACCATATGAAATATATCCTCCCCGGTGGTGCGAATCGAAAGGGTACGACAAAACAGGAATTCTTCATTAAACTTTTTGGAATGAACATAACGAACGTACGTTAAAAGTTGAGCCAAGTTTGTTATGTCTGTGGATTCATCAAGTTGAATGGCAAAGTAATCGCTTTCTAAAATCCGTTTAATTTGGTGGGTTTTCAGATTCTCTGACATGTTTGCAATACGACGAGAGACAGTGTTATTTGACATAGGAATAACATCAAGTTCTCGTGCCATTTTTTCTCCAAACATACATTTCACTATCTCTTTTGCTGCAGGCAATATAAGGTTCTCCCTAATAGTGTGAGGTTTCGCTTGCTTAGCTATTAAATAACTCACTCTAAAAGAGGCTTGCAGAGCGTTGTCATTCGTGTTTTGGGAGAGCGCCTCAATAGATTTTTGTCTTTGTTTGAGATCTTTCAATTTATGTTGAAAGAAGGATACAGACTGGTCTTTCAAATTAGCATGTTTGGTTTCTAAATGTCGACGTAGTAAAGACGGCTTTAGCGAATGATTTGACAGCGTTTCTGCACAAACGACACACTGTGGCAACGGAGAATCAGGGTCTCCAGAGCTTGTAAAACCAAACTGAATATAACTATCATCATATTTCCTTTTTTTGAGAGACGATTTCTTGTTATCAAGTTTTCTTTTTTCTTGTGTCGGAGTACTGGTAGAGGATGACACATCATTATCAGGTGACTGTTCAGTATTGCCTGACACCTCGGCAACCTTTTGGCGACTTATCAGCCACTTTTCCATCTGAAATACAACTGGACTTAATAAGCCGGCTTATACATATATTTTTTAATTACAAAGCTTACAAATCAATGTGATCAATCAAATCAATCAAAACCGTGAACACGTGTAAAACTGAAGCAACTCAACTCATATAAGTTTTATAATAATAATTATTCGAAGTTTTTTAAATTATGAGAAAAACAAACTAAGTAAACATCGTTAGGTACGTTCTTTCGCAATTTATAATGAAAGTGTAAGTTTAAAAGTAGTTTTAAAATATTATTTTACCTTTTTCCAAAGTATATTAGGCCGAGGTAACGCGACGCTGTTACTTAATTCACAATCAAAACGAAACACTGTCACACGGCTCACGACAAAAGCCGAACTGGCGGGAAGCGGGAACGGGTGACGGGTGGCGGGGGCGGCCGAATGACGCGAGATGCGGGAGGCGCGGGAATAACGGGATAGGCGGATAGCGCACGGTCGGTCATAGACCATAGTGCTCGGTGCTCCGTGCTTTTACGATGATGATCGTAATAAAATAATATTTTGGAAATTGTTCTTGTTTTTACTGATAGCCGCACGTACCCCTTGATGCAACTTCACGTACCCCTGGGCTGGGGGTACGCGTACCACTAATTGGGAAACACGGGTCTAGGTGATCTGTAACTGTGGTTGATACTTCCTGGTAATCATTATCTGAAAATACTTTAGTCCATATAAGCCTTGCATTAGGTTAGACGAAGGATTGCATCCGTTCTTGGTGGTAGAGGCGAGGAACGCTATTCTTTCGCTGTAAAATAAAAGAAAGGACCACGAATTAATTATTTTTCAAAAACATAAATAACACAGGCGCGGGGGACAGGGGTCACCGCTCACCGTCAAATCCGTCAGTATTCCAAAGTTTTAGATAAAATTTGTTAAAAAGTGTTTGGTCGATAAAGCACTACATATAAAGTCAGTTTACGCAACAAAAAAAAAATGGAAAATTATCGAAACCGTCGTTGCTCTACTACTATGACGATATGAGATTAAATTAACTTACATTACATACCTAATTATATTCTTAAGCTTCTATATTTTAAATAAGCAAAATATATAATAAGTTATGTAAATATGTGCATATCGAAATATCGTATTAATAGAAGCCATTGTGTATTTTTTCATTTAAGTTTAAGTACCTGTGTGTAATAAAACATTTTGGCATAAAACTAATTTCGTTACTTAAAATTTAAAAAAAACTGGGTATTACGGACTATTACGTAATAACTTATTATTACGGACAAAATCAAACGTACTTATTTATTTATATAATAATGTGTAGTTCACTACATATTATTATGTATCAAAATTTAGGGAATGTTCCTTCGGCTGGCAACCCTGAAAACGCACACATAAAAACGCGTCGCCGTTACGGTGCTTCACTATGTACAGTGACAGCACTCCGTCCGTTGTCTTTTCTAGGTTCATGTTTTGGCATTCCAAATGTTCCTCCTAAAGTCTACCAAAATATCGTGACCGCGTCAAAGTCAAAGGTCACATAAATAGTTTTTTTGCAAATATCTCGCTTTCTTGTGGCTTTATTACTATTTGCATTTAATATAAAAATTGTAGAGAATGAAATTCTCCTGGAACTCCTGGAACCAATTATGACAATTTTACCACTAGCTTGAGATCTGTACGGTGTATTTCATTTCAGTTCTAGCTGTGGTTCTAGTTGGTATTTAAGTTGTAAGTTAGTCCATGTTATGTTTGTCTATATCCTAAAAAATAAATATGTACCCATTAATTTACCTACTGTTTTAATTGTGTGATGATATCCTCAGTTAAAAATTAATTCAAGGATCCCTAAAAACCGTGATTTTTTTTGTACCATTTGAAACGCCACCCTCGATTGTCCCTAGAACCAATTTGACGTTTGCGTATTTTTATTCCAGATATGAATAATCACTAATTTTAGTTCCATGGACAATCGTTCTATAGCCTATAGCGCCAAAATGGCGTTTTTCAAATATGCATAAAAATAATTTGACAGCAGCCTGTTCAGTGGCATATAATTTTTTTTTTTAAATTTCACCAATATCTGATTGTTGATGATTTGTTGATATAATTTTATTATTTGTTGATAGTTATTTTTTCTGTTATAAACTATTTAAAATTTATCTGTGAAGTTGGCGAATAAAATTTTTGTTTTATTATTTTATTATTTTTTTAAATCTAATCGATAGAAAATCGTTTGTTGAACACATATCACACTGCAATTACGTTTGTTGATTAGTTGTTTATAATAAAAAAAAAGGAAAATAGAGTTTATATACGTCACATTGTAGTCTGTACACTCACGCAAGTTGGTCGTCTGAATGGCGGGACAATTAAATCAATCCAATGTTTAAAAAAGTTCTTTATTCATTGATTATTAATTTATCATTTTACAGGTAAAATTTTTGAAGTAAAGAAAAATTTGAAACGACAGCCAAAAATGAATGATGGCCTCAATGGAATGAAGAATTTTTCTTTAATTTACGTAAAAAAACGAAAATGAAATTAGGAAAGTCAAAATTGACCGAATACTTATTAGATGGCTCAAAATTAATAATAGCAGTCTCAGAAGATAAACCATTGACAGCCACAGATAAAAAAGAAGCAAAGAAAATGCAAAAAAAAAAATTCTAAAAAAGATGGCAAGAAAAATGAATAATCAGGGAGTCAAGAATCAAAATTTCACAAATTTCTTGACCAATTTTTCAATAAAAGTCAAGATAAAGAAAAGGATGATGTAACAGAGAAAAAGAATTTAGATAAATCTTCTTAACCTTTTAAGAAACTTAAAAACAAAAATTATTCTCTTTTAACTGTCAGATAGGCTGACAGTCCACTTGATGGAAGGTGGCTACCGTCGCCTATAAAACAAGCAATGCCACAGATGGTTCAATTGCGCTGCTGACTACAGTAGGATTATGGATAAGGGATTGTGAAGGTATAGGGTAATGGGCTCCAGATCCAGACAAAAGCCAATTGTGAAAAGTTCATTTCCAAAACCGGGAAAAGAACCCGGGATCCCCTGATACAGTGAGTTAAAGCAAACACCTTAACCACTCGATCAAGGGGTCATCCTCTATAACGAGCTGCGCAATTATAACTGCGTAACGCAGTTTGCACTCTTTCTCTATTCTTTTATTTAGAGAGAAAATTTGTATTTTTGTTTGTAATGAATAAACTCAAAAACTATTGGGCCGATTTTAAAAAAATTGCCGAGTGGCAGTAATTTCAAAACTTGAAAACCCGGACTACAAATGAAACCCCGCTCGGACGCTCCCCGGACACCCTGTAAACTAGGACAAATCCGGGGAAACCCGGACGGATGGCAACCGTAACTTTGAATCACAGTTTGAAAAAAGAAGCACAAAAAAGCAAATGCAAATAAATATTAACTATATATATATACAGTTGCTTTCAGGTTTACCATGTGATGATTTTTATATATATATATTCTTGAAACTATAGTCAAACTGGGCATCCATCAGCCAATCAGAACTCGATTAGATGCGCCGGACTGTGTTTTCAGAGAACACTTTCTATACTAGAGAAATATGGGAGGGTAACTAACGGTATAATAACCTGTTAAGTAACTGGCTCAGGACGCCGTTAAATAACCTCGGCGATTTATGATGATTTACCTGCACAGAAAGATTCTTAACAATACACACTTATCAAATCGTCAGTGTATTGAGACTCCCCAATCACCGGAAGTAGTTATTATTGAAAATCTTACTAGACATTTAATAATTATTAATTATGAACTATTAAGTTTGATGATAAATTAATAATCAATGAATAAAGAACTTTTTTTAAACATTGGATTGATTCAATTGTCCCGCAATTCAGACGACCAACTTGCGTGAGCGTAAAGACTACAATGTGACGTATATAAACTCTAACTATTTTCCTTTTTTTTATTATAAACAACTAATCAACAAACGTAATTGCAGTGTGATATGTGTTCTACAAACGATTTTCTATCCATTAGATAAAAAAAAAATAAGAAAATGATATAACAAAAATTTTATTCGCCAACTTCACAGATAAATTTTAAATAGTTTATAACAAAAAAAAATAACTATCAACAAATAATAAAATTAGATCAACAATAATCAACAATCAGATAACAGTGGTGAAATTTAAAAAAAAAAAAATTATTCGCCAACTTAACGTAGCTCCTATTTATCACAAACTAAATAGTAGATACTAACATATGTATCTGGTATATCGCTAGAGATTAGTTATATTCTTTGGTCTGTAATAAATTGGCATGAATGGTACATCGATAAGCAGGACGTAAATAAAACGCAATAATCATAAAGGCTTCGTCAAACAGAAAGCGTACTTAACGCGCCTATGTCACCATTGCAATTAGTCACAAATGTCACGCGCGCTGATTGTTTCTCCCACCGATATTTATTTAAATTTAATGTTATAATCCGCGCGCAATGAGAATGGGATGGAACCTTGTCAAAGTAAATCGAAAATGACAGTTCGCAAGTAGCGTTAGCAAAAAAGTTCTGAATATTAATTATAAATTAGTTATTTCTACGATCTATCATAGGTTCATGAAAATACACAAAAATGTTTCATGGTTGAAATCCTTTTTATAATAATGTTTAGGTATATTATTTCGTCATAGTAGTAGAACAACGACGGTTTTGATAATTTTCAATTTTTATTTTATTGCGTAAACTGACTTTATATGTCGTGCTTTATCGATCAAAAATATTTTTTGACAAATATTATTTAAAACTTTCCAGATACAGAGTTGAAATACTGACGGATTTGATTTCTAAACACAGTACAATGGCGTATTAATCATTTCGCCAGTGCCATACTGTAAAGTTAGTAAATTGCAGAACCGTCGTTGTTCTACGGCTATGACGATTTTACAGTTCCAATTCTTCAACGCGACATAGTAACTCTTATTTCATCTGTGGCTACGGCTGGCTGGCGGACCGCGCGCGCCTCAGTTCCAAAAGGTCGCATCCCATTCTCATCGCGCGCGGATTATATAATGGTGAATGTGCAGTAGCAAGCTGTAAGAACGATTCACGGAAGCAAACTAAAAAGAACAATGATATTTCTTTTCATCGGTAAGTAATATTTTGATTAGAAAACACGGATTTTAACAAAATTACTCATGGCGAGAAAGGAGGTTGCGGGAGGTGCGGGGGCGGGTCCACGCAGGACGCGTTTCCGCGCCTCCCGCTTCAGACCTCTTCCGCCTTGAAGATAGTGCTGTACCACGTTGTACTCGAATATTGTTTAATAACATGATTTCTTCCGTAATAATAATATGTAAGTATTGTTTGTATTATCTACTAACCAATTGTGGATCAATACTTAAATTAAAACTTTTGAATTGTATGTAATATACTCAGTGAAGTTAAATACTTACGGTTAGGTAAATATCTATCTATGACCATATGAATAAATAATAACACAGTAGAACGGAATCTTCTTTGAATTTTTTTTACGAGCGAAGAAAAGTACCTTATGACAAATGCTGCATGCAATACAAATGGCATAAGGTTATGTGGGATTCTTAGCGCACTAAAACTCCATCTCGAGATGGGTACGGTTCAGTCCTGAGGAGACTTTGGAACTGTCACAGGACGTGACCGTCCCAAACGCCGCCATTTATATACCTAGTTCCCCCTTCACGTCGTTACGCCCCGCTGTCGTCCAGGCGTGTTGCCAGGGTTGCTTACTGTTAAATATTGCTTACGTCTGAAGATAATATCGCTAACATATAAATTTTTCTTTACTTTGAAATCATTATTTTATTCTAGTTTTACAAAATATGAGATTTATAAATACTTACCTACATCACTACATGATTATGTTACGTACCTACATAATAGATACTTATAAATAATATTATAAATACCATAACAAATAAAGCCATTTAAGTAAGTATTACTTACCTACAAATATATAATAAAATAATACATACAACAAAATCGTACGACAAAATAATACAAAAAAATACATTACATACAAAATATGTACATACCTACGTAAAACTAATTAAGTATAAGTGTCGCAACGGTTTATGAGCGCTCGGCAAAACTGGCGGGGATGTCTGCGCAGGTGTACACTCTACTCCCGCCAAACAGATCCAAAAAATGAATACTGCGCATTCAAGGTCAGCGCTCATAAACCACTGCGACACTTATACTGACATTTACGCGCAGATATCAATCGTGGCACATCACTATTCAACCGCTACAACTATCTATCAGTATCTATAGAACATCTGCTAATCTCTAATCTGATTACACTTGGCATAATGGACAACAAGCGTCGCGCGTGGCCGCGCGCGCTCTTCTTATTATATGTCTATGATATTTACCAATTTATTTTTGTGGTAACTAAAAGTGCTTTTTACATTCTGTGTGCTTTGTGTTTTGTATTCTATTTATTGATGTCGCACAGAGGGGTTGGGATCATAACGATTACATTGTCAAAACGACCAAATTACCATAAGGTCTAGATCTCAAAAGGACCATCTCTGTAGAAAGCCCATATCTCTGAATGACTAGGCAGCAAAACGACTGGTTCTTGAGAAAACCACATCGTTAATAGTCCACATATCACAAAGACCTGGGAGCAAAACGACTAGTTCTTGAAAAGACTACGTCGTTAATAGACCACATGTCAATAAGACGAGGTAGCAAAATGACTTACTGAATTTGTTTCTGTGCAAGTACAGTTTATTGCATATTGCACATATGTCGGACGCGTCCGATTGTTTGTTTTTACCTTAGGTAGATTAAAATAGGGATACGAAGGTTAGATAGTAGATACCATAGACACTATTATTCTTGTAAATACTATCAATGCCAAAGACCACCACTATATTGATCCATTGTGTAATAGCATAGTATTTAGTATTCTGTTTCGTTTTATTCGTAATGTCAAACCTTTGAATGTCATTCTGTGGTCATTCTTTTGCCAGAAAGCAACTTTTTTTTGTGCGTAGGGCGTGGTTTTTGATTGTTGTGAATTGTGATTATTTACATAAATCAGTTGGATTTTATTTAATATAAAACGCACATCGACATAGTTTATAGCTATTTAACATTATAGCTAATTAGTGAAATAGTGACATTAACAAATGGCTGCAACATTGAACCAAACACCGTTATGCAGATGTTGTCACAAGTATGGTGTATTCAAGAGTCTATTTTCCGACTATATCTACAACGAGAATGAGGTTGAAAATTATTCTCAGATGTTGCACGCTACATTCGGAATCTCAGTAAGTTCTCTGTTACTCCTAATTATACAATAAATATTTTTTCTTATGTATTTAATTTTCTAAACTCAGAATGAGGAAGTCTTCAATATTGTTGTACACATGATGAGTAAAGCACTTTTTCATGCGTCAGCACGTAACTCATGTCATGCCGCATGATCTTCTGGGACCGCATTATAATTGTTGGAAGGTCGTGATGCTGTCCATGTTTGTCTATGCCATTTATTTTTATATTGTTTTATAATTTTTGAATAATATTCTAACTAATTGATGTAGTGTCATGAAAGATATATACAAAATTTTCTCATGTAAATATATAAAACTAATGATTACATTCTTTACGTTTTAATTAATATAAAACCACCAATTCCACCCTATCAAGAATTAATTATTGAAAAATTAATTAATACAATTTTGATTTTGATATTATTGTTTTCAGTTTGAACCCTCGGAATGTGACAAAATATATACAATATGCGACGAGTGTATTGAAAAACTACGAATCTCAACGGACTTGAAGAATGCCTGTGGGAAAATTATTAAACGTATGTCATTATCATTCCGTCTATCAAACTGAAATTATTATTACATAACAAATTTTACATTGAAATATTTAATTTCCAGAGGAGCCATTATTTGAAAACGATGTCCCAATTAAAAAAGAAAAAGTTTGGATTTATGCTTGCAGCGATAAAGGTAAGAAATAGATTATCTAAGTTTGCAATAAGATCTCGCATCGGTCAAGAGTAATAGCTTCCACGCTGTCGCTATCCACGTCTGAAGGTTTGATGGAGCCCGAGAGCCAGCTCTAGGTGCTTCACCACCCAACGCGGTGTACCTTTGATCCGATTGCCCTCCAAGACCCTCCAATCGCGAGGGACGGGCAAGCGAACGATACATACCGCCCCGTTGACGCACGTCCGTTTGGACCTATCCCCGACTCAGAACCGCGAGACTAGACCCAGTATGTGGTCACCCTACTTTTCAGTCATCACTAATTATATGTTTTTTTTTGTTTTCTTACTTTTTGTATACTTTAATAAGTAGGATACACATATACATATAACCGATCGCCACACTGTAACGTATAATACATTGCGTAATTTATCTTTACAGAAGTACCATTGATTAAAGTCTACATAAAAGTTGAAAAGGAAGAGCCTCCCACTCACAACAATGAAGACAATCACTCAGATGTAAATATGGTTTTAGACGAAGTATCCAATCAAGATGGCAGAATCGAAGAGAGCCGAAACGAATTAGATGAAAACTTCAGTGAATCTGGTATGTATGACTGTTCTTAATTTATTGTCTAGGTAACAAATTTTGAGCACCAATGATCAAACAAAGTAATTTTTATTTTTTAGAGAACGACAGACACGAGAATAAATGCAATTTTTGCAATAGAACTTTTAGATTCAAAAAGTACCTAAAAAGTCACATCAAGACGCACTTTAAACATCGCTGTGAAGTATGCAATAGATGTTATCAGAGCAAAGGTAGATTGCGTAATCACGAAATGGTGCATAAGGATGAGAGAAAGTTTAAGTGCTCAATATGTAATAATGCGTTTACACTGAGCAGAAGTTTGAAGGCTCACATGGAAACACACAAGGACGGAAAACCGCACGAGCACCGCAATAGACAAATGTTGACGCATGCTGAGTCAAAAGAGCGCGACATTTGCAAAAAGACATTTAAATATAAACAGAGTTTAAGCAGGCACATGTCGGCTCTAAATTCGGACCTTCCACCCACTCAGTGCGACATTTGCATGAAGACATTTAAACACAAACGGAGTGTAAGCAGGCACATTTCGGCTGTACATTCGGACCTTCCATCCACTCAGTGCGACATATGCAAGAAGACATTTAAATCCATGGAGACTATACGCAGCCACATTTCGGCTGAACATTTGGGCCTTAAGCCACCCATTCAGTGCGATATTTGCATGAAGACATTTAAACACAAACGGAGTGTAAGCAGGCACATTTTGGCTGTACATTCGGACCTTCCATCCACTCAGTGCGACATATGCAAGAAGACATTTAAGTCCAAGGAGACTATACGCAGCCACATGTTGGCTGAACATTTGGGCCTTAAGCCACACACTCAGTGCGATATTTGCAAAAAGACATTTAAATATAAACAGAGTTTAAGCAAGCACATGTCGGCTGTACATTTGGATCTTCCACCCCCTCAGTGCAACATTTGCAGGAAGACATTTAAATCCAAGGACACTATACGCAAGCACATGTTGGCTGTACATTTGGGCTTTAAACCAACGCTCATTACCACTGAGTGCGAAATTTGCAAAAAGACATTTAAATACAAGCAAAGTCTACGCGGCCACATGTTGGCTGTACATTCGGACCTTCCACCCACTCAGTGCGACATTTGCATGAAGACATTTCAATCCAAGTCTATTATACGCAGGCACATGTTGGCTGTACATTTGGGCTTTAAGTTAAAGTGTGACATATGCAAGGAGACATTTAAATACAAATACAGTTTAAGCAGGCATAAGTCGACTGTACATTTGGGCTTGAAGCGAACACGCAATAAAAGAAAAGTTATTTAATACCGTAAATTCCTCGCTCAGTTATTTTATCCTTGAGGATCCTTTGCAAACGTTTTGCTATCAATGTTTAATGGTTACATGGTTTTTCTTGTGGCGTGTGGCCCTAGAGAGGTGCTTTAATTCAATCTGTATGTTCATGTGACAGTTTTAAAGGTTTCCTCTAAACAAAAGTACTAATATTTTTTCACGCGAAGTCCAGTCATTTTAGGCGTTTCACTTCGGGATGAGAGATAACAAGCTGTAAACTTGTATGCATTTTATTTTGACACATGAACCTAGAAAAAACAACGAACGGAATTCCATGTAATACTAATAAAGTGAAGCAACGTAGTAAGCTTGGTAACGTGTATTTACATGTTAACATTTTGTTAGTTATTTTTATTAATTTACATGCCTGCTAACTAAAAATATAAAAAAATCGGACCCCAGGAACTCCAATCCCAAAGTCAATATCAAAGCAGAAAAAAAAGGGATTTTTTTTTTAAATCTTTAAAGTTCAATATCTCCATAACGGTTAAGTTTAGGACACCATATTATATGATAAAATCTATTGCAAATGACCTGAATAATAACGTCCTTTAATATTCAGCACGACTTACCCTGTCACGAAAGAAAACAACGAAAGAAAAAAAAAAGATACTGGATTCATTCTTTACTGGAAACACGCAACGTTCCCATTGTTTCCGTTTTAAATCTCTATTCTTATATGCTGCTCCTTCACAATTCCAAATTTCTTCTCGTTGTTGAATTTCAACAATGAATTTCTCTGTGTCGAAGTTTATGGCTGCGCTGCGCAACTCACGTACAAACTCATCGGCGGCTCGCCGCAAACTAAAATCGCCAGTGCGTATAAACTAGGGGTGGGCGTTGCAAAGACGAACCGTTTTTAAAGACGGTTTTTTGATCTGCGACGATAGCACCGTTTTACGTCTCAGGACAAAACAGTCTTCGTTGCACAAACTAGTCTTTACATTCTTTGATGAAATTTGTACTTAACGGTTAAGCGAATACTGTCGAGAATGCAATGATTCTCTGTCGTCCATCGCAACGGCCATCGTTCGTTCGTTCGTCTTCTCAAAACGGTTTTTTAAAAATTCAATAATAAAATAATCTTTAGTACTATGATTATACAGTCGATAATCGTATAGGACAACTTGTCATCTCGACGACGTCTCGTTTCGTTTGCAACGCTATGGTTGTGACTGTTTTTGTGCTTTATTGCGATTTACTAAGCGTAACCAATTTTCACTCGACGAAACGAACGTCGACGAGATTTCGTTTAAGTGCTAATGCACGTGTTCGTTGTCCGTCCGCCCGTCTCCAAACCAGTTGCAAACGAGAACCGTTTCGAGGACTAGTTTTCGTTTTAGAAAAAACGGTTGCGTCTCGTCGTTGAAAAAACCGATGACGACCCACCACTAGTATAAACAAGATGGCGGCCAGCCGCGAAGCGGGCCGCAGCTCTCCATTCAACCGCCGCGGTTGACATTTTGTGGCGGTTAAGTGCGTACAATCACAGGCGGTTGCATATTAAACTGGAAAAGCGGATAGCCGCGCGGTTTGCCGCCTCCGCAGTTAACCGCTAGTGCGCAAGGTGGCTTACACTGCGCCATGTCTTTTTTTTTGTCTGTGTGTCTTCTGTACAGGTGGCCTACTGTGTGAAATTAATATACTGTGCTAATAATGACACTTCAAAATGGCGGTATTTTCAGATGAAACAATGGAATAATAAACTAATAACGTAATATGTTAACAAAATCGCTATTAATAGAATAAATATTTTATTGGCCCTCTCTATGGGTCTTTTTCTTATATAATTTGCGTTTTGAGGTTGCATTATATTGCACGTTATCTAATTTAGAAATATGATAACACCTTATGCTCAAATACTTCTCTGCGACCAGTCTTATTAGGTTAACTTGGTGCAGAGAATCACATGTATGATCAGTTTCCACTTTAAAATAAGTAGTATTATTGCCAATTATTTCATTACACTGTATTTTCATATACATAATTGGTGTTTGACATTATAAACTTTTGTATGAGAAACTTTCTAATAACTGTCTGTTGTTTTACAAATACAATACACATCCTTTGAAGCATAAATTAGTCCTCCTGCATCTCGTGTGCTAACAAGTTTGTGGTATTCGTGCTTTTCATCTGCTAACAAAGATTTAATGAATGCCGTACATTTAATTTGTCTGCTTAGTCATCTGACAACACAACCTGCAATGTAACCAACTATCTGTTGTGTGTATTCAGCCAATTGTGAATCATCTAACAATCGAGATGTTATCAAATGGTACATTTTCATCAATATTTTCGCTCTCATCATCATCTTTTCGTAATAATGGAATAGTTTCATTAATACATTTAAGCGCCGATGCACATGTCAAAATATTTATATTTTCAATCGGAACACAATTTCCTGATCCGGCAGACTTAAGCTCCATGTGTCAGTATTTTTCGGTAAATACCTTTAAATTGTCGAGCGTTTGGGTTGTCGTAACCGCCATGCATACGTATTGTTGCAAAAAATATTTCCAAATGATCTTGACTGATGCGATATGTGGTTATTATAATTTATTTATTATCAGACAAATTAGTCCATATGGAGTAAATTGATTCTATCAGAGTTTTATATAAATTCTATTGCAAATTAGAACTCCAAGAAAACCTGTAAACGATTGTGATTTCAGCACTTGTGTATGGTTTTTCATTGTAATTTTCTTTTTACCATGGTGTTCTTTGTGTCCTTTTCCTAGAGACTTTCAGGGTTAGATTCAAGATTAAATCGTTAGCTTCTTCTTATGCAGAAAACACTTCGTCTTTATTTTCCGGACATAAAGGGCGTTTATAACCATATGCTTGAAAGTTTCTGAAATTGAAGACATCGAAAGCATTATTCATTATCATTTTGAACTTTACTGCCGACAAAGCCAGAAAATTTAAGTTCTTGCCGGCAAAACTCTATTGCTTTGGAAACACTCCTGCTCATAAGCTGGGTTGCCAATTTAACATTCATTATAGAGTTCCGGAATTGTATGTGTTTCTTGGTTAAGCGGTTTGCTAGTGATGGGTGGCAGGAGATTTTAAATGATGCGCAGTGTTTTATAAACTTTCTATATTCAATAAAACCTCTATTTTAACAAAACTTTTACATGCTTATTTTTATTAATTTTAATCCAACTTTCTCTTCTGACATATTGTCTCTGTTTTTAATAGTTCTCTCTCACGCACACTCGTCAGAGGGCGCTCGCACATTAAACTTTTCTGTAACATTTATTGCTTGGTTACGTTGTTAGCACAACACCCTTCCTCAACGAAACCAAGACCTATACTCTAATAAGATTGCCATTGTAGGCATACCAACATTTTACAAAAAAATTGTAAACTAACAAAAAAAATAACTAACTTCTATACTTAACCAAACTCTTAAACTTCTATTTTTCAAATTGTTCCTAATCTAATATATTCTTACTTACATTTACTACTAATCTACTGTTTTTACATCTATACTACAGTAGTAAATAAGTTGTACTATTCAAATAAACGAAAACTAATTATAATATATTTGTGAGGGGTTTGGTAAACAAATCTGCAATCTGTCGCTCAGTATTGATATATTCCAAAGATACTATATTCTGACTAACCTTATCTCTAACAAAATGGTACTTTAAATCTATATGCTTCAATCGTTTATGCTGTTCTGGATTTTTAGCAATATGAATAGCGGATTGATTATCAACAAAAACTTTAAATATTCCTATTTCTAAACCTAACTAATAATATTTCTTATCCAACGACCTTCTGCAATTCCTTTGCTTAAAGCTATATATTCTGACTCTGTTGGTGAGAGCGCTGTACACTGTTGTTTAGATGAACACCATGAAACTGTGTTACCATAAACTTTCATCAGATATCCACTAGTTGATTTTCTATCATTCTTATCTCCTGCCCAATCCGCATCTGTATATCCAGTAAGTAAAGCCTCTTCATTGTCTCTGTATACAAGTTTATAGTTCAATGTCCCTTTAATATATCTGAGAATCCGTTTTAAAGCTTTCCAAAAAGATTCGTCGCATATACTTTATATCGGCTGATAACAAAGAGCAAAACATCAATCTACCAATCAGCTGTCTACAACGACGTTCCATATTTTTGTCTGTACTCGGTTCTAGTGTTAATTCTAAGCCAGCTTCTGTCGGTGTTGAAACTGGATTACATTCTTCATCCGAATCGGGAAGGTCTTTCGGGTAGAATGCCTCCGCGCGCCACGCCATCTCGCTCTAGTGGCGCGTCCTCGTCTCTAGCAGAAAGACTTCCAGGAGTGTGTTTGAGCTTGCCTCACCGCCTTCTCGTACTCTTCTTTTTTCAAGAGATATTGCTCGACGACCCATAACCTCCGCATCGGAGCAGCGCTTCTGTGTCCTGTTCCTCCTGGTGGCGACCTCTTTCTTCATAATCGCAAGATCTTCCGACCACCATGGCAGCGCCAGTCTTTCCTTCGACCCTCTCTTCGGAATGGGTTATCAATTCACGCCTCTGTTATCAATTTCGTGTAATTTTGAATAGCCAAATTTGTTTCTTCCTTATTTAGTACAACACCGTCGTTGATTTTATATTTTCCAATAAGTTCTTTAATTTTGATGCCGAATTTATACCAATTTGCTTTATTGGTGTTGTACTTTCTGGTCGTTCTGATCACTTCCATTCCTCGAGAAGGCTTCAGTTTCAACTTTAGCGCTATACCGTTGTGGTCGAAGCTCGTTAGATCGGTGAAGATTTTCCAGTCTTCCACCAGGTCCAACGGGTCATGGGAGCAAGCTGTTAAATCCACATGACTACAGAAACGCCGCCCCCTCGGATCGTGTCGAAGGTCTGAATGTCCTATGTTGAGCACCTGGAGGCCAAGCTCCTCCAGACTACCTGAAAACTCTTCGCCCCTGCTATCGATCTTACTGCTACTTCACCACGAGCTTCTTGAAGAAGTGCGGCGCCAAGATTTTTTGAACTAGCATCTACGATTGAAGTTACGGGTTTGTTCTCATCATACAGTCTCAGTACTGGAGGGCTCTTGGGTACTTGCTTTATTTTTTGAGCGCTTCCTCATGAACCTCCCATACGAAACCTGTATCTTTTTTTTATATTTTTTTAATTATTTAATTTTTTTTATTACTAAATCTCGATCAGCGTTTGGCTCCACTTCCTTAATTTTTTCAACTAAAATGTCATAGCTGTGCGACTTCAAATCTCTGTTTGAATAATTCTTACTGTTAACCATCCATAATGAAGGTAAATCTCGATATAATTCAATAAATTCTGTCACAAAAGCTCGTGAAATGTCCACACAGCAGCGATGTAGCCGGCTACTAACGACTTTTCAGATTTGCAGCGATTCGGTCGCCGTATTCTTAGGGACATTAAATCATTGTTAATATTTACATCCACACACCAACTTTGACATCGCTAGCGAGTCGCTGCCGTTAAAATCTGTCAATTTTAACCATAACATTTATACACCTAATATATTTTAAAGAACATATCAAGAACTATTGCTCCTTTGTAATAATGACTATCAGTCTCAAACGTTACTCATAAATTAATGAAGTTTTATTCTGAATCATCAGTTTCATTTTCGGTAGTATGGTCATGCGGCAGAGCTTTGAAGTATTCAGGATATTTGACAGGTATGTTTCCAGTCTCGCACAGTTACATTAGATCTTTAAATTTGTCATTATGTGCATGTGTGTGGCAGGTGCTGCAGATGATTCGTCTAGGTGATCTGTAACTGTGGTTGATACTTCCTGGTAATCATTATCTGAAAATACTTTAGTCCATATAAGCCTTGCATTAGGTCAGACGAAGGATTGCATCCGTTCTTGGTGGTAGAGGCAAGGAACGCTATTCTTTCGCTGTAAAATAAAAGAAAGGACCACGAATTAATTATTTTTCAAAAACATAAATAACACAGGCGCGGGGGACAGGGGTCACCGCTCACCGTCAAATCCGTCAATATTCCAAAGTTTTAGATAAAATTTGTCAAAAAGTGTTTTTGGTCGATAAAGCACTACATATAAAGTCAGTTTACGCAAAAAAAAATAATGGAAAATTATCGAAACCGTCGTTGTTCTACTACTATGACGATATGAGATTAAATTAACTTACATTACATACCTAATTATATTCTTAAGCTTCTATATTTTAAATAAGCAAAATATATAATAAGTTATGTAAATATGTGCATATCGAAATATCGTATTAATAGAAGCTATTGTGTATTTTTTCATTTAAGTTTAAGTACCTGTGTGTAATAAAACATTTTGGCATAAAACTAATTTCGTTACTTAAAATTTAAAAAAAACTAGGTATTACGGACTTTTACGTAATAACTTATTATTACGGACAAAATCAAACGTACTTATTTATTTATATAATAATGTGTAGTTCACTACATATTATTATGTATCAAAATTTAGGGAATGTTCCTTCGGCTGGCAACCCTGAAAACGCACACATAAAAACGCGTCGCCGTTACGGTGCTTCACTATGTACAGTGACAGCACTCCGTCCGTTGTCTTTTCTAGGTTCATGTTTTGGCATTCCAAATGTTCCTCCTAAAGTCTACCAAAATATCGTGACCGCGTCAAAGTCAAAGGTCACATAAATAGTTTTTTTGCAAATATCTCGCTTTCTTGTGGCTTTATTACTATTTGCATTTAATATAAAAATTGTAGAGAATGAAATTCTCCTGGAACCAATTATGACAATTTTACCACTAGCTTGAGATCTGTACGGTGTATTTCATTTCAGTTCTAGCTGTGGTTCTAGTTTGTATTTAAGTTGTAAGTTAGTCCATGTTATGTTTGTCTATATCCTAAAAAATAAATATGTACCCATTAATTTACCTACTGTTTTAATTGTGTGATGATATCCTCAGTTAAAAATTAATTCAAGGATCCCTAAAAACCGTGATTTTTTTTGTACCATTTGAAACGCCGCGCCGCCCTGGATTGTCCCTAGAACCAATTTGACGTTTGCGTATTTTTATTCCAGATATGAATAATCACTAATTTTAGTTCCATGGACAATCGTTCTATAGCCTATAGCGCCAAAATGGCGTTTTTCAAATATGCATAAAAATAATTTGACAGCAGCCTGTTCAGTGGCATATATTACAGGTCAGTTTATCAGCTACGTTAAGTTGGCGAATAATTTTTTTTTTTAAATTTCACCAATATCTGATTGTTGATGATTTGTTGATATAATTTTATTATTTGTTGATAGTTATTTTTTCTGTTATAAACTATTTAAAATTTATCTGTGAAGTTGGCGAATAAAATTTTTGTTTTATCATTTTCTTATTTTTTTATCTATTCGATAGAAAATCGTTTGTTGAACACATATCACACTGCAATTACGTTTGTTGATTAGTTGTTTATAATAAAAAAAAGGAAAATAGTTAAGAGTTTATATACGTCACATTGTAGTGTCTACGCTCCTACGCTCACGCAAGTTGGTCGTCTGAATGGCGGGACAATTGAATCAATCCAATGTTTAAAAAAAGTTCTTTATTCATTGATTATTATTAAGGTTTTGGTTTTTACGGAGGTGCAAAATGCAGTGTTGCCATGGCTGAGAATGAGTTACTCACTGAGTCAACTCTGTTTGATATGCCTATTGTACAAATCCCATCTCTAAAACAGGTCAGTGACCCTGGCGACCTCATTTTTGTTTACCTTTTTTATCAAACGAACAAAATCGGACGATAGAAGTAATAGAAATAGACAATGATAGATAGATAGATAGATAGATACAAGAAGTAATAGAAATAGACAAAGGTAGATACATAGAAGTAATAGAAATAGACAAAGATAGATAGATACAAGTAATAGAAATAGACAGATAGAAGTAATAGAAATAGACAAAGATAGATAGATATGCTACACTAACGCCATTGTGGCCACTTTTAGAACCCTTATTTAATTGTAGATATACTATTTTAATAAAACACGAGTTAAAATGAAATTTTCAATACTTTTATTAAGTAATATTAAACTTATTTTATAAACTTAACTATTAACAAGGCTTTAAGCACTAGTGACAATTTGAAACACAACAATCGCGATTTAATCTTGCTTTATTCGTCCAATAATGTCGCCATTTAAGACAATTCATAAATATGAGACATATTAAGGTAAATTATTAAATTTTGGAAAATCTTTTGAAAATTCAAAGGATTTGACAATTGATTTTAATTTTAGCTTTTATCAAACAATTCAATAATAAAAATTAAAATAATACAAAACATTTGATAGGGTATGAAGATTTTTATTTATTTATTTATTTAGTAGCCAACCTTACAGCATGTAACGTTTCACAAGTACATTTAAAATTTATAAGTACACAAAAAATTCATGTAATTATAAAAATGTATCAAAATATATACATATATATATACAAGTATCTAAAATTAAATAAACATTTTATACATTGTGTGTGTGTGTGTGTGTGTGTGTGTGTGTGTGTGTGTGTGTGTGTGTGTGTGTGTGGAGAGGACCAGGTCATTTCGGAGTAGAGTGCAGACCATCAAGCACTCGCTCAATAAAAGACCTTCTACTCAAAAAGTAAATGTCGATATCATTAAATTTGTTTAAGATACAAGACATAATCCATACTTTAGTATAATACTAGCTGGTGCCGGCGACTTCCTCCGCGTTATATGAGTAAAAACGCCTGACATCGTCATCGCTGTAACGACGGTGGCGCCCAATCCTTATATATATATATAAAAAATTACGTGTCACATGTTTGTTCGCGATGAACTCCTAAACTACTGAACCGACTTTGATCAAACTTCATAAGTATCTGTTATTTGGTCCAACTTAAAAGATAGGATAGTTTATATCTCATTTTGTTTATTATTTTATTGCAAATTATATAATATTATTAACATAGCGCCATCTGTTGATACCTATTCAATCTAGCAATTATTTATCTGTGAGCTCCAAAAGATTCTAACAGATGGTGATGTAAGGTAATTTATCGACTGGATTGAATAAAAAATTGCACCCGTGCGAAGCCGGGAGCTGGCCACTAGTTCTTTATATTTTTGGGCAATCACTCGCGAACTGTACTGTTTTTCTGGATGAAAGGTACCCTATGTCCTTTCCTGTATCCCTGAATGTGCGTATGCAAAATTTCATGAAATTCGGTCAAGTAGTTGAGGCGTGAAATGGTAACAGACAGACAGACAGAGTTACTTTCACATTTATAATATTAATATGGATTATAAATGTGAAAGTAACTCTGTCTGTCTGTTACCATTTCACGCTTCAACTAATTGACCGATTTTCATGAAACTTTGCATACGCATAGTCAGGGATACAGGAAAGGACATAGGGTACCTTTCATCCAGAAAAACAGTACTGTTCCCTGGGGATCATCTAAAATTAGGAAAACTGACGCCAGGTAAAAGTGTAATAGCAATAAAGATGTCAGACGTTATATTTGCTTTTTTTTTTTTTTTACCACGCGAAGTCGCGTGCCACAGCTATTCCATACTAATATTATAAATGTGAAGTATCTGATCTGTCTGTCTGTGTTACTTTTTCACGCTTTCACTACTCGACCGATCGTTGTGAACTCACATACACGTCAAACTTATGACACCCGATTTTTGCGTCGGCTGTTAAAAATAGAAATGACAAATCAATCAACACTAATTTAGAACGACAGTTTTAGAATAAGTTTTGGTCGTCCACAGACACAGACACAGGTACACGCGTCAAACTTATGACACCCGGTTTTTGCGTCGGCTTTTAAAAATAGAAATGACAAATCAATCAACACTAATTTAGAACGACAGTTTTAGAATAAGTTTTGGTCGTCCACAGACACAGACACAGGTACACGCGTCAAACTTATGACACCCGGTTTTTGTGTTGGCTTTTAAAAATAGAAATGATAATCAATCAATCGATCCTATTTCCTTTTGAGTTGAATGGATTTATCGGTGACGGGGACCGACTGCTTCAAATTAGTCTTGATCAAACTTGTAACACCCCTTTTTTGCGTTGGGTGTTAATTTCTTTTGAGTTTCTTCTTCAACTTGAACGGATTTATCGGTGACGGTGTGGACGGTTTCAGATTTGTCTTCACCGGTCTCTTGTTGCCATCGAACGGTATCTTCGGACTCTGTCTTATGCTCCTGTAATAGTCGACCGTCCCCTGAGCGCTGTTGTTCTTCAGGACGAACTTCACCTTCTTCGGTGACAGACTCTTTCTGGGGCCGTCCTTCTTCTCCGTCTTCCCGGAGACAGGTTTTTGAAATTTCCTAACTTTATTCACTTGTAACGACTGTTTAGTTTTTTTTGTATTTTTTTTCACTTTCCCTTCAATTTTATTATCACTTTTTTCACTTGTTAAGATTGTTTTGACGGATTTTGATTGGCGTTTTTCAATTTTTGAAAATTTCACACTTGTTTCTTCTTTGTTTTTAACGTCTGCACGTTTAGTTTTATTTTTTATTTTATTTTTATTAGGTTTTTTCATTTTTTTAATAATTTTAACCGCTTGGCTGGTAATTTTTTGGTCAGTGTCGTCCGAGTGGCTGTTGCTACGTTTCATTTTCTTGGCTACGTTCGTCGTGTTGGATTCCTCTTCTTGTGTTTCGCTCTTCTGTAAGCGCAAGACGGACATACATTTTTAAATTGTCTACAAATTTATTGATTTGCAAATTTAATAATTTTCACATTATCGTAATACAGTATAATCTCGCTAATCCGGCACTTCAATAGACCGGCACGCCCAGTAATCCGGCACCCTCCGCTCACGCTATGTACATGTTAATTTAATACATTATGTGTAGGTACTCTCTCTATGAAATGCTTTATTTTATTTTATTTTTTCTTTATAATCCAGTAATCCGAACATTCCAGTAATCCGGCACCCTTTGGTTTTTAATAGTGCCGGATTAGTGAGATTGTAGTGTATTTTGTAAATTTAATATTTTGCAAATATAATAATAATGAATTCTTACTATACAATCATTGTTTTAGAATGTGAGCTTATAGCTTAGATTCCTAAGCATATTCTAACATTTCTAACTTAGTGATACTTAAATGGCTCAAAGAGTTTTAGAAAAGAACTTTTGGGCAGCCCGGCTGGCGGCAGTAACCACCCCCTTACAGAAGTAACAGCACGTGTGCTGTTGTGTTTCGGTGTATGAGTAAGGGATGCCAGAGAGAGCCCATTACCCCATCCCTTCCATTACCCCATCCCTTATCCTTCTATGGTAGGCAGCGCAATTGCTGCAACTATGGTTTCGCTTGTGTTATTGGCGACGGTGGCCACATACAGTTTCTGTTTGCCTAACTTTACACAGAAAAAGATAAGGTTTCACAAAAAAGATTATTACAAACTTGACCGTCAGCCTGTCAACCTTTACACAAAAAGATATTATATACCATTTTCCTAAGCAATTTCAACATTTTCCTAAGGAATTTCAACATTTTCCTAAGCAATTTCAACATTTTCCTAAGGAATTTCAACATTTTCCTAAGCAATTTCAACATTTTCCTAAGGAATTTCAACATTTTCCTAAGCAATTTCAACATTTTCCTAAGCAATTTCAACATTTTCCTAAGCAATTTCAACATTTTCCTAAGCAATTTCAACATTTTCCTAAGCAATTTCAACATTTTCCTAAGCAATTTCAACATTTTCCTAAGCAATTTCAACATTTTCCTAAGCAATTTCAACATTTTCCTAAGCAAATTCCTAAGGAAAATGTTGAAATGATACCGAAAAATGGTATACATATATTATTGTCTAGATAGATGGCGTTGTAGGTATCAGTTCAAATCAAGTTAGCAATAATCTATCTATGTATCTATATCTATATGTATATAAAAATCTCGTGTCACGATGTATGTTCGCGATAAACTCTGAAACTACTGAACCGACTTTGATCAAACTTCATAAGTATCTGTTTTTTGGTCCAACTTAAAAGATAGGATAGTTTATATCTTATTTTGTTTATTAATATTTTTTTTAATTATATAATATTATCAACATAGCTCCATCTGTTGGATACTTATTCAATACAGCAATTATTTATCTGTGTGTTCCATAAGGTTCTCACAGATGGCGGTTTAAAGTAATTTATCGGCTGGATTGCAAAAATGCACCCCGGACGAAGCCGGGAGCGGGCCACTAGTCTATCTATAACATAAAAATGAATGCCTAAATGTGTTGCTACGAGAACTCGAGAACGGGTGGACCGATTTTAATTCTGTCTTCACTCATGGATAGACGGATAATCAGGGAAGGTTTTTACGTAAAAAAAATTCAACCCGGGCGAAGCCGGGAGTGGACCGCTAGTTTATTATAAATTTATAAGATATCTGTGAAAATGTATAGAGGTAGATAAAAAATCAACATCAAACGCAATCTGTGTACTTTTATTTATTAATGAATCAATGCAATTATAGTAAGAATCTGGCCGCCAATGGTAACAACCGCATCATTTAAGTATGATCATCGACACCATCTCTTACCTCGTTCAAATCACTTTTTCTCAGAGACGTCACATCTAAACCTTCGCGGGAAGCCTTCAACCACTTTTTCCTCTGACGTCTGTTCATCGTTCGCAGGTCCAACTCGTCAGACACCTTCGTCAGGGTCTCCTCGAGCGCTTGCAGGGAAGCAGCACTTCTGCGTTTCGGCAGACGAGAGCTCTCCGCCTTCAGGTGAGCCCTCTCGTCCACCCTCAACGGGTACTTCTCCCGGCTGAGCTCGGCGAACCTCCTTGCGAACAACTTGAGACGGCTGTGGGCCTGCGACTTGGCTCCGGACAGGAGCGATGTGAGCACTTGTGCCAGTTGGTGTGCTGGCACAGCGAGCCGGGGCAGGACTGTGTCCACGCGACCAGCCCGAGGATCCAGGGCGGTCGGTCCCTCTTCATCATCATCATCATCATCGCTGAGGTCTTCTTCGCTTTGAACACTCTCATCCGAGTCGTCCGGTTGCAATGCTTCCGGACCTCCCTCTGGGCAACCCATCTGTTTGCAAACAATACATATATAATAAGTGTCACGTTGTTTGAGGCCAATGGACTCCCTATAAACTACTGAACCGATTTTGAAAAAACTTGATGACTATGTGTAATTTGGTCCAACTTAAAGGATAGGATAGAAATTATTTTGAACCTGGACTAAGCTGGGAGCGTATAGCTAGTTTTGGTCTAGTGGCTAGTAACCCTGGCTATTAACCAAACGGTCGCGAGTTCGAATCCAGCTAGGGGCAAAATGTTTATGTGTCAACATTTTACCTTTGTACCTGAGTCATGGATGTTTTGTATTTATAATAATGTATTGTACCTATTTACAAAAAAAAATAAAGTAATCTATGTAGTATATCAACAGTAAGTGTTTGGTATCCATAATAAAGGGTGATTTTTTAATTTAGTTTTTAATTTGAAAAAAAAAAAAAGTGTTTTTGTGAGATCTTGTTAAGATATCTATTATTTTGGCTTTTGGAGGGGGAGACGATTATAATATTAATACTACTGTAATATTAAAAAAGACTGTCAACAATATCGGACTTGGGGGGGCGGGTTTAAAAACGACTGTCAACAATATCGGACTTGGGGGGGTGTTTAAAAACGACTGTCAACAATATCGGACTTGGGGGGGTGTTTAAAAACGACTGTCAACAATATCGGACTTTGGGGGGTTTAAAAACGACTGTCAACAATATCGGACTTTGGGGGGGCGGGTTTAAAAACGACTGTCAACAATATCGGACTTGGGGGGGTGTTTAAAAACGACTGTCAACAATATCGGACTGTGGGGGTGTTTAAAAACGACTGTCAACAATATCGAACTTTGGGGGGGCGGGTTTAAAAACGACTGTCAACAATATCTAACTTTCAGTGGGGGTTTAAAAACGACTGCCACGACGGTGACTTACCATCTCCCAGGCCCTTGTCCTCTGCTGGTACTCTATACCAGCGTCCGACTGTCTCAGCAGAGCGAGTAGCACCCTGCGGGCTGAGTCTCGCACGAGTGGCTCACACCCGGAGGCTAGATATTCGCACACCGGCCGCACAAGTGCTACCAGGCTCTCCGGTGCCAATTGGCCACCGCTAACCTTCGCTATCTCCTCTAGATAACAATCTAGCAGGTGTGCTATCATCGATAGCGAGTTTCTGGCGTACGATGGAGTCTTAGTGGAGAGAACACCTAAAATATATTATGTACATTTATTTATTTATTTATAATATTTATTATAAGTAAATATAAATATATATTATTATAAATAATAATAATAATAATAATAATCCCAAAGCGAATTACGTCAGCTGTAATACTATCAATAGATAACAAACTGTAAGTTGTAAAATAACTCTGGTTATAAAATTGTCCATTTAACATTAGCAACGTTATTAAAATTAAATTATTTTAGCACATAATTTAGTGGTTCATAAATTGACCAGAACGGCGCCCAGTGTAGCATTGGTGTTTTTGTTATGATTGGTTGTTTGCGTAGTTCATGAAACCGCCGTTGCTACTAGAGCGCCACGCCCCAATGCTACTACAGCGCCGCCTAATTGAGTCTATTCGACGGACACTTTCTCATGTATAGAGTTGGGCCTTCTTGGACTTTCGAACCGAGCGTCAGTGACGCCGGAGCCGCAGCGTCACTGATGCTGCGTCACTGATGCTGCGTCAGTGACGCTGCCGCAAAGCGACTCTGATGACTTTGGATGCCCGCGACAGATACACATCGATCGCCGACATATTCAGTCTCATCTGTTCTTTTATCGTGAAATGGATCTTGATTTAGAAGAATTCAGTTGAAGAAGAGCGATAAGATGACGACCTTTTACTTATATACTACCGGACTGAGTTTAGATAGAGCCCCGAGTTACACGATTTTTCTAAGTCGAAATGAAGAGGGATTCTATAAGATATTAATCAAAAAACACTTAAAATTCAAACGACGACATATTCAGAAAATTTTAGCCATATTTACTTATTTCTATTTAAAAGGTGAGCGTCAGTGCAAGTGCGTCCGACGTCACAATCTCAGCGACACTGCCGCGCTGCTCGAACGCCGGTCCCGTGCATAGTATAACTTACACTGACGCACTGTCGCACTGTCGCAGCGTCAGTGTCGCGGTGTTACTGACGCCGAGTCGTTGACACTAACGCTCGGATCGAAAGTCCACCTTAGTTAGTCACCTATAGTCTCAGTGGAAGTGAGAAATGCATGCTCCGCTTACCGTTTTTTGCGGTGAGCATGTTCGCGAACATATTGCACGCGTCCAGATCCCATTCGCAACGTAGCAGGCAACGCAGCGAGCCGCGCAGGTAGCGACGGACCAACTGTTGGTACACAAAACAGGACACTGACATTAAATACATTGAGGGCCAGTTTTATAAACGACATACCTCTTTCCCGTTCGTTACAGTGCTGGTAACGAACGGTTAACGGTCCCTCAATAAAGTTTACTGACGGTGGTTCTATAATAAAAGAAATTAAACATTCGGTAGAAAATACTCCGAAGTTTATGAATATTGTCGATGGTTTCGTTGTAGTTTGTCAAAAACTGTCAAGTGTCGCGTCACAAACACATTTATTTACAAAAATAACATAATAAACGATACGTAAGATAAACCGACCATATTAATAGTCAGTAACGAGCCAGTAAACGCTAGCTGTCAAATTATACTGTTGACTAACGAACAGTTGTTTATAATACACTATATTATACTATTAGATCTTTTTTTCGTCTATTTGATATAAAATTTAACTAACGGATCGTTATAAAACTGGCCCTAAAACAAGTAGGTATTATAATATATTAATATATAAGTGCAATAAAATATTATCTAATATTAAGAGTTAAACGGTCTTACCACAAAAACATTAAACATATTTTAAACAGGCGTTGAACGCGTGTTTAAATAAAACTTTACTACAAAACAGTATCTAGGCATTATTTAGGGTTAGACAATGCTTAAGCATTGTTTAAATTTAAACACCGCCAGATGCTAGTTTAACGAGTGTCTATCTAGTTAGCGGCTTCTATTCCTTGGACGTGTTCTGTCAAATTTGTAATCGTTTTGCGTAATATTAAAAATTTCTTTTGATTTTTGAAATGACTATGGATATTTTAAATTTAATTCGATAATATCAACGAAATGCTTAAAAACGAAACGCTATGAACTATGAAATTTATGAAAATATGAATATTAAATTAACAATTTAAACTTGACATTTGACAATTACGCCAGTGTCAGTTACGTTCCATTATGCGCAATATTTTTTCGGATAATAAAATTTTATAAATAATCTAACGTATTTGTTGTAATTTATGCCTTATTCCAATCTTATAATTTGCTTATATCATTTATATAGTCCGTAATAAAAGCTTGTAAAAACCAAAATTCATCTTTATACGCCTATCAGATCTGCGTAAAATGAAAACGACACGAATGAATGAATGAATGAATGTTTGCCAGTTCACGTCCTTTAACACTGGCTTACAAAGACAAGCGCTAAATAGGGTTTTGTGGTAGGTACATTTTAAACGCTCGCTAAACGATGTTTAAATAGTTTGACATTGTCTAAGTAATTACATATTGAAGGTTTTAAATATGTATATACTGTGTAATATAGATAGGTAATTTAAATCATCTCTAAAGGTTGATATGGAGATGATAATTAATTTGTCAAAAATAAAAAATAAAATGTGTCTGTCAGCTTCGACACATGAGTAAATAAGTTCTGAATGATTATAAAATTTAAATTTTCACAATTTTAACACACACACACACACACACACACACCCTGTATTTTTTTATTTCTACAGTAGGTATACAAGTATTATTTTGTATACTGTAGAAATAAAAACCGAAATGCGTTGCTCCGAACATTTAAAAGGCTATTATTATTTCTATATTCTTGTTTACTTCTTTAAATGCTTTAAATTATTTATAATTTTTTCACACATCTCGTTTTACAATCATATTTATAATTTTATATACCTACCCCTGTATTATTCCCGCTCTGTGGGTATCCGCTATTAAAATTATAAACAACTACCCACATATCTACTAGAAAGAAGTTTACAACGCGGGTAATTCTAATTAAATGAAGTGAAACCAACTTCATTTACATATACATACATATATACTAATATGCAAATCGATTGTTATGGAGTAAAACTCCAAAATGGATACTTTACCATTAGAAATTTATCCATTCTGTGTTGATCGATGCCGTACCACTCTGTGGCGAGTATTTCGAATCCGGCTTTAATCATCATGACGGCCGGACCGATCTGAGACGGGGGGAACATGTCCAAAATTGACGCTATATTATCACACAATTCCTCCTGAAAAATATAAATATAAATATCTTCACACATTCCACACAGCACCATCTAGTTCCACAGTAAGCAACTAATGCTTGTATTATGGATACCAGACAGTTGATATACTACATAGATTACTTTTTTTTTGTAAATACATACATATCATAAATACAAACATCCATGACTCAGTTACAAAGTAAAATGTTAACACATAAACATTTGCCCCTAGCGGGATTCGAACCCGCGACCGTTTGGTTAACAGCTAGGGTTACTAGCCACTAGTCCAAACGTGTCGTGTGTTAATAATAATAATAACTTATTTCGGACAGTGTGTGTGTGTGTGTGTGCGTGTGTGGTAAAAATTGGTTACAGGTTCCCTAAAAACAGGGAAAACTGGATGAAGACGGAGGAGGCTTACACCCAGACGGGTTCCAAACTATAAAACTATAAAATTATCTGTTGTATTAGGTTATAGTTATTGGAATTAAAAGCTTTATTATTAATTATTATTATTATTATTTATTTCGGACAATATACTCTATCTATGACATCCGCCAGAGTCGGATTTATCCGACAATTGTTTACGTGTCCATTCGATTTCGCCATAGCCGGATATATAAGACAAATTCCTCTACTTGTATTTACATGTTTATTTTTAAATCATTGTTGCTTTCTTTTAAAAAACAAAATTTAAAAAAAATTAACGAGGACTACAAAACCAAGCAGTTAAAGAGTTAATTTTATTAACGACTAGCCGTTGCACGCGACTTCGTCTGCGTAAGTTTATAAAATATAGCCTATGTTACTCGCTGATAACGTAGCTTTCTATAGGTGAAAGAATTTTTAAAATCAGTCTAGTAGTTTCGGAGTCTATTCAATGCGAACAAACAAATCTTTCCTATTTTATAATATTAGTATAGATATGGATTTCTTACAAAATATATTTTAGTTTTTGCTTGCACCACAAATAAGTACTCGACGGTAACAAATCTATTAGAATTTTAAATAAATATTTATGAAAAATAAAAACGTATAAAATAGAACTATAGATTTTGACATTAAACAAACAAAGATATTTTTATAATATTTGTACCTATGTCAGAATTTTTTAAGTGTATTTCGGTAGTTCATTTGATTTAATCTCGTCACACACGTAGCTATAATAGGTACATATTAATATACTAGTGACCCGCCCCCGGCTTCGCCCGGGGTGCAATTTATATATTCCTATCTTTTAAGTTGGACCAAATTACACTTAGTTAGGAAATTTTATCAAAATCGGTTCAGCAGTTTCGGAGTCCATCGGGTACAAACATGTGACACGTAATTTTTTTATATAAGGATAAATTATAGCAAGGCATATATATTTTCTATACAAATATTGGAATGACCACACACGCAACTATAATATATATATTTCTATGACGTCACCAACGTATACCGTAATATTATATATTATAGCTACGTAAATTGTACGTACAGTTTCTATATAGTTAGCTATGAAAAAAAAAACACAAATAGTAAATACATATTAATTACATGTGAACAGTTTTGGAAAGTTTTATTCTTTAACCATTAAACTTTTATCATCTTCGCGTACCCCAAACGATGTTTGAGAAGAAAATATAAATCCGAAACCTGCAAGAAGATCTTCAATACAAACTTACCACTTTATAAGAAATCAAAACTTTTCATTATTTCCAGTTATACCAACCTGAATCAACGGTTTATCAGACATCCATACAGCGTAGAATAACCCCTTCCATATTCGACAGAAGTCGTCTTCTTTGAACTCTGCAAAAGAAAGATACATTACAGCATTGGGGTGGCCAACCTTTTTTGCAGATGGGCCAAATTTTAAAAAGAGATTTCCTAGCGGGCTGCACTATCTAATTTAACCAAAACAAACAAGATTTTTTTTAGGAAAATTAAACAATTTTTTTTAGAAACTACCCACATCTCGTAAAGATGATTTTAACAGTGAGCGGCATTTTATATGGCTCGTCGGGAAAAAGAGATATGTATGCCTAAGATTGGCTATAGGTACTGGCAGACATGCTCATGCATCATGTTAAGCATGCTTAAAGCAAAAAATGGGATACATTTTAAACAAGATTTTTATTGTTAAACTTGAATCATTCATATCCTTTTAAATGTAATTTAATATTATTTTTATATAGAGGTGAACATGTGTTGCACAGACATTCGTAACTTTGATAATACATCACAAAAAGCAGTTTTTTTCTTTTCCCAAAATTAAATTCCCACATATTTTTTTAATTGATGCAAAATCTATTGTGGATCGATATCGAGTTCATACTAGCAATGTTGTGACACACATGCTACGTAGTAGCCTAGCACGAAAGCATGCTAGTAATGAGTGTGTTTGTCCATAGCTTATATTCGATTTTGTAAAGCATTCTCTCTGTCGCACACTGTACAAGCCAATCTGATACCTATATAGTGTTGTTTGAACCATTTATGTTAATAAAACCTTTTTAAAAATATATTAGCACATATTAAAATCACATTTCAAAGCAATTACGCAGCTCAATGATTTCTCCCTGTCTGCCCGTCCATCTCTAATTCACAGTTTACATATGGCCATTGACATTGCCACTCGCGTTGTCATATTTATTACCCTAAATATTGCTGTGGCAATGTCATGGGCAATGAGTGTTTACATTATGGCCATTGACATGGCCGCTCATGCTCAGCGAGAGAGCAGCCGCTCGCGTCACCCGGCTATCCCTCAATTGGCAGGCAAAGCGAGCAGCAACGGCAGCGGCAAGGGAAGCGACCTGTTTACAAACTCGCGTTGCCCATTTTATTTGCCATGTCCTTGCTCATGGCCATGGAATTGGGCCATATGTAAACGGGGTATAAGCACTTGTCAGAATTGATTCAAATTTGGTATGTCAAATTTTGCAAGATTGTCCATGCAAAGGCTTGCCTTTCTTTATATTAATTTCAAACATTCTTATACATTAGTTAATTATATTATACGGCCATCGCCATGCCATACATCGGTGGTTATAATAACTCCATATAGATATTTATTATAAAGTAGCGACTGAAGACGATGACATGTTATTGAATGACAGCGATATACAAAAACAACAACGCTTTACAAAACTGAGATGAACCGAATATTTCAGTCTTGCTTCCAAAGTGGCAAATTAAATGCCAATTACTGCACTTATATGAAGAGGTTATGTTGGGACATGACATGACATCGACCATTTAACATACTCAAAACTAAATTAATAATGAAAAGATAATAAAATACATACCGTAGCCTTTCTCGAAACAGCTGTGAAGCCATTTCTTCAAAGACTTGAGCACTCTGTCGCGAGTTTTCTTTTCATTGCCCGAGAGTAAACGAGCAAACTTAATTTCTTGCGCTACTATCAAAACATTAACCTTTTTGGGCTTACTGACTGCCTTGTTTTTGTTGCGCTGCTTATTTTCCTTCTTTTTCGTTTTGATTTTCATGTTTGTTTAATCACAATTCAGAATTAATTAGATAAAAATGTTTAGATCAGAAGCATGCACTCGCATAACCCTGCATAACCCTAAATGAAATTAAACTACTCTACTAAAATTATGTAATAATAATAAACGATAACGAATGTCACTGTCACAGTCAGAAAGTGATAGCTATCAGTGGCTCTGGTATGAGTTTATAATTTTGGCCGATACATTAATCTGCATTTTAGTGAGTTTCTTGGTGAAAGTGTATGTATTATTATTATAATGCCCGAACTTATTAAATTTATTATTACTTTATTAAATTTTTGTAAGGAAATTTGTCAATATAAATCATTACAAACTCATACTAAAGTCTGAGACACTGTGTACTACACAATAACTACAGAATATTAACAAATAGTAGAAAGAACATAGATTTCGCAAAGAAGACATATAGTCCACTCACAGAACGCTTCGAATAATTATTTAATTAAATTTCATTTATTTTCAGGCAATTACATTAAATTATTATAATTATCTAGACAGTTCCGTATAAGTAAGTAAAATAAAAGCAATTTAAAAAAAATATACATTTAATGTATTATCTTTATATAAGTATATATATAAATTACGTCATAAATTTGTTCACAATAAACTCCGAAACTCAACTAAAGAACCGATTTTGATAAAACTTCGTAACTATGTATAATTTGGTCCAACTTAAAAGATGATAGTTTATAGGTATCTCTCTTTTTCTGCAAATTATTAACATAACGCCATCTGTTGGATGCTTACTCAATCCAGCAATTTTGTGATTATCTCTCGCTAGCTAGAGGAATGGTTATAATTATCTGCAAGTCTCATAAAAATCTAACAAATAGCGGTGTATGTAAGGTATTTTGAACTTTTCATAGTTGACTAGTCTGGATTTGGAATGGCAAGGCACACCGCGTTTCGCAGTCATTTGGGCAGCCCGTTTGGCGGCGGTAACCACTCCTTTACAGAATACCACCATGAAATAACAGCATATGCAAGCACGTACTCAGCTTTTATTGTCGGGGGGGGGGGGGGTCCGTCCAGATGTATGGACTAGGAAAGGCTTCTCGGAAATAAATAACAAATCAATTTTCATAGTTGTTTATTAAATATAAAAAAAAATTATTAATGAAAAAAGGTTACAGCATTAAATTTAAACGTCTTGGTTTTGAGGCCATTTCGTTTAGTACCTACATCATCCACTGAAATGGTCTTATTTGAGTGGACTGACATCAACGCCAACCCCGTTAAACGCTCATTACCCATTTTGAAAAACACAAGCTACGGTGCGCGATAACAAAGTATTCTGTAGTGGCCAAAACCCGCCCGCCCTGCATATCGGAATTGGTGTATTTACCGATTTATTTTATAACGATAACACTTTCGGGGGGGGTCCGGACCCCTAGGACCCCCCCTCTGGGTACGTCCTTGAGCATATGTGCTGTTGTTTCGGTAAGTAAAGGATGCCAGAGCTCATTGCAGCATTCCTTCCTTATCCCTTCTATGTTTGGCAGCGCAGTTGCAGCACCTATGACGTTGCTTGTGTTATAGGCGACGGTAGCCAGCCACCTACCATCAAGTGGTTCATCAGCCTGTCTGTCGACATATTAGTCATATAGTTGCATAGGCAGCAACATCACTTTTGTACAAAAAATACGGCAAATCGATTTTTTGTTATATAGTTACACATTTTTGTTAAAATTTGCAAAAATCGCAACTAGAAAAAAATATATTGATGTTTCTGTCCTTGTAACTAATGACATATATATATTTATGAAGGCACAAAATAGGATACTGTCAATGAAAATATGATATAAGGTCAGAGCGGGGAAGTCCGTCTAAGAGGCAAGTCCAAACAGTCCCCAAAAAAACCGCTTCTTGCATATTTGCCGATTCTACACATCAGACGATAAAACAGTATACGATAGTGATTCTAACTATCTAAGATAGATGTCGCTAGGACCACGCAAATATGTGTCAACGTTATTTTAAAATTTAGTCATTATTTTACTTTTACTTATAGGGAGTGCAACGTGTCGAAAAACTATCGAAATTTCTGTGAAAATAGAGGTGTGTCAATAAGAGATAGGTAAGATGATAGTAAATTTATATTCTCAAGCCTATTGTTTACTTAGATTATCAATTATTCTCTCAGTAACCAAGTTATTAGGCGGTAAAATTATCTAACCTCAAAATGTATGATTGGGGAAGTCCGGCTGAGCTTAAATGATGCAACTCCGTCACATGCCGGTCTTGCCTCAGATCAGAAATAGTAAACATTTTTATTCTAAAATTTTAACTTAGTATATAAAATAATTCTTAGTAACAACGGCTATTGGGCTAACGACATTGCACAACTCTTATTTCTAATGCGATAGTAGTAGAAATAAGAGAGTGAGTAGTTATAGTACGATGGAGGTGGGGATGGGTATAAAATTATAAGTGTTAAATATATTTCAACGCTTGCTTATTCGAACACACAATTCATAAAATCATAAATTACCTTAGACACTAATAGATAGATTTACAACCTTACTAACAAAAATACGGACTCGCATTAAAAAAATGTTAAATTCGTCGAAAGTTAAAATGTTTACAACCCCAGAACTACAACCTATGCCGGCATTGCCCCGTAAAAGTTTCTTTTTGCAATACATTCGAAACTAGACCTTTTTTATAATCTTATAAAGTATAAATCAAATCGCCTCCTGATGTTGAAATTTGTCGAAGTAAGCAAATGTGTATAAGCACCTTCTTGTTGGTAATATCTCGTGTAGACGGACTTACCTCAAAATGCCGGGTAAGACCGTCTACCCGCCAAGTTTAAAAATAACTCTCGTGTTGTATTACAATTTAATTACTGTAATGTTTTGCTAAGCTTTCTTTTGTAGTTTGTTAATTGCTTAATTTTTCTCTATATTTCACCTTACCAAATCCCTATTAGTTTATGAGATAAACTGAAGGCATTTCAACTTACCAAAATATATGCCGGACTTCCCCGCTCTGACCTTAAGTGGAACTCATTTATTTTGCTAAAAAAGCGTCACACAAATAGATAGATCCCTATCCAGCGCCACCCTTCAAAGGCTTTTGAAATGATTTGAAAGGCCTTTTATGTTGCACATTCCATGAATGGCCAAGAGGACGAAGAGTCCTCAATTACTTTGGGCAAATAGCCCGCAGAGAACCAGAAAACTTGAATAAGCTGGTGGTGGTTGGAAGACTGGATGGCAGGAGGTCTCGTGGCCGGTCTCCTAGCTGATGGAAAGACCAGTTGCAAAGTACAGCCGACTTATGTCTGCTTAAACTGTGTTTGTGATTAAATGTCTTCTTGCATATGCCGCATTCAGTGGGTGGCTTAATGCCCAAATGTACAGCCGACTTATGCCTGCCTCTCTTTTTGTTTATATGTCTTCTTGCATGTCGCACTGAGTGGGTGGCTTAATGCAATGTCTTCTTGCATATGTCGCACTGAGTGAGTGGCTTAATGCCCAAATGCAGTCGACTTATGCCTGCTTAAACTGAGTTTGTGATTAAATGTCTTCTTGCATATGTCGCACTGAGTGGGTGGCTTAATGCCCAAATGCAGTCGACTTATGCCTGCTTAAACTGAGTTTGGTTTTCTTGCATATGTCGCACTGAGTGGGTGGCTTAATGCCCAAATGTACAGCCGACTTATGCCTGCTTAAACTGTGTTTGTTTTTAAATGTCTTCTTGCATATGTCGCACTGAGTGGGTGGCTTAATGCCCAAATGCAGTCAACTTATGCCTGCTTAAACTGAGTTTGTGATTAAATGTCTTCTTGCATATGCACGCTACGGACAAAGCTTTGTGATTGGTCAAAATTTTATGTGGGCCTTACAACAACCAATCACCGGGCTTTATTTTGTTCGCTTCGTAAAGTTCGCTAGGGAGCGTTTTCTTTAATGTACATCTTGGCTAGGCCCCCAGGTATAAAAAGGAAATAGAGCTTTTTGGAGATTATGTATGTTGCAATAATACTCCGATAGTTGTATGTACAGGAATGTGTTTTATTTAAGAAATTGGCCTATTTATATACATTATTTACACTAACAACTGTTTGTTGTTACATACACCTGTAAATAGACAATTGTACTTATGCATAACACGATATAAAGGTGCACGTTCACCAGCGTTAGTTTTACAGTACTTCGGCATAAATAGTTTATGCCTATAGGAATCTCGTATAGGGTAGATCAGCCTGTTTACCGATCACTGCCCGCTCCCGATCACTTTATGGAAAACTTCAATAAACAATCATATCAACGCCTTATAAGCTATGATTTTACTTGAATATGCGTGTTCTATCTATCTCTATCTTTCGTGTCACCCATTTCGACGAAAAGATGCATTCGTTTTCGATCAGTCAGCAGGTGAACCTGAACAGGTGCGTTTGCGCGGATTGTTAAGCAAAATTTTACCAAAAAATTAGTGAGAAGGATTCATTCAATCGTGAGTAAAACTTACTTTTCTTGCAAATTCTGCATTGTTATTGTGTTTGTAAAGTTGAAATATGCTTATTATTGTAACATTTTACTAAGGAAAATGGTTTATTTACTAAAATTTAAGGTGTTCGCCATGGGATGGTATAAAACTAACTTTTTCCCTTTTACGATCACCTGATCGTCAACGGGTGGTTTAGGTCAAATCTTTGTTAAGCTTTTCTGAATTTTTCTGAATCTCAATCGTACCTGGCTTATCAATATAGACTTTGGACTTTACATAGCCCCAAAGGAAAAAGTCTAGGGGTGTGATATCACAGGATCTAGGCGGCCAACTCACCGGTCCGAAGCGCGAAATTAACTGTTCACCAAATTGTTCACGCAATAAAGCCATGGTTTCACGTGCTGTGTGGCAAGTGGCGCCGTCTTGTTGGTACCAAATGTCCTGAAGATCACGGGCTTCAATTTCAGGAAACAAATAGTCTGTTATCATGGCACGATAACGGTCACCATTGACAGTTACGTTCTGGCCGGCCTCGTTTTTGAAGAAATATGGACCGATGATTCCACCGGCCCATAAACCACACCAAACCGTTGTTTTGTCTGGATGTAATGGCAGCGCTTGAATCTCTTCAGGTTGCTCTTCGGACCAAATACGGCAATTTTGTTTGTTGACATATCCGTTAAGCCAGAAATGTGCCTCATCACTAAACAAAATTTTTGACGAAAACAGTGGATTTTCTTTAAGCTTTTCAAAAGCCCAAAGACTGAATTGGTGACGATTTGGTAGGTCAGTCGGCTTCAATTCTTGCACTAGTTGAATTTTGTAAGCTTTGAAACCAAGATCCTTACGTAAAATACGCCAAGTCGTTGCATATGACAAGCCAAGTTGTTGCGAACGGCGCCGGATCGATTCTTTGCGGTCATCGCGTACACTCTCAGCTACCGCCGCAATATTTTCTTCGCTACGTGCTGGATGTGGTCTTTTTGGTCGTGTATTATCTATTAAAGTAAATTGGCTCTCAAATTTTTGGATGGTATGGCGAATCGTGCGTTCGGTAGGCCGATTATGTGG
Organism: Synanthedon andrenaeformis; assembly: GCA_936446665.2. Lineage (NCBI taxonomy): Eukaryota > Metazoa > Arthropoda > Insecta > Lepidoptera > Sesiidae > Synanthedon > Synanthedon andrenaeformis. The sequence continues at coordinate 216,628 of OW387804.2, read as the reverse complement.
ACCATAAGTTTCTCTAAGTGCACGAAACACATTCCTCGCTGAACGCTGATTTTCGTAATACAGCTGTATTATTTGTAGACGCTGTGCGGGGCTAAGTCTTTCCATGATGAAATGTCAAACTATACAGAACAAAAATACCATAAAAGGTTATCACGACTCACGCTTCATCTGTCAAAAAATCCATAGACAAAAAAGTACCTCTAAATGAATCACCCTTTACAATGATTAAATTATACGTCAGATGGCGATCGGCTTAATTAAACGATAACTTGACATAATGTACACGCAATTTGTGCCAGTAACTAGGTGATCGGGAAACGACCTGTTGTCGTCTTTTAACTTTTTCCCTAGAAATTCCACAGTTTTATGTGATCGTATACTAACTAGTTAGCGATTATGTTGTTTCTTATTGTTCGTTGACAATATTCTGGTGATCGGGAATTGAGTACTATACGATCAAATGTGCCTCCCAACCCCGAGAACCTCATCCGTAGTTTAGCAAGTGCACCAGCTAGCGGGTGAGGTGGGCTTGGGTGATTTTGTGTAGGTGACCTTACTAACGCAACATAATTAAATGCCTCAGCCATTTTAACTAAAGCATGATGTTTGGTGTTGGTTGCAAAATGCTTTTATGCTTTTACAGATGGTTTCAACACCGAAGTCGAATCAATGCCGAAGGAAAGCCAAACCAAAAAAGGCGAGACATAACTTTGTACCTATTAACCTATATTTTATGCTTACTTATTTGACTGTGTGACTAGTGAAACAAAACATACGTGTTTGCAATTAGAGAATTAGGTTTAGGTTTAGAAATATAAACCTATTAGTAAGTATTAATCTTATTTTCTATTCGGCAGATAGGGGTGTCGAAGAAGCCTAAGAGGTGTCTTTTTACATACAACCAAGAAGATCTCATGAAAGCCATAGAAGACATAAATAACAAAACAATGGGATTTAGAGAAGCATGTCGGTTTTATGGTGTACCATTTGCCACAGTGCATGACCGGCTCAGTGGTAAAGTTGCAGCTAACAAAAAACCTAGAGTAGGTCCTGATCCTATTTTAGGTGTGCAGGGTGAGGAAAAACTAACGAAATGGATTCTAGAGATGGCAAAATGTGGATTCCCTTTGAGTAAACAAGATCTATTGGAAAATGTGTCTAAAATTATTGCTAAGGCTGGTATCAAAACTCCCTTCAAGGATGGCAAACCAGGAGATACTTGGTACCAAAAATTCTTAAAGCGGCATCCGGAAATTAGTATTCGCGAACCAGAAGGCATTAATAATGCAAGAGCAGCAATAACAGAGAACCGCATAAGATCGTGGTTCAAAGAGTTGCATACGTATGTAGAATCCATAGATGCATTAGATATTTTTGAAGATCCGGACCGTATATTTAACGGTGACGAGACTGGCTTTTCTCTATGTCCGAAATCTGGCAAAGTTTTGGGACCTAAAGGTTACAAAAACCTATATTTAATAAAAAAAAATAACGAAAAAGAAAACATTACGGTATTGATTGTTTTTGCTGCAAATGGAAAGTTATGTCCACCTTTGGTAATATTTCCGTATGTAAGACCCCCAAAAGCTTTGGTTGACAACATTTTTTATTTTTTTTTATTTTATTTATATTAGGGAAACAAACAATATCTCGCTACACATTATACATATACATACAAGAAGATCACAAATCAGCAAAGTTTCCACTAAATTACTAAAACATATAAATTATAAGTCATTACGAGCTAGGAGAAAACACAAAAAAAGCAAGAAACAGTTAACAAATACCATATAACATACAAAATAAACAAATAAACAGGCCATAACAAAGAGGAGACTACACAACTATATTTTCGAGAGCTTGTTTGAGGCTTCGTTTATAGGCTCCTATAGGGCAACTGAAAATATCCAGATCTAGCAAGTGCTCGTTATAAAATTTGCAAGAGCGATACAAAAAGGTATTACTTGTATAATTCCTTTTGCAGAACGGAATGTGTAACGAACACTTGCGGCGCGAATTTATTCGAGGGCAACTCAATCCAATATTGCTTAATAAGAATGGTGAATCAATATAATTATTCATAATCTTGTATAAAAACAGTTGATCTTTCTGAGCACGTCTATGACCAAGAGATGCAAACGTAGGTACATTGTTAAATCTATATTGAAGATGTTTCAAGTACAAGTTAAACACTCTATCCAACCTCTTAATTTGAGTTTTATATTGCGGGTTCCAAACAATAGACCCGTACTCGAGTAGAGGTCTGACGTAGGAGTCGAATAAGAGAGAGAGGGTTGAACCGGCTTTGAAATCTTTGCTGACTCTCAGAACAAATCCGAGCATGCGGTAGGCCTTGGAGATTATGTAGTCAAGATGCTCGTCAAATGTCAATCTACCATCCAGTAGAACACCTAAGTCTTTTGAAACTATAACACGCGTTAAAGTAACGTGGTCAAAATTGTATTCATATTTAATATGCTTAGGATTTCTAGAGAAAGTAATTACATTGCATTTCTTAATATTAAGGTCCAAATAGTTATTTTTGCAGTAACTCATAAATTTATCAAGGTCCCTTTGTAGGGCCATGCAATCAGATATTGTTTTAATTTTTCTAAAAATCTTCATATCATCAGCGTACAATAGAAAATCGGACTGGTCAAAAACATTTACAATGTCATTAATGAATAAGTTGAAAAATAGAGGAGCCAGATGCGAGCCTTGGGGCAAGCCAGATGTGACCGGAAGAAAGGAGGAGCAAAACCCTTTAATTGTCACTGCTTGGCTTCGTTCACGAAGATAGGATGTTATCCATCGTAAAAGATCCCCGTGTATACCGGCTATTTGTAGCTTACGCACCAGTACCGAGTGCCTTACTTTGTCGAATGCCTTCGAGTAATCGGTATAAATAGCGTCCATTTGGAAACCAGTTTCCATTGCGGAGGCAACCCGATGTACAAATTCACATTCAAACATGCCACAATCATGGGTCCTAGGTCGCTCAGATAGTGGCTGGATGAAAAGCGATGTATTTTACGAATACATCTCCAACGACTTTAACTGTTGGTTGACGAAAAATGAGATCAAGAAGCCCATTATCTTGTTTATCGACGGCCATAAATCACATATGACGTTCGCCTTAAGTGATTTTTGTCAAGCAAATGGTATAATTCTCTATGCTTTGCCACCAAACAGTACACACATGTTGCAACCAGCGAATGTTAGTGTATTCAGACCCCTAAAGCAGAATTGGAAAAATACCGTTAAGCAATGGCAGTCAGAAAATTTAAACCAAGTACTTACAAAGTTAAATTTTTGTTCCATTTTGGAAAAAACATTATCAGAAACTAAGTTAGAAGATGCAATCAGAAATGGATTCAGAAAGTGTGGATTGTATCCACTAAATGAAAATAATGTTGATTACACAAAATGTGTAAAAGACACGCGAGAAAAATTAGAAAGTGAGAGAAGGAAACCTCCAAGCTCAAACAATAAATTGACAGCTACTTCTAAAGAATTTGATGCAGCTATAAAGATTATATCCATGCTTAAATTTGATTTGGCTAAACGGAATATGGATTCAAACATCATTGAAGAAGAAATCGTGAAAGCTAAAATACAATATCTTCAAAATCGGCGCTCAAAATCCAAAACACCTCGAAATTCTACAGCATCCAATAAAAGTGCATCTATTTTGACTGACGATATTTTATTGGATATTACTCCAGAAAACTTAAACTTTAATGAACCTGATACCAACATGCCATTAAACCAAAACATTAATATAACTACATTAGCCACTTCTGAAGTTATTACCGACACTTTATTAGTTACTGATGAAACCATTGTTGAAAATATCACTTTTCCCGAACCAGGCACATACATTTCACTGAACGATATCTCAGTAATGGATCTCAATGAGATTGAAATATCACAGCCAATCAGTCAATTGGCGTCTGATGATCAATACGGTATTACAGTGTCAACCCAAGAAAATGTTTTAACTAATTTACAGATACACCATAATCTATCATTTGACGATGTTTTTGAGAAGCATTTGCTTTATCCCGAGTCACCAACACTAAAAACTCAAAAACGTGTTGGACCTAAATTGCCAAGCGCTATATCATCACAAGCTTGGCGAGAACATTACAGAAAAAGAGAAGAAGTTAAGGAAAATCTTGAAATAGAAAAAAAACGAAAGCAGCAATTGAGAGCAAAGGAAAAAGAGAAAATAATAATTAAGAAGAAAAGTTTAGCAAGAAGTTCTAAAAAAAAAGTAGTTTTGCAATGCAGTCAATGTTCCGAAGATCTCATTAGCGACGTTGAGGATGACTTGGATAAAAACATAGGATGCGATAATTGTACCCGTTGGTTTCATCTAAAATGCACAGTGATGCACAAGAAACCCTATGCTGAAGCAGCACTCTCTGCTTACACGTGTGAATTTTGCCAAAAGGAGTAGAAATAACCCTATCTGTTCTCCACTTTTTTATTTTTATGAATAAAATATTCTACCTTTAATTTGGACCTTAATTTAATAGCAAGTAAGCTTCGTTTTCAATGCTTCTCATCGATCGTAAACTGGCAAAAACTTGTGGCCGGAAAGTGACGGAATTTGATCGGGAACTGAAAAAAGTATCTATTTCCGTAATACATAATTTATATGACTTAAACACATAAATACACACAAATCTGCACATTTATTAGACAGTTTGAAGTTTTGTTTATGGATTATCATCATTTAATTATTCCTTCGTTGATATTTTTAAGAGTTATGTTACTTTCAAGACATGATGTTGACTAATTGATCGTGAACCAGCTGATTCACCCTACGTCGCGTCCTGAAAGAAATAGACTTGAAACAGCGAAGCGTAAGCGCCTGTGCGAATGCGATCGGCAAGTATTTGGACTAAACATAAAGTGGTTTAATTAATGTACCCGAAGTAGAGGGTGTTAACACAACAAACACCAAATTATTGTACTTTTGGGAAGGTCGTTGAATTATTTATTTATTAATCAACTAATGATGCGAAAAATCTCTAATGAATTTTTTTTACGTACTTCTTCTTGACTTGGGACCTCTCTTGTGGTGTTTGTAGAAACAGTATCCGACTGATGACCATACAATTATGGTTGAGGGCGTTAACAACCCTTTGGTACGACCTGTAGCTAAAAAGCTAAGAGTACATAACACCTGAAGAATACAAAAGGCGATTTAATAGGCACTAAAACCAAATTTGTAGGTTACTTTATTAATTTGTTGCAGTTAATAATTTAAGTGACACCATCATAACAATACGTACCTATCATTCAAATAAAATTAACATTTTTATGAGAGGTTAAAAAGACGATTAGGTTTTATGCGAGACACTTGGCTATAACCGTCTGTAATAAAAACTGTCAAAATCGTTTTCAAAGGATCTGAATAAAATAACTGAGCGAGGAATTTTCGGTTTTAAATAACTTTTCATTTAGTGCGTGTTCGCTTCAAGCCCAAATGTACAGTCAACATGTGCCTGCTTAAACTCTGCTTGTATTCAAATGTCTTCTTGCATATGTCACACTTTAACTTAAAGCTCAAATGTACAGCCAACATGTGCTTGCGTATAGTCTCCTTGGATTTAAATGTCTTCCTGCAAATGTCGCACTGAGGGGGTGGAAGATCCGAATGTACAGCCGACATGTGCTTGCTTAAACTCTGTTTATATTTAAATATCTTTTTGCAAATATCGCACTGAGTGGGTGGCTTAAGGCCCAAATGTTCAGTCAACATGTGGCTGTCTAGACCTTGCTTGTATTTAAATACCATCTTGCAAATGACGCACTCAGTGGTAGTGGGCGTTGGCTTAAAGCCCAAATGTACAGCCAACATGTGACCGCGTAGACTTTGCTTGTATTTAAATGTCTTTTTGCAAATGTCGCACTGAGTGGGTGGAAGGTCCGAATGTACAGTCGACATGTGCTTGCTTAAACTCTGTTTATTAAATGTCTTCTTGCAAATATCGCATTGAGTGGGTGGCTTGAGGCCCAAATGTACAGCCAACATGTGCCTGCTTACATTTCGTTTGTATTTAAATGTATTCTTGCAAATGTTGCATTCAAAGGCATTTGGCTTAAAGCCCAAATGTACAGCCAACATGTGCCTTTCTATATAATCCTTGGATGTAAATGTTTTCTTGCAAATGTCACACTGAGTGGGTGGCTTAAGGCCCAAATGTACAGCCGACATGTGGTTACGTAGATATTGCTTGTATTTAAATGTCTTCTTGCAAATTTCACACTGACTGGGTGGATTAAGTCCCAAATGTACAGCCGACATGTGCCTTTGTATATATTCCTTGTGTTTAAATGTTTTCTTGCAAATGTCGCATTGAATGGGTGACTTAAGGCCCAAATGTACAGCCTTCATGTGCCTTCTTAAACTCTGTGTGTGTTGAAATGTCTTCTTGCAAACGTCGCACTCTATTATCGCAGCATGCGTCAACATTTGTCTATTTAAATTTTCTCTTCTTTTGAATCTATTTTCACGCAGGTTACGATTGTTAGGCTCATGTTTCTCATGCACTTTATTATGACTTACCAAAACATCTTTGCTTCTAAACGATTTATTGCATTTTTCGCACTCGTATTGTTTTACACCCGTGTGTATCATTTCATGTGCAACCAATCTACCTTTCATCAAAAATCCTTTATCACAATACTGGCAACTGTACTTGTTTACACCCATGTTTTGAGGATGCCTCAATAAGCTTTTCTTGACATTGAATTTCCGGCTGCACTCCTGCGGTGTTTCATCCTTGTGTGTTTTCATGTGAGCCTTCAAACTTCTGCTCAGTTTAAACCCATTATTACATATTGAGCACTTAAACTTTCTCTCATCCTTATGCACCATTTCGTGTCTAAGCAATTCACCTTTGCTCTGATAATCTCTATTGCATACTTCACAGCGATATCTAAAGTGCGTCTTCATGTGACTTTCTAGGTACTTTTTGAATCTAAAAGTTCTATTGCAAATATTACATTTATTCTCGTGTCTGTCGTTCTCTAAAAAAATAAAAATTATTTTGTTTGATTATTGGAGATAGTCATTAGTAAATAAATTAAGAATAGTCATACATACCAGATTCACACAAGGTTGCATCTGTTTCCTTTCTGCTCTTTTCAATTGTGACATCTTCATCGGACTGTTCATCTAATACGCTATTTATGGCTATGTCTCTGTGTTCATCATTGGCAGTCTCTTCTCTTTGAACTTTGACGTCGACTGCCATTAACGGTCCTTCTGTAAAGAAGGATTGATTGAAATCGCGACAAAGTTAAATAACCAAGGCCTCCAATGAGCTTGTCGCACAAGACTTTTTGTCCCTTTTAACGGAACGGATGTTCTGAAGGTCACTGAATAATTTTCGAAATATATTTTTCCGGAGACAATGTCTAAAAGTTTGCGTGGATCCAAGATCCTATCCTTGCACAATCTCCACCAGAATCTCACTTCATGAGAAGAAGAGAGCCTGATTGAACTCTCTTGCGACTACAGCTTTCAATCAAAATTTAAATGTTCCTATTCGGTTGAGTTTTGGATATTGGTCCAAAATGAATATATAATCGTTAAGAGCTCTATGAGAAGTTTAGTCTGTGTCATATTTATATGGTCTATGGTATGACAGCGTTCCTTGTAGAAAATTGTTCAGCTAGACTGTAATGGCGTTTTGTAAAGGCTTGTAAAATACTACGAGTAACATACTTTGTGTAACTTTGTGTTCATTAATAAAATGTATAAAAACCTATACAGTGACTAATTTCTAAAGCATTTTTGTCCCAAGCCTTAGTGTATTTTTTTTAAATACCTAATATAAAATTGACCTTAGTATTTTATAATAATATTTCTTTACTTTTATATTTTAAGCATTGAAATTTCATGTACATGTTTCAAAAAATGCAACTACAAATGGTAAAGAGAAAGGCATTTGGTACAGGACCATCCAGTCAGCCTCCTCCGAACCCATGGTTTGTAGTCAAGAATATAAACAGGACCAAGCTAAAAATAGCTTTTAGGTTAAGATCCGGGCACTATCCATGTAGAGTTTGGACATATTATGAGAAAAGAGGACTCTTCCGAGTGCGAAGTTTGCGGGAGCACAGAAGATGCCCATCACTTACTCATGAAGTGCGCCAGATTCAAAAAGGAAAGAGCTTCATTGATGCATAATTATAACATATGTAGACAAAACATAGGCGCACTCAGTGCTGTGCTAGCAGTGCCGTACAGTGATGCGGCAAATAACTTATGTGATATGTTTATGCATCAATGAAGCTTTTAATAGGTTAAGTTATGTTAATTATGTTTAAGTTTATATAAATTAGTTTAGGGAATGATGGGGCTGACATGCCTTTCTAAGGTAAAAGCCCCAAAATACCAAAAGATAATAAAAAAAAATGCAACATCATAAATTTTTTAATGCTTATGTTAAATTAAATTAAAGTTACGAAATTCGATTGCAACAAATAAATAAAAGTAGAGAATGTTTTTGTAATAGGGAAATTATTTAAAATATATTCTTAATAATTTTTCTAAGGTAAATAGATGACCAAAAGTGACTTCATAGCAAAATTTTGGAAAATTCATGTCGCTAAAAACAGAATTAATAATTTTACATACAACCGATAAATTTTACCTGCAACAAAATATCCATTTTTGTTTTGTTTTCAGAATTGTTACGTGAATCACAATCATGTTCAGAAATATGTGTAAAACTACGCAAGTTAGTGTTGAAACTGTTACATCCTTTTAAGTTCTAAAGCTCTAAGAATTCAATTCCTTTTGCAATAAGTTATTTATGTGAAACTGGATTTTCAACTGTAGCTCTAATAAAAAAAATATATTGCGCAAATATCAATGTGAAGAAAGAAAAGCCTTATCCCCGGTTTTGATTGATTAAGTTGCCAATGTATTTTATGTATCCAAAGCTATTACTCATGTAATGATTACTTCACCAATGCGAGATGTTATTGCAAACTTAGATTGACTATTTCTTACCTTTACTGCTGCAAGCATAACTCCAACATTTTTCTATTTTAATTGGGACATCGTTTTCAATTAATGGCTCCTCTGTAAATTAAATATTTCAATGTAGAATTTGTTATGTAATAATAATTTCAGTTTGGTAGACGGAATGATAATGACATACGTTTAATAATTTTCCCACAGGCAATCTTCAAATCCGTTGAGATTCGTAGTTTTTCAATACACTCGTCACATATTGTATATATTTTGTCATGTTCAGAGGGTTCAAACTGAAAGCGATAAATTACAATATTTATTTGCATTTCTTAGAAATGCTTATACATTTTTTACGCTGCAAAGGGTGTTTTATACATTCTTTGTATTATTTTTTTATAAATTTTCTATATGAAATAAATAAATTGTATTTTACATTTTTTTATGTTAAGGCTGACAGACAGCCGACAGTCAACTTGATGGTAGGTGACTATTGTTGCCTATAACACAAGCAACGCTATAGGCGCTGCAAGTGCGCTGCTGACCATACAAGGATTAAGGATAAGCGATAAGGAACGGATGGGGTAATGGGCTCTGGCATCCCTTACTCACTCACCGAAACACAACAGCACAAATGCTGATATTCACTGTGTCGTTCTGTAAGGGACTGCAAAACGCAGTGTGCCAACTTTGAAAACTTGAAAGTTGACCCCGTCGGGAATCAAACCCTGCTCAAACGTTAGGCAAGAGGGGCTCGTCGAAATTGTGTAAGGCGTAAATTATGTAAGGATGGTCAAGTCATGTCCGCGACGTATGCGGTCCCTAGACGATCATGCAGCATGACATGGGTTACGTGCTGAACCCATGTCATGCCGCATGAAAAAGTGCTTTACACATCATGTGTACAACAATATTGAAGACTTCCTCATTCTGAGTTTAGAAAATTATGTAGATAAGAAGTTTTTTTTTTTGTATAATTAGGAAATTTTGTATAAAGTTAAATTTATATTTTTGTATAAAGAGAGAACTTACTGAGATTCCGAATGTATCTTGCAACATCTGAGAATAATTTTCAACCTCATTCTCGTTGTAGATATAGTCGGAAAATAGACTCTTGAATACACCATACTTGTGACAACATCTGCATAACGGTGTTTGCTTTAATGTTGCAGCCATTTGTTACTGTCACTATTTCACTAATTATTATGTTAATTCACTATGTCGATGTGCGATTTTATATTAAAGAAAATCCAAATAATTTATGTAAAAAATCACAACAATTAACACCACGCCCACGCCCCTCACAAATTTAAAAATTTGTTAATAAAAATTGCTTGCTTTCTGGCAAAAGAATGACACAAAGAGTTGAAAGAGTATATAATCACTACGGAATGACATTCAAAGGTTTGACATTAGGAACAAGGAACATATATACTCTTTAGCAAGATTACGAACAACATGAAACAGAATACTATATACTGTGCTATTATGCAATATATCATTATAAAGCTATGTTAATTTGGCGAATAATTTTTTTTTTAATTTCACCAATGTTATCTGATTGTTGATCTAATTTTATTATTTGTTGATAGTTATTTTTTTTGTTATAAACTTGTTAGAAAACAACAAATATTAAGTAATGTAGACTAGTTTAAGTATAATGTTAATATAGTGGCAACACTCCTGTAACACTTACACAATAAGAAAAATAAATGGTCGTCACGTTAAAGTATATAAAAACTCTTTTATTTAAAACAACACTGCAAACTATTCAAATAATCCAACAAAACTATTTAAAATTTATCTGTGAAGTTGGCGAATAAAATTTTTGTTTTATCATTTTCTTATTTTTTTTTTTATCTATTCGATAGAAAATCGTTTGTTGAACACATATCACACTGCAATTACGTTTGTTGATTAGTTGTTTATAATAAAAAAAAAGGAAAATAGTTAGAGTTTATATACGTCACATTGTAGTCTTTACGCTCACGCAAGTTGGTCGTCTGAATGGCGGGATAATTGAATCAATCCAATGTTTAAAAAAAGTTCTTTATTCATTGATTATTAATTTATCATCAAACTTAATAGTTCATAATTAATAATTATTAAATGTCTAGTAAGATTTTCAATAATAACTACTTCCGGTGATTGGGGAGTCTCAATACACTGACGATTTGATAAGTGTGTATTGTTAAGAATCTTTCTGTGCAGGTGTCGCAACGATAGCGAGGCCGACATCCAAGCTCTAAATCCAGGCTTCATTGTCACTTAAATAATCAGTGACCTTATAGTAGCCTTTCGAGAGGAGTTTGGCTTTAATGACACCTTTAAATTTATTTATAGACTAGCGGCATGTTCCCGGCTTCGCCCAGGGTGCATTTTTTTTTACGTAAAAACCTTCCCTGATTATCCCTCTATCCATGAGTGAAGACAGAATAAAATCGGCCCAGCCGTTCTCGAATTTTGCGGTTAGCAACACATTTAGGGATTTATTTTTATATTATAGATAGCGGCCCGCTCGAGAATTTTCGAGAAACTTCTAGAATTTTCTAAAAATTTCTATAAACATCTAGAATTTTCTAGAATGTTAGCGAAAAAAAATCCGTTCCTATTAATAATACATAATGAGCGACTCAGCCAAAGAAAAGATATGCCGCAAGGAGAACTCATCGTATTGCATGAACCTTCGTTTCAGTTGTTAACAACAAATGCAATTGTTATGAACGAAAAAAATCTTTTTTTTTATTGTCACAGGGTTAGTAACTTTTTTTCAGTAAAAGAAAAAATATCGCGTTTGAAAAACTCGAATATATTGCATAGATCCCGTTTTTTATTGTTTATAGCGGCCCGCTCCCGGCTTCGTCCGGGGTGTATTTTTTCTAAAATAAACGTAGCCTAAGTTACTCCTTATTACATCAGCTACCTGCCAATAAAAGTCCCGTCAAAATCGGTCTAGCTATTTCAGAGATTAGCCGGAACAAACAGACAGACAGACAGACAAAAATTGTAAAAAATGTTATTTTGGTGTATGTACCGCAATTTACATAAACAAAAAGTAGCCTATGTTACTCCTGACGACCCCCTCTTCATGTCTGCAAAGTTTCATCGAAATCGCTTCAGCCGTTTCTGAGATTACCCCGAACAGACAGACAGACAGACAGACAGACAGACAATTCTAAAAAAAGTTATTTACGTTTTAACAGCATGCGAATGACTCTCTAAGCTTAGTTTGAGGCAGTTTTTCGCAAATCACAGACAGACACTCTGATTTTATTTATATAGATAAGGCTCTTATCATCTCAGGTAGTTTATTATAAAACCGTATACATTGACCCATAAAAGAATTACTTATCTTGTGGAGTCGCGTCTTATGTAAATCTAAATTATTTTTGAACCTAGTGTTTATATCACATGTTTTATTAAACTGACTAATATTTTTATGCGCGTAAATTAAATTTTCATAAATATACTGACATGTAACAGTTAAAATCTTTATTTCTTTGAACTTTTCTCTGAGAGAACACTGCGGATCTAGTTGATAGATGGCTCTAATGGCCCTTTTTTGTAAAATAAAAATAGTATTTATGTCCGCAGCGCTACCCCAAAGAGGAATCCCATAACACATTATACTGTGGAAGTAACTAAAATAGACAATCCTAGCTGTATCGACATCTGTTAGACGTCGAATCTGTTTAACTGCATAAGCTGCAGAGCTAAGCCTTTTACTTAATTTCTCAATATGAGGACCCCATTGTAATTTCGAATCTACGGTAATACCTAAAAATACTGTTGATTCCACAGGCTCCAATTTTTCACTACCCAAAATCACATTCGTTCCAATATTTTTAACGTTCGGGGTACTGAATTTAACAAGTTTAGTTTTTGTGGCATTTAAAAGGAGATTATTAACACTAAACCAATGCACTACGTTAGAAAGTGCATAATTTATCTCATTAAAGCACCCAAGTTGCCTTTTAATCTTAAATATTAATGAAGTGTCATCAGCAAACAAGACAATACTGTGCTTATTCACAGAATGAGGTAAATCATTAATATAAACTAGGAACAAAAACGGACCGAGAATCGAGCCTTGAGGGACGCCCATTTTAACTAAAGAACCCAGAGATTTCCTACCATTAACATCGACCTTCTGAATTCTATGGCTCAGATAAGAAGTCAGAAGATCGAGAGCCTTATTCTTAATTCCATAGTGGCACAATTTCCTTATTAAAGTGTCATGCTGGACACAGTCAAAGGCTTTGGACAAATCGCAAAAAATACCAAGAGCATCCTGCGAGTTCTCCCATGCCTCAAATATATTTTTCAATAGTTCAACACCTGCGTCGGTAGTTGAACGCCCCTTTGTGAAACCAAACTGCTTATTAAAAAGTAAATTATGGTCATTGAAATGTTTAAGTAATTGACTCAAAATAATTTTTTCAAAAATTTTACTAAGGGTCGGAAGTATTGAAATCGGTCTATAATTAGCGGGATTAGTTGCATCATTCGATTTAAATAAAGGCACAACCCTACTAATTTTCATTAAATTAGGAAATTCGCCACATGTAACACAGCAATTGAACACAGTTGCTAAATGAGGTGCAATTATATTGATTACAGAGGCAACAGTTTTCACTGACATGCCCCAAAGATCTACAATTTTTTTTATTACAATTGTCTCAAAATGCATCTGCAGATTCATTTTTCTTGCCATCTTTTTTAGAATTTTTTTTTTGGATTTTCTTTGCTTCTTTTTTGTCTGTGGCTGTCAATGGTTTATCTTCTGAGACTGCTATTATTAATTTTGAGCCATCTAATAAGTATTCGGTCGATTTTGACTCTTGTGGCTAGGCACCCAGCTCCCTAGCCACAAGAGTAACTTCACATAAAATCTTTGAGGACTGCAGGATCTATTTATTTTTTAAGTTAATTACGGCAGTATCCAAGGTCGACGTTGAAGGTTCTGTAACACACATAAAAATTGGATTATGTCATGTATAACGTAATAATCTATATAAATAAAATCGGAGTGTCTGTCTGTGATTTGCGAAAATCTGCCTCAAACTAAGCTTAGAGAGTCATTCGCATGCTGTTAAAACGTAAATAACTTTTTTTACAATTTTTGTCTGTCTGTCTGTCTGTCTGTCTGTCTGTCTGTCTGTCTGTCTGTCTGTCTGTCTGTCTGTCTGTCTGTCTGTCTGTCTGTCTGTCTGTCTGTCTGTCTGTCCGGGGTAATCTCAGAAACGGCTGAAGCGATTTCGATGAAACTTTGCAGACATGAAGAGGGGGTCGTCAGGAGTAACATAGGCTACTTTTTGTTTATGTAAATTGCGGTACATACACCAAAATAACATTTTTTACAAATTTTGTCTGTCTGTCTGTTTATTCCGGCTAATCTCTGAAATAGCTAGACCGATTTTGACGGGACTTTTATTGGCAGGTAGTTGATGTAATAAGGAGTAACTTAGGCTACGTTTATTTTAGAAAAAATACACCCCGACGAAGCCGGGAGCGGGCCGCTATAAACAATAAAAAACGGGATCTATGCAATATATTCGAGTTTTTCAAACGCGATATTTTTTCTTTTACTGAAAAAAAGTTACTAACCCTGTGACAATAAAAAAAAAGATTTTTTTCGTTCATAACAATTGCATTTGTTGTTAACAATTGAAACGAAGGTTCATGCAATACGATGAGTTCTCCTCGCGGCATATCTTTTCTTTGGCTGAGTCGCTCATTATGTATTATTAATAGGAACGGATTTTTTTTCGCTAACATTCTAGAAAATTCTAGATGTTTATAGAAAATTCTAGAAGTTTTTAGAAAATTCTAGAAGTTTCTCGAAAATTCTAGAAGTTTCTCGATCATTTCAGAAGTTTCTAGAAAATTCCACAAGTTTCTAGAAAATTCTATGAAAACTCTTTACTTTTTCAGATAATTTAATAAGATTTTTTGAAATTTCAGAACATCGTCAAAATTTTTAGAAATTTAAAAATTTGTTAAACCTGATGGGTGATTTGTTATATTTATTCGATTTTAATTCTGTCTTCACTCATGGATAGAGGGATAATCAGGGAAGGTTTTTACGTAAAAAAAAATGCACCCTGGGCGAAGCCGGGAACATGCCGCTAGTAATTTCATAAAGTAATTCAATGGATTGGAACGATACATGGAACAGCATTTCATTTGTTGTTTGTACAGGATTTTTAGCAATATGGAGAGGGAGTTCACTGAAAACTTCATCGTTCAATGGATTGGCAGAGATTCCGATACATGGAACAGCATTTCATTTGTTGTTTTTTTCTTTTCAAAGTCTTGCCTGCACCTAGAAAGTAAATGAATAATAAAAGTTATTTTTTAGTTAAATATACATATAAATAAAAAAGAAAGGCAAAATAAAACTAAAACAAACCAATTGGTACATTGGGGTGTATGCATGTGTTCATTTCTTATCATTCAGTGCAATAAAATCAAAAAGAAATTTTTGCCGATTGTCGATAAAAAATGGCACTGCACTATTGTTTACATTTTACATGCAACACATATGCAACACAATTTTATTCGAAAATTTGAACTAAACTCCCAATAAACTATATTATACATGGTTTTAGAACAGCAGCAAGATATAATATGTACTAACCTATCTTCATCCAGCGGGAATTGGGCCAAAAATTTTCGTTTTTTATTATCAATGCGACTCGTTCTTAGGCCACATATTTCGCAGCTTACTTTCGGCATCTAGAACACTAAACACGATACACCAAATATAACACTACGAAGAAAGAGTATTTAAACACTAAAATTTTGGCAAGTTTTATAAAAATCAATACTCTGCTTGCCGAAAAATCCGAAAATAAACAACAAACAAACAAAGCAGTTGAAATGAAAGACGCCATATTGCAACACATCAATATGGCCGCCGATGGTTTATTGCATAGAGTAACTTATACATACAGGTTTATTGTGGTTTTGATGTATAATACGGCCAAATTAGAGAATCGGTGATGTCTAATAACTTAATGGGTTTCGCAATCGCCTTGACTTAGTCGGGTTATTCCGGCATTACCCAATCCACCTGTTTCATACATCATTTTCTTTCCTTTCAGTTGCGCCAGCCTGTGCAAACGTTTCGTTGCGTTATTAAGAAACGAAAGAAATAAAGCGTAGCGTTTACTACTGTACGTTTGCTCTTGGCTAGGGCCCCGGGTATAAAAAGGAAAGAGCTTTTTGGCGATTATTTATGTATGTTGCAATAATACTCCGATAGTTGTATGTACAGGAATGTGTTTTATTTAAGAAATTGGCCTATTTATATATATTATTTACATTAAAATATAGTACGGTGTGTGAAACAGAAAACTGTTTGTTGTTACAGACACCTGTAAATAGACAATTGTACTTATGCATAACACGATATAAAGGCGTACGTTCACCCAGGGTGTTTTCAGCTAGTACATTTTTATTTTGTATGGAGAATAGAGCTTGAGTAGTAGTTTCATCTTTCCTCAACAGATGGCGTGTATCTGTCCTTGAATTTTGTAATTTAATTTCCAAATTTTCATAAATTATTTTTTGATGAAATACTTGTTTTAATATATCAATCATGACATTAAAAAAATTAATTAAAATTAAAATATAATTATGTATGAAATTTCAATTGTAACAGAATCTGGTACCCTGATGCGTTTCATGTCACGCATACTTATTTTTAGAAAAACGCCAACAGACTTTGTTTTAGAATTTAGAATATATTTTTGTATAAAGACAATAAAAAAAAATACTTAGATTTTATTGCTAGATTATTTAAATACAAAATTCATCACATGGTTTTTAAATTACAAGGAAAATAGTATATCGACAAATTAATAGCCGGTTATAACATTTTAAAGAAACGTCATAATCGGCCATGATGTTGACATTTGTCATTTTGTCATTCTTTGGCTTCGAATTTGAATCCTTGTGCGTTACGTATTATTTGTGTGATTTTTATTTATTTACGACCCGGCTACGTTTTACGGACTGTTGTGACTGTGTTTTATGCTGTATCCTCTGCTTTTTTGTATTTTGGACTCTGACGAACATATCTTTCTCCCGTGGACCCCGGCAATCTTTACTGGACTACGATTTTTTTCTTACCTACAATGACCTCAGAAAAAAAATGCTGTGTCCCTAACTGTGGTAAGAAATTTTGATATATTATTTTCATTAAATTACCCATCAATCAAATTGACGCATACGCAGAAGGGAAATCCTTATGTAAAATTTCCTAATTGTTTGTTTCGACCTGAAGTTATAACAGTAAAACGAAAAGAACGATTCACTCATTTTTAGTTACTTATCCATTGAATCTCAAATTAATTCCTCCTCGCGTGGCAGAACCTTTGACATATTATTCTACTATTTGCCTATGACAAACTTTCAATCTACCTCAGTTCTACATGGGCCCAGTATGAATATTTTGTATCTATTCAACCTGTGCCAAGAATTTCTTTAAAGGCTAGTGAAAACTGCATTAGAAACCCTTTAGTTATAGATGTTTTAAGAATGGAAATTCAATTGTTAATTTTTGGTGTGTTAATAAAATGTAGGTACTATTTAAAATGGGTATTATTATAATTTTTTTAACACATTTCTTGTGCCTCATACAATATTATTATACAGAGGAAGCGATAAACCAAAGCAATAGTAATAGTATAAAACTCATACTTGAGGCACTGATTGTTTAACTCTGCACTCACTTGTGTTTAATTTGAACACAAAATGCAAATGAGTTTATTCAACATATTCCCCATATTCTTTAGTTAATATTAATACTGTTGATATAATAATATGTTAAATGCCTTGTTTTAGGTGCTGAAAAGGAAATTTTGCACAAATTTCCTAACCCTGAAAGGGATCCTGAACGCTTTCAGAACTGGATTTATAATATTGGTGGTGATATTCTGGCCTTAGACAATCATACCATTTTTAAACGTCGCCGGATATGTCATTTGCATTTTGAAAAACGCTATCACACAAGGTCCAAATTCTTGAGTGCTGATGCTGTACCTCGGCTGTGTATACCAGGTAAATGGGCTTTCTTATTCAAATAAATGAAGTACACATTTTAAACTTTAATTAATACAAAGTCCTATTAATTAATACTTTCATTAATACAAAATAAAATTAGTCCACTGACTAAATTTATTTTTTTTATTAAATGCAAGTTGGTGCTTGCAACTCTGTCCATGTGGGCCTTGTTTATCACATCAAATTTGTTTATTGTATGGAATTTGTTTATCATATGGAATTTCTTTATCCTATGGAAATAGATTTCTATCGACTTTCATAGATATATTGTATGAGTGAAAAATTTCCCAGGATCTGCCGGGATAAAAAGTATTGTATATATTATACGGGCTATGAAATATCTGTATGCCAAGTTTCATTCGAATCTATAGCCAAACCGTTTTGCCAGCCATTTTGCATGATTGAATAACAAACATGCAAATATTTGCATGCCCTTGTCGGGTAGAACATACTTTGTACCGTAACTGCTGTATACAAATTAAAATCCTGTAAACATGTGTTCACGCAAATAAAGATTTATTTTATTTTTTTATTTTATTTTAACATGTAAACATTTTGGCTGCCATTTGAATTCTCCAGTGTCATGTGAAAAGCCAGTGTCGTGTGAAAAGCACTGGGCCCCCACGCTTGTTCAGTACCCCGCACATGTGCAGTCTTGGCAACGGATGTATAAACTTTCGTCATTATCTCAGCCGAAAAACATCCACTGCTGGATATAGGCCCCCAATGATCTCCAGAATGATCGGTCCTGCGTTGCACGCATCTAGCAGTTTCCCACCATCTTCCCCAGGTTGTCAGTCCACCTGCTGCACCATGCTGCATTTTCAAATATGTGGTCACCTCTCGAGAAATGTTCTGCCCCAATGGACGTCAGTTCTTCAAGTTGTCAGTGTCTGGTTCTACTGCATCCGTGATTCAATCATGCAAGGAATCTCTGAGCATAGCCCTCTCCATAGCCCGCTGGGTGGCTTTGAGCCTTCTTATGAGGGCCATAGTGAGCGAGCATGTCTCAGTACCATAACTTATCACTGGCATTACCTTTACCTACCTGTAAAAATCCTATCGAAATAGGCCCTATTATTATTTTGTAGATTAGCCCGGAAATGCAGACAGATAATTCAATTTTATTTATCTATAGCTGGTGCCTGAAACTTCTTTCACATTAAATTATGAAATATATTAATTTACATATCATTTTCTGTCCCATTTTATTCTAATACATGAATGCCTGCAACTTTATCTCTCAAGTACTAGACAATTATGACTCCTACTCAATTAGAGCTCAAGCTGTCGCCTACATGTATTTGGGATAAAATGTAGCCTAAAGCAGTCCTGATATTGCTGTCTATTCGTCGATGAAGTCCCATTATAATCGGTTCAGCTTTTTCAAAGATTATCCTGGACAGACAAAACGGACAATAATTTATAAAATGGGTATTCATATATTAATAGCATGCAAATAACCCACTGAGCTTAGTAGAAGGCAATTATCACAATATTACAAACAGACCATGTCAACAATTTTATTTATATAGATTAAGAATAATAAAATAACTATGAAAATTACAGGATCTTTCATTAGAAGAGCTCCCGTCATGGATGTCACAAACCAAGGAAACAGCAGCACTTCTGCGATCCTTCCACCTCAGGATCTCTCACCTGTGCAATCTACCTCTTGCAACAAAAGAAGTAAGTGCTTTTTTTCATATTGTTTAAAATTTTAGGTTATCTTAATAAAATAATAAAAAATAAGAGCCAGCCTGACAGTTTAATAAGCATTTTTTTTATTTCTATTAAGCAAGTTTTTATGCAGATAGCCATGATAATTGTCAAGGTGCATCAAATGAGCCCAAACATGATGGATTTATTATGTGTAGTTCAGGAGTTCCTATGACAATCTTCTGGTTTCATTGTCAGCCCTTGGGCACCACACAAGGTTATAGTTCTTTTTTTGTGAAAACAAATCAAACAAGCCCAAACGTGATTGGTTTTTTATGAGTAATTTAGGAGTTCCTATGACCACCTTCCAGCTTCATCATTAGACCCTGGACATTATTACTATTATTATCATTCACTTATTTATTTAATTTCTTAATTATAATTTTTTTACAATATATATGTATGTATAAAAGTACTAATGTTTTTATAACCATTCCTACTATATCCGTTAATGGAAATTCTCAGTGGAGATAAAAGGATGCACCGAATTATTATATTGTCCTACATATAACCAGGTGAAAATAGTGGAGTTTTGAGGCTTATAACTAGGGCCCGGAATAATATGTAAATACATATTTTTATTTGAGACTGTTTTCGATCTATATGTTGTTTTCTTCATAAATTATGGTATTTTGAGCTAGAAAATTCTATTTTTATTTTCCATATTTTGAACATGAATCCATATTTTATATAAAAAAATAATGATAGTCCATATTTTCAATATTTTATACGTTTTACGAACATTTTACGTTACCGCCATAACGACGCGCAGTCTTGAGCTAGTATCTGGTAAAAAAATCTGGTAAAGTACTCTGGCAAACATATTCCTGATGAATCCACATTAAGAAAAAGTCATGTAAATAGTATTTATGACGATTGTTTGACTTGGATTCGAAATGAAAAATTTGATTACGCTAAATAAATTAACAGCATGTTGTGCGGATCAATAGATGGCAAATGAGAAAACTAGACGTACCCTACTCACTTACTGAATTAGGTATGTAAATTCAAGTATGCCGCAATCACATCCTGTGATGTTGAAAGATCATTTAACCAGTACAAATGATTATTTAATTTTGAAAATTAAAAACAGAACATGTAATTCAAATAATGTAAGTTATACGGAAGCTGATTAATAAATTTAGTACCTTTTGATTTTCATTATAAAAAGTGTTATTTTATATTGTAATTTTTGTAATGATACGGAAGCTTAGTAAAGTGTACTGTACATTTTTCGTATAAAAAGTGATTTTTTATGAAAAATTTTGCTATTTTCACTACATATTTATTCCATATTCTAGATTTTTAGTCCATATTATATGTACATATTTCATCATTTTTAATACATATTTATCCGAGCCCTACTTATAACTTTAGTCCTCAATTTTTTTTTTCATTAGTGGGAGGGATGAACCATGAGCCCACCATGATTCTGGCTAGAGTCACCATGAGGCAGAACTTGTACTAAACATTTATTTTCTTTGCTTTCAGATATTATCAAGAGAGTCAGCAATGAACAAAAACTGGCAAATGAAATAAAAAATTTGAAGATGAAAAACAATTCATACAGAATGAGATTAAAGAAGGCTCATAAATTGTCCACTAACAATGCTTTTCAAAATGCATTGAAGAAGTTTAAAACTTTAGCTTCAGTTTTTACTGTTATGCAGTTTCGAGAAATTTTGAAACCAAAAATGGCTAGAAGATACACAAAAGAGGAGAAAATTATGGCCCTCAGTATATATAAAAGGGGACCAAAAGCATATAGGTGGTTAAGCAAAATATTTATTCTGCCGTCTCCTGTCTCACTAAGCAGGATGATTTCTAGAGCGAACCTGAAACCAGGAATCAATGATAATATATTCGAACAATTAAAAAGAAAAACTGACAAAATGAAAAATGATGAAAGACTGTGTACATTAATTTTTGATGAAATGGCACTTTCACCACATTTTGAATACAACCACAGAAAAGATCGAGTAGGAGGTTTTGTTAACCACAACGGCACATCCTCAAGAAAAATTGCAGACCATGTACTAGTTTTTATGATTAGAGGAGTCACAAAAAATTATAAACAACCTGTTTTTTACTCCTTTTGCTCAGGCTGTACACCAATGGAGATTTTGGTATCACAAATTAAAAATGTGATAAAGAAGCTCCACTCTATTGGATTTAATGTTTTAGCCACAGTTTGTGACCAAGCTGCGACAAACATGAGTGCAATAAATTATTTAGTGGAAGAAACAAAAAGGAATTATTTAAGAAAAAATAAAAATTTCCACAATAATTATATATTTGAAATTGATGGTGAAGAAATTATTCCACTTTATGATGTTCCACATTTATTGAAAGGCATGAGAAATAATTTGATGTCAAAAGATTTAAAATTCAAAATGGATAACGAAGTGAAAGTAGCTAAATGGTCGCATATTATGAAATTATATGAAAATAACCCAACATACAAAGGGCTAAGGATTATAAAAAATTTAACAGAAAACCACTGCAATAAAGAAAAAATTCCTAAAATGAAAGTGAAGTATGCGTCGCAGCTGTTTAGTCAAACCGTTGGGAAAACCATGGGTTATTTAGCTGGTGAGTCAATCAATATTTATTTTGTCTATCATAACATAAGACTAAGAGATATTTTACTAATTTTCAATTATCAATATTTTAGTTACCTGCTGCTAATATTGGTATCTATGGCTTGTTTATTATGTCCTGGGCTAATATATTTATTTTTTAACTTTTCAGAGAATGGCATACTTCCAGAAGAAACAAGAGATACTGCAGATTTTATAATCTTTATTGATGATTTATTTGACTCCCTTAATGGAAGCATGAAAAACTCAAAGCTCCGGTCTGGAAAAGATTTATTACGAAATGTCACACCTAATTCGAAACATAAAGAAATTTGGATGCAAGCCAAAATAATCTTAAGTTCTATGAGATTTATTACGCCAAAAGGGAGTGCTGGTACTGTTCCGTCAATTTCTAATTGGATAAAAACGATTGAAAATATGGGCATATTATGCGAAAAACTGTTTAATGATTATAAAATTAAATCATTTTGGTGCAGACATTTCAATCAAGATCCTTTAGAGAACTTTTTTGGGAGCATACGGAGTCATGGAGTGAGAAATACCTCACCCACCTGTGCTGGGTTTGAATCTGCTTTTGCCTCGTTGTTAGTAAATAACTTGAGCAGCAATTATTCTCCGGGGTCTAATTGTGAAGAAGATTTTTGTTCAATGTTTGAATGTTTTGATAACCTATTTTTTTCAAAAAACAATACATTAGAGAATCAACAAAGTTGCGAAATAGATTACAATGACTTAAATGAAAACATAATTATGAATTATGATACAAAAAAAAAGGACCCGAGAATAATTGGTCAGCTCGAGTATGTTATTGGATATATTTTGAGAAAAACAAAAATAAAAATTTTTAGAAATTGTAAGAAATGTAAACCCGTAATGTTCACAAATGACCCTAGCAGAAACAGATACTTGCAGCACAGGGAATATTTTAAAAATAAAAACTACCTATGCTACCCCAGTGAAAATCTTACAAAATGTTTCTCAGAAATACAGGATCTTCTGCACCATGTTTTAAGGAATAAGAGTCATATTGACAACATTAAAACCTACATGAAAACGTTATTATATGTTCATGTTAATACACAATTTATCCAATGTAGTTCTCACGCACAAGATATAATAGAATTTATATTCGATTTTTCTAGTAGGTTTTTTGCCCTCAGTTGGTGTAAATGGACCAATAAATTGTTAAATGGTACCAGCACAAGCAAAGATGTTGATACACACGATGAAATTCAGAATCAGGCTTTAATATATTATACAAAGAGGCGAAGGAGTAAGCAAAAATAATTAAATTATTTGATTTATTTTCATGATCAAACTGGTTTTGTGTATATATCACGTTTAAATTAACATTACATATCACCATTCACCAAATGTACTTCTATGCCAAAATTTGAGCAATATCTTATAATATTTAGGGGTCGCTATGATTAAGTGGTGTGGGAAATTGACCAAAATAAATGAAAAATTTACATTGTAATAATAATAAATAAAAAAAATACAGTAGTCATAAGCACACCCCTTAGTCTTGGCTCTTTATCTCACAAATGCCTTTTCATTATGTGCAATGTTTGCCACAGGAATTTTTAATAATTTTTGTTGTTCAATTATTTGTAATATTGAAATTGTCCTTATTAATGACAAGTTATTACTTTAATTTATCGCGCTATGGCTTGCATTTCTGTGTATACTTCTGTTGAGGGATCCTTTGCCAAAAAAAATCTTTTCCATCAATCATCAGCAAGTCAAACAGAATCGCTGTACATTGTGTGAAAAAATAATGCAATGGGCTCTGGGGATCAAAAGTTAAAGCCTTTTGTTTAGATGGTCTCTGAAGATTTGGGACACCATTTCTCTTTTGGACTGAAGATCAACTCTTCAATGAAGCATCTTCAAGAATCTTGAATCTGCATTATGTACTGTTTGTAATGCTTAATAAATATTTACGATTAACTTTGTGTTTTATTTTAACTAAAAATAACAAAGGAATATATAATAAAATCTAATATAAGGGTACCTACCAACCTACTACGTACACATGGATACATATCTATGCGTATTTAAATATACATTGTTAGGTGTAGCTCTGTCGTTAGCCAATAGATGGCGTATAAAAGCGGGGTTAGCTGATAACTCTATTACAGTATATATAATAAGTTACTCTATGCGTTCACCTGCGTTAGTTTTGCAGTACTTCGGCATAAATAGTTTATACGTATAGGAATCTCGTATACGCTGCGAACTGTTTGGTAATCGATATAAAATGTTATTCACTAAGTAGACACAGTCACAGCGGTTATGACAAATATTGTACAAGAAGAAGAACATAGCATCTAGGAGCAATCGTCGCTGTTCTAAACTGGGCAAGGCAAGGACCATATGTGGGAGTCATGTGTGGCTCCACCAAATTTTGAGTTTACATTTATAAATTTTAAGTCATAATCACACATCTGACAATTTTCCATATAAATATGTCGCGTCCTGAAAGAAATTGACTTGAAAAAGCGAAGCGTAAGCGCCTGTGCGAATGCGATCGGCAAGGATCGGGTCTCTTCGACAGCGATTGATAGAATCTGTGAGACGCCTGTACTAGACTGACTGACCGCCAGGGTGCGATATATTCGCCTCAGTGGGGACGGCGGCGCCATTGTGTGCGGACAGTCGACTCAGGGACTGACGAATAACGCTTGGCTAAGTTTCTATCGTTGCGACGAGGCGATAGACTGTGATTTTATCATTTAGAGGCTGTATATAATATCATTTGTACGTGGGATCCACGATTTGCCCACGAAAATAAGTGATAATAAGAACCATTTCTTATTTCTGATGTCGCGTTCAGACAAATATCTTACGCTGCGCTAGCGAGTGCGGTCATTGTAAATAAACTCATGATAAAGGTATGTATCGGTCGGTCGATAAAAGTATTTCGACTAAACATAAAGTGGTTTAATTAATGTACCCTAAGTAGAGGGTGTTAACACAACAAACACCAAAGTAAGTAGGTATGTACTTTTGGGAATGTCGTTGATTTATTTATTAATCAACTGATCATGCGAAAAATCTCTAATGAAATTTTTTTACGTACTTCTTGACTTGGGACCTCTCTTGTGGTGTTGGGAAAAACAGTATCCAACTGATGACCATACAATTATGGTTGAGGGCGTTTACAACCCTTTGGTACGACCCTGTAGCTAAAAAGCTAAGAGTACATAACACCTGAAGAATACAAAAGGCGATTTAGTAGGCACTAAAACCAAATTTGTTGCAGTTAATAATTTTAGGTGACACCATCATAACAATACGTACCTATCTATATATATAAAAATCTCGTGTCACGATGTATGTTCGCGATAAACTCTGAAACTACTGAACCGACTTTGATCAAATTTCATAAGTATCTGTTATTTGGACCAACTTAAAAGATAGGATAGTTTTTATATCAATTTATAGTCGCGATATTTTTTTATTGCAAATTATTTGTTTATTACATGCGAGTCATAAATTACCTTACACCGCCATCTGTGAGAATGTTATGGAACTCACATTTGTTGTTATGGAACTTATTTTAAAAGTTATCTGTGAGTTTCATAGGATTCTCACAGATGGCGGTGTAACGTAATTTATCGGCTGGATTGCAAAAATGCACCCCGGGCGAAGCCGGGAGCGGGCCACTGGTCATTACAATAAAATTAACATTTTTATGAGAGGTTAAAAAGACGATTAGATTTTATGCGAAAGACACTTGGCTAACCGTTTAATAAAAACCGTCAAAATCGTTATCAAATAACTGAGCGAGGAATTTTCGGTATTAAATAACTTTTCTTTTAATGCATGTTCGCTTCAAGCCCAAATGTACAGCCAACATGTGCTTGCGTATAGTATCCTTGGATTTAAATGTTTTCCTGCAAATATCGCACTGAGTGGGTGGAAGGTCCGAATGTAGATCCGACATGTGCCTGTTTAAACTCCGTTTGTGTTTAAATGTCGTTTTGCAAATATCGCACTGAGTGTGTGGCTTAAAGCCCAAATGTTCAGCCAACATGTGGCTGCGTAGACCTTGCTTGTATTTAAATGTCTTCTTGCATATGTCACACTTTAACTTAAAGCCCAAATGTACAACCAACATGTGCTTGCGTATATTTTCCTTGTATTTAAATGTATTTTTGCAAATGTCGCACTGAGTGGGTGGAAGGTCCGAATGTACAGCCGAAATGTGCCTGCTTAAACTCTGTTTGTATTTAAATGTCTTCATGCAAATGTCGCACTCATTGGGAGTGGGCGTTGGCTTAAAGCCTGAATGTACAGCCGACACGTGCCTGCTTAAACTCTGTTTATATTTAAATGTCTTCTTGCAAATGTCGCACTGAGTGGGTGGGTTAAGGCCCAAATGTACAGCCGACATGTGGTTACGTAGATATTGCTTGTATTTAAATGTCTTCTTGCAAATTTCACACTGACTGGGTGGCTTAAGGCCCAAATGTAAAGCCGACATGTGCTGGCGCATATAATCCTTGTGCTTAAATGTTTTCTTGCAAATGTCGCACTGAATGGGTGACTTTAGGCCCAAATGTACAGCCTTCATGTGCCTTCTTAAATTCTGTTTTTGTTGAAATGTCTTCTTGCAAACGTCGCACTCTATTATCCCAGCATGCGTCAACATTTGTCTATTGAAATTTTCTCTTCTTTTGAATCTATTTTCACGCAGGTTACGATTGTTAGGCTCATGTTTCTCATGCACTTTATTATGACTTACCAAAACATCTTTGCTTCTAAACGATTTATTGCATTTTTCGCACTCGTATTGTTTTACACCCGTGTGTATCATTTCATGTGCAACCAATCTACCTTTCATCAAAAATCCTTTATCACAATACTGGCAACTGTACTTGTTTACACCCATGTTTTGAGGATGCCTCAATAAGCTTTTCTTGACATTGAATTTCCGGCTGCACTCCTGCGGTGTTTCATCCTTGTGTGTTTTCATGTGAGCCTTCAAACTTCTGCTCAGTTTAAACCCATTATTACATATTGAGCACTTAAACTTTCTCTCATCCTTATGCACCATTTCGTGTCTAAGCAATTCACCTTTGCTCTGATAATCTCTATTGCATACTTCACAGCGATATCTAAAGTGCGTCTTCATGTGACTTTCTAGGTACTTTTTGAATCTAAAAGTTCTATTGCAAATATTACATTTATTCTCGTGTCTGTCGTTCTCTAAAAAAATAAAAATTATTTTGTTTGATTATTGGAGATAGTCATTAGTAAATAAATTAAGAATAGTCATACATACCAGATTCACACAAGGTTGCATCTGTTTCCTTTCTGCTCTTTTCAATTGTGACATCTTCATCGGACTGTTCATCTAATACGCTATTTATGGCTATGTCTCTGTGTTCATCATTGGCAGTCTCTTCTCTTTGAACTTTGACGTCGACTGCCATTAACGGTCCTTCTGTAAAGAAGGATTGATTGAAATCGCGACAAAGTTAAATAACCAAGGCCTCCAATGAGCTTGTCGCACAACTTTTTGTCCCTTTTAACGGAACGGATTTTCTGAAGGTCACTGAATAATTTTCGAAATATATTTTTCCGAAGACAATGTCGAAAAGTTTGCGTGGATCCAAGGTCCTATCCTTGCACAATCTCCACACCTTCTCACTTCATGAGAAGAAGCGAGCCTGATTGAACTCTCTTGCGACTGCAGCTTTCAATCAAAATTTAAATGTTCCTATTCAGTTGTTTTGGATATCGTTCCAAAATGAATATATAATCGTTAAGAGCTCTATGAGAAGTTTAGTCTGTGTCATATTTATATGGTCTATGGTATGACAGATGACAGCGTTCCTTGTAGATAATTGTTCAGCTAGACTGTAATGGCGTTTTGTAAAGGCTTGTAAAATACTACGAGTAACATACTTTGTGTAACTTTGTGTTCATTAATAAAATGTATAAAAAACTATACAGTGACTAATTTCTAAAGCATTTTTGTCCCAAGCCTTAGTATATTTTTTTTAAATACCTAATATAAAATTGACCTTAGTATTTTATAATAATATTTCTTTACTTTTATATTTTAAGCATTGAAATTTCATGTACATGTTTCAAAAAATGCAACTACAAATGGTAAAGAGAAAGGCATTTGGTACAGGACCATCCAGTCAGCCTCCTCCGAACCCATGGTTTGTAGTCAAGAATATAAACAGGACCAAGCTCAAAATAGCTTTTAGGTTAAGATCCGGGCACTATCCACTAGAGTTTGGACATATTATGAGAAAAGAGGACTCTTCCGAGTGCGAAGTTTGCGGGAGCACAGAAGATGCCCATCACTTACTCATGAAGTGCGCCAGATTCAAAAAGGAAAGAGCTTCATTGATGCATAATTATAACATATGTAGACAAAACATAGGCGCACTCAGTGCTGTGCTAGCAGTGCCGTACAGTGATGCGGCAAATAACTTATGTGATATGTTTATGCATCAATGAAGCTTTTAATAGGTTAAGTTATGTTAATTATGTTTAAGTTTATATAAATTAGTTTAGGGAATGATGGGGCTGACATGCCTTTCTAAGGTAAAAGCCCCAAAATACCAAAAGATAATAAAAAAAAATGCAACATCATAAATTTTTTAATGCTTATGTTAAATTAAATTAAAGTTACGAAATTCGATTGCAACAAATAAATAAAAGTAGAGAATGTTTTTGTAATAGGGAAATTATTTAAAATATATTCTTAATAATTTTTCTAAGGTAAATAGATGACCAAAAGTGACTTCATAGCAAAATTTTGGAAAATTCATGTCGCTAAAAACAGAATTAATAATTTTACATACAACCGATAAATTTTACCTGCAACAAAATATCCATTTTTGTTTTGTTTTCAGAATTGTTACGTGAATCACAATCATGTTCAGAAATATGTGTAAAACTACGCAAGTTAGTGTTGAAACTGTTACATCCTTTTAAGTTCTAAAGCTCTAAGAATTCAATTCCTTTTGCAATAAGTTATTTATGTGAAACTGGATTTTCAACTGTAGCTCTAATAAAAAAAATATATTGCGCAAATATCAATGTGAAGAAAGAAAAGCCTTATCCCCGGTTTTGATTGATTAAGTTGCCAATGTATTTTATGTATCCAAAGCTATTACTCATGTAATGATTACTTCACCAATGCGAGATGTTATTGCAAACTTAGATTGACTATTTCTTACCTTTACTGCTGCAAGCATAACTCCAACATTTTTCTATTTTAATTGGGACATCGTTTTCAATTAATGGCTCCTCTGTAAATTAAATATTTCAATGTAGAATTTGTTATGTAATAATAATTTCAGTTTGGTAGACGGAATGATAATGACATACGTTTAATAATTTTCCCACAGGCAATCTTCAAATCCGTTGAGATTCGTAGTTTTTCAATACACTCGTCACATATTGTATATATTTTGTCATGTTCAGAGGGTTCAAACTGAAAGCGATAAATTACAATATTTATTTGCATTTCTTAGAAATGCTTATACATTTTTTACGCTGCAAAGGGTGTTTTATACATTCTTTGTATTATTTTTTTATAAATTTTCTATATGAAATAAATAAATTGTATTTTACATTTTTTTATGTTAAGGCTGACAGACAGCCGACAGTCAACTTGATGGTAGGTGACTATTGTTGCCTATAACACAAGCAACGCTATAGGCGCTGCAAGTGCGCTGCTGACCATACAAGGATTAAGGATAAGCGATAAGGAACGGATGGGGTAATGGGCTCTGGCATCCCTTACTCACTCACCGAAACACAACAGCACAAATGCTGATATTCACTGTGTCGTTCTGTAAGGGACTGCAAAACGCAGTGTGCCAACTTTGAAAACTTGAAAGTTGACCCCGTCGGGAATCAAACCCTGCTCAAACGTTAGGCAAGAGGGGCTCGTCGAAATTGTGTAAGGCGTAAATTATGTAAGGATGGTCAAGTCATGTCCGCGACGTATGCGGTCCCTAGACGATCATGCAGCATGACATGGGTTACGTGCTGAACCCATGTCATGCCGCATGAAAAAGTGCTTTACACATCATGTGTACAACAATATTGAAGACTTCCTCATTCTGAGTTTAGAAAATTATGTAGATAAGAAGTTTTTTTTTTTGTATAATTAGGAAATTTTGTATAAAGTTAAATTTATATTTTTGTATAAAGAGAGAACTTACTGAGATTCCGAATGTATCTTGCAACATCTGAGAATAATTTTCAACCTCATTCTCGTTGTAGATATAGTCGGAAAATAGACTCTTGAATACACCATACTTGTGACAACATCTGCATAACGGTGTTTGCTTTAATGTTGCAGCCATTTGTTACTGTCACTATTTCACTAATTATTATGTTAATTCACTATGTCGATGTGCGATTTTATATTAAAGAAAATCCAAATAATTTATGTAAAAAATCACAACAATTAACACCACGCCCTACTCACAAATTTAAAAATTTGTTAATAAAAATTGCTTGCTTTCTGGCAAAAGAATGACACAAAGAGTATATAATCACTACGGAATGACATTCAAAGGTTTGACATTAGGAACAAGGAACATATATACTCTTTAGCAAGATTACGAACCACATGAAACAGAATACTATATACTGTGCTATTATGCAATAGATCATTATAAAGCTATGTTAATTTGGCGAATAATTTTTTTTTTTAATTTCACCAATGTTATCTGATTGTTGATCTAATATGCCTTTGAATACAACATCTTTTTAATTTTGGATTTAAACTGGCAATCGGACAAATTTAAAATATCTGGTATTTTATTATAGAATCGAATACAGTTACCCATAAATGTGTTTTTTACTTTACTCAGTCTAAATTGTGGTTGCACTATTTTATTTTTATTTCTAGTGTTTACGCTGTGAATATCAGAACCTTTCAGAAATAACGATTTATTTTTGCGAACATATAAGATATTTTCAAATATGTACTGTGAGGATACCGTGAGAGTATCAATTTCTTTGAACAGTTCTCGTAGGGAATCACGACCACGCAATTTGTATATTGAACGAATCGCCCTCTTCTGTAATACAAAGATACTATTTATGTTTGCAGCTTGACCCCACAATAAAATGCCGTAATACATAATACTATGAAAGTAGCTGAAATAAACAATTCTTGCAGTAGCGACGTCAGTCAGTTGACGAATCTTTCTTACTGCATATGCCGCCGAACTAAGCCTAGCGGCTAATGTATTCAAATGAGGGTCCCATTGCAATTTAGCGTCCAAAGTTATTCCCAAGAAAACCGTTTCATCTACATATTTCAATTTTTCTTTATTTAGGACAACATCCAAGTTGCTACTCCTTACATTAGGCAAAGAAAATTTCACACATTTAGTTTTTTTGGGATTCAACATTAGATTATTTGTGGTGAACCAGTCATGGATCTGAGAGAGAAAGTCATTTACTTTGTCAATATCTTGATTATGTCTATTGACCTGAAAAATAATAGAAGTATCGTCAGCAAACAACAACATCCTAGATTGTTTTTGTACCATAAAAGGCAAGTCATTAATATATACTAAAAATAGGAACGGTCCCAGTATCGATCCCTGGGGCACACCAATTTTGACTGTTGATCCCGATGACTTCACGCCGTTTATCTGAACTCTTTGTATTCTATTTTTAAGATATGAACCCATCAAGTTAAGAGATCTGTCTCTAACTCCATAATGTTCAAGCTTAATTAGCAGAGTCTCGTGATCAACGCAATCAAAGGCCTTGGACAAGTCACAGAACACCCCGATAGCATCCTGCGACTCCTCCCAAGCCCCATATACGTGAGGTAGAAGATTCACTGCAGCGTCGGTGGTCGAACGCCCTTTAGAAAAACCAAACTGTTGCTCATGAAGTAGGTGGTTCAAGTTGAAATGAGTTAGCATCTGACTAAGTATTATCTTTTCAAAAATTTTACTGAGAACTGGGAGCACAGACACCGGCCTAAAGCTACCGGGATCATTCCTACTTCCTGATTTAAATAAAGGTATAACCTTACTATATTTCATAAGATCAGGAAACACACCCTCATCAACACAAGAATTAAATAGAACTGTCAGATAAGGTGCCAGAATTCCGACAATAGAACAACACGATTTAGCTGACATACCAAATAAATCCTCGGTATTTTTTAGCTTTATTTCCTTAAAAGTTTTTATCACTACAAGTGGGGTTACATGCCTAAACTCAAACGCAACCGAACATCTTGGAACACTAGCATTTAGCAAACCGCGTGCAGAGTTAGATGAGGAATTGAGTGGCTCGGTAGTTATTAACGGTATATTTGTAAAAAATGCTTCAAATTCTTGGGCCACATCTACATCTGCAGTAATGATACCGTGAGATGTATCTAATGTATGACTGTTTTCATGTAGTTTAGTTTTGCCCGTCTCGCAATTAATTACTTTCCAAACCGTTTTTGTCACATTATCAGCGTTAATTATTATATTATTAATATGTTTAGACTTTGCTAAAGCACAAACTTTTTTGAAAGTTTTTGAGTAAGATCTAACATATTTAATAAAGATTTTATTATGGTTATAGCGTTTTTCAGCATATAATTCAAATAACCTTTCTCTGCTAATGCGAATACCCTTAGTAGCCCATTCACTGAACTTGAATTTGTGGTTGATGTTTATTTCTTTAACTTTGAATATATTCTCAAATTCACAGTGCAATATTGAGAAGAATTCTTCATAAAAACTATTTGGATTAGTCATATCGTAATTTGGAATGGATAATCATCATAAATCGCCGACGTTATTTAACGGCGTCCTGAGCCAGTTACTTAACAGGTTATTATACCGTTAGTTACCCTCCCATATTTCTCTAGTATAGAAAGTGTTCTCTGAAAACACAGTCCGGCGCATCTAATCGAGTTCTGATTGGCTGATGGTTGCCCAGTTTGACTATAGTTTCAAGAATATCATCACATGGTAAACCTGAAAGCAACTGTATATATATACTGATGTTAAT
This sequence comes from Synanthedon andrenaeformis, assembly GCA_936446665.2. Taxonomy (NCBI): domain Eukaryota; kingdom Metazoa; phylum Arthropoda; class Insecta; order Lepidoptera; family Sesiidae; genus Synanthedon; species Synanthedon andrenaeformis. The sequence continues at coordinate 183,220 of OW387804.2, read as the reverse complement.
TTAATATTTATTTGCGTTTGCTTTTTTTGTGCTTCTTTTTTCAAACTGTGATTCAGTTACGGTTGTCATCCGTCCGGGTTTCCCCGGATTTGTCCTAGTTTACAGGGTGTCCGGGGAGCGTCCGGGCGGGGTTTCATTTGTAGTCCGGGTTTTCAAGTTTTGAAATTACTGCCGCTCGGCAATTTTTTTAAAATCGGCCCAATAGTTTTTGAGTTTATTCATTACAAACAAAAATACAAATTTTCTCTAAATAAAAGAATAGAGAAAGAGAGCAAACTGCGTTAAGCAGTTATAATTGCGCAGCTCGTTATAGAGGATGACCCCTTTATCGAGTGGTCAAAGTGTTTGCTTTAACTCAATGTATCAGGGATCCGGGGTTCTTTTCCCGGTTTTGGAAATGAACATCACAATTGGCTTTTGTCTGGATCTGGAGCCCATTTCCCTATACCTTCACAACCCTTATCCATAATCCTACTGTAGTCAGCAGCGCAATTGAACCATCTGTGGCATTGCTTGTGTTATAGGCGACAGTAGCAGCCTCCCATCAAGTGGACTGTCAGCCTATCTCACAAACCTCTCACGGAAATGTCACTTAAGCAAGTGCCCTACCAATTTTAATAGGACAAGGGATTTGGAAGTGACAACGAAATAAGCTCTGGCATTCGTTACTCACTCATTAAAAGACAACAGCACACAATATGATGTTATTTCACGGTGGCTTTCCGTGAGGGGATGGTTACTGTCGCCAAACGGGCTGCCCAATTTTGACAGTTAAAAGAGAATAATTTTTGTTTTTAAGTTTCTTAAAAGGTTAAGAAGATTTATCTAAATTCTTTTTCTCTGGTACATCATCCTTTTCTTTATCTTGACTTTTATTGAAAAATTGGTCAAGAAACTTGTGAGATTTTGATTCTTGACTCCCTGATGCATCTGCAGATTCATTTTTCTTGCCATCTTTTTTAGAATTTTTTTTTTGCATTTTCTTTGCTTCTTTTTTGTCTGTGGCTGTCAATGGTTTATCTTCTGAGACTGCTATTATTAATTTTGAGCCATCTAATAAGTATTCGGTCGATTTTGACTTTCCGAATTTCATTTTCGTTTTTTTACGTAAATTAAAGAAAAATTCTTCATTCCATTGAGGCCATCATTCATTTTTGGCTGTCGTTTCAAATTTTTCTTTACTTGAAAAATTTTACCTGTAAAATGATAAATTAATAATCAATGACTAAAGAACTTTTTTAAAACATTGGATTGATTCAATTGTCCCGCCATTCAGACGACCAACTTGCGTGAGCGTACAGACTACAATGTGACGTATATAAACGCTATTTTCCTTTTTTTTATTATAAACAACTAATAACTAACAACAAACGTAATTGCAGTGTGATATGTGTTCAACAAACGATTTTCTATCGATTAGATAAAAAAAAAAATAAGAAAATAATAAAACAAAAATTTTATTCGCCAACTTCACAGATAAATTTTAAATAGTTTATAACAAAAAAAATAACTATCAACAAATAACAAAATTAGATCAACAATATTCAACAAATCAACAATCAGATAACATTGGTGAAATTAAAAAAAAAATATATTGTCCAACTTAACGTAGCCTCATTATAATGGGGACCATATTTTTTTTGCTCACCAGTTGGCGCCACTGATGACCAAGCTCCAGAGGTATAGCTGTCAAAGGCGACTTGATAAGATGGGCGCCGAAACAAAGTTTTGAATCTTGAATCTCATTAATAAATTATAAATAATATCTGGTTTATTAATTATAAATAACTATTCATATTTTTTTTCCTTTTTCTTAATTCCGCTTTCAAAGCGTTCACATTCATCGCCAAATAATCCATATTTGCGATAATTTCACGAAGGAGATCACTTTTCAACAGGTAAATTAAAGAAATTATAATTTATGTCACGAAGCCCGCTAAAACCAGGAATTTTTTTGGACCTCGCGCGACACAAGCGCCTCTAGTGGCAAATTCACACACGATAGCCCCAATTGTAGTCTTTGCCTTGAATGGTATCCAAAGAGTAAAGTAATATATAGGGAATCTAACCTCCCTATCCAGCTCGAAAAGTGGAAACAAATCATTGGACGTATTCATCAGCCGCAGCTGCCAGCGTGACTTATACAGGGTTTACGACTGTACGTTTGCTCAATGCAAACGTTTCGTTGCGTTCTTACGAAACGAAAGAAATAAAGCGTAGCGTTTACTACTGTACGTTTGCTCTTGGCTAGGGCCCCGGGTATAAAAAGGAAAGAGCTTTTTGGCGATTATTTATGTATGTTGCAATAATACTCCGATAGTTGTATGTACAGGAATGTGTTTTATTTAAGAAATTGGCCTAGTTATATACATTATTTACATTAAAATATAGTACGGTGTGTGAAACAGAAAACTGTTTGTTGTTACAGACACCTGTAAATAGACAATTGTACTTATGCATAACACGATATAAAGGCGTACGTTCACCAGCGTTAGTTTTGCAGTACTTCGGCATAAATAGTTTATACGTATTGGAATCTCGTATACGCTGCGAACTGCTTGGTAATCGATATAAAATGTTATTCACTAAGTAGACACAGTCACAGCGGTTATGACAAATATTGTACAAGAAGAAGAACATAGCATCTAGGAGCAATCGTCGCTGTTCTAAACTGGGCAAGGCAAGGACCATATGTGGGAGTCATGTGTGGCTCCACCAAATTTTGAGTTTACATTTATAAATTTTAAGTCATAATCACACATCTGACAATTTTCCATATAAATATGTCGCGTCCTGAAAGAAATAGACTTGAAAAAGCGAAGCGTAAGCGCCTGTGCGATTGCGATCGGCAAGGATCGGGTCTCTTCGACAGCGATTGATAGAATCTGTGAGACGCCTGTACTGGACTGGCTTACCGCCAGGGAGCGATATGTTCGCCTCAGTCGAGACGGCGCGGCGGCGCCATTGTGTGCGGACAGTCGACTTTCAGGGACTGACGAATAACGCTTGGCTAAGTTTCTATCGTTGCGACGTGATAGACTGTGATTTTATCATTTAGAGGCTGTATATAATATCATTTGTACGTGGGATCCACGATTTGCCCACGAAGTTAAGTGATAATAAGAACCCTTTCTTATTTCTGATGTCGCGTTCAGACAAATATCTTACGCTGCGCTAGCGAGTAAACTCATGTAAACTCATGGTAAAGGTATGTATCGATCGTTCGATAAAAGTATTTGGACTAAACATAAAGTGGTTTAATTAATGTACCCGAAGTAGAGGGTGTTAACACAACAAACACCAAAGTAAGTATGTACTTTTGGGAAGGTCGTTGAATTATTTATTTATTAATCAACTGATGATGCGAAAAATCTCTAATGAAATTTTTTTACGTACTTCTCCTTGACTTGGGACCTCTCTTGTGGTGTTTGTAGAAACAGTATCTGACTGATGACCATACAATTATGGTTGAGGGCCTTAACAACCCTTTGGTACGACCTTGTAGCTAAAAAGCTAAGAGTACACAACACCCGAAGAATACAAAAGGCGATTTAGTAGGCACTAAAACCAAATTTGTTGCAGTTAATAATTTTAGGTGACACCATCATAACAATACGTACCTATCTATATATATAAAAATCTCGTGTCACGATGTATGTTCGCGATAAACTCTGAAACTACTGAACCGACTTTGATCAAACTTCATAACTATCTGTTATTTGGACCAACTTAAAAGATAGGATAGTTTTTATCTCAATTTATAGTCGCGATATTTTTTTATTGCAAATTATTTGTTTATTGCAAACCATCTGTGAGAATGTTATGGAACTCACAGCTGTTGTTATGGAACTTAAAACTTAAACTTAAAAAACAAAAAAGCACATTGTAAGTGTCAGTATGCTCTACAAGTTTGATAATAGACACATTTTCGATATGTTTTACGAGAAAAAAAAGAATAGCAAAAAACAAGTTTCAACATATCAATTTTAAACTTTCTCGTCCGATATCTCAACAACGATCAACAATAAAGGAAAAATGCTAATGACCTAAATTGTAGAGGATAAAAAAAGCAACCAAAAAGTATATCATTAAAATTTTCGTATCATGACGGAGAGCCGAGTTATCGCTAAAAAATAAAAATTTACCCCTTTTTCAAGATGGCGGCGAAAGCTCATAGGAAATCTTGGTCGACAATTTGAAGTTAATCTTTTCTGAGCCCCCCGAACACAATATCCAAAAATCAGCTTTTTATGTTCATTTTGATTTCTTTGCCTTTTTTAGGATATAATGACTGGACTACGAATGTAGAGCCGACATGTGCCTGCTTAAACTGTGTTTATATTTAAATGTCTTCCTGCAAATTTCGCACTCAGTGGTAGTGAGCGTTAGTTTAAAGCTCAAATGTACAGCCAACATGTGCTTGCGTATAGTCTCCTTGGATTTAAATGTCTTCCTGCAAATGTCGCACTGAGTGGGTGGAAGGTCCGAATGTACAGCCGACATGTGCCTGCTTAAACTCTGTTTATATTTAAATGTCTTTTTGCAAATATCGCACTGAGTGTGTGGCTTAAGGCCCAAATGTTCAGCCAACATGTGGCTGCGTAGACCTTGCTTGTATTTAAATGTCTTCTTGCATATGTCACACTTTAACTTAAAGCCCAAATGTACAACCAACATGTGCTGGCGTATATTTTCCTTGGATTTAAATGTCTTCTTGCATATGTCGCACTGAGTGTGTAGAAGGTCGGAATGTAGAGCCGACATGTGCCTGCTTAAATTCTGTTTATATTTAAATGTCTTTTTGCAAATATCACACTGAGTGGGTGGCTTCAGGCCCAAATGTTCAGCCAACATGTGCTTGCGTATATTAGACTTGGATTGAAATGTCTTCATGCCAATGTCGCACTGAGTGGGTGGAAGGTCCGAATGTACAGCCGAAATGTGCCTGCTTAAATTCTGTTTGTATTTAAATGTCTTCATGCAAATGTCGCACTGAGTGTGTAGAAGGTCCGAATGTACAGCCGAAATGTGCCTGCTTAAACTATGTTTGTATTTAAATGTCTTCTTGCATATGTCGCACTGAGTGTGTAGAAGGTCCGAATGTAGAGCCAACATGTGCCTGCTTAAACTCTGTTTATATTTAAATGCCTTTTTGCAAATATCGCACTGAGTGGGTGGCTTAAGGCCCAAATGTTCAGCCAACATGTGCTTGCGTATATTAGACTTGGATTGAAATGTCTTCATGCCAATGTCGCACTGAGTGGGTGGAAGGTCCGAATGTACAGCCGAAATTTGTCTATTGAAATTTTCTCTTCTTTTGAATCCATTTTCACGCAGGTTACAATTGTTAGGCTCATGTTTCTCATGCACTTTATTATGACTTATCAAAGCATATTTGCTTCTAAACGATTTATTGCATTTTTCGCACTCATAAAGGTTTATACCCGTGTGTATCATTTCATGTGCAACCAATCTACCTTTCATCATAAATCTTTTATCACAATACTGGCAACTATACTTGTCATCAAAACGTGCACCCATGTGCATGTTTTGATGATGCCTCAATAAGCTTTTCTTGACTTTGAATTTCCGGCCGCACTCCTGCGGTGTTTCATCCTTGTGTGTTTCCATGTGAGCCTTCAAACTTCTGCTCAGTGTAAACCCATTATTACATATCGAGCACTTAAACTTTCTCTCATCCTTATGCACCATTTCGTGTCTAAGCAATTCACCTTTGCTCTGATAATCTCTATTGCATACTTCACAGCGATATCTAAAGTGCGTCTTCATGTGACTTTCTAGGTACTTTTTGAATCTAAAAGTTCTATTGCAAATATTGCATTTATTCTCGTGTCTGTCGTTCTCTAAAAAATAAAAATTATTTTGTTTGATCATTGGTGCTCAAAGTAATGTTACCTAGTCAATAAATTAAAAACAGTCATACATACCAGATTCACTAAAGGTTTCATATGTTTCCTTTGTGCTCTCTTCAATTGTGACATCTTCATCGGACTCTTCATCTAATACGCTATTTATGCCTATGTCTCCGTGTTCATCATTGGCAGTCTCAAGTATTTCAACTTTGACGTCGACTGCCATCAACGGTCCTTCTGTAAAGAAGGATTGATTGAAATCGCGACAAAGGTAAATTGAATAAGATAAATAACGGCCTCCAATGAGCTTATCGCACAAGACTTTTCCCTTTTAACGGAACGGATCTTCTGAAGGTCACTGAATTATTTTCGAAATATATTTTTCCGAAGACAATGTCGAAAAGTTTGCGTGGATCCAAGATCCTATCCTTGCACAATCTCCACCAGAATCTCACTTCATGAGAAGAAGAGAGCCTGATTGAACTCTTGCGACTGCAGCTTTCAATCAAAATTTAAATGTTTCTATTCGGTTGAGTTTTGGATATCGGTCCAATTTTTTTTTTTTTTGCAACTTAGTAACATACAAAGAAAAGAAAAAAAAACCAATAACGGTAAGAAATAAAAAATAAAAAGTTACAAGTTACAAAAAGGAAAATGAATATATAATCGTTAAGAGCTCTATGAGACGTTTAGTCTGTGTCATATTTATATGGTCTAATCTTAATAGACAAGTCGATTCTCTTTAAAAAAAATCGATCTCCGATTCGATTGGAATCGAGCATACTAGAATCGATTCTTGTTCAAATCGTGCATCAAAAGATTGATTTTCGATTAATCGCGCCAATTTCAAACATACCTAATATATATACAGGACATTATTGATGACCAGGTCTATGGGATGACAGCGTTCCTTGTAGATAATTGTTCAGCTAGACCAGGGTTCCCCAAACTATTTTGGACAAGTGACCCCTTTTCAACAATGAACTGTTACCTCAGACCCCCATGGTCAAATTACCTACTTTTAAGACCAACCCCCTTATTCATAATGGTCCGCTAACTTAAAGCAGCTATCTATCTTAGTCTATCTTTAGTTTTTTCCTATTGGTACAAAATACCTAGGTACTAAGGTGCCAATTAGAAAACTTTGCACTTGGTTAAGTGAGTGAAGTTGATTTCATTTTCTCGTCAAAATTTAACAAAATAAAAAGACAATCCAATTCAGTAAATATCAAGTTTAATTTATAATTATTACAAATTAATACATAAAGCATCTTAAGTTGGTAGGAAATTATATTTTAAAAACTATTAATTCGCAAAGAGAAAATAAAACATTCAGTGCGATGGATGAACCTGGTGACTATCTACCAATCTAGCTACATCCGGTTCAATATTAGTGAGTTGCAGCCTTAAATCTCCACGTTCGTTGATTTTCAAACGGTTTCTTTGTTTTGTCAAAATGTTTGTTACCACACTGAAGCTTTTTTCAACTAGATATGATGATGGAAAAGCGATAAGGTATTTTTCAGCAATGTTCCACAATGTAGGATACTGTGTTTCAATTTTGCGTTGCAACCAGAACTTCTGATAGCCTTGGTTGAACTTTTGCTTAAGCTCTTCGTCTGTGCTGATGGTAATCAACTCTTCTTGCATTATCACATTGGCTTCTTCTATGGCTGTGGTGTTATACGGATTTATTATCCATTGAGGAATTTGTAAATTTAAAAGATCATCAAACCTCTCCGTAAAATCCTTGTGTAATGCGTCCAAGTGAGTAACATATAATAAAATGTCATCATCTTGAAGCATTTTTGGTAATTTTGACAAATGCGGAAACTGCGAATATTCTTTTCTGCCTAAATTTTGTTTATAAAGAACTAGTTTACCCACGAAGGCCGATATTATTGATTTTGTTTTAATCAAGTTAAGATCATCATCCTGTAGTTGCAAATTAACTTTGTTGAACATTCCAAAGATATCAGTCAAGTAATAAATATCTGTTTTACAATTGTTCAGATTTTCTTTCAAATTCGGATCTTTTTCTTGTAAAAACTCCAACACAGATTCAAAAAGGGCTGAAAATCTTTCTAAGCAAGAGCCTCTTGATAGCCAGCGAACTTCAGTGTGCAGAAGTAACCGAGTAAAGACTTCGTCGTTTTCGTCACATAGTTGAGCAAATAACCGAGAGTTCAAAGAATTGCTTCGAATCTTGTTGATAGCATTTATTACATATTGTAAAGACTTATGCAATCTAGGACTCAGCTTTTTTGCTGCTAAATGCTGCCTGTGAATCACACAGTGAATAACCAGTACATCAGGCAGTTGTCGCTTTAAGTGAGCTATAAAGCCACGATGACGACCAACCATAGACGGTGCACCATCAGTCGCAACAGAAACAATATTCTTCCATGGAATAGCTTTATCAGTAAAAAAATGTTCCACGGCCTGAAAAATCGATTCTCCTCTAGTATCAGTCTCTAAATATGCAGCAAAAATCAGTTCTTGGCACATATTTTCATCTTTGATAAATCGAACATATCCTAACAATAGAGCTTCATTGCCGGGTAATGTAGACTCGTCCAACTGGAGAGAGAATCTGCGGGTCTGTAAGAACTTGCATAAAATGTTTTCCACATCGCGTCCCATCTCATCTATGCGTCTCTGAACGGTGTTGTTGCTCAAAGGTATTCTCTTTAAAATATCATGTGCGGGTTTGTGCAATACATTGTTAAGGACCTCCGCAATGGCTGGTAAGATAAGCTGCTCTCCAATTGTATGGGGTTTCCCCGACTTCGCTATTAGTAAAGATATATTATAGGACGCTCGTAAACCATCATTGTCTCGAATAGATGATGACGCAAACATCGATCCTATGGATGGCCTTTTGTCTAGTTTTTCTTTCAGTGCTTGAAAATATGACAAGGGCTTACTTTTTTTGTTAGCATGTACTCTTGATAAGTGGTCATCCATTTTTGAAGGCTTCATGGCATCGTTACTAAATACTTTTTCACATATGAGACACATCGGGAAGTGTTGATTTGATGGAGATGCAATAAATCCGAACTTCAAGTAGTCCAAACTGTATTGTCTGCATTTTTTTTTCGTGTCCGCCATCATAAAACTTTCAGTAATTCTGCAAACAAAAAAATAAGGAACCTAAATAAAAAACAATAATAAACTGTTAAATTTGCACACTATCTTATTTTTATCACACTCAGTTAATGGATTCTTGTTAAGTATTACTGACTTACTCTTTGATAAACTTTGATACCTATATTGGGAAGTAACTACAGTAGGTAATTAGGTATAGAAACTTCGTATTAGGTAATTAGGTAGAATAAGAACGAAAACCAAAGACTTAAGTGTTAGTAATTTTTACAAAAACAATTATACATACCTATTTAAAATATGTTGTATGTTGTGTTTAACACTTTTTCAGTCACTTTACTTCACTTAATTTAGCTTTGTAATAAGTTTGTAATCTCTTGAAATAAATGAGTACTTAGCTATATGAGTTTTTATCGTTCAAGCTCCAACGAATTTCAAAACGCAAATGAACTTTCAACCTAAATGCAAGCTCGTTAAATAGTAAAATATCAGGAACATGTTTGGACTTGATCATGAATTCGTTCGTCTTAATTCGCGTAAAGCCGCTATCACACTATTCAATTTGAACGATTCCAATTTAGGAAATCGGAAGGTGTGATCGCAGTTAGAACAGATTGGATTCAATTAAGAGTTTATCCATTTTCAACTCTATATCTTCGATTTAGAAATCAATTTAGCGTAGTGTGATCACGAGCTCACTACTTAGATTCCTAAATAGGAATCGTTCAAATTGAATAGTGTGATAAGCACTTTATCGTCAAATAGAGAGCAAGTCAAAACGCCGCTGAAAGACGTACGCTCCAACTCAATCTTGCACAAACTTGTCCACATAGACTTGCCGAGTTTTTCATCTTGTACGAACTTGAAACTTTACATTCCTGGAACATTATTTCCTACAAAAATATTAATTATTCTTAGTACACGTAACACAACATAAACAATACAGTAACTACCTACTTACCTATCTTGAAAGTTTTAAATAAGAACTTGTGTTAATATAATAGGGGTCGATTTTTAGACCTCGTCGACCCCCAAAATCACTTTTCGTTTATGTCGACCCCTAGGAAACCGATATCGACCCCAAGGGGTCGATATCGACCACTTTGGGAATCCCTGAGCTAGACTGTAATGGCCAGGCTGGCGCAACTCAAAGGAAAGAAAATGATGTATGAAACACATGGAATTTGTAATGCCGGAATAACCCGACCAAGTCAAGGCGATTGCGAAACCCATTGTTATTAAAGACATCACCGATTCTCTAATTTGGCCGTATTACGTCATAACCACAAACAATCATCGGCGCCATATTGATGTGTTCAATATGGCGTCTTTCATTTCAACTGTCTTTGTTTGTTTGTTTGTTGTTTATTTTCGGATTTTTCGGCAAGCAGAGTATTGATTTTTATAAAACTTGCCAAAATTTTAGTGTTTAAATACTCTTTCTTCGTAGTGTTTAGTGTTCTAGATGCCGAAAGTAACTTGCGAAATATGTGGCCTAAGAACGAGTCGCATTGATAATAAAAAACTAATATTTTTGGCCCAATTCCCGCTGGATGAAGATAGGTTAGTACATATTATATCTTGCTGCTGTTCTAAAACCATGTATAATATAGTTTATTGGGAGTTTAGTTAAAATTTTCGAATAAAATTGTGTTGCATATGTGTTGCATGTAAACAATAGTGCAGTGCCTTTTTTTATCGACAATCGGCAAAAATTTCTTTTTTATTTTATTGCACTGAATGATAAGAGATGAACACATGCATACCATTGGTTGTACCAATTGGAACAATGTACCAATTGGTTTGTTTTAGTTTTATTTTGCCTTTATTTTTTTATTTATATATTTGACTAAAAATAACATTTATTATTCATTTACTTTCTAGGTGCAGGCAAGACTGAAAAGAAAAGAAAAAACTGCTGTACAAACAATAAATGAAATGCTGTCCCATGTATCGGAATATCTGCCAATCCATTGAACGATGAAGTTTTCAGTGAATTTACACTCCATATTGCTAAAAATCCTGTACAAACAACAAATGAAATACTGTTCCATGTATCGGGCCAATCCATTGAATTACTTTATGAAATTATTATTACGTTATACATGACATAATCCAATTTTTATGTGTGTTACAGACCTTGGATACTGCCGAAATTAACTTAAAAATAAATAGATCCTGCAGTCCTCAAAGATTTTATGTGAAGTTACTCTTCTGGCTAGGGAGCTGGGTGCCAAAATTTCTATATGATTTGTTCGTGTTAGGATGATGGTACCATAAAAAAACATTAAGGACCGCGTCTGCCACCATGACAGCCCTGCGTTGTCAATTGACAGCACTTTTTGGGGGGCAAAGTTACTCGCGTCCATGGGCTTAGACTCTAGATACCCCATACGTGTCCCCTGGGTAGTGCTAAATGAGTGACATCTTCTCCGGTGGTAGACTAAGGTCGTGGCTGGTTACCACCCTCCCGGCTAAGTCAAGTCGCCAAATGGTCGTTGTACCGTGTTCCGGCATGTAGCTTGGAGTAGCCATTGAGGAAAAGGGTCTGAGCAGTTGCGTTGCGCATTTTTTACTAGTTACATCGATCCATATCTGCTGCTTCTGGTGGCTGAACTTGGAGGGTAGCGGGATCCGTGGCACGGTTTTCCGCTGGCCGACCGCAGGCAGTAGGGGGCCCAAGTAGTAGACTAGCCATCTATGAAAGGCTGCCCCGCCACCTCGCGAAAAATCCCAGGTTGCTCCATCGTGCCGGTTGGCGCCCGGAAGAGGACCCGATGGCCATCCTGGGGGGGCACGGGCGTCCCCGCGCGCTCCATTTCAGCCTCTTTATGTGGCAGTGGTGTTGTTTCGCTGTGGGTTAACTTGTGTAGCGCCTCGCTCAACTGCCTAATCCTCGCCCATTCCCCCTTTTATTTAAACATGGTAAGGCACAAAAATAGAAGAAACGTTCTACAGCGGAAGCACGTCCTTTCACTAAAAATGCATCTCACTAATATTCGAGGTCTGCACTCCAATCTCGTTCCAGTCCATCAACACCTCGAGACTGAGAAGCCTCACCTGCTCATGCTTACGGAGACTCAAATCAAGAGTCCAGCGGACACAGCGTACCTTCACTACCCAGGTTATATTCTGGAACACAAATTTAAACCGCGTTCTGGGGTCTGTGTGTACGCCCGCGATGACTTCTGTTGCCGACGTCTCCGTAACCTTGAGGACCCTGATCTTTCGGTACTCTGGATGATCGTCGACACGGGCCTTGAAAAAATTATCTATGCCTGTGTCTATAGATCTCACAGCGGAGAGGTGGAGACAACGAGGCTGTTTAATCACCTGACGGACGCTGCACTGGAGGCTCAGCATCGGCATCCAACGGCCCAACTTGTCCTTCTGGGGGACTTTAATGCCCACCCATACCAGAAGACCGACCACGCTGGGAGAGAGGCGCAGACATGTGCTCTGTCGTTAAATCTCTCTCAGCTTGTTAACTGTGCCACTAGGATTCCTGATGTTGACGAGCACATTCCAAACTGTTTGGACCTTCTGCTGACGACTGAACCAGACCGATACCAAGTGGTAGTGACAGCACCGTTAGGGTCATCTCACCACTGTCTGGTTAAATCTGTATCGGTCTACTCCCCACCAGACTCTTGTCCAAAGGGCATGCGGAGGGTATGGCGGTACAAGTCCGCAGATTGGGATGAGATGCGGCATTTCTTTGCATCCTATCCTTGGCGGCAAGTGTGCTTTACTTCTGCGAATCCGTCGAGCTGTGCGAATGCCATATCTGAGGTGATTGTTCAAGCTATGGAATACTTTGTTCCGCACTCTGAACTTTCAACCGATAACAAAGCTCGCCCCTGGTTTAACGCCGAATGCGCTAATGCCGAAGCGTTGAAGCGTTCCGCTTATACCGAATGGGCTGACGCTCGATCTCGCGAATCTCCGGAGGCTAAAATCCTAAAGAAAGCCTTTAATCAAGCTGCCAAGTTCAGTAAGAAAGTATTGCGAAGGGCTCGCTTCAACCACATCGGCCGTATTGGTGCCAAATTGGCTTCTTATCCTTCGGGAAGCAAGTCTTTTTGGACACTTGCCAAGACTGTGGAAGAGAACTTCTGTCGTTCGTCGCTTCCGCCACTGCTAAAGCCTGACGGGTCACTCGCTCATTCCGCCAAGGAGAAGGCTGATCTTTTTGCCTCCTTGTTTGCGAGTAATTCGCGTCTAGATTCTTCCGGCCATACTCCACCACCTTTACCCCGTTGCGAATACACAATGCCGGAGATATCTATTCGCCAGTCCGAGGTACTTAGGACCTTAAGATCTCTGGACGTGAACAAGGCTAGTGGCCCTGATGGAATTCCGGCAATAGTACTGCGGACTTGTGCACCTGAACTGTCCCCTATCCTTACGCACCTCTTCCGCCTGTCTCTGAGAGTGGGTATTGTGCCTAAATCTTGGAACGTGCAACCTGTACCTAAAAAAGGAAGTCGTGCTGACCCTAATAACTACCGCCCTATTGCAATCACCTCCATAATCTGTAAGACTATGGAGCGTGTTTTGAATAAACGACTCCTTGCGTATCTTGAGCATAATGACCTCCTGAATGATCGCCAGTTTGGATTCCGCCAGAGAAGGTCTACTGGTGATCTCCTCATATACGCCACGCACCTATGGAGCGAGACCATCGAGAGGCACGGCGAGGCACTTGCCGTGTCTCTCGACATCTCAAAGGCCTTCGACAGGGTTTGGCACGATGGACTTGTAGGCCATCACGATGGACTTACTGCCGATCTGAACTTTGGTAGGCATATCGAGTCCATTGCCAAAACGGCCGCCAGAAAATTGGGCATCCTTTCCAAGGTTAGGCGGTACTTCACTGCTAGACAGCTCCTTGACTTATACAGAGCACAAGTCAGATCCTGCATGGAGTACTGCTGCCACCTCTGGGATGGGTCTGCCCGTATCAACTGGCTGCACTGGACTCGATTGAAAGGCGAGCTAAGAAACTTATTGGCAACAACGCCCTTGTGGAGTCTCAACTTCAAAGCCTGCAGCATCGCCGAAAATTAGCATGCCTATCGATTTTCTATCGTCTACACTATGGAGTGTGCGTCCGTTCTGTTCGATTTGATCCAACCGGAACCGTTCCACTTGCGGACCACGAGGCGCGGGCAGGGGTTTCATCCATTCGTGGTTGCCGTTCCTCGTTCGCGCACGAAGCGTTTCAGTTCCACCTTCCTTGTCCGAACTGCTAAGGAGTGGAACTCATTGCCTGCGTCCGTGTTTCCGCATAATTACAATCTCGGGGTCTTCAAGTCAAGGGTGAATGGGCACTTACTAGGTAAGCGTGGTTCACCTTCGGCCGCATCTGCACCTTACATCAAGTGAGATCGCGGCCAAGCGCTGCCTTGATTTAATAAAAAAAAAAAACTGAAAATGTAAAAAAAAACTGCGTGTTAAATCATTTGTTCGTCTGCCTCTTGGATTGATGGTCAGAATCATCCTCAAAACGATAAACATCGAAGAGGCAGACGTGCATGGCTCTGTTTTATTACGGGGCGTAGTTGCAAAAATGTAAGCGCTGTAACTCAAAAACGTTTTGATTTGTTTGACATAAACTTTCATCCCTATCAATATGAACGACGAACAAATCATATACCAAAATGGCACCCAGCTCTGTAACCATTGTTTTTTTCGTTCACTACTTCTCTGCTACTCCGTCAGTCGGCGATAACCGTAAACTGTATGATAGTAATAAAGCAATGATTGTAATTACAGTAGAGCGTCGATTATCCAAACGTCGATTAACCGAACTGCTTGTTCTCGCTCGCTCGCACACGCATCCCTTCCCCGCTACCCCCTAATGTGATGCGCAGATCCAGGTTACCAAATCTTGCTTTTATCTTGAAAGCAAAATTTGCTAACCTGAGAATCTTGACATTGAGTCTCTTAAGAAAGAGCAAGCAGTGGCTAAATTTCCCAAGGAAACAGTGCGTAAATCCATACATTCGTGGCCAAACAGATTAAAGGCCTGTATCAAAGCTAAATGTGGCCATTTTGAATATAATTATTTATTTATTTTTTCGCTGAGACATATCATAAAGTACTAAACGAGATTTATATTGTAAATCTGTTTTTATTGGCATATAAATGCATAAAAGTAAAGACATGTATGTATAGATCGATTATCCGAATAAACCGCTTATCCGAACACCTATGTCTCCCAATTAGTTCGGATAATCGACGCTCTACTGTATTTGATTTTTTATTTGTCAATAAATAATATTTAAATTTATGTAAGGCCTGTTTTTGGGATTTTCATAAAACCATAGACTATAGTCAATTATACTATCGACCTCATTTATCGTAATAATAGCACATTATTATTTTTTTGTTCGTTATGTTGGCAGCATCGTACTTGTTAATTTTGGTTAGGTTGGTACTGGAGCAGTCCATGTTTGTCATAGAACAGTGGATTTCATTTTCATTGTATGGGAGTCCCGTCTCTTAAAACGTAGTGATTATATACTCTTTGGTAATGGCGTTTTGTAAAGGCTTGTAAAATACTACGAGTAACATACTTTGTGTAACAAGCGCTTAACAGTTTAGGGCTGCGCGCGTAATGTCCGTAGCATTTGTGCCCCAAGCCTTAGTAGTGTATTTTCTTTAAATCATATAGAATAGACCTCAGTATTTTATAATAATATTTATTTATTTTCGTACTAGTGGCCCGCTCCCGGCTTCGCACGGGTGCAATTTCTTATTCAATCCAGCCGATAAATCACCTTACACCGCCATCTGTTAGATTCTTACGGAACTCACAGATAAATAATTGCTGGATTGAATGGGTATCAACATATGGCGCTATATTAATAATATTACATAATTTGCAAAAAAATAATAAACAAAATGAGATAAAAACTATCCCATCTTTTAAGTTGGACCAAATAACAGATACTTATGAAGTTTGATCAAAGTCGGTTCAGTAGTTTCAGAGTTTATCGATATATATATATATTAACCATTCAAATTTCATGCACATGTTTCAAAAAATACAATAATTCATAAATTTTTTAACGCTTATGTTAGATTAAAGTTACAAAAATCGATTGCAACAAATAAAAGTAGAGAATTCTTTTGTTATTAGGATATCATTTAAAATACATTCCTAATATTTTTTCTAAAGTAAATAAATGACCAAAAGTGACTTAATAGCAAAATTAAAAATTATATTTTAAAAATAGAAATAGAATAGTGGTATACCATTTAAGTTCTAAAGCTCTAAGAAATTCATTCCCTTGGGAATAAGTTATTTATGTAAACCTGGATTTTCAACTGTAGCTTTCTTAAATATCAATGTGGAGCAAGAAAAGCCTTATCCCAGGTTTTGAATTTTTGATTGATTAAGTTGCCAATGTATTTTATTATCAAGTTTCACTTTATTTTTATATCATTGAAACAAATGTATGTAGGCAAAGCTATTACTCTTGACCGATGCGAGATCTTATTACAAACTTAGATTAACTATTTCTTACCATTATCGCTGCAAGCATAACTCCAACATTTTTCTGTTTTAATTGGGACATTGTTTTCAATTAATGGCTCCTCTGGAAATGAAATATTTCAATGTAGAATTTGTTATGTGATAATAATTTCAGTTTGGTAGACGGAATGATAATGACATACGTTTAATAATTTTCCCACAGGCAATCTTCAAATCCGTTGAGATTCGTAATTTTTCTACACACTCGTCGCATATTGTATATATTTTGTCATGTTCCGAGGATTCAAACTGAAAACGATAATATAGTATGATATATGACTTCTTTAACGGTTACATTGCATTATATAGAAATGCTTACAACACCCTGCAAAGGGTGTTTTATATATTTTTTGTGTAAATTATTTCTTTATAATATTTTTATGTAAAATAAATTAATTGTATTGTACATTTTTTTATGTTAAAAGGTCAACGGACAGGCTGACGGTCAACTTGATGGTACCATCGCCTATAACACAAGCAACGCTATAGGTGCTGCAAGTGTGCAGCGACCATATTAGGATAAAGAATAAGAAAGGGCTCTGGCACCCCTGACTCACTCACCGAAATACAACAGCACATAATATGCTGCTATGTGGTGTAAGAGGATGGTTACTGCAGCCAGACGGGCTGCCCAAATGACTGTGAAATGCAGTGTATGCTGCCACGACTTTACAAATCCAGTCCAGACAACTTTGAAAAGTTCATTTCCAAAGTTGATCCCTCCGGGAATCAAACCTGGAGCCTCTGAGACATTAGACGAGTACCCTTACCACTCATCCAACAGGCTCGTCAAAATTGTGTAAGGCGTAAATTATGTAAGGATGGTCCAATCATGTCCGCGACTTATGCGGTACCTAGACGATCATGCGGCATGACATGGGTTACGTGCTGAACCCATGTCATACCGTATGAAAAAGTGCTATACTCATCATGTGTACAGCAATATTGAAGACTTCCTCATTCTGAGGTTAAAAAATGAAATACATAAGAAGAAATATTTATTGTATCATTAGGAGTAACAAAGAACTTACTGAGATTCCGAATGTAGCGTGCAACATCTGAGAATAATTTTCAACCTCATTCTCGTTGTGGATATAGTCGGAAAATAAACTCTTGAATACACCATACTTGTGACAACATCTGCATAACGGTGTTTGCTTTAATGTTGCAGCCATTTGTTACTGTCACTATTTCACTAATTATTATGTTATAAATAGCTATACACTATGTTGATATGCGATTTTATATCAAAGAAAATCCAAATAATTTATGCAAATAATCACAATAATCGAACCACGCCCTACGCATTAGAAAATAATCACAATCACAAAACAACCAAAAAACAACAAATACAACAATCAACATATGCACCATAACCACCATAACATAATAATCTGAATCTGTGTATGCACCACCAATGCACCACTACCTTAGAGCATTAAACCAACCGGAGACGCCACTGCCAGGCGTTCCCCTCTGCCTTGGTACGAGACCGGCGGTCATACGGGTTTTATAAAACTAGTTTCCGCGCGACGCGTGCCATTCTATAAGTGACTACGCTCGCGGACAATGTTTTGACTTTGTCATAATGATTGGAAGATTTCATCGACAATGAAATATCGATAGTGTCAAGCACTACCATTGTTTACTTAAAAATGACGTCATCTCATATACGGACAGGTAGTGAACTGTGTGAGAATGGATATGTGTGCGTAAAGTTTATGCTAGTGTTTAATAATATGGTCGTGTGCGTGCGTAGCGACGAGATCGAGAAATGCGTTAGTGTTAACAGTTTTTGTGTGAGATGCCTCGTCCCCCGCGCAGAAAGTGACAGACTTCTTTGCATAGAATTTATTGCGCGTGACGTCTCCGGTTGGTTTAATGCTCTAAGACCACCACCATAACAAAGAGTATATAACATAGAGTAACTTAGTATATAATCAATCACTACGTCCATAACCAAAACCATAACATAGTTACTTCTCTGGTTAGAGAGTATATTTCAAAGAACATATATACTCTGTAGGAGAGTACTTTATCTATACTATACCTGTAACGTAGTGATTATATACTCTTTGTCTATACCATGCTACTAGACATATTACTTTACTAGCTGGTGCCCACAACTTCGTCCGCGTTGAAAAATATTAAGTAGCCTATCCTGTGTCCCGTACGTCCAAATGTTTATCTACCAAGTTTCATGAAAATCAGTTAATTCGTTTCAGAGTTATGGAGGAACATACATACATACAATACCTACACTTACAGATTTATTATTAGTATTGATAATCTGTGGCTACGACGCAGTCCAAAAGAATGACATTAAAGGTTTGACCTTGGACCAATAATCATAATTATTATCAATATTCAATATAGTTAAAAAATAGTGTGCTATTATACAATGGATCAGTTTGGGATCAGTATAATTATAGTCTTTGCCATGGATGATGAATAAATTGTGTATAAGTAGGCGGGGCTTAATAGTTGTGTACACTGTATACAGTGTTACCACCTTTTTTTTTTTATCGAGGAGAAATTCTTTTATTGATCCCCTGCCGCTTGCAAGGCGGCAGGGGTATGTGGGGGTCGACCAGCATACTCCGCGTGCTCACGTAGCAGGCGGAACTGGCCTCTACCCACTAAAACTCCCCGGTGTCTCCTTGCCCATAAGTGGGGGAGTGGACGGGCTCTGCCGAGGCAACTGCTCCGGCTCCGACCCACCCCCCTCGGGCGGCCTAGCCGTCCCCCCCCCTCCCCCTGGTCGACTGGATAGTCGATGAGGGGGTGTGGGACTCCCCGGTGAAATGACATCACCGGGAATACGCACTAAAACCTCCCCAGATTCCACCATCAGCGGTGATGTGCGGGTCCGAGTTCACAGCGAGGCCTTATCCTCGGAGGCAATGACAACTGCCTACCATCTGACATTGCAGCACGTGCGCGAACCAATCCCTGCTCTCGTTCTGAATTTAAACCAATCACTAGGCATGTGCCATGTGTATTAATAACCTTCTAATTGATTGGTATTTTGAATATACGTCGTTTTGTTTTCACGTAGGGCCACTTTTTGTGTAGAATTTGTTCATAGAGTTCCTGAGTATTATTTATTCGTAGCCTAATACTACATAAATTAAAGCAATAAAATAAATTATAGCAATAATTTTTATTTTCAGCATAAAACATTTAGACATAAATACAATTAACAAAAAAAAAACAAAACATTTGATACTAAATGTTATTGTTATAAGTTTCCTTAAAGTGGATTTTTATGGTTCATAAGCTGAATATTTAACCCTTTAACCGCTTGGTTTTGTAGGAATTGTCGTGCCCCTAGCGCCTGACTCGTATTTTTTTTTAAAAGCTACAATAATTTAAAAATACATAAACATACATGTAGAAGAATTTGTCGCAACTTGTCGCTCTGGCAAAATGGACACGAAAATAATTGTCGGATAAATCCGACTACAACGGCTGAAGGGTTCTTCTTCTTCTTCTCTTTTAATGTCTTGGCTCCGTCAGATCTTCTCCGATGATTTTACCAGTGTCATTAGTAAAAAATAGCAATTTGTAATAGCCTTTTTTAAAATAAAAAAGGCACAATTGAAATTAAAATCAAAAGTAGCAGATTCCGAGACTAGTCAGTCAAGTCAAGTCTAATTTTTCTTAGAGTTTTCCAAAACAGGTCCGTCAAGTCCAAAGCAGTCAGGTCAAGTAGGCTAAAGGGTTAAGAAGTACGACCATTGACGTCTCCTTACACATGTCACCTTCGATGACAATTGCCGTGTGAGTTGACAGTTGTCTTCTGTACACCACTTTTATTTTAACGTCTTCTTGCATATGTCGCACTCAGTGAGCGTTTTCATGTTTTCTTGCATATGTCGCACTCCGCGGGCGTTTGCTTAAAGAGCAAATGTACAGACATCATGTGTCTGCTAATATATTATGTACTTCTTGGACTTTAATGACTTGTGGATATGTCGCACTTAGTGAGCGTTTGCATGTTTTCTTGCATATGTCGCACTCCGCGGGCGTTTTCTTAAAGGGTAAACGTACAGACATCATGTGTCTGCTAATATATGTACTTCTTGGGCTTTAATGACTTGTGGATATGTCGCACTTAGTGAGCGTTTGCATGTTTTCTTGCATATGCAACACTCAGCGGGCGTTTGCTTAAAGCCCAAATGTATAAAGTTTTATTTTATTTTAATGTCTTCTTGCATATGTCGCACTAAGTGAGCGTTTGCACGTCTCCTTACACATGTCGCCCTCGATGACACTTGCTGTTTGCTTTGACTTAAAGCCCAAATGTACAGCTAACATGTGCTGGCGTAGATTGTGCATGTACTTAAATGTCATCTTGCAAATGTCACACACTTTTCTGTCAGCTTGAGTGAACATCCGTATATTTAACGTTTTTCTTCTTTCTAATCTATTTTCACGCATGCTACATTTGTCAGGCTTAGGTCTCTCGTGCACCTTATTATGTGTCACCAAATTCTCTTTCCTTGTAAACGATTTTTCACATTTATCGCACTCGTACGGTTTCACACCCGTGTGTATCATTTCGTGTGCGACCAGTCTACATTTCATCGTAAATCCCTCGTGGCAATACTGGCAACTGTACTTTTTCACATCCACGTGTATATTTTGACGATGTCTAACCAAGTTTCCCTTTGTGGTGAATTTCCTTTCGCACTCTTGGCATTCGTACAGTTTTCCGCCCGTGTGTTTTCTCATGTGAGCCTTCAAATTTTCGCTCTCTGTAAACCGACGATTACACATTGGGCACACAAACTCTCCCTCATCCTTATGCGCCTTTTCGTGATTGCGCAAACCATGTTTGCTCTTATAAACCTTATTGCACATTTCACAGGGATGTATAAAGTGCGTCTTTATGTGACATTTTAGCTTTTTCACTTCCAAAAAAGTCGCATCGCAGTCGATACAGCAATATTTCCCATCGACAACGTGCTTCGACTTAATATGATTTGAGTGCTCTCTCTTATTTGACAATATTTCCAGACATATTTCACATGTATAGCCTTCGTGAGTTCTGACGTGATTCTCCAAGTGCCCCTTGTGTTTGAAAATTTTATTGCAAATGTTGCATTTGTTCTCGTCTATGTCGCTTATGTTCCTTAAACTGTCACCTGAAAAACCAAGTTGTGTTTGATCAACTTTAATATTTTCGTTAGATTTGCTTTTTTTTAGGGTTAATTTCGATTTTTTTCAGTTTATGTGCCTATTTTTATAAAAATAAAAAAAATTACCTATTGCCATGTTTAAACGATTAATGGAACCTCACATTAAACATATATATCTATCAAAATGACATACAGTTATACATTTTCATTTTACAAAACAAAAACAAGAAGGGCCGGCCCTATTTTATTTTGATGAGTGACCAAGGGATGCCAGAAACGGATGCCAGAAATGGACAGGATATTCCCCTATCCTCTCCACTTCATTTTACTCTTATCGAGGTCGTCAATTTATTGCAAAATTAATGCCGTTACTTGTGTTGATTGGCTACGGTAGCCATTTACCATCAAGTAAACCGTTGCTATCATTCCTCTCTCTCCACTCTCAACTATAAAATTGGCTGTGAAATTATTTATATCGATGACATTGTAAATGTAAGCATTAAATGACATTGAGAAGCATTATAATATGTTATCATTGTAAAAATGGGAAAATAACTACTCCTGAGGGTGGTGTAACCTTTAGGGGGGAAAAAAAAAAAAGTAAACCGTCAGCCTGTCTGTCTATCTTAACATAAAAAAACATACCAGATTCCCAAGAGGATTCATCCGATTCGTTTCCAACTTCAACATCAACTTTGACATATTGTTCATCTAAAACCTCATCTATACCTGAGCGACTGACTTCATCGTCTTTGGTGTCGTCTGCCACTAACGGTACTTCTGTAAAGATTGTCTTATCTTATCTATCTATATATATAAAAATCTCGTGTCACGATGTATGTTCGCGATAAACTCTGAAACTACTGAACCGACTTTGATCAAACTTCATAAGTATCTGTTATTTGGTCCAACTTAAAAGATAGGATAGTTTATATCTCAATTTTTTTTTTCAAATTATATATTATTAACACAGCGCCATCTGTTGATACTTATTCAATCCAGCAATTATTTATCTGTGTGTTCCATAAGGTTCTCACAGATGGCGTGGCGGTTTAAAGTAATTTATCGGCTGGATTGCAAAAAAGCACACCGGGCGAAGCCGGGAGCGGGCCACTAGTATAATAATAAATATCTTCACACATTCCACACAGCACCAGTAAGCATTCCACAGTAAGCAACTAATGCTCGTATTATGGATACCAGACAGTTGTTATACTACATACATTACTTTTTTTTTTGTAAATACATACATATTATAAATAAAAAACATCCATGACTCAGGTACAAAAGTAAAAAGTTAACATATAAACATTTGCCCCTAGCGGGATTCGAACCGGCGACCGCTTGGTTAACAGCCAGGGTTACTAGCCACTAGACCAAACGTGTCGTTATATATATATAGATTTACATTTAGCAAATAATATAATAATGTACCTTCATCGCTACATATTTTCTCTATTTTAACTGTGACATCGTTTTCAATTAACGGTTCTCCTGAAAATTAAATATTTCAAAGTATAATAAGAAATAACAGCATTTGTGCTTTCGAGTTTACGATGCTCGAGTAAGAACCTCCTTTATGTTAACACTTTAACCGTTTGGTTTTGTAGTTGTCATGCCCCTAGCGCTTGACTCGTAAACCGATATATTTTTATTAATAGAAATCAATGTAAAAATTTAAAAAAAAACATACAAGTAGAGGTATTTGTCGTATATATGTTACGGTTAAAGTTAGGTGTGAACAGAAACTTAAGTTTAGCCTGCTAATCTTAAGTTTATCTTCGAGAGGCAGCTAAAGTTCGATATCATGTTCGAATACAGAAGTATCTGTAATGAACAAATGGTTACTTATTATTTTATTTTAATGACTAGATATTGTTTTAAGTTATTAACAGTGCAGAAGTTTTATTTTGTAAGTATGTGTAATGAGAGTGATTATTTTTTAATAAAAGTTTTCGTGTCGAAATAGTAAACATTATTATACCGTTTCCTTTTTCATTTGCTTCTACATTTTTAGCCAATGGCCTGCAGCTACACTCAAGTTTAGCCAGCTAATGATAAAAGAAACTAACATTAACATCTCCTCGAAGATAAACCTAAGTTTAGCCGGCTAATCTTAAGTTTATGTTCACACCTATCTTTAGCCGTAACATATACATATACGGCTCTGGCGAAATGGACACGAAAATAATTGTCAGATAATCAAAAACACAAAAGCATATATGCTGCTATTTAATTGTGGTGTTTGCAAATTATGATTGTTTGCCTTAAGGCAAACCTTAAAGTTGTAAGTGAACAAAATATCTCATCAATGTAAAACTTTTTTAAACCTCTTTCTTGAAAAAAAAAAACACCTTCCATCACTATTAAAACCTTACAAAGTCACACTAGTACTCTTGTGACTATTCTCTTCGTGAACAGATTATACCAATAAGGGAATGCTCGATGACTAACGTTTAATATTTTTTCCACACGCTAGGACACCAATCTTCAAATCCGTTGAAATATGTAGTATTTCAATACACCCATCACATATTGTATATATTTTGTCACGGTCCGAGGGTTCAAACTGAAAACAATAAATTACTTATTTGGCAGTTGCCTTGTACGATATTTCAAAAACATAAGAAAAAAATGGATACAAAACCCTGCAAAGGTGTTAAATTTCTATTACATCCACATTTAGCCCTTTATTCACTTGGTTTTGTAAGAGTTTTCGTGTCCCTAGCGCTTGACTAGAATTTTTTTTTTAAAGAGAAAGCATCACAATGATTTAAAAATAAACATTATACAATTAGAGGTATTTGTCAAATATATAAGGCTCTATTGAAGTGGACACGAAAAAAAAGTCGGATAAATCAGACTCTGGCAGTTGAAGGGTTAAACGGGCAAAATTGAGTGATGGAGTAGTGTAATGACTCTAGACACGTTTGGTCTAGTGGCTAGTAACCCTAGCTGTTAACCAAACGGTCGCGGGTTCGAATCCCGCTAGGGGCAACTGTTTATGTTAACATTTACCTTTGTACCTGAGTCATGGATGTTTGTATTTATAATATGTATGTATTTACAAAAAAAAAAAAAAAGTAATCTATATATTATATCAACTGTCTGGTATCCATAATACAAGCATTAAGTTGCTTAGTGTGGAACTAGATGGTGCTGTGTGGAATGTGTCAAGATATTTATTTATTTATTATTATATTTAATGATCGGCCATTTTAATTTTGGTAGCTAATATGTAAAAGACAGTAAAAGGGCTATTACACTTTACAATTTCAAGGATTCCAATCTAGGAAATCGTAAAGTGTAATCGCAGTTAGAACAGATTGGATCCAATTTCGATTTTATCTATTTTCAACTCTATGTCTTCGATTTAGAAATCAATTTTGTATAGTGTGATCACTAGGTTCACTACTTAGGTACCTAAATTGGAATCCTTGAAATTGTAATAACCGTTTAAATCAAACTAAAATAACACTGAAAACAATTTTCCTAATAAAGTGTCATGAGTCAACATGCTGACGAGATGGACATTTAAAGTTTGCACAATCTGCATAGTTGGCAATTGGAACATATTCAGTTAATGTGGGAGCCTATCTTTTATTGGAAATTTTGTAAAACCGAAAATAATTAAAACTAGAATAACATAGAACTTACTAAAATTCCGAATGTATCGCGTAACATATGCGAATAATTTTGAATCTCATTCTCCTTGTAGATATAGTCGGAAAATAGACTCTTGAAAATACCCTTTTTGTGACAACATCTACAAAAAGTGGCAAGATTAAAATGTTCAGCCATTTGAAATTGTCACTAAAATTATGATTATATATACATTATTAATATTTTATATAAATAAATAAATTATCACAACAATAGATTGGTCAAGGAACCAATTATTGATAATTTGACATTGACAACAGAAAAATAAAAAAGCCATTACCACAGAATAATATATACTCACAAGAAGTTATGTCTTGGTTATGTCGATTGCACAGAACACATATGTGGTAAGTGTATTTTTTCTTAAGCGAGTTAAGCATGGATGTAATATGAGTTATTGTAAGTCAAAAGTGCATAAAGCCTTTCCTTGTAACATAAATTTCGTTGTGCACAAATGTTAGGTCATGAGAGTTATGGGGGAGGTCTATGTCCAGCAGTGGACGTCCTGCGGCTGAGATGATGTTGATCCCGTGTCGGGTACACTAATAGCTTGAGGATTCATACCACATGCCATGTGTTCTGTACCTTCGATATATACTTCAGGAAATGGCAGACTACCTTTACCCTCCATATAGCAGACCCAGGGGTAGGTACCCACACATGTGTCTTTATCATGGGTAATGCAAAATATATAACAATTACCATAGCCTTAACATAAAGTGCACTCACCACGCTAAGGACATTTAATCATGAGTACAATTAATGTACCTGTGTCACTTAGCTAATATGTATTACTGGAGGCGACAACGCACTTACCACCGCTGTCCCAATAAAGTGCGGTGTTGGCACCTTACAACACTCAGTCACTCACAAACTCACAAGCAAGCCCAGACCTTGTCGAGTAATATGACCATGCATTTTTGAAGTGAAAACTTCTTTAGGCACGTTGGGTATTTTTGAGATGGGGTAAAATCATTGATCTCGCGACGATCGCATGTAATGTAATGTAACAATGTAATGTAATGTAATTTAAAAAAAGAACCACGACAGTGTCATGTAAGCATTGATGTAGCTGATATTAATTTAAAAAAAGAACATTAATCAGACAACTGCATATGAAAGTAAACTTACTGGACATGATAACAAGGATCAATATGATATACACCTCTGACCAATAATCTAGTTTCATATCAACTTCAAAACTTTTTAATGGTTTGTCATTATGAAGTTCATGTTAAATAATTATGTTCTATTAATTGTCATTGTGTGTCAGTGGCATTTGTATTTCTTGCGATCAATAATAATCGTATTTACCTAATTCGATAATGCCAAGGAATTTAAATATCATACAATTATTTTTTGTGAAGCTGCGTTTTCACTTCTGACGTGAAGTCCTCGACTGGCATGTCCTACGACTTTTTTTTTCTTTTTACGTTTTGTAGTTTATGGTTGATTAAAATAATTTTTATTGTACTAGTTACATAAATTAAAGAAATAAATTAAAGTTATAACAATTTTTATTTTCATCATAAAATATTTAGATACAATTACCAAAAACAAAACTTTCCTAAATGTTATTTTTATAAATTTCTTTAATTAAAGTGGATATAAGCCGAATATTTAACCCGTTAACCGCACATTTAACTCAACGATTTAAAAATAAACATTATACAAGTAGAGGAGTTTGTCGTATATATCCGGTTATGGCGAAATGGACACGAAAATAACTGTCGGATAAATCCGACTCTGGCGGCTAGAGGGTTAAGAAGTACGACCATTGACGAAGGATATAGACTACGAAGCACTGCTTAATATACGCCACTAAGCACGGTCTTATGGTCCGAGTTAATGGACTACTCAACTCGCCCAAATGGGCGAATTGTCATGTTTCATTTTACCTATTATTTTAATAGACAACACGCCCACTAGCATAATGTACATAAAAATATCGCATTTTTGCAAACCCTCAATATTATAATATTTCATTTTCGTCAATTATTGTAAATGTTATTGATTTTTAATACAGTAATTTATACTGACAACTTGTTTTATTTAAAAGCAATATCTACTTAGTTTTAAATTTTAAAATTTTATTAGGTTTTTATGTTCAACTGTACATAATCACCGTTGTGGGCGAGTTGTCTATTAAAATAATAGGTAAAAATCAAATGTGACAATTCGCCCATTTGGTCGAGATAAATTTGGGCGAGTAGTCTATTAATTCTTCTGTCCTTGGAATCCAGCCGCTTCCTGCGAAGCCTAGGCTATCCCATCCGTTATCCTCTCTGCGACTGACAGACAGACCGGCTCATTTCCTCTTTAACTTACTAATTCTCTTGACTATGTTCTTCAGCGAAATAACCTTGGATCTCAAGGTTTAAACAACACTGAGGCATATTTTCTGTATTAAATATGTTTTATTTTATTATATTATAGTATGCGTTGGCTTAAATCCCAAATGTGTTTGCGTATATACTTCTTGGTTAAATGTCTTCTTGCATATGTCGCACTCAGCGGGCGTTTGCTTGAGGCCCAAATGTACAGACATCACGTGTCTGCTAATATACTTCTTGGGCGTTAATGTCTTGTGCATAGATTGCACTCAGTGAGCGTTTGCATGTCTTCTTGCATATGTCGCACTAAGTGAGCGTTTGCACGTCTCCTTACACATGTCGCCCTCGATGACACTTGCTGTTTGCTTTGACTTAAAGCCCAAATGTACAGCTAACATGTGCTGGCGTAGATTGTGCATGTACTTAAATGTCATCTTGCAAATCTCACACACTTTTATGTCAGCATGAATAAGCATCTGTCTATTTAAATTTTCTTTTCTTTCTAATATATTTTCACGCATGCTACATTTGTCAGGCTTAGGTCTCTCGTGCACTTTATAATGCCTCACCAAATTCTCTTTCCTTGTAAACGATTTTTCACATTTATCGCACTCGTACGGTTTTACACCCGTGTGTATCATTTCGTGTGCGACCAACCTAAACTTCATCATGAATCCCTTGTCGCAATACTGGCAACTGTACTTTTTCACATCCATGTGTATATTTTGACGATGTCTCACCAAATTTCTCTTTGTTGTGAATTTCCTTTCGCACTCTTGGCATTCGTACAGTTTTCCGCCCGTGTGTTTTCTCATGTGAGCCTTCAAATTTTCGCTCTCTGTAAACCGACGATTACACATTGGGCACACAAACTCTCCCTCATCCTTATGCGCCTTTTCGTGATTGCGCAAACCATGTTTGCTCTTATAAACCTTATTGCACATTTCACAGGGATGTATAAAGTGCGTCTTTATGTGACATTTTAGCTTTTTCACTTCCAAAAAAGTCGCATCGCAGTCGATACAGCAATATTTCCCGTCGACAACGTGCTTCGACTTAATATGATTTGAGTGCTCTCTCTTATTCGACAATATTTCCAGACATATTTCACATGTATAGCCTTCGTGAGTTCTGACGTGATTCTCCAAGTGCCCCTTGTGTTTGAAAGTTTTATTGCAAATGTTGCATTTGTTCTCGTCTATGTCGCTTATGTTTCTTAAACTGTCACCTGAAAAACCAAGTTGTGTTTGATCAACTTTAATATTTTCGTTACAGCAGTCATAAAGCTGGCATATATGTGCTTTTGTATTTCGGTGAGTGACCAAGGGATATTTCCCTGTCCAATGGATACCAAGGGATAAGGGGACGTTAAGTATTACGTAACGCAATTTTTTCTTGTAAAACGTTACGGTGCTTTACAGGGGTGCAAGGGTAATTCCTCGAGTGTATTGTTCGTCATTTTTATTTTGTTCTCCCAAGTGGGCAACTCTTTTCGTTGGTAAAAATGGTCACTTGGTAAACTTGATCCTAAACGTAACGTTTAGGGAGGGTACATAAAAACGTTCGGCGCGTTTACATTTAGCTCAAAAATTGCGTTACGTAATACTTGAGCGTTCCCTAATGACACGGACAGGATTATTCCCATATCCTATCCACTCCATTACCTGTGTTAATTGGCGGCGGTAGCCACCTACCACCAAGTAAACCATTGCCGTCATTCCCCTCTCCACTCTCAACTATGAAATTGGCTGTGATCATGTTATATATATATAAAATAAATTATGAATATCGATAACATTGTAAATGTAACAATTAAATGATATGAGAAGCATTATATGTATCATTGTAAAAAGGGAAAATAATCTACTCCTGAGGGTAAAAACCTTTAGGAAAAAAAAATGACAGTCGTAGGACTTCACGTTAGGAAGTGAAAACGTAGCTTCACAAAAATAATTGTATGATATTTAAATTCCTTGACATTATCGAATTAAGTAAATACGAAATACGATTATTATTGATCGCAAGAAATACAAGAGAAAATATATGCCACTGACATACAATGACAATTAATAGAACATAATTATTTAACATGAACTTCATAATGACAAACCATTAAAAAGGTTTGAAGTTGATATGAAACTAGATTATTGGTCAGAGGTGTATACCATATTGATCCTTGTTATCATGTCTAGTAAGTTTACTTTCATATGCAGTTGTCTGCTTATTGTTCTTTTTTTTAAATTATTTCAAATTAATATCAGCTACATCAATGGTTACATTACATTACATGACACTGTCGCGAGTTCAATGATTTTGTCCCAACTCAAAAATTGTTCTTTTTTTTAAATTATTTTAAAGTAATATCAGTTACATCAATGGTTACATTACATTACATGACACTGTCGCGAGTTCAATGATTTTACCCCATCTCAAAAATTGTTGTTTTTTTTTAATTATTTCATATTAATATCAGTTACATCAATGGTTACATTACATTACATGACACTGTCGCGAGTTCAATGATTTTATCCCATCTCAAAATTTTTCCTTTTTTTTTTAAATTATTTCAAATTAATATCAGCTACATCAATGGTTACATTACATTACATGACACTGTCGCAAGTTCAATGATTTTATCTCATCTCAAAATTTTTCCTTTTTTTTTTTAATTATTTCAAATTAATATCAGTTACACCAATGGTTACATTACATTACATGACACTGTCGCGAGTTCAATGATTTTATCCCATCTCAATAATACCCAACGCGCCTAAAGAAGTTTTCACTTCAAAAAAAGCAAACCGTCAGCCTGTCTATAGATCTTAATATTAAAAAAAGATATTCAATAGAACATACCAGATTCCCAAGAGGATTCATCTGATTCGTTTCCAACTTCAACTTTGACATATTGTTTGTACTCTTCATCTAAAACTTCATCTATACTTGAGCTACTGACTTCATCGTCTTCGGTCTCTTCTTTTTTTACTTTGGTTTTGTCTGCCACTAACGGTACTTCTGTAAAGATCAATCCTCTAGATTTCACGTAGTAATTCATAAATATGGTTTTAAATTGTCAGAAAGTTAAAATAATAATAGTTTTGCTCATATTTGTATTTATTAATATGGCGCTTGTCGTGAAGCCAAGATCCTATATATTATCACAAGAAGAAAAATTTATGTAAAAACAGACTATGTTGACAAAAACCTATGTACAATAATTCATATTTAGCAAATTATATAATTCAATTTATTAATATACCTTTATCGCTGCAAGTGTAACTCCACATTTTCTCTATTTTAACTGTGACATCGTTTTCAATTGATGGTTCCCCTAAAAAAATTAAATATTTCAAAGTAATATTTGCTATGTCCGGTGTGGAAGACAACGAAATAATCGCATTTGTGCTTTTGTGTTTATGATGCTTGAGTAAGAACCTCCGTCTGTGTAAGTTCGCAGATTTTCATAGGGGATGTTAAGTGAACCCAAACTAAGTTCCCATTTAAAATAAGAATGATTCAGATGTAACGCAAGCTCATGGTAGTTTTTTGAAAACGCAAAAAAGATTGCCATTTTGAAATACTCAGATGCACTTGAGTGCGTCAGATTTTCATATAGATTGTTCAGCCTGAATTGCTGATCAACACCATCAAAATAAAAAAAATAAAAACACCTTCCATCACGATTAAAACCTTACAAAGTCACACTAGTACTCTTAATTCCTGTGACTATTCTCTTTGTGAACAGATTAAATATCAATAAGGGAATGCTCGATGACTAACGTTTAATATTTTTTGCACAAGCAAGAACACCAATCTTCAAATCCGTTGAGATACGTAGTTTTTCAATGCACTCATTGCATATTGTATGCATTTTGTCACATCCCGAGGGTTCAAACTGAAAACAATAAATTACGATATTTATTACTAGTATCCGATCGATGGTCAATTTCTGGCCGAAGCCGATTAATCGGCTATCGCCACAACACTTGGCCGAAGCAGAAGGCTTAAAAGCTCTAAGAAATTTTGTTCAAGATTTACTACAAGCAAATCTACAATTAGAATCGACTGTATAATATAGAAGAAAGGTAATTTAAATCAACTCCAGAAGTTAATAAAAAAATTCTAGAGATGATAAAAAAAATTACCTTGCATTTTATTTGTCAAAAATAATAACTAATTCGAAATAATGTGATATTTTTTTTTAGGAAGCTTCGGCGAAACCTTCAGCTTCGGCTCAAAACTCGGCTGTGGTTTCACCGAAGGTGGTTTTTTTTTACTGAAGGTGGCCGAAGCCTCGGTCTGACACTATTTATTACTCATTTGGAGGTTGCCTTGTATTTTAAAAACATAAGAAAAAAATTAATACAACACCCTGCAAAGGTGTTATACATTTTTATCAATTATTAATCATTAAATTATTCATAAATTACACAGGAAATTTCTTGTACTCTTCTCGGGACATGAAATTATGTCTATATTATTGTAGTTATTTAACTACAGTCATAAATGGGTCGAAAATTAAAGATTTTCAAGAAAAATCGAGTTTAAAAAATTTCAGATATTTTGGTATAGAAAAAATGTAGAAAAAATAACTACTTAGTAACATTTTAGATCGAAATTTTGTACCAATTCATTGCTAACTAAATAAGTAACATAATAAAATTAAAATGATTTCCATATATGTTTATTCTCTTTTCCAACTTTTTCATTTTCTCGACAGTTCTAATCTGAGCCCTCATTTCACTCCCAGTTTATCCACAAGTTGAGAGACAATATCAGATCAATTCCAAAAATAATTTTATCATTAATAATTAAAACCAGAATAACATATAACTTACTAAAATTCCGAATGTATCGCGCAACATCTGCGAATAATTTTCAATCTCATTCTCGTAAATAAAGTCAGAAAATAGACTCTTGAAAATACCATTTTTGTGACAACATCTACAAAAAGTGGTAAGATTCGATTGTTCAGCCATTTGTAATTGTCACTATAATAAATATGATTATAAATACATTAATATTAAATGTAAATAAAGAAATTATCACAATCAACTATTACAACAATAGCACACCGAGCACAATAGATTGATCAACCAAAAACAATTTACAAT
This sequence comes from Synanthedon andrenaeformis, assembly GCA_936446665.2. Taxonomy (NCBI): domain Eukaryota; kingdom Metazoa; phylum Arthropoda; class Insecta; order Lepidoptera; family Sesiidae; genus Synanthedon; species Synanthedon andrenaeformis. Next base: position 150,445 of record OW387804.2, on the reverse strand, counting down.
AGAATAACTTAAGACATTGACATTGATATTGACAACAGAAAGTAAACAGCCATTACCACAGAATAATATATACTCACAAGAAGTAATGTCGATGGCACAGAACACACATGTGGTAAGTACATTTTTTCTTAAGCGAGTTAAGTCCCAAGTGGATAAAGCCTTTCCTTGTGACATAAATTTCGTTGTGCACAAATGTGGTAAACATCCCGTATCCGATACACTAATAACTAATAGCTTGAGGATTTATAACACATGCCATGTGTTCTGTACCTTCGATATATACTTCAGGAAATACAGACTACCTCCACAAACTATATAGTAGATACTAACCTCTACCCGCCACATGTGTGTCTTTATGCAAATTAGGGGTAATGCAAAATATATGACAATTACCATAGCCTTAACATAAAGTGCACTCATCACGCTAAGGACATTTAATCATGGGTTGAGGAGTACAATTAATGTACCCGTGTCACTGAGCTAATATGTATTACTGGAGGCGACACCGCACTTACCACCACTGTCCCAATAAATAACTCACAAACTCACAAGCAAGCTTAGACCTTGTCGAGTAATATGACCATACATTTTTTTTACGTTTTGTAGTTTAGGTTGATTAAAGTAATTTTTATTCGCACAGCCATCAATCGTGGCACATCACTATTCAACCGCTACATCTATCTATCAGTATCTATAGAACATCTGCTTACACTTGGCATAATGGACAACAAGCGATGTTCGCGCTCTATAGCTTATGTTTACTCCGAGGGTAGGACTCTATAAATTTTTTTTATTGCAAATAACCTCCTCTACGTCCCTGTTACGTTCGATCCCCGATTTTTGAACCATCCTGTATACTTAATAGGATCACGTTATAGAAAATTTTGAAAGTTGTTTATTTTGTTTATTATAATTTTTTAGTCGACAAAAAAAGAAATTTCAATAAATCGTTAATAAAATGTGTGTGTGTGTCAGCTCCGACGCACGATTGGAGTTTACTCCTTACGAACGATTTATAAAAACATTTATCATAACGAATTAATATCAGCGCCATCTCTATTCGCAAGGATGTATTATTTCGTAACATATTCTAGATTCAGTGATATTGTGTAGCTGGCGCAATATCTCTGAAACTTTAGAGATATTTTAAAATATTCGAAAATAGAATGTAACGCATACCGTGTGACAGCTTTGATTTTATTCCCATAAGAAAATCGATTCTTAAGGAGTAAACTCCAATAAACACCAAAAGAAATTGGTAAGCATGCCGTGTACACGGAATCTCGCTCGGCCGCGAGTTGACCAATAAATCGAGTAGATATTTGGGCTAATAAAAACCATATAGTAAAACAACAACAGTTATTGTTAAGTATATTTATTTTAAATCTTAGTCTCGCATATGCCTACGTAAGGTAATACCATAGAGCATGGGTGGCCAACCTTTTTGGAAGCTGGGCCAAATTTTTAAAAGACATTTCCTAGCGGGCCGCACTATCTAATTTACCCAAGCCAACAAGAAATTTTGAGGAAAATGAAAAAAAATTTTTGAGGAAAATTAACATCCCGCATCTCGTAAAAGTGATTTTAAACACAAGTTTTAGCTAGAATCTAGAAGAAATTCAGGGTGTGTTTTGTTCATGTGACCTAGCTTCGCGGGCCACAAGTTCAAATCCGGCGGGCCACCCATGCCATAGAATAATATTACATTAGGTAACACCATAGAGTATATTCATAGGCAATATTTACATTTCTCTAGCGAATTACACATGTATATCACACGAAATACTAAAAAAATACAATAGCTTGCACTTCGCTTCATCAGCCACAATGACGTCATTAATTATTATTTTTTCAAATTTTTAATAATATTTATAAGAGCTTAAAAATTGTCAGCATATCAGCGATATGGCGGCTACCTAGGTATATATTGTGATGTTAATAACGATATATAATACCTTTGATATTTAATACTATATTTTTTTTATATCAATTTATATTTTACTTTCTTCTGAACTAGAAATTTAGCAGACCGATGTTTACTGGCAACACTTAAAAAAACTACTTACAATAGAGAAGTATTTAAAATGTTTTGTAATTTTATTTTTTTCCCCAAATTTCATTAAAAATTAAATGAAAAGTGTAATAGAGATTGATTTTTTAGGTAATTTTTGATATTTTTTTTTTGAATCGCTAGTAAACCGGACATTACTGTATATTATCAAATATTGGATATATTTATATTTATTCAATATAGAATTTCTGTGAACCCTGCTCAGAACAAACCACAACCCAATTTAAATCTTGCCAAAACCCTCTAATAAAAGCCCCCGAGTAGAAACCCATTTTGTTTTGTATTCTAAACATTAATCACGACTTTGTTCATAGAAGACATAGAAGTGATGGTTCTATAGATAGAATAGAACCATCACTTATATGTCTATTTAATTTATTATATTCTTTTAATACATAAATGTCGGCAGACAGACTGACGGTCCACTTAAGGGAACGTACCCATACTTCAATTTGTCCTCAAAATATCACACTTGGTCACAGCACAGGGGGGGTTTAGGTTTTTGGGTCACGTAGTGTGGGCACGTTCCCTAATGGTAGATGGCTGCCGTCACTTGATAAATCTGTCCTTGTCTACAAATGTTGCTTGATGCGCGAATAGAGTGTGCCAAAGAGAGACAGCAATAGTCTCAGAGTGCCGTAGAGGAAGGATCGCGCGAACTGATTGTGCAGAACTAGTCGCAGGAACATCGTACAGGCGAGCAGCTTCACCGCCGTGTGCAGGTAGAACATCCTGGAACAAATAATGATACATTTGAATCTAATATAACAAACACACGAAGAGGAACAAATATCCAGCAGTGAGTCTCTACTTTCTTACCTGAGCCAAACAGTATGTTGCGTTAAACCCATAGAATATTTTATAATAGATCAAACTAAATAGACCTATATCTAATTAAAAATTAAAAACTAACTCCCATTCTAATGAACCCAAACATGCTATATCTGCTGTAAACTGCTGTAAGGACTTGGGTATCCCGTAGACTTCTTGATACTGCAGCATCACATCAGGTCATGATACCACCAAAGTGACAGTAAGTATATCAATCGAACTAGGAAATAAGCCGATGAACAGATCATCAGAAATTATTGCTAGGAATCATCTTCAATTTCAATAATCAACTTTGAGATTCTAGAATCGTGATCAAAGAAATCAATCAAGATTCAAGAATCAGCTTTCAAACACCAAGATTCAATATATAAAAATGCATTGTAGTGGCGGGACATGCTGAATTTCGCAGTCAGCTGGGCAGCCTGTCTGGCGGCAGTAACCACCTTTTTACAAAAGACCACCATGAAATAACAGCATGTTTCGGTGAGTGAGTAAGGGATTTCAGAGCCCATTAAGTACCCCATTCCAACCCAATCCCTTATCCTTAATTCTACTTTGGTTTACTTAAATCTACTTGTAGCACCAGTGGCATTGATTGTGTTATAGGCGACGGTAGCCACCTACCATCAGGTAGGTAGGTAGGTCAACCTCTTTGTCGAGTTATTCATAAAGATATTCATATCGTTAGTAAATAAAGATCTATAAAACTTGTAAATGTTCGTGCAGATAAATAATTAAATGAGGAGTGACCTCTTGAGATGCTTCTGCGCCTTCTCTATGTCCTGATCTTTCTCCTTGAGCAAATACTTCCTGGTGCCTTTGACGAATGTCTCATAATGACTGTCCCAACTGCAAAATTCAATTGTTTGAAATTTTAAAAAACTATTTTATTACCACAATAAACGCTTGTCTATCTCTAATAGAAGAAATTGATACAATGCGGAATGATATGGTGGTTTAAGTAATAGCGGAGCACTGCGTCATTTGAGCAGCCCTTCTGATGGCAGTAACCACCCTCTTACAGACCACCGTGAATTAATAACATGTGTGCTGTTGTGTTTTTGTGATTGAGTAAGGGATGACCGTGTTCATTTCCCTACAAAGGCCCATTTGCAGCCCCTGTGACGTTGCAGTACAAGTGGCCGTTTACTAGACTGCCTAACGACCTTTAATAATAATGAGATCGAAGTACTACAAGTATGGATTTAGCGTGACAAATGCCAAAGTGACACATAAAAAGTACGCCTAAAAAGGAATCATTGCGGAGTCAATGGTAAAAGGTAGTAACGACCAACTTCTACTATTCATTTTAAGCTCCAATGTGTTGACGTAAAGTCACATTTTCTTTAAACGACAGACGTTTGGTTGGTTTTAAATGACAGATGACAGAGTTGATGCTCCACCCATACTTATGTCACTTTTAAATGTTCCATAAAGTTCGTACCTTCCTAGTTTTTGTATGGAGTACGAAATCCATAGTTGTAGTACATTAATGTATAATAATCATTTATTTCAGATATTACATCCATATTAGATAGCTACAAAAAAATTTATTACATCCATTTAGGTCCATCAGGTGGACCGTCAGCCTTTCTGCCGATTTTAACATAGTAAAAAATTTTTTTTAAAAATTAAAATTATACATCATCATCTATTTACCATACCCCTTAAATGTTAAGGGTGGTCCACCCCAAAAATTTTTTTTTGGCAAAACAACGTTCGCCGGGTCAGCTAGTATTATACATATATTGTCATATTACATGTCCAATAAATAAATAATTTAAAAAAATAATTAATTAAATTAATTAAATTAATTAAAAAGAACAGAATGGGTAAAACAGTTTGTAAGAAATGGCGTGTTAAGTACTTACTGGATCGTGTTGGGGTCGAGGTTGTACAAGGCGGCGTCGGCGGGCGTGAGTCTGTTCCTGAGAAGGCGGAACCTCTCGGTGCCGAACTTCCACTCGTGTAGCGCGAAGAACGTAAGAACCTCGTTCATCATCTTCAACCGGTGGCTTACCGTGATCAGGCTCAACCTGAATAAATGCATAAACAATTCAAGATAATCTCGTTTATTCGTTTATCTAGACTATTCTAGACAATTCGTTAAAAGCTCGTAGAAATTTTTAATTTTGACTATGGTTGGGGTGCTTGCCTTAATGCTTTATTCTTAGGTATCCGGGTTCGATTTCCGGTAGGGTCAACTTTAGTAAAATAATTGCACAGCAATAATTTAAATGATAATTTTACACAACACTCAAGGCCGAGTATAGAGAGAGGGCTTTTTTATACCTCTTGACATTAATGTACTACAACTATGGATTTCGCACGCGATAGAAAACACTACGAACTTTGTGGAACATTTAAATATGACATATGCGTAGAGCACGGACTCTGTCATCTGTCATTTAAAACCAACCAAACATATGTCGTTTAAAGAAAACGTGACTTTACGTCAACACATTAGAGTTTAAAATGAATAGTAGAAGTTGGTCGTTACTACCTTTCACCATTGACTCCGCCATGATTCCGTTTTAGGCGTACTTTCTATGTGCCGCTTTGGCATTTGTCACGCAAAATCCATAGTTGTAGTACTTCGATGCTCTAAGTGTACTTTCTTGAAATGGTAAGTCTAATAATAATTCGTATCACGTGCGACCATTTAAAACAAAAGTATACATATATGACGCGTCCTTCATTAGCGCGACGACGCCTTGTCACCGTGACGTTTCGCATGCAATCGTTCTAATTAAAGTTGATCGTTTGCCGTAGACGTTACGCAATGCGATGACGCCACAGACTTACTATAAGAAAGCCGAATCGGCAGATCTACTATTGGCCCGAGAGATGGTAGACATTTCCGGGTAGGTATTTGAGGCAAGCTGAAAATTTGTCCTATGACTCTTCTATCCCTAATATTCCTAATAACACAGAACTAAAGACCTGGCTAGGGAGTAGTGGGGCTAAATCGGGACAACCCTTATATTTTCAGTTGCGATTTTTTTTTGAAAAAATAACCTTGAGGCAATCTGAAATTTTTATACTTTGAAATTGAATGTTTAAAGAGTAAAAAAAGCCAGATTATTTAGTCGGGTCTTTAACTTTGCCAGGAGCTTGTAAAACTGTTTAAAAAAAATGAAAAAAACATAGGCTATGTTATGTACAATTACGCAGACGAAGTCGCGTGCAACAGCTAGTAATATAATAAAGAGTGAAGATTTGAATTTGTGTTGAAATAATTTTTAAAATCGGCCCAGTAGTTTTTGAGTTTACAAGAGTAGTTTTCATTACAAACAAAAATACAGATTACAATACAATTTTTTTTTTTTTTTCATAATATTTATTAGTATAGATAAAGATATTTTTCCTTATGACCCTGAAATTTGTGGTCACCCCAGTGCTTGCCTTAACGGGCCACACGCGCGGGTACATACTAATGCCAATGAGAATTTCAAAGATGGTATGTACCTTTACCATGAGTTTATAATCACCGCAGTCGCTAGCGAGAGCGTAAAACATTTATATAGAAATTTGTCAATATGACATTGACAGTTTTTCATATAAATGTTTTACGCTCTCGCTAGCGACTGCGGTTATTGTAAACTCATGGTAAAGGTACAGTAGCCAACACTCACTGCGGTTTGAATCCGAACAGTCTCGCCGCGTATTCGGCCAAGTGAAGCGGCAACGTCTGCAGCAAAAGTTCGTGAGCCTTCATAGCGTACCTGAACAGAACTCGCATAATTAAAAAAAAGAAAAAAAAGTAGTTTTAATTAAAATTATAAACCTACCCCCGACTTTCTATTAGGCCAAAACACGCCACTTTGTGAAATTCGAGAATGCATTTGTGGAATTCGTAAGCAGCATTGTGTTTTATTTACTTCCATGATTAAACAATTAAAAAATATATTAAATTACTATTGTAATATTGTAAATGCTAGATGCAGCAGCATCGGGTCAAGGTTATACCATGTCATGGAAGCATTGCCGAAGTAACGGTATACCAAATTTCACATCAATCGAACATGTGGAAGTCATTTTCCCATGAAATTCCCTTCGTCAACTAAGAACTTCATAAATCATAGCTAAGAACCATATCGATCACGTCATATTTCAAATAAAAAAAATAAAAAAATCTAAATCGGTCCATCCGTTTGGGAGCTACGATTCCATAGACAGATACACCTATACAAAGATACACAGGCACACACGTTAATGGGCAACTTGTCTGCAACACGGCAGGGGCCCTAGCCAAGAACCAAACCAATGCAAACGTTCCGTTGCGTTCTTACGAAACGAAAGAAATAAAGCCAGGTGATTGGTTGTTGTTACGCCCACATAAAATTTTGACCAATCACAAAGCTTTCTCTCAGCGTAGCGTAGCCTAAGCGTAGCGTTTACGACTGTACGTTTGCTCTTTTTTCCCTGGTCGACTCTACAGATAGATAACGTTGCAAGCATAATAGTAGGGTTCAAGCCGCAGGCGGACTTGTTAGACGGGGTATTCTTTTTATAATTGTTTTGTAATGAAATAAATAGATTGATTAATTGATATATCGTATTAAAAACTCACATGTTCTGAAAAGTGGTCCCACATGGATACCAGAGCGCGCTGTCCATCGGATACTTCCAGACGGCGCGCCGCAAGCTATGGATGAAATCGCACCACCTGGTCGGGTTCTCCGACGTGCTGCAGTTGTAGACGCGCACCTCCGAACTCTGGTCCACTGCCGTCTCCCAGGCGACGGCTATCAGCGTGTCTATGGCTATGTCCACCGGCAATAGGTCCGCGTGAAATTTGTCTTTACAACTGAACACATGCAGTAAGCCCTTGCCGGCACCCACCACGACTCCACTAGGTCCGTTCAAGTTCTCAATCCATCCGGGGAAAGGGTTTTGGTGGGAGGAAATCACTATGGTCGGTCTGAATATGGCTACCGGGTAGTTTTTGCATCCGTGGCGCTCGACAGCCGTCTCCGCCATCGCTTTGGTGAAGCAGTAAGTGTTCGGTTTTGGAGCTATATACCTGGGGAATGAAAAATTCAAATGTATGGATGTTTGTTACTCTTCCACGCAAAAACTACTGAACCGATCACCATGAAATTTTTCATACACGTGGTCTGGGACACCAGAAAGGACATAGGGTACCTTTCGTCCAGAAAAAGGACTATTCCCGAGGGATCGTCTAAAATTAAGGAAACTAACTCCTGGCTAAGTGTAATAGCATTAACGATGTTAGGCGAGATATTGCTTTTTCAACGCGGACGAAGTCGCGGACACCATCTAGTAATATTATAAATGTAAAAGTAATTGTCTGTCTGTCTTTTCACGCCTTAACCACTCAACCGATTATGTAGCTAGTAGAATAAACGAAATAAGTTCACTCGCTCTATAGAGTTTGGTACTGCTGTACAATGGTACAGACTTACAGAGTGATCGGCCGCTTCTTTTTTGTCCTAAAAAAAATGTATACAAACTTGGGAGTGATGTCTGCCAACAAGTCAGCGGGCACAGTGTCGGTTAACGTCAACAGCTGTTCCAGGTCTACTGGTGCTGGATACACGCGTTCTTCCACCTCGCCCAGATCCGCATTGCTGTACGCAGTGGACACGTGCACGAACGCCTGGATGTTTGGCAACCGGTCGCAGATGTCCATTAGAGTGATGACCGACCTCACATTCTGGTCCACCGCCTTCCCGAGAGCCTCGTCAAACTTGAGGGTGGCGGCTGAATGAAACACTATCCGAACCTCGTATAGAGATTCTATGATAGCAGCAGACATTCCAAGATCTGGTAGCTCTACGTCTCCAGGGATCAACACCAGCTTGTCAAGCTGGGATGGGTTCTTTTCTCGGATCACGTCGAACACCTGAAAATGTAAGAAGAAACTTCATCCCTATTACCCTGTAATTTATACATTTCAATAAGACATTATTTCGATGATTTCAATCTGTCTTTCTTCTATCTATATCTATCTAAATATTATATATAAAAATCTCGTGTCAACGATGTATGTTCGCGATAAACTCTAAAACTACTGAACCGACTTTGATCAAACTTCATAAGTATCTGTTATTTGGTCCAACTTAGAAGATAGGATAGTTTATATCTCATTTTATTTATTATTTATATTATTAACATAGCGCCATCTGTTGATACCTATTCAATCCAGCAATTATTTATCTGTGAGCTCCAAAAGATTCTAACAGATGGCGATGTAAGGTAATTTTATCAGCTGGATTGAGTAAAAAATTGCACCCGTGCGAAGCCGGGAGCGGACCACTAGTATATTATAATAATAAATTTACAGTGCAGTATAGTAAGCTTTGTAGCTATAGCAAGTGCATAAAGGGCTCGTTTTAATGACAAAGTTATTCCTGTCTCTTTGAGTAGGAAGTGAGTAAAACAAGGACACAAACAACTTTCAGAATGCTAAAGCTGCCATAACAGTCATTTTCAAGTGTGTCCGGTTTCAATGTCAAATTGTTTTGGCATTTCAAGCGGTTAAAGATTAATATTGGTCCACACAAGCTCACACATTAGTATGGAAAAAAAGTAAATTATACATGTTCATTTAGATGTCTTTTAATGATAAGCACTGCCGATATATTATGCCGTGAGCATGTCCTTAATTTAAAAAAAAGAAAAAGAAAAAAATAAGTCTGTGAACTTATTTGTGAACCTAAGAAGTTATAATTTGGCCTCAATAAAAATAACAATAAATAAAATGTAGGTAACATTAAATTTGATACACAATTTTATAAGTAAAAGTACACAGTATAATACACTTCAATATAAATAAAGATGTATATAATTATAAACACAATATTAACAGTGTAAAGTATCAGTCATATATATAGACATATTCAAAAATTACACTCGTAGCCAATACCTACTACGCCATGTAACACACTATATTATCTTTATATATTTGATCTCTATATATATAAAAATTACATGTCACTTCGTTTGTCCGCGATGAACTCCTAAACTACTGAACCGATTTTGATAAAACTTCGTAACTATGTGTAATTTGGTCCAACTTGAAAGATAGGACAATTTTTATTTTAAATCCTGGCGAAGCCGGGAGCGTGTAGCTAGTATGTATATAAAATTCCCGTGTCACAGTGTTTGTAACAAGTGTTGTTATGAAATTTTTGTATACAGGTATGGCCTGTAATGAGATCAATAAATTAAAATAACGAATCTGTAATTAATTCCAAATGGTTTCAATTGATTAAAATGAAAAACAAAACTGTTATTTTCTAACAAAATTAATCGAGCCAGCAATGTACTACAGACATAATTGTGTCCAGTACCCTGTACTAAGATATCTGACGACTAATAACCGACAATTTAGAGATAATGAAATTCATTGATTATTATGTATTATAACTTTGGATTGCTATATCTGAGTATAAGCACTTTGGAGCATTATCATTAGGTTAAGGTAACTGCGTATACTCTATAGAATCATCGTTTAAATTTATTGCTCTTATTACAGGCCACACCCTGTATATTCGGTAGCTCTGAGAATAGGTCGTGAACTATTTTTTATACACCTAAAAGGGTGATAAGGGTGGCCCATCCCAATTTTTTTTTTGGCAAAACAACGTTTGCCGGGTCATCTAGTAAGATATATTATTTCGATGATTTCAATACAGTAAATGGCCTTCGCACATATCTATATGTCTATCTATATATATAAAAATCTCGTGTCACGATGTATGTTCGCGATAAACTCTGAAACTACTGAACCGATTTTGATAAAATTTCGTAACTACATATATGTAATTTGGTCCAACTTAAAAGATAGGATAGTTTATATCTCATTTTGTTTATTATTTTATTGCAAATTATATAATATATTATTATTAACATAGCGCCATCTGTTGATACCTATTCAATCCAGCATTTATTTATCTGTGAGTAAGGTAATTTTATCAGCTGGATTGAGTAAAAAATTGCACCTGTGCGAAGCCGGGAGCGGGCCACTAGTATGTTTATAAAACCTGCTTCACTATATTGTCTGCGAAATTATGTTTGTATTTGGTCTGAAGACCGGACATAAAAAGTAGGTACCTGTGAAGACTTGAGTTGCATGAGCCTCTTCTCTGGAGGCACATCCTTCTTTTCCCTCATGAGCAAGAACAGTCGCCCGATATCTGGACACGTCGCCAGGAGACGTTCCACCAACACCTACGTCATGTTACAAATGTAAATAAACATATGTACTCATTTCTTTCTCTATTAGTATTGCTGTCAATAGCAAGCTTATGTTTATGTTAAGGTCGACAGACAGGCTGACGGTCCCCTTGATGATGGCTACCGTCGCCTATAACACAAGGGGGTGGTTACTGCACTACAGAAGACCACCGTGTGAAATAAAAGCATGTGTGCTTTTGTTTCGGTGAGTAAGTAAATGATGCCAGAGCCCATTTTCCTATCCCTTCCTAATCTCTTATCCTTTAATCCTGTTCGGAAGTGCACATGCAGAACCTGTGGCATTGCTTGTGTAACAGGCGACGGTGGCCACCTACCACCAAGTGGACCGTCAGCCAGTCTGTCAAAAACACAAGTGTTAGTGTTAACATAAAAAAACAGGTGTTAGTGTTAACATAAAAAAACAGAAGTGTTAGTGTTAACATAAAAAACAGAAGTGTTAGTGTTAACATAAAAAAAACAGAAGTGTTAGTGTTAACATAAAAAACAGAAGTGTTAGTGTTAACATAAAAAAACAGAAGTGTTAGTGTTAACATAAAAAAAACAGAAGTGTTAGTGTTCACATAAAAAAAACAGAAGTTTTATACCTTTCCCATGAATCCGGTCGCTCCCGTAATGAAGACAGATTTCCCCGCGAAGAATAGAGGGATGAGCGCTGTTCGCGACGGTGTCTCCGTCGATAGACGTCTGGCCACCATTCTCCGACACACTATCTATCTCTAATAAAAGGACATAAAATTTATTAAGTTTTTATGTTCAACTGTACAGTATCACCTACTTATCACCGAGTGAGCGAGTTGTCTAATGAAATAATATATTAAGTAAAAATCAAATATGATAACTCGTTCGGGCGAGATAAATTCCGGCAAGTAGTCTAGTAACTCGATGCAACGCTAGGGGTACGCGAGTTAGGCGTACCTCCTCTTTCGGGTACGCCGAGGTTCCGATGGGGAACACAGTCGTCCACACTGTCCACAGCCATGGCGGGTTGGTGATGTCGTGTGATGACGTCACCGAGACCTCGGCTACGGCCGTGCTAACAAAGTCGTTTGGTTTTAGCCGATACGACTACGCCATATCTCTGTGGTGTAGGTACCCTTCGCTGCCGGGGATTTCCCAACGGGTACGCGAGTGCGGCATACCTCCTCTTTCGGGTACGCCGAGTTTCCGGAAGGTAGTACAGTCCTCCCCGTGCTTGACAGGTCATATAAACCTCGCCTATCTACAGTCGCACAAGAAAGTCATTGGGTTTTAGCCGGTAAAGCGGTTATCACACTTTACAATTTGAAGGAATCTAATTTAAGTACCTAAGTAGTGAACCTAGTGATCACACTACACTAAATTGATTTCTAAATCGAAGACATAGAATTGAAAATAGATAAAATCAAAATTGGATCCAATCTGCTCTAACTGCGATTACACTTCCGATTTCCTAAATTGGAATCCTTCAAATTGTAAAGTGTGATAACCGCTTAAGAGTGCGGCATAACCCAGAATCGTCTCCTACGATACTTTGCGAAATCCATGAGGATTTCCCAAAGTTTAAAAACAAGGGTATTCAAGTCGCTGTTGGTCTTTGAGGACGGATAGCGAATCTCATACCGTACAGTTTCGGCGACTCATTTTCAAAATATTGTTATTTTTCTACTTACATAAAAATTTAAATAGGTTTTATTATATATAAAACTTCCGTGAAAAATTATCTAACTGGTGGTGAAAACCGCATCAAAATCCGTTACGTGTTTTAGGAGGAGTTAGCGGATATACAGATAGATGCGAAAAGTGACTTATACTTTGTTTTGTAAGGACTCGTTGAATTTTTGGAGTTCAATACTTATTTGCATAAAAGGAGACGAACAACACCGGAAAGTTCCGTAAAAAATACGTGTTTTATTATGGACAAAAATAATAATATTTTTCCCCATAAACAAACATCATAGATTTTTCCGAATCATGTTTACAGTTAGATAGATAGTAATAACAAAATCTAAAATTCAATACTTACATTCTGCCTATGATATTTCAAATTATGCATCTTTTCTAAGTTACATAATTAAGAAATAATATTCATGTTGATGTAATAATTGTCGAAATAATAATACTTAAACGAATGCCTACAAAAGTTGACAATAGAACATGTAAAAAGTTACTCAAAACAAGAAAGTTGGCGAATACGTCAACGCTTGTATATTGGTACTAATAATTTTAGAAATAAAGGGTCCGCCAAATAACTTTTTTTTTTTAAATGCTATTAAAAAAAAACTGCTAAATATTTTTTCAAATTTCTTTTTTTATTTGAAAGTACAATCCTTCCGGTTAATGATGGAAAATAATTTCATTCAAATGGCTGCCTCGGCTGGCCATGCAGTAGCCTACACGATCGGTCCAATTTTTGAGTACATTATCGATTGTGTGCAGCTGTATTTCACCAATGGCTTCACGAATATTGTCCTTTAAAGCGTCAATTGTCTCTGGCTTGTCGGCGTAACACTTATCTTTAACGGCACCCCACAAATAATAGTCCAACGGTGTCAAATCGCAGCTCCGAGGTGGCCAAACGACATCAGCTCTGCGGCTGATAATGCGATTTTCAAAAACAGGGCGCAAAACATCAAGTGTAGCGTTGGCTGTGTGGCACGTTGCGCCGTCCTGTTGAAACCAAATGTTGCCAATATCCTCCTCTTCAATTTCTGTGAACAAAAATTCGTTCAACATGGCCCGATAACGATCGCCATTGACTGTAACGGCCACACCTTGCTCATTTTCGAAGAAAAATGGCCCAATTATGCCTCTGGACCAAAATCCGCACCAAACAGTGACTCGTTTTGGGTGCACCGGCTTTTCAATGAATGCGTGCGGGTTTTCTGTGCCCCAAATGCGACAATTCTGCTTGTTTACATACCCGCCAAGTTCGAAATGAGCTTCATCTGAAAAGATGATTTTTTGGCAAAATCCGCATCTTCTGCAAGTCGATCGCAGGCCCACTTAGCGAAGCGAAAACGCATTGGATGGTCAGTTGGCTTCAACTCCTGAACCAATTGGATTTTGTACGGCGTCATACCAAGGTCTTTATGCAAAATTCGTCTCAATGATATCTCCGAAATGTCCAATTGTTGAGAACGACGGTGAACTGATGTTGATGGCGTTTCACGCACACTTTCAGCCACAGCAGCAATATTCTCGGGTGTACGCACTGTTTTTGGCTTTTCACGCGTTGGTTTATCGATGAGGATGCCAGTTTCTTTCACTTTTTTCACAAGGTAACGAACATACGGAGCTGACGGTGCTTCATTTCTTCCAAAATCCGTACGCAATTTTCGCACACATTCTGCAACATTACCATGATTTTCAAAGTAATGTCGCAATATTTCCCAGCGTTGTTCAAGCGTATACACAACCATATTCGTTCAGCGGAAGGATAAAACTAATTATCTGTCAAATTAGACATGAGCTAAGTGTTGCAATTCAAGAAATAAGCACTAAGGTAGTGGCATCAGTGTTGGACATGGTGCCAATAATGAACCTTGCATAATAGAATTTTCAAAACGATGGCGTTTTTATTTCTCTTTAAGATATTCACCACCTTCGACTTGGATTTTAGTGTTCATAACTTGAGATGTGTATTGGATTTCACATTACTGGTTTTTAACCTGTTCATCACTAGTGCACTTGGCTTGGTTTACTTTTATATATTTTTTATAATTTTATTATAAATAATTTGAGCTTTATATATTTACCCTTACATGTGGGCTATGAATTTATTTACAAATTGAAATAAGTTGCACTTTAAAATATGTATTGTATAAAATTCTACAAAAATATATATACATATAACTGTCTAAAAGTGTCCATAGCTGGTGCTTTTACCTTAGTTGAAAAAAAAAAAGTTAGATGGCGGACCCTTTATATTAAATATGTAAATTTATATTTTGCTTTAAAAATGTTAAAATTCATGGTCTTCCTTTTATTTCTGACACTATGTTATTTAGCAAAAAATAATCCTTATGATGAAACCTTTCGACCGGTATGATAAAGCTACAGCGTAATTTTTTTTTCTCGTGTACCTAGCATGTTCGATTCCCTGTTCAACCATGTAATTATTTAAAAATCTATGAATGCATTTTAAATTGTTTTTTAAATTAAAATAATGTCTTCTTTCAGTAAAATGTTCCATCTACAATATTCAAGGTACTTTCCCTCCATGTGGCATAGTCGTGGGACGCCCTGTATATCTATTTTTAATATTATATATTACTTTTTTTTAGTAGATGATGTTTTCTTTTTTCTTGTTTGTATAAATATAGGTGTTTTTTTTTATTATATATTTATAGGTTGTATTTTAATTTTAAGAGCTTTTATGTATTGTTTTATCTAGTAAATGTGTAACCTCACCATCGGCTCTAACGGAAGACCAGCGCAGGTTTTTATAACCTGCATTATGCTGACTTGGGACGTTATGTTTTCAATGTCCTTTGCTACAAATAATATATTATTCTATTCTATATTCTAAAATATTCTAAAATAGAACGTAACGCATTTCCGTGTGACAATTTTGATTTTACTCCCATAAATTTTCATACCCCGAGCTTTATATATGAAAAAAATCTATTCTTAAGGAGTTAACTCCAAAAACATTTTCACATTTTTATCCTATTTTAAACCCCTTATCTCATTAACAATCCTAATATTGCTTATTGTGGCCACCTACCGTCAAGTGGACCGTCAACGACCTTAACACAAAAAAAAAATTAAACACAAAACTTTTTTAATTTTTTTTTTTTTATAAAAGTAGTCTTTAACACTTTAAAGTAGTCTTATAAAACTAGCTATCTGCCAGTGAAGGTCTCGTAAAAATCTATCCACTCGTTTCGGAGACTAGTCTATGGGACGTTCTTCTATTTCATCGACAATTACGTGTCCTCTCCCCAAAAAAAAAAAATTGTTCCTCCAAAATATTCAGTTTCTGAATTACCTATTATTTCACAAAAACTCTTTTTCCAATGCACCAAATACAATAACCTTAAAATTGGATTCGTATTTTTATTGTTTTGTATAAAATGATTATGACATAGTATACAAAAACGGTGACGGAGGTGTTTTATTTATTTATTTATTTACTAAACATTTTACATTTACATACAAATAAAGTGTGTCCCTCTGCGATGATGTTACAAAATGCTCTCACAAAAGAAAAATCATATCGAACCTTTCAATACAAAAGGTTTATCGATCTACTTAAATATCATTATTAAATTTATGAGAATAAACATAAATGCATATTTATATTATTTAAAAAAAAATATAAGTATATATAATATGATTTTTGTTGCTATCATCTGTCACATAAGTATATTATGAAAGAAATAATGCGCTTCAGCAATTTGACCATGCTTGCTAGCGATGTCCGGCGTTATTACTCTTATAGGTATTTTCTTTTTGCAACGCGGACGAAGTCGCGGGCACCAGCTAACTATATAAATAAACCTTCCGTGTAAAATTATTTAATTGATGGTGAAAATCGCATCAAAATCCGTTGCGTAGTTTATGAGAAATTAGCGGTTACAGACGCGGAAAGCGACTTCAAATTATATCTACCATGTTAAGAGGATAAAGATTGGATAATGTTTTAACACCTAATAAAAATGGGGGCGTGGACGAGTTCGCGGACATAATATAGTTTTTATCATCCATTTACTACAACTATGGATTTCGCACGCCTAAACATTTAAAAGTGACATATGCGTAGAGCATCAACTCTGTCCTTTAAAAGCAACCAAACATATGTCATTTAAAGAAAATGTGACCTTATGTCAACACATTAGAGTTTAAAATGAATAGTAGAACTTGGTCGTTACTACCTTTTGCCATTGACTCCGCCATTATTCCGTTTTAGGCGTACTTTTTATGTGCCGCTTTGGCATTTGTGACGCAAATTCCATAGTTGTAATATTTTAGATTGATGGTTTTTTTATATATATTTGCTTAAACCTTAACTACATAGTTCGCTAAATTCTAAATTGCGTCAATGTGTCTAAGAAACTCCGGCAAAAGACATTTCATGGTAAAGTGCCACCAACATAATATGCTATTTATTTTTCCTTGTGCCATTCAGAGTTCGATTCGAATGAAGTTTTATTCTATTAACAACGCTTTTGCCGGCGACTTCGTTCGCGTTGAAAAATAAAAGATGTCGGAATTTCCCTTTGTGTTTCCCTGGGCTATTTTTATAAAATGCCGCCCCAAAATGTATGAGGTTTCAGAATACAGTTTGACTTTCCGCTATAAAAAATTGAAAATCTACGCGAAATGGTGTAAACACCATATCAAAATCCGTTGTTTGCGTTCGGGAATTATTGCTGACGAAAATTTCGAAAAATAGGTTTCTTTACTTGTAAACGCACACTTTTGAAACATTTTTGATAGCGCAAAAAATTTTTTGCCACCTCTGGCCACTAAGCACCTTTGTATCTTTATGTTTAGACTAGCAGTTGCACAAGACTTCGCCCTTGTAACCTTACAAAATATAGCCTATATTACTCGTCGATAACGTAGATTTCTATAGGTGAAAGTATTTTTAAAATCGGTACACTACTTTTTGAGTTTATTCATTACAAACATACAAATCTCTCTTTATAACATTAGTAGGTATTAGTGCTGCCCTATTGGAATATTTAGCCTATGTCCATCCTCAAATTCTATTTTAACTACTGGTGAAAGATTTTATTAAATCGGATGAGCAGTTTCGAAGATTATATTTTTATATGAAATTTATATAAAAAAAAGTGTGTGTGTCAACTCCGACGCACGACTGGAGTTTACTCCTTACGAACGATTATAAAATACATTTTTTTCCACAATTCAAACACGCTGAAAGAATAACATTGTTCTATTTTTAAAAAAATATTGTCTAGGCACAATATTTCTGAAACTTCAGATATAATAAAATATTCAAAAATAGAACGTAACGCATTTCCGTGTGACAATTTTGATTTTACTCCCATAAATTTTCATTACACGGGCTTATATATGAAAATCGATTCTCAAGGAGTAAACTCCAAAAATATATAAAATACTAGCTGACCCGACAAACGTTATTTTGCCAAAAAAATTTTTTGGGGTATGGAAAATAGATGTTGGCCGATTTTCGGACCTACCCGATAAGCACACAAAATTTCATCAAAATCGGTCCAGCCGTTTCGGAGGAGTTTGGCAACAAACACCGCAACACGAGAATTTTATATATTAGATAATATTTATGTAAAATCAATACTAATAATAAAAATGTAAGGGTCGGTCATGGAGTAAGTTACTTTGTTTTCAGAGATATCGTGTTTATAGGCTCTATACATGTTACTGAAACTAAATTGACGATTTTTAGATTTTTTTCTGTATGTATGTATGTATGTTCCTCCATAACTCTGAAACGAATTCACGGATTTTCATGAAACTTGGTAGATAAACATTTGGACGTGCGGGACATAGGATAGGCTACTTAATATTTTTCAACGCGGACGAAGTCGTGGGCACCAGCTAGTCTAAAATATTATATTAAACCTACAAACATACAAACTCTTTATAATGAATATGACGCGGTCACAGCACTCACACAGTAAACAGTAACGTGTTCTGTGTTAGCGCACACAGAAGAGCAAACAATGATCACTTATCGTTAATGTAACTTAACAAGTGTCAACAAATATGATTTGTGATGAGGTGATCAATGTACCATATCCGCGTCACTGCGCTACGTACACTCGACCAAATGAATTTTGAAACAAATAAATGTCACATGTCACACGGTACGCGTTAACCGGCTACAATATGATTCAATACATATTAATATAATATGTTTTAATTATATTTATTAAATTACAATATTTATGTATAGTTCGTAAGGAGTAAACTCCAGTCGTGCGTAGGAAGTGACACACACATTTTTTTAAAATTTAAATTCTTACTTTCATTTAATTCTAAGATATATATTTACATATTATAATTATAATTTAAATCTTCGGTCCCCTACGCCCTAGGCATAGTTCCAAGCATCTGTTGCCCGAGGTAATAGAAAGCTCTTTTAATCTATAACTTAGAATTAAATGAAACTAAGAAATTAAATAAATGAATTTTGATGTTTTTAACGGTTGAAGAAAATAGAATTTAATACATATTTAAGTTTGAACAAAAATTATATTATAGCTAAAAATATAATTTGACGAATCTATTGGATGAGTGGTAAGGATGCTTGACTAATGTCTCAGGGGTAACGGGTTCGATTTCCGACGGGGTTAACTTTGGTAATGAATTTGGAAAGTAGTGGCAGTCATTTAGGCAGCCCGTCTGGCGGCAGTAACCACCACCTTACAAAAGACCACCGTGATATAACAGCTTAATATGTGCTGTTGTGTTTCGGCTAGTAAGGGATGCCAGAACCCATTACCCCAATCCTTAATCCTGCAGAGCTCTTACAGTACCTAATATATGGCGTTGCTTGTGTCATAGGCGACGGTAGCCAACCATCAAGCGGAGCGTCACTGTCTACCGAACATAACATAAAAAAAGAGATTACATATTTTCTATTTATATATTGGCATCGTTATTATTTACTCTGTGTAAATAATTGTCTACCAATTTTTACTGGACTGTAACATCATTATGTTCGAAATTTAAAAACCAGTTATTTTTTTCTAAGAAATCTGCATCTCAGTGTTTGCAATTTATTTGTATAATGAATACATAATTCATTATTATGTTTTTGAAGTGACGTCTTTAAACTTGCTTAATACTTAGTTTTTTTGTCATAATATTTTATTTCAATACTTGCCTATTTTTTTTTCGTATCTAAGTTTTATTTTGTTTATGAATTTATGACTTGCATGATGCATGACCAATCTGTGTATTATTTGGTTATTAAACAAATTGTTAAAATGGCTCTAATGTTGAACTTTTGATTTTTTTAATCTTTTGTTCGCTCACAGAAATATTAGTTACTTTTAGTAGAAATAGTGACGTTCATAGTTTGTATACTAGAAACAAGCATAGGCTTCAACTGCATAAAACTCGTCTCTACAGAAAAAGAGTACTGTTCCCGAGGGATCATCTAAAATTAAGGAAACTATCTCCCGGCTAAGTGTAATAGCAATAACGATGTCTGGCGATATATTGCTTTTTCAACGCGGACGAAGTCGCGGGGACCATCTAGTACATCTATACATCCAAAACAAACTTTCGCATCAATACTAATAATAAATCTGTAAGGGTCGGTCATGGAGTAAGTTACTTTGTTTTCAGAGATATCGTGTTTATAGGCTCTATACATGATACTGAAACTAAATTGACCATTTTTACAATTTTTTTCTGTATGTATGTATGTTCCTCCATAACACTGAAACGAATTAATTGATTTTCATGAAACTTGGTAGATAAACACTTGGACGTACGGGACACAGGATAGGCTACTTGATATTTTTCAACGCGGACGAAGTCGTGGGCACCAGCTAGTTTATAATATTAGTACAGATATGGATAGTATGGATATGCAGTGAAAAATATCCGTGTGAAGCCGGGATCGGATCGCTAGTATGTTGAGAAGAGGCAATGGTCAAGAATTTGAAACGTGAGGCTGGTCTGAGTCAACATTTGCTCAATGGGACATGTTTGGAGCCATGGCCGTGGCGTATGTTGCATATCAAGGCCGCTTTTATATACATAATAAAAAAAACATTCACTTCATCACATACTTATAGTCTTTCGACACTTCCGCACTTTGCTGACATTTCTCAAACTCATGTATTTTCCTAAAAAAGCGATACAATTGATAAAATTAAATGATACAATACAGTTCGCGTTTCACCAGAATCTGGCAAGCAAAAGCAGTTAAGTATGAGCGTCACATATTATGTGAATTTAATTCAATTAATATAAGTAATGGCGACTCGTTCCCGGCTTCGCCTGGATGCATTTTTTTACGTAAAAACCTTCCCTGATTATCCCTCTATCCATGAGTGAGACAGAATTAAAATCGGCCCAGCCGTTCTCGAGTTTTGCGAAAGTGTGTGTGTGTCAGCTCCGACGTATGACTGGAGTTTACTCCTTAATTTTGAATTTGAAATTTGAATTTTAAGTTTGAATTTAGTTCAAAGTGAAAGGTGACATAACGCTTTTTATTTAACGCTAGTATATGGAAGTGTATGTAGCCCCCGGGGCATTATATCAAAATCGCTTCTTAAGGAGTAATCCATCTATCTATCCAAAAATCCATGTAGAATATAAATTATATATAAAATATATATGTTTTTAACAACACCTAATCAAAATATTTTAATATATTTATTTCAAAATAAAAAAAACGCGTCAGCAATTCAAATATTTTAGAAAAACCTTTATACATGGTAACTATTGACATCTTAATTTTAATATACATTATAGCTAGATTGTTTGCATGGAAAAACATTTTTGGCTTTCAGTCAAAAATGTCACAAAATCTGAACATTTTAGAAATTAATTTTATGGATACTAGATATGTAATAAATTTCAGATTTTTTGTTTCGATGCAAACCTTAATATTATGTCTCGGAAATGCCATATTTTTTATATAACAACTAAGGAGTTAATTATAGAATTACGTAGGATGGAATTGTTAAGCTACTCGAGTTGGAAAGTGCCCTCTTAATGTGTTTGAACCATGTTTGATTTTTGAACTATAAAAGTCATAATATCAAAAGTCAATAGTATCAAATTTTAGATCCTAAACCGAAGAAGAGCTTAATGAAAATGATAAATTATCACACAATGGCTTCCAAGGTCTAGCAATGTGACTTGTGCCTCCTTAGACCATGAGACCAATTGTTCATTCGCGAATTGTAAATAATTTACATTTTAACACATCTCATGTGTTAATAACACACATTGTTATTAACACATGAGATGTTTGCGTCGAATTATAACTGATCGCAAATACGGATATCTTCTGTATGACAATTTTACGTCGTTATTTCACCGTTGACTACTAACTTTGCCCGCGACTTCACACGCGCTGTATTTCGTTTTTTTTCGCTGAAATCTTAGAGGAACTTAACATTTTTATAGGATAAAAAGTATCCCATATGTTAATCAAGGTAATCATCAATACATCAGTGAAAACCGCATTCAAATCGGTCAAGCCGTTTCTGAGATTGGCGTGCACAAATAAACAAAAATTCTAAAAACTAGTTTTATACCTAAGTACAGTCAGGATACGTAAACCTTCGTCAGTTTTCAAATTCATTCGTTCATCAAGTAGTAGCCTCCTTGTACCTTTTGAAACTAAAGCACTTTAGTAGACAACTGAGCGTTTGAAATGAAAATACTGACTTTAAAGTCAACTTAAATTGACGAACCTTTTCTTACACCGACTGCCTACTGTAGAATTTTTTTTTTGAAAAACTGATTTTGTTATCATAGGTTTTTTGAATTGCCTTGACTATGGTTTAAAGTTACCTATTTTCACGTCAAAAAAAAAACCGTATACCTATATTACGAATAGTTGTAGCAGAATACAATAATAGCCCAAGAGGCAATTTTGGGATTGGATTTACTCGCCAATAAATATGCCTCACGTGTCTCCGATAACCGATATGTGTTAATCTGCCTGTTTGGGTGATGGTTGGTGAGTTTATGTGAACCCAAACTAAGCTCCCATTTAAAATAGACGATTCGGATGTAACGCAAGCTCGTGGCAGCTTTTTGAAAATGCAAAAAAAAATTTTTGGCGATTGTCATTTTGAAAATACTCTAGCGCGTCAGATTTTCATACAGACGGTTCACCCTGAATTCCCTGATCGTGCTGTTTCTTAATCTAAAAATTATTTGGAGAATTTTTCTTAATACAGCTTATACAAACTTTTGAACGACTGTAGACGCTCACCCCACCGTTGAAAAGGGAAACATCATATAACCTTTTTTTCTTCCTACCATCTAATCTTCAAAATCCAATAGGTCCCTACGACGCTCGAGTAACTCCACATTTAGCATCGTGGGCTCCCCTACCACTAGTACATAGTAAAGCCAGTATTATCTCATCTGTGGTAAAGTACCTACACATGGCAAATTATTATTTTTCAATTAGATTCAAAAAAATAATAATTAAAATTGTGATCGAGTTTTCCTATGAGCAATCATCATGTTCTTTATTTTCTGAACAGATTTAACAAGTTTCTAATTGAATCTATAAAAATCGGTTCAAGTAGTGAACGTTATAATTTAGGGTGTGGTGACATTACCAGCGATGCGACACATTTAATATTTACTCAATGTAATCTATTCTATATTAATTATAAAATTGTTTGTCCTGACTGACTATCAACGCACAGCCAAAAGTACTAAGTCTGCTAAGAGAGTTAAAAAGAAAACATAGTCGATAAAATCTCAAGATGATCTAGATAGGGCACCGCGTTTCATTTGACCAATGATAATATCAGATACCTACCTACAAAATTACATATTTTTTCTATTTAAAAATAAAAAAGAAATATTCAATGTTTAACATAAATATGTATGAGCAATAAAGTTCTGACTGAATTAAATATAAGAAGAAAAGGACACGGACGAAGTCGCGAGTAAACTTGTTCATTATAAAAAAAACAGGTAGAAAGAGCAATGATTTCGTCAAAATAAAAGGTACCTATAGGATAGGTACCTTTTATTTTGGTAAAATGTTAGATTCCCGAGGTATCGTTGAAAAATATAAAACTTCGTCGCCACCGTCGTCACAGCGATAAAGTAGGTGTTTAATTTTACTCTTATATTTTCCCATTTTTCCATACGGAAAAAGTCGCGGGTACCAGCTGTCGATACTAATATTATAAATGTAAAAGTAACTCTGGTTGTTATCTTTTCAAAGTACTGTTTCAAAAAAAAGTACTATTCCCGAGGGATCATCTAAAAATAAAAAAAATTTGGCGGCGCCACCGTCGTCACAGAAAAAAAGATGTCAGACGTTATTATTACTCACTAGCGGCCCGCTCCCGGCTTCGCCCGGGGTGCATTTTTTTTACGTAAAAACCTTCCCTTATTATCCCTCTATCCATGAGTGAAGACAGAATCAAAATCGGTTCAGCCGTTCTCGAGTTTTGCGCTTAGCAACACATTTAGGGATTCATTTTTATATTATTATAGATAAAATATTTTCTGTTTTTTTTTTTCAATGCAGAAGCTACATGGTAATTATATTTAAAAAAATTCAAATTAAGAATGAAATGAAAATGATTCTAAATTGAAACGTGCGATATAGACCATAGACACGCAGTTTGGAATGCGTCGAACGTGCACTCGAATGCATCTGGCCATCTGGCCAGTGTTTACATTTCGCTCACGGACGCCCGTGGACGCCCGAATGCCCGAGTTGCATCATCTTGTATACGAGTATACACACGCCAACACACGCGCTGCGACCTTCGACACTGTTCGACAGCCACAGCTAATGCAACTCACTTCAACTCTCTAAACAAACACTTTTCCAAAAGAAAACTGCTACAATATTGTTTGTTTTCTGATTATGCAATCCATGTTAATGACGGTAAGTACACATGGTAATAGGTGGTTATTGTCGCCTGTTAATAATAATGTAGTAAGTGCTACAAGTCGCGGCCTTATCCTAAAATATTTAAACATTCAATGTCAAGTTGAAGAAAAAAATTTAAAAATAATCATTCATTTTCAAGTAATACATTATTATTCACAAGCTGTTGCACGCGACTTCGCCCGCGTAACTTTATAAAATATAGTCTAAGTTACTCGCTGACAATTTAACTTTCTAGGGGTGAAAGAATTTTCAAAATCGGTCCATTAGTTTGTGAGTTTGTTCATTACAAACATACAATTTTTCTCTCTTTATAATATTAGTATAGATTATATTATAGATTATAATTAATTTTTAATTACATTTATAAGTTTGTCTATGTTGAGGTTGACAGACAGCCTGACGAGCCAAAATCTTGCCTGGTAGGAAGCCAAAAATCTTCTCTCTTTATATGTATAGAAGACAAAATATTCTATATATTTCTCTCCTTATTATTTTTTTATTTTTTTTATTATTATTATTGTTATTTTTTATTATTGTTTTTTTCATTTAAGTAGATATTTATTACTCTATTATCCGGAACTCCGGACGAACAAAGTTTAGCAATGGTCTATTGCTAAACTGTTCGTGACATTTATAATTTTTTTTATTATTTATAAATGTCAGAAGCATTAATTATTCATTTGCGTTAAATAATTAGTTATGTATTCATTTAATTTCTTAATTTTAATTTTTTTTACAATATATTTAAGTATATAAAAATAATAAATATTATAAAAAAAAAACTATTAATCCGCTGGTAGGGGGGTAAGGCCCAAAGCTACTAGTGGCATAGAGTAAATAGTACTTTAACCAGTACTTTACAGGTTAAGTACTATTTACTCTATGCTAGTGGTTAGGACTGCATAGTGAGGATGAGGAACCTCCTCACTCTTGACTTCTCTATTCTGTCCCTTGACCCAGTCATTTAGAGCCTCTTGAGGTGTTTGTCGAGGCTTTTGCTTGGCTATCAGATTATTGTTATTATATATACTTAAAGAGGAAAAATTTCATTGTTTGTTTGTTTGCACTGAATAGGCTCCGAAACTACTGGACCGATTTTAAAAATTCTTTCACCTATAGAAAGCTATCATTATCAGCGAGTAACATAGGCTATATTTTATTAAGTTACGCAGACCAAGTCACGTGCAACAGCTAGTTGTTGAATAAAAACCTTAAGGTCGATGGTGGATCCCAGACTGCTTCTGACCGGTCCTTTTGGGAAATTATGTGGGAGGCTTTTGTCCAGCAGCGGACGTCCTATGGATAATTACGATGAAAAGGTGGCACTAGTTGCAAGGCACACTGCGTTTCTCAGACATTTGGGCAGCCAGTCTGGCGGCAGTGACCACCCCTTTACAGAATATCACCGTGAAATGTGCTTTTGTGTTTCGGTGAGTGAGTAAGGGATGTCAGAGCCCATTACCCCCCATCCCTTCCTTATCTTTAATCCTTCTATGATAAGCAGGCTTGCAGCAGCTATGGCGTTTCTTGTGTTATAGGCGACGGTAGCCATCTAACATCGAGTGGACCGTCAGCCTGTCTGTCGACCTTAACATAAAAAAAGATGGAGGCAAAACAAAATATTCTTTAATCAAAAAAAATACTAATCTTCAAATAGTACCAAAAATCGCATTCAGTGTTTGCCAATTTATTCACTTTTGTTCTTAAAAACTGCTCAAAGTATTCACGGTCAATTAATAGGTTTTTTCGGGAATCTTTAAAATACAATAGGCTACGTTTATAGTTGAGTATTGATATAGGTACATATGAAAGGATTATTTATTTCAAGATATTTATTTTGAATAAATTATTATTATTTATTATTATTAATAAATAATGGATTATTTATTAATAATAAAAAAACAACTGCATCATCTAAATACAAAATATACCCTCACTATTGACGTCAATATAAAAGGTCAAATTTTAAATTCATGCGGTTATCATTGACGTCATGTTTTTTAATTTAGGTAATTTTTCAAAACGAGTCTTCCGACTTCTAGTCGCGTGACCACCTTGTGCTTTAGCTAGTAATATATTTTAAAATAAACAATTAAACTTTTTTTGGAGTTTACTCAGGAATCGATTTTCATATACATATAAGCCCATGGTATAAAAATTTATGGGAGTAAAATCAAAATTGTCAAACGGTATGCGTTACGTTCTATTTTCGAATATTTTAGAATATCTGAAGTTTCAGAGATATTGCGCCACCTACACAATATCTGAAACTGGAATATGTTACGTAACAATACATCCATGCGAAAACTAGATGGGACCTGAGCACAAGAGATGGCGCTGATTTTATTTCGTTAAGATAAATGTTTTTGTAATTTTTAATTATGTATTTTATAATCGTTCGTAAGAAGTAAACTCCAGTCGTGCGTTGGAGCTGAAATACACTTTTTTTTTCATTCAACTCCTAAGGGAGTAAAATAAGGGATAAGTATGAAAACCCGTAATTTTCAAAGTTAGAAGCATGGAAATGACGGAATATCTTCTGGTTAGAAATACGATATAAACAGTGCTTCAAAGTTTATGAAAATATCTCCCCCTAACAGAGAGAAATAGGGGTTGAAAGTTTATATAATTTTATTGAAGTTTTAAGTAAGAAAAATTAAATTTAATATCAAAGCTTCTCAGCGAATATCCTACTAAAATTTATAAACGCGATTGTTTGTGAGATTGATTTTTTTTTTACTTACCTACTCTTTCACGTAAAACGGTTCAACGGATTTGGATGAAGTTTGGCACACATATAATATATTACCTGTTTTTATATATATAGGATACTTATTATCCAAAAAATATGTAAAGTTCTCGAAGAATCGTCTAAAAATATTTAAAAAAGGGCGCCACTGTCGTCGTGGCACCGCGCAGCGCCATTTGTCGCCACAACGATAAAATTTTGAGCGTTATACCTAATACTCTTTATTTCTCAGGTGTTATAATTTTTATTTTCCAATGCGGATCAAATATTCGTCGAGAAAAAAGTCCGAGGAAGGTTCAGACTTATGAAGAGAAATATTGAAGCAATTGCTTGAAAAATTGCATTCGTCCGAAGCTGAGAGCGGATCGCTAGTCTATCCTTATATATTAGTGATGTAACGAATGCCAGTTTTTTAGCAGTTTTCAACATCTGTTGTTGACATTCGCGAATGCGAATACGAATATTCAGTTTTTAAATTTAGCGCCGTTTATCTATGATTCAAAATATGCCGCGCGCGACGCGCATAATATTAGGGGTTAAAGTATGAAATTGCCGATTTGTACTGAAAAATAAAAATTCTTTTTTTTTTTTAATTTAACATATTTATTTAATCAAAACAATTACCATTATTATCTATACATTGCTGCCATCTAATAGGAAGCTCATTTATGCCTTTGCGATAGAACTCTGGTGATCTAGATTCGACAAACTGTGTGAAAGCATTTTGCACTGCCTCCTGAGAAGAAAACTTTTTATCACGCAGAAAATTGTCCAAATCACGAAAAAAATGGTAGTCCGTTGGAGCAAGGTCTGGCGAATACGGAGGGTGACGAATGGTTTCTAATTGCAGTTCCTGTAGAGTCTGCAGATCAGTCAAATCATGAGGCACCCATTTTTCATATATTTTTATTTTATTGATTTGACGCAAATGAGTCAATATTGTTGGTAAGGTAACGTTAAACCATGCCGCTAATTCCTGGGTAGTTTGGCTCGGATCGGCTTCCACCATCTCTTTCAAATCATTGTTATTCACCTGTGTGGGCGGTCTTCCACGTGGTTCGTTCTTCAAATCGAAGTTTCCATCACGAAAGCGTTTAAACCAAAATCGCACAGTGCGTTCATTAGCAGTCCCCTCTCCAAAGTGCTCCAAACGCAACATTAATATTGCGAGCTGTTTCTGCCGCGTTAGTTCCGCGTCGGAACTCGTATTCAAAAATCACACGAATTTTCGAAGTATCCATCTTTATTGTCTAAGCTGAATAAAAAAAACAAATGAAAGTTGATAATCGAATGTTGCACATTTTTTAAAAGAAGAACTACATAGGTACCGTATGAAAAAAGTTTCACTCAAAAATCTCAAACCATGAAGGTTCTATGTCAATTCGAAGTACCTATTACAATAAAACGGCAATTTCATACTTTAACCCCTATTATTTCCGGTAACAGCGGCGCTAGAGGTATAAAGAAATTAGCGTTGTTAAGATGATAGAACGGTATTTTTGTATGTTTGAAATTTTGTTTTGTTTTTGCTAACGGCTCGGATGAGTTTGTGAAATTTGAGGTTAGACTGTTGTTAGTTATTTCTTAACATGAGTAAATCAACTTCTAGTGAACATAGTATTATTTGTTTTCTAATGCCTAAAGAAAAGGTGATTAATTAACACCCAATATAAAAGTAGATTATAGTAAAATATAATTGTTTTAAGTAAGTTGTAATTAAAAAGAAAAGAAATGAATACTCTTTTGTTTAATTTACCTAATATTGTTTTCACATTCTGTATTTTTCTTTCACATTCATATTCGCAAAATATTCAAAGATATTTGCGAATGCGAATATCATAAATCAAGCGAATATTCGCGAATGCGAATGCGGATATTCGTTACATTACTATTATATCTATAAAAATTACGTGTCCCATGTTTGTCCGCGATGAACTCCCAAACTACTGAACCGATTTTGATAAAATTTCGTAACTATATGTAATTTGGTCCAACTTAAAAGACAGGATAGTTTATATCTCATTTTGTTTATTATTTTTTTGCAAATTATATATTATTAACATAGCGCCATCTGTTGATACCTATTCAATCCAGCAATTATTTATCTGTGAGTTCCGAAAGATTCTAACAGATGGAGATGTAAGGTAATTTTATCAGCTGGATTGAGTAAAAAATTGCACCCGTGCGAAGCCGGGAGCGGGCCACTAGTATTAATATAATATTATATAAAGAAAAATTTGTATTGAATAAACTCAAAAACTGGACCGATTTTGAAAATTCTTTCACCTATAGAAAGCTGAACATCATCAGCGAGTAACATAGGCTATATTTTATAAAGTTACACGGGCGAAGTCGCGTGCAACAGAAAGTTAATTAAACACAGTATTGAAAAGTTGATGTAAGGGATGTAAGGTAATGAATTAGTCCATGCAAAGTCGGGTTAGAGTACCTAGTACAGTGAATGTACCTTTAGGTAGGTACATAGTAAAATCAAAGTCTGTCCCTCTGTAATGTACGCTTGGATCTTTTAAACTACGGAACGAATTTTATTGCGATTTTCACATTAAATTAATTTGAGAGCGTTAAACGAGAAAGGTTTTTATAAATAACTAGCTGTTGCACGCGACTTCGCCCGCGTATTTTTTTTTTATAAATAATAGCCTATGTCATTGTGGTGAAACATTTTCTGGAGTCCTCCAGACTGACTTGGAGGTGGAGTCCTCCAGACTGACTTAGAGGTGGATATTTTTCATGACAGCTTGAATTGTTTTAAAAGGAAACTCTCAAGGTTTAAAAATATTGATTTATTGTTTTCATTTTGAAGATATTCTATTCAAATAATAATAATGTTGGTGTGAATTTATAGTCTGAAGAATTGATATTGCTGATTGGATTGAACTTATATTGTTAGATATTACTTTGACTTGTATAATTTTAATATTAATATGAATTTTATATAATTAATTGAATTCAATGCTTAACTTTCAAGTAGATATATGTATTATTAATTATAATTTTTTTTCTAAATTTTTAACAGGACAACATGTAACATGTAGCTGTAGATACCAGTAATTGGTATACACAAATGTAAACTTGTTTTTATAACTTATGTATTTGACTTGGCTAATTTTGATGTGCTGTTGGTATTTCGATTAAATAAAATAAAATAGCACATCTCTCTTTATAACAGTATATAGATTTGCAGAAAGAAATGCACCAGTGCGTAGCTGGCTACCAGCTATTTAATAAAACAATATATAAAAAAGTGAGTATCTTAAAATAGCATAAAATTAAGTTTTTACAAAATAAGAAAAAAAATAAGCGAAATATAAACTTACGTTCAATGGATGAGCCAAATGTTGCGCACTATGTCGATGCACAAGGGACACGTTCGCATTAATAGCGACCTTCCAACGAACTGTCGTGAAATCGCTGCGTGTGCGCAAATACTTTGCCGGAGTCACGTCTCTTCGCTTGTTTACCTGTCTAGCCAGTCCCACAGATTGACTGGCGGGCGGTCCACTTGATACATATTATGTTGTCAATAACATTCAAATTGAACAAATCCACGCATTTCATTGTTGTTGACAATAAACAATTGTTAGAACTAGTTAGTTTAAGAAGCGATGTAGCCAGGGGCGTAGCTACCGCCGTATCAATTATATAGGGTCACCGGGATAGAGGCCCGGATGTAAGCAAAGATATCTATTCACTCAAACTTTGAAAAGATTTGGCTTATATGAGCTCGGAACACAGTCCCAAACCTTGGTAGTGCGCATTATAAAGGATCCGAAAAAGGGACTTCAGCAAGCTGTGGTCACAAATCGTTGATTGTTGACAAAAAACTATTGTTAGAACCGGTTAGTTTAAGAAGCAAGATTGAATATCTTGGCCACGTGCTTAGGCACGATAGATGTGTGCTCCAATTAATTATTATGGGTAAGGTGGAAGGGAAGAGACTCTATTCCAGTTGACGGCTCAGGAACCAGATCGGTTCAGGAAGTTGACGGCCAACCTTCAGGACTGAAGAGGCACACGGAGGGAGGGAGAGAGAGGGAGAGAAAGAAGCGATGTATGTAGCCAGGGGAGTAGCTACTACCTCAAGCGGGCCTCGTGCTAGCTAGAGGCTCGGATGTGTGTAAACAAAAAATAGTAAAATAATATCCACAATTCCACTTAAATTTTAGGGCATACACTATTTACTGCCTACGAGAATTTAAGAGGCCAACTAAATGCATTGCGTTTAATAACATACTAGCTTTTTAACCCTCAACGTTGGACGCAAAAACTGTGTGTTCTAAAGTCATTGAGTTTATGCTCCGTGATGCAAACAAAGTATATTACAATCAAATGGCACTAGAGTAACTACGTCGTACTGTTAATACCAAAATATCAGTAGTGATTTAAACCGCCATATTTTCAATTGCGCTTCAACCACCGAACAAAATTTTCTGCGAAGGTGCCATATTTCAACAAACAATCTTTGTTATCATTAATTTTATAAGGAAAACTTCTTAGGAATCTTTAGGAATACGTCAGTTTTAATTATAAGATTCACGTATGACTTAACATTAAAATAAAAAGAACCATTTTTTCAAAACTGGTTATTTTGCACAGAAAATAATATATCTACCTAAATCCACTAACTATCCAATGTTGGAAGAACCAGATCTGCTTCTGAATGAGTCTTTTGATAGTAATTCTAAACATGATAGCGATATTCGATCAGCTCTAGTTCAGATTTTTCTTCGGAAGATAGTGTCAAAGATCCAAATTTTCAAGTTAAGGAAGACTGTATTAAAAATGTAAAACTCCTGTCTAAAAAGAGACTAAAATCTGGATCCTCTGGCTTATTATATCAATATATTAGAGAATCGGGCCGTAGTAATTCGACTGCAGACATTTTTTCAAAACGTCAGACCAAGCGAAGAATGTACTACTTTCAAAAATAGAGAAGATAAGTCCACATTTGAAGAGAAACACGAATAACATCTAAAAGAGAAAGGTGTTGCAAGAGCCGAAAAAGAGAAGGCTAAAGGAAATGTTAGGGAGTGTTGTATATTCACATATTTTTATTGAAGTTTTTTTTACATGTCAATTTTTCTATATAGAGAAAGAAATATAAATATTTTAATTAGCCAGTTATAACAACAGGGAGAACCTGGTAGAAGCTATTCTATTTAGTTGGAGTATATTTATAAATAATTTTGTTCGTTTTTTTTTTACATTAGTTATAGTCAGCTATTGGGATAATTATTATTAGCTATGTTTAGGGAAACTTTGGATTTATTTTAAGATTTAGTCATTTAGTCATTTTCGTAAATTACAAGGTGATTTATATTGTATTCTTTAAAATATTTATATACAAACGTGATTAATACATTTTTTTTTGACATGGTGGTTTTGTTCTATATTTAGTATATTTTAATCATTTTTTTATATTCAAAAGCTTTCATATGCATATATCTCCTATAGTATTTGGTTTATTATAAAAGTAAAATAGAAAACAATAAATTATTATTTTTTTCGATTAACTCTCTTGTAAAGATAATTTCGATTTGTGGTACTTTTGAATTTAAGCATATGGTGTAATTGTTGTTTTCCTTAATAAAATAAATAATATTAAGTAGTGACAGTGTATACTACGTTTCGTAGGCGATTCTGTCCTTTGCGAACAAACCGTCATGGAGCCTGTCTGGCGGCAGCAACCACCCCCTTGCAAAAGGCCACTGTGAAATAACAGTACGTTTGCTGTTGTACAGTCAGCGTCAGAAGTAGATGAGCATCTGAAGTAGGCAAATAATTGTTGGCATTTAATTTTTCATTAATATCTACGCAACAACAGATTTCAAATTTATGTGAGCTTCTATGAATTCAAATATATGTACACACCCATATGTCATATATTTCAGTACAAAGGGAAAGTCTTATTTATACAATCCGATCGCCAAAAGTATCTAAGCACTAAAATGTTCAATTATATCTCAACACTTTTTGGAATAACCTTTCAACTCTTTGTATTAAGGTTCATATTTAGTTAATAATCGCCTACTTACATTTGCTTTCATAATACGCTTGAATGACATCAGCACACATCAGTGAGGAATTTTTTTACAACCGAATTCAAAAAAGGAAGAGGTTCTCAATTTGACTATAATTATGAATTGATTTTGATGATTCTTTTTACTTAAGTCGTACTTCAGAGGTGGTCCCAAATAAATTTTATCGAAATAGATTTAGCGCTTTTTGAAAAAAAAAAAAAAAACAAAACAAATACGACTTTAATATTATTCTACCTTCAATCTATATTTTAACTGTCATTACCGATAGTCATCACAGAAATATTAGCCAAAAACAAAGGATATTTGTATGTACATATTTGTAAGGAGCCAACATGATACTACCAGTCGAATGTCATTATTTTCTGTACAACCTTATTTTCATAATTAGGTATACAACTAAGTTGCCAGATCGATTGTCACTTGTCAAATTACCCGTATCTAAGTATTTAAATATAATTGGAAATTAGCTGCAAAAGGGATAGAGATTTTTCGACTTTCGAATGGCATGAGGGCCATTCAAAAAATCTCTATTCTTAATGCTAGTGTAGTTGGCAGCGCACTTGCGGCACCTGTGACGTTGCTTGTGTTATAGGCGACGGTAGCCACCTACTATAAAGTGGACCGTTAGCATGTCTACCATTCCAAAAACAGTAAAATTTTGTCAATTTTAGTTCAGTAATTAAGAATTAATAAACTATTAAACTTATTTTTAAAATTTTTAGTATAAATATATTTAGATACTATTGATCACCAACACACGTCCTAAAGTCCTAAAACAAAGCACGAGGGCCATTCGAAATTTGAAAAATCTTTCGCTCATAACTTCTCAATTACATTTAGATACATCTGACAACTTAGGTAATTATGAAAATATGATCGTATAGAAAATAATGACATTCGACTGTTTAGATATTTTTGACGCGTTGAATGTTCACATTAATTAGAGTACTTTGGAGTGTAGATATAATCGGTCTTCAAAGTGTGTAGTGTTATTTGAGTATCTAGACAGATCCGATATATCTAATGCTGACTGTATCTCTTATCCCACTATAGTAATAGTACTATCGCTATAGTGAGCAGCGCACTTGCAACACCTATGGCTTTGTTTGTGTTATAGGCGACGGTAGCCACCTACCATCAAATAGACCACCGGCCTGTCTGACGTCCTTAAAATTAACAACAACAAAAAAAACCACTTATTGAAATAGGTTATAAAGACAAAATCATATTTCACTTCCTATATATATATATAATATATATATTAATTTAAATAAAATCATCCCTTACATTTATAACAGGAATATTTATGGCAAAATTTTTAATAAAAAAAATTCACTTAAACGTAACTTTACATTCATATACATTGAATATGATCGTCTCGTTCTTATTTTACGACAAGTACCCTCTTACTAATCGCTATTTCTGCTACGCAAGGTGTCAAGCAACATCCCCTAAGCTCAGACCAACTTCAACTTAGTTCAACTTAGCGTTCAAGTATAACGTAACGCAATTTTTTGAAGATTTTTGAACCCAAGTAACGCGCTGTATCGTTTTTCTGTATTGCGTTACGCAATAATCGAACGTCCCCTTAAGTAAGTGATACAATATGTTACAAAGTAATGCTTCGCCGAACCTATGTAAACATACTAATCTCTCCGTTCGGTATAAAGGTACAAAAGAAACAGGACTATAGCACCACTTGGGGAAAACTTGGAAAACTCTCAAACTCCATCGGTTCGGGGAGACACCACTTCTAGACATTGGCAACACTGGCACTATTCTCAAATAAAACTTTTGGCTTAAATATCTAGTTACCAGGTCATAAAATTCCAAAAAAAACACAAATAAACTTAATATTTAAGCCATCGCCAATCACTATAAAAAAATCACTCTAAAAATGTCATAATTTAAATAAAATAACTTTCTTTAATTTTTTTTAGGAAAAATAGTATCAAATTATTTTAGTCATAACATTATGTTAAAGTTGTAAAGTACAATAATTTTTTTACACTATTTGAGGATACTTTTTTTGGTAGATTTGCAAATAATTACTTTGGATCCAATGTCGCTATTTTTAACAAAATAATCCAAATATTTTCAAACAATTAAAATCTACCTTCATAGAAATGAATCGTTAAATGCATTGCTAAGCGTAAAACTCGAGACGCTGGTTCCAATTCAGCAAATTTTAATTTTACTAAAAAATTGACCAAATCACAACAGAAGAAATACTTTTGTTTTTCACTGTGGTCTTTTGTGGTATTTTGGTTACAGCAACCACATTGGCTGCCCCATTTTCTGCGAAACACAGTGTACCTTGCCACTACTGATGCTAAATCTGTCATTTAGCCTGAGTATCAGCTGAATAAGATTCTCTCCAAAGGCCACTTTGCGATGGTATTATTATTTAAAAATCCTCCCAAATTGTTTATTATTATTTTAAAAAAAAAGGACTAGTGAAATAATAAATATTTACTTTTAAATTAGTTTCAAAAATTAAGTAAAAATTTTTATTACTTAAAAAAAGTGGCCTATAATAAATGTTATTGTCAAAATTTGTTAAACTGCCCAAAATTCAAGTTGATTGGCGATGGCCATTTTGTAAAATAAGAAACTCAAAACTATAAACAAGTATTCCTGAGATTAGGTCCAAAAAAATAGTGCCAATATATATCGCACCTAAATTCTCTTGGAAACCCAAAAAGATCAAAGACTCGTTTAATGTGTGTTGCTAGTGTTAAAATATCTATTCAAATTCAATTCAAGATTTAAGTCAAAATTGGTAGAAAATAAAATCAAAACTAATGAGTAGATATATATAATAAATAACCTATTGTATAATTGTTTACCTTAAAAATACAGTAAAGTAAAAAAATATTGTACCCGTTAAAACATTACTATCGTATATATTACTAGCTACACGCTCCCGGCTTCGCACGAGTTCTAAATAAAAACTATCCTATCTTTTAAGTTGGACCAAATTACATATAGTTACGAAATTTTATCAAAATCGGTTCTGTAGTTTGGGAGTTCATCGCGGACAAACAACGTGACACGAGATTTTTATATATATAGATAAGGATATAGTCATATTATCACATATGACTAAGAGATTCTTTGTCCAAACATTATTGAAGGTAGTCATTTCTCAATGAAAGCCTACATTTATGTATGTTTTTCTTTTTTTCTCATTTACTATAGCCAACAACGTTCTCCAAGTTTTCCATATCAACGGTCAACATAATATGAAAATTATGTTTTTTTTTCCAAAAAAAATCGGTTTTCTTTGGAATTTTGATAAAAAAGTAGGCATATAAGATTATTCCTATATTTAAATGCAATGTTGTGTAAAAATTTCAAGTCAATCCGTCGGCTACGAGTTTTCGAGTATTTTAAGCATACACAAAACAACATAACATTTTTTTACATATATCTATATATATAAAAATCTCGTGTCACGATGTATGTTCGCGATAAACTCTGAAACTACTGAACCGACTTTGATCAAACTTCATAAGTATCTGTTATTTGGTCCAACTTAAAAGATAGGATAGTTTATATCTTATTTTGTTTATTATTTTTTTTTTGCAAATTATATAATATTATTAACATAGCGCCATCTGTTATTATCTGCGAGCTCCATAAGGTTCTCATAGATGGCGGTTTAAAGTAATTTATCGGCTGGATTGCAAAAAAGCACCCCGGCCGAAGCCGGGAGCGGGCCACTAGTTATATATATATATACAGATTACATACAAATTTCTATATGTAAAGTAAAATTGCAATGTTTTTTTTAATATTTCCATTGAGAATATCACTGTAAACTGACTGACTTAGAGAACTACTAAGAACCGATAATATCAATGAAAATATTCATCAAAATCAAAAAACCCCCCAAAATAAACAACATTTTTGAATTCTAACGAGCCTTTGAACTATTGTGTTTTCAAGAAAATGTAAAATAAATAAATAAACATTTAAAAAAAAACCACACAGCCCTCTTTTGCGTTATTCAAATTTAAACCTTTGTGTACAAATTTAGGCACAATTTACCAAAATGTACTCCGTTTCATTGAGATATATAAAAAAAAGATATATTCTTTTAAATAACTTCTCAAAATATGAAAATCATCATAAAAAAGAGAATATTTTATTTATTTATTGTTTTATAGGTGTAAATTCGTGCACACAATCTATTTTTTTTAAACATTTTACTAATTATAAATGTACATAATTATATATATTATATATCTCTTTGATTGATATATTTATAATATATAAAAATCACTAATAAAATTAGCCATACACATACATACATACACACGTACATAATACAAAAACACAAAACTTCCTCGCACATACAAAATGTGAAAAGTGTCATCCGTTCGGCATTCAGAATGTACAACATTTTTAAATAAAAAAAATTGCCTAAACAATCTCACTTTAACACTAAATTAAAAAATAACACAGATTTGGTGAAAGCATTTTGTTTTGATGTTCAAATGTGACTGAAAATCCAAAACCATAGAAAAAAATATAGGTGTGCTATATTTTCTACAGTTTTGTGAGTTCACATACTCAATATTTTTTCACATTATAGTCTCAAAACATCTTTAGAAAATAGGTGAAGTTCAATTGGGCACTGCCAATCTCTTAATTTAGGTGAGTTTTTGGCTAAAATCAAAATTTCTGGCATTTCATTGGTAAAATCGTCCTTTTCATTGCTGGAAACGCACCGAGATTGGCCGTACACAGACGAAGAATAAATAAATATATCCATTTCTGACTACTCCTATAGGATAGGAGGATATAATCCTAACGCAGCTATAAATCGGGCAAGCAAGCCTGTTCAAACAAGCACAAGACTTTGTGTATCAGTTCGTACTGTTCAGAGTTTTGCACCATACCGCCCCTATTCAACCTCATGTTGCACACGATCCCTAAAATGTCCACTTTGTGCTCGTTGCTCAACTGTTTTATGCCATTTATGATGGCTATCAAGCACCCGGTCCTTCCTATTCCAGCGGAACAATGCACTATTGTCGGCGGAGAGTGATTCTCTCCGGAGAAATCCAACGGAGTGTTCAAAAACACCTCAGCCTCGCACGGAGAGGTTTGACCTTCGTGCGGTGGAAAGACGAACTTGGAATCACTGCGAGGACTTCCGCACTTGCACTTGTCCTCTTCTATTTCACTTTTCTCACTAAAATCCAACTTTTTATCCCTGATCACGTCCAAACTTAGGTTCAACAGAGCGTTCACGTCTTTAGGACACTTGTGATCGGCCCAATTGTGAAACCAGTAATGGTACACTGTTACGCTGTAATCCACGCATTTAGCACAATCACTATTGAGTTCTAATTTTTCACTAAAACATTCACTTTTTTCACTATTTACACTTTTGTAAATTTCACTGTCTTTCGATGTTTCCACTGCAACGTGCACTTCGTAGCCCACATTCAATTTTCTTATAGTATACCCAGGTTTCTTGATCATACCAATATTCTTTATGGTGAATTTATTCTTAAAGTAATCCGTCGAGTCTAAACATTCCGTATACTCTTGACTGTCAAAGGAAATTTCTTCGTTGAGTTCCAGCGGAAAGTACTTTTCGCATTTCTGACGACTGTTCTCAATGAAATTTGTGAGCATCACAATCTTCTGGATGCCCGAGGAGGGCTGAGGGTCTGGAGGTGACTGGCTCCTAAACTCGGTGCTGTTCTGATGGACCATCAACCAGAAATCGTAGATGGTATTCGGAAGGGGACCCTGGGTGGCTATGTAGCAGTTTTTCGTATATTCCAGGCCCTGAAAAATAATATTGCTAGTTTAAGTGAAAGCATGATGAAATAAGATATTAATGTGACTGCAGAAATTTTTAATGCCATTAAAACGCCGCTACCCAAAATAAATAACAAAATATGTTAAAGGTGTCAATATCAAACTAACTTAGACCGCCATCTGTTAGTGGAACTTTACACCCTTTATTTTATATTTAAAAAAACATGCAATTTGCAATATAATTGAAATTAAAAAAACTATCCTATCTTTTAAGTTGGACCTAATTACAGATAAATACGAAATTTTATCAAAATCGGTTAAGTAGTTTCAGAGTTTATCGCGAACATACATCGTGACGCGAGACTTTTATATATATAGAAATAAAGACTAGTGGACGGAGGCGGAGACGTCTGCTGGGCCCTAAAAATATATATTTAAAAACCTTCTTCATTTAACGCTCTTTCAATTAGTGAAAACCGCAAAAATATCCCTTGGGTGTTTCAGCAGGAGTTAACAAATATACAGACAGATATGCTTAAATTCATACTATCTAAAATGTGGGCCACCCTTTAAGAAATTTTATTATCCTCAATAGTGTGTTAATACCTTAATAAAATTGGCATTTATGTATCCTTCCATTGCTGTCCCCGCTTCTGGCTTCAATATAAATCTCGAGTGTTCGTTCGGTAGAATAGTTTTGTATCTATTCTTCGGATGCGACCCTGAAACTATCGGTTTCTCTTGGAAATTCGTCGGCATATCCCAAAACTCCTGATGGAGATTCCTGAGCAACATCTTCTGGTACTCGGAGCAGGGTTGCGACGCAACCGGATCAGGAATCGCCATCTGAGGATTGTCCTTCGACATATCGGACTTCGAGTCCACTCGACCAGAACAACAGTGCTGGCCTTCAGATGTACTGTGACATTTCACTTTAGAATAACCATTTTGGAAGACATTGTTCAAATGTTTCAACTGCTGCCTTGTCAGGACGCTTGACGCGTTTTGCAAATGTTGCATATTCGCCAAATATAGTCTGAAATCTTCAGAAGTGCTCTGAGGACTCAGAGGTTTGGTCGTTATGTTCCTTATGAAGCCTTGTTGAGGTTGTTCCTGGGAGCCAAACGCATATATAATCTCATTCTCTTGATCGCCACACACGTAAGTCAAGTTTCTCGGGTAATCGTGTTCCGCATTGTACGACGATGACCAGAGATTATCGTGTGATCCAAAACCGACTTTATTCTCGCCAATACGTAATCTCAAGCGGTTTTTATAAGATTTGGGCAAAAGATTCTCTGTGCTCAGTGATTTTCTATGCTTATGCGGCATTTCTTTGAGATTAGGCCCAATCATGGACACATCTACGTCCAAATCTCTCGGCTCCTGTGGTATGTTCAGAGTTAAGGAAGTATTCGAACTCCGTCTCTCCAAAATGCCTTTGCGAGGTTCAACGGGAGGATTGTCTATGCTTTGGTTGCTGTTGAACCTACTCAGATTACATGTTGAACCGTTGAGATTGTAGTTGGACACGCTCAGCCCACGATTTACCGATAATTGAGGATTCGATGTATTTATGTTCAGAGTTAGGGATGTGTTTGAACTGCGGCGTTCGAGCAACCCTTTCTTTTGCCCGAATTTCGCTTCTTTATTTAGAGAACTATTGCTCGAATGTCGACTGAGATTGTTCGCCGACAATACGTTGATGTTTAACGATAAGCTGTTGTTGGATCCTCGCCTTTGCAACAGACAGTTTTTAGAAACTTCACTGGGTATATTTGCGTTTGACGTACAAATCACTCTGGTAGTTGGTGTCAAGTGTTGCTCTGGGTTCTTTAGGGAAGCATTAGAGTCCCGTCTTTCCAATGACAGCTTCTTTTGTCTACAATCAGAGTTGAGGCTGAAGTTTGATATGCTAGTTCTGACCGTTGACAGATTGTGACAAGAAGCGCCGGCGCTGTTTAGAGAACAATTCGAGCTTTGTAGGCTGTGAGTGCTCAACATTAAACTTTGGTTTGAATTTCTTCTGTACAACTTCTTTACGAACTTTTCATCCTCGGCACTCGGCTCGAAATCGTCCGACGGAATACCTTCGGGCAACGTTTTCAAATTGGTACTAGAAACGCTCAGATTTTGCTTGTAATTGAGCAAATTTGAACCGAGCATTTGACTATTGTCGACGTGATACCTGCTTTCGGCTCCAGAAATATTTATTTCGGGAGCATTCTCGAAATCCGTCATGTTCTCATCGAAGGAGCCCATCGTTCGGGATCCCAAGCGGGAAGGTCCCGGTTGGTAAAGCATTAGGCTTGCGTGATTTTCCCTCAAATATATACCGCTGTCTTGAATCTTCATGTACTGGCGACGTTGTTCCGTCGAATTCTGGATGGAACAGTATCCCACTTTCGAACCGACAAATTCGTGTCTGATATTCTTTTGTGCCAGTATTCTCTTGAGTTGCCGCTTGGGAGTATTCGGCACTGACACGGAATTTTGAGGCACTTCCAATGTCTTCTTCTG
This sequence comes from Synanthedon andrenaeformis, assembly GCA_936446665.2. Taxonomy (NCBI): domain Eukaryota; kingdom Metazoa; phylum Arthropoda; class Insecta; order Lepidoptera; family Sesiidae; genus Synanthedon; species Synanthedon andrenaeformis. Next base: position 108,650 of record OW387804.2, on the reverse strand, counting down.
AGGCAACGAGAGGTTCACAGTTTCGGAAGAATCCAACGAAGTAGCCTTGACTTTCAGGGTTGGTGTTTTGACCTTCTTCTCTTCCGAGTCTGTGTATAGTTTCTCAAATTCCAAAACTCTCTGCTCTAATTCTGTGTCGCGTTTCGTTAAGTCTATGGTGAGGTTGCGCAGGTTTTTTCCCTTGCGTTTCGTTTGCGATTCGGCGGTGGTGGTCGCTCCCTCGTCCGAAGTCACAGTTATTTCGAATTCCTTGGGCGAAAATCTCGGCATATCCAAGAAGGACTGAGTGTCCGAACTCTGTCGCAAACACTTCTTCTGTTTTAAATCCGGTGATTTCGGTTCGTCGTCTTCAAAGTTCTTATCCTTTTGTTCGTCATCGAATTTAAAAATTGGTCGTTCGTTTGTCGGTGTTTTCGGATACCTCTCTATGCTTTCGCATGACGTGCTCACTTCCTGATTCTTGTAAGCTTCGTTCATTTGGTCCTTCATCTGTTTCGCTATAGGCAAACCCAGATTATGTTCGATGATTTTTGCGTTATCCGAGTCCAAGGATATCGACTTGAGTCTTTGTCTCCTCGCTTGCAACGTGCTCGCGTGGCTCGGAGTTATTTCACTATTTTCGGTATCGCTTTTTGGTTCCACTTGTAGCAATTCAAATTTGGCACAACACGAGTCTACCACATCCGCCTCGCACTCTTTCTTATGCTCCTCGAGATTTTCATCGCATGTGGTGATATTTAAATGTACACTCCTGTAATTCGTATCGCAACTATTGTGTCTTCTGTACTTTTTGGCATCCTTGTCGGCGGGCGGAGTGAATCTCTCCCTCTCCAACGAATTTCTGCCTCCGTACCTTCTTGGCCTGGGAGACCTTCTCGCGGCACCGTCTTCGCTCACGGCAACGTGATCGAATGTAAAATAGTTTTCCTTGTTATGACTGTGAACTTTAGGACTCGGTCTGGCGCTGAGCACTCTGGGCGAACTCGGCTTATCAACTCCATTACTTCTGTTCAAATGGTCGCTTAGAGCTCTCGGCGATTGTGGCACTTCCGTTTCCCGCGGTGTTTCCGGAAAAAACTTTGGAGAACGAACTGTATCGTAATACACCGATTTGGGGGATGGTTCCGCAAAAAATGCCGGCGACACTGTCTCGGGAGGCGTAAAGAAACGCGGCGAACTCAAATGGTCGGCTAAGAGTTTGGGTGAAAATTCAAAACGCGTCGATTTCTCTTTGGCCGAACTGCATTCTAAGACGCGCGGCGAGTTTTGCATCTCCAATCTCTCCTGTCCCTCCAAATGTGTGTTCTCATTGACACTGCACATGTTCAATCTTGTGCTTACAGATCTGAACCTCCTCAGATTGCCTGACGACGCTTCCGACTGCCGATCGCCGGTCTCTTTTGGCGACATCATCACTCTATCGCTCATCTCCCTGTCGGAACCCGAAATCGCTTCCACTTTATTCAACGCTTCCGTGTCGAAACCGAAAACTTCCGTTTCACTCGTGGCGCCGACCACGAACGGCGATTTGTCGTCTTTCTCCAAAGACGGAGATCGGGTGGCGCTACACTTCCTCGCTCTTGACTCTTGATTCAAATCACTTCCTAACTCGGAGACGATTGAGGCCAACGGGCGAGGAATCGTCGAGGAATATTTGCAGTCGTACGGTCTTTTGTGCATCCACTGTTCCGGTAGTGGTAACTTCGGTATCCCTTTGGGCTCCGCCTCCGCTTGCGAGGTAGAACTGGGTCCCGGTTGCGGTTGAGCCTGTGGTTGAGGTTGAGTGGTACTCTGTGCACTGTGGTTGTTCTGTGCGATTGTCGTCTGTGTCGAGTTCTGCACTATGACTATCTCCGGCGGTTGTGTTATTGGGAGGTTCGCGGGGGTGGAACGCAGCGCGGGGGGGAAGGAGGGGACGCGCAACAGCTGAGGGGGGCGCGGAGGAAACGCCGCCTCGCGGACAATGTGCACCTGAAAATCGAAACGTACCTTCGTTAATAATCTCAATTTAGTCGCTACAATTGTTTTTATGAATACCGGCAATAGATGGCGCTAATCAAAATATTTTGAAATTTCTGATTTTTATGGAGATAATGTTCGACAGTTTACAAAACGCGTGAAATCAATTCACGGAACAAATTATATGTTCCTTCGTTAAAATCTTTCAATTTAGTCTCTACAATTGCTTTACTGGAAGCCGGCAACAGATGGCGCTAAACAAAATATTTCGTTATTTTTGAGTTTATAGCACGTTATAATGCACGAAAGAAACCAATGGATAGTAAGTTACTATACAAATGGCTAAAAAACAAATAATAATGACATATTTATTTATTTCAACAAATTACAGCAATTTAATTTTAAGACTAGATAGATCATAATTTTAAAGCCAGCATCATTTTAAAAATTATAAAAGAAATTGAAAAATATTCCAACATTTGGAGGTAACGGAAAAAAAAATTTTAGGCTTACTGATTTTAGATTGTTTTGAATGGACCAGTCTATTAAGTCAATGTATAATTTAACAATAAATTTTTCCATATCTGCTTGACAACCTATTGAGGCTACTTCGTACCCTTTAATGCGCACTAAGCAAATTATTAGTAACGAGTTAGCAAAATAGCATTATTACTCATGTCCCAGGTAAAATAAAAACACACACACTTGCCAACTAAAAGCAGGTAACTCATGTTCGGTGCTTACTCATCATGACTCGGCATTGTCAGGGATGGAAATCAATATCAGATATGTTTGTAAATATGTATGTATGTACTTATACCAGCAGTTATTAATATAATTCAAACTATTATTATTATTTTTTAGGAAAACAATCACACCATGTATAGTAAAAATAAAGAGTAATAAATTACTAAAAAAAAAGAGTAACAAACACGTTTCCGTCGATTTTACTACCACACAACTGAGCGGTAAGATGTTACATAATAAAATCTTGGTTGAGGTATCAAAACAATCATGAGTATGAGTGAAAATGAGTGGTTAGTTAGATGAAGTGAATGGTGGACCTTATGTTGTGCTGAGTGGCGTCGACTTCGGCAGCGCAAGGCCAGCGCCAGCGCAGCGGCGGCCAGCGCGCCGCACCACGCCCCCCACCACGCGTCCGCCCCCCACATCACACCTCACATCTGCCCAACATCACCACACATCACATTCATGGACAAATACTCCCATCAACAACCTCCCAACCTTCCATTAACAATCTGCTGCAACTATGGATTTCACACAAAACACTACGAACTTTATGGAACATTTCAAAATGACATAGCATGAACTCTGTCATCTGTCAATCAAAACCAACCAAACATTTGTTTAAACGTCATTTAAAGTCAACACCTTGGAGTTTAAAATGAATAGTTGAACTTGGTTGTTACTACCTTTTACCACTGACGTGTGAAGGCAAGACTCTGCCATGATTCCATTTTAGGCCTACTTTTTATGTGCCACTTTGGCATTTGTCATGCAAAATCCATACTTGTAGTACTTTGATGCTTCCCATCAACACTAACTTGGAGATGTTGACTCCACTTCAAGATAGGTGGCTACGGTCACATATAAGACAAGCAACACCACAGGTGGTGCAAGTGCACTGCCATCTAGGGGTTTAATTTTCGGCAAGGTCAACTTTGGAAATAAACTTTTAATAATTGGCTTTGGTCTAGATTTGGAAAGTAGTGGCAGACAGACACATTTTTAGATATTATTTTGACAGTAACTAGTTATTATTCTACTTAAGGAAGTGGCTACCGTCGCTTATAACACAAGTAACACCACTTGTGCTGCTGACTACAGGGGAATACAGGGCTGGGCCTACAGCAGCCCGTATGGCGGCAGTAACCACTCCCTTACAAAACAACACAGTGAAATAACAGCATGTATGCTGTTGTGTTTTGGTGAATGAGTAACGGAGCCCATTTCCCTATCCCTTCTCAATAATCATCATTAACCTACTGTTTGGTCTACAGTGATCATGATACATGATACATTAGATCGGCAGTGCATACAGCACCTGTGGCTTGTTTTGTGACTGTAGCCACCTGTTATCAGATGGACTGTCAGACTGTCTGATGACATTAACATAAAAAAATACCCCTAAAAATATAGAGCATTCATTTCACTTGTAACAATTAATTCTCATATGTATTTTATTTGTACAATTAAGATTAAATTACTAAACTGAAATGATTTTTTTTTGTTTTTCAACATTCATCTAAACAATCAATAGTAAATGAATATGTTCAAGACTTTTACAACCAATTACAATGTCATTAAAATTTCGTAAACAATAAAAATAATCCAATTTTTTATCATATCCGATGATTAGATTGTGTTTTTAAAAGTTCAATTGAGTATTATGACCCTTTTAAGCAAGGCCACAGCCTACATATCTTTTTGGATTTGATGAAAACAACATCCCAAATTTACTACATACTAATATAATCCCTATTAATGGGCATTAGAGTGTTCATTTATGCGATGGTCTGTGCCAAAACTACGTTTTCGCGTGAAACGAAATATTGTTTCACTTATTTTTAGAATTTCAATGACAAATTTACTATATATATTTTTAATGTTTAATCTATTTTATGTTAAAACAAATAACATATTAACAATATATCAATGAATTAGTGTGTACTGGATGTCTACACATCTGTAGACCTAATAAATCGTGTAAAGAAATAACAACTTCGTATTCTATTTAAGGGTGCTGACATACTACGCGTTTTAACTAACAGACCGTCATTGAGACATAATCCAATGGTTATACAAAATAATTTCACAGTAATTACTCTTATAAGAGTTAGACAATGATCATCGAGGCTCTAAATTATAGTCTTAGATTCGTATTGGGATCTAAAAAGCAAAATTGGAGATATAATCTACTTAGATGAGATGGTAACATGACTGACTGTTCGAATAGGAAATTCTCGTTAATTTCACGCTTCTATTGTTAGATTATTACACAAAAAAAAACTAGAAAGATGCATTGTGCTAAACAAGAGAATAAAATGCAGTCAAATGCATCGAATTCACTTACCGTACATTTATTTTAACGAAGATACTGCGCTAGCTGTAAAATCATCCAGCATTTAGCAGTTGTGCTGAAATTTACACAAAACACAAACTAGTAACCACCGATCACGAGCACTGTTATTAAATAGCTTGTTAAAGGTTGTTTTCGATTAAAAATCACACGTTCTGGGTGTTTGCAATCGCCTCGTATGCTTTGACGTTACGTGAGTCGGCCATTTTTCTTCTCTGATCAACAAAAGCTGAGTGTTGCCACATCTAACAAAATATTTACCCGAATTTTTAATACCTCAGAATTATAAAAAAAAATTAGTACCAACTGGAGTCCGCATTGAAAAATAAAAAATATAACGCCCGACAAAATATAAGCGATATAACACTTGACGCACTTTTGCTAAGCATTGGATCTTTATTTTTAGTTAGCTGGTGCCCTATTGAAATACTTATCCTATGTCCATCCTCGAATTCTATTCTAACTAATGGTAAAGGATTTTTGAAATCGGATGAATTCTACATACATGTAGGATTACTCATTACTCGCTGATAATGTAGCTTTCTATATGTAAAAGAATTTTTAAAATCGGTCTACTAGTTTTTGAGTTTATTCATTAAATCATACAAATCTTCTCTCCCTATAATATTACTATAGATAGGTACCTATCAATTAAATGATAGAAATTGTATAAAATGATTGATTAAACGCGATTTCTAGTAATTTATTTAGTTTCCGAAGATTTCATAAAAGAACTATAGAAAAAAATCTCTGTTAAAAAGGTTAAAAGTTTTTCAAACTCCACTAATTTGTGCAAAATGTGAGAACAACATGGGAGTCGTGTAGCTGCCGTGCAGCGTAGTTGAGGGTTGAGTTGAGGTTCCATTGAGGGCTGGTATGCACATGCGCCGTTAGCAACCCGCCACCGAACTAGGGCACTAGGGCATCGACTGTCCCTGCCAGCCAGCTAGGTCACTTCTGCATACGTACATAAATATTTGCTCACTATGTAGGTCGACGGTCGATATCATTTGCAACAACAATGAATTAGGTGTACCTACATACCTAGGTATCTAATAAGGTTACTCACAGATTTCCATGGCTCCCTAACATTTAACAATACTCTGATTTGTATTGCAGATTTATTTATGGTAAGGTCGACAGTCTACTTGATGGTAGGTGGCTACCGTCGCCTATAACACAAGCAATGCCATAAATGCTACAAGTGTGCTGTCGATCATAATAATTATGACGAGGATAGGAGCTCTGACATCCCTTACTCACCAAAACACAAAAGCGCACATTTTGCTGGTGATTTTCTGTAAGTGATTACTGCTAGATCCAACTTCAAAGATCAAAGTCATAGATACCTATAAATATTTTCAAACAGATTATATATTATATATATTATATATTATATATATCCAAAACATTAAAAAAAGCTATAAATAGTGCTAAAAAAATTCAATACATTAATAAATTAAAACATTCAAATAACAAAATAAAAACTATGTGGCAAATTATAAATGAGAGAACAAATAAAATATATACAAAAGAAAAACGTAATATAACATTAAAAATAAATAACGTGATAAGTTCAGATCCAAAACAAGTCGCTAATTATTTCAATAACTTTTTTGCTTCAATTGGTGAGCTCCATCCTGAAACGACAGCAGACGGCGGTGCTCGAGGTCGCCCTGTTCTCCAACCAACACAAAACACCATGTATTTGAGCCCAGTTGATTGTCTCGAGGTACATAAAATTATAAAAAACTTAAAGAATAAAAAAAGCCACGGCATAGATGAACTTCCACCTAATTTAATAAAAGAATGCGCAGATGAACTAACCTGTCCATTCACAATATTAATAAACCAATCTTTTAACGAAGGCTCTTTTCCATTACAATTAAAAAAGACAATCATAAAACCTGTTTATAAAAAAGATGAAAAAACCAATCCAAGTAACTATCGCCCAATTGCCCTTTTGCCAACTGCATCAAAAATTTTCGAGAAAGCCATTTGTAATCGCGTTAGTGAATTTTGTGAAAAATACCAAATATTTGACGATTGCCAAAATGGCTTTCGAAAAAACCGCTCCACAGTTTTAGCAGTATACAAGTATATAAATGAAGTTGTCAAAATATTAGATAATAAACAATATGGTGTAGGCATACTATTAGATATGACAAAGGCATATGATAGAGTACAACATAATATACTATTAAATAAATTATACGGGCTAGGCATTCGCGGCTCAGCCCACAAATGGTTTGCTTCGTATCTAAAGGATAGACAACAATTTGTTGAGATCGAACACTATGATACTTTTACCAAAGATATCTTAAGCGTGCGCTCTAAATGCAAAACAGTAAATGCATCAATACCACAAGGAAGTGTCGTTGGATGTCTATTATTTTTAATATATATCAACGACCTTCCTAAATCTACAGAGGATACGTGTGTCTTATTTGCTGACGATGTATCCTTATTAACCTCATGTCAAAGCAATTCCGATATTTATGAAAAACTCCAATTACTTCTTGACAAAACTTCACACTGGTTGAATGATCATAATTTAAAAATAAATTTTTCTAAAACTAAAGTAATAACTTTTCATCCTCATCAAAAAACTACATTAAATTTAAAACTCGATTACAATGGCACAACTTTAGAATCTGTGAAAGAATTTAGATTGCTCGGTATAGATATAGACACCCACTTGAATTGGAAAGCGCATATCCATAGAATGAAGTCTAAACTATCGAGCTTCTCATATGCATTACGCGAAATTAAAAAGACTACAAACATAGAAACAGCAATAACAACATATTATGCGTATGCGCACGCCTGGCTAAGTTATGGTGTTATTCTGTGGGGTAACAGTACAGATGTAGCCTCTTTATTCACCCTTCAAAAAAAGTTAATCAGAATCATAGCAAATATAAAACAGATTAATAGCTGTAGACCATACTTTCTCGAATATAAAATATTAACTCTGCCCAGCTTATATATTTTGGAGATGTGTAAATTTGTCCGAAAATATAAACAATTTTATACAAAACGTGAAGACTTACCATACAAGTATACACTACGACATAAAAATGATTTAATATTACCAACATCACGATTAAAACTAAATTCTTCAAATACCTTCAGTTCTTCTATAAAAATATATAATAAATTACCAGATAATTTAAAAAAAGAAAACAATAATATCATATTTATAAAAAAATTGAAAAAAATCCTAAATAGTAAATGTTACTATAATACAAATGAATATTTTGAAGATCATATAATTATTTAATGTAAATATATGTAAATATTATTTATTTTTAATCTAAAATTTAATTTAAATAAAATAAAATATTTTTTAACTTATATATAATTTACGTTTCCTCTCTCCTAGTCCCTTAAGTTGCATGCCCGACAGGGTCCATAATACTGGTCTTTTATATATTTTTTAACATCTTTGTATATACATTATGGTTTAGCAATAAATGAATTGAATTGAATTGAATAGGTACCTATTTACCTACAATTGTTAGATATTGAAGTGAAGGATTTCCTGGTGTATAATTATTTAGAGGTACCTAGCATACCTATTTACACGAAGGCAGGATAGCCTAGTTAATTAAGTTTAACATTTTAAAAGTACAAAAAGGCAAGTCAAATTACGTACCTGTGTAAGGTTCTACAGATGCCTTTTTAATATTTTCCTAGATTTCACAAATCTAAATCAAAAACCTGTTCATTTTCATCGTCGGAATTCAATCTTTTGAAGAAGACTCATTTTCCTCTGTATTAATTATCATGTGATTTTCAGGTTCGTTTGTTTTAAATTTATTTTCTTCCAACTGACTAAACGAAATATTCTCTTATAAGGACCTTCTTAATATAACATTATTAAAGAAACGGTATGAATCTTTTCAGGTATACCCGTATACCTGTTTATTAATTACTGCCTTGTTGTTTTTGTATTATGTTTGTGTCTTTGTTTAGTGTGCAGTGATTATCTTTGTTCTTTTCTTTCTTTCAAATCGTTCTTAGAATCTCCACAAACGTACCCATATCTATAACTATAGTATTCATCTATATGTAGAATGGCATTCAGATAGGAAATAACCTAACCGTTTGTTTGTAAACAGCACTTCGATGTAGTGTTTTCGTTAGTTTAAAGCAGTTATTACACTTTTAAATTTGTAGGAAACCAATTTATAGGAACCTAAGTAGTGAACTAGTAATCACACTACACTAAATTGATTTCTAAATCGAAGACATAGAATTGAAAATAGATAAAATCTAAATTGGATCCAATCTGTTCTAACTGCGATTACACTTTCCAATTTCTTAAATTGGAATCCTTCAAATTGTAAAGTGTGATAACTGCTTTACACCTTTCGATTTCCTAAATTGTTTTCCTACAAATTGAATAGTGTAATAACTGCTTTAAAATGCCACAAACTGTTTACAATGTATCTATCTAAAAGGGCCATTACACTTTACAATTTCAAGGATTCCAATCTAGGAAATCGTAAAGTGTAATCGCAGTTAGAACAGATTGGATCCAATTTAGATTTTATCTATTTTCAACTCTATGTCTTCGATTTAGAAATCAATTTTGTGTAGTGTGATCACTGGGTTCACTACTTAGGTACCTAAATTGGAATCCTTGAAATTGTATAATGTAATAACCGTTTAACCAACACTGCAGATTCTCACCCATGACATGACCTGCCATGAATCACCAGAAACCCAGAAACTTCATTAGCTTCACGATTGCGCCACATTGGCTTAAAATATGATTCACTAATTGCAAAATATTAATTAAGATAATATATCAATTATAAAATATTATTCTTCCTGGCCCGTGGCCTACTTACGTGATCCATTTTGGCGACCTTTAGCCTTTAGCTTAATCGTTATTATACCTACCAATAATTGTTTATTTTATTTTTTATTTGCTGAATATAGGCAATTACAATAGTTTTTAATACAATTTAGTATTTAATACAGTTCATTAATTACAAATTAAAAAACAATTAATTAACAATTGAAAATTAAGAGAGAGAAAATATTATACATGATAGTATTCGTCTTTATCGTTGTGACGACGCGATGATGGCGCTAATTTTTTATATTTTAAGACGATCCGTCGGGAATATAAACATTTTCTAGGATATCCCATTTATATGTTAATCCAAGTAATAAACTAAGTATTTTATTCAAATTAGTTTTGCGTGCAAGAGTAACAAACATCCATCCTCACAAACTTTCACGTTTTATTTGTAAGATGTTATGGAATGAATCTAGTGACTCAGAAGTCCTGGGTTCGATTCCCGGCAGGGGTAGCTAATTTTGGAAATAAACTTTCAAAATTCTAAGAACAAGAAAAACAAAACATTTTAAACTTTTAAACCTAAACTTAGTTATACTTTTTTCAATGTGATATAACATATGTAATTTAACCATTTAGCCTTTTCGTGTCTATTTATACGACAAATTTCTCTACTTGTATAATTTTTATTTTTAAATCATTGTCTTGCTTTCTTTTATAAAATAAATAAAAAATAATTACGAGTCAGGCTCTAGGGGCACAACTCCTACAAAACCAACCACCCTTTAAGGTTTCAAATGAAATAAAATATCCAAACATTATTTGTTTTGAAAAAATGGCTAGAAAAATAGCATATAGAAATTTTTAATATAAGGTTTGGTTTGGTGAATTACTTACGAAAAAAAACGACATTGGATAATTATAAAAAACAGTTTTATTTATTTATATATTTATATACTTACATAATGAGCATTCGAAATTCACATTTATTTCCTTTTACATATTGTACTTAACTTACATAATAAAATGAAGCTTGCAAAGCATTTTTTCAACCTCTATTAGTTTGTTAGTCAAATTAGCTACGCGATTATTGTCAAAATATTTTGTTCAACGCCATCTGTTGTCTATTGTTTATTAATAACAATGTCTCTAAACCTTTATTACGTTTGTCTAGACATTTTATTACCTATTTAAATGAAACTATTTTAGTGTCACTTGAAGAATATATTGTATATACAGGGTGGTATTTTATAACCGCATCTAGAGGGAAAATTGCAATTTTCACTCGTACATTTTTTTCGTTTGTTTTTATTTTAAAAAGCAAAATTTCATTAAAATATTTTTGAAAATACTCCAGCCTCACCCGTGAATTTCAATTCACGGTTTAAAATCCGAAAAAATAACAAATCTCTCTTTCACACACACCATGTAAAAGGGAAAACCATGAAATCTAAACTTATAAATCCAATGAGACACTTATGTTAGTGCCTAAGTAATTAAAAATTATCTTTGACGTCACTTACTTTGAGGATTTACTCTTGTATCGACCCTAAAGAGATATATGTTCTTATGTCATATACATATATAAATAATGTTTGTATAAAATAAGAATGAAAAGATGTCATCGTCAATTAAATCGTGCCTATATATTAATTTTTCTACATTTTTCAATGTTTTTCAGTTTGCTTAATAAAATTATTTAATAATCCTCCAGCCGCCAGAGTCGGATTTATCCGACAATTATTTTCGTATCCATTTCGCCATACATATACGATAAATTCCTCTACTTGTATATTGTTTATTTTTAAATCATTGCGTTGTATTCTCTTAATTTTTTTTCAATTACGAGTCAAGAGCTAGGGGCACACGACAACCCCTACAAAACCAAGGGGGTTATTAAAGGGTTTAAATTATTTTCTTTGCCTCCAGATGCGGATAAAAATCTCCATAAATCTCCATCCTGTATATGGTAAATCTTTTCAATTGACGAACAAAAATGGTCAATGTCATTTTCCCTTGAGAAAAAATAAGTTCATGTTGAGTTACGTACAAAACTAAGGTGATTACTTAATAAACTGATTAACACTGGTTAGCCACAATACAAAAAATAACTTAACAATAAGGTAACGATTTAAAAAATAAATAAAAAAATAATAATAAATAAATATTTGTTTTATTATTACGTACTTTGTATATTATCTTTGTCCAACGAATTTAATTTGTTTCCTATGATCATTTAATATAATTGGGTATAGTATATTCTTAACATTATAAATTAAAATATATTAAAATTGTACCTACTTAAATAGTCTAAACAAAAAAAAAATATTATTTTTAGATTTAAAAGCTATTTGTTAATTTCATAAAATCTTATATCACATTTTTTAAAATTATTTTTAAAGAATAGAAGCAGCAATACTTCTTTTAATGAGTACCGACTCATTCATTAAATAAGGGTTCTAGAAGCGGTCACAATGGCGCTAGTGTAGCATATCTATCTATCTCTGTCTAATTCACTCGTCAATGCTACAACACTAGCGCCATCTTAATTCACTGCTATTCTGGGAGCACTTTTCAATACATAGAGTCGGTCCTAATCATATGCTCATATATTATCATCTTCCCATTTACGGTTCTGTCTTTCTTCTTCTTCTTCTCTTTTAATGTCTTGGCTCCATCAGATCTTCTCCGATGATTTTTGCCAGTGTCATTAGTAAAAATAGCAATTTGTAATAGCCTAAATTTAAATCAAAAGTAGCTGATCCCGAGACTAGTCAGTCAAGTCAAGTCAAGTCTATAATTTTTCTTACTATTAGTTATCCAAAACAGGTCCGTCAACTCCGAAGCAGTCAGGTCAAGCAGGGTTCTGTATTTATCTTTTTCCGTTTCTTTGACGTTTGTCATTAATTAAACATTAGTCAAAGATTGACTTGTCAAATTTTACTGTTTCCAATTATGATAATATATCGTACTTACATCGAAGTACTACAAGTATGGATTTAGCGTGACGAATGCCAAACCGCGGCACATGAAAAGTACGCCTAAAACGGAATCATGACGGAGTCAATTGCAAAAGGTAGTAACGACCAACTTCTACTGTTCATTTTAAGCTCCAATGTGTTGACGTAAGGTCACGTTTTCTTTAAACGACAGACGTTTGGTTGGTTTTAAATGACAGATGACACTTTTAAATGTTCCATTAAGGTTTTTAGTGTTTTTTTTTATGTCTTGCGAAATCCATAGTTTTAGTACATCGATGGGTACATTTACTTTAGAAAACCGGTATGAGATGTCTAGGGGTGGTTTCCAACGCGTCGTCTACCGTCAAGAGAAGATTGAACGAGAGGAATAGTGCGGCGGCGGACGCCACGTGCCACAGGTCGTGCGTGTCGTAGAACAGCAGGGCAGTGCACGGCGCGTTGTGGCGTCGCGACTGCGCCGGCGTCTGTGACCATTTCGTTCGCGAATCGGCGAACAGAGCCAGGGCCAGTAGCCAAGCGGCGTGCGCCAGGGCCAGCCAAAGCCAGGTGCGAGCGTGTAAGCGTTCTCGCTTGGCCAATTTCATCACCACATACACAAGAGTGTAGAGCAACGCGTTTCCCAATAGAACTGCCAACAGGTGACGTGCAAAGTCCGAACTGTGCGCGTACATCCTGCGTTTATGGACTTTTTTTTTAATAATTCATATTTATTTCGGATAATTTACAATCCATAATATATGAAAAGAGAAACTTAATTTAAAAATATCTCTCAAGTCCTGATACTCATACTAATATTATATTATTTCATATAATATATATATATCTCTCTTTCCAGATGTGAAAATTGAATTAAAATCGATATAGCCATTTTTGAGTTTTTGCGAGACTAACGCACGGAGATTGATTTTTTGATCAACACTGAACACTGAACTCGCGTTACCGAAAATGATTTGATGTTTTAAATATAGGTTTAGATGTGTTTTTGAGTTTCTTCATTTGCAAACATACAAATCTTCTCTTTTCTTTATAATATTAGTCATAGACAACAATACCGATCACGTCAACTTTCAGCCAATCTGTTTAGGGGCTACAGACGGTCACACATAGAAACACACGTCAAACTTACGGGGTTACACCCCGTTTTTGCGTCGGCGCGTTAAAAACAAAGTAAAAACTCACCCGTATCCCGCTAGCGCCCAATTGGCGCAATTAGCCAACGCCAAGAGGATCGCTCGCACTCCGTAGTTGGGGCGCAACGCCCCGCGTCCTCGCGCCCGCAACGCGCCCCACGCGCGCCCCACTACACCCCAGTTGGGGCTGAATCGGCCCACGTAGTATATCTTGAGGGTGTAGTAGAGACACGCGGCTATGTGCAGCGCGGTGAAAACCGCCCAGAAGTAGACGGTGGGCCACAGGATGCCCACCAGTCCCAGTGCCATGACTAGGGCCAACAGAGCGAAGGTCGAGTGGGCGCTCGCGTTCACGTCCGGGTGACGGCTCTGGTAAAGTTTCACCATAACGAGCACGGCGATCACGTACATGAACGACGAATCTGTGCGGAGTTACGGACAGAGTCAGGGGTCACACAGGGGTTTTTCAAGGGTCACGCAATTAATTGTCGCCGCCGTACATACCGAATTGGAAGTTCATCTTGTTGGGGCAGAGGTGATAGCAGGCCGACAGCAGTCCCTCCATAACCAACGCCACTCCCATCGAATAGAACAGTCCCGCGTGTTGAGGGATTCCCATGTTCTGAATCAGGAGTCATTTCAACAATCGGGTTTAATTTCAAGAATCGGGAGTAATTTCAAGAATCGAGAGTAATTTCAAGAATCGAGAGTAATTTCAAGAATCGGGAGTAATTTCAAGAACCGGGATAGATTTCAAGAATAGGGAGTGTAACTCTGTCTGTCTGTTACCTTTTCACGCTTTAACTACCCAACCGATCCAAGGGATACAGGAAAGGACATAGCAGGCCCAGCACGACGTAGCCTACGTTCGAGCGCAGGTGGTCCTACCTGGTTGTCGCAGTTGGAGGATGCCCTCTGCCTGCTCCTCACTTGGAGCATGAAGAGCAGGCCCAGCACGACGTAGCCTACGTTCGAGCGGAGGTGGTCCTACCTGGTTGTCGCAGTTGGAGGATGCCCTCTGCCTGCTCCTCACTTGGAGCATGAAGAGCAGGCCCAGCACGACGTAGCCTATGTTCGAGTAGACGTGGTTGAAGTCGGACAGGGGGCCCAGCGGATGGGCGCACAGGAAGTTGTAATAGCACACGTCCTGGTCGCCCGTTTCAAACACCATCTACATAAAAAACACCTTCTATGGCTTATCATAAGAACTTTATAATAAGTTACCTAAATATATTAAAACATTGTTTTCATTGTCACCGGTACACATAGCACGGCCATAGATTAAAAAAAATCTGTTTCTGTGTCACTTAAACTTTTAAAAACTAAGATACTCTTCATTTTTTTTTTTTGCCTTCATCATCGGCCTGTGTCTCTCCAATGCTGGACGTAGGCCTCTTCCAAGGTTCACAACTACGCAAACATCTTCTGCACTTCGCATCCAACCGCTTCCTGCGCAACCTTTCAGGTCGTAGATCATGGAAAAATGTTGGCAACCCTAACACGCACGCGTAAACCACTCACCCTCTGATACATGACGAGGAGTTGGAGCACTGGCAGGGCATAAACCACGGCCACAGTCAGTGCGCTCCAGAAATATCTGGCCGAGCGTCGCGCTTGCGAATCCGGTTTCGCTCTGCTCAATCTAGCCACCGTGAGGATGGGCATCCACTGCTGCTCTTCATCCTGCCTGCTACCCTCGTCGTCTTCCTGGCACATTGTGGGGTCCCGGGAGGTGGACGGAACCGCCTCCTCCTCCTCGACCACGAGGACCTCTTCGGTGCACCGACATCGGCAGTACGCCATCGCTACCACCAACGCGTACAAAAGTAGCACTACCGCTAAAAGCACTAGTGCCGCAACCGCGTACTCCTTGTAGGATATCGTCGCGATCACGCGAAATCTGAATCGAATGGAGTCGCGAATGTATTTTACAACCATAGACAACGCAAAGAATGTAACGTAATAGCTGGAAAATAGTGGCATATCAGGGCCTACACTGTGTTTTGCAATCATTTGGGCAGCCCGTTTGGCGGCAGTAACCATTACTCCTTACGGAAGACCACCGTGAAATAACAGCATATTATGTCAGAGCCAATTTTTTGTGGCGTTGCTTGTGTTATATAGGCGACGGTATAGTCACCTACCATACAGTGGATCGTCAGCCTGTCTGTCGACCTTAACCTAAAAATGAAATAATAAACGACGCAGAAATATAATAAAACCATACATCTACTACAAGTATAGATTTAGCGTGACAAATGCCAAACTGCGGCACATGTTAAGTACGCCTTAACTTAAACTGAATCATGGCGGAGTCAATGGCGAAAGGTAGTAACGACCAACTTTTACTATTCATTTTAAACTCCAATGCGTTGACGTAAAGTCACATTTTCTTTAAATGACAGATGACAGAGATGATTCTCTACGAATATGTCACTTTTAAATGTTCCACAGAGTTCCTAGTGTTTTGAAATCCATACTTTTAATACATTGATGGTTGAAACACTCATGGTAGAACCGTTTTTTTCGACCGGGCCCCCGTGCATCTGAAATGGTATAAAACCCTCACCTGAACTTCTTGATTCTGCCGGCCCCCACCTCTCCGAGGGCCGGGGCCCCCCCCACCCCCGTGCACACCTCGTCGGTCTCCCTCACCATGAACACCACGTAGAACCCGGTGGGGAACATCGACTGGGTGAGGGTTATGCCGCCCTTGTCCATCATGGTGAGGTGGTAGCCCTGGTAGTTGGCGTCGGCCAAGTTCTCCACGACCGGGCACGAGTTGTTCTGCACCGAGACCACTGCGCACAGCTCGTCCTCGGACTCGATCGTCAGTATCACGCTCTTTGGGATCGTGTAGTTGAATCTGTCGTAGACAAGACGGACTTGTACTTACTTACTTACTTACTTACTTACTTACTTACTTCTTTCACTAATAGAAAGCTACATTATCAGCGAGTAACATAGGCTATATTGTTAATTGAATTAAATTAGTGTTCCCTACGAAAACTCCGATAGTGTAAGCCAATATAAAATATGTAAAAAATCTATAGGTACCCAATATCATGAAATTGTATTTTTTATTACAGCGCCATCTATTAACTATCTTCGAGATAAGAGTCAGTCGTGAAAGTGAACCGATGCTGCTTAAAACTTAAACAAGGTAACATTATTTAAGTGGCAACAATTTTTCAAGTCGTCAAATTCAATTATTTAATTTAATAACTCAATTTTCAATGTCAATGAAAAAGAAAACTTTGTCTGGAAAATTTGTTTTTAATGTGATACAGTTTTCTTTACGTGAAAACACACACACGTCAAACTTCTAACATCCCGTTTTTGCGTGGGGCGTTAACTCGAGCACTCGTCACCTTGGAAAGAATCCGCTCCTGTACAGTCTGGCATCGGAGCTGACGTTCCACGGGTCGCTGTCGAACGAGAAGTAGTAGAACTTGGGAGTGCTCGGAGACACCTCCAGGGTCACCCACTTGTCCACCTCCACGTAGAACTCCCCCTCCCTCCTCACCTTGATGGCGACCGTCACGTTCGAGGGATTCGCGGTGGCCAGCTCGATGGTGGGACGGTTCACCGTCGTCACGTCTGGAACGACTTAAACTCTTTAGGCGGACTTGTCTTGGCTGCCGTCGCCTGAGAAGTACCTAAGGGGGTGTTCAACCCCTTCCCTCTCCCTCCCAGTAACGCGCCGTATCGTTTTTCTGTACCCTCCCTCCCTTTTACTAAACGTTACGTAACAACCAAGTGACCATTTTTACCAAAGGAAAGTGTTGCCAACTTGGGAAAATTAAATAAAAAACCCCTCCCCCCCGTAACGCATCGTAACGTTTTACAAGATCCAACCCCCCCCCTCTCCCACCAAATTGCGTTACATAATACTTGAACATCCCCCAAGAATGATTAAGGATAACGAAGGGATGAGGTAATGGGCTCTGACAGACAGGCTGAGGGTCCACTGTAGTTGGTTACCGTCGCCTATAACACAAAAACGCCACAGGTGCTGTGGCGACAAGTGTGCAGCGACCATATTAGGATAAAGAATAAGAAAGGGATGGGGGGTAATGGGCTCTGGCATCCGTTACTCACTCACCAAAACAAAACATCACATAATATGCAGTTATTTCACAGCGGTCTTCCGTAAAGGGATGGTTACCGCCGCCAGATGGACTGCCACTGTCACTAGTTTCCAGGTCCAGACCAGAGCCAACTTTGAAAAGTTAATTTCCAACGTTGTCCCTGCCTGGAACCTAAGAACAGAGTGTTAAGGCAAGCATCCTAACCACTGATCCAACGGACTCATCAGCATACAGCACTCAATACGACAATGATATAAGAATAAATACATATGTATTATTAAAACCTACTGCCAATAACGGACATCTTTTTTTACCATATACCATAGACGCATGATTCCGCAACAACCCCGCTCGGAACACTCACTGTTGAGTGAGTATTGAGTATTCCAAGCGAGGTTGTTGCCGAGTACTCACTGAACAGTGAGTGTTTGAACCAAATACTCACTGGGCCCGGCGTCGTGAGGGCAAAGGGTCCTGGCCATGTCTTTGAATTTCATAGTGCCATCGCTACTTTTCACTATCAAAGGGAGATCCCACGAAGATATCCCTGAAACATAAAACAGCAATTTTGCATTTGCAGCATCTGGTGAGAGACGGACTGATTCGCGGGCAAAACCTAGTTATATACATATATTCACGCCTTTGTTAATGTTAGATAATGATTTTTTCCATTTTAAATATATGTATTTCTATTAAAATCCTCTTCAATACTCGTAATAACCACACGCGCGCGCGTTGGTTATTACGTGGCTTTTGCGCGCGTTGTGAAGTAGACAAAGATAGAAGACATGCTACACTAGCGCCATTGTGGCCACTTTTGGAATCCTTATTTTAGGAGTTGGGGAGGACCATTTTTACAATTTGATTGTCATACGAGTCGGTCGGTTCTCCTTACCTCTACCCTCCATAGTCTAAGCTGAGGCTATAAAACAGGAGACCTAAAAGTAACTACCTTTCTGCTGTCTGGCGGTGATGAGCAGAGGATATTCTTCGGAGGCGAAATCGGTGGACACGTGGACACGTGTCGGGTAGCCGCGCCATCTATCGGTCACCTTCATAAACAACACAAATTGACTTTAACGCCTTTAGGCTTTAGATGTATTCTACTAGACTTGATGAACGGAATACTTAAGTTCGCGACCAAAGGGTCGAATAAATAAATAAATATCTTCACACATTGCACACGGCACCATCTAGTTCCACAGTAAGCAACTAATGCTTTTATTATGGATACTACAGTTGATATACTACATACATTACTTTTTTTTTGTAAATACATATTATAAATACAAACATCCATGACTCAGGTACAAAGGTAAAATAAACATTTGCCCCTAGCTGGATTCGAACCCGCGACCGTTTCGCTAGCTAGGGTTACTAGCCACAAGATCAAACATGTCGTCAAATAATATATTATGTATTTTACTAGACTTGATAAACGGAACAGTTAAGTTCGCTAACTTAAGTGAAAACGCCATGGAGAATGCGGCGCTACTTAATTATTACTGAATTAGCTGAATTACTTCGCTCGCTTGCAATCGACTAAATGAGTTACAGAGAATTAAATAAATAAATAAAGCCTTTAGTTGTACTGACTTTAGTTGTAGTTTCTTTTTTTTTTTTTTTCGTACAATAGTTATTTCATTTTACACTAACTAAATTCAATGATTTCTATGTTTTGCTCAGCGAGTCTAGTATATAAGTGATTGGTCCATGGTCGTAGCCAGTTATTCTATGCTCTTTCATATTTAGTACAACAGGACAAGGAGAGAGGAACCCAAAATCCAAGTTACAAAAAAAAACACAGCAAAAAATAGAATATAATGATAATAAAATACATAAATATAACATAAAAAAGTACAATTAATATTATTAAATTATCTTGAAAGAATTATTGTTAACTATTAAATGCTTTTTAGATTATCATACCGCTTGTCGTTTGTATATGTGGACATTATATTCAGCAAATAAATTATTTTGAATTTGAATTTGAAAAAAAAAAAAAATAAAAGCAATGCTTACCTCGTCAAAATCTAATATTTGTTCTGTAGTCTCATTAACGACTAGATGAATAATTGTGTCATACATGTATCTGTAATTCAAGTATAAGAATATAAAATATGCAGTCACAGACATTTCAATTTGTATTAACATAAATTACTATACTAGCGGGCCACACCCGGCTTGGCATGGATTTTTTTTCTGCAAAATATATACAAAAACCATTAACGATTTTCCCATTAGTGAAAACCTTTCTTATTATAATACTTTTACATTCCTTGGTCATAAACTGGGCTGCCCATTTTTGCTATGTTAAGGGCGACAGACAGGCTGACGGTCCAATCGATTGTGGGTGGCTGCCGTCGCCTATAACACAAGCAACACCATAAGCAACGCCTTAATCCTTAAAGAAAGATTAAGTATAAGAGATTTGGAAGGGATAGAGCAACATTTCACAGTGGTCTTCCTAATAGAAAGCCACTGTGAAATGTTATTCAGTGTTTAAGGGATGCCACAGCCCTTTCCCCTTCCACACCTTGACCCTATTTTTTATCCTATTCTAGGTAGACAGCTCTTAATATGCCGTTATCCCGTTTTCATTCAAAAAAGGAATACATTTATAAACAAAATATTTTATCATATTTAGGCAGTCAGACAGATAATAACATTTAAAAAAATATATAATTAGTAACAATGTATAAAACTAAATACATACGTGTCGTAAATAAATTGCTTTTTCTTCACATTATCACTAATTGTATTATTATTAAAAGCATACGTAACTGACAAAGCTAAAATGTAAATAAATATCAGTATTATTTTCATCCTACAGTCTAGTCTGATAAAATTCATTTAATAACATATGTACACGAATTTTAATACAATTTTTGCATTATTGCAATTTGTTTTGTAATATTGTATTTTGACTTATTTTGTTTGTCGATTGTCAAATTGAAATTGAACGATGTATTGTATGTCGATGCTATTGACATTGACATTGGCCAATTTATCTTTTTGACATTGAGGTTTACACAATAACGTAGATTAAGGGCCAGTTTTATAAACGACATACCTTTTTCCCGTTCGTTACAGTGCTGGTAACGAACGGTTAACAGTCCATCAATAACGTTTACTGACGGTGGTTCTATAAAAGAAATTAAACATTCGGTAGCTATCCGTAAAAATACGCCGAATTTTATGAATATTGTCGACGGTTTCGTTGTAGTCTGTCAAGAACTGTCAAGTTTCGCGTCGCAAACACATTTATTTACAAATATAACAAAATAAACGATACGTAAGATAAACCAACCCTATCATAGTCAGTAACGAGCCAGTAAACGCTAGCTGTCAAATTATACTGTTGACTTACGAATATATTGTTATAATACACTATATTATACTATTAGATCATTTTTTTGTCTATTTGATATAAAATTTAACTAACGGATTGTTATAAAACTGGCCCTAAGATAAGCAAGTACTAACGTAACGAAAATTTTCGAAATGAGTTTCGAAAAATACTTTTATTACAAAAATCTTCTGTAATTTTGTGTGAAGGAATTAATATTTATAACGAAATAATAGCTTCAAAAATAACAAACTCTGGGCTTTGTATTGTCATGAAAAAAAAAGTAATCTATGTTAGATGTTCCTCCCTACAATTTCCAAACTCCAAATTCCAACTATTCCAAGTCCAAATTTTTGATCAACGAGAACAAACCGAACCAATAATATAATAGTAAATAGATTGAAAATGGCGTCGTTTCACCGATCAAATGAACTACATTATATTTAATGAAATTCGACTTTAATTGTAATAGTATTTTTTGTTTTATGTGCTCCTCTCCGGAGAAAAGTGTTGCTGTGATTTCCCTCTTAATTTCGTAATCTTGGAAACTGTTAAGTTTCCATTTGATGCGAAATGGTTTTGTGTGTTGTGTTGGTGTGATATGAAGAATGTTTACATGAATCCCGTTGGGGTCTCGTGGTTAATATGCTGCCGACAGTTGAGGAGAGTCGAGGGTATGACTTCCAGGATCCGGAGAACGCTGACAAATGGCGCGGCCTCTTCGTCAACTCGCTCAGGAAGGTTTGTATACAAAACCGTCACTCTTGTGGCGACCTCCTTTAACAGACTTTTTGGTTTTGGATTTCGTTTTCTATTCTTTTAAATAAAGAATTACAACAAATACGAAACTGTGCACATACGACTCGGGCACAGAAAGCACGCGCTTTCTCGTCTCATAATATGTAAATATATATCATATGTGCTCATACAATTGTATATAATTTACATCTACGATTGTAATATAAATGTGTATTATCATTTATTTCTTCCCACACTCTATCAAACATATCAATTTAAAAATAAAGAATGAAAACTATTTAAATATTTTAATAGTTTACCATAGAGTTTACCTATCAATATTAAACAGTGTGTACACAGTTTATTAAATGAATATTTTTTTAATAATGCCATACACGAGATACACAACATTTCACAACACACTGAATATTTATCATGAAGGAACAAGAAAACTAAATGTAGTATCTGCTAAATAGTTATTGATGGTCATTGCAAATATCAGAAAATATTATATTATTACCAGATAGTGTCAGACTGATGGTTAATTTCTGGCAGAAGCCGAAGCCAATTAATCGGCTGAAGGCAAAGACTTAAAACTTCTATGATTTTTTTTCAAGATTGTCTACAAGCTACAATTAATAATATAAAAGATTTTAAAACTTTAATATTAAGGTTTATATCGACTATAATATAGAAAGGTAATTTAAATCAACTCCAGAAGTTGATCTAGAGATGATAAAAAAAATCACCTTGCAAATTATTTGTTAAAAAAATAAATAAATAGGTTATCACTGTTAAGGACTCATATTATGGCATAAGGATAAGGACTAAGACTAAGGACTAGATGAAGATTGAGATGTATTCACATTTAATACCAAGTTTTGTGAATTAATTAACATAAATTCAAATCCAAATATTTTATCGCAGGTCGGCTTTAAATATTAAATAATACATTAAGATATAATATAACTATTATATAATAATAACAAGATAGAGTAAAGGATTGAGACAAAGGGATAGCTATTTCCCTAACCCTTCGTCCCAATCCCTTACTCTATCCCGCTATGTTAGGTAGTGGTTGATGGTAGGTCTACCATCAAGTGGATCGTCACCCTGTCTGTCAACCGTGACTTAAAAAATACATTATTTATAATAAATCTATATTAATACAATAAAGAGAAAAGATTTGTATTTTTGTTTGTAATGTATAATCTCAAAAACTAATGGACAGATTTAAATATATTTTTTTAAATGATGTTACTCAGTGATGATGTACCTTACATTATCATTATCACTGAGTAACATAGGCTAATATTGTTAAAGATAAAGATAGCCATTATTTCAAGGAATCATAATATGCTAAAGTACATTAATATAGAACCAAATTTTCTTTTTATTATTTTTCCTTTTTTATTAAATGACTTTTTCCATGATTTTCTATCCTGTGCTTTCTCATCCATGTTACTCCTGCTACCTTCCTTATATCATCTTCCCAGCTACGGTTCTGTCTTTCTCTTTTTCGTTTCTCTTCTTTGGGGTACCAATGGGTAATCTTGTGTGACCATTTATGGGTCTCTAGTCATATGACCCGCCCATCCGCATTTGAGTTTCTTAAACTCAAATTGAGGCTAAATGGGTTACATTATTGGCTAACTCTAATAATTGTAAGCCAAGGTGTAAAAAATCTATATTACTAATATTATAAGGAGATCTAGTTATGTATTTTTTTTTTGTAATGAATAAACTTGAAAAGTACTGGACCAATTCTAAAAATTATTTCAATGTACATATATCGAGGGTATTCTGGCAGAAACGGATAAGTACACAAAATGTCAAAATGAGAAAAGAGCATTTAAAAGTTTGAGGGCTCATAATAAAACGGTGAAGCATAATAGCAAAATGATATCTGTACTAACTAATAGTTAGATTTGTTATCTGAGAAGTTCTGGATACATTTATTTATATAGAAAATGTCATTAAAAGTAAAGAAAAAAGGAAAAGTTGGCATCAAGGTAGTGCAATTATTTTGTTTTGCCTGAAATTTGTAAATAAGCTCTAAATCCCTTTAACACAAATTTTGCACTTATTCGGTTCTGCCAGAATACCCTCGATATATGTATATTGAAGCTACTATAGAAAGCTAACTAACTTTATCAGGGAGTAACTTAGGCTATATTTTGTAATGTTAGCAACAGCTAATCAGTCATAAAAATATTTTTTTATTGATTTTGAACATATTTTGACTGGCTTCACATGCATATTTGTACAGTTACCAACGGAAAACGTATGATGTTTTCAGGTTCTGGAACAAGTCCACCCGAGTCTGAGCGCGGAGGAGAGTGCCCTGCAGTATGTGGAGTCACTCTGCCTGAGGCTGCTGGCGATGCTGTGCGCTGTGCCCTCACCTCTCACTGTTCAGGTAATCAGGCCACCCCTTACAGAAGACCACTGTGAAACAACAGCACGTGTGCTTGATGCTTTTCCACTCTCTACCATTTTCATTCTTTTCTTGACTTAAATTTACTTTTTCAAATACACACTTTTCCACTCTTCTTCCATTTCTTAACCAAATATCAAGCCTATACTCATAAACCATTTTAAAAAACTTAATACATTGTAATCCTACTAATATTATAAATACGAAAGTTAGGACGGATGGATATAATATGGATGTTTTACTCTTTCACTTATAAAATAAGTACTGAACGGATTTGGATGAAATTTGGCACACACATAGTTTGTCCAGCCAGATTTTATCTAGGATACTTTTTATCCTGGATAAATGTTAGGTTTCCGTGAGATCATCTCAAAATATATAAAATTGGCGCCACCGTCGCCACAGCGATAAAGATGTCAGGCATTGTAATTATTCATATATTTTCATTTTCAACGCGGACGAAGTCGTGTTTACTCATAAATAATTCTAAAATTGTGTTTATAAATCTTTGTTTGTGTAATGAAGATAAAATATTATACACAATTTGACGAAATGCCCAACCGCGCCTAAAGAAGTTTGAAATACATGTACAGGATGTGGAGGAGCGCGTGGCGCGCACGTTCCCGACGCCGCTGGACAAGTGGGCGCTGTCGGACGCGCGCGACGCGACCGCGCAGCGCAGGCGCCGCGGCCTGCTGCCCGTCGACCGGCTGCACCACATGCTGCAGAAGGAGGTGCTGCTCTACAAGGTGGACGCCTCCGTCTCCGTCTTCATGACCGCCGTGCTCGAGTACGTCAGCGCCGACATCCTCAAGCTGGCCGGCAACTTCGTCAAGAAGATCTCGCACAAGTCCGGCTACGACACCATCACCTGCGGCGACATCAAGACGGCCATGTGCGCCGACAAGGTATTACATACCTCTTAACATCAGACAGACAATTACTAGACTCAGACTAAACGACACATCAAGACAAGGACTACACTCAGACCAATGACACATCGAGACAACAAGTAGACTCAGACCAAATGACACATCAAGACAACGACTAAACTCAGACCAACCGAGATATAATAAGCGCCATATACGCTGATAAAAGTGTTAAAGAAGAGAAAGTCTTTTGTGTTAAGACTAGCTGTTTGCAGGCGACTTTGTCCGCGTAGCTTTATAAAATATAATGTATAATAAGCCCATGTTACTTGCTAATATTGTGGCTTACAATAGGTGAAAGAATTTTTGAAATTGGTCCACTGGTTTCTGAGTTTATTCATTACAAACAAAAATAAAAGTCTTTATAATATTAGTTAGTAGGTCTATAGTTATAAATTTGTATATACATATATATGAGACTGTATCTCAATAAAATAAAAAAAAATGTCCATTTCCAGGTGTTAATGGACATGTTCTATCAAGACACCGAGCTCGCCGCCCTAGAGGCCGGGGCACGGGCGGAAAGGCGAGGCGTGGGAACGGGCGCGCCCTTGACCGCCTCGGGCGGGACGGGCGGGACGGGCACGGCCAGCTCCATGGGCGTGGACGTCAGACGCGGATCTCTATCGTATGCGGAACTCGTGCGAGATTTACTAGCCGACGAGAAGTACTTTTTGCGGGAACTCCACTTGATCATCAGGGTATTCAAGGATGAAGTCGAAAAGATACTGGATAAGGATAGCCGCACGATAGCGTTGATATTCGGAAACATTGTGGACATTTACGAGTTGACTGTGACCCTCTTGGGAAATTTGGAGGACGCAATGGAGATGTCTCAAGATTCACCGACTCCGTACATAGGGAGCTGCTTCGAGGAGTTGGCCGAGGTGGAGGAGTTCAGGGCGTACGTGAGGTACGCTCACACGGTGACCCGGAGGGAGTCCCGCGAGGCTCTCCAGAGGGTGGTGGAGGCTCCAGCCCTGGCGGAGAGACTGGAGACCGCTGGTCACGGATTCAGATTGGCGGTGAAGTACTATCTGCCCCGTCTGCTCCTAGCTCCCCTGTCCCACGTGTTCCTCTATCACCATTACGTGCTGCAACTCCTGCAAATAGCCCCGGCCACGGATGATAGAGAGAGCTTCAAGCAGGTGGAGTGCAACCTTCATCCGATAAAGAAGATCCTGATGAAGGCGTTGGGGAACGGTCCAAAGATGGACGCGGCGTTGAGGATGGCGCCGCGCGCCAGAAGGCAACTGGCCATAGAGAAGTGTCACGAGTTGGGACGTCTAGTGGACAATTGGGACATAAAGGACTTTGGACAGTGCTGTAATGAGTTCATCAGAGGTGAGTGTTTTAAAAAACCCTTTTATTGAAAGTTCACCCTCATTATTGAAATTGTATCAAATAAGCGCCATCTATCCGAATTATTATTATGTACTTCTTACGTTAATAATAAGCTTAACTCTATAGCGTCTATAGCTATTTTTTTGTTGAGATGTAAACGGATGGCGATAGAGTGTTTGAGGCGTAAAATGGCAATAGACAGACAGACAGACAGAGTCACTTTCACATGTATAATATTAGTACCTATGCATTTCAGAGGACACGTTGACCAAGATAAGTTCCGGAAAACGCACTGCGGAAAGACGCGCCTATCTCTTCGACGGACTTTTGCTGCTTTGCAAACCCATCACTAGCATGGTAAGATTACTCTCTCTATATAAAGTGACGTCTAGGTCGAGTGACGTCACGGCCCACGGGCGTAGCCGGACGCCATCGCCAGCGTGACTTAACACGAAGTGGACAGTCAGCCCCCGTCTTTGTTGTTGTTGTTGTTGTTGTTGAACGTTCGCCTTGTTGTCCAGGTGGGCGTGAACAGCGGCAGCCACGTGGCCGGGCCCGGTGTGCAGCAGCTCAAGCTCAAGGAGAAGCTGTACATCCGGAAGCTGGAGGTGGTCGACCGCCAGGACACGGACGAGGCGAAGCATTGCGTGGAACTCTGTCCCAGGGACGGAGGGCCGGTCGTGCTCGCTTGCGGATCGTGTGCCGAAAAGCGGAACTGGATGTGCGACCTGGTCATGCTCAACACGAAGCCGATGCTCGACCGCGCCCTCGACAGCATACTGCTGGACCTGGAGAGGAGGCATCCCCTGAAGCTGCCCCCGGCCGCTCTCTACAGGTTCGCAGTTCCGGACTCCCCCTCGAATATAGTGTTGGAGGAGAGGCAAGGGTCCGCAGCGGGGCAACCGGCGCCGGCGCCCCTCATCAAGGGGGCGACCCTCCTCAAACTGGTCGAGCGACTCACTTACCACATATACGCGGACCTGAACCTGGTGCGCACGTTCCTGACCACGTACCGTTCGTTCTGCTCGCCGGCGGAACTGTTGGATCTGCTCATAGAGAGGTTCCGCATTCCGGAACCCAGCGAAGTGTACGACGCGCCGCGCACAGGTAAACTCGGTTTAATGCATATATGTAATATCTATTAATTTACTAATAACTACCTGTTGCACGCGACTTGGTGCGCGTAACCTTTATAAAATATAGCTCATGTTGCGCAGTGATGATGTAGGTATATATATAGGTGAAAGAATTCACCTATAGATATACCTACAGCGCCGCGTCCAAGAGTTAAGGAAAGAAGTATCAGAGAGGTTTGCGGGGAATCCCCCGAAGTGTGGTTGTAGAGCGATGGGCGATTGTCACTAGAAACTATCCAATTATTATACGATTGGACATTTAATATGACAGTCTGTATTGCTCGATTGTTATTCGTATGACCATAGAGGTGATAAAACAGTGTACTCGGAGCAATGTGTTCAGTGAGCGTCACGCTTAGCGGCGCTCAGTGCCGCTCAGATTGAAATCTCGTATGAAAATTGCAGTTCGCGTTGAGAAACGAAACGATAGCGCGTTATAACCTGCCGGCGCGGCGGCATTTGTCGCCAAAAATGTAAACCATAGGAAAATAGAAGTCTGGTATGAAAAGTGTAGTTCGTGTTGAGGAACGAAACGATAGCGCGCGTTTGTCGCTGAAAATGTAAACTATGCGAAAAGAGAAGCTCGTATGAAAAGTGTAGTTCGCTTTGAGGAACGAAACGATAGC
Organism: Synanthedon andrenaeformis; assembly: GCA_936446665.2. Classification (NCBI taxonomy): domain Eukaryota; kingdom Metazoa; phylum Arthropoda; class Insecta; order Lepidoptera; family Sesiidae; genus Synanthedon; species Synanthedon andrenaeformis. The sequence goes on along the minus strand of OW387804.2, from coordinate 80,017 downwards.
GCGTTATTCGTGTTTTGTTGAAAATAAACTATTTAAACAATTTTTTTTTGTTAATCATAAGTTTTCACTTCCGACGTGCAGTCGTGCGACTGACGCGTTTTTTTCAAGCGACAATCGCCAATCGCCACTTTAAAGTGTCGTTCTATTGCACGCCGCCAGTCGCGAGGATGAAAACGCCCAAAAAGGATTCGGGCTCCGAGAGCTCTCTACGGCTTCACATCGACCCCGGTGAGACCGTCAACCGTCAATGACCTTTCTAGATACCATCACCTTGCCACCAGCAACTTGGAGTTGTTGATATTCTCCATCAATATACTACAAGTATGGATTTTGCGTCACAAATGCCAAAGCGGCACATAAAAAGTACGCCTAAAACGGAATGATGGCGGATTCAATGGTGGAAGGTGGTAACGACCAACTTATACTATTCATTTTAAACTCCAACGCGTTGACGTAAAGTCACATTTTCTTTAAATGACACATGTTTGGTTGGTTTTAAACGACAGATGACAGAGTTCATGTTCTACGCGCATGTCACTTTTAAATGTCCCATAAAGTTTCTCTGGTGTTTTTGTACGGCATGCGAAATCCATAATTGTAGTAGATTGATGATATTCTCAACAATTTGAAACGTTTGCACGCGTAGACTTGTTCTTAAGATATGTGAATATATGTATATTGGTATAAACAACTAGCTGTTGCACGCTACTTGGTCCGCGTAATTTTATAAAATTTAGCCTAAGTTAGTCCCTGATAATGTAGCTTCCTACAGGTGAAAGAATTTTTAAAATAGGTCCACTAGTTTTTGAGTTTATTCATTACAAAAAAAAAAAAAACTTTTCCCCTTTATAATGTTAGTGAAGGTAGATGATTACTATGACGCTTATATTTTACAAAAAAGCTGGTGTCCACAGTATCGTACGTGCTGTATTTCGTTTTTTGAAAATCCCACAGGAACCAAACATTTTTTAAGGATAAATATATCCTACATGTTAATCCAGGTAATAAACTATTTGTGTGCCAAATTTCATCCAAATCCATTGAGCCGTTTCTGAGATTAGCGTGCACAAACGCACAGACAAACAGACAAATAAATTTATAACAGTTTTTTTGATCTCGGTAACTTGAATAGAGTCTGCATCAACTATTGACCTCTGAAGTTGTTGCAAATAGCGCTCATTTGACTGTACTTGCGTGAACTAAAGCCGGAAACAACTTCAGAGGTCGATAGTTATTTGACACGGACTCTACAACGTATACAAATTTTTTTTTTTTAATATTTAATGTACGGGGGGGTCTATTCTGAAAGTTAATCGGCCGAATATTGTGACATTTCGTGCACTGAAATCTTTTTTTGTATTTTACCATTTTTTAACTTTGGTCGGACTGATCGTCGCATTGAACCTTTGACGAAATGCGCCAATATTCGGCCGAAACATGGGGTTCAAACTAGACCCCCTATTAATAGTGTTCATGATAATATGCCACACGTCATGCCCTTTATTACTGTACGAAAATAACCACTTTTAACAATAACTTTTCAGCTGAAAGCATCGAAAACGTAGGCAGCAGTGACGCAGAAAAACTTAGCAAGAATACAGCCAGGGAAGACTGGAAGCGATACCGCAAGGAGTTTCAGCAACCTGTCAAATTCCGGGTCATAAACGTGTTAAGGCACTGGGTCGATCAGCACTTTTACGACTTTGAACGGGAGCCTGTTTTGCTGCAAAAGCTCCGGGAATTTCTCGAGTCTGTAGACGGAAAACCGATGAGAAAATGGGTTCAGAGTGTGTTGAAAACTTTGCAAAGAAAAAGCGCCCCCAGCGAGACGGAATCCGGAGCCGTGGCTCACGTTTTCGACAAAGCACCTCCAGTGGTGTTGCGACACGTGAGCGATCCGGAAAAACACGGGTGGCACCCCCTAGCCTTGCAACCCCTCGAATTAGCCAGACAGTTGACTCTGTTAGAGTTTCAACTGTACAGACAGGTTAAACCTTCAGAACTGGTCGGTGCAGTGTGGACCAAGAAGGATAAAGAGAAGAGCAGTCCGAATTTGCTGCGGATCATCAAGCACACGACTCAGTTCACGCGTTGGATTGAGAAATGGATCGTGGAAAGCGCCAATATTGAAGAGCGCGTAGCGGTTTTGGGGAGACTCTTGGAAGTGGCAATCGCGTTGAGGGATTTGAATAATTTCAACGGTGTTTTAGCGGTGGTGGCAGCTTGCGGAAGTGCGGCAGTTCATCGCTTGCGCAATACATTCGCGTTGTTATCGCCTCGGTTAGTGCGGGCCCTGGACGAACTGAGAGATCTAAATTCAGACCACTTCCGTAGATATCAGGAGAGATTGCGCAGCATAAATCCGCCGTGCGTGCCGTTTTTCGGCATATATCTGACGAATATTCTGCACATTGAGGAGGGCAATCTAGACTATCTGCCCAATTCGGAGTTGATCAACTTCTCCAAGAGGCGCAAAGTGGCAGAAATCACCGGGGAAATACAACAGTACCAGAATCAACCGTACTGTTTGACAGTGGAGCCCAAGACTCGCGCTTTTCTGGAGAGTTTGGAGCCGTTCCCGGGAATGGACGACAACGAGGTGACGAATTACTTGTACGCGAAGAGTTTGGAGATCGAGCCTCGCCCGCCCGGAAAGCCTCCGCCAAAGGCGCCTCGAAAGTTTCCGGAATTGTCGCTGAAACCGGTGAAGGTTTCGAGGCGCGCGCACGCAGACGCGGCGGACGATTCGGCCCAACTGTCCCCTCCGGCGGATGGAGTTTCTATCGCGGACGAGTCGAGGCCGGCGGCTTCGCCGCGCCGGGAGCGCGCGGACACGTTCTCCCAGTTGAGTCTGTTGGACAAAGGTCTGGCGCTGTTCGACAAGAGCAAAGGGCACGGCGGTAGAACCGTGTCGCGCGATGAACCCCCCTCCCCCCGCGAGAATCCCTCCCCCCGCTGCAACGGGCCGACCCCCGCGCCGGCGTTATCCCCCCGCGGCCCCATAGTGGACGCGGAGCTGTTCTACTCGCGTCCTGCCCAAACGGAGCACGAGTCTTTACCGCCTCTACTGCCCCGTTCCTGCCCAACTGCCCAGCCGGAAGAACCGCAGGCGCCGGAACTGCCGCCTCGCGCGACCTCACCGCCCGCGCCGCCGGCCGCGCACAACTGTGAGTAACCTTTTTAACGTCCATACGTTTAGACGTGTGTGTCTGTGGCATCGTAGCTCCCAAACGAAGGGACCGATTTTGATCCGTTTTTTTTTTGTTTGAAAGCTGAAGTGATCGGTATTGTTGTTTCCTAGTTGACGAAAGGATTTCACTAACTTTTACATGTTCAAATGATGTGAAATTGTTACTTCAGTTGACCTGATGCTGCAGCATTGCGGGACACCCAACTCTTCAGCAACTTACAGCAGATGTAGCCATGCTATATCCGCCACCCACCATCAAGTGGACCGTCAGTCTGTCTGTTTAGATTCTAGATCTATCTAGATCTAGAGTAGTGCGATCGTTTGACACGTATATTAGGTACAGAATGGTCCTGTGACATTTCAGGGGGAGAGTCTCGGGAGCCTCCAGAGAGACCGCTGCCCAGTCCCAAACACGCGGATTTCTTCAGGTATTTAATTGGATTTTTTATTTATTATATTTAAACTAGACTATAGAGAAAAAATAAGGTCGACTGGCCCCTCTCCCAATTCCCTATAAACATTAATATTATTATTAATTATTGTATTGAGATAGTTTTGAAGATATGGATAATTATCTGAAATAAATATTGTTATTATAAACTAGCTGCTGATAGAGACTTTTGAAGTCGGTTGATAAGAAATGTACATCCATCGATGTACTACAAGTATGGATTTAGCGTGACAAATGCCAAAACGGCACATAAAAAGTACGCCTTAAACTGAATCATGGCGGAGTCAATGGCAAAAGGTAGTAACGACCAACTTCTACTATTCATTTTAAGCTCCAATGTGTTGACATAAAGTCACGTTTTCTTTAAACGACAGACGTTTGGTTGGTTTTAAATGACAGATGACAGAGTTGATGCTCCACCCATACTTATGTCACTTTTAAATGTTCCATAAAGTTTCTAGTGTTTTATATGACTTGAGAAATTCACAGTTTTAGTACACATGCTTTTAATGAAATAATGAATTGATTTTTCCAAAAAAATAATATAAACAATGCAATCGGAAAGTATTAAATATCTGTCTGTGGCTTGTGTTATTTTAAATAGATATGTGTTATCGGCCAAATTTGTAACCGTATAGTCAGATAAAAACGCCAGACGAACAGACATACAAAGTGCACACATAAATGCGGACGTGTATTTATTTGTGATTTAAAAATCTAAGGTATATATTTTTTGATTTTTGAGCTTATCATATGCACATTACTAACATATAGGTACGAATATAATATATATGTATACTAAAAAACACTTTTATCCTTTAGCTATCGAGTGACAAAACGACATCTTCTTAAAGTGACAACTTTCTAAAACGTATTTTCCAAAATAGATAATTTCCGAAAACGCGTTTTCCGAAAATGACAACTTCCCAAAACGTATTTTCCAAAATAGATAATTTCCGAAAACGCGTTTTCCGAAAATGACAACTTCCCAAAACGTATTTTCCAAAATAGATAATTTCCGAAAACGCATTTTCCGAAAATGACAACTTCCCAAAACGTATTTTCCAAAATAGATAATTTCCGACAACGACGATTTCTGAAAATGACAACTTCCTAAAACGTATATTTCAAAATAGATAATTTTCGAAAACGACAACTTCCTAAAACGTATCTTCCAAAATAGACAATTTAACTTCCTTGTTGTTGTTGTCACTTTCCTCTCAATTGTCTCCCAATATGGAAGCTAAAAGAAGTGAGACGTGGTTTACAGAATGCCAGCGATGTCGCCAAAGCGGTCGCCAGCGCCGCAGCCGCCACAGCCACCGCAGCCACCTCAGCCACCGCAGCCATCACAGCCATCACAGCCACCACAACCGACCGTCAGCCCGCTGTTGCTGATCAACGACAGGTACGACTTCAACCCGACTTCAAAGCAACATAACGCTTGACCTCTTTGTTGCTATAACACTTTGCTAGCCAGGCGTTAGTTTTTTTTTATATTTTATTTTAGATGATCCCTCCGAAACAATACTTTTTTTCTGTACGAAAGGTACCCCTATGTCCTCTCTTGTATCCACGACGATGTGTATTTGTGACGAAGCTATTTGTGGAGCGACGATCTCCGAGAGGTCGAGTGACGTCACAGGCGAATCGTTAATTTATTCATTTATCCGTCATTTTTTAGTGGATTTTAAAAGTAAATTCAGTTTTAATGTATATTTTAATCCCATAACGTTTAAATTTACTATTAATTAACGACATCGTGAAACTTCCCAATTGACGTGGTTTCAAAGTATTTAAGGAATGGCTAAGTAACCTTAGTGAATTGGAGTCCTATAATGGTTTTCAGGGTTGGCGCTTTCAGCTTCCCGTGCCGCGCCGCCCCAACCCCTTCGCCGCCTGCGCCGGCCCCCCCGGTGACACCCCTGCCGCGTGAGTATTTTAAGGTGGTCCTGGCTTTCAGGCCTCTAGCGATGTAAGAGCTAAGGTTCGAACTATATTGTTAAACGAACTTGACTTCGTTTCGCTTCGATCCCAGTGTGACCCCCGCTTAACACATTTAAGTCTGACGCTATTTTTTGAACCTAGTACTACTAAATAAATAAATAAATTACGATTAAAGTAAACCTATTTATAAAGAAATTAATTAACGTTTACAGCGTCTTCTTGCTGCGCGACCCCCCCGCCGCTTCCCCCTCGACGCCGTCGCGACTCGACTGCGCCGCCGACCCCCGGCGTAAACCCCTCCAACCCCTCGGCGACCCCCCCACCTTTGCCCCCGCGGCCCCCTCCGGCTCCGTCGCTGCTGAGGCCCGCGCACTCGACGATACTGCAGCGCAGGCAGCACGGCGCCGCGCCCCGCCTGCCGCCGAAGCCGCTCGTACCGCGTACCTAGCGCCCGCCCCCCGCGGACGACGCGCTGTGCACGGTACGCGCCACTCGCGTGGAAGACGCAGTCGTCCAGTTGTACTACACGTGCGACGAGCTCTAAGCGATCCAGGCCGCGCTCTCATTCAGTATGACGACGTGTGACGTATACGAGCGAGATAGCGGTCTCCTGTTCATGTGACGTATGCGATGTCAGAATAAAACTTAATGTTGTGAAAACAGTGTCAAGTATAAGATGTGTCTCACATCCAGTCTAATAATGCGATGGTATCTAATAGGCTATTTGACCGGTCTATCCGAATCGCCTGAAAGGTATATAACATTATGAGGTCACAGGTTCGCACAATCCATAGAGTATCATTGCTATCCGGTTATTAGATAAAAAAAAAAAATTACAGCTTAAAATTGATCAATAAAATTAAGTTTAAAGACTTTAAAAAATTGGCAATTTTCAAATAGCCTATTGCAATGTATATAAATTGTCTCAGTTAAAAAAATGGACATAACAATATTACGTGTAATGTATTATATATAATAATATATTATAGTAAAGTGAACGTACAAAAAAAGGATTAAAATTTGTAATTTAAGTACAAATAAGTGTACTATAGACGATTAGTAGAGAAAAAAAGGTGAAAATGTACAGTCGCGGTACGAAAATCTTTGTCAGTTTTCAATATCATTCCTCTTTCAAGACTCTTAGTACCTTTTGAAATTAAAGCACTAAGGGGACAAACAGACTGACAGAAGTTATACTGATAAATTTATATCGACTTTAAAGTGACAAAATTCTTTCTGACCCCGACTGTACCAGCGCAGCGGTGGGGCGATTGCAATATATGTATGTATTTTTTATTTTGTTGGAAATTTTTATATTTAACCAGCGGACGTAACATGTAACTGAAATACTGCATCCGAAGGTTCCATTTTTTTTTATTAATTTTCGTGACAGTAAACAGAAAAATAATAGCAAAAATTTAAAAAAAAGAGAATTTTTTTTAACCACATATTCCAAAAGCTCGTCCACAGATAGACAATAGAAACTAAACAAAAAATATTTATACTTATACAAAAAAAAAAAAAAGAAGGATTTTTTAAAATAGGTCCACTAGTTTTTGAGTTTATTTATTACAAACATACAAATCTTTTCTGTTTATATAAATATATGAGTTTGAAATATTTTTTCATATCTTAATTTATAGATAAAAGGCGATGTGTATGTCTGTGTATGTTCCCTGTGGACTCCAAAACCGCTGAACCGATTTTGATGAAACTTTGAGACAAATCTTCAGATTAGTCCTGTGAAGTTTGGTAGCGATCGGACGCGGGCGAAGCCGGGAGCGGGTCGCTAGTAATAAATAAACTTATAATATAAAAAGAAATATGAAAAAAAAGTATAAAATAGTATAAAAAAAAAACCCCCAAGTATTAAATCGACCTGTAGAAAATATATATAAATAGCGACATCTAGCGACAGAATATATTTTTAATTTCAATTATTACTCTTGGTACTTACCGTGTCCGATTATTTATATTCTTTTGGTGTCCTTCTACTTTATACAGACGCTTAACCTTGTGTAGCTTGTGTCCTTTGGCGACGGTAACCATATGTGGTTACCGTCGTCAAGTGGGCCGTCAAAAAAATATCATTTAATAGCCTTTTCAGAACATGTTACGTCCAAATCCACGTATATATTTTTTCAATTAACATTTAATTTTGTTACAACTATCAAAATTAGTGATTTCACTCGTTAGTCCTATAAGTTAAGGCGATAGTGGGTGAAATAAAACTGTAATTTAAAAAAAAAAAACAACAGTACAAAGAATAAAAAAATAGAGATTATATTAATTGTATTAATTAAATAAACAAACAAACTTAAATAAAGCTAATACACGGCTGTGAGCAAATGTATTGTGCTGCGTTCACACGCCAATTAGTCACTTGAGCGAGTCACTTGAACTGTTCACTCGACATAGTAGAATTTGACGATTATGGTTTAACGACATAGAGAATGTTCTATCTTTCAATTTAATTAATACTATTTTTTATTGGTATGAAAGGACCTAACATAACCTAACATTGTTATGAAGTAAATCTATAAAAGTACAAAGTAATATTCAAACCCCTACCATTGTAAAAAAATTAAAAAGTAGTAAATTATTTACGCAAAGCTATTAATTACTTTTATAATGATTATTTGATTAATGCTAATTTATTTGTTTATCGTATACTTGTATAACAAATAGATTAAAAAAAAGAGAAATGATGAAATTTCATGCCATTTCGTCTTAGTAGAATATCCTATTATAAAAAAATCTATTATTTCATTTATTTATTGATATGTCTTAGCGAAACTTTTAAAATTCTATTCTTAAATATACTTTAACCAATAGTACTATTCGGTGATATTCATCTACTTTTCCGAATTTTTATTTATTTATTTCCGATTGCCTAATTGTAAGTATTATTCGCTAGCCATCAGTTTCTAAAGTACTTTCTCTTCGCCGTGAACGAGTTCCGTCAAGTGATTAGTCGAGTGACTGTGCGGTAGTGAACGCGGCACGTCCTCACAATTCTTACTTATAAATTTGTACCTAAATAAGTGTTGTGTGCGTGTGGATAATATTTTAAATAACATTCCATGATTTTGTGCGGAAAGATGTTTGTGTAAAATGTTAAATAGGCTATGTTAGGGTTCGCGTCTCTCTCTCCGCATAGGAGCTGGTGAATAGGTATAATGATGATCTCGTAAAAGGACCTTCAGCTTTGTATTAGTTGTGAAAAGTGTTTTTACTCGTAGCAAATACATTTCATGCAGACTCGTATTAATTTTATGTATAGAATTATATAAAGCTGATAATCCACTGTCTAGATCCAGTGATCCAGTGATCCAGTGACACTGGATAGTTGTTTTGAACATAAATGTAACTCTTTGTGCAAATGCGTCCAAAAATCACAAAACGATCCCAGGTTTAAAATGAAAATAAAACATAGGGAGGAATACAGATAGGTAAATCGCTCTAATAATCTCTTTATTTAATTAACAACGTTTCCAAGTTGCGTATTAACGCCATTTAGATACAAGTCGCAGGTACCTGTTAAATATGCTATTTAACACTCTTATATTGATTTTATTTTATTTATTTAGATACATATAATAAAATGGTTACATAACAATGAAATGGTGGATATAAGGTTTTTTAAGGTGTGTTCAGAGGATGAACGATGTACGCTTTTGTTATTATGTTTTCCTAGTAAAATGTATAATTTCTTACCTAATGGTACAAGTTGGTATAAGTTTGATCCAGTGATCCAGTGATCCAGTGTCGCTGGATTCCAACGCTGGCTCTCAGTGTGAATCAGCCTTTATGTTATGTAGTTACAATGAGGATGTTATTGTTATGTTAGCTTTGTGTTTGTATTTGTATTTGTAAATACGACTCCAGTGTAATACCTACCTAATAGTGTGTAATAGCGATATCGCAAGAAAGCCTATTTTTTGTACGACAAGTATGAAATGTCACAATAGCACAAAAATGTATAGACCCAACTTGTACATATATAAATAGTTTATATATTTTGTATTCGTGTAAATAAAATAATGTAATGTAACGATCGCGCTGTAAAAAGTTGTGGTTAATTTTTTTTCTAGTATTACATATGTTGGTGCGGTGCGGTCCCTTTCGAGCGAAATGTACAAAATTAAAAATATATAATAAAAAGGCAAAATGTGCAAAAGTGTACAAATGTACACCACACACAAAATGTACAAAGGAGTAATGTACACCAAACGCAAAATGTACGAAACGCAGAATGTACAAAAGCGTAATGTACACGCTACATGTAAAAAAAATCTTTTTTTTTTAAATACTCATTATGTTTTTTGTCAAACGTTGAAACTATCTACATATAAGAAGTATAAGAATATATAAAGTGAAATGAAATATGTACATATATTGTATATGTTTGATGACGATAATAATAATAATGATATATAATGTGCTGTGCCAATAAATAGTGTGAGAATTATGTAAAATGTAAAATATTAAATACCTATGTATATTAATACACGAAAGAACATTTCATGTTCGCTAGACGTTATTCTTATAAATATATTATTATAGTTGATTGTAATAGTTTAAATTGAAAATTATATGTTATATATATATACGTAGATAAGTAATGTGTAATAAATTAACAAAGAATGCATTTATTGTAAATAAAATGAAATGTAACGATGTTACGCAGATTTATGGTTAAGATTAAATGCCGATGAATTATACCTAATGTTTTTATTTTTAAATTTATTCACTAGCTGTTGCACGCGACTTGGTCCGCGTAACTTTATAAAATATAGCCCATATTACTCCCAGATTATGTAGCATTCTAAAAATAAAGGATTTTTTAAAGTCTGTCCACTATTTTCTATAAAAAGTGGCCACAATCTACAGTTTTATAATAATTGTAATATTATGTACATTTATTTTCTTGAGTTTATTCGTTATGAACAAAAATTGGTATAGGTATTGATTTGAAACGGATGCAGTCATTCGGGCAGGCCATCTGGCGGCAGTAACCATTCCCTCACAGAAGACCTCTTTGTTCTCTTTATGTTTAAGCGAGTGAGTAAGCCCGTCTTATAGGGACCGTCAGTTATTCCACGAGGCGCGGGCGGGGATTTCATCTCTTCGTTACAGTTCCACCTTCCTTGTCCGAACTGCTAAGGAGTGGAACTCATTGCCTGCGTCCGTGTTTTCTCATATGTAATTACAATCTCGGGGTCTTCAAATTCTAAATGGGCACTTACGTGGTCCAGCGCTGCCTTGACTCAATGAAAAAGATAAAAAAAAATCGAAATACGCATAATTTTATCATATTTAGGTCCCGGAACGGGTAGTATGATCCATTCCATGTATAGGGTTCCGTATATATAATTGTAGTCTTTGTATAGGGTTAAATAAATACACGGAACATATATACATATATACTCTCTAGCCTGAGGTTAATAGGATCAAATCTCTCGCTTAGAGAGTACTATATTCCTTGGATCAAATGGTGTTCGAATAATGAACGGCCGTTGGAGCCAAAGAAATTTAACTTGGTTGGAGCAAAATTGGCCTTGTCCGTTAGGTATGCCATTGACCTGTAACATAGAGGTATGCTGGACATAAGTGTCAATTTGATATTGATTATTGACAATTTTCCATACAAACCATGGAGACTAGAGGTAAGGAGGCCCAACTCTATACGTGAGAAAGTGTCCGGTGTCCGTAGTAGCATAGTAGCATTGGAGCGTGGCGCTCTAGTGGCATTTTGTTTACGGTGGTTTCATGAACTACGCAACCAACCAATCATATCAAACACTAATGCTACACTAGCGCCACTATTCAATGCTTTTAGCCCGCCACTTTTTCCCCATGTAAGTTGGCCACTACCTCTAGTCTCCATGAAATAAGCTCACACTCTCCCTATATATTACTATACTCTTTGGCTCACACTAAAGCTCTCTAGTATAGAGTACTATATTCCAGTTCACAGTAGTCTGAGCTAATTTGCAATAAAATGTCAAACGAAGAGTGTCATTGTGACAATCAAATTTTCAAATGATTGCAAGCAAAGGCAAGCAGTGTTACAAAATAATGCGTAAAATGTGTTTTTAAAATTTAGAAAATGTTCAACAAAGTGTTACAACGTGCCTTGAAGTTTCGCCTCAAGAAGAACTATCCCACGAATATTTATGATTTATCGCGGGGCTCCGCCATCGCGGTGCGAAGGCCTTACAGCGATGAGGTGCGCCGCGCTCAAGCCCAGAGCGTGGCTACGCCGGGACCAACAGTATTCGATAAGATTATATCCAAAGAGATCAAAGCCGACATTATATACGAGGACGACTTGTGTCTAGCGTTCAACGACGTGTCGCCCCAGGCGCCCGTACACTTCCTCGTCATACCCAAGAAGAGGATCGCCAGGCTTCAAGATACGGAAGATGACGATAAGGAGGTACGCTCTTATTCATTTCGATGATCGGTTAGGGTGCTTGCCTTAACATTCTGTTCTAGGGTTCGATTCCCGGCAGATTCAACTTTGAAAACTAACTTCAAAGTTGGCTCTTGGACCTGGAAAGTAATGGCAGGGCACACTGAGTTTCTTTGGGCAGCCCGTCTGGCGGCAGTGACCACCCCCTTACAGAAAACCACAGGGAAATAAAAGCATGCGTGCTGAGTGAGTCGTGCTGGAGCCTATTTCCCTATCCCTTTCCGATTCCTTATCCTTAATCCTACTATTATAGGCAACGGTAGCCACCTACCATCAAGTGGAGCGTCTGTTAACCTTAACATAAAAGAAAAAAAATTACAACTCAACAGTTGAAATTAAATAAGCAACTGTACACAGCATGACGTCATTGGTGAGGAATTTACAAAACAAATATATGTACATTGATAATGTCTAATGATTACAACAATCTTACCCATAGATAACAATAACAAAATGAAAATATTTCTGACAAGTATGTCTATAGTGTAGTCAAGACGAGCCCTCAAACGGGTACTGACCACTGATTGGGCATGTATACTTTTTTTTACGTTAAGATTGATGACAGGCTGACGATCCAATTGATGGCAGGTAGCTGCCATCGCATAACACAAGCAATGTCACAGGTGCTGCGAATGCATTGCTGACCATATTAGGATTAAGGATAAGGTATTGGGATGGGATATGGAAATGGGCTCTGGTATCCTCTACCCTTTATATAGCTTCTTAAAGATAACCAACAAGATTTAAAATTGGTACAGAACTTAACTTCTTCATTGCTGAACACCAGCTGTTTCCATTCCACCCTGTCCTCAGCCTTTCTCATAGCCTTTGCAACTGTAAAGCCTGTAAGATGCACAACCTTGTCTGTCCATCGGCTAGGAGACCGGCCAAATTAATTAATAGGTTTAAAAACAAATGTAGTTGTTGCTGAAATTAAAGATTAGTCAATTATGCATTGTGTTTGTATCTAAGTTTTAATTTTACTGCCGAGTCCTCACTTTAATGTTGGTTTCCTGGTTTCTGTGCAGCTACTGGGCCACCTCATGTTAGTAGCCCGTAAGCTGGGAGCACAACGGGCACCCAGTGGCTGGCGAGTGGTCGTTAACAATGGCCGGGACGGAGCCCAGTCGGTGTACCATCTTCATCTGCATGTGATCGGAGGCCGACAAATGGGATGGCCACCGGGATAGGCTAGCTTTGTTACCTATACTGTAAAAAAAAACCATTGTGCAATCATTGGCCAAATTATATTAGGATTTATTAATTAATCTGTTACATCGCCACAGTTTGACGGGGATCCATCTGATACAGTTAAGAGGTTATTGAGGATTTTTTATGAGAATACTAATTAAAATTGTAAATGTGATAGTAACTCAGTTTGTCTGTTATCTTTTCACGCCATAAAAAGTTTTGCAGTTGGGGATACAGAAAAGAAAATAGGGTACCATTTCATCTGGAAAAGACACTGTTCCCGAGGGATTATTTAAAAATAATAATCCAACACCTGGCAAAGCTATAACAGCAATAAATATTTAGTTACCTAATTTGTGACACGATATATTTTTTAAAGGGGTGCGGATGAAGTGTCGGGCACCAGATAATCTTTTTTTAAAACAGATGGTGTCCAGTAACTCTAGAGCAAGTTAATTTTTAAACAAACAGTACAGTGTTTCCCAAACTTTTGCAGACCCCTAAAATAAAGAGAAAATCTACTGTAATGCTGTAATTTAAATGAAAATGTTGATTTATTTTCATATGCTATGTTGTGTTTCATGTACAACAGATTCTTTATTTTTTAACGTGTATATATTTCCCATCGCCAATTGGGATTCAAGCAAAAAAAAAAACATTTTTTTAAATATAAAAGTCTTGGTGTATTCATAGATTTTTTTTAAGCTTTTTGGGTCTAGCTATAAACGAGGAAGGCTTAAGAGAGTACTTATTTGATGGCACAGAACACCTTAAATCCATTTGACTTATTCATAAGTTTATTAAGTTCTAATGAAATGGTGTGAGTCAGCACAGCGCAATGGTTTCTTGCTTTATAATTATTATTTTTACATTGTCCGTGGACCCCCTAGCATAGGTGTGCTGACCCCCAGGGTTCTGCAGGTTGGGAAACATTGGCCTTTGAAGTTAAAAGCTATCCATGGCTTACAATAATGTTAATCATGACTACATTTTCCTTTGAATACCTGAATATGTTTCAGATCTGTCACAAAGTAGATTCTCCGATTGGCTCACCTGTTAACGCATAGATAAGATAGAATCTCTGAATGATATAATAATAATTACATTGAACAAAATCAATGTAATGCGGCAATTTAATAAATTAGTCTAGTCATTTGTTGTACATAATTATTTCTTTTCTTTCTTTTTTAATTTTTTAAACAACTGTTATTAGTGTGTGGTTCTCAAACTGTGGTTGTGTAATGGTGGGGGCCCATAATGGTGCAGGGTGCTAAAATTTAAAAAGTTTGAGAAGGAAGTATTTTCAGTCGATATTGTTATACTTCTTAGATATATTGTACTTACTTCATTAACAAGACATAAGAGTTATACATATGGGAAACTAACCATGTTTTTTTCATTATATATTATCATATATTAGATAATATTGAAAGTACAGTGTAAACTCTTAATAACGAATCTCAAGGGACCGGGAATTTTTGTTGGTTATAAAGTTATCGTTATATGGAGGGAAAAAAAGAAAAAAGAAAAGGCAAATGTTTGTTTTGGACTCCTTGTTTTTTTTTTAGTGGACACTCCCTGCAGTTCCAATGGGTAGCAACAATCCTTTTCCAACATTATAATTATTTTCAGTCCTCTAAATTTAAACACATATCTTCGTAATAGAGAACAGCTGTTGCACCATAAAGTGTATTAATGTCTATGCTTCAGGGAATTTCTCGTTACAAAGAACCCCCGACGTTGTAAAGAGTTTACACTTGTTTAGTTTACAACATTTAGTCAATTTCACATATCTTTTACCAAAGTTGTCTTTTAAAAAGTAATTTATACTCTAAATTTGTTACAAGATATGTCATCGCCATTCGTATGTACTATATATACATGCTGTTAGAAGTATGTAGCATTAATTTAGTTTTTTCGATTGTGGGAGTGGGACAGCATGAGTGGCTCCTCCGATTTTACACAATTTGTTTTTTTACTTGTAAACGGATCGTTAGCACTCGTGCTGTCTCCTTAATTGCTATTAACTGTTGTTTAGAATTTAATTTGAACAGTTAAATTCTGTAACCAAAGGTTAATTGTATAATAAAATATAATTATCATAGTGTTGTTTTGTTACATGAACAAGTTATAATTAAAGTTATAAACCAACCCCCGACTTTTTATTGAACCCAAACACGCTGTATCTGCTGTAAGTTGCTGAGGAGTTGGTTATCCCGTAGACTACTTGATGCTGCAGCATCGGGTCAAGGTTACCATGTCAAGGAAATAACACCCAAATAACAGTACATAAAATTTCAAACCAATAGAACCCTTCGCCAAGTAGAAAATGAGCTGATGATCTTCAAACGTCTGAACATTTCATATACTATATGAACGGAATATAAACTGAAGCCTCTTCATAAACTATAGCTAAGAACCACACCTCGATCACGTCAGCTATCAAACGAAAAAAAATGATCAAAATCGGTCAAACCGTTTGGATACACACGTCAAACACCCCGTTTTTGTGTAGGGGGTTAAAACATTGGACCATATTTCAATTTTTCTACATATTACGTATATACTTTGTGGGGGAGAATCTGGAAAAGAATTTTCTTGTGGCTTAAACCTTTTTTGCGTATGCATTTAGTCAGAATTTCCATTTGCCTATCCCTTATTCTAAATCCTATTTGGTCGCCAGCGCACTTTACTTACATTAGTTGTGGCGTTGCTTTTGTTATAGGCGACGGTAGCCACCTACCAAGTGAACCTGTGTGACGACTTTTCCATAAAAAATAAAATAAAGTTGCTAATGAGTAGAAAGGACTCGTGAAAAGATAAACGGACTCTATTTTTTATAAATGATAGATTTTATTAACCATCTATGTATAAACATTCAAAATTATAAAGTATAATTAAAAGTAGGTAGGTATATTATAATAGAAATATATTTAATAATAGTAGCCGCCGCCGGCGCAAGGAGCCACGGTTGCTATCATTATGGGAGCTGGACACGGGGCTGGCAACACTAGAGGCGCCGCACAAGAATTGCAGCACGAGGGAGCAGGCAACACTAGAGGCGCGGCGCAAGAGTTGCAGCATGAGCCACACGACGCCCCCAAGAGCGGCGAAGCGGCAGCTAGTACCGACTTGAGAACTAACGGCAAAGCAGACTCTAGAAGCGGAGGTACCGCGGTGGATATCGACGCTGTGATGGCGTTGGCTAGGTTGTTAGCGGGCAGCGAAGGAACCAGGCCCCCGTCAGCCAGACATCCCGGCGCGGCCAGTGCCAGCGGGCTGCTGTCTAGGCAAGGAGGCGGCAGGTACAGTGCCTGGCCGAACTGAAACAACACATTCTTACAAACTGCTTTTTCATTATTCGCAACACCGTCGCTTACAACACAAGCAACGCCACGGGTGCTGCAAGTGCGTTGCCGACCATAATAGCCCTTCAACCGCTTGGTTTTGTAGTTGTCAAGCCCCTAGCGCTTGACTCGTAAATTTTTTTTTAAGAGAAAGCAAGGCAATGATTTAAAAATATGTATTTGTAAACATTATACAAGTAGAAGAAGTTTTCGTATATACACGGCTCTGGCGAAATGGACACGAAAATAATTAGGTATTGCTTCGCATTTTTAAGTGTAGGAGCAACAAATGGAAAGTTCCCTAGCGTCTGTTATTTTACTATTCCGCTTATCAAAATATTGGTCCTTACCTGAAGTAGCGTTGCAGTGAAAACGAGTGCCAGTGCGGTGGTCATGTTGCTGGTATGTGGTCAGGGCGTCTGTGCTCTCCCCCACTAACTCTGAAGTCTATATAGGGCATGCGGCTCCTTATCGCGAAATTGCTTAACATCCCACACTCATTTTGTAAGCCTATTTATTTATTACACATTACCTATCTATATTTAAAAATCGTTTGGTCCATCACAACCAGCCAAATTTACCAAGTCTAGAAAGCTGAAGTTTGGAACGTAGATTTATTATATCTTTACACCATGTAAAAACTGGCTACCGTCGCCTATACTAGGTAAGTATAGGTAACACAAAATCGCCATAGGTTCTGCAAGTGCAATTAAGGATCATGTATAGCGAAATGACCACTGACTGATACTTACTCACAGAGTCTTCTAGGAGACGATGTTTTTTCTTAGTCGCTATGCCCCTCTGTCGGCAATAACCATCCCTTTACAGAAGGCCGTCGTGTAATATCAGCATGTGTGCTGTTTAGCTAGCGAGTAGGTAAGAGGTGCCGGATGGAATCCCTCAATCTTAACCTTACTAAGTTCGGCATCACCTGTGGCTATGCATATGTTTATAGGCGACGGTAGCCATTTATCACCGAGTAGATTAGACCGTCAGTCTGTCTCAAGGCCTTAACATAAATAAAATAGGTTAGGTTAGGATAATTTTTCAAAATTACACAAGAAATTAAAGAACAGTTTAAAGTTGAAGGCGTGACAGAGATTCGAACTTACGTCGGCGTTTTCGATAGTCGAGCATTAACCAACCAACTCGCTATATTACTAGACTGACACGCCCTGGTCCGAATGGGGGGATTAATATACTATGTCCATCTGGAATAATGCTACTTTGAAATAAGTGCACATAAAAACAAATATGCAATTTTTTTCCATACAAACAATCGATGACGTCATAACTGGATTGTAAATGAAAATGCATCAGGTGGCGGATATCCATCCAAGTCTAAAATACTCTGGAAACTTTTCTGAAATAAAATCTCCAGACGCGAACCTCCCCATAGATTAGAACTACAATATGGGGTTAAGCTGGGATTGAGCAGAATATCAAAGAAAAAGCAGATTCCTAAGACGACTGATGGTATGTGGCTGCCGTCGTCGTCTAGTCGATCGAATGGATAGCGGTTGAGCAATTGCTCAGTATATTGCTCAAACACGCGTAGTCGGTTGACATACATCCCTACATTTTCATCATAACATAAGTGAAAACGTGCCTTATCTGCCTCAGACATTTCATTAAAACAATTTTCGAATACCTACGGATTATTTGAACGCCTATTATCGCGTTATTCTTGCTTCTGTCTCTTCAAAACTTATTAAAAACTAGCTGTTGCACGCGACTTCGCCCGCGTAACTTATTACTCGCTGATAATGTAGTAGTAGCTCTTTATAGGTGAAAGAATTTTTAAAATCATCCAGTAGTTTTGGAGTACATTTATTACAAACAAAATATTCTCTCTTTATAATATTAGTAGGTTGTTGTTGTGTATAACGCTTATTATTATTTTCTATATATTTATGTACGTCGGCCGCCGGCCATTCAGTCTGAAATAAACTGTGAAACCAATCAAACGTATTTTCATGTTTTCGCAATCAAACCAGGCAATATCAATCCTAAGTGCATCAAGATAAAGCACATAATGGCCTGCATCGAGCCGGATACGATTTCAATGCGGGAACAATAGAACTCGAACAATAGACGCAAAAAATAGCCGCTGAGTGAAATAATAACTTCTTTATTTTAAATAAGTAGGTAGATGGTGTTAACAATTTACATTTCATCGGTAAAAAATACAATTTCAAGATACAGAAAATTATCACGAACAATAATATAACGTCATATTACCTGAAATTCCACTGTTTTTCTACAAATACGATAAATAACCATGGAAACGGTTGAACAAGTGCTGAATGAGTTAGAAGATTTACACAATAACATAGTAAGAAGTCAAGAAAACTTTAAGAAATGTCCAAAGCCGCGGTTGACTAGAGGTTATTTGGAATCGAAAATACAATGCCTAGAAGATTACTGGAATTCCTTTAAGTTGGCGCATAGAAATTTATTAAAATTAGTACCTAATAAGGACCAACGAAGGCAATTGGACTACTTTAGTAAAGATGTTTTCTTCTCATGTGAAGAACGGTACACAGTAACGAAGGCTGACATGAAAGATGTTTTGGATTTATCGACGATGCCCACTGTAAGACCACTTGACACCACATCTACGAGTTTCATCCAACAGAATCCAGAACCTCAAATCAAGCTGCCTATCATTCAAATACCTGTGTTTTCCGGCAGTTACGAAGATTGGCCTACTTTTCAGGATATGTTTTTATCTCTCGTACACCAAAACACATCACTCAGTAGCGTGCAAAAGCTACAATATCTAAAGTCATGCGTCATAGGCGAAGCGGAAACTTTACTTAAAAACATTCAAGTAACTGAGAAAAATTATGAACTAGCATGGGAAACATTAAAAGGACGCTATAACAATAAGCGGAGTATATCAACCTCCATCATGAAACGTCTTTAGAGTTAACCCATCACGTCCTTTTCTACACAGCGGTGTGGACTTTGCCGGACCATACCAGATTCTCATGACAAAGGGAAGAGGAATACGTACCAGCAAGGCATATATCGCCATCTTCATATGTATGGCCACCAAGGCCATCCACCTCGAACTTGTTAGCGACCTTACTTCGGAAGCTTTCCTTGCTGCATTCAGACGCTTCGTTGCACGACGGGGAAGATGCTCGCATCTATATAGTGACCAAGGAAGAAATTTCGTTGCTGCCAACAAAGAGTTAATAGACGCATGGAACGAAGCCAACTTGACCCTCAGTAATGATGTAGCTGGCACTCTCGCAAACGATGGAACTCAATGGCATTTCATCCCACCATATAGTCCAAATTTCGGCGGCCTTTGGGAGGCAGGTGTTAAATCCATGAAAGGACATTTGAAACGCATTTTGAAGACACATCTTACCTACGAAGAATTTACGACATTGTTATGCCAGGTGGAATCTTGTCTCAATTCACGCCCACTAAGCCCAATTGATGACACTGATGCAGACAACCTAAGTCCTCTAACACCGGGACACTTTCTCATCGGTGAAGTTCCTGTCACAGTTCCTGCACCAGATTTGAGACAGTATAAAATTGGTCATCTCGCCCGCTGGCAACACACTCAAAAACTTCTTCGAGACTTCTGGCATAAGTGGCAACAAGAGTATCTTTCAAGACTCCAACAACGGCCAAAGTGGCTCAAGAAAGAGAGTGAGTTCGAAGTCGGTGAAATCGTCCTCATCAAACAAGACAACCTTCCGCCAGGGAAGTGGTTGATGGGACGGATACTCAACAAACACCCGGGTCCAGATGGAGTTACACGTGTGTATACAATTAAAAGTGGTGACAATGTTGTTAATATGGAGTGTTCTGTGTTTAGTTTTTAGTTAGTTTTAAAAGGATAGATGGCAGCAGCGACAATAGAGCATAGACAGATGATAATCATAAAAAGAGCAGTGAACATTGTTACTATAATAAGTTTGTATTTAAATTAAAATAAAATCAAGATTACAAAAGCAAACAAGTGGTATCATTGGTTCTAGTAAAATAAGAAATAAAGCTTTCCACTTTAAAGAATAGTTTTCAGGTTATTGGCCCAGTGCCTCTGACCATATATAAAATATTGAAACAAAGGAAAACGTGGCTAGCCCCACAATAAAAAGATGGAAGAAATATCAAGAATCGAAGTTCTCAGTGACTCTTCATCATTTCAAATGTGGAAATTCCAAATTAATATAATGTTTGAAGCCAAGGGCTTATTAAAAATCGTGAAAAATTTGGAAAAAAGTGATGCAACAAAAACCGACGAATTCAATAAGATGGACGCTATTGCCAAACACCTTATTCTACAAACAATAGATAAAAAGTTTGTTCCACAGTTATATGAGTGTAAAACATCGAGTGAAATGTTTATTAAGATATGTGATTTATTTGAAGGGAATGAAGAACGACAGAAAATGTCCTTATTACAAGACTTCTACAATTTTAAATTTCAAAGTAACCTAACAATGACAGAAAATGTATCAAAAATAGAAAATTTATCATATAGATTGAGACAGCTACAGGTCAGTATAGATGATAATATGGTCGAATCTAAAATATTAACATCTCTGGGAGATGGCTACCAAAATTTTATAACGGCTTGGGAGTCAACACCGGTCAGTGAACGAATACTTAAAAACTTGAAAGTGAGACTCATTAAAGAAGAAGAAAGAAGAAATGAGAGTGAGGGTGCTGTTGCTCTTGCTGCTCCTTCTTCGCTCAAAAAGAGAGTTGTTAATAATTCTAAGTTTTCATCTAATACTAGTTTTGTTAATTCTAAAAATGTTAAGGACAATAAAAATTGTTTTATCTGTAATAAACCAGGTCATTTTGCTAAGAACTGTAAAAACTGTTGTTCAATTTGTAAAAAAAATAATCATAAAGAAAAAAATTGTTTCTTCAGAAATAAATGTAACAAATTAAATGTGAAAGGTGAAAATGTGGCTCTTTTAACAAAAAAATGTGATGATGAAAGTGTTACCTTTATAGTTGATTCAGGTTGTACTAGTCATATGGTCAATAAAAGTAACTTATTAACAAAAGTAAAATATAACAATACAACAATAGGTGTGGCCAAATCAAATAATAATATGCTAGCTGTATGTGAAGGTGACTTTATTGGGTATAACTGTACTGTAAAAAATGTCTTATGTGTTCCAGATCTTTCTCATAATTTGTTATCAGTTTCACAAATAGTAAAAAAGGGAGGCGCTGTTCATTTTGAAGGGAATAGTGTTGACATCAGTATTAGAGATAATATAATAACAGGTGTAGAGGATGACAAAGGTTTATATACAGTAAAAATTAGTAAAACAAGTCAAGAAGAACAAGATGTTGCAACATTATTAGCTCATAGTGTTTGTGATAACTCGGCCATAAAATGGCATAAAAAATTGGGTCATCCGGGAAAACATGTTTTGAAAATACTGCCACAAGTAGTCGATGGCATAAAAATAGATAACATAAAAAAGGGTGAAGAAAATACATTGGCTCAATGTGAAATATGTATCCAAGCAAAACAAACTAGGCTACCATTTAAAACTGAAAGAAAAAGAGCAACTAGGTTGCTTGAAATAATACATACAGATGTCTGTGGTCCAATAGATATTAAAACATGGGATGGGAAAAGTTATTTTCTCACCATAATGGATGATTATAGTCATTATACAAAGGTATATCCTATAAGAAATAAAAGTGAAGTGCTATATCATTTAAAAAGTTATATTAATGAAACAGAAAGGGAGAAACATCAGAAAGTGTTGTTAATAAGATGTGACAGAGGAGGTGAATATACTTCCAATGAACTTAAGATGTGGTGTAAAAACATGGGAATAAAATTAGACTATACAACACCATATACACCCCAATTAAATGGTAAAGCGGAACGATTAAACAGAACAATTCTGGAAAAGGTCAGATCATTGTTATTCAATGGAGAAATGAATAAAGAAATGTGGGGAGAAGCTCTCTACTGTGGAGTGTATCTTCTAAATCGGCTTCCTAGTGAAAGCATAAAAGACAGAACTCCATTTGAATTATGGAATCATAGAAAACCAAATTTGTCTAATGTACAAGAATTCGGATGTTATGCATATGCAAAGGTACTGACACCTCTTAAAAAACTGGACCTTAGAACTAATAAATACATCATGGTTGGATATACAAATAATGGTTATCGCTTATGGGATAATATAAAAAGAAGAATAGTGATTGCACGTGATGTTATATTCTGTGATAGGAAAACATCTTCCGAACAAGTGTTAAGTCATGATGTAGAAATAAAAACGGTAATACAAGAGCGCAAGGAAAATGTGACAACAGAACAGCCAGAAATTGATAAAAATCTTCAATGTCTAGAAATAACAGACTATAATGAATCTGAATTGCAGGATGGCATTCAGGACTTAAAGACAAGTGGAGAACAAGGCAATAAAGATAAAGAATTAGAACAAGAAGAAATTGAAAATAATACATTAAGAAACCGATATACTAGAAAAGTGAAATTGCCTGAAAAATATAAGGATTATGTATTACTTACTTTTGATGAAGCCATGAAGACTCCTGAAAAAGAAAAATGGAAAAGGGCAATCGAAGAAGAATTGGAATCATTAAAAGAGAATCATGTATGGAAATTTGTAGATAAAGATATCACTAACGGACATAAAATACTTACAAATAGATGGGTCTTTCGTGTAAAAGATGATGGCACTTACAAAGCAAGGCTAGTAGTGAGAGGTAATGAGCAAGGAATGATTTTTGATGAAATTTTCAGCCCTGTAGCTTCACAGTCCGCTATAAAAACATTGTTCGCATTAGCTGCCGCAAGAAACTACAATATTATGACTTTTGATGTAAAAACTGCCTTTTTAAATGGAGTTTTAAAAGAAGAAGAAGAAATATATATGAAGATACCTTCAGGAATGAAAGAAGAAGAAGGCAAAGTATGCAAATTAATAAAATCCTTGTATGGACTTAAACAATCACCTAGGAGATGGAATGAGAAATTTCTAAAAACTATGTCAGAATTAGGTTTCATGCAAACTAAAAATGAACCTTGTATTTTGAAAAACAACAATTCATCTATAATAATTGCCATTTATGTAGATGATGGATTAATGATAGGTCAAAGAAAAGAAGAAATGAAAAGTGTTTTAATGAAAATAAATTCTAAATTTGAAATAAAAATTTCTGAAAGACCTACTTCATTTTTAGGTATGGAGATAAAAGAAGAGGAAAATTGTTTGTATTTGACACAGACAGCATATACAAATTATATTTTGAAAAAGTATGGAATGGAAAATTGCAAATCTGTTCAAACACCTTGTCAGAACATAGAAGAGAGCATTGATAAAACAGAAATAAAGTTACAATTCCCTTACAGAGAAGCTGTGGGAAGTTTACTTTATTTGTCAACAAAAACACGCCCAGACATTGCTTATGCAGTCGGCAAAGCCAGTCAATACATGGAAAATCCAAAAAATAAGGATGTAATTGCATTAAAAAGGATTTTTAGATACTTGGTGGGCACCTTGGGAGAGGGTCTGTGCTATAAAAAGGGTGTTAATTTGAATATGACTGTGTACTGTGATTCAGACTATGCTGGAGATGTGAGCACGAGACGCAGTACAACAGGCTATGTTATAATGTTGATGGATGGACCAGTAGCTTGGTGTTCCAGAAGACAGCCAATAGTAGCTTTGTCATCAACAGAAGCAGAATTTATTGCTGCTGCAGAATGCTGCAAAGAAGCTATGTTTCTAAAATCTCTAATACTGAGTCTCAATACTGAAATTAAGATAATAATTAAAATTGATAACCAAAGCGCTATTCAATTGATAAAAACGGGTATTTTTAATAAAAGATCCAAACACATAGATGTAAGATATCATTATATTCATGAGTTGTATATGAATAAAGAATTTGAAATTCAGTATTGTACTACAGAATGTCAGACAGCTGATATTTTTACAAAATCATTAGATAGAGTTAAGTTTCATAAACATAAAATGTGTCTTGTATATAAAATTTAAATATTATGTTCTTTTATATTAAATAAGTGTAATTTGTAAAATTAGGAGAGGGTGTTAATATGGAGTGTTCTGTGTTTAGTTTTTAGTTAGTTTTAAAAGGATAGATGGCAGCAGCGACAATAGAGCATAGACAGATGCAAAGAATATAACTACTCTCTAGCGAGAGAAGAAGTGTAACTCCATAGTAAAAAAAGGGAAACATGACTTTATACGTTTACGTACACTAGCGCCATTGCAAAATAGCAAGGCAACAATAGCGCGGGAATATTTAAATTAGAAAGGAATCTTATTCTTTAAAATTCAGCATGAAAAGGATCTAATAATTGTGTGAAGCATGTATTCTAAATATTAGGCTTCACACAATTATTAAATCCTTTTCATGCTGGTCACGATTTTCATTAAAATTATAAATTAAAAATAAATCAAATTTAATATATCTTTATTGCATAAAACTTATATTTAATCACAATAGTAAAATTGTACAATGTTTGTCGACAAAAAATAAGTAAACTAATAAGACTTAGAAAAAAAATTAAAAATCAGAAGATTTCCACAAACAGAATTTTTGAAAATGAAAATGTGCAAAAATTATGCAATTTAAATATTAGTAATTCTTTTGTAGTATTACTACAAAACCAACTGAAAAATTGGCCCAAAACACCAAAAGGCAGAAGATACACTTTAAGTCAAAAAATTATGGCCTTAGTAATTTATAAAAAGTCTCCTGCTTGCTATAAATTACTTAGAAGAATGTTTGCATTGCTATGTCAAAGCAGTTTAAATGAGCTACTTAACAGAGTGCCACTGAATCCTGGGATTAATAAACATATTTTTACTTCACTCCAAAAAATGACGCAAAAACAAAACGATGAAGATAACATATGCATATTATCATTTGATGAAATGTCAATTCGTAAACACCTGTATTACGATACAAGACAAGATGAAATACAGGGCTTCCAAGACCATGGCAACCATGGCAGGAGTAATTCAATTGCCACTAAAGCCCTTGTATTTATGTTGGCTGGCATAAGAAAAAAATGGAAACAGCCCATTGCCTTTTATTTTTCACAGTCAATAAACGCCGATAGGTTAACTGTGATATTAAAAGAGGTAAACATATTAAATTGATATTAATACTTATTTACTTTTAAAGTACACAAATTATGTACCCAATAATTATTGTCTAAATCTTTTCAGATACTTACAGAATGTTTTAATTCACATATAAATGTGGTTGCCACTGTATGTGATTTATCAACAGTTAATAGGAGAGTTTTAAAAACGTTGGGCGCTACAAGCAGAGAACCTTTTTTCCTGCACTGTGGACGAGAAATTGTTACCATTTTAGATCCTCCACATCTTTTAAAATGCACCAGAAACCTATTAATGAAGCATGATATTGAATGTGAAACTGAATTTCATTGTATGGACAAGATTTCCAAAGGTAATAAATGTAGATGATAAATAGATTACATGTCAACAAAAAATTTATGTATATTGAACAAATAATTGTTTTTAAAATAAACTCTGCAATTTATCAAATTTTTCATTTTTTCAGGCATAGTGAAATGGAGTCATATTGAGTTATTTTATCATTTGGATAAAAATAATGCAAATTTTGTGTTTGCTCCTGCACTTACTAATCATCACCTGTATCCAAATATCAAACAACAAATGCGAGTGAAACTTGCAGCGCAAGTTTTTAGTCACTCCGTCGCAGCTGGCATATTAGCGAAAATTGCAACAAGTAAGCAACAATAATAATTTGCAACAAGTAATATTTAAAAAGTGAAGAACAATGGCGAACTCCCATACTTTTTGTTAATTTAATTTTCTTGTGTCTAGCAAAGCAAAGCTATGGGACACCCTCGGACTTGCGTTGGAGGGAGGTGGAGAATGCTCATGCATACCAGTACGGCCGGCCATACTGGTTATGTGGGACTCGCAAACGCCCCGACCTAGGCGCCTACCCACTAAACTCCGCCTAGGAATTAGTTATGGTCATAATGACCCTACAAAGCTAAAGCGACTCGCCCTGGGGAACGGGCGAGCGCAAGACGGTGTATTTTGTACGAACCGAAGCAGTGTGTGTATGCATGGCGCGGATGGGAGGGGCGCGATTAGACATCTAGCCAGTATCAGTATTGTATTGATTAGACAACCCTAGTATCAGTATTGACCAAAAAGCTGAGTGCCGTGCCGTGCCGTCAAGTGAAAAAGCCCATTAGGAGCACTCCTTGCCATCTTATAACAATGCCTGGAAAAAAAAAGAATGACTATTTATTCCTTAAAATTCTAATTTTTCTTTCTGTGGCTTTTTTTTTCTCTTCTTCTTCCATTTCTCTATTTTTCAGAATTGTAAATCGTTTTACACAAATGTAGAAGGTACTGAGTTTTATATGTTTTATGTTTGCATCCAAATGATCTACACATTTATTTACACATGAAAAATCACAGACCTCATCTATAATATTCAATACTCGGTATTTAATATGTGGTCGCCAGGCATCTGTTTTTAAAAAATTATTAATTATTGTTGCTATAAATTCCACACATTGGACTACTTCCTTTCTCACGTAATTTAATGACCTGTGTGTTAATTCATATTCTTTAAAGCTTGTGAATATGTGAATGGCTTCAGGTGTATCTGTCAAAAAAGTATTTTGACAATTCAAGCAGTTATTGTGTCTTAAATTTTTAAAAATGAAACCACACACATATCCACAAGCTTGACTTTCAGGTGTCGCTTGTTCCATTGCTTTGGCTGCATCAGATAACATTGTCTCTATTTCTTTGGCATTAAACTCCTCGGCTATTTGTTCTGAATTCTTTGAAGGTACGTTTGAAGACAAAAAATTTGATAAATTATTTGACAAAATGGCAGTGTCATCTTCACAGTTTTTTCTTTGGCCAGCGTGCCGTAAATTTGCAATGATAGCTGTTTTAATACCCGCTACAAATTGTTGAATTGTTGGGTTATCATTTGATCCACAATTATACCTAATGCAGCCAGAACAATTTTCCAAAGGATCCTGGTTTAGACGACGAGTGGAAAGACTTTTAATATTGATTGACTGCAAATTTTTCCACAGTCTTTCAATTGCGTTAATTGTGTGAATCCATCCTTCTTGAGATGGAGGATTCGATTTACTTCCCAAATATTTCATTGTTGAAATAAATTTCTTCATTTCTCCAAAGAGTATTATATGAGGACTTCGAGTGGTTAGATTTGTCGAGTACTTTTTTCCCCTACGTAAATCTTTGCTGTCTGCATTGACGGCATCAAAAAGTTCGTCAAATTTTTGTATAAAGGTTGCCGTTGCATGAGCTTCGGATGGGAGTTCATCTGAAATAAAGAGTTTACATTGTTATAAGAAACCTATACACCATTGTTTCTTGTTTTATTGTAAACAAACATGATCCCAAAACATAAGTTTAACATTGTATGTATGTATGTATGTTCCGGATAAACTCCGAAACGGCTGCACCAATATTAAGAAATTTTCAGATAATCTTCAGATTGACCCAGCGAATATTCCTGTAAAGTATGGTGGCGATCAGAGAATTTTTTTAAAATTATTTAATATAAATATGAAATTTAATATAACTTGTTTGTTTCACTTTAAGGCCGTAACTACTAAACCGATCGCCATGAAATTTATATATATATATACACATACATACACACACACATGAATATGAGAATATGATTACGAAGAATTGATTTTTTTATATATATAACTAGTAGACAATTTTTGAAAAAGTAACAAACTTTTATGGAACACGTAAAGATACTCATCCGTAAATGTGCGATTTAAATAGGAAAAAGCATATTGGTTTTCTACACAGTATATTGCATAAATTCCCAACACTATTTATAGTTTTTGATTTATATTTGTTTACAAATTAATACAAGAAAAAATTTACAAAATTAAAGTAAAAGATTTTATATTTTGAAATATTTTTGAAAAATTAAAATTTTGGAAAAAAAATAGAAAATATTGACATTTTACGTAAAAAATACAAGAGACTATTTTTTTGTGTAAATAGCATAATGATTCTAAATGGTCAAATTTCGAACAATTTTCACATAAAAGGGCCGAATGATGCCTACACCAAATTCAAGTGTTTTCCAAAAATTATCAAAAAACAATGGCGAAATAATTGTTGAAATAATTTTCAAGCGTCTTTAAATGTCTTGAATACAAACAGAAGAAAAATAATTTCACAAGCTTTTTCAAGTTCATTAATGCTCTAAGTCAGGAAATTAATATCAATTTTAAATAAAACCTAGTTGATTAATTGGTCTTTATGATAGTATTTGTAATGACTGGTTTTCTTTGTGGTTTAACTTCACAACTTTTAGGCGAATACTTTTTCACATTTTTTATTTAGGAAATCTTTTAAAATAAAGTTGTTTCATTTTATTCTGTAACTCTACCTATATTAAATAAAGATTTTGTCACCAAATGTTTTATTAAGATTTTTTATTGTTTGAAAAGGAAAGAAGTAGGTACCTATGTATATTTTGGGCATTTTTCTTACAAATAATAATCTTAAGGCACAACTAAATGTCATATATTACATTGACCACATTATACGTAAAAATATTTCGTTCTGTACCAATTTAATCTAAAAATACGCTGAATATATATTTGTAGAGCCAAATAGTTGTGTTATTATAATTCATAATCTCAAAAATTTCAAAACGAGGATTTCTTTAATTCCAGACTTTATTTAGTATTAAACCAGCCTTCAGTTCAGGATTCTAAACTCTACACTTTTCAATATATTTCATACATAGACACAAGAAAATTAAATTAACAAAAAGTATGGGAGTTCGCCATTGTTCTTCACTTTTTAAATATTACTTGTTGCAAATTATTATTGTTGCTTACTTGTTGCAATTTTCGCTAATATGCCAGCTGCGACGGAGTGACTAAAAACTTGCGCTGCAAGTTTCACTCGCATTTGTTGTTTGATATTTGGATACAGGTGATGATTAGTAAGTGCAGGAGCAAACACAAAATTTGCATTATTTTTATCCAAATGATAAAATAACTCAATATGACTCCATTTCACTATGCCTGAAAAAATGAAAAATTTGATAAATTGCAGAGTTTATTTTAAAAACAATTATTTGTTCAATATACATAAATTTTTTGTTGACATGTAATCTATTTATCATCTACATTTATTACCTTTGGAAATCTTGTCCATACAATGAAATTCAGTTTCACATTCAATATCATGCTTCATTAATAGGTTTCTGGTGCATTTTAAAAGATGTGGAGGATCTAAAATGGTAACAATTTCTCGTCCACAGTGCAGGAAAAAAGGTTCTCTGCTTGTAGCGCCCAACGTTTTTAAAACTCTCCTATTAACTGTTGATAAATCACATACAGTGGCAACCACATTTATATGTGAATTAAAACATTCTGTAAGTATCTGAAAAGATTTAGACAATAATTATTGGGTACATAATTTGTGTACTTTAAAAGTAAATAAGTATTAATATCAATTTAATATGTTTACCTCTTTTAATATCACAGTTAACCTATCGGCGTTTATTGACTGTGAAAAATAAAAGGCAATGGGCTGTTTCCATTTTTTTCTTATGCCAGCCAACATAAATACAAGGGCTTTAGTGGCAATTGAATTACTCCTGCCATGGTTGCCATGGTCTTGGAAGCCCTGTATTTCATCTTGTCTTGTATCGTAATACAGGTGTTTACGAATTGACATTTCATCAAATGATAATATGCATATGTTATCTTCATCGTTTTGTTTTTGCGTCATTTTTTGGAGTGAAGTAAAAATATGTTTATTAATCCCAGGATTCAGTGGCACTCTGTTAAGTAGCTCATTTAAACTGCTTTGACATAGCAATGCAAACATTCTTCTAAGTAATTTATAGCAAGCAGGAGACTTTTTATAAATTACTAAGGCCATAATTTTTTGACTTAAAGTGTATCTTCTGCCTTTTGGTGTTTTGGGCCAATTTTTCAGTTGGTTTTGTAGTAATACTACAAAAGAATTACTAATATTTAAATTGCATAATTTTTGCACATTTTCATTTTCAAAAATTCTGTTTGTGGAAATCTTCTGATTTTTAATTTTTTTTCTAAGTCTTATTAGTTTACTTATTTTTTGTCGACAAACATTGTACAATTTTACTTCTCTACTTGTTAATTGGCTGAGTTTTGATACACCAATCTTATTCAAGATGCCACTGCACTTCTTCTTTGTTTCAGTCACAAATGTTTTAGATTCCATTGCTGTTGATGGAGTAATTTGTATTGGTGCACTCTAAAAACCAAAATAAAATAAAATTGAAATAATATGGTAGTAGGCACGCTAATGGCTCATCCCTAATTGATATAAGGAATGTAGCTATCAACAACATATGGGTTTTCAGAAACACATCTGCACAATTAAAATGCTTGTTCACTACTTCTTATTCCTTTATAAATAATTGATACCAAACATTGAACGAATGCACTTCTTTTGGGACTTGAAAACGATTTCAACATTGACAGAATTGCCCCAAACAATGATATCATATCTGAATATTGAAGATATGTATCCGTGGTACGCCAATAAAGTTGCCTCTTTGGTTGCAGTAACTCTAAGCCTATTTAAAACAGACAAATCTGTTCACCCTATTATTAACATCTTCAATTTGATCTTTTCAATGAACAATTTGTCAATTTTCAAACCCAAAAACGCTATAGTATTTACTTGTTCAAATAGGAATTTCTTTGCATCTAATGTCCACATTTAAAGGGTTACTACTGTATGTTTGAAATTATATCAGCCTTACCTATAAACTTTACTTAAATTTTAAGTAATACTTAGAAACCACTTAAGAAAATTTTTTACTTATAAACGTTAACTTTAATTTGTTGCTTAGCAATGTCTTAATGAACTGTCAAACACTACTTAAGAAGATAAGTAGTGATTAGTTAATACGATGCTAAGAAGATGATTAGTTTATTTTTATAAGTAAGACAGTATGTGTTTTGTCTTTGTTAAATTAATTTTTAAATTTTTTTTTAGTTAACCATTCTGTTATAGAGATTAAAACATCTTGGATTTTAGATGTTTTTTTTTGTCATTTCACCTTACAACTACTGTTGTATCATCTGCAAATTGGATTGATTCATGTTGGACCGCATCCGGAAAGTCGTTAACATAGAAATATAAGCGGTCCTAGGACGCTTCCTTAAGGACACCACATCCATTTTGCTTCAGTGTCGATCTTGAAACTGTTTTCGTGATGTGATTTTAGTTTTTTTTTTATTTCGACATATTAATTACGATTCCTTATGTAACTTTCTAGCCATTGAGGGCTTATTCCTATCTATCTAAACTTCCTGTTACAGTTTTAACTAAATGAAAGATTGCATTAGTTGTGCTATTGTTTTTTTTAAAATCTATACTGGTTTGACTTAGTAGATCATATTTATCTAAGAATTTAATAATATATTTACCTGTACAATACCAGTTGAAGTACTTGGCTGTTCTTCAAAAGTCTGTGGTGTTTGTACTGTTTTGCAAGTTGTTTGTTTTGCAAGCAGAGTAGATGGAATTTGAATATTTTCTAACTTTTCTTTTAATACTTCATGCTGCTGTCCAATTACACTTCTCTGATCTATATTCTGCAAATTATAAATACCTTAGCCACAACATGGATACAGAATGTTTTAACTCAGTTAGCTATAAATATCTGAAAATTTACATATATCTGTTGTATGCTACATTGTATGTATGTTGTAGTGGCATGGCACACTGTATTCCTAGCCATTAGATGGGAATCCAGTCTGGCAACAGTAATTACCCTTTTACAGAAGGCCACAGTGAAATAATAGCATGTGTCTTGTGTTTCTGAGCATGAGTAAGGGTATCTCATTTTTTTCGTACTACAATGTTATATTCCCAGTGACCAACGTAGCCACTGTGACACCTCTGGTGTTACAGTGGTCTATGGGAAACGTCCTACTATCTGGTGGATAGATATTACAATATTACAATAAATAATAATATAATAAGATAAAATTTTAAGAAATATTTATAAATATGTGGTAGAACATGCTTACTTCATTATTTATTAGTTCAACTACATCAATGGAATCGGGAACTGCAAATTTAATCAATTTTTGTCTTTTATTGTCATAAAATTTAGATGAATTGAAATGTCTTCCACATAAAACTTTGTTTGTTATATAAAGCGATTGTAAAAACTCTGTAGACCTCCAGTCTTCATTTGGCCAACAATATTTGGCCCAAGCACGCGCCCTGCAAGAAAAAGCCACGAGTATAGTTTCAAAACACAGATTTACACAATAACACAGCGATTGCTATAAAAAATCACTATCATTGGTGTATTTACAATATATTTATGTTAATTATAATTACCTACAATTGATTAACTACTAGATATATTATTATAATAACTATTAATTAGTGAATTATAATATTACGTGAATTAAAATCTTCTCAAATTAATTAAAACTACAAGTTAGGATCCACAGGTCCTATTAATTTTAAATGACTCCAGATACTGATAATTCAAATTTATCTTGAAAATTTTGTAGAACATGTTACTTAAACTTGGTAATAAATAGGTCACAGAATGGCTGAGAAATGATACAACTAGAAATATTAAATAAGATGTCTTTATTCACTTACTTCGTAATATTGGTTTTCCCCGGTTGTGGAAACCTGTGATATGTCACCGACATATCTTCACTGCGTGTTCTACCGCACTTAGCACACTTTCTATGGTTGTTATTAGCCATAATTTAAAAAAACGTCCTTCCGTAACGTAAAAACTAAATATGTTAAATAAATGTTGAAGTAATTTTAACCTGATAAAGTAAATTAACGTCTTGTCGTGAAGTAGTAACCAAAGACTACAATTATACAGAATAATAACACATCTAAGGATGTCCAAAGACGTAGTTAATGCAAAATAATAGGACAATTAATTAATTGAAACAATTAACAATTGACCGCACAGATTGAGACAATTAACAATTGAAATGACAACAACACAAAATGGCGGCACATGCACAAAAAAGGATCCGGATGTGATTACATGTCGATGTTGCTGTATTAAAATATGAAATTGTTTAATATTTTTTTATAGTGGTATAAAATAGCATTACCCACACATTAAAGATACGTGCATGTGTGCAAGTCAAAATTCACTATAGCAGTTGATAGACCCTGGACAGATGATAATCATAAAAAGAGCAGTGAACATTGTTACTATAATAAGTTTGTATTTAAATTAAAATAAAATCAAGATTACAAAAGCAAACAAGTGGTATCATTGGTTCTAGTAAAATAAGAAATAAAGCTTTCCACTTTAAAGAATAGTTTTCAAATGTTTCAAAACGATGTGTTAGTAAATTGTGTCCTTTGCCCATTGACTATCAATTAGAATAATGTTTGTTTTAAAGCATTCACAACTTAAGTACTGTATTCATGCAATTATTAAAATCATTTTGTGTTATTTATAAGTTGTTAAATTCATAAATCTAAGCATTTAACACAATTTCTATTTAAAAAAAAGGGTTCAAAGCCTTTTTTGGCTGGCGGCATGTTGTTGTGTATAACGCTTATTATTATTTTCTATATATTTATGTACGTCGGCCGCCGGCCATTCAGTCTGAAATAAACTGTGAAACCAATCAAACGTATTTTCATGTTTTCGCAATCAAACCAGGCAATATCAATCCTAAGTGCATCAAGATAAAGCACAAGGTATATATTTCAAAATTTAGACAGCACCGTGGTAACGTCAACTACCAATAGAATTTAATCTACAAGTCTTTGATATTATCTCTCAGAGCAAATAGATAGGCAGCCCGTGTGGCGGCAGTAACCAACTCCTTACAGAAAACCACCATGAAATGACAGCATGTGTGCTGTTGTTTCAATTAGTAAGGGTACTAGAGACCTAATTTTTTTTTAGAATTTTCCTAATATCTTGTCTGATCCTTGTATGGTCGGCAGCGCATGTGCGTTGTTTGTGTCTTTGGTGACGGTTGCCACCTACCATCAAGACCGTCACCATGTCTTACAGTGTGTCCAGCAATACAACTATTTTAATACAAAAATACAGATCAAAATCTTTCGATCTAGTATTTTTTTTCTGCATTTCAGGGTTGCTTTTGCAGTAATTTTTTTCGAAGTTAGGTATCTAAGACCAAAACTTTTAGGTAATATATCTCATAAATGTATTTAAATATTTGTAATTGATTTACCTAGAATATAGCCACTTTCTTGGTCAAAAAATACAATAATATACCTATATGTTTTATTTATCAATTTATTTAAACAACAAACATAAATTACATAAATTTA
The DNA here is from genome assembly GCA_936446665.2 of Synanthedon andrenaeformis. Lineage (NCBI taxonomy): Eukaryota > Metazoa > Arthropoda > Insecta > Lepidoptera > Sesiidae > Synanthedon > Synanthedon andrenaeformis. The sequence continues at coordinate 45,003 of OW387804.2, read as the reverse complement.
TTATAAAAAGATAAAATAAAATTATTATGTTCAATCTAAGCTATCGATTTGTTAAAAACCCACAGATTAATTTAAGTATTGAAAGAAACACAAAATGAAATGACATTTATAGCAGATTTATACAAAAAAAAATTGTCAACATTTGTATGTATTTTCTATCTTAATACTAAATCGACATTTTATGCAGATTATATCCCTCGGATATATACGGTATCTATACCTGTGTAAGCCCAATCAATTTTACATTTATATACATACAGCAGGGTTGTTGCGGACTTCTAGCGGACTTAATGCAGAAATTGATCGTTTTAATATTTTTTCATTAAGTGATCAATCTTTTAGTAGAAAATCGAAAAACAGATTTTAAAAAGAAAATTGAAAATATGACAAAAAACAAAACAATTTAATTTAAACATAATATCTAGATGGGGAAATCTGCCACAATTAAGACTAGCCCCATATCCGCATCCGCAATAGATTCGCATCGTCTAAATAGATGAGGAAGTTCCGCATTTGCGCATGCGAATGTCCGCAACAACTCTGATATACAGTAGAAACCTCTGTAAGTTAAAACTTCAAGGGAGACGTGAAAAATTTCGACACAGTAAGTCATCGATTTTTTTTTCTTTAGTTACGAAGTGAAAATATTATGTAGGTAAAGTCGGGGTACAAAAACCTTGGTCAGTTTTCAAAATCATTCCTCTATCAAGTCGTAGACTCTTTGTACTTTTTAAACGAAAGCACCAAGCAGACAGACTGACAGACGTTTGAAATAAAATTTTGGCATGACTTATAAAATGTCGACTAAAATGACGAACATTTTCTTACCCCGACTGTACCTAAACGGCTTATACCGATTGTTTCGAGTTATGGAGGAAAAATTTGTACCGAAATGGCTTTTACTCGTGATTATTATGCCCTATTATTATTATTATTAGTGGCGATTTCTAGTAATTTAAAGGAAAAGGAATAAAATATATATTTATATATTTTTGCTAAAAAGAGGTTCTACCGTATATATATATATATATATATATCATTTAGCACATGATACACCACGCTGATCAGCCATGGCGTGCTAACCTATCGGTTAACCATTGGTTAGATTTTTTATTTCCCACATTATTCCAGAGTGAATCAATCAAAGTGGGACCGACGTTGCCTTATTATATTATTCAATAACCGTTTAAAGCAAGGCCAACGAGACAACGCAAAACATGTAAACAAACTTACAAGGGTTGTCAAGATGGCTTCCTATTCCTATACGATGAGACCATCAATCTACTATTAGTATGGAATTTGTGTGACAAGTGCCAAAGCGGCGTATAAAGAGTACGCCTAAAACGGAATGATGGCGGAGTCAATCATGATTTGTTGATAAACTCACATTTTCTTCAAACGACAGATGTTTAGTTGTTATTAAATGACAGATGACAGAGTTGATGCTCTACGCATATTTTATGTTACTTTTAAATGTTCCATAAAGTTCCTAGTGTTTTGTATGACTTGCGAAATCCATAGTTGTAGTACATTGATGGATGAGACAGATTGCGCCAGTGCTTGCTTTGTCTCCTTGGCTTTACTATACAAAACATCATACTGGTCTACAATTAGAGTTTTTCAATTCCCGGGTTTTTTTACGATCCCGGGACCCGAAAGCGAAAAAATTTAAAGTCCTGGGAATTCCCGGGAATTTTAGACTACACGTGGAAAAGTATTCGGAATAATTTTAACCAATTTTTAACTTGTCATAAAAAACATTTATTAGTTTAAATTTTTCCAAATTAAAACTATTCAAATAATTTAAAACTATAGTTATTAGTTATATTTAATCAATTATTAAAATATAGTGACATTTACTTAATTTTAGTTGGCATAAAATGTTAAAAATATTGGTGTTTTAGTTCTGAGTTAATGATGTGTTGAAAGTAAAAAAAAAAAAAACATTTTATTGTTACATGCTTGAAAAATACTGACAATTTTTTAATACATTCTCAGACCAAATAAGAACTATGGACAGAATTTTGCGGATAACCTCAATTTTTGTTTATTTTTATTGAAACTAATTTGTTTCAAAGTTCGCCTACTTATGTGTGAAATGTGATTTTTTATTTTTCGAAGACTGATTTTTACACCTATTCGACATTTTCACTAGTAAATATTTTAAAGCGAGGCGTAGTTTCATTGCATTTGTATACGTATGTGGTCGTAGTTTTACCGGCTTCACTTTGCTCCGTCCACGGGGCTATATCTTTACTTCTTATTTTATCTGAGGCTACATTTGTCATTTATGTATCACCCTATTTAATAAACACAGGTGTAGGTATACTATATCGCCTACATAAAAAAAAAAAACTAGTCATTTTATATACGAGGTTGCCATTATACAAAAAAAAAACAAACTGAATTGTAACATATTACCTGACAATTGTGGGGCTTTCAGAGTGAAATTGATAAAAAAAAAACAAAATTTAGATTAATCGCATATTATGATGTGTAACATCTAACATCTCACTTTGTTAATGTAAAACACGTCATTAATTTTTTTTTTAAATTGACTTGTTAAGGTTGCTCATTTGCTTATTTTATAATTTTGACTTATGTGAACCAATTTAAGGCACTTTATCAATACCTCAGTGATTAGCTTTAATTTTTGGTGGTGGTGATTAATATAGATATAAGTATTAAATAAAATTATTACGTGACTATTTAAGATCGTCATTTAGCTGTCTAGTTTGCGCATTTAATGAGAGATTAATTATTGTGGACCTTAATGCATAAGAAATATGGCTGCACATTACTACTTTATCGCGCGCTTTTTCCCGACTAACCCGACTTCCCGTAACACGTTTCCGTCGCATTTGCACTAATTCACAAATCAAATAGCGCGCTTTTTCCCGACTAACACGACTTTTTGTGACACGTTTCCGTCGCACTCGCACTAATTCGTTTCCACCGAACCGAGAGAGATGTTACACATCAAACAACTACTTCACTTTAACAAGACTGTATCAAAAACTTTGTAGACCAGTGATCGAATCGCTTTTAAGCTTTAAACGCCTACACCCTCTACGGCTAGGTCTTAGGTCTAGTGCTTTTAGGCTAGGTAGGAATATGTGTCTAGGCGTCCCGGTGCTCGTTCCAAGTACTGCTTATCTATGAGCGACTCTATGCACTTTTTGATCATGGCGACCGAGGGAGCGAAGAGACCTCTCGCTTGCAAAACCACCTCTTGTATTAGCTCGTTGTGGCGCAGCACGCGGCGCTGCTTCATTATCCGCACTAGTGCCGCTTGGAGGTACATTTTTCTATCATCGTCGCACGTTGCGGACTCCGTTTGAGGTTCCGAAGCGGAGGCTGTCGCGGAGCCCTGCGCCGCATTAGCGGGGAGACTTGCGCAAGTGAGGCGGATCTTGCTGCGCTTGCTCGTAAAGGCCAAATTGAGGCGGATCTCGCCCTCGCACTCCCCGGACTCCGACGCGAGGAGACCGGCCTCCAAGAGAGGTTTGACGTGACGAGTCCAAGCGTCCGCGTCCAATTGCAACTCGTCTCTGAGTTCTGGCGCATTGCGCGAGTCGACTCGCTCGAAGGCCAACAGTACTGCGCACTGGGGAGTTGTGGCGGTCAAGTGGTACATGCGCGGTGTGTACCTGTTGTAATAATGTATTACAATCGGAGGATACTCGTACATACATTACAGAATACAAAAAAAATATATACTTAAAAACCCTTGGGTTATATAGGAATTTTGTTTTAAAACTTGATCACTTGTCTAAGAAGCTAACTGTCGTTAGCTATAGACAACTTGAATGTTATGTGATTACTAAAATTTCCTCATATACATATTTCTTACTCTCTTATTGCTATAACAATCTCTCATTTTGTTATAACAATGCATCTTGTTAATTACTTGAAAAAGGGCATATTACTCATTACTGTTATTACTCTCTAGTATTTTTCATCTTTATGATGACGGTACGATGTAACGGTAAGACATGAGGGTTACGTTCAACACTAACCTGGTACGCAACTCGCCGGTGCACAGATGGTGCAGCCAAGCGAGACGCCGTCCGCTGAACGAGGCCCGGTAGAAGTGCTCGAACAGCCTCGCCGGCTTCTCCAGCTGCGGCGGCGGCTGCAGCGGGGCCATGGCGCCCCCCAGCGGCCACGCGCCCGCTTGCAGCACCTGCACGCTCACCGTCGCGCCGCCCTGCTCGTTGCGCTCGCGCAGGTGCCGCTGGAACTTCGCGTTCAGGTCCGCCGACACCGCCACGTCCGTGAACATCCTGTGCAGCTTGTTCGTGAACTCGTAGCCGCACGCGGTCTTCAGCCTGTTTATCATCGCCTCCTCCTGCTCCATGGACGCGGACAGCTGATGGATGAGTCTGCGCGCGAGCGCGCGCGCGTAGTACTTTTGGAACACGTCCTTGTCGTCTATGTACTTGAACACCACTATGGCTGCGGCCAGGCGTTCGTCGGCTTCCGTCTCGGAGGCTCCTCTCTTGCGCAAAAGGCCGTCGCAGTAGCGAGCCAGCAGCTCCGGCGCGGCTGGCGCTTCGCCTCCGGCCGGCCTGGCGTTCACCACTTCGCTGCACGCCTTGTCCAACGCTCCGACGAAAGATTGGGTACCGGAGAACACTTTCTCGAACAACTCCGTGTACTTGCCGTGCATCGCGAGGACGGATTGCACGAAATGGACGTGAGCCTCGTCCTTGTCGTGTTTGTCCGCTAAAAGGGCGCGCCCGTGCGCCGCGGCCTGGGCGTGGGCCGCGTCCACCAGTGGGCGCAAAGCCGCCGCGCCCAACGGCCTCAACAGTACGAACAGTCGAGCCAAATCCGAGCGTCTCTCTTCGCGCAACAACCTCTCGCACTCCGCGTGCAGAGCGGGCAAATGCGCAGCGACCGCCGCCTTCTCGAAACACTCGCGAACCGCCTCCGCAGAGGACGGATGTAAGAATCTCCTGGCTAGAGCGTTTTCCCTCTCCAAGCCCTCCAAAACTCCGCTCATATAATGAGACACGTCTCCCTCCTGGAGCAAATTCGATGCGACCTCGCCGTGATGAGTCGCAGCCTCCATCAGGTACGGCTCCAATACCAAGCTCTGATACAAACGCAACGGAGCCCTCTGTCTGAAGGCTTGAACTTCGGCCGTGCTGGCCACGGTGCGTCTCAAGGCGTCGGCGTGAGCCAAAGGCGTCCTTTGATCTCTGGCCGCGGCCAAACCTCCGACTATGCGCCGCGAGAGGGCGCTCTCGAGCGGCTTAATCAGGACCCGCTCCCAGATGACCAAACCCAACTCGCCCACTTCCAACTGGCGGCCGTCCGTCTCGCCGTCGACGATGGACGCGGTGCCGTAAATTATCTCCGCGTCGGACACCTGCACAATCGTTTACCGAGTGCACAAATCGAAACCGAGTGCACGAGTGTATGTTTTCACGAAAGCGAATAACGCAAGTCAAAGTATTTCGATAAAAAAGTGGGGTATAGGCAAGTTAACGAGAGTTGGCACGAGCAACACATTTAAACATTGCGCTTGCGTAGTTTCTGTGAATAGGCGCATGACAATGACGTCACACCGCAATTGCCATGCGAGAAAGAGACAGACACTGCAACGCACTGTCTGTCTCTTTCACGCGCGGACCCAGGTAAGAGAGTATATAAAAAATGCATTTGTGTGTGAGTACTGTGTACGTGCCAACTCTAGTTAACTCACCTATAGTGCAAGTTTTACTCGATCAAACGGATTGAATTCGTATGGGAATGAAGCGGCGCTACACGTGTTAGCCACTAGATGGCGCTGCTTTCATTCCATACAAATTGCTTCATTTCCATACAAATTTAATGCGTTTGATCGAATAAAACTCGCACTACACAGATATCGCAAACGAAGTCTGTGCCTGCATTCATTCAGCTCTATTCGGCTTTTGTTCATACAAAAAATGTGGTGTTTTGTATGGCTACTGACAGACGTGCTCATAAAAAAAGCATGCTTAAAAGTGGCGCGCTTACACATCCGTAAAGCTACGGTTACACATGCTCTAGAATAGCATGCTAAAAAACGTGCAACGAGTATGCAATATGCATGCTAGTTTTAAGACTGCTCCTGAATAAGCATGCTCAAAGCAAACACTCCAATACACATGCATGCTATTCTATAGCGTGCTCTCTGTCAGTTCAAACAAAACCATGGACAATCAAACAGCCGTCCGTATGGAGCTGAATAGAATTATTCTTTTGCTGGCGTTGCAATGCATCCAAAAACTTCTCTCAGCTAGAAATAGAAAAAAAAAGGAATAGGAAGATTTGGGTCCGTGATTGGCTAAGTAGAAGAGAAAATGTTGGAGCAAGTAGGTACTCGTTTGTTAGTCGAAATGCGAGAAGAAGATATTAATGGTATTAATTACAAAAATAATTTGCGCATGTTACCGTATCAGTTGATCGATACTAGCATGCTCAATAGGCAAACCTGTTCGCGTGACCAAATATCGCACGACCGTCGATTTTTGAGCAAACTCCAAATAAGCATGCTCATTATTAGCAATGTTTTGTCACACGTACTATACTAAGTAGCAATTGCTCAATAGTGGCATGCTTTCGTGCTAGTAATTAGTATGTGTAACAGTACCACATTTGCCAGAAATGAGCATGCTCGTTTTAAGTATACTCCTTAAATGAGCAGAATGGCCTGCTCTGAAACTGGAACTGGAACGTGAGAATTTTATTTTGGTTCTAACCAAAATCGTCCGGCGAAACGCGAATTGAGCTGAATAATTGTAGTGCTTATTCGCCTTCGTGAAAATACAAAAAAAAAAAAAAAAACAAAACATAAACACCACCAACGGTGGTTAGCAACAATGACGTACAATTATGGTCTCCGGTGCATTAATCTAATCCCAAATTGAATGATATCTGAATACAACTGAATTTGAAATCGACTGAATGCCAAATAGGCTGAATCTGAAATCGACTGAATTCCACGCTCAAACCCCTGAACATTGAACGCCACATAGACTTAATTTTTTAATTATTACTTATTTTTGCCGCCTACACAATAAATTACTGCACGTCAGAAGTTAACGTTTTCGACGACAGGTAATTAACCGACGAACCATTTATTTTAGTCTCTGGGAGCCTTAATTGTAATTAGTTAAAAGATAATTTGCATTTCAGTCAAATTGGTAATACGACAGTTTGGGATTAGGTTAACATGACAATTACAATGGTAGACAATTTTGTCAATCCCCTTACTGATAAGTGTATTAGTTGGCTTTCAAAGGACGGCACAGTGTCTTAAGGTGGGTTGGTGGGTTGAGGTTATATAAGGCGACCGCTTAGTTCTGAGGCGACAGCACAAGCGTACTTATGTGAAGGTGACGTTTGTACCTGCGACTCGTCCCACGACCACGAGTTAGCCGCTCTGTCGAGGTTACATGCCATCTGTCGACCAAACTCTTGAGTCACGTGCACACACACACTCACACACACACACACCAGTGGCCTCACGCACTGTTTACTCCATGGCAAGTGGCCACCGTCGCCTATGAACTCGAGCAACACTAAGGCGTACGCGAGGGATTACGGAAGTCTTTTTGATGATAAATGGTCATTAACCCTTTAACCGCCAGAGTCATATAAATCCGACAATTATTTTCGTGTCCATTTCGCCATAGCCGTATATATACGACAAATGCCTCTACTTGTAAATCGTTCATTTTTAAGTCATTGAGTTGCTTTCTGTTAAAATAAATCACGAGTCAGGCGCTAGAGGGCATAAAAACTCCTACAAAACCAAGCGGTTAAAGGGTTAACATAGTTTAATGTATTAACAGTAAAATAATATTTTTAGTTAAGAAAGGTGATTTTTACCACTTCATTTAACTGTATGAGTTTTAACCCTTTAACTGCTTGGTTTTCTAGGAGTTGACTGGTAAACCGATATTTCTTTTTTTAAGTAGAAAGCAACGCAATGATTTAAAAATAAGCATTATACAAGTAGAGGAATTTGTCGTATACTTACATATAATACGGCTCAGGCGAAATGGAACACGATATTGTCGGATAAATCCGACTCTGGTGGCTAAAGGGTTAAGTGAATTACACTAATGCAGGTTGATTTTTAACTGCTTTTCTCATGTGTGCGGTTTTTGTTTCGAGTTAATGGACACCATCTATCCTCATCATCATTTGACATAAAAATGTGTCAAAAATAATTGAAGGGAAAACCAATCACTTTTTAGGCACACTGTACGGTCGAGGTAAGAAAAGGTTCGTCACCTTAAAGTCGACATTTACAAGTCATGGCAAATTTAATTTCAAACGTCTGTCGGTCTGTCTGTCCGCTTAGTGCTTTTGTTTCAAAAGTTACAAGAGTCTACGACTTGACTTGAAAACTGACCGAGGTTTTCGTACCCCGACTGTACATGGAACTAGTTTTGTCTTAGGTATAATGTCACTGGAAAATGCGTCCAAACGGCTCTCTCTGTTTGGATGTAACGCGTGCGTGTGTGGGATGGGGGACGAGGGATGAGGGATGAGGGATGAGGGACGGGGTGTGTCTCACCTTCTGTCGTTTGACGTGTTGCAAGTTGAGATACGAGTAGAGGCTGTTTAGGTACGCTACGCCCTGACTGTACTCCTGCCACGCGTCCACGTATCTGAAATTCAAATTCATCACACTCTAAGTCAACTCTGTCCACTCGATAGTAAGTGGCTACCGTCGCCGTGTATCAATGCAGAGCCCATTTCCCTTCCCTTCTCGATCCCCTTATCCTCAATCCTATTGTAGCCGGCAGAGCATTTGCACCTGTGGGGTTTTGTTTGTGTTATACTTAGCATTTGGTCCACTAGTCCACTACAGCATAGGAAACAGGGCAAGTAAATAAAAAGTGCAATTGACCTGTCTAGCAGTCCGTCCGTGTGGTCGTCGCTGTCGAGCGGAGTGTGGCCGCGGACGCGCTGCAGCAGCCCGCCCACGTGCTCCTCGAGGAAGGCCCTCGTCTCGTCGTAGAGGCGGTCGGCCAGGGGCTCCGGGTGCGCCACGCACAGCGCGTACACGTCGCTGAACCTCATGTTCCACACCGACCGATCCACCGACCGCACGCCCACCACCGCGGACACCTCAAATCAAACAATCAACAGTTGATGGCTACATCAACTCTGTCATCTGTCATTTAAGAAAACACATTGGACTTTCAAATTTATAGCACAACTTGGTCATTACTACCTTTCATCATTGACTCCACTATGATTCCGTTTTAGGCATACAATTTTAAAAATTCTTTCACTAATTACATGTTATATTATAACTGAGTAACATAGGCTATATTGTTAATCAAGTTAAATTAGGGATACCCGTGAAACTGAAATTATATTTTTGTTTGTAATGAATAAATTCAAAAAGTACTAGACCTATTTTCAATATTCTTTCACCTATACAAAGCTACACTATCAGCGAATAGTGTAGGCTTTATTTTATATAGCGGATGAAGTGGCGTGCAACAGCTAGCTTCTATAATAGTTGAGAGTAATAACTATATGTTACAAGTAAGTTTTCATATACTAACTGTTTCCTTGAGGTTTGCCCAAGTCTCCTGGAAGTCCACTTTCCTCGGCTTCAAAGACATTGTTGGCATTTCAAAGCATGTACCTGGGGGAGAAGATTAAATTATATAGATTAATAGATAGAACATTAAATAGATTTAAAAACAGAAAAATAAAAAGTAAAATGGTTTCCAGTCACTTTTCTATTGTTTTTCTATCTGTCAACATGAGTGAGACGCTCAGATAAGTTTCCGTATCTATCTCATCAGTATCTGAAATTTCATTTGTAACAGGATTATCAATTAACATATAATTCTCAGGATTGTTAGAGGAACATTCCTTGTAGAATTTGTTTTCAAGAAATACAACAGTTTTATTATAAAAAAAGGGAAAAATGCAGCACAAGCTGTGAAAAAAAGTTGTGACGTTTATGGACTTAACACAGTGTGAGTAAGAGTGGCACAAATGTAGTTCAAACATTTTCAGTTTGGGAATTTTGATGTCAAAGATAAAGCTCGCTCTGGCCGACTTGTCTCTACTAATATTATAAAGAGGAAAGATTTGTTTGTTTGTTTGAATTGAATAGGCTCCGAAACTACTAGACAGATTTGAAAAATTCTTTTACTGTTGGGAAGCTATATTATCAGGGCGTAACATAGGCTATATTTTATAAAGTTATGTGGACAAAGTCGCATGCAACAGCTAGTTAAGGATAAAGTTGATCCCATTGTTAATAAGGTAAAGCCAAATTGGCTTATTAGCAGTTATGACATATCTGAAGAGCTAGGGGTTAAGCACAAGGGAGTGAAGTCTCCTGCGCTAGATAGCTGTGGAGGGACACTGATATTGTGTCATAACATCCCCAACTCATCTTGTTGGGTTTTAGGCAGTAGGAATCCGGCATAACCCCGCAGTGTCCCCTACACTGCTGGGTATCCAAGAGAATTTCCCAAAGTTAAAAAAAGGGGTTAACCACAAACCAGTTTTGATCCAAATGAAAATGTCTGGATACTCAAAATAGCTCCATATTTGCTTTAAAACTTTTAGAGGAAATGTTTACAAGGCTTTTATATCATTCAACTTTTTTCTAAGAGAATTTCTATATAAAAGTGTTCAATACATTGCAGCAGCTGTGGCGTTGCTTGTGTTATAGGCAAGGATAGCCACCTACCATCAAGTGGACCGTCAGCCAACAATAAGTAGTGTTTTTAAATAAATAATAAGTAACAATGTTTTTAAGTAACAATAAGTAAATAAGTTAGTGTTTTTTTTGTGTGTTAAGTTTCATCATTTGGTCTAATGGTATATGAAATTATCCTGTTAATGGCAATGAGCAATTCCCTGGACTACAGTGCTAAAGTCACTGTAGTGAGACACGGCTGGTATGTGGGTATGACACAACAATCAACAAATGGTACCTACAAATGTGAATGATCTAGGTCACAATTACAATGCAATATTGCAAGTCATCAACATCGATGAAACAAAAACAAATGTTTCGGTTCAACGTTCGCCAAATAATATTTAACAATCTCGTCTTAGAGCATTTTGGCATCGTGACAAGTTCGCGGACAAAGACACGAACTCCTGATCGATCACCAAACTGCACGGCGTTATCAACGAACCGAAATAAATACACTTTTGGACGACGACACAGGAGGGCAAAGCAATGAAAATTATGGAAAATATTGAAACCAACTCACTCTTGATCGACGAATTCGTCGCTCGCGGCGTAAGAAAATGATTTAGTCGCCAAGGAAAACTTCACAGGCTCTGATTAACACAATTAGAGAATATCCACCACAGCACACAAGTTACAAAGAAATCAGACAGAATATCCTGCGGCTGATCTATATAAGCGCACGCAGCAGCATATTATTTTTGTCTTTTGTATTATAATAATAATTACAATTAGAATAACTGAAAAGTAGGTACGACGTACGTAATGAAATGAAAAATTCCAGTGCCAGTCATTCAACCATCATTGACAATTGACAGTGACAGTGACATTGACATTGACATTTTTAACCAAAAAGATTGCGTTTTTGTTTTAAAAAAAAAAAAAAAGCTTCGCGGTGGTCACGTGACTATTGTAATGATTAAAACTAGACCCATTGACATATATTACTAGTGTAAGGACCGGGGTCAACGGCGCGGCGAAATGGCACCAGTTCGTTGGCCCTAAAAAAATATCTCAATTTAGGGCCAACGAACGACAGTCGTCGTAAACTATGTAAAGCGCTACCTGTGGTGATCATACGAGTTACCGAGTTACACAGCAAGACATAATTACCAAGCTTAACGAAATCTCATAATGATAATCTTCCTTGGGCTTATTCTCAAGAATAGTATTTACTACTATACGTTTACTATAGTTTTTTGCTAACTACAAAAACCAGCCACCGGCTTATCACAATGACCATGTTTTGACTAGGTGTTACAACTGTCTTGCTAAAAATCGGCTATAGATGGCGCTAAACATATTATTTTCCACACTTTAATAATTATAATAATCAAATTATTTACTTATGACAGATTTTTTTTTTTTTTTTTTTATTCTAGCATAACCTACCGCCAGTATTCTTAGCTATAATTTTTTAAAATAGGTAGATTAAGTAGAGCCAAGTTCGAGAATCAGGTCAGTCGTCGAATATAAAAGAGAAATAATTCCACCATACATTGCTTTGTTATATCTCAAAAGGATTAGGCAGCGCTTTCGACATAAGCTTCCAGACGTCTTCAACAATTGTTTCAACAAATTAACACAAAACAATAATAAAGTAAACATATAAAATAAACCTTCCTCTTGAATGACTCTCTCTATTGACGAAAACTGCATTAAAGTCCGAAGATCTAAGCTTAGACATACTATACATGCGGAGGAACAGACTTTTGTTATCTTGTGTCGGATAGAAGCTACCAATGAATATTTGATTTCTATATAACCAGTGTTGATGTAGGTTTGACAATAATGTATATTACGAGAATTGAGGGTGCTTGCCTAATGTCTCAGGGGCCCCCGGTTCGATTTCCGGCAGGGTCAACTTTTGAAAATGAACTTCTCAAAGTTGGCTCTGGTCTGGTTACAGAATATCACCGCTAAATGACAGCATTTGTGCTGTTGTGTATCGGTAAGAGATGCCAGGGCCCATTACCCTATCCCTTCTTAATCCTTGTTGCTTGTTGTATAGACAACAGTACCCACCTACCATCGAGTGGACCGTCAGCCTGTCTGTCGACCTTAACATAAAAAAAATCACTTTTATTTATTTATTTATTTATTTATTTTTTTTTGATTTGGCAAAATAATTATTTTATAATAAACATAGGTTGTACTTTATAAAAAAAACAATCTATCAAAAATTCGCTAAAAATGTCACTATTTTGCGTATTCTCCGAAAACTATATATACCTACATGAAAAAATATACTACATGTTTATAGTATTTATCATTTACCTAGAAGTAAGTTATTATTTATTAAAAAGTTGGTTCTTTAATCCTAAGTCGGCAGAGAACATGCAGCACCTATTAATATATATTAAGGATTAATGTATATTAATTCTTATCCAACTAAATAGTTTTATAATCGAGGTTGATTTACATAATCAATAGGTAGGTTAATTTCTTTATAAATTATTTGGATATCAAATCCGGATATCCGTTAAATATCTAAGGCCCTCCGCTAAGTGACGCGTGTGGCATCGGTCGCCAGCGCACGTTTCACGGGCTTGCCAGCGTCCGTTTGTAGCTAGTGAACGCAGTGTCACGCGTGTACCGATATGGTACATACGGCATTAAAAATGAGTCATTTATATTACTATATACTCATTTTATATTACTTGTATAATCGTCGCCGTCTGCAATCATACGAAAAATAGTTATACTATCTAATTACCTCTGGAATTTATGTGCTTAACTGGACACGTTCTAACCTGTTACACGTGCGAGTCAGCGTTGCACTATTGAAATTAAACAAAGCACCGGTTTTTTTTTTTTTTACGAGCGAAGAAACTTTCAAAAAGTACTTTATGACAAATACCGCATGCAAAGACAAATGTCATAAGGTTATGTGGGATTCTTACCGCACTAAAACTCCAACTCGGGATGGGTATGGTTCAGTCCTGAGGGGACTTTAGTACCGTCACCGGGCTTCGGGGGGGCGAGAAGCGCCCGGCCCTTACAAACAATAATTCTTACAAACTAACTTATATATGAGGGACCGGCTGGCCCTGTGGGGCCACTTGCGTCTGCCGCGGCTAGAGCCACGGCAGCTACAAGTGGTCCACGGGCCGGGAGGTCCCTCGCAGGCGCTGGGTCCTGGTCGCGCCTCGTGGGTATGGAGTCGTGCGGCGGTCGTCCTCTTCTGATGTGGTGGCGCATGGCGGGGCAGCTGTGCGTCGGGATCATCACCAGCAAGCGCTGCGTTTGCTGCCGTGATGGGGTCATCCGGGTCCAACAGGATGTGTCGGGGTCTTCGCCTGAAACGAGAATGAGTTTGATTAGGATCGGGAGTGTAGATTAGTGAGCTGGACACTAGCGGGTTGGGATGGCGAGGAAGTTTGTCATAGTACTTCAGGGCGAAGTCCTTGATGCACTTGACAATGGAAGGGAGTTCTGTGTCGTGGTAGAGATCTACATTGCGAATGTACCATGGGGCGTCCACGGCTCTTCGCAGGAATCGGTTTTGGAGTGTTTGTAGAGTATTGATGCGTGTACATGCAGCGTGCGCAAAGACAACGCTAGCGTACGTCATGATTGGCCTGATGCATACTTTGTACAATGTCACCTTATTTCTAAGGGACATTGCACTCCGTTTGCCTAAGAGGCACGTCAGACGACCCAGGACGAACGCCGCCCTGTCCCTGACACGCTTTATGTGTGGGCCGAAGGTGAGTTTTCGGTCGAGTGTGACACCGAGGTATTTGGTCTGACGGACCCAAGGGATGACGCGGCCCTGGAGGGTGATTTCGCCGAGTGAAGCACCGGTGGCGGGCGCAAGCTTCATATATATGCTCTCGGCTCGGCTCTATAAACTATAGTATATAGTGTAGTGCTCTATAGCTCTATAGTACTCTATAGTGCTCTATATCGTGTTTCAATTCACCCGCGCACCGGTGATCGACGCTACCCGTGTCACATAGTTGTTTAATACGAGAGTTGCATTGAAATGTATCGATAAATTAAAAATAAAACTGTATACATTTACGTTAAAGGAGACTCGTTGTGACTTTACAGGAACGATCTTCTTCCTGCTGCTCGCCGAGATCATCCCGCCCACGTCGCTCGTAGTGCCGCTGCTGGGCAATTTCGTGCTCTTCGCCATGATTCTGGACACGTTCAGCATCTGCGTGACGGTGGTAGTGCTGAACGTGCACTTTCGGTCGCCGCAGACGCACACCATGTCGCCGTGGGTGCGCCGCGTCTACATCCACGTGCTGCCGCGGCTGCTGGTCATGCGGCGGCCGCACTACCGTATACCGGCCCGACCCGCAACGCAGCCGCTTCGCCGGGCTGGCGAGCGCGACCGCGACCGCGGAGGGCGCGCACTGGGAGGAGGGCGCGGGCGAGGGCTGGTGCGGCGCGGAGGGCGACTCCCCCGCGCCCCTGCCCGCGGCAACAACTACATCGCGGAGCAGACGCGCAAGGAGGAGGAGTCGACCCGGGTGAAGGAGGACGATGGTGCTCCTGTGGATCTTCACGCTGGCCGTGGTGGTGGGGTCGGCGGGCATCATCCTGCAGGCGCCGACGCTGTACGACGAGCCAAGCCTCGGCCCTCGCCCCCGCCTCCTCTCTGATCCCCGCTGAATCCCGCTGATCCCCGCTGATTCCCGCCTGTACATACTCATAGCTCCTAAACTAGTTTATACGACGAAATCAAGTGATCGAAATTGAGTCGAATTTCTTTTGATAGACACGGAATTAATAAAACGAATCTTTTTCCATTCACTCTCGTTTCATTTCATCATCTCCTGACGAACTTGAATTTATTTGATTCATTTATACAATACAAGCGCAAAATGCAAACAATAGGGTTCTAATTATGTAAAGCGACATCTACTCGCAATTTGATTTCTAAATGGTCACTTCACATCTTCACATACCGAGCCACTGGCGCCATCTAGTGAACTCTAATAACATTAATAACAACTCACAGCTAATAATATCGTCCTATTATCCTGAAATTGAAATCGTTATATGTTTTTCAATAAATATTGTAAATATATTTTATGTATTTATTTATGTATGTATTTATTTATTTATTTATTTATTTATTTATTTATTTATTTATTTATTTATTTATTTATTTATTTATTTATGTATTTATTTATGTATTTATTTATTTATTTATTTATTTATTTATTTATTTATTTATTTATTTAAATAAATAAATATTTATTCAAACGCATAGCAACTAAACAATCAATATTAAAACCGAAACATAACTTAAATTATATTAAAATAAAATCATAACAAAAGGAAAGAAAAAATGAAAAGAAAAGAAAACTGCTCAGCTAAACAGTATAGCCGTCAATTTACTCTTAACTTCCGCCGACTTACAATTAAATATATCAATATCAATATCAATATCAGCACCCAGCCCGCCGAACAACATGTTGAGGTTCCTACTAGCCCGCCAAAGAAAACTATTCTGCCGATAATTTGAACTAGCAATTGATATTGAAATTGGGTTGTATGACCTAACCGACCTAGTGGGCACA
This sequence comes from Synanthedon andrenaeformis, assembly GCA_936446665.2. Taxonomy (NCBI): domain Eukaryota; kingdom Metazoa; phylum Arthropoda; class Insecta; order Lepidoptera; family Sesiidae; genus Synanthedon; species Synanthedon andrenaeformis. The sequence goes on along the minus strand of OW387804.2, from coordinate 28,743 downwards.
TTAAAATTAATCAGGGAGAGAATATCAGGGCAGTCCACACGACCATTAATAATATTGATTAAATAAGAAATGTCAGAAATTTCACGGCGTATATTAAGGGGTATCAAATGATGTCGCTTACACATGTCACGGTAGTCATTAGAGTTATAAGGTTGATACAATCTATAGCATAAGAATTTAACAAACCTTTTCTGAACCCTCTCAAGCCTGTCAATGTGTATTGTGCTACTTATCTTGTTCAAATCTTGTTAGGTTACAAAACCTTGTTTCTACTTATCTAGCTGCTAGCACTTAGCTGAACCCGAAAAAAAAGTTAGGCTCAGTCTAGTATTAATTTTATTATAAGTGTAAATAAAAGTATTCTAGCCAACATAGGTTTACCAAAAGACACATTGTTCTATTTAATATTTTACTAACGTTTCTGTCGCTATTCTGTTGAATATAATAAAAAAAAGGTTTTTTCATTGTAAATTACTTTTACTGTAAAACGAGTGAAAGGACATCTTCTTTGCCCTCGCCTCTTCACTGGTAAGAGTGGTTAGCGAATGGATGAACATAACATGTCAGAACCACCTCAGCCTGGACTGTTATCTTCTCAGTAATAAGCGTTACTTTGAAACTACCACTTACGTGTTTGTTACGCACAGTGTCGTCTAACGTAAAATGCGCATTTCAGTGGTATGAAGTTTTTGCTCATGGTTTATCTTAAAGTGGAACTTACAGCTGTTTTGTGGACCTTGACTTTGCCCCCTACAGAAGACCACCGTGAAACATAACAGCTGTTGTATTTCGGTGTGTCCCGTCCTTGTCCCATTTCCTTAATCCCCGTTGTTTATGTTATAGGTGCCGGCGTAGTTACCTATACCGTCAAGTGGACCGACAGCCTGTCTTTTGACCTTAACTTAAAAATAATTAAAAAAAAACCACCGATTATAATAGTTGGCAAAATAATTATTTTTATTATAAACGTAGGCTGCATTTTATTGAAAAAGCCAAATGTATCAAAAATTCGCTAATAAAATACTATTTGCCGTGTTCTTCATAGTAAAAAAAAGTACTACATCTTTTCAGTACTTAACATTAAATTATACCTACAAAAAAGTTATTATTTATTCTTTAAAAAGTTATATAATCATAGTTTTATAATCGAGGTTGATTATGTAAATTTCTTTATAAAATATTCGCATGTCCAATTCGGATATACGATGGGAGTAGAAATACCTTCGTCAGTATTCAAATTCATTCCCTTACTAAGTGCCGGTAGACTCTTAGTAGGTACCTTTTGAAACTAAAGCACTAAGCAGACAACTGCATTTTTTTTTTTTTTTTTTCCCCCCTTTTTTTTTTTCAAGGTCATGATTTATATTGAAGCTAGAGCAAAAATTCCAACGGAGTTGTAAAGAGGGCTCCCCGAGGCACCAATGAGCCCCAGTAAGTTAAAGTTGAAAAACCAAGAAATGAATTGGCGACGGTCGCCACACAAGTCGCCACAAAGTTAAATTGGTTCAGGTTAGGTCAGTGTATAGTAAGGTCAATACAGACTAGGTCGCGTAAGTTTTAGGTTAGGTTAGGTTAGGTTTACGTAGTCCCTTGCCGGAGGAAGTGCGCCGCACGGCGCAGCGAGTCGCTCTGGCGCGGTGGGCCGAGAGGCTCGCCGAGCCAACTGCCGGCGCTCACACCATCCGGGCCATCGCTCCAGTCCTGGAGCAGTGGTGCAGGCGCAGGAAGGGTGTGATCACCTTTAGACTTGCACAGATTCTGTCGGGGCATGGCTGCTTCGGCAGATATCTGTGCAACGTCGCAAGACGCGAGGAGACACCCTCCTGCCACCACTGCGGTGGCCCGGAGGATACGGCGCACCACACGTTAGTTGAATGCCCGGCATGGGACCAGCAACGGGGCGACCTTACGCCCGGTGTAGGTGTAGACCTCTCGCTGCCGGCCGTGGTTCTGTCCATGGTCGGCAGCAGTGAGGCCTGGCAAGCGATGATCTCCTTCAGCGAGGAAGTCCTCTCGCTGAAGGAGGCGGCGGAGCGAGCGAGGGAAGATGCCGCCCTCGCCAACGACATCCGTCGTAAACGATCCGGGAGGCGGAGGAGGCTGTACGGCCGACTCCAAGCGCCCCCGTGATCGGCCGGAGGGTGAGCGGATATGGGGATTCGCTCACCTACTAACCCGGCCCCCGGTGAAAGACGTGTCCGTGTTCCGGCACGTCTTCACACACTCGCATCCGGAGAGGGGGGACTCTACCATCCCCCCTCCCTCCGATGAACTTTGGAGGCGCCCGATCGGGCAATCGCAGACGGGAGAGCAGGACGAAATGCTCGCGCTGACACCTCTCTCCCGTCCCACGCGCGCGTGGCAAAGGAACACCGCGGGGTTTTAGTGGGTAGAAATCCCACATATCCTGCCAGCGCCCCATTGCTGGCAGTGAATCAGGGTCGCTGATTTCCCCGCAAAAAAAAAAAAAAAGGTTAGGTTAGGTTAGATTAGGTTAGGTTAGGTTACCCCCCCCTCTCGGCCGGAGGGTGAGCGGATATGGGGATCCGTTCACCTACCAACCCGGCTCCGGTGAAAGACGTGTACGTGTTCCGGCACGTCTTCCCACACCCAGCCATCCGGGGAGGAGGGAGTCTACCGCCCTCCTCCTACCGATGAAATTTTGTTGGCGCCCGAACGGGCGAACGCTGACGGGAGAGCAGGACGAAATGCTCGCGCTGACACCTCTCTCCCGTCCCATGCGCGCGTGGTAAAGGAACACCGCGGGGTTTTAGTGGGTAGAAATCCCACATATCCTGCCAGCGCCCCATTGCTGGCAGTCGAATCAGGGTTGCTGATTTCCCCGCGTCAAAAAAAAAAACAAAAAAAAAAAAAAAAGGTTACCCCCCCTCGTTGGGTGGCCTCCTGCCAAACCTGGGAGGACCGAGTGTCGGCTGCCGTCGTCTTTTCACGGGGGTGGTGCGCTCCATGGCGCTTTACGGTGCGCCTGTGTGGGCGGACGCCCTGGATCGCCACAACATCACTCTGCTGAGAAGATCTCAGCGAGTGATGGCGACCAGGGTGATACGTGGTTACCGCACCATTTCCTGCGATGCCGCCTGCGTTATGGCGGGTACCCCCCCATGGGACCTGGAGGCCGAGGTTCTGTCCTCGGTCTACGTTAGTCGTGCGGCAGCTCACACTCGGGGCGTTGCTGGTCCCCTGCCGGAGGAAGTGCGCCGCACGGCGCAGAGAGTCGCACTGGCGCCGTGGGCCGAGAGGCTCGCCGAGCCAACTGCCGGTGCTCACACCATCCGGGCCATCGCTCCAGTCCTGGAGCAATGGTGCAGACGCAGGAAGGGTGTGATCACTTTTAGGCTTGCACAGATTCTGTCGGGGCATGGTTGCTTCGGCAGATATCTGTGTAACGTCGCGAGACGAGAGAGGACACCCTCCTGCCACCATTGCGGTGGCCCGGAGGATACAGCGTACCACACGCTGGCAGAATGCCCAGCATGGGACCAGCAACGGAGCGACCTGACGTCCGTTGTAGGTGGAGACCTATCGCTGCCGGCCGTGGTTCTGTCCATGGTCGGCAGCAAAGAGGCCTGGCAGGCCGTGATCTCCTTTAGCGAGGACGTCCTCTCGCTGAAGGAGGCGGCGGAGCGGGCGAGGGAGGATGCCGCCCTCGCCAACGACATCCGTCGTAAACGATCCGGGAGGCGGAGGAGGCTGTACGGCCGACTCCAAGCGCCCCCGTGATCGGCCGGAGGGTGAGCGGATATGGGGATTTATGCCTCTCGGATTCTTCGTCCTCGGACCGGGAAACGGTGATGTCCGCCGACAATGATTCGGAGCCGAGGTCGGGAGACCGGCTCCGAAGGAAGAGAGGTAAGGCCCCACCGGTGCCGTCCCCGGAAGCCTCCCCAGAGTCCTCTGGAGAGGAGCGATCCGCCATCGCTACTGGTTTACTCCAGAAGCGTGGTCGTGGCCGCCCCCCCCACCACCGGGGAGTATGTCGGACTCGCCGAGGCCAAGGCCGAACTTGCCCGAGCAAAAAAGGAGGAACTTAAGGTTCTTGCGGAGCGGGAATTGCTCGCCTCGATGGCCGAAGCTAGAGCTACCCGCTCCCGCCTCTCGGAGATGGAGTCCGAGGACGACGCTGTTGAGTCGTCCTCGCTCATCTTCGAGAGGTTAATGAGCAGGGTGGAAGCCATCCGCAAGGTGGCTGCCACAAGCAAGAACCTTAAGGGGACGTTTGTCAAGGCGCTCCGCGACAACATTGAGGCGGTTGTCGCGGACGCCAAGAATTTGGTCGCTCTATCGACCAACGAGGAGACCGCTGCGCTGCGTCGTGAGCTGAAAGAAGCTCGGGCGCAGAACAAACGGCTCCAAAGTGGACTTGAGGAACTTCGGAGGGAGTTTGCGGAGTTCAAATCCGCCGCTCCCTCTGCCGCCTCCGGGACCCCAGCTACGCTGGAGCACCTGGAGGCCATGGAGACGGCCATTATGGACAGGGTCCACACGCGGCTGAGTGCGCGGTTCGCAAACTTGGAGCCGCGCCTGAACCCATCACCGAGGGTGTGCCCCCCATTGGCCACCCCGAGGGATTACCCTCCGCTGCCGGCCCCACGGAAGGACCCTCCTCGTCCTGCTGTCACACCGCCCAAAGCCTCCACTGGCGGGCAAAAGGCGAAAGCACCTGCCGGAGAGACATCGGCACCTCCGAAGAAGAAGGCCTATAGAAGGAGAGCGACGCGAGGTCGCAAGGAGCCTGAAAAATCGGAACCGCGTCCTCTCCCGCCTGCCCCCACCTCTATGGACAAACCATGGAGTCTGGTGGCTAGAGATGGGAAGCACAAGGAGCGTCCTCCTGCTCCGCAGAAGAAGAGCCGGTCACAACAACGGCCTGCCCCTCGGAAGCCCAGGCCTTTCAAGACCGCGGCCGTTGTCGTCACCCTGCAGCCAGGGGCTGCTGAGGCAGGGGTGACGTACAAATTGGTCATAGAGGAGGCCAAGAAGAGGGTTGACATTGCGGCGATTGGAATAGACTCCGTCCATTTCCGCCGCGCGGTGACGGGAGCAGTGATAATGGAGGTCTCCGGCGCCGACAACGGCGACAAGGCGGACGCGCTTGCCGCCAAACTTCGAGAAGTTCTGAGTGCGGAGTCGGTGCGTATCTCGCGGCCTTTCAAGGCTACCGAGATGCTTGTTTCCGGCCTCGACGACTCCGTCACCTCAGACGAGGTCGCGGCAGCCATCGCTAGGCTTGGAGACTATCACAGGGATGCAGTGAAAGTGGGGACAATCCGTAACTCATACTACGGCATGGGTTCGGTTTGGGCGAGCTGCCCTGTGACAGCCGCCAAGAAAGTTGCGGAAGGCAAACTGCTGGTCGGGTGGACGGCAGCGCGGGTTAAGGTGCTGCAGCCCCGCGAGCTGCGCTGTTTCCGGTGCCTGAACACAGGACACGTCAGGGGGCAGTGCACCGCGGCCGTCGACCGGAGCCAGCAATATTACAAATGTGGAGACACAGGTCATCGCGCATCCGAGTGCCGGGCGGACGCCCGTTGCCCTCTCTGTGCCGATGCAAACAAAAAGTCTGACCACCGCTTGGGAAGCAAAAAATGTTCGGCCCCCAAGCCCAAGATGAACAGACGAAGGCCCGTGGGTCCTGTGGTTTCGACCCAGGACTCCAAGACCTGCCCACCGAACGGGACTATTGAGACACTCATGGACATACAATCAATATGTCCATGAGATGTCTACAAACAAATGTTAACCACTGCGCCAGTGCCCAGGACCTGCTAGTCCAGACACCGCATCGGTCGTGTCTGAACTTTTTGCCGCCTTCCAAGGGGCCAAGAAGGCGCTGAGAGCCGAAATCGGTGCAGCGAAGGAGCGCGCCTGGCAGGAGCTGGTGGACTCTCTCGAGCAGGACCCATGGGGCAGGCCGTATAAGCTTGTAATGAGCAAGCTTCGCCCCTGGGCCCCTCCGTTGTCATCCACGATGAACACGGAGACGCTCGAGAGAGTGGTTGAGAACCTTTTCCCTGCCAGGGCGGAGGGCGACGCTCCCTTGCCGACGCTGCAGATCCCGGAGGAGGATCCCCCCGAGGTGTCAGAGGGTGAACTGGACAGGGCGGTTCTTCGTCTCAGCGCGAAGAACACAGCGCCCGGTCCCGATGGCATCCCGGGGAAGGCTCTGGTCTTGGCCCTGAAGGAAGGCGGCCTCGGATGTAGATTCCGTGCGCTGCTCACAACCTGTGCGAAGGATGGCCACTTTCCCAGTGAATGGAAGCTAGGTAAGCTTGTCCTCATCCGCAAGCCCGGGCGTCCGGTGGACTCACCATCGGCCTATCGCCCCATAGTCCTGCTGAGTGAGGCGGGTAAATTGTTTGAGCGAGTTATCGCTGCTCGCCTCACTCAACATTTGGAGGAGACCGGGCCGAACTTGGCAGACGTCCAGTTCGGCTTCCGGAGGGGCAGGTCCACCGTGGACGCGATTTCGCGGGTGAGGACCTTAGCGGAGAAGGAAACTGGGAAAGGCGGGGTCGTCTTGGCGGTGTCCCTCGACATCTCCAACGCGTTTAATACTCTGCCACACAGAGTTATCATGGAGGCAATGGGGTACCACGGCTTCCCGGAGTACCTCCGACGACTTGTCGGAGACTATCTCTCGGGTCGCTCGGTCGTGTACCCCACTCGCGTTGGAGATCGTCAGCGAGGAGTGTCGTGCGGTGTTCCGCAGGGGTCGGTTCTCGGGCCGCTCCTGTGGAACATCGGCTACGACTGGGTGCTGCGGGGCGCTACCCTGCGCGGGGTCGACGTCACGTGCTACGCGGACGACACTTTGGTGACCGCCCGCGGCGGCACGTATCGTGACGCGGCCCTGTTGGCAACCGCTGGAGTCGCACAGGTTGTGATGCGCATACGGCGCTTGGGCCTGATGGTGGCCCTTGAGAAGTCCGAAGCGATCTGCTTCCATGGGCCTCGCAAGGCGCCACCGCCGGATGCCCACCTTATTGTTGGTGGAGTCTCCATCGGCGTCGGGTCGACGCTGAAATATCTCGGCGTCGTACTCGATAGCCGATGGAGTTTTAATGAGCATTTTAGGAGCATTGCTCCTAAAATCACAAAGGTGGCGTTTGCCCTGAGCAGACTAATGCCCAACCTGGGCGGACCTAACGTCGGGTGCCGCCGTCTCTTCGCGGGCGTGGTGCGCTCGATGGCCCTGTACGGGGCGCCCATTTGGGCCGACTCCCTGTCGACCCAAAACCTGACCGTGCTGCGCCGTTTGCAGCGGGTCATGGCGTCCCGGGTCATCAGAGCGTATCGCACCACCTCGTGGAGAGCGGCGTGCGCGACCGCCGGCACGCTCCCGTGGGAGCTGGATGCTGCAGTTCTCGCAGCGGTCTATCGCAAGACCGCGGATGCGAGGGCCCGCGGCGCGAGTCCACTCCCGGAGGAGGTGCAGCGTTGGAGGAGGGAGCTCCAGGAGGAGGCACTCGAGCGCTGGCGCGATGATTTGATGCAGGCGGGATACGGCTTCCGCACCACGTCTGCGATCGCGCCGGTGCTGAACGAGTGGATGAGCAGGCGGACCGGCTCGCTCTCTTTCCGGCTTGTGCAGGTGCTTACGGGGCATGGTTGTTTCGGAAGGTACCTGTGCAACGTCGCGGGGAGGGAGCCGACTACCGTCTGCCACGAGTGCGGAGCTGCCGATGACACGGCGCAACATGTCTTAGAGGAATGCCCAGGTTGGGATACGGAGAGAGCGGCTCTGACGGCAGTCGTGGGACGGGATTTGTCCCTACCCGCTGTCGTCAGAGCAATGATTGACAGCCCTGACGGCTGGAACGCCGTCAGGACATTTTGTGAGGCGGCCCTGAGTGGTAAAGAGGCCGGGGAGCGGTCCCGTGAAGAGGACCCCCAGGCGGACCCACTCAGGCGCCGCAAACTTGGAAGGCGTCGCCGCGTTTACGCCGCGACGCACACGAATTGATGACTACCGGGCGTCAGGTAGGACAACTGGCGCCCGGCTAACCCGGATTGACGGAGTGGCGACCTAGGTATGCTCCCTAGGTCGCTACCAAAGAGCCGAGCCCGGCGACGGGCGTAGCGGTGTGCGGGTTCCGCAGACATGGCCTCGCTGTTATTCGGACCCGCACATCATCGCTGATGGTGGAGCATGGGGGGGTTTTAGTGGGTATTACCGGCACCTCTGCCGGTCGAGTCCCACACTCCCCCTCGTCGACGCGTCCTACGTCGGCGAGGGGGGCCAGTCCGTAAACGTGATTTCCCCTCCTCAAAAAAAAAAAAAAGGTTAGGTTAGGTTCCCCCCCCTAGGTGGGCCACGACCTTGACGTGGTGGGGGGGCTTACCCTCGCCAGCTCTCCACCTGGCGAGGGGACCAAGAAGGCCCACACTGGTAGGTGTGCTCCGAGCGGGCTCCGATCGCAGCGGAGCTCGTGGCGGAGCAACGTTGAGGAGGTGTTGCCGCCCCTGGGTCAGGGAGGGGTCTTTGGGCTACGGTTCCCGGTGACCGCATGGTAAACAGGGAACGTGCGGTCCCCGGGTGAATCCGGACCCCCAAAGACTGCCTCACACGGGGTCGAGGAGCCGGTGTACGTCGCTGCGGCGGCGGCGGCGTCGTCCGGCTGTTCCGGGCGCCGGAGCAGGGCATCTGGCGTCCGGGACTTGAGGAGGTGCAGCCTGGCTGCTGAGAGGTGTGGTGGCCCATTGATGTTCCTGTGGGTCGCCACAGGGAGGTGAGTCCGCAAGGACACGGCGGCGATTATGGGGCCCGGAGATAAGGCCTCGCTGTTTTTCCGGGTCTCATATGAGCCGCCGATGGTGGAACATGGGGGGGTTTTAGTGCGGTAGTGCCCGGCGATTGAGCATGTCGCCGGGCGAGTCCCACATACCCCTTCGTCGACTGCCCTAGTCGGCGAAGGGCAATCCGTAAAGAGTGATTTCCCCCCCCTCAACAAAAAAAAAAAAAAAGGTTAGGTTAGGTTAGGTTGGGTTGGGTTGGGTTGGGTTGGGTTGGGTTCCCTCGCCAGTTCTTGGCGAGGGGCCAAGAAGGCCCACACCGTGCGCTCCGAGCGGGTTTGAGATACCAAGCCCGTAGCGGAGCGCACATCGGAGGTTCCCCTGGCAGCTTGCTGCCAGGGTTTTTTGTTGAGGGTGGGCGGAACTTGTTCCGCCCCCATCGGCGTTCTCCTGGCGACAGGGGCGGGATTGGTATCTCTCCCTCTGCCTTCTCGTCTCTGTCGCCAGGGGCTTTTTTTGTTGTTTTTTTTTTTCAGTTGGAGTTCAGGGGAACAGGGAGGCCATGGAGGGTGGCCCCTGGTCCCCTGCTCTAGTTGGCGGTCGGGCGGGACTTGTCCCGCCCTCTTTTTTGACGGTGGGGGAGCCAATGGACATTGCGGTGTCCATTGAGTCCCCCATTAACATCTCGTAGACGGCCGGGCAGGAGAGGGCGGGCACCAGCCCGTCTTCAAATGTCCTAGGGGACCTGCGCACACAGTTGCTAGCTGTGTGTGCCTGCACGGGTCCCCTACGTCTGGGGATTGCTCGGGTGTCTCCGGGCAATCCCCCCAGTTGGCGTTACCCTAGCCAGCAATGGCTAGGTTGCCCGAGGGGGGTGGGTCGGAGCAGTTGGTTCGCCAGAGCCCGTCCACCCCTCACTCACGGGCGAGGAGACACCGGGGAGTTTTAGTGGGTAGGGGCAGTTCCGTCTGCTACGTGAGCAACGCGGAGTATACTGTCGACCCCCACATACCCCTGTCGCCTAGCAAGCGGCAGGGGATCAATAAAAGGATTTCTCCTCGACAAAAAAAAAAAAAAAAGGTTAGGTTAGGTTAGGTTAGGTTAGGTTAGGTTAGGTTCCCCCCCTACGCCGATGAAATTTTGTTGTTGCCCGATCGGGCGAACGCTGACGGGAGAGCAGGACGAAATGCTCGCGCTGACACCTCTCTCCCGTCCCACGCGCGCGTGGTAAAGGAACACCGCGGGGTTTTAGTGGGTAGAAATCCCACATATCCTGCCAGCGCCCCATTGCTGGCAGTCGAATCAGGGTCGCTGATTTCCCCGCGTCAAAAAAAAAAAAAAAGGTTCCCCCCCTAGGTGGGTTAGGTTAGGTTAGGTTAGGTTAGGTTCCCCCCCTGGGTACGCCACGACCTTGACGTGGTGGGGGGGCTTACCCTTGGCTTCGGCCTTGGGGACCAAGAAGGCGTACAACCGAGCATTCCGAGCGAGCTCCCTCGCGGGAGCTCGTAGCGGAGCGCTCACGAGTCTCCTCGTGGGCTGTGAGTCGGCCAGCAGGCGATCCTGTCCATCCAGACATTGTGGTGGCGCGCGTACTAGCGCTTTTGGAGGGGCCCAGAGATGGGCCAGCGGAGCTTCGGCTCGTGGTGGCGGGCCTGATAAGGTCCGTGGGCGCGGCGCGTGGCTTAGGCTACCGTCGGGCAAACCGTAACCCCGCACTCGCGGGGCCGGGGGTCTGGCGCACTGAGCGTCGGGCCGCGTGGAAGAAAACCACTATAAAAAATAACCCGAAGCCCAAGCTTAGCGTGCCGAGGGGCTGCATGGCTGGGGGGAACCCGGTCCCAAGCGCTCCTGCGGTCTGTTGGGAAAGGGCCGCAGGTACGCTTCCCAAACAAAAACTATGGAAAGGTCAGCTCAAGAATCGAATTTGTCATGCGATCCCGCTAACGCCGGGCGCTCGGGGGTAGCTCGCCTCCCGAGTGTGAAATCTACTACGAGCGGCGATAGCGATCCGCCTAGCCAGCGGCGTCGACCGGTTACCGGGCCGGTCGATGTGAAATTGACTACCGGCTTATCCGAGGAAATTCAGGCGAGACAACCGGTCGTGCTGCTCGACCGGTTGTCCGATGCGGAGATCAGGAGCAGCCAAGTGGCCTCGCCGGGGCCGAGTGATGTGGAGGGCGCGGACTCCGACATGTCGGCGTCGAGCTTCCGCTCCGCCGCCGCAGTCCCCGCCCGCCGCAGGAAGAGAACGGAGGAAGACTCGCCGTCTGACTCGGACCCACAGTCCGTGGTCAGACAGCTGAGGAAGCGCACCGCCAAGGCAGGACGCGGGAGCGGAAATACTCCCACCGAAGGCGTGCTCAAGGGCAGCGCAAAGGCGAAGGCTGATCGCAGGGAGGAGCTCCGGCTGCTGGCGGAGGAGGAACTCGCCGACGCCATGCTGCGTCGGCGCGCGCAGCAGTTCTCTTTACCGCCGTCGCAGGAGCCGACGCCTTTGGCCTTGCCGTCGGAGATCCTGAGGGACAGGGCCAGGGAGGACCTGCAAAATATCGCTCGGGTTGCCAAATCTTCTGGCAACCTGAAAGGTACCTTTGTGGCAGCTTTGAACCGTTCGGTGGACTCGCTCACGGCGATAATGGACGAGCTCGTCCAACGCACCGTGAGCGAGGAGGCGGCGGCTCTCCGGGCTGACAACGCCCGCCTCAGGGGCAGGGTGGAGGCCGTGGAGAGGGAGATGCGTGAGCTGCGCGCCACCATCTCGAAGGGTGCTCCGGCCGCAGCTCCGGCAGCCAGCGTCTCGACGCCGGTCGAGGAGACGCTGCGCGAGGCGTTGGAAATTTTCTCGCGCCGGATCGACGCCCGGTTTGCTGGGCTCGAAAGCCGCCTCCCCCCGGAGCGGGCGAGACCGCCGCTTGCGGCGGATAAGAGGAGAGCGGAACCGTCGTCCTCCCGGGCACCGCCTGCAAAGGCACCGCCCGCCAAGGCGTCGCCCACCAAAGCTCCGCCGAGAGCCAAAAAGGCCCCAGCCGCCCCTAAGGCGCCGCCCGCCCCAGCTGCCACGGAGACTCCGTGGTCCCTGGTGGTGGGGCGTAAGGCGAAGAAGACGAAGCAGGCCACCGCTGCTGGCAAGCCCCCTGCCAAGGCCAGCAAACCTGCGGCCAAGGCGAAGGCCAGCGAAGAGGCCAGGCGAAAGCTTCGCCCTCCGCGCTCAGCGGCCGTGGTCCTCACCCTAGGGCCTGAGGCCGGCAAGAAGGGCGCCAATTATGAGACCATAATTAAGGAGGCGAGGAGGAGGCTGGACCTCCCCTCCATCGGTATCGGCTCACTCCAGGTGAGGGCCTCCAAGGCGGGCGCCCGGGTCTTTGAGATTCCGGGCAAAGACAATAGTGGGGCGGCAGAAGCGCTGGCGTGTAAACTCCGCCAGTTCTTCGAGCCGGATGTTGTAAAGATAACAACGCCCCAGAAATGCGCTGAGTTGCGCATTTCTGGCCTCGACGACTCCGTCTCGGCGGAGGAAGTCGCGGAGGCGGTGTCTCGCGTGGGCGGTTGCCCGGCAGACACCATTAAGACCGGTCAGGTCCGCGCTGGCTCACTGGGGATGGGCTCGGTGTGGGTCTCGTGTCCGGTCGAAGCTGCGAAGAAAGTCGCCGACGGCAAGCGACTTTTAGTGGGCTGGGTGTCGGCCCAAGTAAAGGTGCTGCCCCAGCGGAAGCTTCGCTGCTTCCGATGCCTGCAGACCGGACACGTGGCCCCCAAGTGCCAAGCCGAGGAGGACCGCAGCGGTGCATGCTTCCGCTGCGGAAAGGATGGCCACAAGGCCTTCCAATGTTCAGATCCCCCCCACTGCGCCCCCTGTGCCGCAGCGAAGAAAAGGGCGGACCACCCTGTTGGCAGTCGAGGCTGCAAAGCTCCTGCCAACAAGGGTAAGAAAAACACCAAAGCGGGCGGTACATCCGCCGCCGCGGATAACGCTGCACGCGAGGAGGGGATGGAAACGGCTCCGTAATGGACAACGTCCCTTACGTCCGTCTCCTCCAAGCGAACATCAACCACTGCGCCGGGGCTCAGGATCTCCTCCTCCAGTCCATGGCGCAGTGGTCGATTGACGTCGCGGTGGCGGCGGAGCCGTACTATGTACCGCCCCGCCCCAACTGGGCATCGGACTCGGCATCCACGGTTGCGATCGTGGGTGCCACTGGCTCTGCCCCTCTTCGAGTGGCCGAGAGAGGCCAAGGATTTGTTGCCGTTGAGTGGGGCGCGGTTTTGCTCGTCGGAGTTTATTTCTCCCCTAACCGCGCCCTCGCCGAGTTCGAGGTCTTTCTCGGCAACTTGGAGAGAGCAATTCTCCGTGCGAGACTCCCGGTCATGGTCCTGGGGGATCTCAACGCGAAGTCCACGGCGTGGGGCTGTCCCGTTTCGGGCGCACGAGGCGACGCCGTCGTGGATTTCCTAGCCTCCGCGGGGCTAGTGCTCCTCAATCGCGGCACGGTTAACACCTGCATTCGGCACAACGGTGGCTCGATAGTGGACATATCGTTCGCTAGTCGGGCCATCGCCGATCGTGTCCGCGATTGGGGCGTGCTGGAGGGCGTTGAGATCCTCTCGGACCATCGCTATGTCCGGATGGAGATAACCGGCACCCTGCGTACAGACGATTTGTCTCCGCGGCGTCGGCGTGGACGGTCCCAGCGATTCCCCCGCTGGGCTCTGACGAGACTCGACAAGGACCTCCTTGTCGAGGCGGCTATCGTCCAGGATTGGGTTTCGCGAGAGCCCAGCGAGGACTTGTCGGTCGAAGACCAGGCGCTCGGCATGCGCGTCGCCATGACCACTGTGTGCGATGCCGCCATGCCGCGTGCCGGACCACGTCCGCACCGAAGACAGGTGCACTGGTGGTGCGAAGAGGTGGCAGATCTACGTGCCACGTGCGTAGCCGCCCGTCGCAAATACGCAAGGTGCCGTAGGCGTAGGGTCAAGGACCCCGAGATGGAGGCGCGCCTCTACGATGCGTACAGAGGGGCCCGGAAAGCCCTTCATATCGCAATCCGGGAGGCGAAGGCGCGGTCTCGCGAGCGGATGCTCGAGTCCCTCGACCGAGACCCGTGGGGGCGCCCCTATCGTGCAGCCAGGGCCAAGCTCGGCTCGCACGGTCCACCCGTCGCCGAGACGTTGGACCTAGAGTTCCTCCGGGTTGTGCTCTCCACGCTGTTCCCTGATCAGGGAGAGCACACTCCACCGCCCATAGGCGGTCGTGTGACCGCCGGAACCGGGGAGGACGACGGAGCTCCTCCTGTCTCCAGCGGAGAATTAGAGGAGGCCGTAGCCCGTCTTCGCGGCAAGAGCACCGCCCCCGGTCCGGACGGGATACCCGGTCGTGCCTGGGTCTTGGCGTCGGGCGAGTTGGGGGACCGCTGGCGGGCCGTGTTTGACGCTGCCCTGCGAGCGGGGTCCTTTCCTCGCATCTGGAAGGAGGGCAAATTGGTCCTGTTAAGGAAGGAGGGACGTCCGCGGACTCTCCTTCTGGATACAGGCCAATTGTGCTTCTCGACGAGGCGGGCAAATTGTTCGAAAGAATAATTGCCCGCCGTATAATCGGATTGTTGAACTCGGCGGGGCCAGATCTCTCCGACAATCAGTTCGGATTTCGCGCCGGTCGATCTACGATCGACGCCATCCTGCGCCTCAAGAACATCGCGCAGGAAACCGTAGAAAGGGGAGGAGTGGCACTGGCGGTGTCTTTGGACATCTCCAACGCCTTCAACACCCTCCCCTTCAGCTGTATCACGGAGGCGCTTCGGTTCCACCGATTGCCCGCGTATCTCCGGCTGATTGTCGGAGATTATCTGAGGGATCGGAAGATTCTTTGTCCCCGCCGAGACGGGTCCGTCCTGGAGAGGACAATGTCCTGCGGCGTTCCACAGGGGTCGGTCCTAGGACCGCTCCTGTGGAACATTGGATTCGACTGGGCGCTGAGAGGCGCCCTACCACCGGACGTGCACGTCGTCTGCTACGCCGACGACACGCTGGTCGTCGCGTGTGCAGACGACTACAAGGCAGTGACGAGCTTGGCTACGGTGAGCGTCGCTCTCGTGGCCAAGCGTATCGAGTTGTTGGGCCTGCGCGTGGCACCCGACAAATCCGAGGCCATGCTTTTCCATGGTCCCCGGAAGGGTCCACCGCAGCAGGCCCACATTAAAGTCGGTAATGTGGACGTCGCCGTCGGAGTGCACATGCGCTACCTGGGGCTCACCTTGGACTCCAGGTGGCGATTCCATGAGCACTTCCGACGGCTCAGCCCTAAGCTGATCGGGGCCACCTCGGCGTTGGGTGGCCTCCTGCCAAACCTGGGAGGACCGAGTGTCGGCTGCCGTCGTCTTTTCACGGGGGTGGTGCGCTCCATGGCGCTTTACGGCGCGCCTGTGTGGGCGGACGCCCTGGATCGCCACAACATCACTCTGCTGAGAAGATCTCAGCGAGCGATGGCGACCAGGGTGATACGTGGTTACCGCACAATCTCGTGCGACGCCGCCTGTGTTATGGCGGGTACCCCCCCGTGGGACCTGGAGGCCGAGGTTCTGTCCTCGGTCTATGAAAGTCGAGCGGCAGCTCGCACTCGGGGCGTTGCTGGTCCCTTGCCGGAGGAAGTGCGCCGCACGGCGCAGCGAGTCGCACTGGCGCGGTGGGCCGAGAGGCTCGCCGAGCCAACTGCCGGCGCTCACACCATCCGGGCCATCGCTCCAGTCCTGGAGCAGTGGTGCAGGCGCAGGAAGGGTGTGATCACCTTTAGACTTGCACAGATTCTGTCGGGGCATGGCTGCTTCGGCAGATATCTGTGCAACGTCGCAAGACGCGAGCAGACACCCTCCTGCCACCACTGCGGTGGCCCGGAGGATACGGCGCACCACACGTTAGCAGAATGCCCGGCATGGGACCAGCAACGGGGCGACCTTACGCCCGTTGTAGGTGTAGACCTCTCGCTGCCGGCCGTGGTTCTGTCCATGGTCGGCAGCAGAGAGGCCTGGCAAGCTATGATCTCCTTCAGCGAGGAAGTCCTCTCGCTGAAGGAGGCGGCGGAGCGGGCGAGGGAGGATGCCGCCCTCGCTGACGACATCCGTCGAAAACGATCCGGGAGGCGGAGGAGGCTGTACGGCCGACTCCAAGCGCCCCCGTGATGGGCCGGAGGGTGAGCGGATATGGGGATCCGCTCACCTACTAACCCGGCCCCCGGTGAAAGACGTGTCCGTGTTCCGGCACGTCTTCACACACTTGCATCCGGAGATGGGGGGACTCTACCATCCCCCACTTTCCGATGAACTTCGGAGGCGCCCGATCGGGCAATCGCTGACGGGAGAGCAGGACGAAATGCTCGCGCTGACACCTCTCTCCCGTCCCACGCGCGCGTGGCAAAGGAACACCGCGGGGTTTTAGTGGGTAGAAATCCCACATATCCTACCAGCGCCCCATTGCTGGCAGTGAATCAGGGTCGCTGATTTCCCCGCGTAAAAAAAAAAAAAAAAAGGTTCCCCCCCTAGGTGGGCCACGACCTTGACGTGGTGGGGGGGCTTACCCTCGCCAGCTCTCCACCTGGCGAGGGGACCAAGAAGGCCCACACTGGTAGGTGTGCTCCGAGCGGGCTCCGATCGCAGCGGAGCTCGTGGCGGAGCAACAACGTTGAGGAGGTGTTGCCGCCCCTGGGTCAGGGAGGGGTCTTTGGGCTACGGTTCCCGGTGACCGCATGGTAAACAGGGAACGTGCGGTCCCCGGGTGAATCCGGACCCCAAAGACTGCCTCACACGGGGTCGAGGAGCCGGTGTACGTCGCTGCGGCGGCGGCGGCGTCGTCCGGCTGTTCCGGGCGCCGGAGCAGGGCATCTGGCGTCCGGGACTTGAGGAGGTGCAGCCTGGCTGCTGAGAGGTGTGGTGGCCCATTGATGTTCCTGTGGGTCGCCACAGGGAGGTGAGTCCGCAAGGACACGGCGGCGATTATGGGGCCCGGAGATAAGGCCTCGCTGTTTTTCCGGGTCTCATATGAGCCGCCGATGGTGGAACATGGGGGGGTTTTAGTGCGGTAGTGCCCGGCGATTGAGCATGTCGCCGGGCGAGTCCCACATACCCCTTCGTCGACTGCCCTAGTCGGCGAAGGGCAATCCGTAAAGAGTGATTTCCCCCCCTCAACAAAAAAAAAAAAAAAGGTTAGGTTAGGTTAGGTTAGGTAGTGGCAGGGTGGCACATTTGAGGATTTCCTAAAAGCTACTGAGCTATTGGTACTTTCAGACACTTTCGAGGCCCCTCTATCTGTTCCCGGCAGTTGATTGACGGATTGAAGTGATTGAAGGTCATTTTTTGGCCTTCTTTTGTTTCAATCCCGAAACTTCTCTTTGTTGTTTCTCTGTTATTCGTTGACGGATTTTGCCGCGGATTGCGTTGATTTGTAGCCCTTTTCAGGGCTCGTCGGGTGGCCCGCGGCAATTTTTGTTAATTGTTGTTGTTCTTGTTGTTTTGTTGATTTGTCTGTTTTTCTTTGTTTTTGTTGGGTAAAATTTGTTGAAATTGTCTAAATTAGATTTTGTTGAAACTTGGCCTGTTGAGGTTATTTTCGGAGCTCTTTCGGACAGTGCCGGAAAATCGGGAATTTCCGGATTTCCGGAAATTTTTGATCGGCCGGCGCTGCGCCGCTAGTTGCTCCACGGCGGTGTGGTGCGGCTCATTCGAAGCCTCTTTCGAGGCTCCGTAGGGCTGCCTACATCAGCTGTTCAATTTGTTGTTGTTATAGTTGTTATTGTCGTTTTTCTGTTCATGTAGTAGTTGTTTTTTAGGTTATTTCATTAATAACTTCTGATTCCGTGGCCGGAATTTCTTGGAAGGCGATTCATTAGAACCGCCTTTCAAGACTCTTTCGGAGGCTACGCCGGGCCGGGAATTTTCCGGTTTTGCCGAATTTTTCTTTCCCCCGTATCTTCCGGATTCCGGAAAGTTTTGGTCTTTTGTGCTGACTGGAGGAAGCCTCTTGAGGGCGCTTCCGGATAGCCCAAATTTGTTCTGGTGGATAGGATAGCTTAGAAGCTATCGTTGTTTTTGTTTTTGTAGTTTTAGTCATTTGTTTATTTTTGTAGTTTATCGTTAAGTTTTGTTCGTTCTGTCCCCCCCAGTAGGGGTGGACACTCCGAACGACTCGGAGGTCGACAGGGCCATTAACTGGCCCATGTCGGCTTCTAAGAAGGACATGCCGCCTCCGGGCAAGACGCGCTCGCAAACGCGGAAGCGCATAATGGAGGGTGCAGAGATGCCTAGGGCGTCCTCTGCAATGTCAGTCCGTTCCATGGACGAGTCCGGGCCCGAGGAGGAACCGTTTCCTCCAAAGGTGGTCAAGTCCGGAAGGAAAAAATACGGCCACGACGTTGGCTTGGCACAGCCCCGTCGGGAGCTGAGGGATTGGGTTTTGTCTGACTCCAACTCGGAGGATGAGACCGAATACCAGTCAGTGGGATCTGTCTCCCCCACTGGATCGTTGGAGGCCCTAGCCAGGAAGGTGGAGGCGAGAGCCTCCGCAATACTAGAGGTGGTCAAAAAGTCCACCAATATGAAGGGCACTTGCCAAAAGCAAGTAAAGGACGCGACCAGGTCGATTATCGAGCTGGTCAAGGCTGAGGCTGAGAAACCCCCTAAGCTCGGGGCCCGAAAAGTGGAGGACAGGAGGATGTCCGCTGAGATGCGTCGGCTCCAAGCCGACAACGAGGCTCTCCGGAGCAAGCTGGAGGCAGCTTCTCCATCGAAAGCGAGGGCGCTCATCATTTCTGACGAGCTTCGCCGGTTGAGGGCTGAAAACAGGGGCCTCTCCGAAAGGGTACAGTCCCTGTTAGCAGAGGTGGAGACCTTCAAGGAGTCCCAGAACTCCCGAACTGAGCCCTCGGCTGCTGCGCAGCCTTCCACTGAGGCGCCCACGACAGCGGCGGCCAGCCAACCCCTGTCACGGGCAGAATTTCTTGAGGCACTCGGGGCCCTCCAGGACGAGCTCGTATGCCACGTGAGTGGCGTAGTGAGCGACCGCCTGGAGATCCTGGAGGCGGACGGGAGGCTCCTCCCGTCCCAACCGCGACGACCACCCACAGTGACGGAGATGAGGGAAGCGATGGCCGCAGCTTCACAGCCCTCCCCAACGACGCTCACACCCCCGGCTAACTTGCCGCAGAAGGCAAGGCCTAAAACGAAGAAAGGTGCGAAACCCACTGCTGCTGACAAGGCCCTTGAGTCACAGGCTCAGAGCCAACCGGGAGGCACCGCCGAGAGCTGGACGGAAGTGGTGGGGCGAAAGAAGCGCGCCCCTCCCTCCGCCCCTTCAGCGCCAAAGGCGGCGAAGACGCCCGCCCCTAGGCTTCCTAGGGTGCCTAACAGATCAGTTGTGGTATTGTCCCTCAAGCCAGAGGCTCTGGCGAAGGGGGACACCTATCTTGCCGCAATCAAAAGGACGAAGGCGAAGGTCTCCCTAGAGGCCCTTGGAATTGGCCCGCTCCAGTTCCGGGAGGGCATCACGGGCTCCCGGGTGTTCGTGCTCCCTAGGGAGGCGACACCCGCTCAAGCGGATAAACTGGCGGAGCAGATGAGCTCGGTGCTAGGAGACGCGGCGAGGGTGACTCGTCCCGTCAAATCGGCCGACATCCGGGTCGTCGGTCTTGACGACTCGGTGTCGGCCGAGGAGTTGAAGGCTGCGTTGGCGTTGAGCACCGGCTTCCCCCCTGAGCAGTTCAGGGTGGGGAAGGTGCATCCTGGCGCTAGAGGAGTGGGCTCCGCCTTCGCCTCTGCCCCTGTTGCGGCCGCCCGGAAGCTGGCCACTGATGGCCGACTTGCGGTGGGATGGAGCTCGGCTACCATCCAGCTGCTGGAGCAGCGCCCCATGCGCTGCTTCAAGTGTATGGGGCTCGGCCATCCGAGGGTCAACTGCCCGTCGCGCAAAGACCGCACCGGGCACTGCTTCCGCTGTAGTGAGGAAGGGCACTCTGCCTTTGAGTGCGAGGCGGCCTATCATTGCGGGGCCTGCGAGGACGCAGGCCTCCCGGCCGATCACCGCATGGGGGGCGTCAAATGCTCCCCCCCAGTCGTCAAGGGCCGCCTAGCGGCAACACCGAAAGCCCCGACGGGGGCTACTGCTGCCGGAAGGGAGGAGCCAATGGACACCATAGGTGTTCATTGAGTCCTCCCAAACAAACGCAGATGGCAGGGCAGGAGAAGGCGGGATTTAGCCTGTCTTCAAATGTCCTAGGGGACCTGCGCACGCAGCTGGCGAGCTGCGTGTGCCTGCACGGGTCCCCCCCATCTGGGGATTGTTCGGATGTCTCCGGGCAATCCCCCGTTGGCGTCAACCTGGCCAGCAATGGCCAGGCCGCCCGTGAGGGGTGGGTCGGAGCAGTTGGTTCGCCAGAGCCCGTCCACCCCTCGCAATAATGGGCACCGCAAAGGAGGCATCGGGGAGTTTTAGTGGGTAGGGGCAGTTCCGTCTGCACGTGCGCAACGCGGAGTACACTGTCGACCCCCACATACCCCTGTCGCCGGCGGGCGGCAGGGGATCAATAAAAGGATTTCTCCTCGTCAAAAAAAAAAAAAAAAAGGTTAGGTTAGGTTAGGTTAGGTTAGGTTAGGTTAGGTTAGGTTAGGTTAGGTTAGGTTTTTTTTTTTTTTTTATGTTTTCCCGCGGAGGGTACGCCGCCCCCGCGGGGAGTATATTAGAAAATTCTTTACACGGCAAGGAAAATATTGTCTAAGGTAATGTTAAATTTGATACAATGAGGGGGGCGAGGGGAGGGATATGCGATTTGATACAAAGTCCCCCCCCCCTGCCACCCACAGTTGACTTAAAACTAAGCTTATACTAAACTTATTCTAGATTTGTTAACAAAATGAGTATGAGGATTGTACAGCTGACTAGGGCAGTGAAAATAGGTTTGTTTGCAGAAGAGAACGATTACATGTAAAAGACTTAAATTAACTTACAGACTATAAATATTGAGCCGCGCAGAGGTGATTGAAGCGGTAGGCCGCGTTGAGTGGGAAAGTGATTATGGGGTTGGGGTCTTAACCGTAGTCGACCCGGCTGGTGATTAACGCTTTCATAGCGATGAGTCGGGGGCATTGGGGGGAGGTGGCGAAATGTCGGGAATCGGAATTGGAATGGTATTTTGTGTTATGAGTTACGCAGTTGTGGCATTTGTATTTGGTGGGATCACTCTTGTGGGGGCAGTTGTCGGTGTCGTGAGAGGGGTTGGAGCAGTAGGCGCAGTTAGTGGTGGGAGAAGAACAGTGAGAGCGGAGGTGGCCGAATTGGAGGCAGCGACGGCATTGAATAAGGGGGGAGAAGTCGTCCACGTGGACCCGCTGGTGATCCACGCAGACGCGAATGAGGGATAAGGTTACTTTGTGAACGGCGGGAGAGGCAGAGAAAACGGCATTATATAAGTTTGGGTTAGGTTAGGTTAGGTTAGGTTAGGTTAGGTTAGGTTAGGTTAGGTTAGGTTAGGTTAGGTTCCCCCCCTAGGTGGGCCACGACCTTGACGTGGTGGGGGGG
Organism: Synanthedon andrenaeformis; assembly: GCA_936446665.2. Classification (NCBI taxonomy): domain Eukaryota; kingdom Metazoa; phylum Arthropoda; class Insecta; order Lepidoptera; family Sesiidae; genus Synanthedon; species Synanthedon andrenaeformis. The sequence continues at coordinate 7,434 of OW387804.2, read as the reverse complement.
CTTACCCTCGTCAGTACGGCGGCGAGGGGACCAAGAAGGCCCACACTGGTAGGTGTGCTCCGAGCGGGTTCCGTGTGGCGGAACTCGTGGCGGAGCAACTTGGAGGCGGAGCTTTTTTACGGAGCAGTGGCCCTTGGGCCCCTGCTCTTGTTGAGAGGGCTGGGCGGGACTTGTCCCGCCCTCATTTGATGATAGGGGTGCTCATAGGAGCGCCCTTTCCTTGAGGTGGCCCTGGCGGCTGGGGCGGGCGTTGGTATCCCTCTCTATGCCTCGCTCGTCAGCGGTCGTCAGGGGTTTTTTCGGAGTTCAGGGGAACAGGAAGGCCTGGAGGGGTGGCTCCTGGTCCCCTGCTCGTGTTGGTTTTGGGGCGGGACTTCCTTCGTTTGCTTCGGCGTTGCCCTGGCGACTGGGGCGGGAGTTGGTATCCCTCTCTATGCCTCTCTCGTCAGCTGTCGTCAGGGATTTCGGGTTCAGGGGAACAGGAAGGCCTGGAGGGGTGGCTCCTGGTCCCCTGCTCACTCGGAGGGAGTCTCGCCCACGTTGCAGAGGCTTGGAGGTGGGGGAGCCAATGGACATTGCGGTGTCCATTGAGTCCCCCATTAACATCTGTAGTCGGCCGGGCAGGAGAAGGCGGGCACCAGCCCGTTTTCAAATGTCCTAGGGGACCTGCGCACACAGTTGCTAGCTGTGTGTGCCTGCACGGGTCCCCCCTGTCTGGGGATTGCTCCGGTATCTCCGGGCAATCCCCCTGTTGGCGTTAGCCTAGCCAGAAATGGCTGGGCAGCCCGTGAGGGGTGGGTCGGAGCAGTTGGTTCGCCAGAGCCCGTCCACCCCCCGCATTGTGGGCAAGGAGATACCGGGGAGTTTTAGTGGGTAGGGGCAGTTCCGCCTGCTACGTGAGCAACGCGGAGTATACTGTCGACCCCCACATACCCCTGTCGCCTAGCAAGCGGCAGGGGATCAATAAAAGGATTTCTCCTCGACAAAAAAAAAAAAGGTTAGGTTAGGTTCCCCCCCTAGGTGGGCCACGACCTTGACGTGGTGGGGGGGCTCAACCCTCGCCAGTTCTTGGCGAGGGGCCAAGAAGGCCCACACCGTGCGCTCCGAGCGGGTTTGAGATACCAAGCCCGTAGCGGAGCGCACATCGGAGGTTCCCCTGGTAGCTTGCTGCCAGGGTTTTTTGTTGAGGGTGGGCGGAACTTGTTCCGCCCCCATCGGCGTTCTCCTGGCGACAGGGGCGGGATTGGTATCTCTCCCTCTGCCTTCTCGTCTCTGTCGCCAGGGGCTTTTTTTTTTTTTTTTTTTTTTTTTTTTTTTTTTTTTTTTTTTTTTTTTTTTTTTCAGTTGGAGTTCAGGGGAACAGGGAGGCCATGGAGGGTGGCCCCTGGTCCCCTGCTCTAGTTGGCGGTCGGGCGGGACTTGTCCCGCCCTCTTTTTTGACGGTGGGGGAGCCAATGGACATTGCGGTGTCCATTGAGTCCCCCATTAACATCTCGTAGACGGCCGGGCAGGAGAGGGCGGGCACCAGCCCGTCTTCAAATGTCCTAGGGGACCTGCGCACACAGTTGCTAGCTGTGTGTGCCTGCACGGGTCCCCTACGTCTGGGGATTGCTCGGGTGTCTCCGGGCAATCCCCCCAGTTGGCGTTACCCTAGCCAGCAATGGCTAGGTTGCCCGAGGGGGGTGGGTCGAAGCAGTTGGTTCGCCAGAGCCCGTCCACCCCTCACTCACGGGCGAGGAGACACCGGGGAGTTTTAGTGGGTAGGGGCAGTTCCGCCTGCTACGTGAGCAACGCGGAGTATACTGTCGACCCCCACATACCCCTGTCGCCTAGCAAGCGGCAGGGGATCAATAAAAGGATTTCTCCTCGACAAAAAAAAAAAAAAAAAAAAGGTTAGGTTAGGTTAGGTTAGGTTAGGTTAGGTTAGGTTAGGTTAGGTTAGGTTAGGTTAGGTTAGGTTAGGTTAGGTTAGGTTAGGTTAGGTTAGGTTAGGTTAGGTTAGGTTAGGTTAGGTTAGGTTAGGTTTCCCCCCTAGGTGGGCCACGACCTTGACGTGGTGGGGGGGCTTAACCCTCGCCAGTTCTTGGCGAGGGGACCAAGAAGGCCCACACCGGTGTGCTCCGAGCGGGTTCCGTTTAGCGGAGCTCGTGGCGGAGCACACAGTTGAGGTTCCCCTGGCAGCTTGCTGCCAGGGTTTTTTACGGGGTTCAGGGGAACAGGGAGGCCCTTAGGGTGGCCCCTGGTCCCCTGCTCTTGTTGGTGGTAGGGCGGAACTTGTTCCGCCCTCATTGGCGTTCTCCTGGCGACAGGGACGGGATTGGTATCTCTCCCTCTGCCTTCTCGCCTCTGTCGCCAGGGGTTTTTTTGTTGTTTTTTCTTTTTAGTTGGAGTTCAGGGGAACAGGGAGGCCATGGAGGGTGGCCCCTGGTCCCCT